>OY728142.1:1562079224-1564784325 GCA_963277665.1 Viscum album | reverse complement strand
CTGATAACATATATAAAAAATTACATATGTGTCCACATGATGATTATCTAATTCATAAATAAAAAATAAATAAATTATACGTGATGGGAAAATATTTTCATATATAAATGATAGAAATAAAGAAATAAATCATGTAGAAAAAATTTTCTTTAATTATAATATATATTAGATGAAATATATTACTTATTAAATCGTATTGACATAGATTATTTTTTTAATAAAAATTATTATTTTTTTGGTAAATTAAGAAAAATATCTTTTAAATTATTGAGAACATTTATTTAGATGAGTTTTATTTTTAATCAAATGATTATTAAAGGAAATCAAAACTTAAAAAGGCAATGGCGATTACTGAAAACATATCATGGGGCTTCAAAAATGATATTTTAATTCTGTTAGGGGTGTAATATTAATAGTAACTAAACAGATCTCTATGTATAATTTCTTATAAATATTTTTCATGATGAAAAATTGATATTTATAACAAGATCACATGGAAACTTAATCCCAAAATAAAATACATTGAAAATTAATGATGATGGACAAGTTGATGTTATTATTTTTGAATCCCCATATTTTTTCATTTTAATTGTAATTTCTAAATAGATTTTAACTATTTTTGAATTGATAAAATTAATTATTCCATAATGACATCATAGATTTAAAAAATTATTATATTTGATAGTGAATGAAAATATTCCTCACAATGTAATTTCATGGAAACAATTCTTTACAATTTCTAAAATCCACATATGTACTTATTTCAATTTCCTTTGAAATAAAAAATCAGTTTATGAGATTACAAAATATCCACTATAACGCCCTGACCCTAGTTACTGAGTTTCAGTGCATTATTACATAACATTGGAATGATCATAAGAGATCATATCTAAAAATACCGATTAGTTTAGTAGCCTTATAAGTACTAGATACATACATAAGTTTTACATTAAACCATGAAATAAAAAAACATTTTTTTCCCTTTGAACAAGATAAAATACACTGGCCTATCCATGCATGTTAATCGTAATATATTTATTCATATAATTGGAAAAAAAATACGAGAAAGGGAAGAGATCAGATGCTCAGAAAGGACAACAATATAGTGGAAACATTGATAAATAAGAATAAACTATTAAGGAAATGTATAAGACTAAAACACAATCCTTTTAAACTTAAAATTAAGTGGAATATGTCAATGATAAATTAAATAATTAAATTTACTTATTCAATTGTATATTCTACTAGTCAAATAATCACATGTAATAGCAATAGCTAATTTTATATTGATGGAATACATAATGTCAGACATCATAACCAAATTGTCAAGGCCCCATGCCAAGAATAAAAAAAATATTTTTTCTTGGCCTTATGTCAAGACACTAGTTTGCCTCATGAGACCTGCTGATTCCTTAAGTAGCTATAGCAGGCTCCACCTGTAACTTACTATTTCCAATGTATTCCTCATAAAAAAAGGTTTAAACATAATATAAGCATTCATATTAAAACTAAAAAATGAAATTATTATACATAAAACATAAACAATTAATGGTATAAAAATAATACATCTATAGTCAAATATATCACAAAACCATCAATAAAATATGGAATATTGTATCGTAATAAATCAACTTCAAACAATTGTTATATTTATCAAAGGATGTTGACATAGATGAAATTAAAATTATTTGAGAGAAACATCTCTTTCTATTTGGAAATCATTTAGAGGTCACATAATTATAAAAGAAAACTTTTATTTTGAAAATATTTTAACAACCTTTTAAGGTAATCTTTGAAGATGTTATGATGGTGGAAAATATTTTCACCCGCCGTATAAGTTTAAAAGCATTCTTATCTTAATTTTTTGAAGAGGTCATAATGTACAATGTTTGGTAAACGACAGAATGATTCCATTCAAAAAAAATTTAAAAAGTAAAAATATGGTATAAATTAATTTAACTATTATTCTCGGAAATAGTATAAATGTTTTCAAATACATTTTTATGAAACACAGATGTGGATGAAAAAGATATCCGAGTAAATACTTACGTATAAACAACATCAGATAAATAAAGAGATTTCAAAATAAACCTTTACCTTGTACTATTCCTTAGTTGAGGGTACGTTAAACTCCTGTATAATAGTTAAATCATTATTATTAAATTAAAGAAAAACCACATATATAAATTTGATATCATTTATGATCTAATAATATTTGTTAATAAAATTTTATTAGTATCATTGTTTAAAGTGTTAACAAATTCATTTTACTTTATATGTTCATTATGTAAGTAATGTTTGTTATGGATAGGATGTATAAGATTGAGATCTAGAATTATATTATGTTCTAAATAAAACTAACCATAAAATGAAAATTATTCATTAAAGTTTTCGATGGCGAATGAATTTTATCGTGTTCATAGACACGACAATCCGTACATCTGCAAGTGAGATGATATCATTCTATTGATGGAAAAATTGTATGTAATTGGATGGTATATTTCATATAAAGAATCATTAATATGTTATATTTATTATTTAAATCTATTATACTCATTATTATACCCATACAAATATATAAGTGTTGAATTAAAAAATACACCATGACGTATAGACAATAAGCCGCGCGTACGGACGTATGGTGACATTGTCATTTATAGGATGGATATAATAATGAAAAGGGTTTACAATATTTATAAAAACATAAAATTATGTAGAAGGTATGTGATTTTTTTTGGTATACAAACAACAAAGAAAGTTGAAGTGGATGAAGAAAAAAATTGAAAAAGGTAATGAAATTATTACCTCTTCTTCGGGGGCTTCCTTTTTGATTTGATCAAAAAAGCTCCTTAAGATTGATTTCTGATCAATGTAAGGCCTCTAGGATTAATTAATGGTAATTGGGAGGATATTTGAACAGGTTTTGGCTGAGCGAAATGGATTTGGATTTAATGACCTAGACATTAATTTTTTTTGTAGAGTGAATTATTACGAGTCTGTGAAATTTGTGGGCGCATGATTCTGGGGCCCGGTGTGCCCAGGAAGAATTTTTGAACTTTTTTATTTTTAAGTGTGTTCAATAAACACAAGGGAGGAGTTTTATATATTTTGAACTGGTGCTCAGATTAAAAATACGATGGCATCATTGAATTCGTAGTGTAGGGATTCACATAAGAAAGGCTTCACTTCGACCATAGTAGGTTGGGTGAAATAGTTAATATAGAGGTCTATTGGAACATTATTTAAATAACATGTTATGTTATTTTATATATTTTATTTTTTCAAATGAAAGAGAGGATGTGGCGGGACCAATGACAAGTTAATCCAATAAATAAATTGACACCGCTTTATTCTTGTAACTGCACAGTTAGAATTTGGAAGGTTCCATAATTAAATGAACCCCATTAATTCCACATGTGTTATGAAAATTCCCCCTCTCCTATTTATATTGATCTCTGGTTGAATTGTTTTCAAAACTTCACAAAGAGATGAAGCTCTTACAATGTACAGTGACGCAAACCACTTGGAGGACGAGAACAGTTCTAGTGGGCGGTGACGAGCGCCACCAAATCACAAACATACGACAACGATGAAGGTGGTTCTGTGGATCGTCGTCAGAAGAAGTCTAATCAAGATAGGTTGTTTATTTTTAAGTATTCATTAATGAATTAAATTCTCTCCCACTTTCTATCACATCAACGTGAAGGCCATAGGATAAATAAACAAGGCTCGTACCCTCCGCCTCTTCGCTCATGCTCCATTCTTTGGTGACGATATCCTCATATTGAAGGAAATGTGAAATAGAAAATCACGGTATGAAATAGATAGAATGGGAGATGCATAGGCACATATGACACCATGAACATATCCCAGAGTATGTTCAGTGACCCGTGGATGAAACTATCAGTGTGCCATGTTGGCGGCAGCTGGCAGTGGTTGGAGGAGACCCGCGACAATCGGTTGCGGGTGGTGGAAGGCGGCGCGCAGTAGCGCAATGCGGTGGCCAAAGGCGGCCGACCAGTTTCGACCTTGTGAGACTAGGTTGGCCCCCAGAGGCTCCACGCCCTACGGGTCGTGATAGAGGGGGGCGGCACAGAGCAACCGCGGAAAGAAGGAGCAGCGTGGCCATGTGCCTCTCTGTATTGGCAGAACCCAGTCGACCAGACGTGTAATTACCAGAAGTTTTCAATAGAATTTACCTTCTTATAAATACGTCATAAAATCACATGAAACCCCTACATAAGGAAATAATAATTTCTGATTGTCCTTTAAACAATAGCTTTTCACTTTTATGTTTGAAATTTAAAAAATTTGACATAAACGGTTGCAATACATAATTTATTTGGAGTCTAGTAAGAAAAAAATAATTGTTGGTGAATTGTAACCTACCCTTATGAATATTAACATACTATTATGAATAGAGATATTCCCTAATGAATATTAACCTTACCTATGATAATATATAAATACTTTTCATGTTGATGGTATGATATAACTATATTTTTTAAGAAGTAAATGAGTGTTTTGAAACTAGCTTTTGATAAAAAAAATTATGAAATTAATTAAATATTAAAATGATAATATTTAGAAAATTAGTTTTGAAAAATAGACTTTATTTTTGAATTCTACTTGTTGAAAAATAGTTAGGGTGAATTTTTGGGATTTTTTTGAAATACTTGAATTTTTGATGTATAGTGAAATACCATAATTTAACAAATAAGCTAAATAAGATAATTACAGAGTCATGCATGATGTTGTTCTGATGTAAGCACAATTGGTTTGGGTTCACATGATAAAATTAATATTCCTGGTCCTGGAAGACTCAATATTCATTGTCTTTTGGGGAAATAATAAATTAATGAATTTTATATTTAGAAATACCCTCTCCCCTCCACTATAAATACCACCGTTCACACCCTCATTTCCTCACACATGCCATGCTTCATTACTTTTCTAAACTCTAGTCGAGAATCTTCTCTTTCCCCTCCCCCATTTCCAAGAGCTTATGGTCTCTTCAAGAGACCAAGATCAGGTGCCTTAAGGAAGATCTTAAGAGGAGGATTGAATATGTTATTTCTTTTCCTCTTTCCATTATTTTCCTATCAATTTCACATTCTTTTCTTATTCTCTGTCCGCCTATCTTCATACACATGTTATGGTAACTCCATTATCATCCATATAATGAAATTTGATGATAATGAAGGGATATAATAACATACAACACCCTTCTCCTCTTCCTTTTATTTTATAAAAAAAATGTTGTTCGTAGGGTGTTAATCTATCACATTCAAGAACGATATGTTTTTTTCCATTTTTACTTTCAGATCTGATCATGATACCATCTATATGGTTCAACAAGAATTTTTTATATGTATTATTTCCTATTAACTGTTCGATAACTAACTTATGTACATATTACTAAATTATTAATCAAAACAAGTTCGTTATGGTCGAAAAACTGCCTAAATTAACCCAAATAATCATCATTAAATTTCTATCTAATGATTAATCCACACGGTATATAATGTAATTAATTATATGTTCATTTAAAACAATGTAATATCACTAATAACATGTAATATAATTTCCGTAATTTTAATCATGTTCTACCTGATCGTCAATTTATGAATTCATACAAACCTCTCAATAAAAAAAATAAAAACAAGCATTTATGAACAATGTTTTTAAACACTATAACTCATACAAAGTAACATAAATCACTTAATGAAATAATAATGAACCATATTCAGGTATATACGGTTATAGAATTGTTAATTAATGAATCTATTATTTTTATATGTGCCATTAAAGTGAAGAAATCATTCAGATACAAGTTAAGGGGAAATTTTTGAACCCAACTTTCACCCTTCTTATCCTCCCTCTTTCAGTCCGTTTTGATATGGTTATTCCTAAAATTCATTTGTTTATAATTTTTTTATTTTTCAATCTTATACATGTTTTCCAATGGTGTTTATTTCAAACCAAATGTTTTCCCGAAAAACTCTTCTTTGTAGAACACACATTTTACTTCTCATTCAAGGTTGATGATTCATGTACAATGAATGTTATTACCTGTTTCATTTGGGAACCTAATGTTTATGAATGTGTTCTTATGAAATGAAACCCATTACTTTTCATGGGTTAGTTATGTCCATTTTTGATATATTTTCATTATGGCATGCATGATAAATGATAATATTATGATGTGACGAGTGTGCCCAAAATTATAAAGTGAAATATTAATGTTTCAACGTGGCGGGTGCACACGGAATTATATAGTGCTCCAATGAATTGGGTAAAGTGATGAATCTCATGAGTCAATTTTAAGTTATGTTTGAAAAAGATTCTAGATTTGTTAAAATGTATTTGTTCTAGTTAACAACTAATATAATATGTTACATTTTTATGAATTCCCACATTTCATGTCTCTTTTAAAAGTTTCCTCTCTTGTTCATGATTCTTTGCCTATGTTATGTTTATTCTCACCCATTGTTATATTGTTATTATATATCGTATAACTGGGATTTTATCTCACTCATTTTGATGTATATCCTCATGTGACTACATGTAGTAAGAAGAGGTCATGTTCTAATAAGACGCAAGAGAAGAAGGAATTAAAGAAATGTTCATTCTTGTTGTCTTAATTGTAATGCATGGTCCTAGTTTTCTGAAGACACTTAAACATTGGATCCTCTATGTGTAACACTATTATGTTGTTTAACATTAAAAAGATGTAATAGTAATTTATGAAAAAAATGATTCACTATAAAATGACCAGTTATTCATTCGGTGGGGAAGCGCCCCACTGGCTGGTGAAACAGCCCCGCATCTACAGGGCCAATGGGAAACAACAGTCCGCCTTCAAGTGAACATAGTCAGATGAGGGCCAGCCAAGAAGTATGGTCCTACGGACCCTACGGGCCCACACGTGTGGGCCAGCCCCACCTGGAAGGTTTGTAAAACCATGGCTCTGGCCCATGAAGCCATGGTCCAAGCCCGATGGGCCGGACCTAGTGATCCAGGCTGAACCATAATGTGCATGACCTAAGTGGTGTTAGTAAGACCCCAAGAATAGTTGCATTGAAACGGTCAAATAGATTCGGACCGAGCCCAAACCCAACCGACACCCGAATAAATAAACGTCTGTAACTGAAAACCCATGTATCTGTTTGACACGTTGTATGTGGTGTTTGGACCCCGTTTGGGAATTTGTGCCAATGGAATATTCTTGAAGGTCTGACCGAGTCGGGCTAGAACAAGGTGCGATCACACCCATTTCATGGAAAGGGATGTAACTAATAGACCAAGGATCTGATTGATGCACCGTCTATACCATAAGGACATTTCTGACAAGATAGTCATTTGGAGTTACTCTTTGTGAGTTTTGATGGATTTTGACATGCGATATGGGTTGGATAAAACCTAAATCCAATCAGGCCCATTTTAAAAAAGTGGCCATATCTCATCGACCAGTAGTCTGAATGACATGCCATATGTCATGCTGGGACCCCTACGATGGGGCAGTCCCTTGGGTATACATTTTACGGGACATCGTACTTGATGAAAAACAACCAATGGCTTGAGGATCGGTTCTCCTAGAATCAAGCATGTTATGAGCGGGAATCCAGTGGGTGGCTGTGGCATGAAGAAGAATAGCGACCCTGTGTAGATTAGAATCATAGCGACCCTATGTGGAATGTTATCATAGCGACCCGACAGGGACAAGCCTTACTGTAGTCTGTTGTAGGTCAGCTTCATAGTGACCCTTTGTGGATCAACATCATATAGACCATTTTGGGATCATCATCATAGCGACTGTATGTGGATCAACATCATAGAGACCACGTGTGGAGCAGCATCATAGTGACCCGACGAGGACCAGCCTTAAAGTGGCTCGTCATGGATCAGCTACATAGCGACCTTATGTGGATCAACATCTTATTTTCCTATTTCACTGAGTTCTATATGTGGTGAGTGATGAATAATTACCCATGATTTTTTATTGTGTTTTTCTATGTGTTTTTCCATTTTAGAACTTTGGGAGACCTTCAGGGGTCTCAGGGTCCCTACAAAGTATTATTATTCTCACCCCTATATGGGATTTTCCCACCCCTTGTTGTGTTCTGTGCAGATGAAGAGCGGTGTGGCTGAGACATGATGGAGCCAGGACCAGGCGGTACTCAGAGGAGATGAGCTAACGTGGAGTGCTATAGAGATGATATGTACCTACGCTTCAGGTAGGATCCTCATTGGATGATTCGGGAGTAGTTTTCTCTTTTCAACTGTACTTGTACTTTTTAGTTCTGCGAGTACTTTGTCCCCATTACATTTAGTACAATTTTTACTACAGCAGTTTACTCTTTGGATTCTAATTGTTGTTCTCTTAGATTGTGTGTTTGTACGTGATTAAAGTTAATTCTTTACCATTATAGGGATACACCTTTTAGGTGTAAGTTGCTATCCCCTGCCCTATGGAAGGCAGGCTTGGGGAAGTCACGACACGGGCCCCGGGAGACGGGTCGTGACAATATGGTATTAAAGGAGTCAGTTCTACTGAATAAATGGGAATCTGATCATTCCAATGGAGAAATAGTGTAAAGAGTTTCGAGTGTGGTTTTAAATCCGGGGAGTCCAGTATTAGGGCGGGGTCCGACGTATCCATACATCAAGACCCTAAATTCAGATTTCAGACTCAATGCATGAAAAAACTGATTGCATGGGTTTTTGGAAGTGTTTTATTTTTTATGTCTTTGATTCAGCTCATCATGTATAAATTATTGAGGGTGGAACACCCATTTTCTTTTAGGATGCTTCCAAGAAGACATCCATCCAGGATTACAAAGAGAGTACGCGATGAAAGCCCACCGAGCGACAATGGTTCGATGAAGGGCCCTCTTACAGCATTAGAACCTTTGGTTGGTGTACAAGAAACATCACTGCCTGTTGGGAAGCCATTTCCACTTTCCCCACTAGCAGATGTTGCACTCCAACCAAGCGCATTGCATGAGTTTAAGTGGAAGAGGACTATGATGTTCCGCAGAGAGACGGATCCGCTGGCGACTAAGGACAAGCTGGAGGTTGTGGCCAAATTTTTTCACGTGGTTGGGACACCAGCCAACCAGATGGGGATCCAAGCTACCAGTGTTTTCGTGGGAGCCGCAGGGAGATTGTGGAGAATGATGCTCAAGATACACGATGAGACAAACCTACCTTGGGAAGATGTTGAGGGAATATTTATGGTATAGTTTGTTCTAGAGACTCTATGCTCTGTGCGTATACATGAAGTTCTTCTCTTATATTAGGGCAGCCTGACCGTGGCCCTATACTCAGCGTGGCTCAATAGCATCTCACACTACTCTACCGACATGGTGTGTGACCCTTTCTTCAGGGACCATACTTTTGAGCAGGGACTCCGACATTAGATCAGATCTTTTATGGTAACTATCTATATACCGATACATGCTAGCATTCTAGAGAGAAAACTCATGGTACGAAGATTCCATGTAGAGAAGACAACGACAGCGAGTCCCACCACCAGGAGACACGTAGCCGAGTCCTCTATTACAGGTAGTATGCATATGAATGAGAGGTCAAACTATACCGGACCTTCTTGTGGACGACACCGGGATGTAGGGTCGGAGGTAAGAGGCTCACGAGGTACTGCATGCCAGTAGAAGACTAGACATGCATTAATGTGTGGCGGGTAGGGTCACATGGCATGCGACATCACGACCAGCCACACTAATGACCAAGAGATGGTCGAGGTACCGCTATGGAAAAGGCATATATTCAAGAGAAGAGGTTTGCAGGAAGGCAGATGAGAAAGAGGAGAAGGTTGTGCATCAGGTGGTGGACTATGGTTTGAGGTTATACCGCCACGACCTCTTGATGGTCCACCCCGACCACATGGAGTTAGTGGAAATGGACGAGTTCAGCTCCAAGAAGCTGAGGGCTACAAGTACGACACTCTAGAGATGATTTGAGGAACGATCTGTGTCTAGTTCACCTTAGATGCAATACTAATAAACATAGGTTCTAGTCACTCTTTCATTTCCATGACTCTCATTTTGATCATGGAGATTCTGGTGGAGTCGTTGGCTCAAACCTTGTGATTAAAGACTCCCATGAGAGAAGTTTTGATGTTTATAAACAAGTTCTGGAAGTGTGAGATTATACTAGGATGCAAGAGTTTCGGCTGGGGTTGTCTAGTAGAGGCATCGAGGCCTTTCGAAGTCATCTAGGGTATGGATTGGTTATCCACATCCTATGATCATATTGAATCTATTAGACACAATATGTGGGGTGTCCGTGAGAATGGGATGGGGTTTTTCTTCATTGGTGAGAAGGGAACCTTTGTATAATGTGATGGAAATACCCAAAAGAGGGTGCAACTGATCACACATCAGTTGGATAACAATACCCTCAGAGTATTTTCTGTTGAGAGTCTGAGCTATCCATTAGTGGTGGACTTGTATGGCATGTTCATCCTTTATAATGATCTGTGACTACCTCCTCGTAGAGAGGTATAATTCTACATCGACTAGTACCCCAAGACGACACCAATATCTACAAAAGCATATTGGATTTCCCCCATGGAGTTTTTTGAGTTACCGTTACAGCGAGAGGACTTGTACAGGAAGGGGTTCATAAGGCATAGTGTTTCTCCATGGGAGGCACTGATTTTAGTTTCTAAGAAGGAAGATGAGGGTTTGAGACTCTGTGTGGATTATCTGTGCCTGAATCTAGTGACCATGAGAAAATAGTATCCACTTATGAGGATCAATGATCTATTCGATCATCTGAAGTGAGCTCATTGGTTATCAAAGACAGTCCTCAGATTAGGCTATCATCAGCATAGGGTATGATATGAGGATGTGAAGAAGGTGACCTTCAGACTTCGGTATGGCCACTATGAGTTCTTGGTTATCCCATTCAGTGTGACCAACACACCTATACAGTTCATGGGACTCATGAACAATATCATCCTGACATACCTCGATCGCTTTGTGGTGGTCTTAATCAATGAAATATGGGTATACACATCGATTGAGGAAGATTAGGCCTATCATCTGAAGATAGTAATAGATACACTCCAAGAGCACAATATTTATGGTTAACAGTCAAGGTTCCAGTTTTAGATAGGGTAGGTCCATATTCTGGGACATGTAATCTCGGAGGCCTGAGATGTAGTGGATCCATTGAAGATAGAGGTTCTGCTTACTTGAGAGCCACGCATGAGTGTGACCGAGGTGCTTAGATTCCTAAGGTAGGTTAGGTACTATCGAGGATTTGTACGTGACATATCCAGTGTTGTGGAATCTTTTTTAGTGTTAAAGAAGAAGGGATAACCCTTCCAATGGAAAGAGAGATTCCATCAGAGTGTTTAGGAGCTGAGACAGAGACTGATGAGTTCCCTAATCTTGAGGTTACCATAAGAAGGTTTTGAGTATGTACTATATTGTGACATGTCAGGGACCGGACATCGATGTTCCTTGATGCAAGAGAAAGCAATGATATCTTATGGTTAATGAAAACTGAGACTGCATGAGTAGAACTACACTACCCAAGTCCTGGAGTTATCTATAGTGGTTTTCGCCTTGCTGATGTGGCGACACTACTTGATGGGTGAACAATTTACTGTTTACTCAAAACAAAAGAGTATCCGGTTTATCTTCTCAAAGAAGGAACTAAACCTGAGACATAAATTGGATAGAGTACCTCCAAGACTATGAATTTGGGATAGTTTACACTCCTGGGAAGGGGAATGTTGTAGTAGTGTCACTGAGTATGAGGTCTGATCTACAGTTGCTGAGTGAGGCGACTGAACATCTTCAATGCTGCAAATATCCTATGTGGATAGAGATGGGGCAGCTTACCTCTAGTATATGACAATCAATCCCCCAAATCATCAGTTAGTTTGGGAGGCACATCTTGGGGAAATTTGACTACGAGGCTCAACGTGCTCAGATATCCCAAGGATAGGCACCTGGTGGATTTTCTTAAGGTCGGGAGCGAGCCATCCAGCTCAGAAGATGTACCATGGTCCTGGTGGCACTACAGGAGGATGTGTTGTGGGAGTTCTGTATATCCCCTCTGGTGGTACATCCTGGTGTGGAGAAAATGCACAAGGACCTCCAATGTCAGCATTGGTGGCCAGGGATGAAAAAGACAGTGACAATGTTTGTTTCGTGATGCCTTAATTTTCATCATGTGAAGCCCGAGCATGAGGTTCCAACAAGCTTTTCCCATCCACTAGAGGTAATGAGATGGAAGTGGGATGGTATCTTTATGGATGTTTGGATAGGGCTGCCACAGACGTCCTAGGGACATGATTCCATCTGGTTTATGGTTGACCGACTACCCAAGTTGGACCACTTCCTACCCATTCAAGAGCAGGGATCAGTAGAGTTCTTGGGATTTCTCAATGTATAAGAGATTAAACAGCTTAAAAGGGTGACATCGACAATTGTATCTGAATGTGAGACACGTTTTATATCCCAATTTTTGAATGGATTATTGGAGACGTTCGGGAATCAGCTACGCTAGAGCACCTCCTTTCATCCAGAGACAGATGGTCAGATGGAGCGGACCATTCAGACATTGGAGGACATGCTTCGTGTTTGCGTCCAAGATTTTGGGCGTAGTTGGTATGACCACTTTCCCATGGAGAATTTCACATACAACAACATCTATAACTCCAACATCGATATGGAGCCGTTTGAGGCCTTGTACAGTCGATCATGCAGATCAACTCTATACTGGATAGACCCGGGGTAGTCAGTACTTCTGGGTCTAGAGTTGGTATGGGCTTCCACTGAGAAGGTTCTTATCATTCAGTAGCGCATTAAGACTGTATAGAGAAAAGAAAATTCTTAGGATGATAGGATACAAAGACCTTTGGAGTTTGAGAAGGGATACCATATTTTCCTTTGTGTCTCACCTCGATGAGGATTGAGGATATTTTGCAGGGGTGGCATGATATCTCGAAGGTTCGTCATACCATTTCAGGTTCTCAACATATTTGGTGTGGTGGCGTATCCCCTATCTCTTACCCCATATATGAATCAGGTGCATGACATGTTCCATGTGTCATACCTGAAGAATAATGTTCATTAACAATAGCACATTATTAACTGGGGCGTACTAGGCATTGATGATTAGGAGAATTTCACGGAGGTTCCAGTAGAGATTGAGTATCGACAATAGTGGGTCCTTTGTGGATGATCGATACCTCTGGTGTGTGTTTGCTGGTAGCACGGGGACCTTTATGAGTGAACATCATAGAGTGAGGATCCAATTTGTTCTTAGTACCCCCGTATGTTCCCTTAATATATGAATTATCTTTTGAGAAAGAAAATGTCTATTGTGAGGAGAATGTGACGACTTGGACTTTCGATGTAATTTTTTTTCATCAAAGAAATTATTATGGGTCTGTAAAAATTGAAGGCACATGATTTCATGGCCTGGTGTGCCTTGAATGAATTTTTGAACTTTTTTAGGTAAGTATAATAAACGCATGGGTGGTGTTTTCTATCGTTTAAACAGGTTCCAGATTAAAAATATGAGGGAACAGTTGAATCTGCAATGCCAAGATTCACTTAATGGAGGCTTCACTTCAACCATAGTAGGTCGGGTGAAAAAGATAATTTTGTGTACATTTGAAAGATTAATAAAAAAACATGTTATGTGATTTTATTTTGTATCTTTTCTCTAGTTGATGAGTGGAAGTGGTGGGACCAATGACACGTCATTCAATTATATTCCTTGACTCCCCTTCATTCATGTAACCGCACCGTTGGAATTATAAAGGTTACATAATAAAATGAACCCCATTAATTCCATGTGTGTTTCTCACCCTCCACCTCAAATATTTCGATGGATATCAAGTTAGTGTTTTTGAACGACTTCACTAAGCGATGAAGCTCTAGAAATGTACCGCAACGCTAACCAGTTGGTGGACGAGACTGGTTCCAGTGAGCGGTGACGAGCACCTCTGAACCATCATCTGATGACAACGATGAAGGAGGTTCTGTTGATCATTGTTAGTGGAAGTCTAATCTATGTAGGTGTTTTATTTTGATGTTTTCTTTGAGGAATTAAATTCTCTCCCACTTGTTATCACATTAACATGGAGGGTGTAGGGCAAACAAAAAAGGCCTGGACACTCTGGCCCCCAAATAAATAAACCACTATAACTGACGACCCATGTCTCCATTTAAGACACTATCAGTGTAGTTGGGACCCCAAATGGGAAGCATTCCCTATGGAATATTCCAATGGGCCCGACCAAGCCAGGCTGGACCGAGGTGCGATGAACCCCATTTCACGGTAAGAGGTGTACCTAATAGACCAGGTGTTTGATTGACGTGTTATCTATGGAATAAGGACCCTTGTGACAATACGGTCCTTTGGGGTTACTCTAATTGATTTTTGAAGGATTTTAACATGTGACCTAGGTTGGATCAGTATTGAATCCAACTAGGACCGTTTTACAAAAGTGCCCGTATCCCACATACCGGGCGCTGAACGACACACCATCTATCACGTTTGGACCCCAATGAAGGGGCGGTCCCTTGGTTATACTTTTTTGGGACATTGTTCTAGTAGAAATATTACTGATGGAATGAGGAGTGGTTCTCCTAGAATCAAGCATGTTATGAGCGGGAATACAGTGGTTGTATGTGACCTGAAGAAGAATAGAGATCCAGTGTGGATGAGTATCATTGAGACCTTGTGTAGATCAACATTATAGAAACCCAAAATGAACCATATTTAGAGAGACCGATCATAGATCAGATTAATAGTAACCCTATGTAGATCAACATCATAGCGACCCTCTATTGATCACCATATTATTTTCCAATTTCACTATGTTGTATATTGGGCGTGATATGACTATTTCTTCAATCTTTGTGATAGTGGTCATGATTTTTGGGTTTTCCTTTGTGGAACTCTGGGAGTCCTTCAGGGGTGTTAGGGTCCCTATTAAGTATTGTTATACTCACCCCTGCGCTGGCTTCACCCTCACCTTGTTGTGTCTTGTGCAGATGAAGAACAGTTTGGTTGAGACATGAGGGAGCCTAAACTAGGCTGTACTCAGAGGAGATCGGCTGTCGTGGAGTGCTGTGGAGACGATCATTACCTACCATTTATGTAGGATCCTCGATAGATGATCTAGGAGTTGTTTTCTCTTTTCAGTTGTACTTTTACTTTTCAGTTGGGCTTGTATTCCGACCACTTCAATTTCATTACAATTTATACAACAACAGTTTACTTTGTGGTTGCTCCTTGTTTGGTTCTTTGTTTGTGTGTTTGTACAGGTTTGATGGAAATGGATTCATGTTATAGGAATACGCCTTTCTGTTGCTGTTCTCCAACCCCTGGCCTATGGAAGGTGGGCATGGTGTAGTCACGACAGGGGGCCCTAGGGATGGGTTGTGACATTGGAGGTGTGATTTTGAGATATGAGGAAGTACCCGTTTACATGAGAGGTGAGGGGCACATTATGAAGGTATTAAAATGTTATTTTATTATAAAATAATTATCGGTTTATAATAGCTCCAAGTGAAATTATTCCAGGGATATGGTGGGGAAGAGTCTAAATCCATTTAACCAATAGGTTTTATACAAGTTTAGGTCACCATATTTTCCTTATCTTTTATATTTATCTCTTGGTTAAATACTCTAACTTGTACAATGTCTTCATGTATTTTTATATTACATTGTTAATAAACATACAATAAAATGAAATAAAAACCTCAAGTGGATTAGTGATGACATATATTTCATTATATATGTCCTTTGGATGAACGTTAGATTTTATAGGAATATTATATCATTTAACAATATTGTATTGTTTTTAAAAACTCAGTTATGTCCATTTTGACAAAAATTAGTGTTTGGTTATTCTGGAAGTCAAAAAAACATTATTACATTAAAAAAATCATTAATTCAATCCTAACATCTCATACTAACCTATAAAAATCGTGTAATGCCTCAAATGCATCAAATTACATTTATTTGGATATTTATAATATCAATTATTTTAATCATTCTTTAATAAGGTACTTACTGCATTATCATTGAATCCTAAATAAATTCAATTATTTAATGCCAAAAAATTCTAAATAAAATACCAATATGTAGGAAATTTAATTTTTTTTCCAATGAATATTTATAGTCTAATTTATCTAATTTATATCCCTATATTAAAAATTGATTAGTTATGAAAATTTGAATTTAATACTTTTAACTCTTTTTTAAATTAAATATTAATAAATGTCATAATCAAATCCAAGTGGGTAAAAAGGATATTATTTTCTTCGTATGGTTTATTTTGGTAAAAATAATCTTATCCAATTGAATTAGAACATGATTTAGTGTAATTATAATATAATTTTTACATTTAAATACCGTATTTACTTTTAACCATGGTAAATATATTCAAAAGTTTTATTTCACCAAATATTAATTTCATTATGTTTAACACAATTTTACTTACTAATTTCTACCATGTCTCTAAATTTTTTGAAATTCAACTCATAGAAGAAAAAAAATTACATTTTATGCATATTTGTAAATGTACATAGAAGAAGGGTAAAAGAGGTTAAAAATTCAATAAAATTTTATATATCTAATCTTATTATAAAATGAGTTCAATTAATTACATTGGACTAATATAGGTATTATGTATCAATTTTTACATTAAAATAAATTTTAATAAAATTAATAATTATTTATATAAATTGTCAGTTTTTAAGTACCATGCAGTATTTTTTACAATTCATCAAAAATTGAATGGTTTTAAAAAATACCAAAATTCACAGTAAGCTAATTTTTATATTCCGAATATAAAAATGAAATATATTTTAAAAAATTCAATATTTATGAGTGTTTAATATAAATTTTCTTATTGTTCACAAAAGGACAAAAAATGTAGTAATTTTAAGAAAATAGTTTCTCTAAATATATAACTATTTTAACAAAACATATACATTTCATTATAAATATGTTATATTTAGGTGAAAACATTATAAATTACCATAAAAAATTATTATTTACTATTAATATCTCAATATTTAATTGTTAAATAATTTTATCATTTAAATAATTATTATATTAATTTATTGTTTTGTAGAAACCCAATATTGCGTACAACACAAGCCAAGTAAGTGTTTCGTGAAGTATAAGTTAATGAATTATTTTAAAGACATAAATTACTATGAAATATTGGGGTGTTACGTCCAAAATAGATTATTTTTCTTCCTCACATGTTTTACAGTCACTAAACACTCTTTATGTGTTTTTTTAGCCATCAATCAATATGAATAAAAATAAAATTGATAGAGAAAATATTTCATAAACATTAAAAAATTTTGATTTATTCATAAGAAAAATCATAGTAAAAAAAATTTTAATGAAATTTTGTAAACCATTTAATAGATAATCTTATTCAATAAATTCAATAAAATTTCCATTACTCAGGTATTAAATTTTTTTCATCTTCACATAAACTAATCTATCATGGATTATATGCATACATTAATGAATAAATAATTTTTGTTTGATGGGTGGGAATAATTATAGAACAATAAAGTGAAATAAATTCCCAACAAAAGATTTATAGAGTTGTGGAAGGTCTTTCCTCAACACCATGTGTCTGCAACAAGAGTGATGTACAATTTTTTTCATATATGTATTCTCCTTTAATATAGGGAAAATAAAATTCTTATACTACATTAGTATATTTTATAATAAAATTTTTATTATTTTTCAATGATATATCATTAATTCTAATTCATATATTTTGTTTTAATAAGGATAACTTATTTAAACCAATTATAGGAGTAATTTTATCCTTTTAAACATTTACATTATCAAATATTCCAATTTTTTCGTTCTTAAGTTAACCTAGAAACCTCAGAGAACCTAAAAACTACCCATAGATATCTAGATCTCGTGTTTCATTTCATAATATCACTAAAATGTGGTAAGGTATATTCCACATCAATTTTACATATTATATACTTCTAGTGAATGATATAGTATTTTCCTTACATGTTCATGTGAGGAGTTTTGGTTATTTTCTAGGTATTCATTTACCTCAATGGATTACATAGTTCATTATTCCATTAAACTCACATTTCAAATTCTATTTTGTTTTAGTTTCTTATAATGATGAAACAATTACATTTTGATCCATTATACACATTGATAATTATGGTTTTGGTTTCATGTAGAAGTTCATGGTGACATGTAGTGTAACCAATAGTAATTATGGTTTGTCTTCTTATAATTATACAAATTGTCTTGTAGTGGATGTTCTACAAATACAAGTTTTCTAACATATTTGAGGCTTCATCTCCTCAATTAAACATGAATCCACAAAATAATGAGTGGTAGAATTATTGTTGGAATTTATTTCGGTTTCGCATACCTATGATCTGGCCTTCATAGTGTTGTAATCGAGTTCTTATAATATTTAGTTCATAGTCATATTTGAAAATGGATTCTCGGAGGTCTCCAGAAGGTATAATATCATTTAATTTCACTTCTAATAATTGCACATTATTTATAGATACATTATGAGATAACCTAACATCTACCATGCAATTTTATAGTAGTTGATTGTGGATGAAATCAACATTGATGATGTTAGTAGAAATGTGGATATGTTCCCAGTGAGAGCGTAGATAAGGTCTGATGCAAACACATTTAGTCAAATAATGTATAATTCCAATGTAAAAGTAGTCCCACCTTTGAGTTTCACAAGGTGGATCACTAGAATCAATTAAATCCCATGAAAATATAATCTTAGACAACTACAGAGGGGGTGGACTCTCTCATCAAATTCACACATGTACATGGGACGCACCGACACATGTGGCACATGTGGGACTTTTATTAACCTATGTGTACTCACCATTGTGTAGCCAAATATTCACATACTATTCATTAAGATCACCGTCATTACATTCATGGGTAGCTAGAAATACTGGGAAATCTAGGTTTTTTTCACGCATATTGATAAGGACTGTCCATTCTGCCCAATTTTTTACCTGAAAAATGATCAAATATATATATTAAATTACTCAATAAGTTCAACGATAAATTTAGACAACTATAATTATCATTGTAATTATTCATCATTTTATTAAATTATCACATCAAATTTAGTTTCCCACATTATACATAAAGAAATAATAATATTGTAAAATTTTCCTAAATTTAATTCGACTCTCTTGAAATTGTTTTTATGTTCTCATACCATGATGAGTGTATCAAATACCCCAACATATGATCTTATTTTTTTCTTAAAAATTTGTATATCGATATTGAATTCAAGAGGTAAACAATTATACCAATATTTATATCATAATGAATTCAACAAATAATTATAAATGATAAATTATATTTCCATGCTATAAAAAAATATTCAACTCAACTTCACACTTTTCAAAGAAAAAATCAACCCAATTATTTTTCATATTATATTTTTAATTTGGCATTACATCTCTTTTTGTTAAATAATGTTTAGTAATTGATAATTATCAATAATTAAAAGTCATGATCAACATCTCCTTGAATCATTTCCTTTAATGATTAATAATAAATATTCAAGTTGTTTAATACATTTATCCTGAGTAAATTCAATTTTTCCATCATTTCATAAAGGAACTACATTATCCACATTTTAAAATCAAAAATAACCTTAAATAATGAGGCATATTCACTTATAAATTAATTTAATATATGTATTTAAACTATTATATAATGATGCTAAAATCTATAATTATTAAAAGAAGATTTTTATATCTAAATAATCTTACATGTTTTGAAAATAAGTATAATAAAAATTTCCCCTAAAAATATAGTACTCCCACATAGAAATACTCCATGTAAATTCATTATTAATTAAGATATAATCAAAAAATTACTCCCTACCGAATTTTCTCTATTTTTCATTTTAATAATTTCAAAAATATTTTTTCTTGTTTTCTATAACTTCATTTGGAAAAATATGACTACAAAATACCTCAAATACATAAAATTGCCATATATACTAAAAATCATCTCCCTAGTAGTGTGGTATTTTTACTCTCCCATGTCACAATGGATTATGATTTTTTTATTTTGTTCCTCAAGAAGAAGAAATAATTAAACTATAAGTAAAAATTCAAAAAACTATTCTAATTTCCTAATATAGAATCCCCCATGCTATGTTTTACAATGTAATATAAATATCAACACGTATTCCTCAACCCCCACACTATAACATTAAAAATATTATGTAAAATACAAATTTGTGGGATGGAATTGATATAAATGGATTTAAAAATGGCTTATACATATAAGAAATATTCATGGTCTCTCTGGGAAATATAATTATTAATGTAAATGGTGCTCTAAAGGATAAAGTATTATCAATAATATTAACCCAATCAAATTAAAAGTGGTTTTTCACGGTCATAATGTTGATAAGTTCCGATGCATATTCATTCAACTGAAATGGACTATATTAACTCAAAAAATATATTGAATATGTAGTTGATCATATTTTTTTTCTCCAAATCCTCTCCAGAATTGGAAATTTAATTTTGGAAAATAAATCATGGAAATAATATTAATAATAAATCAAATCAAATGACTTTTATAAATTTAAGGATTGAAAAATGTTATGAAATATAAATTAATTTAATCAACTAACATTCAAAAATCATGAGAAATGTTTTCAATATATTTTAATCAGATTTATTTGTGAAATAAATATCTTACTCATTAAATATCATTATAATTTATATCTAAATTATCTAATATAAGGTTCCTATTAAAAACAATACCCTTTACTAACTCATGTGAAGCATTAATTCAGAGCATGAACATTCAATTTCATGTCTTACATAAAATAATGATTTTTTCATAAAAAACGTCATTTTAGAATGATTTAGGGAGTTATAAAGAAAAGAAATGATTGAATAAACTTACTTTTCACATTATATTAGCTCATATCTTCTTTTTTTGTTTATGGGATGCCTGGTTACTTTCTTCAATGTCTTCCCAATCAAATATAAATCATATAAGTGTGAAAAACATATATTGTATGCTCATTGGTTGAATGGGAGAGTTGAATTATTCTTACCCTACCAAATTCAATGAATATTAAAAAATATTTGGTTTCCTCGTAGATGTTCCTTATGTAATTTATTATGAATTGGCCAAGACATATTAAAATAAATTATTTAATCGGTACAAGAAGTTTTTGGTCTTTCATAATTACATTAGTGGGACTCCCATATAACTTTTCCAGCTGAGTTCCATTAACATTGAATTGGGTTCCACCTTTTTCTTTCTTCATATGAATTGAACCGAAGAAATATAAATGATTATGAATAAAATTTCATTCACATCTATAACTATGTATATATATAATTAACAAAAATATGGAATTATAGAGTATAAAATTGTCCCTTTGTTAAGAGGTATTAGTAGAAATAAATTTATCAACTTCCTCATTGTTTCTCTCATTGTAAATTAAATTTTAAAACCTTATATTAATATTTCTTTAATACATTATAAAGGATGGATTCTCACTTTACCCTAAAATTGATAATTCAAACTCATATTTTTTCATCCCAAAAATAATGGTGTTCCAATTCCACAAACAGATGAAAACACATTCCATAAATCAACTTGTAGGGGCTTATAAATATGGGAATCTTGTATACAATCTAATAACCCAAAAATTCATATTTATGAATTTGGTTTTAATACATTTGGTTGAGTTTTAATTTTTTATACAATATTTCATAAATATATTAGTTGGAAACATCATCTTGGCCATTAATTTTTCAAAGGTAGGTTGCATATGTCCTGTGATGAACCTCATACATCCTAGCCATTGAATCCATTCAATAGTTTAAAAATGGTTTCATTGATAACTAACTATAGATCATGGGGCTCTGAACTCAAAAAATATTTTTAACCTAAAAAAAATAAATGTTTTTAATAAGTTATATTGGTGGACTTATAATACATCTATTTTATAAAATAATAAGCTTTTATGAAATATTTTTTCCAAAATAAATATAATTTTTCTAATAGTTTTCATTTCATTTAAGACCATGCTGAAATAAAACACGAAATAAAATTAAAAAATTATTAATTAATGTGGATGTTATCTCCCCACCATTAGAATGGAATAAAGAAAATAATAATTTTAATTACGATAATATATTCTTGATTCCAATATATTAAATTAATTCTTTTGTAAAAAATTAATTTCAAATGAAAGTAAACCCCATTTGAATATAAGGAAATCATTTTCTAAAAAAATATTTTTATAGACACATACGTTATTTATCTCAATAAATTAGATAAATTAATTATCATGAATTATTGTAATGAATTATAAATATTATCTATTTTCAAAAATTTTGAACATTCTTATAAGGTGTTTTCATGGCATCAAATAAGAATAAATACAATTTTATGATTGAAATTTATTTTTATAATAACAAGTTTTATCATATTATTTACACTTATTTATATAAATAATTTAGTCAAGTTTGAAATATTTTTTTAACATAATGAATTTTTTAATTTTTCATTTAATAATTATTTTATGTATCATTTCAGATAAAAATATGAGAAGATAATTTTTTTGATGAACACTGAAATATACTATCTATTATTTATTATTTTGATTTGATTCAATTAATCAAAAAAAACAATAAATTTATTTGTGTTTTATGAGAAAAATTATTTTAGTTATATATTTATTAAAAAAATTATTATTTAGTATGAATTCATTAATGAATTTGGTATAAAAACTTTTTAAACATTTGATTAATCTCTCTTTTGAATAAAAAATTTACATCACCTATCCTAGATTAATTTTAAATTAAAATTTTCATCATTTGTGAGTGAAAATTGAAAAAAAATATTAAATATTTTGAATAATTATAATTAATATTATATATAATATTTTTAATATAATTATTGACAATAAATAATATTAAAAAATAAAAAAACACCATAATTCTTGTTCAAATGGGTTGATAAGGGTTGTTAATGTAAAATGATAAAGGATAAAATGAAATAAAAGCCTGTACAAAAATAAATTTATTTCCATATATAGACCTTATATCTTCCTATAATGATAAATTTTCATTTTTCCCATTTTCTTCAGTAATATGTCAGTCTACTTTTTTCATTACAGGAATAACAGGAATGTCATTGACGTTACCCAACTCCTATCATAGTTAGAGTTCTAAAATAGTTTTCTTTGGTTAATACTATAATTTTTTTTACATATATCCCCACATGTATTAGAAATTATTTAGAACAAAATGTGAATTCTGGGTGGATTTACATTATATATAAAGAGGATTTCTAAAGAATGGATTATTTTTCTATCTATATGTTTTTGTTTTATCATCTATTGGCTCGTCAAGAACTATTACAAATAGGATCAAGTAATAAAATTATTATATAATTCAGAAATGAGTTTTATTTTTTTAATTTATTAACTTAATTTAATTTACAATTACATCAAATAGGATATTAAATCATCATTCGTGATTATGGAGGTGCAATTTCTCTTGAATTGATGTTAGTCATTTTCCTTCAAAATCTATCATGTATTGATATAATGAAGGATTTCGTTTTACAATATGTTTTTTTATATTTTCATACCTATGGAAATATAATACCTCATCTATATTAATACATCACAAACAGTGGGAAAAAAATAACTTCACTCGTGTGTACGGCGGACTACCACATCACGAACTGATGTGACATGATTTCAATCAAAACCTCTCACGGATGGGTATTATGATAGATATAATGTGTATACATGATATTATTAATGTACATATAATTTAGGAATCTTAATATCCTATATAAATTCTTACATTCAATATCATGGGGTATATGATTACGTCGTTTTTCAATACAGCGGACTAAGGCCTTGCATTGCGATTGGATTTTTTTTCAAAAAAACATTCGATGGATGTTAATAAAGGTAAATATATTGAATATATTGTATGTATATGACATAACAAATATTTTCTAATGATAATATTTTATATAACTATATTACATTTCATATTTACATAAAATAGAGACATCATTCTAGTGTATGTATGACCTACTGTCTCTATGAATAGAATATATCATTTTAAATATTTATCTTTTATGAATTTCCATGAATATATATATACTATATATATATATGATATTTATATCTGGTATTAAAATTCAAGATATTTTTGAACTATGACCAACCTAATATATTTATAAATAAAAAATATAATTGACAATGACAAATAAATCATTTATTACCCCAAACCTA
Organism: Viscum album; assembly: GCA_963277665.1. NCBI lineage: Eukaryota > Viridiplantae > Streptophyta > Magnoliopsida > Santalales > Viscaceae > Viscum > Viscum album. The sequence continues at coordinate 1,564,759,970 of OY728142.1, read as the reverse complement.
ATTCTAACCATAAATTGTTAACAAATAGGTAATAAAATGTCATAATTAAATCATATATGTTTTGATATATTTGAATATATTTATTAATTAGATTTATAATACACATATATTGACTTTACATGTGGTTGTAATGTGTATGATCAATTTTGAAACTTATGGTAAGGGATTTTGGACACACATTTTTCTTTTGTGAGTCACATACCATATTCACCACATATTTCATATATGCAGAGTATGTAGTTACAATGAATCTATTTTAGGAATATTTATATGAAATTTATTAGGATTTAAATATTAATTTCAGGATCATTATAACATGAAATTTATGGTTCTGATGTTAGCAATGAAATACTGGATTTTTCCTCAAATTTCATTCCTTGGGACATAATTTATGTTATGCACCTATATTCTTCTATGAGGTGTATATATTAATTATTTTTCAAATATCATTTCAAAATCCTAATTATTTTCACGGCATTAAATTTCTTATTAGATATTATTCTTTAATGGAAAAAATTATTCTATAGATACTCATGTTTTAAGGGTTTGGTGTTGCAATCTCATTTTTTACTGTGTCTATTTTTTATTATGAAAAAGATGTAGATATATTATGATATACCCATAAATCAACTAAATAATCTTTTTCTAATATGTTTATTTTCCAAGAATACACATTCCTCTTTTATTTTTCTCTCTTTATTTAATCTTGAGTCAAATGAATTTAATGAAAAGAGACTTTATTTCTCTCTTCAGTCAAAAAACCTTTATTCATCTATATTTTTATATAATAAAATTGTTTAAAAAAACGTTTAAAAATTATTTTAGGATTATTTAAATTCTTTTTTACAATATTTTTTATATTTTAATTTTTTTAAATGGAATCTTATTATCTCCTTCAAAATAAGTCACATTTGTATTCTCCTAAAAATGAGAACGCAATAAAGATTTTAACATTTATTGAATTATCCAATATCTTAACCACTATGGTTTTTTAATTATTCCTCCATATATTTTTTAGGATTTATATAAATAAATGGATTTTATATTTTCTAATGTTTTATTACATAATTAAACTTTGAAATGATATTTTCATCAACATTTGTTTTAAATTATTTATAAATATTCCTTTATATGCTTCCAAAAAAATTTCAACGAAAATTGAATTTTACATTCTTTGAATGATTTTTAAAATTATTTTTCAAAATGGAATACTTTTTTCTTATAAAATGGATTTGTTTGTCATTTGAAAATATTTTCACTCTATGATGGAATCCTTTTCTATTATATATTCCATACTAGTGATAACATTGAATGATTTGAAAAGTATTCTATGGTTTGATGTTTAGTGGTTTTTTTTGAGATGTTTAGGAAATTCTTTTATTTTTCAAGGATTATGAAATAGGGAAATTAAGAAATGTTTATGAAAAACATTTAATTTTTCATGGTTTTGACGTGATGATATGATGAATATTATATGAAATTGTGGAACACATAATTGTGTTTTTCATTATCGTATGTGTGGTACATATATCTCCAACCAATTTCTTATGTAAATATTTATATCTTATTAGATAATAGTGGGAGAAACGTTAATAGGATTTATCCCCTATAGGAATTAGGTGATCCCCAATCCAATTTGGGAACAAGTTCATCATGATACAAAATTTAAAAAAAAAATATTAATCATAATATACTATAATTATTGTATTGGTTGTTGGACATGAAATAAGAGATGGGATTATATATTTAAGATGGTTCTACACTTTTATAAAATTATCTTATTTTTCATGATATATATATATATATATGGAGATTTTTCATTAATATGGGCCATGTTATCAAAAATGATAATGTTCTATTCCACAAATCATGTTTATGATCTATGCATGGTTTTTATAAACTATGTATGATATGTTAATGGTCACATTCACATATTGTTATCTTATTAACTCATATGATCATATATTGATATCTCTTATGATTATGAAATGTTTTCATATGAGATTACCCTTTCTTATGTTTCCTCCCCCATCGCCTAAAGATAGGTTTATTTAGGGTATTAATAAGACAAGTAAAATGTGTGAATATATTTATGAGAGATTACGAAAATATTCCATGATGTAAGAGTAGTGGTTTTCTAGTCTTTAGATAAACTAATGTATTATAGTCCATATGCATATGTTTATAAAATTTGAGGAATATTCAACCAATAATATGTGATATGTACGTTTGAAAAGCATGAGACTGTATATTTCACATCATTTTCTATGTTTAGTTATCCTTTAAAAACTTGGTGGAGAAAACATTGGTCATATATATATATTCATATGGTTATGTAAAGTAATATGTGTAAGGATAAGTCATATTATGAGTCAATGAATATAAAGATGTACCCATGTATTGGAAAATGATTGAGAAATTCGATTCTAATAAATTATTGCATGATCGAGATACTAAAAGTGGATGTGTATATAGAATAGCGGTACCCGGTAGTAATAACTAAAAATGGTTACATTGAAATAGGCTTGATTATAACCTAGTGCATGAAAATAGTCCTTACTACACACTTAGTTTTACACTCATTGGGGGTATGTGTTCAAAATTAAAAAACTATTTTTTAATTATAATGAAGGATTTAAATACTGACCCTGAATATCATATGTTAATATTACTATTCTACATATAAAAAATAAGGATTCCAGATTTAGACATCCAATAATAGATTTTTCGTGATTATGTGGTTATCCACAATTATTCATATTCCTTAAACTATAATTTTTAGTTCTGAAAAATAGATTGACACCAAATGAACTATCGTAATGATGAGTACTACATTAAATGAAATGATTGCCCTCCGAAAAAACCAAACAATATGGGAGATATAATAAAAATTCATGTAGTTATGATAAAAAAATTCCTCAATATATGAATCATAATGAAAATCAAAATGAGAAATGGGGGAAAACTATTATGTGGAGTCTTTAATATGTTAATGTCCACCTTCTATAAATGGTTTAATTAATCTTATATATCCTCAAAAATGGATCAGTACCGCTAAAATGATATTTCAAATTCTTTAGTGCTTTGAGAATGAAATATAAATTTTTCATTGATTGTTATTTTGAAATGAAAAACAGATCAGTGGTAGGCAATTATTATGAAAAATATGGAATAAGTAGAAATTGATTCTCTAAAATTGAAAGAGTTTACCATTATATTATTTAATTTGTAATTACATTATATTATTTTTTTAACGATGGAGAAGGAATTACATGAGTTTAAGAAGTATGATGATGAATATATTGTTATCTATGAAGTTAACTGTACAAGACCTTCAATGCACTCTTATGGTTCAATAATAAACCATTTAATCAAAGTCAATCAATGATTTAGTGGCCTAAAAAAATTATTTATAATTCCTACTAATCATTTTTTCCATTTTTAGAAGCCGGTTTAAGGGAACCGATACCCCAATCCGGTTTAAGGAAAACCAGAAACCATAAAACCACTTCCTACCTTCAAACATAGATCTTCAAATTTCAAATTTCAAATTTCCAAACCAACCTCGATCCATCATACATCATGTGCCCCACCTCGAGCAGCAGACCCATCATCACGCATCACCAACAGACCCAACATCACGCGTCACCGGCCACATGCCCCACCTCGAGCAGAGGACCCATCATCACGCATCACCGCCGGTGTGACAATCCGGCCAGCCACGGTCGAACTCGCTGCCAAGACGGCGATGAGACCTTTCATAGGTAACCACCGCTGCCATCCTTTCACCAATGAACCAGAACCCCTTCACTGATTTCAATGAGGTAGAAACCCTCGGCACACCGCAAAATCATCACCGGATTTCAATAAAAACAGCCAATAAATCCGGAACGAGGTTGAGGATAACCAACGTCCGTTGTCACCACTTACAGATCTCCAGATCTCAATGGAGTTTCTTCCTAAAAGACATCAATGAAATCGCTCCATCACGACAATAACTTTAACTCACACTGACAGATCAACACAACAGAGAAGAAGAAAAACAAATCCAAAGAATAGATGGTCCCTCCACCACCAGACAAAACAACAGCATCAGACACAACTCAACACTAAAGTGCTCACCTGATCAGATGAAGAACCCCAAAAACTGCCGTTTCTGAGCGCAACCCCCAAACGCGAGAAAACTCACCACATGAATAGCGAGCTGCCAAGATCAGACACCGCAAATGCTCCGAAGAGTATACCGTCAACAGGGACCAGTCTTACACCCACTGATCTGAAGCAGAAACCACAGAAACTCAAGTGATTTGTGGAATGAAATTTCAATAAACCAATCCCAAAAATTTGTTAACAGAAACTCAAGTGATTTTTGGATATGTGAAATAGGTAGTTACAAGTTTGGGAAGCTTAAAAAAAGAATTTATAAGTTATGTTAAGTGGTCAGTCAATAAAATTATTTGAATGAAATGCTTTTTTGGAAATATGAAAAATTGTTCCATAATCCTAGAGCTAATGGGGATAATAATATACCACCACATTTAAAGAAAATATATAAAGGGAAATTTTATTAAATCCCAACAGTTTAAGTTAATCCTGAAAATTGGGGCATGAAATTGTTGTAAATTTTTTGTTTTATTTTTTAGGAATAAGATATATGAAATTACATTTCTAGGTTATTTAGTGAAATTTATAGATATTAGCCCTCTATAAATAGATTTAGGATTAAGAAAATCATATTATATTTTTTTGATAAACATATGATCATGAATTAATTCTAAAATGAAATCCTAAATCCAACGTATTTTTTATGATATGATATGAGAATACCTATGGTACAAATAATGATTTATCTATTGAAATAATAAATGATTATTTATGACTCTATTAATAGATTAAATTAAATAAATTTTGGTATAATACATTATGGGTGTTTTAAATTATTTTTATATTTATCATAGAATGATACGAGATCAAATAATTCTAATATATGAGAATCAATTTTGGCTTGATATATTATGGATCACCCATAATGAAAAATATTTAGGTAATTAATTATGTTTATGTTAAGATGTTATTGGATAACATACACTACCCATCATGGATTTAGTAAATTTTTATAATCTTAAGGAATGAAATGTAGAACTAATGAATATTCTATTTCATCAATTACTAAAAATTCATCATGTATATTAATTTCATATAATAACATATAATATGAATGTTTATCGATGCACAAAAGGGTAAGAAATTTTATTTATGGTATAAAGTAAATTTGAAACCATGATATATTTGTCCATTTAAAATTTATGATCATATTTGAAAAGCAACATATCATAGATAATTTCCACAGAATCTCTCTCAAGTTCATAATAATTTCAATGTATCTCTCTTTTTAATGTTCATATTAAAAATAATACACTTACAAAATTAATAATTCATGCTAATAGATCATGATCATTCTTGTGAGGATTAATTAGTACAGATGCTATTAAAATATTATAATTTAATTTGATAGTTATCTCATAGACACTAGAATTGAGGGAATAAATATGAATAAATAAAATAGAAAAATTATGTTTTAAAAATATTTTTAAAATAAATTCATTATTTACATGGTAAATAGAAATGAAAATAATATTATTTGTAAATTAAAAAAATGATTTCTAAAAATCCATTTTTATGCACACAAACATGTTTTATATCATTAGATAAAATATGTAACATTATTTGAATGTTTTCAATAAATTTGGCATATTCTTAATTGAATAATTTTATTAACATTCATATTATTTTTTTATTAAAATGAGTTATGAATAAATATTTTTCCTTAAAAAATTTATTTTTCTAAAAAAAATTATCAAATTTGATGCACTAATTTTTAAAATTAAATTTTCAAATATATATAAAAAATATTTATAAAAAATAATTTCAATTTTGAAATGATAATTTCAAAATTATCTAAGGATTAATTTCTAATATGTTTGGGATAAGATAATTTTTTCAGTTAATACGGAAAAAATAAAGGGTTTTCTTTATAAATTTCATTTATTTTATGAATTTAAAAAAATAAATATTTTTCCATAATGTTTTAAAAGAAAATGTTTCTCATTTATATATAAATATATATATATATATATATATATATTAAACCAATGTAGTTTATTTTATCCTACACCATTTTTATTTATAAAACAAATTTTTTTTAATATTTTTCATATTTTATCTTTGGAATATCGCTTTTTCATTGCATTTAGGGGATTGATCTTAAATCAAAAAATTTAAATTAAGTTAGTCGAATTAGGGGAAAAATTATTAAATACATGGAATGATAATAATTTTAATTATATTATAATTTCAAAATTATCTTTTACCATTAGTAATAGTAAAAAAGTAAAAAATAATTAACATAGTTATGGTTAAAACGGGTTCAACATGGGTTAAAATAACATTATAACTACTAAAGTTAACAAAGGAGAAATAAAACACATTTCTCTTGAAATATTCTCACCTTATCTCTTATAAGATAGATCATGGAACCTTTTGGTGCATACTTTCTTGAGAAAAACATAGGTACAACATTTTACTATAAAAAATTACAGGTGTGTTACTCACTAAATTTATAAAATACCTATCCATATCATCTCGAAATGAAAAATTTGAAACCCTATTATTCATAAATTACCTTTATAAAAGTAATAAATTAATAAATCATAATATCCTTGATTCTATGGGGATATCCTTATTTTAATCTAGGATGTGTTTATGCTAAACCTAAATTTGTTTTTTGTAGAAGTTGTAATGTTTTAAAATATCATTTTTTCTATGGTTTCTTATATCTACATAAAATATATTAAAAATATGATAAAATAATAAAAAAATTGTATCCATTTTATAATTATATGGTATTACTTTAATTTCATAATAAATATTTATCTCTACTTCTACAAACTGTGGTATGAAAACATCATTCTTATGTTCAAAAGACTACCACATCGAGAACAGATGTTATTCAAATTTTATCATTACCACTCATGGATTGATATATTGATATATTTAATTCATAAATATTATACTAGTGATATTATTATTAAATAGAATTATAATTACACATATACCTTCATTCCTTTGATCTCTTTGGAAAACAACATCATTGATCATGTGTTCAACATACTGACTCCCTACGAACCGATATGACCCATTTTCATCAACAGTTCTCATGATCAGGAATGATGATGGAAATAATATATCTACAAGATAATAGTAACATAAATATTATTTTTAAATTATTATATCTCACATATCATCTTAAAATTCATTCCTTGGAATATTCGAAAACATCATTGATGTGTACAGCCGATTATCTCATTTCTAAGTGAAGAGAATTTTTTTTCAATAATAATTTTCACGGAAAGTAAGGAGGAAAAATTTTATAGAATATAAATTGTGTACATAAAATTAAAATAATTGTATAAAGATATTTTATTATTTAGATTTATTTTATTTCTTCTATCTTAAAAATGGAATTATCGTTCATGTGAATCTATGGAATACAGTCTAAATCATAGATGTACTTCATTTTCTATATATATTAATTTGGGATTACAATAAATAAATTACTACGGAATATATATGAAATTTTTGTAATAGTTAAAATCTTGGAAATTATTTAACAATTATTAATTTAATAGTAATATATATAAAAAATTCAATTAGACATGAAAAAATTAGTAAATATATGATACATTAATTTGGAAATGAATTGAAAAATAAAAAAGTAATGAATGTTTAGTATTAAATCATATACGTTTTGATATATTAAAAATTATGGCTAGATAACATATTTGAAATAAAAATAATCTTATTATATAATATTTTTGAATGTGAATGATGGAATTTGAAATTTATTGAATGGGATTGTTATCCTTCATTTATTACATCAGTGTGACACATGCCATAATCACCACTTATTTCATTACTGTAGTGTATAAACAACACATGAATTAATTTTATAATGATTTTACTGATTATATATATATATATATATATATATATTCTCTTCAGTATTTCAGGGGGTTTATAGTTCATATGATACCAATTGAGTAAGTGATTTTTCATCATACAACCATCATTGGTATATAAGTTTTTTTATGAAACTATATTATTTTATAAGTTCTATGTTCTTACCTTTTGACATAATATATCGTTAATATAATTATTTTAATGGTATTATTATTTTAATTGTATATAATTATATAATGGGGCCTAAAATTCAAAATAATCAAATGGTGTAATTTTTATAAAAAAAATATCATTATTTAACTGGATTGACATTAATTATTATTTATATAATGAAATATTATAATATACCTCTCTAGATAATAATTAATATTATCTCTAATATTTAAATATATTGTTAAAAAGTTTTTTATCTTAATTTTCCTCTCTCTAATTTCTGTTTATTTCGATATAGTGTCTTCAATGAGAACAATTTTTTTTCACTCTTTGATCAAAATGTCCTTTTCTTCTTTCATATTCATAATTTTCAAAATATATTCAATAAACAAAAAATGAACCTCTTGAAATTTTTAAATTCAATTATTCAATTATTTTTATTTATCTGAAATAAAATTTAAATGGTTTATTCCTGTTGTTTTCTAAATAATGAATCTATAATTTTATCATAAATGTAAAGAGAATCATTGTCTAAACATGTATTAAAATTTCGTCTATCATGAATAATCGATGTTTAAAATGGTCCTTTATAGATTTTCAAGTTTATTTTCAAAGAATTTATTTTTGAAAATGTATTCTTTTCTACAAGGTGTGATGTAATGTGAAAAAAATATTTTCAATAAGAAGTATATTAAATGATTTTTAAAGAATCCAATATTATTTGAGAAGGTTATTTTAAAATATAAGTATATTCCAAACATTTAATGTTTTATAAAATTATTTTTCAATGATGAAGGTCAATTCTCCTTCTATAATGTTCCAGGTGATATTTAGAAAATATTTTTTAGCTATGATGAAGTATTTTTATAATATTCATTCTTCAATATAGATAATATTTAATTAAATCATCCACATTATTTCCCTTGAGGGTCAATTTCTACGTTCATGAAATTTTTTTGAAACCTATTTATTTTCCATGGGATATGATATGGTTAATTGATGGAATGTTTATGAGACTGTTTTTCATTACACATGTAATGATTTGACTACATGATATTTAATTATATCATCCAAATTATGAATTATTCAAAATCCATGTTGGAAACTTGTGGTACATGATCCATAGTGGGAATTATGTGATAAGTAATAATCAACTATGTTTATGGTTTGTATTTTTTACCCTTCTAAAATTATATGATTTTCAATATTAATTTTGGGGGAAAATTTTTATGAAATGGTAATATAGTTCTCGACTGACTTATGATTATTTATCTCACTTATAGGACATGTTTTCTACAATGAAAATATTTTGTACCAGCACTCATGTTTATGATCCTTGAAATGTTGGGATAAACTATTTAATGTATGTTCATGATAAAATACCCATAAAATTAACTTTTGACATCATATTATTATAGATTGATATTTACTATGTTTACCATTAGTGATCACCAGGGCTCACCCTTTCATACGTTTCTATCCCCAGGTTATGATGAATGGTTTAGGTAGGTAATTCATATTCAGAGTGCAATATAAGAAGATTATGTTCATATATTTTTATGATATTTCATTAGATAAGACTACATTTTACTATTCTATAAGATACTAAACTATTGCAGTCCTCATCCATGTGTTTTTAAATTTGTTTGTATATTACTAATGAATTATATGATTCTTCTATATAAAAATTAATGGGTACTATAAATTTAAAGACATAATCAATTGGATGTATAATATATGAATTCAAAAAATATATAAAAAAGGGTCCCAAAAATTAATTTCCCAAAAATAAAATATATTTTAAAAAATAATGGGGTTTTGAGTAGATTCTAAAATTCAAAATGTTTATATAAAATTACCACTTATCAAACATTTTAGGTATTCACTATAATTATTAATAAAGATTTGAAAATAAATTTTAAATCACAAACCATTTCTTTCTATTATTTGAGGTCCACAGTTTCCTCTCTAAGAAATTGTTTTTAAATAATTTAATTATAGATTATTCTTTAAATTACATTATCCATCAATTAATCACTAGATCATTAAAAATCATCCATATGAAAAATACATCGAAATAAAGAATCTATATTATCCCTTGATTTCCTTTTTTCATGAGAAAGTAGGTGTGATGGTATATAATTTGATGACATAAAATGTAATATATCGATATACCTTGGCACATAAAACATTAATGATATAGGATTTTTCTCTATTTGTTTGATCATTGAGTGTGTTTAGTTCTAGAATTTAAATTCATGTATTGTTTAACTATATGATAAGTTAAAATACACATTATTTTTAAATCCCTTCGTGTCCTTTTTCACTATGTTGAACTATTATATCCATCTTTCTAATATCTAATGGAATCAAAATTATATGTCATTAATATATTTGATTCATGACTAGAAAATACAATAACTTTATATTTGAAAAAATATATTAGAAATTTATTTTAATCCTAAAAAATATCAAGGAATTCATTTTCTAAAGATATGTATTTGAGTGGTGAGGAATACAAGATTCATTAGACATTAGATATGAATTTTTCCCATCATTCTAATTTTTTTCCAACGAAATATCCTATATATTGGTTTGATGAATCGAAAATGACTTCCGATGGGATCTCACAATTCGGGTGGTTCTTTAGTAGTATAGATATTATTATTTTATTCAACTATTCAAATATCATCTTATTATAATAACCAATAAAAAATAATATTCTTTTAAAACAATATGGAATCAGGAAGAGTAATTGTAATGAAATCCTTGATAAATCATACTTTTAATCAGATAAGTCATAAGAATGATTTAATTGTTTTATATATGTTAGATAGGGAAAATGGTATTTTATTTTACCCAATGATTAATCTAAATCAATTCCTTTCTATTAAATTAATGTTATAAATAATATTCCTTCTCTACCATGATGTTGATTTTTTTAATGTATAAAACATGAATTTATCTATTAATGATTTGAAATAAATTTCCCGATTCCCTTCAAAATGATCAATAAAATAAAAAAAATAGTAGTTTCATCATGGAATGCCTCTAAGAGTTTCTCAATTTGACCTAATAATATTCTTATAATGCATCTATGAAATGTAAATCAGGTATTTCACTTCCAAAATGAAATATATTTTTATGAAATGGTCCCAAAAGGCCATTTGATGGTAAATTTTATTTTTCATATGGGTTAATTGGAAAACAATATATCATAAAAATGATTACATTAAATAATATTATGTTTTACATAATATAAATTCAATTATAAGATGGCTGAATAGGATTTGAAAGTATTTTTTATGTAACATGATTTATCCTTTTATAATCAATAGTCACTCTCAAAAAATTACACAATATCATTGTTTATGGTTCCTTTTTAACATTTTTTCAAAATGTACAAACTATATTTATTTCAGAAAAAGTATACTATAGTGGAACCATATGGATCATATTTCGGTTAAATGTAGTCAAAAACTATAAATTTCTCAATTTTCATTTTATCACCTATATGATGGTTTGATTTATCCTCATTTAGTGATACATAATAGGTTTGGAATCATCATTTAAAAATCATATGTGTATGAAGGTTTTTAAATTATTTCCAAGGATAACTCAATGGACTCACCCTGTGTATATGATATTTCTTTTTAAAAGGTTATATAAATATATCTACTGGTCTTCATCCAGTTTGTAAGCAATGATAAGTTGAAATTTTAGTTTTTCATAATATATACTTACTGAAATTTAAATTATCATTAGAAAACACTTTTATGGAAAAGTGAGAAACCACATAGTTCAACTAAGAGGATAGCCCTCATAAGAAATCACGAGATTTTTCAAACAGAATTTAATCCTACTAGAGGATTCCTCCCTATAATGTTTCCAGAGGATAGAGTGCACATGAGCATCAGGCTTGTCAAAAATGAAGTATTCAGTGTGATCATCCAAATTGTCCCAAGTTTGAACATATTCCTCTTTACTTATTTTCCCTTCATTGAAACCCCTTATCATAATAAGGTCCTGCTTGTCGGCCCATGCAGCCTGTTCCCTATTAACATCCACCCGAAGCACCCTACCAATCATTTTGTCTGCCTCTTCTTGAGTACCATTGATATAAAGAATCTCATTCCCCATCTCTTATTCTGAGTGAAAAATCAAGGAGTCGGCCAGGAGACTCCCCTGCATATTAACAATGGTAGCTTACGTACATTCCAACTCTTTGGATTTAACATTCTTACCTGACCTGGTCTCCATTGGCTTTAGAAGATATGAATAATCCTTACGCCCTTTGTTCCTCTTCCTTGAAGGAAAGATGTTGTCTCCTCAGTCCCGACTAGGGAGAGTCTCATCCATATATGTCGCTTATGATCTTTGAACTTCAATTACATTCACTTGTTCTAGGTCTAGGTCCTCCTGACCTGCAAACCAGTTAAAAATTTGTATGGCCTCCTGTCACTAACACTGGCCTGTGACCTAGTGCCTCACCAGCTATGAATGAGTGGTCTCAGTATCCAACATCTTGTTATAATCATATAAAACCCCTTCATGAAACTGTCTCAGCTACGATTAAACATACTATTTTCCTTCCAATTTCACTGGATAGCCCTACTTGGGTGAAGCATAATTTTTTTTAGGAGTTTCCTCTCTTGGTTCCAAAGAAAAAGCCTCCTTCCCATTGTCATTGATACCAATTTTATAACTCACTCCCACCGCATATGAGGCACCCATGGATTTAGGTCCTTCCTCAGATTTAGGATCTAAAATAGTGTATCCACTTCCACCTTGAGGGACAATAGGCACCGGATGGTCCACAACACCAGAATCCATCTCCTCTCCCGAAATACCCTCCTCCAACATAAAATCCATTGGCTATTGAGTCAACTAATCCTTAATCACTTGCCACTGGATTCCGGAAAAAGGAACGTTTCCATTGTCCCCAACATTCTCATGATGTCTAGACCTAACCCTGTAGGAAACTAACGAATTCCCTAGATGATAAAAAGTATATCAGAAATCAATCCACGATTCATAGACCACCTGCTGCCGAAAATGATATTCTTCCTCGACTGTGATCGAAATGACATTAGGAGGCACCTTGGATGCATCAAATTCAACACAAACACAAGGGTTAACCAGATGACACATATTTTTTGTGACTATCGGAGCACAGGTACCTCCCTACTAGGTTCCCGAGCATCCTAACAATAGTAGAGTTTTGGAACTGAAGGGGAAGGTTTGGAAACTCACCCATATAGATATGGATGGAGAGTATAACTTCATGTGGAAGTCATATGACCAACAAAAGAGGTAGAAACATAACCTATTACAGCTGTGAGGAGCACTGGACCATGCTTGGATCATGTCCTCCTCAGACGCGAACCGAATCATTATGTGCTTGTTGTCGAGAAATCCTATGGAAGCCCTTTCCTGTAAATCTCATTTTCCAAAAACAATTTACCGAAGAGTCAACCGACAGTTGTCTCTGAGCCAAATGAGAAACCAATGTCAGTTTAAGATGAGCTAAGGCTACATTGAACTCCGCTAGCGACAGTTGGTGATTAGGTCTTCCATTGTACAGATCTGGAACATTATGGCCGAGATGGGAATTGTATAGATCTGGAATACTTGAGTATTCAATGATCACAATTCCCTATTCAAGATTGATTCTAAAGAAGGAATAGTTTCTCGATGAATTCCTATTGGAGTCACTGATATTGAAATACACCTTACTATCCCCAATATCAGTGGTAAGGGTTCATTTATTCTCATTTATTTTAATATTTTATTTTTTAGGATATAAATTCCCAATATTAGGGGGGACTGTCTTGGTCTTTTATCATACTCTATAGTGTGGAAATAAAAAATTTTTGATAGAATTAGTAGTTCCACTTCTACAACCTCATACAGTAAAACTATAGTTTGAAAACATTGGATTGGTTTTATAATTGAAAGTCACTATCATGGGATTTACATAACTAATTTAAAATAATGAAAACCTAGAATGAGACATGAAATGATTGGTGGATCCAATATCTCACGTAGTATTATAAAATTTTAATTAATAAATGTGAAATAGAAACTATATTTTCAATGGATAATGTAATTTTTGGGATATGGTGGGTTGATCATGGATATGACTCTACATCGTATGATGACCGTACCTTTCTAATGAATCCCCATTATCTTTAACAATTATCCCTGATAAATTAAGAATTTTTGATATTTTTTCTAATAACAGCCTATACTGGTATATAAAAATAATCTTTTTGAAATAACTCTTCAATTAAATGTTTAACATTATCACCCACTTTCAAATTTGATTCAGTAAAATGGATTGGTAATGGAATAAGAATATGCTTTTCTAACATTTTCTATTCTTAAATCGTATTTTGGGTGTTTCATTTCTAAATGTTTTCTTTATTTTTTCTTCTTTCCTTTATTCATCATCTTTTCATTGTAGGGATTTTTTTGAAGAGTCATTCAAGAAATATCAGTCATACCATCTTCAATTTTGTCATAAAATTCAATTGAATTAGTTTATGAAAAATAACTCCACACATTTTTATGATCATATAGATACTCTACGTCATATTTTAGATTATTTTATTTAAATGATTACATGGGTTTTTGAATAGCATGCACATGAGTCTCTCGAGTTCATTTGGAATATCATTCACATTATTTTTCATCTCCTCAGTAATAGTGAAATTATATTTTTAACTGGGTGATTCACTTGAATTGGTATTTCTATACTATAATTATTTATTATAGTGTTTTTATATAATTTTTGATTCTGTAGTTTGTTGTAATAATTTTGGGAATGGGATGTGTTTAAAATAATTGGAGAGGTAGTGTTTTCATGTATTGGGTGTAAGAGGTATGTCTAACCTGGATGTCATATCCCCCAAATCAATATTGGTTTTTCCTATTCTCCATGGTTGATTTTCATAAAAATAATATAGTGTGGATATTGTGGAAAACTCTCCAAATATGTTATAATAGCACATATTTCAAAAACACTGATTTGGATATGAACAAAAAACTTATACAGGTGGTTGGAAAGATTCATCCATCACTTATTTAATATCCATTTACACTATATGTGTTATTTCATCATTTTGGGTTCTTTATAAATATGATGAGTCAAAAGTTATTACCTTGTTATTACTTATTCTACAGATAACTCTAGGTCTAAACTATTGGCAATTATGTACTATTTTTAGAATTTATATCTTATATGTATTCATAATTTTTTCAATCAACGTTTTTCTAGAGGATTCATCCTTTTTTTTCCTCTTATTTTCCATTTTTAAATGATATAATATTACTTGGATGTTGTATTATTTAAATATTTGATGAAGGTAACATGAACATAGATTTTCCAATAATTTCTAGCTGTAAAAAACTATCTCACAAGTAGTTTTTCACACGGTGTATATTTTTCTCTTAATATAATTTCCATATGATATTTATAAAATATATTTTTATGAAACTTATTTGGATTTCATACCAATAATGGATATCTTCAGTTTGAAAACAATATAATCGCTAATTTGTGGAACCCTCAATTGAAATTGGGAATGTCCTCCTCCTGAAATTACGCTCTTATACTCCTCTCCTCTTAATTATTGAACAAATTAATCCAAATAAATGAACTTATCAATTAGGGTATTCACATATAAATAGTTAAAATTTAGGAAATAAGGGAATCATATTGTCAGGTAATTCAAAATTATTCTTTTGACCTAGCATAACTAACAAGTTTTATTAGATAAAAAATAATAGGTAATTAAGGTCCCTTATAATATACTATTGTTTTATTGCTTCTATTTAATTCTCCAATTGATCACTCAAACATTCACCCATGTAACCATGGTTGATTTTTTTGATGTTATTCTCTATATGAATAAGCATTATCCTAGTTATCAAAATACTCTATATCATAAGATAAAATATAAATAATTAATCAATGGAGTCCCTAAAAATATACAATTTTGCAATAGATTAATACTCACTCGTAAAATAGGTATTTTTTAAAACATATCATAGGTTGTGGAAACTGTTATTTTAATTCCCTTAATTGTGTAAAATTTGTCGTAAAAACTTCTATCTCCAATGAGATATAAAAAGATCTAGTAATAATTCTAGGAAACGAACTTGTAGAAAATTATCTCTAGTAAATTTATGTAATGAAACAAGTAATTTAAAAATTATTAACAATATATTAGTGATTGAGATTTGGTTTTTCTTAGAATCTTGTAATGATATCATGGATTCCTCAAAACAGATATCCAATCATTGTTAAATTTTTAATCGAATGGTTCGATGATTTCTTCCCCACATTCAGTTATTGTTATGATCAAATATGAATGATAATTTTTTTAAAATTTCCATGATTAGAATATCAACCTTAATGTTTTTTAAATCTAATGTGGTTCATCTTTCAATTACATTGAAAATGCCTAATTATGTATTTATATTTTCCAAATATCCAAATTAGAACAGTTTTTCTTTCCACAGGTTTAATAATAAATCATTAGTCTCTGAATGATTCTAAACTAAGATACAAATATAATTTAAAAATTAGTGTGATATTTTATTTCATATATATAGGAATATTTTATTTCCAGAATTAATCATATTTATGATCACATTCAAATCAATGATTGAAATTAAATGTTATATTCTATTTAACTATGAAATTTCTTTTATAAATTTTATAAAACGACAAAAACGTGAGAATTACAATTTGGGTTATATCAGCTTCATCCCATCACTCTAAGATTCTAACTCTCAATTAATGATGAAATGATTAGAGTATAATTTCTATAAATCACTCCTTAATAAAACTAGAAAATGAAAGATGCGACCTAAATTTTCTAGAGTTGTAGTAGGTATATCCTTGTCTCCATGTGTAGGATATAAGTGTGTCAACCCCCTTTTTCCACATTATTCAATACCTTTTTAATAAGAAAAATAAAAACCTAAAAATTATCCAATATTGTTTATATTTTAAATTTAATTACCAATCAAAGATATAACATTATTTACCATTCAAATATTATCTTCAATGAGTGGTTAGGGATTGATCCATATTTTTATGAGTTATTAAAATCCATAAAATAGATAAAATCCATGTTAACAATTGTTTTTCTTCCTTCTTGAATCCAATACATTATCCTGGGTTATCTCAAATATTACTTCATATATTTCATTTTCATATTCCATTTATTAAATTAACTCAAACATGGGTAGGTATATTTGATTATAATTTCCCAACGCATGAGATTCTATTGAGTGACGTAGCCATTTTTTCATATGGGTTTTCTTTTAAAATTATTGTAATTTTCCACAAAGTTATTTTCCCAAAAGAACATGTACATAGTGCCTCATACAATATCATGTTACAATTTCTAGTATTTATTAATTTCCTATAGAGTTGGGACATATTTGTTTTCCTCCACACCTCATATTGACAATTCTTGTTTGAGTTCACATAATTATTCATCATGACATGTCACATAACTGATGGTCATCATGTAGATATTTTTTATGTATACTCAAAAAGAAACATAGCTACTTTTTTCTACATACTAGTTTCCTCATGTATTATAATCTTAATATCCTTAGTGGATCCTTTATCCACAACACAACTTGTAGTACAATCGGTGGATTCATTATTGGTGGTTCAGTATCCTTGTGCTATGAAATTGTAAATAAATGTATTGAGAACCCATTAAATTCATACCATCATCTACTACAAAAAGGATTTCACTGAGGATACCCATGGTGGCATATTTTATCAATGGTTTCCAAAATAATTGGTTATGTTTCTTCTATTGTGTTTTATCTTCTGAATAATTTATAGTTGTGGTCTAATGTAGTAGTAGATTGTAGTGGTTAATGTTGAGGATGGAATATTCAAGGTGGATATGTTTGATTACTAATAGATAGATTGTGGTCTGAAGTGACATCATTTAGTCAAATTATGAAAATGTTTCTCATTTTAGTCATACTACATCACTGTTTCACATGAAGTAGAACATGTACAAAAGAAGTCATATGGAAATATTAGATAATATTTCTGTGGTGGGGATGTGATTGCGTACGACTTTCCCAAAATGACATGACACATGCAAAAATTAATGGATCACATGAGCCATAAATAAATCTATATTTTCTCACATGTGTTTCCTAGTCTTCCCATATTTATCAATGATATCTCAATGATGAATTTTTGGTAGGCTGTCTACTATTGGGATGGTTATGTGCCTTGCATTCTAGAGGTTGGAGTGAGCCTTAATGGACAATTTTATTACATGATAAATTAATATATATATATATATATAAATTCTTCCAAATGTCATCAACAAATTCAGACTTATATGATTCAAAATTGTATTCTTAGATTTATTTTCCAGATTGACTATTTCGATGTGATTTCCATAAATTTAAATTTACATTTAATTTGATCATAAAATTTAATAAAAAACATGATTTACGCCTTAAAAATATTTAAAAACATTCATAAAAATCCATATATATTAGTTTTCCATTAAACCACGTGATTGAATCATCTTAATGATAAGAGATAAAAATTGTTCAAGAAAGTAATAAGGTCAATAATATTAAAGAATATTTTTTAGTATTTCAAACATATATTTGAAAACATAATTTCAATTAATTTGAAATTGAATATATTTAATATTTTTTACTAGGAAAATTGAATCCACAATATATTATAAATTATGTTTTCAAGAAATAAAAAAATTTCAATCATAAATAATAAATATTATCTATTTCACATTCATTAACCATTGAAAGGAATTAAAACCAAAAGGAGTTAAATATTATAGAGTGATTTTTTCTTATAAACTAATATGGTTAGAATTTTTTTTGATGTTTTATAAAGATAAGAAATATAATTTGGATCACTGGATATTCAGTCAGAGCCTATATCAATTTAATATAAATATTTGAAAAGAAATTATTACATTTAATACAAGGATACATAAAATATATTTAAACACATGTATAATATACCTAACCATCATCATAAAATATATAAGAAATCATTTCAATTCAAATATTTTTTTTACTATTATCATATGAGTATTCATTACACCTATATTAGTGAGTTTCTATTAGTTTTCACTATCAAATATTAGTAACATTGACTATTTAATAATATTTTAATTATTCCAATTTCAATTAAATAGATTTTGAAATAATAAATTATTCCTGAAATATTAGTTATAATAGAATAATGGGGTATGAATGGATTATGTAGTCCCATTTGAAATTAATTGACAACATGTGAGAATTGAATCAATAAAAGGTTTGTTTTGTGTAATTAATTTATAAAATCATGTAAAATTATAAATATAATTGTTTTATTTACCCTTATAAAAACAAATTAATTTTTAAATTTCACATTATATTCATATATTAAATGTATTAAAATCATGATACTATTTCATCATTTGTAAAGTAAAAAATTAAACTTTTTCATTCATTTTTGTGGTTGAAATGACCTAAAAAGGACATTTTATAAAAATTAATGAGAAGGGGTATGGAGTTATATTATTGTGATAAAAATTTTAATAAAGAATAAAAATTAAATTTTAAAAACATTACATTGGTGAATGATATTTTAAATGAATGTAAATGTGTGGTAAATTGAAGTAGATATCGGGAAACTATATGCATAATTTGAATAATTCAAACCATCCCAATGGAGTAATTTTATGATGAATTATTTATGAATATTTATTGATACTATATGATTCATAACGTATAATTATTCTTTATTATGGGAATTTTCCTTATTTTTTAAAGAGTGATGTATATAATCATTTTATTCTCTGTAGGAATATTGGTGTTTTGTGTATATGTATTTTTAATTGTAATTTACCTAAATAACCATTCCATAATTGGAATTGAATGTCATATTAGTTGATAATTAGATCTAAAATTGAAATATACTTTTTAAGGTTCCTGAATCTATTTATCAATAGAATTTTGATATTTCTCTAGTGATATTTTAGGCATTATTTCTCTTATGTTAACACCCATTAGCTCATATTTCCAACAATAGGGAAACTCAATTTCTATCATGGGTAAATATATTTTTCTAATAAACAAAAAAACAACCTAATTTTAATTATAGGATTTAAAGAATGATATTATATTATTAAATTAAATTTCTAATTGTTATTAATTTTTTTTTTATATTTGATACAAATAACCCCTAAAATAGTTTTTTGAGAGCTATATTTTATTATTAAAATTCAAAATTATGTTGTTACCTAAAAACTAATAATAATTATATGAATATTAATTTATCTCATTCTACATATAAAAAACATAATATATTATAATTAAAATATATGAATTATATAAATTTAAAAAATTGTATGAAAAATTAAAAATAAAAAATTAACTAAGAAAATCATTGACCATGAATCATAATATTAATATTAATTATACCTTATATATTATTTTTTATATTTTTGTAATTATTGTAAAATTGTCTTTAATTTTTTCCTAATATATTATTTAAAATTTTATATAAAAAGGTAATTTAAAATAAAATTATATTACATAAAACAAATTTACATATAAATAATATATGTTTTCTAAAATCAAATTATATTATATTATTTATTTATAGAATTAGTAATTTAATGAAAGGATAAATATTTAACCATAACAATTATATCTACCAATAGAAACTCAATAAAACAATTATATTCATTTATATTGAATAATAACATATCCAAAATCTAAAAATAAATAAATTATATATCTAATTGTAATATATATGATGTGTTCCGACCACATACCGGAAAAGTGCACCCATCTTGGGCCAACAATGTGAGAAGGGAGATAATGACCCCCAACTCCTGCCTCTAGTAGGCCTCGGGTTGGCAAATAGCAATGAGGGTATAGTAAACACCCAAATCGGAGGCATTACACTCTATGATAACGCATGACAATGTGAGAGATAAGATAGAAACCAACCAACTCCATCTCATGAAGAAATTTAAAAGAAAACCCATGTACACATATGTAATGTATTTCACAACTACTACAATTGAATGGGAAAAAACTGCAAGTACCAAAGGAATGTAAAAACAATAACAACCACAAGTCCAAATAGCTCATGTAACCCCAAGCTAGTAGAAACTAGCAGGATCTACCACCTGCTCTATGTGACCTGAAAAATATTATATATATATATAGGGTGAGTATAACAGTATACTAAGTAGGATCCTCCACGAAGCCCCTCGTGCAAAAGTAAATAAATCATGCTATAACACAGTGATCAACAAGTGAAACTAACTCATCCCCTAAATAGCTATACTATGGTCCCAAACTCACCATGGCTACTAACACCAAGTAACACTTGAATTATTATATAATATAATAAAGAATATCAAGGGTACCTCACTACTACTTCCCTATGGGTTTGCCGCTTTTCCCAAATGTTGCACATTCTAAGAATATCTTTCTAACAAGGATTGCCTGTAGACACATGGGTGATTCCCTAAAATATGAACCTCAAGCAGAAAACCCACCAGGTCCATGTAATAATTGTAACCAAGTAGTTTTTTTGGAGCCACTACAGCTCACAAAACATGTATCATGCATCCGGTATTATACCTCGAGCCATTACAGCCCATACACCGAGTAAGGATCCTCAAAACATAACACCATATACATGTTATACCTATACTAGTCCAAAGGAAACTATATCCAGAATATATGTATGTGAATAACCACATGCCATTTTTGCCCTTTACACACATATATGGGGAACACTAACCACTGTTCTTACCAGCACATGCAACTTCAAAGAGAAGAGAGCTGGGCTAAAGGGGGTAGTCAGCCATTTATCCTCCCACCAGAATGATGAGGAAAACACCCCCCCCACCAGGGCTCAGAATCCCAATCGTGTCAGTTTCCCTAATTGATGGGATGGAGTATCGTATAGAGACACAAAAGTACGAAATATACTATATCTCCCAACCACACTATGGGCATAACCTAGTTTTTGAGTCAACTGCAGAAAATGTCTATTAGACTTCTGAATGCCACTTCTAAGACTAGGTATCCTATAAGCACACAACCATTTATATATCTATATTATATTACTTCATTCCCTTTTTATTAGTTTCACTTTATGTTAATTAATTATTTAAACATTAATTAACCTTTAATAATTCCACATTAAATTTCATTAGCACCACATTTAAAGACCACTGGACCTTTAAATTGAATCTTCAGCATTGCGTCCCAGCAAGCTCCAACCCATTGGGTCTGCATCCTTTATTCAATCAATTATTAACAACATTATTACTTTCCCATATTCCCAAGAATTCTAGAAAAACATTTTAATCTACTAATCACAAGGGGGATCTACACAGTGAGTAGATGAACAACCCATCGAGTGTTTTTCACCTATAGAAAGAGTGTAGAACCTTCCACCTTTGAGAATCTAAACAAAGAAAGCATGTGTCGTACCCCTCATGTGTTCGCCCCATTCAGATGAATGGTAAGTAAGACCAGCTTCCTTGAGAAGTGGGGAAATTAAATCAGATAAAAAAATTAATAAGAATTAGTAATAATCCAAACATTCACCTCAAACCCATTTCATCATCCCGGGTGTCCTCCCCGACACACACATGCATAACCTGATGCATCTCGCCACTCTAGGTATCAACTGCTAACTCAACCGAGAGGCATCCATGACCCCACATATCACTACAGCCATCCAGGCGCACATCACAATATTAGAATCATGAATAAAACATCATATCAATTTGGGTCTTAGACCTTAAACAAGAAAGAGCGTAACTCAGAACCCTAAAATTAATTATCTTTTATAAAACAAACCGTTCTTTAATCCAACTTTGATTAACCAATTTATTATTCATAGGTTCTGAATTTGGTAAACCTAACTTGTAAGCCATCACAAATAATTAGACATGCTTACTACACCAATTTGAATAACAAAAAATTACATCAAGAAGAACCAGATTTATTTACATAACTCTTTCACTTTATATAAACGATTATCAATTAATTCCAGTTTTATGTTCTTTACCAATTTCTATCATGAACTAAAAGCTATATAATTCTATAATATATATCACATAATCCATCCAAACAAGATGCAATAACACATGATCAATATCAAATTATTTATCCAGTTAAAATATTTTTTATGTCGTTTCCATTGTGATATAGTGGGATAAACCACGCTAACTATATATTCAAACAAAAAATAAAATAGGAGCAACGAAGCCCCTACCTCAAAATCTTCTTGACATTCATTATACGAGAAGGAGCCACACAATGGGTTACGATCTCCTCCACTGTGACATCTATTTCTACCTAAGGATGCATACACACCACCAAATATGCCAAAACCCAATAGAATTCCATTAGGAATATAGAGATATGATTCCATAAAAGGGAGTGTGGAAACATATAGATATGAAACCAAAAGAGTGAAGATATATCATACCTTATATCGAAGATTTATCTATACTGCTTGGTTGCATCAAAATAGAGTTGAACCAATACAAGGAAGAATGTTTTATTATGAAACTCCTATGGGATGTAATTGGAGGTTTGAGAATCTCACACATGATAATAAAGAGGAACAATTAGGGAGGATGATATATCATCCCTTTAGAAGATTTAATGGAGTAGTGATTTAAGATATGATGAATTTTCTTCTAAAAGAGAATCACATTAAAAAATGCGATTTGACCAGGTAAAAGCATCCAGAGAATTTGGGAAATTAATATATGAGTTATGTCCTTTGAATCAAACTTAAAGTCTTTAAAATTATGCTTTAAATGCATTCTATGTTAAAGGAATCATCAAAGGGGAAAAACTGTAGGAAGCTGGAAACACTTCTCACAGACCTGAAATTTGGAAAAGGAAAAACATTGTTCACGAACCTCACCATTGAAACCTAATTGTTGGAAACTCACTGTTCTGGAAATATTGTTCTTTAACCTCACTATTGGTACCTCACTGTTGTTACATCACTGTTCTAGAAACACTTCTCATGAGCCTCACTATTGAAACCTCACTATTGGAACCTCATGATTCTAGAAACACTGTTCATTAACCTCATTGTTGGAACCTCATCATTTTGGAAACATGATTCAAGAACCTCATTGTTGGAACCACAACATTCTGGAAACACTATTCATGAACCTCACCATTGGAACCTCTGCATTCTGGAAACACTGTTCATGAACTCGAAATTTGGAAAAGGAAAGAGGTCACCATTGGAACCTCACTGTTGCACTTTTCACATAAGGTTACCAATGACACTGTTCACATAAGGTCATTTTTGCATTGTTCACATAAGGTTACATATGACACTGTACAAATAAGGTTGTCGTTTCACAGTTCACCTAAGGCTACCGATGAAACTATTCACACAAGGTTATCATTACACTGTTCTCATAAGGCTAACAATGACACTATTCACAAAAGGTTACCGATGAAACTGTTCCCCTAAGGTTACCGATGCATAGTTCACAGAACTATAAATTTGGAAAAGTGTTGGGGATAAGTCACTTTGACCTCCCAGAACACCTCAGGCACCAGTTTTTCACAATGTAATGGACCAGAGAGGTCCTTTCTATTACATCATATACCTCCCAAAACATTCTCATCCTCGAGAATTCAAAACCAACCTAAAAGGAAAAAAGAAATGAATCCTGAACAACCACCCATCAAGATACCTCTTAAAAGAGATAAAGCCACACAGTGCAACAAAAGAACAACATCTCATAAACATGAAAGTTATATAACCACAAAGGGAGCATCATTACATGAAAAGAGTTAGTCATCAAATAAATTTGGGTAATAATCACGAATAAGTGACAAATATTCCCAAGTACTCTCCTCTATTCCATTATGTCGCCACAAGACACGAACCAAGGGGATAGAAAGCTCACAAAACACATTTTCTTTGTAGTATTGTATCTACACAGGTATCTCATTAAAGGTCTAATCATTGACAACATCGATCCCCCCCCCCCCGAATAAATTACATGTGATTCATCCTAAAGACAATGACGAAGCTAAGACACATGAAGAAAATTGTATATCCAGCTCATCTATGGGGGAAGTTCTACTCAATACACCACAGCTCCAACAAAAACTAACACCACGAAATGCCCAACAAACCAAGGAGATAGCTTACTCCCCCAAATGAACCTTCACTGCTCATGATGGGGAGTCACCATCGGAAACAAATGATCCCCAATATAAAACTATATGGGTCTCTTCCATTGATTGGCATATGATTTCTATGGATCAGGCACTGTCTTCATCCTCTCACGAATCACCTAAACCATCTATGCTTTATTTTTTCACTAGTTCTGGTCTGTTAATTGACGACTCTCAGACCCCAGTCCTTCACAATGGAGAATGGAAAGGTTGGACATACAAGGATTAAAATGGAACCATACTATTGGTGGAGTGAAAACAATCTTTGTAAGTGAAATCCAGCAAGTGTATGTGCCTCATCCATGAACCTCCATCATCCAGCACACAAGATCATAACATGTCTTCATGAGTATGGAGGGTCTGATCTATCTGACCGTTTGTGTGATGATGAAAAGCAGTGTTAAGTAAAATCTACGAACCAAAATCATGATTGAGAAAACTCCAAATCCTATAGGAAATATATGGATCAAGATTAGAAATGGTCATCCTTGGAACATCAGGGAGTCTAACCACCTCCTCTAGATACTACCTCGACAAAACATCCACGAATCTTGTCACTTTGATTGCTATAAAGTGGGATGATTTTGTTAAATGACCCACTTCAACCCAAATAGTGTCATTTCCTACCTGATATCAAGGTAAACCGGTAACAATGTCCATTGTGGTGTCCTCCCACTTCAATTGAGGAACATCTAAAAGATGGAGCAGACCACCAAGAATACGGTGTTCAGCCTTCACCTTCTAGCAGACTAAACATCAAGACACAAACTCCACAACCGTACACTTCAAACCAGGCCACCAAAAATAGCTCCTCAAGGATCAATACATCATTATAACACCACGATTGACTTCTAAAGAAGAATAATGGAACTCTATGAGAACCATCTGGTGCATTGTCAAAGGAACAAAATCC
This sequence comes from Viscum album, assembly GCA_963277665.1. Lineage (NCBI taxonomy): Eukaryota > Viridiplantae > Streptophyta > Magnoliopsida > Santalales > Viscaceae > Viscum > Viscum album. Next base: position 1,564,733,617 of record OY728142.1, on the reverse strand, counting down.
CTTCCGTGATACTATAGTCGGTGTTGTTCATCCTCAGACCAACCATCAGGGGCCTCGCTACAAACAACTTAGTCTCTCCAAACCTCCACATCAAGATCCCCCAACTGGGACACTTCCCGTGGCTACAACAAAGATGACTGCATCGTCATCTGAAAAAGATAACCTCTACCCCCAACTTCCCCCATATTGAATTATAATGCTGAGAGTTCTTCCATTATTCTCCAGGAATCACCAAATTCATGCACAACATCACTACTTGACAATCGACATAGTGCCCCAGCTACAACATTCCCCATTCCAGGTGTATAAGATATTTCAAAGTTGTATTCCCGTTATAACTCCATCCACCAATGATGTCACATGTTTATGTCACGCTGGGAGAAAAAATACCTCAGGCTTGTATGATCGCTGAAAACCACAAAGTGCTCACCAATGATGTATTGTATCCACAACATCAGAGAAACCACCACGACATCCAAATCAAGATCATCGGTGAAATAGTTATGTTCATGGGGACACCACTGTCGAGTCCCATAAGATCCAACTTACATTTACTGCATCAGAACACAACCAAACCACTGATTCGAAGCATCGTAGAAAACATCAAACTGAACTCCCTCTGCCTGAAGAAAAAGAACTGGAGCACTTACTAATATCTCTTTTAGATTTTTAAGAGCTACATAACACTGACCAATCCATATGAATGATAGATCCATCCTTGTAAAAGCTGTCAGAGGATTCAAAACTTCAGTTAAATTGGCTATGAACATCAGGTAGTAGCCAGAGAGACCAAGGAAACTTTGATCTATGACACTGACTAGGGTGTTTCCCAAGACAAAACTACTTCTATATTCAAATGATTCATAGATACTCCTTGATGGGACAAAAAATTCCCCATTAAATGGAATTCTCAAGATAAAGACTCACACTCGGACTACTTCCAAAACAACTAATGTTGACGAAGAACTCACAAAACAGCATGTAGATGCTCGGCATGCTCATCCTCCAACATGGAGTACACAAGGATGTATTCGATGAAATCCACCATGAACATGTCCTAGAAATCATGAAACACAACATTCATTATTACCATGAATAGAGATGGAGCGTTCGTCACCCCAAACGACATTACATGGAACACATAATGCCCATTAAGACAACAAAAAGAAGTCTTCGGGATATCATCATCCTTCATATGCATATGATGATATCATGACTGAAAATAAATCTTTGTGAACCACTATTAACCATTCATTTTATTGAATAAATCATCAATCCACAAAAGATAATAGTTATTCTTCACTACCACTTTGTTTAAGTGATGATAATCGACACACAACCACAAATTGTCATCATTCTTCTTCACGAAAAAAACTGGTGCACCCCATAGTGACACACCCAGCCGGACAAAACCACACTATAATAGAACATCAAGATATATACTTAGCTCTCATAACATAGAATGGTCCATTCTATATGGAAACATAGGTTGTAGTTCGATCCCAAACTCGATCTGTCGTCGAGGGGGTAAGGCTACAACTAATCCGCATCGAAAAACACTACCTAACTCCTGAAGCAATCTATGACAGCCTGATCCTAATACAAACAATACATTCTGAGGAAGAAATAATATGGTTGTATTCCTAATCATAGGAAATCAACCCAAGAGCAGTGCTTCCCCAACACTGGCTCACAGTCTTTACATACTTCAAATAAGTCATCACAGCCTCCAACTTGTGTAGTCAATGCCAAGGGTAATGGAAGCCTCTCTACCTAAAGTACAAAAGCATGGACAAGGGTAAGAGATATAATGGAGTGTGTTGCTCTGGAATAAAACAAGGCATACATCATGGTAGAAAATAAGAAAAGGGTATCTTGAACGATGTGTGGCGCTCATGGAGCAAACAACACTAAAGCATGATGCAGATCACAACCTCCTCCATGGCCTCTACAACCATGATGATGACCACCACTATGGACACACTCTACTCTCTAAGGACGGGGAGCATCACATGGCTGTCATCTACCTACCCCATCTACCATCTGCTGATCCAATGCTGGTGTAACCTGCTACTTTTGCCTCTGTTTGAACTACCTCAACGGAGGCACCTAGAGCGGGACACCTAGTTCATGATTACTGCACTGAAAGGTCGGGCACTCTTGTGGCTGGTGACATCTAACAATGAAAGAAAAACAAGCACCTGATTCCTTAGCATAGGCCATAGAACCATTGCCTCTTGTGAAATGCGATGAGGAGGGCTAGGACCTACCCCCTCATGAACAAATAGTATTCTTCCATGAAAACCGGGATCCATGGACCAAATATTTTCCTCATGAAGAATCATGATGACTCCCCTCTCATGTTGATCCAGTTATGGACAATGTTCTCTAAACAACCTATGCCTTTTACTACACCTCAAGATATGTCTTTAGCATAAATGGGGTGACCTAGCACTAGATCTCTGGATGAATAGTCTCCTCAAAATGCCTCTCCCTGGCCTCCTCATCCGGCAATAGGTCCAAATAATATCATAAAAGGTTCTTGAAATTGATTCCAAAATCTCGCACACTAGATCTCCCCTATCGAAGGGTAAGAATATTTTGGTGAGTGGATTCCTTTGCGGTCGAAGAATAAAAATTGACTCTAATCTTGTCTCGGAACTCCTCCCATGAGATCGTTAAATCCTTACGATCAACGAGGAAAAATAACCACCACTTCCTCACTAATCCACACAACATCGTCGTAACCAAGGGCACCAAGTGCTTATTCCGATCACAGATCAAACTGAATCCTATCTCAAACTCCTCCAACTAGTATTCCATAAATGCATCTAAAATGGGGATCTCATACTTCTACAGACTATGGTGCTGACACTCTTATAGTTTCCTCCTCCAAGTGTCGTCTTCGTCAACCTCTACATTGCAGTGATCTTCTGGCACAGTTGGCTGGACAAATTCTATGCAATCATTATGAGGATGTTGAACTAGAACCATACATGTAAAATAACAAATAGTTAGAGCTCCTAAACCAGGAATATGGAATAATCGTCATTAATTAATTAATTGTATTCTTTTATTCATTTTAGGTTAACTTATCCCAAGTTCCACCCATTAAAAAACAAGCACAATGAAGAATGATGCATGATCCTTTCATAAGTATCTACCCTGAAACTAGTATCACCATTTTTAGAAGTCATTGTATACTTAAAGGTTCGTGCATCAGATCATAGGGGGACCTAAAAGCCTATGTCTCAGCCAGTCTATAGTGTTTTCATCCCTTGCTAAACATGACTGACACTATTTCCCTACAAACCCATTCGACCTCACCTATGCCTAAAATAAAACTCCATCCATTCTCTCAACCAGACCTTTGATACCACTCTTTCATGACCCCCTCCCCACAATGTGTACCCATCCTTGGTCGGAAATGTGAGAAAGGTGACAATGACCCCGTAGTCCCGCCTCTAGTAGGCCCTGGGATAGAGACTAGCACTGAGGGTATAAGAAACAGATAAATGGGTGGAATTACACTCTAAGATAACACTTGATAAAGAGAGAGAGAGAGAAGATAAGAACCAACCAACTCCAACTCAGACTGAAATATAAAATAAAACTCGTGTTCACGTCTGTAATTTCATGCAAAACTACTACAACTGAATGTGGAAAAACTGTATGTACCAATGGAATGTAAAAATAGCAGCAACCACAAGCCTGAAGAGCTACTGAAACCCCAAGCTAATAGAAACTGGCTTGATCTCAAACCTTCTCTATGTGACATGAAAAATAGTTTATATATACATAGGGTGAGTGTAACAGTATACATAGTAGGATGCTCCCCAAATCCTCTCGTTCAAAAGCAATGAAAGCATGCTAAATCATAGTGAACGACAAGTGAAACTAACTCATCACCTAAACAGGTATACTATGTTCCCAACCTCAATATGGATACTATCACCAAGTAATGCATAAAATATTATATAATATAATAAAGAATATCAAGGGTAACATGCTACTACTTCCCCCTAGTTTCCCAATTTTCCACAATGTCGCACGTTCTATGCATCTCTCTCTAAAAAGGCCTACCTTCAGACACCTGGGAAAAGCCCCACAACATGCACCTCGTGCAACAAAAACACCACGTCCTTGTATTCCAAGTAACCAGGTTGTTTCTATGAGCCACCACATCTCACATATCATGTATCGAACATAGATTATTTTACCTTGAGACAATACAGCCCATAAAATGAGTAAGGATCCTCAAGACATAGCATCCTATACATGTTATACCTATAGTTTTCAATAGAAAATTATGTCCAGAATATATGTGTGTGAATAACGACAATCCATTATAGCCCTCTTCACACATATGCGGGGAAAACTAACCACTCAGCCTACCAGCACATGTAACAACCAAGAGAAGAGAGTGGGGCCAAATGGGTTGTCAGCCATGCATCCTCCCACACAATTGTTGGAAAAAACACACCCCCATGCCTCAGAATCCCTAGGGTGTCAGTTGGACTAACTAAATATCAATTTCGTTATTTATTTTATAAAATGGAAGAAGGCCGAGGACCGCAAAAATACAACCTAGACAATCATGGGGGCTAGAATTAATGTATATCTAAAGCATTTCCAATCACAAAATCCCTACACTCAATAGGAAGAGTGCCCAAACTACCATAAGTAATGACCTCGTCCCTAGGACATCCAATCTTCAAAAGCGCATCTGCAAAAAAATTTCCCTCCCTCCAACTATGAAGCATGAGCCGACATTGGTTGGTCTCCAAGGCACACCTCCAAATGATGTAAGATTATGACCAAGGGGTGTCCGTCCATCCCTGAACATATTTATCTAAAACTTCTGAATCTGACTCCGTCTCTGACACCAGAAAGCCCCTTATCCTGCCAACCATCAGCCCTATGAAAAGTTCCTGAGACTCCTCCCCCATCGAAATACCCATACCAAAGGTAGCACTAAAGTCCATGTAAACCAACCCTCCCGAGTCACTTAAAACCCCACCGCCTTTCATATTTCCTTGAATGCAGGAGCCATCCACATATAACTTGAGTCCGCTGGAAGGACGTTTCCATTTAACCCACCTACCCCCAATCAGTCCAGAGCATGTGGCCTTCCCAGAAAATTTTGTGCCACATCTGATTGCTGATCCACCTTCAATAGGGAGACCAACTCAAAGGCCAGCACTCTGAATCTCAACAGGGTCAAAGAGATCAAGCACCGAGAGCCCATCTGTTCATTGTTCCTGTCCTCCCAAATCACCCAACAGATGGCAACAAGAATACATGCTGACACCTTTCTTTCTAAATCATTGATTGTAGCTCCATGAAACCACGAATAGCAGAGCTCCTAGAAAAAAAACTGCTTGTTGCTGGAGCAAACCATAGGAGTGAAAATGCTTTAGATAGCCGCCGCCCAGTCACTCTAAAAGAAGAGATGAGCTGAGGATTCCCTCTTCACTACCTTGCAACAGAAGCAGTGGGCCGTAAAAGATATTCCCCTACATTGGACGTTCTCATCCATCAAAAGAGCTCTAATTATGACATACCAGACCAAAAAGTTCATTTTATCTCGAATCCCCTTACATGATATTTTCGCCGACCCATATCCAAGAAGGATCTCCACACTCTTCCCCTCCATGTAACCCTTACTAGAGAACTTACCAGAGATAGTTCCAGTGAAGAAACACCAGTTGTCTTCTTCGTTCAAGCTAATTCTAGAAAACATCTTCATCTGATCTTCACTTAGCACTGCACTGATGAACATTTGATGCTCAGATGCTTCCCTGAATGTTATATTCAGCACAGGGAAACCTGGAATGAACAACCTATCCCCTACCCAGTTAACTTTCCAAAATCCGACCTCCCCTCTTCCAATGATCCACTTGTCTGAGCCACACATCTCCTCAAGGAGACTGAACATGCATCGACCTAGTTGAGTGGGTTGTGCCCTGTGCTCAGAATAATTCATATGAGGATCCCCATAATGCTCACAGAGGAACAATTCCCACATGGAGGACCCTACCATAATTTCCAATGCCAAGCGAGCTTACATGCCTTGCATGGTAGTAGTGGGATCGTGATGCCCCCCCGCCCCTCCTTCGTTGGCATGGCCAGCCGTGCCCAGGAGGCCCTGTGGCACTGGCCTGCATGATTGGCATCCCAAAAAAGGTCGAGAGGGTCTTTTCCATCTTCTCCATTGTTCCCTTTGGGGGATGAATAACAGAAAATACATGCATCAGAATTGATGAAAGGACCTTGTTGATCATAGTTACACTCCCCCCAAAGGATAGAAATTTGGTTTCCCGGCTGTGAATCCTTCCTACAATACAGTCCATAACCCCTTCAAAGTGGGCCTACTTGATCCTCCCATAAGAAAGAGGCACCCCTAGATAAGATATGGGCAAGCTCGTCTGTTGAAATCCCAGAATGTTTTGAATAATCCTGCATCTCTGGTTAGATCAATTATTCAAGATATACACCTGACTCTTGATAGAATTGATTATCTGCCCACTCGCCCGACCATAACTGGAAAAGATCCCCATAAGAGCATGAAGGGACCTGCTGTTTCCATTACTGAAAACCAAAACGTCATCTGAATACATGAGGTGTGTAATGGCCTCCCGGCCCCGCCGCCCCATATACGGCCTCAAGATACCATTTTCCGACATCCACTGAAGGGACCTAGAGATAGCATCTTGTGCCAAAATGAAAAGATTATGTGACAGAGGTTCACCCGATGTCACTCCCTGAAGCATCTTAATGAAGCCGAAGCACTTCCCTCTAAAGGTGGTGGACAACCAAGGTCTGGAAAAACACCGAAAAAAAGATCACAATCCCTTTCCTAGAAACCAAACATGTGAATCCCCTTAATAATAAAGGACCACTCCAGTTTATCATAAGCCTTGTCCATATCAGCTTGAAAGATCACATTAGAACTGATAGTTCGCCGATTGATATCATTAACTAGCTCGCTCGCAATACCCATTTCCCCTTGAATGTTGTGTCCCTTAATAAACCCATTTTTCTCCTTAGAGATCATCTTCAGAATCAAGACCCCCATTATACTTGCAATGAGACTCGAAAGGATCATGTAGTAGAAATTACCTAAGCATATTGGTCTAAATTGGCCATTGCTATAGGGGTCTTTGATCTTTGGAACAAGAACAAACCTTGAAGCACTCACACCCTTGCCAAAGTATCCCCCCAGAAGAAGTCTTGAACAGATGACACAACCTCGGCACCGACAATCTCTCATGCATGCACGTAAAAACCAACCGGGAACCCGTATGGGCCATAGGATCTATACCATGGCATATCGAGCACTGCCTTCTCGATCTCTTACTCCTTTGGAATCATCGTTAGGGATTCATTATCTGATACCCTCACCAGCCTTGGAACACACTCCAAGAAATCGTGAGTATCCTCTCTATTACCACGACTCCCATCCCCTTGCTTGGAACGATCCGACGAGCAGCATTTCGAAATGATCTAGTGCCAAACGCCCATCAACATCCACCTCACTCATATAATCCCCATTGTCCAGACTAATATTGACCTTCGCAGTTCCTTTCTCCTTTAGACAGGCATGAAAAAATCTGTTATTACGGTCTCCATCCTCAAGCCACATTACCCGAGACATTTGTTTGAGATCCCTCTCAATCTCATCCAGTTTCACAATTAGGAAGACCCTTTTAACAAAAAAAAGAAAAAGAATCCTCATTCCATGCCGATAAATAATTATCATCCATTCTCACAATATCCATCTGAATGAATTCCACTCTCATGTTCTCATTTAGTCTGTTATCGAGCCATATGAGAATATCCTGCTTGAGGCCCTTAAGGAGGCTTGACAACCAATACCAGGGGCTACAGTCCACCCCACCCTACCACGAGCTCCTAACCAGCAGCTAGATTTCAGGCAACTAATGACACCTAATAGAGTAGAGAAAGGCATGATTCCCAAGAAGCCTCTTGCACGCACTCAGCCCCACTAGGAAGGGAGCATGGACCAAGAGTGTCCGTGAAAGATGTGTAACTGAAATAAGGCCAAAAGAGTCAGGGGCCTGTAAGATCGCGAGGAACCTATCTAGACTGCTTCAAATACGGCTGGCACCCCTCCTGTTATTGCACCAAGTCACGAGACTTCCCTTAAACCCCAAATCAAAGAAACCCGCCGAGGCTGAGAAGTCTTTGAAATCCTGCATCGCACCGATAGTCACTGAGGAACCAGCCTTCTTTTCAGAGGGATCGCTGATGGTATTGAAGTCTCCCCCCAACAAACCAGGGAAGGGAGCCTTGCTGGATGGAGTTGAGAAAACCCCAGTGCTCCAGTCAGGAGCACGGGTCCGTGCTCGTGTAGACAAAAGACCACAACACCTCGCCCCCTGAACAGGTTATTCAGGTATTGATACACTATGACGACAAGTTGAGAACCTCCACCTGGATAGGCTTCTTCCAAGAAATCCAAATATTGGAGTTATCAGGGTATCCATGCACATATTAAAACCCAAGCTTCAATGGCTCTAGGATAACAAGAATAGAAGCTAAATAATTTTTAGCCTCCGAAGATAGGAGAGAATGTTTCGCCTGTGCCCCCATACCTCCCGCATTCCAAATAATCAGGGAAATCATAAAACCTTGGATACTCTGGCCCTTCCAGGGGGGAAATCAAGGTACAAGAGGCAGCATCCTTTTCCTTAGACTGAGTAACAGGGCAGGTGCTACCTTCTGGCATGACGCTCGTCTAGGAAAGAATGATCTTATTCATTAAGACTACATCTTCATCTTTAGGAAAAGACAGTTCCACTGATGAAGATGGCGAAACAAAGCATGTCTCGACAACCCCTTGGAGCATGGAAATCCGGACCGCAGGTTGTGGAGAAACATGTTGAGACTCCACTTCCTTGGACACTCCCTCTGAGACCAAATCTGATAGTGGTACCGTGGAAGATTCTGACACCATATTGGTGTGGAGGGGGCTCTGGAGAAAAAGTGGAGACAAGAGAGAAGAGACATTAACCTGCGCTAGATGTGAAGATAGATCCCTACTCGGGGAAGAAAAGGAGAGGGAGACGAGGTCAATCTTGCTCCACGAATGGACAGCTCAACCGGTGTCAGAGGCCACCCTACTGAGAGTGGGAGGAGACCCAGGAGTCATAGGGGACCATGAAATCATGTCCGAAACAGAAAAGACAAGGACAGGGGCCGACAAATCCAGGCCGCGACCCTGGAAAGGCAAATCCGTAGGCTCGTGGGACCCGTGGGACCCAAAATTCGTATTTGAAAGGAGATGGGTAATGGTATCATAATACTATGCCGCCGAGGACTGAGAGGCCACCGCTGGGACCACCCGGGATTCCGGGCAAGATGCCCCCTGTGATGTAGAGCTCTAACCAGACCCTCCACAAGTTGAAACCATAGTTCCATGGGCCCCAAGAATATGAGAAGGAGGGGCCCGACCCGTTTAATCCTTCCCCTTCAACCGGGAATTTGAAGCAATAGAACCAACCACATGGCTGCCCCAGGGGCCTCTGCCTGAGGACTCCTGAGCAGAGCGCCACTTCCTGCAGAAGTTAATAGAGTGCCCTTGAATCCCACATGCTGAGCAGAAGTGCGGAGGAGATTTAAACAAGAGCTGCTGCCACCACTGAAGGCCTCTCCATGTACGCAACAACACTCGAGGGGGAAACATCGAAGAGAGGCCCATCTCCACATATATGCAAGGACAAGTCGTGCACAGAAGAGAGGAGTTTCTAACATCCGAATAGAGAAACCAACCAAAAGAATCACAAAAAACTTTGAGGATTGGCGGATTCTGCAGGGGATGAGGGAGTCCAGGAAGGCACACCCAAACTGCTGTGACAGAAGATTCCCTGCCATAATGTTGATCCCACGACCATCGAGACAAATAAAACTGCTATGAGCCACATCAACGCTCCTCCCTGGCCCTGGCCAGTGAAAAATCCTCCCTGGAAGAGCAATGGATGCAGAAGGAAACCCTTAAATGTTCAGAAACCATCATCGGAAGGTGGAGACCACAAGAATCAAAAAAATCTTGAAACAGGCCTAGAAAAGGTTCTTTGAAACCAAAACGGACAACCAGTGAGAGTTCCTGGAAAGGAGACATGCGTCGAAGCTCCTCCTCTGTCAACTCAACCCCTGGAAACCCATCCACACTACCTGAAGGCTTGGGAACAACCATGATAGGGGGAATGGGAACCCTCCCCGTCGATGCCTTACCACCAGAAGAGGCAGAAGGGGGAGGTGCACCGCAATGAACCTCCCTAAAGGAGGGGCCCGAGCAGCCTCCTTCTAGAGAACCGCCCGCCGCCGGACTGGAGGGTCGGAGACCGCCACCACCACCAGCCAAACCAGGACACAGAGGGAGAGCCACAGATGAAGCCATCACCGAACACCCAATAGGGCCAGTTAGACTAACTGATATGGTAGAGTAGCATATAGAAACACATAATTACAGAATATAATATAGATCACAACCACACAATAGGCATAACATAGTCTTAGACTCAACTAAAACTAACATCTCTCATACTCCCAGTTGAAACTTCTATGACTAGGTATCCTATACATACACAACCAATTAAAGAGATTTAATATATCACTTCATTCTCTTTTTATCAGTTTCACTTTTCATTAATAAATTATTTCACATTTACTATATATCGATAATTCCACATTAATTTTCACTAGCACTACACCCAATTTCCACCATCCCTTAACTTTCTACCTCATCATTTTTTACCAGCAAGCTCCAACCCCTTAGGTTAACATCAATTATTCAATCATTTATTAACAACATTATTTTTTTTCGTATAATCCCAAGCATTCTAGAAAGACATTCATATCTTCTAAATAGAATGGGGCTCAACACGGTGAGTAGATGAAATACTCTTAAAGTCTTTGCCACCTATAGCAAGAGCGTAGACATATCATCTCTTGAGAAGTAAAACAAGGAAAGCGCGTGGCATACCCCATGCGTCTTCACACCTTTCGAAAGAAGGGTAAACACGACCAGCATCCTTGAGCAGTGGGTAATGTGAAGTATATAAACAACTAATAATAATTATTAAGAATCAAAACATTCACATCAAACCCATTTCATCATCTATGGTGTCATCCTTGTCACACACATGCATACCCCAATGCATCTTGCCACTCTAGGCGTCAACTGCTGCAAAAACCAGTAGGCCTCCATGCCCCCAAATTTGACAACAACCATACAAGCTCACATAACAACACAAGAAGTAAGAAAACAAACATCATATCAATTGGGCTCTTGTCCCCTAAACAAACTAGAGGGAAACTCAAAACCCTACAAGGAATTATATTTTATCAAAAAAATAGTTCTTTAATCCATCTGGGATTAACCTATTTATTATTCATAGGGTCTAAATTATGGAAACCTAACTTCTAAGATATCACAAAAAATTAAACATTCTTACTGCACCAATTTGATAAACATCAAATTACAACAAGAAGAACCAGATTCATTTCATTCCTCTTTATCTTTTGCAAAATAATTATAAACTAATTCCACCTTTACATTCTTTACCAATTTCCATCATGAATGAAAATATAAACAAAGTAAGAATAGATATCACACAATCTAGAAAAAAAAAGCGTCAATAAAAAACAATCAATATCAATTTATTTATCAATTTCAAATATTTATTATCTCATTTCTATTGTGATAATGTGGTATAAAACATGCTAACTACACAGTTTCATGTAAAATAAAAGAGAATCAATGAATCCCCTACCTCAAATTGTCCCTGATGTTCTTTATAAAAGAACAAGCCACAAAAGGAGTTACAATCTCCTCCCAAGTGATAATTGTTTCCACCCAAGGATGTAGAGACACCCCCACATCGGCCAACACCCAAGAAGTCCATTAGGAACATGGAGATATAATTCCATAAAAGGGTGACATGAAAAAGATGGAGACAAACACAAAAGAATAATGACAGGTCATACCTTATATCAAAGATTGATCAATACTGCATCGTTGCATCTAAACCAAGTGGAACCAGTCCAACGAGGAAAGTATGATTGTGAAACTCTCACAAGAAGGAATGGAAGTTTTGAGCATCTCACACATGAGAACAAAGAAGGAAGAGTTACGGAGGAAGACATATTGTCCTTTTAGAATATTTAACAAAGTGTGGTTTAAGATACAATGAATTTTCCATAAAAAGAAGATCACATTAAACCACACGGTTTGACCAAGTAAAAGAATCTTGAGCCTTTTGGAAATTAATATTGGAGTTATAGCCTTTGAATTGGCCTTAGGGTCCATAAAATGAGGGTATAAATGCATTTTACATCAAAGGAAATGTCAAAGGGACTAAACTGTAGGAAGCTCGAAACATTGTTCATGAACTTGAAATTTGGAAAAGGAAAAACACTATTCATGAACCTCACCATTGGAAACTCATAGTTCTGGAAACATTGTTCATGACCTCACCTTTGGAACTTTAAAATTCTGGAAACACTGTTGATGAACCTCACCATTTGAACCTCACTGTTGGAACCTCATCGTTCTGGATACACTGTTCATGAACCTCATCATTGGAATCACACTGTTTTGGAAACACTATTCATGAACATCACCATTAGAACCACACTATTCTGGAAACATTGTTCATGAACATCACCGTTGAAACCTAACCATTGGAACCGCAACTCCCTTGAAAACTATTTATGAACCTCACCATTGGAAACATACCATTGGAACCTCACTGTTCTAGATACACTGTTCATGAACATCATTGTTGGAACCCCATTAGTCGGGAAACACTGTTCATGAGCTAAAAATATTGCAACGGAAATAGGTCACTGTTGGAACCTTACCATAACACTATTCACATAAGGCTACTGATGACACTATTCAATAAGGTCACCATTACAATGTTCACATATGGTTACCAATGACACTGTTCACATAATGTTAGTGTCGCACTGTTCACCTAAGGCTACCGATGACACAATTCGCATAAGGTTACCGTTTAACTATTCACCTAAGGCTACCGATGACACTATTCACATAAGGGTACTGATGACACTATTCACCTAATTTTACTGATGTAGTGCTCACAAAACTATAAATTTGGAAAAGTGTTGGGGAAAAGTCACCTTGACCTCCTGGAACACCTCAGACACATTTTTTTCATAAAGGAATGGACTAAAGAGGTTTGGGCCATTACATTATGGAAATATATCTAACATTCATATTACATTATAAAATATATCCTAGAATAATTAAATAAATTTTATTTACAATATTCCATTAAATATATCATAAAAGTTATGTTATATTTTAAATTTCATCTATCATTGAACTATTATATTCAATTTTTTCTTTATAGAATATCAGGATTGTGATAATTTAAAAATTATTTTTTCAATTATATGTGTGTTCATTCCACTTTCATTATTAGTAAATATTTTCTCTGGCCACATTTTAATGAATTTATGATTTTATTTTAATAGTATTGAATAATAAAATAAGGAATTATTAATGTCAATTTGGCTCTTTCTGAATCATAAAAAATCATAAAAAATATTTTTTAAGATGAAATAAATTGTTAAATAATGCGGTGTTACAATCATCACAATTTCATCAAAATTTATTTTATCAACATAGATATATATTCATATACCATGTGATACAGAATAGTTGTGTGATCAATTATTATTTATTTATTAACATTTATTGGGATTATATAGAACTAATTAACACACACAAATACACTGATGCACCACATAGGCTCGAACCTCATCTCTCCCTATAAGAAAGAGTAATATCCCACTAGAACATTGTTTAAAATGTTTTATTTATCGAAGGGACAATAGATAAAAATCCATTACATTGAATAAATATTTATTTCAAAAAGGTCAATAATGTTTATTGAATGCAAACTGTAGAAGCTTAAATCATGTCATAACACCATTAAATTTCATTGTTGTCCCATTCTAGTATTCATTGAACATCTCACATGTCTTATTTTTATGTCACTCATATAAATAATCTATGAATCATTTTTCAGTATTTTGATACACGATGGGAACCCATATAATAATAAAAATATGGGTGGAAATATTGTTGGATAATAGGTTCTAGTACACACATGTCCTTTTTTACCACTACACCTACTGATGCCTTTCATGTCAGCTCACTACTCCACTGGCATGACTTATCACGTCATCAGACTGGTCACGCTACATGAGAGTCACTAACCAGCCACACATCCATCAAAAAATATGAACCAAATCAAATATCAAGATATATGATAGGATCCTATTCAATTATCATTTTTATGAGGTCTCCCACCCTATAGAGTTTGTATTTTTCATAAATGGTCTATCAACTATCTTTTTTGTCGAGTAGTTTTTTAGGTCTTTCCATATCACATAACCATAAAAAAGGAGGATTAAATGGAATATTTCATTACTTCCAAATAGTGGATTAGATGATCATTTTCGTGAAGGATATTTATAGAACAAATTCCAAATGTCTTGTATGAAAAATACTGGCTCATGAAATCCCAATTTATTTGTGTAGTTCGACTACTACAATACCTATATTATACATACTCTAATGCGAAAATAGTATATTTATTGTTACTTTTAAATAAACCCCACACGGATTTTAATTTAGTTTTTATGTAGGAATACATCATGTTGACAACTCCAGAACCATCGCAATAGCATATGATCTGTACATATATTTACTTTAAAATGTATAATTATCCACTAAAAATGGGAAATTGAAAAAAAAGAACATCTTACAATATTATATAATTGGTATAAATTATTTTATCGATATTTTGAACTACAAAAAATTATAGATCCATTTAATACTACAACATTAACATACTAACATAATAATATACTATAACTTCACTGAAGAACAAACCATATATATTTATCTTACCCAACCCATGTTGGAGTTGAATCCTTGAGTTCTCCCCTTAGACCCAATACAATAATATATTTTATATTAAATAATTTTTGGGATATAATTACAATTAAATAAGTTGAACTAAATTATAAAAAATATTTCTTAGACAAGATTTAATATTTTATTAATTTAGGATCATATATATATCATGGGAAAAAAACTAAATAAAAAATTAATAAGTCAAAACGATGATGTAAAACATTAAAAAATTTGTGTTTGGATTATATTTAATTAAGTAATATATAATTTAATTAAATATAAATTCACAAAATCCAATCAATATAAATCTTAGGAGACAATACACACTAAATATTTATTAATGGATCCAAATATGATAAAATATATCCAAATATTTTATTTTTATAATTGTTGAGATCTATATAAATATAATATTGGAAAATAGGTTCATATTCTTATGATATCAATTTGATGAACATATATAATACGAAATATTTTTTTTTAATATCTAATAAAATTTAAAATTAAAGATTTATAGTTATAAAAATAGTTATGTGAACAATAACCTGAATTATAAATCCTTCCCATGTAACGTTTATTAATACAAGATCAAAACATGTAGAAAAAATTTATAATTTCATTCCCATTACCTAGAATAGAGTATAATTAATATTCTCCAACCCAAATAACAATTCTTTATACATACCTATAGATGTTTCCCTCTTTTATATAATCAATCCACATGAATTCATTCACTTAGGATGGAGATGTTCATCATCCGTTTATCACTATCAAAATATATAAAATCTATCTTGATTTTATACACATGTATTAGAAACCTCATTTAATAAAAATATATACTTAATAATTAAATTTTTCACCCCTATTACAGATAATAATTCTCATATTGATGTTGTCAACATCCTTTGTGATTGATTTTTTTAAAATTTGATTCCTTGTTATTTTTCATTCATTAATTTTATTTCAATTATGGATTTGATTTTCATGTTGTATATTATAATTATTCCTACTATATGTAAAATAATAATGAAATGGGAGTCAAATATTTAATTATTTATTAAACGTTCAATGCCTATAAAAAATATATTACATTATTCTATAAAATCAGTTTCATATACTGTATATTTGGTTAATTATCACTGTGGAATTTTATGGTGGAATTTTATGATAAGTCGCCTTCCCTTCAATCATCTCCCAATTGTCATCCATTTAATTGAATATAATATGCGTATGATGTTGTACTAAAGTAAATTTTATCAATATTGTTTATAAAGATTCATTTCAATCAATTATAGAGGATATTAAACCTCTAAACCAAACCATAATCAATAATAAATTTTCTAGGAAAATAAAATGCAAAAATTTAATTCATTTGTATCCTATTAATGTATATATATATATATATTAATATTAAGAATATATTGAATGTTAAATTCATAAATTCCATAGAAATACATACCTTGATAAATTATACCTCATCTTCTACAATATTTCTACTCATGTGGGAGTATGGATAATATTAAGTGTTTTGTATGGAGTACTTTATTTGAGTTTTATAAATGGATAGTGACATGGATTGTCATTACTAACATTAAAATCCTTAATGACACTTTAGAATATAATATTAGCATCACATTTTCGATGAAATTCATACATGGAACCAAATAGTTTCGTACCGAAAAATTACATCACAATGAAGTTTGTAAAGGAGATCATTCTATGTAGTGAAAACATTAATGATTTATGATTATAATTTGTTTTTTATTATGTATTTTACTTTAAAAACTCATTTATATATAGTAATTCAATAATTTTTTAATTTTTGTTTTGGGCACAACGAAACCTTCGTTTTGGTTTTTTCAATTAAAATATAATTTAAATTTGAGTTGTTTGAAACCCTAATAGAGGATATTGAACATTAAATTTATAATTAACTGATATAGATCAGAATTATATGATTAAAATATCTATGGATCCCATATTAAATTAATATTTTGATCATCCAAAATACCTTTTCATGATTTTATTTGATTAGTGCATGGATTCCTTTATAGGTACACTCTTGAGGAGATCCACATGTACTTCTTTGATATTTTAGAGACATAAATATATTTCCATGTGTTTGGGCGGAGAATAAATAATTTTGTATTTTTTGTTTTGATATGCGAAATATCCCTCTAGCTTTATAGAGTTTTTATCAATTTTTAGAGAAAGGTAGCAGTAGTATGAGATAAATTATAGAGAATTTCATTATGTGCAATGACTTATATTCTCATTTTTTTACATACTCCACATAAAAGAGATAATTTTAATTTTATATAGTAATATTTTAGATTAAAATAATATATAATTATGTTAAACCAATTAAATAATATAATTATATTTATTAAGCCACATTCAAAAAATTATATTAATAATATTATTATTCTACGTAATATTTCCTAACTCATGTAATACCAATTTTTAATTAACTGGAATGTAAATTAATATTTTTCTATTGTTTATGTGTAACATCCCAGGTAAATAAAGAATATGACATTTCATATTTATCCATATTTGTGAATAAAATCTTTAAATGACTTTAAAGGGGACGCTATGCTCGATGGCGTACCCAACACGCAACAACGAGTTTCTTGGGAATCTTACGTTGCACTCTAATAATAAAATAATATTATTTTAAATGGTAGTTAACATGTAGCCGTTGTAATGGCGGGAGTGGATAGAAATAACTGAAATATGATTATATATGTTTTTAAATGTTTTTACAATTATCCAATAAAGGATAGAGGCTTAAAATACGGAAAGAATTCGATTTTAGGCATATATGCCCTAGTTTTCACTAAAGGTTCACTTATCGCCTTTTGATGGCGAACTGTCATTAAATATAGTTTTGATCACTCTTATACATTCTTTTGGACCTAATAAAACTCTTATTAAGAATCGGGACATCAAATTTTACTTTGTGTAAATTTTTGGTATTTTTCTGATAAAGTTCATTTTTTAATGAATAGTGTAAAATGTTGTGTTTTAATTCAAAACCTCTTTTTAATATAATTTATTTATATGATTAGATAATATTTTGAATTGTTTTTAAAGTTAAATTAGAAAATATTTTTACCATTTAATCCAATGGTGGTCATTGGAATTAATTTCACTTTGAAATTAGACTTAAACTAGTGTCAATCTTTTGATACTTATTGTTTTATAAAAACACGCTATTTGCTCTGACAGCGGGAATTAATTATTAAATTAATTAATGTGACTAATATGTTTTGAATTTTGTAAAACGGACTTCATTTTTGAATTCAGAATATCAAATATAGCTTAGGGTGAATTTTTGGTAATTTTCTGAAAAACTTCAATTTTTGATGAATAGTGAAACCACTAAGTGGTAATCAAGCAAACTGATTTTTCAGTTAAATGAAATTTTACCACTAATGTGTATTGAATTTTGAAAATCCGACATACATGGTTGTCATTAAGAAGTAAAATGTGGTTCAATGAGATTATAATAATTTTTTTGGTGAATAGTAACTCATTAAGTTCTTAATCGCGATTAGTGGTAATTAGGGTAGTTTAAGGTATAAATAATGCTTTAATAATATAAAATGACCTAGACACATGTCCCAACCCTATTGGTTATGTCATGTCCGACCAGGACAAGCCATGGCCTAACTTGGGGACCCCATGGATCCACTTTTGTTGGGAAATAACATAAAATACTTTTTATTTAATGTTAAAGTGAAAATGACACTAACATAGTATGTTTTACTAAAACAATTTTTAAGTGGGGTTGTACAAGTCCAAATTTTGATTATAAATAGTCATTGGAAAGCTAAAAAGATTTCCTATATCATAGTATTTTTTATTTAATTTTTAGACATTAAAGAAATTAAATTATTTATGACATAATAATGATGCAGCGATGACATCATTATTTGACAATTTAATTAAAATGGAAAGATAATGAAAAATCTACAATATACACATGGACAAAACCAATTGGATGAGTGGATTTCGATGCCTTATCACCTTATCCACGAATTCTATCAATGTGGGACCCTTTAGAACCGAAAAGAATTTTCAAATAATGTAATATTTCATTGCTTTCCAAAAGTGCCCCTCCTCTCCTCTTATAAAAGGCCCCCACCTCTACCTCTTTTCCCACACCCCTCAAGCCTTTGGCTCGGCCAACCCCTGCCCATTTACTCTCTCAACATCCCTCTCCTCATCCTAGAGGATCCCCTTTGGGCAGAATCCTTTCAAAGGAAGCCTTTAGGCTCAAATCAAAAGGAGATTACACTTTTAAAGGTAACTCATTCTCTCTTGTTAATTTGTTTTATTTTGCTTCTCCAAACCTATAATCTCTTTTTATTTACTTCTTTTGTAACAACACCAGTATCTTCAATATACTAGGATGTTGTTACAAGATTTATTTTAGCTAAACTCTCACACAACTACATCAAATGGTTAAAGAACATACGGTTTCCGTGGACGGTGAAATTCTGCCTCCCGAAACGATGATTGTTCAATACTCATTTAACACCTTCAAAGGTGGCCATTATGATGTCACTATTTTTATATATGATATATAATATGTTTATGTTTTATTTATGCTTCTGTATTTTTCATTTTTGTCTTACCTTTGTGGCTTCCATTATGGGTATACGCGATATCTTCATTTAAGGAAGTGCGGACTACCGCCCCCTCAAAGTGATTTGATTCGTTAAATACCATATGTGGGATGTATAAAGGATGGAAATATGATATTATATATGATATTATACTGGAATTATAATATACCTTTATATCATTATTATTCCATTCTATAAAATACGAAATAGAAATGAAAGTAGCGTTCATGCGTACGTACGGCTTACCGTCTCCATGAACGGTGCATTTCATTTCTTACCTCTAAATGATTATGTAATGTTATAAATGCATGCATGTACTGGATATATATGAAATATATGATATCTACATAATGAATACAATTCTGGATATAATAAACATTTGGCCACATGAACAACATGTAATTGTAAGAAGACCACTTTCGACTTAAGAACCAAATATCGGCAAAATAAATATTATTAACTTAAATGATTACATAATGTTTATGACAAGGTAATAAGTGGTATAAAAGTAATAATGAACTTTAAAAGGGTTCTTAAGGAATTAGAAATTAACTCAAGTTTATTATTCAGGAGATTAAAGAATGATCGAGTCAAGTCGGACCCGAGGTAAGGGATCCTACAACTCTCTTTCTTTTTAAGTACATTCTTTTATGTAATTTCTTTTAAGCTCATCTTTATTATGATTGGGATGTTATTTTATATTACTCCTACTGTAATTTTTATGTTCATGTGATGAGAGACCCTATTCTCTCTCATCAATCCTTTTGGAAGTTATGTGGCGCCGTTAGGCTGCCGAGTTTTCGTAAGGGATTTTTCATCTCACTTTTATCCCCGTGAGATTTATGCTACATTTGCCACAATTTCCTTTGATTGGTGTATGTACTGCCCATTATTCTACTCTTTGTGTAATATACTTTCGTTTATGAGTATTTACATCAATGATTTATTGCCCTTCTTCCATGGGGTGTATGTTTTCAAAGATACCCAATTCGGTAAGGGAACCTTTCACCCTTCCTCTTTTTAAAAGACTTCTTTTATTGGGTCTTTTAATTTACATATTGTTATGTTGGGATATGTTCTCATATATCCTTAATGATGTAAATTTTGTGTCCAAGTGATGAGATACTCTTTTTATCTCTCATCAACTCATTTTGATGTGATGCCGTTAGGCTGTCAAGGGAACTTCTTAACCCAATTTCGATTTCTTTGGGTTCAACTTGTAGTCATTAAATATGTCATCCATTGAATATGTGTGAATGACCTTTTATTGTTTTACACTTAATATCCACTTATATTGGGTGTCTATATATTTGTCACACATATTTTTTGAGATTTATTTGTCCTTAATTTAAGGATACCTTCTTTATAAGGTATTTCATCACATTTGACATTTCTATTGAGGGTTCATTGTTGTTATGCACCAATTCACTCTTATATGGTGTATATACTGTCCTTTGGAGTATTATATCATGAATCCTTTTATTCTCATGATATTATAAAGTTCTGACTAAATGTTATTCCTTGATTATTGTATTCAAGTGTCTCTAATTTTGGTAAAACCCCTTTAACCAAAATATCGTTTTAAATGTTTTAATTATTTGTTCTTATTAATATCCATGTTTTCAAAATGGTTTTAAGGATTTATTTATATGGATATTAATGGTTTAAAATGTTAAAAGCTTCAAGGTGGTATGGGACACTTTGATTCAAAAATCTCTTTATTAAATGTTTTAAATGGTTTTGGAAATGGTTTCTTTTTGAATGGATTCATTATTTCAATATCCTAATATGTTATATTGTGATTGTAATGTGGAAATGTTATGTTTCCTTTATTCATGTTTATGTGATACGATTATGTTATGGTTCTTGGGCATTGTTATGAAGAACGGGTGGTTCCGTGATAAACTAAGGGCGGGTGAGCCCGATATAGCTCTCCAATGCATTGGGTAACGCGAAGGAGTGACACGTTAAGGTTTCTCCGAAGAGATTTAGGGAATATACTGTGATGGGTATTCCAAACGTAACCAAGAGGGTTACTCCCTACATAAGAATGTTATGAATGCCTCAAGTTACCTTTATGTCTTATGATTTCTATGATTTATTCATGGTTTGATGAGGTATGTTAAAGTGCCTTTGTTTTATGGGTAAAGTATGATTTCATTCTTATGTATATATGAACTCATGTTTCCTTTCCATATTTTTATAACTCTTACTGAGCTTTTTATGCTCATCCCAAGTTTTTGAAATATTTTTCACAGGTCAAGGGAAAGGTACATGATGTGATGATAGTGTCAAGGATGTGTCAAGAAAGAATCCGTGTTATATTTTAAATATGTTCCCGTTGATGGGAAGAATGAATGCTGACTTTTATGTAACCACTTTGTTTAAATGTGGAATGTAATGCAAATTTCATGATCTAATTCTCTAAAACTCTAAACCTGAAAAGATCCTCAATGTGTAATCTTGTAATAACTCAAGATTAAGTAAGGTTTAAGGCTGGGGCCTTATAGTTGGTATCAAAGGTCGGTTTAGATAACTTTAGAGGTTAGGGTATTCTTTAAGCATAAGTGACATTACCATAATGGTTAGAATTTCAGAAAGAGTCCTAATTTTAGATAATGTGAATGAGTAAGTATATCTTAGAGTCTACCTTCCTCATTAGTACATGATGTTTTTGTTGATATACTCACACTGACATTTATGTTTTTAGTGAATGGATGGATCTAGCAGGCACCAAAGTGACAATGGGTTTGAAGGAAACTGTGGTGGTTCTCTGATTATGATACTAGATGAGATAGGGGATTCAATGAGGAATCTCATAGTTGTTCTAAACCAACTATCAAGGATCCATGATCAATCACTTCAACCTTCGTGAGTTCTCTAATGCATCATTTACGAGATGGCCAACTCGATGTGGAAATTCAGGTAATAATTATTAAGGTAACCATTAGGGTTTATATGATCCTTACTTTTTAGGTAATTATGGGTTACTCTATGATATGATGGAAAAGGAAAGGAATGAGATAAACTTGAGGTTAAAATATGTTATGAATATTTTTGAAGATTTTATCTCATTTTGGGGAATGTTTTGAGAATTATATAGTTTTGGAAAAAGGACAACACGCAGACCGTGTGACATCCCGTCGCGTCGGACAAAGCTGCGGGAATCGAACCCACAACCAAAGTGCGACTGGTATTTATCGCCTACCACTGGACTACGTGAAGTCCCTGGTTAGTTTGACTGATTATTTTTGGTTATATGATTTTATGAATTAAGAGTAAGTTGATTTTGGGTTATTTATAAAAATGATTAACCTATCATGGAGGATATGTGATTAGGTTAATTACTTTTCAATACTAGACTTTAGGAGCAACTAATGTTGTTTGGAGATAAATGTTACGATTTAACATGGAAGACTGTGTGACTAAATCCTTCAAATATTTGGGTTTCAATATTATATTAGGTTTACTTTGAAGAATTTTATGGACAAATTGTTTATCGGATGGTCCTCGTTGAACTTTGGGTTTTGTTGGACAAATTTTGGAGATTAAGAATAGATTTTCTTTTTATAAGGGGTTATCCTTTTCTGGATTATCCGATCTTGTACTAAACTTTTTGGTTTTGGCTCTGGTTTAAGCCTAAAGACATAGGATGTACATAGTTCTCTTTTGTGGATTAGGTGATTCTCTAGAAGTTGATTATAGTACTCTTAATGTGAACAAGTCTTCCTAAATACTCGTCTTTTGGAGAAAATATGAGTTTGTGAAAGGAATATAATAAAAGTTGAAAGTCAATATGATAAGTGATTATGTTTCCTTATGAATAAATTCCTCAATAAAAAGTAACTTAAAACAAAAATGTTGTATATTAACTTTTCCTACTGGGGAATCGAATACCGTTTAACCCATCACAAGTTTGTGATTTTCTCATTGTTAACTTTCTCCTAAACATGTTTTCTATCACTCTCCATAAGAACGTGACCCTATGTTTTCTCCTCCATGTCCATATTTTCATACTTGGAATCCTAGTATGGGTTAACTCGAGTGACCTTTGTACTTATCTTTCTTTATTTTAAAGTGTTTGTTTTACCGACTTTTGTTCCGATGTGGGACTTTCAAGGATGTTTCCAAGCGCAATTTTAAAATTGCGAGGACGCAATTCCCAAAAGGGGGGAAGGATGTAACATCCCAGGTAAATAAAGAATATGACATTTCATATTTATCCATATTTGTGAATAAAATCTTTAAATGACTTTAAAGGGGACGCTATGCTCGATGGCGTACCCAACACGCAACAACGAGTTTCTTGGGAATCTTACGTTGCACTCTAATAATAAAATAATATTATTTTAAATGGTAGTTAACATGTAGCCGTTGTAATGGCGGGAGTGGATAGAAATAACTGAAATATGATTATATATGTTTTTAAATGTTTTTACAATTATCCAATAAAGGATAGAGGCTTAAAATACGGAAAGAATTCGATTTTAGGCATATATGCCCTAGTTTTCACTAAAGGTTCACTTATCGCCTTTTGATGGCGAACTGTCATTAAATATAGTTTTGATCACTCTTATACATTCTTTTGGACCTAATAAAACTCTTATTAAGAATCGGGACATCAAATTTTACTTTGTGTAAATTTTTGGTATTTTTCTGATAAAGTTCATTTTTTAATGAATAGTGTAAAATGTTGTGTTTTAATTCAAAACCTCTTTTTAATCTAATTTATTTATATGATTAGATAATATTTTGAATTGTTTTTAAAGTTAAATTAGAAAATATTTTTACCATTTAATCCAATGGTGGTCATTGGAATTAATTTCACTTTGAAATTAGACTTAAACTAGTGTCAATCTTTTGATACTTATTGTTTTATAAAAACACGCTATTTGCTCTGACAGCGGGAATTAATTATTAAATTAATTAATGTGACTAATATGTTTTGAATTTTGTAAAACGGACTTCATTTTTGAATTCAGAATATCAAATATAGCTTAGGGTGAATTTTTGGTAATTTTCTGAAAAACTTCAATTTTTGATGAATAGTGAAACCACTAAGTGGTAATCAAGCAAACTGATTTTTCAGTTAAATGAAATTTTACCACTAATGTGTATTGAATTTTGAAAATCCGACATACATGGTTGTCATTAAGAAGTAAAATGTGGTTCAATGAGATTATAATAATTTTTTTGGTGAATAGTAACTCATTAAGTTCTTAATCGCGATTAGTGGTAATTAGGGTAGTTTAAGGTATAAATAATGCTTTAATAATATAAAATGACCTAGACACATGTCCCAACCCTATTGGTTATGTCATGGCCGACCAAGACAAGCCATGGCCTAACTTGGGGACCCCATGGATCCACTTTTGTTGGGAAATAACATAAAATACTTTTTATTTAATGTTAAAGTGAAAATGACACTAACATAGTATGTTTTACTAAAACAATTTTTAAGTGGGGTTATACAAGTCCAAATTTTGATTATAAATAGTCATTGGAAAGCTAAAAAGATTTCCTATATCATAGTATTTTTTTTTTAATTTTTAGACATTAAAGAAATTAAATTATTTATGACATAATAATGATGCAGCGATGACATCATTATTTGACAATTTAATTAAAATGGAAAGATAATGAAAAATCTACAATATACACATGGACAAAACCAATTGGATGAGTGGATTTCGATGCCTTATCACCTTATCCACGAATTCTATCAATGTGGGACCCTTTAGAACCGAAAAGAATTTTCAAATAATGTAATATTTCATTGCTTTCCAAAAGTGCCCCTCCTCTCCTCTTATAAAAGGCCCCCACCTCTACCTCTTTTCCCACACCCCTCAAGCCTTTGGCTCGGCCAACCCCTGCCCATTTACTCTCTCAACATCCCTCTCCTCATCCTAGAGGATCCCCTTTGGGCAGAATCCTTTCAAAGGAAGCCTTTAGGCTCAAATCAAAAGGAGATTACACTTTTAAAGGTAACTCATTCTCTCTTGTTAATTTGTTTTATTTTGCTTCTCCAAACCTATAATCTCTTTTTATTTACTTCTTTTGTAACAACACCAGTATCTTCAATATACTAGGATGTTGTTACAAGATTTATTTTAGCTAAACTCTCACACAACTACATCAAATGGTTAAAGAACATACGGTTTCCGTGGACGGTGAAATTCTGCCTCCCGAAACGATGATTGTTCAATACTCATTTAACACCTTCAAAGGTGGCCATTATGATGTCACTATTTTTATATATGATATATAATATGTTTATGTTTTATTTATGCTTCTGTATTTTTCATTTTTGTCTTACCTTTGTGGCTTCCATTATGGGTATACGCGATATCTTCATTTAAGGAAGTGCGGACTACCGCCCCCTCAAAGTGATTTGATTCGTTAAATACCATATGTGGGATGTATAAAGGATGGAAATATGATATAATATATGATATTATACTGGAATTATAATATACCTTTATATCATTATTATTCCATTCTATAAAATACGAAATAGAAATGAAAGTAGCGTTCATGCGTACGTACGGCTTACCGTCTCCATGAACGGTGCATTTCATTTCTTACCTCTAAATGATTATGTAATGTTATAAATGCATGCATGTACTGGATATATATGAAATATATGATATCTACATAATGAATACAATTCTGGATATAATAAACATTTGGCCACATGAACAACATGTAATTGTAAGAAGACCACTTTCGACTTAAGAACCAAATATCGGCAAAACAAATATTATTAACTTAAATGATTACATAATGTTTATGACAAGGTAATAAGTGGTATAAAAGTAATAATGAACTTGAAAAGGGTTCTTAAGGAATTAGAAATTAACTCAAGTTTATTATTCAGGAGATTAAAGAATGATCGAGTCAAGTCGGACCCGAGGTAAGGGATCCTACAACTCTCTTTCTTTTTAAGTACATTCTTTTATGTAATTTCTTTTAAGCTCATCTTTATTATGATTGGGATGTTATTTTATATTACTCCTACTGTAATTTTTATGTTCATGTGATGAGAGACCCTATTCTCTCTCATCAATCCTTTTGGAAGTTATGTGGCCCCGTTAGGCTGCCGAGTTTTCGTAAGGGATTTTTCATCTCACTTTTATCCCCGTGAGATTTATGCTACATTTGCCACAATTTCCTTTGATTGGTGTATGTACTGCCCATTATTCTACTCTTTGTGTAATATACTTTCGTTTATGAGTATTTACATCAATGATTTATTGCCCTTCTTCCATGGGGTGTATGTTTTGAAAGATACCCAATTCGGTAAGGGAACCTTTCACCCTTCCTCTTTTTAAAAGACTTCTTTTATTGGGTCTTTTAATTTACATATTGTTATGTTGGGATATGTTCTCATATATCCTTAATGATGTAAATTTTGTGTCCAAGTGATGAGATACTCTTTTTATCTCTCATCAACTCATTTTGATGTGACGCCGTTAGGCTGTCAAGGGAACTTCTTAACCCAATTTCGATTTCTTTGGGTTCAACTTGTAGTCATTAAATATGTCATCCATTGAATATGTGTGAATGACCTTTTATTGTTTTACACTTAATATCCACTTATATTGGGTGTCTATATATTTGTCACACATATTTTTTGAGATTTATTTGTCCTTAATTTAAGGATACCTTCTTTATAAGGTATTTCATCACATTTGACATTTCTATTGAGGGTTCATTGTTGTTATGCACCAATTCACTCTTATATGGTGTATATACTGTCCTTTGGAGTATTATATCATGAATCCTTTTATTCTCATGATATTATAAAGTTCTGACTAAATGTTATTCCTTGATTATTGTATTCAAGTGTCTCTAATTTTGGTAAAACCCCTTTAACCAAAATATCGTTTTAAATGTTTTAATTATTTGTTCTTATTAATATCCATGTTTTCAAAATGGTTTTAAGGATTTATTTATATGGATATTAATGGTTTAAAATGTTAAAAGCTTCAAGGTGGTATGGGACACTTTGATTCAAAAATCTCTTTATTAAATGTTTTAAATGGTTTTGGAAATGGTTTCTATTTGAATGGATTCATTATTTCAATATCCTAATATGTTATATTGTGATTGTAATGTGGAAATGTTATGTTTCCTTTATTCATGTTTATGTGATACGATTATGTTATGGTTCTTGGGCATTGTTATGAAGAACGGGTGGTTCCGTGATAAACTAAGGGCGGGTGAGCCCGATATAGCTCTCCAATGCATTGGGTAACGCGAAGGAGTGAAACGTTAAGGTTTCTCCGAAGAGATTTAGGGAATATACTGTGATGGGTATTCCAAACGTAACCAAGAGGGTTACTCCCTACATAAGAATGTTATGAATGCCTCAAGTTACCTTTATGTCTTATGATTTCTATGATTTATTCATGGTTTGATGAGGTATGTTAAAGTGCCTTTGTTTTATGGGTAAAGTATGATTTCATTCTTATGTATATATGAACTCATGTTTCCTTTCCATATTTTTATAACTCTTACTGAGCTTTTTATGCTCATCCCAAGTTTTTGAAATATTTTTCACAGGTCAAGGGAAAGGTACATGATGTGATGATAGTGTCAAGGATGTGTCAAGAAAGAATCCGTGTTATATTTTAAATATGTTCCCGTTGATGGGAAGAATGAATGCTGACTTTTATGTAACCACTTTGTTTAAATGTGGAATGTAATGCAAATTTCATGATCTAATTCTCTAAAACTCTAAACCTGAAAAGATCCTCAATGTGTAATCTTGTAATAACTCAAGATTAAGTAAGGTTTAAGGCTGGGGCCTTATATTATGTCTTCATAAAT
Source organism: Viscum album (assembly GCA_963277665.1). Classification (NCBI taxonomy): domain Eukaryota; kingdom Viridiplantae; phylum Streptophyta; class Magnoliopsida; order Santalales; family Viscaceae; genus Viscum; species Viscum album. Next base: position 1,564,705,174 of record OY728142.1, on the reverse strand, counting down.
ATGAAAAACATATTATTTATTAAATACCTAAATATATATTTAATCTACAATATACTCGGACTATACTATATAATATATTTAGATAGCTATATTTGATCACTGCTGTCACACAACACCTCCTCTCAATTTGTATATGTATCCAATTTATGATTTCAATTATCATATTAGAAAATTGTAATCCACATATCCTATGATAAATTTTTACACATCTACACCAATGAACAAAAACATATCCCTAGTATGCCTCATGTTCTTATGGATAGTATTTAATTGCATCATATTACAATCACATGGGTCTACATTATATTTTCATACAACAGATAATGAATAAGAGACATCACACCTAATATATAGTATAATATAAATTACTATATCCACCTTGGGGTTTTGTTAAATAATATCTTATACCAACTCTTGTGTATAGTGAGCCTATAAATAATCGATGTCTATAAATCTCCCATTATCAAAATAAAATATTTTATATATGTCATGTATTTTTTTATTCTTATGAACTATTACCTTCTTCTTGATGGTATGTATATGTAATATACACTTGTTTCCTTCAGGTATCCTATAAAAATAAAAATTTTCATTAGGGAGAAAAAATGCAACCTGAAGAGGCCCAAATTAATATTTATCTACCCCAAACATGAAAAATATGAAATGATGATATTTCATCCACTCTAATGATGTCATGGAATAAAATTTATTTAAATATTTATTACTTGGATTAGTATTTGTGAAAATATACATAATTCCTATCCATGAAAGGATTAGGGAAAAACAATAAGGAGACTTCATTGATATCACCATGTCTAACATGGTCTAGTTCCTGCATTCAATTTCATCATTCCATTAAGGTGTTTGTAGAGAAAGAAATATGTTATAGGATCCTAAAATCTAAGAAATAATCAATAATGTATTGATTACGATATTCCCCACCATGTTCTATGAGGACTTTTTGGTTCATTTTAACATGATACTTCTAAATTAAATTCATGTATTCCATAAATTTTTCCTATGAATCTGACCAATACCTCATTATTTATACATATATGTGTCAACTAAAATAATTAGTAAAATTTATGTTATTTGAGTTCCCACACTTCATTCAACAGTAACTGATCAACACACAATATTCAAAACTAATTTAATATTCTATTTTTCTATTTCTTTTTTCCTAGTACTTTTGGATTTATAAATTTTAACATGTAAACATGCATGAAATACACAAATTGGTTTTACATAAAATGATTCTAAATATATTTCTTAGTGAATAATAGTGAAATGTTTTTAACACACATGAACTATCTTGAGATACAAATGTATGATGTATTTTGAGTCATTTGATGCATACTAATTATTTATTTTCATTTTATGTTTTTTAAAATCCATCACATGAATACCATTATATAAATGTTATTTTACATAAAATATTATATTTATAATAATTACATTAATTGTTTCCAAACATTAAAAAAGATCGGTGTCAAGTCATGATACATTTTATTTGGTAAATGATTAACCAAAATAAAAATCAATGAGAACCAATGTCATTCTAGTTTGAAATGATAGGTGGAATTTAAATATAGTTATGATAGTATGAATATGATAATTCGATGATCTTAGTCCTACATTAAATTATTTAACATTATATTGTACATGTTGTTCTTTTATTTTTATCCATAAGGCTGAAACAAACATTGTATCTCGTAACCAATTTATAGAGACTAATAAAGTTCACTAGATGTCAAACAAAACTGAACTATCTCTTGTGTTTTTTTGATATGTATGTTTTTTCTTCCAATCAGACTTCATTACACATGGGAAATAAACAACATCTCGGTCTCCTTCATATACCTTGGTTTTTCTCTGCCTGGATTGGAATATTGAACATTTGGGATTAAATATCATCACATAACCTTTCTATTTCATCAATAAGAGGATACAAGGATTTTCACGATTCATATCCCTATATACAGGTTAAAGTAGAGTAAACTGAACTATTAAATAATGCTCCATGTTGGACATATTTAAATTTAAAACAAAGATAATAATTCTCTAAACAAATGGTAAAACAATTACACCAATAAGTATTTAATCATGGATTTTAATCCCATGAAAAATCAATGAACTCAATATAGATAATATCATGACCTTGTGATGCCAATCTACTACACCATCTCTATGATTTCACTGAATAAGAGGCATACATATAGAAAAGTGTTCTTGTTTATCTCTTTAATTATATAAACCACCTAGATTCTCGATCATTCTATATGCATCCATTTTTTCATCATACATTATAATAAGAAATCACAAAACATTGAACATAAACCATATCATTAATATTTTTTTTAAATAATTAACTCTTCTTCCTATTCTTCCTCAATTGGATGGTAGAACCTATATGATATGAGCATATATAATTTCCATACTTGGTGAAACATATCTCGAAGGTGTCAAAACCACTCCTCGATGTTAATTCATGTGAGTAGATGTTATTTCCCAAATATAAAGATGGCTGATAGTGCTGATAATTATCATTCCATTTATTATACCATTTGAAACTCCATATTATTAGTAAATTGTGTGATTATAAACTATTTGATTGTAAATAATAATTAGAATTTTACTAAATATCCCATTATGTTATCATGTCCTAACAGTCATCACAATTAAATTAAAAATGGATTTATTCTTTGAAATTATAGTTTCAAGGATCCATATTCCACTTCACACAGCCCCAAAAGGATTGGTGAAACTACAAGAAGTTATTTATGTAGGAATCCCATCACTAACTACTTGTTTTCTACTCCTTGATATAATGAGTGGATTCACTGACCCTGAAAGCATTAATTTGATATCCAAAACACATCCCCCAAAATTAAACCATTTATAAATGGGAACATTCCACTAGTTTAAAAATGAAAATTAAAATAAAAAATCTTTTTAAGAACTCCACTTTTAATAGTATGTTTCCAATTTATGATTTTTTAGAAACTATATCCAATTTGATTCATAGTAAATTATGTAATGGAACACCATGAATACATTAAAATATATTATAGGGGACATAATTTAATAAGAAAAAAAATATTCTCTTATTTTACCTATTACATAACATTTTATTAGTATGTGCATATTTAATAATTAATTGACAGTGTTGGATGAAGCATTCATGATTTAATAATTAATGTACATTCCAACATATCAATTTAATTTATTTATTCATGTGATGGATATATTGAATAGATAAAATAAATAAATCATATGATAGAAGTAAATATACAATAAATGACTAAATCATGAGCGTATCATATGATTGAATTATTGAGTGTAAATATATCAGTCCATGACATAGGGGAATATTCCTAATGTATCTTCGTATGAGTTATAATATTCCACCTTTAAAACTATATATCAGATGGGATGGAATCAATATGGTTCCATCTTGAACTGTATATATACACCTTGGAAAACTCAATTAATTAAATTTATTTATTACACATAAATATGTTAGGGGAACCAAATGATCAATTAATTACGTTTAAATAAACCTTCTTGGGAACACATGTTTAGCATTACAATACCGTGGGGATGACTCAAATTCCATGAAATTTTATTTAATATTTAATACATTATTACTCAAGAAATAAATTAAATTAAACCATGCAGCACATTAACCTATCTTATTCAAGAACATCAATGGTATGCTATGAAATACATGAAAAAAGAAAAACTAGATAACATTATATTCTATTTATAATTTATTATTATGAAAAACTCACTAGAAATTATTAGTAATTTATTTATTTCCATTTCAACTTAGATACCATTTTATTTCTTTTGTGGATATAGTTAATTAATGGAATTCATGAAAATATATAGATGAATTATTAATCGATGAATTATTTAAATTAACTAATTAATTATTTAAAATTATTTAAAACTATTTGAAAATTGGAAAACCAAAACTATTCTAATTAATATGAAAAGATATTAATTATAAAATAATCAATTTAATTTGACATATTTATATCATTAATTGGGATAATACACTAATTGTTTCTACCAGTTACACATCATGTATATAGGTTTCCATGAACAGGAGTTACAATCATGAGGATTTTATCATCTACAATTGATGGGCTACAGAACATGTTGATTCGAGTTTCCTGATGTGTTTCAATCAATCGTTGTTTCCACACACCCCACATAAGAACCTGATGTGTTCATTTATCATGACTACATGTTATTTATACACATGTAACACTCCATATGATTATCATGCCTTGTTCCTATACAACATACTAGATGGATCTGTGGGCATTTTGGATGTGGGAAATGTTGTACTACATTCCGCGTACACTACATGAATGTCATGTATATGACAAATTCTCCATGATGCATGTCTCAAATAGTTTTACCTTGTACTATTACAAAAAGTATTGCCCAATTTTTTTGATAACCGATGTAGACTACACAACATAAATTCTAGATACCATCCCAGTAATCTAGAAACCCATGTGTTGGATTAGCATGATCAATACACAATGTGTATTTATTTCTCAGTGTGTATTTATTGGTAGGTTATGTATCTCGCAACACATCCCATTGTAGTGCACATTGAAAAAATACTTGTACTTCAGTAACATGATACGTTTCCTAGTCTAAATGGCCAAAATTATAGGAACATATAGATATCTCTTTCTGCCATTCATTATCTATTCATATAATATTCCGAAAATAAATCGCAATAAATTGAAATTAACATGTTTCAATTTTGTTTATACCAATTTTAATAAAAAATGAATAATATGAAGTAGAAAATTAAACTACGAGTGATCATATTTATTAAAAATAAAAAAAAATTATTCATAAATTTGAATCCATACCTCTCAAATTAACACTTATATGTACTAGATGCAACAGAAGTGCCATTAGTTGTAATTAAATTGAAATTTAATTTATTTTATTCTCTTATAAAACCCCAATAACGGAACCAACATTTCAAATTTATAATAAATTAATTTATATCAACATTAAAATATTACATCATCCTCGTATATGATCTTTGATGTATATATTGATAATAATAAAACACTTTTTTGGATTACATAAGTTTCACTCTAAATATTCAGGTGAATAATCTCTCTAGTGGGGATCCACACCCGATCCATTATTATTTCAGGAACAATGACTGATTTTTGTGTTTGTAGTAAAATAAATAATCTTATATGATTTGTATTAGTAACTCCATGATCATTCAGAATTAAAATATTTTTATCATTCCAGTTAGGAATAAAGGAGTTATCAAGAGAAAGGGAGGAAATTTCATTGTGTGTAATGATGATTTATTCTCAATTTTTAAAATACCATATAAAATTTTCATCATAGTCTATTTAACACACTAAAGATTAAACTAAAATTTTATTTAATTTCATGTCGGCCCATAAATAGTATAATATGATTGTATTATACACAATTCCATCAATAATAAAATAATTATTAATAAGTTACGTTGTGTGCTAAGATAGACAAAAAAAATATTCATTTAAAAGGATTTAGGAATAATTTTTTTCACTAAATGTGGACTTGGTATATTTAGACACCATTATGATTAATGAATAATTGAATAAATATGTAATAAATTATTTATTTAATAAATTTTTTTGATTGATGAAAAATAAATAAATTTAATTCTCATTATTGTAAAAAATAATTATTCCATTATTTAAACTCAATTGATATATAATCGATATCAATATAGGTACTCTGTGTGTGACCCTATAGGATTATTTCACATTATCATTTCCTTGATGAAAAACCCAAAATGTTGTATCCAATGTTTTTCTTTGAAAGAAATGTAGTATGGTTTTTGTTTGCTGTCAATACACATTGGCTTGATCAAAGATATTGCAAGCAATGTGGTCATAAAATTGAGGCCGAAAGTAGTATTGAAGGTGGTGTAGTTTCCCAAATTTTTTTAAAAAATTATATGCCTGAAAATAAGGATTTTATCATTTGAAAAGTTAATGTTTTGGTAAAGTAAGTGAACTAAAAACCACATTGTGGAAAAAATTCATGGATCATAAAATATGGTATATGGAATGGCCGATCGTGAACCTTGTTGTGGGAATGGTTCACGAAAAAAAATGGTTCATGGTGAAGACTTGTGGTTCATAGGAAGCCATAGGGTATGAGAAAGGAATTGTTGTTCACGGAATGGTGGGACTTCTGCAAAAATGAGTAGATGTGTCTTGAATAAGATTTGGATCGTGGAATGGAATATATTTGGTAGAATTGATGTGGTGAATGGTAAATGAAATAATTTAGAAATCGTGTTAGAAGAGTGGAGGTACACAAACCACGTTGCAAAATTGTTCACAAGAGATGCATGGTACGCGAAGAAGGAAGTTTTGTTTCATGAATATTCTAGATATTAGAGTAGGATATTATGAAGTTATATTTTCTTATATAAATTGTGATAATACCATTGAAAAAATATATATATATAATTTCATTAGACTAATTCATCAATCTAGGAATTTGGATGGGACTAAAAGAGGTTCAGATGGAATTTAATTTTCAAAAGACAATTTTGAAGTCCACAAGGGGAAGATAGGTCCATTCAAGAGAGTGTGAACATGGTGGAAGATCTCGGTCCACATTTCTCTTTTAGTATTCTAAGAAAGTGATGCGGTACATGGAGGATGGTAGTTAACAATGGAAGTTGGTACATGAAAGACGTTTCAAGGAGGAGAGGATAGTTTGTGGTATATAACCGGTATACGAGAGTAGAAGTGATGGAAGCACACAGTCACAATATGAAGAGACAATATGTGAAGCTGGTATGAGGTGAACATCATTACATGGAGGATGAATGATAGTTTTCAGGGGAAAAGTTCACAAATGAATAATATACAACAAATAGATTACATCTGTAAGGTAAAAATAACATCAACAGTGCATTTTTCTATTGGTAAGGATTCATGATTTATTGAAAACCCACTGAAGAGACCATCAAATTATTTAACTGAGTTTAGATTCTCCCCAACACAACGACAAAAGGGGGTGTTAATGGATGTGATCCGACATATGAATTGTGTTATCCTGAAAACCATGTAATGGAAGTTCACCTGGCCCAAAGTTACTATGTTTAACTTTTGTACTCCACAACTACTAATGTTTAGTGGGATTTGGTCTGACCAGAACATGTCAGTGTATTATCCGTGAACACAACCCTTAGTGGTGAACCATGTAAAATGGTTGTGTCTTTACATTTCATGTGATTAGTTTTATTCTATACTTTCTCATCAAACATGTTTAACATGATCCTAAAAATGTGGGAACATGATCAATCAATTTAAAAGAAAAATGTTGACACCCTAATTCAGAATTCCACTCTCAGAGTATTCCAAGGTCCATCAAGTGGTATAATAGGGAAATGGTTTTAGGGGTTAAATTTTTTCCTTCATTTCTACCATGTCGAATATAGTCAATGTTTGGTGAGTCCCTGTCTTTGATGGAAGTAAATTCCAAATATGGAATGATTGGATTATATCTTATCGAATATCTATTGGAATGGAAGTCATGTTTTCCACTGGACAATGAATATTTGTCGCTGATCTAACTAAGTTTTCTATGAATGATATACATAAGAAAATTCATTATGCCTTTTCCAAATTAAATAATTCCCTCATAGAAGCTCTTTCTGGTCATATATATCTAAATTTGATCAGCTATATGATAGAAATGTTTATGTGGGAAAACAGGAGATTATTTCTGAAGGTTACAACAATGTGATGGAGGGAAAACTAATTTTTTCATAATATGATTGATGATATGAAGTTTCCACTTGATGAAATTGAAAATACCTTATTAAACATAATTACTATAGTTGTTGGACCATTACAAGGTCTTCGTGAAGACATAAAGGAAATAGAATTTCGGATGAAAATATTGTGTATACATCCACCACATTACAATACTAATATTTCACACCTAGAGGAATGGGATCATTCCAAAAATTCCCTATACGATTTACTGAAGAGCCTGGTGGCATATTAGATAAGAGTAAAACTAGAAGATGCAACGACTCTAGTAAAAATGAAATGTAATTCAATTCCATGGACATGCATGAAACTTCAGGAGATAGTATTGATGAATATAATGAGGAAAAAAATTCATTCTATTGTTTCCTTGAAATTAATGAAGGGAAAAAGGGAAATTTGAAGTAATGTTAACTCTGTCTTGTTTTTTTGGTGTCATAGTTGGGCATATTTCCTCTCGATGCACAAGAATGTTTTATGAAGCATAAATTGAAGAAGGAGACATATAAGAGACTCATAAAAGATATTTTAAAAGGGAATAATTCTTTTCTAGTATGAAACTAAAGAGAAACGTTTATGTATCTGAAGTAGAATATGATGATAGTGAATATTTTTAGGAAGTAGAACCACATTTTTATTATGGATCCCATTCATCAATGTTTTGTACTATTTAAAAATGAAAACCATTAAGAGATGAAGCTTGAAATAATCAGTTGACTATTGATGTTGATCTTACGTTGAAACATAAGGATCCTTTTTGTAAGCATCTAAATCTATGAAAGAGACGGGGAAAGTGGATTGTAATTGTGGAAGAGTAATCATAATTAGTATATATTCTAGAATCTAAAACTGATTGAATTTTGGAAGTAGTGAAGGAATGTTAAAAAACATTTGAAACAATATAAGTTATAGTTTAACTAATTTTTTGCATTGAATAAAATGAAAAGGTCATTAATGAAAATAAATCTAGACTAGATGAGAAGTACAATAATGTTGGGGGACTTGTTTTGAACTTGTTAATCATATGAGTAAATTTGAATGTTAATGAACTCCAATATTAACAATTACAAATATTTAGTTTAAAAAATCCTCAGATTCTATGGTGCTAATGTGAGTTATGTTTGGTTCTAATAGAGTCCCAAATGTTCTGAATGATAAAATAAACTCATTCATGTGAATCATTATAATTGTTTATAAAGGTAAAATGTCAAATGATGCAAGTAATATGCACCAAAAGAAAGTAATGTTGAAAGTGATACATTTCACAAAGACACCTAGAGTCCAAACAAAGAATGTCTCAAATCAGACTGAAATGAATACTGAATGCTATCCCTAAGTCTTCCATGATTATTTAGAGACAATATATTCTTATATGAAAGTTTAAATGAGGAGGAATTAATGTTAAATGACATTTCCACTTATGAAATGTCACCTCTATAGAAATTTGGGACATATCTTGTCATATTGTTATGTGAAAAAGAGCTATTTGAATGTGAACGATATAGGAAGTCAAAAAAGCATAGAGAATTAATATCTTAATTATTTTAAAATAATAATATTATATAGATATTTTTTTCATTTTTCATTCATTGTCCCTAAATCTATTGATTTCAGATAGCAGACTAGTATGAACAACTCGTATAGAACTAAAATACATGTTAATACTCTCCAACTTGATTGTAATGTTTTTAGAATCATGTTCTATCCTTTGGAAAAATAATTTCAGTATAATAAACCTCTAAAAATATAAAAACTACTTGAAAATCAATCTTCATCCTTAAATCAGTCTAATATTTCATATAAGGAAAAGATGAAAATGGAAAAATCCAACCTTGAAGAAGTAACTGTCAAAGATACCAAGAACAACTTTACAGGGATTATCAATATTTGATGTGCATCACATATAATGGGATATGCATACCTAATAATGAATGTCACAAAAAAGGTCGATGTAATAGTTATGTTTTGTAATGATGGTGCGTTGAAGATCAAAAGTAGAGGAAGTACTGAACTGGACAATAGAGAGTTGAAGAAGACTAATGATCTTTATTTGGACATGTTCCAACACAATCTCTTCCATGTGAGTCAACTATGTGACTCAGGAAATATAGTTATATTAAATCGAAATGGGTGAACTATAAAAGGAAGAACAAAGGATTATATAATGATATGTTAGAGAATACATGGAGGCTTATATCAAGTATATAATAAATTGATCATTTTCTATGTGACTATTAAATAAAAATCAACATTTCGAACTATTTATTGCATCGCATCAATCAACAGGAGGTGGGAAATATTTCTATGATTATGATAGTCATTGAAATTCCCAATATAAAGAGTGAATGGTAAAAGGCCAGGGATGACTATATTCGAGGGAAGTTTTTCTGTAGTTCAAAATGATAGGAGAAAAGGGAATCAAATCTACTTGACCACATTCATATATAAGTATGTGGTTCGGTAAATGTTGTTGTAACTGATGGAGAATAAAACATCATTATTTTCATTGATGATTATAATTTAGTGGTATGTTTGATGGTTATGTGTAGGAAACAACAAGTGCTTCATTGTATGAAAACATACCACATAATAACTGATATTGATACTGGATAGACAATCAAAGTTACGTGGTTTGAAAATAGAGGATCATATACATCCATTGTGTTTGAAAAATACACGGATATATAATGGATACAATATGAGGTTTCGAATGTGAGAACTCCACAAAAAAATGGATATTTTATGCTCTAGAAGCGAAAGATTAATTGTATATCCATAACTATGATGATTGAGAGTTATATCTCCCTTTAACAGTGGAAAGAGACTATTTAAGCTTCAGTTTATATAAAAAAGAGAACAATACTTTATATGGGAGAAAAAATACACCCAATTTGTTATTCCATGCGTGGAATATATCTTTTTATTATTTATATGTTTCTGAATATTGATTTATTATCTAAAACAAAGATGAAAATCCAAGAAAGTGTGGAGATTCTATGGATTATGTAATATACAAAAAATATTAAATAAATATAAAATCCTACAAATGTTTTAATATTAATCTTTGAAAAAATGTGGAAATTAGTGATGTGATGATTATTGAAGATAGATCCAAAATAGATCAAGGAATTCATCTACTTATGTGATAATAGATGAGGAAGAATATGGAAATGGATCAAATCCAAATATAGATGTATGGTATGTAATGAAAAACATGCATGAGACACATCATGATGTTAACTGAGAAAAACAATTAGATGAATAAAACATTCCTTTAAAAAATCATTTGAAACTCATCGGAGAAATGGAAGAGCATACATCCTTAGATCCAACATCATTGGGGATTCGACAGCTCCAACACAGACAAGGAAAATGGGGAATATTAAAAAATATGCATTCCATTATATTATGGAACCATCCACATTTGAATTAACAGTAGAGTATAAATCATAGTTGATGTCCAGGAATGAATAATTGGATCTGATTGATAGGAACCAAAACATGGACCTAGATAAGAGACCTCAAACCGACAATGTTATTAGTATGAAGTGTATTTTCAAAAATAATTATGATGGGAATGGAAATTTGAGATGAAATAAGGAACTTCTGGTGTTTCAATTCTATTTAAATTTCGATGGCATTGATGTTGATAAAACATTATACCCTGTGGCCACAATGGAGTCAATCAGACTATATCATTTCATGGAAATTCAAATATGATACATATATTATCCAATGTATCTCAAAAATGATTTCATAAATGGTTTTCTTAAAGAATAATTATATGTTGAAAAATTAGTGTGATTTGTTCTGGGTAATAATGAAATAAATGGGTTTAAATTAAATAAGGCTCTATAGGGTTGGAAACATGAACCAAATGCATAGTACACTCGACTGGATTCTTATATTAAGAAACATTAATTTAAAAGAGGAGTTCATCACAATATTTATGTAAAGAATTATCAATATGATCAGTTTTTGTTTCTCGTGTATGTAGATGATATTATATTTGGATTAAGAAGGAAGTTATTCGTGGATGAATTTTACAATAACATGAAATCAGAATTTGACATGTATATAATGGGTGAACTTACATACTTCATAGGGATTCTAGTGATTCCGAGGAAAGATTACACTTTTTTTCGAATGAAATTTTGGAAAGAGTGTTGCTGATGAAATTAAATATGTATGAATCCAAACCAATGTCGACTCTGATTTTAGTTGGAACAAGACATTGAAAGAATGATAATGGGGATTATTTATATCCCACACTATACTGAAGAATCATTGGAATCTTATTGTACATGACTGTGACATTAACACATATTGTATCTATGACATTATTATTTTCCCGATATCAATGTAATCTTAAATGACAACAAATGACATCAGAGAATTGAATCACGATCTATATTCAATGAAATCACAATTATGGCTTAAACATGAAGAATGAAGATAAAGTGAACTATCAAAAAAAATTTATGTCAACTGGTCTGGAGATGTTGTTGATAGAAAGTACAAAATTGGTGGTATATTCAATAATTTTACAAAATGTGTGGGTTGGTTGAGTATGAAATAGGAAAATACTTCACTTAGTACTACTAAAGCTGAATATATCTATCCTATAATGGTGTTCACTCGGAAATTGTGTCTAAATAAATAAATGAATGATATTGGTGATGAGGTGAAATATTCAATTGATATTCACTTTGAAAAAAGATAAAAAATGATCTTATAAAGAGTATTGTTGAAAATTATCATTTGGAAAACATGAAAATCGGATATTTATTCATCAAGGAGAAAATATTTGCAAGGAATGATTAAAATGGATCATGTTGGAACTGATATTCATGTGGGTAGCATCTAAACAAGATATTGTTTGTACATGTGTTCGAGAGGACTTAGTTTAGCCTCGATGTTCAAACACCTCCTAAGGAATGAGGAGGTTATGATCTTTCCCCGCTCCCCAGTTGTGATAACTATTTCAATCTATTTTATAATGTATTCTAGTTTAATGGGGGAGATATGATCCAATCGGAGTGTGAATTAATCTCTATAAGTGTAAATTTTTATTTTATGTGTTTATTTAAAATGGGGGTTAATGGATAAATTCATGGTTTTGTGATTCAAAATAGGTGTTTGAAATATCAAATGTTCTTCTCATGAATGTTGAAATGTTTTTTTGGTGGCATGAAAATGGAGAATAGAGGAATTTAAAAACGTTACAATAGGGGAGAATGATTACAATAGAGAAAACAATTTTATTTTTTATAACAAGAAATCCTGATCCATGCTTCAAATCTAGTTTTCTACACAGATCATTCCATATTTAGACTTATAGTGTTGGCAGAGTTGTTTCCCGTTTATTAGTTTTTTATTTTTTGTGGCTGGTGCTTCATTGAATTTTTCTGCTGATTTCTAGAAAACCCAAATTGGGCGATTTTTAAAACCAAGGATGGTCATTGTTGGAAATGGAATATGATTTTTGTCAGTTTTCAATCCATATTGGGTTGATTAACGGGTTTGTAATGAATTTGTTCATATGATTAGGGATAGAAATATTATTAATGGTCTCCCAGTTTCCAATTGACTTCCAAAATTTTGGCCCTACAAATTGGATGATTATCTCTGGAAAAGGATGAGTTTTTGAAGAGGAAGATAAAATAGAACCATATAGAGGGATATGGTTTTGGGTCATGAAATATGTTATGAATACTGGTATACTATGAACCATATTTATGGAATTGTTCGTGGAATGAAAAATGGTTCGTAGTGAAGACATGCGGTTTGTGGGAAGGATCATAGTGTGCGGAATGAATGATGGTTCATAGGATGGTGTGTCTATTGTTAAAAATTGGTGGATATGTTCATGGAATAGCTGATATGTGGGATGGAATGTCATTGGAAAAAATGATGCGGATATCTATTCATGGAGGAATTCTATTTCCTTGGAGGAAGAGTTGTGGTATGCGGACCATGTAGGGAAATGGTACATGGAAGATGCACAGTATGTGTAGAAGGAGGTTTTGTATCAATGATTTGGTAAATATCATATTATAATATTAGGAGAATCTATTTTCCTTTGTTTTTAGTGCTAATGTGATTGTTAAAACAAATATAATTTCATTAGAGTAAATAATCACTCCCCAAATTCGGATATGATTGAAAGGGGTTTGCACAAAAGTAATTTTTTTGATGGGGTTTTTTAGTACATAAGGGGAAGATATGTCTTCATATGAAAGTATATACAAGGATGAAAAAATGAATCATTGTTCCTCTTCTTCTATGTAGATAAATTGGGGTGGTTCATAGAGCATGTTGTAACATTAAGGAAGGAGGTATGTGAAAGATTATTCACAAAGCATAAGTTTTCACATAGTGAAGAAGCATTACAAGAGTGCATAAGTGATTGCAGTACATGGTCATGGTTTGCAAAGGAAGTACATAGAGGTGGTATATAGAGAACTAAAATAAGAAGAGGTTGATGTCTAGTTCATGGGAGACTAGTTTCAAAATGAACAGTACATGAAAATTATATTACCTCTACATGGGATAAAATAACTTCAACAGATAATATACATATAGTTAATGATGATTGAATTAATGCTAACACATTGAATAGACCTTCCTATTGATAAACGGAGTTTATATTCATCATAACGTAGTAAGAATGGGGGAGTCAATATAAGTAATCTAAGGGACATAGTGTGATATCTATAAAACATTTTATTGGCAGTGCACATAGCACAAAGTCATGGCGCTATACATTATTACTCCATAAAAAGTGAAGATTATTGGTCTTTGGTATGAATGAAAACTTGTTCACATATGATACATGGATGTACCCCTCATAGGTGAACCATGTAAATTTTTTGTGTCTTCACATTCCATGTGATTTTTTGTTTTCTACACTTTCTCATCGAACATGTTTAATAGGTTCCTATAAACATGGGAACAAGATAAATTATTTTAAAATAAAATGTTGACACCCAGATTCACCCCTCATCTATTAGGGTCATTAGAGTTCCTTCTCAAAATTCCTTATTTCCCTCAATTATATTCCATGATTTTTTTTATAAGAAAATATTATTTTATGAGCATGAAATGAATATAAAATATTCATATTATCTACGGAACATTAATCACTATAACATATAGGAATATTTGGAGACATAAAAAAGTGGAATTCCAACTAGAGGGTCTATTTTGATAATCCTTTGTCTTGGAGACATCCATGTTAAAATGTGATAAGATCAAGCGTAACATTCTAATGAGTACTAAAACCTGAAATAAACATTATATGGGTTCAATCATAGAATGTTATCTAACAATAGAGATATAATCCACTATATTTACTAAACATGGGTATAACCAGGCTTATGTGTCACTCAACCAGACATCCACATCATATATTTCCCCTATCGATTTACCATTATACCATCCACCTTCAGGCGGAAGTCCTCTCGTATCCTATACGATACCACGATACTCAACGTGTTTCCCTCCAAATAGGTTTCTTCCACCGAACTGGTTGCTCTCGTGGGTCCTCCATTAGGGTTTCGTTCTCCCAGCTTATTCCTCCTGCGGCTCCCCAAGTATGGTTTCCGTCTCTGAGCTTCATCGTTCTGCAGTGCACCTACGACGACATCCTTACCAACACCCTTCTTCCGGCCTGCGGTTACCCTCTTATGGTGACTAGCAGGGAGAGACTCGTTCTACTCCCCTTACAACCAACACTTCTCCTTCATCTTCCTCCAGCCTTATTATCATTCTACATCTAATTATTCCGATACTAACATCATATTTGTTGTCACTGTCTCAGCCAATTTTATGTCGACTATGGCTACCATATTCCGAGTTCTACGACTCTTCCGTATATAAGGGATTCCCGATTTCTTCTACTGCATCGCCGCATACCACAACCAACAGCTACAACTTCTACTACCAGAACCGACAACCCTATTCCACTACGTCGGCTAGCGGAGGACCAACGGCTATTGGGAAGAACAGACTTTACAAAAATACTCTGTTGAGATAACAATATTCTTACTATCAACAAAAATATGCAACCTACGTAATTCAATTGACTCTGAATTTTTCATTACCCAGTAACCGCACAAGGATTTTCTCCTGACAACGATTTGACTTCTTATTTTCATATCAGCTGCTACTGAAATTTACATAGTGAGTATACCATACACATAATCAAACCTTCCAACTGCTTTACATAATACATTTTTATTGAACTAAAAACTAATTTGTCACTTTACTAATTTTATTTAGAAGAGTCTCAAGTATATAAGACAACAACTGTTAGCGTACGAGCCTCGTGTTCCTATCAAATTGGGTTTAATTACCAATAATTGTAACCTGTACCTTCCACTAAATCATACATTCCTATTATGTTTGGAACCGTTTGACAGCTACATAAAGCTACCCACATAGATCTTTAGCAAATTCTGTGTCTGCATTAACAATTTACACTACAATTTATTTAATTATCTCTTTGCACATAAATATTCCAATGCACGCCTTGACATTAATATATAAAGATATAGAACCAAAAAATGCATTCCTTGATAACCTCTACAGATGTAGTGTTGTAGAGAAGAGTGATACCAAATGATCAAAACAACTGTGAGTTTACTGTCAACTTAGTTTTAGTCATATTTCTGTCATATGTTTATTCCATCATCTGAATAAGATACTACTGTCACACTTGCAGTGTCAACATCGACTATAAATCCGTTAATGACATCTACAAATCTCTCTCCTGCTCTAACAAGTGAACCACATTCTAAAAATAACGGTGCAGATGGAGTCACACGGACGCCCTTAACACCATTTTCTATCAATGGTCTGTTCTATTTACATTATATTATCTAAATCCAAACATTCTTTAATACTCTACATAATAACTGAAGAGATGCATTCTACAAATGGTGGTGCAGAAGGAGTCACACAGACGCCACTAATAGGACGGGCTATACCGGGTCTGTTCTATTTACATTGGACTGTCTAAATCCCTAATTTTTTTAATACTTTGCATATTAATTTTAGATATCCCTCTCTAACTACTATTTCAGTAGTTCAATAACAATCTGATATAGGGAGAACATTTATCGTAAATGAATACAAGTGGAAGCAAATATCAGATGCCTTCAAACTGTCTCTTATTCCCTTATGTAAGTATGATGACAATTTTCTGCAAAAACCATACTATAGTCCATAGAAACAACCAACTCATCGTCTAACTATTTCATTCACATTTTAGGTAGCAATAATAACTAACGAAAACATCCATTTCAAATCAACCTCTAGAGATGCAAGGTTTCAAAGAAGACTACTGGTGAAGGAACGACACAATTGTGAGTTTTCTAATACCTTCACCTGATACTTATTTCTATTATATAATAATACCATTAATTTTATAACCAATTGATGAAACAATTCCAATGTCATCATCTACTGGAAATCCCTAAATGACATCTACAGATGGTGGTGAAAATGGAGTCACACACACATCATTACAACCACCGTCTATCAATAGTCTGCTCTGTTTACATTTTAGTATCTAAGTAAATAAATTTCTAAATACTCTAGAGACTAACATAAGCTATTCGTCTTCAATTACTTCTTCTATAGTGCAACAACATTCATCAGGTACGGCATCATTTATCGTAGGAGTAAAAAAAATTTGGAAAAGAACGGATTCCTCATACAAACTCTAATTCCATATTGTAATTATGGTGACACATATCTACTAAAACCTCCATGTACGCCACACTACTGAGCTATTCTTCATCTAAGTATTTCCTTCACACTTTCGATAGCAATTGTGACTAATGATACCATTCTGTCAGATTCATTGCTAGGATCATTGACAAGGTAAGAATATAATTCTGCATTTAAATATTACTATGACCTTTAAGGGATCTTCAAAATTTACAATTTACTTTCCCATTTGATACAAATTGAGTCGATCAGATAACGCAAGATATAGTAATATATCATGTACATGTTCAACGTCATATTTAACACAAATATACAACATCACATGCACACACACTTAAATGATATCACATTTTAGTTATAATATTGTTTTATAAAAATACTATCAGTCCATCAGAAAGTGTTGTTTCGTTGAGAAGCATCCCATTCTAACAGTTCAGATACAAATTGAAACAACAATGGTTAAATACAACGTACATAAAATAGTACAGCTACTTAATGAATATTCATACATGCTTACAACAATCAGTTCTGATTTATACTCTGTGATTTTGGTAATAAACGGGTGGTTTCTGCAGGCTGCTCTATACAACAGGTTATTTCGGATCACATAGGTTAGTGTACTAATTATTTCAGCATTAATGGTGAAAAAATACTAGAGGAAAATACCCTACTCATGATCTACTTTGTAAGTACTGACTGGTACATTATTGTTTTTCAACCAGGATATTTAGATATTGGAGAACCATCTTACGTCTGTCAGTACTGTCATGTTTTAATGTGGTTCAATGAAAGAATCAAAAAATGTAGCAACCAACAAAACCAAAGTTTTTCTGCATGTTTTGCTCTGGTAAATATTTATTTGAAATTAATACTAGCTTGTCCATAGTATCTAGAAACATTCATCTTCAATACAAGTTCAACAGTAGCCAGAGAATTCCAGGAAAACCTGCATATTTACAACTCCATGTTTGACTTCACTTCAATGGGTTGTAAGATTGATACGCCTATCAACAATTATGGAGCTCCATGTATGTTAAAATTAAATGGACAAAACTACCCTTGTATAAGAATTTTATGTCCACCAGATGGTCACCCACCCAGATTCGCAAAACTATACGTGTATGACACATCACATGAATGTTAGAATAGGGTTCGCGATTTTTGGTATCTCTAAACCTATATGCAGTGGAGTAATTTTTCAATGTGTCTTATTTCTGTATTGACATACCTACTGCCTACAGATCCAATAACTATAATGTCCAAACACGTATTGACTACAACATATTTGAAAACCTGCAACACATTCTTCTTGAAAACAATGGTTTAGCTCGACAATTCAGAAGTGCAATGGATGGTCTTCAACATCAGGATGTTCCAAAATTGAAACTATGTCTACTGAAGAGAAGAGAAAATATCCCAGTACATATGAATTACTAAATAATTCTGAGATTTCAATGCTTATCATCGTTGATATCGAAGATCTCAACCAAGAGCATGATATAATAATTTATACCAAAACTGTTGATTTTCAACGAACTGATGAGCAGTACCCACTTTATCTTCCATTGCAAAATCCCTCGATTTGCACAACTAGTAGTGATGGATATGTCGACAATATTCTGCATCGCCCAAATCCTTTCACAACAAGTCCAATATTAAGCAATGTTACCATTAGAGAGTACTTATCCTTCCAGTATCTATTCCATGAGAATCAATCCTCAACACTACTACATTCCAGAATACTTTTGCAACAGTTTTTTGATGATGCTTATATGATGATAGATTCTTAGAGACTATCATTCCTTCGCTTTAATCAAATGATATTGAGGGTAGATCTATACAACGGATTGCAAGATTCATTTCTAAGAGGCGACAGAGAAGGTTCTTCATGCAGCAAATAGATCATTTTACCTTCATCTTTCACAGGTGATCCAAGGTATATGATCCAAAATTACCACGATGCAATATTTATTTCTAATTGGGTAGGGTATCTAGATTTGTTTCTAACCATTACATGTAACCGAAAGATGCCTGAGATCACTCGGTATCTAAGATACAATAATCTTCAACCAGTAGACTCACCTCAAATTCTATCTCGAGTTTTCAATATGATGCATGAATATCTAATGAAATATTTAAGAGAAGGGTGTTTCTTTGGAAAATAAAGGGTAGTTAACCATCTATCTACATATATCAAATATTATTATCCATACTGTTGGCAATTTTATCATCACTTACTATCTATAGCACTTTTGTTTCCATTTAGTTGTTTGAACTGTAGAGTTTCAGAAACGTTGCATGCCTAATGTGCACATCTTATTATTTCTCTACCGTGAAAACAAAGTGAACACTCCAATAGCTATAAACAAATATGTCAGTGTTGAAATCCCGGATAAATATGTATACCCAAACCTACATGAGGTTGTCAAAAGTTTTATGCTCCACGGCCCTTGTGGTGCTACGAACAGAACATCCTCTTGCATGATACATGGTAAATGTGAAAAATATTATCAAAAACAATTTGATGAAAATACGATAGTTGGTGATGATGGCTGTGTAGTTTATCGGAGAAGGAATGACAAAAAAATATTCTGAAAAATAACATTCCTATGGATAATCACTATGTAGTTCCATACAATCCAGTGTTACAATTAAAGTACCATACACATCTCAACTTTGAAGTTTGTAACTATTCGTCTTCAATCAAATATTTTTTTAAGTATATTAGAAAGGGAAATGACCGTGTAACGGAAGAACTCTATGAAGGAAACAACGAACAATCCACACAAAATACGGTAGATGAGATAAAAATTTATTATGACTGTCGATACATATCTCCTTGTGAGGCATGTTGGAGGATATTTTTCATATGATATCCATTATAGATATCCACCACTTGAGAGGTTTCATTTCCATTTTCCACAAAAAAATTATGTCACCTTTTTAGACAATGATAACATTGAAGATGTATTGAATCATAGAAATAGTTCTCAGTCAATGTTGACCTCTTGGTTCGAAGCAAATATTATATACCAGGAAGGAAGAGGATTAACGTTTTCAGAGTATCCTACTAGATTTGTGTTCCAATCTCAAGATAAGAAATGGAATCCCCAGAAACAAGGAATCTGTATTGGAAGACTGTACTATGTGCCTCAAACCACATGTGAACTCTACTACTTGAGGATACTTCTAACAAAAATCAAAGGTGCTACTTCTTATCAGTATATCAGGACTGTAAACATCATCACTCATGGTACATTTAGAGAGGCTTGCTCTGCTATGGGACTACTGACAGATGATAGAGAGTTTGTTGATGCTATAAAAGAAGACTCCTCTTGGGGAATGGGACAACATATACGCAGACTGTTCGTGAACATGTTATTCTGTAATAACATATCTCGCCACGATATGGTCTGGGATGCAACCAAATAGATACTATTAGTAGACATTTTATATATATAGAGAAGGACCCAACAAATTCTAGGTGCACATTTTGTTATCTACCTGCTTCATAGTTTTTTTTTATTTCTTGACAATGTCTAATTATAACTGCCCACATCAGTTTTTCAACTGAAGCTGACTCCAAACCACAATTCTGTTCAATAGTCTTATATGTTAATTGAATTTATATATTTTGTTCTATAAGCATTCAAAATATTTAGCACACTTATTCGCATAACTGTTCATTCCACACTTTATGACTACAAATATTTCAATCTGTACAAATATTCTGTATTCTGATACATTAAATACACATATAATTTTTCTAACTAAATTTAACTTGAAAAAATTATAAATCTTTCTCTAGTATAACGTTGTTTAAATTCATTATAATATAGTACAACAATGTTTATGGCCTTTATGTTCAAATATAATTAAAATAATACTTGCATCATTTTTAATGAAGTGATCTGTACAGAAAATCCGCACTTTCATATATCATTTATTCACATTACATTTATATATGTACTACAATATTTGAATCTGTAAAAATATTCTACATTATCATACATTAAAAAAAACATATAATTATTCGTACTAAATTGAACTTGCAATCATTGTACATCTTTATCTCTTTTAAGTTTGTTTATATTCATTATAATCCAGAACAACAAAGTTTATAGCCTTATTGTTCAAATATAATTACAATAAATTTTAAACTATACAATTCTGTACACATAATCCACAGATTCATATATCATTTCTTCACATTACATTGACATTTGTAGTACAATATTATATTCTGTACAAATATACTGCATTTTTATACATTAAATATACCTATAATACTTCTAACTAAATTGAAACTCCAATCGTTGTAGATCTTTATCTTTTATAACTTTGTTTATATTCATTATAATCCAGTACAACCAAGTTTATAACCTTGCTGTACAAATATAATTACAATAATACTTGCATCATCTTAACCTGTATGATTCTATACAAGTGATCCATAGTTTTATATATGTTTTACTCACATTAAATTTCCATCCTTACTGGTCTAGCTATAAGATTTCCATTTAATTCTCCGCTCTATCAATACTGACAACACATAAATACTGATGTTTTCTATCAACATATTTCATCTTCCACTATACTTGTAATATTCAATTAAATGTACAATGTAGTAATGAATTCTTTAACGGTTACTCGTACTATTGTTTAACAATATTCTGCAACATTGTAGATTTGACACTCACAAATCACCAGATACATACATATTATTTGAGAGAGATATACCAAATTTTATAGATCCATGGAAGATCAATTCAGTTATACCCTCTTATGCCACTTCCAGATTTAGATTCTGATAGCACTGCAATTCGTTTAGTTGCATAAGAATTGAATTGCAATAGAAAAACACTTCTAGAAGAGGGAAACAGTTTACAAAGTTTGCTTACAGATGAACAGAAAGATGTGATGTCTATCATTCTCTCTTCATTATCAAGAAACTCAGGGAGGGGGGGGGGGTTCTTTTTCTTGGATGGTTATGGAGGCACAAGTAAAACGTTCATCTAGAGAGTATTAATATCATTGCTCCAAGCACAGGGAACGATTGTACTTGTAGTTGCATCGAGTGGAATAGCTTCACTACTGCTACCTAGAAGATGATTATCGCATTCCAAATTCCATATTCTAATCTCCATTACTGAACATTCAGTTTGTAATATTCAGCAGGGGAGTGACGTAGAGGAACTTTTGCAATTGACTAAGCTCATCATTTGGGATGGGGCATCTATGATTCATAAGTTCTGTTTTGAGGCTTTAGATCAAACTCTTAGGGACATTATGACTGTCAAAAATGATAATTCTCGGAATTTGTCGTTCGGTGGATTAACAGTTGTCATGGGAGGAGAATTTAGGCAAATACTGCTAGTTATACTAGGAGGAAACAGATGTGACATTGTCTATGTAGATGTCAAGTCATCGTATCTTTGGAAACACTATTGGGTGTTATCTCCTACAAAAAACATGAGATGGCATTATACTACTAGAATTCATGATGTCGGTGTGTTACATGATATTGAAAAATGGACCTTATATATTGGAGAAGGTCAAATTTGAGAGCCAAATGATGGTGAAGCACTCATTCCAATTCCGTCAGCATTTCTTCTTACCGACAGTTATAATGTCGTGGCTATAATCATCAACCATACATACCTGGGTATCTCTAGCAGACATGGAGACATATCCTATCTGAAAGACAGTGTAATTTTAGCTTCATCTTGTGACGTCATACAAGAAATAAATGAATAGATGTTGACCCTCACTGGCTATGAAAACAACGATTACTTCAGCTCAGAATCTGTTTGCAATGCAAGTTTTGATACATACAAACCAGAAAACATTTACACATCTGACATGTTGAATGGTATAAATGTATCTGGGTTACCTACCCACAAAATTACACTTCAACTTGGTGTTCCGATTATGTTACTCTGAAATGTGGGCCAATCAGTTGGTTTGTGTAATGGAACTCGTATGATAATAACACACTTGGGTGAACATGTTATTGGTGCTAAAGTATTAAATGGATGTCATTCAGGATATTTTGCGTTCATTCCAAGATTAACTATGACTCACTCTGATGGTAAATGGCCATTCAATCTACAAAGAAGACAATATACTTTGACAGTTTCTTATGCGATGACTGTTAATAAAAGTCAGGGTCAATCATTGTCTTCAGTTTTTCATTATCTTCGCAGACCAGTTTTCTCTCATGGTAAATTATATGTTGAAGTGTCTAGAGTCACATCATCTACTGGATTGAAAATTGTAGTTGAAGGTAATAGTAATGAGTCCTACAATTACACAGAAAATATTGTTTATAAGGAAATCCTTCATAATCTATCTTATGTATCATTTCAACTGACTTTTATATGCATTATTATTCTTTGGAAAATGATTTTGTCTACTGTCATGGCTTTTTTACATGCTTAATATGTATTATTTGAACACTAAATGATTATGTACAGTAAAAAATATGTCACGCTCAATATCCATGCTGAATGAGATTAGCCCAGACGATGATGAAACACTATGAAAACAAGTTAGTGTCTTGAACATGTGGTTCAATTATTCTTCAAAATACTCCAATGAAGTTGTTGCTGTTGAAATTATACTCTACGACATCAAAGTTACTTTTACTTACAACCAGTCATTATAATTTATTTTCACTATTTGTCACCTATGATCTTAGCATTTATATATATATAGATACAATTATTGTTCCTTATAATTTGTATTGATTCTTTAGTAACCAATATTTTAACATACTATATGTAGGGAACCAAGATTCAATGTACCATTGCGAATCGTCAGATTATCTCTAACTACAAACAACTATTGGTTGAGGGACTATTATATACTGTACAAAACTTCCAAATATCTTCCAACCAAGGAAGTTACCTCGGAACAAGACACCCGTGTCGAATCATGTTCACATCCATGATGTTTGTTCGTCCATGTGACGTACCTCTTTTTAGTTTTCATTTTATTTAGTTCGATGACATAATTCAAGAAAAAGACTCTGAGGAACATCTAATAGGTTCATGTGGTTACCATGACATAATTACACTTCCATTGACCAAGTTATGTTAAATTAATCTGCAAAATGTATTTTAATACAACCATATGTTATTCATAAAAACTATGTTTCTGTGTACTATGATTTAGAACTAATTAGAGTCCTAAGTTACTCACATCCAATGAAATCAATGGGCACTTCGAACCACAAAATGCAGATTATTTTAGAAGATTACCGGTACTTTTTGTCGACTAATTTCATTACATTACTGTAAAAGAGTACATATACTCATTCAGTCACTTTGTTTCCCTACAGACTGTTTCAAGTTACCTGCAGCTTATGGGGTAATTTTGCATTTGAAATGCCATGTTACATGGAAAACAACTCAGAACCCACTACCATATTGATATTATAACTTTTCCATGTTAAGAGATTGACGAGTATGGTTTCTTTCTACAGTTTATAATCTCAATCTATCTTCTATGTGTTTTTAAATTTGTGGTTTCAATAGAAAAATATATAATCCTGGCTTCAAATTGATTTTAGCCTATGTTCTTTTCACAACAACTATTTATGCAACAATGATTCTCTACAACCAAAACCTTCTAGCAGTTCACAACTTCAGAAGCAGGTAACTTTGTAACTAACTTTACTTTTTAAGTACATTAATTTAATTTTCTCATTGTCATAACTATACTACCCACTAGTTTTTACTGTTTACTTCTATGTATGTTGTTCTTCTTTTTTCAGGCTTGGTGTGATAATAGTATCACCATTACATACTAAATTACCAAAACCTCCCAACCAAACAATGGAAATACCATATTGGAATAACACGAAATCCATTTTAGATGTCAAAACCCGTCAACATGTCAGCAATATTCACTTATTTTCTTATTTTGATTATGCAATATTATTAACCGCACACTACTGTCCTATAATAAATTTTATATTAACATGTAATTAATCTAATGCAGGCTAAAAGGTTCTTAATTGCAGTTGCAATTTAGAAAATTCAAAGCAACAACAACTTATTCTATGAATCATGCCAGTCATGCATGAAGAAAGTGCAGATTATCGGTGGAAGCATTTGCTGCATGTCCTGCAACTCCTAAACTACGAGCATTATTCCAAGGTTAGAATGTATTAAATGCTTCCTAAATATCTTTTTTATCATTATGATACTTCCTTCATTCAGCTACGCAATCCAAAGGATACTGAATGTTTAGTCATATTAATGATTGCAATAAATTTATAGTTCAACTAATGGTAACGGACAAGATGGACTCTTTTTCTGTGGTGTTATTTGAAAAACATGTCATGCAATACATACAAAAAACATCCGCGCAACTAAGAGTGACTTTGAA
Source organism: Viscum album (assembly GCA_963277665.1). NCBI lineage: Eukaryota > Viridiplantae > Streptophyta > Magnoliopsida > Santalales > Viscaceae > Viscum > Viscum album. The sequence continues at coordinate 1,564,679,210 of OY728142.1, read as the reverse complement.
ATAGGTAAATCTAGGTCCTTACATCTTCTCTTTTAAAAATAATTGAATATTTAAAATTAAAATGAAAATGGGTTTTTTTATTAGGACAATGCTGAGTTTGGTTTCCCTCAAGAATTGAACTTCTTCAAAACCAGGAAATTTCTATTAGGAATTGAGCTGACATATTACAATATTAAGAATCGTCATCATCCATCTAGGAAAATTTTTTACAAAGTGGTATATATGAATGATAATGAAAAGTACATCAACCTCTTCACTGAGGTCTTAGAACATAAACATGTCAGTATGTATTTTATTCACTTTATCTTTAAACCCAACAACTCAAGAATACCTTACAATTTTCTTCAATAATATACAGGCTGATCAAAGCAGTTGTTCTTATACAGTAAGTATTGTAGATCATTATATGTTGGTAACTGTCTTTCAATTTCATTAGTATGTGTTTCTAATAACGGATTTCAGTTTACTTATATATTCCTTTTCCATTTCCTCATAGGATCATCAAATAGACGGGTCTTATCCTGGTACTTTAAACTCTAATATAGGATTATATAATCCACCCTTGAACCCGTGTTCTACACGGGTATACATATGTTATCTTCTATTACTCCTAAATTATTTCCATTACTATAACAACACATTTCATTACTGTAGAGTATTATGATTTTTATAATTTTAAAAATCAAACAACTACAGAGTTATTACATCTATGTGATGATAATAAATAGTCTACTCTTTAAGGTCTGCTCTTAATTTCACTACATTCAATTTCTCTACATTATACTTTAAAATTATTCTAACATGAAAAATCTGTGTAGAAAATCTTGTCGCGTTGTTTTGATATTGAGAATGGTGTGCAAGATAAAGTCCAGACGTCTCCAGATAGCGTGCCTACAACATGTCGATCTACTGAATTGAAAACCATGCCAAAGGAATATATAAATAAGAAAATTGAAAAAATACTGAAAACTCATACTGGAAAAAGAAGGTAAACATACATCTTCACTGATCAAATACTTTTCATTATTGTGTTTATAATTATTATTTGTAGTTCAATGTGTATTACATTTGATAGAGTAGGGAACGTTCATTTTAAAATTTTCCTACTACTATTTCAGTATATTGATATCATTACTATATAGTGTGTAATTGAGGAGAAAATTTCACTATGACGCATTTCGGTTAAAAACCCAATATAATGTTCTCTTTAAAAATTTGACATATAGTACAAACATTAATGACTACAAATGGTTCGGTATTTTGTAAAACATTTAGGATGTACAAAATGATTTCACTAACAGATATTCCTAATATCTGTTTCTGTTACTCATGCTAAAGGACAATATTGCTGGATGATTTTCATTATGTTGGAGGATTCTAATACAAGAATTTTGTACTTTAGGTTTTTTCTACTGGAAGTTTATGCTGGAGGTTTCTGCTTTTGGATTGTTTCCTACATATTACTTATCTTGGGTATTTCATACTGGACATTATTTCAATCTGGGCGTTTTGTTGTATTCTACATTTTCCAAGATGCTGGATGATTTTCATCACTTTTTGATTACTAATTTTTCACATTTTTCTAGATGGTTATTCATTATTAGGTATTTCAATTATACTGGACGGTATTCCAGGATGGTCTTTCATGATGCTGAATTTTTTTTTCATCTTTCCATTTGTAATTCAATTATTTTTAAAATTCAGAGTTGTATTATTTCAATATATGTGTTCATTTATATTTATCTATCAGTTTTTATTCAATAGTAATGTTTGTTCTTTACTTTTATGAGTATTATTCTCTTATTAGTAGAAGAATAATCTGTAGTAGATGAACTATCTCCCACCTGGAGATGTTATAACTCTCAAACATCTGGAGATCTTTACTCTGGTATGGGTTTGTTTACTCTAGTATTCAGAACTTGAATTCTAATTTCCATCCTCAAATATGAGGAATTCATACACTTTCAAAAGTTTAATCTTCCGGTCACCACTTCAAATGGTGTCTCCAAATTCTATGCACTCATATTCCATAACAACACACCATTAATTTCTAATTAACATTTATTCAATATTGTTGTTTATTCTCAATATTTATAAGTACTAATCTGTAAATAAAAAATCACCAGTATTCAATTACGCTGTGAGAAATAACGGGAAAGTACTAGATTTAAATATCATCAAATAATTTCATGGTGGTCCTCATATTGGGGAGTTGTAAAGACTATATCAATACGAAAGATACACATGGACATTATTACATTAATAACATATATAAAAATAAAAAATTTGTATTTTTTTATAAATATTTAATTAATTAAATATAAATGTAAGAATGTACAAATAGTTGGTCCTATAACACAAAATACTGCACGAACCACCTATCAGCTACGTTATATGTCATATTTTATAATCATCTATAATATATGTGTAATCTATAAATTTTGGTGTTCAAACTCTAACTCACTAAAAAAATAGATAATTAATTTTATATTAATTTGTAGTGAATTATTTTTTATTATGAATCTACTTTAGGATGACCATTAGTATTTAATTGTTTAAAAAAAGACTGTTAAAACCCCAATTCCAGGAATGGGAAAACAAATCTATCGATTCTAATACATTCCTTTAAAACATGACTACAATAATTAAAAATTAATATATAACGATAAATCTAAAAATGGATGAAATTATTAGAAAATTAATTTCCATGAAAAGAAATAATACTAATTACTAATCCTCATTATTTGAAAATAAGTGACAAAAAATATGCATTCGATCATTCCATATATGTGGGTGATAGTGACACAAATACATAAATAATGTTTTTACATTGTATTACTCGATATTCCAATAATAGGATTATATAATTTTTAAAAATATTGAAGATATAGGTTAACATTTATGCAAACACTTCTCTAGTCACTTGGAGTATCAAGTGAATCTAAAAATTTCCTTGAAAAATGAAAGTCTTCATACGAATTATCTAGAATCATTCAATGAGAACAAATAAAGATTATTCCGGAATAAAAAATTAAAAGGAAATATAATGATGAAATATAATTACTCAAATTTATTATCTGTATAGAGAAAAACTATGGATAAAAACATATACTCTATCTTTTAACTATAAATATTATATTATCACTAATGTGTATTTACATGGTGTAATTCATGAAATCATCATACATGGAAATTTACATAATTACTGGATAAAAACATCAATATTCTTAAAATTATTTATTCTTAAAATTTATAACAATCAAACCGATTAATTGATCTAATGTTTTTTATTTTATAAATTTATAAATTGTGATGCACACATATTCAAAGGTATGATTAATTTCAATCATTAATTATCTCCAATTATGTTTTATAGTCTTTTTGATTTATGGGATAAAAATTTAGTAATTTAATGATAATAATCTACAAATATAGATAGATAACCATCATATGTATCCTCATGTTAACCATGTGATATGTATTTGTGAGTTCCAGAGGTGAGTTTCATGGTTTTGGATGCTTTTTAACCATGTTAGTCACAATGAAAATATTTGAGAGGATGTTTTTTATTCCATACTATTCACATATTGAGAAACAAATTGGTAATCATCCGGTCATTACCCAGAAATTCATGCATTTTAATATTTCGTGGAATAGTGTGCATAATATGGTTAGTATAAGGTTTATCCAATAGTTCATCGTAATAGTGTTATTAGATAAAAACATCATAAAATTTAAAATAATATCAAATCCTAGTGTATTTATTAACAAAAATTTCATTATAATTCATCATTTTCTCAAACCATCACCTAAATAATTCTCTATAGGTTTTTACATTGATTATTCGGTGATTATTTTGTGTTTTTGGGTAGATCATTTCATTTTTGGGTCGATCATTGAGTCTTTCCTTTTTATCAATGAAATATCTTAAATACATATTACTTTTCATCCTTTAAAATCCTATTTTTAATTTTATTGTTAGATATATGAAAATGGATTGACATTTCATGTAGTTCATTATAGATATTGTCTGTTAAGGAATCAATCTCTCTGATATCGAAGACCTATTTGGGGGTAATATAATTTTCAAAAATCACGTGTTCGGTGTCTCTATCATATTCTCAATCCCGTAGAATAAATTAGGTTTTTATTTATTCCATTGGTTTGAATATTTTATATTGATGATTTGGATTCCTTGTTAGCTGAAATGATATTTTAGGTATATGAATATTTTTTCAAAAGATAATTCTTTATTGAAATAGTTTTGAGATAAATAAAGTGATACTTTTTTTTGGTAAAATGTTGTTTAAATAATAAAATTGTTTTTCACATATTTATGTGGTATGTTATCAATTTATAAAATATAATTTTAAATATGAGCAATAAATTAAACTAATTTCTATGAAAAAGGATTTATTGCATATAAATTGATTTCATGAATGTAATGATTACATAAAATCACATTGGGAAAACAATTTTGTATAAGAAAAAAACAATACATATTTAAGTCCTTGTGGAATTATATATAACTAAGGGAGGATCCCATGATTACCTGGTTACTAGTGTATAGCCATTCCATGTAATTGAGGTTCCCTACAATTAGAGTTTACTTATTCCATCCAGTGTGCATTGTTTATAATAGTTATACCCAACTATTTGTTTTTACAATTCGTTTGATGATTTTACGATTTATTACATGCTGGTTTACATGATATTCCCTTTTATCACAATTTATTTTGACATTAATTCATGAAATATATTTAATTTATTTCATTATGACTCATGGATAATTTTTATTTTGTATTTCATTGTTTATTAAAATATAATCTTTTTTAAATGAATGTTTAAGGATCTATCCTTGAACCCAACATATTCTAGTGAATATTTACTAGAATTCATTTTCTTTCATTTTAAAATTCTATTTAAGTCTATATATTTAGTGAATTATGAATAAATGTTATAATTTATACCCATATATTTAATGTGGACACATATATATACTCTCTATTTTTTTTCAATAATACAAATTTCATTAAAATAAAATATAATTTCATTTCTGGATAGAACATCACAATTTTAATCATGATCTCATTTTTTTATCCCTTAAACCCTGAGATAAACAATTGACAACCTGGGATGAGAAAAAAAGATCCACAAGGGACATTAAAAGAAAGTAAAATTAATTATTAGTTGACAAATACATATGAAGATTTACCTTCTTCATGATAACATTTTTTGTAACCATGAAATCACATTTTCTTCCCAATTAAATGAATATAATTATTTGTAATAAAACACGAAGCAAAAAATAAAATATCATAATTTTTTGATTGAAATAATTCATAGAGTTATAAATTTTGCACATAAAACATAATATGTTACATTACATTATAAAATAATAACTTTTCAACAAATTCAATATCAAGAATACATAAATAATAAAGGTTATGTGTGGAATTATTTCATATCGTTATTATAAATTGGTTGTCTATTGCGGCCACTCTAGGAGTAACCTTTTGAGTTTCATTTGGAATAACTATCGTAGTATATTACATAATATCTTATGAAAACCCAAATTTCAATACTATGTCTCTTTATCCTATGCATTTTACAACTGTAACGGCCTCACATGACATTTTTTTATAATGTACCCATCCATCATGAAAGAAAATTCCCAGGAACCATTACATAATTATATCAAAAAATGATTTCATAAAAAAAATTTGGAGGAAAATAACATTTCCATTTTGAAAACACATTTTTTTTAAAAAGTTTTTGAACATTAAAATGAAAACATTTACATTGATACTAAAGTTATAAACATGTCATGGAAGCCTCAATATATTAATACATTGTGATCATTAGTAAATTTTTTTGATTTGTATTAGTAAAAATATTTTTTTATTCTAGGAAAAGAGGATACAAAATTGTTTATTATATGAAATTCATTATGGATGTCATATCATAGAAGATGTAATTAATCCTATAAATTATTATGTGCATAATTTTTATATCAAAATAATATAAGTGGAAATAAACATATTATAATTAAAATTCCATTCACAAATTATCTTATTATAAAATAATAAAGGATGTAGATGGTTAATGTATTGAATGGAAATTGGGATAAGAAAGTACATTACCTTATATTTATCATTAATTTATCTTTTATTGTCCTCCGATATATTTTTTTAATAAACGTATTTAATAAATACATAAATATATGCATATATATAATATCTTAAATAATCTTATTATAATATTGTTTCACCAATTTTAAAAAAATACTTTGTTACAACCCTTGTTCTAGTTTTTTGCAATTTAATTTTAAAATACATGTTTTATCACGTAAGTCATGTTTAGTGTGCATATGATATATTTTTATCATAGGTGGAATTATATTAATGTCATAGATATAAAATTTCTTCTTTATATACATTTCTAAAATCATTATAAAAAAATTGTCTACGGAAAATGATTCGCATCACATCATGGGGATGGTAGGTCTTACGTACGTACAAGCGTCAATATGATTAAATTAATTGGTAAAATGTTATGAAATTGGATGATATATTATTATAACAGAATCAATAACATGGTCAAAATAATGATTATATCAATTAAATACATTATTATAACCATCCCTGTAATGTGATGATGAAAAAAATACACTGTTGTGTAGAGATACCATGTTGTATGTACACACCTATAATACTTTAGTTCATCGTATGATGGATATAAATTTGAAAGTGGTTTTTTCATATTTAGTATAACAACAATTATATAGATAAAACATGACTTATTTTTTTATGAAGGAAACATCACATAGAGAGGAGGATAAATAAAATTAAAATAGTTGGTATAGTTGATCAACTCTTCTTCAGTAGACATCCTTTATGAGTCCTTTTATGGTGTCTAGGGTTTCTCTATTTGAAATAAAATAACCTCCAATACATTTCTACGTATTTTTACATATGAAATGGGATGATTTATTTCAATATATGTATATCAACATTGTGTGAATATGTTAATGGAGGGGTTCCCTTTTATAACATAGGTGAGGGGTACTTTTAGAAACACATAAAAATATTATTTATATTAAATAAATTAATCATGCTAAATACCTAAAATTAGAATGGGTCCCAAATTAATTATCCTTAAGTGGGGCCCAAATGGGTTCTCTGAGTGTTTCATAATCTTCATTGACCAATGCGTTTTCTTGGAGTGGGGCCCAAATGATCTAGACCTCTTTGTGAGTGAGTCTGGTGAAATCATGGATCAAGGACTGAGTTCTCCAAGAGAAATCGTGCTTTAGGTTGAATCATATGGCTGGAATATGGTTACGACCACCCTATGGAATTGTAATTCTCATGCGTCTATGTGGATATTATTATTATATTTTATATTGAAATATACCTGTGTGGAGCATATAGGTATTTCAATTGTGGAATTTTATTTTATGGTATTTATTTCCTTGTATTTTCACTTATAGTAATTCCTTCTTGTTATTTCCTCGGTGGTATTCATTATTTGGTTTTGGGGTGTCCTATTGAGTATTGTTTTACTCACCCATGCATGAGAATTTCCCAAATGTGTAATGTCCTTTACAGTTGATCACGGTCTTGATAGAGTTACATTAATTTCATGATTAGGTAGTTCCGTGTTAGGACATACAGAATGAGGTGTGACCAGATGGATTTTTAGACAATAGTCTCAATATCGATTTTCATATAAGTTGGAATTTGGGAAACTGACTCTTATTGGTGGGATTGTTTTGGCCCGGTTTACTTTCCAGTTCATTCACTTCGGTATTCTAGTAGATTTATATAGTGGCTTTTATGCATTGTTTACAAAGCGTTTTTGAATTTCAGCATCTTTGGATAGAGATTTCTTTGTGCATACATGTACATTAGGTAACTTCCACCAATTTGATGGATATTCCTACATGGTTCTAGTCACCATCCCATGTCCTATTTATGGTGGGATTAGGATATTCATGGCCCAAGACCCTCTGGTATGGGTCGTGATCGAGATGTATTAGAGGTGGGTTGGATCTACATTAGGACCGGGAGTTTGTGAGATTGGATTGGAGAAACGTTGTTCTATTTTTTGAGTTTGGAATTCATACCAGGGGTTCTAGTGTTGGTGGCGTAGCTGACATATCGATACAACTAGACTCTAGGAAACTAAATTTCGACTTGATAGAAGAAAAAAATGGTTTTTTGGGAAAATATTTGTACATTCATCATATAAAAAAAGGGTTGTGGTTCAATGTCCATCAGGATTTAGCTCTCCATATATACTCAACTGACTGTGGTACATCATGTATTATTACATGATTTTTAAACATATGTTTCTAGATAATATTTCCATCGCATTATCATTAGGATGATCTTCTAAGAAATGAGGCATCAGTACAAGGTTTTATACCTTAGATAACATCTCTAGTTTGTGCACCATCCATACCACCAGCTATATAGCATTACATGGTACTCATAGTTCTAGTGGATGAGGAGTGAATTATGATAACTATTTTTGAGTTTTAGTAGTAGAGACCTATCATGTTCAGAGATGGTCCTGACACATAGGCAAATGAGGACTTGCTAGAGGAAGTGACCTGAGTATTCCTTCTTGTTAGGACACTAGCATTTCTGATTTTGGTCCTAGAAGTGTGTCATCTACATGTCTTAGTCAGGATATTGTGGGATTTGGTTACCTGATCATATGATGAGGTGACACTTCTATGGAAATAGGTTGATAACCATTACATAGGGAAGTTTACAAATTATAAACTAATGGAAATTGGTATCTATGATCTTCTTCATATCTGGAAGTAGGATATGTCAGTATCTAGGTATTCATCAGGGTATACCATCATCTCTAGGTACATGAAGGTTATGATACATGATACATATAAAATTGATAAGATATTTAATTGAGGTATGTGTATGGAAATCTGGTCAAATATTACCTCTATGTGCATTCTAACCTATATTGTGGTGCTCTAGAGAGAATTGACTATTCAGAGTTCCATGAATGGGAAGATATTTCTAGTGGTATTTATAAATGTGTAGACAGGAGTAGAGAGAACGACTGTAGGTATTCAATGACAGTCACATGGATCCAAGTGGGTCAGGGACTTCATGAGTCGATCATAGGAAGGCTCATGATATTGGAGGCATATACGTTTTTATTCATGAGGTGGTTGAGGAAATATCACCCACGATTTTACAACACATTGTACTAATGATAGTGGTACTATAGATTGACCACAAAGGTAGATATAGAGACAAGGGTAGGGTTGTATGAAATATAGAAGACATGGAATTGGAGGTGGGAGAGATGTATGAGGTGGTGTATACTTTGATGTGTTACCACGACCATAACCATGTGGTCCACACCAGGCTCCTAGAGCTAAAAGAAATGGAAGGGGAAACTACATGTGGTCGAGGAATAGAAACCAGAGGATACAATAATGATTTGATGCATAATATATGTTATTTCCACCATATATTCAGTTCGATAAATGCAGGTTTGTGTCATTCCTTCATTTCCCTGAACCTCGTTCACGACTTGGATATTCTGGTTGCCCCATTGACTTGACCCTTATGTTTAGAGACAAGTACAATAGTATATTATATGATCATATAATGGTTCCAATAGTGTGACCTCCCTCTGGGAGGTAAGAGTTTCTGTTGGGATCTCTTTGTAGAAGTATCTTTTCTTTACGACAACATTCTTATTATGGACTAGTTATCCACATTTCATCCTCATATTGAGTGTTTTTGGCATAGAGTGCAGTGTGTACACATTGATAGAACAAGGTATTTTTTGTGAAATTTAAACACATGAACTGCAAGATATAATCACATGTAGTAGGGTAAAACTGATGCCAAATTAATTGAATAACCTCATCCTCACTGTAGTAGATGATATGAGTCCTCGGTTTCTTGTAGTGGTGGTAGAGTTTGAGGATGTATTTATTAATGATTTAGCAAGATTACCTCCCTATAGGGAGATGAAATTATACATCGATGTACTCCCTGAGAGAACTTCAATATATGCCTACATATCTAATTTCTCTTTTTGATCATTTCCAGATAAGGTTGTTGTTAGAGTACATGTATAGGAAGTGCTTCATGAGACCCAGAGTTTCACACAAAGTTTCCCTAGTTTTGTTTTCCAAGAAGGAATACAGGACCTTGAGGCTATGTGTGTGTTACCTATTTTTGAACCATGTGATAGTAAAGAAAATGATTCCAGTACTAAGGATCGATGACATTTTTGATCAGTTGAAATTGGGATAATTGTATTCAAAAGCTTGACCTATGATTAGGTTATCAATAGTTGTGGCTATGAGATGATGATGATAAATTGAAGAATGAATTCAAATGAAGTTATGATCAACATGAGTACTTGGTGATTCCATTTCTCTATGACCAACACCCAATTAGTGTTTATGGAAAAAATTAACCTGATCTTTTATCGTTAAATAGATAGGTTCACTGTGGACTTTATCGAGGACATCCTAGTGTATTCGACATCTAATGAGGTGCATGTGAGGCACATAGAGATTTTATTGGACACACTCTAATAGAAACAACTCTATATGAATCTTATTGAGTGATAGATCTAGATTTGAGAGGTCTATTCAATAGTACACATCATCTTATATGCTTTATAGTAGTGGATCCAATCAATTTTGAAGAAGTACTTTCTAGGGATCACCCCAAAGTGTTACCAAGGTACAGAGTTTACAGGGATTGACAAGGTACTATTGTAGGTTTGTGCCTTAATTTTCTTGACTAACAACACCCTTGATATATTTGACATGAAAAGGGGAAGCGTTTGTTATGGGAAAATAATTGGAAGAAGTGCTTTCTCGAGTTGAGTAAGATGTTGATGATCTCTCCCATATTGATGATTCTGGAGGAATGAATCGAGTATTTGGTGTTTAAAAATGCATCATGGATTGGGCTAGGTTGTGTCATTATGTAGGTGTATGGGGTGATTTCCTATTGTTCATTCCAGTTGAGTCCACATAAAAAATCTATATAACCCCAGATCATGAACTTATATTAGTATTATTTTCATTGGAAAAATGGTGATACTAACTGATGGGAGAGAAATTTATCAACTACTCCGATCAAAATATATTCAATTATATCATCTCTCCAAAGGATTTGGACTTGAGATGGAGGTGATGGATAGATATCCTCTAGGACTATGACATTGATATTTTCTATAATATTGGGATATGGAATGTGGTAGAAGATGATATCAGTAGGATATATAGTTGGAAGCTTCTAAATTAGGGATTAAAGTAGTTGGCCTCATTTCAGATATTATTTGCTTCTGGATATGAATCATCTTACATTCAATCAATTGTTTTCATCCCTTCACACATATAGCAAGTCAGGGAGGCACAACATGGGGATACATGCTATGAGATCTTACATGTTCATTTGTCCACATTTCATGCTATTAATGTATATTCAAAATCCAGATATGTCATTGTTAATTTCATTGCATGCAGAGATGAACCAATGGTGTTGCGGAAGGTTATTTTTAGGGACTTACATACATCCTGTTTGGAATTAAATCTAGCTATATTGAATATGTATCAGGTTCTCAAACATTAGTTTTGGTGGTCAATGCTATATAAAGGAGATGTGGATTTTGTCTCTCAATGCCTCACTTCTGAGTAAGTAAAAGTTGAACAACTAGTTCCAGATGGTTTTTTTCAAGCCATTGTGGTTTCGGAATGGAAGTAGGATGGGATATAGATGGATTTCATGATGGTATTACCATGTACTTCCATGTGACATGGTACCATATGGGTTATCATTGAATTACTCACCAAGTTATCCCACTTCTTAGCTGTTGAAGTGTGGAGTTCCATATATATCATGGGAAGCCTCTACTTATATGATATTTTTCAAGTCCATGGATTCCAATCGATTATACTTTCAAATCCTAATGCATGTTTTTAATCTCGTTTGGTTATGTAATGAAAATATTTGTTTGGAACTCATTTATTCATGAAAACATCTTTTCACCCATAGAAGGAAGTATAGATAGAGAAGGAAATTAAGGGTATGGAGGAAATTATGTGATATTTCATGTTGGATTTTGTCAAGAGTTGGGAGTATCATTTGTGGGTGATCTATTTAGTCAATGATTTTTCTGTTAGGGGACATGATTCTCCAAGAGATCACATAGTTTCTGGAGGTTTATATTCGTACTAAGTACCTTCATTTTTTGGGTATCCCTTAAATAGGATTTCGATGATGTAAAGCACAAAAGAGGGAATAATGTAACATATAACATTTTCTATTTATAATTTTTAGATATTATGTTGATTGATTTAGACATTATGTGCTGAGACGACATGTGATTTTGATGCTTGGTGTGCTCGAAACCGCTATCTGGAAAATATTAAACTTTTTAATAAAATGGTTCATGGTTTTCTTGAAATAGTGGATGAACTATTAAATAGTTTCATGGATTAAAAATATAATGTCATATTAGATCTTAGAATGGTAGTATTACACTAGGCCCAAACTATCTTTGGTAGTTGCAGTTCAACTATAGAAAAATTAACAAAAGACGTAACAATAAATAAAATAAAATAATAAAATTATTTCATTTATAAAATCCTTATAAATCATAAATGGTTATTCAGATTGGAAATTTGACACCACCGTTGAGTTTGTAATGTTGGTTTTCTTTAGTCACGACTTATCTTTAGTCAATAAGAGTTGTTTCTAAAAAATATTTTGTGGGAAATAATTGTCATTAAATAATTTAAAATAAAATTATTTTTTTGACGCAATGACATTCCCTTTAAATGTATCCATATGAATAAATTACGAGGATAGCCACATGGCCCATCGAACTCTTGATTATCCCTCTATTGATATTTTTGATAACTATCTCTATAAATAGATAGAGATCATGGATTGATGATCGACGTGCCACCGATTCGAAGTTATATCACCGCTAAAACTGATAAAATTATCATTTGTGAGTGAATCATCTAAATCGAGGTTGGAAGAATATTTATTATGGATAATTTCCCATTCTTTATCTTCATGATGATTGCGAGACAATCCACTAATAGATTTATCCCCAATATGATTGTTTTGGGATGACTTGTAAATTGTAGTGATTAATTCTATATGATTTCCTAATTGGTTATTCAGTCTTCATTATTATTATAATTAGAAAAGATTCAAGGTGACATGAAAAAAGGTCAAGGTTCGTTCATCATGGTGTTTCTTATGCTTTTCTCTCCCCTATTCCTCACATTCATTATAATTGGACACTCTTGGCCATGGCTCGATTTGTATTGTTTCTTTGAATGCGATTGGACCCCTAGATTGGAGGAAAACCGAAAATAGAGGCTGAATCTCCATATATTGAGACCCAAGAAACTAGATCAGTAACCATTTTAAATTCCATGCAATGGAGGCATTTCAGTGGTACACAGAAGGGACCACCTGCACAGGTCCTACATGATGGTACAGTATGGAAATGTGGAATGGCTGAGGAGATCGAAGGTAGCTTCCCGAAAAGATGGTGGTGACTACAATGAGCTATGAGGCACCATGAAAATCAAAGGGAAATGGTGGGGTAATGTAATGCAGTGGAGATGGATGGAAGGAAGGATGCAAAAAATGGCCATAGGGAGTAGGTCGTGCCAGCCAACCCACACACAATCGGGATGAATCAAATGGATGGTCCATGATCAGTTTTTCGGGTCATACCCACAAGGAAGGTCGAACCCATTGGGTTTGGCTAGAATTGAGGAGAACAAATTGGGACCTAGAAATTATTTACCCCCTCATTTAGTGGACCGAATGTGCAGTCGGACAATGTCCTTGTGACCCTCTTCTATGAAACTTCAAACTACAATAACATTCAAACGGTGCAGTAGTTTGATGATCTATATGTTGAATTGCAACCCAGGATATTAGAAATTCTATAAGAGATAATGTGTTGAGTCTATATATTGGAATTTTATAGGTTGCTATTATTCCATTGGTCCTTTATTTGAGGGTTCAATAAAAAATTAAATTCACATTACTATATTATAGTCCCCTTTAGAGTCCATGTCCTAGATAAATTCAATGTATCCCACCTCAGGATAGGGGATATCCTCTATCACCCCAAGTGAAATTTTCATAGAATCGATGTAACCTCCATGATAAGCATGTTGGTCCTCCCTCTAGTAGGCCACATCAGGTGTGTAAATGTTATTATCAGGGTTGGATCCCCTATATTACAATCCACTTCAGTTGTGTTAGTGGTATTATTTAGGTAGAATCCTATACATTTAATATTGGTCTAGATTGGGTTAATTGTATTCTCTGGGAATGATCCCCTCTCCATGTAGCATAATCATTCTTTACCAATGTGTTATCTTTTTCCAGGTTCCAAATGAGCTAGCTATATTAGTGAGTGTATCTTATGATTTCATTTTTCAAGGACTGAGGTCTTTTAGAATAGGTATGCCTTGAGTAGATTACTGTTGTAGATAGTTTTTTACCATCGCCATATGGTGTGATATATCTCATGAGTATATTAGGATTTATTATTATTTGTGTTGTTTACATATACATGTTTGGATATGAATTGTATTTCATTTTTGGTATTTTCTTTCATGGAGTTATCTTCATGGTATTTTCCTTTATGGTATTTCGTTCATTGTATTTTTTTTCATTGTATTTCTTTCATGGTATTTCTTTTGTGGTATTTATTAATTGCCGCTGGTGTGTCCAACAGATTATTGTTTTACTCACCCATGCATGGGCTTTTCTGACACTGGTCTTGTATTGTGAAGATGATCGACCATTTTATGGATTTTAATGAACAATGGGACCAGGTGATGCCTTGTAAGGCTGGACAGACTATGGTCTGTCCTAAAAGCTTTTTAGATGGATTTCCCACTACCAATTTTATTATAGGTTGGACTTGTCATGGAATATTATAGTTGGGGATATTATTTTGGAACTATTTACTTTTTGGTTCCATCATTGTTGTACTGTGGTTATGGGATGTAGTGGTTTTCATTGTTTATTTACATAGAGTTTTTGTACATCAGTAACTATTTTTTAGAGATGCATGTCTGTGTACAGGTACATTTGGATGATGCCTCCGTTTTTTGGATATGTCTACTTTGTCCAAGTCACTAGCCCTTGGCCTATTGGAGGTGAGGTTGGGGATGTCATGACATACGCACCTCTATGATGGGTCATGAAATTTATTTCTTCTACAATATTTTTATATCATACAAAATATTTTATCTAGGACTGATTATCCTTCTATTATGGGGAAATATATGTTTCAGAAAGGATACCTTCTTGATAATGCATAATAATCAATCCCGATTTAACCAAATGTCTAAATACCATTCCAATGATCATGTTCATTCCACGATTCATTTTAAGATAACATTATTTTTCTAAAATCTATAATTTTTACAGGAAAACTATATTTTTTAATTTCTATTTTTATGAAAACCACTATGACATTTTCATTAAAAAACAATCTCTAATATTTTCTATAAACTGCTAAAAATGTTATATTTTTAATGTTTCTTAAACAACTTTTTTATATTTTTCCACATAAAGTAGAATTAATTTATCATGAACATTCCTATTTTACCTTATTAAATAACCATGTATGATTTAAATCCATTAATTTAGGGATACCATTATGATATTACAATTGTTGTTCCTTATGACTTGATTGTGATACCCATTTCATTCCATGGGTAAAACTTATGCTTGATTATTCATCTGGATCACATATTCGTGAACATGTTATGATGGGAGAACCCAAATAGAACTCCAATGAATTGGGCAGTTTTTATTTTCAAGGGAAATTATGTTTGGATAGTGATTGAAGAATAATCATTCATGGAACTCCATCCACTATGTGATATATTCAATGAAGATAGCCTTGAATCATGTTTATTTCATGCTATATATTTTTTCTACATTTATATAATTCCATGATTAATTTCATATGTTGTAAATATTAATCTCCTTAATGTTTAATCAGGTTCCATTTATTTTGTGAAATCGTGTTATTCCATAAAATCCATGTGTTTTGTTTTATTCCTATTATTATTACCTTACTAGGTTTTTATGTTATTCATTTTGTTCATGTATTCCATAGGTTTTACTATGAAAATGTATGATCACAATGGATTTGAAGACCTTATTATAGAGATTATGTAAAATAATTTTTTATTTTTTTTTCATGTTTTGAAATTATGATTCTAATAATTCAAATACACTAGACATTATTATCCTCTATAGTATTTTATAGTTAATTATTCCTAAATTCAGGAAATGATATGTGTAAGGGTATATGGTCTCTATTTTATGCCATGGAAATAGTAACTTTACAATTTTTTTGGCCTTAGTAATAATATATTTCCTTTTCAAAAGACTTGTATTGAAATCCCACATCCTAAAAAGTATTAATAAAACTACCACCCTAAATTAATGAATGTAAAGTCTGGATTTTATAATGAATAACACATTCTAGGATTCTATGTAGGATAACATGGATAGGGAAAAAGAGATGATAATTCCCAATGAATAATATTTAGTGATAGAGATCATGGTAATGAGATAGTTAAACACAAAAAACCATTAATATGTGATGGTTAGAAAACATATTTATTTGTAAGTAACAAAGTAAAATACATAATCATTTTTTAATGGATCCACTTTTTATAGTTCATTAATTCTTTCACATTCTATATTGGAAGCATCGAGAAATATAATTAAATGAAAATTAGAGTTTAATCCATTAATCATTTAATAAGAAAAAAATCTGTTTTATCCAAAATGAGGTATATAAATTTATGTTTTTATCCTTATAAAACTATAATAAACTTATACGGATCACAAAATTCCTACAAGTATAACTATATATTCCTCATGTTTTTAGAAATTATCGAAAAGAAATTTTTTTATAAGACAAGATAAATATCCAAAAATAATAAACCAATATATGATGAAAACAAAATTCATATCAAAAATTAAATAGTAAAACAAAAGGTTCATATTAACTCTTTCGATACATAAGGGTAAATAAAATTCCTCCAAATAGTATAAAATAAGGTTGAAACTCAAAATAAAGAAGGACAAATCACATACTCTTACAATATAAATTAAAAAATTATCTTCCAAAATAAAATCAATCACCCTTAATATCTCATACCAAAAATGATATTTCCATTGTTACATAATTACCATATATTCTAACCCTTCCCATAAATAAACTGAAGCACCATAATTACACAATAAAAAAATATATTTTCCCTATATATAAGTAAATAATTATTCTTCCAATTAAATTCATTAGTATTTTGTTACCTTATATGTATATTGTTCGTAAAATAGTGAATTTCTTGAAAAATACCATTAATCACTTAATCACCAAAACATTTTCCAATCACACTATTAACTATTTGATAAAAATAATATTCCTAAAAATGAAAATAAAAATAATCCATTAGATAGTTGAAAAATGTAGAATCAATTTCGACCTATCATGTACATCTCATAGGCCAGTATTATAATATGTACCCTTGTCACTCTTTAGTGGTGGGTTCATGCCCCAAGACCTTTCTAGACGTGATGAGTTATCTCCATACCTATGGGGTTTCCTTCTTTTCATTCATTAATGATATTAATTTATTCCTTATAAAATTATATAATCATGATATACATCCTAATAATATTTAATTAATATATTCAATAATAAAAAAAAAATTACATCAATGTTTATCTCATTAATTTAAATTTTCATCCCAATAGTAATAACCCTTAATTACCTAAAAAATAATTGTTTTCAAAAATTGTTTTATTTGACCAAAAAATTGAAAACATAAATACACAATAAGGGGTTCCTAAGACATTTAATTTATTTTCAACCTGAAATTTATAATACAATGATAGTATCTAAAAATAATAAGAAAAAATCATAATCTCCAAAGTTATCTAAACTAGAAATTGATACAAAAAAGGACATGTCCCTAAAAATTACATATTCTAGTAAATTTTTACTAAAATCAATTTGCATTCATTACAATGATATTTTAGTTATAATTTACTATTTAAATAAGAAAATCACTTAAAAAGTATACCATTACATAAAAAGTGGGAGCTTCTAAATAGAATACATTTTTTCATAAAATATGTATTACAATATAACATGACTTACATTAATTATATATATTCACATTTTTCATTATGGAATCATCTATGTTCATAACATCTCTTAAACCCCAATAAAAACATTTTACAAATTTGGATGAGAAAAGATGCTTTGTAAAGGAAATTAAAATAAATCAATAAATCGTTAGTCCCCAAATACATTTAATTTTTTTCCATTTTCATGAAATACATTTTTTAACCAATGAAGTCATATTTTCTTCCCAAATATTTCAAAAATAATAATATGAGAAAATAATTGTAGAAAAAAAACTACTTACATTTTCATTAAAAATTTTCAAAATGATATACCTTTAACAAAAAAAAATATATCATAGATTACCTTATGAAATAATAATATTTTTTGGAAATATAGAGAAATAATAACTAAATTATAAATATAACTCATGATATAATTTTCATATAATTATTACATAATCATTTTGACTCCCAAAAACATATGTAGTATCCATAAAATTTATATTTTTAATAACCAATTATGTATATTCATTATTCTCTTAAGAGAAACCTAATATTTTAACCATGTCCCCTTTACCAATGCATTAGAGTTATATAATAGGCTTACCCATGCTTAGATTAAAGCATTAACATTTATCCTCATAAAAATTTCATTCGAAAAAGAGAAAAATCCTTTCACATAAATACTTCATAAAAATAATCCTTTTTAAAATAAAACATAATTTTAATTAACTTTCCTTGTTAAAAATGACGAAAACATGAAAACAAAAACATTTTATTTAAAAATAATATATTAATTATTTACATGAAGCTTCCAAAAAATTGGCATATTGAAGGAGGGAAAATTTATTCATTATTTATGTGTTACAAAAATTCGTTTTTACATTTTTAAAAATAAACATTTGAAGATTATTTTTGAACAAAAGTATATTATAAATATAATGTCATTGATTTGAACATTAATAAAACAAATTATTATGTAGTACAGATGGAAATATAAATAAAATAATTTTAAATACATATAATATTATTAAAAATCACTTAACACATAATCTTAGCATGAAATAAAAAATGTTTTTGATGTTTAACCCACTGAATGGAAATTGAGTTATGAAAATAATTTACACTGAATATACATTAAATTGAACATTATTTATCCACTTGTAAAATTGATTGATGAATTTTATTTATTCATACTAGAACCATAGTAGTATTTATAATGTCACATATTATCCTCTATAATCATTTTGTAACTCTGTTGTAAATAAAATTTCACTACTATGATTATTTTGGCTGTTAACTACTTCATTTTCTTATGTATGTTCTATCATGTAAGAATATGTTCTTGTCAAAATAATATAGTTACATCATCTAAATAATGATATTAATTTTATTTATAAAATATTTATTCATCAAATTTATTTTTATAGTCATTCTATAATGTTGTATAAGGAAAATTAATCTCAATATATCGTGGATACATTAGGGAATAAGTTTTCATGAGAAACGATATCATTCCAGTTATGTTTGAAATGGAAAATTAGTGGGAAGAGTTTTAATTTTATAGAAATAAATAATTTCATAAGTGTTATATTTGTCTATTATTTAATTTATTAGAAAAATCCATGTAATGTGGTAATGAAAAATAGATTATGATACTCTATAAACACAATAAGTTTTATGTACACAAACACACAAGGAATTCATTTTTAGTGGATGGATAAGAATTTTTATAGTTTTCTCTCAAAATAATAATAACAACTAAGTATATTTATTATTTTGGAATTATTATTTTAATATAGAAACAACACATTAATTTTTGGTGTAAGAAGAAATAAACATGAATGATTTGGTAAAGATGATTAACTCTTAATAGAATAAATTCATTTCAATCTACCATAAAGGTATTTATGTTAGGTTTTCTTGAATTACCATAACATAAAAAATATAAATTATGAAGTTTATAATAAAATTTTTTAGAGTTTTGTCGACCTAGATGGCTCAATGTATTGTTATGAGGTGAAGTTAGAGGTGCCCTTTGTCACACCCACCATATTCAAATAAGTTATTTCACTATTTTTATTTGGAATTGGGTAGTTCGGGTCAAGAACTGACATAAACATTC
Source organism: Viscum album (assembly GCA_963277665.1). Taxonomy (NCBI): domain Eukaryota; kingdom Viridiplantae; phylum Streptophyta; class Magnoliopsida; order Santalales; family Viscaceae; genus Viscum; species Viscum album. The sequence continues at coordinate 1,564,658,870 of OY728142.1, read as the reverse complement.
TCGATTATTATTAAAAAACCGAATGTTTTGGACTTGACTGTGTTTAGCACACCACAGTTGAAGGAGCGCGACCTCGCCCCGTTCACCGCACGCCCTGCTTAATGGTAAATTAATGAAATAAAATGGATTGACAATAATGTAATAGAATTAATAGTGTGATGAAATAAAAAAAATAAAATTATAGTTTTTTAAGATAATAATAATAATGTTGTTCAGGGATATAATAATAATAATTATTATTATCATAATTGATATACTGCTTTATTTTATTTTAGTACTATTAATTGAGTTTTAATATTCTTATTATTATTGACATCATTATTCATATTTTAGTTTTTTGTTATTATTATTCTGATTATTATTATTCATTATATTATTATTATGAGTTTTTTGAGTTTTGCATCACCGGACGCACGGGAAGGGCGCGATTATGAGACCGTGCGGTCTAGCAGACATTCAAAATTAGTTAAAAACATAATGAGATAATGAGATAATAATGAATAAGTAAGTTGAAATAAAATTAAAATAAGTTCGAGAAGCTTTAAAAATTGTTTTCATGATAAAACTAATATTATTATTATTATTATTAGATGTTATTATTATTATTATTATTATTATCATTATTATCATTATTGTTATAAATTTTTATTTTATTTTATTATCATCAATTGAGTTTTATCATCTTATTTATTATTAAAATTATGATTCTAATTTTTATTTACTATTATTTCTATTTTTATTTCAGTTTCATTTCATTTTATTATTGTTTTTTCCTCTCTCTTCTAGTGGTGTTAGGGTTTCAAATTTTTTTGGTCTGGACCCCCCTTCTCCCTCGTAGCCCCTGCGTGCTTCCATCCCCACCTCTTTCCCAGCCTCTCATCACCCCTATACTCCTGGATACACTCCTGTACAGCTACCCTCCCGACCGACCATTATGCACTGCACCTCTCTCTGGACTACACAGCTCACGCCACGCCACCCTCCTGGTCGGGCTATCTAACCTACAACCCCACTCGGCCCCATGTTCACGTTGCTCGGCCTCCCCGGTCATCCAGCTACGCCTGGCTGTTACTCCATACAATCCACCAGACCACCCCTTCCGGGCAGCCTTCCCACATTCGCACAGCCGCCTAACCTCCTAGCCAGCCACTAGCCCCCTTGACATCCCCTCTCCCTCAGCCACCAACTCTCCTAGATTGGTCCAACGAACCGGAGCACCGCACCCCCATGCCTCATGCCTTTCCCACGTTGTCCAACTCGTTTTTCCTGCAATCGGACCTTCCGACCGAGCCCGCATAGCACGACAACATCCTCCCCCTCCGGTTAGGCCTCTCCACTATTTTATTTAATTTTTTTCTCTATATTTGTTTTTTTGGTTTTTCAATGAGTTTAGAATCAGGTTTTGAGGTTTAATTGTTTGTTTTGGGGTTTTAATTTTATGTTTTTTCGGTTTGAATTCATGTTTTTGAGTTCGCACTCGGTTCCGTGCAGTGAAAACGGCGCACAGTTGAGGTTTCACGCAAGAATTTGAATATTTCACATCAATTTTTGGGGTTTGACATCGAGGTAGGTGGTTCATAGTCTAATAATTAATTGTTAAATTAATTTTCAAGTTTAATATTTTAGTACATCACTTATTTAATTTGCATAGTGTGAAATGGGTGTTCGTTGATGATTGATATACATTGAACTGTTCAGTAGAATTTCTAATTTATATGTCCTGTTTATGCTTAAGAATCTTTTTTAGTTAGTTGTAGGTGTCCTTTTCTTTAATTGGGCGGGGGGATTTCAAATCGGTTTAAGGGGAGCGAGTTATATTTTTTTAATATAGTGTTGTGTGTGTCTGGTTGTCAAATAAGGTTTAGTGTGAGATTATTTTGTAACACCAAGTAATTTATTTTAAATTGTTTTGTAAGATTTTATATTTGGCTTATTAAACTATGTGATTTTTGAAAAGGTGTTTTACAAATATTGTAAGGTTTTCCACAAAATTATTTGTGTGGTGCATGTCACCCTGTAAAAGTTAATTTCAGTGTGAGTGATGTTGGAATGTGTTTGAATTTATAACTAGGAATTCTAGTGTGTCCAAATCCATGTAACACTCTTTTACTACTGCTTTATATTTTTTTGTGGTGTAATAATATTTGAAAATGGTGTAAAACGTGTTTGAAAAATGTTTTGGTGTGTGTCTTATTTAAAAATAATGTTTATGTGTGTATGTGGTGGCTTGTTTAATGATAAGCATTTTTTTGAGCGAGTGATTTTACTGGGTACGTAACCAATGCAGATTGAGTTTTGAAAACACTTTTGGTGTGCGTATGGTTTTAAAAGAGGGGTTGTGTGTGAAAATGGGGATCTCGTCTGTGTTAGTACCCTGTTTGGATTTTATGCATGAGTTTGATGTCTGACATGAACTTGGAACTCGTTTGAGCAAAAACTGGGAAGCCCGGGTAGCTATAAGGGTGGACAAGACTAGTGGGATAGTGTTCTGGAGGTGACTCTTCCCGGTTGCACTTACAGGACTGACGATTGCAACACTATCAAAACATATTCTTTTCTAAGGGTTCTGGCCTTCTATGCCACATTTACTGAGGGTCGTAGCCTTCTACGCCACGTTTCACCGAGAAATAAAGATCTAGGGACCCAAGCTAGCTATCACCCACACGGCCTCTCCCATATTATTTCTCATTAGTTACTTTATTCTCGTCAGTGTGACACTTTAATTAATTTAAAAAGGTTGTGTGTTTATTTTTAATTTTAGTTGGTTCATTTGAAACTATTTTCCAAAAACCAGTTTTATTTAAAATTGTTCAAGTAGTTACTTCTTTGATTTAATTAAAATACAAATGTATTTCTTATTTAATAATTATGTGTGGAACCTTTTTATTGGGTGACGTCCAACTGGGCCTTTTTCTCACACCCTACATACAACTTTGGGTGTATATAGAATTTGTTTCTTGCGTATTCCAAGTTTTGACATCTTGCTCAGAGATGATGGTTTTGGTTGTTGATGGCCTCCTCGTGCAGGTTGGTTGTTGTGTAGTGTGGATGTTGCACTTCCCCTGTTTCTTGGAGGTTTATATTGGAGTTTTAGATTCTTTTTTGTCGTTAATTATTGGATATTTTCTAAAGTAGTAAACCCTTTTAATTCAAGTTCAGTTTAAGGGTCTATTTGGTGGTCAGTTTCGAGTTTGATTTTATTTATATTGTATGTGTTTTGTGTATAATATTTCGGGCAAATCGTTCCCATGGTTTAGTTTTGATACTCAGGAACTTGTGCCAGCCCATGGGGATCAAGAACACCCATCGGGCCTTGTCGCGGATCGGGTCAGATGGCGACCCGGCCTATTTTGTGACAAATTGGTATCAGATGGTAGGTTTTCTCTCACAGGTCATGTGTAACGACCCAATATTTTTGAGTAATATATTAACTTACTCTTAATGATTTAATAAGATGTTAATGGTCAATGCAGAAAGAGGAGGCGATGGCTTCATCCAGTAGACTCGACCCTTATGAAGCCCACTTATCAGAGCTTGGGAAGGAGGTAACATCTGTGGGCTTCGCTTTGGACCAAGCCCAAGCCGAACTCCAGCGTGTCAAGCTTGAATGGAAACGCCTACGGGAGAAGTTAAAGTTAGTAGAGATTACTTCTAGGGCAATGTTATCTGAGCCTCCCTCAGATTCTCTCACCATAGCACACCTTACACTTAGGTCTTATGCCGGTGTTATAAGGGGCTATGTGATGAGACCCTAGCTTCCTTGTGTAATCCTTTCGGGTGAATAAATTGAGATTTCTTCCTTTAGTGATGTTTGTGAAATTTCAAATGTCCAGATAATTTTAGGATATATTTTATTGATGAATTTTGCAAAAGGGATATTTTAAAATATTTATGTAAACCCTAAATAACTAATGATGTGTAATGATTTTCAAAAAAAGGTCTTCTACAAAAGTGTTCAGTAAGGAATTTGGAGTCCAATAAGATCAACTTAATTTTTGATGAATAGTAAATAGTGAATAGTGATTTTACGCTTAGGATTAGTAATGTGACCAAATGGATTAGTAATATCACTTAAAAAAAGTTTTAAAATAATCTAGGCACCTTGATTAAGTAATGTGATTCAATAAAATGGTTAAATAACGGTTTCATAAATTATTAGTCAAGTATTAGTTTTTTCGGATGAATAGTGTTTTTAATTAAAAATTTAATTAAAAATATTTACAAAATTATTTTTATAAAAATGACTTTATTTTTGAACTCAGAGCATCGATATTATGTTATGGTAATTTTTGGGGATTTTTCTGATAAAAATGAATTTTCGATGAATAGTGTTTTTATTTAAAAATTAAATTAAAAATATTTATAAATTTATTTTTATAAAATGGATTTCATTTTTGAAATCAGAGCATTGATATTTGGTTAAGGTGAAATTTTGGGATTATTCTGAGAAAGTTGAATTTTCAGTGAACAGTAAAAATACAGTTTTAGGGTTTCGGTATGTTTAATGACATCATAACTGTGTCATGATGATGTCATGAGATCTTTTAAGGGTTTTCCGGCCAAGGGTGATGAATTATTGTTTTGGGGGCCCCATGTGGCCTAACTCCATGATAAATTCCAAGGGAGAGCACATGGGTTTGAGAAAAGCACATGTGAGGTGTCCCTTGGCCATTAATGCCTTGTCCCCTCACTTTCACTATAAATACCAACCCTTTCCTCCTTTAGTTTTCACTCCCAACTCTCCCCCAACGAAGTTCTGGTCTTCTTACCTTCCATGGAGTCCTCCCAAGGTGCCCCCAAGCCCTCAAGGTCCAATCCTTTGAGTTTCAAGAGTCACATTTTAAGGTAAGGGATCTGACCCCTCTCTTTCTTTTCATGTAATCTCTTTTATGTCATTCCTATTATGCTCCATGTTTTTATGTGAGATGATGTTCTTTTATATTCCGCTTACTGCCCTTTCATGTTTATATGATGAGAGATCCTCTCTTACTCTCATCATTTCTTTTTATGAAAGTTTAAGTAACGCCGTTAGGCTGCCGAATTTTTAAGGGATTCTTTCACCCTTCTCATTTTTCAAGTTCGATTTTCATGTCAAGTCTTTCAAGTTCCTTTTTATTATGTTGAGTTATGATCTCTATATCTATCATACTGATCTCTTATGATCATATGATGAGGGACCCTATTTGATCTTGTCAAATCATTTTCTTTTGAAGTTAAGTGATGCCGTAAGGCTGCCGAATTTTCATAGGAGAAATCTAATTTTTTTTTCCTTCCATGTTTTTCATTTGAAATGGTATGTCCCTCAAATTTCATTACCATGTCCATATTTTCTTCTTATTCTTTCACCCTACTGTTTTATGGATCATTTATGAGTGGGTGACCCATGTCCCCTCTCATTTCAATGTTTTCTAAAACCCCGAAACTTAGCCGTTATGCTGCAGAATTTTCCCCTCAAAATGCCTCTCTCTTTTCTCAAAAATTATTTTATGTTATAAAGTGAATACTCAAAGATCTTTTTTCAACAAGGGTATTCACATATATATATCAAAATTTTCCATTTTAAATTCTTGGATTTACATACATGAGACCCGCTTTCCCTTTCCGTGGGATTAAAGTGACGTAAAGATCATGTCTCTAAAGCAGTTTTTAAAACATTATGATTATGAAATGAAACCCATTTATTTTATTCTATGTGGGTTATTTATGAAATTTTTGATGATGATATATGTGGATCACATGATAATAAAGGAAAATTTAAGGGTGCGCCCTGATAGCGCTCCAATGCATTGGGTAATGATGTAACCACTAGATATTACAATTTTCACGATACCTTGGTGAATAACCTTGGTAATTTTCAAATGAAACCTTGGGGATGGACTTTGGTGATATGTTCATGATTGTCTATGTTAAATTATGTATCCACATCTTCATGTTATGGAAAATGTTATTTTTATTATTAAATGCCTCATGATTTCTTTCTCATGCCTTAAATTTCTTTTCATGTCCTTATTGAAGTATCTCAAGTTCACATGTAAAATGTTCCTCTTGTTTCCCTTGCTGGGCCTTCTGCTCACCCTTTCTTTTGATGTATGTCCCCAGGTTATGAGATGCAGTAATGAACCTAGAATGAACTTAAGGAGACGCCTTTCAAGTGTTTAAGAAGAATGTTTTATGTTGTTTTCATGTATTATGTTCCTGGTTTCCAAGACACTAGACCTTAAAGATCCTCACTTTTGTGTAATGTAATGAAAGTTTATGTTATAAAATGGCGGGATGCAATAGTTGGTATCAAAGGATGGTTTAGTTATTTGTGGAAATTAGGATATAAAAACTTTAGTAAGAACCCTATAGAAAAGTTTAAATATAGGAAAACTTCCTGGTATTTTGGTAAGTATTGAGTAAGTGGTTTATTAAACAAATACATCCCTGTCTGGATACGAGCAGGTAGAGGCGGCTCTGGAACAGATGTACATAGGGGTAAAACCCGAAAACACCTCTTTGAGCTAGACTCGAACGGGAACTGGTGCATGATAACGGGCCTTGCTGCACTCTTGGTTATGACACTCCCGGGGGATATGTTTGGTTAATCACAAGCTTTTTATGATTTGTTATGAAGGAATTATAGAAAAGTGTAATTATATAAGCATGAAGTCTTAGTTAAAAGATCCATAAATGAAATAAGTTTCTCACTAAGGTTTTATTCTTTTAGAAAATGGCGGGCAATAGGAGGAACCGTGCCGATGGTGACCGCAATGCACCATGTGCTGACGGCCCTCCGATGGAAGCCGGAATGGAAACATTCATGCGAATGATGAACCAACTGACTCAAGTTATGAGTAATAACTTGAATCAAGCTGAGAGGCCGACCTCACCACGAAGGGAACAACTTTCTGTTGAGTCCTTCATGTGTCAACGACCACCAACATTCAGTGGATCTACTGACCCATTTGTTGCGGAACAATGGATAAGCTCCATTGAAAAGATCTCTTTTGTACTTCATTGTTTGGAACAAGAAAAAGTCACCCTTGCTGTTTACCGCCTAGAGGGAGAAGCTGATCAGTGGTGGTCACTGATCAAAAACACAAATCCACGAGGAGAGATGGAAGCTATGGAGTGGGAAGAATTTCGGGGAATTTTCTTTAACAAGTATTTCCCTCATTCCATGAGAACGAGAATGGAGAAAGAGTTTCTTGAGCTGAAGCAGAAGGAGAACGAATATGTCGGAAGCTATGAGATGAACTTCACAAGGCTTTCCCGTTATAACTCAAGATTTGTCATGGACCCTAATGGGAAGGTAGATAGATTCTTTGGCGGACTACGACCTCATCTACGGAAGAATCAAGCCAATAGGGACTACGATAGCTATGAAGAAATAGTTCGAAGTGCTATGAAAGTTGAACTAGTGTTTGGGGAGACACAGTGGTCTCACAAATCTAATGAAAAGAAGAGAACTCTAGAACCAAGCCCGGGAAGAATTTTTGATCAGGAAAGAGGTGGAAAGCATATGCAACATTCCACATGCAATAAATGTGGGAAGAAGCATCCGGGGAACTACTTGATCGGAAGTGGTAAGTGCTATAGGTGTGGAAAAGAAGGCCATATTTCTCGGAATTGTCGTAGTGATGTGAAGCCTCAACTTCCCAACACTAACGACAGAGGAAATATGGTTCTGGCCCTACCCGAAGTCACATCATTCAAGTGTGGACAGCTTGGGCACTTTGCTAATCAATGTACAAATCCGAGGGCGGTGGAGGGGAATCACCATCAACCTCAGCAGAGGCCAAGGGAGCAAGGTCATGCTTTCGCTATAACAACAGCTGAAGTTGAAGTCCTGAACGATGTGGTAGAAGGTACTCTTGTTTTCCTCTCAAAACTAGCAAGTACTTTATTTGATTCTGGTTCTACGCATTCCTTTATTTCCTCCAAGTTTGCAAGGAATATAGAATCAATCCCCGAACTGCTAGAGGTAGAGTTGTCAGTCAAGACTCCAAGTGGGATTATCCTGGCATCAAAAGTATTTAGAGACTCTAGTGTTTACTTTGGTGAGCTCAATCTTATCGAAAATATAGTAGTCATTCCCATGATGGAATTCGACATTATACTAGGGATGGACTGGCTCTCAAAGTATAATTCTAAGATCAAATGTAGAAGTAAGGAAATCTCAGTAGTCTTGAATGAACGACCTACAGTTATCTTCCAAGGAGAGATATCCCGAACTGATCCCTATCTAGAAGCACCTCCCATATCTTTCTTTATGGAGTTAATCGATGATGATGAAGAAGGGAAAGGGAGCATACAAAGTGATGATGTTCCGATTGTTCAGGAATACATGGATGTATTTCCTGAGGAGTTACCTGGACCTCCCCCAGAAAGAGAGGTAGAGTTCTCCATTGAACTCGTACCTGGGTCTCACCCGATATCAAAGACTCCGTATAGAAAGGAAAATGTGGAGCTAGAAGAGCTAAAGAAACAACTCCAAGACTTGTTGGAGAAGGGGTTTATCCGACCGAGTGTGTCTCCTTGGGGAGCACCAGTTCTCTTTGTGAAGAAGAAGGATGGATGAATGCGGCTATGCATTGATTATAGAGAACTGAACGAGATCACAGTGAAGAACAGATATCCTCGTCCAAGAATTGATGATTTATTTGACCAACTTCGTGGGGCTCAATTCTTCTCTAAGATTGACCTTCGATCTGGTTATCATCAACTGAGGGTGAAGAAGGAAGATATTCCAAAGACTGCCTTCCGATCAAGATATGGGCATTATGAGTTTACTGTTATTCCCTTCGGCTTGACTAATGCTCCTGCTATTTTCATGGATTTGATGAATAGAGTCTTTAAGGACTACCTTGATAACTTTGTGGTAGTTTTTATTGACGATATTTTGATATATTCAAAAAGTCGTGAGGAGCATGAAGATCATCTGAGGGTTGTTTTGAAAACTCTACGGAAGGAGAGGATCTTTGGGAAGTTCAACAAGTGTGAGTTTTGGTTACAACAAGTGGATTTCTTGGGGCACATGTAACCAATGAAGGAATCTCGGTTGACCCTGCAAAGACAATGGTTGTGGAGGAGTGGCCTCAACCCACAACAGTAACTGAGATCCGTAGTTTCCTTGGTTTGGCGGGATATTATAGGAGGTTTGTGAAAAACTTTTCACGGCATTCTAATCCACTAACCAAGTTGACTCGAAAAGGGGTTAAGTTCATCTGGACAAAGGAATGTGAGGAAAGTTTCCAAGAGCGGAAGAAGAGATTGGTTACTGCACCTATGTTAACACTACCCTCTATCGGAGAAGGATTCGTTATTTTTAGCGATGCATCTCTGAAAGGGATTGGGTGCATCCTCATGCAAAATGACAAGGTAATTGCTTATGCATCTCGACAGTTGAAGATTCATGAGCAGAATTATTCTACGCATGATCAAGAGCTGGCGGAAGTTGTTTTTGCTCTAAAGATATGGAGGAACTATCTTTATGGGGAGAAATGTGATATATACACTGACCACCAAAGTCTAAAGTATATTTTCACTCAGAAAGAATTGAACATGAGACAAAGGAGATGGTTGGAGCTTATTAAAGACTATGATTGTTCAATTCATTATCACCCTGGAAGAGCAATCAAAGTCGCGGATGCGTTAAGCAGGAAAGATCCTGTTGTTCTGGAAACAATGAGGATCATGGGAGATCCCTTGATTAAAGATCTAGTAAAACTGGACATGGGAATTATAAGGAAAGGGACATCATCAACCCTATCCCAAATGATTTCTCAACCTTCATTACTAGAGAAGATCAAGAAGGCTCAAAAAGAAGATCCTTTGCTACAGGAGAAGTTGGAGGCTGTAAAAGATGGTAAGTTACCTGATTTCAATATTGATCACGAAGGTGTATTGAAATTTCATACAAGACTATGTGTCCCATCTATTCCGGAGATAAAGAAAGAACTGATGGATGAATCTCATAGCTCTACTTTCTCTATACATCCGGGAAGCACTAAGATGTATAGAGACCTTCGTGATCATTATTGGTGGGATAACATGAAGAGGGAGATTGCCGATTACACTACAAGGTGCCTAGTGTGTCAGCAAGTAAAGGCAGAAAGACAACTTCCTAAGGGAGTATTACAACCGCTACCCATACCAGTATGGAAGTGGGATAATATCACCATGGACTTTGTAACTGGTATCCCAAAAACATCAAAAGGAAACAATGCGATATTGTTTATTGTGGACCGTCTCACCAAGACAGCCCATTTTATCTCTATTCGGGAAGATTTCTCTCTGGATCAGCTTGCCAAGATATACGTGAAGGAAGTGGTAAGGCTGCATGGGGTACCACTATCCATCGTATCTGATCGTGACCCAAGATTCACATCAAAATTCTGGAGAAGTCTTCAACATGCTCTGAATACTGAATTGAATTTTAGTACGGCCTATCATCCTCAAACTGATGGCCAATCTGAACGGACTATTCAGACACTCAAAGACATGTTGAGATTATGCTTAATGGAATTTAAAGGTGGTTGGGATCAACACCTCCCATTAGTGGAGTTATCCTATAAAAATAGCTTCCATGCGAGTATTCAGATGGCACCCTATAAAGCTCTGTATGGAAAGCGGTGTAGAACTCCTACTTGTTGGGATGAAACTGGTGAGAGGAAGCTTCTTGGTCCTGATCTCGTGCAAGAGATGACAGAACAGGTTCATGCCATCCAACAACACATAAAGGCTGCTCAGAGTCGGCAGAAGAGCTATGCTGACAATCATCGAAGGGACATGGAGTTTGGTGTTAGTGACAAAGTCTTCCTTCGAATTTCTCCATGGAAGAGAGTCATGCGGTTTGGGAAGAAAGGGAAGCTCAGCCCTAGGTACATTGGCCCCTATGAAATCCTTGATCGCATAGGAGCAGTGGCCTATCGTCTAGAACTTCCACCGAACCTAGCTCAAGTTCATGATGTCTTCCATGTATCTCTCTTGAGGAAGTACATACCCGACCCTTCGCATTTACTGAACCCAGAGGTGGTACAACTTGAACATGACCTCTCTTATGAGGAGCATCCAGTGGAGATCTTGGACCATAGAGACAAGGTTCTATGAAACAAGACTACCCACCTTGTGAAAGTGTTGTGGAGGAATCATAAGTATGAAGAAGCGACTTGGGAGCCTGAGGAAATGATGAACCAAAAGTAACCTCACCTTTTCGACTAGGCCTCAAGTATAAATTTCGGGGATGAAATTTCTTAAGGGGGGAAGAATGTAACGACCCAATATTTTTGAGTAATATATTAACTTACTCTTAATGAATTAATAAGATTTTAATGGTCAATGCAGAAAGAGGAGGCGATGGCTTTATCCAGTTGACTCGACCCTTATAAATCCCACTTATCAGAGCTTGGGAAGGAGGTAGCATCTGTGGGCTTCGCTTTGGACCAAGCCCAAGCCGAACTCCAGCGTGTCAAGCTTGAAGGGAAACGCCTACGGGAGAAGTTCAAGTTAGTAGAGATTACTACTAGGGAAATGTTATCTGAGCCTCCCTCAGATTCTCTCCCCATAGCACACCTTACACTTAGGTCTTATGCCGGTGTTATAAGGGGCTATGTGACGAGACCCTAGCTTCCCTGTGTAATCCTTTCAGGTGAATAAATTGAGATTTCTTCCTTTAGTGATGTTTGTGAAATTTCAAATGTCCAGATAATTTTAGGATATATTTTATTGATGAATTTTGCAAAAGGGATATTTTAAAATATTTATGTAAACCCTAAATAACTAATGATGTGTAATGATTTTCAAAAAAAGGTCTTCTACAAAAGTGTTCAGTAAGGAATTTGGAGTCTAATAAGATCATCTTATTTTTTGATGAATAGTAAATAGTGAATATTGATTTTACGCTTAGGATTAGTAATGTGACCAAATGGATTAGTAATATCACTTAAAGAATGTTTTAAAATAATCTAGGCACCTTGATTAAGTAATGTGATTCAATAAAATGGTTAAATAACAGTTTCATAAATTATTAGTGAAGTATTAGTTTTTTCGGATGAATAGTGTTTTTTAATTAAAAATTTAATTAAAAATAATTAGAAAATTATTTTTATAAAAATGACTATATTTTTGAACTCAGAGCATCGATATTATGTTATGGTAATTTTTGGGGATGTTTCTGAAAAAAAGATTTTTCGATGAATAGTGTTTTTATTTAAAAATTAAATTAAAAATATTTAGAAATTTATTTTTATAAAATGGATTTCATTTTTGAAATCAGAGCATTGATATTTGGTTAAGGTGAAATTTTGGGATTATTCTGAGAAAGTTGAATTTTCAGTGAATAGTAAAAATACAGTTTTAGGGTTTCGGTATGTTTAATGACATCATATCTGTGTCATGATGATTTCATGAGATCTTTTAAGGTTTGGCCGGACAAGGGTGATGAATTATTGTTTTGGGGCCCCCATGTGGCCTAACTCCATGATAAATGCCAAGGGAGAGCACATGGGTTTGAGAAAAGCACATGTGAGGTGTCCCTTGGCCATTAATGCCTTGTCCCCTCACTTTCCCTATAAATACCCACCCTTTACTCCTTTAGTTTTCACTCCAAACTCTCCCCCAACGATGTTATGGTCTTTTTACCTTCCAAGGAGTCCTCCCAAGGTGCCCCCAAGCCCTCAAGGTCCAATCCTTTGAGTTTCAAGAGTCACGTTTTAAGGTAAGGGATCCGACCCCTCTCTTTCTTTTCATGTAATCTCTTTTATGTAATTCCTATTATGCTCCATGTTTTTATGTTAGAGGATGTTATTTTATATTCCTCTTACTGCCCTTTCATGTTTATATGATGAGAGATCCCCTTTTACTCTCATCATTTCGTTTTATGAAAGTTTAAGTAACGCCATTAGGCTGCCGAATTTTTAAGGGATTCTTTCACCCTTCTCATTTTTCAAGTTCGATTTTCATGTCAAGTCTTTCAAGTTCCTTTTTATTATGATGGGGTATGATCTCTATATCTATAATACTTATCTCTTATGATCATATGACGAGGGACCCCATTTGATCTTGTCAAATCATTTTCTTTTGAAGTTAAGTGACGCCGTAAGGCTGCCGAATTTTCATAAGAGAAATCTAATTTTTTTCCTTCCATGTTTTTCATTTCAAATGGTATGTCCCTCAAATTTCATTACCATGTCCATATTTCCTTCTTATTCATTCACCCTACTGTTTTATGGATCATTTATGAGTGGGTGACCCATGTCCCCTCTCATTTCAATGTTTTCTAAAACCCCGAAACTTAGCTGTTATGCTGCAGAATTTTCCCCTCAAAATGCCTCTCTCTTTTCTCAAAAATTATTTTATGTTATAAAGTAAATACTCAAAGATATTATTTCTACAAGGGTATTCACACATATATATATCAAAATGTTCCATTTTAAATTCTAGGATTTACATACATCAGACCCGCTTTCCCTTTCCGTGGGTTTAAAGTGACGTAAAGATCATGTCTTTAAAGCAGTTTTTAAAACGTTATGATTATGAAATGAAACCCATTTATTTTATGCTATGTGGGTTATTTATGAAATGTTTGATGATGATATATGTGGCTCACATGATAATAAAGGAAAATTTTAGGGTGCTTCCTGATAGCGCTCCAATGCATTGGGTAATGATGTAACCACTAGATATTACAATTTTCACAATACCTTGGCGAATAACCTTGGTAATTTTCAAATGACACCTTGGGGATGGACCTTGGTGATATGTTCATGATTGTCAATGTTAAATGATGTAGCCACATCTTCAAGTTATGGAAAATGTTATTTTTATTATGAAATGGCTCATGATTTCTTTCTCATGCCTTAATGTTCTTTTCATGTCCTTATTGAAGTATCTCAAGTTCACATGTAAAATTTTCCTCTTGTTTCCCTTACTGGGCCTTCTACTCACCCTTTCTTTTGATGTATGTCCCCAGGTTATGAGATGCAGTAATGAACCTAGAATGAACATAAGGAGACACCTTTCAAGTGTTTAAGAAGAATGTTTTATGTTGTTTTCATGTATTATGTTCCTGGTTTCCAAGACACTAGACCTTAAAGATCCTCAATTTTGTGTAATGTAATGAATGTTTATGTTATAAAATGGCGGGATGCAATATCATGTTCTTTTGGGATGGAGTCAGTGTAGACCAAAGTTAATGGTGTCAGAACTCGACGTTCTAGATATGAGAAAGGTGCCTGGCTTGTACACCTCGTGGCAGGACTCGAGGTACAAAAGTAAGTTGATGTTTGTCTACATCTTTGGTTTTTGCGGTTAATCATGTATTGGGGAAATGAAGAGAGAGTAGGGTCAGTGGTCCCAATGAGCTCACAGGGTCTGGTAAGCCATGTGGAGCCGGGGACACTATCCTAGAATACCCTATGTGGTGGTGGTGTGATTGGCATATAACGACAAACCATATGTCCCAGTCACTCTCTGATACTAGTTTCTTCTTTCAGTTTCAATCATCTCTTTGTTTTGGAGATGTGGAAATTTGTTTTTTAAGTAAAGATGTTTTGGTGTTAGAATTTTTTTTCAAATGTAGCGCTTTAAAAATGAAATGATGTGTAAGGTTTGAAAATTGTGTCTTGAATGATTGGTTTTGAAAAAAAAATGAAATGGTCTGGTTTTTATTATTGGTGTTTTCATGGGAAACCACATGCATGGGTGCATATGGAAAGAGAAATGGTGAATGACATGAGCAGGTGAATTCCTGGATGGATGTGAGGTGGGTGCCACTACGACAAGAGAACATGCATGTGCGAGGCCCGTGGGACACCATTGGTGTCTGTGCAACCCACTACCTTTTCTTATTTTCAAAAAAAAAAATTAAATGAGAATTTGGTGTTTTAGTAACCGGTGGTTGCATGGTGTGTCCTTGTGTTTTTGAAATGATGGATGTGAGGCATTTTGAGCCAAGAATCCTTTTTGAATGATTTGTGTGTTGAGTTTGAATTTTTTATGGTAAGTTGGTATGAAAGCCTACAGTTAGGAAATTATTTTGAAAAGTATTTCGGGAAGCCCTTGCAGTGGTCCCCCCTAAAGGTTTAGTGTTCTCTTGTGGTATGGATAAATTTGGTTGGGTCTATGGTTTTCTTTCGTGACTAGTGTACGCCCCCCATAAAGCATTAACATGCAACTGAAGTGTGTCGACTGGTAATTCTCCGTTGACCGACCCACCAGTTGATCAGATGACTCTATTCTTGAAGATTAGAATTGAACCCCCCTCTCCACTTTTTCCACTAAGCGGATCCTCTCATAGAGGGATGAAATATGTAGGGGGATTTTAAGGGTGTTTTGGTCTTTTGAGTGTCTGACTCATCGGGTGTGAAGTTTGACATTACCGTGTTTGAAGGTTCCCCACAGAAGCAGCGAATGGAATTCCAATGGAGAAGGGTGAAGGTGGTTTATAATTTTCACTGTTGACCAGTGTCTTGAAGGGATTTGTAGTACTTTAATCATCTGAAAGGGTCAAGTTTGGTGATGTCATTCAGTGTGAGTTCTCTTTGATTGTCAAGGGTGAAGTCTGACATCATTAATTTGATAGTTCTGTTTAGAAATGGTAAAGAAGATTCAAGTGGGGAAAGGTGGAAGTAGACTAGAGTGGTCGGTGCGGGCCACTATATTAAATGACCTTTGGTCCTTCGTTGGTTTTTTAGATGAAAGGGTCTACGTTAGGCCACTAGTGTGGCAGACCCATTCACATGAGGATACTACGATCAATTGCTGGAATCACGTGTTGTTTAAGACTAAGTTTGATGCCAGTCTCCGTATAAAGATCCTCTCTACAGCAATGGTCATGTTCAGGTGACGATTTGTGGTGTCGTGTTCTTATTCAGTGTGACAAAGGGTGATGTGCATGCACCATTTCAGCTCTTGAGTTGGTGAATGTTACTTGTATGATCTGTAGGATGTCGTAATGTGTTGTGGTTTTTGGTGTTGCCTCAGTTGTAGTGTGGTTACGTGTGACACCGAAAGGAGAATCTTCGTTCAGGAGTCTTCAATACCTGACTACAAGGCAAGAGATGCTTCAAATATCAGGGCTCTATTCATATGCTTCGGAGTGAAGCAGGCGTGTGGTCATGAACCCCGAGAGTGTATGGGACCCCAACTTTATTTCTATCATTGGTGTTGAATGTAAAGGAATTTTAATTATTTTTTGTGGTTATTCTGTTCTGAATGAACCTTCTGGTTGTGTAAGGTTTCTATAACCATGTGGAGGTATGTGCGTCTGGTTTCCATAATGTCTTGGGGGTTGTGTCCCACTAGATGTAGTCACTTCAATGGTCCATATGGGAGTCTATTGGGTAAATCTGTCTCATATTTGAATAATTCTCATCTAGCAATGTGAAATGCTAGTTTGTATTGGGTCATGCTTTTGATTCCCTGGTAGTTGGGTCCCTTCCTCCTCGCCCCTTGTTGTTGGGTGTTTGGTCACCATTGTGAAATTTTCAAAGTTAAGTATCTCCTATTAGTTTTAATAGTGGGGAGACCCACGTTGGATCTCACACGAATGTCTTCGGAATGAAATAGTGTTCGACTTTTCTTTAATGGTGGGGAGTCCGCTAAGACCTCCTCGTTTCGTTCTTCCAGTCTCATCTTGGGCGTTGGTAGGTTCTTATTGGTGGGGAGCCCCTTCGGGTTCCTCATGATGACCTTTTGATTTTGTTTCTAAAGATGTCTTCATGATAAGAGTGTTCCTTAGTCATGGTTTGACCTTGCTTGTTTATTCTAGGCAAATGTTGTGGTTTTCATTTAATAGTGCTTGAGATGTTTTGACTTGTGAAGTTGGTTTCTGTGGGTGCGAGAGTTACCTTACTTGATTAATCAAATAGAGGTGTTTTAGCATTTTAGGGTAGGCGACAGATATCAGAAAATAAAATTATGATATTCTTGATTTTTTTTAGTCACCTTCTCTGAGAATGATGTGTTTTCCTCATTTTTCTTGATTTCTTATGGATCATCTTTGGACCTTAAGGGAGTGTCATTTCATACTTTGGGTCTCATCCTTAGTTGTGGCATTCCGGGGATGAAAAGCTTTATGTTTAGGAGAATTGTCACACCCTCCATATTTATATATGTTATTCCATTAGATATATTTGGCATTAGGTAGTTCGGGTCATGAGCCGTCTTAAAATTTCTGGATTTTTATTTAAAAACCGAATGTTTCGGCCTTGACTGTGTCTAGCGCACCACGGTCGAAGGTGGGAAGCCTCACCTGGGTAATCGTGTGACCTTGTTCGGTTCACGGCGCGCCCTACGTGATGGTCAACTAATGAAATAAAATGGATTAATAATAAATAAATATAATTAATAGTGTGATGAAATAAAACCAAGTAAAATATGAGTTTTTAAGATAATAATAACAATGTTATTCAAAGATATTATTATTATTATTATTATTATCATTATTGATATACTGCTTTATTTTATTTTAGTACTATTAATTGAGTTTTATTATTCTTATTATTATTGAAATCATTATTCATATTTTAGTTTGTTATTTTTATTATTATAATAATTAGTGTTTTGAGTTTTGTGTCACCGGACGCACGGGGAGGGCACGGTTCTGAGACGACACGGTCTACCGAACATTCAAAATTAGTTAAAAACATAATGAGATAATGAGATAATAATGAATAAATAAGTAGAAATAAAATGAAAATATGTTCAACAAGTTTTAAAAAAATTTTATCATGATAATACTAATTATATTATTTTTACTTTAAGATGTTATTATTATTATTATTATTATTATAATTATTATCATAATTATTATAAATTTTTATTTTATTTTTGTGTCATAAATTGAGTTTTATAATCTTATTTATTTTTAACATTATCATTCTAATTTAAGTTTACTATTATTACTAGTTTTATTTAAGTTTCATTTCTATTTTATTATGTTTTTTTCTCTCTTTTCTAGTGGTGTTAGGGATTCAATTTTTTTGGGCTGCACCCCCCTCCTCCACTGTAGCCCCTGCGCACCGCCATCCCCACCTCTGGCCCAACCTCTCATATCCCATATACTTCTGGCTGCACTCCCGTACAGCTACCCTCCCGGCCGACTATCATGTGCCTCACCTCCCTCCGGACTACACAGCTCACACCATGCCTCCCTCCCGACTGGGTTGTCTCAACTGCAACCCCACCTGACCCCCCTATTCATGTCGCTCGGCCACCTCGGTCATCCAGCTGCACCACGCCGTTGCTACCTGCCAGCCACCGAACCCCCCTTCAGGCCGACCTTCCCCCATTTGCACCGCCGCACGACCTCCTGACCAGCCACTGACCCCCTTGACTTCCCCTCTCCCTCAGCTGTCGGCCCCCCATGCATGGTCTGGTGAACCGTAGGGCCGCACCCCCATGCCCCTACCATACCCTCACTGTCTGACCCTTTTTCATGTGATCAGACCTTCCAGTTTAGCCCACATAGCCCGACAACATCCTCCCACTCTAGTTATGCCTCTCAACTATTTTATTTTATTTTCTTTCTATATTTGAGTTTTTGGTTTTACAATGAGTTTTGATTCTGGTTTTGAGGATTAATTGTTTGTTTTATGGTTTTAATTTGATGTTTTTGGGTTCGAATTCATGTGTTTGAGTTTGGACTAGGTTCCTTGCGGTGAAAACGGCGCGCGATTGAGGTTTCACGCTAGAATTTGAAGATTTCACATCAATTTTTGTGGTTCGTCGTCGAGGGAGGTGGTTCCATGTCTATTCATTATTTGATAAATTAATTTTCAAGATTAATTTGTTCAGCACATCACTTAGTTAATTTACATAGTGTAAAATTGGTTTTTATTGATGTTAGATATGCATTGAACTATTTAGTAGCATGTCTAATTTATGTGTCTTGTTTCTGCTTAAGACTCTTATTTAGTAAGCGGTTGGTGTCCTTTTTATTAATTGTGCAGGTGGATTTAAAATCTGTACAAGGGGTGTGACTTATAATTTTTTTTATATAGTGGTGTGTGTGTCTGGTTGTCAAAGAAGGTTTTGTGTGAGTATAGTTGGTAACACTAATTAATTTCTTTTAAATTATTTTGTAATCTTTTATGTTTGGCTTATTAAACTATGTGATTTGTGAAAATGTGTTTTAAAAATAATGTCAGGTTTTCCACCAAATTATTTGTGTGGTGCAGGTCACCCATTAAGAGTTTATATGAGTGTGAGTGATGTTGGAATGTGTTTGAATTTCTAACTGGGTATTCTAGTGTGTTCAGAGCCACGTAACACTCTTTTAATACTGCTTTATATATTTTATTGTGGTGTAATAATTTATAACAATGGTGTAAAACATGTTTGAAAAATGTTTTGGTGTGTTTCTTATTTAAAAATGGTGTTTATGTGTGTATGTGGCGGTTTGTTTAATGATAATCATTTTTGCTCGAATGGTTTAACTGGGTACGTAACCTATGCAGATTGAGTTTTGAAAACACTTTTGGTGTGTGTATGGTTTTAAAAGAGGGGTTGTGTGTGTAAATGGTGATCCCATGTGTGTAATAACCCTGTTTGTATTTTATGCATGAGTTTGACGTGTGACATGAACATGGAACTTGTTTGAGCACAAACTGGGAAGCCCATGTTGCTAGGAGGGTGGACTAGACTACTGGGCTAGTGTTCTAGAGGTGACTTGGCTCAATTGCACTGACATGACTAAATATGGCAACACTAACTAAACATATGCTTTTCTGAGGGTCATGGCCTTCTAAGCCACATTTTCTGAGGGTTGTGGCCTTCTAAGACATGTTTCACCGAGACATGAAGATCTTGGGACTCAAGCTAGATAACGCCAACGTGGCCTCTCCCATGTTAGTTCTCATTGGTTACTTTATTCTCTTCAGTGTGACACTTTGGTTATTTTAAAAAGGGTGTGTGTTTCTTTTTAATTTATGTTGTTCCATTTGAAACTGTTTTCCTAAAACCCATTTTATTTAAAAATGATCAAGCATTTAATTCCTTTCTTTAATTAAAATGAAAATATATTTTTCATTTAATAGTTATGTGAAGAAGCTTTTTATTGGGTGACGTCCTAATGGGCTCTTGGATCACACCCTACATACACCATTTCATATATGTAGACTTTGTTTTATGTGTATTCTAGGTTTTGACATCGTACTCAGCGATGATGGTTTTGGTCGTTCAAAGCCTCCTTGTGCAGGTTGGTTGTTGTGGCGTGTGGATGTTGTACCTCTCGTGTTTCATGTATGTCTGAGTTAGAGTTTTAGCTTCATTTTTTGTCGTTTATTATTGGATGTTTTCTCAAGTTGTAAACCCTTTTAATTCAAGTTCAGTTTAAGGGTATGTTTGGTTGTCAGTTCCCAGTTTGATTTAATTTATCTTGTTAGTGTTCTGTGTATACTATTTCGGGTAAAGCGTTCCCATGGTTTAGTTTTGATACCCAGGCACTTGTGCCAGCCTGTGGGGATTGAGAATGCCCTTTGGGCCATGTCGCAGACCGGGTCGAGCGCCGGTTCGGATGGCGACCCGGCCTGTTTCATGACACCATTTATAATTAATGTGAGGTGAATTTTTGTAAACTCACTACATAAAAATTTTCAATAAAATAAAATATCATAAAAACTTCTTCCTATTGAAATGGAACTAAAATATATGACATGATAGGTTTTTAATGAAAAAAACCAAACAAATATATATTTGTTTTGGTATCATTTTAAACATTCACCTTTTGGATAACCCCTATATTAGTTATTCTTGTCCATAACTGTTGTAACAACATCTTAAATACAAAAGGAAAAATAATATAACAAGGAATGGAAATATGACTCTTAAATGATCCATTTATGATATTATAATTTAAATTAAAGTCTCATGGAAGATTATAATATTATTTTGAATTTTCAAATAGGTTATGAAAATATTATTTTGATAAGTTATCATTAAGGTAATGTTTTGTATCAATTCATTTAATTTGACATATACTATATGATTAATATGTGTGAATTAGAATATATTGATATAAGGCCACTATAATATTCCATATATATTTAAAAAATTCATTCCACATATTTCTCATTCACAATATATTAAAATTAATATTTTGGATTCATTTTTTTTATTTTTTAGTTACTTAAAGAAAACAACTTTTCAGAATCATTAAACAGAATTATATAATTTATAAAAATTAAATAAAAAAGGGCTTGTTAAAATAAGTTTGTTAATATAAAAAAATACATTTATTTTATTTAATATCATTATTTTAATCACAATGTCAAAATATATAAGATATAAAATAGAATGAATGAGTCATTTTGAAAATATCATTTAATTAAATAATATATAAGTCATTTTCAAAAAAAAAGTGTCCATTATAAAAATTAGAACCTAATATTAGAATATTAAAATCATAATCATATTATAATTTATTTTAACATTGTTGGGTCATTGTTATACCCTTATCATATGTGTTAACCCTTATTTAATTTTGTCAAATCATACAATGAAAACATGGATTTTTACTCTTTGATGGATAATATAGTTACTATGAAATTACTAAAGAAAAGTAAATGGATAATAGATGAAATTGAAAACCATATCCTAATTTGGAGACTGATTTTCATATTTTAGGAATTTTATAGCATTTAATGAAGTTTTATTTACTATTATCTATCCCTAATTTGAATTTTAAAAACTATTTATTACATTGACGTTAATAAATTCATTAAAAAATAAAACATCGAACAAATTATTTTATTATATTCCTAATAATACTAGGTCCTATATATAATTATTTTATTATAATAATTATCAAAAAATATATTTATTTGAAGAAACTAAAAATATTATTTATTGAATTCTTCCATTAATTAAATAATTATTGCATCAGTGTTGTGTATGACTTTAATGTAATTATTTACTAAATAAAAATAATATATATATTAATATTATGATTAAATAATTTATATTTTTAATTAGGTTATTTTTTATATAACGTATCTTATATATGTCAATTTATTAAAAATGAAGTTCTTGTTAAAACCCATAGTGAGACAAGTTTGACTTTTTATAAAATAAAATATTATACAGTACATGATGTAATAAATATTACCCAACAAGAAATAAATTCAACACAAGGATTATTTTGGTTGAAAAATACTCATCCAAAAGAACTATGACTTCTTTTATGGTTATTTTAAAATCCCTATCATATTATTTTAACCCTTTGTTAACTCATTTACCCTTATCCATGGTTTTATAAATCACTGTGTTTACTATTCACATTAGTCGAATATAAAACCATTCTAGTTACTATATATGGACCCACGAATTTAAATTATGAGATCTATTTCTCAGTATTTAAAACAGTTGAGTTTCATAATTTAATTTAAAATTATATATTCGAAATTCACCAAAAAATGGGTTTTCATAAACATACGTATTTTATAATATAAAATGATTATATATGAAAATGACATAAAAATATTTAGTAAAATAACATATTTATATTTATTTTATTAATATGTAAAACAACCAGAAACCATTTTTTTACCTTGTAAATAAAATGTGGGTTTTAAGAAAAACCAGTTTCTTTCACTATTCATTGAAAAGTCAAACATTTTATAAAATTATAAAAATTACACAATAATAAAAATTTGAAATGATTAAATCAAAAATGATATTTTTTTATAAAATTACTTTTCTAAATGTTCTATAAATTTATTATATTAGTTTTACATAAAATTAATTGACAATTATTTTTTAATGAAAATATATTTTTGATGAATAAATTTGATTTACTAAGAATCTAATAGAATTAATTTACTAAAAATATAGTATATATCTAAAATTAATTAATTATTATATTATTAATTACTAAAAACATTATATATTTTGTAATGTTGTTAATATTTTTCATTCCTTCCAATATTTAGGCGAGGTTATAAAACTAACTTTTAATTAATATTATTTAGTTGTTCACTTAAGCTCGATTTGGAGTATCTCTAATGTTATTGAACGTATAAATTTCATATAAAAACCCTAGAAGTTAAAGAAATAATAACAATTTGTTAATTTGAAAAATTTCAACCAATGGGAGTACTTTGAATGTTTGTTTTTATAAATAACTAAAGGATGCAAGTTGATATAAATTATATATATTTTTATTCTTACCATATTATATTTAGTTCTCACATCATTAATTTTTATTTGATCAATTGTAGTCTTGGTTTGTTTTGGACAAAGGTATTGATAAGGGAACTATACAGAGGATGAATCTACCTGACTATTTTACCTTTTTTTGGATGGGATAATTGGGATATATAGTCACATGGCGATAGACCCATGGGATTAATTTTCATAAATGTATTTAATCAAAATTTCAATTCATTTTATCCAATTATTAGATGTTAGGTATTATGTTTCAGTTGTTTTTATATAAGATATATCATGGTTAAAAACAATGATACTATATAATTTATATATTTCATATGTCTATTACGAGAGAAATAAATACCGCATTTCATTATATGATAACCAGCTGCTTGACTCTAGCCATGTGAAATTTGAAAGGTTCTTTGGGTATTGTGGTAGGACAATTTTAGTGATATTATTGGTTGATATGGGTTAGTCTGTTAAAAATTGGTATTAATGGTTTTGAATATTTTAAATACACGAACTCATGATTCAACAAAAACATATTCTTTTTGAAGGTGATTTATAATATTTGGATTGAACTATCAGACGTGATAGGATGTGTGGGAGTGTGGATGGAAAGCAGAAATTCAACTAAATCCTTTATATGCCATGAGAGGTCTGTGGTTTTCATGATTACATGTTTTTTATTTTCACTATATTTTTTAATTAGTTTTTTAATTACTATATTGATAAATGAATAATATAGTATTCTAAATTATATTAATTATCCTACATTAGAAAATAAAATCATTTGTTAGGAACCTAATCAATAAGTATTTATGATACTAATTATTATGTTCTGTGAGACAATACATTTTTTGACTTAGTGTTATTTTAAATGATCCAATAAATGTTACACATTTCCAATATTGGATATGAAGGAAGGGTGGACCATGTTTCATTATTTACTTTATATTATCCCCAAATCCCTAATGGTGAAATTTTACCCAATGAATCTATTAAAATGATCTATAGATTTGAGAGGTTTTGATGTGTTCAAAAAATTGAATAAAATGAGGTCAGTTTACAACATATATGCATTATGGTTCATGAGTGAATTAGTAGTAATATCATTTGTAATCCATGAATTAAGTATAAATCCACTATTAAAAATTCACTATGAATTAAATCATTTGTTCCCTCCTCTTATATTGAAAGGATATAATTCAAAGTAGTTCATCTCATTAGATTAGGTAGATCATTCTATCATGGAGTATGATTCATAGTTTTCCAAGATGGATCACCTTCGTATATATATTTTTACTAATGAATATTTAATGAAAATTATTATTTTGTTGAGTTTGGGGCCGAAAATTCCATTTATGATGACTCTTATGTGTCTAAACACTATTATAGAGATTGTGTATAATGAATTAATGGAAAAAGTAAATATATATTGAGAGATTTGACTTTTCAGAACATTAATGTTAATATATGTCTGTTTTAGAAAAAATTTTGTATTGAAAAGTATTCCAGGTGGCTAGTTTATTTGTACTGTAAGGAGAAAAAAATATACAGTAGGATAGAATAATGAGTTCTGTTACTACTATAAAAAATAAGGACACCTCATATATAATTCTATGGAACCGCCTTGGGTATGTCATGTATATAAGAATTCTATTAAAAATCATATTTTATATTAGTGAGAACCAAAGTATAGATTGATATATCCTCCTACATAAATAGTATTTTTAGATCTAACATATAAATGTGGTGGTACCCGATCCATATGCCAAGGGTGATTCTCAACATTCGATGCAATGGGTGGATTAGGATGGACATATCTATGTTGTGATTTATGAACTAGAGGTGTCAGTGGAATGACATTGATAGGTACTGTATTTTTTAAATCATATATGGTTATGAGTATATTTATTTATTATTCAAATAATTACATCCCCCCATCACTTCCTAAGGGGGTGTTGGGTTTTCAGATAGATAATATCCAATTCCAAATTAATACTTCTAGACTATTGGAAAATAGGTCACATTAGGGTTTTAGATATCTATATTAGTAGGTGACTATTACTATTTATGAAAGCATATGTGATATTCAATTTCCTAATCATGAAATCATTGATATTGTCATTTTGATGTATTTGATAATTATATATAAATTCATGATAAATTTTCAGTATCAGTAGGTTTAGTTCCATTCTTCAAATGGAGTCACTAATATATTTAAATGTTATTAGTAACCTATATGTAGGTGTGAATGCCTATATGACATATGTTAAAAGGTGATATACTGTATGTTATAAGAAATATTTTGTCATGTTGTTGTTTTGCATCATAATGGACCTCTTCCTATAGTGTTGAGTTATTATAAAAAAAATTCCCATATGAATTCTATGGGTTTGAACCTATGAGGTAAGTTAAGTATACTCTCCTTTGAACCATAGAAGAATCTCAAGACATTAACATTACAGGGAGTTTAACCAGATTAAATTAGATAATAAAATGTTTGGTTTGTAAATATTTTGGAATAGTGATTTATTCTTCATAGCATATCACCTTGCGATTCACCATTATCATTTGAAAATAATTTTTATGGGGGGTATCTAACATTTTTCTGATTACCATAAAATAATCAATGTGTTGGTTAAAATATATTTCACTTAACAAGGATTTAATATTATTTTTATCATATCATCTATGCATGGTAGTTTCCTTCAATCGAACTGAGATGTGGTTCCCATCAGGTTAGGGTCTTAGAAGAAGATAATCCGATGATGTTTTCTAGTAGAATGTATATATATTTTGAGAATTTTGTTAGGATAATTGGAATTACATACACTACTACATTTTTGATATATTTTGTAAATGAATACATTGATCCTTTTTTGTATTCTACTATATTTGATTTCATGGAAAATATCTAGTTTTATTCAAGATTGGTAGAGGATCATCCTAGGCATTTGAAATTAATGCTCAACATTATGAATGAAAATCATATATATGGTAATATTGAAATGGAAAAATAAAATTTTGGAGGTAATATTTCTATGACTTGTTATCCCTGATATGGTATCTTAGTGTGTAGTAAAAATTATAAAATATTTTATATATTTAGAGAAATCTATTGATGAAGTTCTAATTATGATTTTCTTGTGATTATATAGATATTGAAGTTTCTTTTTTCTATAAATTTCTAATATTGAATCTTCTATGATAGAGTTCAGACATATCAGTGGTAATATTTCTTTCAATGTAAATTCAATAAATATTTTTAGGTTTTGATAATGGGATTCACTACATATCCATTAATGATTCTTCATTGTAAGGAATACATTTATAATGACTACTAATATACTTTAGGATTATGTTTGGGTTTTCATCTATTTTAGTGAACCTTGATATTAGATTATATATCACTATAATTACATGCTCATGATAATAAAAAACCGATTAATGATCATGAGTTAATGGAAGTGATGAAAAGTCCTAATATAAAGAACTATTACAACCATCTGGTGGATTTTATATTTTATTTAGACACTAAGATGTTGAAGTATATGTTCATGAATATTTATATGAACATGAGTAAAATTTTATTGGTGGAGTATCAAAATTTATTTTATATTGACATTTAATACACCCTTATGTCAGGTAATATTGATATATACTCTTTGAGAAGGTTTTTTCAATATCTTGTATTTACGGAATCAGTGGAAGAATGTTGATGGATATAAATTTTTTAGATATTCACATTATTAAAGGGAGAGAATAAATAGAGTTATTTCTCATTGTTTATAGTGGTAGCACAATATAATTTTATATGGTTCAACACTGATAGGGTAATGATGTAGATTATCAACACATTCACATCAATCATAATGGGGGAGAGCATCAAGAGAGTGGTTTCTGTTGAGTCAATAAGGTTCTCCTTATGAATTTTCCATTCCTTCTTCTTATACTTGGATTGGAAACTTCTCTGGCCAGCTATCTTTTTCATCCTTCGAGCATGATTTTCTAACTCATTTTTAGAGACTTCACTCTCACTAGATTCGGTTTGGAAAATAACTTTCTTAGACTTGGATCTGGTTACTCTCTCAGGAGTCTTAGCTTTCATCTGATTTGATGTTGTTGTAAAAGAAACAGTACCATTTCCATTTTTCTTTTTGATGTTGTCAGCATCTCTCTTCATTCTTGTTTCATGTTGAAGAAGAGTTCCAAATAACTCATCAATAGATATTTGAGTGACTTTCATGTTCTCATCTATAGCTGTTCTTTTGGATTCCCACTCATTGGGCATGATATCAATTATCTTGTCCACAAGTGCTTCATCATCTAACCCTTTCTCTACCATAGACTATAAACTGTTGACAATAGCCATAAATCTCTGTTGAACTTTACATATTGGTTCACCATACGGATAATTGAAGCCATGGTATTCACCTCTAAGCATAGCTCTCCTAGTCTCAATCACTTTAGAAGTTCCAAAGTGTGTAACCTCTAACTTCTTCCAGTTACAATTAGCTGCTTAACAAGATGATATTTGGCTATATATATTTCTAGTCATTGAACAAAGTAAGGTATTACATACCTTATAATTGAGTTGATACTCTTGATTTTCCTAGTTAGTGAAAGTTCTAACTTCCTTATCAGGAATATTATAATCTTCAGTAATCATAACAAAGTTGTCCACTCCAGTATTAATAACAAAAGTCTTCATTCGATCTCTCCAGTATTCATAATCATTACCATCAAATATCAGTGGTCTTATAGGATTTATATTATCAATGGAACCAACATTAATTCCTGCCATACTAAAAAACCTTTGGCACACAAACTTCATAGTAGGAAAAGTTCGTAATCACAAAGATCGGAATGAAAAAATTCGGAATGAGAAAGATCGGAATGAGAAAGTGAGAAAGAAAAACTTAAACGTGAGTACAAGTATTTCAGAGACCTCCTCTGATACCAATTGTAGGATTGAAATAATGATGTAGATGCTCAATATACAAGAGGGGGGTGAATTGTACACTTTAAAAATTCCATTAAACAAAGGAAAGAGCTAATTTTAACAAAGTTAAACTAAGAAAATTCACAACTCCTCTTACACCAATTGAAAACTTGAAAAAGGAAAGAAGTTATAAACGTCAAGTCCTATGTATTTTCTTAAAACTGGAAAGAGATTCCGAAAGTAGGTTCCGGAGATATGGTTCCGGAAATTGAAACTTAACAAAATATTACAATATAAGATTCTACCTTAAAGCGTATAGAATCTAAATGAAACAGAGTACAAGTAAGGAAGTATAAGAAAGTTATACTTTCCTTATAATACGAATTGCAGTGGAAACAAACAAGTTGTAAAACTACAAGTAACAAGATATAAGTCTTTTAACCCAAAGAGAAGGGTATCCAACAACCATGGATAAAGGTCCCTTGATTTATAATTTCAAGCAAGTCTGTCTTACGCACACCAGGGTAAGCCCTAGATACAAAGATCGTAGTCTCTGTCTTGCTATCCTCGCAAGACCTCAACTTCAAGGTAGTTGGCAACCTATTTCTTCCTCAGCAAGGAAGCCCTCGAACTTCAAGGCAGTCGACACCTCTGTCTTTTTATCCCCGGAAGTCCTTGAATGTAATCACAAACATTCAGAGTCGCACGAAGCTTTGAGAGTCAATAAGAGACTCTATCTCTCTAGAAATCACATCAAGCGTGTAATCACATGAGTAGAAGATCAGTCAACATAACAGCCAGCTCAATTAGTCCCGAGCTCTTTCAAATGAGCTCCTATTTAGAGTTTCGGTCAGCCTCCTTTCCAATGGTCATATTTTCCTTAAAAATCGGAGGGACTGTACACGTGTAGCTTAGCCAACGGTTAGTTTATAATAGAATAGATGACATCGTTTTATAACAAAACAAGTGTAACAGAATGTATGACATCGTTTAAAGAATAATTCAAAAGTTCGGAATAAAATTTCGGAGTGTAAATAAAAATAATTTTTTAGAGACTAAATAGATAAGGAGTGTAAAAAACAAATATGATCAGTTTCTGTTTAATAGGAGAATTCAGAATGAGAATTCAGAATGAGAATTCAGAATGGGAATTCGTCCACAGAATTCGTAATGAGAATTCATCATCGGAATTCGTAATGAGAATTCATCATCAGAATTCGTAATGAGAATTCATCATCAGAATTCGTAATGAGAATTCGTATCCAGAATTCGGAGTAGAACTTTATCAGAGTTTGTATCTAGAATTCGTAATGAAAGTTCATTACAGTTCTCATCTGGAATTCGGTACTTAAAACAGAATGTTTTCATATCAAAGTTTCAAATGATTCCGAGAATATAGAAATGAAACCGAAACTTATACTTAAGAAATATATGAATGAAAATATGATAAGGATGATTTTTCTTACATATTAAATCTTCCTTATAAAATTAATTTTCCTTATAAAATCAAATTTTTTTATAAAAGAAATTTTCCTTATAAAAGAGATTTTCCTTATAAAAGAAATTTTCCTTAAAGAAAGGTGTTCGTGATTTTCAAAACAAGAAGGAATGGAAAAGTCATAAGGAGAACCTTATTGACTCAATAATATCAGTATCTTTATGGTGTATTGTAATTCCTTAGATGGATTCCTTTTCCATTTGACACAATACATGATTTTTTAAAGGATAAAAATCAGTCTATTAGTCTATTGACCATAGAGAAATCCTGATTTATCACAAAATATTACATCCATTCTGGTGGTCAATAAAGAGGTTATTGATTATAGATTTTTTTCCCAAGTTCCTATATTGGGAGAGAATAAAGATAGATTATTAGAGGCCTTTTAGATTGATACACCCCATACCAATTTAATGTTTGGAAAAATGAAAAGATATCCATGGGATATGAGAATTTTCTACCTTGGACAAATTGTTCATGGGATTTGAATGATGTGGTTATTTATAGACAGAAAAAATATATTCATTTCATATATATCATGGAGTCAACAAAGGCATATGATATTGGAAATTGTAATTGGGGGATATTTTCCAAATTTATTTCTTCCCATAGGATATCATTTTATAATGAGATCATCATCTCACCCAATGATTGCAATGTATTATAATATATGATTAGTTATATTTTTATTTTGGTTACAAAATATCTTCATCATAAAAATTTTCAGTTTGTGCAGTCCATGTTAATTTGTAAGGAAGATTTCTAAACTGAATTATTAATATTACCGGATCAGGTGTCAAACCTTTACTATGGTTGATTTTTTTTAAAAAGTATTCATTGATCATAATTAATATATTTCAGAAACTTTGGGGGGGGGGGTGTTATAGATCGCCTCTTAATTGGAAAAAGGGTACAGAACATTCATTGGATAAAACATGTATTTTCCAGTACATAAATAATATTAAACATATTTTCCAACAAATATTATTGATGGCAGTCTCTAGAAGGAATTTCCTAAGAAGCATCATTTTTATTGGATTTTGCGATAGGTGACCATGTTATAATTATAGTTTCTCTTTAGTTGGGATATTTACATTTGGTAAATAAGTGAATGATAATATACTATTATATAATCTCATTTGATATTATTATAGAAACTCTGGATACTATCATATCATTTCGACTTACCTAAATATTTACATTAATACATTATGTGTTCTATGTTTCCCAAGTAGTGAATTGTTGTTTATATTATAATTATGCATTAGAGACAAATGTTGTCAATACTGAACATGGATTATTTTTGGTTGAAAAGCATATTTAGATAGTATACTAATAGAGTTAGGTTACTCATTGAAAGACGGTCCCATTGGGTTTGCTGATATGGGATTGTGGTAGGGATTTTTGGAAGACCATATTTCTTGAGAAAATTACGATGAAGTTGTGGAATTATGCGTTTTTTGGATTCTTTATCCTCAACCTGTTTGAAGAAATAATGATTTTATAGTTGGTAGAATTATGAAACCCTCATTTTAAAGGGTACTATTATCATCTATCATGGATTATCTATGGTTAGGAATTCTGAATTTGGGGTTTAAAAATGTATAGATTAATGGAAATTGGGATATTTTTGTGGCCTACACATAATTAATCCCTACAATATGATAAATGTGAAATATGCATATATAATATCAATTTATTATTTTAATGGATTGATAATTACCATCCAAACCAGGTTAGTTTTGATGAATATAATAATAGATGATGTTTTTTGCTCTAAATTTGGTTCCATGGATTCAAAACAGTTTTTTATTCATGATGTTATTCTTGGGAAAAAATATGATTTAGTTTCTCAATTGATTCTATCTAAATGATGGATATTCCATGGGTTTTTTAATAATGTGGGATAACTATGTGACCCAATTCGAAATACTTAAAATTGAAAATTACTAAGATTTAATTTTTCATTATTAACTATAATATATGCGTAATCACACATTATCTCTAACAAGATACTCTATGATTATCTAGATAAGTATCCCTATGATTACATATTGATCCATGTTAATTTAGGGTGGATCTCATTGTGGTTTGTTTGGTTTTTCTATTGATTTCTCCCTGTTTCACAAGTTATATTGTCGAGATATCATTCTCTTAACATGTTGAAACCCCAATAGAGATTTAATAGTGACATATATTATTTTCAATTAATATTATATTTTTTTATTGAATTTATATGTACATTTTTAATATATTTTGTCGGTTCACATAAATTCTAGACAAGCTAATGAAGTTATAATTGTGCATGAGATTGTTATATCTAACCCATACTTTATACCATGGTATTCATAATGTACATATGATTAAGATTTCTTATTAAATGTGTAATTAATTATTTAAAATTCATAAGAAGTGAATTTATATTTGAGTTAAATGGAAATTATTTCTAAAAATGGGCTTTTTATGGGATCAATTTTGAGTCGCATGATTTTTTTAATAAATATCAAAAATGGTGATTTTAAAATAGAAATATTTTTTCATAAATAAAATTGAAACGGTATCAATATAGAAAACATTTTCTATCAATATTGGTATGAAATTAGAGGTATTTTATTTGTATAATATTTTATAAAATATGAATTAATTTCATGAATATAGTTAAGATGTAATAGTACTTTGGGATATTCTTAGTGTAGGGGGTAAAATGATGTATGTGAGGCCTAGTAGAATTATCTACCTATTGGGTAGGTTAGAATGATTTTATATTTTTTAGTGTGTATGGTTTTTATTAGTAGGTATTCCATTAGACTGATGTTCTCATACATTAGTATTAACTTGTGAATGAGTGTATATATTGTTTATCATTTTTGTGTCCAACCTTTTATTTTGATTGTCCCCATTAGATTTTTAGTACACATTTCATTATTATTTAATTAATATGACAATTTAAAAACATTTTATTGATAAAAATATTTTGAAAAAATTATTTCATCAAATTATTATTGATATATGAATGTTATTTTTTATTACCTTATTTTTTGGAATATTACTATTTTAAAAATTATGGAACAATTTTTTATATGAAAAATATTTTCTTATGGACGTGTATTACATGTATGTTTTAGATAACGAACAAAAAAATGTAATTTTTTGTAAATTATATAATTTATTTTTTGGGTTTCTACTGATCACTAGTACTCACACAATACCTTTTAAGGCCTGTGTTTTTATCCTTGGTTTCCTTGGATATAGGTAAAATGAAGAGAATCAGGTAGAGTATATGTCTTTATGATTGTGTTTCATTCTAGTGAATTAGGATGGTGGTGATCTACATCTATTTGTATATGTACCAATGGGTTTCATCATGTTCAATTTTTATGGTGTTCATTTTTAGGACAGTTTTTCTAATTGTAGGATTCTTGATTTTATGATATGGATATTATGAAATATGATATAATAGGGATGTTTAATATTATATATTCTAATTTTTTCCATTCATATTTCATCTGACTATGAAATAGATTCCATGTTCCATTGTATGATACACTTATTGATTTCATTATCCCCATGGAATTGGGAGTACACATCAAAAATTAAGGTGGGATAATCTGGGAGACATTATTGGATGAAATAAGCATGTATAATATAGTAATTTTCAAGGTTCATCATTTATTATTACATGGATATGTCAATTACATTGAAATACATGGAATCATTAGTGAAAATATAATAATACTTAATCTTAATTTTCAATTAAATATTCCACTACAATGATTTCAAATTTCATAATATGTAATTCATGAATATTTTTAACTTAGAGAGACTATATAATATAATGGAA
Source organism: Viscum album (assembly GCA_963277665.1). Taxonomy (NCBI): domain Eukaryota; kingdom Viridiplantae; phylum Streptophyta; class Magnoliopsida; order Santalales; family Viscaceae; genus Viscum; species Viscum album. The sequence continues at coordinate 1,564,625,450 of OY728142.1, read as the reverse complement.
TTTTTCATAATAAAATACCTCAAACACAATGGGTTTTTATTAAATTTGTTTCTATATATTTTAAATTTATTTATCCCTCCATGGTACTCCATTTCACTCTTGCGTATGTTTTTTACTACTTTATTAAATTGTATGTTCCTTATCATGGGGATCAACTTTACACCACCATATTATCCATAAAAAATATATTATAAATAAAAACTTAAATGAAATGATCGATGGTGGTTCTTATTAAATCATTAATAGTAGATAATGTTTCTCAATGAATTCATATACACTTTTCACTATTATAAATATATTATTACTCATTAGAAGACACACCACCTGGAAATCACTTAGGGAATTATCTATTGTTTATTGTGCAAATGAAGGATAGAAAGATTATGGGACAAAAAAATCTATATCATTAATCATCTTTTATCGAGAATAAAAATATTACCAAATGAGAATTGAATTAGACTGAAGAAAAAAGAATTATTTTTAATTTTAGTCTTTCATAAATTAATGCATTAATGAATTCAAATCCATTAGATTTATATATTAGTAAAGGATATTTTTACTCAAATACAAAATATTGAAAGTATAATTTTATATATTTGAGAGAATAAAAACATACTATAATGTTTACTAAAATTTATTCTACTTTATATCATTATTATCATCGATTGCATAATTTAAATATTGATAACTACATTGAAATTAATCATTTGATTTATGTATGATTCAAGAATTGGAAAATAACACTACTTGATTATTCTATAGTAGATTTTCAACCCTATTTCTCTTAAACTATTAATAATCTCTAAGATGGTGAAAACTATTAACGAGAACATAGTTTAGAGGATTATAGATGGGAAAAAAATATTGGATCAGTTCAAAAATACTATGTACGAACACAAAGATGATATATTAAACATCACAAATGTATGTGTGTTACTCATTATATTGAATTTTATTTTACCTGATCCAGTAGATATTGTTTCAATATATTAAATTAGAAATTTAGGAAAGAGAAAATCAATTGTATAAAAAATTTGGCATTAATTCCCCTTTTGTAATTATGACAACCTTCAACTATATAACTGATTAAATATGAATTAAGGTATAATGAACTAACCAAGTATGTTTTATTGGTGTATGAAAAGTTTATGGAATATGATATCTATTTTTATAAGATTAAAATAATATCATATTTTACATATGAAATAGGGTTCGGTTGATGGTGGCCTTATTTCATTTTCATTTTCAAAAGACTGCAAGAAATGATTGATCGATCATATATTGATAATGGTAATCTAAAAAATATTCCTCCCATAGAATATTTATAATGAATATATTCTTTTATATACATCTATCTAAAATTAAATGGACTCCATTGGTTCAAACTTTCAAATTATAACATCCTAAATTATTGAATATGGGATTAAAATCACAAATTAATGCTCTAATATATCTTATCATGGGATATAAATTTATTGGTTTTTATATAATTATTTTACCATAAGATGCAATGATCTCCATTATAATTTTTTATTTAATTGTTTGAATAATTATTCCATTAATGGAGTCTCTTCTCTATAATAATTTTATGGGCAATATGAAAATATATTGAATGATAATTTATTATTTTATACTAAATATCTTATATTATATAATACCCATTAGGATGTCATGACCTGTCCCCCGGGGACTATTCCGTAACTACCCCACTCCAGCCTTCCTTGAGCATGGGGCTAGTGACTAGAACTGGAAAGTCATATCCCAAAAAGGGAAGGCATTGCCTTTAATCTAGTATACAGACAAATAATTAATATGGCACAAATCTTACCATGATGAAATTAAAAGTAATAAAAAACACCACAAAGATCACCCACTAAGACTAAAGTTTGTAAACTGTAATTAAAGCTGCCAGAATACAAGCTCGACTAAATGAAAAGTACCACAAAAGAAGTACTAGATCTAGAGGTCATCTACCAAGGATACTACATGTAGGGTAGGTACAACTCTCTATCGGATGTCACAGCGTCACAACACATCTTTCGATCCACCTCTGAGTAATGTCTAGCCCTGGATCCCAAAATTCCCAATCAAAGCTGTCAGTCGTCCACACATGACACCATTGGTGGGGGCGATGCTTGTGCATGTATGAGTATAACAATACAAAGTTGGGAACCGAAGACCTCTGAAGGCTGCTCAATAATTGGAAACGGAAAACACCACTAATGTAAAAAACATTGAAATATCTAAAACACATTGAACAAAGTAAAATATGCAGCTCACACTAGTTATAACTTCTGTACATAAGTAATGATTATTATTTATAAAGATATATCATCTTATTCTGTCTAGATGCTCATCTTCTGATCAATCCTGGGTCACTATGTGATGACCCACATAGGGTCCCTAGGTTTAGACACACATTGGATCTCTAGGTTATTAACCACACATCGTGTCTTTGTGATACCCCATATAGAATCTCTATGTGCAGACCCACACCAGATCGTTATTCGTTCTTCATGTCACAGTCATCCAATGAATTCTAGAACTTATCATGATTGATTTTGGGAGGATATTATCCTCAATCCACTAGTCATACCTCAACTACCACGAATTCTCATATAGAGTAAACCCAAAGAATTCTCTCATCATAAGTACCCCCAGGAAATAGAGATCACATCACTCTGACGACCATGTTGTACGTAATGGGAATTTTTGTAAAATGGTACTGGTAGGATTCGAGTCCAATCCAAAATGTTCGTACACCATATTCCACAAAAACTCATGAAAGTATCTCAAAAGGACCGAATCATTGCATGGGTCCCAATTCAACTAATGCCGAGCCAATTGGAGGCCCTATTTTGGTGGTACATGCGTTTTAGTGAAACAATGCTCGTCGGGTCATGGTACCGTACAACCTGGTCAGACCGACCGGACCCGACCCAGTCTTGGGGTTCGGCGTCAGTCTGACATGGGTCTGGACCATTTGGCATGTTGGGCCTGTGGTTCTGGAAAGGTATGATGGTTCTAGCCCAATGGTGCGAGTCTGGCCCGGTGAGCCATAGGTCCGACCCGCAGGTGGGATGACCAACATATGGGTCGCAACCCACTAGAAGAATCCCAACCCAAATGGTGCAGGCTGTTTCTCTAGCCTAGACGTTGGTGCATCCGTTTTCCAATCAGTGGTACGAGATGGCGCTACCCCTGCACCCATCATGACTGATAGGCGAACGACACATACACATGCATGCAGACCTTCGTCTACTGGCCTTCATCTCACCCGAGCATCCTGGGTTGGCTAATCGTCCACGCAGCGCGGATGGGTGTCATCCCTCCTCATTGTTGTAGCTATCTGGGTACGATCTACATCCGAAGGGGTGTACTAATGGGAACACCACCACCCTCTACCTTATTTCGCCACTGAGAGCCACCAGAAATACTACATGGGTCCGTTTCTTGAGCCACTTTCACCTACAACCTCTATAGGACACCCTCCTCACTGATAATTCCTCATAATTGCATTGTTGACAACTCAAACATTCTACCTTAATGAAAACAAAATAATTTACTATGGTGGAGGGTCCAGGCCTTGTTCATGTCATCCCGTGCCCTCAGGGTTTCAGATTAAGCATGGGGGAAATTATTAACCACATGAAAAATGTAAAACCCCCATTCAAATCCCCAAATTTTAACCTCCTGGAAAAACAAACAGACCATGGATGAACCCATTATTCGGTTGATCTGCATTCATTGTTAATTACATGAATGCTGAAAAAATTATCAATTACAAAGAATGAATGAACCCAAAACTGGATATGCTGGATCCACTAAGGATGGAGGAAGAGTTTTGCATCATTGTCGATATGTGATTATTGGCATTATGTACCGCTCGTCGACCTCTGAATCTGATCCCACAACGTGCGTCACTTTGTTCATTTTTCTTAATTGGATATAGATTCCTCCCGTGATTCATTAGATATTAACAGAATTTATTAATACCTAGAATCCAACACATTTTATTAATAAAATAATCATGTGTTGCGATGTTTCAATCATTAATGAAAATCATTAATGACCCACATTTTATGATCTATTAATGATGAATTATGATAATAGTGATGTGATTACAAATGAGGCATTACTGACCCTCTATTAATAATCCTTTTCATTTCACCTCTACGTCACCTTCTACCACGTAATGGAGTGAAAAATAAATATATTTGGAATTTTTATTTTATTGTTTTCATTAAAATGTCATAAAATTATGTGTTTTATATGAATTTTTCCGGTCTAACTTTAGCTGTTCCAGAACGAATCTCGGTGTTGCATGTTCAACGGTGCCCTCAGATTTTATATCTGAGAACTGTTCTAAATATAAAAAAATTTAATAGCACGTTTATTGGACACTACTTAAAATAGTTCAAAAATCTATTCTCGGTTTATCGGGCCTCGGAATCACGTTCTGTAGAAGCCTACGGTCTATAAATAATTCCATATAATTAATAAAATACTTGTATGTTCTGATACAATACATAGGAATTTTTATTGGACTATATGAAAATATATCTAAGGATTAAGTGATAGATAACAATAATAAGAAATTTATTACATAGATATCTTGAAAATGTGTAATCCACTAGATAATGGATATAAGAAACAATGTAACATTTCATGTATTAATATAATTAATTCATGTAGTAGAGTTGTTTTATTTCCTTATGGTTTAATCATGATTGGATTTTCAATGATAATTGGTTTTTGTACACCAATAATTAATTAAAACAAATATTCTCTCCAATATTTTTTATCTATATTGTGAAATACTTGATAAAATGTTATGTTAAAGAACACTCTTATATAGTGGGTAAAAGACTCACTAGGAAATATTATTCTCCTTGGAATATCACATCAATTAATCTTTAAATTTATTCTCTATATGCCCTTTGTTTTACATTCATGGTGACTTTACAATAATATATCTTCATAATGGAATCATTTCCTTTGTTTCAAAACACCTCTGAATTTATTATAATTTTTAATGATGTTAGTTCACATCTAGATTGTTGAAATTCTTGTCCTTGATAATGGGTTAGGTCATTTATTCATTATATGAAATTAATCTCTTAAATAGATTCCCATGATCAATAAAATAAAAATATACTATTTTTATGATTTAATATATATATTATAAACCTAATATAATAATATATATGATATCTCCCTCATAAAAATAACTTTTATTGGAGTTTTAAAAATATAAGATAACAATTTAATGAATTTATAAAACATCCATGATCATTATGGAAGAGAGATAAATGTAATGATTTATATAATTAGAATAAAAAAATTATATGAAATTTTTTAGAGAACAAAATAGATTTGATTAATATTTTGAATGATGATATATTTCATTTTGAGAGATAAATTTTGTCCAACTTTTCATTAAATAAAACTAAATGGATAAAAATATTATATATTTACTTATGTAATATTAAACACTATATAGAATTTATTTATTTATAATTAATGATTACGAATTTAACTAAAACAAAGCTTCAATTAGAAGAAATAATCTGATATAATATGTATGGATGTTATCAAAAAAATAGAAATTATATATAAGGATTAATAATATAAGAACAAAAGTATATAACAAAAATTTTATAAACAGAGAAAAAAGTTTGTCCAAAAGATAATTATTCTATTGATTGAGTAACTCTATTTTTTTTAAAAAAAATATATATTATTGGAAGGACAAATTTTATGTATTAATGTATATTGTTATAATGATAGATAAAAAATTAAACAATAATAATTTTACAAAACTTATTGTAAAATGAAACAAATTTATTATATAAAATATATTTATAACTATAAAACATAGCTAAATATTCCATAATAATATAAATGTATAATCGAATATAAATATAACTATTGTAGAAAATAGTTCATAAAATTGTATTACAAAATATATAGTGTTATAAAATAATATGATTTATATATGACACGCTATTAGATGGATTACCCACATGGTCTAAATTATTAATTCATAAAATGTATTTTCATATATTTATATGTTTAGTTCCCTAATAAATATTACAATTATCTATAAATGTATATTTGTTTATGTTCTAGGATAATGGTTTGATTACTATGAACATGGGGGTGATTAGGTATATGTCTAGTGAAGTGGCATGAAGTAGGATTCTAAATTAGGAAATCATGAAATTGACATTTGGATCATGGTTTAATCGAGGAACCCATTTGATAATAAATCTATGGATATATGTCATTATTCCATATTTTTAATAAATATGTGTATTCTATTATGTCTATTCATTGAGGGGAAGTATGAGGATTAACATTAAAGGGCTCCCATGTTTGTGATGTCTGGTTGGATGAAATATCATTTACATATTGAATTGAATTTCATTCACAAAATGATCACACTGATAATATAATCCATGATAAATGTACCTCAATTATGGGTTATTTATCATTCAAAAATATTATTTGTTAAATGGTTCTATTTTCTAAAACCATTCAAATTTTATTTCATAATTATTAATATTATTTATCTCTAATATCAACTGACATTATTTTCATTTAATAGGGATGTAATGATCAATTTTCGTGGATTCTCCTAAACCATTCCCATAATTTAAAAATTCATTTTCACAAATATATTGCATTTGATGAGATAAAATGTTTAATGAAAAAATATTTACTCATCCCCATGAACAAAATGGAATAGTATTTAAACAAATATAAAATATAAAATTTTAATTCTATGTTGGTCTATATTGATAATGATAGTTGTAATATTCATTGAATTTATTTTATTTAAAGCATCACCCCAAACATAATAATAATGAAAATTAATAATCAATGAAATATTACACATCGAAAATGTGATTGAAAGAGAATATAAAAAAATTGTGTCTAAATTTTTCCAAATTCATTTCATGTTAGACTTCTACAATAATTATGTAAAAAATATTATAAATGATATTTTTCATTTAGTGGGTGAATATAGTTTAGATTCAGTTGACGAAAAATAATCCATATTTTAGATATATACAAAAAATCTCTTTACCTATATTAACCCAAAAATATCTACCTATATATTAAATCACTATGTAAAAATAATGTGTAATTAGTTGATTTAAAAAAATAAAACAATGTAATGACCTGAATCAGGTTCCATGCAATGGTCCCCCAAGCCAGTTCGCTACATAAACTCATACATGCCTCCATATATTCTAGATTCTTCTGACTAGTATCGAGGGTCTGGTACATTAGTCATGGGTAGAATATACCCTCATTTATCAGAGTAAAACACCATCGAAAATAAACAAACAATCACAGAATCATATATAACCATAACTATACTCATCTCACAAGATAGCCAAAAAGGAAATATAATCCTCAACTGAATGAGAAAAACGTGCTATGAAAAAATAAGTGTCAAATGTATATAATGAAACTAAATGTAGATACCCAATGACTCCCCAAGAAGGTTTGGAACCATGTCATGTCCTATCATCCTAGCTCCACCCCGTATTAGAAACCAAACCCATGGTCATTGACCTTATCCTATCCTAGAACAATAAAATTTATTCGTGTACTGATCAGTTATCCTAAATAGGGTAGGAATTTAACTTAGTTGTCCACCACCAATGATTTCTAGAACCACCCAAGTCAAAATAGAGTCTATTCAGTTATATAAGAATTAATTATAATGCATAAATAAATAGTTATTATTTTACAATTTATTCTTATCTAATTACATAGTTCTAAGGTTCCCAAGGAGACTTGTTCCCCAATACTAGATTCTTATTATGTCTGAGCCCAATGTTTATCCAAGGAAATGTCATATCTTAATACATGCTTCCTACCTTAGCTTGAAGTATTCAATGGTGATATGATATTTGATTATCCAATTCGACCCCTTCCAGAGATCGAATAATTCCGATGAGAGGACATAACTCAGATTTCTATTATTACCAATCATTAATTTCACATTTATAAGACACATTTCTAATGTAACCAATATCACCTGAAAAAGTAAGATCACCATGTTTCCTTGCTTAATAATAAATATAATGGCCATGTTCTCACTCTATTTACTCATAACTATATTGACCTAGTTTCCATGTATACATCTAAATTTAGAATGACAATGTTCCTATTCTCTTACCAATAACTACGATGATCAGGTTACCATTTTTACATCCCAATTTATAATGACTGTGTACCCATTATTTATTTCATAATTCATTTATCAAATAATTATACATATCAATATGATTATTAATTCACAAATTAGTTAAACACATACATTCCATTAGATAACTCACAGTTAAATAGGTTCTTCAAACCATTAATTAATTCATCAATTAATTAATCAATAACACATTTCATATTCCAAAAATAATTATCCAATTCTAATATCAACATTCTAAAATTAATCTCATAGTTTTTTATCTCATTCTTAATTTCAATGGAAGATAATTAATCCACAATTAATTATCTCAATGGATCCATTTCAATATCTCCTTATTAAACATGTAATTAATTATATGTATTTCAAACCCTTACCCATTTTAATTAATGCAACCATATTGATTATCTAAAATTTGAAGCCCCTTAGTCTAATGGTTAATTCCCCAATTTATCATATATTTCAAAAAATCATTGATAAAATAATTGGTCAATATAATTAACCCAATTCAGGAAAATCAATTTTAAATTGATGCTATAAATTTTAAAAATTTTCTTTAAAAATCCAATCAACAAATACGGGATTTATATTTATACCACCTACCATAATCCATTGATGGATATTCGTTGAATGGAAGTCCCCAGAATACTAGTAACACAATGGTATAGATATGAGTTCAAGATCTAAATATGTAAATCTGGATCATGATATTAAGATATCTACAATTTAAATCTATATTTATAATTCTAGACCAAGATCTTAACCCATATGTTTATATTTGAAAAGAGAGAAGATATCCTCCACCATAGGATGAAAGAGAGAGAGGAGAATGAATATAAAAATAATTGGGATGAGATACACTTACCATATAGAGATAGGATCTATGAGTCAGGCATTCAATATTGATTAATGATGTTCGTATGGTATTTCAATCCCTCCGAGTTGATGGGAGAACCATTACTTACCCATTGGAAAGAAAAACCTTAAGTTTTGGAAAAATAATATGTTAAAAGGTAATCAAAATTTGAAATATTGTGAGATGCAAAATTTTAGGATCACTCTATTGGAACACACCTAGTTCAGTCACATGGTTAGGAAAACCATACCGTTACTATGCATTAGCCACTATTTCAATGGATTCTTAATACAATATCCACCAATTGACTCCAAAATCATGATCTAACTGTACTAAATCTACTACCTTAAATTAGTTGAGAATATACATGTTTCTGATGCTTTCATTGGGGTGCTGATGTGAGCGTTTTTCATGTTGTAAAACCCTCAATCAATATTTTCCCTTTTAATGTAGCACAGTGGTGACCACATGGTTGTCTCTCGAGGAGGTTGCAGTTCGAGTTGCAAAACTATCCCTTTTGATATGAATATTTTTTTTTTGCAGAAATGAAAATGGGGATTTGATTAACAATTTGAAAATAAAATTTTAATTAAATACTAAACTGAAATAATTTTAAAGGAAAGATAATGTGGGATTCAAATCAAGAATAAAAACAGAGGTCGCAGATAAGCTTCACCCTCTCGGGCACTCCCCTATTCCTTGTATATGAAAAAATATCTCTTATTTTAAATTCCTAAATGTACCCCCAAGGACCCCCAGGTTTACACTAAAATTTGAAAATACACCATATTTAAGACTTCAATATTATTGTTTTCCCTCTTATATAAGTGATTCAAATACTAAAATACCTCCAAGTAATTGAACCTAATTGAATTCACTATGCTCAATGGAAAAACCTCACCAAAGAATTTTAAATAGCGAAGTCAATTGTTCTACATTATAGATGGAACAACGATCAAAACAAAATGCGTTGAAAATATATTTATGAAAGAAAACAACGAGATTCATTCAAAAATATAGGTTCAAGGGAAATTCAAAAAGATATTACACATTAAAATCCAAACTCGGATGAGAGTGTCTGTCGGGTGTCGTTGTCCGCAACCACTTTCCACTTAGCCTTCCATCACTTGAGAAGCCTTCATATTCTCTATTGAATCATAAAATTATGTCATCTTCTTTAGGATAAAAATCTCCACCTTCCCCTTCAATCTCTCAAGACATCTCCCTTTTTGACGGATGGTGTGGTGAAAAAATGGAATATGATTTAGAGGTAAGAGCTCCTCTCCTTTTGTAGGAAGATTTCATCATCCTAAAGTTGTCGCATTTTCTACCCATTAATTTGCCGATTCACGTGTGGACCTCTTCATAAATATTGTTCAAAAATATGTTTTCCATCCAACCTCCGAAATTAAGATTAATTTGACGCGTATTGAAGGAGTTATGATTTTTCTATTAAAAATCGCTTTCTCTAGATGAAGCTTCCTAGAAGCTTCCTTCAAAAATCTATCCCTAAACGGCCATCATAAAGGATTCCAAATGGATTGAAATTCATAGTCGAGACGCGTTTGGGAGTCCTATTTCCTATCCAGGTAGCATTGCATCATTTGGAGGTGTTTAGGACGACATTTGTTTCCATTACTATGGTGGAGTCCATGCAGTCCGCCCGGCAAAATTGTCAACTTCATTGATTTTTTGGGCATCAAGATGCATGAATCATTTCCTGGTCCTGAAGACTTATATGATGAAACTCAAATAAGGATTCAAAAAAAATTCTAATCACAAAAATTGGAAATCTATTTTATGATAAATGTCCAAAATACCCCTGTGATAAAAATCTGTTAAAAATCTAGAATTATGCAATTTAAACTTTTTATCCCAAAACACACTCTAAATCCAAAATTGTTACAAATAATATCAAATTGTTAAATTTTTGGGGTTCAAATCATTTAAATAGACATTGAAAATATTGGAAATATTAGCTCTATCAATTCCCCCACACTTGGCTCTTGGACTCCTGGACAAGTGAGCACGAGATCAAGAAAAATAAAACACATACCAATGGAGTTTACCAATTTACCACAATGAATTAAAAAGATAGCATGCCTCATTAAAGAAAAATATTTAAAATTCTAAATTCAAATCATTCAATCCATTTCCACTTATTTTTTCTTCTCATGGACATAACATACTTACCTCACATTCATTTTCTCTCAGCACACAATATAGATTTGCAACAAGGCTTTTCTCATCCAACTCATGCAAGAATTACCATTGGATTGATAAATTTCTAAATCTCCAACCAATGTGATCCAAGAAAATGAGATTATCATGAGGACTTTACAGGGTTTTTATATGGCTTGGGGTTGGTAGGATTCAATTATGAAAAATTCAGTGGCTGAATAAGGAGGGTTTGGCTCTTTTTGAAGAAGAAATGCATGATTCTAATTTTTACTCAAGTATGGTCTCCTCCATATTCTCCTAAAATAATCATCTCTGATCTTCTGTTTTCCACCCCATTCCATCAATATTTCAGTAGTAAATATGATTTTTTTTTTGAAAGCTCCAGATTGGGCACAACTTATTTCCATTGCGAGCTCCAGATAGGCACAACTCCATTTCATTTGAGAGCTCCAGATAGGCACATCTCCATTTCATTTGAGAGCTCTACATAGGCACAACTCTCAGAAAAATATATTCTAGCATCACAAATACGCCTTCAATGTTTAAATGTTCTCCCAAAGCAACACCAAATGAGGTAGCACATCATGAGTCATCTTCCCCCCCACACACACTTAAGTTCAACTATATCATGCATTTATACTTCCCCAGCATGTTTGAAAGGGAAATTTGGCTTGTAATGTGGATAAACTAATAGGCTATACATGGCTACTAAGGGCTCAAGAAGGATAAAATGTTCATGGAAGACCGAAAAAAGGATAAAAAAGGAGGCTCCAATATTCAATCAAATGCCTCAATAATTTTAATCACAAGTATCTCATCCCTCAAGTTTTGTGAGAAATAAATCAAGTTCTAGTTTAAACAAACACGAATTGGTTCTCTCAAGAAAGAGGTAAATGTGAATAAGATGTAAAAATGGGTACATAGGCCTCACAGGAATGAAAATTTCAATCACAATGCCAGTGATATGTGCCATGAGATTTAAAAATCTGTGGTCATTTCAAGAATTTTACAAATTTTTTAACTTGAAACAATGTCATTTTCAGCATTCATTTGTGTTCAGTTTCAAAGGATCAGTTGGTTCACTCCTTGGCATGAGTTTCAAATGAAATTCAAGAAATTCCAAAACCCTTTTTTTTAAAAGAAACACAAAGAAAGAAGAAAAGAAATGGAAAGAAATTTTGACAAAAAAAATTTTCAAAACAATGTTCTTAAAAATCTACTCTACCTAGCATTGTGTCCCCCCACACTTATTCTATGCAATGTCCTCATTGTGTAGTTTTTTTAGCATGAAATTTAGGAAATTAAAGACAAAGCAAAAAATAAATGATAAGGAAAGACACAACCTAGCATCAATTATATTCTACATCACGAAGTTGAATCTCTTCCCCTGGAGGATCTTGAAAATTTTATCGAAATAGCTTCAACCAATTCCCATTGACAGTGAATGATGTCTCTTTGTCCGGATCATTAATCTATATTGCACCAAAAGGAAAAACATGAGTAACAATGAATGGGACAGACCATTTGGAACGAAATTTACCTGGGAAGAGTTTCAATCTGGCATCAAACTACAGAACTTTGTCTACCTCCTTGATGTTTTTGTTGAGAATCCTCCCATCATGAAAGGCTTTGCATCTCTCTTTGTATAACCTGGAGCTTTAGTATGAATTATTTCTGATCTCCTCCAACTCCTGTAAACAATATTTTCTTTTTTCCCAGCTGAAAATAGGTTCATGTTACATATTTTTACAGCCTAAAAGGATTTGTTTTCTAACTCAACTGGTAGATGACAAGATTTTCCATAGACCATTCTAAATAGTGATATTCCGATGGGGGTTTTGAATGCAGTTCTATGGGCCCAAAGAGCATCATCAATTCTAAAACTCCAATCCTTTCTATTTGGGTTCAATTTTTTTTCTAGGATTTGTTTGATCTCCCTATTAGACAACACAACACAACCATTCCATTTGTTTGAGGATGATAGGGCGTAGAGACCCTATGATTAACATAGAATTTCTTCAAAAGTGATTCCAAATTCCTATTACAAAAATGGGTACCATGATCTGTAATTAGAAACTTTGGAAATCCAAATCTTGAAAACAAATTTTCTTTTCAAAAATTTAGACATAATATTTGCATCATCAGTTTGGGTGGGGATAGCCTCTACCCACTTGGACACATAGTCAACAACCAACAAGATGTAGAGATATCCAAATTAATTAGGAAAAGGCCCCATTAAATCCATTCCCCAATCATCAAAAACATCACATATCAAAAGTGGGTTTTGTTACATCTCATTCCGATAGGAAATGTTTCCCTGGAATTGACAATTTATTACAGGTTTTGCAGAATTCGAAAGAATCTCTAAAAATGGTGGGCCAATAAAATCTAGAATCAATAACTTTTCTTGCTGTTCTCTGTGGTCCAAAGTGATCTGCACAGTTTAATGTGTGGCAGAATTGTAGGATGGATTGAAATTCAAAGTTCGGAATGCATCTTCAAATCATTTGATCACTACCAATGTGCCATAAATAAGGATCATCCCAAATGTATTTCCTTGAATCACTCACAAGTTTATCAATTTGATTTTTGAAAAAACAATGGGGGTGTTCATCAGAAGCCAAATAGTTTACAAGATTATCAAACCATGATATTTCACTTTGAGCAGAAAATAAATCCTCACCTGGAAATGTTTCTTTAATTGGGGAACACAACTGAAATTTTCTTTTCCCAATAGATGGTATCCTACTCAAATGATCAGCAACAAGGTTATCACATCCTTTATTATCTTTTATTTCAACATCAAACTCCTGTAAAAGAAGAATCCATCTCAGAAGTCTTGGTTTTGCATCATGTTTCTTCATCAAGAATCTGATTGCAGAATGATCAGTAAAAACAATCACCTTGGAGCCCAGCAGATAACTTCTAAATTTGTCTAGAGGAAAGACAACAACCATCAGTTCTTTCTCAGTTGTTGTGTAGTTTTATTGGGCTTGATCAATAGTTCGGAAGGCATATGCAATCATATGAGATTTCTTTTCTGTCCTTTAACTCAATACTGCCCAAGAGAAAAGTCATATGCATCGGTCATTATTTCAAAGGTAATGTCCCATTTAGGAGGTTGAACAATGGGAGGGGTTATCAATCTTTTTTTCAGCTCATGAAACAAATTTATTCAATTCTCATAAAAGACAAATGGAACATCTTTTTGGAGTAATCTGGACAATGGAAGACCAATCATACTAAAATCTTTAATGAATCTCATGTAAATTCCATCATGCCAAAGGAAGGATCTCACATCTCTCATAGTTTTTGGGTATGGTAATGAAGAAAGGACCTCAACTTTGGATTTATCAACTTTAATTCCATCATGAGAAACAACATGTCCAAGAACGATCCCTTTAGCAACCATAAATTGACATTTTTCATAATTTAGAACAATGTTATTTTCAATGCATGTTTTAAGGACACGTTCCAAGATTTTCAAACAACTTTCCAAAGATTATCCATACACAGTGAAGTCATCCATAAAAACTTCCATACATGTTTCCAAAAATTCAGAGAAGATGCTTATCATACAACTTTGAAATGTTCCCAGGGAATTACATAAACCGAAGGGCATCCTTCTGTATGAAAAATTTACAAATGGGCATGTGAAAGTGGTTTTCTCTTGATCCTCAGGTAAAATGTGAATCTGAAAATATCCATAGAATCCATCCAAAAAACAATAGTGGGTATTTCCAGCTAGTCTTTCAAGGACATGATCAAGGAATGATAATGGGAGGTGGTCTTTCCTTGTAACCAAATTGAGTTTCCTGTAATCAATGCAAATTCAACATTTATTTGGAAGCCTTATGGGGGAAAGATCACCAAATTAATTCATTGCGATTGTAAATCCACTTTTCTTAGGAACAACATGGACTGGACTTATCCATTGACTTCAAGATATGGGAAAAATAATTCTAGTAGCCAACAAGGTGGTGACTTCTTTCTTCACAACCTCCAAAAGTGTTGGGTTCAGTCTTCTTTGAAATTGTCTTACGGGTCTAGCGTTCTCCTACAATAAAATTCTATGCATGAAAACCGAGGGGCTGATTCCAGTTAGATTAGAGAGAGTCCATCCTATGGCTTCCTTGAGGGACTTGAGAACTTCCAACAATTGGTTTTCCTGGACTTCTGACAAATCTTTTGAGATGATTACAGGGAATAGATCATTATGACCTAAGAAGGCATACTTGATGTTATCCAGAAGGGGTGTCAATTCTACCAGAGGTGGGTTGGTTTCATTGATAACTAAGAACTCTTCAGAAGTTTGATTGTTTGGTGAAGCTCCATGTTCATCATGGTTATCTATTTCTATGATATCGAGACTTGTTTCATGTGAAAAATTGGAAACCTCTCCTAGAATACCACTAACATATTCAATGGTTTCTAGAAATTCATCTTCATCATTCCTTAGATATACAGTCTCAATATCCCAAGAATCTTCACAGTCTCCAATTTCATCCTCATTTTGATCTGATTCAGTATCATACAAATTTCCATATTTTTCCACATCAGTTGGTATTTCATCGTAGAAAAAATCAGGTAACATGCTAGAGGAAAACCAATCAATCATGTTTACATGGGGAGTTGAATGATCCTCAACTGGGTGTCTCATTGATTGAAAAATGTTGAAATGAACAACATCTCCTCCAAATTATAGTGAAAGTGTTCCCTTGTGAACATTGATGATTGCTTTTTCCGTTTTTAGAAATGGCCTTTCTAGGATGAAAGGAGCATGTGTGCTAAACTGATCATCTTACATATCCAAAACATAGAAGTCAATAGGAAAAATCATGTCTCTCACTTGAACAAGAACATCCTCTATAACTCTAGCAGGTTTGGTGGTACTTCGGTTTGCAAGTTGAATGATAATTCCAGAGGGTTTTAATTCTCCAACCTAAAGAGATGAGTAGACACAATGTGGCATGACATTGATGGAGGCCCCTAGATCAAGCATCACATCTTTGAATTCACATTTCCCAATGGTAAAGGGAATGGTAAATGTCCCAGGGTCTTTACACTTGATAGGAAGTGCATGTTGAATCATCGATGAAACATTCCTTCTTATGTATAATTTTTCACCCCCTTTGAACTTTCTCTTGTTGGTACACATGTCTTTCAGAAACATAGCATACCTCGGAATTTGTTTCACAACATCAAGAAATATAATATTGATTAGGACATTCTTGAATGTTTCCAAAACCTCCTTATCCAATTATTTTTCATCACTTGACTTTGGTGGTGGTTCACACCTTGGATAAAGCAGTGGAGGTTTGAATGTTTTTGGGGTATTCTGAGTAAGTTTTGGAGGAACATAAGGACTAGAAATCCTCTTCCAATCATTGTGTGTTCTTTCAAAAAATATTTCCTCTCATGACTTTGAGTTTATATCAACTTCAGATTTTTCAACATTTTTATCAAGGGTTGGATTTTCATAAACAGTATCAGCAGAAGGCATGATGTTCTCAATCTGAGGGTTTTTCATTTTTTTCCACTCCTAAGTTCAATTGTACTCACATTTTCCTTCCCATTATTCCTCGGATTTACTTGTGGCTGTGAGGGTAAACCACCACTCATTTGATTTGTTATGCAATTAATACCAGAGGGAAGTTGGCCCATTTGAGTCATCAAGGTATTCATTTTGTTATCTTGTTGTTTTGTGTATTCTTTTAGTTCCCTCATTTCCTCTTGTTGTTTCCTCATTGCTTCTTCAAGGTTCCTATCAGATTTTTGAGTGGGAGGGGTAGGGTGAAAATTGATTCCAGAATGAGCATTAGCTTTCTCATTGAAATATCATGGTTGAGAATTAATTAATTGTCCTTGGAAGAATCCTCATGTTTGTTCAGGTTGACGAAATCTTTCTTTTGAGTTGTTGTTCCATCCTTGATTTAAATTTTGGTTGTTTTGAAATGGTCTTTGCTGGTTTGGTTGAAATGGTCTTCCAAGAAAAACTAATTGCAGTTCTCAGGAGGAACTTTCATTTGCGGGCATTGGTCACTAAAATGTTCATTAGAAGAACAAATCCCACAGTGGACATGTAGTTGGAAAGATTATTTAGGTTTGGGTTGGGTTGGTGGGGTGTTATACAACATTATTGACCTTACCATGGTGGTAAGATCAGATGGTTGACTTGCAATTTTTTTGTTTTTGGGACTAGTAGTAGGGAATTATTGTGCAGATTTGACCGAAGAAGGCCTCTAGTTCCATATTCTTGGGCATTATGGGCCATGTTTTCAATTAAAATCCTTGCAGCAGCTGGTGTCTTATCAACTAAAGATCCTCCTGCAGCAGCATCAATCATACTTCTATCAGTGGGACAGAGTCCTTCATAACAGTATTGAATGAGAAGCTTGTCACTAATTTGATGATGGTGGCAACTAAAACAAAGGCGTTTGAACCTTTCCCAATATTCGTGAAGTTTTTCTCCTTGTGTCTCCTTATTTCCACAAATCTCCTTTCAAATGGAGGCAGTTCTAGATGCAGGGAAATTTTTTTCAAGGAAAATATTTTTAAATTCATTCCAATTTCTAATAAAGGTTGAGTGAGAATAGAAAAACCATTCCATAGCAACTCCATCTAGAGAAAAAGAAAATGACCTCAGCTTCATTTGATCGGCATCAACTTCATGAGGTTTCATGTTGACACACAGGTAACTAAATTCATGGAGGTTTTTGTGTGGGTATTCACCAGGAAACCCATTGAATTTGGGAAGATGGTGGATGAAACTAGACTTGATTTCAAATCCAGTAAGGGCATCAGGGTACTCTACAGGATTCTCGTGATTTTCGTCATAGGACGAAGCTAGTTCTTTCAAAGTTCTATTTTAAGCCATTTGGATTTTAGTTTCAACTAAGTCCCTCCTAGGTGTATTGGTGGAAGATTCACTACTTGAAACTTTTATATTATTACCTCTAACCCTAGTGTGAAAAGTTCAATCAATTTCTGAATCTAAAGGTAACAAGTTCGGTTCAGAAGTTCGGGTCATGCAAGAGAAAAAAAAATAACTAAAATAAAATCAACTCTAGAAACCTTCCCGGCAATGGCGCCAGTTGATGTGAGAATTTTTCATGTTGTAAAACCCTCAATCAATATTTTCCCTTTTAATGTAGGACAGTGGTGACCACAGGGTTGTCTCTCGAGAAAGGTTGCAGTTTGAGTTGCAAAACTGTCACTTTTTTTATCAATTTTTTTGCAGAAATGAAAATGGGGATTTGATTAACCATTTGAAAAAAAATTAATTAATTTCTAAAGTGAAATAATTTTAAAGTAAATATAATGTGGGTTTGAAATCAATAATAAAAACAGCGGTCGAAGAAAAGATTCACCCTCTCGGACACTCCCCTCTTCCTTGTATATAAAAAAATATCTCTTTTTTTAAATTCCTAAATGTACCCCCAAGGACCCCCAGGTTTACTCTAAAATTTGAAAATACACCATATTTACAACTTCAATATGATTTATTCCCATCTATAGAAGTAATTCAATTACTTAAATATCTCAAAGTAATTGAACCTAATTGAATTCGCTATGCTCAATGGAAAAACCTCACCAAAGATTTTTAAATAGCGAAGTCAATTGTTCTAATTTATAGATGGAACAATGATCAAAACAAATGGGTTGAAGATATATTTAAGAAAGAAAACAACCAGATTCATTAAAAAATATAGGTTCAAGATAAATTCAAAAAGATATTACACATTAAAATCCAAACTCGGAAAAGAGTGTCCGTCGGGTGTCGTCGTCTGCAACCACTTGCCGCTTAGCCTTCCATCACTTGAGAAGCCTTCATCTTCTCTATTGAATCCTAAAAGGATGTCATCTTCTTAAGGATCAAAATCTCCACCTTCCCCTTCTCACTCTCAAGAAAACTCCCTTTGTGACGGATTGTGTGGTGAAAAAATGGAATATGATTCAGAGGCAGGAGCTCCTCTCATTTTATAGGCAGATTTCATCATCAAAAAGTTGTCACGTTTTCGACCAAATAATTTTCCGATTCACACATGAAACACTTCATAAATATTGTGCATAAATATGTTTTCCATCCACCGTCCAAATTTCAGATTATTTTGACACGTATTGAAGGAGTTATGATTTTTATATTGAAAATCACTTTCTCTGGATGAAGTTTCCTAGAAGCTTCCTTTAAAACGAAATCCCTAAACGGCCATCATAAAAGATTCAAAACGGCTTGAAATTCATTGTGGAGACGGTTTTGGGAGTACTATTTCATATACAGGTTGAATCGCATCATTTGGAGGTTTTTAGGTCAGCATTTGCTTCCATTACTATGGTGGAGTCCATGCAGTCCGCCCGGAAAAATTGTCAACTTCATTGATTTTTTTGGGCATTAAGATGCATGAATATTTTCCTGGTCCTGAAGAAAAATATGATGAAAATAAAATAAAGATTCCAAAAAGATTCTAATCACAAACTGTGGAAATATATTTTTTTCTAAATGTCCAAAATACCCCTGTGATAAAAATCTGTTAAAAATCCAGAATTATGCAATTTAAACATTTTATCCCAAAACACACTCTAAATACAAAATTGTTACAAATAAGATCAAATTGTTAAATTTGTGGGGTTTAAATCAGTTAAATAGAAATTAAAAATATAGGAAATATTAGCTCTATCAGGCGCATCCACCCATTTGTTTCGAGGATGATGATGTTGTTTGTTGCCCTACATTCCCTCTTTCTGAAGGTGGGTGACATCTATTTTATGTTTAGAGATGTTTGATCGTTTATCTAAACAGGATGATGGGATATCACTTCCTTCTTCTTTGGATTCCTCCTCAGAAATCATTACCTAGTCTGGGTCTCCCTTATAGACTGAAGTCATTATTTGTTAAACTCTTCCCAGTGTCATATCTGCATGGACACTGGTTAATTACTTTGCTTCTATCGGGACATTCCAAGGGGTCCGGCCAGGGCAAAAACCTTCAGTCATGGGAGTAGTCATGTTGGACATCAATGGCATCTCTGGATTCTGGAACACTGGCGCGTCTGGGTTTCTTCCCCTTATTATCGGTCTTCTCAAGGGTGTGGAATCTCGAGGTATCCCATGTCGAATGAGGGTAATTATATCATATAGTCATATCTCTAAGGTTTTCCTCATCTTCCCATGTTTAACACAGGGTATGTCGAGAGTTTAACATCTATGGGAGACAGATCAGACTGATCGGAACCCTGACTAGAGTGGATCAGATGGGTGCAACCCCTAGGGGGAACACTGATGTCAGGGATAACACGTGGTTAGTTACCCAGCAACTGCTAGGAGCAGTGGAGAGGTGAATTGACATGATCTCACTGATATATGGTGGCCCTGTTAAGAATCATGATCGATGATGGATGATTAATTGAAGTGGTGGGGGAATGAGATGGAGACGACTTGAGGATGACAATGATATTGGGCTTGAGCCTCGAAGAGACTTCATATGTATCCCTGTAGAATGGAATCAATATTTGCGTAGTCCTATGATCATAGTTCATCTTGACAATGGTTTACCACTTATTGGGGTTCCAACGGCTTACCGCTAGATGTGGTTGACAACAGCTTACCACAAAGAGGGGCTGACAACGACTAACAACTAAAAGGGGATGAACCTCAGAGAGGGTTCCTACGGACCCTGTCTAGGAGACAAAGATCAAAGCCCACGTAGTTCCAGATGTTATGTTGGTGAACCAGTTTGAAGGTATTAAAGACCAATGGTACTTGGTCTTGAACCTCAGGGAGGATTCATACATACCTTGCCTTGGAAAGGGTCAAAGTCCATGTAGTTCGGAATGGGGTTTGGTGAACCAACGTGAAGGGTGTTGGAATGACCAGGTGTTGCTCTTGAACATTAGGGAGGATTTCTATGTACCTTACCTTGGCATGGATTAATGTCCACGTAGTTCAGGATGGTGGGGACAGACGTGAAGAGGGTCAGAATGAATGGGTTTTGGGCTTGAACCTCAAGGAGGCTTCCTACGTACCTTACATTAGCAAAGATCAATGTCTACATAGTTTGGGATGGTGGGGACTAATGTGTAGAGGGTCGAAACCAATGGGTGTTGGGCTTGAACCTTAGGGAGTCTTCCGACGTACCATTCCTTGGCAAGGATTAATGTCCAAGTAGTTCAGGATGGTTGGGACCGATGTAGAATGGGTCAAAACCAATGTGTGTTAGGCTTGAACCTCGAGGAGGCTTCCTACATACCTAGCCAGGGCATAGATTAATGTCCACATAGTTCAGGATTTGGTTTGGTGAAACGACGATAAAGGCGTCGGAACGACCGGGTGTTGGGATTCAACCTCATAGAGGCTTCTTACATAACTTCACTTGGTAATGATCATAGTCCACATAGTTTGGGATGGGGGGGACCGACTTGAAGAGGGTCGAAACCAATGGGTTTTGGTCTTGATCCTCATGGATTCTTCCTACGTACCTTGAGTTGGCATGGACCAAAGTCCACGTAGTTCCAGATGGGTTGTGTGTGGGGCTTGCACTCTGGGATGCCCAGATATATTGTCATGGTAGATACCTACTCATTGCCAATGTGAGTCATGCTTGGGGTGAGAAACGAGATGTAGCAAAGACCTATCGATCAAATTGAGAAAGGTGTGTCTATGGAAAGTGGAATGGGGCTTACCCATGGTTAGGGTTCCAAAGAAGGAATAGGGGCTTACACGTGGAGCAGCCGTAGAGAGATGGACACCGGGGCTTACTCCGGGGTGGAGGACTGGATGGAGACAAAGCCCAAAGGTAGAGTGATTTGGAAATGAAGAAAGGAGGGCACTGGTGCCCATCCCCCCCTCTCTGGTCTTTGTCCAGGAAGAAGATAGGTGGACCGGGGGTGCTAGCTCCTGCAAGAAAAGCTAGGGTGTCACACCAATATAGTTTCCCTTTCTCCATGGACTGACGCTGCTCAAATAAAGATAATATCATTACATGTGAGGAATGGTCCCACTCTCGTGGAGACCAGTGGGCCTATAGAATTTCTATGGCGGGGGACCCCACATGTGATGCATGGGGTGAGGTCACAGTTTAATGACATGTTTTTTGGACGATGGTGTTGGAAAGTTTAAGGTCTTGTAGCTCGGATGAGGTGGGTACACTCCGCACCCCTTGGAATTACATGACTAATACCCACCGACCTTGGGGAAGGGAAGGCTTCGACAACATCATGCTAAGGGGTGTTATGGAGTGATCCACTAAGGGGTCCACGTTAGTATGGGTATATGAAGAAGAAATAACCATTAGTGTGCCTATGGGATGAAGCATAAGGAGAAGAAACACAACCGGAAGTATCATCCAAGGGACTTTGAAATTTCATCACAAAAACCAAAAAGGTCGCACTGGAAAAAGAATTATAGAGCAACATAGTTCGTAGATATAATCCTTGTGAATATTTGGTGCTCCATGAAGTGGTGGGGTATCGCAAATGGAAGCGCTTCTCAAAGTGAAGTGCCCTAGCCTACACATTGGGAATAGGTGCATATGGAAGGTGATTCATGATGTGTAAAGGAATTCGTAGTTCAATGCCTCATGATGCAAGGGTGCATTGTGAAGGATATCATGGTGAAGCAATGTGCTTCACGAAGTACAGTGGCCCTGTCATATCATATGGGTCACATGAGCATGAAGGGTGATTCGCGAAGCACAAATGCTCTCCAACAACCTAAGTCCCCTTGGGGATCTCATTCCTTCACGGAGGCTCATGGGCTCTGAGAAGGGAATACCTCTTTGAAGAGGGGATGAATTCATGCAAAAGGGAAGGCACTTCACGATGAAAAAGTGCCTTTAAGAAATCATGGTTCTTACTGAAGAGATTGCTACGCGATTTGGGAGATAAGAAGGAGAAAGGTTGGTGGATCTGTCTGTTGGTCTCAAGGGGAGCCTGGTATTTATTGGAAAGTGGAACTGTGAAGTAGGGATCGCTTGGTGTGAAGACGAAGCTTGCTCTGCATCAGGTTCGCGAACGTCAAGCAGGTTCGCAGAGCAACCCACCTCCTCGCTCTGTGGCGAGTCGCGATCATCAAATTAGTTTGTGGTGCATCCAACCTCCTTGCTCCACGGTGGGCCACGAACTTCAAATTAGTTCATGGTGCATCTCACCTCCTTGCTCCACGATGGGTTGAGAACATCAAATCCCTTCATGGAGCATCCCACATCCTTGTTCTGCGGGGGGTTCACGGAGGGGGAGCTTGGCATTGGCCGCAGGGCAATGGGGCTCCATGCTCCATCTTAGCGAGACAGCCCCTAAGGCTTTCTGTTTGTTCTGTCCTTCCCAAATTTTGGCGCCAAAAATTCCCCAATCTGATTTTGAGCCTTGGAGAAATTGAGGGTCAAATTCTGCGGTCCAATCACCAAAATTCTCAAACCATTGCGAATTTGCCTCACGAAGAAGGCTCGCGAAGCTGCCTTGCGAAGAATGCTTGCGAAGCGGAGCAGCGACGTGGGGCTAAGCACACCGCGTAGATCATCACATCTAGACACGCTACGAATCACTGGGGGTCCTCGCCTATAAATAGGGGATTTTACCACTGTTATTACCTTTATATTATCCACGATTTTGTCTTTTAGCACTCTCAATTTGTGAAGATCCATGTACTCAACCATTTCTCTCTGCGAATCATGCATTCTCCTTCCTGGCGCACATCGAGTCTTTGACATCCCGTCAGAGTGCTTTGCGACATGCATTAGAAGTCTGGGGTAGGGCTTTGTGAATTGCCTTCACGAACGATCTCTGAAAATGTGCTTTATGAACCAAGAGCAAATATACACCAAAACTCAATGGTTGAATGGCTCATCAAGAAGTAGCTAGGGGGTCCTTGCAGATGCTGCCTAAAGGGAGGATATTGAGAATAGATTGGGTTTAGTGGCGTTGATATGGAGCCACTCCGACCATGAGTCATTAGTGGAGTTGTGGTTGGCAAGCCAATGAAACTATTTTATATTAAAATGGATTCTTTAGTACGAATTTGGTTTGATGGATGATGTCTGCATCCCTGAAGCATGTAAGGACAACCTAGATTGCAAGTTCTGGAACACATCATGCTAGCGGCAGTGGTTTAGGGTGGCTGACAGCCATGCCTGGGAGTACTTCACACTCAACATTACTAATTTCTTGTATAATCATCTGAATAATGTTGAAGGTAAGGGACTGCAGTAGGAGACATCCCCCATCTATACCAAACAATCTTGATGGAATCCTTGAGGAACCCTGGAAAGGGGTGGTCCGATGAGTGGGACGTGTGCCAGGGAGGCAATTTCACATATGATTGGGCTTGGGACTATTGAGTAGTTTCTTCATGTGAAGTGTTTCGGGTTGAGCTAAGGAGAGTGGGCTGGTATGAAGCACTTGGGCCTCCAAATTGCACATATATCAATCGAAGCTGCTGATTCCAGAGTTACTAAGTAGGTGGCTATTGAGGACCAATACATTCT
The DNA here is from genome assembly GCA_963277665.1 of Viscum album. Taxonomy (NCBI): domain Eukaryota; kingdom Viridiplantae; phylum Streptophyta; class Magnoliopsida; order Santalales; family Viscaceae; genus Viscum; species Viscum album. Next base: position 1,564,600,715 of record OY728142.1, on the reverse strand, counting down.
ATTTACACCATGGGGAGGTTGGCATTCGTTTATGCGATGTGCATCAGATCATGGGGGTCTTGATACTAGGGGAGATGTTTGATGAATTCCTCTGAGTTATGGGTGTGTGGGAGGATCTAGAGAAAATTCTATCGCTGGTGATAGAGATGATGAAGCTGGTGCCCACATAGGACAAGAAAGATGTGAGAGACGTCCTCTTCAGACGGTGGTTCAAGCAGTTTCTGAACTTCTCGGAAGATAAATAGTTTCTGGTGAGGCCTTAGACTTTCTTGAAGGGGGAACAATGGGGAAATGAGCACTCTTACTAGAAACTCTTAGAGGAATTCTAGCAGAAAACCAGGGGATTCAATGTCATTCTTAGTAGTAACCAGTAGTCAGGCTGGTGGCAATCATCATGGCTCTCATATATGGTTGGATCCTGCTGGTGAGGGACATGAACATGGATGTGTGACCAAGAACATTTATCAAAGCATCAATGTTGGTTATGGGAGGGTGGGTGAACCTCGTAATTCTGATTCTCCCCAAGATGTACAAGATGTTGTGGCATATCAGCGACGGGAAGAGGAAAAATAGGATATGATTCCATTCCACCTCCTATATGGGTGGACAATGGTGCATGTTAGGGGAGTCTATGAATACCCAAACCCCATATCCCCTCCTAGGTTGGACTTCTGTCTTTCCATTTTGAATATAGTGGGGAGCTTTCTGGCTAAGATGACTGTGCAAGTGGTACTGAACCGAGTGTGGATAGTGAAGGAGTTAAAATTTCATCTGTGCCTACTACTAATTAGTGTCTTCACGGAAGATGGAAAAGTAACAGAAGTGAATCGGTCCTACGTCCTTTCCTTTTGAGGTGGATTGCTGGTGGAAAGAGTGGACCGTGAGCCCCTCTGTGAGTTGTACACCCCACACCGATTATCTAGGCAATTTATTTTCATGTGGTGATTGACCCCACAGGTCAATTTGGGGGTGTGCTATGAGGAGAACCCATGCGTGATGTGGAAAATGTGTCTCATTTTCACGCGGGAGTATGGGATGATGCGGAATGATCTACCTCCGCCTACAACCGTCTTTGGGTTGGTGAAGGAGTATGTAAAAATATGGGAGGTGGCTTACCCAAGGGAGATGCTGAAGCAGCCAACCATGCGATCCGGTTATGGTGCCCCACTCCATCCTTGAGGTCTGGGCCATAAGGTGGAAAGGACAACTTGTAGTGGTAGAGCTTCCATGGCCTTGAGACCCGCACTGGTTGAATGTGAGGCCATAGTGGTGGATCCAACAATTGAGGCGGACCCAATGGTCCTAGAAGAAATGAGTTATCTGGACGGGGGGCTGCCAAGAAGATTTCAGAGGATATCCACCCAGGCCCCAGGGAAGAGGTTTCTCCATATATACATGCTATAGAATGTTGCCTTATTAGAAGGCCTGGGACATCTGGAATGTCAATATCCAATTCCTCAAACCGTCTGAGATGTTGAAACATTTAAACCATCTCTGGATGGACTTTCCATGAATTGTCCCTATCAGATTCAGCTTTGCAATTTACCAGGCGGAGGTAGAGAAATACCTAGCAGAGCTGGAATACATTGTGCATTCTCGGAATTCCCCTAATCTAATGACAGACCTGGTGAGGGTGATGTTATATTGAATGGTCCCGCCACATTTTTCATCCACTAAACTAACAGATAACATACCTATGTCGTAAGAATCAGACGAGTCCACTTGGGGGGGGGGGTGGCCAATTAAGGGAGACCATTAGAGGAGGGAGAAGTTGTTAATCAATACTCAGACATTGAATAATTTGTATAGGACCTAGAGGTTAAATCCCAATCCCACTATCCAGGGTCTGCTTCAAGGTCATTATGGACTCCTTGAAAATACATGAAATGTGCAGGAGGGTCTCATACACAGAACCTGCTCCCTCCCCTCAATAGATGTTGGTGTGGGTCCCTCAGTATCTTCACCTACAGCAGCATTGAATACTACGTCTAGCGGGGCCAGGACACCCGAGGTGGCTCCCCTATAGCATTCAATACTTCCCCCAATATGGGGGGGGGGGACGCCTTGGGGTCCCGATGGAATCACCTAAGAGCGAGTCCATTAATTCGATCTTTGTAAGTATCCTCTACCAAATTCATGGTTTTCACCCATTGACCATGTCAACTGATGTCGATGTACCTTTTTGGAGTGAATCGTTCTTCATGCGGTGTGGGATGTCTTAGTATGGTTGGTAAGGACTTTAGGCAACACATTTCCCAGGGGACTTCCGGTGATTGTGGAGGCAGATATCCTGACTGACCAAAATGCAGTGCTCCTGATAACTAGTGGGACCGTCAGCGGGGCTGAGCTCGATATTATTGAGATGGGTGTAGACGATGAGGATTGATCAGACAAACCATGTCCCACATTGCCTTATCAAACACCATATGTGGACACTACCGAAAAGTTCTTGGGGGTATTCCTAGCAAATGAGCATGCCAACCACGTCGTCTGGGGTGAGACAACCTCTGATGAAATGCATAGAAAAATATTCCATCACCGAGTGTGGAAGCTGATCAAGGGCTTCATCGAAGACACCCCAAGTGCAATGGCTGGATGCGATGGATATACTTAGCTCACGGTTTTGTGGACTGTGTGCTGGTTGAGTGGATGCCCAACATCCCCAAAATCTCATCCAAGATCTTATGGCGAAGATGATTAGGGAGTATGACCATGGCCTCTGTGTGGGATGGTAGTGGAGGAATGAGGTGAACATCAAGAGGCATCAGGAGGCTGTAAATGAGGTTCAGTGGCAGTAGGTCTAGGCAGATGAGCACTCAGCCTCCCTCTATGTTCAATCCGAGCTAATATTGTGATTGAAGGCCCATCTGGTAGAGGCCGAAGAATCCATGAAGAAAGCCTCAGAAGAGATGACCGTCATCCATACATGCGTAGAGTAGGCCCAGATTGTGGATGATGAATTGTGCCCCATCACTTCCGAGGAGGAGTGGGAGCTAAGGATACAACAACAAATCCTAGTCGCCACAAGCCAGAGGGTGGCAGAGGTGCAAACTTCTTTTGATTAGGTTAACCCATCCATGGGAGGGATCGACCCTCTGGTGTTGTAAGGATCACAAAGCCTTGAATGTACTTTCATGATTTGATTGTTTTATGCCATATGAATGCATGAGTTTCATTTTTTTGTATTGGTTTTACACACATCTGTTATATTCGTGAAATTCCCAGTGATCAGTTCCCAAGCTCACGCGAGTGAAGCCCAGTGTGATAAATAAGGGGTGACCACTATGTTATTCTATCTGAACATAATAATGTCAACCAAGCTTCTAGCATCTGGTGTTTTCACAACCACTCCATATTTCTGGGAAGAGAAGGGGGAGGCCAGATTGGAGGACTAGGACATCAAAAAATCAATGTTTCATCCTTCCAATGTGCTTTAGTGCACGAGCAGGGTGATGTAATGGGAATTAGAAATAATCAAAACATAGGAGAGTGGAATGTGTGAACCAGGATACGCAAAATTCGGAACATAGTGAGGGTGGCGTGCTAATGAGGGATGCTTTTTTATAATGCTTGAAACATAGTATTCATATTGTACTAGCATGACATGGGGGTAAAAGATGAGGGTCATCTAATTACCATATTTGAAACACAGGTCCTGACATTGAATATTATCGATTTGTCTTCTAGAACGTTGGCCTAGGATATTTGGTGAGAAATTTGATTAGCATACAAGATTATAGGGGGTTCTTTCACACGTGAAAGGGGATGAGGGTCTGAATAGAGGGCACATGAAGCATGGAAGGAGGAGTTATGGGTTGTTCTACTGGGGTCCAACGCTCTTGAAATCACACCACTATGGTGGAAACAGAATAGGTGGGTGCATCTGTCTGATAAGGAGTCATACATACATATGAAGGTGATAGACATGTAGTTTCACATCGTATGATAAATATGGTCGTTTAAAGGTAAGATCCAAGGAAGGGAGTTTGTGGAGCGGTAGCCATAAACCCAACAAGAATTAGGACCTGTAGTCTGGATCACACCACATATCCATGGAGGATGTTCTTTAGGTTAAGGGACCAAAATTTAATGTATGGTTGGGCCCAAAGCATAGTGGTCGGACACTCCTATGTGCCCCATTAGTATGGGAATCAAGTCGAACGTAGTTATGAGAGAGCAGTTTAATGTCATGTGGGACGATAAAAGGAATGTGTGTCATGGCTATTCCAGTACACGTCCTACCAAAACTACTAAACCCACATGATTCGTGCTCTATGTGAGAAACAAGAAGTAGTGGTGGGACATTTTTGACACAGGAAAGAACATGTTATGGGAGAGGGGACGCTAGGTGATTGACATCTCAATGATGCTGAACCCATCTATATAATGCACCTAGATGCGTGAAAGAGTAAAGACAAGTTTGTTGGAATTTCACTTGAACATTAGGAAGTTGGAATATGTGAATCATGATGCTTGAGATTTGGACCACAATGATGGTGGCATGACGAAAGGGGATAGATATTGACCATGTTTGAAACATAGCATCCATATCGTGTTAACATTATATGGGGACAGACAGATGGGGGTTGTCCACTGACCAATTTCGGAAGACATGACCTTTCAAAAATGTCATTCAGGGTCTTCAGTGATGTTGGCGAAAGATGGTAAGTTCGACAATGTGGCATGAGACCAGGCTGTGAAGGGGGCCCCATCGGATGCGGAAGTGGATGAGGATCAAAATATGGGGCTCAGAATGCTTTGACATGGAATGAGGGGAATGTCCTCATGAAAATTCTTCACTCTGGACTCTTTATCAAAACACATCTGAGTACGACAATAAGACATATCAGATAGAGGGAGTCGAGTCCCTTCCTAAGGACAAGGTCCATGGGGTTGGAAACATCCAACTTAAGGTCCTTGGGTGGACCATTAAGGGGGATTGTTTTAATGGACTGTGTGAAGGGTGGTGAAATAACAAAGCATGATGCGTAGTTCCCATATGTAGTTCTTAGTTTAGGGTCATTGAACTCAGACTAGGTTGGGAAAAGACATATGGGGCACATGGTGCGGTTATTGAAAAACTCAGCAAGAATGAGAACCCATGAGGTACTCACCACACAACATGTTCATGAAAGAGTTTGTGCATCGGGGCCAAGAAGGGGGCATGATTATAGGTTCCTAGGTCTAGACCCGAATACAATATGTATGGGTGTTCCTATGTATCCCATGAGTATGGGAATCAAGCCATATGTAGTTCTAGAAGATATTGGGTGGTTCGACATCTTACGGAAAATATGCGGGGTGATCTTAGTTTAGGGTCATAGAACTCAGATGAGAGGTGGTAGGGAATTCGGGAGACACATGGTTAGGTAATTATGAAACCCAAAAGGAATTCGGAACTTGGGGTTACGATCAACATTTGTTTCTTGAGGATGTTTTAGGTCGAGGGACTGAAATTGAAAGTTGGGCTGGGCCCGAGGTGAAGTGCACGGGTGTTCCTGCGTATCTCATGAGAATGTGAATCAATCCACATTTAGTTCTTGGAGACAAGGTATGTTTCCAGTTCTAATGATAATAAGGTTGTGTGGGTTTTCCCATTGCACTAAAATAAGCGGTATTTGATAGATCATGATTGTATATTATGATGAATGGGCTTTTTTGAAGTGACAAAGGTAGGATAGAATGTCAAGGAATTGACACAATAATCAAGCCATGTGCGGGTGTTGAAAAAATGGTATGATGTGTGACCAATACCAACCATGATGAGCCCTCTAGTGAGGACACCATGATGCAGTGCCGTTTTTCATCATGCAGGTAGGATGATAATGTCACGGTTTAGGGTCATGTGAAGGGACCAAGAGACATAGTTTAACATCATATGGCTTGGACCTATATAGATGAGATGAGGTTTAGAAGAGAATGTTCATGATGTGATAAAGCATACCCGGTGTGAATGAGAACGAGGTCCACATCACACAACACACGATTCGGAAAGAGAAACCTCAGGCCAAGGGGCTAGAAACGGTTAGACAATATGGGACAAGAGAGGCTAACTCTCGGTTCAGCTGGACATGATGATGAGATGTCTGGGTCTTCCTACATATCCCATGAGGATGGTAATCAAGCCATACGTAGTTCTAGAAGATTCCTTTTAACATCATGTAGGATAACATTCAATTTAATGTCATATGGGAAAGGATGTAGGAGGAACTAACTACTATAAAGGGGCGTACACGGTGCTATTATTGCTCAACCGATGCAAATGAGTGAATAAGCCCACACGCGCCGCACCACGAGGTCCTATAACTGTTAGATCCCAAATGGAAGAACATAATAAAGGAACCATAAAGGGATCATAGTTTCAGGTCTTAGAGCTCAGACCATGGAGAAGAAGAACTCTTCAAAATAGGCACAAACCTTGGTCCAATCTCTAATCCTACATGATTTGAACACGGTGTAGGAATCAAGAGTGGAGGAGGTCCTTATAATGATTGGAATGTGCCAAAAGGGGAAGCTTGTGTGGAGGCTCGAAGAACGCATGACCATGACTTTGTCCTCTTAACGTGTAAATGGGCACTGAGGGATAGAACAAAGAGTGTCAAGATTCCACTTGGACATGATGGGGTGGAAATATGATGTGAATCATGAAACAATTTTTTTTGGCATAATGAGGTTGGTTTGACAATGGACGATGACATTTGACCATGTTCAAAACACAGAATCCATATCGTGTGACCAGAAATGGGAACAAAAAATGAGCGTAGACCGCTGACCGTACTCGCAACACAGGACTTCTATCAATTTTTTGTTCGAATCCCTCGAGGACATTAGCCAAAGATTATTGAAGACCCCTTGTTCCAAGCATCCATGCCAGTTCCGGGTCCCTTCAGATGTGAAAGATGATAGAATCTCTAATGAAGGGGAACAAGAAGCCTTAAAAATGGGTGACATCATGTCCAGATAGAATTTTACACTCTTGGTGCTGGACTAGAGTACTCTTGGTAACATTAGACAATAACTAAAGAGGGTAAATAGACCAGACTGAGAGGAAGTTGACTAAAAAAATGATTATATGGAAAGGGAGAGAAGGCCACTCAGTAGAGAGACATATGTCGCATGGTTGTTGTAAACCCTTCGTGAATGGGGACATAAGGCCATACTACACTGTATTTCCCTCTCCAAGAAGAACGCAGGTCAAGGGGCCAAAATGATGGGGTGATTTTCAAGAAGTGGGGATTGACCCGAATACTAGGCGTTGGCGATGTCCAATGAATCCCATAATGATGGGAATCGATCAACACATAGTTCTAGAAAGTGTCATGCAGTTAGATGTCACGAAGCAAGGACATGAATAATGGAAAGACGCCCCATCAAGGGATGTGTGTGTCACAATGAGTAACATGATTTGAATGTGGACATAATCCCATATCAAAACATACAATCCTAAGTGAGAACTTGGGATAGGGGCCCGAGAAGGTTGAGGGACCTGAGGCTGGGCCGTAGACATAAGGTCACAACCAGCTTATAGTTTAACATTTTGCTGTGAGGAGGATAGTGATCTTAGTTTTAGGTCATTATGCTAGGAACGTAAATGATAATTTTATTGTCATATTCATGGGACAGCTAAACAAAAAGGGTGATTCATCATGCCTATGGAAGACCACAGAGTGACAACAATGATCCGCAACACAACATCCACCCTTGTCTAACGGAGGAAAACAATTCCGTGTCAATCGTCGACCATATTTTCAACATGGGACTTGTACCAGCTCGTCTCGCAATATCCTTGGGGACGTAGGCCCAAATTGTAGGAGATCCCTTATTCTATTTATTAATTCCATTCGGGGGTTCTTTTGGATTTGGAAGATGATGGGTACCCCAAATGATGGGGTTCAGAAAGCGTGGCAGGGCTTATGTTCATGGAGGCGATGATAAATGGAGTGATATCTCAAGGGGGGCATGTGCGGCATGGTGAAATCGCCCGACGTGAATCAGGACGTGAGTCCATACCGCACTACACAATCCAAAAATGAGAACTCGGGCCGAGGGCCCTATTGTTGAGAATCCTAGACAATTGTATCCATATGAAATTTCATGTGGGGATTGCTTCATCATATATCATAAGCCCATGCAAGCAACGCTCAGTGTGGGAAACAAAGAGTGTGACTCAGCCTTTCCCGTCACATAAGAGCATGATAGCTGGAATCAACTGAGGCAGACCATGACATACAGATACATCAGGTTAGAATGAAATGCTACGATCAATGTTTGGGACATATGGGGTTAGGGACAAGGACAAAGGATGGATGTTAAACAACTTCAAAACACATCATCTATAATGTGTGACCTAAAATGTGAACAACAAACGAGTGTCGACCACTGACCATGTTGACAATGCGGGACATATATCATTTTTTTGTCTGAAACCCTCAATGATGTTATACTGAGATAGTAGGAGAGACCTTGGGCTGAGAATTCATGCCATTCAGGGGACCTTCCATATGTGAAAGATAATGGAGTCCCAAACAAATGAGTGAGAGAAGCATATATGTGACCATGCAATTTATCGTCAAGAAGGGTGGTGACCGAGGTGAAAGTCTCCATGGGGTGGGATGTATGGAAGTTTCGTGATGAAATCGACAAGAATCAGGGAGGAATCCATCACTATGCCATGTGTTCTGACCTGGGTAGGAGATTATAGACTTTGGGATGGGCCAACAGACAAAATTTTAGGGCGTTACTGCGTATCCCTTGAGGATGAGAGTCAAGACACACGTAGTTTTTGGAGGCCAAGCAGTTTAGAATCATGCAGTGAGGATGTGTGAGAATTGAAGAATGAGGAGGGATCACATGGTCAGACTTTCATACTCTCGATATGTTTGGATCCAAACAAATATGCACTACAGAATTTTGGGTCTCTCGAGAGAACTACACCTACGAGGTAGTCGGAGAAACAAAATTGGGGGCTAGACTCAAAACACAATATCTCAGTGTTCCTATGTATCCCATGCAGATGGGAATCAGTCCATATGTAGTTCCAAGGGTGGATTTGAACATCTTTCCGGATGATGTATAGATTAATTTCATGCGGGACATGGTCCTTTAGCGTCTTGCAGGACCAGCCGTTTAGGTTCATGCATGACCTGGTAGTTTAGTGTCATGCATGAAGAATCTGAATCATGAAATGTATTTCTTAAGGAATTTGGCATTGGTGGGAGGTGTTATGTGATCACCATCCTTGGTCACCAAAGAGTATCCATCATTGGGGTAAACCATGTGTACAATGTAAGGTACTTCCCATTTGGGCACCAACATGGGTGTTTTCCTACTAAGTATCATTGGAATCCTAAGGGCCAATACCAATTTTCCGTGAAAGATGGAGCAGAGGCGAACATTCTTGTTGAAATCACTTGCCATCTAGTTCTGGTGCCTTTCCAGATCGTACAGGGCATGAAGCCTATTCTCGTCAAGCTCTTCTAGATCATCCAGATGGATTTCAACTACTTTATCTGGCGCATACTGATCGTAGATATTTGTGCCTAATGAGGGAAACTGAATTTTGATGGGCATGATGGCCTTTGTCCCTACCCCAGGGAATATGAGGTCACTAGGGTGGAATTAAAAGTTGTCGTATGATATGCCCAGAGGCCATTTTGGAGTTTGTCCAGCCAACTCTTCATGTTTTGACCTACCATTTTGTTCGAATGTCAGAGAGGGTTTTGTTGAATTCCTCAATCTATCCATTTCTTGTGCATGATAGTAGGAGGTATGGATAGAACTGATGTTGTACTTAGTGTACACTTTCTTCAACTCAGCTGCCCAGAAGTTTATGTAGTTATCAGTGAGGATGGCATGCAGGGCTCCAAATCAGTAAATTGTGTTTGTACTCACAAAGTCAACAATGGCATGGGACCTTACCTCCTTGAGAGGAAATTTATCTTCCCACATGAATAAAAAATCTCTATCAGTCAGGATGAACCTGCACTAGCGAGCTGTCTCATGTGGATATGGTCCCATGACATCTAGTCCCCATACATCAAATGACCAAGTGTACATGGTGGAGTGGATAGGATTTGGTGGCTGATGCATGATGTTAGCATGAATTTATAATGGATGTCACCTCTTGGAGAACTTGATGTAATTATGGATCATGGAAGACCAAAATTAACCTAGTCTTTGGATCTAGAGAGATAGCTTCGGACCACTCTGATGAGAACCACATGAACCTGCATGAACCTCTAGCATGACTTGAGAAATATCGACTCCATGAATGAAACAGAGGATAACTCCATCAAAACTGCACTTGTGGAAGATATTCCCTTTGCCAGGGTTGTCTTGGAGGGTGAATTGCACCGCGCTGCACCAGATTCAGTCACACTCGGCCCGATCATCTAGGAGATTATAGTTCTGGAGGTACACGACAAAGGGGGTTCTCAAATCAAGAGTCACATCAATCATTGCATCCTGGGGACCAGGGGGTCCTGCCGTGGAGGCGCATATGGTATGTTGGCTTACCAGTGGGAAATCATTTTCATCTAGGGTGATGGAAGCAATGCCTATTCGTTGCTCTACATGGATAACTAGATCATCATGTTCGGGCATTGCATGTGATGCAACAACGTTGGCTAGGGCGTCAGCCCAGCCATTTTGAGATCAAGGGACATGATTAACTTCTGGCCGAGATGGGAACTAGGACATTAGATGGAGAGTTCTCTCCAATAAGGGTATGAGTTCATGCTTTCTGACGCCATATTCCCCATTGATCTGCTTTATTACTAGTTCGAAATCCCCTTTCACATGAAAATGTGGATCAACAATCTTGAGGTCCAGCTTGAGGTGAGTAATGAGGGCCTGATACTCTACCTCAGTGTAGGTGCAGCCTTATGAAAACATGAGTGAGTTTGGAAGAATAGCTTTTTCTGGGGTAATGAAGAGGATACCCAAGCCTACTCTGTTGAGTCTTGGATCATTGAGCCTTCTACCAGTGGAGCTCCAGGAAGAACTATCAAAATGCATCTTCCACCACTGCATTTATTGGTCTTCCGAGAGGATTGCCTAATTGGAGAAATAGAGGTCCAGGGACTGGTCAGTAGGAGACAGAAGGGCAACATGGAAGTATGCCAGTTCTTGTCCCTTGATAGCCTTCGAAGGCATAAACCAGATGTCGAACTGCTGGAGGATTACTGCCCACCGAGATAGACAGCTTGTCAACATGGGGCAGTTGAAGATGTACTTCATTGGATCTACACGGGACACCTGATGTACATCATGGTGCTTCCGGTAATGTCGCTACATCTGTACTGTGAATACCAGTTCTAGGAAACTCTTCTCACTATGGGATTCTATAGTATTCGTATCGAGGAGAATGCGTTGAGGTATTAAAGGCTATTATCCATCCCCTCATTGTTCTTCTGAATGAGAAGGGCGCTGAGAGATAATTTCAGAGTGGTCACATAAAGGACCATCAGCTTTCCAGAGATTGGTGGCATTAATAATGGAGGATGGAGCAGATACTTCTTAATTTCCTCAAATGAGGTCTAACATTCTTCATCCCACTCATAGAGTGTGCCATTCTGCATGAGCCTAGAAAAGGGCATACACTTATTGGAAATATTTGTGATAAATTGGCGTATATAAGGTAAGTGTCCTAGGAACCCTCAAAGCTCCTAGAAATTTCATGAGGGAGACATCTTGAGTATGGCCTTGATCTTCTCCAAGTCGATATCGATGCCCTAGTATCTGATAACTATGACTAGAAACTTTCTAGAGGTGACCTTGAAGGTGTAACCCAAGGGGTTCATCATTAGGTTATCGGAATGAAGGATGTCCGACACTTTCTCAAGGTCTTTGAGATAGTCCTGACACTAGTGAGATGTGACCACCAGATCATCCACATAACATTCCTAAAACATTCTGAGAATCAGGTTAAATAAGAGTTGCATAGCCCGCTGATAGGTGTCAACTTTATTCATTAAACCGAATGGCATGACTTGGTATCAAAAATTACCTTGTGGTTAACAGAAATTTGCAGACTCTTCATCATCATGGGACATTCAGAAGTATATATATCAAGAGTACCCATCCCTGAAAAAGAGAGTTTTGAACCCAGTTGTAGCATATATCAACAATTCTGTCATTGGAATGAGAAAATCATATTTCAGGCAGGGACTGTTGAGATCTAGAAATTCAATGCTGTCTCTGATTTTTTTTATTCTTCTTAACTAGAACAATGTTGGCTAGCCATTTGGGGTAATCTACCTCCCTAAAACATTGGCTCTGATGAGGTTGTAAACATCTACCTTAGCCATGTCACCATGAGAAGGGTTCATATTTCTGAGAGGCTTCTTGAACCCATGAAGATTTTCTGAGAGACCGAGGTGGTGGATGGATACCTTAGGATCTAGTCCAGACATCTCAATATAAGTCCTGGAGAACACATCACAATGCCTATGTACTTCTATTTCTCCTCAAGGGGCAAAGAGGCACTGATCAATGCAGTTTTCGGGTCTTCCTTACTACCAATGTTCACCTGTACCAATTCATTGACTATGGCAGACACACCCTCTTCAAAGGCAGGAGGATAATCCTATAAATATTTTTATTCACTTATGAAGGAGGGATCCTCAGTGGGAGGAGTTTCTTATGAGTCGGAATATCATTAAGGGAAGCTGGTACCAGCCAAAGCGGTAGTGGACACTGCATCAGAAGGCTCTTGTGCTGCCACAACCATAACGATGAAGGTTGTCGATCAAATCCCATCTATTCTTGGGTCCAAGGGGCCACATTTGATGATGTCATGGAAGTAGTGGAACATCGGCTTGATATGGTTAATTCTATCCCAGCCAAAAAATAAAGTATGGAGTATTTTTGTTTCCATTGAGTAGACAACCTGATATCTTATTGGAGTAGGAGGCTTTGGGATCACCTGAGCATAATTTTTATAAAAGTACGAGGTGATTTTTTATCATCCCATTGAACCGCGAATGTGTTTCCTCCACGTTCCAGAAAAAACGAATCATTGTTCCACATATGGGGTTGTAGCCACCAATCGGTGGACTCGAAAGACATAGGCATCTTCAAGATCTATTTACAGGTCGGTGGTAACCATGGCATGATCTACCTCGTTAGTTTGAATATTTTTGTTCTTGATCTTGTAGTAATTGACATCTAGGAAGTCGGATTCAATAGATGAAAAGGTAGTTGTTTCACCTTCATGCATTCCCACTCGACCATTAAAAGAGTACTTGAGTCACTGATTATATTATAAGGGAACCACCACATGTTGTCGGAGCCATGGTCGATCCATCAACACATTGTAGGCATCATCATAAGAGACGATCATAAATGTCGTACTGGAAACTAGACCACCAAAATGGGTATTCAAGAGGATCTTTCCCACCAGTGTCTATTCTGCCTTGTCATAACCATGTATTCTTATGTCAGAGGGGCTCAAATAATCTTCAGACAATCCCAGTTTTGTCCATGTCTGAGTCGAGATTATGTTAATCCTAGAGCCCGTGCCGATGAGATAGCAGAAGACCTCTAATTCATTGAACTGACTCGTGATGTACAATAGGTGAATGTTCCAATGTATGGGAGAGCCTTCATCTTCCCCAGAGAATAAGATAATGTCCTGGCATTCAATATTTTTGACTGCCTCAGTGTGGAAGGAATTTGAGGTAGCTACTTCTGTCTCAAACTAGAGGGGGATTATTAAAGCCTCGGAAAAGGACTCACACATGTTTAAGGATTGGAGAAGAGTCTCAAGGATGGGGATCCTTTCCGGAATTCTGGAAAGGTTTTAGAGAAAATCATACTTCTGTGCTAGGTGTAATCTATTACATAAAGGAGGTCTCCCTATGACAGGAGGTATGGAAGGCCATGTCCGCTAGACCGGTGGATGGCTAGTGCTGGGAATGTATTGCTGCTCGCTAGTCGAAAACTATGGAGTGCCTACCAGATGAGGGCCAGAGGGATCAGACTGTTCCTTAAGGAAGCGCGGATGATCTCGGTGAGGCCTGGGAAGATCTTTCTGATCCAGTAGCATGAATGTTGGTGAAGGAAGACCAGATGTCACCAGATGAGAAGGTAGCGCTGGCTGAGCTCTGTGATGAGCATGTTGTTGGGTTTCTGTAGCATGCATGACCTAGTTGTACATGCTGACTGAGGCACTTTGATGGCCCATATTGCCATGACTCTATCGATGCTGATGATATCTGGGGACATTGGGAGGATCAGCTTGGCACTACTCATTGTCAGGAATCACCTAGTGGTTTTTCTATCTTTACGGTACACACCAAGTTATACCCTTTACTGTCACTTAAAGATTCATCAGCTACTCAATGGATTCTGGGAGGAATTTCCATCTCCAGGGGAAAGAAGTTTCCGAGAGTACGTGATGATGACGACATTGGTGGGGAACTTTTTTTCCCTTGCACCATCGGTGATTTCTCTTCTGGGAAGAGGACGACTAAGACGACGATACAGAGGTAGAAGATATGAATTTTGAAGGCTTTGAATGATTTATGCCTATATAGATGACTCTATGGGAATGGGATAATGTTTTACAAGACATCTGGTCATCATACTTCTAGGACCCACTGTTAGAAACCGGATACCACTCGCCCTTGCTATCACTGTTGTCATCTGGCCTCACAGAGAAACAAGAAACCTCTGTCATGGCTAGGCCTAACCAGAATATATTGTTATATACCTGGTCTTGAAGCCATTATTTGAACACATATCATTGTTTTATAGTTCTTCATAGGATCATGTGATTAGGGTAGTAGTTAGTGTGATAAATGAGGTTCGACTCTTCTGGCCTTCTACACTAAAGAAATGTACAATCTGCTGCTACAGGTCACTGTGGAAGTAACCATGGACCTGAGCCTTATTGAACTAGTATGTCTTGTTTCTCTAGTATGGTAAGGGGAACCTTGGAGCATGACCCTGAAGAGGTGCTGCAGGAGCCTGTTTATCTCACATAGTAGGCGGAGGCCCATTACGCGGGGGATCCTTCCAATTATGAGATTGGAGTTGCTGGGTCGGAGGCTGAACCTGAGGTATAGGGACTCTACGAGGCTATGGAGAAAGCTCCACTAGTAACAATTCTAGTTTCCCGGGGGCTTCTATTTGGGCCACTGCAGTGGCTTCAGATTTGGCAACCCTTCTCACAAGGTTTGCAGGAGGCAACAGACGTGCCTACTTAGCATGCTGTAAGGCTTCCTCTAGGTGCTGGGCCTTATAAGAGAAGAATCTGAATCCCTCGAGGTTATACTAGTTAATCAAAGAGTGGACCAGTTCATTCTTAACATTTCCTATGAACATATTCAACAATTTCTCATGAGTTAGTGGAATGTAAAGGGAGTATGTGAGCCCGTTCCACCAGGTGAAAAAGTCTGCAACGTGCTCATCAGGCCTCTGCATGCACTTGAGGAGGTCTGCGATACTCGTCTTCCGGGTGGTGGAACTAAACTTGTAGAGGAATTGCCTACGGTGGTCATCCTAGCCGGCTACTGATCTTTTGGGGAGCTGGATATACCAGATGAATGTTGTTCCCTCCAATTTCTCCACAAAATAGTGAATTTTGGTGGCTTCCATCTGCACAGGGGTCCCCATTATGGTCCCACACCTTGAGACGATGTGGGCCAAGTGCTGCGGTGGGTCCCCTATCCCTTTAAAGGGAGAGAATATGGGATTTACGAAACCCAAGGGTGTGGGCATGTCATCCACCAATGTAGAATATATCTTTCCATCAGGTGGGAGGGCAACCTACCGTGTCTTCAACACCATGAGGCAGAAAATGAGTACCACCATAAAATCATCTGGATGGGGGTTCCTGGCTTGACGGGGATCCCTAACTACCAGTGCGTTTGGATGTTTTTTCAACATGATATGTGGCCTAACCGCTTGTGGAGCTTCTGGAAGAATGACCTATGGGGAAGCTGGGAGAACATAAGCTCGGTCTCGAGGGTTGTTACATTGATAAAGAGGATTTGGAAATAAATACTGCACCCTCTTGTAATAAGCTCCAGCGTCAACCCTGTTTATGTGGTCGAGAAGCACAGGGACCCCCTAGGGTAGTTCACCAAGGGGAAGTTGTGCCTGCACCTACTGCCCTGGCTGAAGATCACCGTATTATGATCGTTGCTCAACAACACGTTCAGCCCAGAGGTTGCTGACCATCATATTCTATTTAGCAAGCTGTTGATTTAATGTGGCTTTTTCTAGGTCATCCTCCATCTTCTACACTAAGACGGATGGGTTAGTGGATTTGGTGGCTCTGATATTCTCTTTACCCATACCGTGATTCCGAATAAGGACTAATGCCTTAGTGGGCACATGGAGACCCAATAAGATCCTCTTTTGTTGAGTAACCCTTCCCAATGGATCCAATAGCTATGGCACACCTTCATGGGGTATGCCCCATCAAGGATCTCCAGCACATTCCCCTCTTCCAATAGGCTGACCATGCTGACCAGAACTCTACCTAGGGGAATATCCTCGATATCACCTCGCATGTTGGGCTGTCTACTTATAGGACTAAATTAGAGGGATGCATACTGCCCCCAGCCACATATCTGTAAATGGGGAGAATCCTCTTTGATAATATGGTGGTGTACATTGAAACTCTGAATGCATTAGTGTTGGAGCCTCTATGGTGTCCTGGAGACTCTGGGCGATTGGCCTTGGGGAGTGAAGCCAGATTCACCAGACGATATTGCATGCCAATTTCTTCAAAATGCTCTTGGTTCTTCTGATACGACACTCACTGTTGAAGAAGGCAGAAGTTCAACACCCATAGGGTTTTATGGAAATATTCAACATCCTCTGTAGTGAGGGATTCAGGTGCACAAAAATTTGGCGCTACAACCGGCCAAAACATCTCAGGGAAATGGTTCGTTGTGAGGATGTCCCATAAGAGCCTAGATTTGGATTCAGGGTCTGGCCCTTCATTGCCCCACTCGTCAACCGGAGGTGGCTGAGGCACTAGGAGCAGTACTGAAGTAGACCGATGGCACCGTAAGTTGGACAGTGGAGAATAGAGAGAGCGAGCTGACAAACCACCACATCTCGGGCTGCCCACCAAAAAGTGTAGTGACTTAGCCACCACATCACGCTAGGATGGGATTCCGGCCATAGTTTATTGTGCAGGGACTACGACTACTGGTGATGGACCATGCTTGATCTTTTCCACCATTGGACCCCAGAATAGCTCTATATGATCTATAGTCAAGGTAGAGAGTGCTTCTGGTGATGATGGCAGTGATTGCATAGCTGCACTCTGTGGTGATGCCAAACTATCTTCCTTTTGAATATACCTACGGAGGGAGGCAGGAATATGAGGGACCTCGCATTTTGGGAATATGATGATGATGCACCTCGTTTTTTCCCAGCCCTTTAACACAGAAGGCCTATGAGAGGGTTCAATCATTGAGTGGTACTCTACATCGGAATCTGAGAATCAAACCGGTTTGATCTAAGTCTCGATCTCCTTGAAATTATTTTTTATGTAGGAAACGACCATCCCTCATTCCCCAAGGTTGTTCTTTGGGATATGGTACATTCTTGGAATGAGGAGGATCTGAGACTATACTTGTGTAGGGGTGGGTAGGACTCCCACCTAAGTAATTTGTGGTGCGAGGATCACCTAGAATGTTTTGAAGGGGACAGGGGGAGGACCTCTGTGGGAAGTGATGGGGTGGTAAGGCCTCCGCTAGAGCTTATAGATGCATGGGTAGGACCTCTATGCTTGTTTCCACTAACAGTGTCCGTGCGAGGAGGGTCCTCATAATGGTCAAGCTGATCAACGGGTAGGGCCTCTATGCTGGGTGTTGGTGAAGCGAAGCTGGCCTTCACCCCTCTAATTCTTGAGTTGTGGAGGACCTTCCCCAGCTATTGTGAGTATATGTGGAGGCCCCCATGCTGAAGATTGACCGGGTATGTGATGTCCCCACATCAATGGTCTACGGTAGGTGGGATGAATCCATACCTGATGTAATGACCACAAGAGAGGCTTCCTTACTAACTGTCATTACCATGGGGTGTCCCTCATTTAGACTGAAGGTAGCACGGGGAGGACCTCCATGTAGATCTTGGATGTGGGGAGGACCCGCATTCTCCATGGTGGAGTTACGTGGAGAACCTCTGTACTGGAAACGACAACTATATGCACTGGCGGACAAGAGAGTCGACCCATCCTACCCGTGTGGTGGTTGGGGCCTCGATCTGGCCTGGGTATGTAAGTAACCCTACTCAGTATATGTAGGGTGTTGATGACACACGTTAGTGATGGCACAAGACATAGTAGTTTCTAAATTCGAAACCCCTTTGTGGGTGTCCTACTTGACTTGTGCCTGATGCTAGAGTTGGGTCAGTTGGACATGGGCCGATAGTGCAGGTATGTAGCATACCTACTCTTCAGCTCGGGGGACCAGGTTGCAATGCTACCGTGACATAGTGGTTCCAATACTTGGGGGACCCTGAGACAGGATCTCGAAAAGGCTGACCCAGAAATCCCCTACCTCAACAGCTAAGGGGAGACAGTCTTCGAGGCGTTCCAGGGAGATTCTCCTGAAGCGATTATACATTTGAGTGGGGAGCAGTGGATCCTTGTGTGGCCCTTGGGGGCAGTGGTGGCGACGAGGCACATATGACTTTATATGATAATAGATAATATCCTGAGGTAGGATAATCACCTCCTCCTCGTACCAGTATAACATTTCGTTGATCCCCCTTCGCTGGATGAATTCAGAACCAGAGATAGGGTGCGAGCGCCCAACATTTGTGGTTTTGGAATTCATCGCAGAAGCAGCGGAACCACATGGGGTTTCCGCATTGGTATTTTCACCTGCCTCTGCATTCGTGGGTGGGTGCCGATCAGTCTCCTAGTGTAGTATCTTGGTTCCTTGAAAAAGTAGGTAGATTAAACCATTAGTGTTGAAACAAATAAATATATGTCCAGTGCCCCAACGCCATTCCGTCCTCCATGGATGGTATGAGGGATCCACGCTGATGATGTCATAGACTAAGATTCCCAATGTTATGATTGCCCCATCTTCTGGTGTGTCTCATGCCAGTCCGACTATTTTCATCATGGGACCCTGTGTTAGATAACTAGATCTGTGGAAATTCTAGTCTGTTGATGCCTCAAATTCTACTAATCTCCACATTGAGGAGAATATATTGACACCAGGTTCACCATTTCTGTTTCTAACGATTTCGTTGGGGCATGAATGTTTGTCTATTTTGAGGATGACGACGCTATTTTTCAACCCACATTCCTGATTTCCAATGGCGGGCGACATCCATTCCTTGTTTAGGGACATTTTATCCTTGACTTAAAATGGATTATTGGATGTCTGTTCCTCCTACTGGGGATTACTCCTCAGAACTCGTTTCCTGGTTCGGGTATCTCTTAAAAATAGAAGATGTTGTCCGTGAAAATCTTCCTAATTCCATATCTTAATGGATGGTAATTAAATACACTGCTTCTTTCAGGAGATTCCAAGGGGTCCAGCTAGGGCAGAAACCTTCGGTCATGGGAGTAGTCACATTGGACATTACTAGCATGTCTAGACGCTGGAACACTGGCATGTGTGTGTTTCATTCACTTATTACAGGTCTTATCGAGGGTGTGGAAACCTGAGGAATCCCACATAGAATGCATGGAATTATATTCCATAGGAAGGCATCTGAGTATTTTTTAGATTCCAATGCTTAACACTGGGTATGCCGTGAGTTTAACGTCTAACGGAGACAGATCATACTGATCGGAACACTGACTAGAGTAGAATAGATGGGTGAAACCCCTGGAGGGGTCACTTTTGTCGAGGATAACATGTTTTTAGTTACCCTTCTAGTGCTAGGAATGGTGGAGAGGTGAGTTGACATGATCACACTGGGATGTGATGGCCCATTTAAGAATCAAGATGGATAATGGATGGTTATGTGAAGTTGATGGGGGATTGAGATGGATCCGAAGTGAGGACGATTGTGATATTGGGAATGAACCTCGAAGAGACTTCCTACATATCACCTAGGAAGTGAATCAATGTACGCATTGTTTGGTGAACATATTTCATCGTGAAAATGAATTACTAATGATTGGGGTTCCAATGGCTTACCGCTGAATGGGGTTGATAACAACATACCAGTGAGTGGGGCTGACAACGACTTACTATTGAAAGGGGATGAACCTCAAGGAGGCTTCCTAGATAATCAGTCAAGGAGACAGGGATCAAATTTCACATAGTTCTAGACGGTATGTTGGTAAATTGACCTGAAGGGAGTCGGGACCAATTGTTGTTGGGATTGATCCTTAGGGAAGCTTCTTATGTACATTGCCTTGGCAAGGATCAAAGTCCACATAGTTGGGAATGGGGTTTGGTGAACCGATATGAAGGGGTTCCAAATGACCAGGTGTTGGGATTGAACCTCATGGAGGCTTCCTACATTCCTTGCCTTGGCAAGGATCAATGTCTATGTAGTTCTGGATGGTGGGGACAGACGTGAAGAGAGTCGGAACCAATGGGTGTTGGGTTTGGACCTTAGGGAGGATTCCTACGTACCATGCCTTTGTATGGATCAAAGTCTCTGTAGTTCAAGATGGGGTTTGGGGAACTGACATGATGGGGGGTCAGAATGATTGGGAGTTGGGATTTAACCTCATGGATACCTCATACATACCTTGACTTGGCAAGGATCAATGTCCACATAGTTCGTGATGTTGGGGACCAATGTGAAGAGGATCAGATCCAATGGGATTCAGGATTGGACCTATGGGAGAATTCTTACATACCTTGCCTTGGAAAGGATCAAAGTCCACATAGTTCGGGATGGTGGGGACCGATGTGAAGAGGGTTTGAACCAATTGGTGTGGGGCTTGAAACTTAGGGAGGCTTCTTACATACCTTTCCTTGGAAATGATCAAAGACCATGTAGTTCAAGATGGGGTTTGGTGAACTGATGTGAAGGGGGTCGGAATGACCGGGGTTTGGACTTCAACCTCAGAGAGGATTCCTATGTACCTTTCCATGGCAAGGATTGAATTCCACGTAGTTCGGGATTCTGGGGACCGACGTGAATATTTTCCGAACTAATGGGTTTTGGGCTTGAACCTTAGAGAGGCTTCCTACATACCTTTCCTAGGCATGGATCAAAGTACACGTAGTTCAAGATGTGTTGTGTGTGGGGATTCCACTCTATGATGACCGGAATGGATGTCATGGTCAGTGCATACACTAAGCCCATGTCAGTCATGATCAGTCTGAGAAATAGGAGGCAGCAAAGACCTGACCATCATGTCGCAAATGGTGCATCTGTGGAATGTGGAATGGGGTATACATGTGGTTAGGGGACCAAAGAGGAAACAGGGGCTTACGCGTGGAGCGGCCCCAGGGAGATAGAGACTGAGACATACTCTAGGGTGGAGACTTGTATGGAGACAAATCCCAAAGTGAGAGGGATTTGGTACCGAAGAAAGGAGGGCTTCGGTGCCCGTCCCCCCTCTCTAGTCTTCGACCATGTAAAAGATAGGAGGAGCAGGGGTTCTACATTCTGTATGAAAAGCCAAGGTATTACACAAATATAGTTTCCCTTTCCCCATAGATTAAAGTGGCTCTAATAAAGAGTATCTCATTTCATGCGAGGAATGGCCACACTCCTATGGAGACTAGTGGGCATGGAGAATTTCCATGGTGGGGGACCACATGTGTGATGCACGGGGTGAGGTCATAGTTTAACGTCATGTGATGAGGACGATGGTGCATGGAAGTTTAATTTCATGCTGCTTGAACGAGTTGGGTTCACTATGCACCCCCAGTACTTACATAACCGATACCCACCTGCCCTTGGGGAAAGGAAGGCATCAGCAACGACGTGCTGAGGGGTGTCATTGAGTCATCCACTAAGGGGTCCACGTTAGTATGGGTATGCAATGAAGAAATAGTCGTTAGTATTCCTATGTGAAGAAGAATGAGGTGAAGAAACTCAATGGGAAGTATCATCCAAGGTACATTGGAATTTCTTTGTAAAAACCTAGAATGTCGCATGTGAAAATAGAATTTTAGAGAAAAGGTGTTCATAGATTGAAGCCTTGTTAAGCATTAGTCCTCCACGAAGTGGAAGGGTTTTGCGAAGGGGTGTTCTTCAAAATGTGAAGTGGCCCAGCTTAATAGAATGGAATAGGGGCATATGGAAGGTGCTTTGTGATGTAAAAAGTCATTCACGGAGAAATTCCACAGGAAGCAAGGGTTCCTTGTGAGGTATAGAATTGTAAAGCAATGTACATCATGAAGTATAGTGGCCCATCATTATCATATGGGAACATGTTCAAGAAGGGTTCTTCACGAAGAATAAACTCTCTATGATGACCCGAGTCCCCTTGGGGATCCCCTTCCTTCACAGAGGCTCGTGGTCTCTATGAAGGGGATCCCTTTCTAATGAGGGGCTGAATTCATGCAAAAGGGAAGTCACATCACGATTCAAAATACCTTGAAGAGCTCATTGTTATCATAGATGATATTTCTATGTTATTTGGGAGCTAAAAATGTGAATGGTCAGAGGATCCGTCCGTTAGGCTTAAGGGGAGCCTGGTATTAATAAGTATGAGGAACTGCGAAGTAGGGTTTTCTTAGATTGAGGACGAAGCATGCTCCATGGAATGCTCGTGAAAATCAAATTGGTTCATACTGCATCCCTCCATCTTACTTCTTGGGGGGGGGGGGGGGGGTCGCGAACGTAAAATCGGTTCGTAGTGCATCCCACCTCAATGCTTCGTGGCGGGTTGCGAACGTCAAATCAAGTCCCGGTGCATCCCACCTCCTTACTCCATGGTGGGTCATGAACATAAAATCATTTCAGACTGTATCCCGCCTCCTTGATCCATGGATAGTTCGTAGAGGGGGAGTTTGGCGTTGGACGCAAGGAAAAGGGGCTCCGCTATCCGGCTTCGCGAGGCAGCCGCATGCAATTTCCGTCTGTTCTGTCCTTCCCAAATTTTGGAACCAACAATACAGTTTCTCCTAGACAACAACATAGTTTTTAAAAACCATGCACCTACCATGCACATCCCCTTTTCTACAATATTTTCTTAGAAGTCTCACAAACTCACCCCAAGTCAACAGTCCCATCAAATTTAATTTAGTAAAAAAAATTACATGAAATCGGGCCTGGGAAAACTATATAAAAGGTCAGGATCATGCAATCTCCCCACACTATAAAATATTGACCAAGAGATATACTTCCAAACCTTTATAAGATTATGAATCAAAAATATTGCACCACTGATGCCTCATATCAATTTAAATTTCCCACATTTCCTCTTGTAGACGTCTATGTTTCAATAATAAAAGGAATTATCAACTTTGTCTTTCCCCAAAACACATTCTCACTATTATACAACAAACATATCAGATGCTCCTAAAAGTGAACATCAATCTCAAGGACAACCTCATCAACATTGAACAAATGATAAGGGTGGGGGTGATAGTATTTTAACTATGACACATGAAAAAAAATCATGCAAAAAGTTACATTTATGTGGAAGTGCTAATCATTATGCCACCGACCCGATTCACTCCACTGTCTCAAATGGTCCAACGAACCTGGGCACCAACAATTACGACCTTTGTATCCTATAATGACCCAACCTAGAATATTCCTTAAGGAATACACAATCACCCTCTGTAAACACTATGGGGAATTTTCATATGGAAACATAAGAACTCTCTCTACTCTAAGACATTGCAATAAATTTATAAATCTACTATACCTAATCCAATGCATCCTTCACGAGACTCGGTACTAATAAATATGACTCCCCAGCCTCCATCCAAAATAATGTTGTTATATATAGCCTATCATAAAGGGCTTTATATGGTGACATCAGTATAGTTTCCTAATATATGTTGTTATAGGAGAACTCCACTAACGCCACGTTATATTCCCAAGATCCCCTAAAGCCAAGCACACAAGCCTGTAGAATATTCTCAAGAACCTGTATAGTACATTCCGACTGCCCATATATCTATGAGTGCAAACCCGTACTTAATAATACTTATGTGATAAGGGATTTATTCAAACCCTAAAAGATACATGAAGTAATGCATGACTCACGATATGAAACTATAGTCTTTGGCACTCCACTCGGACAGAGTATCCCCCAAGCATGTAGTTTTCCCAACTGTACTACTATAATGGTTTCCCTTATAGTAAAGAAATGAACCACCTTTTTTGGTCTATCCATGATGACCTAAATAGATACTTTCTTCCTAAGAATCTTTCAGATACCCTCCACATAATCCAAGAACATGTTTTACCACTTCCATTTCGATACAGGAAACAGTTTTATTGATGCTACGGGTCATTGATGCTCTTCCTTCACTTGCTTATAAGCGAAACAACTTGTCACAAACCATGCTATATTAATTTTCATGACTGGATACAACAAATATCATCATAGGTCATGGTAAATTTTGGATACAGTAGGATGAACCACCCATTTTGAGGCATGAAATTACTGTATAAACTCGACTCACATGCTTGTAGTTATCAATACCAGATTCATCACTTATATGATCACATCCTCATTTATCAACTATTCCAAATGTGTCATATCACCTTCAAAGATTCCATTTATGTCTAGGAACTCTATATCCTCATTATATATGTCCATGATCTTTCTCAAAAGTGAAAAAACCACTGTAAATGAATCCATAGTCATCTACTCCTAAATATCCTTATCCACCACAAGCATTTAAACCGACGAGGTTATCATCATCCACACTTGAATCAAATCATATACCATATGAGTACGTGATTTCATAATCAACAGATCATCCACCCAATAACCCTTCCAAACAAAATAATCTAGTTCATAATTGGAAGACTTTATATACTCAACACATATCCACTAATGAAGATTCAAATCACTCAGTGAAAATATATACATCAATCAATTTTGATCTGTGTAGACTATAATATTTTCTCCCAAAAGATGGTGTCACCACCAATTAAGATCACAATCCTCTTATTACCACTCGATGTAATATGTAGGAAAATTTATTTCATGGGACCTTAACTTCTGAGACACATTTTCCACAAATCGATGTCCTTACACCAACACAAATCCATGTCTGATCCCAGAATCCTCACAATAAATTGTATACTACTCACCTGACTCATGTAGGTTAAAAATTTGTGCCAATGTTAAGCCATTCGTCATCTCCTAAGAAGCTATCTCACAAGCCTTTTACTATTCATACGTTACTCCCTTTTCGTAATAGGCCTAATGTAATGCTTCTAAATGAAAAAAGTCTTTGGATGAACCTTTGGTAATATCTAGCTAATCCTATGAAGCTTCATATATAAAAAAAATTCTTTATATTGTCCCATGAAATCAGTACAAAAACATTTTTAGTGTCCACTGACAACCCTTCATCTATGATTATTTTCCCCATGAAGTGTATCTGATCAACAAATAACTGACACATAGATATCTTGATTTCCAACTGATGATATCTCAGTGTACCCAGGACCATGTCAGGATGTTGGGAATGATCATCATGAGTGTATGAGTACACCAACATGTTGTCAACACACACCACAACTAACTCATCCACATATGGATGAAAGATTCTATTAATCAAATACCAAACTCTACTGTTTTTTAATCCAAATGAAATTACAATATTCTCATAATGGCCATAAATTACCTTGAAAGGAGTAATTGGTATATCTGAAAACGTACTCTCAGCTACTGATATGCAAATCTCAAATTGATCATCGAGACCACATAAGATCCCTTCAATAGGAAAAATAGATCATTTATAGGTGGAAGAAGATATTCATTTTTAATATTCAATTTTCTCAACACAGAATAATATACACACACAAAAAACTACAAACAAACTTCATTGTGAGAAAAATAAGTGAACCCTAGAGAGATTTACTTGGATGGATAATCCCATTATCCTCTAACTCCTCAAACTTATTCTTAAGCTCTTGATGCTCAATATGTTCAATTCTATATAGTTTTTTATATATTTTCATTTCCCCAAGAATAAGATCAATAGTTAATTCCAATACTCTCTCAGGTTTTCTGTCTAAAATATCTTCATGAAATACATTCAAAAAGTGTTTCACTACTGTTGGATGTAAATATTTCCTAACACCACCATCATATAATAATATACTAAAAACATGGGCTATGAGCTATCTAATTTACAGATTAATTGGCCCTTCTTGGCCTGCCTAGATATCCCACATTCCACAAGGAAAATACTGGTCACCTTTAGTAGATGTAAACATAACTCTTTAGAGGTAATAGTTTTTTTGGGATTGTTAGGTAACAAAAAAGTCCATACACTGAATTTGGTCTACGATTGACATATTGAGAATATAATGATCCCATAAAAACGGTATTCCTTGATCTCTAGTGATCATCCCTTGCATAGACAAATATCTCTAGACTGTACTCCCAGTGATGTGTCTATAGTCATAACCAATCTTACAAACTCCACCAACAAGCTCAAACCACTAAAGTTTGAGAAACATTTTACAGTTATATGTAGCATACATCATAGTCCATCACATACAAGCTCACTGGTGTATGAATCATGAAATCATTAGATTTCTCCAGACTTTTTGAATATGTATAAAAGTGTTCCAGGAACCTCTCCATGATGTCATTCCATAACATACTTTCAGTCCATCCATTTCGTGCCTAATTTTCCCACCAACGCTTCACTGATCCCCATAGTATATAGGTTGCCAACATGAACCTCTTTTTAGTTAGATTATCCAAATGGCCATAAATTTTCTCTATGGACTCATTCAAAAATTCATCTCCCTCATGTACACCTTCAATCATAAAAGATGGAAGGTACTTCAATTGAAACTCCCATGTCAACTCAGACATACTGTTCACAAATCTCTCTAGGACTCTTTACATTAATTGAATGAAGATTGCAAATTTATCTTGAAACCACTCCTATCCATCTTTATCTGGAATGACCGGTTCCTTATCTTCCATAACTATAAAATCATTCCTAGGAACACCCCTCAATCTTCCCCTCAATAAGAATCATTGAGGAATACTCTCTGTAATTCCAAACACAGGTCTTAGATTAAATAACTCAACCTTATAAATTGTACATAAGAGGAAATAATCACAATAATCAGTTTCCCCCCAAAATTCCTCATGGTCAAAACTGAGGTGCTATAACTACGCTTAACCATCCTACTCTTAGGATTTGGATAAAAAGGGTAAAAACACTATGATAATCATGTTTCTCATTCAGACACCTAACTATATTCATTTTTTCATTGTTTTTACAAAAAAATTCAAATTTGGTTAGGTCACATTTTTACATTTTAA
This sequence comes from Viscum album, assembly GCA_963277665.1. NCBI lineage: Eukaryota > Viridiplantae > Streptophyta > Magnoliopsida > Santalales > Viscaceae > Viscum > Viscum album. Next base: position 1,564,573,336 of record OY728142.1, on the reverse strand, counting down.
TCTCTATATAAAAAATAGTTCATGTTATCCAACATACCAAAAACACATTTTCCTGTGCATTCCTAAAATGATCCATTCCACAATAACTCTGAGTGCCTAGAAAGATTCATGAAGGCTCTACTCTCTTTTCAATTTGGTTGACTAATAAATACTCAAGGTATCTCAAAAAAAATCACATAACACCACATATGTTTCACCCAAGGAGAATTAATATTCAAATGTCACAAAAAATTGTAAAAAATCCCACGATGAGTACCCAGGGGTTTCCCCCATACATAGGATTGCAAACCCCATGCATGAGCTCATTACCAATCCATGACTCCTCCTAGTCTACTTTCTACCTTCCCTAAAACTATATAAAATGAAGAATAAGGAAAGACCACTCTGATACCCCTTTTTAAGGTCACGACCTTGTTCCCCATGTGACATCATGTATGTCTCCTCATATGCCAGAGGATGTGGACTAGTAGTGAATATCTGGTAAGCCAGTCATGGGGAGACTATACGCTCATTTATCATATTAACAGAAAAAAATAACTTACACAAGATCATATTTAACAAGAACAATACTCATGTCATAGGATTAACAAAAAGGAAATACAATACTCAACTGAATGAGAGAACATGTTATGTCAATATATATATTCAGGTTCTATAATGACACTAAAATTAATGGCACTATGACTCCCCTTGGGGGTTTAGAACCATGTCTGGTGCCCTCATCCATGATCCTTCCCAAATCATTATTCAAATTGAGATCCTTTTCCATTATATTGTCCCAAAACAATATAATTATTCAGGTACCAATCAAGAAGCCAGAATCGGGTATGAGTAAAACTCTGTAGGCCACCACCAACGATGTCTAAAACAATTACAATCTACATATTATGTATCCAGTTATATGTAAAATATGTACAATACATAAATAAAAAGTTATTACATTATCATTTTTTATTATCTAACTACATTTCTCCAGGTTTCCCAAGGAGACCCATACCAAAAAACTAGTTTCATATTGCGTTGGATCCCGATGGGTTCCGTATGTAATATTATATATTAATACCTCTTTCATTCTAAAGATCAAAGTAATCAAAGTTTCAATGATATCATCGTACCTGATTTTAATCATGTTGGACTTTGAATTATTCTCACATGATGCCATAACTCGGGGACCCATTATTTACATTCTTTAATTTCACAGCAATAAGGAACAATGAAAAAGATACCAATATCACAAATGTAATTCAGATGACCATGTTACCATGCCTACTCTTCAAAAAAATTACCATGTTCCCACACTATTTACTCATAAGTATAATGACCATGTTACCATGTATGTTTCTCAATTTATAATGACTATGCCCCTATTCTCTTTACTCATATGTATAGTGACCATAATTCTTAATTTATAATAAATATGTTCTGATACATTATCACATAATTTATTTATCAATTATTAATCCACCCACTTCTCCTTACTAAATCAAAAAATAGTTAAAAACATCCATTCCATTAGTTAACTAAAAAATTAAGTTTGTTATTCAAACCATTAATTAAGTCATCAATTAATTAATCAATATCACAATTAATATTCCCAAATTAATTATCATATTATAATATAATAATTCTATAATTAGTCCTAGAATTAATTATCTAGATCATATTATCAGAGGCACATAACTATTCCACAATTGTCTCAACATGACTGTTTCAATATCTCATAATTAATCCTCCAATTAATTATCATTATAAAAAACCCTTACATCTTTTAATCAATTTCCAAAAATTAATTATCTAATATAGAATCACCTTAGTCTCATGAATAATTCCTCAATCAATAACTTATTTAAAAAATGATTCGATAAATCAATCGTTCAATCTAGCTAACCCAATTCACGAAATTCAACTGCTAAAGGATGTTATAAATTATATAGTCTCTCATATATATATCAAATCCATGACACCATGAATTAGATTTTGAAGACCTAATTCAATTAAGTGTTGGACGTTCTCAAAATGGAAACTCCCGAAATTCAAGTATAACAATGACATATATATATGTGATCTAGATCTAAATCCCCAAACCAACATCACGATATCAAGATATAACAAAAATAGCTCTAGATCTCCAATCCTAGATCAAGATATCACCACATAGGTTTAGATATGAGAATCATAGGATATCATCCACCAAATAATGAATGGGAGAGAGGAGAATGAACAAGAAAATCATTGGGATGAGATCCTCTTACAGGATGTATATCAAATATTCGACTCAGGCTTCTAAACTTGATGAATGGAGTTCATGGTGCCTTAGAATACCTTCTAGTTTATGGTAGAACCTTCCCATAACATTTTTAATGAAAATTTCCGTGTGAGGGCCACATAGGTGGTGAAATATGTAATTAAAAAATTAAAACGAGTGAGATCCACAATTTTAGGATATCATTATTGGTCTGCACATAGTTTAATTGCATGGTTAGAAAAACTATGAGATTACCATGGTGGTTCCACTTCTTTATGGGGCCCTTGTATAGTCTCCTCACATAGCCTCCGAACCAATTTCAATGCTTCTACTTCAAATGACAAGATTTCACATGGTTTCTCTTCGACAACTCCACAGTTTGTACAAACCTTGCACCAACTGTGCACAACCCCTTTTCTAAAAAAATTTATTTGAATTCACCAAAACACACCCCAAGTCACAACTCCCATTAAAGGTACTTATGTATGAAAAAAATCACTATAAATCAAGACTGTGATAACTCTTTAAGTGGTTGGTATCATACAAATAAAGATATATGAAACACATTTTTCATTGCAAGGGAAAATATTGAGTATCAAAATAATGTGGGATAATCTATTATTCTTTTATATGAATATCTATACACTATAAAATTGTATATTATTAATTATTCTATTTATATGGATTTAAGAAACTAAATTTAAGGTTCATTTCCATTTAATGGTCATATTGAGAACTAAATCTTTTAGATTGCACCATTCTATTATTATACCCATTTATGATTTAGTTTTCTCTTGTATCATTTAGATAGTCTATTTAATAAGAAAAGTAGTTTTTATTATAAGATAATTTATTTTTGAGGAATATCATATATGTTACTTTAATTAGGTATATGATCTATTTTTTTGTTTTATAACTTATCCTGATAGCATGATATATAAATAGAAACAATCTAGTATGGATGAATATATGGAGACTACATCGTCATTTTATGTACCCTATCACGACCTGACATCACTAAGATGAGTAAAGGGACATCAAACTGCGAGACACATAAATATTCTAGTTGAAGGAGAGACAGTGCCCCCCACGTCTTACCATTAATAGGACCCGGAGTGGTGACTAACACAAAGGGTAATGAATCTCATGTTAAATGGAAGGCATTACCATTTTTATTGAACAATATTGAGATATAAGATAGTAAATCCCAAAAAACTCTAAATTATGAAAGTAAAAGTAAATTCAAAATCCATTCCCATATGCATATCCAAAATAAACAGATATATAGTAAAATAAAATTCCAAAAGAAAGTACAGAAATAAAGATAAGTAGTTAAGAAAACCCCTGAAGCCTGAACTAGTAAGGTCTCACACAATCACATATGTCCTCCTAGAAACTAAAATGTAGTTTTATATATGTAGGTTGAGTATACAGGTATACATATAAGGGAAAAACAAAATCACTCATGCACAAGTGGGGAGTCATTCTAATTCCCCTTGAGAAATAGAGGAAACCAAAACACCTATCAATGAAAACTATCCCCCCAGCCTCAGCAAGGCACACTCCCGAAATATAGCATGTCAGTTAAAGTAATAATAATACATTAATATTTGGGTTCCCCTTAGCCCAATCCCATAGGTTATTTAGGAAATCATATGTGTCAGACCTCCACTGCAATCTCACTATAGTCCCACTGCAGCCCCAACAACAACCTTATGGGACATCACTACTCCTCCCTCCCACACACACCTAGGCCACCACAACCACACATAGCCATGACCACAAACACCTGGTCCACCAAAACCAATGGCATGCCCATAGACACCTGGGACAGAATAACCATTGGCATGCCTGAAGACACTTGGTCCTTATCCGAGAGACACTTGGGAAACAAACATGCCCACAGACACCTAGGTCAACCACCACTACAAACCCTTCCCAAAGATTCATGGGCCATAATATACAATAATCCATCACAATGTTACCTAATACCCTTGGGATACATAGGAATGGGATTTAAAAGAATCAAGTAAGCATCCACTTATAATAATGTTGGGAAAAACACTGCCCCACATGAAATGTTGGTCTCCAACATGGAGTACTCAACATGGTTGGGGATCAACTAAGAAAAACAATAACTATATTTATAAATATAATTAAAAAAACACTAATACCAAACTAAGGGTTCCGAAATAAACAACCAGCCCATACACAACCAAATCACAACCACCCTCATTATTATCCCTACACGCATGAATAGAAAACAACCACAATCGGAGAACAACCCATTTCTAGAAAACAATCCCCCATTTGACCCGGTATCATTTTCATTTTCATGTTATTCCATTTAAAAAATCCTCCACTATAGGGAAACTAATAGGAACTACCATAATCCAAAGAAACACTAGACTGATGAAGGAAATAGCCAAGAAACAATTTAAGAATTCACACCCAGTTCTTTTGTAAATTCAACACAAAAAAGGGATCCAAGAGATACCACTATGTACTATAACCATACAAAGCCCCAACATACGGCTCCACACATCCTCACATAAAAAAATAACCCTTCAACCATAGGTTCCATTATCATCTATGTCAGCCCACATGACATTAGAAAGATAATCCATACATACCACTGGAACATATCAAAGACGTTTTCAATTCAACCACACCATTCATTAAGATCCTTCAATATTTTAGATAATCGGGGTGATCAGAAAAGTATTCTTATTAATTTTCAATTCATTTCATCAACTATGTTTACATGATTAACCAGTTTTCATGTTACACTCATTCAATAAAAATATTATCTAGAATAATAGAGGTTCATTAGTGCACAAGGATGGACCACTAATGACCATGATTTTCATTGGTCATAAGACCACATAATTCATAACATAAAAAAATAAATGAATACAATGACATAATCATTTACCTCCATCATTCTTTAAACATCAATTTATTATCTTCGTTATGGTTTGGCTTCATCAACATCCCACAAGAAACATCATCACACTCACCTCGCATGTTCACAATAAAGAGATACGAAGGAAAGCCCGTATTGGTTTGATGAAGGATTTTTGTTTTATCAACATGAGAATTACTAGGAATGCTTGACATTTAGAGGAATAACTTGGTGGACTCTATGTCTTAGCAGGAAAGGATCTATCATGGCTACACGATTCGTCTCAGACGAAAGTCTCCTGGCACACTTAGAGAAACAAAAATGAAAAGAATAGAGGATATCAGCTTAAGGGTAGGCCAGATCCTAAAATTAGGGAGACAATTTCAATGTAAATAAAATTCAGATTGTGGATCAACCACGTGGTTGGGATTTTTCACACATTGGTATTATTTGATTTATAAAAATTCTCCTTGGAGACGGTGGAGATAATGGTTGTCTGTCAGTATAATTATATAAAATGGAGAAAAATCCAAAAGAGGGGGAAAAATGTAAAACACGACAAACATGTGAAACATAGGAAAAAGGTACAAATTTTGGTAAATCAAAGGTTTCTCGACTATTGGGGTATAAAACATCATTTACGGGCCAAAAATGGAATTGAAATGGGTAATAAAACACTTTTACATTAAAATATATGTTACTGGGGAAATACTTGAAGGTCCTTGAAAGACATGTAATGAATCATTGTGAGGTGAGTCACCGCCACCTTGGAAACGTCACCATAGCACCATCACCCTGGAACCATTTCCCTGGCACCGTTGCCCTGGTATTGATGGCGATTGCTACTACGGATGTTCCATTAGTGCCACTGACACCCGTCGAGACCACTTATGCACCTCGATGCCACTGACGCCCATTGGTTCCATAAAATCCCATCGGTTCCACCACCTCCCATTTGTGCCACTAACGCCCATCAGTGACACCGAAGCCCATCAGGGCTGCTGACACCCATCGGCTCCACTAATGCTGATCGATACCACCAATCTTTCAACATGAAACTTGGATAAATAATTAATGAGTCACTAATGGTCTCAAAAATACTAAAAATACCCGAATTAGTGATTGTAATGGACTAAGAGGGTCTGGTCCATTACATTAGATAACTCTCAATCAATTATTTCCCTCAAAAAATTAAGAGTAAACTGAAAGAAAAGGGTGGGGTCCGAACAACCACCTCGTAAGATATATCTCTGGGTTAAACCACAATAGATTTGATCGAATACAAGAACAAACTTGATATATAGGAATACCTCTCCCTCATATTTATCCTAGAAAACGACAGGTAGAGTACCTCCCTACTCCCCAAGTAACCACAACGACCTATATAGATCACACTAACTGGACAGATGGGATAGGGAGCCTCTTCCTCAATGGCAATATATTATCCTCTTTGGGCAGCACTGACTCACCCGCACGGGTTTAATCGCATCCACCTTAATGCATATTGATTAGGATTAATTCCACCGCTCCCCAAAGTGAGGACTTTTACACACATTATGAGAAAGGAAAACAACCTATCTTATAGAAAAAATTTTCAATAATTATATCATAGCAAGGTACAAAGAAAACACAATATCATAACCCAAAACAGATCTGGGTACTATGCATGCATTTGTGCCTCCAATTCCTAGTTACTATCATCATGGCCACCATGACTCCACAACCTCTGAACACAAGGGAATGGTTAATCCACAAAGAACCTTCTCATTAGGGTCCGCAATTTTTATAAGTCTCTCAATGGACGTCGCATCTTCTTCGATGTCCAAATCTCCTCAGTCAAGGATGTGTGAGTCATAATGTAGATACCGATGGAGCTAAGACACATGTATGGCTTAATAGACCCTCTATAGCAGTGGTGGGAGAGCCAGTTGATATTCCACTTTGTCGAATCATCGCAATAACTCAAAGGGTCTAACAAACCTTAGAGAAAGCTTACACCCCATGCCAAACATCCTCTTCCCACACTGATGGGAGAACTTTGACAAAAAATTGTCCCCAACCTCTAACTCCAATGGTATCTTTCCATGACCTGAATACGACTTATTCCGGTCCTAATACACCTTCATCCTCTCATGCAAAAGCTAATCCTTTTCCATCGTGCACTACACCACCCTTAAACCAAGAACACCTACCTCCCCATATTTATCCAGAAAATGGGAAAACGAAATGGTCTTCCATAAAAGGCTTCGAATAATGGCATTCCAATGGTAGAGTGATAACTATTGTTGTAGGAAAACTCTAACAGAGGAAAGTGTCATACCGAAGATCCTCCAAAGTCAAGAATGAATGCTCGTAAGACATCCTCCAACATCCGGATGGTCCTCTATGTCTTCCCATCTATCTAGGGGTGGAGATCAGTGCTAAGGCATAGCTAGGGGAAAAACTTGTTGTAATCCAATATAGACTCTTATGGTAGACTGTGCATCCTGATTTGAGACTATGGACCTTATAACCCCATGCAATAACACCACCATATTAACACACCACTGTGCTAATTCATCCCCCACACTCGACTCTTTGATTTCAAGGATGTGATCAGATTTTGTCATATATTCTACCACCTCCTAGATATCATCAAAACCTCTTTATACCTGGTTAGTATCATGATGAAATATTTCAAGATATCATCCCACTTCCACTCTTGGACATCTAAAGGAAGCAATAGACCACCTAGAATAAGTTTCTCAGCCTCCACCTACTAGAACACGATGAAGTTTTCCACAAACTATGCCACTGACCATTTCACCTAGGGACAACAAAACTAACACTTCAATCCCTGGTACATATTGGAAACTCCTAGTTCTTCAGCCAAGGACGAGTTATGGAACCCATGGAGAACACCCTCATTCATTTCCTTTGGGACAAAAAACATCCTGCATAAAAGCATATGATTTTTCCATCTTCCAGCCATCCTTTCAATGCATTGCCCTGGCTAACACGATCATGTGTCACTTTAGCCTCTATGTCCCCCCACTGAGACTCCCCCACCTTCTATTCCCAGAAAGAATACTCCTTTATCTAAAACAGAAGTCCACTACCATCCTCAACTATTTCATGTAGGTGTAAGGTAACCAACCCCTCCATTAATCTACACGCATCTACTAAATCCCTAACCACATACTTCTATGACTTCATGTCAATGGAATCCACCACCACACATCCCTTTAATAAAGTATATGAGATCTTGAAGACATATTACTGATGAAATTCTATCCACCTCCAGTACATCAAGTTCTGGTCTCACTGGGAGAAGACATACCTCGTGCTCTTGCGATCTGTGAAGACCATTAAGCCATCACCGATGAGGTAATGCTGCCACAACATCAGTGAAAACACAACTGCTACAAGATCCAGATCATGGGTGGAATAGTTATTCTCATGAGAACAAAACTACATATAACCATAAGATATCACTCCCAAATGATGCATCAACACACATCCCAATCCTAGCTCAAAATCATCATAGAATAGATCAAACATTACCCCTTCTTCTTGAAACCATAGTAATGGGTCATTGACCGGCTTCTCATTCAGATAAATAAAAGTGGTCTGGCACTTCTCACTACAATGGAATGATTCGTCCTTCTTGGTCAAGGCATTAAAAATTGTTGCAACTCTAGAAAAGTCTGGAACAAACCTCTAGTCGTAGCCTTGTTGAACCAGAAAACTACAAACCTCTGACACGTTCTTGGGTTCTTCCCAAGAAACAATCAATTAGACCTTCGACGTTTCAACATCTATCACCAATCAGGACATGACGTTTCCATGGAAGTGAACCTATCATTTCTGGAACTTGAAAATGGAATAATTCTCATAGATCTGGTGGTGTTAGAGGATGTCCTAAACTATCATGATATTCTCATCGTGATCCTCCTATAATCTTGAGAAGATCTGGACTTCGTAAATGAAAACGACTATGAACTGGTCCAAACATTCATGAAAAATGGAGTTCATGAGCACCATGAACATGAATGGTGTGTTAGTAATACCGAAAGACATTACCATGAACACAAAGTTCCCATATCTACATCTGAAATAAGTATTCAAGATGTAATCCTCCTTCGCCCTAAATTGGTGATATCCGGACTGCAGGTCGATATTTGAGAACCAAACGTCTCCCTTCCACTGGTCAAAAAGGACATTGATCCTTGGGAGGGGGTAAAGTTTCTTGATCATCAATTGATTGAGCCTTTGGTCGTCAATTAAAATCTTGATACCCCTGTCCACAATCTTCGCAAACTAGACTAGAGAACCCTGTAGTGACGCTCTCTGTCTGATAAAACCCTCCTTCAGCTGGTCATCAATCTGTATCCTCAACTCCCACAACTCATAAGATTCCATCCAATAGGGAGCCATCAAAATCAGATGGGCAATAGGTTGCAAATCTATACCGAACACAACATCGCATCGAGGGGGGAGAGTCACCACCTATCATGGGAATATGTCCAGGAACTCACTGATGATCCCAAGGACTTCCACCATCGTAGTTTCTACAAATTTCCCTAATAGCTCAGCCAACAAAGAATGAAGGGGCTCCAAATATCAGCTACCCTGCTAGAAATCCTGCACGCCAAAATAAGTTACACGTTAGCCTCTCATATCTGAAAACATGACCCTCCTCTGAAAGTATTTGATAATATCTTGTATGGAGAATAGCTAGTAGATGCCTAGGATGGAATAATATGGCTGCATTAATAGTAGAAAGACATCCCCATTAGACTGAGGCGACCCTCGAATCAGTCAGCATCCTCAAGAAACATCATACATGCTGGTTAGATCTCCAACTCGTGTACTCAACACCATGGAAATGTAGATCCTATCTACGTCTAGTCCTAAGGCATGGACTAGACTATGTGAAAAAAATGACTATGAAGGTCTTGAATAAAATAATACACATGCGATAGTACTAAACAAGTTAATCGTACTTCGAAAAACCTCCAACCCTACTGGAACTTCTACCTCTATGACGTGTAATTGTTCATTCCGATATCTGATACCACTCGACTATGGGTCACCCTCCCGACCATGCCCTTGTGGAGGTCCATGAGGATCTCCCTGGGGTCTTCCTCCACCGGCATCGTCCGCCCTTAGTTGAGCAGGAGCTCACTTCCCATGCTACTGCTGTTGAAATGGTATGGCAGGAAACTGTTGCTACTAGGGTGGGGGCTGAACTTTCCCACCTCCACTATACTTCACTCAGTCTAGACATTGATTCCACATATTCCCATGATTTCCATATATAAAGCACCATGGTCCTAGGCTCGTAGAGTAAGGGTGATGACCAGGAGATTGAAACTAGAACTGTTGAGCACTACTTCATGTCCAGTGAAACCTGGAAGGCCCTAATACTGGAGTCCAAATGCTAACGACCATCGCCATTGATAAGCTCAACTAGATTCCCTCAAAGGTTACACCTCCCAGTGTGTGCATCTTCTCCACCACTTCATCCATTATTTGAACCTCCATGTATGTCAGTACAGTGAAGGGAGTAACAATGTTCTGTTTGGATGGTCGGAGTGCCTCCTCTAAGTGCATTGCCCATGATTCGACATCTGGGAAGAGGTATCGAGTGAAATGAAGGGGATCCTTGAACTTTATACCCAATTACATCACCATCATACTCCCGTTCATGAGGGAAAGCATTTCTTATCTATTTTCATCCTTCATCATCGAAGAATGGAATTCCTCTTAGAAGTACTTCTCGAAGTCAGTCCATGAAACTTCAACATACCTCTTCTCCTCGACATAGAGTGCCCACCAATAAAATGTATCTGAAATCATTTGTCTTACAAAAAGAGGAACGTAAAACTTTTCTATAGACCTGATTAAGCCAAAATCTATCACCAACTCCTCGAGCCATCTCTTAGTCTCCATGTCTATAACTCTTCCCTCGTACTTTATGAGGGTATACCGCTGAGAGTCATGAAGCGTCTTATACCACTTTTCGTCCTCCATCTCTCAGCCAGTCCTCTGAAAATCAACCATATCATCTTACTGAGCCTTTATAACCCATACTACTCGTGGATATCGATTGTGTTCGATAATAGCAATGTATAAAAGGAATTAATAGGCTCGAGTAGTGTAGAATACTTATTTTAATTTTTTTTAAAATTATTTATTTAAATATCCAAAAACTCCCAAAACCCACAAGAATACATGTCAGTATGATTCATGTAACTACCCTAGTGTATCTGCCCTCAAATCAGTGTATCCTCACATAGTCATTCAGTTGGTCAACAGTCCCTTCAACAAATCACGGGGGGGCCATAAAAGCTCATGTCCTAGTCGATCTTCCTTGGCCTATTTAACACACCAGGATTGCCTAAAAATGTTTCCCTAGCATTCCATGGAATATGCACTATTCATAACCTTGATTTTTGTCATACCTCTCAACAATCACCTCTGATACCATTTTCTCATGACCTGCCTTCACCAAGATGAGGAAAGCACCAACAACCTACCAGACCCTTCTTTATTCAAGTTGATGGAGAGATAATGACCCCCCGAGTCCCGCATTCAATAGGCCCCAGGGTGGAAAATGACACCAAAGGTATATAATGTCATGTGAAATGGAAGGCCTTACCATTTTTATATAACATGCTCAGGAGATAATATGGTAAATCCCAGACAACTTCAAATGCTGAAATTAAAAGTAAATCCAAAATCCATTCCCATATGCATGTACCAAATAAATTGATACATAATACAAGAAAACTCAAAGGAATGTACCAAAAAAATTAAAATAACCAAAGGCAACCCCAGAAGACCAACTTGGTATGGTTGCTTATGGATTTCTAAGTCCACTTCAAAACTTGAATGTAGTTTTATTTACGTAGGCTGAGTTTATAGGTATAGTCAGTAGGGAAAACCAAAATCCCTCATGCAGAAGTGGGGAGGAATTCAAATTTCAAATGAAAAATAGAGGTAACGAAAAAACCTATCAAGGAAATATATCCCCCATCCTCACTAAGGATCACAACCCAAATAATGCATGTCAGATAAAGTAATAGTAATAAAAAATTGATATTTGTGTACCCCACCCATCTTTCCCACAGATGATGTAATGTCTCAGACCCTCCTAGTCCATTAAATTTCCAAATTCTTGTGTTTGGGTTATCATGGGGATATTCGATGACTCAATAATGAGTTTTCCGAGTTTCAGGTTGATGAAACACTGCCAACTATTAGCGTCGGTGACACCGATGGGCATCGATGGCACCGATATGCTTGAGTTCAATTGATGGGTGTCAATGGCCTCGATGGGAATCAGTGGCACTTCTGGGAGTTATTGTCATTGATGGGGATCAACGACATATATGGGTTTTCCATATCCCCAATTTGCATTGGTGGTAGGGGGACGATGCTAGGGAAATGGTGCAGGGAAACGGGGACTCACATAAAGACGATTTGTTCCCAGTTTTTATAGTACCTTCCAGTTTTCCCCAGTAACGTGTCTTTTGACGTAAATGTGTTTTATTACCCCTTTCAAAAATAATTATTCATGAAAAATATTTTTTAAAACACAATGAGTCAGCCGAACCATGAGTTAGAAAAATGTGTACCTTTATCCTCAGTGCCACACATTTGTCATGTTTTACAATTTTTCCCTTATTATATACTTTTCTACATTTAAATGAAATCAATTAACCCACTACCATTATTTCCACATCTCTGAGGATAATTATTAAATATAAATTAATAACAATGTGTGAATCCACCCAACCACATGGTCGACCACGATCCATCTTTTAATTACTTCAAAATAGTCTCCCTGATTTTAAGATGTTGCCTCCTCTTAAGATGAGATCCTCTCTTTTATTCCATTTAGATTATCTTAGTTCTCTTAGAGACTTCATTATTAGAATAATCATGTGCCCATGCTAGATCCCTTCATGCTAATCCTTAGAGTCTTGAGAGTTCTTTGTCTGCAAGTCGTGTATCCCATATTCTTGGAGCATGGAGAAATCCTCAATAATTGATCATCCAGGTAGGGGTATTTCCTTCATCTTTCTTTTTTGTGCAACATGCTGGGTGAGTGTGATTATATTTCCATCTGGGGATGGATGAAACCAAACCTTAATAAAGATAATAAATGAACTTTTAATGAACGAGGGGGTGTAAATTATGATGATGTTTATGTACTCTTTTATCCTTTTTATGTTTTGAATTATATAGGCATATGACCACCGAAAATAAGGGACTAAAACTCAGTTAATTAAATGGATTCCCAATGAATAATAATCCTAGTGTGATCACCCTGGTTAACTAAGTAGATAGAAGGAACTTAATTAATGGTGTTATGAAATTTAAAACTTCATTTTTTCTGTTCTGTTGGAATGTTTGGTTACTCTGTCTGATGCAATGAGGGTGATGTAAATGTGAATGAATCCTCTAGTTGAAGGGTTATAGTTTTGTGAATATGAGTCTTTGTGGAGCTGTATGTTGTGGCATAGTTTGGTTCTAGTACTTTGAGGGATCTCATGTATCCCTTTTCTTGTTGTGACTTTATAATAAAACCAAGTTTAAATGCTTAAATTTCTTCTTGGTCATTTCCTTCATCAGTCTATATTTTCTTGGGATTGTGGTTGTGATTGTTATTTTCCCAATCGTAGATAATTATTTTTCCATGGAATCACTTGATCATGAAAATGACAACATGTCCAATGGGGGATTGTTTTATAGATATGGGTTTTGCTCTGAATGTGGATGTTGTATGTTCGTGTGTGTAGGGATAGTAACTAGGGTGGTTGTGATTTGGTTGTGTATGGGATGGTTTTCGGTTTCTGAACACTTAACTTGGGATGAGTGTTTGTTTAATTATATGTATAAATTTAGTTATTTTGTTTCATAGTCGCACCCCAACCATGTTGAGCACTCTATGTAGAACACCCCCATTTCATTGGGGAGGGTGTTTCAACCAACATTCTTACGAGTGGATGGTTATTAGATCCTCTCAGATACAACTCCCAAGTAGCCCACGACTATTAGTGCAGGCTATAAAGGCCTAATGTATATTATTTCCCAAGACTCTTTGGGAAGAATATGTTGCGGTGGTTGTCCCGGGTGTGTGTGGGCAGGTTTGTATCCCAAATGACTTCAGCATGAGGACTTGGTCTCCTCTGGAATGACTATTGTTGTTCAGGACTAGGGGCCTTTGGGCATGGTAGTGGTTGTTGTGGACCAACTATTTACGGGCATGGTTATGTGTGGTTTTGGCAGCATAGGTTTGTGCTCGCGGGATGCGTGGTGATGGCCCATAATGTTTTTGTTGTTGAAGTAGTGGTACTATAGTGAGACTCATGGGGGAGGTCTGACACGTAGGATGTCCAAAATAACTAGTGGTAAAGTGGTGGATGGAACCCAAATATTGATGTGCTATTACTATTATGCTACCTGAGTTGTTTTATTTAGGGAGTGTGCCTTGGGGATGCTCAGGGATAATTTCCCTTGTTAGGTGTTTTAGTTTCCTCATCTCTCATGGGGTATTGGAATGAATCCCCACTTTTTTACTAGATATTTGGGTTTTCCATAAAGATTATACATGTATACTCCAACTACGTATATAAAACTACTTTTAGGTTTCTAGGAGGACTACGGGGACCAAGTGGGACCTTAATTGCTCGGGAATTGGGGGTTTTTTTCACTTATTTTCTTTCCTTTTGTACATTTATTTGTAGTTTTCATGTCCTCTATATCGGTTTATTTTTAACATGCATATGGGAATGGATTTTGGTATTATCTTTACATTCTAAATTTGGAGTTTTTTGCAGTTTACCATTTTATATGCCGATCATGTTCTACTAAAAGGTTAATGCCTTCCATTACACATGAGATTCTATAACCTCATTGCTAGTGTCCACTACGGGGCCTATTGAAAGTGGGACTCAAGGGTCATTATCTCTCCTTCAACTTGAATAGGGGAGGGTCTGGATGTTTGATGTCCCTTTTCTCATCTTAGTGAAGGTACATCGGGACATACCCAATATGTAAATAAATGAAATATCCATTAAATAGTAAAAATATTAATTTTTAAATATAAATTATATTTATTAATATATTAATAATTATTAAATATCACCATTTAAAAAAACTAATAATTTTTGTAAGTTATTTTATTATGAATCATTTATATATGGACATATTATATGTTATTTATAAAATAAATTTTCATTTATCAATATTTGAATTTTTTTATAAAATTAACATAATATGTTGAATGGTGTTAACAAAATTAATTTATCATGTATTTATACTATTTTTAAGTAGATTAATTTTAAAAATATGATGTAATAATTATGTAATGATCAGATTATCGTGTTAAAATATCATAACATTTATAATAATTATATGTGATTATAATATTTTTTTTATATTTTTCATTTTCCCAAAATAGTCCACTAGTAAAATTCATGATAATTATATTATTGTTTATTCTTTATATAAATAAATATAACCATTTAATTTACCCTAACATAATCCATCATTCCAAAATTATTAATCCAATTATAAAAGTAATTAATATTTTTTTACCATAAAAATTTCCCCAACTACATCTTCCAACATTTTGAATCCATAGTTAGAATGATAACTCGATATCCAAATGTATTTAAATAAAAATGTTTTTGGTAATTTCAATTAATGATGTAAAATAATAATTCCTCTATTTTAATTACTTAGAATTCAATAATCCCGGTCTACATAATTATTCATAATCTTAATATGAAATTAATTTCATAATAAAATTTTATTATCAATATATATCTAATTTAAAATTACTAAAATTCTTCTAATCATTATTTACATATTCATAATATATTTATTATATTGAAAAGGGATTATTTATATGTATAATTATATAAAATTTCAGGGATAGTTAATATCACATAAAAATAAATATTTTTTTATATAAATGGAGTTTTATTAAAAAAATAATATAGATATAATTTAATTTTCAATTTTATTTAATCCCATATAAGATCCCTTGAGTTTGAAATCATTCATTTAACTAACTATGTTATTACATTTTATTGATTTATCATTTTACAAAAAAATTATGTAATATAAATAAAATGAATAACTTATGATTTTAATATATTTTATATCATGTCCCACATCATGATTATGTTAAATGGGATATAAATTCTGATAATAATTGTGAAATTAAATTTTGGATTCCCATTCATGTACAAATTATTAGAAATTAATCTAGTGACTACTAGTTTAAATGTTTCTTGGATTTCCAAAAAATTATTTCTGGAAAGAAATATATTGAAGGAATCCCGTGAGATAAAAATTAAACTTTGTTGAATATAGATGTTATGTCGAGGACTATTATTGGGAGTATGAAGCTATAAAATGTAAATGTAATGAAAGGTGAACTAAAATCCTTTTATATCTAACCACAATGTATATATTGGTACTTTGAATAACAAAAGAAGTATAATGGGTAACCACCAATATTTATATGGTTTCCAAATATTTTTTTTATCATAATGGTTTTTAATTTTTCATTAATTTAATATCTTAACCATTTATGTTTTCATATTTGCATATGCTCCTTGAGGATTCCTTTAAGATAATGGGATATCTCTTATAACATTCCATATTTCCCCAACTATCTCATCATGGAATATATAATGAGTAAGTTATTTATTCTATTTAAAAAGTGTTGATCTTGTCCATGTTGATATATATTTACACCTATATGTATTAACATTACATCACACTATATATTTTAAGGATTCATATCGTCTTTAAAAAAACAATGTCAATTTCATTTCATATGAAATTTATTTCATATATTATTTTTTGAAGAGGTCAACAAATAATATTCTATATCCATTAATTATTATATTGGTTGTGGTATGTTTTTTGGTTTTGTAAAAAAGTTTTTGATTATTTTTTCATGTAAATTGAGATTATATTATGTAATGGTATTTGGAAGTTTCATTATTTTTATTATTAAGATGTCACATTTTGATTTCAAAAATGGGATTGAATTTTAATATATAATTAAAAATTTATATATGTTTATTATTTGGTTTTATTTTTTATTATGCATTGTTTAAATATTGTAGGGGATAAATTTTTCATTATAAGGGTTTTCTGTACATGTTAATAGTTTTCTCTAAAAATTGGTCAAGTCACTATTAGATATAATTTGGGTTATTCTTTTAATGTAAAAAATATTTATTTAAAAACTATATGTAAACATAAAATATTAAATGGATATATAATTTTAAATATTTATGTTTCATTTTATATGTTAATTTATATTTACAAGGATGAAAATACAATATGAATTTATATGATTAGTAATATAGTCATTGACCACCACATAGATATGATGTCATTTGTTAGGTAGATACTATTACCACTTTGGTAATTATTCTTTAATCATAACATCATTGTATATCTTATGTGCTTTTTTATATAAAATTTATTTTAGGAAAAATGAAAGGATTAATCGGGATTTACATGTTTATTTCAAATACAAAATTTATTAGTTGCAGACATAGAAATATTATCGTATTTACAAATTTTTTAATTAACATTAATTGGAGTTGGGTGATGAATAAATTTGTTTTTTTGTATATATAGTGGCTTATTTTATATCTCAATTCATCATATATTTGATCATAATATAAAAATTTATATCATTAGCGCTTCATTTTTTG
This sequence comes from Viscum album, assembly GCA_963277665.1. Lineage (NCBI taxonomy): Eukaryota > Viridiplantae > Streptophyta > Magnoliopsida > Santalales > Viscaceae > Viscum > Viscum album. The sequence continues at coordinate 1,564,555,449 of OY728142.1, read as the reverse complement.
GTATTATTTTAATGATTTCATATTTATTATATATAGTAAATCCGTACCTTATTCCTTGAAACTAAATGAATTATTGGTCACTAATAATAACATAGTCATTATTGAAGACGAATTATTTTATATTAGGTAATTATTTAGTCAATGTATTAGGAGTTTATAACATATTCCCAAAATAAATAACTTATTTTAATTAAAATGTTTATAATTTTAATGTAAGAGCATGAAATGAATAATATTTTTTCCCAAGGAGTTGGTTATAATAAATTAAAAAATGTTTTCTTGTTTTTTTAAATAGTGTTCAACTTTATCTTATTAAATAATTTTGTTGAATACCATTCCTTATAAGAATTCATTTTTATTATATTTAAAACCTATGAGTTTCCTCTAATAACTAGAGAATTTAATTTGACTATTAAATACCCAATCCTCTATTCGAACTTATTTTAATATTTTATCATTTGTGTAATGAAATTATTGTGGATACATATTTTTTATAATAATAATTCATGTCTAAATTTTTTATTATGTTACTATTCATTCAAAGGTTAAAACTTAAGGATATGTATTGAAATTATTCCAATCCATTATTCAATGATGAGAGGATACACATAACATAATAATTTAGGGTGGTTAATATATTTTTTAAATTAATTCTTATATATTTTTATGATTATTTGGACCTTCAGTTGTTTTTATAATGTGTTGAAATCATGAATAATGTCTTTTATTTTGGGAATCTATTGTAATTATAGTAGAATTTATAATAATTTAGATTTGAATAATAATTCTACAGAATTCATTATATTATTAGATTAGAAGAATTGGTGAATGTGTAGTTGAATTTTTTATTATTAAATGATTTCTTAATAATATATTACTTATATTAATTCTCAGATTAAATAATTTTGATTGTGTGAATGAAAATAATTTCTATAATTTTATATTATTTTATAGTTTTTTTAGTTAGTATTAACTTATCATGGACTTCAATGTTGAAGTAAATATTTGGAAAAAAATGGTTATGTCTCAATTTACAGGTTTTACACTATTCAAATGTGGGATATAAATGGATAAGAAATGTATATGTAATGTTATATATGGATTGGTTCAGGTTTCATGAAATAATTATAAATTAAATAATGGTTGTAATGAGATGATGTTTATAATTTTTAAGGTGAATTTACTGATTAGTAAGGTGATACATTCATTTTTATGACAAATATTTTAGGTGAATTGAACATATTTTCATTTTTACTATTGATATAATGAAAATTATAGAAATATATTTAATGAGACAAAAACCCAGTAAGGTTGAATTAAAATATTACATGTGCTCTAAAATTTTAAAACTTGAGTATTGAAAAATTATGCAGTTCAATTTCTATTACATCCCTATGTTCTCCTAAACATTTTATGGATAAAATAATGATATTATAATGTTCCTCTCAAGCAAAAAACCTGTTAAAAAGCATCATAAGGTTCTTAAATTTTTTGAAATAGGGGATGATGTTTATTACCTATATATTATATATCTTAATATATCAAATTATTATCATATGATTTGAATTCATTTTATAAATTATTTTAATATAAAATTCATTATTTATTTATTTAAATGAAGAACAATGTTTGTTTCATGGTGTACATAATTCCTTATGAAGAGGGAATTAAATTATAGAATCATAAGAAAATGAATATATAGATGTTACAATTAAAATAATATGATCTATAAAGGTATCTGTTACAAAAATATGAATATTATAAATAATTGATGTTTAATATCAATTTATGATATGTATTTTCCTAATTGTGAACTTTTAAACCAAATTATTTTATTGTTATCAGTCTATTAATAATATTTTCCCGAAAAAATAAAGTTATAATAAATTTAAATAAAAAATAAGGATTTCAATCATATACATGATATGAAAATAATATTATTCAAATGAGACAAATCTGTGAGTGAGTGTTGTGTATAATATTTTTTCAAACAGGATGAGTCATTTTGATGTTTAAGTAAATAAAAGATGATATATTATTGTGACACCATGAATTAATCATTTTAAATTAGATGGAACATATTTTTTTTAAAAAAATTCATCATTGAATCTATTTAGAAATTATATTAAAAATAGTCATTATACTATCAATATTCTAATTTCATATATAAAATCTCATCATTGTAATAAACCCTTTGAAAAAAGTCGATCATATGATCTCAAGATCATTTTGATCATGAAAAGGGTTATATTTACCATTATTAGAGGAGGATATTGGATTTTTCCATTTATATCTGTCATTTCTTGAATGTGATGATCAATAATCATTTACAAATTTTCATATGAGGAAAATGATTCTTCTAAATGTAATATATTTTTTTTTTCTGAAAACAATTACTCACCCCTGTAAATGTTTTCCAAATTATTATGTTTGAATTTTCATACATATATGAGAATATATAACTTAATTATTTTAATTTTTGAAGTGATAGAGATTTTATCAATTGATTTATCTTATTTATGATGTAAAAAATAATTTTAATAAACACTAAGGGAATTTCATCTTTGGATTAAAATAATTACTATATATTTAGTGATATGATGGTGATATATATTTTATAAAATATTTTTTGATATTCTAGAGGTTGCAACTGATGAGATTTTTTCCCATTATGATCATTATTCTTTGAAAATATCAGATAAAAATAACAAGAATAATTATTGATGTAATTGAAATGAAGGAAAAATCATCCTTATTATATAATAGTTTTATAAAAATTAATGAATTAAGATGTCTATATATATTTTTGTAAAATATGAAATTATATATCATGTAAATTCAATTGATTAACAATAATAACTAGTGATTTAAATTTAAATAAATCACATTTAAATTCACTTTTATTATATCATATATGAATTTAATCTAAAGGATAATAAAATTTAGTTCACAATTATTATTTACTTTAGAACATTTATGAACAAAAAACTATTAAGAAGATCCAATTCATTCTAAAAAATATGAATTTTCAAGGTTTCAACTCCCAAATATATATTGTTCTTGACAAAACACCTCAACATATTTTTAAAAAAATTATAATATCTTATGATATTAGGAGGGGAATATTTTCAATGAAAATAGAAATTCTTAAATTTAGATCCCATTTAATGGCTCAAATAAAAATTAATTCATGGATCATATTTAGGATTATAATTTTTTTATATAAAATTTAGTATAATAAATGGTCATAATTATTAATGGCCATTTTTCTATCATGTCAATTATTTTTAAAAGTTGAATAATAATTTTCATTGGAAATAGTATACTAATATTTTATTAATACAGATCTAATAGAAACATCATTAAAAATTCTGTTATGTTGAATTAAATATAGGACATATAATATGAATATGAATGTCCCATAAAATCATTAATGAGGAAATTAGTAATGTATTAAATGTAAATGTTTTTCCATTAACATATAAAAAAACATAAATGAATAATGATAAATTCCAAAACATTATTTGATGAATGATAACCAAGTTATGATGTATGGGGATGGTAAGACTTCTTTTTTAATTGATTATATTCTCCATATTGATAATGTGAAAAAAAATTAGTATTGAAAATAGTGAATTTCATAATAATGATGAAAATATGATGAATTTTTTATAAAATTAAGAGTTTATATAAATTATTTAAAATATATAAAAGCTATATACTGAGTATTTTATAATATTGTTAATCCATAACCTATAAACAATGAATTTTTTCCTGAATAAAAATATACAAAAAATTTAATATATATTTATGAGACAATATTATTTATATATAACACTAATGTGTATAATTAAAAGTAGGAATAAAAAGAAATGATAACTATGATCATGAATTAGTGTGTTACATATAATTTTATAGATTATGAAAAGTAATTGATCAAACTCGTTCTAAGACTTTGGAATAATATTTATGAATATAAATAATGATTCGAGAATTATTATAAAAATTAATTCCAAAAAAATCAAATTTAATTATTGAGAATAATTAAAAAAAGGTGAAATGGATTATATAATATTCTTGTAAGTTTGATCCCATTTTTATTAATGAACTGAATATAAAAAATCTTGAAAATTTGAGACTAGTAAATTTTATAAGACATAATTAAAAAGTAATTCAAAAAATTTTGAAATATTACTATGATTAAGAATATCATGTTGGGTGTATAAAATTAGATTATTTTTCAAGAGTAGATAATATTATTGAAATAATGATTTTTGAAAAAAAGGATTCAACATATATATAACAATATATCTATAGAAGAAAGTATTTTATTTATGAATATTATTAAAACAATAGATCATTATTTAATAAAAAATATTGTCTTGGGTTATTTAAAAATATATTGAATTAATCACGAGGTATGTGAAGTAGAGTATGACTAGGAATGATCACTATAAAGGTAAAATGTTATATTTAACTATCAAAATATATTATGAGTTTCAATTCTTAAAATATTCTGATAAATAAGGATATCATTGTGTGTTTGATTTAATGACTATTTTTCATTTAAATCATCTGAAGGGAAATGTCCGTTGATTCTAGATTGTAATAATTATTTCAATATAAATTAGAGATAATTTTTTTATGTACACTAAAATTTTCATTGAGAAAATAATTATATTTAAATAATTCGTGTTTCAAATTTAATGGTGTTTTAGATAAATAGTGATTTGAAAGGAGAGGATAATGTCTATAAAAACTATATATGATGGTCAAAAAATAGTTATAAGCTATTTGATGAATAAAACTATTTTATCATTTGAATATAGGTATCCTTAGTGAATAATTAAAATGAGTGTTTTATTTTGTTATGAACGTTATGAATATGGATAAACATATTTTTAGTTTGTGTTGAAAAAAAACTTCTTATTTAATAATTAATGTATAAAATAAGTTATGGAATTGAATAATAATTATTCTCACCAAAAATTGCATATGTAAGATCACATATACAAATACTATTTGTAATATTGCAATACATAAATTTGTGATTAATTGGATATCCAAAATATTAATAGTGGTGAATTTTTCAAAATAACTATATGAGAAAGTACATATTCTATTAACTCATCAAATATTGGGTATCAACAAAGTCATTATTATTCCATCAAAGATGAAATTAATTAATAGTTATAAGTAGAAAATTTTCTTTACTGATTATATTTTACATATTAATTTCAGTTTTTTGTGACATAAAATAATGTCTCCAAAAAAAATTCAAAAAATTCATATTTTTTTTCTTCAAATAAGTGTTTTTCACATTCAATAATCTCTGTATTTAGTATTATAAATCCTGATTTTTTATAGACAAGAAATTTTTGAAATAGTTCATACTGTAAATCTCTTTAGGTATTAGTAAAATTGTAATAAAACACAACTAATTATTTATTATAACATTTCCCCATGACTAAAATATGTATTGGTTTTTTAAAATCCATTCATTATCAGAGACAAAGAAGAATATGTTCAAACTATTAATAAGAGAGGTATTGATGAAATAATCATAAGTTATCCTCAAAATATAATATTTTTTTATTAAAAAAAATGTGATATGGGAGAACATGTTCCTCAGCCTGGTTAGTCAGGACTCATAATGTGAATCAAAGAGACCTAATATGAAATCCCGGTGGATGAATAATTTTGGGTAACTGTATTATGTATTATTGTAGATTCTATAATATGTTCTATTTGGTATTTTACCATCCAAAAACATTCATCCCTATCATCGGTTTGGTCCTCGATTACATCAAGGACTTAGGGATACCAATTCCTTCAGACTTCTACAAATTTCCAGAAACCTCACAGCCTTTGGTCAACATCAAGGATTTTTGGCTACCTAAAGGCCTTCAGGGGCCATGAAATGTAGATACAAATGAAAATATTTCAAGAAACATGGATCTATATAAAGATTCATGATCATGTACATTCACTAATGCTGACCAAACTGAAATTGGAATAATGAGCTGGTATGTAATTACCATTGGTACTAGATTGTGCTTCTCAACATAGGACGATTAGTTGACTAGCCTTGCATGTGTGGTTATATGACATCATGAAATATGATATAGAGGGGAAGTTCAATGTAATATATTTGGTATGAATTCTTCTAAGGCCTTCGGGTCCTGTAATGTGTCACTAAGCTAGTGAGTTATGAAATAGTTCCCTTTCAACCCTTAAAAGTGATTTTTTTAAAAAATACGGAAGGATTTTGGGCTATTGATATAACATGTGATAAGTAAGATTGACGTTACTAATTATGCAATGGTACATGTAATTTAAATTAATGAATATAAACAAAATTTTTTATATTACATAACTGATAATGGATATGTTTCTATTTTTATATGGAAATCTGTTATTGATTATCATGATAATTCCCAAAAATATCAATATAGATAATAAGATTTATCCATTTTATGTAAGGAGGAACATCCTCATTCATCCCATCTGAGGAATAGAAATAAATTTTACCTTCAAATCCTAATTAGAGAATAATGATGTATGATTCTAAATAAATGATCATTGGGAGAATTAAAACACACCTCAACTTTTTTGATATTGAACCCAGATACATTAATTATGTATTGGACTATCAATTGTGGGTTTCTTTTTTAATTATAAAATATTTGATTTAGTAAAAAATGAGACACATAATTTGTTCCCAATCCTTTACATAAGAATATTTATGGAATAAATTGGGTGTTCTATGAAATTTAAACTGAAGTGTAATTATTGGTAAAAATATTTAATGTATATTGTGGAATAGAAGTTAAATGATTGACAGAAATAAATTTGATAAGTCACTCAAAATGATAATGGACCACTATGATATTTTAATATATTACTTCATCTATGTGATCCAAATGTGTTCTAGGGAATTCTTCATATGCGACACTGATCTAAAATGAAAATTTAACACATACACATTAAATTAAAAATATTATCTCAACCATTAGAACCTATAAATTTATTTATATTTAATTAATTTTAAAAAATAACATAATTATATTTTCCTAAAAAGAAAATAAATCCCACTTTGAAAATCAATGACCATCAATTCGAAAAACCAAAAAGTATTTATAATCATTTCATACAAAGGAATGTATTATTATAAATATTACCAATCTATGAGATATGTATTTAAATTTCATGAAAGTGATATTAAAGTATAATAAAATATATTTCATATATATAATTTCTATATAATAATTTAATTAGTAAATGATCGGAAATGTTAATGATTATTTTTAAAACTCATAAAATAGAATTTAAAAAAATTCATTTATGGTTACCATTATATTTTAAATATATTTTTCTAAAATTTATCATTTTAATTTGAAAAAATAATAACTATATACAAAATCAAAACAATTAATAATTTCATAACCTGATTTTTATGGGTTTTTTATAAATATAATTTTTTTTTTGTTGAATATTTTATTACCAATAACATGGTTTTTGTGAAATTATTAGTTTTTAAGAGTGTATCAAAAATTGATGACAAAATATTATAATCTCATTTGTATATTTTTTTGTCCATTATGTTATTGATAAATGATGTTTTAAACTTACAAACCCATATTTGACATGTAATGACATAAGTAATAATTCCCAAAAAAATTTAATACCTAATTTAATTATAGTTTTAATTTATTTATTATCGATTTTAAAAATATAATGTAATGATATTGATTTGAATGATCTATATGTGGATAACATGTTCTACCATAATATTATGTCAGAATATTTATAGTTATTATTTTATAATCACTTATAAACATGGTGTCTCACCACCCCTTAATTGAATATATCTCTGTAATATAAAGAATTTGGTAAGAATATACATAATATTCTTATAATTTTGTATTTTGAATTTTTTATTTGAATCAGAGATGGTTTTTTGTGTAGTGGGTACACACACGATGTCACTGGCTAACTGGTGGAGGGCCTAAAGGGGCCAGAATTCCACATACATCCAAAAGCTATCTAGTGTGAATCCACTAGTATACTGGAGGAGGAACTAGAATTATATTCATTATTATTATTAACTCCTGCAATCAAATTTGCTTCCTCCAACTCATTAGTGAAAATAATATAGATGCATGAATTTTTCCTGCATAAACCAGTCAGTCGGTGAACCCTAGAATCTTTCTAGTGACACCACTGTGAATAAAAATTATTAAGGAGATAAATTGTAGGTTTCTAATAATTATTATTTAATAAAATATAATTATACCCCTCTAAAAGTACTTTTTTGATCATATTTAGTGGGATACATAGAGAGAATTTTGGCTATATTTCACTCCAACAATGTAAAACCTCCATGCCTATAAGAGTCTTGGATCACTATAGCATCAACAATCATGTGGTTTCATGAAAATAAACTTTATCTTCTTATTATTCATGCACATGCTGTTTATTGAGGCTATATTACTTGGTCTTTTTTAGTAGAGAAAATTTATCATTTTTATTGAGATCTATATTATCTTTTATAAAAAATAATTCCCTATATTCAACTATTCAAAATGATACATTAATTTCATCATTATTAACAAATGTGTCTCTATCCTTTGTTATATCCATTAGAGATCATTTTTTTAATTCCATGTGGATGTTCAGAATAAATAAATTGGCGTTAATGGATGGTGGATATGGGAAGGTTTTTCCTATATGAGGATCTCTTTAATTTTATATTATATTCCATTTATGTAATTAAATAAATTTTTTCTAGAATGAAATGAAATAGATTCATTTTTTCAATCATAGGAAACATGTGGAATTTATATAGAAAATAATAAATTAAAATATGGGAAGACAAATTAAATGGGTGTTTCTTTATAAATATTTTATAAAAATGTATTTTTTTCTCATAATTAATTATTATATAAATAAAATTATTAGGCTCTGTCTTATAGGTAGAAAATAATCATTAACAGTCAATAGTGGACTACATTATCTCTATTGGAGGATTCTCTGATTCCATAAAGGGTTGTGGTATCCTTTATGAGGGAATAATTTTATCATCCATTAAGATTCACATATCATGGATCATTTTATTTTTTTTGTATTAGTTTTTTAGTTTTGTGCACCCTCACATGATAGATTTCCAATTTTGGATGCATTGAGAATGAATTATGTGGGCATATTTTTCATATTCTTATATTACTATTTGACTATGGCAAAAATATTTTGGTTTGAAAACTGAATTATTAGTATTTTTATAACTTATTCAAGATGATATATTATATTTCAATGTTTAATTAAACAACTAATAGTTTTTAATGGAATGGTACATTTTTTAAAAAGGAAAAAAGATAATTTCAATATGAAAAATATTGTCTAAAAATTGTGTTTTTGAAAACAGTTTTAATAAATAATCAATGGATTATTACGGATAGAAATTGAATAGATACTCAGTTAGAATCCTATTGTTATTTATTTATGGTAACCTGCTTTTAGCTACTAAAAATAATGCACCTTTTTCATGACATAGGAAAAGGGAATAAAATGATGAAGATGATGACTATCTTTAAACATGATTTCATTCCAATGGTTGTGGATGGTGGTGAAATATCATTACAAGGATATTTACCCATTAGATTCTTTAGTATCTAATCATTATGTTCTTCATGTTTTTTATTGATACCATGTTACATAGATGTTGGATGTGACCCTTATTGAGTGTCATTTTTGACATAGGATAAATTTTTATTTTCTTGCTTGATATTATATTTGTTTCTATCTAATAAAATGTATATTTGAGGGAAAAATAGTTATAATAAGTCATTGTATGATACTGTATTGATTCAATCAATTTTATTGAAATCAGAATCATGGATTGGGCCATGGGTTGGCCAATATGTGGCTTATTTGTGGATGAAAATGGTTTGTCTGTTAAACAATTGTTTCAAAAAATCATGTTTTCTTAAATCCTATGATAATGATTGGGTACCACCATCTTCTGTATGTGGGATATTAGTAGTGTAATAATATTTATATTGAGAGTAAATTTGTAGAGTGTGATTATGAATGGTATATTAATATTTTGAGGATCATTAGGTAAATATGAGAATTATGAGGTTTTCTAATGCTCTTATGTAGTGTTTTAACCCTTTGGCAGCATATTTAAATTTATATTTATGATAAATGAGTTTATATTTATATTTACGATAAATTAATTTGTGTAGTGTTTTAATATTAGTTATAAACTCTTCTTTGTTCATATCTTATTGAATTATAAACATACGGAATAGTATTGAGGATGGTGTGGTGAAATCCCTAATAGCGAGTCCTTTAGTTGGATTAGTTTTATAACAAACTATGATATGATAATTCTATCCTAGGGGCCTACTCACCTATTATAAATGAGAATTAATAGTAGATAATTCATGAAAATTCACAAAGTAAAATCCATTAACATTTCAAGGGGAAATTTTTCATGCATGAGGCATAAGAATGAGTTAATTTTATGATAGGATTATACATATTTTGAAAAATACTATTGGAATGAATGTTTATTTTAGCACATATAATATTAATAGTCTTGAAAGGATGTTGTGGGAATTTATTATGAAATATTTTAATAATGAATATATCATCTATAATATATTTAATAGGTACTTCAATAATATATAAATCATGTTACAATGATAGTAGAGATTACATGGGAGTTCATTATATTATAATATAATGATTATTGGATCATGGAGTATTCCACTAAATTTTATGTGATTGTGTACAATTATTAAGATATTTTTTCTATAAATATATATTTTAGTAGATTTTTGTATTATTATTGACAACTTATATTTGATATATGTCGATTATATTGTTCCAATACACATATATGGAGCTAGTGGACATGTTTCTTTTGAGTTGGACATAGCTAGAAATAATGACGTCCAAATGAAATCAATAAAATGTGATGTGTTTAATGTGACCTGGTTTTAAAAAGTAAATGAAATAATCATAAAAAAGATATTAGGACGATTTCACAACTGAGGTTCTTTTTTGATCTAATACCACTACAGGAAAAAGATACACCACATACCAAATTGTTTTCTTGCACCCAGGGAGTTTCACATATGTAGGATATCTGGTCATATTTTGTATTTATATAAGATATACTATTAATGGGGATGAGTTTTATCGACATTAAAGAATGGTTAAAAACATATAAATAATATATAAAAAGGGATATGATCTCAACCTCAATTCAATAGAGATGATTTGGTGTCACATAAAATATAGGATGGAGTTTGAAATTTGTAAGAATGGGTGTGCACGCTAGAGGATCCAAATGCTATATTAGTTATCTTGTGAGGTATGGTGTTTTTATTTTCATCCAGGATTATTTTTTTATATATTTTAATCAGATTACATTATCTTTTACAATTTAATTAATATGATGGTATTGATCAACCATTATTACATCCAATATTTCTAATAGTGGACCCCCTTTTTCCTAATTTTTTTGTTGATGACCAGTTTCAACAGGCACATAAACGACATATAATGAAAATGAGGGATGACTTATTAAATGAAATTTTTTTTGTAAAAGTCGATTCCCGAGTTTCTGAATATATACCCACTTACATTCTTAGTGGTTGGTGTCCCACTGGATATTGAGTTATGTCTTGAGAACATAAAAGATACCATCGAGGATCAGAATATGCCTCTAGATATTAGTGTCAATATAAAAATTTATATACTATTTTGATCTACCAGTAATTCATGTGATAACCTTATTTTGATTTTTTAGAAACATTGAATTATATAGAATGATTTATAACCAAAATTGTATGTCTATTATAACCAAATGCATTGAGGGATGGATGAGAAACATAGTATATGGTTATAGAGAAGGGTGATTAAATGTTGATAGATTATTCTTCTTTCCTCACATAGACTGACTGATTTTAAAAATTATATACTAGTGAAGAGAAATCTAGAGACTGTAAATTTGTGGATGGGATCAAGTATTATGTTTGTTCTAAATTGAATGGTATTTAGGTAACAATAATATGTAAAAAAATAGTCCATGATATTATTACTGACTATAACTATGGGAAGCCAGAGGAATAGATTCGAGTGGACCTACTTCTTAACATGGTGTTGTGGTGTCTACAATAAAGATGTTTTTTTGAGATTTCTCATTATGTATGTAACAATAAGAGTATATGTGCCAGAAATATTGTATTTAGTCACTTGTGTGTAATGGAAAGTAAGATGTAAGCTAAGTGTGAGAGTCCATCATTTTAGAGTCAAATGTGAAAAATGATGTGAAATTTATAGTCATGTTACATAATATTTCCTCTAGGATATAATGAGATTCAATATGAATAGACAGTAGTCATTGGAGAAGGATCATCATCTCTTCATCAAGAAGATATCAAGACCCTTATTGAATGACCGGGCATAGGGGTTATTCATGACTAAGAGAGTCAGATAGTAGTTGTACAATACCAATAATGTGGGTTAGCTTTGGGAAATCTGGTTATATATCATGTTCATTGATAGGGAATAATTTATTAAGTGTATCATATGTTGATTGATAAAAGTCCTCCAATTATCATTAGTCTGAGGTATGATTTTACTATAATTTATTATGGTATGTGTATTAATGGATACAGGTACATCCCAAATTGTTATAATTATGAAGGTTATTGAAAATCGTGTCCTTGAAATTAATTTTTTATTTAAATTGACTTCACATGATAATAGTTTGGGAATATGATAAAAATGTGTATATTAGTGTAATGAATTATTCCTTTGTTAAGGAAGATGTCATTTCTATTGAGAATACTTTTCATCAAAATGATAATATTTTAAATCATTATTATAATTGAATGGTTTACCATAATTAACTTGATTACTATCATTAGAAGGATTCATTCACATAACTATATGGATATAGTTATATTTTCAATTGTTAATGGTATTTCATGGATATTCGATCTGGATCTGATCTTTTTGGGCTGGGTAGATTGACAAACTATTTTCCTATCCTTCATATGGATGACCAGTGATCATGTTATGCATATTTCCCTCTTAACATAAATAATTATATAGCTCTTTTCAATGATTTTTTTATACAAACTCATGAGATATATGAGTAGGTTATTATCATGATAGTATTAGGAGAAGAATGGGTATAAAATACTTATTAATGGTCGAAAAATTAAATGTTATAGGAGATAAAGGGGCTCCAAGAGGACTCGATAGAAAAGGGTTTTACATTATTCAGAACATCATCTCAGGGATCACCCTTTAATTATTTCATGTTAGAATATTTGAACCCCATCCTTTGTGTGGATTATATAAATCTAAGACACTTTTTATGAAGAACTCGTATCTTTTACCTAGTATAGAAGAATACATTGATAAACTCTAGGGACTCTGGTTTTCTAAATATTGATATGAGGATAGGGTATCACAAGGTGAATTTCAAACCTTTAGAATGTCCATGTATTAGGTTTTAAATGTAATGTATTATTAATGTGTAATTTTTCATGAAATTTGGTCTAACAATATTTACCACCATTTTTTGTAACACACTAAAAATTCAAAAAGTCTTACTTTTATTCAATATCCTATATGAAATGACACACAAAATTTAGAAAGGTATATAAAAAATCAATAAATTATGGCATATTGAGTATTTAAAATGAAATAAATTTATTTTATAGCTTCAATTCATTCAATACATTGTTTTATTTTATCTAACACCATAATGAGTTTAATCGATAACTTATGTTACACACAAGTTAGAGTTTTTCCGAACCACAATATATATAATAATTATCAATAAAAAAGGTTAAAATATAGCTTCTAAATTAATAGTTTTGAATTGATTTTAAATATATTATTAATTTTTATTTTATTAAAAGTATAAAATGAATTCATTTTGGGAAAATTAATTATAAATAAAAATGAAAACTAATTGAATATAGATAAAATAATTTTATGCTCAAAAATATGTTTTATCCTGAAAAATTAAATTAATATATAATTTTTAAGGAAGATAACTAAAATAATATATTATAAATTGAGAAAAATATTTCTTAAATTTATCCAATATATTTTATAGGAATATGATCTGATAAAATGAAACATTACACCTGAAAAGATATATTTTTATAAATGCTTTTTTACAGTCTTTTAATGGTGCAACTATTTTAAATTTATTTGGAACATTTATTAAATTTTATATGAAAAAATAAACATCATTTTTAAAAAAGGTATTTTAAAATAATCTTAGGGGGAAATATTTGTACTTTTCAAAGAGGTGTCATTTTGATGAATAGTAAAAAAATGTAGAACTTTAATGGGAAATTGTTTTTTATTTTAAATAATTTATTCAGGTAAATTAAATTTTTATTTACTGTTAATGATATATTAGGTAAATTATAAATATATAAATAAAAAATGTCATTTTAATCAATTTAATATTTAAATTTGATATAATCACATTTCACATTTTGGTGCATTTCACATTAAAATCCGGATTTGTAGTCTCATCCACATGATTACTTTTAAATTATTTTTTTCCATTTCTGTGATTTGAAATTTGAAAAATGGATTAAATATTTTTATGAATTGAAATCTATAATTTATAATAATTTAAACAAAATTTTTTTCTAAAAATATTAGTGTAATCAAATAAAATAAATTATAGTGATTAAGTGGAAAACAATCTTAATAAGGCTCTAAACCTTAATCCAAAAAGAAAATATGGCCTCGAAACCAGACCAAAACCTATTAGATTTCCATATTTGACCATATACATTCATTTACCAAATATGGTTCATTATTGGATGCACATTAAATGGAAAAACGTGAGTGCAATAACCTATTTTAAAAATTTACTTGAATGTTAATCCTCCTCCATATAAAAGGGAACTGACCACTCTCACTTATTTTCACATATCGAGAAATACTAACTATAAAACAAATGACTCAAATATCATCCCAAAATACCTCACCTAATCATAGTATACTCACAAGGGGATTAAATAAAATGAATTATTTTCTTCTGTGTAAACCAAAACGAGTTACCTAAAAAAGAGTTAGTGTTCATCAATCAAATTATTTTTATTATTTCTTTCAAAAACCCATTAAGTATTTTTATTCTCTCACATATAATAATTGACATATCATTAATCTAATTATATTTTTTTTCAAGTTTTCTACCGGCACTCACACCCAATCCTATCAAATGTGATACACAATCACATTTGTGTCTACGAAAGAATACCACCCCACGAGTCGCATTCGTTCATTCATCCATCGCCACATTACATGGTTGGAAATGATGATGGATTTATGTTATATATATATATATATTATATTATATAAATAAATCATTAATTTTGTAATAACATTGTAAAACATAACTATATGATTTTCATTTTGAGGGAATTAGATAACATCGTTTGTGGATGTGTGGATTACCGCCTAATCAAATCTATGTGATTCGTTCACACGTTACATGGAATATTTTATGGATATATTTAATATAAAATTTTCACATATAAATCCTTAATTTTATATTTAAATTATTATATACATATATTTCATATATTTTTTATTGTTTTAATGCATCATATAAATTGATAAATCATTCATACATACATACAACCTATCCTATCCATGAACCGTCTATTTCATTTTTTATATTTAAATTTTAGTGACTACAATAATTTAATATTTAATAAATAAAAATATTATTTAAATAATTTTCTACATTATTAATATTATGAAATTATTATCTTTTTAAATAGAAATAAAAATAAATTATCAAAGCAAAGTAAAAAATCAACAAAAACCGAAAATACTAAAAATAAAGAACGATTATTATTTAATGGGGTATAATATGTTATAAAATGAATTATAGTACATAATAAATATTAATATGTTCTTTTTATAAGTTAATAACATGTTTAAAACAATTATATCGGCCTTCAAATGGAGTTCAACCAAAAAAATTGTAAGGTATGAGATTTTCATCTCACGTTTTACAAATGGGAGACAAATGTAACATTCCCACTAACTTCGGTTGCGTTTTGTATTATTCTACCCCTTATTATACATTATATCATTAATTATTATATATTTATTGTATTGAAATGTCTACTTTGCTGACTATTACATTTGGGACAACTGATTCAATTTTCACCATATTTTTAGGATATTTCATATCATTTTACATTCCATTGAGACTTAATTGTAATTAGGAACAAATTAACAATAATGAGGTGCATATACTACTTATAATTCATAGAATATTTTTATGAAATAATATTTCATGTTAGTTTAAGAAAGAAATTGAATTATTTTTTCCAATGTTATTGAAATGAAAATTACTATGTTGTAAAATATTTATTTTCAATCGCATTACCATTTTTGATTGTTAACATTCTATTTAAAAAATCATATCCTATTTAAAATTTTCCTTGTAAATTACATTTATTTAAAAAATCTATACTCTTATGTCAAGAGTATAATTATTTCCAAAAAAATATAACAATTTTAAAAATATGGTGTACATTGAATGTTATTTTATTAATTGGAAAAATGTTGAAAAATTTGCATCCATTAATCAATACGAATATATGATAGGTAAAATTGTTTATGAAAAAAATCCTTTATTTCATATATATGAAAATATTTTTAAATATGTGTCATGATTTTTTGACTAATTAAAATAATCCCTTCAAATAATCAATAGTCTCATGAGATGAAAATAGTATGGAAAAAGCCCTTTGAGTTTGTAACGAAACACCTTTTAAATTATCTTACGAATAGAATTTATAATATTTTGATAAATTTTCTTATAAATTGTATTGATTGAAATGGTTCCATTTAACACGTAATAATGGTCCAAAATAATTATGAATTACAGACATATAGATTCAGTTATTATATCCATGATATTTTCACTTGGACAAAAAATATGGATGAATTTAAATCTAAAATTATCATTGAAGTGGACGGTGTTTTCATTTTTTTACATTTCCATATTGATTATTCAATATATTATCATGATAGTCATGATATATAAATGAAATAATTTTTTAGATATTTACCATTCCAAGTTTAATATGCACTTCCTCTTTAGTTTATTGATTACAAGTCATGTGTGTTCATAAATTTACCATTCCATATTGATTATGCTCATTGAATCACTATTTCATCCCCTATGTGAAACCCTTACCTAGAATTTGAGCTCACCCTTATTTTTTTTACTTCCCCTAGGATTCCCTGAAGTGTGATAAGTAATATATTAAAGGATACTTTATATAGAATAATGTTATTAGTAAACAAAATCATGTATCAATTTTTGTGCTTTTTTTAATAAAATACACATTTGTATCTTGTTTAACAAGTCCACTAAACTATGTTGTCTTTTGGGATTTTAATTTTGTTTATATTTTAATGTAATGGTAGCGTTAAATATGTTTTGGTCTTTTCGGGGTTGGGGTCATTAGTTTTGTATTAGAGAAAATTTAGTTGAAAACATTGAAAATATTTTTATGAAAACATGCATTATGAAATATAACCCAATTATAGACATTTAGGTTAGTATATTTGAAAGAGAAAATTATTTATTATGATATTGATTGTGTTTTCCTTCAAATAAATAAATCCATCATGGGATTGACCATGTGATTTTAGTGGAGTTGTACTAGATGGTTGTACACCTCACTCCCTATGCGAACTGGCGCAGACTTGAGTCCCACCTGAATAGGTTACTATGTGTATTTTTAAAGAGAGATTCCAATCCATTTCCTAGTGGTGGAACATGTGACTCACTCTAGGATTGGTTGGGGGCCCCTTTTGGTGTTTATTGACACCCATCCACACATTTTTATTTTTCTAGTCATGATGAGGGAGGTAATATATGATTTTCAATTTTAAAATAGTGAATCCTCCAAATCATGGATTTTCAATTTATTTATTTCATGGATTCATTTCTACCAAACTAGGAATTCACATTCAAGGATGAGATATTCTCATTGCACTTTCATGGTATGAAAGTGGAATTTTAGGAAGATCCAATTTCATATAATAAGGATGTATCCTTCACATGATCATTGTCTCAATTATGAGGTCTGATTAAGGGTGTTTCGTCTCGATCCTACGACCGCATAAAATATGAGAATGATGGGTTTTCTATAGTGACAAATCTAGAGTTTGTTCATAAATTAATCAATATATATATGGATTTGATCCAAGGTCATGTAATTTTATTAAAGGGAATACAAACCCTTGTCCAATTTTTATTTCAAATTTTATGTTCCTCAATATTATAGAATTTCATATTAGAAGATAATAACTATTGGGAGGGGATTTTTAATAACCTGTTACACTTTAGAGAAGAACTCAATACCAGATATACCCTTGGATGAAAATAACTTTAGCCTATAATTATCAGTCTATTAAAATGGGATGTTAAATTTTTACCATTTCTAAATGAAAAAACCCATGAAACAATTTTTTTTTGGATTCAACGCATGAATTTGGTATATTGGAATCCAAATATTCTCAAAGATCTTGCGTTAAACCTTGTAACTCCTATTTGGATTGATCAGAGAAATCTAGACGGGTGGCATGGGTTTTATGGAATCCTATTTGATGTTAGTTTTCAAATCAAGAAATGACATGGAACTACTCTCCTAGGTAATCGAAAAATTATTTTATTTCAAAATATAAACTGAAAGAATTACACATTATTGATGTCAGAAATATTGTGGGTAACATAGATTCAAATTGAAGGGTTCTTCAATAAAAAGATAAATAATATTCTAATATATTGGATTTGATGACAATTAATTGAATCTAAAAAAATAAGAATGTGATTTTCAAGATGGGGGAATCTCTAAAACTCAAGATAGCCCCTCCACTTAAATTATTTTGATGAAATTTTGGTAAGACACATCTAAGGAGATGAAAATGTCTAATGATTGTATTATCATTCATATTTATCCCGTTAAGTTGTAATATGATGGATAAATGGATTAATAATATATGATTATATAAATTTCTCATGACATATGTGAAATGGATCCTCAATTATATGAAATATATATTCCTTTTTACTAAACTAGGGATTTGTTTTTGCAATGCATTATATGAGGTCTTCAGACCCGGTTATATAATTCCAATAGGATAGAATGAGTTTAGTCCCATCTATAGCCTTTTTATATAGAAAATCAATTCCTAATCCTACAGACTCAACATTTTTGGAACTAAATTGATTAAATCATGATTTTATTTAATTTAGGGATCAATTCAAGTATATGAAGGAAAATCAGAATGAACATCATTTACAAGAATATCTACATACTCCAGTAGAAAATGCTAAGATAGTACAGGGACTCTAGTATTTACAACAAATTTGGACTCCTAGGTATTGAACCATGAATGTATTTAAATATGGGTTTATGTTACCACTAATAATTTTGATCGATATGAATACTAATACCTTCTATGATCCCATCTAAATAATTAGAGTGAAAATAATGAAAATTATAGTGTACATCATCGACCGCAATATCTGAAAATTCATGCCATCCTTGTTCATGAATACAGTGGGACACATTTTTTTAGTCCCAATTTGGAATCAAAATGTATGATAAATAAATGTAATAAAATGGTGGTTTCTCTGAAATTTTATCATTTATATCAACATGTAATGTAATAACTTTCATTCTATAATTATAATGATTACAGTGAGAATAATAAAAACTATGAAAATGACATGCCTGTTGATTCTGAAATTATTGATCATTTTAAAAATACTCTTTATCCAAAATGGAATTGTTATAGGACCCCTAAATCATTTAAAAAGAATGAAAATAGAAAAAATAAAGATGTACTCAATCCTCAGTTACTGTTTTAAATGAATATTCCTTATTTGAATTACCAAATTTTGGCTAATCATGAATCCACAAAATCATGTAGGTTTTTTATTTTGAAAAAAATTCCAATCATTATAGGTATCTATGAACCACAAAAAATATTCACATATAGTATTTCAAAACTAGGTAATCTATGAATTTATTTACTTTTTACGAATTTATTTTCCAAATATTAACTATTATTTGGTTCATGGAACAATGTTTCTTCTAGGATCAATCCTTAGTCCCATTAGTGATGAACATGTTACATATGATTTTACCTATTAGGGAATTTAAAATTCATTCTCCTTTATTTAGGATGATAATAGTTACGATGACCGTATAAATATTTGAATGAATATTGGATTCATAAAATATATTTTTACTCATCCTTTGACTATTCATGGGGATTTAAATACAATTTTAATCCTAGATGATAAGTTCGGTAATGTGACTAACTCCACATCAATTATAAAATTTAGGATATGCAATGACAATATTTTAGTAATTGAAATAATTATTGTTTGTGAAAAGTCACTTGGTATAGAATAAATCTAAATGGTTTTATAATGAAAACATGACATGGATTTTTTAAATGAATATATTCTTTATACGTGGGACTACATATCATACACATCACATTACTGAAATAGTAAATATTATAATTTAATTTCTATTGATTTTGAGGGTATGTATTCGAAAAATTTACATCCCATCAGGCTTGAAATGGATAGGGTTACGCACCCAGAATATAGGAAAATAATTCATAATTCCTTGAACAATATGGATTATAATAATGGTTCTTTATTATGAAATTAAACTCAAATTTCTCAATACGAATCTGGGAATTTGATATATGGACCATTTTAGTTCTTTTAACATTTAAATTTAATCTCTTGAATCCTCCCTATATATTTGCAAATAGAACACACTTATAAAAATATCTTATATTTAAGTTTGGAAGACCATGAGATTTTTATAAAGATTAAAAATCATCTGAATATGAAGGATTCTATGAAATGAAATGATTTTATAGACAATTGGGTAATAGATGGTGAAAAAAGCATAATTTTATTAATTCTCATAAAAAATCAGTATGGTTTCCAAGACACATTCTTTTATCAAAAAATCGGAATCCAATGTTTGATAATAATAATGCTCTCTCAGATCATTTTGTATATTACTTCATGGATTCATTCAATGGATCTTCTCTGACCATTGATCCGAAATATGGTATTATCACAAATATAGTAAATATGTGGGACATGTATAGGCTCAAATCTATCCCCATGGATTTAGAGATTAATTATGTTCACTATAGTCTCAATATATAATGCTCCCCTCATTTGGATGGGGTTTGTAACATTTTATTTCATGCTTTTTTCGAAATTATACATGATGATGTTTTTAGGTTGGTTGTTCCCTTCTTTAAGTTGAATCATCTTCAAAATGTGTTGAATTATTAGTTATGTTCATGTATTGAAAACTTTGATACATAAAATGAGATTAACCTCTTTTATGCTAGTTTCTATGGTCACCACCACCAATAATATCATTAGAGAAAATCTTGATAACATATTTACATCAATTGAATGAAGGATTGTTTCCACAAATTAGTCTAGTTTTATCAATGGAAGGTCCATTGAGGATTTATTCATCACTCTTTTATAATTTATTAATATATTTATGAATCCCACCATATTATGTAATATTTATCTTAAGCATTATATTAGTAAATATTTTGAAATAGTTGATCTGATATTTAATTTCATGATCCTTATTTTGTTTGTATTTGATGGTGTTTTCATCATCTACATTAGAATAAAATTGGTAACTATGAAAAACTCTTTTTTGTTTAATGGATATCCTAAGTTTTATATTTATTTATATTGAGTTGTTAAGAAGGGAGATCCCATTACTGCAGTTATAATTTCAACTACATTGAACTATATTAGTAAACTTCCTTCTACTGTGGTTGAAAATGTGAAAATTTAATCTATTTGTACTTGTATGGAATTGGTTTCTTATAATCATATTATATATGATGATGATATCATTTTACTATCTCAAGTGGAAATGATAAATATCAAAAATATCAAGGATGACATTTTACACTATCATAAAATCTTTGGTCATATGATTAGTTTGAAGAAATTATTTATTTTCATTCAAAGTAATATATCTAATTTAATGAAATTTTACATCATATTGGAGTTGGGTATTCACGAGGGAGTTTTGACATTCATTTATCATTTGTATCCTATGTTTCGGTAAGGACCAAACGTTTTCTATTTTTGGAATTAATAGTTAGATCAGACAACATCATTATTCTTGTAAGGGTAAATCTATATCGATTATAGGGAATGATTTTTTGAAGTATGTTATTATTTTCATAATTGTTTTCTACATAATGGTTTATAAATGGAGTCTTTATACTATAAAAAGTATCATCACTTCAATTAATAATTTCATTTGGAGTGGTAACATTATGGATATAAAGTTAGTTATTTTTTATTTGATTACTTTCTATAGGCCCTATGATGTGAGGGTTTTGGGAATTAAGAATCATGTATACTTAAATGATTCCCTGTAAGTATTCATTTATGCGGGGTCTTATTAACATTAATTTAGAGTCTCTCATATTTATTCAATAATGATCAATTATTATTCTTAAAATATTGAATTATTAATTTGTATGATTCCTCGGTATAATGTTCCTCAAATGTATGTTTTACATAATTCAATGTCAATCAAGGTGGACGGTATCCAATGAATCACCTCTTAAATTATTGAATATTGATTCCAATGGTTTCACATTAATTTATTATATTGCAAATGAAGATTTTAATCTGGATATGGATATCTCAATAAATGATCAACTTGGTGACACTGAGATATTTTTAGATCACCTTATTACCAATGTTGCGACTTATTTTTTCTTCTCAAGGAATGATTTTTTTGTGGGAAACTATTGTAAATTAAATTATAACATTAAAAATTATCTATATAGAATCTCACTGAAACAATATTTATTTACATTGGCTTGCATGATTGAGATGAAATTTTATTTGGCCTTCTAAATCATAACTAGATTGGCGATTTTCCCATATAAAAATTCCCACAGATTATTGCTTGTTAACATATGGAATTTAATTGTTCTCATCCTGTGTTTTCTATCATCATCTTATTAAATATTATTATCACTTGTTTTTAGGTTGTGTTATTTATTTAATATTGTGGTAGTCTATTTCTATTTTTTTTAAAATTTTTCTACCTTGGGTCAATTCGGTATATGGTTTCCTTAATGGATGGAATGATTTAGCGGCGTCTCTCTGCATTTGGAAAATTATTAAAGTTTCTATAGAGGATCTTTTCCAAATTATTTCATATTTCCTTAAATCTATCAATTCACAATTATTTAATTTTCATGCAAGATACTTCTATATCCTAGATTCTTGTTTTCATTAGGGAATAAAATATACCTCCAATAGAATAATTTCATAACTCAATCCAAGAATTTTATTTCCTCAAAAGTGTTGGAAAAAATGGAAATTTTCATCCACGCAACATAACGATTGATATCTTCTAGAAGGGCCCCTTTTCTAGTTTGGTAAAGATTAATTTTGTTGGAGCATTAAAGGGAAATATCGGTCTATTGGGCTATGTGATTCTTTTCCGGGGTCACCATGGATAAATACTCCAATGTCTTCATGGACCTTATAGTATTTTTTTCCACATTAAAGATAAAATAATTTAGGTTATAATTATGATGAAGAATGAAAAATATCATGAATGAAAAAACATCTGAATTGAATGGGATTATGCAATTATTTTTCATTCCACAAGATAAGGATTTGCACACCTCTCTTAAAAGCATAAAAATTGGAGAGAAATGGTATGATTTTATATCATCCATGGATTATATTATCACTCTGAATTATAGGGAGGTGAAATCGGTGGAAGATGGTACTGAAAATTTAAGTGATATTTTTTTTGGATCTTCTATGTTCCAATTAGGTGCATGATTATCTCATGAAAATACTTTAGAGGGAACAATGTAAATCTTCCATTTTCAAAAATATGAATAAATTCCATTATTCTTTAATAAAGGTGAATTTATAATTTGGAATGATTTGATATTAACATTAAAAGAAACACTATATGGATAATGTTTTGTGTTTATGATTTTGAATATGAAGATTAGTTCACACACTTAAACTACACTTTGAAGTTTTATATAATGAGACTTTACAATGATTAAAGACATTTTGTGAAATTCCTGGAAAACTGTATTCTTTTGTATTTTTTTTATAATTAATACATTTAAATTTTATTCACAAATATTTACATGTATTGAGAACTGTGATAGTTGATATTAAAATTTTATTATTATACATTTTTATAGAATATGTTGTATTGAAAACCATATAGAAAATAAAATTTAATGATAAAATTTAAATTCTGTCAATAATATTTTTTTAGATATAAAGCTAATTGTATTAATATAGTTTATAAAAATCTAATCTATAGGATAGTTGGGATTAAATCCATTGATGAATGGATATAAGGGTTTCACACCATTCACTAGCCTGTATAATGTTTTTATTAATATTTCATTATTATTTGTTAATTAATTTAGATAATAAATATTAATGATGAACCAGTAGTGTTACTTTTTTGTTTAATGATTAATAAATGAATTTTATTGTATTTTGAGAACATTTATATGAAAATGGAAAGATTTTTAACTTTTTTTTGGGTATTATGATATACTAAAACTGTATTTTTATTGTTTCTAGAATCATTATTAATTTGTGGATATCTATTTCTAGAGTAATAGATGAAATGGAAATTGATAAAATCATAAAAAAATTATATAAAAAGAGTGTATACAATTTGAATATATGATGTATATTTTTTTATCTTCTTAGAACAAAAAATAGTTAGACATCATTATGAAAATGATCTAAAGAAAAAAAGTTTTATTCGTAATACTCTATTTTTTTAGCCGATGATATTATTAATCATTAAAATTTTATTACACTAACACACATAACATTAAATTGATCATTAACATGTTTGGGTAAATTTAATCACTCAACCAAAATAATTGATTATTGTTTTTCACACCATCTTCATATACTCACATTCCAACGATGCTCTCCCACTTTGAGGCATTTTAATGTGTTGTTACGTATAACCTTGATACTTCCAATTTGCAATTTTCAAGAGGATTTTTTCCAACCGTTATCACGATGTGGGATTTCGGTAATGTAATTTCTAAATTTCAAATAATTTATTATAATTATAATGTTTTAATTATGAATATTAAATCTATATAAGAATGGTATATTGTTAAAATATAAAAAATTTAAAAGTGTATTTTTTATTCAGTATCATTTTTGACATTATATAAAAAACCTATAAAGGAAGATAACATATCAAGAATTTATTGTATATTTAAGATCAAAAATAATTTTAATATATTATATAGATTACAATTAATACAATAATGTGTTATCTTGTGTAGAATTCAATAATGTATTTCTTCGATATCTTGTGTTACATACGAGACAATGTTTTACCAAAAACAATATATTATTAAATTATTATTATAAAAAATATAACTTAGAAATTGAATTCAAAATTATGAATATTAATAACTAAATTATTAAAACATAATCTTTTCAAAAATATAAAATGATATAATTGATTAATAATTAATTAAAAACGATTATAAAAACTAATAGAAGATAAAAGAATTTATTTTATTCTCACAAAGATGTTTTATCCTAATAAATTAGATAAATTAATATTTTTGAATAATATAAATTAAATTTATATATTATATATTAGAATAGATATTTTTCAGTTAAATATAATATATTCTACAGGCATAAGATATGAAAAAATATTATAATTAAAATTAATTTTTTATATAAATATAGTTTTAACGTCTTTTAATGTTGAAACTATTTTAAAACATAATATTTATAATTATAAATATTTTATAAAAAAAATTAACATTTTTTTAAAATAATCATCATAATTAAATTATTTTTAATTTTTGGTATTTTACTGATGTGCTTCATTTTTTAATCAATAGTAAAAAATCATTATATTAATTAAAAACATCTTTTTGATTTCAATTATTTATAATGTAAAATTATTTGTTATTTTCATAGGTTAAATTATATTAAATGTACATATATTAACTCAATTTAGGTCATTTTAATAAATTCATCATTGAAATTGGATATATAAACATTCTAATATTTCAAACATTTTTACATTTTAAACCCCCTCTACCTTCCTGTCATCTAGATTAATTATAAAATTATTTTTGAAAATTCATTATTTCCAATTTACAAAAAATGGAGTATATATATTTAAACCTATTAATTTATTATTTTTTTTGATATTTATACATTATTTTTCAACAATACTATTAGTTAAAATAATTAAATTTAATAAGAACATTTAAGAGAAAAACTGGCTTCATAATGACTAAATCTTACACATAATGAAAAAATGACAATAGGGTCATCTAAAAACTACAATGGGGTCATCCATAAACTAAAAAAATATCTTAATTATATCCCTTATCAAATCCAATAATCCTCTATTTCGGGACAAAAGAAAACCATATAAGTGCTTTTGTACAAACAAAAATGAGTTACCTGAAAATGTGGTGACATTATTCACTGTGAAATTTTGTTTTATTCCTTTCTCAAAAAAATCAATTATTATTATTTTTTACTCATATAATAACACTTATATGTTAATTATACTTTGATGATTTTATTACAAAGGTATGACTAACACTCACAAAAAATATTATCAAATGGGTTATGTAATCATTTTTAGTGTGTATAGTAAATTATTTACTTGTGAAATGATGTCCCTTGTTTTTCCATTACCATTTTTCATGGTTGGTAATACTGATGGATATATTTTTTATATAATAAATATATATGATATTTTTTATTTAATTAATATTACAAAATTCTTTTAATTCCAATACCTACAATATTTTCATTTTCATTGAGTACAATTACATTGTTTGTGGACATATGGACTAGTGCTCCTCAAAAAAAATTGATTCATTCATACATTACATTAAATTTATTAATAATGGTACTAATAAAAATATGTGATATATATTTCATAAATATGATTATTTTTATTATTATATATTTATCAATATATATTACATTTGATTTTTCGAATATGAAAAGAAAATTAAAACAATGTTCATGTGTACATACAACATACTGCCTCCACGAAAAAAGCTTCTCCTTTAATTTCTCCAAAAATATGGATTCTTATAAATAAATATATAAATAATAAATTTTATTTTTAAATAATTTTTACCATTTTTCGGATCCTTAAATCTTGTACAATGTAATTTGATAAAAATAAAAAATCAAAACATACTAAAAAGATGGCAATTTACACCCAAAACGATGAGAATAACTAAATATAATTAATGAATGAGTTATAATACGTCATAATATTTTATAATAGTAGTATATATGATATAATAAATATTAATATGTTTTTAATAAGATATTAACAGGTAGAAAAACATTTTATGTGATTTTATAAGGTGTTAGACTAAATAGATGTGTAAGGTAAGGGATTATCATCTCACTTCTATAATCTACGAGAGAAATTTCATATTCACCACTTACATAATTTATGTTCTCTACAAACTAAAACATTAGATATATTATATCAAGAATAATTTTATACTAATATTATTTTAATGTTTCATTTTATGATTAATATTTTTGAGGAATCTGAATTAGATGCTACCATAGTTGTAAGGTATTTCATCCAAAAATACATTCCATTGATAAATATTTATTGTTACAAACCAAATCAAATTAATGTGGTGTATAAAAATCAAATTTTATATTTTATATTTTTTTCACTAATAATTTTTTTTTAATTTTTGTTTACTTTGATTTTTTTCATCAAATCTATTTGACTTGAATATTACCATGTGGAAAAGTTTATCTTTGCAATCTATCTTCCTATTTCTGATTGTAAAAATTATCTTAAAAAAATCATTATTTCCATTTTCAATTATATTATTAGATTATTTTAAATATTCATACTATTAAGTGACATGAATAATTATCACGTAAACTGTATAACATTTTTATATATGGTGTCTACTAGGATTATTATTTGAGTAGTTAGTGAAATAATGAATTTTTTTATCTATTACTCAATAAGGATATTTTAGGAGCTTCATTGTTTATGGATCAATTTTATTATTAATTATATAAGTATTTATTTTAATTATAACTAACCTGGTTGGGAACTATTTATTGTAATCTACTCGATGCAGCGGTAGTCTCATTAGATAGATTTTATTGGAAAGAAACCATTATGTCTGTAACAAAACACATTCTAAAGTATCTATTAAAATTATGTGGTTGAATTATGCTAATCAGACTAGTTAATGGAATTTAGAGTAAAGGTACCATATACCTTGGAACCATGGAATAAAAAAATTAAGCATTGAAATCATTTAGATTTAGTTATTTTTATCCAAGAAATTTTCACAATGAAAAAGATATATAGTGAATTTCATTAACATTTTATTGATTGACACAAATGTGATTGTAGTGACTTACTATTCCATTTTTATTATACCATATCATATAAATATATTCATTTAATTTAATCCAATTTTTTCTCCATTATTAAGAACTCTATACTGTTTAATCACTTACTTCACTGTTTGATTATTGCAGGGCATGTGTGTTCCGATTTTACCATTAGAAAAGGATTATTATAATTGATTAATTATTTATTGTACGACAGAAAACCATTACTAATAAATTGGGAACTGCCTTATTTTTTTATTTTCCCCATGATTCTATGATTTTTACTAAGAATGATATCAAAGGGTAAGCTAGATGGAATATAAATGTTATTGAAAAAAATGCGTTGTAATTTGTGTATAGTTTTATAATTCAATGATCATATACGTATCAATTTTAACTAGAAACCTACATTATTTAGTCCTTAGGTATTTGAAAAATGTATCAATGATAATTTAGTGGTAAAATAATACTGGATCTGCGTTGCTGGGATAATGTGCATACATTTCTTAGGGATCTAATAAATCAGGTTTTCCACCTATATTCAAATTCATAATTAGTGGTACTTAAGGATGATATAATTTTGTATTCTCGCATCAAAATGATAATTTCTAAAATATTGATATAGAAATGAATATTAAAATTGAACAATTGATATATTACATTCTCATAAAATGAACTTTTATATCCAAAATGTTCATGTACTATGTCATATTAATTTACCAGTGAGTGTGTCTATCGACATTGAGAAATTTGTTACATTAATTTTTTCGGAGTATCCCAAGAATATCGTTGACATATAGAGATTCATGTGGATATCTAGTTTTTAAGGTTTATTCAATAATTTCTTTTCTTATCTTTTATAACCACATACCCTATTTTACGATATGTGAATCACATATACATGGAAAGAGACTACGAGAAGGCCATTCAAAGTATAAGTGGGGTATGAGTTTAGTTTTGATCCTTATTATCCATTAGTTATCCATATACAATACAGTTTATTTCAATGCCTCATACATCAGGAAAGGATATGTTTGTTGTATGGAGAGAGAGGTTTGGTGTACCGTTCACATTCTTTGAGGAAACATGAAATAAAAAAATGAACACATGAGCTCACGCTAGTATTTTTCATTCAATAATTTTGTTTTATAATGAATTATTTGATTAGAAGATAGTTTTTGTCATTTTCAAAAAAATAAATATCATTTCCCACATTATACAATGTGATAGGGGAATTAGTAAGAGAAGGTGGTTTGAATTTCTATAGAACATAGATAATGATATTTCATATACTTGTGGAATGTGAAATGTTGTTGTGGATGATTTGTGATGGAGGACACCGATACATGCAATTAAAAAGGCCACTATTGAGGGGAATCATATAAACCTTCTTTCTGGGATGCTTTTAGAGGTCCAAGATCATTATGGATTGCCTATCACTACAAATTTAGTGGTGACCTATTAAAATTTTGAAGGAGTCGTAATGAGTATGATTTAGACCATGATTGATTAGTATTAAGGGAATTTCTTTTAGGAGAGGATCCCCCACTGGGATGGATCATTAAAGTGGATGAGGAAGAACGAATCCTTAGACACATGTAGGTTTTTAGAGTAATCCAAGAGGAAATGATGTGATATTTTAATTCCTCTTGATGGGATGTAGAACCTAGGTATACAAATATGAATTTCAACTATATATCACCAATATTGTATTCCGGGAAAAAAATGAATATTGATGTATTTGTTAATAAGCGATTCACCTATTTGTAGGTAATAGAGGAAAAATAGTGAAAAATATGTCCTATATCGTTATTTCCTATTCCTTAGTGGAAATAGGATAATGAGAAAATGAATTTTTTTATTAAACAATTGATATTCATTTTTCGAAAAGATGTTATATGGGTTATTATCATCATCCTCACAAAATTCATTCACTATTAAATATATGAGGAAATTTGTTTATTTTATGGGATATATAGGATGTTGTCCATGATAATATCATCCATAATGGAGCTCTAAAGTATATTGTATCAGAAATAAATTATAATTTAACATATCATTTCTAAGAAGGGTTTGTTAGTGTGTTAGGTATATATAAAATTATTAGTTAATCATATGAACCTGATACCAAAGGCCAGTCTAAGTACATAATATAGTTGGTAGAAGAAATTATTATATAGTGAATACATTATTCTATAAGATTTTATTATATACTTTTACCTCCCTAATAGTTCCCTTATAATAAAACATTCTAGGTCACTATAAAGACGGATGCATAAGAGGGAATATATAGATGGCCTTACTGATCAATTATATGTTGGTTAGAGGAAGAGGGAAATTATTACATGGGCCTTATCTTATTCAGGATATATCATATTAGTTTCATCTAATATTAAATAAAAGGATTATATCTCATTT
Source organism: Viscum album (assembly GCA_963277665.1). Taxonomy (NCBI): domain Eukaryota; kingdom Viridiplantae; phylum Streptophyta; class Magnoliopsida; order Santalales; family Viscaceae; genus Viscum; species Viscum album. The sequence continues at coordinate 1,564,524,449 of OY728142.1, read as the reverse complement.
TATGATGATTTCAACTATCTATCACAGTCAATTACATTTTGTTTTCAATATTCGGGATTTGATATACATATTTGTTTTGGAAAGGATAAGGAAGAAACATTATTGATCGATGGGGTAGTTGTATCATTGATTTATTGAAAATTTTTATATTTTTTTATATATTTTGATTACTTTATTATTATATATCAGTTCCCCTATGTTTTAACATTATACAAAACATATTCTACAATTCTTAGTTATGTATCCATTACCCGTACTTGTCTTTTGTTTTCAAGAATGATGTGGTGAAACTAGATGTCACCTGTTCTCGAAAGGGGAAACCTATTCATATCATATACTAGAGAACAAGGGATCTCCAATGTAGGGTCTCCCCCTTACTGTGAGTGATATTAAATAATGATTGTGTACTTGGTGATACATGGGAGGGAGATGTTGTCATTGGTTACCAGGGGCCTCAACTATTCTCATATGATGCATTAATTCCCTCAGAACGTAAAATCAAGGATGAGTTTTCTCAAGTCTAGAATGCTGTAATAGAATCATTTTTATGAAATTTAATACAACATTAAATTTAATTTCAAATAATTATCTTCTATCACGTAAAATTTTAAAATAGATTAAGGATTCTATATAAATCATCACTTTTTTGGGGATGAGAGTTCTAATTTTATGAGAAGTTGTATAAGGCAAATGGTTGGAACTTGGTATATAGTGTATGTGTGAGTGAAACAAGGGGACATTATATTTATTGAATAATTGTTTCAAAAAATACCCCAGTTCAAAATCAAAGACATAAAAATCTACATGCTTATTGGTGGTGGAACTCGCATGGACTACATTGGGATTGGAGAAAAATGCACCGAGCCAGCACCCTTAGGGCTACATAAGAAGTTACCCAACATGGATTGATCAGGGTTTGTCTAAACCATATGGTATATCTATGTTATGGGTTCTTATTTTCATTGATATTCTCATGGTTGATGCACATTTTGGCCAATTGTGCTCCCAAATCGTCCGACATTTTATAACTGCATGAAAAGATTATTTTTCCCTTACACAATTATAATGTAACCCCCTCTTTTCCATCATACATACAATGTGGATATATTTTATACCCATTAATGATATTCTATGATTCCAAGGTATGATTTTCAGTTCATTTCTCATCCAGTGTATGAATAAAGTTCTATCTTTCATGTTGGATTACTCTTAGTAAGAGCTTTGATCCATTACCCAATTTACCTATTTGTATATAGATATTTGAAACTCCTTATGTGAGATTATATATTCCTTTTTTAGAATGAACTTTTATCCATCTCTATTTTCACTCATATTCCTTGAATCAGATGCCAAGATTTTATATGTTCTCTCAAAGTGAAGTATTTTATGTGGTTTATACATTTTCCTTATGGATTTTCTCTTAACAAAATTATCACTATTGTTTTACACCCCAATATTTATTTACAATTAACCTAAAAATAATAAATATCCGAAAATAATTAATAGACTCGTAACATGAAGTGCACATAGAATCCTAACATGGTTTGATGTTTTGAACCTCATCCTGAACCAACTTAAAGGCGTGTTAGTCCATTATCCAAAACTATGTACCATCATTCCAGGTCTATGAGCATTTCACCAATTTTGGAATCCTTATTTATATTTAATATGTTTTTATATGGATTAAATATGAAAATTATTTAGAGATTAATGATTTTACATAGAAACATATACTATAATAACCATTTCATTTTATATTTCAAGTTTGATTTTGGATGTTCTATTATGGAAGAGTCATTGATTAATGGTACAACACCAATATTGATTACAATTTGTATCTAATGAGGTGTTATAGGTATGTGACATTCACCCTATTTATATTTTTATATCTCACTATATTATGAAGCTTAAGTCATGGGTCGTATGTTCCTAGGTCATGTAGGCCTACAAAATTCCAATTTTCAAATGCTGAGTTCCTTTGGATTGAGGAGGTCATCTTGGTCTTACTCCTTTGGAACTATCCCTTGTAGTTCTGATACAATATATATATATATATATATGGATTATATATCAGGTAATATATTAATGAATACATTACATCAATTTATGCATATTCATTATTTATAGAATTCATATTTTTACATCATCTCTTACGGATTATTTGTTGATTCTCATTATTCATAAAAATTTATTATTTATACCTGGATATGATTACTATTTTACATATTTCTTCTATTTTTTTATAGAAACACATGATGGTTCCACAATTAATATACCTCAAATCATCTTCATGTCACAGATTGGTAACCTGATATACTTCTTAGATTTTTGTAAGAATAAGTGAAAGCGCTTTGTCCAAGATTATTGATTTTGTAGTAGCAAGGGTGCTTGGGAGTACATAACCAAACATAGTAATGTGATGCTATTGGTGATACCATTTTGGATATTCTGGATTATTTTGATTTAAATTTCTTTTTTTTATTCTTGCATGTATTACATCTAATTTTTTCATCTCCATGATATACTAACCAATTTTTAAATAAAGTTAATTTTTGGCATGGTTGTTACTATAATATTGATGATTTAACTCCCATTATATGATTTTATAATTAATTTCCATATACACATTCATGTATTGTCACAACTATTTGACTTTTATCATGATTTTATAGTATCCACATTATAAAATATATGATCCACCCTTTCAGTGGATTGCCTATGACATATGGCGAGACACTCTTGAGACATTGTGACAATCCTAGTTCGGTTAGTTATGAGGGAACTATTTGTGAGATGTTAAAGTCTTGATTCATCATCATATGAACCTTTGTTATGATTTATAATATTATTACTTAGGTATGGGATTTAATTTTCTGTAATATATGGAATACATGTATTCAGTTATGGATCTCATAATATATTCCTATATGATATGAACTATCTCATTCATAATCATGATTTTGGAAAAGAGATTCACTAAATTATGACATTAATCCACAAACACATTGGGATATTTTGATAGTGTAATATAATAATAAGTGTAAAGATGATATATAATCACATAGAATAATATCAGCATGATAAAAATAAAACGTGTGCAATTAATTTAGATTTATGATTTTGATATTTCTTTCACCTGACATAATAATAACATGGTAATAGCTTATTTGGGATGAAAATTAACAGCTTAGGTAGTTAAGGACTCTATATAAGAGCGTTGATTTATGAGATTGCTTTATATTATTTTTTATGTAAAAATTGTTCTAAAATATATGTATTCGTATATATTACAAAATAATGATCATTAATTAATGATAATATTAGACCTGAACAGGATGAGGATTCGTAATGGTGGTGTTTTTGTAAGAATAATTATACTAGGGAGAGAAATGTTGGGTGGTCCTAGTCTCATAATAGAGATTATTTACATCAAATTTAGTATAGTTTTTTCGATATACTTGAGGTGTGAGTTGATTAATAATGGAATTTACTCGTTTTGGTCTATATAACATTGTGTTACCCTAATGTACCCTCCCATCATACATTAAGACTTATTTTCAAGAATGTGATGAATTATAATGAGTTTTTTTGTTGTTCCCAAAATCGAATTGAATTAACGAGTACAATTATATATATTTTTGGTCACTAAATCCTATACAATTTCTACTATTTAAATGGGATGATATATAAATATATATAAGGATTATGTAACCAAGGGCTGCTTTTGATATGGATTTCATATTAGTGATCATTGAATGAGTCAAAAAATCAATTAATTTCATTCCTATATAGGATTGGGAAATGATAGAGGACCTTATGAACTATTATATTAAATATATTTGTAATCATTATATTGTTTCATAAGAAACCAACTCGTATACAGATCCATACATTATATTCTGACACTTGAGGGTATTTTGGATGATAATGGGTTCCTTATGGATATTTTCCATTAACTTTTAGTCAATATATATATATATATATATATATATATTATTTGTGAGAGAACTAGATTCATGAAGACATTCTCTGAGTACACATTTATGACATTAATGGATTATGGGAGAAATAGTTTATATACTTGAAAATTTAATATATCAATAGCTATTTAGATTCAATCTGAGTGGTTCCATTTTTTAAATTCTTACGGAGTAATTGGATATCACCACATTGTTGGGAAAAGGATATATAATGGTCTTTAGTGAAAGAAATTCATTTTAAAAATATGGGTATATTGTTCAATTGATTATTGAGATGTTAGAGACATATCAGACTCACCAGAAATATTTTTCCAATCTACGTTCTCATCCTTTTGAAATTATTGTAGGATATCCTTTCTTGTTCAATGTTTCACCTCATTTCAGGAATAATCTTTTAGAAAGGTGGTGTAAGCTATCATCTTCTCATATAAACCATTATAATATTGTTTAGAAACTCAAAAGGGTGGCACATGAATTTAATTTACATGCTACTATGAATTCACTCTATGAAGTGTTCAATTTATCCCAGTTGATGAAGTATAAACTAGAATAGTTCATCATGATTGACTAGGAGAATTTTGATATTAAACCTAAAACCATAATGGTTAAAATAAATATTAGTATAGTGTACTAATTATATATTGTTCTTCTAGATATGTTGACCACATTGATTCATGTGAGTTGTTAGGGTGATTGGGATAACAATGATATATGTGAGCGTGAGGCCCCAATGATACTGTAATGGCCATATATTTTATTAGGATCGTGTAATTTTTAGTTTATGTGGTAAATATATTTTACTATTTCATATATTTTCACAACCTTTCATGAATAATCAATTAATCTGATCATTTGTATTTGCTTTCTATTTTATATTGATTCATTAATATCTAAAGAGTATTTTTATGATTCTGATTTAAGAAGGATTTCACTAGATAAATAGGTAAGTGAAAAACTGCATTTAGAAGGGATAAAGATAGATAATCTATGACTATAGAATATTAACATGGTTGTAGGTTCTACTAGTCAATCATTGGCCATCACAAGGACAATTATTAGAGGGCATAGAGTTGAGGAAATATACATTCAACCACCATGGTTCCATCACATTTCCACCTTACAGACATCATAATCCTTGTGAATGATTTCATTCTCCTTCCACCAATTATCCAAGATGATGGGCCTCACAAGAAAGCCAATTGCACACTTGTGGGATAGTTTTCCACAAGATATCTGGTGATTCGCAATGGAATTTTGTTGACACGTCCAGGTAATTAAATTACCAATTTTATAACATATCATTTATCACAAATTAATGTTATAGCACCTCTAACTCATCTATTTCACCTCAAATTTGGGGATTCTTGATTTATGGGTTCTGTTTGGACCTTATTGTCTATCTCCAACTACCTAGAGTAAATCATCTTGACGGATTGATGCTTATATATTCATGGGTGTAATCTTGTATGTGATTCAATTTTCAACCACATTTGTTCTATTATGTTCTTTGTTTTTGTTTTTGATTTATAATTGATCCATATATGTATACAGGTTATAGTTAACTAAATATTTCTCTACCTATGGTAAGGTTTCTTGGATTGAATGTCATTATGTTTGATCACCCGCTAAGATGTAAAAATTATTTTCATTTTTATTAATTTTGGTGTATCTATCATGCATTCTCTCCCAAGTTCATTATTGTGTTATTTTGATGGTTTTTGTTAACCTTTAATAGTAATAATGTATTTAATCTTTTGGCTAAATTGAATGAGGTTTTAAAAATTCCATTTTCATTGAATAGTAGATTTTATAAGCTTTATGAGTTTTAAAAAATATATCAATGATTTCTATGATATAGAAATAATTTTTAAACAATTATAGTGTTGTGGGATCATAATAGAATAATATTTATAATTTTTCTTAAATTGAAATAACAATTCAGTAAAATTATTTTATAAGATAATAAGTTTTTCCCTTGTAATTAATCATTATATAAATCATTTTTGGAGATCGATGGTTATGGGGAAATATAAACATATATGTGACACAAAACAGTAATAATTATCTTGGGGAGGATCCATTGATTTTATCGATTATATATGGTTTCATTTTTAGGGGATACAGTTCCAAAAATTTGTGTTTCACATATTTTAAATTTTTTTAATTTCGATCTTTTTTTCGGTTCAGTTCTGTAAACCTCTACATTATAAATTTCTATGAGTTTATTCATTGGGATATAATTACACATATGTATATCTAATTTTTATTAAAAAAATTATATTTTTATAAAAATTTATTTTAAAAATTTTATTTATTTACTGTTTTAGAGAAATGAATATGCGACTTTCCACATTTCTCAATTTATTTAAAAATGCCATTATTCATTGAAAGGAATGGAATTATTTTTAAAATAAAACAATAGAATAATTTTTATTGGAAAAGTTTTTATTCTCATTATGTTTTTGAAACATTATTTAAACATTAAATAATTTATTTTCATGGATAGTTATTTTATAGATACTCTGGTTGTATTCCCTTGAAATTAGGATTTATCACCATAGTTTTTCTATTGGTCACTATTGTGCTTTCTATTGTTTTGGGATTTTTTATAAATATATCATAAATTACATATATGGGTAATTATTTTGGCTTATGATGAATTTTAATTTTCTATTGTGATACATTATTTCTTCAAATATTATCAAATATCTTTTAGTGTGAAAACATATAGCCACATATTTTATAGTACCCTTTTTTTGCTTAATTTTGGTGATTGGGATCACGCTTTAGGATTTGTTTCCGGCCAATGTAATTGACATTATGGGATGACACGAAATGTTTTGTAACAATCATGACAATAAATTTTTTCCTTTTTAATCCATAACCTTTTCCATCACTTATAATAATCATTAACACTATTCAGCTTGTGGTCACATGAAATTATACCATGTCATCTTCTTATAAAGATCCTCAATGTACTTAACATGAGTAATAATTTTTACATCACTTCATTATTATATATATATATATATATATATATATATTAAAATGAATATTACCATATAAAAATCTAATGAAATCAATATTTTAATTAAATATAATGTTATTATGATATGGGAATAATCAATAAGATCCTTTTCACTTTTTTATTAATAACAAATGAACTCATCATTCTTGTGTTGTGTGAGGTACAACATCCATGAGGAAATATGTTTCATTTTTATTATCCACTATACACTAATACAACAACAGTGTAAATTAAAAAATTATTATAATATTTGTATCACATCTATGACATTGGAAAAATGAAATCATTAATAATGTGTATGTTTGTACTACCATCCCAATGGAATGGTTGGTATTTGTTTTTTCTCATCACCCCATGTAGGGATGGCCATGGGGATGTTGTTGAAGAATAAATATGATTTTAATGATAAAATTATAGTTCCACTATATCAAATTACATATACTATAATGGTATGGATATACTAAATATTATCATTAATTCAATTGTTTAAAAGGGACAAACTATGAAGAATATGATCCATTATTTATATAGAATGATTTCTTTAAATTATATTATATTTAATATAGTATAAAATTATAATATAACACATATAAATAAAAAATAATATCATCATGACTGTGGTATAATGATATTATATATTTACCAACTCTTTATCACATATTAATCATAGATCGATATTGTTTCAAATGGGTTAACCACCTACTTGAATTGTACTATGAATTTATATCTAGTAGTAATATAATATATTATTTAAATATATATTATGATATAAATTTTTAAATAATTGTTTTGTTTTTATGGTAATATTATATCAATAGTTATCTCATTAATTATAAAACACATTTTCATCATATAGAATAACAAAAATATGATCATCATAAATTTCATCATAAATTATATTAACTAAAAATATAATTTAATGAAATTATAAATATATTACTATAATAAAACACATATTAAATATTCAAAAATTATAATTTTATTTTTCTGAGAGTATCATGATTATTTAAAACTAATATTTTATGAAAAAAAATTATGATGATTCATGTTTTATATTACATATATTGATAATAGTTAAAAACTAACCTTTTTAAATATATATAAAATGATTGTAAATGCAAATTATAAATGGGTTTATTTATGAAATATGTTGGTGGCTATATAATTAATGAACCTAGCTTTATAATTCATGTTTTTTTTAGTGAAATTGGAGAATGAAAATTGACATATGTAATGGGTATCCTATCAATTTCCAATATTTGAGTCATATTTTGAATTATAAACCGCATTTCATTTATGTGGTGTATATAATTCCTATTTGAGTTAGGATGTGACGAATTATCATTCATTTAAATAATTTCTTGTTCAATTAAAAACCCTAAATTTCACATTATTATTTTTAATGTGTCACTCTTAAAAAAAGTGTTTAGGAAATAAATTTTAAATTCCTTAGGACAAGTTAATATTATCCACTATTTTTTCATAAAATCATGTAATGAATACCCGTTTATCTGACTTTATAATTTATTTATGTTACATAATAATCCACATTACTACCTTTTCAATAATGTATTCTTTTTTGTTTTTACCGTTGTTCTGAGGCTATTTGTTAAATGAATCAAAAACTTTATTCTGATAATTTATCCTATACATATTTAATTTTTAGGGTAAATTCTATCAATTGTATTAATTGTATTGTATTTTTTTAATTTCCATTTACTTCCCATAAATACTATTTTTGAATTATTTCATATTTTAAGGAGTATAATTTTTGTAAGTGATGTAGGTAACTCTAATCTACTTTTTTTGTGTTATTTTTTTCATGAAAATATAAAATCAATTTCATGGTTCTACCACCGTAATATTTTTTTGACTAAAAGTTAACCACCTAGAAAGATAATATATATTCAGATAGAGATTATATATATTTATTCAAAATGTTGATTTTAATGAATGGAATTTTTCATGGTATTAAAATGGGTTTTCCATTTAACTTCAATATATTTTTTCACCATCTCTACATTTATCAAATATATAATATCTTTAATGTAATGGATATTTTATTGAAATTTCTAATTATAAATTGAAATAGTATCTAAATATTCTTCACATATACTTTTTAAGAATAACTGACCTTTTCAAAGTGACCTGAAACGGTTAGTATTACATTGGTGATAAATATGTTTTCTAAATGTTTTTTTATGTTTATAATTATTTCTCAATTAATTATCAAAATAATTTACTGTAATAGGTTTTATGTTCCCCTATATAAATAAAATATAAACTCATCTTTTGGGGGAATGAAATCATAGAAATAAATAATATTGTAATGGATCCCTTCTTCGGTAGTGACATATGATTATTATTTAAAACATTTTTTTCAACTATGTCACATCCTTATATGTTTTCATAATAAAAAATGGGCTATATTATTTTTAAACCATCCACAAAATTTTAATAATGTATTATGTTCATATTATTCAATTTTTTTCTCACATTCATATACACAATGATTTATATATTTTTAACATCACAATTTACATAATAAAAATTTGATGATGTTCACTTATAAAAAAGGTTATTATGTTAACATGGTAAAATATAATGGTTTTCGGTATACTGATATTTATAATATATAAGATTATTGGAATATTTTAAATTTATATAGTAACTAATAACATTATTCCTTATATGGTTAATGATCATGTTATGAATTTTATTTTCATGGGTGAACACATTGACATTCTTGATTATTAATTACTTACAACAATTTTCAAATATGTATTTTTATTCTATATTTTTATTATATTCTCTACCACGTAATAAATGATCCATGGGAACTTCATGTAAATGAAAAAAATGAATTTTTGAATCTCATGGTGAATGTATTTGAAAAAAAAATGTTTTAGGTGTTGCATATAAATATATATCCCCTTGATGCATCAATAGGATTAAGGAGAGAAAATAGATTTTGTATTACTGTGTTCAACTCCCCATATCAATTTAATATATTCTATCAAGGCTTTGAAAACATTTTTTTATGTATAATGGAATTAGTTCCATATATACTGGAACAAAAATATTTATATCCATGTTAAATTTATTGTCATCGATATAACACACCCACAATTTTAAGTAATCAATGAATTTTTTAAACTATTTATTTATTCTATAATATATGGACCATCCATTTATTTTTTTATAGCTCTAATTGCATGCTTCCATTACATAGTGTTGGATCTAACAACTTATTACTATTTTATTTATGAAGTATTTTCAAAAAATAATTACATATAAAAATTATATCAGGATAAAATGATTAAATAACTTGTGGGATATTCTAGAGAATTTTTAAGGAATAATAATTTACTTATATAGAAGAAAAACGTATCCTTTATTTGATAAAGTCAAGAAATTTTATTGTTAAATTTTTTTATTAAATATAAAATTCATATAAAAAGACATTTTTGATTATATGAAATAAAATATTTCTCCATTTCATGTAGTTATGGGATAATAATATTTAGAACTTGTAGATTCTATGAAAATATTTAATAAATAAGGATATGAAACTGGATCTAGTAAAATGGGAATGGGGAATCATAGTTTTTATAAATTTTGGGTTATTATATTTTTAAAGAGCATGCTATCAGATTGTGGATAAATTATGTGTCCCCAAGATATGATTGATCATAAATTAAATGGAATGGATTATAGTTTGGGATAGTATATGAATAAATATACATGTAATTATTCATATTTTAAGTATGGGTATGGGTGATTGATGTTTTGTAAAAAATCTAAGAATATTTCTATATATAGGACAACCTTATAATGATTTATTATGGAAGAGATTGTTATGTTCTCTTAGAAAATAAAATCCAATATAAAAGTTGATACAAGTTCTAGAAAATCTATTATAGTGCCCCATATTTTACACAAATTGACTTTACTTAAATGTTGAATAATGTAAAATAATAAAAAATATTACAAATCCACAAAAGGACCATATAGGTATAGTGTCTTTAGAAACTAGAAAACATAAAAAAGTGGCTAAAAATATATCTTCATTGTCTCCCACTTATTTTATCGTAACTAGAACCCTTTTTACATACAATACTTAACGAACTTATTTAGGTCCTCGGAAAATGAAACTAAAGAATTAGTGATATCAAATGCTCCCTAAGTGTAAAATTATGAAGATATTAATCATATCATAATAAAAGTGCAAAAAACATAACATTTAAAAAACAAATCCTTTGTATGAATGATTTTGATATCTTGCCCTGAGATAAATCATGAATGTTCTTAAAAATTATCAAATGTAAACCAAAAGTCATAACATAAGATTGAAGATTTTTTGGCATACAAATAATTATATAGAATCATTTCATATTAGTCAAGGATAATTTCCAAGACCATCACAAGGGACAATTTCCATTACTGAACTTGGTTTATATGTCGTTCAAGCCCTATATTATAGAACTGAAATTACACATCATTCTAGTAATGTTAATCGTATGAGATATAAATCATTACCTAATTAATTTAGAGGGGGTATTATAGGTCCCACCCAACTTATAATGAATAAATTCTTATGTTTTCCACAAAATAAAAATAATTCATCATAACCTAACCTATTGAACAAAATTGGATTCTTAAAGATCATTCCATAATGATCAATATGAAATAAATTTATTTCCTAATCATATTTACATCATTAACACTATCAAATCATAGTAATAATTTTGATACAATAATAACACTATTTAAAGAATTTCATCTTATATGTAAAATATTTTTTATTTGAAACATGAAATTAAATATTGTGGAAAATATAATTTCTTCTTCAAAAACATCTTCTTCTCTGAAAATGTCATATAATATTGTAAGACAAAAATTAATTTGAATATAAATTTAAAATTTGTAGAGGTCTCATCATATAAATAATGCATTATGAATACATAATAACCATGTCCGTGTAGTATTTGATAAAAATCATTCCCTCTTGTATTTTCTGGAAAAGTCAAAAAGTAACTTGTATTGAATAATGATAAAATATTACTATCATACTGTTTAATAATAATTTACTAATGGGTAAAATTGATTTTTTTACAATTTTATATGAATAAATATAATATTTCATATTTAGAAAATATAGATTTGGTTGATTAATATATGCTAGTAAATACTTACATATAAACAATCTCAAATAATAATGAGATTGCAAAATTATCCCTTACCGTAGGTTTGATATCCTTCATATGTTTCAAAACCACCTATACAATTATTTAAAATAGTGTCACTAAATTAATCCTGAATCATATAAATATTTATAAAATTATATATGATCATATTATCTTCTGTTTGTTCATAACATTTCATTGTCACTCATTATTTGGAAATGAACTACATTATGTTCTACATCATGTTTTTTCAAATAACTTTTGGTTCACCTAATTAAGTAACAGTTATATCATTATAAATTATATTAAGATTATATATACCATTTTTATTCATTCCTAACACTTATATTATCATGATTTAATGAATACCATGTAGAATGAGTCACATCGTATCATGGAGACGGTAGATTGTACGTACGCATGAGCAACAATATCTTTCCCAAAATTATCGAATGGTGTTGAAGTGGATGGTGTATAAAATTTCAGAATCATTATCATTTTTTAAAAAACACAAATAATTGTTATTTCCATCATTATACACATCCCTGTAAGGTGGTGGAGAAAAAAAATATTATATCACGTCGTGGACATGGTAAGACGTATAAACACAGACATGGAGATTTAATTTTTTGTAGGATGGATAGGAGGTGGAATATGGTTTTCTAACAGTTAGAATAATATATAATTATATTATTGATACTAATTTTATTACATTATAATGAAACAACTAATTATGAAGAAGTAAAAGAAATATGTTTGAGAAATTTGATAGAAGAGATTACATCTTCCTCGAAGTGTTTCCTCTGAATCTCTTCAAAGAGCACTAGAGATGGTAATTGAATAAGACAAGACTGTTCTAGATTTTAAATAGAGAAGATGATATGGTAAAATGTATGGGTATGACTGAGCATGGATTCTAAAATTTAAGTGAAGAGATTAGGGAGGATGTTCCCATTTTTAATTGAGATATGGGACAAACCATGGATATTCCAAAAATATTAAATTAATATAAATTAATTTTATCATACAAATTATTAAAAATTGATATATCTAAAATATATAATGATTATAGCTCTAAATCCTCCCATAAAATAATTTTTATAAATGTATTTATTTTATTTATTAACTTATCATTTCAGTTAACCAATAATTAGTCTCTTTTAATTTTTAATTATGGTAACAACATTTTAACTATTAAGAGGCTATAAATTTTACATATATGTTGTAAATTTCTCATAAATAATCACTTAATGAAAATTTTCACCCTATCATTGCCACGATGTTATTTTAAAATATTTTTAGGGGTTTTAATTAAATTATTAATATAATATTTTAATAAAATAATATTTCTTTAAATTTTTACACTATTTATTTTATTGAATTTGAATAAAATTTAAACAGAGAGATAACATAAAAAACCATTTAATAGAATAATATCATTTCATATTCACCAAAAACAACCATGTATGATATAAATTATGTAAAATAATATTTATTTTAATATTTATAATATCATTTATTTGATTCCATCATTAATAAAATAATCACTGCCTCATTATTATTTTATAATTAAATTAAATTACATAATGTGTAAAAACTATAAATATTGTACCATGATGTACGATTTTATTTCTATTTAATATTTATAGTCTAAGATATCACTTATATTACCCAATATTAAATTTTTTTAGTAAGAAGACATATGTTTCTAAAAGATTTTTATTTTCCTTAAAGTAAAAGTTATATGTGTCATAATCACACCCATGTGGCTTCCAAAGGCCCAAGTAAATTTCAATATTCTTATTCCAAATAAAATGTTTATGTTTTCATAAAAAAAATATTAATGTGTATAAACATTAATTTAATTGTGCTTCTATATTCAACAGTGTAAAATTATCCTTTTGAAAAAAATATGTTTTTATAAATCAAATATGGTTTATTCATACCCTAATACAAAAATATCCATTGGATGAATATCAAAATTATTTTATTATTTATATAGAATACATATCTTATTAAATTGATTAATAATTTAAATTCACTCAATTTATTAATCCAAAAATATAGATATCACGTGATTTATATTTTTTATAAATAGTTGGCAACCAATGAATTCACTATAAAATTTCATAAATTTGTTATCCTTATTCCTAGTTACATAATGTGTAAGCTATAATGCTCATTTTAGACTAATAACATCTCAAGGTTCTTTTAAACCCATGATTGTGTGTAATGAAAGGTACTGAAAATTAAAAATTATTTAAATAAATTTTATCATAAAAACATCCATGTGTTACATTATACCCCCCTTAAAATTGAATCTTACTGTCTAAATTAATCATTTGGAAACAAATATATGAGGATACCTCGCCCTCATCTTATCCTTATGTTTCCACATAGATTATTCAAATTGTTGTTTCCATCATAAAACATTAACCATGTATGTTGCCTTGTTTCATAGTACATTTTCACAATGATCCGAACTCTCTATCAGTTGTTATTTATAAGGAAGATCTTTCAGCAATGGACAAACTTCATTGTTTAGAACATAGGATGGATTATGTATGTACTTTATCAGGAGTGATATATGGAACACATCATGAACTTGAGAGAGATTCAGTAAAAGTTCCAATGGGTAATCTACCATGACAACACAATCTAGAATTTCCCAAGGACCGATTACATTAGGATCAACTTTCCCATCTTTCCAAATACCATTAATCTATTCCAGAGGGATATTCATAGAAAAACACTATCACTAACATCTAACTGTACATTTTTTCTTTAGTTTTCAGAAAAAATTTATTTTCAACTCTGAGCTTCTCTTATGTGTTGTTGTATAGATCTGGACATCCCTATCATTTGATCAACATGGTCATGTCGTAATAGCATTACTTCCCAAACATTATCCTAATAAGTTGGAGTTCTGCACATCATTCCAAAGATCACTTCACATGGAGCCAAATGAATTCAAGAGTGAAATGTATTATTGAAACACAATTTCACCAAAGTTTGATGTTCATCCTAATAAAATTTTGAAATCCATAGGGAAAGATATCAATATGTCATTTAGAGTTTGAATTAACTTCTTAGAATAACTGTATGTTAGAAGATGATAAGTAGTGCTGAAACAAAACTATATATCTAGATCCTACTAATGACTTTTAAAGAACATTAATTTAAACCTCATGTTTCGATAAGATATAATAGAAGGTTGAACTCTATGAAATCTTATAACTTCATTTACATATATCATGGAAATATAATCAATAGATAAATCATATTTAATATAAATAAAGTGTCTCGATATCATAAGGCGATAAAAAATAACCCAAATAGAATTATTTCCATTAGATTTTTTGGGAAGTCTGATGACAATGTCCAAAGTTATGTTATCTCATTTATATTCTTGTATGGGTAATGGTTGTAACATCCACTTATACATATATCTATTAGTCTTAACATTCTGACAAACCATGCATCAACAGACATATATAGAAAAATCTATTTTTAATGCATCCCATCATAAATACTCATCCAGGCCCCCGTATAACTTTTTTTCATCTAGGATGAATAGAAAATCATGAAATACAAGCCTCCTCTAATAACTCCATAATTAATTCTGGTATGGGAGGAATACAAAATTGATTCCAAAACCATATCATTCCACCACAGTCAGGGGATTATTCAGGAACATTTCTCACCATCTTTTTCATCAAAACATCTTCCTTCGGAGCCTCCATTATCTTTACTTGTATATATGGTTTTACATTTATTTGTGATGGATAATATTTCTCCCTTTCCATTAAAATTTCAAGAGATATTTTCTAAAAATTTTAAAAATTGGATATTTTGTGATCCTTGTCATGGATAGGATAGTATGGTCTTATCGACACAAACAACTGCCACATATTTATTTTTCCTTAGTTAGTAATTATTTTAGTAGTCGTAATCTATAATCAACTCCAACCATCTACTTTGGTACATATTAATATCCTTTTGTGTAAGAATATACTTTAAAAATTAATGACCAGTATCAATATCAATCAATTCACATTAAAGATAATGCATCTATGTATTTAATGTCAGCATTTCTGTAGCTAACTCTAAATTACATGTCTAGTAATTTTTCTCATAGATTTTAAACATTCACGAGGAATAAGTTATCACCATATCATTTTTCATGAGAACACATACCGTTCTCTTCTTGGATGAATAACTATAGATCACTAAATTTTCTCAACTACAAGGTAGTGTGAGCACAAGTGAACTGGATATCCATCAATTGAGGTCATTGAAATTCTATTCAAATTCCTCTATCCATATGAACTTCACTCATTTCTGAGTCAGCATAGTTTCAAGATTAGATATTAACGAAAAAACATTCACAAAACATTGATATTACACATCCAATCCCATAAATTTATTAATTTCATTTACCAATTTTCATTTCAGAAAAAATTCAAGAAAATAAATTTTTGATGTATCCATATATATTCCCTTTAATGAGATAATGTGACCAAAAAATGAAACATTTGAAAACAAAATTCACACCGGGTAAGTTTTTCATTAATCTTATCCATTCTCTAGTTATTCAGTACATTTCTCAATTACTCTTCATGTTCTTCCGTTATATTTCATTAGGCCATGATATCGCCTATAAATACTACCAAAAATTGATCAATATTGTCTGCAAAGACTCTATTAATAAGATCCATGAAGATATTGGGGGATTTAGTATGAGAAAAATGCATCACTATAAATTCATTGTGTTTATACCTGGTACAAAATATTTTCTTTTGTATATCATCCTGCTTGACACATAATTTATGATATCCTAAATGAGGATAAATCTATGATATGTATTTATCTCAGTATATTGGGTCGAATAAGTCATAAATGTTGGGAATATGAAAATTTTCTTGATAGTGATATTCTGGAGTTCTAGATAAGCAATGCTGGTTCTCATTGATCCATCTTTCGTCTTAATAAATAGAACATGTTCAAACCAATGTGACACACTAGGGTGTATGAATAAATTATCAATATTCCCTTGTAGTTTCTTCCATAATTCCAACAAATCAATTCGGGACATTCTATAAAGTGTCTTTGATATAGTCATAACACATAGTAAGAGTTTTATTGAAAACTACACTTCGTTATTTTCTTCCATACCAGAGATTTCATCAAGAAATACACCATCAAACTCTCATACAATGGTTTTATTCTTAATTGTGAGTTTCTCCTCAACCATTTGAGGTAAATAACATTCATTTATAGGAATAAATGCCCATAAGATGGAATAAATTTCTATTGTAATTTTATATTCATCCTTTTATTGATAGATGATCATAGATTGATCATGAAAATTAAATGTGGATTCCCTGACATGGAATTTTATTTGAATTCCTCATAGATAAATCATTTTCATTCCTATAATCAACTCAATTATCACTATAGTATGGATCAAAAGATTTACAGAAATCTGTTTCCTACTAACATAAACTAGAGATTAATTATTAAATTTTTATGAAACCATTGTTTTATTTGGAGTTATCAAAGATAACACAAAATATAACTGTTTAGGTAATTCAGTGACACAATATGAAAATTATTCAAAAAAAATTATTTTTTTGATCCATAATCAAATATTACATTTTATACATTATAGTTGTTTTTTGGTGTATCATTAACCACAGAATTATTTTAATATACATCGCCAATAGTCATTTCATGTGACATTCCTTTTTATTTGGTCTTAAGAGTTTTCTCATGTCGATCATCTTTAATAACCCTTGTATTAGGTCCTTGATTGGAATAATTCCCCATTTCGTTGCACTTGTTACAATAAAGTGGACGAGGTAAATTTTATGTAGCCTTTTCTTTAATCGCATCTTTAGAAATACTTTTCCCATAACTTTGGTATTCATCTACACAATTAAATTATTTTCTACACTTGAAACAATTACTAGACCCTTGAAGGAAATTTCCTCTACATGTATTTCCACACATTGAGAATAATGTAAAACTCATCTACTTTTTTGTGTAGTCGTTATATTTTCCCATGATTTCCACTTTTCTATTCTTATGAAATCTATAAGAATTATGGGATACTCTAATCTCTCAATAATCTTTGAGATCACATCAAATTATTTTTTGATAGCTTTTTATGTCCCCTATGGATATTTTACTTCGGATGGATGGTTTTAAACAAATAAATAAAAAATAAAATTTACTCTTCGGTTGGATAATAATCCATGAAACATACCATGAATTTCTTGTAAACTTTTCTTCATAGGTACCAATAGATTCATTGTTCTTTTATTTTTGATCGAGGAACAACTTATACGATCTTTTATCCAATAATATGAGGAAATTACATATTGAAATTTTTGTTCTTGAACTCATCACATATTATTGATTCAATTTCAACTCTTTATCCCAAATTCTTGAGATGGTTGCACCAATGATCAACTTAAACTTACATGTGATAGACTACTACGGTGACATTATCATGTTATGGAAATTGTTTAAGTGAAAATATATTTTTAACATTACTGATCCATTGTTTAACCACAAATAGAACATAAGACATGCTGAAAGAAGGTGGATGTTGCCTCATGGTAGATCCAACAGAATGTTGTTCTGTCCTTTTATCTGTTAGAAGTTTTACATTATCCATAGCATTAGAATGATGTGTGAAAATGGCAATAAGTTTTTCATTTTAGATCCCATAACATTTTTTCACTCAGGAGGAAAATCATTACATTGTATGTTGTATTCAAAATTAACTTGGTTCCTTTGGGATTCCTCAATTGAATAAAACCAAAAATAATAGTGTGAAAAACACTAATTCAAATGGGAAAACCACACAATCAATAATAAAAGTTCAATTTACGAAAATTTATATTTTCTCAAAGGTTATTGATGATCATTTCTAAAACTCTTGGATTGTACCCTATTCTTCGACATATCCGTAGGGGTTTTCCTACGATTTTCTCACCAAATTTTCCAATGGTTAACTATAAATTTCCTCAAATACAAAATATAATTCCCTATACATTACATATATTGATATTAAATAAATGATGAAGAATATTCATCACAAAATATAAAAAATTCTTTAAAAACTATATGGTTATTGAGTTATAAAAACTATGGAATCATAAACAACTAGTTCATAAGACATCTTCATTATCTCCCACTTATTTTGTCATAACTAGACCCCTTTGGACATATCTTACCTAACACACTTTTTAAATACCTAGGAAAAATAAAATTTTGATTGTGTGAGCATAGATTATTAGTAAGGGTAAACAAGGGATATATCAAGCATATCATAATCATAAGACAAAAGAACATAACATTTAAAAATCTTATCCAGTGTATGAAAGATCATGATATCACGCCATGTGATAAATCATGAATTTCCATAAGAATCAATGAATGAAATCCAAAAATTCATAACATAATAAATGATATTTTGTGGCATATAAATAATCATATAGAACCATTTCATATTAGTCAATACTCATTTCAATGACCATCATACTAGACTATGTCCAATACCGAAGCGGGTTTATATGACATTTCAGCCCGTTATTATTGAATATTATTTACATGCCATTCCAGTAATATATATTTCATGAGATATAAATATTCACCGAATAAATATTAGGGATATATAGATCTCATATATCTCATAATGAAATCATTTCTATGTGTACAGATAAAACATAAATCAGTCATCATATCACAACCCAAGGAAAAAAATGGGTTTTTTAAACATCATTCCATCATGATCCATATAAAAAAATTGATTTCAAAGAAATAAATCCATTATAAGAACAATAAAATAATAGTAATAATAGAAATAGAAACTTAACAATAACTAAATAATATCATATTAGATGGAAAATAATTTTGATTAAACACTTGAAATTAATTTTTTTTGGACAATAACCATTCTTCTTCGAAAACATCTTGTCTCTCAAAATTCAGCAAAATTTTAAAAGAAAACAACTAATTTTAAAATGCATATAAAACATATAAAGGAAGAATCAATTAAATAATGTTTTATGAAAACATAAAAATTCGTTCATGTCTTATAAGATAAAAAATATTATCCACGTACTCTTGCTGGAAATGTGAAAAAGAATCTCTAAGTGAATAATGAAAAAGGATTCCATTCATACCATTTAATAAAAATTTACCAATATGTAAAAACGAAATTAAAAAATTACAGAATAATAAAAATAATATTACATGTTTATGAAACATGTTCTTGGATGATAAATATACCTCAACAAATATGTACGTATGAACAATCGTAGATAATAAAGAGACTGTAAAACTATCCCTTACCTTAGTTCTGATATCCTTCGTATGTATCTAATCCTAATGTATAATTAATTAAATAATGTCATTAACATATTCTATAATCATAGTAATTTTTATTATATATTATATGATCATATTATATTCCATTTTGTAATAACATTTCATTGTTACTTGTTATTCAGATATTAACTGCTTTATGTTCTTAGTATTGTTTTGTTGAATATTTCCTTGTTATCCTTATTAGGTAAAATTTATATCCATAGAGAATTATATTAACATAATATATACCATATTTATTCATTATTTTAATTTATATAAGCATGATTTAAAGAATATCAGTTAGAATGATTCCCATCGCATCGTGGATATTGTAGGTCGTACGTACGCACAAGCGACGATATCATTCCCATAATTGTAGAATGGTATTGAAGTGGATTATGTATAATATTTAATAATAATTAAAATGTTATAATAATCATATATAGTTATTATTTTGGTCATTTTAACCATCCAAGCAAGATAGTGAAAAAAATATTACACCAAGGAGTAGAGAGAATAAGACTACATACGCACATGGGGTAATTTTTTTGTAGGACAGATAGAATATGGAATATGGTTATTTAATAAATATAATAACAATATAATTATTTTAGTTACACTGATTTCATTTTATTTTAATGAAACAACTAATTAAGAGGAAGTAGAAAATAAAATAATTTGGATTGAATTGTTAGAGGAGACTACCTCTTCCTCGACGTACTTCCTCTAAATAATTTCATAAAGAGCTACAATTAATCATTACATATGACTAGAAACTATATAATGTAAATAGGAATGTTTATAACGTAACAAGGTAGTCGATTAATGATATTGAAGAATCAATTTGAAGTGAATAGGTGAGGGAAGATGGTACCATTTTATGGTTGAGGTGAGAGGGAACCCTCCGAAAATTTTAAATATTAAATAAATATAAATTATTTTTTAATCCAAATGATTCCAAATTGGAATATGTATAAGATAATATTAATATAGTTCTAAATCACCTTATCTAATAATTTTTAGATATGAAATGATATTATTTTAAATCGTATCATTTTGGTTTAACAGAAATAATACTATTTTTTGTTTTAATTATTGTAAAAATATTATAAGTATTAAGAGGATATAAATTTTACATATATGGGGTAAATTTCCTATAATTTGACACTTAATGAACATGTTGACTGTATCATAGTAAATTTGTCTTTTTAAAATAATTTTATGTTTTTAAATAATTTAATAATTTATTATTTTTTAAAATCACTTCCTTCAATTTTTACACTATTCAGTTTATTGAATTTAAATAAAATCTAAAAAAGAGATAAATTTTAACTAAACCGTTGAATATTCTAAAAAAATGTCATATTCCCATATTAAAAAATTTATGAGATAAATTATTAAATATAATATTTATTATAATATTTATAATATCATTTGTTTGATTCGTTCATTAATAATGTGATTTCTGCAACACAATTCTATCATAATTAAAATTAATATATAATGTCTAAAAATTATAAATAATGTACCATGTTGTGGTAAATAATTTAGGATTTCTAATTTATATTCCAATTCGAAGAGATCAAATATCAATCACCATATTAAAATTGTTTTCTTAATAAGATAAATCATTATAACATATTTTAATTTAGTATAAATTAAAAGTTACAAGTATAATCATCACACATAATTGGTTTCCAAAGGACAAAATTTAATCCCATGGGTTGTATTGGTCATACATATCTCATAAAATAATATTTTTACAAGTTTAAGGGTAGTTTTATTATAGCTTCCCAGACTTTTCTTACATTACTATTCCATCATTTTAAAGATAAACAAAATAATAGTACTACACATAGAGGATCGAATGGTTTAGTGTCTTGGGTAAAATAAGACGACATGTAACAATTACAACATCAAGCATACTCATTTATTTAATTTATTCTTCTCTATATTCTTATTGGAACTTGTCCTCTACTTAATACATGTTGCCACCTGAGGATATACATAAAAAAGGGGTGATCTAAAAGACTAGTAAGAGGATAGATAAGAAGAATATAGCATGGGATGAGCCTAATCATGACATAGGAAAAATTCCATGAACATGAGAAGAGCATAAATAAAAGACTTGAAATGTGGCAATGCATAAAAATGAAACTTCAAGTCTTAGTGGTTAACTACCACACATACTTGTGAACCAATATATAATCTTTTGCACACATCATTTTACATTTACTCATGGGATTCATTACTTTACCTAATGCATTTGAGTGTTGTATAATTCTGGGCCCACCCGTCACATTCAAACATTCATATTGTGCTATATAATTCCGAGCGGACCCGTCACCTCATAATATTATCATTAACATGCATGCCACATAGAACATATATCAATAATGAACATAACTAACCCATGGTAAAGAAATATTTTCATCCCATATGAATACATTCATAAGCTTTGGGTTCCCAAAAAAAAGAGGGAACAATACACTTGATACAAGAACCATCAACCATGAATAAGAGGTAAAAGTTGAGTTTTTAAAAGAAATGTTCTTTTGAAAAAAATTTTATTGACATAAACATCTCTAGAAGACATTTGTATCCTATAAAATGTTAGATAATGATGAAAAATTTATTTTTAAGAAGTGACCATACCAAATTTGGAGTAAATGTAGGAGAACTCGAAGAATGAAAATTGGGTTCGAGATTTTCCCCTAACCCTGTATATGAATGCTTCCATCTCTTTAATGTCCTGTATAATGAAATTATATTCATTAATTAGAAATACAGAACATTTTTTACATTAATATGTTTCATTATGGTTACATTAAGTACTTTTATGTGCCTTTGGATGAGTTATAGAGTTTAAAAACATTATTCGGGAATGTTTGTTTTTATCGTTTTCTTGAGTGGTTCACTGGTATTCTTAAATTAATGTTTGGGTAGAACATGGGTAAACATCCAGAACTGATATTACATGTTATTAATTATATTACTGGATATTTAATAATCTTATAATGAATCATATTATATCCATGTGTATGAATCATTAGATAAGAATCAAATGATGATTATTTGGGTTAATTTGAACGGTTTTTCGATCATAAAGAACTTGTTTTATTTTATCACTAGTAATATGGTAATATGTTATTTAGAGAACTTTAAAGTGGAAATAATAAATATAAAAAATTCTGGTTCAACCATAAAATGGTTTCATGACCAGATCAGATGGTAGAAATGGAAAAAGAAAGCAAGTAGTTCTTGAAGGTGATAAATTAACACCTCGTGAACAACGTTCTCTTTAATAAAATAAAAGTAATATGGAAAGGGGGTTGGATGATATAAAAACCCATTAGCATCATAAAATATTGTATATTTATAATAATGGAGTTAAAATACCATTTAAATGAAGATAGGTTGGGAGAGATCAAGAAATGAACTTGAAGATGAAAGAAAATTAAAGTAGAAGAGGGCGAGAAATTACCTCATAAATCCTCCTCTTGAGATTCTCCTTAAGGAAGCTAGTCTTGGACTTTTTATGAGACTAGCATCTCTTGAACGTGGGAGAGGGGATAGGGAAGATTATGGGGGTAGAGTTTAGAGAAGTCTTGGAGTTTGATAGGTGTGAGGAAATGAGGGTGTAAAGTGTGGGTTTTATAGTGGAGGGGAGAGGGGTTTCTTAATATAAAATTCATTAGTTTATTAATTTCCCCTAAAACATGGAATAGTGAGTATCTAATGACCAAGAATAGTAATTTTATCATGTGATCCCGAACCAAGTGGGCTTACATCAGCAGAACATCACAAATGACTCTATAATTAGCTTATTTAGCTTATTACAGTATTTAACTATTCATAAAAAATTCATGTATTTGAGAAAAATCCCAAAAATTTTCCACAAAAATTTTTCAATGTGTAGAATACAAAAATGATGTTCATATTTAAAAATTAATTTTATAAATATGATTAATTTAATATTTAATTAAAATCGTGGATTATTGTAAAAAATAGTTTTGAAACATTCATTATCTTATTCTAAAATATAGGCACATCGTACATTCACATGAATATTATTTTTATACTATCATAGGTATGGTTACTATTAATTAGGGTATATAACTATTCATACGGTTATTTTACTATTCACAAGAGTATGTTACTATTCACAAGGGTAGGTTACTATTCACCAAAAATTATTTTTGATTCATTAGACTCTAAAAATCATCCTCAACACAACCGTGTATGTCAGATTTTCAAAATTCCAAACACATAAGTGACAACCTTATGTTTAATGGTCACTTATCACTTATTAGTTCATTATGTTGTGTTTTCATGTTATTTTATTAAATAATTATAAGAAGGGAATTTCCATTGAAAAAACATTGGGTCGTTACATTATTCCACCCTTAAGAAATTTCTCCACTGGAATTTCACATTACACAAAAAGGTGAGGGTGTTTATCCTTCATTGCCTCTTCTGGTTCTCAAGTTGCATCCTCAAAATTATGGTTCTTCTGCAACATATTGATAAGATGGGTTGTCTTGTTGCGTAGAACCATATCTCCCCCATATTGAATCTTTACTGGCTTCTCTTCATAAGAGAGATCATCTTCTAGCCACACCACCTCTGTGTTTAGTACATGTGAGGGGTATGGTATGTACTTCCTCATTAGTGATACATGAAACACATCATGAACATGATCTATATTCGGTGGAAGTGCAAGTTGATAGGCCACAGTTCCTATGCGGCCGAGGATATCAAAGGGTCCAATGTACTTTGGGCTCATCTTCCCATTCTTCCCGAATCACATGACTCTCTTCTATGGAAATATTCGAAGGAAGACTGTATCTCCATTGTCAAACTCCAAGTCCATTTGACGGTTGTCAGCATAGAACTTTTTCTGAATTTGAGCAGATTTGAAGTGTTTCTAGATGACGTGAACCTACTATGTCTTCTCTTGAAGAAGATCCGGTACAAGTAGCTTTCTTTCTCCAACTTCACCCCAACAGGTTGGAGTTCTACATCACTTTCCATACAGAGCTTCATATGGAGCCATCTAAATACTCGAGTGGAAGGTATTTCTATATGAGTACTGAACCAATAGGGGATATTGATCCCAACCACCTTTGAATTCAAGAGACCAGGCTCTTATAATATCGTCAAGTGTCTCAATAGTGATTTCAGATTGGCCATCTATTTGGGGGTGATAGGCCGTGCTGAAATTTAATTCAGTACTCAAAGCATGTTGAATGATCTTCCAGAATTTAGATGTGAACGTTGGATCATGGTCAGAGACAATTGAGAGTGGAACACCATGCATTCTCACCAATTCCTATACATATAACATTGCAAGTTGTTCAAGTGAGAATCATCCGAAATAGAGAGAAAAGAGGCAGCCTTTGTGAGTCGGACAACCACAAACCATATCACATTATTTCCCTTTGATGTTTTTGGGAGACCCATGACAAAGTCCATAGTAACAGTTTCCCATTTCCACATGGGTATAAGAAATGGCTGCATCATAACATTGGAATATTTACGCCCAACTTGAACTTGCTGACATACCAAGAACCTTGATATATATTCTGCAATCTCCTTCTTCGTGTTATCCCACCAGAAGTGTTCTCCGAGATCACGGTGTATCTTGGTACTCCCAGGATGGATAGAGAATGTTGATCTATGTGCATTATCCAATAGATTCCTCTTTATCCCATGTGATTAAGGAACACAAAGCCACATTCCAATCCGAATCATATCATTATTGTTGATATATGACTCTTGCATATTCCATTTCATTACTGCATTCACCCTCTTTTGTATCTCCACATCACCCCTTTGTGATTTCTTAAAATTCTCCTCGATGGATGCCACATAATATTATCAGTATCATGCATGCCACATAGAACATATATCAATAATGAACATAACTAAACCATGGTATGGAATGGGTATCATATCATAAGAATACATTCATATGCATTGGGTTCCCAAAATAAAGAGGGAACACCATACTTGAAACAAGAACCATCAACCATGAATGAGAGGTAAAAGTTGAGTTCTTAAAAGAAGAGTTATTTTGGAAAACAATTTGTATCAAAAAAAAATTCATTAGAAAACATGTATATCCTTGTAATGGTTAGATAGTGATGATCAATTTATTTTTAAGAAGTGACCATACTAAATTTGGAGTGAAAGATGGAGAACTCGAAGAAGGAAAATTGGTTCCAAGATTTTCCCCTTACCGTGTATCTGAATGGTACATTCGCTTTAATGTCCTGTATAATGACATTATATTAATTAATTAGAAATCCATAACCTTGTGTACATTAATATTGTTCAGTATAGTTTCATTATGTTATTTTATGTTCCCTTGGAGGAGTTATAGAGTTTAAACCCTTATTCGGGAATGCTTGTATTTATGGTTTTCTTGAGTGGTTGACTTGTATTCTTAAATTGATGTTTCTGTAGAGCATGGGTAAACATCCAGAACGGATATTACTTGTTATTAATGATATTAAAGGATATTAAATGATCTTATAATGAATCATATAATATCCATGTGGATGAATCATAATATAATAATCAAATGATGATTATATGGGTTAATTTGAACAGTTTTTCGATCATAAAGAACTTGTTTTATTTTATCACTAGTAATACAGTCATAATTTATTTAGATAACATTAAATAGGAATTAATACATAAAGAAAGATATCTTCAACCACAAAAATGGTATCATTTTTAGATATTAAGGTAGAAATGGATGAAGAAATCATGTCGTTCTTGAAGGTGATAAATATACACCTCAGAAACAACGTTCTCTTTAATAAAATTAAAGGAAGTGGGAAAGGGGGTGGATGATATAATACCCTATTAGCATCATAAAATTATATTATATTTATAATACTAGAGTTAAAATACAATTTGGATTAATATAGGTGTGGATAGATCAAGAAATAAACATGAACTAGAAAAAAAATTAAAGGAGAAGAGGGACATAAATTACCTCTTAAATCATCCTCTGGAAATTATCCTCAAGGAAGCTAGGCTTGGTCTTTTGATGAGGCCATCAGCTCTTGAAAGTGGGAGATGGGATAGGGACTATGTTTTTCAAGATTTTATAGAAGGCTTGGAGCTTGAGAGGTGTGAGGAAATGAGGGTGTGAAGGGTGGTTTTTGTAGTGGAGGGGAGAGGAGTTTCCTTAATATAAAATTCATTTGTTTATTAATTTCACATTTGACAAGGAATTGTGAGTCTTGAATGACCGAGAATAGTAATTTAATCTTTTGAACCTGAAAAAAGTGGGCTTACATCATCACAACTTCACACATGACTCTATAATTATCTTATTTAGCTTATTACTATATTTCACTATTCAACAAAAGTTCAAGTATTTCAGAAAAATCCCAAAAATTTACCCCAAATATTTTTTGACGTGTAGAATTGAAAAATGAAGACCATTTTAAAAAATAATTTTCTAAATATGATTAATTTAATATTCAATTAAAATCATTGTTTATTACAGAAAACATTTTCTAAACATTTATTTACTTATTCTAAAATATAGGTAAATCATACTTTCAATTGAATATTATTTTTATACTATCATAGGTAAGGTTACTATTGATTAGGTTATATCAATATTAATTAGGGTGTGTTACTATTCATAAGGTTACGTTAATATTCACAAAAAAAAATATTTTTGTTTCATTAGACTCCAAAATTCATCTTAAACACAACCGTGTATGTCAGATTTTCAAAATTCCAAACACAGAAGTGACAAACATATGATTAAAGGTCACTTATCACTTATTAGTTCATTATGTTGTGTTTAAATTTTATTTTATGAATTAATTATAGGAAGGGAATTTCCATTGAAAAACCATTGGGTCGTTACCTTTATCAAATTATTGTTACCAATAATTACCCATTTTACCTTTTTTCTGTATTAATAAAATTAACGAATATAATATTCATAATGGAAAAAATAAAATAATTAAATTTAAATAATTTAGACCTATTGATTCAAAATATGGAGTCAATTGTTCATAAAACAAAACACATAAGTTGCAGCAATTAATTTAAAATTAATCATATTTTCAGAATGAGAGAATGGGTTTTAAATGATAAAACATTACAATAGAGGGAATGTTTTTACATCAAAATTCATTGTAAAATTATTGATAAAGAAATAAATTTTATTTAATGATAAAAAAATATTTAATTTATTATTTAAAACCATTCAATATTATAATTTATCAATAAAAATTATTTCGATAAAAAATGTTTTTTACAATTAAAATTTACTCTACTTTTATTATTCATCAAAATTTGAAAGATATTAGAAAAATAGTTAATTTTCATACAAAGTAAATTTTTGTATTTATCTTATAAAAAATGATTCTACTTTCATATAAAAATTATGAATGATTTTAATTTTTAATTTTAATTTGGATCTCTATTGAAAGGCATAAAATTACCATTTTGAAAAATATAGGTTTTTATACCTCAAAGAGGGTTTATTCATAACATATGAATAAGAAGTCCATTGGATGAATATAAAAAGTATTTTATTATATATATGACATATATATATCATTACATTTTTTAGTATTGTAATTTACACAATTTATTGACCAAAAAATACATATGTCTAATTGATTTATATTTTTCATAAATAGTTTTCTTCTAATGAATTCACAATACATTTTCATAAGTTAGTTATACTTATTTCTGGAAACCTAAGGCATGGCCTATAATGTTAATTTTATACTAAGGGAATCTCATGGCTTGTTTAAACTCATTATTGCGTGAAAAGAATGCAACTGAAGAATAAAAATTATTTAATGAATGTATTTCACAAAAACATCATGGTGTTACATATGTACCTTGTTGTAATAATACCAAAACAATGGATTGGTTATCTAATATATATGTAAATAGTCCCAGAAAAAGAAAACCTACTCCACACAATGTTTTAATCATTGAAAGTATGTATTTTTGTTAATTACAATTCTATTTATTAACCATATTGAGCTATTTGAATATGGACATGTTAGATAGGATAATAATAATAATGGGACAATGAATAACCTAAATTGAAATCAATAAATTAATATGTTATGGTATATATTAATTATTATTTTTATACCTATAAAATTAATATTTTGTATTTTGAGATCGTTGGGATTAGTGATTTTTTGTTCATAGAATATTTATCATGATATATTATAATTAGGGAAATATATTACAAGGTATTAAGTAGATATGTATTCTATTATATAATCTTATGTAATTAAGGAAAAATTATTTTCGATGTTGAAGGAAATTAAGGAATTACTAGATTACAGGATGATAAGGGTAAACGTTTTATGCATAGAAAGAAACTTTTGTTATGGGAAATGGTAATTCCCATGTAATTTTAATGTTTAATCAATCATGTAATTTTTTTTGGTTTTTGTGATGGGAAGAACATGAACTAATAATGTGCGTGATGGAAACTGTCTTAATTACCTCAATAAATAACATTTCTGATTGAAATTAGGATGATAATTCTTGTGATTATATCAAATTAGTAAGAACTCCAAATCTATTAACACATTGTCATTGTAAAAAATCTTATAACGATATAGAAATAAGGGGCATATTACCAAAGGACATATTAGTTTTTTAGACTTTACTAACTAGATACAAATATGATTCCTATTTCACATTGAAAATATATGATATATATTATAAAATCACTCTGACAACATCCATGTTATTCATAATAACATTCATCGTATCATGGTGAAAAAAAATTATTGATCTTATATATTGAGTATGAGTTATGTAAGATGGATGATATCATTATTAAAAAATGTATAATCAATATAGAAATGTAAATAAATAAAAAAAAAACTATTTAATCCATAACATGAGAAAACATTAATCCATATGTAATAATTGTTACCTAGTGTTGTGGATAATAATAATTGATTTTATAATGACGGAAATACTTAATACTGGATTACATGATCTTATATGTAAACATATAAATATTATCAAAGACTAATACTACGATTATTAATATAATGATATTTATAAATGATAAAGTCATTTAATTCAATATGAATGATTATTGTCATGTTACATGTTGACACATTGAGGGGTTATATAATTACATGCCACACCAATCACATTGTTTATATTGAATTCATCGTATATGAAATGATAATAAAAAATTCATAATCAATATTTCCAATAAAAAAAAATTCTATATCATGTTATGCATACAAATTATCAATAATTCCTCAATTAATCAATTTTCATTTATAGAAAATTACCTTATATTAAAAAAGAATACAATATATGAAATATTTTTGTCCATGACACAATTAATATGAATATTTATGGGAAACATAATTACCAATGAAAAATATCACTAAATATTGAATGGTTCGATATTTTCTTCATATTATCATATTCATACTGAAGTGTAACATAAATTAAGGGATTTTTTCATTAATGTATAAAAAAATGTAATAATATCCATAAAATTATTTGATGGAAATAATTATTTTACATTTAAAATGAAATTTTAAAACTTAAATTTTTTTGAATATTAAGAAATATGTTTTGGAAATAAATTTACAGTGAAAGAATTTAATTGAGGCATCAATACAATTAGAGTGCATGATATTGGGTTAACTTTGTTTGTTCTGAGTATGTAATAAAATAAATATTTTTCATATTTTTTTTAAAAATTTGAAATGTAAACTATATAAAAAATTAAAATAATATCCAGTTTAATTAATTCCAGAAATATTCAAACAATTTTAATATTTACTTTAATAAACAATTTGACTAATAAAATGTTTTTTGGTAATAACATTTTGGAAAATATAGATGTGCAAAGAAATATTCTCAATCAAAAAATGAAATAATAGTGTTTCTTCAATTAAACAATAAATTTGAAAGTTTTATTTGAATTGAATATATATTCATCGTTATAAAATTCATATTAAACATTATTACCACAAATGATCAGTGTATACATCACATAGAAAATGAGGTTCGTACAAATAAATATGTCTCAATCGAATTTTAATTTGGAATAAATCCCATTGAAGGGTAATATAATTTATGTGACAATTATTTAATGATGTCATTGGGCTTATAAAATGTAAATCCACCAAAATGTATGAAATAAAAAATTTGACAACCAAAGGTCCCTTCACACATAATTATTGTATAACATAGTCAATGAAGATTCTGCATTACCAACTGAATTGAATTTGAGATATAAAATACAATATAAATGGGTATATTTTGAGTCCAAACCCAATTGATTATATAATATTATTACAAACATATATTAAAATATAATATCAAGGATTCATGCTATTATAAATATAATTTTATGATATTTACAACATAAAAAATTTCATCGTTACATAAAAATAGACTCAATTAAAGGAAATTGAGAATGAATTTCATACCTCAAGCTTGACATACATTCTAGGTACACTAAAAACATATTTAATAAATTTTAATTTATTATACTTACATAATAAGATCCATATTCATATCTAGTATCCTTATTTTTTTGTGCTAAGAACCCCTTAATTCGACATGAAAAATGGTGGTTCAAATCCCATTGGGTGCAGGTTACTGTAGTAGTACTATAGCGCACTGTAGCAGCGGTGGCACTATTGCAACGACAGGAACTGTAGCGGCGAAATATTACTGTAGCTGTGGCAGGTACTATGTAGTACTGTAGCAGTGTAGGTACTGTAGTAGTACTATTCACAGAATGGGATTTGGGCAAAACAAAATGGTCCTACGGGTCATGTAATGGGCTAAATGCCCACTTGGCCTTCGGGATATGTAATGGGTCTCCCTCTACCCAGTTAAAGACATATTTTCATTGTTTAATAATAAATGAGGCTTTGGCCCCAAAATTTAAAAAAAATATAGAATAAATTTATATATAAATATGAGCTACGCTGCTAATAGAGATTGTTAGTAGTATATACGCATGGAATATGTATAATTTTGGGATGAATGCAATGATAAAAAATAAACAATAATTAAATATTCTATATTTATTATTTTGTCATATATATCATATATAATAATTAAATCTAACCATATTACTTATCACGTATATTTTAAATTACAAACATATCTTGTCACCTCATGGAGGTGGTAGTCCAAACGTACATATGAGGGAATTAATGAATATCCAAAGCATTCGAATGTAATATGTTATATTTGAAATTTTTCTAAGGAATCTTATTTCTTATATAATTAATATTTTTATGAATTAGTTCTATATTTCTAAGCGTCCATGTAATGTCGTGATGAAAAAAATCACTACTACGTGGAGAAGTTGAGCGATACGTACACACACGTGATGTTTTCTCTTTTATTATTATGGAAAAGATACGGAATATAGTTTTACCATAAAAATAATAACATAAATATATATTTATAATATTTTAGTTAATATTTGTTATGGGTACAACACAAAATGTGGATGTATTAGAGAAAGTAATCATGAATTTCATGATTAACAGAATTACCATTTCATGACTAGAATTTTTTTATATATCCATTTAAGGTAACTGGGGATAGAGTTTTTTAATGAATGTAACATCAATAACATATAAAGTATTTTTATATGATAAATGTGTATGTTTTTTATAGATAGTTGTCTTAAAAGGTGTCAAGATCTAATGGAATGGCGAGGGATTTTTTTATTTTATTTAGGGGTTATTTGGGAATTGTGTGATGAATTAAATTATAATAAATTAGTTTTCAATTATATTTATTACAACTTGCCAAATGTTTAAAGATAAGATATTTTTATATTTCAATACCATCAGAAAAATTAATTTATATAGGAATATCTTGTTTTTAATAGCCATTATTTCTATTTTACCAATTTTTATCCCATTTTAACAGTCAAAAAATTCAGAACTATTTCACTCTTAATGTGTTATAATTTTCCATATAATGTAAATATATAATCTCAAAAGAATAAAATAATAAATTCTTGATGGTATGAAATATTAATATCCCACATTAATATTTTTATATATTTTTTAATATTTATTATTATGTTATTTTTTAATAATATCATTACTCTCAAATATGAAACATTTTAATTATTATAGTAAAAATAAATATAGGAAATGTTCAAATATGATGTAAATCCCTAGAAATTTAATATTAAATATAATTATATTAATATTTTTCAGAAAACTACAACTCAATCATATTATATTACATTTAATATTTTAAAAATAGTTTACTTTATTTTTTTATTAATTGAATAACTATTACAATAACATTGAATAAGAATATAAGGAAATTATTTAATCATGATAAATTATAAATATAAATTAATTATTAAAATAATTTCATTATCTTCAAAATAAAAATATATATCCATTAAAATCATTCATTTTTTAATTTTGTGAATAGATTAAAGATATTTTAATATAGGAAGTTGAAACATTGTGGAATTCTTTTTAATAAATATTTTATAGAAAACATTCCTTGAATTGTTTCCAGTAAAAGAATAAATTTATAAATAATTAATATTTTAGTTGAATATCATTCACAAATTAAGAAGTTGGATGAATATTCGTAGCTGTATCAATTTGTTTTATCATTCATCAAAAAAATATAAATTTTTTCAACGTATTAAATTTAACCAACATTTATACTCATATTGAAGAATATAAAAATAAGAATATTTACTTAATTTTTTGCATCCCAATAAAAAATATGGATTCAATAAAAATATGTGGATGAATGTAATTGAAAAAAATAATCCTGCAAAAAATAATGAAAATAAATTTTTCAAAAAGGAAATTATTAAGGATAAAACAATTTTTATTCATATGCATTATATAGAAAAATAACCAACGTTTGTTAATACTTTTTTTAAAAAATTAATAATATTTTAATTTATTTATGATTATTAAAATACATTATAAATTTAATTTATTAAGGCCAAAACACATATCATGAATAAAAATTGTTTTTAATAAAATTTATTTTTTATGTTTAAAATTGACTTCACACCAAAGTAGACATATAATTGATTCAGGTGAAAAAAATTGGATTAATTAGTATATAATATAAATGTGACCTTCTGGACCCAGATTCCACTTAACAGGTTCCCCAATTCGGGTAGGCTACATGGGCTCAAGTGTATCTCCCCAAACGCTTGAGGCTACCGACTAGCAACGAGGGCCTAGGGTGTGTCCATGGAAAGACTATGCCATCATTAGAAGAGTGTAGCACAATTGAACTATAGTACTCCCAGTTTGAGGTAAGTCACCCTTGTTTCAGTTTGTTTGTTCTTTTTGAAGTTTTTGGTTTATGTTCTTACAATTCTTGGAAAAACTTTTAATGTAGTGGATATTGTGCAGGGGTGAATGGTTTGGCACACTGTTTGAACAAACTATGCTGCCAGCCCCAGAAACCGTTCACCCTTGATAGTGGGCTCTGCACGGGCGGTTCACTGTTTGTCAAACCGTGCTGGTAAGCTATGAAAAGTCCCGGGGTGAGACAGTGGCAACTGCACGGTTGGCGCATGGTTTTCCAAATCGTATGGGGTAACCATGGGGCCACTTAAAGGTAGTGTTTTTAAGTCTCGGGCCACTTTGTATTTCCCATTTTCCCCCCATTCATCTTCCCACTCGTGGATCACATGGGAGTTCCAGTTTTTAGAGATTGGGGGATCTCTATATCACATTTTGGAGGAAAATATAAGGGTTTCAGGGTGGATCTAAGGCGGTTCTCCTCAGGTAAATCCCTATTTTGGTTCTTTGAGGTTTTGGTTAGGGTTAGACCTCTCCTTCTCTTAGTTTCCTAGATCTACAGTGGCTTCATGTAGATCTAGGGTTGTGTAGCCTTTCTGTGTCAAAGGATGAGCATGTTGATGTTTGGGAAGGGTTTTTGAGGTGGTTTCTAGGAGGCGTTCACCCAGTTTGGAGTTTGTTTGGGTGACATGTCGATTTCACCAAACCCTAAGAGGTAGGTGGCTTCTCTCTCGACTTGAATTGGTTATAACTACTGAATTTGGTTTCCAATAATTTAATTTTCTTGAAATTAATTTTGAATATGATGTGTGATGCTTATAGGAAAACCATTTTTGGATGATTTGGGGATTTTGGGGGAAATGTGTTAATATTGTGAAAATTTGTTTTATTGTCTGATTCTAAAATATAAATTTTTAAAATTGGTAGGTTGATTGATTTAAGGGAAATGGGTTGCAAAAGATGGTTTTCAATAAAAGTGTTGTTTTATTGAAATGTGGGTTGACATGGAAAATGGTTTGAGGTTGTATTCAATAAATGTGTGCTTTATTGAGGTAACTTGACATGTTATTGTTGGAATGTTGATCAGAATAATTGGTTAAATTGGTATTGGAAATTGTGGGGTGGTGTGATGTTGGTAATTGTTGATTGAAATGTTGTGGGGATTTTGGAATATATAGACTGTCATGAGTTGGATGGATGGTGGTCAGGAATGTATCATCATTATTGTGATGTTCATGAATGTACCATCATCAAAAAGGGATGGTGATGGGCGTGAAGTGCCACACCAGTGATGGGCGTGAAGTCCCACACCATGAAGGAGATGATTTGGTCATGAATGTACCACCATTAATGTAACACCATGATCGAGTGAATGGTATTTGTTTTGTGACATAATGGTTATATGATTGTGATATGTATGTGGTCTTGCAAAACGAAATGGGTAATGACTTGTTTGTCTGTTTTCCTAGGGTATTAACTAAATTGGGAAAATTGATTTGGGTAAAGGATTGTTTGGATTTTTGTTCATTATTACAATAGTTTATTGAAATTATTTAAATTGTTTCATATAAATTGTGCTAATGTTTTCAATCCTAGTGGCGTGTGTTGGGAAGTTGTTTGTGAAAAAACTTCTGAGTATTAGTACTCACCCCCTACTTGGTCACATTTGTTCTTTTTCAGATGTCATATTTTGATACATAGGTAAAGGTAAGTCATCTCATTACTAGTGGTTCATTGTGATGCTTGGAAGATGTGGTGGTGCTTGGAGCATGGAGCTTGGGGTGGAGTCATGGAGTCTGTCAAGGTTTATTTTGGGTCTCTTGTTTAGTCTTCCATATAGTACTCTAATATCGTGTTGGATTGTATTAATTTTGGGATGTATTTTGGAACAACTTGGTTGTCTTTGGGAAGACATTCTTGAATGTGTTATGAACATGCATCATATAGTGGCTGTTAGTGGATGGTTTGGTTGTTTTTTTTTCATGAGGGTAAATTGTTCGACAATTTTTTCTTGAATCCCTCAACATTTATTGCCAGCCTTTGGCACCTTGGGAACGTCTCTTATGGCCAAGTAACCCTCACTGCTTTTTCAAGACAATAAGGTACGGGTGGGGTGTTACAAGTGGTATCTTCTTGTTCGGTCCTTTGGATTTTATTCCCTGATATGGAGTCAACATTTGTTGTTGTATATTCCTTTAGTCAGGATGGTAGCGAGGCATTGGAATGTCAGAACTTGGAATGTAAAGCCTAGAAGGACATAGCTAACCCTTTTATACTGAACTTCAAGTTAACAAGGAGTTGGGAACATAATTGTTTTGGAGACACTTATATGCATTGTAAATGTCATTGTTGTGGGTGTAGCCAATGAGATGTGCATGGCATATATGGTAGAAATGACATCCATATAGGATACATATTTCATTGGGAATAATGATTTATGTGCTGAATTGAGAAATGGTTTTTCATATGTGTGAAATTGTAATATGAATTAATTTGGTATTTTGAAAATGGTTTAGTTTTCAAAAATAATGAAACATGGAAAATGTGGAAATGTGGAAAGCCTTGTTGTGATAGTGTTGTGTAATGTGATTTGAAATGGGAATTCCTGATGTCTATAGAAGTGAGACTCATGGTTGTTTGTATTCTATTTATAGAAATGGCACCGGGTATACATCGAAGAAACCAATCAGAGGAAGCTACCAGAAATGTGGTTCCAACTGAGCCCCAGGTGAACCAACAGCTGGCCCAGAGAATCAATCAAGCTTTTCAAACAGTTATATTGGGACTGTAAATAGATACACCTGTTACAATATATATCACGGTCGTAAATCCAAGTAATGGAAGCACGGTTGTCCTCACGAGAGGAGGTGTGAACCCCAAAACTGAGAGAAATAACAAGATAAAAACCTTTTCTCCACGACATATAGGGCATCAGGATCGGACAACTAGATTTTTAAAACATCCTTCTAGACCCATGTGTAAGTCCGGATTCTTTCATTGTGGTTATATAGGCCACATAAAATGGGATTGTAAGGCAAAACCTCAAGAATTTCATAACTACAAGTAGATGGGGAATATTTAGCAGTATTTTTGTAATTCTCCGAGTTCAGGTGTTTGTGACACTCCTCAGTAGGGGAAGATTCAGGTTGGTAATAAAGAGAATTACAAGGAAAGCACACATCTGTTTGGAGATGAGAAAGTTGTAGTGGATGATCAAATGAGACCATCCACGGTGTGAGGTACATTTATTTTAAATTCCATGTTGATGCATGCTTTGTTTGATACAGATGCTTCCCATTATTTTCATTATTCTCATGCCATTATTTTATGGTGTTTAACTCTGGAGATGATGCCTTTATTTTTGGAACATCAAACTTATATGGGTCAAAGAGTGTTTCGATATTTAATGTGTAGAGGGTGTTGCATAGTCATGGAAAACATTTAATTGATGTGGGATTTCTCAGTGATTGAGATGTATGCTTATGATATATTCCTAGGAATGGACTAATTGGTGATATTTAAGGCCCATATTTACTGTAATGCATAAACAATGTATTTTACAACCCACTATGGTGTTATAAATTTTTTTAGAGGAGAGAGGCATGAAAGGTAGTGTGAAACAGGTTTATTGGCACCAACAATGAGCACATTATTGTATCAGTTGGTAGTGTTGTCTTTGGAATCGGTAGAGGGTGTTGAGCATAGTGTTCTTCTGATAGTGGTGGATCATTTCATGAATGTTTTTCCCGAAGAAATCTATGGGTTACATCCTGTAAGAAAAGTGGAGTTTACAATTGATCTCCTTCCGGGGACAAGTCCAATCTCACTTATATCTTACCAAATTACACCTACTGAATTGCGGGAATTTAATGTCCAGTTGGAAGAGTTAGAAAAAATTGGTTTATCTGTCCTAGCATGTATCTGTGGGCAGCGCTTGTATAGTTTGTGAAAAAGGCGGATGGAACGTGGAGGCTCTGTGTTGATTACCATAGAATTAATGAAGTTACGATAAAAAATAGATAACCACATCCACGAATTGATGATTTGTTCGACCAGTTGAGGAGATCATAGTGGTTCTCCAAGATCGACCTGAGGTCAGGATATCATCAATTGCGGGTGAGTAAATATGATATTTAAAAAAATGATTTTAGAAGTAGATATGGACATTATGAATATGTGGATATAACCTTTAGTCTAACAAATGCTCTAGTGGGGTTCATGGAATTGATTAATCGGATATTTTGGAGATATCTAGATTAATTTATGTTGGTGTTTGTAGATGATATTATGGTATTTTCGAAGACAAGGGTGAAGCATGATCAGTACTTGGCAATAGTGCTGGGGATCTTGAGGGATCATCGGTTGTAAGCCAAATTGTAAAAGTGTGAATTTTTGATAAAGGAAGTATGTTTTCATGGCCATGTGATTTCTGAAAGGGGAGTTTCAGTGGGTCTGGAAAAGCTAGAGGCTGTTATCTTGTGTCAACCGCCAAAGAATTTAATTTCGGTACAGAGTTTCCTCGTTCTAGCTAGGTATTATCAGTGTTTTTATCGTGATTTTGTTTCACATTTGACTTCACCAATGACAGATTGGACAAGAAAGAATGTTCCATTCCAGTGGAATGAACATTGTCAATAGTATTTCAAATATCTAAAGGGTCTCCTTACATCATCACCAATCAATGTTTTTCTAGAACAAGGAAAAGGGTACGTGGTGTATTGAGATGCATTGAGATCAGGGTTTGGATGTGTTCTCATGCAAGGGAATCATGTAAT
This sequence comes from Viscum album, assembly GCA_963277665.1. NCBI lineage: Eukaryota > Viridiplantae > Streptophyta > Magnoliopsida > Santalales > Viscaceae > Viscum > Viscum album. The sequence continues at coordinate 1,564,484,783 of OY728142.1, read as the reverse complement.
TGTGTATGGATCACAACAGTTGTGGGTGCATGAGAAGAACTACCCAACTCATGATTTGGAATTGGCAGCATTGTTCCATGCTTTGAAAGTGTGGCTTCATTATCTATTCAGTGAGAAAATCATGGTTTATAGTGATCATATGTGCTTGATCCACATTTTCTCACAATGGAATTTGAACATGAGGTAAAGGAGGTGGATGGAATATCTCAATATGTTTAATTTTGACTTGATGTACACAACAGGTAAGGAAAATTTAGTGGTAGATGCATTTTTTAGAAAATCATATGCTCAAGTGATGAAACATACAGTAGAACAATGGATGTTGATGTCATTTATAGCTGACATGTGGTTGGAATGTGAGGAACAGGGTGATAGAGAGGTCTTCTTTCCAGTTTTATTGATTCTTGGCTTGGTTGTCCATGTTAATGAGGAAAAGATATTTGATTCAGAGTGTGTTCTCATGAGGTCGAAACTCAATGGTGGGGAGACCATTTAGGGTTGGAAACTAAATGGAGATTTAGCTTTGTGTTTTTGTAATAGGATGGTTGTACCAATTTATTTTCAGGAGGATCTTCTTAGGGTGTATCATCATTCCAAGTGGGTAGTTCATTCTGGATTTCAGAAAATGTATGAAGGGTTGAAAGCGCAGTTCTGGTGGGCTGGTTTGAATAGAAGAGTGGCTGAGTTTGTTACGAGATGATTGAATTTCTAGTAGGTAAAGTATATCATCAGTGGCCAGCGGGAATGTTCTAGTCTTTTCCAATCCCTGTTTGGAATTGGGAGCAAATAACAATGGATTTTATCACCAGTCTCACATGAACAGTCAGAAAGCACGATGCCCTTTGGGTGATAGTGGATCTGTTAATGAAGTCGGCCCATTTCATTCCAATTCTTGAATCTCATACTGTGGAAGATCTATCCAAAATATATATTTGGTAGGTGGTAAATAGGCATGGTGTTCCAGTTTCGATTGTATTTGATCAAGATCTGTGGTTTACATCTCGTTTATTGAAATCCTTACAGCAAACCCTTGGAACTAAGCTGACCCTGAGTATGACTTTTCACCCTCAGACGGATGGTCAATCTAAGAGGATGGTACAAACATTGGAGGATATGTTGCAGGCATATGTCATTGGATTTTGGTGGCTCATGGGAGGAGCACTTGTCATTGGTTGAGTTCTCGTAAAATAATAGTTATCAGGAATCCACACATATGGCTTTATTTGAAGCACTGTATGGGTGGTCGTGTCATTCTCCACAATAATGGGTAGAGATGTGGGAGTCCATGATGGTAGGACCGAGCCTTGTCCAAGAGAATACAAAGAAGATCAAGGTAATCAGGAATAGAATGAAGAAGGCACAGAATTGTTAGAAATCGTATGTGGATCATCATCAATGGCCATTTTCATTCGAGGTGAGTGATCATGTTTTCTTGAAGAAATATCCTAGGTTGGGACATGGTCTTTTTAGGAAGTAGGGAAATTTATCTCCCAGGTATATTGGGCCTTATGAGATTCTTTAGCGGCTTGGTGAGGTGGATTATCATTTGTATTTTCCACCTAGGTCTTATGTGGTACACAATGTGTCTCATGTGTCGCAATTGAAAAGTATCATCAAAATATGGGCCATGTAATTTGATGGGATATTGTTGAGCTATAGTCGGATGCTTTGTTGGTGCACATGCCAGTGTGGGTTTTGGATAGGAATTAGAAAGTCTTTCATGGTAAAAGCATCATTTTGGTTCGAGTTTCGTGGTAACATTCACAGATCTAAGAGGAGACTTGTGAGCGGGATAAAGAGATGGTCGAGCAATGGCCTGATATCTTTTGGCAAAGGGTGGGTTCACTAATTTCTGTGGTCAGAATGTCCAATGGTGGGGAGAATGTATAACCCCAGTTTTGAGTTATGTGACCCTTGTTTCAGTTCGTTTGTTCATTTTGAAGTGGTTGGTAGATATTCAGACAATTCTGGGAAAATTTTTTAAAGTTTTGGAGATTGTGCAGTGGCTCACAGTTGGCGCACGGTCTGGACAAACTGTGCGGCCAACCCAAGAAACCGTGAAACCTAAAAAGTGGGCTCTGCATGGGCAACACATAGTTTTTCAGACCGTGTGGGAAAGATGTGCGATGTCCCTAGGTGAGATAGTGGTAACCGCACAGTTGGTGCATGGTTTTCCAAACTGTGTGGGGGTAACCATGTGACCACTTAAATTTTGGGTTTTTAAGTCCCAGGCCAGTCGGTATTTCCCATTCATTCCCTCATTCTTCCTCCCACTCAGGGTTCATGGAGGAGTTCTGGTTTTCAGATGTTGGGGGAGCTCCTGAGCTTGTTTTAGAGTCAAATCAGAGGGGTTTCTTGGTGGATCGAAGGCGGTTCTCCCCAGGTAAGCCCCTATTTTTGTTCTTTGAGGTTTTTGTTAGCGTTAGCCTTCTCCCTCTCTTAGTTTCCTAGATCCAAAATGGTTGGATGCAGATCTAGTGTTGGGTTGTTTTTGTGTGTTAAAAATAGAGCTTTTTGATGTTTGGGATGGTTTTTTTAGGTTTTTTCGAGTAGGCATTCACCTAGTTTGGGGGGCATTTGTGTGAAGGGTCGATTTTTCAAAACCCTAAGAGGTGGGTTGTAAATCTCTCGACTCTACTTGGTTTTAACTAGTGTCTTTGGATTCCCTTAATTTTTTAGCTTGAAATTAATATTGAATATGATGTGTGATGCTCAGCGGAAACCTATTTTGTGATTATTTGGGTATTTTTGGGGAAATGGGTTAATAATGTGAAATTATGTTTTATTGTCGGATTTTGAAAATATAAATTTTAAATTAGGTAGCTTGATTGATTTATGGGAAATGGGTTACGGAAGATGGGTTTCAATAAAGGTGTTGTTTTACTGAAAAGTTGGTTGACATGGAAAATGGATTGAGGGTGTATTCAATAAATGTTTGATTTATTGAGGTAACATGACATGTTATTGTTGGAATGTTGTTCGGAATAATTGGTTAAATTGGTATTGGAAATTTTTGGGTGGTATGATGTTGGTAATTGTAGAGTGAAATGATTTGGGGATTTTGGAAAATATCTATTGTCATGAGTTGGATGGATGGTGGTTAGGAATGTAACATCATCAAGGTGATAGTCGTGAATGTATCATCATAAAAAAGGGAGGGTGATGGGCATGACGTCCCACAACAGTGATGGGCATGAAGTCTCACACCATGAAAGAAGATTTGTTCGTCGTGAATGTACCACCATTAAAGTAACACCATGATCTATTGAATTGTACCGGTTGTGTTACATAATTGTTGTATGATTGTGATATTTATATGGTCCTACAAAAGTGAATGGGCAATGACTTTTTTGTTTGTTTTCTTTGGGTATTCACTAAATTGGGTAAATTGATTTGGGTAATGGGTTGTTTGTGATGATGTTAATTGTTGCATTAATTTATGGAAATAATATAAATTTTTTCATATAAATTCTGCTAATGTGTTCTATCCTAGTGCAGTGTGTAGGGAAGTAATTTGGGGAAAACTACTTAGTATTAGTACTCTCCCACTACTTTAGCACATTAGTGATTTTGCAGATGTCATATTATGAGACATAGGTAAAGGTAAGTCATCTCATAGCTAGTGGTTCATAGTGATGCTTTGGATATGTGGTGGTGCATGGAGCATGGAGCTTGGGGTGGAGTCATGCAGTGAGTCTTGGTTTATTTTGGGTCTCTTGTTTAGTCATCTGTATAGTACTCTGATATCATGTTGGATTGTATTAGTTTTGGGTTGTATTGTAGAACAACTTGGTTGTCTTTTGGGAATACATGCTTGAATGTTTTATTTAAGTTCATCATATTGTGGATCTTAGTGGATGGTTGGGTTGTTTTTTTCTTGAGGGGAAATCATTCCCCAATTTGTTCTCGAATCCCTCAGAATTTATTAGCAGCCTTTGGTGCCTTGGGAATGTCTCTTAAGGCCAAGTAACACTCACCGCCTCCTCAAGCCAATGAGATAGGGGCAGGGCATTACAAGAAGGAATATAACAAGTAGTAAACAAAATAATAAATATAAATGATATAAATATATTGTAGAAGTAAACTAATGGAATAGATAAATGAGAATAACAATAACTATATCAAATAGAAGAATGGTTATGTAATGTCATGTCACTATAAAATGGGAAAACATGTATGACAGACAATAGGAATAACATGTTCCAAAATGTATAAGAAGAAGAGGATACTCTAATAATCATAAGATCCAAATCGGTCCTCTTATGTCAAGATCCATCGTAAAGAGAAAGCAATCAAGCGTTTGATGTCGTATGATTCACTTTGTCATCACTTGAAACCATGTAATCTACTCTGGTTACAAAAAATCGCCCAGAGAGGGTGTGAGATAAATCCATGTGGTCTACCACCAACAGGGTCAATAACATCCAACCCATGTAATGGAATATAGTAGTGTACATTTATTCATATATAAAGTAAATAAAACAGTACAATATAACTAAATACCCAAGTACCTACTTCATCCCTCAGCTGGTATTTGAATATGTAACTAGTTCATTTTCATTAAGTAATTAACATTTAATGTTAATATGTAACATTAGTCTTAGAAAGCACTGATATATCCATGTGATAGTATAACTAGTGAATGTCCCAAGACATAACAAGGCAACAGGAAAATGATATCTAGTGAGGGTGTTTGAGGGAAATAACAAAGGAAACATGGATCTCACCGAATTCTAACTCAATATTATATGTGTTTAGTTATAGGTTTTGAGTGTAATCTGAGGACCGTAGTCCATGTAATTTCCCAATAAGGCGCCTACCGAGTCCATTGTTATTAACCAAGATAAAATTGGTATAATAAAGGTCATGTCCCTATGGGATGTAATAATGGAACCAACATGTCAAAGCTGGAACAATTGAGTGTATACAAGGATGCCTATAATAATGTAAGAATAGAAGAGAACCAATGTCTATGTGGGTATGAACCTAAGAAAACCGTATCCTTGAATAATAATGTGGTTCTCCAGTCCCAAGGTATTATTCTCTTAGAATCCAAGGTGATTCCATGTTAACCGATTTCTTTTGATATAGAAATCATGCAGTCTTTCATTTGGTTCAAGTCATTATTTCCATTAGTGTGGATAGGTCAAGTAGAGTAGAAACCATTAACTTATAGGTTCAATCCACTACCTTCCAACAATATGGAATGTTGTACTAAGGCATGAAAATTTTATTCAATCTCTTTTCTGATATAAAATTTATAAACATAGTATACTTTATATTTCCCAATTCATATTTAATAATCAATTTGAAGAACTTACCTTAGGAGGGTCTAGTGGTGAGAATATATGGTACATGAAATTATGCAATTCTCATTAAAAAAATCCATTTATCAAAAGAAGCCTTAAATTTAGGAAGGTTAAGAAAGGGTACACCCGAACGGTGGCTCAAACATGTTGAAACACTAAAACCCAATTATGATATAACCATTGACATGGGGTTGATTGAGATGTGGTTGTAACCACTATAAACAAATCACATATATGGAAATATCGTAACCATACAATTATAATATGAATAACCACAATAAAATAATGAACTATAATGGAAAAGTGGGTCCCACAAGAATATTCAAAAATCAATGAACCTTATGGACATGTTATATGCCACAAGCCAAAGGGTTGTACAAACCTTCTTCTCTGGTATCAACCCTTTATTTTTCATCGGATAGGAGTACATATAAAAAAATTTGAAAAATGATCACCTGAAGATATCTAGGTCGAGATAAAGAGAGAAGAAGACTATCTAATGTGGACTCCAGTACACACTGTTTCACATCTAACGTGATGAATGGAAGCTCAATAAGTGTCTGGATGAAGGAGATCTCTTGACCCGAAGATTTGGCCTTGAAAAATATCCAAAATGATAGGAAAATGGCTTAATCCATATGGTTCTATGATTAGGGAGGAATATGGGGGGATAAATAGATCATTATTGGATAAACTAGATATTTAACCAGAATTTTAGCTAGCACATGGTTTGTCCCCACAGTTTGTCAAACCATCTGAAATAGTTCTGCCTGAAAAAAAATCCTATGCATAGTTTGATCAAACCGTGCGTTAGCCATGAACGGGTACCTAGAAAAAAGGGGTGTTTTCACAGTTATGCCACACAGCCATGCACTAACCATGTGAGATTGTTCTACTTAGAAAAAAACATCTCCACAGTTAGGTAATCTTTATCAGAATTCCACCATGGTTTACTCCAAACTGTGTGCCAAGTCAGTTTTTGCCAAAAAGATGGGTTCAAGGTCCTGAACTAGATATTAAAACCCTCATAACCATTACCAACAGAAAATTAATTCATAATAGGTCCACAATATTTATTTATAATGAATATTAAAGGATCTATACCTGAGTAAAAAAATAGGTTCTTATTGTCTTCCCACCATAAAATAACTCACCCCCATGTTCTTCTTCCAAGGGTAATGAAACATTGTATGAGAACATCTATAGACACTGAGCATATACATTGGATTCCCTCTCCCAAGTATCATCCTATAATCGGTCATATGATCATATAACTAATATGAGAGTGAATAACATTCATTGAAGATAATTTTTTCTTCAATCAATGATGTGAATTGGATATTCCTCAAAGGTAGAATTGACATCAAACTCAACAACCTCTGGATCAATGGTGTGACAACGTTTTGAAAGATATTATTGAAGCTATGAGATATGAAAGTTGTCATGCATGGCATGGTAACTATGAGGTAGTACCACCCTATATGATACCATACCGACTCTCTAGAATTTCAAATGGCCTGAAGTAACAAGGTGGAAAATTTACTTGTATCCTTCACTGTCTATACCAGATCCTGGGAAATAACTGAAGAAACACAAGTTACCAAACCTTGAACTCAAGAGGATATCGATGGCCATCAATATTATATTTCTATATATACTGAGTAGTAATATCATTATTTCTGATCAGTAGAACCTATTCTGAAGTCTCCTTAACGAGATAATGTCCTTGTAGGGCTGTCACACCTCCCTCTAGCCAACACAAGGGTGAACGACATGGAATATCATATTAGGACTCAAAAGGAGCGATCTAGATCATTGACTGAGAACTCTTGTCATATGTGAATTCGATTATAGGGACACTATTCTCCCATGATCTTCCAAAATCAAGGACACATACTTAGAGAATATCATCTAGAACAAATATTTTCTGTTATGATTTTCCATCAGTCTATGGGTTAAAAGTTGTGCATATAAGAACCTGAGTCCCCACTGTTGTCTACAGGCCTGTCAAGAAATGTGAAGTGGAACAAGCATACCTATCTAAAATGATAGCATGTGGATACTTGTGTAGCTCTATGATCTAATAGAAAAACAATGTTCCCAACTCATCAAATGAGAAAGTGTCTCATATAGAAATAATGTGGTACAATTTTGTTAGCCGTTCAATCACTACACTGATAGCATCGCTACCCCTCATTGAATGAGGTAATATATCAAAGATATCCATAACAACGTCTTCCCATTTCCCTTTTAGGGATTCAAGAGGCTGTTACAGGCTTTTCATTCTCTAGTGCTCCTCTTTCACCTACTGACAGGAGGAACACCTTATGATAAAGCCTGCAATCCATTGTTTCATTCTAGGCCACCAATATTGGTGTCACATAGCTCGATACATCTTCAGGATTCATGTAAGAACTCCCCATTGAGAAGCGTGGGACTCTTTCATCAACTCATCTCTTATATCTTCAGTATCCCTTATACGTCTACAGAGATACAGGATGACATCAACATCATTAGAACAATCTAGTGGTGGGTTATATCTTGATATACTCTAACAATGAACCAAACCTTCAGGATTTGAAAACTGCATACTCTTTACCCTCTCAATGAGGGAATAGGTAACTATTAAGACTGGGAGGTAAGATTGCTCATGATAATCATATAACTGCAGATAATGTTATGAAAATATGGACATTAACTTCCATTCATAAATAGATTCTTGTGTGAACTATGTTTGAGTTTTATAACTCATGGCGTCAGTGACCACATTACCCCTTCCAGGTTTATAGGCAAGCTAAAAATCAAAGGATTGAAGATATTTGACCATTCTCTATTGTTTGAGGTTCAAGTCACACTGTGAAAAGATATACTTATTGCTCTTGTGATATGTATACACCACAAAGTTCTCACCTAGTAGATAGTTTCTCCACCAACTTAAGTCATGGATAACTGATTCTAGCTCGAGGTTGTTCATAAGGTAATTTCTCTCTTGAGGCCTTGAATTTCGATATCCATACACAAAAACATTGTCTTCATGAATCTAAACTGCTCCTATTCCAATTCTTGAATCATCATAGATGACCGTATAATCATTTCCAGGTTTATTAGGAATCTTGATTACGGATAAAACAAGTCTCCCTTTAAGTTACTAAAAGAGTTTCTTGCATGATTCGATCCATATAAACATAACATCATTCATTGTAAGTCTATTAATTGGTAGAGAATGATGTCATAAGTCTGGTATGAAATGAATGAAATATCTAGATATCCATAAGAAACTCTGTATATCAACCACATTCTTTGCGTTCTATAACGAATCTATAGAACTATCCTTTTCAGGGTCTATAAAAATTCTTGATTTTGAGATAATGTCTCTCAAGAAGAGGACCTTGTCGATATATTAGTTTCACATAGCAAGAGTGGCAAAAAGATGATTTTTTCTTAGTGTCATCAAAATGATCTTAGGATGTTTGTAATGGTTTTTATGAGTTAGAGAATGAACCACGATGTCTTCCACAAATACCACAAAAAAAGTTTCTAAATAGGGGTGTAGAAATATATTAATCAATGCCATGAAAATGGTAGGCATGTTTGTAAGAACGACTTGTATAACAGGATACTCATACATACCACACATATTATAGAAAGTTGTATGATGTAGGTCTGATGGTCCAAATCTCACCGGATGATATCCTAATCATAGGTCGATCTAAGAGAACTCCTTTTCTCCTTAGAGCTGGAAAAGAGATCATCTATTTGAGGATGTGAATGTCAATTCATGGTTGTATGCGGGTTGAACCTGCTGTAATCCACTAATAGATGTCATTTTTTAGAATCCTTACTAATGAAAAGCACTAGTGTACCTCAAGAGGATGTACTAGTCATTATAAATCTTTTGGCCTCTAGGTCATCTATCTGATTCTTCAGATCCTAATGCTTAGTAGGTAGCATCCTGTATAGAGTAATGAACACTAGAGATTCTCCTGGAACAAGATCTATTATAAACTCTACCCCTCTCTTTGGAGGAAATCTAGAAAAGTCATCAAGAAAGACATCACTGAAACGATCATCTATTGGAGGAAAATTATTTTGAAGAAAACCCTAATCCACCATGAAAATATTTTCAATTTGGGTGGTCACTTCACCTGGCACAGGATGCTTCGGTCTAGCTCTCCAAACCTAGACATCCCACTCACCATTGAAAAGATAATTGTTTCCGTCTTGTGATATAAGAGAGACCTTGAAGTGATAAAAGTCTACAAAGTCATTATAGTTGACTAACCATTAAATATCTATATGGTCAACAATTCACATAATGTCGAGGAAATAATGATTCCACAAGAAATTGTAACTTCCTACCTCAAGGGACTGTCCCTACACTGGAGTATGCCCTCCATCCATGTTCCCCATTGTGTATCGATGGTCATTACACCATAGTGATATTGTATCTCTAGTATGAGACATTCCATTATAGATGTTGAAATTTAAGAGATTGAAGCACCTATATCAAACGAAGATGAGACAATGGTAGAGGCTACTAGAATAGTACCTTGAGCTATAGATAGTCTTGCAGTCTAATCCATGGGTATCGACTGTAAATCCTAAAACTAACATGATCTAGGACAATGAGAAATATATGGTAAAACATGATCATGAATAATTCACAAGTGTTATTGGTGATCTGGGTTTATAATACCACAGAGATAAACTCCTCCTCGACCAAACTTTTCAGTGCTATTTCAACTCCCTACATGAAACAGTGCAAACAAACATGCTTCTATAGGATGAGCTGATGTTGATCATTTTCCACTCAATGATAGTGGAAATGTATTACATAAAATGTAAAGATGAAATATATGACTGCAAGAATGAAACTCTATAAGGTCTCTATAACATCGGGGCTTATTATACACTAGTCATTCTACCTGATGACACACCACATAGTAATTAAACTTGATACTCAAGCTTCTACTTCCCAAATGAGAATCCTCTAGGGAACGTTTCTTGCCACTTGAAGAACTATTGACATGTCGCGACACTAATCCTTTAAACTTGTTACTTGTGCTATCTCTTAGGTTACACTAAGTGATATGGTCCACATCAACTATTTTCTAATAGGTAGTAATGGGAAAGACATTCACTGGAGTATGGACGTCATACTAGAGACCACCCTCAAAATGTCTAGCACGTGAAATCATAGAACCAGCTAGAATTTGTTCAAAGAACAATAAATTAGTGAAACATAATGAAAATAACTTAACTGACTTTGAACCGTTCTCTATATTCATGAACTCTCTAGCTCTATCAGCACTTAGTGCCTAAGGAAAGAACTAATCATAGAGTGAAGTCTGGTAATCAACCCACAACATTCCCTAATGAATACCAGAATAGGTAACCACTTCCCACCAATGACTGGATGAATCTTGAATCATGTATATAGAATTATTGAATATACACTATAGAGGTATCTCTATATCTCAATGATAGACAGAAAGGCCTCTATCCATGACTCAGTAACCTGAGAAATGTCATCCTTAGAAAAAGTAGGAGGATGTTGCTGCTGGAACTCATGGGTCAGATCAGCCATCATAGCTGCAAACCATGGAGCACCATGCATGGACAAAATGAGACGTATGCAAATATCACAGACATTAGCATCAGTGCTTAAATCAGGTACAATAGACAATTCTTTAAGTGGTTCTCCTAGAGGTAAGACTGTAACCTCATGGAACACCATTTTTGGAGCATGATCATCACCGCTCTCATTTTGAATGACATGGGGAAACAATTGAAACATTGGTCTACAAATTCCAACACACACCTCACAACAGACATTGAATAATAAGATAACATCACTAGCATAAACTGAACATACGAAAACTCACTACCCATGGCATAATACCCCAATAAAACTTTATAAAAATCTAGGTATCTAAAAAACCTATTGTATATGATTCAAGTCAATTTGATGTTAATTTCCAAGTTCATACTTTTTCATCTCATAGACATGACAAGGAAGGATAAGGATGTTTGACAAAATCATTTCATATTTCAGGATTTTCTTTATAATGGATATCCATTTCCATTGATTTAGTAGCCATACACCTATTAACAATAACATCACCCATTTATTTTATAGTATAATGGATCAACTTGGTAAATTACCCATCCCAACCCATACAGTCCCAAAAAATTAATGAATAGTGATACGAAATTACTAATTCTTAAAAAATGTACTATAAGTAGAAGAAACAATCATGATGTCACTCAACAATAAAAAACATATCAAGTAATGGAAAGTAGTGAAATGAATATCTATGGAAATTAAATGTGCATGACAGGTGAATTCAGGGTGCCTAATATAATGCATGTTATAATTATCCTAGCCATCATATCATCGGGCTAAGGATGAAAGGAAATCTCAAATATTTTTTAAAATCGTAGACACCATACATCATGTGTGTATCCCAATTGTGAAACAATATCAACTATAATTGGACAAATAGAACAACAACTTCATTTTGAGTAACATTGTCTTTACCCCGAACATGTGTTCCCTATGCCCAAGCATGACATATGACCAAGTACCAAGAGTTCCATATTCTCTATTGTGTTGACTCCAAATATAATATAATGAAAAGAAACCTACTCTGATACAACTTTTTGATGTGCTAGACCCAAATTACACTCTAATGGGTGCCCCGAGACCGGTAAGACACATGGCATCAGGCACATCTCCCTGAACACAATAGGCTTCCAACTAGCTATAAGGTCCTTGGGTGTGTGAATGCAAAGACGATACCCTCATTAGCATAGTGTAGCGCAGTTGAAGAAATATAACAAATATTAAAAACTAGAAGCAATATAAATGATATATATAAACTGCAAAACAAAATGGATGCAATAGGTAAATGAAAGTAACAATAACAATATAAACTAGAACAACGATAATGTAATGACATGTAACAAGAAAACTAGAAAAAAAGGATATAAGAAAATAGGTATAACATGTTCCACAAAGTAAATGAAATAAAAGGCCACTCCAAGAATTCTTAGATCCAACATGGTCCTCGACTATCATGCTTCATCCTAAACTGTAAGCAATCAAGTGTTTGAAGCCATATCTTCCCTTTTCCAACACCTGCAAACATGTAATATACTCTGGGTACCAAACGACGCCAAGATATTGTGTGAGATAAATCATAGTGGGCCTCCACCAATGGTATCTATAACACCATGCCCTTGTAATGGAAAATAGTAGTGTGTAGACATGCATATATAATGTAAAGAAAATAGTAGAATATAACCAAATAAACAAGTACCTTCTTCAGCTCTCAGCTGATGTATGAAGATGTAACATATTCGTTTCCGTTAATTAATTACAATTTAATATTAATAGGTCACATGAGGCATAGCCATCACAGACATCACCTCAGTATATTGTATGTAGTTATGGTCCGGAGACAAAACACATAAACCTAAAAATTATATCCGATGTGGGAGTTACACGGTAATATCCAAGGTAACATATATCTCACGGAATATTAACTCAATAGTATCTAATTCTAGTGAAGGGGTAAGAGTGTAATACAATAGGTGTCATCCAAGGCATTCCACAATAAGGCACCAAACGAGTCCAAGATTATCAACCAAACTAATATCGGGATAGTCAAGGACCAGGCCCTATGGCCTGTAACCGTGGCACATACATGTCAATGGTTGAACCAAAGATTGTTTTCAAGGATTCCTGTAATAATGTATGAATAGAAAAGAACTACAGTTTAGGTGGGTATCAAACTAATCAAAACATATCCTTTAATTGGTATGGGATTCTTTAATCCCATGTTATTCTCTTTTAAGAATCCATGGATAGGCTAGCTAAACTCGTTCCTTTTGATATTGAAATCATGTAGTAATTCATTTGGTTCGTGTATTTCCTTCCATTATTGTGGATAGGTCAATTAGAGTTAAAAAACATTTATAGGTCATGTACTTATCTTCTGTTAGTGTGGATAAGCCAGGTAGATTTTCATCCATGTAAACGATTATTAGTTAATAGTTATGTTCATTTTGACCAAGACTAGCCATTAATTAGTGTGATCGGGAAAAGTACCATTTCATCCATTTAATCATGTCTTAATTAACCATTAAGTAATATAAAATAATAGATGTTAAATCCTCTACCTTCCATAAATATGGAAATGGGTGCTAAATACATGTAACCTTTATTCAATATCCTTTGTTCATGCCATGTTATATACTTGTTATACTTTATACGTCACATTTCAAATTTAAATTCTTATTAACAAATAGACATTTATTATAAGGAGACTCAATTTTTGGTTGTTTAATCCATGGAACACCCAAACGATGGCTCAGACACGATGATACACTAAACCCCAATTATGACCTAAACATATAGAAGTGGAGGATTGATTTGTGGGAGTAACCACTAACAATTAGTCAAATATATAGATTGATCATAACCATATGATTCTCATAAGTATAACTATGGAAAGTAAAATTAGGAAACATCCTCTGATAAAATCGGTGGGCCCTACATGAATATTCCAAAATCATTGATCATTAGGGATGAGTCATTAGAATCCCACCTTAAGTTTGTATGATCCTTCTCCTATGATATCGGCCTTTGATTTTCCTCATATCAGAGTAGATATAAGAGAAGGTGAAAAACAGTCACACGTTGATATCTATGTTGAGAAAAATATAGAAAAAGAATGACTAAATAAGACTTGTGTACTAATTTTTGGGTATCCAAAATGTTGGAAAATGCTTGATGGGTAATTTGATGGAGGGTATCTGTAACACCCCAACCCCAGTTACCCAGATTCGGTGCATTATTACATAACATTTGAAAGATCACAAAAGGTAAAATCTCAAAAGACTGATTCGTTTAGTAGCCTTGGAATCACTAGATAAATTAATAAAGTTTACATTACATCATAAAATGAAAACTACAACAACATAGTCTCTATAGTCCACACTCATAACCCTCATACTATCCCTACTGTTCAATCATAATATACTTCTTCACATCCTTGAAAAAATAAAACATAGAATGCGGTGAGCTCAGATGCCCAGTATGGATAACAATATATTGGAAACATTAAAAAATACGCACAAACATTTAAGGAAACGTATAACTAAAACAAGAGTCTTTTAAACTAGAACTTATACATAATATGGAAGAAATAAAATGAAATAATTCCATTTATATATTCAAAAGGATATTCTACTAATTGAATAATCACATGCAATATCAATAATCACTTTCATAATGAAGGAATGCATAATGCCAGACTATCATAACCACATAGCCAAGGCCTCGTGCCAAGACTACAAATAAGATTTTGTCAAGGCCTCGTTCCAAGACACTAGTTTGTCTCATGAGACCTACCGATGCATGGAGGGGCTATAGCGGGCTCCAACCATCACTTATTAAGTCCAATTCATTCCTCATATGAACAGGTTTAAACAAAACATAAACATTCATATGAAAACTAGCATACGAAATATTAATACGTTCTCCATAAACCATGAATGGTATAAAAATAACACATCCACAGTCAAACATATCACAAAAACTTCAATACAATATATATGTTTTGTATCACAAAAAATCAACTTCAAATAAACATAAAATCCATCGAAGGATGTTGACATAGATGAAATTAATACTATTTGAGAGAAATATCTCTTTTTTTGAAATCATTTAAAAGTCAAATAATTATAAAAGAAAACATTTACATTGAAAATATTCTTATAGTCTTGTAAGGGAAGCTTCAACGATTTTATAACGGTGGAAAATAGCCGCACCTTCCGTATAAGTTAAAAAAACATTCTTACCATAATTTTGTCGAAAAGGATAAAAAGGACCTCGTTTGGAAAACAACGAAACGATTCCTTTATAAAAATATTATAGAAAGTCAAAAAATGGTATAAATGTATTTAAACCATATTATGTAAAATAGTAAGAATGATTTGAAGTACTTTTTTTTATGAAACCTAGATGTGGATGATAGAGAGGTCGTAGTAGATAATTACATATAAACAACCTCGGATAATGACGAGATTGTGAAATAAACCCTTACCTTGTACTTTTCCGTGGTTGAGGGTAGGTTAACCTCATGTATAATGGTGAAATAATTGTTATTAGATTATACAAGACTCATATACACTAATATGATATCATATATTATCTTTAAACATTTCTTTGTTAATAATAACTTATTATTATCGTTGTTTCTAGTGTTAACTTGTTTTCTTTTATATGTTTTGTTACATAAGCCGTGTTTGTCATGGATAGGTTGGATATTATTAATATACAGAATTACATAAAGTCATTAAACATTATTTTGAATCATCAAATGATATTTATAATTTCATGGATACAATGGGGAATGAATCTCATTGCGTTCGTGGAGACGGTAGTCCGTACGTACGGACGAGCGACAATATCGTTCTTTTGATATTAAAATAATATATAATTGGATTTTAGATCATATATACAGAATAATTATGATTCTATATTTATTATTTACATCAATTGCATATCATTATCATACCCATCCAAATAATAATGTTTTTGAATAACAATGACACCACGACGTGGAGACGGTAATCTTTACGTACACACATATGGTGACTTTTCATTCAAGGGATGGATGGAATACTGAATATGGTTGTACCATATTTATAATAACAACACCGTATATAGGAGATACTGGATTTATTATTTTAGAAAGGGAATAACAAAGAAAGAAGAAGTTGAAAAAGAAAAGAGCTTGAAAGAGGGTGGTGAAAACATTACCACGTCTTCAGGTTATTCCTTTGGATTTGATCAAAAGGGCTCCTTAGGTTGGGATTATGATAAAACTAAGGCCTCTATGTTGAATTTAGGGAAGTTTATAGAGTATTTGGGAAGGGTCTGTCCGAGCTAAAAGGATTTGAAGGTGTGAAGAATTAGTTAGAAGTGGTGTCCTTTTATAAGGGGAGGAGGGGCTCTTTAGGAAATACTTAAAGTATTAGTTTATAATAAATTCATATTCAGTTTCTAATGGCTCCTAATTGAATTATTAAAATTATAACGTAGGGTTGGATTGAAATAATTTCAACCAATATATTTTAGATAGGTTTGGGGCCTTATATTAACAATATCTTTTAGTTTTAACTCTTAGTTAATTAGTTTGACACTTACCATTTCACTTTGTATTTTTATATTATATAGTTAATAAACCTACTATAAACATCCAATCTATCCCCAAATGGCCCATTAATGATACCCCTATCATGATATAAGTCTTTTTTCCGATCCATAGATTTTTATGAATAGAATTTCAATTAATAATATACTATTTATTTTAAAAACTCTTTTATGTCAATTTTGACACTAATGGGTATTTTGTTTTTGATAAAATCATAACAACATTATTACTTCTAAAAAAATCCATATAACCAATATTAATATTTCATTTTAGATAATAAAATTAATTTAATTCATAAAAAGTTGAAAATTAATTTTATTGGGGTATTTATAATATCAATTATCTTAATATTTTATTAATTTGGTAATTACTGCATAACCATTGTGTCATAAATAAATTAAATTATTTAATGTGTATAAATTATGAAAAAATAACATTATGTAAGAAATATTATTATATTTATAATGAATATTTATAGTAGGAAATATAACTTATATATCTCTATGTAAATTTTTTTTCTAAAAGATATATGCTTATGTCATTTTTGTATTTACATTATCTTAATTAATATGAAGTGTCATTATCACTTACAAGTTGATTCATGGGGTCCAAAAATCGACAAAAAGATTCCAATGGTTAGAAATTTATAAGAAAAGAGGGTTAGTACACCTTTTAGGGTAACTTATTATAATAATAATATTATTTTTTTACCCTTATTTACCGGATTTACCTTTTATCCATGGTAAATAAAATATTTACCAAAGTAATTATTCAAAATGTCTCAAAATAAAAGATACCTATTTACAAAATTTGGACCTCCTGATTCTAAATATGGAATCTATGTTTCTAAATTCAAAACACAGAAGTGGAAGAAATTAATTTAAAATTAATTCTCGTTGTTAAAAAAAGTGTGTTTTTAAGAGATAATAACTATCAAAAGATTGACACTTGTTTATGTCCAGTTTAAATGTGAAATTTTGTCCAATAACCACATTGTATTAAATGGTAAAAATATATTCTAAATATACTTTAAAACCACTCGAATTCATAATTTATCATTATTAAATACTTCGATTAAAATGATGTTTTTAATTAAAATTTAGTAATTTTCACTATTCATCAAAATATAAAAGTTATCTGAAAAGTACAAAAATTTCACCCTAGGCTAATTTTGATATTCCAAATCCAAAAATGAAGTCCATTTTGAGAGATAAAATTTATAAAATTTTTAAAAGTGGGTATTACAATTCATAACCGCTATTTTGATTGGTCGCGGTGTGTTAGGATCTGGAAGTTGCGTACAACACACGCTACTGTATTAATCAAATAGAATCATACCGTGGAAGCTTGGGGTGTTAAATTCTCCCCTAATTCAAATAATTTCATCCTCAAAATAGCTAGAATACTACTGCATAAAAATACTCAGGCGGTTCTTCATCAAAAGATCCTCGGGTTCCCACGTTGCCTCTTCCATCTTATGGTTTCTCCATAAAACTTTTAGCAGAGGAGTCATCCTGCTTCTCAGAACTTGTTCTCTTGTATCAAGAATCCTAATTTGATCTTCAAAATAAGACAGATTAGGTTCCAGTTCTAATTCCTCATAGGTGAGTACATGTGTTGGGTCATGCTTGTATTTTCTCAACAGTGATACGTGGAACACATCGTGACCTTTGGAGAGATTTAGCAGCATTGCCAAACGATATGTTACATCCCCAATTTATTCTAGAATTTCGAAAGGTCCGATGTACCTGGGACTCAATTTACCTTTCTTACCGAAATTTATACCTCTCTTCCATGGAGATATCTTCTAGAAAACATCATCTCTTACCTGAAATTCCAAATCATTCCTTCGGTTATCAGCATAGCTCTTCTTCCTACTTTGAGTTGCTTTGATGTGGTTTTGGATTACCTTTACCTTTTAGATCATTTCCTCCACTAGTTCTGGGCCTACATGTTTTCTCTCACCAACGTCATCCCAACAGGTTGGTGTACGACATCTCTTTCCATATAATGCTTCATATGGTGCCATCTGAATATTTGAATGGAAGCTATTATTATAAGAAAATTCTACCAGAGGTAAATATTGATCCCAAATACCCTGAAAGTCGAGTGAGGATGATCTCAACATGTTTTCTAAGGATTTAATAGTCCGTTCTGATTGTCCATCTGTTTGAGGGAGGTAGGTATTGCTCAAGCGAAGTTCAGTATCCAAGGTCTTATGAAGACTCTTCAAGAATCTAGAAGTAAAACGAGGATCACGATCAGAAGCAATCAATAGGGGTACACCATGAATTCTCACAACATCATTAATATATATTCTTTCTAGATGTTCTAGTTGTAGATCTTCCCTTATAGCAAGAAAATTTGCTGACTTGGTATGACTATCAACAATAACCCTTATTGCATTATTCCTTCAAGGAGTCTTTGGTAGGCCCATGAAAAAGACCATCATAATATTATCCCATTTCTAATCTAGTATGGGAAGAGGTTGCATAACTCCTATAGGCTGTTGCCTTCCAGCATTCAATTGTGGAAAAACCATACATCTCGACACAAAATCAAAAATCTCCCTATTCATGTTGTCCCACATAAAATGATCCTTCAAATCTTTATACATTTTGGTTCTCCCATGGTGTATAAGGAAATTGGAACAATGAGAATCATCCAACAATTCCCTTTTTTATCAGGTATATTGGGAACAAAAAGTCTCCTCCCAAATTTCAAAATTCCGTCTTCATACCCAAAGTCACTAAATCTCCCATCATTCACAGCTTTAATATTCTTTTTAAACTCTTCATCATCGGCCAGAGAACTCTTTATCCCTTTTAGTAATGTTTTTTTGGATTACATTTTAAAAAGTAATGATGTTTCACCTTCCATGGTGATTCCCATGTCCAACTTTACTAGATCCATGAAAATAGGATCCCTTTCTACTCTCATCTTGTTCCAAACTCCATGATCCTTCCAACTCAAAGAATCTGCTACCTTATTTTCCTTCCCCAGGTGGTAGTTTATCGTGCAATCATAATCCTTGAGTAGTTAAAGCCATATTCTTTTCCTCATGTTGAGTTCATTCTGTGAGAAAATATACTTAAAACTCTTATTATTTGTATATATATCACATTTTTCACCATAGAGATAATGTCTCCATATCTTCAATGCAAGGATTACAATAGCTAACTCAAGATCATGAATATGATTGTTTTTCTCATGAATTTTCTACAGTCGTGATGTAGAGGAAATAACTCTATCATTCTGCAT
The DNA here is from genome assembly GCA_963277665.1 of Viscum album. NCBI lineage: Eukaryota > Viridiplantae > Streptophyta > Magnoliopsida > Santalales > Viscaceae > Viscum > Viscum album. The sequence continues at coordinate 1,564,464,988 of OY728142.1, read as the reverse complement.
AAGGACACAACAAAGTCCATTCTTCGATGCAACACTATAAATAATAACCCCATCATTCCCCGATGGTATAGTCAATATATGAGCATTGACTGATCATCTCTTCAGTTATTAAAAACATTCTTCACAATCTTTTTTCCAAAAAAATTTAACCCCTTTACGTGTGAGTTTTGTTAATGGGTCAGCCAATCGGGAAAAATTCTGAATTAAACGTCGATAATAACATACTAAACCAATAATACTATGTACCTCGGTTATACTCATTGGTGCTGCACATTCATGGATTTCTCTTGTCTTAGCAGGATCATCAGATATTCCATCCTTAGAGACAATATGATCTAGAAAAGAAATATCTTGAAGCCAAAATTTACACTTGATAAACATCCCATATAATTCATGTCTTCTCAGAGTCTTCAGGTTAATACGCAGGTGATTTTCATGATCTTCATAGCTTTTGGAGTATACCAAGATATCATCAATAAATACCACTACAAAATCATCGAGATATTCCTTGAAAACTATGTTCATTCGATCTATGAAAATAGAGGGTTCATTAGGAAGCCCAAAAGGCATTAATGTAAACTCGTAATGCACGTACCTGGTTTGAAATGTTGTCTTTAGAATGTATTCATTCTTCACACACAACTGATGGTATCCTGATCAAAGGTCAATAATTGAAAAGTATTGAGCTCCATTGATTTGGTCAAATAAGTCATCGATGCGAGGTAGGGGATACTCGTTCTTTATTGTTATAGCATTGATCTCCCTGTAGTCGATACATAACCTCATTGATCCATCTTTCTTTTTAACAAAAAGAATTGGGGCTCCCCATGGAGAAAAACTAGGTTGAATAAATCCCTTATTACTCAATTCCTCTAGTTGTTTATTTAGTTCAACTAATTCCACAGTGGCCATTCAATAAGGGGTCTTCGATACAGGCCTTGATCCTGGAATTAAATCAATAGAAAACTAAACTTCTTGTTCTAGTGGATGTCCAGGTAAATATTTCGGAAACATATCTACAAATTCTTTCACAATAGGTACCTCCTCTATTTTAATATTTCTTTCCTTACCCACAATAATTTCATTCACTTCCTCCATAATAATTGAATTTAGTTGAGAAACTGGGGGTGGATCTAGATAAGAATTATGTGGTGACGATTCTTCTCTACAGATAAGGTGTTCCTTATCATCATCATCAAAAATCGTAACCTCTTTCTTCTTAAAATAAATCTTCGCATCATGGTCCAAAATCCAATCCATACCGAGGATTATATCAAACTCAATCATAGGTATGACGATGAGATCAATAAATAAAGAACATTTATGTGCTCCAATGGGGACTGATTCACAAAACATTGTTTCAATGATACATCCCGTAGGAGTTTTAACTAAAAAATCCCTTGTTAAAGAAAATTGAAAATATCTAATTTTCATAGCAAACTGGGTGGATATGAAACAATGCGATGATCCAGAATCAAATAAAGCATCTGCTAAACTTGAGGAAACTATTAAATTACCTGCCACCACGTCTTTCAGAGCCTCTACCTCAGCAGTAGTGATAGCATAAGCTTGGCCTTTATCCCTTGGCCTTTTCTGAGGTAAGTTCCTCTAACGCTTAAGAAATTCATATTCATAATGTCCCATCTCTCTACAATTATAGCAATCCATGTTGACAACAACTCTCTTTCCCTTGCAATCATGAGCATAGTGGCCTTTTTCACCACACGTGTAATAGACTCACATTCCCTTCATGCAAGTACAAGGGTGTTTCTTTCCACATTTACTGTAGGATGGATAATCAAATTTAACCTTCTTACCTTTATTTCCATTTCCAGAGTGGTCAGCATATCTCTTCTTCTCTTGCTTTTCCATAAAGTTATAAGACTTAGTGAATTCATTTTCTGTCTTGATAGCACATGAGGAAATATCTTCGTACGATGAGAATGATTGTGAAACTAATGATCATTGGAGAAACTGTTTTAACCCATCAAAGAAACGATAAATATTACTTATTGGGTTACGTATATAATCTGTCACTTTCCACGCTAACCTTGTAAAGTTATCCTCATAATTTTGACATTCTCGTCATCCATTTTCCTCAGACACAGAAATTGCCTTTCCATATCGGCTCGATGGTCACGAGGAAAGTATTTTTCCAATAAAATCTCTTTGAACTCCATCCATTCCATATTTGAAACTTCATCATCTTCCTCCATGTTTTGAATCAATGAGCACCGTTGATTAGTATCTCTAGTGAAGCGGTAAAATGCCATGATAACTTTTCCCTTTCCCTACTCCCCAAGGCATGAAATATTTTTTCTAGAGAACATATCCATTTCTCATCTACTAATTGATTTGTACTCACATTGAATGTTGGTGGTTGCTTCCTCATGAAGCGAACTAACATTGATCCTCCACGCTACAGATCTGGGTGCTCCATATGGGTAAAGTTATTTTTCATAACCTGAGTGAGTTGTCCCAGTATGGTGATTAGGTGATCCTGACCAGATGCATCACCAGCTCCACTATAATTATATTGACCATGATGGAAATCCCTACATGGATTGTGTGCATTGATACGGTTTCCATTCATTCAACTAGGAACCATTTCTAAACAATGGCATAAACTAGACCAGTCTATGAATCAAAATACATAATTCCATACATTTAAAACACATAACATAAATTGAAATATTTATGGATATAATCCATAATCATAAAAAAATGTTTTCTTTGAGGAATTATATACTCATAAACCCTTCATAATGGATTGTAAAGAAAATGATAATTATCATAAGCATATCCCCCGGGAATGTCGTAACCAAGAGTGAAGCAAGGCCTGTTGTCATGCACCATTTCCCATTAATGCCTAGCTCAAAGCGGTGTTTTTGGGTTTTACCCCTAGGTACATCTATGGCAGAACTGCCTCTACCTTCTCATATCCAGACAGAGATGTATTGTCTGGAAAACTCTCAAAATCTCTACAATACCAAAATTCTATGAAGTTATTCTATACTAATCCTCAATGTCCATCTTAGGTATATGTGCTCTGCTCAGAGTTTATCTAAATCTACCTTCAAAGGTTTGTACTAAACTTCCTCTGATACCAACTTTAACACCCCGACCTCAGTTACCCAGAGTGGGTACATTATTATATAACATTGGCATGATCACAAACGATCAATTGTCAAATGAATGATTAGTTTAGAAGCCTTGGAATCACTAGATACATTCATAAAGTATACATTACATCATAAAATGAAAACTACAACAACATAGTCTCCATAGTCCACACTCATAACCCCTCATACTATCCATGGAAGTCATTCATAAAATACTTCTTCACATCCTGGAGAAAATAAAACATAGAAAGGGGTGAGCTCAGATGCCCAGTAAGGATAACAATATAGCAGAAACATTCCTGAATAAGAAAAAACATTTAAGGCAATGTATAACTAAAACAAAATCCTTTTAAACGTGAACTTATACACAATATGGCAGGAATAAAATGAAATAATTCCATTTACTTATTCACAAGGATATTCTACTAATCGAATAATCACATGCAATATCAATAATCACATTCATTATGAAGGAATCCATAATGCCAAACTATCATAACGACGTAGCCAAGGCCTCATTCCAAGACTACAAATAATATTTAGTCAAGGCCTCATTACAAGACACTAGTTTGTCTCATGAGACCTACCGATGCATCGAGGAGATATAACTGTCTCCACCCGTCACTTATTAAGTTCAATGCATTCCTCATATGAATAGGTTTCGACATAACATAATCATTCGTATTAAAACTAGCATTCGAAATGTTAATACTTTCTCCAAAAACCATGAATGGTATAAAAATAACACATCCACAGTCAGACATATCACAAAACCATCAATACAATATATAAGTTTTGTATCATAATAAATCGATTTCAAATAAACTTAAAATCCATTGAAGGATGTTGACATAGATGAAATCAAAACTATTTGAGAGAAGTATCTCTTGTTTGAAATCATTTAAAAGTCACATAATTATAAAAGAAAACATTTACATTGAAAATATTCTTATAATCTTGTAAGGTAAGCTTCAATGATTTTATAATGGCGGAAAATATCCGCACCCACTATATATGTTAAAAAACATTCTTACCTTAATTCTGTTGAAAAGGTTAAAAAGGACCTTGTTTGGAATACGACAGAATGATTTCTTTATAATCATCTTATAAAAATTCAAACAATGGTATAAATGTCTTTAACCCATATTTTGTAAAATAGAAAGAATGTTTTGAAATACATTTTTAAGAAAAATGGATGTGGATGATAAAGAGGTCCTAGTAGATAATTATGTATAAACAACCTTAGATAATGAAGAGATTGTGAAATAAACCCTTACCTTGTACATTTCGTTGGTTGAGGGTAGTTTAACCTCCTGTATAATGTTGAAATAATTTTTATTAATTTATTCATGAATCATAGACATTAATATGATATCATATATGATCTTTTAACATTTCTTTCTTAATAATATCTTAGTATTATCATCGTTTTGGGTGTTAACATACTCGTTTTCTTTTATATTTTTTTGTTTAATAAGTCCTGTTTGTTATGGATAGATTGGATATTATTCATATAAATAATTATATCAAGTCCTTAAACGTTGTTTTTCATCATCAAATGAGAATTATAATTTCAAAGATACGATGGGGAATGAATCTCCTCGCGTTCGTGGAGACGGTAGTCTGTACGTACACACAAGTGGCAATATCATTTTTTGAAATTAAAATAATATATAATTGGATGGTATATAGTATATACAGAATAATTATCACGTTATATTTATAATTTACATCAATTATATATCATTATCATACCCATCCAAATAATAATATTTCTGAATAACAATTACACCACGACGTGGAGATGGTAAACCATACGTACGCACGTATGATGACATGTCATTAAAGGGATGGATAGAATACTAAATGTGGTTGTAACATATTTATAATAACATCAAAGTATATAGGATAAACTGGATTTATTATTTTATAATGGAAATAACAAAGAAATAATATGTTGAATAAGAAAGGAACTTGAAAGAGGGTGGTGAAAACATTACCTCTTCTTCGGGTTCTTCCTTTTGATTTGATCAAAAGAGATCCTTAGGTTGGTTTTCTGATCAAACTAAGGACTTTAGGTTGAATTGAGGGAATATAAGAGAGTATTGGGGCAAGGGTTTGCCTAACCAAAATGATTTTAATTTGAGAAGAATTGGTTATAAATGGTATCCTTTTATAAGGGGGTGGAGGGGCTCTTTAGAAAAAACATAAAGTATTATTTTATATTAAATTTTTATTTTGTTCTTAATGGCTATAATGTGGATTAATCAATGTATATGGTGGGTATGGGTCAAAACACATTCAACCAATAGATTTTAGATAGGTTTTCACATTATATTAACATTATATTTTAGTTTTTACTCTTATTTAATTAGTTTGACACTTACCATGTCACTTTGTTTTTTTACATTATATAGACAATAAACATACTATAAACATACAACCGACCCCCAAGTGGTAAATTAATGATACAAATATCATGATATAAGTCTTTTGGACGAACCATAGATTTTTAGGAATATAATATCAATTAATAATATAATATTTGTTTTCAAAACTATTTTAAGTCAATTTTGACACTATTGGGTATTTTGTTTTTGATAAATTTATAATAGAATTATTACTTAAAACAACATTCATAAAACCAATCTTAATATTTCATATTATCCTAGAAAATTAATTTATCTCATAAATAATTTCAAATTACATTTATTTGGGTATTTATAATATCAATTATCGTAATATTTCATTAATTAGGTAATTACAGTATCACCATTGTGTCATAAATAAATTAAATTATTTAATGTATTAAATTATATATAAAATACCATGATGTAGGAAATATGTTTATATTCCCAATTAATATTTATAGTCGAAAATATAAAATATATAACTCTATGTAAAAATTGTTTTTCTAAAAGATATATGCTTATGCCATTTTGTATTTACATTAAGTTAATTAATATAACGTGTCATTATCACTTACAAGTGGATCCATGGGGTCCCAAAATCGAACAAAAGATGACCATGGTCATAAATGTATCATCTAATTGGATTGGGACACGTTTTAGGTTAATTTATTATTATAATAATTATATTTTTTTACCCTTATTTACTGGATTTACCCTTTAACCATGATAAATAAAATATTTGACGAAATAATTATTCAAAATGTATAAAAATAAAAGATACGTATTTAAACAATTTGGACCTCCTGACTCTAAATATGGAATCCATTTTTCTAAATTCAAAACACAGATGTAGAAGAAATTAATTTAAAATTAATTCCTGTTGTTAAAACAAAAACCGTGTTTTTATGAGATAATAACTATCAAAAGATTGACACTTGTTTACGTTCGGTTTAAATGAAAAATTATGTCCAGTGACCAATATTGTATTAAATGTAAAAAATATATTCTTAATATACTTTAAAACCACTCAAATTCATAATTTATCACTATTAATTATTTTGATTAAAAATGTTGTTTTAATTAAAATTTAGTAATTTTCAATATTCATCAAAATATAAAAGTTATCTGAAAAGTACCAAAATTTAACTCTAGGAAAATTTCGATATTATGAATCTAAAAATAAAGTCCATTTTGAGAGTTAAAATTTATAAAATTTCAAAATGTGTGTTTTACTATTCATAATGGCTACTTTGATTGGTCGCGGTGTGTTAGAATTTCAAAGTTGCGTAAAACACATGTTACTATATTATTTAAAGAGAATCGTACCGTGGAACCTTGGGGTGTTAAAATATCTATTGACCATTAGCATTGATATTGTAAAAGATCCAAAATAAACAAAAAAGGGACTAATACTGATGGTTCTCAGATTAAGGATGAAGTGGTGGGGGGATAGAACATTAAGGTAGAATCATGAAATTTACCATGAATTTTACCCTATGCACAATATGTCCAATAGTGCGCAAACCATGCGAAATAGTTATACTTGAAAAAACATCCTCCACATAATTTGATCAAACGGAGCACAAGCCATACACATGTATATGGGAATAAGGCGTGTCCACACGGTTAGGCCACACGACCATGTGCAAACTATGTGAGATGGATCTTTTAAGAAAAAGAACATATGCAACGTTAAGAAAACCATGTGTAATTTCATTATTGTTAACTCTAAATCATACACCAAGCCATTTTCCCCAAATAGTTGTGTTGTGGGCTTCGAACATGCCCCAGACACCCCTAGATCCTTTACTAAATCAATGGAAATGAATATTAGGTCCAAATTATAGATTTAGGATGAAAATTAAAGGATCCATACCTTAGTGATAAATAGGATTCATACAATAAATAAATTTAATTTGAATCCATTTTAATGTAATTTATTTTTTAACATTCCTTAAAAAATAGTTTCAATTGAAATTTGTTTTTAGAATATTCAAAAGTAAATAAGACTTTTCATAAATTTTTCAAAATTTCACCCTTTGGGAAATTTTCTATGATGATTTATTATTTGATTTTTATTTATAAAAAACATTATAATTTTTTTTAAATAAATAAATATATGGTTTCATAAAATATCTTTAAAATTCAGTTTTTAAGGAAACATATTTTTTAATAATAATATGGAATTACTAAAAATTGAACTTTTATTTCTTTTGAAATAATTGATAAATTATTATTGAGTATTAACATTATATACATTGCATCATTGGGTTACTCCTATTCATTCCTGTGAAATCTAATATTAGCTGTTAATGGTAAAATTAAATAAAAAAATTTATTTGTAGTTTATGATTGGTGTTCCGTGGTGTATACTATACCAAACATATTATTGGTTTAAAATATATGTTTCTGACAATGTACGCCATTAAATATATATAATATTCTCATGTATGGTCTTATTCTTAGAAATCAATGATTTTATATTTAAAAATTTAATTACCGAAATCCCAAATTTTAAAAAGAGGTATAAAAAATCCTTATTACAATGTGGAATTACCAATATTAATGTCTATAAAAAAATATTATTCCAATTACGAGAACATTTGTGGTAAGTGAATATATGATCATTGATAAAAAAGTCACACCCAATGAAAATTAAATACTGATAGAGAACATGGGTTGATGAATTATGACATCCATAAATATAATAATCTATGATGGGTATAAAGACCATCAATTTTTTCAAATTTATTATAATAGGATTACATTTTTGATTCAACATCATTTTCCTAGAGGCGAGGAATCCCTATAATGTCTATGATATGAAAACAAAGAAATTTATTAATTTTAATATTAGGTTCTCATCCTTTAAAAATTTACTCAATAATATAATCCTCTATATAGAAAAAGAGTATTGAAAATAAATAAATTTATGTAAAAAGAACTAAAATTAAAATTTTAAATATCACAATGTCCAATAAATAATGAAATTTAATTTCTTATTTCGTAGAATTTAACAAACCCAATTTGGTTAGAAAATTTTATCAAATAATATATTAAATGATAATCTATAATTTTAAACATAATAAATTTCACATATATATTTTCGTATGTATCCTATAAAATATTTTGGACTTATTTCAAAACCCAAAAATGTAATGTATTTGATCAATCATTTATCTGAAAGTAATTTAAATTGACCCATAAGTTCACATACCAAAAATATGAATATGATGATCACTTATTCTCTTATTAAATTTTAATAACCTTAATCACCATAAAATCAAAATGAATACATATGAACATAGAAAAATTTATGTTACCCTTATTTTTTAAATAAAATATCATATTATAAAATTTATAAATTAAAAAAACATAAAATTCTTGGTCATAATATTAATAATCATTTAAAAGGATACCAATTGTATTTAATATTATTTATAAATTTCAATATTCACTATATCCCATCTCTACATTATTAATTGACCTTTTAGAACATTTTATGGTTTATATTACATCCAATAATTTGTTTGCATTAAATTATAATCACAGCTTTATGTAAATTTTCTACTACAATATTTCCATTAAATATATGATATCAGATTCATAATGAAAAAAATTAGTGAAATAGTTATGTTATTCATTATTCTCATAACAAAAAATATCAATGAAAAAATAAATTATTGAATACAAATACATTGGATATTTATTCAATCTATATTGCTTTTAGTCGTCGTATAAGATTATACTTATCTTTATAGATTATGATTTGATTTGTTCCCCTGAGAATTGTGGAATTTGTTTGAGTAATTGTCGATATCATCATAGCTGATACAATAGATAATATTATATCAATCATTTCATTATATTCATTAGCTATATGAACCTTATCTTCACATTTTTTACAAAATATGATAACTATCAAGAAAATTACATGATATTTTATTCCATACTTAGTCCATGAGGTAAATTTCAAAATCCCCTTCATCTATACTAATGTTTTCCCTTATAATCAGTGGGCATATAACCTATCCTTGACTTGAAATAAGTTAAATATATATATGATCTAGTAAATTAAACCTCTATATTAATTACCTTGGATATTATATATGTTTTTTATTGTAAATATTCAAAAACTTTTTCCCAACATAGACTAATCCTAGATCTATCAATGAAATGGTCAATCATACATTCTTTATTAAGAATGAGGTCAGTTGTGCACTGAGTTGATATTTTTATGACATCCGCAAATTTTTTCAGACATTATTCCACCTTAATTGTAGTGAGAAACTTCCACAACATTTCATCTCACTATTCATGAAGGAATTATTAAAAAAATAAAATTTAAATTATGTTTTTCATTAAATATTTTTTGTTCATTCATCCACAATAAGGTTTTGGATCAACCACCACAAATGATATACATCTCCATTCAATAAATAAACTTCTAGAATAACCTTTTCACATACAAAACATCCAAAATAATTAAATATATTTCCATGTCATTTAATCTATTGATAAGTATCTAGTGGAGTAGTCATTACACTAAAATATGGAGTCATTTATCCCATGAAGTGTTAAAAAATAAGTTAATCACACTATAGAAATGTTTTATTCCATAAGGGAAAGGTTATTTTCATAACATGAGTGAACATCTATAATATGGACATGATCATTCCAGTTATAACACAATTTTTATCAATTTTCATAGAAGGAAAATATATATATTATGAATTGATGTTGATTCATTTCCATCCCTTAAAATAAATCAATAAATAATGGAACAATCTTAGTCAGCAGAAAATACCAAATTGTAGCATCTTAGTATACTTGTAGCTAAATAAATATAATATTAAAAAAATAAAGTGCTTTTACATGATGTTTATAAAGATGATTATGAAATTCACCACATTAATCAACTTCCGAAATATGTAAACAGAAGCATTTGATCATAAAATGCCAACTTGGGATAACCTTTTTTTATGCTCATTTAAATAACATCAATAACCTTTATGGATTCCCAATAATCATATGGGACATAACTGTTGAGAAATTCGTTAATTAAGACACATTCAATCAAGGAAATAATAATTTTCTAAGGAAATTCCCTAACTAATCCTAAAAAATTACCACTAATATAGTTGAGTCAAATATCTTCCACAGAAACCTCACATCTGAGTGAAGATAATATTTTTGGTATTAACAAACATCCCACAATTTTGAATCAAAAGACTAACCACTACAGATTAAATGATAAAATAAGTCGTTAACAAAGCCCATATAGTTGTGGAAGACTCCCCCCAAACCCAATTATTTTGTGCACCAAAATTCACCCCATATAAATTAACATTAATTCATTATGAAATCATGGGGATCCATCTAATTAAATTCATCACCATAGGATTCATGATACCATCAAAAAAAAAAATATACCATCACGATGAGAAGGTAAAAAACATTTTTCATTGAACCTATATCAATTTAGAAGGTATATGTGACCTTCCAATAGTTGTAAGTGATGCCCAAATACTAGGAGGAGTATAGTTATTTATGGAAAGACAATTATTATCGACCACAAATAAGCAGTGGTCGAAGAGGACGCTTTGAGAAAAATTCCCAAAATCTATTCACTTAATCGAAATTTTGTGATGGAAGTCATCATTAATCATATATGTTAATATTCATCATGATTCCAAATGAATCCTATTTTTTACTTATATCTTGTACGAAATAATTCAAAAGAAAAATATGTGTTTTATTTTTACATTTTTTTGAGATAGAGTTGGCATGGTGATTCCATTGGTATCCTATTACAATATAGAATTCCTCGAGTAGGGAGCCTCATCCTTCGAATTATTGAGACCAACAACATGTAATTGTGTGTGGGGGATGGGTAAGGGAGAAATTAAATCCTAAATAAGGGGAGACTAGAGGGATCAACAACAGATACATTTAAATTGTTCAAAAAAGAATCCATGACATTGAAATGGAAAAATTGATTTGGTTCTCATATAAGAGAATCCTTATAAATGAACGCATACCCTTGAACAGCTATATATATATATATATATATACTCATGTGATATGGTAAAATCCATGAACATCATCATTTAAAATTATTCTATAAATAGAAATATGTTTCATGAAATGAGGTACTGCAACTTCATATTTTAATGTACCAGATATCCATGTGTGGACAAAACATTTAATGGTAGATTACATGAAAATAAACTATTTAAAAAAATTCAAGATATATTGAGGACTTATATTTGTCTATGGTTGTACGGATGATAGTATATATAAGGTATAACTACTTAGAAATTTTGACATGAATCTATGTGAATGTAACTCATTTGAATTATAATTAATGGTGAGTAGATTCCATGTTAGTTTAGCAACGAGTGATTCTTTGAAGAGTCTCGAATCCTTAATTCCCAAGCCTCCATTGTAAAAGAGTTTGATAAAATATTTATATGATATAGTGATAATATATTTTGTCATATATGGGGATAGTACGATAAATTTAATATTTAAACGTGATGTTACTTCATGACTAATTTTGTCCATCTATACAAACAGATGTCATAAAGAACATAGATTTTATAAAATAATTGATGAAAAACTTCATCCCACATGATGAGTGGTTTTCCCCTTATTGTATTCCATTTATGATATTATCATTGAGTAGTTGTTTTCCATTTGACTATTGTTGAACATACCCCAAAATCAGGGCACCCCAATGTAGGTGAAAATGAGTGATCTTATCTTTATATAAATTGTTTTGGAAAAATTATTCTCCATTTAGAAAAACACTCCAATACCTAAAACAATGTAGGATTTATTCGAAAAAAATATTTTCCCATAACCTCATCATATTTATCAAAAAATAATGTTGATATTTGAGATGCTCTGCTATCAGCTTCCCCAAAAATGTGGTTATCATTGACATATAATCCATGTGATAGGTTGAATAGAACTCTTATAGAATTATGTTACATGTAAAGGTCCTATCGTAATTGGTCATTAAGATATGGTTTTGTGTAATCATCATAATCTAAATATAGTATTCAAGATAGTGTTTCCCCTTCCCTAACCAACCTGAAACACTAAAAGAAGCCTGTAAGGGTCCCTTTAATCGGAATAGAGTTATTTTCAAATTTTAACATGTATTGGATCAATTAAATTATAGGGAAATATAATTTTTGATTTATGATAGATACAAAAAGAGCCAGATTTGATTGTATTAGGGGCCATAAAGATGATAATTTTGAGAGGAATGCATGCATATTTCATTCTTTTCTCCATGATGTTATCATATTTAGAGGTTTTGAGTATCCAATTCATGATTATTCATCCTGGAATAAAAATTCCAAATATATTTATTGGGATGAATCCATCCTTAATCAATCTCATACTTGGATAAGTGATCATTCAATTTTTTTAGATTTTGTTCCCTGTGGAAATATTCCAAATATCTTTTATGTCTAAAGAACCTTTTATTGGTATAATTAAAATGAAATTTTATTTTACCATACATGGAAATGATGTGTGGTTTAATACATTAATCAATTTATTTTTGAAATTATCATGAAAATTACCCCTATTGAACATGATGAATTTATTGGTAAATCCATACAATTCTATGGTACTATCAATATTATTGGAGAGTAGATATTGATTTTTTCAGTCTAATTTTGGGTTTTAATAAACTTCCAATTTTATGTGAACTTATACTGGGAGTGACATTATCAATCATAAAGTGATTTTTTTCATCCACATGGTCTGAATATATGTCTTCAATGTATGTAATCATGTCATTCAAAATTTCATTTTCTGAATTGAACCTATATTCATTATTGGGGGGGGGGGGGTAGTGACCCAACTCTTACAGCTATTTTCCCTATATAATAATTTAAAAATATTTTTGTTTCAATATTTATCCATTATACATAATATATTATATTGATAGTATGAAAGTTTCTCATTGAGATCTGAAAATAAGTCACTTTATATAGATCAGGAACACCATCATTGAATAGAACATTATTATTAATATTTTTAGAATGTAAGTTCACCATGTGATTTTATAAATCTTCAATATCGATTAAATTTTTATGAATGAAACTATTTATACATTATTTATTTATCATTTTTTTCTAAATATATGGGAAAGAATATTATGGGAATTTTCAGGAGAATCAATTTTCTAAGAATCTATAATAATATTTTATATTTCTTGAAAAACAATTCATTCATTGGTGTACATTATGGAAAAGGGGGATGAGATTCATATAATAGAGATGATGTAAGACACAGTATTATGGTGATCTTAATATAACAATGAAAGAATGGAACCCAAAACATTAATGGCTTCATTCCTTTTAACAACATGAAGAAAGAATATATCATGTTCTGTTGATTGTCTCCCATGGTGTGTGTCTATACTAATATAAAATCTTCTCCCAAAATGGGTGCATAATCCACAATACATTTCTCAACACCAAACGAGATTTCAAGTGTTTTTAACACATTGGTGTAGGTTCCCATTTTTTCTCCAGGTATTATAACATTGCTAATGTCACACATGATAACCTAGAATTGATGAATTTAGTTATAAAATATTTCCATAAAAATCCAAAGATCCCTTATTTTGATATATAAATTTCATTAATAAGTAAGGGATAGATATAGTTTCATGACCCCTACCTTCAAAGATAATCTTCCTAGTTTTGCAATGAATAAAGGGAGATAATGCCCCCTGTTTCCTGCCTTTAGTAGGCCATTGGGTGGAGACCAGCACCAATGGTATATAATCTCACAAAATGGATGAAATTACAAATTTTATAGTAACATTATTGGGATCTAATATATTATACCCCAAAAAACTCCAAAAGCTGAATATAAATTTTAGGAAAAATATATCCTGCATGCATGTTCAAAAACTAATCTCTTATAAATACAATAAAAATAAAATGTAAGCACAAAAAACAATGCTATAAAATGACATGAAAACTATCCCAATGGACTAAGATATTAATGTTCACCACTACATGTAGTCCTCTTGGCAACCTGAAAATAGTTTTATATACGTAGGATGAGCATACCATTATACTCTGGGGGAAAAGTTCAAATTCTCTTGTGCACATGTGGTGATACATACTAATGAACCTATGAGGTAATTGAAGAAATCAACATAACCTATCTAGGAATATTAACCAACAAAACATCACCCAAGAACACCCACTAAATAAAAAAATTTAAGTAATGTGATATAATAATAACATCGATATTTGGGTACCCCATACCACTTCCCATTGGTTAACAACTCATCAATGATGGTGAATATCATGACGATACCATGATATTCAAAATCCCCGCTATCATATCCTACCCATACACACCTGGTCCACATACTTTATCCCACCCACAAACACCTTGTCAACACACCAAATCCCATCCACAAATACCTTGGCCATATACCACATCCCAACTGCAAACACCTGGGCCACAACTACAACCTCATCCTACCCAACAATACCTAGGAATCATCCCAAAGGCCACCAAGATGCAGAAAACACCTCATCCCAAAGATTCCTAAAAAACAAACCTCCTCCACATACATCTGGTGTTATACCTCAATCCATTACAGCCTATCGGATGAATCGGTGGAGATTAATGCCTAGAAGATGGAGGAGAAAATATCCAATAACTAACCATACATCCACCCACTGTGATGTCAGGAAAGACACCACCCCCATAAAAATAGAGTTTTTTTGAATATAGTGATCCATGTGGGTGGGTTGTGCATATAAAATAACAACGAATTATAGCTATATATATAGGATCCAAACACTCTTCCCAACCTATGGATTTTCAAACAAACTAACAGCCCACATAAAACTACCTTTTCTGCTACTTCTAAATTCACAACCACCCAAATAGCTATAAAACCAATACATAACCACCATCAAACTCATTTAACAAATATTTATTATTCATTGAACCATTCATTTATTTTTTCTGTCCCTACACGTGTAACTACCAACCACTACACACCTCAAGTAATATCATAACCCACACAAACTTCACAACCATACCTGGTAGCCTTGCTGCATAAACAAACCACGTGGATCATCACATACAACAACATAAAAAACTCTCCAACCGATTATAGTCCCACTGCACAAACACCCCACACAAAAAAACCATAACAAAACCTATATGTAGTCCCACTACAAAACAAGTTCATCCATTCCAAAATCAATATTTCTCTCATCATGGGTTTCCATTACACCGCCTACAAGACCCCATACATGAAACCCACACCAACCATTATCAAAGATGCATCCTCACTACACAAAACATACCACACCATTCACATAGAACCAAAAACCTTGTCCACCCATGTACCCACAAACATGCTTGTTACTATAGCACCATACAACCCACACAAGGAACCAAGACAAAACTGAACCATACACAGCACACAACCATGCCTAAAAAATGTAGTGTATTCACATTTGGAATACATTGCTCCTTAATTCATATTTTATAATTCATGGGTGATCCTAGAATATGTTCAATCCCAGAAAATCTATTTATTTAACAGATTATATGAGATTATCTAGATTTTCATATTTCTATTCATTTTTAGGGGATCTTCATTAAGTGTTCATATGTTACTATGAGTGCACAAATAAATACATCCAAAAATATGGATTTTCAAGATCCATACTACAAACACAATTCATAGTATGGATCAAATATATTAGATAAGAGAATCCAACATCATCATAATAATCCCATCCCATCATTTATTACATTGTTAAAAAAATTTATTTACCTGTTTTCACAAAGAAAGAATCATTACACCCACTAGCCATTATACACAATGTAATGATAGATGAATGAAATCCCTAACTTGAAAAATGGCCGATCTATATCTACTCCATGTACCAATGATAAGGGTGTGCGAGAAGTAGGAAACAATGAGAGGAAATCCAAATCCAAAATACACATCACAACACACAACTCCATGGGGATGAAATTAGCTAGGTGAACAAAGATAATAAAGAAAAACAGTAGGACGAAAATTTATCTTCTTAGAAGAGAAAAACCCTATACCAGCAGGAGGAAACCGTTTCATGGGACATCAAATTCTTATCATTATAAATATTATTTATTTTAACTATTTTAATTTCCTAAGATCCTGATGATATTAACTATATAATTAATATTCATAAAAATTCCATTTATAAATGCTTAAACAAGGTTTCAAACTCATTTTAAGTCAAATAAAACATAGGATGTCAGAATCTAAAAAATAGGAAAAATATAAAAATGACTCATCGATGGGTGGTTCATAGATTCAAGACACCAACATGACTCATTGACAGTGACACACCGTCAATGAGTCACCAACGCGACCCACCAATAGCATGTCACTAACATGAATCATTGACGCCTGACTCACCATCGTGAGTCACCGATGCCAGTCCTATCGATGCCTGACTTGTCAATGGCCTAACCAACTGATGATCGGCCTATAGACTCCCAGACCTACCGACACACTAACCTATCAACACCCTAACCGAATGATGCACTGACCTTCCTAGTCATTGACCTACTGATTCCAATGCCTACTGACTCCCTAATATACTGACTCCCAAACCAACTGATTCCCTAACCTACCGATGACCTGACCTCTCAATGATGAGCTACTAACACTATACTACCATCAGTCAGTCACTGATGTTTCATAGATATGGAAAAACTATCATTTCAGTATCCTCTTAAAATAAGCTATCATTGCCTCCCAAAACACCCCAAACATGGGATTTTGAAAATTTAGTAGTCTTAGGTGGTCTGGTACATTACATTGGTTTCATGATAAACTATTCTTGTCTTTCAGAATTCAATAACAAACCTAGAATAAAGGGGTATCCGAACAACCACCCCTTATGATACCCCTCAATGATAAACATCCTTGTGTTGTTCAAATGTTGGAGTGAAACCTTACATCCAAGAACACACCCTACAAAAACTATTAACCCAAATATCCACAACATACCCCACAAAGGAATCCACTATTTTGACACACGAATTAGATAATTATTTCCACCACGTTAATATATTTTCCTATTTGGATGGAACTGACTCACCCGCACATGTTTAATCACATCTCAATTAATGCGTCTAGATTAAGAATCTTGTCCCCCCTTATCATAGGTTCGAACATCATCACACATTATGGTACAAGGAAGGAACCCATATTATAGAAAAAAAGGTTTAATCACTACATCCCAATGAAAAACACAGAAGCTATAATCCAAAAATCTCCATTTACTAGTCATGAATCTATATCTCCCATTCCAATGTACTCACTTATAGGCCATAATGCCTCCACTGTACATGAACTATGAAATGGTCAATCCATGTAGAAGCTTCTCCCAATGATCTTGGACCTCCACTTGCTACTCCACAAATGTTTCATTGTCATTAATATCCATCTATCTCTATTATGTGATAGTGGAGTCATTGTGAAGGTGTTTACATTTCTAGGTGACATAAATGACATCATGGATCTTGTCCAACATTGGTGGAAATAAAAATTGGTATTCCACATTTCCAACTTTTCCCAATGCCTCAAAGGGTCCGATGAACCTAGGAGAAACCTTGAATCCTCAGAGAAAACAATACTACACATGTTCATGGGAAACCTTCAGGATCATGTGGTCCCCATCCATGATGTAAAAGGCCTTAACCTTCATTAAAAATAAAAATTCTTCTGGTCATGTGCAACCTTCATCATCTCACAAACGAGCTGAACATTCTCTATCATGATCTATACCACATCAGGTCTATGAACAACTACCTCCCCAACATCTATCCAAAATAAATATAAACGATTCCACCCTATTTATAAATCATTAAACAGTTCCATGACAATGGTATAATGATAGTTATTGTTTTACGAATGCCCTACCATGAAAAAATTTCACACCCAATACCCACCAAAATCCAAGACACATCCTCGCATTATACATTCCAATTTATATATGGTCTTATCTATATGCCCATCTATCAGAAGTTAGAGAGAGGTGATGAGGTTTAACTGAGAGCCAAAAATCATGTTGCAATACCATCCAAAAAAATGAGCTAAAACATGTATCCCAATATGAGATAGTGGCTATCGGAACTCCATGCAGTCGCACCACCTAACCCACATACCTATGTAATAATGAAATCAATGCACCCATCTTTTTAGTTTCTCATAAGTGAGTTGATTTCGTCTACCAATCACATATTACTCAAATTGAATCACATAACCCTTGATATATGGGTATTCATGTGACACAATCAAATGATAAGTCATCCCACTTCAACTCGGGGACATCTAGGTGCTGCAAAAAACCACCAGGAACACATTCCTCAAACATCCCATGCTGGAACACTAGGAACGTTTCCACAAACACCACAACCTATCTCTTCATCGCATGCCACCAAAAATTTTACCTCCTTCCATGGTAAATTTCATAAAATCATTAATATTCCTCTAAAGGTGAGATTTGAAACTAATAGTGAAATCCCTCACGCATAGTTTCTGGAAGAAACTACTGGTGATACAACAACATCTAATTCTAATGATCATATGACCATCCAACTAGAGCATCACCCTTGTCAATGTGATCAAACGTTACCTCAGACTCTGTGTCTCTCCACTGAGACTCCTCCAACATATTCCTCAGAGATGACTACATTATCATCTAAAATAGACTACCTCTATCATCATCAATTACTATATCTTAGTGCAAGGAAACCAACTCCTCCATTACCGTCCAAGCATCCATATATTTTCAAACTAAATCCTTTTGTGACAACTCTTTCAAGGTATCTTCCCAAAAATTCCCATATCCTTAGCTGTCATATATCAATAAGTCGAAATCGTAGAGAATCTTCCTCCACATCCAATGCCACATTTTTAGGTATCACTGGAAAAAGATATTCCTCAAGATCTTGTCATATGTGATGACCACAAAGCACAACCAAAAGAGAAAATGTTGCCAAAACATTAGTGAAAACATGAAATCTTCTAGCTCCAGATCATGGGAGACATAGTTATGTTAATTGGTATGTAACTATGTAGACCCATAGGAGATCACTCCCCCATAGTATCAGCACACACCCCAAGCCTAGAGAAGAATCATCACAAAAAACCACAAACATCACCCTTCCTCTGGAAATCTGAGAACATGAGTAGTGCCCAAATTCTCCATCATACAACTGAATGCATCCTGACACTTCTCACTCATCATAAAGGTTTGGTTTGTTCTATACAGACTCATCAACAGATATGCTACTCCAGTGAAATCAGATACAAATATCTGGTTATATCCTACCAAGATGAGAAAAATGTGAAACTCTAACACATTCATGGGTGCTTCATAGGAAAAAATTACATTGAACTTCATCAAGTACCCTACTAAATCCTATTTAGACACCAAATATTCAAGGAAGTGGACCTCCAATGTTCAAAACATGTACGTGGAAATCATTCTGTATTTTTGGTGGTATCAAAGGACCTCCAAGATAGTCTAGAGATGCCTAATATTCTCCCCTTTTTAAATTGAGTTTATCACAATTTCAATGCTTAATATTAAAACAAATTGGTCCATGAACTCACACATTATGGTGTTCATATGTCCAATTAATATAGATGGTGTGTTTTAAACACTGAACGTCATAACACTGAACTCGAGGTTCTCAAACCTACACTCTAATTTAGTCTTCAATATATCATCTTTATTTACACAAATTTAGTGATATCTAGACCATAGATTGATCATAGAGAACCAACTTGACCCCCTTAACTGGTCAAAAACATTGTTTACCCTCAAGAGAGGGTAACCGTTGTTGCCTGTTACTTGACTCATCCTCTAGTAGTCTATGAAATGCATTAGAACACAATACTACTTCATTTAATACAAGACAAGATCACCCTATGGTGATTTAATGACATGGATAAATCCCTTCTTCATCATATACTCAATATTAATCACTAACTCTTGAAGCTCATAAGGTTCTATCTAATAAGGATCCATAAAAATATGTTATATACCATGAATGAATTCTATTACAAATATGATGTCACGTTGAGGGGGTAGAGTCAAAAAACTATTCAAAAAACACATAATAGAACTCCCCAAAAGCTCTAGAAACCCCCACCATCTCAGCATCCACCAATTCCACTGATATCTTGATCAAAAAGGAAAGAATATTATCTACATGATACCAACCAATCAGACAACTCCTATAACCAGCGAACACCAAATGTTGGTGATAAATGTCTAAAAACACCACTCCTCTTGGGAATTAGTTTATAAAATCATGAAAATATTACAACCAGTCGATATCAAGGATGAAATCGTATGGTTTCTTCTATAATAGGAAAATTTCCCCACATGACTGATGTGGTCCCATTATCAATCTACACCCCTGATAGATATCAAACAAGCCAGTCCGACCTTCCATTGTCATACTCAACAATAGGAGCATCGAAATCCACTCTATATCTAGTCCCAAAACCTTGGCTAGGGTGGGTGAAATGGAGTGAAAATCTCGTAAATCAATCAAAGAACATGATAGTGTAATAAAAATAGTGATCATACCTCGAATGATTGCAGGCCCCATTTTAATTGTTGCCTCTATAACATAAAAATGACCTCAATTTGATCCTCTTCCCCTCTGATGTTGACGTCCTCATCGACCATGTTTGGTTCCAGCTCACTATGAAACACACTTAGGTCATCCTCTGATAACACTTTCTCCCCTTGTTGGGGAAAGAGACTATTTCCCCTACTATTTAAACGGCCTAGCCAGCAACTGTTTCTATGGAAGATGGAGATCCTTTCCAACTCCACCATA
This sequence comes from Viscum album, assembly GCA_963277665.1. Taxonomy (NCBI): domain Eukaryota; kingdom Viridiplantae; phylum Streptophyta; class Magnoliopsida; order Santalales; family Viscaceae; genus Viscum; species Viscum album. Next base: position 1,564,443,531 of record OY728142.1, on the reverse strand, counting down.
CTGATATGGAATTGTACACATAATCTGAATTTTCTGACATCCTCCATAAAGGGAACACCTCATTCCCAAGACTATATTAAAACATCAAGGACAAGCAAGCTGAACATTAAACTAAAGAGGTCGAATCCACACTGGCGAATACCATGAAGGCCTTGGCACCTGAGACCTGCTACTGAAATCTTTTCCCTTTGTAGGACTCTTTAGGCTCCCCTATCATGGTATACATACTTGTGAGTGAATTCTCTCAATTACTTCCACCTTATTCGAGACCACAAGGTATGACGACAAGTTTAAGGGAGTTACTGTGTACTGGAGAGAGGTACAAATTCCCTCCTCTATATGTCTCACTCGAAACTACTCATACAAAAATAGATATTGAAAAAAGTGAAGTGTATCCATTAATATGATCCCTAGTTCTCATATCGTCATAATAACCTACTGGGGGAGTGTAGCTCATGTCGCTTCTCATCCTTCATGGTTGATTAAAGGAATTTTTCCCAAAACTCCTCAAAATCGACACAGATAACCTTATGTGCATTTTTCTCCCTCGGGTATGGTGCCCACCACTAATGTGAAACTCCACTAGTCTAACTAACCAATAATGGAACCCAGTAATCCTTCAAAATCGATATTAAGGTAAAGGTGATCTCTAGATCCTCGAGAAAACTGTGTATCTCTATATTTGAGACACTATCCTCATATGTTCCCAAGGAATATCTGTAAAAAGTACATAACATCTTCTACCTATGGGCATTCTCTTCTACTTGATAAATCCTCTTCCAATCTCTTATATTGGCCTTCTGGGCCTCTACTACATATGAAAGACATTGACATTATTTAGGTTCCATAGCTGAAAATGAAAACAATGAACTCGTACGCCAGAGTAGTATGGAATTTATCATTTAATATTCACTTTTACTCGTTAATTGTCAAAATTTCAAAAAATAATACAAATTTAATGAGGAACATAAGTTATTAGGATTAATATAACATTCCTAGGGTCTCTACATTGCAATCATTGTATCATCACTTGGTCATTTGGATAGCTCAATGTCCATTCTTCAGATCACCTAGGGGATAAAATCTAAGGTCCTAGCTAGTCTTCAATGGTATATGTAATGCATAAAGATCACCTCACACTATTTTTTTACCAACCCACAAAATAATTAGTGTGCGTAATTCCAAACTCCATCTTATAAGTAAACCATCACCGCTGATACCATTCTCTCACAAACCCCTCCCTTCAATGATACACGTATTAGGTTGGAAATAAAGAAAGTTATATACTAACCCCCAAGAGTCCCGCCTCGAGTAGGTCCAAGGGTGGTGACCGGCACCAAGGTTATATAATACTTGAAAATAGTAAGCATTAACCTTTTTTAGGAACAAGATATGTTGATATTATAATCAATTCCCAAAACTCCAAGAACCAAATATAATAGAAAATCCAAAATCCATCCCACTTGGTTGTAGAAAAATTAAATTCTTACAACTAAAATGAAACTCCAAGGTATGCACAAAAAATCTATGTAGTAGCACTGAAACAATCCCAAAGATCTAACCTAGATTATTCAAGGAGGGTCCACATAGCCCTCCAAAAAACCTAAAAATTGTTTTATATTTGTAGAGTGAGCATTCATCATAACTCTGTATGAAATGTCCAAAGTCTCACATGCACATTGGGGGAGACATACTAATGCCCATGTGAGAAAATTATAGAAACCAGCAACATATATCATGGAATACTAACCACCCCAGCCTCACCAAGGCACACTAACCAAGTCAGACTAAACAAATAACAAAATTAAAATTGGGTAATATAATAAGCACATCGATATTTGGGTACCCCACCCCACTTCCCACTAGTCAACTTCCCATCCCTAAAGGAGAACGTCTTGATACTACCATGCTCTTCCACAAGACCCATTGTCATAACCTCACCGCACAATCCTGGGACACATACCACATCCTGCCCACAAACACATGGGTCACACACCACATCCCACCTACAAAAACCAAGACCACATACAACAACCTTCCTGACAAAACATTGGCCCAACCACAACCTCAGCCAACATGTCAATAAATGGGCCTCACCCCGAAGACACCTAGTAAACTGAACACATGTATTCTTGAACATATTTGGGGGGATACACCATAGCCTAATACATTGGGAATTATACTTAAAGAAATTATAGTCTTCCTGGTGAATCATGGGAGATCAATGCTTAGAATATGGAGTAGAGAAGATCCAATAACAGGTCATACATCCTCCCACCAGGATGTTGGGAAACACGACCTCCCCCGTAACAATGGTGGTTTTTGGAATGTGGTTCCCAACAAGGGTGGGGCACACATAGAAATCAAAATGAACTACAAATATATATATAGGTTCCAAAAATTCATCAGAACCTATGGGTTTTTTAAAAAAACAACTAGCACACAAAAAACAACTTTTGATGCTACCTCTTACTGAACAACCACATAAACAACTATAAACCCAATTGATAAACCCCACAAAATTAATTTAACAAACTACCATTCCACATAAAACCATTAGTTTATTTATTACATCCATACACTAGAAACTAACAACCACTACAAAAAAAGAAACATCATAACCAACACACCATTTACAATCATCCTTGGTAGCCCTACTGAATAAAAAAACCACATTAATCAACACATCAAACAAAAAACCTAATTGCAGTCCCATTACACAAACACACCACTCCCAACAACAATTACACAATCCATATGCATTCAAAATGCATAATAAGTTCATAAATTTCACAATAAATAATTATCTATATCAGTGATTCCATTACACCACCTACACCCCCATACAAAAACCCCAAATTATCCATTGACAAATTCATTCCCTGATGCAAAAAACATACCACACCATGCCTCTAGAACAATAAAAAAAATTCCTCCCCTGTACCCACAATTGAGCTTCCAACTTTATCACCATACAACACAAAAAGGAACCATGACTGCGAAAAGACACACACATCACACTTCCGCACCTTTCAAATAGAGTGTATTCAGATTTTTAAAAAATTGTTCTTTAATTCCTCTTTCATAATTCATGGTTTATCATTGAACATGTTCAACCTAGTGGAACCCATATATTTATCTGGATATACGAGATTATCCGTATTTTCATATTTACAGTCATTTAATAGGGGACTAACAACAAGTATTCATAATTAACTACAAGTATGAAATCAAAGACAAAAAATAGGCATGATTTTAATGATCCATATGTCCAACAAAATTAACAACATGGATCAAAAATAAGAGATAAAACAAAAACCAACCATATAATCATCACCCAAACTTGTCATTTATTACATCGTTAAAAAATTAGATTCATCTGTTTTCAAAAATTATTCAAAATTACTCCCACACCACATGATACAAAAAGTAAACAGAGTCAAATGGAATCTCTACAACATAAAATGAGCAATTGGAATCTCCTTCTTTTACTATGGATGAGGGGTTTATGGGAATCATGAAGGAATACAAGGGAAAAAATCCATAGGCCACCTCATAACACATGACTCCACCTGGAAGAACGGTTTTGGGAACACCAAGGGAAAATAGAAACATGCTGGTAAGAGAAAATCTCAGCTTAGAAGTTCCAGATCTTATATAAATAGAATGAAATGTTTTAATGGGACATTAAAGTCTGATAGTGGTCATGATTACGTGGTTTGACTATTTTATGGTCTTGGTAACCTTATATTATTTAATATATAATTAACATCTTTTCAGATTCACATAATAAATTATCATGAAAGTTTCTGAACTTGATTTACATAAAATAAAATGTTAAATGGAAAAAACTGGAAACACTAGAAAAAGATGAAAATTAATCAATGATGTGTGAGTCACGATGTGAGTCAATGGTAGTGAGACACTAAAGGTGAGTCAATTACACGACCCACTGATAGTTTGTCACCGACATGACCCATTGATGATTGAATTGCTGACTTATGTCACAAACACTCGATCTTCTGAGGTCCTGACCTACCAATTCCCATCCAACCGATGCCCTAACATGCCAATGTCCTGACCTACCGATGCCTTGAACTACCAACACCATAACCAATTGACTCATTAACCTACTGATTCCCTAAACTACTGATTCCTTGACCTATAAAATTCCTAAAAACTAAAACATAGAAATAATGACACCCATGGCCCATCGACACTAAGCCCCTCACATTGAGCTACAGCCGCAGAGTCACCAACACATCCTACCGATGGAAAACTAGAATTTTGAAAAACTATTGAAATGAGATACCACTTCCACAAATAACACCCGAGAAACTGTATTTTGATATTTTAATCTACTAGGGGAGGTTTGTTCTAACACATAGAGATCAGCACTCAACATTCTAAATGAAACAGAGATAGCTTGACAATTTGTTTTTTGGAGGGTAATTCAATTCCGTCCATATATATGAACCATTGATTCTACACTTCACTTTCATGAATGTCCTGTGAAATAGAGTATCCAAAGGATTCCCATTATATGACATTCAAATTTCAATCATCATAATTTTCGCATGATGGATAGTGATCAGTGGTTTGTTAGCGACAATGACATTTCTTATGGATGTGACCCTGGGAGAGAGCTCAACACCATTACAATTTCAGTAATGGATATTCATTTTTGGAGGATGTCCTTCCATTTTTTATTTCCATAAACTATTCATAATATAATATTTGTCATGTTTCCAATAGATTTTATTCTTCTATTTTCATTCTTTCTAAAAAAACTCAACAGAAATATTCTGAGGAACAATGTTAGAGGAATGTGGGGATTTTTAGTCATCAAGACAAGACATTTGACTATGTTATAGAATTTGGGACCATACTACACGAATACCATAGGTGTTACCTCAAGATCTATCCTCTTGGTAGCCATCCGTATAGTTCTGAATAATTTAAATATAGCTCTCATTGAATGAATTAATATTCCTTCGATACCAAATTTAAAATCCTCTACTTTAGTAACATTTTTTAGTGTCTATATTATTACAATAACAAATCTATGTGGGGTATAATCCTAAATAACTTATCCATTTAGTTGTCATGGATATCTAGATATATACATGATTCTTATATTTCAATATTAAAATATAACAGGTAGAATAACATAATACTTGGATCCATTATGTTAATAAAAATATCATACATCTTATCATAGTGAAATAAATGGTGATCTCATCTGACCAGTCTGGATTATGTACATTGGAAAATATCATAATAAAATAAGGAATAATAAATATATCAATGTTAATAAAAGAAAACCCTTCACATTTAATTATTTACATTATCATGAAATACATCAATGGATAATAATATTATAGTTCTCAAATGGAAAATAAATATAGAAATATCAAGGATGGAAGAGCGTAATATTGGATACCATTATTTCATATATAATGTATCTATGTCAAAAAACCCTTATATAATGAGGGTTTAATTTCCGGATAGTTCTATATTATAAATCCATTTACATCTTGCATCTATACATTTTGATGATACTTGTTGATACATTGTGGGATTAAATATTTCCCCTACCAACCCATCACTGATTTCCGGTGAATTCATTATATTTGGAATGATTATATTAAATTTATAAATAATATATGTTTAAAAAAAATAAATTAATCATTTAAATATATAAATTATAAACAATCCCCAATAGACAACATATTTTTCACAAAAAAAATATGTGGACATATTATATGGATTAGGAAATACAAATTTCCATATTAGATTGAATATGTGTATTAAGAATAAATGTAATTTCCCCAGAATATTGGTCATATTAATGTGAATGTTCAATGGATTATTTCATTTCAACATATCCTCGAGGTAGAACATCTAAAAAAGGGTTGTATTCATTGATGAATCAAAATACATAAAAACATTAAACAAATATGGTGTAATAATATCTATATTTTTAATTCTAAATTAACTAAAAAAACATAAAAATATACATAATATTAGGAAATGACCATAATTGATAATAACATTTTACACATGGAAAGAATGATAGAATTAAATCACAGGGATTGATGGTTGAAAAATCATGTTCATATAGATATTTTTAGAGAAAAATTTATTTCATATTATTACTTATAGGTTTATGGGTAAATAATCATAAAATTAAAAAAATTACTTTTAAACAATTTTTTAAAAAAATTTAATCGGGAAAAAATATTTAATATATGTTTTGGGTAATAAAATTACTTTTTGAAAACATTTTTCAAAATATTTAAATAGATGAAAAATATACTAAGTCAAAAAGATAAATAAGATCATATTTTCAAATAAAATCTGAACATAAAATAGTTACATGAATTGATATATATGTTATTTTAAATAAATTTATACACATTTTTAATAACCCAATAGAGATTTATATTTACTAAATCATTATAAATGACTTTATAATGTCATATATGAATCAATTTATTAGAGTTTGAGATGAAATCCCGTAGAATGATTGTATCATTCAAGTGAAAATTAGTCAATTACCTAATTTTTTGGGTCAAATATGAATACCAGTAAAACTATTTTATATAAAACATATTTTAATAAAATTTAACTTCACACTTAATGATGTCATAAAAATGTCAACAGAGTACATGTATATACCTATTAATGAAAATTTAGTAATAAAATACCTCACAACATGATAAAGTTTCATAAAAACCCCTTTAAAATAAAAAATTTAAATTTTAGTATAAAATTATTTGAAATAATAATTTTTCATTATTTACCATAAAAAAATATATTATATAAATAATATGAAAGTAATTATTCCATAATATTAAAATATAAATCACTAAAAGAAAATCGAGACTTAATCTTGTACCCAAAGATTAGAATTCCTAATGGATACACAATCTAATTGTATGTTAACATTTAATTTTTTTACATAAATAACATAAATAAGTTAATATATTTCATATTTTAAATTATACATAAATTACTTATTATCACCCAATTTTTACCAATCATTTATAATAATTATTGTTTCAGCTATTAAAAGATTTTTTTCAAGCATATTTTGATTTGGTAGTCCTATTCATTATATACTTATTAGAGTTTCATCATATCTAGAATGTAAATAATGTTATAATAATTGTATATATATATATCGGTGTGTTTGTGTTTGGGTGATACTTAATAATATATATATAGAGAAAAATTAATTACACTATTCATGGAGATGATAGGTCGCATATATGCATGAAAGCTGGTTTAATTATCCTTTTGATTGAGTGAATGAATGGTAAATAGTAAATAAAATTTATAGATTCATTATTTTTTAAAACATATCATATATATTCTAAAATAAAAAATTAATATCAGCCATATAATTTGTAAATTAAAATATCTCACATCAATACATTGAAGTGTTATTCCATATTTATTCACAAGAAATGTAACTACACCATTTGAAAAATCATAAAATTATTAGTTATTTCATTAAATTTGAATACGAAACTTGGAATCTCATTCTAAATGATTGAATAGTTTATTATACTTTTAAACAAGATATTTAATTGAAATTCACATTACATTTTAAACAAAAAATATTAAATTATTTTTCAATTAGAATTCAATTATTATCCTTATAATAACCGTACATATCAATCATAAAACACATCTTGGAGTCCAAATGAAAATAAAATATATTTACTGGGTGATCTGTAATTGTATGTAAGGTTTACATACTATGTATTCTATCATCGATCAATAAATATAATAAACATGTAACAGAAAATATTTGAACACACATTAAATTAAATAACTAACATTTCTATCATGATAATATGAGGCTTAGTCATTATGAAAATGTAAATAATTTAAAAAACCTTCTATTTAATGAATATGTTCTACAAAATTTTTAATCCACAGATAAAATTATATTGAAAATAACATGGATAATTAGATTTCCCATTTAGTGTGCTTAATTTTTTTAAAATAAGGATGAGTGATTTATTATGTTATTAGTTAGTCAACATAATGATAATTAAATGTATTGAAGATGATACTATTCATGAAAAATATTTGTTTATTTGATGTGGAAAGAAATTATAATTCTTGAAAATTTGTGTTGGTAATTTTTATGGGGATAACATAAAAACTAGTCTAACAAAAGAACTGTCCTTATCCATGCTCATCAGAGAACCTATAGTACCAAAATGTTTCACTGCACCGATGGGAGATACTATAAGGACAACACAATGGAAGAATCGATGTCTAAGAGTGAATAGAGCACCACTGAGGAACATGGGAGAAGTGGAAGGATATAATTTAGGGTGGCATGGATTCTGCACTAGGTGCTAAAATAGGGCATTCCCAGTGAGTGAGGGGATATTCGGTAACCATTTCTAGAGGGTAGATAGGGCACATTGTATAAAATAGGTCCGTGAGAAACAATTTGGTTCAATGTGGAATGCCCCGCTTACTATTACCACATCTCTTCTTAAGATGGTATGAAAATAAGCGTTTTTTTATTTGTTTGTTCAGGGCTATATTTATAATGCTTCACATCATCTTCTTACTTGATCCATCAGTGATATATAATCCTTCGAGAGTTCCCCAACAACCATTGATATATCAGTTGAACCGAGACACCCAAGCATCATTTTATTATTATGAATAACTATACATGATTTAAAATACATCAAAAATAATTTCAATAAAATAATGATGTTCAAACCATTATGTTATAGTGTGGAGAAAAAAACAAATCTATAATGATGATATTTTTTCATAGTCACAAAATATGAGGTAAGGAATTTCGTATGAGAGGATGGGTTTATTATCATTAGCTATTAATATAATATTCACCAATGTAAAAATTAAAGTCAATATTTTTTTATGTGATCAAATTTACTAAATAATAGAGCATTGAGAAATTCTAGATCATGAAGGAGAAGGATTACCTCATGATAATCTGATGCAATGGATAAGTGGAATTCATTATGCCTTTAAGAAATGTGAGTCACTCTCAAAGAGTTAAATTATGAATCGTTTTTATATGATGCCATTGAGACTATGTGGTACACTTTACCTTTATACTCTTATTTTTCATGACGCATCAAGATCCCTTGCTTTATACATGCATGATGGTTTTCATGAATAAACCAATGCATAACATACTTGTTTGTAGATATAGAGTTATGTTTCATGAGTTGAATGATAATATTCATCATATTCATCCTTTTACTTAGAAAATAATTACATTAGAAGAATAATTATTTATCTCATGATTCATTTATCCAAAATATCACTGATTAAATTATTTTACTACATATTTGGTGAATCCAAAAACACAATCACATTAATCATTTAACATTTCTAATAAACTATTTACTATAATTTAACATCTTATTCTTTTATGCCTACTTTTTTTTACATTTCACTTGTTGTATATTCATCATTAACAATATAAAAATTACTCACACATCCCAGTTGATTCACATCATTATAATCCCACCCTCAAGAATCCATTATAAAAATTCTTGTGCTTTTTATATTTATAGAATTCAACTATTCAATATTACATAGTTTGATAATTCTTTTCATCCATTTAAGTTACCACAAATTTCATTTTCCATGGAAATTACTTTAGTTATATGATTATTTTCCACAATGAAAAAATATTTTCTTTATTCTAAGACATTCACTTGGTAGATTACTCTCGCATACTAAATATACATGAAACTGAATATTTTTTCCTCAACTACCTTCACGCCACAATTATCAACAAACATTATCCTTATCATCATCGATGGGTATGAGAGTTATTTATGGTGTATACTATAATCATATATAATGATAACTAATTTGGAATAATCAAGACATCATTTTTCTTAAGAAAACATTACATTTGGTTTCTCATCAACACATTATCCAACACTATCAGTGTTAACATAGATTCTTATAGTCTATCCATTGACCAAAAATCAAAAATAATAGTATGAGTTGTAATAGTCATAGTAATAACCACATGTTACATAAATTAATAATATTATATGATTTTATACTATACATAAACTTATTCACTAAATTACTCATTTGGATATCATCTCAATTTTATTATTTCCAAAATCTAGTTCCTGGGGGTTTTACTAAACTTCTATATATGCCTAGTATAATAAACCTTACTCTAGAATCCCAGAATCAGTGGTTGATTCATTATATTAGAATTATATACAATTAATTTCATCCCGATGGACCATGAAATTTATTATTATTGATAAAGTAGATTAATTATTGAAATTCAAATTACATTTTAATATTTATATACACACGTTATTTTCATTAAGAATAAAATTATAAACCTAATTATATATATATATATATCAATGATAAAACAAATTCTATTATCTTAAGGAAAATAAAACCTATGAATGTGGTGAGATCAAATACCCAGTATGGGTTACATAAAACATATTCTATATTGATTCATTAATCATAACAAATATAACAATGTAAATAATATAACACACATTACATTAAATAAATAACTTGTTTATGATGATAACAAGAGGATTGAAAATATTAAAAATTTAAATAATTTGATTCACATTCAATTTACTCAATAAAATATAAATAATTTTAATCTAAGAATAATATCATAGTTAATATATCAAGCATAATAATAGAAAAATTCAAAATTTTAAAAATTATTAATTATTGGACATCACGTTTGTAGACAGTTGATAAGTCTATTATTAAAATCATTGACAATATGGATTAAAAATACATATATAAAAATATGTAATTAGGCTACTGATTTTTCTTACAATACCTACCGATGAGTCAAGGGATTATATAAATCCATACATAACCAGACTCTGTACACCCAACACATTCCTTATATATCAAAAAAATATATTTAATTTATGAATAAAAATTAATTATTTAATAAAATATATATTTCCTAAATGATATTGACTATTCAATACTTTCCAATTAATTAAACAAAATTCAATGTAAAAAATATATATATTAACAATATATAGTGTTTGATATAATTATATCCATGATTCAAGAATATAGATAATTTTGATAAATTTAATATCCAATGTTCACATGTATTCTATTTTATAAATAAATGGTATCATTCATACGTAAACTAGTTTAGAGTAATCTAAATAATGGTTTCATATCCTTTATTTATAAAATTAAAATAAAATGATCATTAGGAACATTTTTATGTAAATATGTTTTTTCATTGAAATTTTATTTTAAAAATAATCAATTAAAATATATAGGGAAACAATATTCTATGAAAATAACCACGTTAACCATTAATAGATGGTATGAATAGTTAATTACTCATGAATTTTGAATGTTCTCTCATTCAGAATAAGATAAAAACATTTCTTCCATATTTGGTATCAAAATGTCACTAAGTTAATCATTTAGGAAAATAATTAAAACCATTTTTTAAATTGATATTTGTAGATAAAAATTAATTAATATATTCATTGTGAAATTGTATAAAACATTTAATAATTTTTTAAAAATAATTACATTGATGGTAAATACTACCCAGTAGACACTTAAACATAAAAAATCCCAAATAATGGTGATATTGGGAAATAAACCCTTACAACATGGATTAATTTTTCATCATAATAACCATTAATGAATGAAAAAAAATTGAAGAATAAATTTTGTTATGATATAGAGGGTAATGATAAAAAATTAATGTGGAATTATATATATGAAAACAAATGCAATAAGTGATGAATATTATATATTTTTCATGGAAATAAAAGAGTGACATTAAACCACTACCCATTTTTGATTTACTTTAAACATGATTGAATCTAATTTATAATAAATATAGATTTTGATAACATATATTAAAGATACATATTATTATATATCATAACTTATATTATTTACAGCAAATATTTTATCATTATTTCATTAGTAATTTCCTGTTAAAATTAGAGTTTCAAGTTATAACTGTTTCACTTTTTATTATGTTTTGATTTAGTAGTTCATGTAATTATAATTTTACCATATGTATTCCATGTTAATGAATAATATTGTTTGTGTATATATCATATATAATAAATATATAGATATTTATATTAATCAATATAGAGGGAGGCAGAAAAAAATTACACTCTTCATGTTTATGGTATTCATCATTCATGCAAGCATGCTACTTCCATTTTCCAACATTGGGAATAAAAGATAGTAAAAGCTTAATTACTATTTATTGAATCATATTAATGTAGAAAATATATATAATCATTATTTAGGTATTTATTATCATCAAAGTAATGTGCTGATGAAAAACTAATTACACCGTTAAATGGAGACGATATGTGGAAAGTATGAACACACGATGTTTTCAAACATTATAAGAATTATCTAATGACAAATACAATATAATAATAATAATAACAATAACATCTAATTATATATATATATATTATACTAGAATTTTTAATTTAGTATTGAAAAAACACATGAAAAGGAATATATGTATATATAATCATGAATGTGTTAGGAAATATAACTACTTCATTATCTAATGACATCATTTAAATCCATTCTCAATGGATCAAGGGTTGGAATATTTGAATTAAATGTACCTATAATATGTGTATAGTAATTTTTTTAATATAAATTGGCATATTTTAGTCAATGTAAACGGATCAATGTGTTGTAACGATGGGGAGGAATGGATTTCATTTTATAATTGATGTGAGGTGAACATTTGAAATATTTAATGAGATTAAACTATAATGTGACTATTCTACTACCAAATTATTCCAAATGGTATATAGAAGAACAGTGGATGAAATTTTTGAACATAAATTATCGCACTGGTTCCTATTTCATATTTTTTATAATGTTCAAATAACATATTAAAATAACAATCCCATAATATATTATTATTGTAAATTTTGATTTTATTTATTAATCAGGATTTTCAAAAAAGTAAAGAAAGATAAATTAAAACCAACAGATTTAGTGTATATTAAAAATTACATAATAATATATATAATTAATGGGTCACCTTAAATATATAAAAATAAAATAATTTTAATATTTTTTATAACACTTATTTGATTTATCCATTAAATAAATTATAATAACAACAATATTTTGGAATTATTTATGTTCAAAATTTCATCACTAAAATGTAAATTGTTTTTACTATGAAGAAGATAAAAATTTAAAATTTTAAAATATTTTATATATTAGACGATATACTTTATAAAACATGATATAAAACATATTACTCATAATACAAACAATAGTATGGGATGTTTGACTTTTTCATAAAATGAAATATCATAATGTTTATAATCATATCCAAGTGGCCCATAATGGTCATATATTAAACACATGGATGATTATTTCTTAGATATACATATAAAATAATATTTTTCTAATTTATTTTGTTATTTAAAGTTTCTTATAATTTTATTTTTAACATTACTTACGTGATTTACCCTTTACGATTGTAACAATAATTATTAAGGTTAATATTCATGTTAAAAAAAATAAAAGTGTTCTATTATCTAAACATATACCATATAAATCCATATATAGTTTCCATTTTCTTAAATTCAATACATATATGTTCATGAATTTTATTTAAAAATAATCCATCTAATCACAATGAGAAAACATATTTCAGAAACATTCATTTTTTAAATATAAAATTATATTAATTCAAAATTAAACCATGAAGTTGAATCTAAAAAAATTATTACGAATATATAATATAAATAATTTTACTCTTAATTTTTTTAAATATAATGGAACTTTTCAAATGGTTTAAAAAATTGTATTCAATAGAAATCTGTATTTTCATTATTCTATGGAAATTAAATATTTTAAAAATATCCAAAACATTCACCCTCGTAGATTTTTATTATTATGATTTCAGAAAATAATTTTTTTATAATTTGAAATATATATATCATCCAAAATTTTTTTATAATATCGAGTCATTAATAATTAGAATTTTTTTTATGAAAATATAATCTTGATGAACAAAATAAAAATACTTAAAAAATGTTCTTATTAAAAAATTAAAAACAAATACATTAAAAATGAGTACGAAAATGATATATTTATTAATATGGTAAATAATATTAATTCCCAATAATTTAATTTAATTGTTAAAATGATCATATTTGAGGAATAATATTCTAGGTATGTTTAATATTGACCTTGTCTGTTGTATACACTATCGAACATTCTGTTATTTAGAAATATCATTGTGTAATAAGAAAAGTAATTATTCTAAAAATTAATTCAATATAACATGTAATATATGATATTATAATTCTTTTATGAAGATAATTCCATAAATATATGTTATATTCATTATTCCTATCTTTGATTGCATCCAAATAATGTCATATTGAAGAGAAAATTACACTGTTATGTGGAGACGAAAAACCTTATGAATGAAGGAGTGAATTTTTTAGTTTTTAGATGATGAATAAAAGAAGTAATATTGTCTTCTCATTATTATAATAACATCATAGTATATTAATAATACTAGATTTGTTATTTTGATATCGTTAGAACACATTGAGTTAATGTAGAAGAATAAATAATCATAAATGAATCGATAAAAATGATAATGTTTCCATTAGATATCCACTTATGGGACCTATGGTGTGTATTTTGGAATGAAAAAAACGTTAAATGTTTTAAAAGAAACTTTTTAATTGAATTGGGAAAACATTTTCTTAGATAAATTAATCAATAAGTGGGAAAAAGTGGTGAGAGGATGTGTCCCTTTATAATTGAGGTGAGGGGCACATTTGGAATATCATTATTGATTATGTTTTAATAAATTTTTGTTTGGTTTAAAATAATAAAAATGGACATATACTAAATTATCATATAGTATTGTTTTGTAATACCATCTACCAATATATTTTTTAAATTATCAAGTGGTTTTTTAAAACACATATTTTTATTTAACACCTTAGTTAAGTGATGTAATCATTAAAAATAGTAAAAATATTTAGACATTTAAATTTTGGTATGTTTAAATATATGTTTAATGACTCAGAAAATTTGTGGAATTTTTTTTTCATAAATACATGGGATTTTTACGAGTCCGCGAAAATTTGCGGCGCTTGATTCTGAGGCTCGGTGTGCCCAGAATCAATTTCTGAAGTTTTTTTCGGGTATATTTAGTAAATGTATGAGCAGGTTTTTATAACTTTTGAACCGATGCTCGGAATAGAAATCTGAGGGAACCGTTGAACTCACAGAGCCGATATTCTCTTATGAAGACATTCACCTCAACGGTAGTTGGTTATAAAAAATCTAGTTTTTGGATTTTTATATAAATAATAATAAAATAAAGTGTACAAAACATTATTTTTTTAAGATGCCATGTGAGTGTGTTGGTTAAAACCTCCACATGGGAGTTAGAGGTGGGACCACCACACCCTAACCACCCATGAGCGGTTATAGTGGTGGGGCCCACCCGAGCATAACCTCCAGCGAGAGGTTACGAGGTGGGGACCACCCAAGACCATAACCACCCATTTGAATAATAGGGGTGGGAACCACCCAACCCCTATTAATGGGAGGAGTGTAAAACCTATAAACACTCCCTTATTAATGAGGGAGAGCCTCGCCACCATTCCCTTTAATTAAATAGAGCAAACCCCTTTGATTAATTGTGCCAACCCTCAAGAATTAATTCAGTGGGGCCCATTCAATTAATTCACCATATTGAATTTTATGCCAAAAACTAAAATTATAGGCAATCCATTATTTTTAGTTGGCATTTCCCATTTGGTGGTACAAAGGAAGAGGAGAGCTAGGGAGAAAGCTCTCAACGAAGAATGAAGAATGAAGAACACGTTCATCCAACGAAGAACGCGGGCGACTATTCTTCTTCGACTTCTCCCTCGGACTATAACCCAGACACCTACCGACCTACCCACCGCAACGTCATCAATAAGACAACACAACTCGGGATTTGAGATGCGCAACGGACGCGACGAACGATAGTTCTCAATGTCTTCTTTCCGTGACTTCGTCGACGACTGACGAACGATGAATAAGAGGTAGCGGTTTACCTTGTGTTTATTCCATTTATTTTGTCATCATAATTTGAAAAGAAATTGTTGTGTGGTTATAAATATTGGTTGTTCATCTTTCCTATTTTTGAAGAACCAATTGACACCAGTTTAAACACGGAGGATGCGGGATAACCTAACATGGCACGACATCCTCCGTCTATTCTTCTCTCTTGTTGATTTCTACGGCATGGTGATGTGGTGATGATGACAAGGTCGGTAACAACATAGGCTGCTCTCCCCATGGCCTCCGCAAATTCCGCCGCCTACATGGTGTACCAGTGCTCCCGGCCGCACACCAACACCTATGCAGCGCCTGACCTGCCTACCCGCAGCCTCTCTAAACCCTACCCGGCGCACGCCCCGGCCGCACCCCATGCCTTCCCCGCGACTTTCCCGGCCCCGCCTGCACCCTACCAGGTTTCCCCGCACACTACCCGTACCCCTGCGGGCTGCCCCACGGAAACTGCCACGCCCTGCCGGCGCCCTGCCCGACACCCCCGCGCGCAGCCCGTGCCCATGCGCGTGGCCCCGCCCGCTACACGGTGCCCTCGGTGCCCTGATGCACCCTACATGGCGTCCTGGCGGAACCCACGGCCTGTCCGACCCCTTCCCCTCCCCACCAGTGCCCCGCCCATTGTCCTCGCACACTGCCTGTGCCCCTGCGCGCTGCCCCGCGGCCTTCCCGACCCCCAGGCACACTGCTCGGCACTGTCGCGTGCTGCCCACGCCCCTACGCATTGCCCCACAGCCTTCCCGGCCCAGAAGGCTCCCAGCCCGGTGCCCCCACGCGCTGCTCGTGCCCCTGCGCGCTGCCCGCACCCCTGTGCGCTGCCCTGAACACTGCCTGATGCCCTACTGCACCGTACCCGGCATCCCGGCCGAACCTGCGGCCTACCCGACCCCTGCCGCGGCCTTCCCGGTGCCCCAGCGCCCTGCCTGACGCCCCGTGGTGTCCCGAATCCCTCGCGACCCCCAGGCCAAGCCGGTGTCCCAACACCCTCGTAGTGCCCCAGCTGAACCAACCCCACCGCGCCCTCCAGGACAAGCCGTGTCGGGCCGGTCCTCGCAATTCTCCCGGCCGATCGGGCCCCGAGCCCAGGCCGAACCGCCCTCGCTGTCTGCTGGGCCCGACCTAGCGGATCAAGTAAAAACATAGCAGGCTGACCTACCCAACGAGCCTAGTCAGACCCAGCGAGTCTGACGGGGTTGACCGAGATTTGGTCAGCCCAAAATGGGTTGGGCCAAGTGGGTTCAACCTGGTCGGACCAGACTCGGGCCCATTACCGACCCTTTACTTCCATTGGCCATAACTTTGGCACCAGACGACCATTTGACGAACCATCAATGGTGCTGGTATTCATGGAACATAGCCATCCCTTTAAGTGTATCCCACTGATGTTCGGGGTATAGTTTAGTTACTGTCAGGTTAGATCCTACAGAAATCCAACAAGGCCCCCAAGACTAAAAGGCAAATAACTAACTTACCGTGCGTCTGATTGACTGTCCGTCTATTGCGTTGAGACCCCTATGACATGGAAGACAATTGAGATACTTCTTCATGGAATTTCGTGATAGTTGGAGTATTTCCCTATAGCTCGTTGAGCGGATCCTCCCAATAGCGAGAAGACAGAGTTTGAAGACCTAGTAGTTAGCAGACCTGACAAATTCTTGACTGTTTTGACTCGGAGTGATTCGACTAGCTTAGTGGAGAGTGCCTAGTAGTTAGTGGCAGACCCACAGTGGAGGAGCGCCTAGTAGTTTATGGCGGACCCATGGTACACGATAGGAGGAGTGCCTCTGCAGGCTATTAGGGGGAGCACCAGGTAGTTGGCAGAAGACCCATAGTAGAATAGTGCCTGGTTATTGGCAGCAGACATGCGGTACTCAATAAGAGGAGTACCTCAGCAGTCCAATGTTAGTGAGAAGTGCCTTGGTGTCGCGACAGTCCCACTGTACTCGATAGAGGAGGAGTTCTCCCACAGCTGTGGTTTCAATAAAAAATATCCTGGTTGATCTCAGTCAATGAATTTTGTGTTTACCTCTTGATTGAGATGGGTTACTAGATAACTTATATATATATATGGGCATATACCTAGGTAATCATTGTCTTTTGATTTCATACATTGTGTTTTATCCTTGATGGATTTTGTGAGACCATGGGGGTTTTGGGGTCCCTACTGAGTATCTTTATACTCACCCCTACACGGGCTATGCGCACACCACATTGTATAGGTTGCAGACGATAGACAACGCAGACTGAGGGAGAGAGTAAAAGGACTAGACGGTACCCGGAGGTTGACCCCACGGTGTGACATTACACAGAGGAGACAGATGGACGTGGAGTGCTGAGGAGGACATCTGTACCTACCCTTTAGGTAGGAACCCCAGAAAATGACCCAGTATCTTCTTTACTATTCTTCATATGTAATTTCATTCAGTTGTACTTATACATTCATGTTGGGCTTGTATTTCTGGCACCTTTACATTCCCACACTTCTCTTGTATTTGGTTTTACATTGTATTTTTCTTCTAGTTGTGTACTTTGTTGTGTTTTTTTATAGTTATAAAGGCAACGCCTTCCCAGTTTTGGGATTTACGCCTTTGGTTCTAGTTGCCAGCCACTGGCCTATGGAAGGCGGGTTTGGGGAAGTTATGATACGGGACCCGGGGGACGGGTCGTGACAAATTAGTATCAGAGGAGTTGGTTCTACCGCAGAACATAGGACACTAATCGTTCCTTTTTGTGAATCAATAGTGTTAAGGGTATTAAGTGTGGTTTTCAGTTCAAGGTGTCCAGTGTTGGTTTGGGAGGCTGACGTATCCATACACCAGGACCATGACTTCTGATTTCTAACTCAGTGCATGAAAACACTGATTGCGTGCGTGTTTCCAAAATATTTCTTTATGTCATCTTAACTAGGTCAGCTCACCAGGTATAAATCTTTTGACAGTGTTGCATCTATATCTTTCAGGATACCTCCCCACAGACGACCAGTCAGAGACCCCATAGTTTTACACACTAACAACCCACTGAGCGATGAGACCTCAATGTAGGGCCCTTTACCAGTGGAGGAAACAATGGTAATATTTCTCGTTAGGCCACTAATGCCACTATCCCCAATAACAGATTATGCATGCCGCTTGAGCACGTTGCATGATTTCTAGCGCTAGAGGCTACCTAGCTTCATGGGAGAGATGAACCCAAAGGTGGCTTAGGATTTGATGGAGGCTGTGGTGAGAGTCTTTTGGCTTGTAGGGACACCAAAAGACTTCATGGTGATCAGTGCTACCTGCCTCCTCCTTCAGGTAGCTGGAGGCAGATGGTGGAGCCTGATGCTCTATGTTCATGATGAGGTAACACTAATATGGACAGACATCGAGATCCAGTTTTGGGAAGAGTTTTTCCTAACCACCCTTTGAGTGGTGCAGATACAAGAGCTACTCCATCTACAATAGGAAGAGAGACTGTAGCACAGTACTCAGCGAGATTCACCGACCTCTCGTGCTACTCCACTGATATGGTATGAGACCCATTATTCAGGGACTGAAACTTCGAGCAGGGTCTTAGGTGAGAGATCAGTGTTCCAATGATCTCACTCAGCATCCCGACGTAGGTGGGGGTGCTAGAGAGTGCCCTTCTAGTGAAGAGTTTCCTTGCTGAGCTGTCTCCAGCAGCATGACCCACCACTAGCTGACAAGCAGCGGAGTCTTAAACAGTTGAATGTAGACAGATGTGGAATAGGTACAAGGTGACCATACCTACATGTGGATGACTGCACAACTCAAAATTGGTTGTGTGGGGCACCCAGAGTTGAGACAGAGCCAGACATGCCAGGAGCGAACATTGTTACTCATGCGGTGGGCTTGGTCACATGGATCGTTACTGTCCGACCCGCCATTCTAATGATCAGTAGATAGTTGAGGGACCTCCAAAGTAGAGGAAGAGGTTTGATCGAGGATTTTCATAGGGAGGAGGCGGACGTGGCAGAGGATTTGGACGTGCAGCTCGCGATGGACGATATTATGAGGTGTTACCGCAACCACCACTAGAACGCCCACCCCGACCGCAGGGAGCGGGTGGAAAAAGAAGAGATCAGATTCAGGTAGTTGAGGCCTACAATCACGGTGCTCAAAATATGGTTCGAGGTATGATCTGTGTCTACTCCAACTTTGTTTCATTTCTTATAGACACAGGTGCCATTCACTCTTTCATTGCCCCTACCCTCATTCGGAGCTCGGAGATTCTGATGGAGTGGCTGGCTGGATCCTTATGGATAGTGACTACTACGGGAGAAGACTCGATGATTACGCACTGGTTCTGGCAGTGTAAGATCACTCTAGTAGGCGGGAGCTTCGGCTGGGATCTCCTCGTAGCGGCGTTGGGGCCTTACGACATCATCTTGCGTATGGACTTTTATCTACAGTCCATTCTTAGATCAACTGTATTAGGTGAAATTTGCAGTGTATCTACACGAATGGGACCAGGTACACTTTCTCTGGCGAGAAGGGAGCCTTTATAGCACATGACATACTTACCAAGAGGAGAGTGTAGCTGATCACTCATCAGTTGGCCTCTCTCACCGTCAAATCAGTTGACGTGGAGAGTACGTCTTATCCAATAGTGGTGGACCAGTATGTGGATGTTTTCCCTAAAAATGTTCCAAGACTACCTCCTCATAGAGAGGTCAACTTCTACATTGATATGTACCCCTGGACGACACCGATATCGAATTCAGCATATCAGATGGATCCATCTGAGCATCATGCGCTGTAGGTATAGCTAGAGGACTTGCAGGGAAAGGGATTCATCTGGACCAGTGTTTCTCCCTGGCCAGCCCCGATTCTATTTTCCAAGAAGGAGGATGGGAGATTGTGGCTTTGTGTCAACTACCGTCACCTGAACTAGGTGACCATGAAGAACAAGTAACCACTCCTAAGGATTGACGACCACTTTGATCAGCTGTAGGGAGCTCGGTGGTTCTCGAAGATAGACCTGAGATAATGTTATCACCAGCTCAATGTTTGAGATGAGGATGTGCTAAAGACATCCTTCAGGTATCGGTATGACCACTATGATTTCTTGGTTATGCCCTTCGGCGTGACCAACAATCCAGCAGTGTTCATGATTCTCATGAACATGATCTTCCATCCTTACCTCGATCACTTTTTCTTAGTCTTCATTGATGACATACTGATTTACTCGACTACTGAGGTGGATCACGTTTATCATTTTCAGGTAGTACTGGACACACACCAAGATCACCAGCTTTATTTTAAGCTCTAGAAGTGCAATTTTTGGATTCAAGGGGTTCACTACTTGGGACACCTCATATCGAGGGCCAGAGTTGCAGTGGATCCAGCGAAGATTGAGGAGGTACTATCTTGGGATTCATCTAGCTATATGATAAAGGTAAGAAGATTTCGGGGTTTGGATGGGTACTAACAGATGTTCGATCCAGACGTCTCCAAAGTTGCAGCACCACTATCATTCTTGATGAAGAAGGGGAAACCCTTCATGTGGTTGGAGAGATGACATCAGAGATTTCAAGAGCTGAGGAAGAGGCTGACTAGTGCCCCCATCTTGAGGCTTCTAGAGGAATGCATAGGGTATGTAGTCTACTGAGACACATCAGGGACTAGACTCGGGTGTGTCCTGATGCAGGAGCGAGCAGTGAGTTCTTATGGTTCTTGGAAGCTGAGGTAGCATGAGCATAAATACGCTACCCATGATGAGGAGTTAGTAGCATTGGTCTTGGACTTGAAGATGTGGATGCACTATCTGATGGGAGAACATTTTATTGTATACTATGATCACAAGAGTATTAGGTATATCTTCCATCTGAAGGACTTGAACCTGAGATAGAATTGATGGATCGAGTTCCACCAAAATTATGACTTTGAGATAGTCTATACTACTAGGAAGGAGAACATTGTAGCAGAAGCTCTCAGTAGAAGATCTGGTATACAGCTTCTAGGAGAGGCGAAAGAGAAGCTAGTTTCCCAACAGATATCCTTTGTGAATAGAGAGAGATCAACCATTCTGCAGTATCTTATAGTCACTCACCCACTTCATCAGTGAGTGAGGGAGGCACAACATGGGGACGCTGACTGAGAGACATGACATGCTCAGATATCCACAGGGTAGACACCTGATGGATTTTCTGAAGGTGGGGAGCACGCCATAATTTTCAGAAGATGTACCTTGGTACCTGTAGCACTATAAGAGGAGGTTTTGAGGGAGTTCCACACATCCCCTCTAGTGGTACATCCATGAGTGGAGAAGATGTATCAGTACCTTAGACGACATCATTGGTGGCCAGGTATGCAGAATGCAGTTGTAGAGTTTGTCTCTCGATGCCTCATTTGTCAGTAAGTGAAGGCGGAGGATTAGGTACTAGTAGTCTTGGTTCAACCTTTAGAGTTCCTAGAGTGGAAGTGGGATGGGATATTCATGGACATTGTGATGGGTCTTCCACGAACATCCGAGATTCACGACTCGATTTGGGTGATTGTTGACTTACTCACCATGTCGGCCCACTTCCTACTGATCTGAGAGCAAGGTTCTCTATAGAGAATGGTATGCCTCTATGTGCAAGATATTTTGCATTTAAATGGTATACCATTTATGGTTGTCTCCGATCGTGACACATGATTTACTTCCCGGCTATGCAAGGGGTTGCAGGAGGCTTTAAGGACACAACTTTTCTTGAGCATTGCCTTATATCCTCATACAAATGGTAAGACCGAGAGGATCATCAAGACCCTCGAGGACATGATACGTGCATGTGTCCTTGACATCGGTCGCAGATGGGAGGATCACATTCCTTTGGTGGAGTTTTCTTAAAACAATAACTATCACTCAACCATAGGGATGGCAGCTTTCGAGGCATTGTACGAGAAACATTGCTGATCACCCATCTGTTGGACTGACCCTTGCGAGTCAGCACTAGTGGGACTAGAGATGGTACGAGCTACCACCGGGAAGGTGCATATCATCCAGGAGTTGATGGAGACTACACATAAAAGGCAGAAGTCGTATGTTAACCAGAGGCTGAGGCCTCTAGAGTTTGAGGATGGCGACCACATCTTCCTATAGGTCTCACCTCGATGAGGTCTACAGAGATTTGTCCAGGCGGCAAGTTATTTCTAAGTTTAATTGGACCTTTCTAGGACCTCATTAGAGTAGGCAAGGTGGCATACATCTTAACACTTCCACCTTAGTTGCACTGGGTTCACGACATCATCCACGTATTCCATCAGAGGAGATACGTGCATGAACCTTCACACATCATTGACCATGGAGAGTTGGACGTCGACGATGGGGAAAATTTTACAGAGGTTCTAGTGATGATTGAGGATATACAGGAGCAGGACCTATATGGATGTTCGATACCTATGGTGCGCGTATGATGGAAGCACAAGTACCTCTATGAGAGAACATGAGAGTGGGAGGATAAGATGCATGATCAGTATCCCCATTAGTTTCCATAGTTCATGTTGTTCCTTACGGGGACATAAAGTCCTGATGTGGGGAGAATGTAAAGACAAAAAAATTCTATAGAAATTTGTTTCTTAAATACATTGTATTTTTATGAGAATACAAAAATATACGGCACATGATTCTGAGGCCCTGTGTGCCCAGAATAAATTTCTGATGTTTTGTTCGAGTACGTTCAGAAAATTTAAGAGCAGGGTTTTATTAATTTTGAACAAGTACTCAGAATTGAAATCTCAGGTCCCAGTTGAACATGCAGTGCCGGTATTCACTTATAAAGACATTCACCTCGACGATAATTGGTTGAGAATAAAAGTTAGTTTTTGTCTTTTTATAAAAATAATAATAAAAGAAAGTGTAAAAGTTGCCATGTGAGTTTGTTGGTTAAAACCTCCACATGGGAGTTAGAGGTGGGACCACCACACCCTAACCTCCAATGAGAGGTTATGGTGGTGGGCCCCCCGACTGTAACCCCCAACGATAGGTTACGGCGTGGGGAACACCCAAGACCATAACCTCCCATTTGAATAATATGTGTGGGGATAACCCAAACCCTATTAATGGGAGGAGAGTATAACCTCTCAACTCTCCTTCATTAATCAGGGATAGCCTCTCCACCATTCCCTTTAATCAAATTGAGTGAACCCATTTTATTAATTGTGCCAACCCTCAAGAATTAATTAGGGGTGCAAATTAAATTAATTCACCAATATGAATTTGTGCCGACAACTAAAATTATAGGCAATCGCTTATTTTTAGTTGTCATTTCTCATTTGGCGGAACAAAGGAAGATGAGAGAAAGGGAGAATGCTCCCAATGAAGAACAAAGAATGAAGAATGTGTTCTTCCAATGATGAACACCGACAACGATTCTTCTTCGACTTATCCATCAGACTTCTACCCCAGACACCTACCGACCTACCCACCGCAATTTAATCAATGTGCCGTCACAACTCGGGATTTGAGACATGTGGAGGACGTGACAAACAATATTTTTCAACGCCTTCTTTCCGCGACTTCGTCGACGAACGACGAACAACGAATAAGAGGTAGTGGGATTAACTTGTGATTTATATTTTTTATTTTCCCATCATCATTTGAAAAGAAATAGTTGCGTGGTTGTAAATATTTTTCATCCATATTTTCTATTTTTCTATGAAATAATTAATATCAGTTTCAACGTGGAGGATACGGGTCAACCTAACATGGCCTGACATCCTCCGTTCATTCTTCACTCTTTTGGCATTCAATGACATGGCGATGAGGTGACGACGATGAATGTGGAAATGACAAAGCTCACTCTAACTGTGACCTCTGCAAATCACACTACCCCCACGACGCACCAGTGATCCTGGCCGCACACCACATGTTGAGTGGCGCCCGAACCGCCTACCCACAGCATGCTGACGCCATGCATAGCGCACGCCCCGGCTGAACCCCCGACCTGCCCCGCGGACTTCCCGACCATGCCAATGCCCTGCCGGCACCCCTGCACACTTCCCAGCGGCATGCCTGACCCTGTCGGCGTCCTGCCCGGTGACCTCGTGCATTGCCCGCTCCCCTACACGCTGCCCCGCAGCCTGCCCGGCCCTTCCAGCGCCTTGCTTGGTGCCCCTGCACGCTGCCACATGGCCTGCCCCACCCCGTCGGTGCCCTGACCGGTGCCCCCACACGATGACTGCCCACGGCACACTACACTACGTGCTGCCTACGCCCCCGAGCCCTTCTGCTCCATACCCGTCTTCCAGCCCAAACAAGCAGCTTGCTTGGCCCCTTCCCCGTAGCCTTCCCGACCCTGCCCCACGGCCAGCCCTGCCCCTACCCCGTGGCATCCCCCGGACCCTACCCTGCGACCTTCCCGGCACCCCTGGTGCCCTGCGTGGAACCCCCATGCCCCTGTGCGTTTCCCCGCGGCCTGCCCGTCCCACAAGCGCCTTGTGTGGCGCCCTCGATCCCCTGCGCGTTTCCCCACGGCCCGGACAGCCCCGCCCGCACCCTTCACGGTGCCCCCACTCACTACACAGTTCCCTACGCGCTACTCGGTGCCCCTGACTCCTTGCTTCACCCTACTAGGCATGTCAACCGAACCTGCGCCTGCCCGGACCCTACTGCGGCCTCCCGACGCCCCCGAGCCCTGACTAGCACCCCAGCGGTGTCCTGGATCCCTCGCAGCCACCCGGCCGAGACGGTGTCCCGGCCCCCTCACGGTGCCCTGGCTGAACCTTCCTGGCCACGCCCTATTGGATGAGCCATGTCGGGCAGCACCTTCACAACGCTTCGAACAGAACTGGTCGTGAGCCTGGGCCGAACTGCCCCCACGGTCCACTTGGTCGGGCCCAACAGACCGGGTCAAAACATAACGGGCTGAACCACCCAATGGGCTGGGTTAGACTCAGCGAGTCTAACCGGGTCAGCCCAGACTGGGTTGGGACGAGTCGGTCCGAGCAGGTCAGACCGGACCCTGGCCCATTACCGACCCTTTACTTCCTTTGGTAATAACTTTGGCACCAGACGACCATTTAACAAACCGTCAGCCGCGCTGGTATTCATGGAGTGTAACTATCCCTTTGACTATATCCCACTAGAGTTTAGGGTATAGTTGATTTACAGTCATGTTGGATCCTAAACGAATCCAACCAGGCCACCAGGACTAAAAGGCTAATAACTATCACATCTGGCGTCTGATTGATGTGCTGTCTATTGTGTTGATACACCTATGATGTGGAGGACCTTTGAGATAATTTTTTGTGAGACTTCACGATAGTTGGAGTATTTCCTATTATATCATTGAGAAGATCCCTCCAGTGATGAGAAGACAGAGTGCGGAGACCTTGTAGTTGGAAGACCTGATGACTACTTGACCGTTACAACTCAGAGTTATTCGTCTAGCCTAGTGGGGAGCATTTTGTAGTTTGCAGCAGACCCACGGTGGAGGAGCGTCTGGTAGTTTTCGGAAGACCCGCGGTACTCGAAAGGGGGAGTACCTCTGCAGGCTTTTAGGGGGAGCGCCTGGTAGTTGGCCGCAGACCCACAGTAGAGGATCACCTGGAAGATGGCAGCAGACCTGCGGTACTCGATAGGAGGAGTACCTCAACAGTCCATGGTTAGTGAGAAGTTCCTTGATGTTGCGACAGACCCACTGTACTCGACAGAGGAGGAGTTTTTAGTAGTCTTGGTTTCGATAATGAATATCCTAGTTGAGCTGAGCCAATGAATTTTATGTTTATCTCTTTATTGAGATGGGTTACTAGATAAATTAGGTATATGTATGCGCATATACCTAATAAATGGTTATCCATTGATTTCATACTTTGTGATTTATCCTTGTTGGATTTTTTGAGACCTTGAGGGTATGGGGGTCCCTTCTGAGTATCATAATACTTCCCCCTGCTTGGGATATTCCCGCACCTCGGTGTGTTTGTTGCAGAAGATGGAAAGTGCTGACTAAGGTAGAGAGTAGCAGGACTGGATGGTACCTAGAGTTAGACCACTCGGTGTGACGGTACACGGAGAAGACAGACAAACGTGGAGTGCTGAGGAGTGCATTTGTACCTACCCTTCAGGTAGGAACCCCAGAGGATGACCTAGTAGCTGCTTTACTTTTCTTCAGTTGTACTTGTTTTCATTGGTACTTGTACTTCCCTGTTGGGCTTATATTTCTGTCCCCTTTTACTTTGCAACACATCTCTTGTATTCAGTTTTACATAGTGTTTTGCTTCCATTTGTGTACTCCGTTGTGGTTGTTTATAGTTATAAAGGCAATGCCTTCCCTGTTTAGGGATTTACGCCTTTGGTGTTAGTCGCCAACCTCTGGCGTATGGAAGACAAGCTTGGGGTAGTCACAATACGTGCCCCAGGGACGGGTCATGACAATATGTTATCTATTTCATCATAAATGGGAAATCAAAAAGCATTCAGACCATATATTTTCTTAATTTGTCTATATATTTTATATTTTATAATTATTTTAATAAAATATTATTCTGATAAAATGTCAAAAAATTCAAATATGAATCTATTAATTTTTTTCAAAAAATTTATAAATAAATTTATTAAAATTACAATAATAATCCTTTAAATCAAAAATAATATATCATATTACAATAAAAATCTTGGACCACAATAAATCATGAAAAGTATATTTTATTTAATATTTTTATAATCATTTATTTTATTTTTACAATAATTGAATAAATATTCTATAATATTTTAAAAGCACTTCAGGTAAATATTTTATAGTAAAAAACTAGAAATAAATTACCATAATAAAAATAATTTTATTATACTCAAAAAATAAATTTATATTCATTGAAAAAATTCTACCATCCATATATGAACAAGTAAATGATATTTAAAATATTTATAATGACACTTTTTTACTTTAATTTTGTCAAATAATATAATGGTCATTTTTGAAGAATATTATCAATTTTAAAATTTTATTTATATCCTATTTTTTGTTAGAATAATTGAATTTATTTATTAATAATTTGGATTAACAAATGTGTCCATATCACTTAGTTTTTGCGATTATTAACTCGATTTATCCATTACCGAGGTGATAAAATTTACCATTGTTAATGCTCATATTGACATAAAAGATGGGGGATATTTTCAAAATTAAACCACCTAATTCAGAATTTGGAATCTATTTTATCAAATTCTATATTAATAACTTTTGAAAAAAATTAAAAATAATGACATAAAATTTGACGAATACCTATTTTTAGAAAATTACAATTCCTGGAATAATCCATAGATTATTCATATCCCTTATTAAGAAAATATTAAAATTATATTTATATATTTTATTAAATATATTAATTTAAAATATAAATTATATGTTTCATCATTATTGAATAATTTATTTTATTTAAAAAACACATTTTGTGCCTATTTTTTTATCACAATAGAATTTTAGGTTTTAAATAATTGTTATAAAAAATTATAATAGAAATTATATTCCAATAATATTAATTAGATGGTTTATAATATAAGTGGAATGCATATAATTCTAAACCTTTCTAAAATATAGACAATTTTACATATTGAATATATATATATATTCAATAAATATTAGGATGTTTAATTATACTCACGTCAATATATCACACTTGAAAATTATCAAAAATTCTCCCAAAGATAATTATGATATTATGATTTTGAAAATACATATTATTTTATCAAATATAATTTTTAGATGTGTAAAGTTATAAAAATAATATTTTCTCAAAAATTATATTTAATTTTTTTAATGAAATTCATTTCTGATGAATGTCATGGATTTTCAGAAAATTGAATGTTTTTTCTTATGTACTAATAAATACATTAGTATTTTGTAGGGGAATTATAAATATTTCATTATATAGTTATTATAATTCATATCTTCCAATTGAAAACTATATAAATAAATAAAAATATTCACTGATCATTTCATATTGGTTTTTGATATTGAATATATTATGGAACACACTATTATTTTAAATTGTAATTGTGTTAAAAAACCAATTTTCCTGAAATATTATTAACTATGTGAACAAAGTAAATGTCCCCTAAAACTTATAGATATAGATATGTACTACCATGAATGAGGATGTGATAAATATGATGAAGTGAAAAAGATTCAGTTATATTAATCTAAAAAATATGGGATGAATCAATGATGAAATTACCCTAAAATGAAAAACAATTACCATATGTGTGGATATAAAGGCCATTATACTGAAAAGTGCCAGTTAAATAGAGATTCTACAGAAATAAATTTCATTAATTAAACAATAGTTTTCATTTTTATTCTCTTTTCCCCAATCCAATGTTCATGGATTTAAATATTCACTAAAAACCATGTAAACTAGGAAAATATGGTACAATAAAAAATTCTACATCATAATGTGATTTTCCACTTTTGATAATCTAATTTATAATATCATATTCTTTGTCATCAACTATTGAATATTCTATTATAATGAAAAAACAAAATTTGTATGAATATTATAGATTTCATTTTAAGGTTTTTATGACATTATTCTTAGTTGATATAGATATTTATGACATATTGTATTTCTATATTATATTTGGTATTAATTATGTTTCTTTTGAATGTTTTTGTAATTAATTATTCTATAGAAAAATCAAATCACACATCTTTTATAATTCCATGACCATCAAGTAATTTATAGTCAATTACTAGTTTACTACAACAATTCTTCTGATATTATGTCTAAAATTAAGAGGATTTAATTTATTTAAGAGGGGAGTGTAAAAAAATATTTTATTAAATTAAAACCTCTAAATGGGAAAAATTATATATATATTGTTTTTCAGTAAACACCGAACTCAATTAGAAGACAATATTTCTGGATAAATATATAAGTTTTATGTGTGATAATTAAAACTTAGTAATTGATTTTTTTATAATTAATAATAATAACCACATTATGATATCTTTATCAATTAAAAATAAGGTATAATTAACATATTAATTAAATTCAACTATTATATCTGAAATGGATAATTTACATAATATTTATATCCACTTATTTTCCTAAATATTTTCATTATTTGTGATAAAAACATCAATAGTTGGATCATTTGATTAATGATGATAAAATATTTTTTATATGATTAATTTCATAAAAATAATTTAATTATTATATGATAAAATAATATGATTGAGAATCGTTAATATTAAAAAATTTGGTATTCCTATAAAGGATGATTTTCATAATACCCCACCATTTCATTTAAATGTTAATGTCATAAAATTTAGAATTTAAATTTTTCTATATGAACATAATTTTTTGTTTTATCATTGAAATAAAATATTTAGATGAATTAATTTTTCTTTTCTAAAAAAATGAAATTCAAGTGAAAATATTATTTTTTCAATTTTCATTATTTATGTTATATAATTACTATATAAGTAAACATTTTAAATTTATGAAATGAAATTATAATAAAAAATACATTTTTATGTGTCATTATAATTTCAACAATTTTTAATTTTATATTCTAAAAAATATCTTAAATTTTAGAACATATGTAATATTTTATAAGAAATTATTATTTTACATTATATTTTGTATTTAAAAAAAATTCTTTTCTTATTAAATAGATAAAAGGAATTTTTTTAATATGTAATTAGTAGGAGAACATCATATTTTTTAGGTCTATTTTTTTGGTCCGTAAAACATAAATTACAATGATAAAAACTAGTTAACATGGTGAGGACAAAAATAGTCAACTTGATTGAAATAAGAGGGAAATGACTAAACATGATAATAATGTTTCTAATCATATTTTTGAGCTATGGGTATAATCTTTACCAACCATAATCAACTGTTTAGCAATTTGGGAAACATATGACATGTTTAATATATCATCCCATTAAATTTATTTTTAATTTCTACATAATTTCAATTATTTCATCTCGTAAATTTGTCCTCTTACCCCCACACCCTTCAAGGAACACTTCAAATTTAATTTCCCTCTTAAAAAACAACCATGTATCCAAACCCATTAAATATATTTAACTACAATGAACTTATGTTCCCGATATATTATACTAGTCTGTTGATTTCCAATGATTATTCAAAGGAAATCTACAATTTATCATCGTGAGTTATTTACTTTTCATAACATTCCCTCTTCTATCAGTACCTTCAAATTATAAAATTCAAATATCTATGTAATGACATTAAAATCTCTTTAAATGTATTTGTATAATTCTAGGTAAATTATCATAGATCAACATTCAACATTTTAATTACGTAAAACTAAACCATAAGTTAGGTTCTTTACTAATTAAAACCTCCATAACACGATATGTTTTCAGTCTAACCCACATTAAAAATATTATCTAAAATCGTTTTTATGAAATAATTATTATATTTATTTATATATTTTTTGATTACTATGATTCTAGTATCCTAGAGTTGATGGTTTCTTTATTACATAGCATAAAATAAAAAGAATAACGTCCAAAAGGACTATAATGTGTAGTAATTTTTGAAAACACAATCTCTAATTTATCATTAAATTAAAAATTAATTTATAATATAAAACATACATATTCATTTTAGAACACCATTACTATTATATCTTTGCCATGAATACCTATAATGTAAATATTTTTGGAATCATGGGGAAATATTAATCATAAGAAAAGAGCGAATTCTAATTCACAGAAATAGATAACCTAAATAGACTCTATATTAAATAGACAAAAAAATTATGAGATGTTAAAAACTAAAAAACATAACATTTATTCAACAAATGATAATTAATTTCATCCATATATAATATCATAGTGAAAATACATGGGATATAATAATTAATTAAATATACATGAATGAATTACATATTTATTTGATGTCATGATATAAATAATCATGTTACCTATAACGTCAAGATAATTCAAATTATGGATTAAAAATATTGGTTACCAAATGATTAGGGTTGAAAAAATTCATCAATATTGTCATGATTTATATGATGAGTGTTTAAAAATTATTGTTTTACAAACATAATAGGTTGTCTAGATGATTTTTCACATGATTTCTTCTAATGCATCGAAGGGATATCTTTAACTGAGACCCACCAATGTATGTAACACCCTGAGATTTTATAAGATATATTATTTTAAATTTCCATGATATCTTCTATTATATAATACACCAAGATTAGATTTTACTATAAGAAACACTGTATTAGCTTGAAGTATACGAAACAATATTCTTGGCTCATGTTACACACAATTTCAAGTCCGTTTTGTGGAAATTATTCTTCAATACATTAAGTATAGATTTTTTTTAATGTATAAATGAAATAAGTTTTGATTATCTTATATGAAACACCAAACAGAGCTTTCACTAAACTCATCCCTAACTTATCTTGCATTACACGCAATCATGACCTTCCTCGATAGCGTGTGTAGTACGCAATACTGAGTTTCACTAAACGAGATATTACTATAATATTATTATAAACTAGATGCTATGAATAGTAATACTCAATTTTTGAAATTTTATAAATTTTATATTTCAAAATAGACTCCATTTTGGGATTCGGAATATCGAAATTATCCTAGGGTTAATTTTTGGTATTTTTCTGAATACTTTCAATTTTTGATGAATAGTGAAAACACTCTGTTACTATTTAAAAACCAACTTTTTATATAAATAATTATTTATTTTATTTAAATATATTTTAAGAAAAAATTGATATATAATACCTATATAAGTACAATTTAATTCATTGGAGTCATTTTATAATAATTTTAGATATATAATTTTTTTTAAGTTTTCACCATCTTTTACCCACCTCTCAAGAGAATTTGATAATTTACATAAAACATAATTTTACCACTTATGTGAGTGAAATTTCAAAAATCCAAGAGACACGGTAAATATAATGGAGTAAAATATGGATCAATAAGAAAAAAATTATTTTTTGTGAATAATAACTTTTTAATTTTATTACCACGGTTAAAAGTAAATAAGGTAATTAAGGGTAAAAATGATATTATTATTACCCTAACACATGTATTAATTATATTGGATAATTTTAATTCGACCAAGAACAACCTTAGGAATAAAATATTCCCCTTTAGGTTTACTTGGATTAGATTAGGACATTTATTATTATTTTATTTAAAGAATTGTTTAAATAGTAAAAATCAAAGTTTAATAAATAAAAGATTTTTAATATAGGGTTATACATAAGATAAATTCGACTATAAATATTAATTAGAAAGATAAAAATATTTCCTACATAATTGTATTTTATTTATAATTTTTTGAAATTAAATAATTTAATATATTTATGACACAATGATGATGAATTTATTACCATATTGATGAAATATTAACACAATTGATGTAATAAATACCCAAATAAATGAAATTGAAACTTTTTATAAATCCCACTAATTTTTTAGGTTAATATGACATGTTATTATAGATTAAATTAACTTTTTTCGAACTAATCATGCTGTAATAATTTTCAAAAAAATCAATTAACAAATTGTTTCAAAATTGACATAAAATAGTTTTTAAAACAAATATTATATTATTATTTACTATTCCTTTCCTAAAAATCAATGGTTTGGCCGAATGACTTAGATAAGGTTATATGTATTAATAATGAACCACTTGGCTTTCTTTTGGATTGTTATAGAATGTTTATTAACCATATAGTGTAAGCCAAAAAGAAGACACGGTAAAAGTTAAATCATTTTTCTTAGAGTTAAATCTAAATGCTATGTTTAAAATAGTAACATAAACTTCTCTAAAACCTACTGGTTGAGTTTATTTTGACCCATAGCCACATTATATTTGAAATAAATCAATTTTGAGCTATTATAAACCGAATATGACTTTATTATAAAATAATATTTTAATTTGTTCCTAAGGTGCCCCTCTCCTCACTTATAAAAGGGAACCTCATCCCTCTTCTCTTTACCAAATTCTGAGCCTTCATGCTGGGACAAACCCTGCCCATTTCAATTCTCAACTTCCCTAGAAACATTATAGATTTTCTGGTCTCCTCAAAATACCCACTTTAGTGCCTTAATAAGAGGTTAAGATGAGTCGCATCAAAGAAGAGGTAATATCCTTTATCGATTCTTTCTATTTTATTTCTTCTTCTAATTTTATTCTTTATTTGTTTCATCATAAATTAATAACATAAGTATAACTCATATACTGATATGTTATTATAAATATGAAACAACCCAATTTCATCTTCTATCTACCTTACGGAAAATTAAATAACTGCTCGTGCATACGTACGGAATACCGTCTCCACGCCATGGTGTAATCTGTTTTTTCACCACCACCTTACTCGGATGGGTGTAATGGTGTAAATAAATAACTATATATGATTATTGTAAATTGATATTGATTCTGAAATATTATACATACACTTCTATACAATTACACGATCATGGGAATGATATCATCAGTCGTGCGTACATTCGGACTACCGTCTCCACAAACGCGATGAGATTCATTTTCCATGATTAACCATTCAAGTATGATTATAAAGTATATATAATAAATAATCATTAAAAATATTACATAATAATGATACTGGATTTATTTACATATATTTTTCATTTACTTAATTCTATTTAATTCAATAAGGAAATGAAAACATTGTTCATTCGTACGTACATCCTACCGTCTCCAGGAATAGTGTATTTAATTCCATTTATCGATCAATCATATATATTTATATGCTGAATATATATTATATATAAATCATGTTTTACATTTTGGAATTACATAAATCTGGATGTAAGTAATAATATCAAGAACAACATGTCGAAACATTTACGATAAATGAAACGATTTTACCCAAAATGCTGCTCTAACATGGAATTTACAAAAGAACTTGTAATATAAAGTCATAAGTGAACCATATATGATATCATAACAAAAAATATGATTATGTAATAATTCAATGAAATTATTTAAATCATTATACAGGGGGTTTGGATACGTACGAAGAATATCGGACCAAAGGTAAGGGATAACACATCCAATCTCGTTTTTATCTAAGATTGATTATTCGTAAGTATTTACTGGGTTATATTTATCATCCATGTCCCTATTTTATAAAAATGGTGTCATGTATGTTTAAAGTTCTTTTTACCCATTTTTGAATTTTACTATATGGTATGTAAGGAATATTTATTTTTTTACCACATGAGGTACTTTTGGACTTTTTCGGCAAAAGTATGAGAAGAATGTTTTTTAACTTATACGGCATGACAAGATTTTAACAGTTTCATAACAGCTTATTTTCATGAATCATACTCTACAATATTTAATGAAAATTTTCAAAAAAATCTAATTCATTCAAAATTTCATGGCATATTGTGAAAAGAAAATGATTTTCAAGAAGAAAGGATATTTTCCTCAAGAATACATTTCAAGTATTTTATCAAAACCATTTTCCATCTAAGATGACATTATTTCATATGTGTATGCTTCAAGTATAATGTCTCTATGATTTACATGGTTTCAATTTTTGTATGATGAAATTATATCCATTTGTTTTATATGGATTATGTTATGATGGGATGATGATTATGAAACCCATTTTATTCTTTGGGTTATGATGAATGATTTATGATTCTTTTGTGGCACACGTAAGAATGATTTCAATATGAGATGGGTGAGACCTATATATCCCTCCAATGCATTGGGTAAAGATTAATATCTCATGAGATAGACATGGTTGGAATGGTATGTTAATTCGGTCTATAGATACAGGAATATATAGAAGAGTGAACTCAATTCAGAAAGGGACATTGTCTACAAAGATGGTCTTGGCAGTAATTCCTTGGCTACTATGAAAATCATATAATGTGATTAATGGTTTACCACAATTAAATGTTTTATTCCCATGCTATTTTATCATGATTGATGTTCCTTTATGATCTATTCCTTACATACAGCCAAGATTTATTTCACAACTCAAGATTTGGATGTTTAAATATTATGTTCATGTTTTGAAGTTCAAATGTATATGGTTTGTTTTATTTTCTCCATGCCTACCCTTACAAAGCATTTGAGCTCACCCTTTATATGTTTTCTTTTCCCCAGGATATAAAGTATGGTTTTAGGTAAGAAATCAGAAGGGGGAGATCTTTATGGGAGATGTTGAAGATCCTTCACCATGATTTGATGATTATGTTCCGAGTATCCAAAGACACTAAACTATTATGATCCTTTAGTTTTGGTTTTTGTTATGTATTAAGTATTCCTCAAAACTAATGTAATTTCCATGTACATCTAGCTCTGTGTCTCTAAAGTTGGTATTAGAGGAAATATTTAGTTAACCTTTAGAAACTAGTATGCAAAACAATTAGTGAGATCGCTATAGATATTTCTAAGGTATGTCAAGGGATGCCCCTAAGGTTTAGTATAACTATAGGTTACAAACCAAGAGATATGTTGATGATCATGAATAACCTAGGGTGAACCTAAGGTTTCATGGATTAAAGAATGTGTGATAAGATAGATGTCTCATAAGTGACATTTAATGATTATGTGGTTCCTCATTATTTTAAATGTTTCTTACACTATGTTTTCTGGTTTTAGTCAATAGAGGAAACGAGAAGGAATTCAGTTAACGCTGATTCTGATTGAAAAATTTGTGACTATGATCAAAAAAATCATGTAATGCCTAAGATAATGATATTGTGATTATGCTGAATCATTCATCACGATATTTGATTAATAAGGTGAAATTTGGTGGTATTCCTAAGTCATCAAAAAAGAGGAAGATGAACTTTTATACATGGTATCATGGAGAGGAACATAGAGTAATGAAGATGAAGCTTTGTACGTATCATGAAGAAGGGAATATAAACCTTGAGGAATAACTCAAATGGAGGGGAACATGTTATCTGTGTGGAGAAAAGGGTCATAGAGTGACAGACTGTTATGGAGTTCAATGTATTATTTGTGAAGAACATCGGCATTACCCAACTCAATGCCCTGACCAAAGAGGTTACTTCTAAATAAAGGAAGGAAATCTTCCATGATAATCACTGAAGAGGGTGGATTGAAGTGTTTATGTATTGGTATTCAAGAATAGTGTTGTTAAGTTACTTTTATGGCATATTGGAATATTTTTGTATTAGTCTATTGTGGTTTTCAATAATTTTACGGTACTGGTAACCATGAAAAGTGATTGAAATATTTTTGGAAAGTAGATGATATGTGCATAATGAACAGATAAGGAGAAAATGAAAATTTTTATAGTATTCATGAGATCATGACTGGTATAAGGACAAAGTGATATCATGGTTTGAGTATAGAGAAATATTGGGATTTTGGTATGTGGAAAGAATTAACTTTTGACAGCATTCATGTTATTACTAAGGTTCTATGGTAATTCATGTTTCAAAAGAATACATGATTAAGGTATTCACATGTTTGGTAGGTAACCATCATGATATATCTTATGATATATGGGGGATAAATGATGGTATTCACGTGCTTGTTATGCGACCTTTCAAGTAATCATTTTCTTTATACTAAGAGATTGGACAGATGTATTTTGGATATTCCTAATGATTGGAATGGATTATGTTGGACATAAGATAGTATTATTTAAGGATAGAACTTGTTTTTTGATAATATTTCTAGAATGTTATAATATTATAGTTTTAGAAAAAGTACAACCCATAGGACGAGCGGAAACCCATTGCGTCAGAATAGGATGTGGGAATCGAACCCACAACTGAAGTGTGACAGGCCTTTATCGCATACAACTAGTCTATAATAAGTCACTAGTTAGTAAAAAATAGTTTTATTTTATTAATAGGTATGATAGATGAAGTATAAGTCCATTTTAGGAACCATATACGATTAATATCACCATATATAGACTTATGTATATATCTTTTACTAACCTTATGTTTAAGACACAAGGAATGAATGATCATTCTATTTCATGATCTCCTAACACTTCACAGAAGACAAATTCAACATCATTTCTTTAAGTGATGAAGTAGAAATTGTTCAAGGCACAGAGAACATTGAGATTGTACCAAAATCAAGTAAGTAATTCAATTAATTCAACAATTCTTCAACTTTAGGGGATGATCTTGAAAACAATAAATGTCATCTTAGTGTCCTTATATCAGATGAATCAGATACTACCTTAAATCATCTCAAATTTATGTCTTTGTGATTGTTGGTTTTTTTAATAGCCATGTCCTCTACCACTCTCCATCAGAACATGATGGTTAGATTTTTCTTACATTTCTGTATTTCCACCTATGTTATCCTATGTGGATACCCAGTGATGAGTTAATCTGGGTAACCATTACATTTCTTACATTACTTTTTAAAATTATGATTTAGTATGCCTTTTATGATGTGGGTTTCTATGAATGAAACATTCAAGTAGTAAACGATTTGTTACCCCGACGAATTTCGAGGGAGAAATTGATTTTATGGGATGTAGAATGTAACACCCCGAGATTTTATGAGATATATTATTTTTAATTTATTTTATACCTTATATTATACACTATACCAAGATTATCTTGTACTATACGCAACACTATATTAGCTTGCAGTATACGAAACAATATTCTTGGCTCGTGTTACACATAATTTCATGTTCGTATTATTGAAATTATTCTACACAACATTAAGTATAAATTTTGATTAATATATAAATGAAATAAGTTTTGATTATATTATATGAAAAACCAAACATAGATTTCACTACACACATCCCTAACTTGGCTTGCATTACCCACAATCAAGACCTTCCTCGATAGCATGTGTAGTATGCAATACCGAGTTTCACTAAACAAGATAATATTATAATATTTTTATAAAATAGCCGTTATGATTAGTAATACCCAATTTTTGAAATTTTATAAATTTTATCTTTCAAAATGGACTCCATTTTTTGATTCGGAATATTAAAATTAGCCTAGGGTAAATTTTTGGTGTTTTTCTTAAAACATTCAATTTTTTATGAATAGTGAAAACACGAGGATATTATTTAAAAACCGACTTTTTATTTAAATAATTATATATTTTTTTAAATTTATTTTAGGTATAAATTGATACATAATAACAATATAAGTTCAATTTAATTCATTGTATTCATTTTATAATAATTTTAGGTAAATAAAAATTTTATTGAACTTTTCATCGTCTGTTACCAACCTAGTAAGAGAATTTGAAAATTTACGTAAAACATAATTTTACCACTTCTGTGAGTGGAATTTCGAAACTATGAAAGACATAGTTAATATCATGGATTAAAATGTGGTTCAACAAGATAAAAATAATGTTTGGTGAATAATAACTTTTTACTTTTATTTACCACGGTTAAAAGTAAATAGGGTAATTAAGGGTAAATATGATATTATTATTACCCTAAAACATGTCATAATTCTATTGGATAAGTTTAATTCGTCGAAAACTAACCTTAGGAATAAAATATTCCCCATTATCTCCAATTGTATTAGATTGGGACATTTATTATTATTTTATATAAAGAATTGTTAAAATAGTTAAAATCAATGTTTAATAAATAAAATATTTTTAATATAGGGTTATACATAAGATAAAATCTACTATAAATATTAATTAGAAAGATAAAAAGATTTCCTACATAATGGTATTTTATTTATAATTTTTGGAAATTTCATAATTTAATTTATTTATGACACAATGATGATGCAGTAATTACCTTATTAATGAAATATTAACAAAATTGTTGTTATAAATACCAAAATAAATGTAATTTGAGACTTTTTATAAATTACACTAATATTTTAGGTTAATATGAGATGTTATTATTGATTAAATTAAATTTTATCGAATTAATCATGCTGTTATAATTTTCACAAAAATAATTTATCAAATAGTGTCAAAATTAACATAAAGATGTTTTTAAAACAAATATTATATTATTAATTGCTATTCTATTCCTAAAAATCTAAGGATCGGCCAAATGACTTAGATACGATTATATATTCTAATAATGAACCACTTGGGGTCTTTTTTCTTGTTATATTAATTTTATTAACCATATAGTGTAATAAAACAAGAAGACAAGGTAAAAGTTAAATTCATTAACTTAGAGTTAAATATAAATGATAAGGTTAAAATAGTAACCTAAACTTGTCTGAAACCTATTGGGTAAGTTTATTTAGACCCATACCCACTTTATATTCGAAATAAATAAATTTGGATCTATTATAAACCGAATATTACTTTATTATAAAATAATATTTTATGTTTTTCCTAATGTGCCCCTCTCCTCCCGTATAAAAGGGCACCTCATCCCTCTTCTCTTTACACAATTTTGAGCCTTCAAGAACTGCTAAAACCTACCCATTTCCCTTCTCAAATTCCCTAGAAACATTATAGAGGTTCTGTTCTCCTCAAAAGATCAACTCCAGTGCCTTAAGAAGAGGTTAAGAAGAGGCGTGTCAAAGAAGAGGTGATATCCTTTACTGATTCGTTCCAATT
This sequence comes from Viscum album, assembly GCA_963277665.1. Lineage (NCBI taxonomy): Eukaryota > Viridiplantae > Streptophyta > Magnoliopsida > Santalales > Viscaceae > Viscum > Viscum album. Next base: position 1,564,402,879 of record OY728142.1, on the reverse strand, counting down.
TATTTCACCGTCTAATTATTCTTATTTATTTGTTTCATCGAAAATTAATAACATCAGTACCACTCATATACTGATATGTTATTATAAATATGAAAAAACCCTATTTCATCTTCTATCCATCTTATGGAAAACGAAATCACCGCACGTGCGTACGTACGGAATACCGTCTCCACGCTGTGGTGTAATCTGTTTTTCCACAACCACCTTACATGGATGAGTATAATGGTGTAAATGAATTACTATATATGATTACTGTAAAGTTATATTGATTCTTAAATATTATACATACACTTCAATACAATACCACGATCATTGAAATGATATCATTTCTCATGCGTACGTACGGACTACCGTCTCCACGAACGCGATGAGATTCATTTTCCATGATTAACAATTCAAATGTGATTATAAAGTAAATATAATAAATAATCATGAAAAATATTACATAATAATATCTACTTGATTTATGTACATATATGTTTCATTTACTAAATTCCATTTAATTCAATCAGGAAACGAAAATAGCGTTTATGCGTACGTATGACCTACCGTTTCCATGAACGGTGTATTTCATTCCATTTATCAATCTATCATATATATTTATATGATTAATATATATTATATATAAATCTGGTTTTACATTCTTGAATTACGTAAGTTAGGATATAATTAATAATATCAAGAACAACATGTTGAAACACGTACGATAAATGAAACGATTTTACCCAAAACGATGCTTTAACATGGAATTTACAAAATAACGGGCAATATAAAGTCATAAGTGAAACATATATGAAATCATAACAATAAATATGATTCTGTAAGAATTCTATAAAATTATTTAAATCATTATAAAGGAGGTTCGGATACGTATGAAGCATATCAGACCTAAGGTAAGGGATAACTTTTCCAATCTCGTTTTTATCTGAGATTGTTTATTCATAAGTATTTACTGGGGTTATATTTATCCTCCATGTCCATATTTTCTAAAAATGGTTTCATGTATGTTTAAAGTCCTTTTTACCCGTTTTTGACTTTTACTACATGGTATGTAAGGAATCATTCTTTTGTTTACCATATGAGGTACTTTTTGACTTTTCCGGCAAAAGTACAAGAATAACGTTTTTTTAACTTATACAGCATGAACAGATTTTTACGGTTTCATAACACCTTATTTTCATGAAGCTTACTCTACAATATTTAATGAACATTTTTAAAAAAATCCTATTCTTTTAAAAAACCATTGCATTTTTTGAAAAAAATGATTTTTAATAAGAAATGATATTTTCCTCAAGAATTCGATTCAAGTGTTTTATCAAAACCATTTTTCATCTAAGATGACATTATTTCATATGTGTATGTTTCAAGTATAATGTCTCTATGATTTACAGGGTTTCAATTTTCATATGATGAAATTATATGCATTTGTTTTGTATGGATTATGTTATGATGGGATGATGTTTATAAAACCCATTTTTTGGGTCATTATAAATGATTTATGATTGTTTTTTGGAACACGTAAGAATGATTTCAATATGAGATGGGTGGGAACTATATCTCCCTCCAATTCATTGGGTAAAGATTTATATCTCATGAGATAGAGATGGCTGCAAAGGTATGTTAATCTGGTTCAGTGATACATTACTGGAACGAGGAGTGAACTCGATTTAGAAAGGGACTTTGTCCACTAAGGTGGTCCTGGCAGCAATGCCTTGGATACTTTGAAAATCATATCATGTGCTTAATGGTTTTCCAAAATTAAATGTTTTATTCCCATTCTATTTTATCACGATTGATGTTCCTTTATGATATATTCCTTACGTATAGCCAGGATTTATTTCACAACTATGGATTTTGATTTTTAAACTTTATGTTCATGTTTTGAAGTTCAAAAATATTTGGTTTGTTTTATTTTCTCCATGCTTACCCATATTGAGAATTTGAGCTCACCCTTTATTTGTTTTATTTTCCCTAGGATATAATGAAAGGTTATAGGTATGAAATCAAAAGGGAAGATCTTTATGGGTGATGTTGACGATCCTTCACCATGATTAGAAGATTATGTTTCGAGTTTCCAAAGGCACTAAACTATTATGATCATTGAGTGTTGGTTTTTGTTATGTATTAAGTATTCCATAAAAGTAATGTAATGTCCAAGCAAGTCAAGCTCTGGGTCTCTACAATGTATATCTTGTCCAATGAATTCTTCAAATAAAATGGTGAACCGTTATCAAAATATATGTTTTTATTAAAAATATCTTATTAAATTTAAATAACATTTTGTATTTAATAAACATAATCACAAAACACGTCGTTAGATATTGTTAATTGTATCAAGATTTTACAACACTAGTCAAAATGATAAATAAATATTTAATAAAATATTTAAGATGGTGTCATAATATATCAAACTCAATGAAGTATAATTTTTAATGAAGGAAGTTAACAAAGATGAAAATACATGAAATGATATCATTTAAAATTTCTAAAATAAAATTACCCTTTTCACATTGAAATTCAGATATGTGTATAAAACAAAACAATTATAAATTAAAAACATTTAGATGAAAATAACCTTGTAAAATAATAAATGTTGATTAAAATAATTATAGGGTTATAGTGGTGGGAAAAGCCGCACATACTATATATATTAAAATAACATTCCATCCATATTTTTGTTGTAAAATTATCTAAGATAACTGTTTATATAAAGGAAAAATATACCTTTCATAATATTTTATAAAGATTACAAAAAGATTTTAAATAACACAAAAAATCATAGGAGTATAGTAAATACATTTTTTAAATAATTTTAGATAACATGGTAATTGAAAAAAGAGTGTTTCATGAAATTTTATATAAAAATGATTTTTTTAACAAGAATGCCTCACAAAAATATCATGTCTTTGAAGTGATAATTAATAAAATGATACAATTTTAATGATAAGCTATAAATCCACAAAATAAACATTAATGTCAATAAAATATAACCAAACCTCATTTTATATATTATATTAGCATGAAAAAAATAATATAAGAAGTAATTGGACACAATGAATGGAAATTGAGTAATGAAATATGTTTACGATGAGGAATTTGTTGGAACATATGATCCTTAAAAGTAATAATTGTCAAATGAAAAATTAAATACTATGAAGTAATGAGATTAATGTTATGATATATTAATGTTATGAAATTACTCAACTACAAAAGATGTGGTGAATATGGAGTATATCTTACAAAAGTAAAAGTGAGATGATAAACCATTATCTCTTATTTCACAATAGTTTATAAAAATTTATTTTCTTTTATAAAGTATTAAAGAATTAAATTAATTAATTATAAAAAATAATAATATCAATAATTCCTTCTATGATACTTTTGTAACATCTTATTAACCATTCATTAATAATATTTCACATTTTTTATTGATTTAGGTGTGTTAGTTTCATGGTTTCATGATTGGATCATCAGTGTAAAATTATAGAATTTATTTCTAATTGGAAATAAATCAAAAAAAAATTAAATTAATGATTATTAATGCAAAAAAATAATTTTATATAGTCCCATATATAAATTAAATATTTAAAATGTGGATGGTACAATTTATAAAATGTTAACGATAAATGTTCACATTATTTTGGTGGTTTTTACGACCATCATGAACTTGTTTGATTTTATTTAAGATTATGTATAAATATTAGATATATAAATTAATATAGGATTAAATATAAATTTAAAACTATTATTTATCTAGTTTAATTATTTTATGACCTTCTTATTAAGAGTATATATAGAATGAAAAATCCTTATTCATGGAGATCGTTAAGCACTATATTGAGGACAATGGTAATATTTTTTAGAATAAAAGAAGGTAAAAAATTTATAAATATAAGATTTCCCTCATAAACCTAAAATTATATTACTTAAATTACTATTTATTTATTATTACTTTATGGATTAAGGAGGTGAGGATATGGTAAATGAAGAAAATAAAATAAGATAGGTGGATTGAGATAATTACATATTGAATATCACCTCTTTGAATTATCCCTTGACAGCCATGAAATTAGAAATTTTCTAAAACAAGAAGAAAATATTTATGGTTTGAGTCAGTTATAGATGTTTTTGAATATATTTTTTCATAATAATTAATTTTTAGGAGTAACCAGTGGTCATGAGTAATATTTATAAGGGAGGAAGGCTGGTTTAATGTGATTAAAAAATTATTTTGTTATATTTTCAGCGAAAAAAATATGGGAGCAACAAATTACAAATAAGTATATTTAGTATTAATTTTTTAATTCTTTTATATTTTTGGGAAATATATTAACCAAAAAATGAAATTCATAGTTATTAGGTTTTTTAATATGTTACCATTTAACATTAATCAGTTTGATTATTTTTCCAATGATAACTAATTTCTTTACCATAATAATTTTATATAAATAAAAAAGAAAATGACCATAAAACATAATATGAACATTTTGATTCTAAATATGTAATTTTTTTTATAAACTAATTGATAGAATTATAAATTTTATATTTTAAACAATGCCTTCTCACACGATGAAAAAGTATGTTTTCAAGAAATGCATTTCTCATGAAAAACGAGACATAATATATTTACAGTATGGCTTTTGTTTATTAATATTTGAAAAGAAATTCATATTTAATTATATATTATATTTAAGTTTAATTAAAAAATTACCCATTGGGGATTATCTTAATTACTTTATAAGAAGATACATTATTTACTATAAAAATGATTTTTAAAAAATCAAGTTCTAAACCAAAATATATTTTGACTAAATAATAAAATATAATGTTTATTAAAAATTATATATGTGCAAGTTATATAGATATATTATACTTTTGTTGCACTAAACCATATTTCAAACATAATGGGGCATTCAAATTTATTAATTTTTCAAAATGAAATGATAATTTTTAAAAAATCGGTATTTTCACTATTCATTGGAAAATAAATATTTTTAAAAGATTTGAAAATAGTAAAAAAAAATATTATTGATATTATAAATTAAAATTAAAATTAAAATTTTTAATTTTTAATTTTTATTTATCAAAAAAATATTTATATTTATTTCCTTATAAAAATATATAAAACGTGGTTTTTCAAGAAAATATATAATTTTAGATGAAAATAACTATCCTGAAGTGTATGTGATTATATCCAAATTAAAATTAAATTAATAATAAATATGAAATTAATATTTTTCCTATAAAATGTTTAATCATATTCAAACATACAAATTTAATATCATGTTTATTAAAATGATGTTAAAATAATAATGTTTTGTTGTTTATTAAATATTGTTATTCTTTAAAACATAATATATCGAACATAATGTTATTTTCAAATATTTCCGTGTAATTTTCTCCGCCAATTGAATAAATTAAATCATAAAAATTTAAAATTGATATTGAAAGTTTTTTAGTTTATAATAGACTTGTGTAAATCCCACATTGCAATATGGGTTAATAAAACATCCACTTAAAGTGGGGGAGATGATAGTGAAATTGTCACCACAAAACGAGAATTCAAGATATGATAAAATTATTGGAATGTCAATATATGGAGATGGATGTGGATTTGATCAATATTTAACTAGTGTATAATTATAGAAAATGTTCTTGTAAGAAAAGATTCCTTCGCAAAAATAAAACTATGTGATGGGTTGAAAGGAAATTAATTTATCATAATGAAAGTTAAAGGAATATTATTTTTCATCCAAAATAATTTTCATATAATTAATGAATCCATTTTATTAATTGTGTTAGATGTAACGTCCCGGTTCTGCAAGCCACCCAGAGGTGCCCTGTACACGGTTGGTAACATGGCCTCAAACAAATTTCCACAAATGCCAGAGGCTTCCGACTAGCAACGAGGGCCTTGGGTTTGATAGTAGGGAAACAATGCCCTCATTGGCAGAGTACACTGCAGATGTAAAAACACATTAAATAGCGGAAGCCTTAAATATACAACAATAATAAACAACAGAAAACTAAACAACAAACAACTGGGGAACATATATATAGATATATATATGAAATGATGCATGATACATATGTCTAAGAAAGCAGAAAAACAAGTCACAATGCTGAATAAAATACTAAACCCAATTACATAAGAAAAATAGATTAGAAACTCCCCCGCATTGCAAGCCTCGGCTTGGTCCATTGCTCTCCTGCTCCAATGCAATCAAAAAACTGAAGTCGAAGGGCACTTTCACATTCCTATACCTGCAAAAATATAATCTGTTTGGGCCCAAAAGAATAACCCAAATAGGGTGTGAGACTAAATCCCAGTAGGAAACCACCCGAAGATCTGGTCCTAACAGTTAGTGAGCATATGGTAGGTAATAGTACATTAAGCAGTAAATAGTAAACAGTAAAAAGGATGATACAAAATAGTAAACAGTCCATATGTCAATAAGCAGTAGTGAAGAAAATAGGTAACCGCAAATAGGAAACCCTCTGGGAAGTACTCACATCCACCCCCTATGGTCCTATCCAAGAAGTACCAACAACACTATGGGAAGTACACTCAACCTAACCCCTCTAGTTTGGTCATAAGAAGTTATTAGACTCTCTGAGGAAGCACGCTGATCAATTTACCTTATAGTCTAAGGTATATAGGGACTCTCTAAGGTAGATCATGCGGTCTAATCCCCTTATAGCCCCAAGGTCTAGAGACTCTTTGAGGAATCTCACTCTGTCAATTCCTCTTATATCATCAATTCGAGCATTGACCCTCTCAGGAAGCTCACTCAGTCAATTCCTTCTATAGCCTGGAATGGTTTAAGGAAATTCAAGAAAAACATAGACTCTTCGAGGAAGCTCAATCGGTCTACCCCCGTATAGTCAATAAAGCTCAAGACTCTATGCGGAAGCTCACTCGGTCTATCCTTCTGTAGTCTATAAAATCCAAGACTCTTTGGGAATCTCACTCAGTCTATCCCCTAGAGTCTATATTGTCCAATACTCTCTGAGGAAGATCACACATTCTATCACTTTATAGTCTATAGCACCAGGTTCTCATGGCCCCATTACATTTGGTCCATAATAATGATACAAGGCTAAAGAAAACCTACATAGTTACTTGGAAAAAAAGACTATAACATAACAAGCATGTCAGAGAACAACACTCCATTTTACGGTCACACGACATGAAAAACAGGAATAACGACCTAATGATGAACAGAGACCAAAAGGTCATAAACAGAACAAGGCATGGGAAAAACATCCAAGCATAGCAATTATCCTCATATGTATCAAAATTACCTCTACACAAGTATACAAGCGAGGAAGGAAACAACAGGGTAAAAATAGTTAACACACAATACCCCGTTCAAGGGTATTGGTGGAAATTGCACATAAAAATCAAAGACCTCGAATGGAAAGGAACAAACCACCTACCTTGATTCATGGAGATCGATATAATTGAACCACAAGGCTTGAATCACCTTAGAATGTTGTATAACTACGAAAATACACAAAATGGTCAACACAAGATAACTTTCAAAAAATGAGGAATTGGAAAACGATGCTTTATAAGAAGGAAGAGCTTACCATTGTGGTTCCAACACAATCGAAAACGGTCGATACAGAGAACAGACAGAGGCTTAGATGCTCAGAGGACATTCGCGGCCGTACAGGACAATCTCGGTTGAAGAAGCTGGAGAAGAAGCATGTTATGGTGATTAGGCATGACCCTGACAAGTTTAATGAAAAAAAGTAATTACATGTCATGTACTATTGGAGTACATGGCATGTACTATGATTTTCTGTACTCTTATTTAAGTATCCTCCACATAACCCCACATGACCTTGTGTGTGTCCCATACACGGCCAATATATGGCCTCACACGACATCAATGTACAAGCCGTGTACATCAAAAATTTGCAGAAACTCATCCTTTATAAATACTCCAGAAAAATGAAAAACATACCTGAAAAGAAGCCCTGGGTTCTTACACATGACCACCTTAAAGAAATTCTTCCCCAAATTTCCATAGCGAGGCGTAGAAGAAGAAACCCTGAACAGCTCCGACTACTACGATCGTACATCATCCTCCCTCTCTTAGGTCTCATCCTGCACTCGCCTGTGCTACCATATCACCCATACTAGAGGAACATACCGACCATTGAAAACCTTCATTATGCGAACAAAAATCCCAATGGGATGCTCAAAAAATAATGCATCCATGTCGAGCTCAGCCTCGTCTGGAAGAAAGACATGAGATGTGTCTAAAAAGTAATGTCGTAACTGAGAAACGTGGAAGAATTATTACATATCCTATTACCTCTGAGGTAAATAAATCCGACAGGAAGCTGACCTAACTCTCTCCAACACCTAAAATGGCCCGACCTATAATGGTGAAAGCTTACCATGTGTCTGAATCCTCTTGTGTCCCAACCTCAGTGTGACACATAGAAAAACCTGATCCCCGACCTCGAACTCCCGAGGTCATCCCCGATGATCCGCATGAGACTTCTGTCGAGACTATGCCATAGCCATCCTCATTCGAATCATCCCTATCTGCTCTGAGGTCTCCTGAACAAGACGGGGTCCCAGCATAGTTGCCTCTCATGCCTCTATCTAGCATATAGGTGAACTGCACGGCCTAAAATACAAAGCCTATTAAGGTTCCATCTGAATAGTTGCATGAAAATTGTTGTTGTAGGAAAATTCCACAAGAGGTATATGCTTCTCTCAAGAACCTATAACGTCTAGGATGCATTCTCAAAGAAAATCATCAAGCACTTGAATTGTATGCACAGACTGGCAATCTGTCTGGGGATGGTATGATGTGCTCAAAAGTACCTATGTACCCAAAGCCTTCTGATGCCCCTACCAGAACCAAGAAGTAAAACACACATCTGTTTCTAAAACAATGGAGTGTGGAACTCCATGTAGACATAAAATATCTCGTATGTACTACTATCCCAGCTAATCATCACTGATGGTCTCCTTGATCAGCAAGAAGTAAGAAACCTTCATGAGTCTGTCAATGACCACCCACACTGTGTCGTTACCTAGAGGATACCTCAGTAAACAGGTCACGAAATCCATCGTGACATCATTCCACTTCCACTCCAGAATGGGAAACTACTACAAAAGAATTGCTGGTAGGTGATTCTCCACATTCACCTGCTGACAAGTGGAACACCTCATGATAAAAAAATAAACATCTATCTTTATACCTCCCCACGAATACTGGCGGTGTAGATCATGATACATCTTGGTGAGGCTAGGTTGAACTACCCAAACTGAGGAATGAAATTCCCGCATCAGCTCCTCGTGTATGTATTCTGGCACCCATACGCATCCCTAAAAACGAAAGGTCTCATCCTCACCCACTTTCCATCCAGGAAGAGGGTCCTCTCCTGACACACTCTCCCGAAGGACTAGGTAATTTGAGTCTGATAGCTGCCTCCTCTGAACCCGATCAAGAATTGTAGAGGTAACAGCTACAGAAGATAGAAAGTTCTACCCCTGTCAGTCATGAAATTCCAAATTCATCTCAGAGAACAGAGCCATATGCTGCCACTCACTACTGACCTCTTGAACTGCCTGTATCTAATTTCTCCGGCTAAACGCATCAGCCACTACGTTGCCCTTTCCCGGTGTATAGGAAAGATCAATGTTGAAGGACTGAAGGTACTAGACCCACCTAAGCTGTCTCAAATTCATATCACGCTGAGTGAAGATGTACATGAGAGTCTTCTGGTCAGAAAACACCACAAAGTGCTATCCCATAAGATAAGGCCTTCAACATCGTAAGGCATGAACAACAGCTGCCAACTCTAGATCGTGTGTCGGGTAATTCCTCTCATGTGGAATCAACTGTCGAGAATCATATGCAACGACTCCATCTACCTGCATAAGTATAGACCCAAGACTGATACCTGAACCATTACATTAGACCGTATATCTCTTGCCCGACTCTGGATAGACTATTATCAGTGCTGGCGTCAACCTCTCTTTCAGCTCCAAAAAGGCTGACTCACAAGAATCTGACCATAAGAGATTTTCCCCTTTCTTGGTCAAAACTGTTAGCTATGCTGCTAGGTGTGAATAGTCTTATATAAAACCCTGTAGTATCCATCAAGCCCAAGAAAACTCTATAACCCAAAGAGATTCAATAGATGCTCCTAGGAAACTACAACTCTCACTTTCACTGGGTCTACTGATACTCCTATCTCTGAGAAAAAATGACCCATGAAGTTAATATAATCTATCCAAGTGGCATTTCGAGAGGTTCTCATATAACTGATGCTCTCTTAGTGTACTCAGAATGATCTCAAGATGGGTAGCATGGTCGTGTCGAGTGTGAGAGTAAACCAAGATGTCGTCCACGAAAACCACCAAAAAGGAATCTAATATTGATGGAACACTTGGATCATCAATTCCATCAACACTGTAAGCACGTTCGTGAGACCGAAAAACACAACCAAATACTTGTGATGACCATACCTACTCCAGGAAGATGTAATAGGTATATCATATGTTCTAACACGCATCTTATGATAACCAAATCTCAAGTCAATCTTCGAGAACACTCGGGCTCATAGAAGTAGATCCAAGAGTTCTTCGATCCTCAGTAAGGGATATCGGTTCTTGAACATCAACTGGTTTAGATTCCAATAATCCACAAAAATCCTAAGGGTGTCATCTGCCTTCTTCTCAAATAGGACAGGAGTACCCTAATGAGAAGTACAGGGTCAGATGAAACCATTTTCCTACAACTCCTCCAACTGCTTCTCGAGCTCCTGCAACTCAGGGTTACCCATCCTATAAGGAGGAATGGAAACCTGTTCCGCTCCTAGAATGATCTCAATCGAGAAGTCTACATTAGACTCTAGAGGAAAACCTGAAAAGTCCTCTAGAAATAAATCTCTGAAATGATCCACCACTGAAGGAAAGTATAATTGTGAATTCTCCTAGTCATCTAGATAAAGACTTGCAATCTGGGCTGTAACTCCTCATCGCCCATGATGCTCGGGTCCTGCCCGACTTGCATGGACATCCCACTCGCCACTATGAAGAAAGGATCCACCCTCTGGTGATACGAAACTCACCCTGTGGTGATAGAAATCGATGAATTCCTGGAAGGGTACTAAACAGTCCATTCCGAGAATTAAATCATAGCTCGTCATCTCTAGGACATAGAGGTCTCATAAGAAGTGACTGAATGCAAGCTCAAGAGGGAACTCTTTGCACTGATGTATTCTAACCTCTCTAGTCCGCAATGGTGTGTCTAGAGTCATCGTAGCAATAGAGGAAAAGTTGCTGAGCCCAAGGCTCTCCACAACTGCAACAGAGATAAAGCTATTTGTAGAACCACTATCGAAAAGATTTGATTATAAAACTGAGGCTAAAAGGATCAAACATCGAACTATGGAAGGTCTGGGATCCAACTACTGATGGGTCTACTCCACAAGAAAAATTTTGGAATGTACCGTGGACCTGAGACCTTAGCTGGCCACTCTCATCAGATCCACTCTACAGTCGCGGGTAACCTGGTGACTGAACACCGCGACTGCGACCACCACCTCGTCCCGCAAGGCCGGATGAACTCCAGTTCCCAGATTGGTGAGAAACTGGAGATGAATCTCATGAACATAGGGTTATAGAAGAACCCTTACCACCAGCTATTGGTGATAAGATCTGACAAAAACACTGAATATGGCCCATCATTCCGCATGATTGGCACTCCATCGGGTCTCTCTGGCATTGATGCCAGGTATGTCGGATCCTCATGCCCTAGTAGCATACTACCTGGCTTCCCGAAGATACATTCCACCTACTATTATCTCATCAAGAAGACTCCCTGTGACGCTTCCTGCTATCAGTAGGAGTAACACTGGCTTTGGATGTCGAACTGCCCTGGCTCACTACTCCAGAATCCCTCAGATTGCGCTCTGTGATCAGTTCCTGGTTGATGATATATGATATCAAAGTCAACTAGATGATGATCACCTACGATTGAATGTCGTTACTTAGACCATCTTTGAAAATACATGCAAGGAACAACTCATCGCCTCTTGGAAAAGGCGTGAAATGCTGCTGCTTAGTAAAGCGAGATGATTACTCCATAACCAAAAGATTACCCTCCTTCAGTCTGATAAAATCCTGGGCTCGATCGACCTTCAAAGTCTTTGGGTATAAGTAATCGTAGAAGATGCACCAAAACTCTTCCCACGTCACACTCTGTGGGCATCCTGATTGCAAGATCACCACACACCACTTCTTGGTGGATTCTCAGAGCATATAGGAAGCGAGCTTTACCCTCTTCTCTGGGGGTATGTCCATATGTTAAAAAAATGTCATTGTGAACTCTAGCCACGACTCTACAGCCTGAGGTCCTCCATCCCCTGAGAAATTATGAGGATGATCCTGCTGAAAGACCCACATCAACTCTGCCATCGATGGGGCAAGAGGAAGCGCTCCCTGGAAGGTCTGCACTATCATCAGAAATTCTTCCCTAAACTGCGAATCGACACCTGCAACTGGTATAACTGCTTGTTCAAAGGCTGGCACAGCAGGAGGATCTGCCGGAGGTCCCTGATCGGCCATATCCTGTGTCTAATAACCGTCTGGAAGCTGACGTACAACTGAATGATGACTCTGTGGCATAGCTCTGAAAGGTCAAAAGCATACCTTAGATCAGGATTATTAAAGACTGAGAAGACATGAGTACAAGACAGGAACAGGAGAAGAAAGCATTCAAGTTTTAAAAAACATGACTACACAATGAGTATAAAAACTACATGACATGTTCTTTTATGCCATTCACATGGGCGTATAATTTGTCCACAATTGGTCATTTAATGCCCCAACCACACGACGTGTTGTCCCCACACACGACGTGTATTTGAACTCTATTCCCCTGCTAGAGTCTACTTACATGGCTAACCCACACTGTCCTCTTAATCCAAGACTACACGACGTGTTCACGAAGGACACGACGAGTACTGGGCATGGTTTCAATGACACATGTTGTTATTTACATGGCGGACTACACTGTTCACTCTAAACGGCGTGCTCCTTGAGAACACATCGTGTACTTGAAGATTTTACCTGACCTGTGTTGTTCGTGACACGACTGGGTACTTCGGTTACATGGCACGATGTGTGATAACAGGACACGACATGTAGTGTCTATGTTTCATCTATCCATGTCAAAGACACACGGGTAGACACATGATCACTAACACACGACATGTTCTTGATGATTTTTCATAACCCCGTGTTTCTTCCCACACAGTCAGTGACATGGCTTAAAAAACACACAACGTGTATTCAAAAATTACATGTTGTGTATTCTGGGGTTTTCAGGGAAATAGCTCAGAAACTACTCCGAAGCCCAAAAAACACATGAAAAAGAGTTAAGGTGCCAAATTGAGAACCGTGAGGGCCCATACTCCCCGCGAATCAAATTTTGGAATCTTATACATGTTATAACAAGGAAACAAGGCAATGATCCACCAAATTCTAGTCCGTGAGGGCCCATAACACCTCAAGAGCCATTGTTTGGCATCAATATAAGAAAAGTACTATACAAAGAAATTCTCTATCAAACATCATAGATTTTATCAAAGAATCTATCACAACAGCATGCATAATCTACACAATGTCTATTAGAACAACATGCAATCGCTAATGCATGCTAGATGGCATGCCAAGAATGTGTGGCATGTGATTTCTAACATGTGCCTATTTGATGCATGAGATGGCATACCCTCGTCTCATCGGGTTACGATAGATATAGAACCATAATAACAACAATTTTAATAGCACAAAGCATGTGAATCAACCAACGGTGAAATCAAATCAACTGTAAAAGTGAGAAACAGTAAAATTGAAATAAATGAGGTAGTATGGATGTTCCCTGCACATAGGATAGCTACTCCTGGGCACAACTTATTACCAAGTACCTATTCCATCCTATCCCCGACTATAGGGTCCAAATAGTAAGTCAATAGAAAATAAGTCCTTTGATACCACTTTGTAACGTCCCATTTCTGGAAGCCACCAAGAGGTGCCCCCGTACCCTGTTGGTCACATGGCCTCAATCACATTTCACTGAATGATAGAGGCTGCCGACTAGCAGAAAGGGCCTGGGGTGTGATAGTGGGGAGACTATTCCCACATTGGCAGAGTACACAGTGGAAGTAAACAACACATACAATAGTGGATGTAGTAAATATCCAACAATAGTAAACATCATAAAACTAAAAATTAAACAATGGGAGTACACACATATATATGAAATGATTCATGATACATATTTATAGGAAAGAAGCACAACAAGTCAAAATGCTGAATACAATACTAAACACAAGTACAAAAGAAAAACAGTTATGCAACTCTTCAGCATCGCAAGCCTCAGCTTGGTCCCATGCTCTCCTGCTCCAATGCAATCAAGTACCTGAAGTCGAAGGATTCTTTCCCGTGTCTATACCTGCGGCAATATAATCTGTTTGGGCCCAAAATCATGACCCAAACTTGGTATGAGAATAAATCCCAGCAGAAAACCACCCAAATATCTGTGCCTAATAGTTAGTGAGCATATGTCACATAATAGTATAGTAAGTAGTAAACAGTATACTGTAAACAAGATGATACACAACAGTAAACAATCCAATGGTCAATAAGCAGAATTGAAGCAAACAACTAACCAAAAACAAGAAACCCTCTAGGATATACTCACAGCCATCCCCTCTGCTTTTATCCAAGAAGTACCAACTACCCTCTGGGCTGTACACTCAACATAACCCCTCTTGTTTGGTCATATGAAATTATAAGACTCGCTAAGGTAGCACACTCAGTAAATTCCACTAATAGTCTAAGGTAGTCAGGGACTCTCTGAGGTAGATCACACAGTCTAATCCCCATATAGCCTCAAGGTATAGAGACTCTCTATGGAAGATTACTCGGTCAATTTCTCTTATAGCCTTAGGTTTATCATAGAATCACTGAGGAAGCTCACTCAATCAATTCCTCCTATAGCCTGGAATGGTTTAATGAAATTTAATCAAAACACAGACTCTCCGAGGAAGCTCACTCGGCATACCCTCGTATATTCTATAAATCTCTAGACTCTCTAAGGAAGCTCACTCGGTCTATCCTCATGTAGTCTATAAGATTCAAGACTATCTAGGAAGCTTACTCGGTCTATAACCTATAGTCTATAATGTCCAAGACTCATTGAGGAAGCTCACTCGGTCTATCCCATTATAGTCTATAGAACCAGGTTCTCACGGCCCTGTGCCAGTCAGTGCATAATAATGATATAAGGGCAATATAAACCTACAGAGATTCTTGGATAACCAATCTATAGAATAATAAGCATGATAGAGAAAAACACTCTATCATGTGGTCACAAGGCATGGAAAAAAGATATAACGGCCAAAGGCTGAACAAGACCGAAATGTTGTAAATAGAACAATTCATAGGGAAAACATCCAAGCATAGAAATTATCCCCATACATAACCAAATTAAATCTACACAAGCATACATGCAAGGCAGGAAAACAATAGGGATAAAATATTAAACACGCAATACACCGTTCAAGGGTGTTGGAGGAAATTGCACATAAAACTCAAAGACCTCAAATGGAAAGGCACAAACCACCTACCTTGATGCTACGAGATCAATATACATGAACCATGGGGATTTTATCTCCTAAGAATTTCGTAGAAATATGAAAATGCACAAAACATTCAACTTACAATCACATTTAAAAGAAAAGGAACTGGAAAATGATGCTCTAATATAAGTAAGTGCTTACTACTGCAGTTCCAACACAATTAACAGAGGTAGATTCAGAGAACGAATGTAGGCTCGAGGGATCGGAGGAGATTCATAGTCGTACATGATTCTCTCGGTCGAAGAAGCTGGAGAATAAGAATGTTCTATCAATTAGGCACGACCCCGGTGTGTTTAATGAAAAAATATAAAGTACATGATATGTACTTTTGGAGTACACGGTGTGTACTAGGATTTTCTATACTCCACATTAAGAGGCCTCTACATCACCCCACACGACCGTGTGTGTGTCCTGGACACAGATTGCATATAGCCTCACGCGGTATCGAAGTACACGATGTGTACTTATAATGTACACAGCGTATAGTTCAAAAATTTCCAGAAACTCCTTATTTCTCAAAAACTCCAGAAAAAGGAAAAACTTACCTTAAAAGAAGACATGGGTTCTTACATTAGAGAAATGGGAAATATATCTACCTTATAAGTATTTTTTCATCCTTTTAACAATTTACAACTCAAACTCATGTTTTACCCAATAGGGAAATCAACCATTACTCCTTATAAAATTTAAAAAATATAATATTTTTAAAATCATATATGGATCCTAAAATGGACATACCCTAAATATATCATACCACTTAAATAAATATTTTTTTTACTAAAAACTAGGACTTAAAATAGTCTATTTCAAGGTGATGCACTATTTCCACCCTTAAAATGTGGGTTTAGGTCTCACAAAATTTTTAGATTTGATAGTTTTTCTTCCCAACCATTGGGTTTTCCTTATTATAAATATTTATTAAATTAATCCTCATAATATTTTTAAAATAACATTAATGTATTTAACATTATCAAAATGTTTTTTCGTCAAATTTTATCACATACTTTTGATTTCTAATTCCCATTTTTCATCATTTATTTATTGAAAAATTGGTAAATTAGTAAAATATTACATAGTGATTTCATCACTTACCCAAAAAATTAAAATAAATAATTATATTATTTAGGATGTACTAAAATTTAATTTTAACAAATTATTTGATCAATAAATAATATAAATTCATAATGCTTGTCTCTAACTATGCTCCAAAATAAATATGGCCAGAAGATGTTGTCCAATATTCATAAATATATTAATATTTAAAAACTCATCAATGTTTAAATTAAACTATTTCATAAATGGTTATCCTCATTTCACTTACAAATGTTTAAGATCTAAATATTTTAAAATATGGTTTTTGAATAACCAAAATTAACTTATTATTAATCTTTAATAAACATGAAGTATATCTCTATCATCACATAATGAAAAAATAGACTCATTAATCTGGTATTATCTAGAATCATAGTATTGATCTAAATTAACAAAAATACTTATTGAAAACATACATGATTCCCTATTTCATATGTAAATGAATGATTATTGTATATTTTCCTTACACTAAAAAATTATATCATCACTATTAATTTTAAAATTGAACACATTCTCAAATAATTATTAATTATATCCATAGTAGTAAGTACTAACTAATTTTCATTATCCATGTCAATAATTTCTTCATCTAAAAATCATTACCTCAACAACATGAACATATTAATGTTTATCCTTTGTTGAAATAAATGTTTTCAAATAAAACATCATTCAAATTAATCACATTTTATTCAAATTTTTACCAATCTACATTTGATTCCAAATCCATAATGAAAAGTATTGTAGTAGAATCTTGAACTGTTTCATAAATCTAATAAAGATAATGTCCTATGAAATATATCCTAGATAAATAAACCAGAATAATAATTATTCCATTTTTTATTTATTAATTTCATAATAATAACATTTACATGTCAAATTACTATTAGGTATATTCCTTTTAATAATTGGGTATTTACTTGTATATTTTCCCTTCTCCAAACAATAGTCACATTGCAAAATGGAAAATTCATTCCTTCAATATAATCATGTGAATTTTGGCCTTATCACAACAATTGAGGAAAAAAACTTTTTTTATGAATGTTCCAATTTGTTTCCATTAGAAATTATATATGTTGGAATATAATTCAATCCATTCCCTCTACATTCAACATTTCCCCTACCATACTCTTCATATATTTCATAATATCAAAACTAAAACACATAGATAATTATGTCACCATGTTGGTTATAAATGATAATATGTACTTATATGATGTGATAGAAATATTTGGGAGAATAGTTCTCTATGAATTATTTTACTAAGGAAATTCATTATATGATCATTCTTATAAATTGGATAATGTGTATTGATTAATTTCTCATTCCTTCCACTAGGATCCATTTCTAAATAATCTGATACACCAGATTAGATCACAATTTTATCAAATATAATGTATAATATCATTAATATACATTATTTAAATTGAATATACATCTATAATAAATCCTTATATCAATATTTTGTTCTTTTTTGGGAGATTTCCAAATTACATCACATGGTTTAATTCTCAAATATATATTTTCATAAAATAAATTCCCATGAATACCATGGAAAATAATTTTATGCCCACTAAAAATTCCTCTATCCTTTTATCCAAGAGTAATTGGTTTCATTATTACATTATCATATGAGTAATGAAGTATCATCCCAATGGACTAAAAATACCGTACTTTTTTAAAACATTATACATACTTTAACATTATATTGAAAATGGTAATATAAAATTAAACTTATAAAATACATAGATAATACTAATATTATTATATCTAATTTCTGCATATCAATCATAGTAAACATCATCGAATACTGGGGAAAAATAAAATATAAGAAATGGGTGAGCTCAAATTCTATGTAGTGGGTGAGTAAAATGGAAGCTATTTGTAAAAAATAATAACAATTATGAAAATTTAAACCACTAAAATATTAACCTTTTAATCAATTACAATGCATTAAATGGATCTAGACATAATATCATAGTGAAAATACGGTAGATAATAATAACTAAAATAATAATGATCAAAATTATCAATCACTAGATCCTATGATCTAATTAATCATGGAACCACTACCATTAATACCATTCATAAAATGGTTTTAAAAGTAGTAGGTAATAAATATTAGTTTTGGTCTAACAAATTGTCTCAAGGCGACCATTGAGGCTGATAGGGTCTATCTATAACAAGTACCCACCAATGTATTTCACGTCAAAATTAACACTCATATTAAAAAAAATGAAACATAATCATAATAAAATTCTTTATATAGTCAACAAAAAGAATCATTAATAGCATTCCCCATTTAGTAAACACAATCATAACCTCTCTAGTGTTATATGGTAAATGGTAAAAAATAGTACATCCCCTGTAAAATTGTTCAACAACAATTTAGTAAAATTTTTAAGATGGTATCATATTATATCAACCACAATGAATCATAATTTTTTTTATAATTCTATTAAAATTTTTGAAAGTACCTTAAATGTGATCATTGAATAATTCTAGAGGAAAATAAACTTTTTACATTAATAATCACTTATGATCAAAATTATTAAAAATTAGAAAAATTAATATGTTCCCATAAATTAACCATTTAATCATTGAAAGGATTATTTAATTAATTATGGAATTATGATTACTGGAAAATATTTTCACGCTGTGTATTTTAAAAAAAATCGTTCAATATTTTTTCATTAAACTCTCATGTAACCTTCTTTATAAAATGAAAAAATATACATTTATAACCATTTTCAAACCACTAGAAAATTTGTATAAATGTAATTAAAAATTAATATGGGACGATTTAAGTCATCTTTGGAAACAATTTTTAAATCATGTTTTTGGAAGAAATAGAGAGTTGTACGGAAAATATGAAAAACACAATTTTCTAAAAACTATATCAAAAAAAAATCATATCATTTATGTGAGGATTAATAAAATTATTAGGTTATTTTTATAAAACAAATATATCCGCATAAAACAACTGAAAATGTGAAATAATTTAGTCATAATTCATTTCCAATAAAAATATTCTCTAGAAAAAATCAATGATGTAAAAGTTAATCCACACGAATGAAAATTGAGTAAGGAAATATCTTGTGATTTTGTAATCAGTCAAAACATGTTGCTCATATAAGTAATAATTATCATATTAAAAATTTAAAATCATGATGATAATTATATTCATGATATTATATATCAATGGTTAGTATATATAGAATATACACAAAAAATTATTTGGTTAATAAGGCATATATAATACCTAAGTAAAAGTGAGATGAAGAATACAATCATCATGTTTCCAATGATTTTGTGTACTATAAACTCATATATGATGGTTTAAATGGTATTATTAATTTATTAATTAAATATAATATTATTCATAATACATTATCTAATACATTTACAGCATCTTATAACCCTTTCATTAAAAATTTCTCTTTATTATTTTCATGTTTATTGGGTTCATGGGATCATGATTGGTTCATTATTTTTATGATTATGGACATTCTAGTAAATTGGAAATAGAACACCAGAAGTGAAATGAAATGGTATTGATGAACATAAAATATTTTTAATTGTATACTATATCATGTTTTGTTAGGACATGATGATGATTCATTTGATAATATGTAAATGATAATTGTTTGCTTTATTTTGGCTGGTATTCCAACCATCATGAACATGATTCTTTTTACCCAATATTATGTATTTATATTACTACCAAAACATGAAGGAGGATATAATATAACATTTAAAATAATAATTAGATACATTATATGTTTTATAACTAGAATAGAATATGGTATAATAAAACAAAATGTCATTTTTCATAGAGACAGCTAACCTCCACAATTTTTGAAATGGCCTCATTTCTTCGAAAAAAAAGTATGTAATAAGCATGATGGATATAATTTATTTATATATATATATATAATTTTATATTTTCTACAATATTATGTATTTATTATTCCTTCATGGAATAAATAGAGAAGAAAATATATAATATGAAAATAAAAAAAGAGGTTGTTTGAGAAAATTACATGTTGTATATCACGTCAATAATTTATCGATTAAGGAACATGGAATTGAGAATTTGGTAAGAATAAAAGAAATCTTATATTGGGAGAGTGTGGAGGAAATGGTTTGTTATATATTTATGGAGCTTTAAGACTTTTTTGGAAAATGGGGTGGCGAGGAGGTGTATTTATACAAAAATGGGGGTGGTTTCAAGTGGTTAACTAATGATTATTATATATATAAAGCCAACCATATTTGGGTGAAATTAAATACATATAATATTATTAATAAATATTCTTTTAAATTAATTATATTCTTGATAAATATATAATCATACATTTTAATGTTGTATTAGTTTGGTATTTTTGTAATTTTACTTTAAATTTTGTCTATTTCATTATTTTTCTAGCATTGAGGTAAATATTTGTTTACCATTGATAAATTTTAATTCCTAAAAATAGTATTAAAAACTAATAGGGACCTTATGATTCCAAATTTGTTATCCATTTTCTTATTTCAATTCAATTAATTTTAAAAAATATATACAAAAAACATTAACAAGTGATAACAATTTATGTTTTCAAAAAGTTAATTTATCAAAGAAAAAATGATTTTATATGAACTCTATGACTAATAATTATCATTTTGTTGAAAAAAATATTATTTAATGATTTGTAATATATAAATTTTACTTTAATCGTTCCTGATTCTTATTTACTTTAATTACATAAAATAGAAGAAACATTATGACCTTTAAAATAGTTTTTAGATAAATACACTTTTCAATCCCCATAAGAATCATACTCTAAAATAAAATATAAAGATGATTAATTTTTTTATGTGGATGAAATATGACTAAAAATAGTTATGATAACTAAGACAATATTATAAACCTAACTATGCTTTTAACTTGTTTAATTTATGGAAACGAAATGACATTCTTACATAAATCGATACTTATTACAATTAACTAAAAATTAATCATTTCAGAAGTTTATAAAAAATCATCATAATATATTTGAATATTTTATGAATCCAAAATATATGATTTGTTTTTCAAATAAAATTTTTAAAACATTTATAAATTACTAATATTTTTTTCTCATATAAATAAATAAAACACACTATTTCAAAAAAATATTTTTTTAATAGTAATATATTTTTACTAAAAGTTATGTTTTGATTATCTAGGAATAGTTAAAATGATATATAATAAAATATTCAAATTTATTTCATAATATAGTTAATCATATTCACACAATAAGATTTAACATCTAATTTATTTTTGTTGGGGTAAAATAATAATATTTTTTAGTTTGTTTATGATCTGTGTTTCGTGGAATTTAAGATAGAAAACAAAGTGTTTTCTGAATATATTTGGGTGTTAAATTGCTTATTTGGAAATAATGAAATATATAAATACTTCTTTTTATTCATTTTAATTGAAATAATTGACTATATATATGTCAAAAATATATACTTCAAGGAATGATTGACCTTCATATTTATTTTCACCACCTCCTAACATAGTTGGTCATGGAGATATGATAAAATAATTCATTTTAATTTCATGATATTATAAATTTTTAGTATTAACTATTTAGTAATCAATTGATTTAGTTCATTCAAAACATTTACCTTTAAATAAATCATTAAAAATTAATGAACTAAATCCTTAATTATCAATTATTTCAATGTATTGACATTAATAATTTATATTCTACTTATAAAATTTAAATATTTCAATAAAGAATGTATATTGGAACCTAATTATTTTCTTTATTATAACAATATAGTAGTATTATAACTAAACAACCTCATTATAATTTTTTATACATAGTAGGATCAAATTTGGGTTGGTTTTACCACATATATAAACAATAATTTTCATTTATAACATCGATGATTATAATAATTTATTTACTAGTGTTATTTTAAATAAATATGTAAATAATATTTTTGGAATTTGGAAGGTTTATATCAACATTTAAAATATTAATTAATAAAAAAATTGGTTTGATAATAATAACTAAAACATCATCATCATAAAGTTGATCTATGTAGATTGTACTTAAAAACCCATAGAATGAGATTATACCTTTATAAATATTGTAGAACATGTATTGTAGTAAAATCAATTATCATTCAATGATGTAATTTGTAACATGAATTAATACAAACATCATTTTAATGATACATGTTCAAATTGATAAATATTATTTTCCCCTAATATTGGGAATATGTAAAATCTAACTGAAATTAATATGTATACAATGTTTCAGGAACCGACACACTATGGCCCACCAATAGAGTTTTATGTCATGTGTGAAATCCCAAAACATCCTAAATAAGCTTATAACCAATTTACTAGAATTGATTTGGAAAATCACTAATACAGGGAAGGCCAGAGTATAATGTCTATGTAGACATGGAAACATATACATACAAAATTATAATATGAAATAGATAATAAAAAATGACTGAACATTAATGAAAACATTTAATCCCATGTGAATGTATGAAAATGTTTATTAAAATTGAATGAAATAATAAAATCTCAATATAATATTAATGGTGTATAGCATACTTATAAAAGTCGGACATCTATAATAGAGCATCTCAAGCAACCAAATATTGTCTTTCTAGTACAAATAAAATCCATCATTTATTGATCCTCCTATGACTCTATTGGAAGTATTTACATCTGTATAAAAAAAATGTATAGGATGATAGTATATATGTGATATTAAAAACATATATAATTGGATTCAACAAAATCAGAAATACACAATGAATAAAGAGATAGAGAAATGATGATCAGAAAAAAAAATTTGTCGATCCAATAATAATAAAATCAAAACCCATATAATATCATATTTAAAAACAATGTCTAAATATAATACCTTGTACACATATCCATTTTTTATATCTTGAGGAACCATGGTATCATTCATCCCAGAGTACCCGCCCTTAGTTTATTCTAACACTAATAGTTCTAATTTTAGAGGTTGTTCTCCTCATCCCTTCCCCCCATTTAATATAATTTTGGAAATACTTTAAGTAGATACATTGGTATGTGAAAAAATACATTGCATGTGAGGGATACCTAACCCTATAAGGAATAATCCACTATAAAGTGGATCACACACCCTGGATGTAGGTTATGGGGTACCTAATCTATATAATTAATTGATGACCAAAAATCACACACCAAGACAAATCAAGGCCTACATGAAACTATCCAAAAAAACATATAGTGGGGATAAATCATCATATACTCTAGATATACTTCAAAACTATTCCATAATTTGGATGTAATTATGATTTAAACCCATACTAATATTTTAAATGAGATAATGGTGTCATGTTATCCATATTTATATTTAATGGTTGAAATATATTTATAAAGAATTAACATGGTTTCAATATATGAATTGTATTTCCCATGATTATACCAATTTATTATGGCCTCTGACCCCATACATTATCCAATTTCTTGTACTCCTGCTATTCATGGGTACATTGGTCATATTCTTTTACACTATATATATAATTGTTTTTATAACGAGTGAAAAATATATGATAATTAGATAATCTTTTGTATAAAATGTGAACAGTCCTCATATTATGTGATATTTATAACTGTGTATAAATCTTGCTTCCTACAGAAGGGGGATCGAGACAGTGCCTCATGTTCTGATATAAATTCTGTGCATACCATTATTTCAAATAAATCTATTTACTTTAGGAATCTACAACTACATGCACCCACCACCTATTCCATTGTGATTTATTATATAGAACTCATATACAAATTTAAGGATCATACAATATCACAAGTGGGTTTATTCTTATAACCAATTAGTATTAAGTTTTTCATCATCATGCTCCTAAAATATCCTCCTTGGTATGGATCATGAAATCCCTATCTTCTACACCGTCATAAAAAAAAATCAAAATAATAATAAAACCATGGTAACATCAATCCCAAATTTAAAAAATGACCATAATCCAATGGACCAAAGATCAATTTAATAATAATTGGTTAAATAATATTCTATTACCATATGTAAAATTATATTTTTATAATGATTTTTGGATGAATGGATGGATAAAATATTAAAAAAATTAGGAAATAAAATTTTCAATTCTTCATATTTTCCATAAATAATTAATACAAGATTCAATGAATGTGGATGAAATTTTTTTGTCAAAAATAATGAATATTCTCCAATAAATAAAAAATCATGATGTGTATTATTTTTTAAATTCATAAATTTCTGTTTTATATTATATACATAATTTTTTGGTGTTAATTCAAATTTAAAAATTATCTACCAATATATCTAATAGATTAGTGATGAATGAAAATTTTCATCAAGGATTTTGTGAGATATATGAAGTCCATTGAAGAAGAAGTTCGTAAATACGATATTTTTTTGGAATATCCTGAATTACTACCATCTACTGGAATCTCTAATATCACATCCTATCATTATCCCTATAGTAGTTGTCCTTAAAACATATTGGGTTACGTGAAAACACTAGTGTTTTCTATAGAATGTTTAAAAGTTTATTAATTTTTTTAGGTGAATCATTAAATAGACGACAAATAAATACATAATTTTACTTCATTTATTATTCATAATCCCAGTTTGAAGAAACAATCTTCTAAATTCCAATTACACCCAACCTTATTCAATAGTTATAATAAAACCCATGATTCTGATATAATGGAGGTCGAAGTTTCCCCATTCTAGACAAATTACGATAAGTATTTTATTATTTACCAAATAAATACATAATAAATATAATAAATATAATATTTTTATTATATAAAAATTAAGACCCCACAACCCATAGAACCCACACAGACATTGTTCTATTCTTTATAAATATAATACAAAATATTGAATAAGTTTTACATCAAGAATTTAGAGTCAGTACATAATGATTCTAAATAAAGAGTTAATTTTTTTTAAAATATGAATATGATTCTTAGATATGTATTTAAAGATCAAAATTTAACTTTTTTACCAAATTTCTTGAATTTGTAGAATTAATTAGGATCATAGTGAAGGTTTGTATCTAAAATTATTCTATTTGAGATATTTATATTTTTTGAAATAGAATTTCATCGGTATTTTCAATTCACTACCTATTTTGAGATATAATATGAATAATAATTTTACAAAATTGGTTTTTTGATTTCAATTACAATCTGACTCTATCAAGGTATTTTTATTAATATTTGATTATGGCCACAATTTTTATATTTCATAAACAATAATTCATGAATAGATTATTATATTTATGTACATTTTCCATTAAATGGTGTAATAACTAACAATGTTGTTCTGTCTATCATCTTTTTTACTATATTCAAGGGAAATACTGAGAAAAATATGTATCATTTTATTAAATTACATTTGATTTTTTTGTTAGCATAGTCGTAATGATTTTTAAGAAACTCAATTTCCATTCATTTCATTATGATCCTTTATAATATCATTATTTCATATATTTTTTGTATATTCAAACAAATTATTATATTATATAGTTTTTTAATTATTTAAATATCTACCAAATAAAACCCATATTTGAATATTTTATACTTTATGGATTACTATTCTCTTAAGGGATATTGATATCTAAACTATCCTATCATTGAGTTATATTGTTTATTCATGAAAATATTTCTTTAATGATTTGTTTCTTACACACTAATATTTTATTGTATTAATGCTTAAATATATTCATAGAGAGAATAATTATTTTCACTATATTTTTAATATCAATTTTGATGAATGCTGTTTTTATTGAGATTAAATGGTGTATTTATTCATCTACCAATTTTTTTCATCCTTTCTCCATTTATAAAAGGAATGCATATATAATTTCAATTAATTATTATTTATGATTATTAATGTACAATTTAAAAATTTTAAGATAGAATTATCCCCACCTTTAAAAAAAATTCCTTCTTAGTGACCCATAACATCTACATTTTCATCCGTGATAAATATATTTTATAAATGTTTGTTACTATTTTAAATTCCATTTGAATTTTCATTTTGAAATTGATTTACTATAATTGGGGTTATATTTTACTATTTATAATTTTTTTTTTATTTTTTGTGAATGAACTCATGGTAGAAAACAATCCGTTTTTTGATCCAATCTTGAGTGAAATAAATCATAGATTCTTTTACATTAAGATTTTAATCGAATTGAAATTGAAATTGTTTTTTTTATTTTATTTTGATATTATGTTATTATGAAACCATCGACCATAATTATTGGGATGCCTTAGTATCATTTTATTCTAATATTAAATTATCCATAAGTTTTTCGATTTATACATTATGAAAATATCATATTACATAGTTCATCTTGGATGAGTTTCACCCTGAAATAAGTTTATTTTATTGAAATTTGGAAGAGTATTTTTGTTTTATTTTGTTGGTTTTAAAATACAAAAAAGTTATTGGCATGTTTAATTTGTAAATTTTAACCATATATATTCTATATATAGATATTTTTTGATCATTTTATTAATCTAATTATCAATGGACTATGAATTGAAATTCAAGATGAAAAGTGAATGATAATTTAGTTTGGTAATACATGAGATTCTCTATTTTTCATTATACAGATATCCATGATTGTATTCCAAAATAGTTTATTTATTAAAGGGTATGCAACAAATTATTGACTATTATGTTTAATATATTTTCCATATTCTTTCTAAGGGTGAATCATTGAATTTTATTGTGCAACAATGCATCCACACCCTTAGGTGGCACCCTTATAAGAAATAAATTGATCAACATCATGTTCACAACTAATACATTATAAAAATATAAATACCCTAGTAATTTAAATCATGTATCTATAACTATCACATGGATAAATTTTAATAAATATTTTATTCCCAAGAAAATCCAAGACCATCATAAATTTCTCTCTATTGTCCTCCTCTATTTTATAGTAATGGATTATATCATCAATGAAGACAACAAAAAACTATTCCATTTCTGATAGGAAAATTTATTTCAGAAAATCCAAAACCATATATTTAGAATTGATCTCACAATGGGGCATCCCCAAGAACTCATAATTTTCATAGCGACATCATAATTCATTCTTTATAACATCATCCTTACGAACTCTGAAATGGTGGTAATCAGACCTTGGATCGATCATCAAGAAACATCTCACTCCAAATATTTGATCAAAGAGGACATCACTCCTTGTAATGTTTTACTTTTAACTTATCACATCATTATTCAAATTATGATAATGCAGATAAATCCTTCATCTCAAAGGTTCTGAAAAAACCCTTCTCACAATGGTCCTCCAACTACTATTAAATATCTCATATAACTATAGCGACCATTCTATATTCCAAAAAAAGTTATTTTTTATTCCCTAGACGCAAATCAGTATAGCTAGATCACATCATTTAGGTTTCCCTATACTGTTCATGGGGAATATGACCATAAATTTATTCAAGATTGACGAATATTGGATTCCTGATGTGTGTGATACATAAATGGCTACACTGCATATCTATTGGGTGATGGGATTCAGTATCCCACACACAAAAAAACCCACACACCGTGCCATGAGATCTCTCTAGAAAATAAAGCGCAATTGTGACCCATCGATACAAAGGCATGTAAATCTTCTAAGATGAAATTCAATCTGGGCTCGAACTGTTGAAAAATAATCCTTACCCATGATTATGTAATAGTGATCCATCGTGACCACCTAAAGGTATCACATGATCCTCACACTAAACGTTTTTATCTCACATAGCTGGAAGATTAAAAACAGTGATAATGTTATCCCCATTGGAACATGAAGACACATCTACTAGGCTAAATCGTCAACTAATATTTATATCTCTCAGAAAATGAGTAAAGATATAAAATAATGACTCAAACTATTAACTACTATTAATGAAGTTATATATAGGAATATGATATATCGTACCTCTATGATATTAATGTGCCATTCGGTCATACACATCAATAGACTACACCTATCAATGTCCCCAATCACTATATCCCAGAGCAATATGTGGACCTAATTGTTGTAGTGATGGATTCATATTATAACATCTTCCACTATCCAAAAATTATCCCCATAGTGAACCCCCTACACATATGATATCCTTTCCCCCATGGGGTCCACCATTCCCTCTCTTAGGAGAACCGATATCATGTTGTATCATTTAACGTAGTAGTCTATCATCTATTTTACGTCCCTCCTTAGCACATCTAGTTGGTAAATATGAACCATGTGACCATTCATGTCACATGCATAGAACCAAACCTCTCAATGATTCCATGTTCTGTTTATCATTTCCTTTTCCACACATCAGTATGTATCAGGCTACTCATGGGGAGGTCCCATTCTCCAAGATCCTATCAATCGATACCCACTAGCTACTATAGATGACTCGTACCTATAATTCCCTCTACAAGTTCCAACTTTCTGAAATACCACTAAAGAATATATCTACACCAACGGAACCAACTCCAAAATCCTTGCATACGTGGGAATGAAAACTGGTACAATATTTGCAGATATATCACTGGTGATACCCTACAATAACATCAATTATATGAAGCATAATTAATTAATATTTGTGATGGAGTAAAAATAATATTATGTGGACCTCATATAAAACTACTTCATTATTTCCCCTTCTGCTTCTCCTAACTCTATTGAATCTAGAATTAGTTCAAGCATAAGGGGGAGTACTTATCCCATAAAATATAGTGGATCTCATTCATGATAGTGTTCACCATTACACATCTATTTTAATAAAATACACTATTTTATAACTTCTCTATAGTAAAATACATCTTCTAGCACAACCACATGATCACTATGTTTATTTATAATCCTAAAAAACATATCACAAACACTAGTCGATCCTTGACTACATTGGGATATAGATCACCACAAAAACAATGAGGACTCTATCAATGGAACTTGTGATATGTGATAATCTTGGGCACTTCATTATCCATCACTGTATGTATAATATTATACTCCAAAACCAGAAATGAATCTACTTATCCACCTAGAAGAATAACCTTATAGTATGACCCTAAACTGAGACATATTAACTCATAAAATCATCGTCCAGATCATGAATCCATAACCTAGTTAATTGTCTTTGCGGAGGCATCCTAAAAAATATAATCAAGATGTACCATGGTCATATGAGAATGTATATGCAATGTAGAGATGAATTAATATGGACAGTCAAAATTCTCAATACTATATGATTCATGTAACATAATCAATTCTAAAAATGATTCTATTTACCAAGTAGGAAATAATTTACATAATGTTATGGTGAATTTAATCATATTCTTCTTGTAAAACATTATGATTTTATCTTGAAGGTAGGACTCAAATAACATCAATAGTGTATCCTTAAATCCCAACTGAATCCTTTTCCAGAGGCTACTTAGAAATCTTTCTAATGGATTAACTTCTATAACACTAATCTTTCTTGACCTGACACAATGGGGATCTATCCACAAGTACCACAAGACCTCCCCTAGGATCCAGGTGGTGGCGACATTCTCCAAATGGAATAACTAGTTTGGGAGGCGATTTACTAATTCACCTATCTTCACACACCATGCCATATTTATGTATATGTGTAGGGGAATAAAAAGAAAAGATACCTCATCTAGACAATAATACATGAATATAAAACCTATATAGTGTACTAGAGTCTAATAGTTTAAATTATATAGTGAAAAGGGGAAAAATAACTACCCCACTACAGAATTTTCCCAACCTAAAAAAACTAAAAATATAAAATACCAATAGATTCTAACTTAAAATCACCAAACCTCAAAATATATACCCATTAGAATGAAATAGATATCCCTATGTTATGTTGTAATCCCTGATGACATTTTTGTCATCTTCATTTCAAATGAAATGTGTGTTCATAGAAGATTTGTGTTATATTATATACTTATCTAGTAGGAAAACCTGAAATATAACATGGGAGATATAAGAATAAGTATAGAAACTTATATATCATCCAAAATAAATAGTATAACAAATCAATTCTTATTAGGTAAATATATATATATATATTCCCAAGTTAATGATCCAAAATGATATAGAAAGGGGATATTTATTTCACCAAACATCCCCAGAAAAGTGTGACTATAGTTCCAATGGTGTATATCACTAATTCCTTGTATAACACATGTTCATTTGTTAAATTCTATGTGTGGAGGGTCAATGACTCTTCCTGACGCTGAAAAATTTAGGGGATAGAACCATCAATTACAGAACCTAAGGTATGGTCCGTTAAGGGGTCCCACTTTGTGCAAGGATTTAAAATGCTATATATGATAATGTGTAAAACTTAGTAGGAATTGGATCTTATCTGTAACACTATAGGGGGTACCACTCATTTGATGGAGGACCGAGACCCAAATAACTAAGGGGGTAAAACTAAACAATAATTGAACCCGTAGCCTAACATCATAGGGGGTACCACTCTAATGATATATGACACACACCATAATTCTATAAAGGGTAGAACTCTATATATTTATGACTCACTTCCAAATTCAATTTTGGCACCACTAAAAACATATATGACCGAAACTCTAATTACATAGGGGGTATAACTCAGAATATAGAATAACCACACCCCAATTACATATATGGGTAGCACTTAGTACAATCATCACCCCAATCTAAATGCAATGGGTGAGTGGTGTACCAATCTAATGAAGCCGCTTGATCACTGTAGTCAATGAGCATAGCCTAAAGAAGTATAATGCTTGAAACATCTAGTATCTTTGATCGAAATTCTCTAGAAATTCTATCATCATGTTCTATGTGTAAAAACACTCATGGTGGATTTCTTTATATAAAAATTATATGTACCAACAATGATTATATGATAGGTTGAATGTTACTCAAAATTAATAAGAGGAACATAACATGTAAGAGGACCCACAAGGCATGTGGTCGTGATACCCCACTTGGTTGTGTCCCTTCAAGAACATGGCTCACTGACCTTGTATCCATAAACATCCGGTAAGGGGACTAGATTGAATGACTCAACAACCTGGGGTAAAAATAATCATCCTTGAGGTTTCTAATTAATGAATCACATGCTTGTGTACCCCATCACATGGTACATAATGTCCTGGCCAATTCTAAGAGTGTACTACCTGCTCATTCCTATGAAATCTATGATATATAAAATGTTCTAACATTTAGAAATTTTTTGTGGGACACAATTTCTCCTAGGAATATATTCTCCTTACTAGATGATTTTTTGTCTTAGGTTACATGATGTGTTGTCTCTCCACACAACAGATCATATTGATCTCAATAGAAGACACATGCTTCCAAAGATTTCATTCTACATTGTGGGTGTTTTTTTCGAAAATGTCTCATTTTGTTTGGTTTTATATATAATATTTTATATGCACATGTTAGTTCCAAATCCACATCCACTGTAATGAATATCCCCTCTATGATGCCAGAAATTGTAGAAAAATTCCATCATTCTTCATTTTCTGACAGCTACTATCCAAAAAATGGATTTTTATTAATTAATATGAATCCCACACTATGGAACCACATGTCGAGGAAACATTGATGAACAACCATACAATCACCATTATCCAACTCCATGGTTAATTAAATGTGACCCTCCCTCTATACGATTCCTTCAATTGTCAGACAAACCCTTCATTTCATGCAAATCCATTGTGAATCCAGGGGTTTGACCACACTCAGTCCCACTCGACTATGTTGAACTGAGACCCTATAGGATAATATGTAAATAATGAGATAAATAAAATGGGAGAAGAAAAATAAATATATTTCAATTAATCAATGGACATTAATTATTTTCCAGTAAATAAAAATAGGGGTACTCGAGTTGAGATAACCAAATAATCAATTCAAAATCCAAACATGAGTAGATAAAAAAAATTGAAATTAAACAATAAGGGGGAAAAAGGAAACTTATTAACAATATATTTTACAAAATGGGTAACCAATAGTAAATTTATGTTCCATAAAACAATTTTTATCATTCATCAATGAAGAATGGTCTCCCCAATGAAATAAACAAGTCATTGAATTAATTAAACCTCGATTCATTTGGATCAAGAGTTTTGTTGCCATCTGATTTAGATCAACAAATGATAGGTGCAAGAATCTCATCTCAACAATCTTATTGTAACATGGCTTAACCTAACAATCTCCCATAATGATAAATTTTTAGAAATATTTTAATTTTATTTCATTAAATTTAAATAAATAATTTACATATAAATTTAACTAAATGCACCCTATAAAGGAATCTTTA
The DNA here is from genome assembly GCA_963277665.1 of Viscum album. Lineage (NCBI taxonomy): Eukaryota > Viridiplantae > Streptophyta > Magnoliopsida > Santalales > Viscaceae > Viscum > Viscum album. Next base: position 1,564,369,704 of record OY728142.1, on the reverse strand, counting down.
ATCCAAACATCACGTACTAGCCAATTTTTGGTCATGCCTAGGGAAAAACACAACTAACAGATTCAAAAATTGTCTCAAATCTATGATCCAAGACCCATTTTATGATTTATACAATTTCATTATCAAATCACCAGGGTTCAATATAAACTATATATTTTAATTTTTTATTTAATTAATTTTTTTTGAACACTGTGAATTGGAATAACATTTCATCTTGCCTCATATCTCTGAAAATATTCCTAGCTACTTTCAATGACATATAAAAAAATTAGTTTTCTATATTAGTCATATAATTATTAAAATCATTATTCCTACCAGGGGAGTAGAAACATAAGAAAAGTGTGGGATGCGTTTCTCAGTTAAGGTAGACGTTGGAGATATCAATATATGATCATATAAAATAACAATGTTGGAGTAATAGAATGTGATCATGAATATAACATATAAATTTTATATTCAATCTATTATAGATCGTATTCTTGGGTTATGGTATATAAAAATATCATTTCATAAGACAAGGATCATGAGAGTAAAAATTATTAATAAATCAATCATGAATCAATATTTAATTTCATAAAATTATAGAATTGACATATGTATAAACCATTTAACTATTTCATGGATAAATACAATGACCATGAAACCATAGTGGATCAGGAATTATCACCAACATTCCATAGTATATCACGATTTCTGAATTTCTCTCCAATGTAGATTAATCCCATTAAGATGCATCCCATTGTTAATTCATGAGATATAAATTATTACCTAGTTCATTAGAGGCAGATATAGGTCCCGCCCATCTCATCAGTAAAATCACACATATATAATCTAAATGGATATAAATCAATATTCATATCATAACCCATGAATTGAAATGAGTTTCATAAATACATATTTATTATAAACATAATCAATCTAGAGAATACATAAGTATGGTTTTCATTGGATTTTATTCCTTCTAAGACATATATATCACCACAGGATGGCATATTATAAGGAAATTTTTTTATAATATCCCTCAGAATAATTCATGAGTAAAATAAAAATTTCATTTTTAAATGATATATTTCGTAATTACGAAGTATAACTATAAATTCATTCAATTTTTTCAAAATGAGTTTTATAAAAATTTAAAAGATGTTTCAATGGAACGATTAGTCATAATGGTAGTAAAAGAAACACATTCCATATTATTTAATTTAAAAATTTCTTTAAACACATAGGTATAATATTAAAATGTACATAATTCATAAAATAAAAATGGATTCCATATAAAATATTTTATATAAAGGAAAAAATTGGTAAAAATGAAATTAAAAAAATATGTTTAAAAAAATATTTATAATAATTTGTAAAAAATTTAATCTAGATAAATAATTTTCACTATTATAAAATAAAGAATAAAATATTCCAAATATTGATGGTATTGTAAAATAAAACCCTTACATAATCATTTAACTGAATGAAAATTAATATATCATATAGTATAATATATTTAAATTTACGAGAAATGTATCCCACATTCTTGTTCATTCATATAATATCATATATGAACCCTTTAAAATATTACAACTCCCTATTATAATAATTATATAATAAAAATAATTATTTCTAAGTTTGAACTATTTCATTTATCGTTCGTATTGGTATTATTAGTTTTGGAATTTATTCATTTATCATGATTAAAATAACTATAGAATTTAAAAAATGATATAAATATCATATATATTAATAATATACATATTTTGAGTCATACACAAATGACAGTGATAGAAAAATGAATTACACAACTCATAGAGGTGGTATGCCTTACTACATACGAACAAACAATTTATTTTTATATGGATAGAATTAAAATAAGGTAATTTATAATTTACCTCTCTTGAAAAATAAAATTGATATATATATATATATCATATATTTTCATTAAATCATTCCTTATTAACATTTAGGAAAGATATAAATGAAAAATGAATCATGTCACTTCATGGAGTTTGTAGTCCACTGGTACACACGAATGATGTTGTCTTCATCAAACTGTTTTGAAGGAGAGAATATTTATATTAAATTATAATCCCAGAAGAGTAATTATATATAATTTTTAATATATTATCATTATTCCCATCATAATATCCATCCATAATTTATATTATGGATAAATTTATTGTATTGCAATGTGGAGATGACAAACCATATTTACACATTAGTGATAAAATCAATTATTTTATAATGGGAAAGAGGGTTTAAAATGACCATTTCATAATCATAATAATATTTCATAATATTTATGATACTGATGTTAATAAATTTTGTTATATAAATTATATATATGATGAAAATTAAGACTGTAATATAAAGATATTGGTTACGAAAATTATCTCTTCTTAGAAACCACTCCATTCGATATCATCTAGAGGAATATAGGGATGACCTTATATTATGACTAAAACCTATATAATTAATCTCAATATGTTGATAAGAATAGATGATAAAGGTTTGTAAATATAAAAATATTAAATTTATGTAATGAATTGAGGGAGGTGGTTCCCGTTGATAATTGAGGTGTGGGGCACTTTTGGAATTTCTCTAAATATTAAATAATAATAAATTAATTATCATGAAATATTATTATCGTTCTGGTCAAAGATTAATCTCAGTAATTATCCACACCTAGTTTTCCACATGTACTTAAGAGTATCTCCGCAAATTATAGTGGTTATCGACTAGTAGTTAGGTCATATGTGTGTTATTGTAGAGACTATGAAATCATTAGTAGAGTGTAACAAAAAAATATAATAACAATTAAATAGGGGAAGGAGTAAAATGTAAAAAAGAATAAATAGTGAATTACTGATTCTGTAAACAAGGATTGAAGTCATAACATATTCAAGACGATGATACATGTCTTTTGTTTCAAATACACATCCAAAATAGGTAGCTAAAACTCAAATACATAACATGTGCCAAACGTAAAAAAAGTAAAAAAGAATAATATTAGCATTACAAGAATCATCTTAGTCCAATTGTATCAATCTTAAAAAGATCATATCATGTTCCTATATTAGGGTGCCTGGCCTTATCAGAAACTAAAACCATATAATCAATTTGGTCAAAAAAGTTGACTCAGTCATGGAGTTAGATATAATCCCTATAGGCAACCGCTAAGGCTCTATACTAATTACTAAGTAAATATATGTAACAATTATGTTGGAATTATAAAAATAAATAAGGATGTACTCAAAATTAATCATTTATCTTATTTAATAAATTTCATTAATTAATTCAATATCATTTAATTTATATCACTCTAGATTCGGATTAAGACCTAAATCCCCAATATAGTAAATCTATCAAACAAATTCATGAATATGCCATCAATAAAGATACCATTCATGTTCAATTACAATATTGTTTGTTGGATTCATAGATGGTTCATATAAATTTTTTTTATTAATTCAATTTGGAACACAAGCCATTCCCTTCCCTCTCATATATAGAATTATGGTGTCTCTGATTGTATGATATCAAATTGTACACTTATATGACATTCATAAGTTTGAATTCAAGTATTTACTAGGAATGATATCTACCAACACCCAGAAATTCTATCAGGAAGAACCCCTTAGGAACCCAGTATCACTCAATTTGAGGTATAGAGTCCTTCCAATCGAGAATTCCCCCGAAATTCCTATATGGAGTCCCAATATCACCAATGTAATAGTTAGTCATTTCCCATATTTAATTCTCTAATAGAATCTTTATTTATGATCCATGATTTAGTGGGTATATAAATAAATCCTCAATGAGTCCATCTATGAAATCATTAATTAGGATCCACGATTCACCCAAGCCATATCAAGGTTTTGTTAATTGGTTCCATCCACGGAATACTTCAATTGGTTCCATGATTCACCCAATTCATACAACTCAATAGTATAATGGGCATGTCCATGTAATCCTTCAATTGAATCCATGATTAACCTATTGATATTATTCATTTCATCAATTCATTTATATTTAAACAATTCTTTTATCATGCCATTGAGAAAACCAAAAGAATTCATTTCAATATCTCCTCAATGGTTACTCAATCATTTAAGACCCTTAAAAGGATTTTCCTTTAATTTAATGACATATTAATATTCCATATTACATGAGTCACATTAATAAAAAGTTATTACATAGAAATAACCTAAATAAACTAATATGGGAAAACCTTCAAATTGAGAAATTAATCTCTAAAAACCAATATATGTGGTTGTAATATTTTAACTGACATGGTAATGAAATGAAATGGAATTTTATAAATAAGTATACAGAGCTCAGGCATCATCAGGATAATAGAATGGGTAATTCTTATTCGTCTCTTCACATTTAACGAATTTAATTACTATTCACTCATATTGAAATCTAATTCCACAAATTACCTCACAAAACATCGGGTAAAATGGAAACCACTTAGTGTAACACCCCGAGCTTACATGGTACGCTTCTATTTGAATAATACAGTAGCGTGTGTTGTACACAACTTCGAGTTCTAACACATACCACAACCAATCAAAGTAGTCGTTATTAATAGTAATTCTTACTTTTTAAAATTTTAGAAAATTTATCTCTCAAAATGGACTTCATTTTCGGATTCGGTGTATCTAATTTAGTATAAGGTGAAATTTTGGTACTTTTCGGAGAACTTTAATATTTTGATGAATAGTCAAAATTACTAAATTTTAATTAAAAACAACTTTTTAATAAAAATAATTAATAGTGATAAATTATGAATTTTAGTGGTTTTAAAGTATAATTAGAATATATTTTTACCATTTTATCCAATGGTGTTCATTATAATTAATTTCACTTTGAAATTGGACATACACAATTGTCAATCTTTTGATATATATTATTTTTTACAAACACGCTATTTGTTGTGACAGCAGGAATTAATTATAAAATTAATTAATGAAACTTATATGATTGGAATTTTGTAAAATAGAAATCATTTTTTAATTGGGAATATCAATTATATCTTAGGGTGAAATTTTTGTATTGTTCTGAAAAACGTCAATTTTTTATTAATAGTGAAACAACTAAGTGGTAGTTAAAAAAACTGAATTTTTCATAAAACATAATTTTACCGCTACTGTGATTGGAATTTCGAAAATCTGAGAGACATGGTAAATATCAAGGAGTAAAATGTGGTTCAATGAGATGAAAATAATTTTTGGTGAATAGTAACTTTTTACTTTTATTTACCACGGATAAATGTAAATAGGATAATTAAGGGTAAAAATGATATTAATATTACCCTCACACAAGTCCTAATTCTATTGGACAAGTGTATCACGACCAAAAACAGCCTTAGAAATAAAATATTATCATTTAGGTCCACTTGTATTAGATTAGGACATTTATTAATATTTAATTCAAAGAAGAGTTAAAAGAGTTAAGATTAAAGTTTATTTACTAAAAAAAATTTATATAGGGGTATACATAAGATAAATTCGATTTTAAATATTCATTAGAAAGCTAAAATGATTTAATAAATAATTATATTGTATTTATAATTTTTATACATTAAATAATTTAATTTATTTATGACACAATGATGATGCAGTAATTACCATAATAGTGAAAAAATTAAAATAATTGTTATTATAAATACCCAAATAAATATAATTTGAGACATTTTATGACTTAAATTAATTTTATAGGTCAATATGACATGTTAGGATTGACTTAATTATCTTTTTTCGAAGTAATAATTCTGTTATAAGTTTTACAAAAATAAATTATTGAATAGTGTCAAAATTGACATTAAAGAGTTTTTAAAACAAATATTATATTATTAATTGATATTAAATTCCTAAAAATCTATGGATCGTCCAAGAGACTTATATCATGATAGGTTTATCATTAATGGACCACTTGGGGGGTCTCTCGGATGTATATAGTAAGTTTATTAACCATATAATATAAAAATAAAAAGAGACATTGTAAAAGTGAAACTAAATAACTACGAGTTAATACTTAAAGATAAAGTTAATATAATGACCCAAACTTATCTAAATTCTATTGGTTTAGTGGTTTTCGACCCTTACCCACCTTAACCTATAAATAGTCCACTTTGTAGCCATTAGAAACCGAATATGAATTTATTATAAAATAATATTTCTAGCTTTTCCAAAGGTGCCCCTCACCCCTCTTATAAAAGGGCACTCTCACTTCTCATTAACTCACACCTTCAAAGCCTTTTGGTTCGGCCAAACTATTCCCAAATACTCTCTCAACTTACCTCAATTCATCCTAGAGGCCTTCCTTTAGTCAGAAAGCCAACTTAAGGAGCCCTTTTGATCAAATCAAAAGGAAGAACCCGAAGAAGAGGTAATGATTTCACCACCCTTTTTGAAGTTCCTTTCTTCTTCCACTTCTTATTTCTTTGTTATTACCATTCCAAAATAATGAATCCAATATCTCCTATATACTGTAATATTATTATAAATATGTTACAACCATATTCAGTATTCTATCCATTTTTTGAATGACATGTCACCATACGTGCGTACGTACGGCTTACCGTCTCCACGTCGTGGTGTAATTGTTATTCAATATATTATTATTTGGATGGGTATCATAATGATTTTTAATTCATTTAAATAATAAATATAACCTGATAATGATTCTTTATATATGATATACCATCAAATTATATATTATTTTAATATCAAAAGAAAGATATTTTTGCTCGTGCGTACGCACTGATTACCGTCTCCACGAAGCGATGAGATTCATTTCCAAGTTCACCATTCATCGACGATTATAAAAATATATATTACTAATATGTATGTAATATATTAAATAGTAATTCTAATGGAGAGAGATATATATATATAAGGATTTATTTACTTACATATATCTTATTCATTTACTTCCGATCAATACTATATGAAAACAGAAACAACGTTTATGCATACGTACGAAATACCTTCTCCATAAACGGTGTTTTCCATTTCATATATATGTCTATTATACATATTTTTATTCTAAATATATATGATATATTTATCATGTTTTATATTCTGGAAGTATTTAAATCATGATCTATGTGATACAACCAAGAGTGACAAGTTAAAACACGTACGATAAAGAAAGTGATTATTACCCAAAATGACAACTTAACATGTAAATTATTATTAAATGGGTAATATAATGTCATAAATGAATCAGGTATGATATAATAAATATTAATATGGTTCTGGTATAATTTAATAACATACTATGATCTTCATACAGGAGGTTAAACGTACCCTCGACTAAAAGAAAGTGCAAGGTAAGGGGTTTTCATCTCACTCCATATTCCCGTGAGATTCATAGAATATTTCCGCTATTAACTTTTATGTGGTGTATGTACTGCCCATAATTTTATTATTTATGTAATAAAATTTAATTTATGTGTATTTACATATTCATTTTATGATACCTCTTTCACGGGGTGTATGTTTCGTAAGTTACCAAATTGGTAAGGGTTAATTTCAGAATCTCGTTATTATCCGAGGTTGTTGTTTTTATGTTAGTATCTACTGGGACATATTTATTATCCATGTACATGATTTATGAAAGTGTTTTCAAAGGGATTATTTTAAGGTACTTTTTACTAAAACATCATTTCAAATGTTTTAAATATTTCTTCTTCTAAATATTTCTCATTAATTTCTATGTCTTCAAAATGAGTTTTAATGATTTATTTATATGGACATGAATGTTTTTAAAATATTAATTCCTTTCAAAAGTTTCAAAGTGATATGTGACACTTTTATTCAAAAATTTATTTAATTGACTTCTTTTCTAAATTGTGTGACTTTTAAATTTTTTCATGAAAAGGGGTATTTCTCTCAAAGAGTTTTACAAATCAATCTCATCTATGTCAAAATTCTTTAATGTATTTTAAACTTTTTTTGAAGTTTATTTATCATGATACAAATCTTTTATATTGTTTTGAAGGTTTTGGGATATATTGGACTGCAGATGTGTTATTTTTATACCATTCATGGTTCATGGGTAAAGTATTGACATTTCTCTTGCTAGTTTTAATATAAATTTTTATGATATATTTCATCCTCTTCTTAAGATGAATGTATTGGACTAGTATGTTCCGGGTTGGTGACCGATAAAAGTAAGCCCTCCGGGTTGGTGTCCAGTTATTAGAGGCACTCCGGGTTGGTGTCCATTTATTAGAGGCACTCCGGGTTGGTGACCGGTTATTAGAGGCACTCCGGGATGGTGTTCGGTTATTAGAGGCACTCCGGGTTGGGTTCTGGTTATTGTTAGCCCCTAGGCCTTAGATCGAGGCCTTGATAAAGAAATTAAAGTTCAGCATTATGAATTCCATCATTATGAAATTGGTTAGTGATATTGCATGTGATTATTCGATTAGTATAATATCAATGTGAATAAGTAAATGGCATTAATTTATTTTATTTCTGCCATATTATGCTGAAGTTAAAGTTTAAAAGGATTTTGTTTTTGTTTTATACATTTCCTTAAATGTTTATGCTTCTTTTTGAAAGTTTCTGCTATATTTTTTACCCTTACTGATCATTTTAGGTCACCCCTTTCTGTGTATTATTTTTCCCAGGATTCCAAGAACTGTAATGTGATTGATATTCGGGGTTAATCCAAGGGAATAACGGCTTTCATAAAGATTATTTATGTTGTTTTTTACGTCTTAAAGTGAAAATGTAACATTCATGTATGTGGTCTATTTTTCTAAGACTGTTAAACTGATCGGTCCTTTGGAACTTGATTCCTTGTAATCATGCCAATGTATTAAAATAATGCACTGACTCTGGGTAACTAGGGTCGGGGCGTTACAGTTGGTATCAAAGGAATTTTAGCAATAAACTTGGAAACTATATTTAGATAAACTCCGATTAGAGCACAAATCCCTAAGATAGACTTTGAGGATTAGTATAGAAGAACTTCCTAGAATTTTGGTATTGTAGAGATTTTGTGAGTTTTCCGAGAAATACATCCCTATCTGGATACGAGCAGGTAGAGGCGGCTCTGGCACAAATGTACCTAGGGGTAAAACCTGAAAACACTGCTTTGAGCTAGACTCGAACGTGAACTGGTGCACGACAACAGGCCTTGCTGCACTCTTGGTTACGACACTCCCGGGGGATATGCTGAGGATAATTCTCAATTTATTTACAAACCATTATGAAGGGCTCATGAGTATATACTTACTCAAAGAATTTTTTTTATGATAATGGTTATATCCATAAACTGTTCAATTTGTGTTATGTATTATAAAAGTTTGAAATTATTCATTGCAATTCAAAAACTGACCTAGTTTATGCCATTTTATAGAAATGGTACCCAATAGAAGGAATGTGAACTCCAGTAATACGTATGATCCAAAGATTAAGAAGGATCGTATCTATCATGGTATTAATAGATCATTTAGAAGGGAAATAGTCTCCCATGTATTATCATCATATGAAGAAATAGTATCATGTGTGGATATGATAACTAAAGAGTTTACCGAGTCCTATGGCTTTGAAGGGAAGCAAGAGAAGAAAAGGATGGAAGAGAGAAAGATGGATAAAGGGAAGAGGGAAAAGAAGAATTTCCCCATATGTGATAACTGTGGGAAGAAACACCCTGGAACTTTCCTGAAAAGAATGAGAGTTTTTTATAAGTGTGTAGGAAAAGGGCACAAAGTACATGACTGCAAGGGTAAGAAAATGTTTAAAATTGTACAATGCTTCATTTGCAAGGAGAATGGACACTACGTGAACCAATGTCCCAGTCATCAGACTATTCCGCAAATTTTTCTATTGAATAATAATCAAGTTTTGATACTACCAAAAAATGAATAAGAATGACTAGTGTTCCTAGGTTGTTATTTTAGAATTATTTCATTTAAGTGTTGTATCGATGATGTTCTGGAAATAAATAAAGATTGTACTGCAGTACTATTTAATTAAGGATTTGAGATTTTATGGTACTAAGAAAAGTGACTCTATAGTGAGTAAATTTTTTTTCGGAAATTAAATGTTTCAAGGAAAGATAAACCTTAATATTGTCATAATATTGAGGTAGTGATTTTGGAATAAGAGATGTTTGATTTTGGTAATTCAGTATGTTGCAGTGTTGTAAAAGAATATATGAGGAAGGCGTTCACATGTTATTACCCAACAAAAATGATCCTCATTATGTTTAACTTCCTTGTAAATTTCAGACTGTGAGTTTGGATAATAGTATTTTGGATAAGTCTAATGGTTGGAATGGATTATGTTTGAAAGGTTATTTTTTTTGATTTTTTAAAAAGGACAACACGCAGACCGTGTGACGACCCGTCGTGTCAGACAAAGCTGTGGGAATCGAACCCACAACCATAGTGCAATTGGGATTTATCGCCAACCATTGTGCTACATGAAGTTCCTAGATGGTATAATGTGGTGTCATTACATAAAGGGTCTGATATGTGAATTATAATTTCATTATATTTGGAACCCTATACGATTAGGTTAAATATAGTAATTTTGAGTTCTATTATGTTTTGGGGTGAATGATGAGTTTGTGGTAGAAATTTATTAATGGATTAAACTCTAATTATAAAGTAAGTATATCTCCTTATGATCTTAGCCAATCTCATAAACAAATTCCTCAACATTAAGAAAAGGAAGTTAGAATAAAAATTTGGTCTTAGATGGTACCTTAGATCATCAATAATTTATGGCTTTAGGATTGTTGGCCTTTTCATAGCAATGTTCTCTACCACTCTCCATCAGATAATTGATGGTTAGATTTCTCTTCCATATCCATATTTTTCGACATGGAACCATATTATGTGTTATTTTCGGTAATCTTCATACTGTCCACTCTTTATTTTAAATAGAGGCCTCATTAATTAATTTTTCGATGTGGGATTTCCACTAAGATATTTTGAAACGTCAAAAATGTGTTATCCTAATACCTTATGTTTTGTTGAACCGATGGTATTTTAAATCATCATAGATTGAAGAATTTAAGGACCTCATTTTTAAACATGTTTGTGATTGATGACCTCAATCACTACCTATAAATATTTACATTTTTCCTCCAAATATATGTCTATAATTTCCAACAATGTCCTCCTAATCGAGATCATAATTTTGTGGTGACCCTTTCATTTCTCTTTTCATCTTGTTAAGACTAAATTTTATTAACCAAATTTCCGAAGTGGGGTTTTCCACAAAGATATTTTCTATTTTCAACCTTTATTTTCAAAGAACAATATCCAATTGCGAGGATGCAATTTATTGAAGGAGGGGAGAATGTAACACCCTGAGCTTCCATGGTACACTTCTCTTTGAATAATACAGTAGAGTGTGTTGTATGCAAATTCGAATTCTAACACACACCACGACCCATCGAAGTACCCATTATGAATAGTAATACATAATTTTTAAAATGTTAGAAATTTTATCGCTCAAAATGGACTTCATTTTTTGATTCGGAGTATCTAATTTAGCCTAAGGTGAAATTTTGGTACTTTTCAGATAACTTTAATATTTTAAAGAATAGTGAAAATTACTAAATTTTAATTAAAAACAAATTTTTTAATCAAAATAATTTGTAGTGATAAATTATGAATTTTAGTGGTTTTAATGTATAATTAGAATATATTTTTACCATTTTATCCAATGGTGTTCATTATAATTAATTTAACTTTGAAATTGGACATAAACAATTGTCAATCTTTTGATATATATTGTTTCTTAAAAACACGCTATTTGATGTGACAACAAGAATTAATTATAACATTAATTAATGCAACTTATATTTTTGGAATTTTTTAAAATAAACATCATTTTTGAATTCGGAATATCAATTATAGCTTAGGGTGAAATTTTGGTATTGTTCTGAAAAACATTAATTTTTTATAAATAGTGAAACTACTAAGTGGTAGTTAAAAAAACTGAATTTTTGATAAAATTTAATTTTACCGCTTGTGTGATTGGAATTTCGAAAATCCTAAAAACACGGTTAATATCAAGGAGTAAAATGTGGTTCAATGAGATGAAAATAATTTTTGGTGAATAGTAACTTTTTACTTTTATTTACCACTGTTAAAAGTTAATAGGGTAATTAAGGGTAAAAATGATATTAATATTACCCTAACACATGTCCTAATTCTATTGGAAGAGTGTAACACGACCCAAAATAACCTTATGAATAAAATATTATCATTTAGGTCCACTTGGATTAGATTAAGACATTTATTATTATTTAATTCAAAGAAGAGTTAGAAGAGTTAAAATTAATGTTTATTTATTAAAACATTTTTAATATAGGGTTATACACAAGATAAATTCGATTGTAAATATTCATTAGAAAGATAAAAGTATTTCATACATAATTATATTTTATTTATAATTTTTAGATATTAAATAATTTAATTTCATTATGACACAATGATGATGCAGTAATTACCATAATAGTGAAAAAATTAAAATAATTGATATTATGATTACCCAAATAAATATAATTTGAGACTTTTTATGACTTCAATTAATTTTATAGGTTAATATGACATGTTAGGATTGAAATAATTAACGTTTTTAGAAGTAATCAGTCTGTTATGATTTTTTAAAAAAATTAATTATTGAATAGTGTCAAAATTGACATAAAATAGTTTCAAAAAAATTATTATATTATTAATTGATATTAAATTCCTAAAAATCTAAGGTTCGGCCAAGATACTTATATCATGATAGGTGTATCATTAATGGATAACTTGGGGATATATTTGATGTATATAGTAAGTTTATTAACCATATAATGTAAAAATACAAAGAGACATTGTAAAAGTGAAACTAATTAACTAAGAGTTAATACTTACAAAAATTGTTAATATAATGACCAAAACCTGTCAAAATTCTATTGGTTTAATGGTTTTAGACCCTTCCCCACCTTAACATTTAAATAATCCAATTTGGAGCCATTAGAAACCGAATATTAATTTATTATAAAATAATATTTCTAGATTTTCCAAAGGTGCCTTTCACCCCTCTTATAAAAGGGCACTCTCGCTTCTCATTAACTCACACCTTCAAAGTATTTTGGTTCGGCCAACCTATGCCCAAATACTCTCTCAACATTCCTCACTTCATCCTAGAGTCCTTCCTTTAGTCATAAATCCAACTTAAGGTGCCCTTTTGATCAAATCAAAAGGAAGAACCCGAAGATGAGGTAATGATTTCATCACCCTTTTTCAAGTTCCTTTCTTCTTCCACTTCTTATTTCTTTGTTATTATCATTATAAAATAATTAATCCAGTGTATACTATATACTATAATATTATTATAAATATGGTACAACCATATTCATTATTCTATCCATCCTTTGAATGACATGTCACCATACGTGCGTACGTACGGCTTACCCTCTCCATGTCGTGGTGTAATTGTTATTCAATATATTATTATTTGGATGGGTATAATAATGATTTTTAATTCATATAAATAATAAATATAACATGATAATGATTCTTTATATATGATATACCATCCAATTATATATTATTTTAATATCAAAAGAATGATATTTTCACTCGTGCGTAGGTACGGATTACCGTCTCCACGACGCGATGAGATTCATTTCCAAGTTCACAATTCATCGAAGACTATAAAAATATATATTACTAATAAGTATGTAATATATGACATAGTAATGCTACTGGATATATATATATATATATAAGGATTTATGTACTTACATATATCTTATTCATTTACTTCCGTTCAATACTATATGAAAACAGAAACAGCGTTTATGCGTACGTACGGACTACCGTCTCCATAAACGGGGTTTTCCATTTCATATATACGTCTATTATACACATTTTTATTCTAAATATATATGATATATTTATCATGTTTTATATTCTGGTAGTATTTAAATCATGATCTAAGTGATACAACCAAGAGTGACAAGTTAAAACACGTACGATAAAGAAAGTGATTATTACCCAAAATGTTAACTTAACATGGAAATTATTATTAAATGGGTAATATAAAGTCATAAATGAATCAGGTATGATATCATAAATATTGATATGGTTCTGTTATAATTTAAAAACATACTAAAATCTTCGTACAGAAGGTTAAATGTACCATCGACTAAAGGAAAGTGCAAGGTAAGGGGTTTTCATCTCACTCCCTATTCCCGTGAGATTCATGCCATATTTCCACTATTAATTTTTATGTGCTGTATATACTGCTCATAATTGTATAATTTATGTAATACACTTTAATTTATGTGTATTTACATATTCATTGTATGATACCTCTTTCACGGGGTGTATGTTTCGTAAGTTACCAAATTGGTAAGGGTTAATTTCAAAATCTCTTTATTATCCGAGGTTGTTGTTTTTACGTTAGTATCTACTGGGACATATTTATTATCCATGTACATGATTTATGAAAGAGTTTTCAAAGGGATTATTTTAAGGTATTTTTTACTAAAACATCATTTCAAATGTTTTAAATATTTATTATTCTAAATCTTTATCATTAATGTCTATGTCTTCAAAATGGGTTTTAAGGATTTATTTATATGGACATGAATGTTTTTAAAATGTTAATTCCTTTAAAATGTTACAAATTGGTATGGGACACTTTGATTCGAAAATTTATTTAAATGAATTCTTTTCTAAATTGTGTGACCTTTAAATGTTTTCATGAAAAGGTGTATTTCTATCAAAGAGTTTTACAAATCAATATCATCTATGTCAAAATTATTTAATGGATTTTAAACTTTTTTGGATGTTGATTTATCATGATACAAATATTCCATATTGTGTTGAATGTTTTGGGATATATTTGACTACAGATGTGTTATTTTTATACCATTCATGGTTCATGGGTAATGTATTGACATTTCTCATGCTAGTTTTAAATACAAATTTTTATGTTATATTTCATCCTCTTATTAAGATAAATATGTTGGACTAGTATGTTCCGGGTTGGGGACCGGTAAAATTAAGCCCTCCGGGTTGGTGTCCGGTTGTTAGAGGCACTCCGGGTTAGTGTCCAGTTATTAGAGGCACTCTGGGTTGGTGTACGGTTATTAGAGGCACTCTGGGTTGGTGTCCGGTTATTAGAGGCACTCCGAGTTGGTGTCCTGTTATTAGAGGCACTCTCGGTTGGGTTCCGGTTATTGTTAGCCCCTAGGCCTTGGCAAGAGGCCTTGATAAGGAAATTAAAGGTCAACATTATGAATTCCATCATTATGAAATTGGTTAGTGATATTTCATGTGATTATTTGATAAGTAGAAAATCCATGTGAATAAGTAAATGGCATTATTTCATTTTATTTCTTCCATATTATGCTGAAGTTCAAGTTTAAAAGGATTTTGTTTTAGTTTTATACATTTCCTTAAATGTTTATGCTTATTTTTGAAAGTTTCTTCTATGTTTCTTACCCTTAATGAGAATTTGAGCTCACCCCTTTCTATGTTTTATTTTTCCCAGGATTTCAAGAAGTGTAATGTGATTGATATGCAGGGTTAAGCCAAGGGAATAATGGTGTTAATAAAGATTATTTATGTTGTTTTTTTACGTCTTAAAGTGCAAATGTAACATTCATGTATGTCTTCTATTTTTTCAAGACTGCTAAACTGATCGGCCCTTCAGAACTTGATTCCTTGTAATCATGCCAATGTATTAATATAATGCACCGACTCTGGGTAACTGGGGATAGGGCGTTACACTTGGGGGGTCCAAAAGAAAAATGATTAAAATGTCCATTTAATACAAAATACCAAAAGGGGTGGTTTATTCATGTTTATCAACCTAAAAAAGCATTAAAAATCTTATAAATTTACATAGAAAGACTCTATCAGTAATAGGGTTCAATATCCATTTCGAGCATCACCCGAAAAATGGGTGTGTGGAACGATGACAAATATAAATAGCTCAAATACTGACCAAAGGCCTTATAATACCATCCATAGGTCCATTCTAGATAGCTCATCTAAAACTAGGTCCTGGTTCTGCACATGTTAGTAGAAATCTGAAGAATGGAATAACATCTAATAAATAGGGAATACGATTCGAAATTCCAATCATGCGAACAACAACCTGAAGAATCGATAACTACTAAATAGTAATTAATATCCTACCTCTATGGATCTATGGAGACAAACCATTCATGAATATATGTATGGATGAAATAATGAGATAAATTATATGATTAGTCGCTCAGTGAAGCATTCCAAAACCCCACCCTGCAATGTGTTAATAGTGAACCTCATTGTAGTTTTTAATTTATAATTAATTTAAATAAAAATATTTAAATTTCCATGAAATATAATTTCATGGTTTAGGTTCAAGGTATGTAAAAGCATGCACCAACCATGCAAAAATTTCTACAGCCTTGGGGAATAGAACGTAGTTTACCTACAAATTTTACCAACCATGCACAAACTATGTGAAAGGCCACTATCAAAATTGGTTAAAATGTAATAATAGCCCAAAGACCAAGCATCCCAATACACTTAGTTTTCACTGACCATGATGCCAATCATTTTCAAAAAACTATATGGCTTTTGTGCTCCATGCTAGCCATAGACTCCCCCAATCCATCTGGGACCATAGTGTACATAAATATTTGTCCATATTTAAATAATAAAATATAGAAATTAAAAAACAATAGAGAATTTGTGCCTCAAATAAAAATTGGTTTCTTACCAAGGTCCCCCCAAAAAAAATTTCCCCAGAGTTTCCTTCTTAAGGGTGAGTAGGATCATTACAGAAAAACTATCACTACTATAACCAAACATCGAACTCCCACACCCAGGTCTTATTCTGTACTAAGTCGTGCTGTGATAAAAACCATATTTTAGGAACAGATCGACCTCCAAGATCTTTTGTGCTACAACCCAAAATTCATGTAGGATTCTCCTCAAAGCATGCATATACATGTATGTAATCTTTTTAATGTAGAAGGCATGATACGATATAAAAAAGTAACATCATAGTTGAGAAACATGGTTGATGTTGTGCATATCTTGGTACCTATAAGAAAAGTACAACATAATAGATACCAGCTTTGCTATCTCCAGATCCATGAATGGCCTGACATATATCAGAGATAGCATAACCTATTTCTTGATCCTATTGTGTCTCATTTTCGGTGGAACACATAGGAAATCTTGATTCACAACCTAGAACTCTAGAGGTCATCTACAACGATAAACACATTATTTCTGATGAGACTATGCAGTATCTATCCTATTGTGTCCTAGAATAGGTGCCTCTCCTGCCTCCTCCCAATACAAGGATGATAATCATGTCCTAAAGTACAAAGCCTCGTATGATGGTAATTGAATTTTATAATGAAATATATTGTTGTAGGAGAATTAAAATAGAGTTATATACCTACCCCAGGAACCCCTAAATTCCAAGACACATGCTCGGACAATGTCCTTAAGAATATGAATTGTGTGCACAAAATGGAAATTTTTCTAGGGGAGGTTTTCCATGATCAGAACGACCTGAGAACCCTTTTCCCTCAGAATCCATTTCTAGAGCCATGATATAAAATGATTGTACCTATATAAATTGTCATAATGTAGGACCCCATGAAGTAAAACTATCTCACAAATATAAAACCATCAATGATCAAAAATTGTAATTGTATCCTTGATAGGTAAGAAGTGATATAACTTTATGACCATTCCACATATAAACTATATAGAATCATTACACTGAGGTGACCTTGGTAAACTATCCATGAAAACAATTTCTACATCATTCCACTTCCACATTGTAAGGGCTAGTTATAGTTAATGTCTGGATGGATACTACTATTCTGACTTCACATGCTGGTATGTGGGACATCTAATGAAAAAACTAGCTACTTCTATTTACATAACTTAGCACACATACTCATTATGTAAGTCTCTATACGTCGTGATGACACCATGATGCACTATCCAAGATAAATCTGGAAAATCCCAAATTATCTCCTCACACATGTATACTGAAACCCATATATGGACATGTATTCATGTGATTTCATCCTCTCATATGTTATATCTCGGGGGACGGTCCTAACATTCTACACTCCCTCATATAACTAGGCCTTATGATTCAGATGTCTACCTCATCTTCACTCTATCCAGGATGGTAGAGGTAACAACTAATGATGAAAGGAAATTTATCCTCTGATGGTCGTGCACCAACAAGTGAATCCTAGAGAACAAAGTAATAACCTACCACTAACTAATGGAATGTCATCGATCCTATATCTGAGTATTCCAACCTAATGCATTGGCTAATAAAATTCCTTCACCGGGTGTTCATTAATTCCCTATGTTGGAAGACTTAAGTTAATTTTCCCACATTAATTACCTCAAATTATTATATGGGTGTGTAAATATATACTTCAATACTTTTTTTGGTAATTTTACATCATAAAAATATATCATAATAAATAATGTATCCAAATGTTCAATGTGTGAACAAATTCCATTAACTCGAGGTCATGTGTCAGGTAATTCAACTCGTGTGGCCTAAAATGATGAGAACCATAGGTGACAACTGGATCCCATTTCAAAAGAACTACTTGTATCTCGATACCTGATGAAACATAGTAAAAAATAAATCTCTATCATGGAACCGTAAAAATCAGAATCAACCCTACTGTCAATATCGCTTCCAACTCCTGAAAGGCTTTCTTAGGGAATCCGACCATATATACTTCACACATTTTTTAGTCATGCACTTCCACAAAACTTTTAAGAGTGAGAAGTTTGGTACTAAATTCCTAGAGTAACCATCAATGTCTATGAAACTACACACCTCAACGATGTTATTGGGTTTTTTCCAGGAAGCTACATCTCTCATCTTCTCTATGTCCACTTATACTATTATCATTCTGTGATGTGACCTATGAATTGAATCTGATCCATCTAAAAGTCTCACCCACTGTATTGAAAATGATCTCAATATACATGGAATGGTCAGGTAGACTATCAGGATACACTATGCTATCATCCAAAAATCCAATAAAAACGAATTGAAGTATTGTTGTAAGACAAGTTTCATTATTTCAATGAATACTACTGGCACATTCAGGAGTTCTAACAACATAAGTAAATATTCATATAGATTGTATCTACTGTAGAAGGGTGTGAATGTTATTTCTGGTGATCTAACATAAGCCTGAAGGAACCTGATCTCAAATACATATTTTAGAAGATCTATGCTCATATGATCTGGAAAGGGAGAAAATATATTAGTGATAGAGGATAAATATTTGTAACCATCAACATGTTCAAATTTTGGTAACCCACACATTGCATGAGGGTACCAAATTAGTTTTTAACAAAAAGGACCAGTGATCCCCATAGATAATTACTAGTCAAGACAAAACCATTTTCCTCTAAATCGCCTAGATTCTTCTTGGAATCTTACAAATCCATCATAGTCATCATGTAAGGAGGAATGGATTATAGTGAAATGCGACACACTTGCTCAAAAGATAACGACACGTTTCACACTAGTGGTAATACAAATAATTCATCGATCAAGATGTCCCTGAAATGATCAACTACATGAGGTAAATAAATCTGAATTGTTCCATGATAATATTGATATAAATTCACAATCTAGACTATCATCCCACCCAGATGAAAATGTTTTGGTCCATCTGAGCTTGTCTGTAAATCCCATTCACCATTTTAATGTTAATGTCCACCCTATGGAGATGTAAAGATCACCCATCAGTGATTGTATTCAAAAAAATAATGAATGGGAACCGACCAATCCCTCCCAAGAATGATATAAAATCCATTCATCCCAAGGATGAATCTATCCCATGTGAACTGACACCTACCAATCTCTAGGGGCACTCCCTACACTACCGTACATAATATTTTCTAATTCCCAAATATGTTTTTAGAGTCACGATGTCATCAAAAGACTGAAAAGTGATTCCAATGTTATTAATGAGTAGAGTATATATAAATCTCCGTGATGAACCTATATTTAAGAGTTATGAATATAATGTAGAGGCTTCTAGAAAATTACTTCTTATAGTAGAACGTTTGGGGTCCTTCTCCTTGCAGGTCTCTTGCACTAGACATGCCTGGCTTATACCATGACCCTAGGAGACTACATGGATACCCGATGTTGATCCAACATGATATAGATGTGTTCAGTGGGTTTGGATACCATGTCAATGACCACCACTGAGGATTTTTTGACAAGTTGTACCTCATCTCACCGCTTGATGAGAAGATTCTCACCCAGTTTTTAATGTGGATTCAGTGCATACCCCGTCTCACGGGTTTCTGGAAAATATTTTCTATAGAGGAACTATACGGGGCACATATATCCCCAATATTGGAACTCAGTAGGGTCTCTTCGACATTGAGGCCTAATATTTCATATCTTACCACATTGGTAAAACCCCAACTAGGTAGCTGACGGTATGGTCTGAATGCTAATATTACTACATGG
Source organism: Viscum album (assembly GCA_963277665.1). NCBI lineage: Eukaryota > Viridiplantae > Streptophyta > Magnoliopsida > Santalales > Viscaceae > Viscum > Viscum album. The sequence goes on along the minus strand of OY728142.1, from coordinate 1,564,349,191 downwards.
AATCACTGAATACCACATCATACTACAATTCGATGTAGTACTAGATCTATATTCAAATACAACCTTCCTTGAAACCCCATAATCTCTAAGGATATTCTCTATGATCAGTGAATGATTTACTTTACTAGATATGGTAGTAATATTAAAGTCATATATCTGCAATCAGATGTCATATCTAAGACCATCCTCAATTAATCATTCTCTATATAGCTCATCACACATTACAAATGGATAGAAGAATCGAAGATATATAAAATGGGCTGAATAATCTATTACTGATAGTGTGAATTTATCCATATTTTATATCTCCTAAGCTCTATTGGCCATCAATGTCTCTAGATAGAAATAATCAATGAAGCAAATATGAAAATCCTTCTAAGACATCTCCTGATGACGATCAGTCTAGGTGAAAATATGACACCATAACATGGTGGAATCATATATAATGAACATATAATATTTTAAACACCCCTTATGAGGCATCTCTAGGTGCATGAAGATAGACATCATCGCCTTTAAACATGAATCTACATTATGTGGTCCTCCGTCCCCCATAAATGTGTACAAATTCTACAATTTAAACTCACACGTAAACTCTTGCATATATTGGGAAATCGATAATACTCTCTTAAATATCTACATGAAATGAAAGAACGCATCACTGTACAGTGCCTTATCGCCAACATCGAGTACAACTCTATGTGTTCTATCTAGAATGATTATTGGATCCATTTGTATCCAATTTCCTACCACCTTCGAGGTGTGATCATCAAAACCACATAATGTACAATTTTTATTCATCATGGTGGAATAACAATATAATTCCAAACACCTACCATAGTTCATGAACTTTATTAATGATCACATATTGTAATAATAATTATTTGAACATGATAGGTAATACACAACCACTATAAAAACAAACCCCTCCAGCACCTCCATGAGATTGGTCTATGAGTCATATCAATCAAGTATATGAAATAGAAACTACCAAAATCCCACTACAAAAATAATGCCTAGTAAATTTACCTTCTATAATCCATCTCAAGTTTATATTTACTTTTACTTGATGTTATACGTTCATTTTTATTTTTCCATTTCACTTCAATCTATATTAATTTAGAATATAAATTCAATCCTTTTTCAAATTTATCCCACAACCCCATTTAATGGTTAAAACATGGTCCACCTAATTTCAATCCTTATTATACCACACTCCCCAGGGAACATGTTGCGAATACCTCCAATACACACTATAAATTATCTTAATAAACCAATCACACTAGTAGGTATATCATTAATGAAACCTTTCACAACATCATTCAATATGTAATTCTCCCTTGATGGAATATCAAAATTCAAGGAATTTGATTTGAAGAAAGTGGTTAATATGAATCATGAGATTGATAGCCTTCAAATAATTGGGTTTTGAAAAAAATATAACTTCCCTTCTTATCATTAATAACAATATGAATTACGTACATCACCCAATAGTTGAGTTCAATATATAGTAACTTCCAAAACCCAAAATATTATAGTTTCATTCTAGGAATTTTATCTTTTCACTATATGTGGGTAGCTACTCTTTCACACATATCATTACCAAAGTACTATTCTCCTTTATTTCTTTTTAATGTCACCAAATAGTAAATAGAACATGGAATGATACTCTGATTCCACATTGTTATGTCCCAACATTGTATGACACTCAATAGTGCATTGATCATGGTTGAACACAAGGACTCAAGTGTGTATCCCCACATGATAGATGATGCACACTAGAAGTGATAGACTAGGTATGTCAGTGGTTAGACCATTACCTCCTTAGTAGAGTGTTGCATAGTAGAAATACAACAACTATTCAATATTAGATGCATTACACCATTAAACAGTATAAAAATCAGAAGACTGAAAGTATGAAAAAAATACAAAAATTATTTCATCCAAAAGATGATTATACCTGTAACATGTTTGTAATAAACATCCAAAATAGGTACACAACAACAATATAAACTCTTATCCCAAAAAAACATAATTTAAAAATGATTCCCAGTAGTATCACAAGCCTCAACATGGTCCCATGATATCCTTCTTTTAAACAACATATTCAATACATGCATTATGGTGATTGACCTTCCAGACACTAGGAATCATAAAATCTTTTTGGGTCAAAAAAGGAGTCCCAGACATTGTCTAATATATAATCCCTGTAGGAAACCATCATGGATCTCTTCTATACAGTCAATAAATATATATATATATATATATTACCAATCTGCATCCACGTTTTCAATAAACATGGAAGTACTCAAAATTAATCATTATCTCAATTAACCAATACCATTTAACAAATAAATCACATTAAAGTTATATGTATCATGACCTGGATTAGGCCCCACATCCCACATATAGTAAATAGCACAAACATCAACATAAGCCTTCCATCTATAAAGATATGAATCTGGACTGAATCCAAGCATGTGTGTTGTCTTGGAATATGGTTCATATAGAATTTTATTATTAATTACATTATGGACCTATGTCCATAACTAACATTCCTAAGATGGAATTCATGTATCATTCTTGCTATGATATCAAACTATTCCCATCCATGGAATTCCTATGATTGAATTCAAGTATCACCAAGGTATGATATCCACCACCATTATACAAGCCCATATTTGAAAACCTCTCAGGAAATCATTATCTCTCTAGATGAGGTATATAGTCCTACCAATTGAGTATGTCCTTGTCATTCCAATATATAACTCGAGTATCACACATGATATATATAGTCAAATCACTTTGGGGGTCTTTCCCTGAAATTGTTAATTTGGATCCATGATTAACACATATAATTTCATGGTTCAATTCATTATGTCGGTCCATGGATTACTACAATTGGATCCATGAATCAGAAAAGGAATAAAATCCATTTTACAATGATTATGTATATGGAATAAATCTATTGGATCAAACAATCACAGATTTATTTTAATCATTTCATTAATTCATTTTAATTTAATCAATTCATTTAACATGCTATGGTCAAAATGAAAAGAATTAATTTCAATATCACTAAAAATGTGATCAAGCATTGGACAACATCAAAATGATTGGACTTTCAATTAATCAAATAGGAATAGACCACATGTCATGAATCACATTCATAACAAGCAATTACATACCCTTTAAATCATTAAACTCACATAGAAAAACCATCAATGGGAAAAATTAAACATAAAGAACCTCTACATGACATTGAAATAATTTAACTCCCAAGGGTATGTAGTGAAATGGATCTTCAAGAATAATTATACAGAAACCAATCTTCATTAAGATATGGGCCTGGGGTCATTCCCACTCATCTCATCCCATTTATCCATTTCAATTATGATTCATTCAAATTGAAATACGATTCCGTATTTGACATCACATAACATAGGGTAAAATGGATCAAATCATTGTGTATATAATAACAACCTATAAAATAGATGTTTAATCTATCTTTCCAAGATCCGTATTTTAGCATCTATTGTCGTGACTACCCCATGTCTACCTCTAATATTCCTGGGGTGGCAACTTGAATCGAGTAGGCATATCCCAAAAACATGTGACATTTTACTAATTACATGTACACACACCCACACATAAAAACCCAAAATGTATTAATGTTAAACTTAAAAGTCAACAATTCATTCATACACTATAATACCAACCACATTGTACGATTGTAGGAAACATGAACATAAGAAGGACCAGAGTACAATACCACTAAAACAAAGATTCTATCATAGTGAATGCACATGTTCCAGATAAACATTCAATAAAAACTCCACATAAAGGGTAGGTACATGGAATAAATATAAATTCATTGAATCACACCTCATCTTCATGATCACTCTATGCACCACCTGGTCTTGGTCCCCCTAGAACTCAATAAAATCATCAATCATCTTCACAAGATACGGCACATGTAGGAGAATATCCTGCAGGGGAGAGTAATAAAATACTCATTATGACATCTCGGAACAAAAAAGGAAATACAACTATGTTATTCAAGAAGTATAACACAAATAGAAAACATGATGTAAACCACAACAGAAACACAAAAAGTATACTAAATGAAAACAAAAGAAGAACATTCAATAATGTCATCTCACACAGGTATACATATAAAGCACGAAGAAAATAATTTTTAGTAGTAGTACATATATTTCTTTGTTTACATGACTCAAGAAGTATTCATGGAACGTGAGGAATCTTTTGATAACAGAGCCTCAATAGCACCTAGAGTCTCGAAGGTGACTAAAGTGTAGACAGTACATGAACCATTGATGGTGATCGTAGTGTCAATGGAATATGATGCATTTATGGTGCACAAAGAGTTGATGGACCATGAAGCATTTATGGTTAATTCTACCCCATGTCATTTAGTCACTAATTTATAACAAGATGTAGGATTATTCTCATTGCACACTTGTTCTGGGAGAACCTACACCTCATGTCAATTGGTAGTAATAAAACAATACCATATACTCATATAGACAATGTATAATTGACCTCCTTATTGCAAGGTTACCAATGCCACAAATGGATCATCAAATGGACACAAACAACCTAGCCCTGTCCCAGCCAACCCGAACTGGCCTAGACTGTTGGGATCAGCTCTCCCCGGCCACATCCCTTATTCTTCAACACAATCCTCCCTAATTGTGTGGCCTCCGAATCCATGCGTCATCCGCCAATTCAACGCCTCTAACACAGTAATTAAATGCTAGTGAGCCATGCTTAGATGGATTTTTCCTCCATGACCTCTTACTATAGCCCTTGGTCACCACAAGCGGGCCCCAACACCATGGGTTCCCTCCAACATAATATCACAATGACTTCATACTAATGACACTACTATCCACCCTGCCGGCTGCCCATCATATTTGATTCACCTAGCAAGGCCCACTATGGGTTGTTACTGCCTATCCCACTGGATGCCCTACCAGTGGCCTGTCACCATCTCACGCTCAGCCTGGATTGGCCCAGCCAGCCACATCGTACACTCGCAGCCGGCCGCCCTACCAGATGTCTACCTTGTGACTTCATAAGAATATTCCTCAACTAAACTCTACCACGATCTCGCCGGACATATGCTATGAAATTGTCGGGGAAATCCTTTGATCTCGAGCCATTGCAACACAAATCAGTGGTGCAATGATCGATCCTTCTTGTAGAAGTATCAAGGGAGAATGTTTACAAAATATGCAATATATTGAGAAGGGAGATATAAAGAAAAAGAGCACCCAATGAACAAATTGGGGACTTGTTCATTTCTTCCTTGATCTATTCATGTTATAAGGTTTAAATAAGAAAAAAATGACACATATATCTAAATCCACATTCAATATTCCACATGTAGTTATCCATCCTGTAAGAATGGATGAACCATGGGTCAAAATGATCATTGGCTGGTCTGAATTCATCATTTGAATCTAGGAGGGAAATGAAATCACAAATGTAAACAACATCTTACCTTAAGTATGGACCAGTCAGTAATGAAGAATGGGGTTTTGTGTCGTCATTGATCCTCGATCTTCCAGAATTCATCATTGTTCATCATAAAGGATTCTATATCCTTGACTCAAATGAATATATTGGTTTATAGTGATAACCCAGAATTCCATAAAAAAATAGATAAAAAAATTCATGAAAAAAATAATTTTATTAAAATATATTAATGAGATTTATGTCCAATAAAATTCTATAATAACTGACCCGTGTTAGACGATGCTCTACCCAACCTATGGAAAAAAACCCCATAAAGACTCGAATTTTGTCTCAAATTCCCAATATTAGTTACAATTTATTAGTAATAGTATTATAAAATATTTTTTTATTAAATTATTTTATTTACTTTTATGCCACAAGTTGATTTTTATACAGATGATCAGCGCCAAACACTGTTAGGTCACACCTAGCATAAGCCATTAGTTTGAGTTCAATGGTTCCCTTAGAATTCTAAAATGGTGAAAAAATTAATGTTTTTTCCTATTTTAATAAAATTCAAGTATGTGTTATATTAAAACACAACATTTTTCAGGAAATTGATTCAGGCACACTGGGATTCAGAGTTTCACATTGTATCAATGATTAGTCTTATAATCTTCTTGGGTAATTTATTAAAGGAAATTCAAGAAAATAAGATTAATTACATTCTCCCCAGCTTATGGATTTACATTCCCCAATATAAAACAAAAGTCTTATCATAAAATGGAGGGTACAGAGAAAGAATACAATCCACATTCTCCCATGATCTTTCCTAGATAATCCCATGATTCCACCTAATGTGCATTATAAGAGTCAACCTCCCTTGAAGGATCCCCACATGATAGTCCTTTATTTGCACCTGGTAATCAAAAAATGTCTCCTCATCATCATGGCCAAGCTATACCTAGTCAAGGACACATGATGGATCATGCACATATCTTTCCAGCTAAGACAGATGAAAGGTTTCATGTAACCGGTCCAACTATAGGTAAAAATCCATGCAGTACGCCACCTCACCAACTATACATATTATCAAGAAATGGTTGATGAACCTTAGAGGTAGCTTAACTTCCCTGAAAAATTATTGTATCTTGTGTCGAGCAGGGTCCCAAATGAATACATGGGCTCCCTCCTCAAATTCCAAAGACATTTATTTCATGTTAGTATAATATATCTGATGACTCTGTGCAGTCTTAATATTCTCCAAGATGACCTATACCTTATTTTTAGTTGCTCACACCAAATCTAGACCCATGAGCACTAAATCTCCTAGGTAAGTCTAACATGGTGGTGACCTACATGGTTTCCTATATGGAGCCTCAAACTGTGCCATAATGATGTCGGAGGGGTAGCTATTGTAGTACGCAAAGTTCACTAGAAGTAGTTGATCCCCCATTCTATGACCAAAACATCAAATGAAAGCACAAAGCCCACCTCCTTGAACTTGAACGTTCTTCCTTGGTAAGTATTCCATCTAGGGATGAAACCCCATTCGATTGCATAACTGAGTCCAAAATTCCTCTTGCAATACCTTCCATAACCATGGAAAGTATTAAATTGATCATTGAGGGAACTCCATTTGGACATAAAATGTATAGGACGTAGAGGAGTCCTCAGATGTCTATTGAATTGTACTTATATATATATATATGAAGTGGAAAAACATTGTGAGTTAGTCAATGAACAACTAGATCGTATCATGGCCCCTGGTCGTAGAAGGTGAAGGCATCCCAAATTATATTTTAATTCCATCCCATTTCTATTTGGGAACCTATATTGGTTGTTTCAGACTAGTTGTGACATGATGATCAACCATAATTTGTCGAAATGTAAGGCATCAAGACACAAACTATAGAACATCCATATTCACCTATGTCCCCAAAACTGATGTCGGAGGTCTTGTTAAATTATTTCAACATATATATTTACAACTATTAGATATCATGATACCCCATTAGAACCTCCTCTTGTAATGCAACTGGTATCATCATACATTCCAGGAAAAGAACAATGCACTCCCCAAATTTTGAATTTTCATAAGGGGTATTCCTTTTAGAAATTTGAGAACATAGATCCTTTATGTTGGTATCCCTATATAGGTCCTCCCTGTCTCTCCATAAGAGTGGAGTGGTGACAACCATTTAATGGAGTTAAGATTTTCCATGTATATCCATAATGGTTATCTACAATGTGGATAACCGATCTAATGCCACATCCAAAAACTAAAATCTAGATCTCATGCTACGAGAATATGATAACACATTCCCATTCCCATGTGTATAGAAAATATGTAATTCATAGTCCCAATGGAACTCTACCCATCACATTTTATTAGTTATCCAATCCTTCTGAGAGAATATATGCATGAAACTATTGTGGTCGCAGTTGATGATAATACTCTCACCCACCAGAGAGTGTCATAACATCTTCAATATAAATATAATCCTATTAACTCAGGATCAATTGTTTCATAGTTCTCCTAATGGGATTTTAAATGGAGTGACCCATAGGTAGTAACTTCTTTCTTCAGCATTATGACATTACCATGACTGGTTCACAATCTATTACAGAACACTACATGCTCGGCACCCCCACTAGAAACATCAAAATGGGAAGTTTAATCTAAATCAACTAAATCCATATATGGAATCAATTAAAAATAATTCTCTAGATAACATGATCTATATCAATGAAGGCCACTTATTGCTACCAGATCTTAAAGACTTGGACTCACAAAGTACTTCATTTGAAAGTCTTCAAGTTATACCCTCAAATCATGAAGATATGTATGAGCCATCCAATATCCAGTTGTAAATATCAGTTCCATCCAAGGATATAGGTAATTACATATGTCTATCTCCATGAGAGGAGTTAATCTAGTAGCATACTAAGGAAGTACATCCTCATACTCCTCCACCACTTTTAGAAACTATGGAATTATCTCATACACTATGACGAGGGTTATGCTACCCAAATGATGACTGGTCGGGTGCACCAACCCTATGTGTGAATCTGTCATTCACGATATGTGTTTCCCTTTTGTTGATAAAAAGAAAACATGGTACCATCACTATGATCACACTATACTCTATGCATAAAAAATTCAATTTCTGCATGAACTGTGGATAACCAATCTATTCAATGAATGACAATTTATGGAAACGACGCCGCCACAAATATATTTGAACTGAATATCTCAACCCCTAGAGTCAGGTAACAATGTTATCACCACTAATTTATCATTTAATACTCCCATAAGATTCTATAATCATATGTATTGAGTAAACAATTCCACTATAATCTTCGAGTCTTGAAAAATGGTCATGGAGAAAAAGAGTAACTAAAACCTTTTTCTATCAAAACAATAGCAATGGTATAATAGAAAATGTTTGTACATGTAATAATCTCTAAAAATGTGGGGTTATAATCCTCAATTTTCTAAATCTAGCCTTGTCTATACTAGCCAACTCCATAAGTCTGTGGTGGACCACATGGTGGTGGTGGTGGTAGTACCTCGAACCTTCACCCAACTCATGCTACCTGATATGCTCTTGTGTCATGCCCACTATCCAATGGACCACATTTTTCATTCCTCTAACACTATCATGGTAGTCCCTAGGCCATCTGTTGACCATATACATGTTGATTCAGGAAATTGTGAGCTAGATGTCCCTGACTGCTTCATGAGTAATAGAACTCATCATTCAATTATCCATCTCTCCTAAGGAGCACCAAAAAACTGATAATATATCCTAGAATTGTACCATTGTTTTCCTAACCCTCTTGGTTCCATATGTATGATGTCATCTACCAAACACCAATCACTGGAATAAACTTCTCCCCAAATAGATGCTCAATGTATTACCAAGAGAGAGTTGTCTCATCATGCTTCTGGATCACTATGATATAGCATCTCCCTATTAATCATTTTTGAAGGCTCATGGCTAGAAAATCCATCGGTTCAGAAGGATTCCTCTCAAGGAATAAGACACATGTAACTCCCTACAACCAATCCCTATCTACGTGTGGTTGTGGCTCATCCAAAAAACTAAGTGGTCGGTACCATGTAACTCATGCGATGCACTCAGGCTGTATGCATCTCATACAGGTTGTCCTGGTAGAAACTACTGCTTTTTAGGATGAGGTATCACCGGTACAACACTCAGAGGTGCTATATCTAGTACACGTCATTCTTCCGTCACAGTATCTTTAGGCATATCATCCTCGTTATCACGCTTCATAATCCTTGATGGTTGTGTGCATGGGAGAATCCTTAAATTGATAATAATGTACCATAATCAATAGAGTATACATAGATTGCAGAATCTTGAAAGACACGAGAACAAACTCGCAATCTTATATTATACATGTATCATTAATTTTCCGTACAAATAGTTTGTTCATGTATTGAGTTGAAAATACAAATTCATATTTCTCGTGTAAGGATTTGTTTTCTACTGAATGAACACTAGAGTCCTTGGTCTAAAAGAATAAATTTTAAAAAATAAACACTATTTCCAAAATTAAATATCTGAGACTATTGGTTCTGTAGAGAGAATCGAGGACCTATGGTACTATTCTATCATGACCTATCCTAGAGGGGCATGTTCTATGATAACCCCAGGCCCACCTTGGATGGGGTAGGGGGTGGTAATTAGAGTTGAGTAGGTGTATCCCAAAAATTGGAGGCATATTCATTGTACCTGTAAACACAAACATCTCTATTAGAAAAATCATGAAATGTAAAAATATAATGTAAATATATCATGCATACAATAAGATACCTACCACAGAATACGTCAATTAGAAACTGAAAAAAAGGGTTAGAATACAATCCAACCAAAATATGTAGTTTGTCAAAGTGAATGAAAATGTTTCTGAGACTCATCTAGAGAAAACCACACAAAAATGGTAGGTGTATGAAAATGATCTAAATATTTTAATGGGAACATCATTTACATGATCACCATAACGACCACCTGGTCCTAGTCAACCTAGAACTTCATTAAAGTTTTGATCATTAAAATAAGACACGACACATGTGGGAAAATCTTGTGCAAGGGTTATTAAAACAATACGCAGTAGTAATCCCTGAAAACATAAAGGAATTACCACTAATAAATACATTAATTATACCAAAAAGGACACACATGAAGAACACCATAATGGAAACACATGAAGTACACTCTAAATAAAACACATGAAGTATAGTGAACGCTGTCATCTCATAGAGTTGTAATTATAAAGTCCCAAGAGATTGATTTTCATTTGTAGTATATAGAACTCCTATTATAGATGAGATATAGAGTGTTTATGGAACACAAAGCGTTTATGTATCATGGGGAATGAATGGAACACATTGCTTCAATGGTGTACAAAGTGTCGATGGTGTCTAGAATGTCGATAGATCCATTTGCATCTATTACCTCCGAAGTGTCGATGATTCATGGAGAATCGATTGTGCATGGAGCTTCAATGGCCCATAGTGCTTTGATAGAACATAGATTCTCAATGGGTCATATATCACCCATGTCACGTAGTCCCTATGTTACAACCAACTTCATTATTCCACTTGTAACATGCTTTATTTCGTAGAACCTACTCTCCATGAAAGTATGTCATATTCAAAATTTCAGAAAGACTCCCATAGAGTACCTCAAAAGGACCATCTAATCACAAGGGTCCCAACGTCGTAAACAGTTCATCAATTTGGCCCGCGAATTGAAAGATATAGATATTTTTGTAAAACTGCCTGACCTAGGTCTGGTCTGGATCTGACTCGACATGGTCTGGCCAACCTGACATGGTCCGGTCCAATTCATTTTTTTCCCAAATTGGCCTGGCTCAGTAGCCTTGGAGTGCACTACAGGCCGGCCTATTGGCATGACACAGCCTACCCCAACTACTTCTTCTTCTTCTCTAAACGGTTCCCCATGACATTGTGGCCTCCATGTCCATGCCCTATCATCCCATGACATGTTGTTGGCACAAACTCTAACCATGGCCCCCCTGGTCACCACTCATGACCCCCGCTACTATGGTCCCCCGACGATGTGGTCCCGCCAAGACCACATCCTACTAGAGCTATTTGTCCTCCTGTCAGTAGCATGTACTGCTAACTAAACATGGCATGTCCCTCATTGTCCTGTTGCTAAATCCATCGTCAGCCACCCTACTGGAAGAACCTCATTTCCTTGTGCTCCCCCGGGGTCGAAAACATCTTCACCTTATTATCGACTATCCCACAGACTGTATGCCTTTCACCTTCATAAGAAACCTCCTCACCTAAACTGTACCATGCTCCTTCCATACCATTTATATGCAATATTAGGGGGAAAAGCGGTCTTGTAATATTTCACCATGGATTGGGGGTGCAACGGTAAATCGTTTGCATAAGTGTTTCAAGGGTGAAGAGCATATGAAAAACACCATATATTTAGAGGGGGGAGATAATACACATAAACTCTAAAATAATGGATCATTCCTTGTTCATGTTGTTCTTGATCTTTCCTTGTTAGAAGGATTCATGAAGAACAAATTGACACACATATATAAATCCCTAATCTAAATCCCACATGCAGTTATCTATCATTCATCAATGGATGAACTACAGATCATATGGTCTTGAGTTGGTCTATGTTCATCATATATATCTAAAATGAAATGGAAATAAAAAATTTAAAAGACAGCCTAACTCAAGGTTGGATAAATCTTTGATGAAGAACATATATCTGTGTCATCATCTATCCTCGATCCACCATTGTTTTGCATCATTCGTCATAGAGGATAATGTATCCTTACCAAAAAAGAATTTCCTAGGTTTTGGTGATAACATGTATTCATTATCAAATGAATAGAAAACGAAAACACATTATTGGGACATGAATAAAATATTTTATTGATTTTTACGTCCAAAAGCTAACTTTCATAGCTCTCCCATGATGGGGTGATGTTAGGCCTAACCTAGGGAAAAGACCCACATACAAACTCAATGGTGGTCTCAAATTTTATATCTGAGTTTCAAGTTATGTTTTATAATGATTTTAAAATAAAATAATTTTAATTAATTTATTTATTTATGCTTATGCCCTTCATATATTTTATAACAGATAACCCAAGAAGACCATGGTTAGTTCTCGCCTGGGGTAATGCTACTGTTCTTTGGTCATAGTGCACATAGATTTCTTAATACATGCAACTATTTAAAATTTATTTCACCTTTTATGTAAATTGCCTTGTGCATTCTATAAAAAACATAGCATTTTCATCCAATAATTCTAGGAACACCATGTCTCAGAATCGCTCACCATCTCAGCACCTAGTCTCAGAATTTCCCAAAATTATTTATATAAATAAATCACATAAAATACTAGTCATTAAAAACACACCAAAAATGTTGTATTATTCAAGATTCTGATCCAATTAAAAACATTAACACTCATATTAAATTTATTATAATGATTTTATCAATAATAGAGTTCAATTCCATTTAATAGAGTCATTCGAGAAATGGTTTCGCAACATGAAGACATATTAAAACATCATGAATATTAACGAATGCAATGATACCACATACCTTTTTCCCATGCTCGGTAGATTTTATAGTATCTTGTATTGATTTAGATTATATTAGGAGACATTTTAAGAACTGATGATGAAGATATTAATAGGGAATATGAACCTAAATTCCAATAATTTAGCCGATATCTAGAAGAATTTAGAATGAATAAAACTAAATTTCGATCATACCGTTACTAATATAATGAGTGAAATTGTTCATGAAATATATTTTCAATGGAATAACAAGATCAATTCCATGATTTGTTTCTCAAAATATCATTCTAATACCCACCCCTACAATGCATTCAAAAGAAACCCATTATTAGGTTTTAATATATTTTTAATTAATTTAAAATTATTAAATTTCCCAAAAACAGAAGGGTCACACGGTTTACATGAACTATTTGAAAAAATTTGTGATTACCCTCCACATATTCTTTTAGGTTTACGGAATAACATACATTTTAGCCATGAAATTTAATAATATTCTGAAAACTGTGTAAAAATCACTTTCAAAACCTATTCAAAATATTGACATGGACGTACGATCATGTGGCCCAACTCACATGGTTTTCACTAAATGTGAAATCTGTTATTTTCACCAAAAATATGGGTTTCGGGCACCAAAACCTCTCCAAACACCCCCTATACTTATATTCCTTCAACTTGAATCCATAGTTGGCCATATATATGAATTTAAAATGAGAATCTATGAAACATAATTAATTATTACATCAATGAAGAGTTGGGTTCTAAAAAAATTACAAAAAAAATGAAAAAATATTTAGTGAAAAGGTATGAAAGTGTTATAATACATTAACATTAATGAATTTAGAGAACATATTTTCTTTTATTTTTACCCTTCTCATTATGATTATCACTTAGTTAAATTTTATTAATTTTAAAAATAGTAATAGATTTTAGAATATTAATGGATTTTTCAAATATAAGCTGACAATTGGGCTATAAATCATACATGTATGTCATTGTATAACATAACAAATCTACCTAGTACTATTTCAGAAATTTTAAGTTTTATAAACAATTTAATAAATAATTTTTCTTATAAAATATCATTATTTTCAAATATGATACAATTAAAATAATTTTTCATTTTATTCATATTGTAATGGGGGTAGGATATAATGTTTTCATAGCACCGTAATATTTCTTGATGATCCAGGAAATTCTTAGGTCGCATTATGTCCATCCAATTATACTACATAATATTACTGTATTTGTTGGAAATATTTTTTTTATTAAATTGAATAATACTTCATTAGTGTTAAATAATAAATTACTTTCATTATATAATTATTTAAAGTTAAAAATAAATTTGTATCATGAAAACAGTTTTTTTATATCAAAACAGACATGTATATGTATTCATAGCATATTTTCTTTAATATATAGACATGAAATATGTACTAATAAAGTGATAGCCATATTTTAATATTCATTGATTTAAATAATATATAAGGGATTTCGAAGTTAAATTCTCAATGAAACAAATCAATTTCTTGAATAAGGTAGTAAATGTGGAATTTCCTTTATAAAATACGAATGATGATGAAAAATGATGGATTATAAATTAATTTTTATAGATATTCATCTGATTTATCTTTTAGAGAGATTATAAATTTTAAAATGATTTATGATCATAATGACCAAAAATAAAAGGGACCAGTTTAAAAAAATATAACCTCTTAATTATTAATACAATATCAATTTTATCTAATTCAATACCAATAAATTTCCTAAATTAATTTAAATAATTGTTCAAGAAAATGAAAACCGTTTTTTACCAAAATAATGTTTCATTTTAAAATTGGTCTTAATTTAATCCATTTCATTGAATCAATATTATATGGATGTCAAAAAAATTAATTTAATATATAAAATATAATATTTATTTAAATAATTCAGGTATAGTTATTATGTTTTCCTCAAAAATGTAATGAAACAATTTTTTAAAGAAAATTTATTTTTTGAAGAATAAAGCAGATTTTAATATAAATTGTTTTCTTATTTTATAATAAAAAGTCAACAAATTTTCATTGAATATAATGATTATATGTATTCGATAAACTAGTTAATACTATTAATTCCATGAAAATTTTACATCTTATTTATAATATACACATAATATTGTAATAGTATATCATCATTATTTTCAACTCAATATTGTATTTCGTCAGAGAAACCAAAAAATTAAATTAATTAAGGTTGTTTTATTTATAAAATATTGGGTTTTTAAATTATAAACCTATATAAAATTTCATGCTTCCAATTTTAATGTTTTCATAGTAATAAGAGATTGATATTTGAGATGTACTTTGTTGAAACCCCGTATTGTAAAAAATGATAGTGGAACATACATTTAAAAGAGTGAAAAAAAGTAACAAGACCACCACAAAACAATAATTACAAATAGGATAACATATGTTGGATTGAAAATATGGACATTGAAGATAAAAATAACACCCATGTACTAATGGATAGTAAGAGAGAATATGTTTTGGAGGATGTTAAAAATAAGAAAACCATGATTTATTGAGTATATTAATGATCATAAATTCACCATAATTTAATGATATGAGATATTTATTAATATTTTGATTGTTTTCATATATTTGGGTCATAAAATTACCAAACACCCAATGAAAAAATAAAATTTTCATACATGACGTGTATAATGTCTTCTTTTAAAAAAAATTCAGAACAATTTATTCTATTTCTCTAAAGAATGAGTATCGTGGAGGAATATTCTTGTCGGAGATATATTTTTAACAAATTGACAATTATAAATAGATATTTCACCTGAGTATTGGAATATATTAATTTTTTTTAGAAAATGAATTATTTTTCTCTTAATTTGTGACCCATCATATGATGAATACAATATTACTATCCAAACCCATAATAAAAACATCAACGGTTCGACTCAATAAATAACCCATGATCCAACATTACCTAACTAACTACAATAGTAAATAATCTTTTATCCTTAATGGAAAAGTCCTACCCTTCAACATTTTTCTAAAAAAATTTAATTACATTATTCCCTAAAAAATAATTTAGTAAAAAACCTTATTAATCCAAAGGGGTTTCTATACATCAAACTAATGAAACATAACCAAATGGTTATTTTTCATCCCCATACATCCTTGTATTATATTTTATTGTATTATGATTCCTTAATATATAATGAAATAAATTACATACTAACCTGAAAGTAAATCCTTACCATGATAATAAATTTAATTTAAAATATAACATTTTAATGAATCCATTTGAAAACATTAAGATTATTGATATACCACAATCCAAGGTAACATAATTAACAAAATATAAAATCATATTCAACCCACATAGACTAATATTATCCTCATTATATCATTTTTACCCATTTTAAATATTTCTAATAAAATCTAAATTCCATATCATGAAACATTAAAATGGGTGGTCATTCCTTTGAACGTGTAATCTACATTACATATATATACCCATGATTTTATCTAAAGAATAAAAATTATGATCACATGAAAAATATATTCATTATAATTTAACTAAATCATTATTCTGAAAAAAAATTCATAAACTCTTGAATATATTCCCTAAATTAATGAATGAAATAACAATCATAAAAGTTGATTGAAGTTAATTTTTATTCAATAAATCTATTTCATGGTCACCAATACAATCTAGATAAGAAATATATTTATTCCAATTAATCTTTATTAACTCAATATTAGAATCATATTACCATTTATCATTCCCTTATGAATTTTCCATCCAAAAATACCATGTTATTTTCTAAATCCCCAATCATGTTTAATATGATTATTCAAAGTAGGTTTTTATATCATTAATGAAACAACAATAAAAAATATACTTATTTATTTCATGATATTTATATTAAGAAAATCATTAGTATAACACTTATAGAACATAATAATTGAAAAAATATATATAATGACTTATAACATTTCACATTTTTCATAAACCACTAACATAAATATATCATCTTATTTACCAATACATTACTTTTTTAATATCAAATATTAATCATGTATTATTATTCATCAACATAAATTTCATTATGCTTCATAATTTTATCCTATGAAATGATATTAAAACAAACCATACATAATATTCACCATTTTTAGTATTGTAATCATCATCAGTAAAACCACGACACATATAACTATGTTCACTACTTTATTAATCTTACCACTTTGAAATAAATTTTCATAATTCCCATACATTCCACAATTATGAAATTAATCCATTTGGGTTATCTTTTGTATACCCTATTTCTCATCAAGTACAGATATCAAAACATTCATTTTGAATTCAATTTTAATTTAATTTTCTTCATAAATTTCCTCACATAAAAAATCTTCTAATTTATTTGATACATTACCATGAATTTGTATTCCCACATTCATTATATGTACTAACTTGGAACATAATTCATCCATTGAATCCACTACCCAAGAACTAAGAAACTAAATCTGTCTATTCTTTGGTGATTATGAGTGTTGGTTATGATGATTGTTGTCAATCTTGTATACCCAGCAAGCCCATCCAGAAGCGATGCTTCTGAATTTTTATTTAATAAAAGAAAAGAGAATAGAGGATACGGACGAGGTCAAACAAAGGGTCTTTCCATCATCGGTAAGAGAATAGTGCTAAAGATCATAATAAGATAAGTCATTCCAATAATCAGAGTCATTGACAGTTCCCATTCAGAATGGGACTTACCCTGATTAAGGACCTTATGAAAATCTGAATTAAACATACCTGATTTCTTAGAAAAGCGAGTACACACAGTGCGAGGAGTATTAGAGTATTCTTTCCTTGACCTTCATTTCGAGGGAGTAGGAGTGAAATCAACTTCCCCTTTTTCAGAAATAAGTGAATCTTTGAAAGAATTAGGGCCACCACTACCTGCTATAATCCCTTCCCCCTCACAGATGTCACCCCACTTCCCAGATATTGCAGAGGATTTCAAGAGCATTTGGATCTCCTACTGGAAATCAACCTATGAAGGAGCCCCATTATTAAGAGTCATCTCAACAGTTTGATCACCTTGCAAACCAGTAGTAAGACTATCATTCATGCATGTATTCGATGGGCCAATGCAAGTAGAAGATCCTACAATCGAGAGAGGAGCATGATTTCCAATCCATACTAATCCCATGGGAGTAACTACACTACCGTCCCTGGGTATCTCAATGGAAGAGTCCTCCCGAGCAGTGGGGGGACCACCATTTGGGATTCTTGTATACTTATGACTAATTATGAATAATAAAAATGACCTTAACTAAATCTATATTTTTATTTGGTTTTGAATCAATGAATTATAAATCACATTCAATGTTAACAAAGTTTATTTTTTTATCCTTAAATTTTTAAAAAAAAACTATGAACCATAATAATAGTGGAAAATCATATAATCATGAGAAATAATTTAGATGAAGTCTAAATAAAGACTCATTGTTTTATGAAAAAATAATATTACCCATGTTCATTTTATGATCACAGAAAAAATGGAAATTTTTCATTAATATAGACTTATTTTTAGTATTCTAAATATTGATTTCTCATCCTAGTTTCAAAAAGATAACAAAACCATTAACTAATGTCTTTTATAGAATCCTAAATTTATATATATATATATATATATATATATATCAAATCATAAGGGATTGATATTCATTACATAAAATTTTGATCAATGACAGAGTCTTTTGTCTATTTTCATTGGAATCAAGGAATCATAAACAACTAGTTCTTAAAATAACTACATAATATCTAACTAATTTCAATATAATTTTAACTTCACATAGAAAAATTAAAATTAATACCTATATACATAAAATAGGTAATTGAAGACAATTAACTGGGTAAGCTCAAATTCTCATTAAGGGTGATCAATGGATATATCCATCCCTATTCATATGAAGTAATAATATAAGAATAAGAGTTTAAATAATTATCATAACATATTATATTCATAAATAATATTTCATAGGTTATAAAATTGTTTCATTCCAAACAATATTACCATTTTAAAAACCATAGATCTTTAATGAGAAAAATAGTCATAAATCATTATTGAATCATAAGATAATTTCATGAATGTGTGGAACTGCTATATGTTTAAAAATAATTTCTTAATGAAATGTTGAACGACCAATAACTTCATTCCATAGAGTATTAGGAATTACCAAATGCTTCATTTAATAGATCATGATCTTAGAATCTGATCTATAGTAGATAAAGAACAAGAACATAAATCACATAGTTATCCCATAAGATATAAACATTTACCTATTACATATGAGGGAGATATAGTTCTTGTTTTTAACATAATGAAAATAATATATATATATATATATATATATTTGTGTGTGCGTGTTTGTGTGTGTTCCATGTGATCATAAACCTATCATCTTAAAAGAACCCGTGATTTGTATTGGTGTTTATAAACATTGTGTCATAAAAAAAATTACACATATATAAAAAAAGAAGGATATCCTTGGATCATATTCAAAATAAATTTAAATATCACCAAATTATGTAATATTTGTAGAAAATTTATATTTAAATATCACATAATAAATCATTTATTGAAATAACTATTCCATTTTGAAATTAATTATTTTAAAGAGAAACTGTTAAATTATATTAATTTTTTTGGTAAATACACTTGTGAAATTTAAATTAATTTTCTTGCAATATATAATTCATGATTTATATATAATTAGTTGAATCCACATATTTTAAAAAAAATACTTTTACAATCCTATAAACATTTCCAAATGTAGTTGGTTTTGAAAATGAAAAGAAGTATCCATTCAACCTTATTATTAAAGGAGAACAATTGGTAAAAATATATTTTTATGAAATTGAAAATATTATTAATTTTTCTTGTAAATTTTCATTATAAAATATGGATTACGGATATAAATATTACATAGTGGAAACAAAAACAGAAACAATTAGATATATTGATGTCATTATGATATAAAACCATTTCATCTAGTTTTTTTAATTAAAAGCACATTATCATTACTATAATAAATTTTAAATTATTATATTTTAATTATAAATCATCCTTTATAAAAATAATAACCTATATTATTCAACTATAACATTTCAACACACCATTTTATCGATAAGTGATAATTTAATTTTTTATTTTCAATTGTTATTGATTTTGATTATCATTTTTATTTCAGTTCAGCAGTTCTGGATCGTCTATATTAATGTAAGTTAAATAACCTGAAATTCATTAATAATAATATTAAAATAATATATATTAAATATATCTATATATTTAGATTCATCGACATTAATTATACATTTAAAATTGAATTACATCATTCTTTGAGAAAGTAGGTTGTACATGTTGTCTTCATTTTTCAATGCATGTAATGAATGAAATGTATGTAATTATAATCCATTAAATAATAATTATTTTTTATTTAATTAATATAAACTCATTATAAATATTTGTAATCATCCATGTGAAATGGAAATTAAAAATGAATCACATAACATTATGAATGTGTAGTACAAACCTACACATGAACGATGTTATCGCTTTCCAAGGGTTTATAATGTAAGAATATTATTGTAATATTTTAATTTAATAATTCCAATTATTTCATAATTATGATATTTAATAATTATTACCTTGTCAATAAACTCCCAAAAAATATATTTATGAGAATTTCAATTTATCCCTATGTGGAGATGTTAAGGTGCATGTACTGACGTAGGATAATTTCAAATACCATTGGATGAAAAATATAGTGGATAATGGTGTTTTAATCCTAATAATATCAGTTAGTTATAGTTGTTGTAATTTTTTAAATATTTTATATTAAATAATATAGACATTGATATGGTAAAGAAGAGTATAAATGAAAGTCATCTATGAAGGTTATTTTATATTCATAGACACAACTCTGTTAGATCTTCTCAAAAGGACGCAAGGGTGGTATTTTGGGAATATTATAACCAATAGATTGTTTATAGAATGTTTTATAATATATATATATACATATATTGGTTGATTTATAAGGCATAATGTGATGTAATGATGTGAGGAAGGAGGATCCCTTTTATATTATAGTGGAGGGGAACTTTTGGAATTTCTTATATGATTAAATTATAGAACATTAAGCTTTATGGAAAATTCATTCAAATAGATAGGGATTATAAGTTACGATAGGATAATTCATTAATTCCATCATAAATATAATTGACTTGTTTTGGTATAAGATTAAACCTTATATTTTTTTATAACATTAAATGATTTTAATTTAAATTATGGTTACAATTTTTTTTAATATTAAGGGGTTACATTTTTTATATATACAATGAATATTATCAAATAAAATGAAATTTAATAAAACTATAAACCATATACTATCCAATTTGTCTTTTTTTCATGATTATTTTAATATTTGAAAAATATTATAGAATATTATATTATAAAATATTATGTAGTTAAAATATAAATATTGTAAATTTTGATACTATTATTTTTATATAACAACAAGTTCAAATAGAATTAGGAGGAAATCAAATATAATACGTTCACACCACAATTTTTTTTTGATATATGTGTAAATTCATGTCTCACATTTTATAAATCAAATTATATCACAAATATTTTTTTAATATATTTTATTATAATTTTTATTATGTCTAAAAATATTGTATACATGTTTCATAAGAAATAAATTTCATTATATGAATATTAATAAATAAAAATAAATTTATTTCATGAAAATAATTTTAATAATCTAATTTTGTACTCTTATATTTTTTGATAAACTAATATTTCCAATATTTTAAAACATATGAGTTATTTAATTCAATGATAGTGGAATATTGTAAAATTAGTTGTTTTAAATAATTCAAAAATTAATTTCATTGAAAATATTAACAAATTATCACTTATTTGTCGCCCTGATTTTCCTGATTTACCTTTTATTATAAAGATAAATATCATCATGGTTACATTTTATATTGACCAACAATAAAAGTGGTGTATTTAAAAAAAATATTATATGTTGAATATAAATAGGTATATAATTATTTTTAAGAAATTATTATATTTAGAAGAAGTTAATTTTTAATTAATTTTCAAAAAATAGAATGAAAACCACATTTTGGAAAAAATTTAATTTTAAGATTAAAAATGGATTTAATTTCATCCAATGAATTTAAAAAATATTCGATGGATGTAAAAATGTTTTATTAAATTCATTAAATATTTATTTCTTGATGATAATTCCCTAATTATGATAGATTTAATTTATCAATATAAAAATACATTGCGTGTATAAAAAATTCTGAAATTTTTTATGTATACTTTTCTTCCAAATTAAACAATAAAATTGTATAAAATGATTTTTATTGAATTTTATTATTTTTAATTTTGGTTTTAGAATATTTTATGAATTATATATGATGGAATTAGAGAGTAAAATTTACAAAAAAATCAGATTTTTCTAATATCTATTAGAAAATAATTATTATCCTAAAATTCCAAAAAATTCATCCCAAAAAATTTATGAAATGTTTACTTGAAAAATAATAACATATTTTTGAATATAATTATTAAAATATCAAAAAATTATATAAAAAATTATTATAAATGAAATATAATAAATCCCAATTTTCAAGAAAACTATTTTTATTGATTAAAATGGCATTAATAGATATTTAATTCTTATTTACTAATAATTAATAAATATATTTATATTTTCTATGAGATATAAATTTATTTCATAATTTATAAAATCCTATCAATACCTAACAATTTATATGGCTAGGTTATTCTCGTCAAATGATATTTTAATATTATATCACTATTATATTAAACATTATTTGTCATTTTACAGAATCTATTAAAGAAATAAAATTATTAAAATAGTATTATTTTTAATAATTTCTATGAGTTTCAATTTCCATCCATGTAAAATGGAAATGAAAAAAAAAACACATCGCTTCATGGATGCGGTAGGTCCTAGAATTTTAATGGTTTTTTAAACAAGGTTAACCAAATTTAGACTTTAACGTTGAAATATATTTTACCTTATTTAATATTCATAATTAATAAAAAATAAAAGTAACCAATTTTAAAATTTTAGAACCCATTATTCTAAAAAAATTATTTCTTTTTTCCAAAATCAATTTCTACATGATGAATAAATTTATTTAAAATAATTATGAAAAATATGAGGGTAAAGTTATTTCATAAGAATAGATTTTTAGCCATAACATAATATTAATTAGTATCCAATCTCATGAAAAATATTAAATGAATTTTTGAAATTATTATTTAGTATATAATATACACATTAAAAAACATTCAGAAATAGAGATTAAATTAATTAATTTAGATATATTTAAATTGTGGTTAAAGATTTATTTTATAATAACACCACCTATACATTCAAATGAATTTATTTTTGTATATATTAAATTCATAATCCATGAGTTTATTTACACATTTGTAAACCATAAATGTTTCATTATATAGTTTATATTATTAATACTTAACAATTTAATGACTATTTTATCATTGTTTTCTTTAATATGATTTATTTAGCATCAGGTTATCATATAGCAGAAGTTTTAAAAAAATTAATATTATGTAGAAAGAAATATAACAAATAATATAAAGGTGTTATATTATAAAACCCTTAAAATAGATATAAAACTCGAAATTTCATTATTCTAGTAAAAACCTGTGATATATTATTGTAATGTTTCAGACCATGTGTCGCCAAATAGTGCCGCAAACCCAGTTGGTCAAATAAACTAAACCATATTTCCACACAAGCTAAAGGATTTCGACTAGAAGTGAGGCCCATGTTGTGGTAATATTGCAATTATGCCCTAAATGGAAGATTATACTCAGTAAAAAATTGTAACAATAGCTAGAGTAGTAATACCATTCCACAGATGTAAAAATTTGAATAAAGAAAGTAATAATACAACTAGAGATTATATATATATATATATATATTTCATATATCATGTTTCTATGAAATAAGACAAAAAATTCACAATGCTCGAAATAAAATATAGAAATCATAGTACATAAATGTATGTGAACTTCAATAGCATCACCACCCTCATCTTAGTCCCACATTCTCAAGCTCCATCAAAAATCAATTATCTGATGAAGAAGGGTTCATTACCATACCGATTCCTGCATTCATATAATGTTGTTGGGACTAAACATGACCCAAACTGAGTGTGAGACAAATCCTCATAAGAATCCACTAAAAGATCTAGGCCAAACTGTCGGTGAATATATATAGTTGGCAATATGTATAATTGAAGCAATATTCCAGGAAGTACTAAAAAATAAACAATCCTATGGTTTTAAATTTCATTCATTTATATTTATTATTCATTGTTTGAATGATGGAATATTTGGATCTAGCCTAATCTATATACCCCCTATGTTATAGTAACAAAATAGATGTCTCCAAAGACCATCTAATCAATTAGGTATGTCTGAGTCTAGGATTATTTTTTTTCTAGGAAGACTCATCACAGTCATTGAATTTTTCATAAACGACCCTCTAGGAATCTCTCACAGTCTACCCACTTTTGTTCCACATAGTAGATATCAATTACAATTGTCCACCTGGGAATCTATCATTGTCAATAGCCCTCAGTCAACATAACATCAATAAATTCTAAATAACCACCTGGGTAGCTCTAATGGTCAACTCCCCTTTTGGATGCTCTCATAATAAAATCTTCCTTGGTCAACATAACAACATTAATGTATAAACAATCACCATGTTGGCTCTCACGGTCAATTCCCTTTTGGGATGCTATCACAATCCAATCCCCTTGGTAAACATACAAAATGTGTATCACTGAAATTTACTAAAAATAATAATCCCATAATAAAAAAATAAGGCATGGAAAATAAGGCAATCCAAACATGCATCCTACACCGAACATCCATAAGAATCAAAGGAAACACACTCAGGTTATGTCCCATAAACAATATATATGACCTTACACATAATAACCCACACATTATCAATTAAATAAACTATAAAGGTCATAAAATATTCTATATACCAAATCATGTAATTCCAAAAACGTTGGAATGATGAAAATTAATCATATATAATTATAAATCACAAATAAATTCATAAACCACCTACCTCCATATTGTACGATCAATATACTTGAACGTCAGCCTTTGAATGGACCTAGATCTACGTAGATATATAAAACGGAGGAAAAAAACCCATCATTGAATACCTCATGAGAGAGGAAGAATTAGGAATAAATCCTTGATAAGAATTCAATAACTAACTGGTGGGATACTAACGCACCTGACAGATTCTCAATTGGATATCAGACGGAGAATCGAGTGTTCGATCATTGTTCTTCATTCCCAAAAACTTTTGTATGAAAAACGATAAGAAGAATATGGTTCTTTATATGAGATGCGAACCCTCTCCAATATATCATATAAAAAATTAAATTACATTGTTTGTTCATTAACAATACCTTCCATATACTAGGATCATATAACCCCCAACTTAAGAGAGTCTATCAGGTCACTGAGGGGACGTGTTCTCGGTCGTTACACAGTCAGTGTGTATTTGTTCGTGGATATTTGGTACATGGAATATACAAGGAAAACTCGACATGTACATACAAAATCTTCAATTATTTATTTTTTCTCAAAAAAAACCATAAATCAATATCCATATCAGAAATGAATATCTGGTTTCTTAAAATTTTTTCATCGTATCCTTGGTTTTTCATATAGATTCATCAAATATCAGATTTTTTGAGTTTACATTAACCATATGAGTAACCCTATTTTAGGGAAATTTATCTAAAAAATCAAAAATTAATAATAATTTATCATCATTGGAAATATATTTTTATAATTGTATTACATCTGATTTCATTACATGGGAAGGATTAGATATATACTACCTCGAGATACATACATAGTATTCATAGTGAACTTTAAATAATTTTAATGGTAGAGCTGCCAAATGAGATAAATACCAACCCAATTTAGAACATTGATGTGGAAAATATACCATTTAATAAAATTTACATTCATTAAAAAAATTGTAAACATATTTTATAGATAAATTCATAGAAACACCATTGCACCAACTAGGAATTCAATATATTTCTGATGATTATCATAAATCATTATTTTACTACTATGATATTCCTTTATGCGGTGATGAGTAACTATATAATTTTCATTAATATCTTAATAATTCTCAGGTCCCAATAGCATTTATTATCCATATTGATCGCAAAAAATTACAGTTTAAAACTTCATTACAAAATTTTATTTTTAAGGATAAATATTAATATTTTAGTAGATGTTTTTTTATATTAAAACTATCATTAAGAAAGGATTTGGTCCCAAAATCATTTAAAATCAATAGAACGAGATCATAATATATCCTCTAGTGTTTTAATCATTATCATAGACTAATCATCTATGTAGGGGTAATAAATACTACTAAAACTAAACATTATATTTAGATCTAGTTTGTGAATTCACAAGCACATATAAGTAATCCTAATATCTCGATCAGATACAATATAATAAGGCCCCTAATTAAACCTTACCATGTCTATAATATAAATAATGTAATACTAATCAAGAGTGAACTATTCTCTAAAATAATTGATATGGGATGACTATGATTTGTGATTGATTATAACCCAACTACAATTATAAGAAATATATGTTTTTTGGAAGTTTAAATAAAATTTCCATACTGATTTTTTTTCAATTTCTATATTATTATGGTTAATTATTATAATATACCCTTATACATCTATCTATCATCCTAATTTCAATGAAATATGAAAAATCACGAGACCTACTCTTTAATATGTATAAATTCATGTAATTCCTCAATAAATTCTAATTCAAATCTCTATACATCTTCATATTTATTGTTTTAATATAGGATTATAGACAATGAGACTCATTATTATTTTTTTGATCTACTGTGGAGAGAACACAAGACATGGTTCATGAACATTATCAATTCTTTATAATCATGATTGATCTCACGATCATTTTTGACCTTTTTCTATAGTTCCACAGCTTTCCACTATGCCTATTTAATCTTCACATGCAATTATTTTAGAACCCTCAATAGATAAGGATAATATTTCATACCATCTATCAATATTTCCTGTCACCTCATTTCAAAATCCTAAAATATCGCATCATTTTATATCATCATCATTTATAATTTTTCATCATCCATTTGTGCCAAAGAATTTTCCACAATGTTATCTTTTATAGGATGAAAATGTATATGCCTATAAAAATCATTAAAAAATAAGTAATTTTCTCTTTAAAATTTTAATATATTTAGATTCATTATATACATTAAAATTTTATGATCTGTTTATATATTCCATGAAATTCTATAAGGATAATACCTCTATGAATTTTCTCTATTTATTAATGAATATGTTTTTTAATCATGATTTGGGTAATTTTTCTTAGTAACCATTAATTTTAATGAGGAATTATATACAACCATTTAAACCATCATGGAAAAACTTATTAGTCCCTTAGTTGATTCATCCATATTAATTGTAGAACCTTATCAACTCTAGGGAAATGTAAGCACATGTGTAATGATTCTCATTTATTTCAATTTAACAAATTTTCCCTACAATAATTTTTGTAAATGAATATGGTTTAATTCTGTGTTAAAATAATGAATGGATTAGATAGTGATGATAAATTCTCTAATAATAATTTATCATATCATGAAAAAACCTGATAACTATGGATCTCATTCATATTGATTTGTCTAATCAAAAATCAAATAACATTCATTATTGGAGAATCTATAAATATCCCATATCTGGAGATTATATGACCAAAAAATGAAATATTTTGTATAAATTAACACTCATTAGAAAATTTTCAAACAAATTATCCTTCATTAGTTTCATTAGTGAAATAATCATGGGATCTTCAGGATCATCAAATCTCTATGAATATATAACAATATTGTCTAAAATGACAACAAAAAACTAGGGATGGAAATACTTAAACTCTCAATACATTAAACAATAGAAGGTATCTAGGATATTAGTAAGACCAAATAGCATAATCATAATTTCATGGTGTCCATAAAAAATATATAATTTTATCTTCGGTACATCCTCCTTATGGAACTTCAATTTATGATAACTATATTAATGATCAATCCTCAAAATTTATTGATATCAATGTAGTTAAACAAATAACTCTTCAAGAAAAAGAATATGATTGATATTGATGGTTCTAATTTACTTATCTTCCAAAAAATAAATATAAATTACAAATGATATATATTTATTCATTACCAAAAAATATTTGTATTTAAAGGTGACACACTTTTCCGAGAATATATATTATCATTATTTTAACAGTTTTTATTCAATAATTATTTCAATTAAATCAACAAAATTCTATAAGGACACATGGATATTATTTTATTGTTGGTTATAAGAACTATAGAGAACGCCACATTAAAATTTTGTATAAAAATAGGAAATACATCTATAAATATATAAAAAACCCTCACAAAATAGTCTTATCATTGATATTGAGTTTCTCCAAAACAATATGAGATAATCACAATGTTGGAATTATAATCTAGTGATATAATATGGTTTCAAATTAAATTAGATTTTCATATATTTAATCACAGAAATAAATTATCATAAGATGATTTGGAATACGAAACATGACTTCCTTTTCAAATAAATTGATCTTCACATTATGAAAATAAGCCCAAACCATGCCAAAATTAATAATTAATTAATCTAGATGGAGCTGAGTGATATTTATAGGAAGAATATAACAAAAAAAAATATAGGAAAAAACATACACATGTGATGAGATCATGGTACCCTTAGTGGTTTCCACTGTAATTTTAATATATAAATTTTGAGGTGATACATACTTACCGACTGAAAAATTTTAATATATAATTTAATATGTAAATCATGAATCAAATAAGATATTTTAATTTCTATATTTTAGTGTAATAGTACATTTTTCACATTTTTTATCCTAGAACACATAATGAATTATGATTACATAATATTTGCATTTCTATCACAAAAATAAGTGATTTTTCAGGCCGTTCAATCTCATTATCCTTTGTGTTTTAAAAATTGTGACCGAAATTCCCATGCTCCATATGATTTATTCACTAGAGTGTGGGTGGATCATTTTTTAGTGGTTTCCCTCATACATTTTATTGCTTCATCCAATCAATATGATATTCAATTAACATATGAAATTCTTTCCCAAACAAAAATCATTGACCAATCAACTTATAAAACATTCAACATTGTTTTCTTCCAAACACATATTATAATGTAAATCTCATCTAATTAAATCCACAATTTGTTGAATTTCATCATTAATTTGTTTATAAAAATATGAGAAAGATATGTAACTCAAATACCTATTTCCATTTTTACCAAACATATAATGATTTTTTCATGGCTAAAAAATGCTCTTATGTTTAACAACCTTAAGAGACATTTTTAGTGAATGTTAAAATTTATCAAACTATATTTTAGGTTTTTTAATAATACAATAATCACAATTAACTTATCATAGAGTATTTTTTCCATATATAATAACAAATTCATCCTCCATCTTCATCCGGTTAATGAATTAATTATATATTTTTCTTCAAAAATTATGATGACTATAGTTATTGAAAAATAGTCTCTTAAACAAATATCACATAATGTTTTAAATTTATTACCATTACCTCATGTTATTTATAGTATTGAAACATTGACTTTATTATCATTATTAATAATAAGTATCTATAATAATTTTTCATGTTCCAATTACTAGAGAATAAAAAAAATCATTTCAGTGGTAATGATTAGCTAATAAACATATAGTGGAATATATGTCCAACTAAATGAATGTAGTCGTTCCCTTATAATGGAATCAATATAATTTTGTCGGATTATTTCCTATTTAGAAACATATATTGGTTAAATGATTTATAATTTTGGATAAGAATATGAAAAATATTGTATAGTCTCGCTTCCATATCATTTTATCACTCAATGGGAAAATCATTTCTTTTTTATGAAATATTAAATTAACCTGATTTCTTCAAGTTCAATACATTGGTTGAAACAAAATGTTGTAGTGTGATAAAACATAATCATATTGGTAACCCAAATAATCATTATACATAACTTTTTGGAATTATAAGTCTAAACAAACCCTCTTTAGTCTATGACACCGTAAGTTTAACCTAGGTCATACTATATCAAAACCAAAACAATATAATGTTATCCTATACATATACATACACCATAGTAATCAATAATTTTTTCTCAATCATTATTCCAAATGTAAGTAATCCTTTATTTTTAATAATATATAGTGTCCCATATAATACATACCTTGATATTACATCTTATTATAAAAATATACATTATATAATATAATAAATATTTTGGAATCATATATGTTTTGTATGATTTAGAAAAAGAAAAAAATAAACATTAATAAAAGTATTTAAATCATGTAAAACTTTTTTATTTATAAAAAACACTTCATATCATTATTAATAGTATAAATATTATTTATAAATTGGTAAAAATGAAAGACAATAAACAGTGGGAAAAATGTATCAGTAGGGGTAAATAGGGTAAATTTTAATGATTAGTTAATCATAACATGTTGATAAGGGAATGATAATTTGAGGGTTACAACTGAAAACCAAACCCTACAAATAATGGATCATAATCCTGATTCATGATATAGATAATGTATGTTAATAATATTTGATTGATAATGTAATCTGATAATATAATTCACATGAGAAAACATTTCCACAATATACACATTTCAAACATAAATATAAGAATATTTTTCCCATAATAGTTTAGGATCCATTCTAATTCTCTCATATTGTAATTTTTTCACCAAATTTTCAATTTTATAATCCATTGTTCACTCACAAGTTTATCAAGGTGTAAATTTTCACTAACTCAGTTTTCTTCACTCCCTATTTGAGTCATATTTATCCCATGAGATATCCATATTGACTAATTTCATTTGAGGGCTATATAATTCTGTAACATATCATGTAATTTAAATCAAACACACTATATCAAGAAGATAATATAATAGTTTTCATATCATATATCATGAAGAGAAACTCTGTCTCATTTTCATTTCATCTTATCATAACTTATGTAATATAATATATTTTCAAAAAGTATTTATCACTAACACATAAAATAAAAAATGGAAATGAAATGGGATTTGAAGACATATTTTCATCATAATGATAATCTATACATAGAATTTATTATTATATTTTCATTGGATCATATAACAGTTATAAATTTATGTATCATTTAAGAATATAATCAATGAATTGAAATTCCATTTATATATTACATGAATAATGAATTTATTATGATTACACATTCACTTCGAAAAAACATATTTAAAATGTAAAAAATTCCCAAATTGTGTATAAAATTATATTTCAATTAAACCATGTAAATATGAAAATTAATATTTAATGCATTAAGTGGTGAGGACCCTAGGAAATTAAATTCATGTACTATAATTTAATAGAAAACATTTATTTGAATCTCTTTTAAAAAGTCCAAAATTACCTAGTTCAAATGTTGATATGATGATTAAATTTCAAAAAAATTATATATATTTAATTATTTTAAAAAATATTTTAAACAATAATATAGTATTAAAAAAACATTATTTAATTAATTATTAGAAATCATGGATCTATGAGAGATATAATTATAATCATAAGATAGAAATGAATTCATATTTCCTTCAAAAGATTATTTGAGTCGATAGAGTTATTGATAATGAAAAATGTATATAGACAATTTAATATTAATATATAAGTAAATGAGATAAATTATTTGGGATTATTTATTGGAATATCATGAAATTTCATCATTCTAATCTTAATAATAAAAAATACAAATAGACAATAAAATTTGTACATAAAACCCATACCATGACACCTATAAGCATCAAAATAACCCTATAATCACGTATAATAAATATAAATTAACTATACATATATAAAAAAGAAATTTACATTTTAATAATACAATATATATTCAAACTATAACATGTAAATACACATTTATAAATAAATCCTTATTAAATATATATTTCTAAGTGTTTCTGATATGTTTTTCAAGAGAATGACAATTCTATAGTTCAACTCATTTTACATTGATCACGGTTCCAACATCTCTATATATTTTTGGCATGGTATAAATAAAAAAATATTATTTTTATAAAAACTATTATCAAACATAAATGGTAGAGATATAAATTAATAATGGTCATTATGTAGATTATAGGTTGTATATATGGATGAAATGTCTTTTAACATTTGAAAAGATGGAAAAAATACACTTTAAATATTAATTTATAATTAAATAATCATATCAATATATTATACATAATAAATATTAAATGTATTTATTATTATTCTCTTCTTTATAATACATAAATGAAAACCAAATCACATCACTTTGTTTAGGTGGTAGCACAAGGGTATGCTCAACTGATATTATTGGTATTTGATGTAAATATATAAGATTTTTTTTTATAATTAGTTTAATTATTTCATAAATATAATATATAATCTCAAATAAAATCATAATAACTAGATATGAATTATTCTGAGGAAAATAAATTTAATCACTCATTGGTGGTAACGGTCCTCACATACACATGAGAGAAATTATCACTTAAAGTTTGCTGAAATAGATGGTTGATATTTCTAGTTTCATATTAATAATATGTTTTTTGTTAATCCATATAATGATAATGGTTCATAATAAATATTAGTAATTTATATTTTGTAAAATTATATATAAATATATTGTAATAGGTTAAGGTGATTACCTCTTCATTGAATGATACACTGCAGATTTCCTCTTAAGGCCAAAGTGGTGGGAGTTTTGGTGATACCATCACCTATTAAACATGGATAGATAATCTTTATTGATAATATTGTTGGTTGTTGATGATCTAAAAGGATCAATGAGATGTAACGAAGTGAATCTAGGGGTGACTGTTTCTAATGGGGAAAGAGGAAATATTTATTTTCGTAAAATATTAAAATAAAATGAATTCATTTAAAATAAAAAAGTTTCCAAAGTTAAATTAAAAAATAGGGATGAGTCTACATTACATTATAAAATGATATTTAAAATTTTTTTGGTGTAATTTTAATTTTTTTTAGTAATCCCAATTCATTATTCGGTTATGACCATGGAAACATTAATAAATTTTTTAAAATTAAAGACATTAAGAAATTTAGAAGTGACTAAAAAATATACCATGAATGACATTTGAAAACATATTCCATTCACATTTCTATGTAAATTATTTTTTGGATTTTTTATTATAATTAATAACTATTAATTATTATAAAATATCATTAATGAGAACTTTTATTTTTCATTATATTTTACTTTTATTATGCCGTTGAAAAATGTCATTTCAAATATAATAGTTATGCCCATAAAAAAATGTTTTATTTATCTTCATATTTTAAATAAATGTTCAAATAAATAAAAGTAAATTATTTTTAATATTTTTTAAATAATTAATTTTATGTTTATAATAATATTTGAAATGTTGTATCAGCGTTCCATAAAACATTTATGTACATATGTAATTAAAAAAAATTAGAAACAAATCCCATAAACGAAATAATTTCATTATTCTCAATGTAACAATTAATATTCGTTCAAAACATTTATTCTCCATATTCGAATAGTTGAGAGATATTTGAAATTATGATTATGGAATTTTTTATGCTTTAAATATTATATATGTCATTTTCATCGAAATTTTTCAGCAAATTTAGTAAATTAATCTAATAGAGATAAGGGTCGATGTACCATCTTCCAATAAGAATTTACATAAAAACAGTCCTTAATTGTTAGTTTTAACCCATGTTAACCTGATTTACCCACTACCATGGTGATTGGTTTTACAATGCTTATTATTCATAATTCTTAAATATAAATGATCCAAATTTTCAATATTTGGAAGTCTTATATACAAATATCAAATAAAATACACATGATAAAATTTATGTTAATTGTAGAAATTAATTTTCATATATTCCAAAAAAGTGATTGAACCTTATTTTTTGAAAAATACAATTTCATGTATAATAATTGAATAATTGGTAGCACATTGTATGAAAAAATATTAGATTAATCATAAAACGTTTACATGAATATATATTATATACATTTCATTAAAATCATTCAACAATTCCAAATAATTTTATTTACTGGGAACCAAATTTGATCCACTCATAAATTTCTTTTTCTTGACAAAAATTTATTGAGAATTAAATTGTTTTCTTTTTATTTATAATAACTTTTTCACTAATGATTTCATTTGGTAAATGCAAAACCATTATTTTTTCTTATTTTTCCAGTAAAATTCATACTCTATAATTTAACTTCTAGGATATATTGTTGTATTATATTACTATTCATTTATAATTAGATATTCATGCATCATAATATATTGGAATAAATTAAATTTATTTAAATATAAATATAACATAAAATACCGGGGATTGTAGATTTTTTTCTTGGTCGCCTTCCACTCTTAATTACATGGGCTATTGTACCACGCACAATTGTAGTGACTGATATTTATTTTAACTATAAGATGATGTCAAATTATATGAAATAGGTTAACAATATGTTGTATGAATATAATAAATCTTCTTTATCCACCTCCAAATAAGTTCTAGAGCTAAAAAACTATGGGATAATAATACATTATTACATGTTCTTCATTGAATCCCAATGTTTGTGTCTATAGTGTGACAAAAAGGGAAAAGTCCCCTTTTTCTGATCTGGTGCATTGAGAACTTATTTATATAGGTGATTAAAGAAAATATGATCTATATAATTTGGAACTGCCTATGTACCTATATAGTAGGTCATATGTTTAAAATTTATGTGTCTATTGTACCATAAAGATTAGGAGGTGGAGTTGAGAAACAATGAGTATATTAAGAGGATTAAACTCTAAAAGATAGTGGTTTTGGGAAGTATAATTGTTTATGTGCGGTCTTTGTCAGTTATATGATGTCTACTAATTTTTTTGGATAATTATGCTTACAATTCATTTTTATATCCACAAGTAATTGATATGATATACATACATTCCATGTTATCCTCTATGGGTATTTTTATTTATACACTGTTGGGAATAATATTGGACCATCTCCAATAATTGGAAATGTATCATGATGTCATTTCAATTTTTATACTTCTATGGGAAATCATGATTATAGAGATGATGTGCATCGATGTGTTAAATGGAATTTATTTGATGAACACTTACTATTACCACAATGATTTCAATCAGAAAAATGTATTGTTTTAAACATCTGATGTAGGGATGATCATGATATATGTGAGTGAGTGTTCAGAGTTAGAATTGTGGGATTGAATATAAATAAATATTGGACGATTTCATTGCCTATTTTAGGATTATTCCATTTAAATTTACCATTATTATCCCATTCATCATTTTGCCTAATCCACACTCCCTATGATATCTTATTTTTTGTTTACTTTTTGGATATTATAAATGAGTACATTTGTATTGTCAATTTGGATACCACATCACCATATTATTCAAGTTTAGTTTATGGATCCCATGTAACAAATCATTGAATGGGAACTATAATGGTTTATCAGGTTGACTACATCACCATCAGGCAAACATGTTTTATTCACCATGAATGACGCTGGTATATTTTAGTTCATCGTATATTTCATGTTGATGAATCAGGTGATTATGAAAAATATTAATACATTTACCCATATTGATGAAGCCATTATTTGGATATTGGGATCCAAATGATTATATATGATAAATTATTGATTGTATATCATTAGTTAGAGTTCATAGAATATGAAATCCCAATTATTGTTTATAATAGAGTATATGGAAATACATGTTTTTTTGTTTGGATTGCGGAATTCATTGGATTTTTTCATTAATAATATCATTATTTTCCAATTGAATATAATGTAATTTTTAAGCCATATACAAATATCCTTAAG
Source organism: Viscum album (assembly GCA_963277665.1). Taxonomy (NCBI): domain Eukaryota; kingdom Viridiplantae; phylum Streptophyta; class Magnoliopsida; order Santalales; family Viscaceae; genus Viscum; species Viscum album. The sequence goes on along the minus strand of OY728142.1, from coordinate 1,564,312,870 downwards.
TAAACATTGAGAACATCAATTATTTTAAAATCTCTTGATTTGTCACCTTTTGATTTAGGAGGTAAATTTATTTTGGATTGTAATTTCTTTGACATATATCTTTATATACCTCGATAAACTAAAAACCATGATGTCCCATAAATGAACTCAATTCATGCATCATATCATGGATAATATATTTTTTAGTGTAAAGTTAATATTTTATTTGGGATGTCTTTTATTTATCATAACTAATGACTATAATGAAGAATAGTGGGGTTAAACAAGTTGTATTACCACCCAAACCATTGCAGGGACATAGATGTTCTGGCCAATGACATGATCTACTAGATAAAATATATTTTTATCAAGTGATTAACTTTCTACATGGACAATACATTCCTCTATATAATGCTCCTTTAAAAATATGATAATTTGAGGTAGATGTGTGGATAGATCACTAACATATGTTATTATTTGATATTTCACATGATCCTGGTAAGGGTTATATTTTTATATATTCTCATAGAAATAATAAATTCGTACCATAAAAACATGTTGAATATCATTCAATAGAACTATGACACTTGATGATAAATTTCAAATATTTGAGGATGGATGCCTTTTAGACTATGGATCAATTAATTGTGATCCATTAGTGATGGTATATTCTTTAGTAGATCATGTGAATACTCATGAATAATTTTTTCTAAAATGTTATAGGAAGTGGTAAAAAAATATTGTGGTGACTTGATACATGGGTGGTCATTGTGAGATGTTTTTTTCATACTAGAACACATTATTGGTAAGTCCCTAATTTCATCCTAGAAGAGTTGATGGAAGGAATACAGATATATTTCTGGTATCAAATATAGTATAAGTATTCTTGTTCCATCAAATTTTTATGGATTTCTAGTTTCCAAGTAATAATATGTGTTTATGTTGTATTACTATTATATTTTACACATTCGTTGAGTTCCCTAGATAATTTTATCTCACAGAGGCAATAAATTTCTATCAAGATTTTGTGAAGGTTAAGATGAATGAATTAAGGAATCATATTAGATTGAGAACAATGCAATTATACTAGTAAAATGGACAACTGATTGGAATGTTACAATATTGAAGTATATGATATAGGTCTATGAATTATATTTTTGTTGGTCGTTGGATAATTACCAACAATTGGATCAGATTACATAAAAATAGTTACATTGATTCAATCTAAATGGAAATATATGAGGATCTTAATGGAATGTCATGTAATTTGATTTTTTTGAATAATAATGGTCAATTAGTAGATACAGAGTCCAATTTCATATATAAGACCGATAAGAGAGAGAAAATAATTTAGATGTGGTTCATTAATGTTTATAAAAATAATAAGTCTTAATTAATTCCTTGGAAAATACCATTGGAGTATTCTATATCTGACCAATTTTTACTAAGAGTTACACATGTGTAGGTCATCGCTGATTGGTGATGTAAGGGAAGCTAGTAGGGTGTTATATTGGACACTAAGATATCAAATAAATTATTTAATGTGGGGCCTATAATCTGGATAATCTATGTCACTACAATGGGAATAGTGATTTGTATAATGAATTTCATATATAGAGGTATATTCCTAACCATGTAAGTGCCAAAGACTATGCCAATGGAGATTCAGAGCCTGTGGAAGTTTTTTTGGAATTCTTGATGTAGGTTGTAGACTATATTGAGAAGGTGTTACATGGGAATATAATGCCACTTTTTTGATCATTTTTGATGATGAATGGACCCATAAGGAGACTTGGGAGTGTGGAGAATCTATTCAGGAAAACATAAAAATTATTTTTGTAATATATTCAGAAATTTTAATATTTTAAATTTCAAGTCTACAGAGTTTTAAACAATAACGGCCTTATATATTTAGGTTTGTTATAAAAAAATTACATAATTTAATAATATTATAATGAAATATTAATACATTGGTATGTGTTATGGTATGTTATATTGTGCTTTAGAGTTTTATAGAGGCCTTATTTAAGGTGTATTGATTTAGCACACTCTGTACAGTCCATGATGATTCCCTTGGAATTCTTTTCCATATGTATAAATAACTGTGGGTGGAACATAGTTAAGGTACAAGTATTTAAATACCATGAAGATTATGTGTTATGTTTTGTGACATTATTTTTGGTGTCACATGGATAAGGTTCACAGTTTAGTAAAATGTATGGCTTTTTTCGGTAAATTATTTGTCACCCTATTTTGGATAATATAATGTAATAACATTTTTGAAAATCTCTTCACCCATTTTGTTTGTGTTCTTTGGACAGTTAGAATTCCTCACACAGTTGGTGCACTATTTTCCAAACCATGGGTGAAAACCTCATGTGTATATTTTAATTATAAATAACTGACCTCTAATAAAATTTTATTTTCAATAATAACCTATTATTATTTATATTATAAACTAAATTATAATCCATATAATTTTATAGCCTTGTTGAATCTCTCTCACTCAAATCATAATTATTTTATCTCTATGTGAGTTGATTTTTTGGAATTATTGTATGTGATTCCAAATCATATATACTTCATGTTTCCTCTATATGTACAAATATTCCATATGAATTTTATTATATTTGGATTATTAATTCTGTATAAATAAATAAATATATATATATATTAATTCAATATAATGTTGAATTCCATGAACATTGTTAGAATAGATTCTATTTCCCATATGTAAATTACAAGTCCTTTAAATAGAGAATGATATATCAAAAAATGTTATTGAACCCATGTATGTTATAGTAGGTTGATAGAAATCAGCCCTTATTCTTCTGAATCTCCATGACTTATATATTTCTAGAATTACAAAACATTCAATGACCAATCCTTTACTAACATTCTTAAACTTCTTTATTGGGGGATCAGATATAGGAAAGACATATTTGATGTGAATATTAGTTTTTTATTAATAAATAATGTGTTATGAAATTTATTTAAAAGATTAATTTTATAGTAAATAATCATTATGTTTGATGCAATATTCCCATTTCTATTTTGGGGACCTATTATATAGTTGTTTCCTCAATATGGTTGTTTTTTTGAATAACATGTTTGACCAAAAATTATGGAGTTCTCATGAGGGTGTGTGTATCCCATGAGGCACATTTATAATACCAGAATACATTATTATTATTATTCATATCTATACCATGTTGGATGATGATAAATATATATATATATATATATTGTTAAAATTACTCATGATTTCTGGCATTTTTAAAAATTATATTATCTTCCCTATCATATTTTTCAGCATGTATTAAGTATCATTGCTTGGGTAATCTTATTATGTGTAATATTTTGATATTATTATTCACTAGATATGTAGTTTAGAAAACATGTACTTATAATGAGCCTATACCATTATTGGGAGTTTGGGAATGATTTCTATGTGCCTTGACATGAGACATAGTTCCATGTTATGACTACCATATGGATTATCCCAATTGAGTGTATAGATTTTATAGGTTCTTTACATGATCCATTATAGTGATGTTTTCCCTCAAAGACTTATGGATTCATGGTGACATATTTTTCTACCTTTTGAGAAGATCTTAATCGCATCTGATTTTTGTTATATCTATCCCTCTAAAAAGGTCACCATTTATGTTCGAATAGTACCATAGATGATATGAATACCAAATGAGTTCATTATATGTACTTATCATTCATTTTTTTTCATTTAAGACATTATTTAACAAAACTTATATACCTCTTCCTCATGGTAATAATGTACTGGCAGTTTCATTATGTCCTTCTTACACACATAATACAATAGCATCTCAATGTGAATAAAGACTTCTTATATGGTGATATTGGTATTGGAAAGGGCCCATAGAATATAGTTGTGTAGTGTATCAAGGGTAATATTGTTCTTATTTTACAAACATAGTGATATTTATATATTTGAATTGAATATATATATATATATATATATATATATATATATATATATATTGACCAGGATACTCTGGATGGGATTGCGATAATTGGAGCCATGTGTATTAATTTGCATAACGTTTTTCAATTTATTTCTAGATTATATTAATTTATCTTCCACATTGATTACCCATATACGTTCTATATCTTATTTGTATTTTTATATTATTAGTATGATACAATAGGATGATTTTCTTTATTGATGGTGGTAAGACCCTCACATCCAGTCAAGACCTTCTTGTGTTGGGGTTTCATGAATGAGGTCTTGTTAAACACTAGATTGGATATAGTGGTGCAGGCTGGGGAAATAAATTACTCACTAAATGTGCCTCTATAATTTGAATGTTAAAATGAAAATGAAAATATTTTAAAAATATAGATATGTAGTTCAATTATAGAAAGTGTTTTTTTATATTTTAAATGTTGAATATTATGATTAATACTCTGAAAACAATTTTATATCTTCTATGTTATATTTTTTGTTACTAAATTTACTATTCATCATGTGGACAAATAATTCTATCCATATTAAATTAAATTAATTATTTACTTCAAAATAAGTAATATATTTTTAAATACGTAATTTCAGTAAGTTGATGAAAATATGTTAAAAAAACATAAAAAACATAGTTTTTAAAAAAAATCTATATTAAATATAAAGAAATATTTATTATTATTAAATACATATTATAAACTATTAAATAAATCAGGTGAAATATGAATATATATACAATCTATACATTTAACTAAAATCATTCAACAATATAGATTAATTTTATTTATTTATATACAAACAGATTGTGTTCACAAATATTTATTGTAAAAGAATATCATTATTCACCTTCAAATGATTTAATTTTAAATTATAACTTATTAAAATAAAATGAAAAATTATTATTATTTTTTAAAAAATATTTTTTTGTCAAATAAATATTTTTATTCCACCCCTCCAATAAAAAACCATTGATATAACATTCACATTGAATTATAATACTTATATTGTGGTTTTGTGAAACTCTATATTGCATAAAAAGAAAGAGATAAAATATTCAATTTCTTTATTGAGAAATACATTATAACATATAATAGTGTTACATTATCAAATAATGCAATTTTATTACATTCTGGTCTTAACCATGACGATGGAAGTTCAAGGTATGTGTCGTAAAATTTAGATCAAAAAAATGATTTTATTTTTCTAGGAAAGTCTTCAAAATAATATAAATATAATTATTTTGGAGGTTTCCATTGAAAACTTATATAAAAAATTAAACTTATAAGAATATATATTATTTTTCTAATTAGAGTAATAGTATTTGGATGTATTTTAATGAGGGATTTGTTGATTTTATTGTTTTATATGGATAATGTTGGAACATTATTTGAGACATATACTATGTAATTAGGAGGCATCGATATTATTTGATGGATCATTTCTATAGTGGAATATATGTAAACATCTTGTATTTATTGTAATATTTGAATGATAAGTATTTTTAAATGTGGATGGAATAATATATTTATATATAAATTAAAATATAAGTTATGTTTTATGAAATACATTCTCATGATTAATTACAATAATTTGAGGCACTCGCATGAATTTTATTTCTATTTATTGGATAATATATCAATTTATTCAAATATATATATTTATTATAAATATATCATATCTATTTTATATTATAAAAAATAATGTGATTTTGTTATAAATATTTTTAAAATTGAAGGGGAATCTAAATTTATTTGAAAATAATGATTTTCATATTTAAAAAATATATAACATTTTGGAAAATAATTTAAATGAATATTTAATTTAGAAATCATAAAATAATGTTATAGTAATATAAGTTGAAAACACTAATATGCTCACATTGAGGGTAGAACCCTATGGTTTTAATTAATTAAAGTATGTTTATTTTACTATCTTATACTATTTTTTCAGTTTTGAAATTCTGTGCTCATATATTTATTTCATGGTGTTTGTTTAGGATGTTTCACATAATAATTACAATATAAAATACGAGAATATATTTTATTTTCATTTATTAATTGGTAATTTTGATATATAAAAAATATTATCGTACATACTATTTTGGATTTATAATGATGAAATACATATTTTTGGCATGAATAATACCATAATTCATGAATATTTTAATTAACATATAGATTTTTATATATTTTATGATACAATTAGTTGAAGGGTTGTATAATTATAATTTTTATTTGGATCAAGTTGTTATACATTTTATAGACATTTGAATTCTTAATTAATGTAATATTGTAATTATTAAAAGTTTAGTGGTTCCTAATGTATTGATATTGATTTATATGTAATATAATAAATAAGAAGAATGTTTTTAGAAGATAAAAATATAATAAAACTTTGAAATAAATAGGTAATTAAACTATTATAAATCTTGCATTACATTTTGGATTAAAATATTCTTCAGAGAAATCTATAATACCAGTAAATAACTATTTTTTATCTAGTAGGTATTATTTAGTTTTTTGAAATCCATTTATAATTTTATACATTCCTAACTATATAATTTATTTAATTCTTATATCACTATAACATAACCAACCTATGAATACAATAACATATATGTGTGAGCTCCATTGTCATTTTATATTCCTATATAAGTCTCCTCAATTTCAATGGAGTTATAGGTATTTTTAATTCACTAACTCAATGTAATCGTGTCCTTATAGTTATTGTCTTAATTCATGTATTATTTAATTTCCATCACTATATAATATTGGGGTTGATATAATATTTTCCAAAATTATCATTAATTCATTTTTATAAAATAGGTGTTTGAAATATCGTTTTATAAGGAAAAATTATTTCACAGGATTGGATTATTGAGGTAGATACATATTTCATTATAAGATTCACACTATAGAACACTATCCTAGGATTTTATTAATAAAATAGAATAATGTTCACGTACATCGTTTTTAGTGTATCACTATTCACCATCATTTTATTTCTATGGGAGATTCTTATCCCATTAATTGATTTTTTGGTGTGTTTTCTAACTGATGATTTGTATTTTTATGTAGAACCTTGTCAAATGATTTCATTTATAAGGGAGACCCACTTCCCAATACTATAAACACTATATAAAATAGGTTTTATCCTTATACTCTAAATGATATGTGTTATGATTATTCATATAAGGTATAGTTTTATCATGTGGAGTTTAAGAAGACTGAAATCTTATTATAATAATTTTTTTAATATTATGTAATGTTTCTAGAGAAAACCATATGTGTTATTTTAAAACTTATAATGTGGAAGAATAACTATAAATTATTAGTGTTAATAGAATATATAATAAACTAGGATAAATATTTTTATATCAATATATCAATTATCAATTAATTTCATATTAAAAACAAATTTAATTTTAGAAAAATATTATATGTAATTTTTTTTAAATAATTTCAATTGTTTAATTATAATATAATTTTGAAATATTTTATGTCACCATGTATGTTTCATCAATACATGATTAGAAAATATTGATTGTATGATAGTTATGGAATATATTACAACGAAAAATTCATGAAAACAACCCATTATGTTTATAGAAAATGATATTTATATATATCATATATTATTAACATCATTGAAAAATAAAATTTAAAATAAGTATATCATCAATGGTAATATATTTATATACAATACCAATTAAATCCCATAACATATTATGTCCTATTTTATTTAAAAACATCATTTAATCGATAAGTATCACCTAAAATAAATTTTTTGATATATATGATTCATGTGGTATATACATGTTTTAATTCATCCCTCCCAACCACCCTTGAGAGAAAATCATCGTTGAAATTAATGGTAACATGGAACCATATTGGGAACCATAATGATATTCTTAGTTTTTTTAAAAAATTATTATGCAATCATCTAAAATATATGTTGTATATATTGAGGAAGAATTTCAAATTATTAGACAGTGGGAATAAATAATAGACTGGGAGAGGGTTTCTCAAAGTCATGTGACATGATAAAATATATGTATAATGGGGATCTACAATTCCTAAAACTAATTTTATCATTAAATTATAATTTTAGAATACTTAAATCAAAAAAAGGTAGAACAATGACGAATGTAGTAGATACCTAATTATAAAATAATAAATAAAACACTGCAAGTTTTATAAAATAAGATTTTGAAGTGGAATGTTTATGAAATATATATTTTTCCTAAAATAATACCATCACCAATGCCATAACATATTCATTATAAGAGACCCACCTTGAAGAAAATCTTATTCATATAATGTCATTGGAAACATGATATAGAACATAAAATAAGACCTTATCATGTAATAATTTCACATTAAATGTGGATATCCCATACCCAAAAAAATTAACAAATAGGTAATAACAAATATCAATTAAAAAACAATGTAGTTAAAACTATTATTTGACATTATTTTCTTTCAAATGAAATGTTTTCTAAATATTTGTTTAATATGATAAACATCCATTGGAATTACAAATAAATTCTATAACACTAAAATATTTTTTTTCATTATAGTACTACAATTTTCAAATTTATTAACTGTTTAAAAAATGTTTCAGTGTGTATTTTTTTTAATTAGAGCGATCATCTATTTCTGGGGAGTTCAAGAGTGTTCATTGATTCTAGGTGATTTTTTTGGAACATATATTGATTTAATGAAATGTTATATTCCATGAGTAGTTTTTGGGTTTTTATGAATGGTTAGTATCAGACACATTATGTCATATAATGGAGAGATTTTTGTGTTGTTGTTGATTTCATATATTTGTATTGACTCTATTATTTTTTTGTCCACTTGAAATGTATAAGGAATCCAATAATAATACGGAACATTTGAGAAAGGTGTTTGAAGACTTTTTTAATAAAATATAATGTATTTATAAATTAAATATGATATATCATTTAGATTATAAATGAGTTTCAAAATATATGATGGGGAAATTGATTAATATTCTTCAATTTTAATGGGATTATTATGCCACTATCGCCTCACTCCAGTACGATATTTCTTATGTTGAATAGAGTATTAAATTATAAATTCGTATGATATGGAAAAATGAAAATATATTATTTAGTAATTTATTGTCTTCTTTAATGAACTACATCATTTATTTCCATGATGTTTCACCAACCACCCATTGTAGTGTGATGAGCCTTGTCATGATATAATGATTTAATTTATATTTAAAATGTATTGGGACATGGGGGGTATAATTATTTTTAAAATCACTATGATATCCCTTTAACATGGGTAACCCAATGTAAAGAATTAGTTGTTTTCTCACCATTTATTCAGTGGTATCAATTATAAAAATTTTGGTTCCCAATCGAATCTTAATAAGACAAAAAATTATGTTATTTTAAATTACCACATATTTTTCCTTAATCCAAGAATCCTAGAATGGGTCTTGTGATGATCATATTTTTTTAACATTATTTACAAATATGGATTTTTTGGATCGGTTGTAAATGGGTATTTCAATTTTTTTGGTAAATGTTTGGTTCAGAGAGTTGAATTATCATGAAAAATTAACAATTGTAGGTTCCTTAAAACAATCAATTAAATTTTCATTTTTAAAATTATTTTCATTTATTGTGATTGTAGTGATTTTGGATAACTATTTTTATTAAATGGGTTAATATAAAATTTAAATATTAGAAAGGATTTATTTATAAGAGATTTTGTTTTTTGAAATTTATTTCATAATGACAGTTTAAATTGTTGTTTTTAATATGGAAAATTCGATTTTTTTTTCATTGCATTTTTACACATCATTTTAATGAGATTACATGGACATTAATATTTTTTCATGAAATGGTATATAATGTTTATGAAAACAACGATCTAATTTTTATGATCACGTGGGTTCATTAGGATATAAATCATTAAGAACCCTATTAATTTAATTAAATGAGAATGGTTTTTACATAGTTCATGTATATAAAATAGTTTTTTGTGACCTATTTTATATATAGTATGTTTCATACCATAGTGGTGGGTGAATAAGAGGGTATTAAATAATCATTAATCCCTTAATCAAGTAAAATTTATGTCCTATACATATTTGTTATTTACGGTGGGAATGAATATAACACTAAATAAGTTGTTGTTCACAACATTTAATGGAGTTAACATTAATTTCATTTTGAGATGAAATATATTCTTTTTATATATGAAAAATATGAAAAATAATATTTTCATATATTGGGAAATGTGAGATTGAGTTATTTATACACTGAGGAATTGTTATTTCATATTTTATACAACATGTATTGGTGAATCTAAATTGGTATCAGGGTAAGAGTGATTTTAGAAATTTTATTTCACTTGAAACCATTTTTCTACGTCTATTATCTTTTTATTCAAAATTCCATTGGTATATAGAATTTTTATTGATATAATTACATAATTTAATTAAAGAAAATTTATACATGTTCACATCATCTATAATATATATTATTTTCTATTTTAATCACCCCTACATTTTTAATTCATTGAATATAAATGAATAGTTTTAGATAATTTAGGTAATGGATTTTTTTTAAAAAAATTAGTAGTGAGTCGTAGTTCCATGTAGAACATATGAATATGTAGTGATGTTATAATCATTGATATCATTTTATTATGGTGTACCAGAATTATTAGTTCTTTTTTTGTTGGTTTTAATTTTTCATTATTTTATAAAAATATTAATTTATAATGATATATATAATAACATTAGTAATAGTTTTAATATTTCAATTTTTTTCAAAATATAAATTTATGATATTTGTATTTTTATGTGGTATTTTATTCCATATTATTTTTTGTGTTTATTTCCCCTCTTTGATGTCAATTTTATTTGAAATAATGTTCTTAAGTGCATGTGACACTCCAGATGGGTTCTCCAGAATAGAGTTGATTTTTTTAAATTACAATGATATAATAGAGTGAAGATTTCATGTTGATGAGAGGATAATACATTTTGATAATGAAATTATTGTTCTTGAGATTCCAAAATTATATAATAAATTTTATCACTTAAATATTTATGTTAATCTAAAAGGATAAATGGAATTTAAATAACGGAATTTTTGTCAAATACATAATGGGTTGTGTTTTTTGCCACAATCCATCTTTCCATGGGTGATAGAATGTGAGTGTGCCTTTTTTACTGATAGATGTACATTTTGTTACATCATGTCCTATGTGATAGTAAAATAATTACTTCATAGGTATTGGTTTTTAATATTAAGATTTCCTATGTGGAAAATGTAACATCTAAATACTAAGTATCAAATAAAATATGAATTTGGTCCACTTAAAAAAAATTACATTTCTATCACACTAACACATTATAATGAAACATTTAGATTTAATGAAAATATATCATTATTCTAGGTTCTCCTAATTTAAATTTTAAAAATTGATTTAGTTTTTGTGATTTTTTCAGATATCCTTTTTTATTGTAGAATTTATCTACTATGTGTGATCCAATAAATTGACAACAAAGGGAGATTAGAAATCCAATCATTGAATCTCAGTTTCTAGTTGTCAATATTCATGTCATGTATAAACAATATAGGGTATCCAATAAAGATATTCCATATTATATGGATATTTATTAATTTTTAATTATTCATAATTCCATATTATTTATGTTATCTATGGGTCCAATGTAGGTGGAATAGTATCTTAAAAAGGTTAATCTGATATTAAAATATAATTAATATCAAATTATCATAATTTTTTGTAAATATAGTATTTTATGTGGGGACTATTGAAGAATTGTTTTAAATATATTAATAGTTCTATAAGAAACTATGAAAAATGGGGGAATAAGTTCTAGAGTATTTTGAATGTCCATTGTATTAATTAAAATATCATGCATCCCTGGTCCTGTGAATTTTCAGAACTCAATTACTATAGAAAATATTTTAATGCATCCTTATATTAGATTTATGTGAGGATTAGGATCATTTTTGAATAATTAAGAATGTGTGTGGTGAATTCATAGATGAATGATACATTCCCACAAAAATAGATTTAATCAATCAATATTTCTCTATTGTTAATGACATATTTTATTGTTCCTACAATTTATTTTGTATACATAGTAGATAAATATAATTTGAAGATGGTTAGTTGGTTCCTTTCATGAATCTTAGGGGGAATGAATATACCAAATTTATGAATATAATGTTATGAATTAAAGGGGGTCAAATGAATAATTGAGTCATAAAATACCTGATATGAGTGATTTTTGTCCGATGAGGCTAGAGGTCTAATTAATATGAGATTTAATTTCAACATATATATATAATAATGATTTAAGAGTAGTGTATATTGTTTATTCACTCAGGATTGTAATATGGATAACAATAACTATATTCACGAATCTATTTTTTAGGTTAATATTTTGAAACATGATCATTATGGTTGACAAGATAAAAAAATAATACACCAATTGGAAAGTATTGTGGAAAATTAAAAGAATTATGAGAAATTTTACTATAGAAAATGGGAAATATGAATCCATATATGAATTTTTTGTATTGATGCTGTGGGGAACTATCACGATATATTCCACATTAATTTTGGTTTTATTTTATTTTCATGCATCAAAATCAATTTCCCTTTCTTAATTAGTTTTTTAATTTTAGATTTGAAATATTTGAATAAAAATATAATATGTGACTATCTATATGTGTTATCAGACATAGATCAATGATTTGGTGAAATTTTAAAAATTCTAGTAACATTTATCATTATTTAATTGGAAAATAAACTATTTATATTGTACTTTGTATATAAACAATATTAATAATTTTCAAATAATAGGGGTTGTTTGATTATTTTCTCACTGATTATTCTGATTTATTTATGGTTTAATATAACATATGATCAATATATTATTACTACTAGTTTTGGATTTGTATTCAAATTAATGTTTTGAGGTTTGTTCTAGTTTACATCTATAATGAACGTATTGTTCTAGAATAATTCAGTGTTAGGAGAAATTCCCATTTCACTTAAAACATAATAAAATATACTAATGGAGATATATTAATACAACGTAATAACACTTGAGAATTAATAATGGTGACCCAATATATTTAGTGGAAATCCTTTTTCAGTGTGAGACATATTACAAAATTATAATTGTAGTGTTAGACTATTTAATGACTATAAATGGTTTAAATTGATGTTAGTTAAGAACAACGACACACTAACAATATTTGGAGACTTATATAAAAAATTAGGATATTATTATTTATATATGATTGAAATTCAATCTTGATTTATTTAAATATTTGAATGATGATATGATATTTTGTTAATTACCACATATGTTTTATATAGTCATGTCCTTATTGTGCTCCAAATTTTTTAACAATATGAAAAAAATTCCACGCTCTTGTATTTAATTAATTTTATTTTAATAAGTACATGATTTCCATCATAGTGATATATGTTGATAATATATATATATATATTTAATTAATTAGAGCCACTAAAATTATCCTGAATATGATATGGAATTTTATTACTTGGATATAATTTACAACATTTTTCACAACGGTATTTTTTGAATATAATGAACTTGTTTCTAAGTAATGTGGTTTAATATATGATTATATATTTTTATTAGTAAATGAAATGGGAAGTGGTGATAAAGGAAAGAATAACTCATTTGTTTCATGTCCATTTATATATGATTTTACTATGCTATTATAACATATTTATATTATAATTGTTAGTTATGTATTCGTCCTTGAGTAAATTTACATTGTATAGAGTGATGTTTGAGTAGGATGAGATGTGTTATGAAAAATTTGAGTATATTAGGTATAGGGTGACTATAGTTAATTTTTTTTTAATTTTCATAGTTTTAGGATTTAGCTATTAAGTTTATTGGGAAATTTCGAGTTCAATATTTGGATGTGTCTTCTATTCCGAATAAAAACACATAGTGCATGATTCAAGGAAGTTGGTGAATCATTATTAAAATTTTCATACTCATTAGATATATTAAGTTAGTGGAGTGAACTCTTAAAAATCATTTTGTAATTAATATTTAAGTGAGATATTTTTCGTAAACTCATTTCATAATTATCTTAGAAAATTTTCCAAAATTAGTCATAATAATATATTTTATTATATACATGTATAACATATTTAAAAAAATTATTTATGAAACTTATTACACACTACTCAATATTACTCTTGTTTATTATGTTTTTAGTAGTAAATCACTCCACCAGTTTAAAAGGGAAAGTGATAGCTTGTGTATGTTGATGGTATTTTTGTCATTTATTTTTATAGTTACAAGAAATACATATAATAATGTGATTATTTTATAGATAAATTTGATCAATGAGAATTTTGGGTGGGTGAGTACATAGAAATTATCTATTTTTGACTATATCATAATTATTTCAAACCTTATAATTGAGGTTATTATTTATGGTTTCTTGAATGTTATAAATAGTATACTTTTAAGAATATTAATTATTATTTCAGAGTGAATCATTTAATTTTTATATATTTCGTCATATTATTTGATATAGGTAGTTAATTTGAGATGTTAAAAAATCTAATTGATATTACTCTTGGGCTTTGGTATTTGGAGGTGATGAAGGACGTAATTTATTTATTTCCTATATAATGACCTAAAATCAAATGATTTCATATAATCAATTACTAGAATTACTTTTGATTTCGTTATAAAAAATAGTAAATATAATGTTTTTTTAATGGAATTCATGGTTGGGTTTTTAATATACTAATGAATGTATATATGTGTCTCTGTTATAGTGGAGTTACTTATGAAGATAGGGAATTTCAAACCTATTCATGATTTTTCTAACATTTATGGTGTCCATGGGTCACATATGTAAGATATTGAATAACATTATGGGGTACCAATTTCAACATTCTATATTTTAAAGCCATATTAAAATTGATGTTCTATATGGTATTTAATAAACATATTGGAAACCATATCAAGATTATCATTCTATTCAAGAAATATTTATTTCTGTTGTTAGAACAGGTTTTTATCATTAAGAGGTTATGACCCAGGTATGTTTTTAGTAACGTTACATAGTAATTATAGGATAATCACTTATTGGGGTGTTAATTTATACTATTTTCCTTAAGAATTTAATTACGAGAAACTATTTTGGGCATTTTAGAGTAAATACTGTTTTTCAAGAATTTATATGATGAAGGATAGTGTACTCAATGGTTCAAAGCATGGTATAAGATATAACATATAAACTCATGTTTTTCTATAAATTTATGAAATTGGAACAACAATGGATGTGATATTATGCATTTTAGAGGTGAATACAGTTTACATTTTTGATGATTACAATCAATACATAAAATATTCACATAAGTTTATACATTATAGCATAGAAAGTATAGGGAATTTACTTATTTGATATTTATGGAAATTGGAAATTGTTCAACATTCGTATACATGAGTTTATACATTATAGCATAGAATGTATAGGGAAATTACTTCTTTGATATTTATAGAAATTAGAAATTGTTCAACATTCGTATAAGGAGTTATATTATTTTCTTATACCATAAGTTTAAATTTTGATTCATAATGTCATATATATATATTCGATAGAATAATCTATTGAATAGTCTATTTTTGTTTAATATTATCTAAATAAAATAATCTATAATATATGAAATTTAATGAGGTTGACCAAGAAATTTATACTTAGGTATTACAAAATATTGGATTAATATTAACAACATATCATTATGATTCATTCAAAAACCATGAATGGTATGTGCGTTTATAGAAATGAAAACATAAACTATTCATCTATAATAGATAAATATTATCCGTAAATAATATATTTACAACTATAAATAATTTTATAAAAATCATACAAAAAATCATACATATTATCCTATGAAAAAGAAAACATAATAAAGTGTTATCAATGATTATTTTAACATGTAATATAGGGAAATATCAAGGACTTGTGAGTAATAACATGGAAATAATGGTATGAAAAATGGTCTAAACAATAAAAAATATTACATGTAAATAATATAACATATTCATGAGTAATGAAATATCACTTATATTTTTCTAAAGTAGAAATCATAATGGAATCATAGATCATAAGCCAGGAAAGCATAATGCGATTTTAAAAATACGTAATAAATGAGTGAAATTATTTATGGCACATTCATATGAATGAAATTAATTTTCACAGATTAATACCAATACATTCATCACATTATAGCGTTCATCAAACCACACATAAAATTTATTTTATATTTAGTTAATAATATGAGCCCTATATTTCCGAATAAGGGGAATTTATTTTAAACCCTATTTTGGGCTTATATTTACCTCATGTGGACCCTCTTTTGAGATTAAAAACCAGTAATCATTATGAAATATTGAGATATAATAGACACTCCCATTATGTAATCAGAATTAGTTCATATATAGGATATAATATCATCAAAAAAACATACCCTTCTAATAAAATATAACATGTGGGATAGAAAATGGGATTCACCACTATTTCTTTATAACTAAAATTTAAACCCTATATTAAAGTTAAGGGGTATATCATAGATTCATATCCCCATAGAAGGATAAGTAACATTAAAGGATGTTGTCGATGATGAATGATGCCTATTAAAAACCATATTATCATTACATAATCAAATTAAAATATTAATTTATAAATATTTTATATAATATATGAAAATATACATAATTTTAAGTAAAATACCATCCTTATAAAGAATCATTAAAACATGAAAAATGTATAATAATGTTACGTATTAGTTATGGTGGTGGGAATATCTGGTTAAGTAGTGTATGTTAAAAAAATTATTTTGAATAACCCTTTTGTAAAAGGTAACATTTTTTGAAAATGATAGGATTATTGGTTTAATATAATTTGAAAATATTTACAATTTTGTAGAAACTGATTTCAGCAGGAAATTTAGAATTTTAAATACATTATTGTAATGATTTTAAATTTTATATAGTTCTATAAGAAATATATTATCTACTGGACAATGAAATATATTAATCCTTCCAAAAAGACTATATTTTCTTCTCTTAAGTATAAAAAATTGGAAAATGAATTTAAAATTTCATTACATAAAGAAATAATTAGATTAAATTATAATAAAATTTATAGAGGGATAATATATAAGTTAATAAATATAAATTTATTCATAAGTAATCAATGTAAAAATTTATTTTTATTGTAAAAAATTTATTAATTTATTATAATTTTAGTCTCAAGTAAAATTAAATAAATAATTTAATTGAACTATTAAGGTAAACTTAAATTTAGATATTCATGATTAAAAAATATTTACGTATTAGATATACTTCATGAAAGATAACATGTGTATAACATATCATATGACCATAATAAGAAAATATGATATGATAATCCATAGGCAATTTTGAAACATATTTAGGAAAACCCCATACATGAAATATTTCAAACTATGAAATCAAATTAAATGAATTAATAAGTATTCCTGAAATAATATCTCAAGGGGTAAATATATGATGTTTAAAATAAAAGTTTTTGACTATAATCATTATATAACATTGAGTATATTGACTAGAATTCAATTTTTCATTCATAATGAAATTGTTTGTTCTAATTTATATAGAATTAGTTCACAACTGCTGCATAAGAAATAAATACAATAAAGACATGATAATTATACTCCATCGGAATATTTATCAAAATATATATCTTTTAAAATGAAATATTATTTTATTTATAAAAATTTATCTTGACCTTTACTATGAGTTTTTAGTTTATTATAATTTATAAACACTCAGAAAAAATATAAAAACTCCTTATGTTATAAAAATAAGAGTGGATATAAAATTTGCAAATTTATTTATCAAATGAATAATTCAAAAACCTATTAATTTCATTCCATTATAATAATATTTATTATGATTATGAAATTTATCATATACACACAAAAAACATACACATTGTTTTTCATATAAAATTATTTAATTACCCTATAGAGAAAATACGTACCCCAATTAAAAATCATAGAGATTTATATTCATACCCCATATTTAAATTATATTATAAATTTCTATGGGATAGTTAAATTAATAGGTGAATCATTTTCTACAAACTCCCTTCTTATTTCCATTGAAGACATGAAACATTATCCATTGAAATGGAGAGCTATATTGGGGCTCAGTCATTATATAATCTATATTAGCCTCACTCATAAACATTTATAATTATAATGTACTATATAATTAATGCAACACTATATTATTCATACTTTTCATTATTAAAAACATGAAATACTATTTTAACCCCATATGGAAAACATTATTACATATCAAAATACACATTAATTTTTTGAAAAATATTATCAAACCCAATGTACCCAAAATAATTGGATATATTGTAAAATTTATGATTCTAGAATAAAACCATAGTGTTTTTAATCAATGTTTTGTAGTTACATGTTAAGAATTTTTTTAGAATACAATCATTTTCATTTAGAGGAATCCTTGTTTTTATAATTTGACATATTTTTCAAGTTCCTATTCCTCTAATGAATGATTTTAAACATGATGGGTTATTTTTAAATTATTATACTATTTATCCATGAACTTATACGGGAATCCTATAAACATCATTATAGGGATGCTTATTAGGTATGCTTCTGAAATCCATAGCCATAGAAGTGAAGTGTCTGAAATTCCATCAATTAATGAGATGAAGGGAGGATTCTTTTAAGAGATTCATAATTCTTAAAAAACATATTATTAATTAATATTTTTTTATGGAGTTTCCATATTTTCTTGGTATAGTAGATGTGCATATACTCATGGTGTGGGGAGGGTGACCAACCCAAACTATTAACATAATTTATGACTTCTTGTGTTGTGTTGGTGTGGATCTATTTTGGAAGGGGAGGTGTGATAGTATAGAAATTCTTGATGCCAATAATTCTGGTTTTTTCATTGGTCATAGCTATTCATTCATGTTATTATACATATGTATTCTATTTTCGATGGAGTTTTTATTATTGGAATATATTTATAATTAGCTGAAATATATTTCTAATCAATATTTTCTATCTACATATATATATATTATATATATTAATAAATATATTATTATGATTTACCATCAAATATGATAATATGAATTCTTTATTTGAAAATAAATTACAAATAGATATATGTTTATGACATTTTTTATAGTGATAGATAAGAAAATTGAGTCAGTTATTGTACCAAAAAATTTAAAATTTTCTAATTATATAATTGATAGAAAATTATATTGTTATATATTTTAACCAAAAAATATAATATTTTTAGAGTTATTATAATTTTAGAAAACCTATATGATCTATCCCAATTAAATTTAGTGAATGATTTTTAATAGCAATTTAGTCACATGAATATTTTTATTAGTTAAATGTTTTACCAAAATAAAATGAACATTTACCCATAGATATACCCATATTTTAAAACTCCATTAATTTTATGTGAAAATAAAATTCTATACTAATATATATGCAAAAACATCATGTCTTATGTCATACTATCATGAATTATGTTGATTATAAATAATATATTATGAATATATTTTATTTAGGCTGAAACTAAAAAATCATGATTTTGATATGCTTGATATAATTTTCAAAAGTTATTTTAATGTTATTATTCCCATATGTTTATGTAATCTTAGTTTATTGACTTTACTAAGAATATGAGATCACAATTTTTTTATGTTTCATTTCCATTTGATTTAAAGGAAATAATTAATTATGATGTGTAAAACGTGTTTTACATATGATTAAATATGTTGGAGATGATGTAGATGTTTTATGAATTCATTTTTTTTGTTTCCATGATTCTAAAGACAATAAACATATACGGTTTGATCATGGTATTGTAATATTAGGTAATTAATGTTATTAAATTTAGATTTAATGTTTATTTATGAATTTTAATCACTGTTATAGTTGTTATTGTAGAAGGTTTCAGTTATCCATTTTAAATAATATGAGAAAACCATTGTATGTCTCTTAATGATAAGTCTATGTATATAATACAATCATACATTTTTGGTGATCATAAATGATAAGCTAGGATAAAATATATGGTTTATTGAATTCAAATTTTATTATATAATTTCTCTTAATTATGGGGATTTACAAAATAGATTAGTGTTTTTATCATAATACATTATGGTTCATGTCAATTACCCAGACATGAAAGAACCACGTTAATTGTGAAGTTGATTGTGAACGAAATTATTTTCCTCAAGAGAAACCCAATGTTATAGGGGTGGAATGAAAACTATTTTTTCTATTATCTCATATTATTCTTGAGAAATGAATCATTCCAGACATCCAAAGGATCAATGTAGTGTAAGGAATTCTATTGAGTCATTTATGCGGAAGTGTCCATATTCTATGATTAGGTCTTGTGGTCTACCTGTATATGAATAATGCAATAGTTCCACTAAAAATATTATTTCAAATCTAAAATGTTTAGAACATGAGAATGTAATTTTTGATAGCTATAATTTGGATGGTGAACTGAATAAATTGTGGAATCTAATCTAGAATATGTGGGAACAAGTAGAAATTTAATCTATTTAATGGGAAATGTTCAAAAATATAATTTTCTATAATTACATTCCTCTCATTAATCTAATGAAGATGGACACACAGATTCTTGAGAATATGAAAAATGATGTTTAATTATTTGGTACCGAGGATTATTTTTTCTACAAGACATGCAAGGTAAACTTATGGAATTATCTCCAAACCTGAAAGTAATGTGGATCAATTCCCCATTTCCTTTATGAAATGTCTCTGAAGTGCATTATCCATAAAATTAATTAATTAGAAATGATGAATTTGTTATATGTTATCTCATTTTTTATATAGGGACTGGTTTTACACAACAATATTATGGGTTTTATAGGTATTGAAAATGTGAATTCAAAGGAATATCCAAAACCTATTGTGAAAAGAAAATTTTATTTTTTATGTTCAATGTTTGGAAAGAAACATGTATGAAAATATTTTAATGGGACTGGTAGAATTCTTATGTGTGTTCAAGGACATGATCATGAAATTGACTACTAATGTGATGTGAAAAATAGGAATTATAATGCAAATAGTGAAAAGGATGAAGAGAATGATTATATTGCTAATAAATGTTTCAAGTGAAAAGAAATTGGAAATTATTATATCTAAAACCCATATATGATTGATAACAATGATGAATGATGTTATCATCCTTTTAAGTATGTTGAAGAAGAAAAATCAAAGGTGTTCTAATTTGTGATATAGATAATGACAATTATGTGGTTAATTTTACACATACCATCCATTTTATGTTTAATATATTTTATTTGATTTTTTTTCCAAAAATTCATTTATTTTTGAAGAATTTTATAAGGGTATCAATGCATTATCTCAAAAATTGGATGCTGAATTTGAAATGGAAAATCTTAATGGAATAATTATCACAATAGAATTATCTAACATTTAACTGGTTTATGTTTGTGGGAAATTTATTTTTCATATCTTGTAATCATTCCTTTTTAGAATTCAATGTGAACCATGGAATGAATTTTCATTCACTATATAGAAATCATATAAATTTTTATGATTGGGAAGTCACATTATATATTTTGAATGAATATATGATCATCTATTGATTGAAGGATGGACATAAACATCCAATGAAAATGACTTCCATATTATGGGTATTAATTCATATAAATTATGGTTTTATATCTAATATGGTTGGGAATAAATAATCATTGCTTATACAACTAAATTATTGATTTTGGTTGATGTCTTTCTGAAGTAATCTTATGATTTTATATATAATCTTAATGATGTTGTTTATATATATATTGTTTGCTATGTTATGGTTATTCCGAAAAATCTTTATCTAATGGCCCCAATTAAGATCCCTAATTGAAGTTGAAACTCTAATAGATTATCAACTTAATGAACGTATATGAAATATTACATATCCTAGTTACATTGAGTAAATACTTTTCATTCA
This sequence comes from Viscum album, assembly GCA_963277665.1. Taxonomy (NCBI): domain Eukaryota; kingdom Viridiplantae; phylum Streptophyta; class Magnoliopsida; order Santalales; family Viscaceae; genus Viscum; species Viscum album. The sequence continues at coordinate 1,564,290,750 of OY728142.1, read as the reverse complement.
AGGGTCTTTTCAGTTTATAGTTTTAGAGAATTAAGAAAAAAACTCTTACAAATTAAACATCCACTTTATGGTGGATGCATATATTATATAACCATTTTTTCACAGTATATTACTATTTAATATAAAAAGAAGTTCTATTTATTAAAAATTCCACAATTATTCCATTGATCTCAGACCTACCTTTATTCCAATAGAAAAATTCAGAATATAATTTTAAAACCTGTGATGATAAAAAAAGAACATTTCGGATTATAAAGAGACAAGAAACTATTAGACAAGGAAAAATCATGAAAACTATTATAACATTATCTATTATGTTATATTTTCTTGTAGAATATGAATTGAAGTATTTAAATAAGAAAAACTAAAAATTTTAACAAATATATTCATTAAAACATATAGAATGAAATTAAAACTCCTTTCAGACAGGAAGATAATAACATACCTAAAACCATTCAGAAACCATTAAAAAAATTCTATTGGAATATAATTATGGAATAAATCCAACAAATATATTATGGTCTCACTAGGTTCAATTGAGACTACCCCAATTTAATCTATAATATGCCAACTTCTTACTTTCTTGGACACCCCATGATAACCAATAATGATCTTTCCCAATGCTATGTGGGAGACCTAATGTAATGCTGTATCAGGATTAACTGATGGTGTCTTAGCCACCCAATGTAAAATATTTATTGATATCACACAGTTCATATAATTCTCATGTACTAAATCATTAATAAAACACTTTCATCATAAAAACATTTTGAAATATATTTTAGTCTAATATGAATTTTTTTTATTAAAATTCACTTTTCTTTTTGAAACCCATTTTGAATAGAAGAAATCCCAAAAATAAAGCATGATGGATTTTAATTAATGAAAACATGTAACATTCCAATGTATGCTTGAAATTAAATAATTATAACATATGAGAATAAGTTATTAGGTCCATGTTCATTAAAAATATAACATTCCTTTTTTTTAATTTGTCAAAATATTCCATATAAAACATGTAAAATGATTACATTTAAAAATGTTGAATGAATGTAATAATAAATATAAAATTTTTATTTTAATCCAATTTTATCTTTATAAATAAATATACAATTATCAGAAATTTTTCCAGGGATATATAGTGTTTGAAATTAATACTTTAAACAGATAAAGTCTTCCATACTTCTTTGAAAATTTAAATCAAAAGCCCCATTAAATAAAATATGTTTTTAATAAAAAATAATTAAATGATAATAAACAAATTTAAGATATTATATGATAGTTTTGGATATATATAATCCTCATAAATGATGATGGGTGTAAAACATCAAATTATGGCTCAATGAACGGAGATTGAGACAAAGTCTCATATATTGAGTCAGCGTCATCATGTACAATCATTATATTACAAAATAAAAAGAATAGGTAAATTATTTAATTTATATAGATATTTTTTCATTTTAATAAATTCTTTTATATAAATTTAAACAATTTTATAACAATTACTAAGTTATTTAAATTCATTTTGGTCATTTTGACGATATTCAATACTTGAGTCAACAATTAATTTAGAATGATGTCAAGAGACGAAGTGTAAATTATTCCATAAAATAAAGAAGGACATTAATTAAGTAATTATTATATTTATACATAAATTTTAACATTCAATGTTACTGTAACATATGGATATGAAATTTGTTCTGTGTTAAAATCATGGAGACGGTGGGTCGTACGTTCTTATGAGTAATGTATTTATTTTTCAATGACCAATATATAATGAAGTTAATTTTTTATTTATCTTCATATAATTATCATAATATAATTAACAAAATATTAATTATTTAAAAATACATAAATATAGTGTCCATTTGTTGTGGTGTAGGAAAATGAATCACAAAGCATCTTGGAGGGTATAGTTTACACGTATGAAAGGACAAGATTGTAATTTTTATCTGAATGGAAAGGTAATAAAATAAAAAACATATTAATAATTAATAATGGTAAATACATCTTGAATACAAAATATAAAAATTAATTCCATCACTATATCTAGTCATTAGATTTGGTGAAGGAAAATGAATTGTATTGGTTTATGAGGTGGTACTCCACCATTGACATGAAAGATATATTTTTCCCAATTTGATAGAAGTTGAAATTGATTAAGGTGATGATATTAACATAATAAAATATATATAAATTGAGGATATCTTAATTATTAAAGCATATTTTTAGCAATATTTTATGTATGTTGAAGAAGATATAAAACCAGATCACATGGTTTAAAGCGATACCTTTCTTCGGATAATCAGATTGTCATGACATCATAAGACATCATAGAATTCCATGATGGCAAAAATAAGTTTCCAATAAGGTGGTTGTGTATTTTGGAAATGTCTTTGGGAATATATTTCTCAATACAAATAGGTTTTTTATTGTGTTGAATATACGATAATAAGTTTTCTTTTATAAGAGTGGGGAAGAAAAACAATTGAATTTATAAAAAAATAAATTAATATAAATCAATTATACGATATACAATAGAAACAAACTGATTAATTTGATATATAAGACTATTAAGGGTTTAAATAAATTTAAACAATTAAATATATAAATGTTATATACTTATTTTCCCCGCAAACATTTAGATTTAACCTTTATTTATCTTTTTCAACTCTGACCATGTTAACATAAATTTTAACTCTTTATAGGATAATATAGTAACTATAAAATGAAAAAATAACCATAAATGAAGAATTTATGATATATTAAATTTAATATAATCAGTTCGAATAATTTTATATTTTTATTAAATTTATATCATTCAGAAAAATATTATTAATTTTAAAATACCATTATATTATATTTTAACAATATTTATTTTTAATCTATTGGAAAATATAAAAATACAAATAAATATTAGAAATAAATATTCTAACACATAACTAAAATGTATTTATTATAAATAGAGTTGTTTTATTTAATTATTTCAAATTTTATTTTTTTAATATTTTGTAATGAAATTTATTTGAGATTTTTAATAATTATACTACTACTGCATCATCATTGTGTTAAACTTTATGTTAAATATTTCATTCCTAAAATATAACAAATAAATTTACATGATGAGGATGAAAATTTTATCTCTCAAAATACTAATTATATCCTAATATACATATTAAATATACCTATACTATTAATGTTATTGTTATTAAAACAAATGTATGAAATCGTTGATTTTTCATTCATGTATTCACTACAATGGGTGAAAATTAACCCAAGGGGCTTCAATAGATCAGTAAACCAGAACAGTGATTCTTATATATAAAAATTAATCATCCAAATAAATTATAACCAGTTTAACATTATATTTAAATTATTTATTATATTATTTATACCCTTTATTACCCAATATATCCACAACCGGGGTAATGAAAACATTACAAAAGTTACTATTCAAATTTTATTGAAATAAAATGGAAGTATTTACTAAATTTGAAACATTTTATTCCAAAAATTATAGAAATTTTTCAAAATTAATTTCATAGAATCTCTTAATGTTAAGTAAAAATTAATATCACTGACGGGAAGAAACAATATTCCTTTAAAGTATACATTTATAAATGATCGAAATGTTTTTATATCCAAATTTACTCTAAAACTAATTAAAAATTAATAAATTGAATTCAATGATATAAAATATAACTTCTTATACTATAATAAAATAATAAATAAAATCGTACACAATAAATTATTTAGATGAAAATGTTTCATTCAAATAAAATTTAGTATTTTTCACTATTCAAAAAATTTGAAACATATCAGAGAAATACTATAAACTCTATAAAATATATTTTTATATTACACTTTGAAAAATTAATTTTATTTGTGTAAAGAATATATTTATCATTTTTTATATAATATATTTTTAAATTTCCTCCATCAAAAAGAAACAAAACAACATTTTTTATAAAAACCCCATCATTTATGATTAATGATGTATTTTTTGTATATCATATATATAAAACCCATAGGATGAAATTCAAAAGTTAAATTTATTAATAATATAAATATATTTTTATTTCTAGGAAATAATCAGAAAAATGAATTTTTATTATATATGAATGAAACACAGTTTTGCGCATTTAAATAGTCTTCCATAAAAAGAATAATTTTTATTTTCATAGAGTTTTTTATTTTTATTTATAATTAATATTTCAAAATTTATTTCAATAAAATTACATCTGAAAACCATGTTTTCATAATTATATTAATCCTATTCATACCCATTATTCTAATGTATATGTGAAAACTTCCATATTAAATATTAATATTTAGTTGTTTATTTTAGATCAATGTGGCATATCATGTACGTTATAAACCAATGTTATTACTTAAAAAATAAAATTTTTTAAGTTATTCACATATTTAATGATTTTTGATTCTTGAAATTTGATCCCAGGATCCAAAATTTTTTTTTCTATTTTTTAAAATACCTCTATTGAAATATCAAATCTAAAAAGGTACTGATGAATCTTCATATTTAATATAATGAAAAATAAGTACCATGATAACATGAGAGAACACATAATAGGGTACCATGTATGAAGACATTGAAATTAAATAGAAAAATAAATATCATGATCTAATATTGAATGATACAAAACATGGTTGTTGGAGAGTAATGTATTATAAAACCATAAATTTTTAGTGGGTTTAAAAGTAGTTTTTTCTATGTAAAAAAATAGAAAAATTATGTAATTTTTTGTTTCAACATCATTTTCATTGAGTATTGTAAATATAATACTTCATGGAAAATGAAAATATAGAAACATAATTACTTTATTATTATAGTTTCGTACATTAATCAATTTCCATAAAAATATAATCTTATCTCCAAATGATGACTATTAAAGATGATTTTGTCACACATAAAGTGCTGGAATCATCTTCTATAGAATCACATAATTCATAAAGAAAAAAAACAATATATTTATTTCATTTTTAAAAATTTACATAATCCAATATTTTTAAGATAAGATTATATAATTCTCTAAAAGGAATGAATTATTCTAGGGAAAATGTACATTAATATCTAAAATTCAATAGTGATACCCAAATATTGACATAGATCATTCAACAAAATAATATGCATAAAATGATTAAAAATATCCTATATTAATATTGAAATAAAAAATCATATTGCTATTTTATATAATATTTCATGTAACATCAATCAATATTAACATCTCAGAGTAAAAAAATTATTTTATAAATCACATAATCATCAATATTTGATAACCATTTATTTAAATAACATGAATAACCATAAATCCAAAATAAAATAAAATTTAATCCCAAAATACAATAAATCCTTTATTATATCAAAATAATCTCGTATTATTCCACCTACCATGATCATATAAATTTCCCAAATTATTAAATTTATTTTGAAATAACATTAATCCCTTAATCACCAAATAATTTTTGAATCCAAATTATTTCTATTTAATGAAAAATTTGTTTAAAATTTCTACTATTTATTTATTTATAAAAATTTATTGGTATAAAAGAATATTTCATACTAAGAAATACTTCACTTATTCCTGTGTTAGAAAATGCACCATTGTCGCTATAAGGATGTGTGATCCTTTCCCATGTTCTTACAAAATGACATGGGTTTTCACTGATCCTATTGGTCTTCGTTTATATAAAACTATATAATTCTTATATCAATCCTAATATATGATAAAATCATTAAAACCATAATATTTTTACAACCTCAAATTTTTAAAATTAATTAAATTTTCAATACCATAATTTAATTACATATAAATACATTAAAAATAACCGTCTCAAAAATATTTTTATTCACTTTATAATTTCATGACATACATCATAAAAGGGTTTATCAAAGAAAATAATGTAATGATAAACCATAATATTAAAATAATATGATGAAATCCATACTCTTAATCAAAAATACTAATCTAATTTTTTCTAAACCATCATTATATACCACCTATGAGGACACATCATTAAAAATTAAATGTCTTAGGCTTTTTGAATAAGAATTCAGTGTAAATGATCTTTTCAGTTTAGTGTTTTACATAATTAGAATAATTTAATACATAATAAACTCATACATTTCATGAAGACATGTATACAAAGTATAATTTTTTAAAATTCTAAAACTCACTAAAATAATACCTGATTTCTATATATGGAAATTGTTTAAAATTTACCCCTTAACCACATCCGTGTATCTATTCACCCATAAAACCAATGAAAGATATTTAAAAAATATTGGACGAGAAAAAAACCACAATATGGGATATAAAGATAATGAAAATGGTTGGTTTAGTGAAAACATTAACAAATAAAAAATTGTTTAATATTAACATCAATGCTCTATGATAATATGAAATAAAACCTTTTCAGAAAATAAACAAACCCACATTTCTCTCAATGGTAATCATTAAAACCCATAAAAAGTAATTAAAAATACCTTGATTTACATTGAAAGAAATATAAATAAATCCCTCTAAAAACACTTGAGAAACTATTTGAAATTTAATAATAATATAACTAACATACAATTGATCTATTATGGGATTACCTGGTGCCATCTGTGGAAACCTAGGTTAAGCTATAATGGTCATAGAAAACACTACCTAGGCCACACCATGTTATGTAGTAATGGGGTTTCCAATCACTATATGGGGAACCCCAAGTTACGATGTATGAGGCATACCCAAAGCTATCAAGATCACCCGATATAGATGCTATATAAGCCTCACCCATTTCATATAATGATCATGTAAATTAAAATTAACAAAACATATTCACCAGAAAACCCTTTTAAGAACTCTTTTAATCCCATATGAGAAAAACATTCATATTATAGTACCCTTTGCATTTTACACAATATTATCTACTCAAAAAATCAATAAAAAGGAATATATATTTTTTTCATTTACAAAATCATATAAGATTTGAATGGAAGCTGTAATTTAAATAATATTACTGGAGAAATAAAATTCACTTCACCTTTTTACATTAAGAATATAACATTAATTCTTTTTTGTGTCAAAATGTTCTGTATAAGACAAGCAAAAATATTCCTTTTGAATTTTTTTTAATGAAATTACAAATATTCCTAAAAAACATTTATATTCCATTTATATCAAATAATATATATATATAAATATTCAGAATATTAAAATAGATAAAATTATTTAGAAATTTAATTTGATAAACATTCGTAGTTTTCTATTAAACATTGAACATTTAAATCATAATCCCTAGGAAAGAATAACCTTTTAAAAGTAGTAAATCAAATTATAATAAATACATTAATGATATGATAATTCCAATGCGGTTGTATATAATCCTTATAAAAAATGGTCGTTGTATAACATAAACATATACATCAATGAAAGGAGATTTAGAAGAAGTCCCATAACTCGAGTCCAAGTAACCACATACAATATTTACATTACGTAATAGTAAAAGGTTAATTATTTAATCACATTAAATTCCTTTTCAAATTTATTTTTTCATTTATATAAGTTATCACCTTTTTTAAAATTACATAATTATTTATGTTCACGTGTGATGTTTTGACGATATTTAGGTCTTGTACCCAAAATGAATTGGGTATGATATAAATTGTAAAAGAGTTAATAATTTTATCATTTCTAGAATTATATTCATGAAACAATTATGATATTTATTCATTAAATAAACATTTAAATCCATCCATTACTTATTTATATGAAAACTAAATGATGTTACAATCCTAGTGATTATGGGATGTACGTATGTATGAGTAATCTTTTAATTTAACAATGATCGTTAAAAAAATAAGGTAAGTAAGATATTATTGTACCATAATGATAAAAAGATTATTTATATCATATTAATCGTTAGATATAATCCATGTGATATGGTGATGAAAAACAAATCAAATCGCATCAGGAAGGTGAGAGTTCACACACACACATGAACGACATTATAATATTTATGTGCATTGAAAGGTAAGAATGTAAATGATATAATATTTTTTCATATTTATAAATAGTGCATTAATATAATATATAAACATTTATTCCATCATTATGATAATTATTGCAAGATGGTGATTGAGGAAAAATTATATCGATTGGCGAGGTGGTAGTCCTCCATACACATGAATGCTAATTATTTTACCATTTGATGTATGTGGACAATGATTTAGGGGATTATATTCACATAATAAAATATCAATATATTGGAAATAGTTAATTAATTTTTTTTAAGAAGATTATATGGATTTTTAATAATAAATAAAAAATATACACTTGAATAAAAGTGATACCTATCTTAAGACGATCTCCTTTTCTTAACACCTTAAGACCACAAATGATAGTCTTATTACTAAAATATTATCTCTAAAACATGGAGTGTTATTATGGAAGTTATTTTGGTAGATATTTTCTAACCAAATAGCTTATAAATTTTTAATACTATTGAAGATGATGTTATGTTTTATAACAGTGTGAGGGGCCCACATAGAATTTCACAAAATATTAAATTTATATAAATTACTATTTTACATGAATTAGATCAAGACAAATTTATTACATATATAAGTTGATTATGGGTTTAAAATAACTAATTCAATGAAATTTACATATTTTTTGACGATTTTTAGTTATTTTCTTTTGTCATTAACACATATTTAATCTCTCTATCTTCTATAATGACAACATGTCTTTTCTCTATTTAATGGTTAATATATTTACAATAAAATTTTGAACTATCAAAAAATGGTTAATTGATTATAATTTAAAAATTATTCCAAATTTTTTTCTTAATTATATAATTTAAAAAAAATTATATAATTTAATTAATGATTATTAATTTTAAAATATCATTAATAATAATTTAGATACTATTCATTATATGACAATTTAAAAACATCATAACACCCTTATAAAATCGATCCATTTGTAAAAAAACATCTATAGCATGTTATAAGCATATATATAAATCTATTATTATATTAATGGTCTCCGAATATCTTTATTTTAGTATTTTTAATATCATTTATTTGATATTTATATTATTTAAATAAAATTATATTATCATTTTGTAATTGTTTATGGAAATTTTGACTTTATTAATATTTAAAAATAAAATTAAATAATGAATATAAATTTTTTTTCTCTTTATAGACAATTTATAGTAGAATTTATGTCATAAAAAATCCTACATTAAAAATTTTATAGTTCTTAAAACGGAAGAATGAATTATTTTTCCTTAAAATAAAATACTATTATGGTATTCAAGTCACCCATCTAAATAAAAGGTGATATTAAATTGGTCAAATGATGATTATAATAAAAAAACTATCTAATAAAATCAGGGAATCTTTTCTAGTAAATTCATTATATTTATAATAATATTGTACCCTTAATTATTTGAATTACCCCTAACTAAGGTAAGAATAAAATTATTATATTTACGAATCTTAATGTTAAAAAATAAAATAAAATATAAATTATTATTTTTTCATATTATTTAAAATATTAAATCAAATTTTCAAATTAAAATTCTCATAAGTTACGTGAATAAATTTAAAATTAATCATGCACATGGTATGAAACAATAGATTTCTATAATAGGAATGTTCAAATGATTTAAATATTTTTTACGTTGAAATATAATATGAAATTTATTCCAATGAAACATATTTTATTAAATTATATCAAATTTATCTAATTATAATTTTAAAAAATCAAAAAAAAATTTAACAGTACAAATTATTTTGCTGGAAATTCTATTTTGAATTAAAATTCGGTATTTTCATATTTCATCAAACACGAAACAAAAAATACAAAAACCTCATGAGAAAAATTTGTATAATTATATTTAAAAATATGATTTTTTTTTCAAAAATAATTTATAATTTTTTCAAAAAATATATTTCAAATATGAGTACCACCAAAAGGGGGAAACTGATTTTTAAAAAAATATATCTTATATAAGAAAAATTGGATTTGTAATTATAACTTTTTTAAGAAAAATAGGTTGAAATATAAAATTTTGATTTTATATATTAAAAAAATATATATTTTTTATATAATCCAAAAATATTTATTTTTTATTTTATTGTCTTAATACCCAATTGTGCACATTTAATTAGTTTTCTAGAAAAAATATTCATTTATTTTCAATAAGGGGTTTGTTTTCTTTAATATTATTATAGTTTTGTTCTGTATTAATAAAAGGAATCAAACACATGCCACCCACCCATAAATATAAACAAGAAGACTCTATCCCCCAAGGGATAGTCCACCCATCGAGCACCTATTATTTATTTATATATATAGACCTTTACAGACCCAAGTCTGTATGAATTTTCATCTAAATAAATATTGTCACATAGGTCCACTATCTTTCCCTCATCACTGAGTCTATATCATTCCATCCCTATCATATATGGATGTATCCATCGATATCCTCACTTTTATGAATTGTTACCGTTGATGTTTGCATCAAAGTTATTATGTGCCCGCAGACACACCATTGATCATCAGCCTCCTGAGATCTACCATGTCATCAACCTCTTATCCGGAATCTACATACTCTTTTATATATCCACTGACTCTCCTTCAAGCCATTTCTTGTAGACCCACCTTTGACCAATGGCCACATGAAATCTATCACACCTTCTCCATCTACTCTAACAACATGATCCTCTTTTTTGCATCTGCTAACCGCCATTCAATATTTTCATATTCTTGAAGTGCCATGTATTATCCCACATCCCATTCGGCATTCCCCATCCACTGCACCCATTAACATTTTCCACCACATAGGTCGATCGAGATGCCCATACTACTCCATTATAGAGACAGTTACCCCATCCTCATCAAATAAATCACCAAATATTAGGGCTTCTAGTAATAGAGCCCTAATTGATATAAGATTGTGGGATGGACATAACCACAAGTCCAAGATCCCAACTTCTTATTTTCAATTAAAAAAATTTAACAAAATTTTGTATTAAGTATACATGTGTAAGGAATATTTTCATAATTCATTTAATCATGTTCACAACATCGATTTTGATACCAATGCGATAACATCGATTTTATAAACTAATGTCTAGTTTTTTATTTATTCTCAACATGTATTATAATGTATTTTATTAACCATAGTTTTTCATTTTATAAATCTAGGTTGTTAAACCTTAAAAAATATTTATACTCAATAGTGCATCCCTTAAACTTGAAATTGTTCTATTTTTTTAAAAAAATATATTGATCCATGAGGCTCTGAAATTATTTTTGAGAACCTATGAAGATCAATAGAAAACAATATCCCATATCCCATTATTATTACTTATTTTATCTACTATGCAGAGCTTAATAATTTTCTAGGATTGATCTACATTTTTTATTTAATCATTTTAGAGTCATGAAGGGTGATATACCAAACTTGAAATTTGATATAAGGTTTGGAAAATATGATTTTATTGTGAGGCATTCTTGTTACACTAATTCCCCCACTATATTCATGTAAAAATGAATAGAATCTTTAAAAAGTATCATGAATATTTTGGTATTGTATTTAATTTCTATATTTATTTCTATTCAACGAGAAGGGAATACCACGAAGACCAGTTGCGGATTTTACTAACGACACTGATAATGGATAATAAATATGAAAAATATTCCAACTATGAATTATGTATTTATAATGATTCTATTATAAGCATAATCTAAAAAGGTGAAATATGTGGATCCAGAAAAGATAAAAGTTATTGATCATTATCATATTCCAAAAAAATAACTAAGTTCTGAAATATTATTGGGTTAGATTTATAATATTTTTTATGTGAAATATTTATCATGTTTATCTGATCCAATAAATAAGATTACTTAAAATAAAGTTATGTTCATATTGGTGGTGGAATGGGGATGAAATTTCATTGAGATACAAATTAGGCAATTCAACGAGCTTGTGATCCCAATACCCTGTATTGGATAAATAATTTTGTTCTATAGTGATTCACCTATGAAGGAAATGAGATGTTATCTCATTAAAAATGATATGTTGATAGCATGTGACTCATGAAGATTTAAAATTCATGAGCAATATTACACATCTCGTCATTTGGAACCATATGTGGAAATTTTGGAATTAAATATGTGATGACATTATATTCAAAGAGAAATATGGGACTTATATATGGTTAAGAAGAGTTTAATGTCTTTTTCACTCAAAATATATGATTTTTCACTGAAGAATACGGCTATAGTTCATTATATATAAAAAATTCTCAATACATTCTGGAAATGAAAAAATGGGGGGAGATGAATTTAGTAGAAATAACCATACTAGCCAATCTATGATGGGAATAAAAAAATATCCAATATTTATTCATTTTCAAAGGATGTATCTTCAAATTTGAATAGAATGTGATAAATATTCTGTAGATCCAATGAATATTTAACACATATTAATGTGACTATTGAGGAGGTTCATGAAGAAGATGTAGAGATAAAAATGATTGTGAGCAATGTTCTTCAATTCAATATCGATTATGATGGGATAATTAGGTTCAAGAACTATGTTTGTTTCTCTACCATAATTTAATTAATTATGGATACATTTTATGAGGCTATTAGTTCATTATAATCTATTCATCATGGGTGTACAACGATGTATAGGGATATAAAAGTGTATTTTTTATAGCATTTAATAAATAATGATATTGTAAAATATGTTCCCTAAAACCTGGTTTTTCTTAATTTTAAGATGAAGAGATATATGTATAAGGATGAGTTACGACCATTAATCATACTAGAATAAAAATGGGAATCAATCACAATGGTTTTTTCATTAAACATCCCAAATTATCTGAAAATCATAATTATATATAGATTATAGTCGATTAACTAATGAAGTAATCACACATTATTTTTTGGGGAAGATATATCTATTGAACAAAATTCTATTATATATATTAATTCATGGTGTACCACCTTCCATTATATTAAATCCATATCCTAGGATTACTGCAATGTTTTGGTTAATTTTTTAGTAGTATCTGAATATAATGTAACGTTTGAAAAACGCATACAATCCTTGGATATTTTTATTGTTTTACATAATGATTCAAACTATAGGTGGTATATTGAGAGATTTCTCATTTTATTTTAAATGTTTCTAGGATAAAAACCTACATTTGGAGGAATTTTAATATAATTATATCTCTCAATCCATTATTCAAATGGATATTTATGAATTTCTATATGGAATGAAGTTCATAACAAAAACATGATGGAATGAATTTAAAAAAAAGAAAATTGGACCTAATCTAGTTGGGGAAATTTTATAGATGGTTAGATCTAATCAATATCACATAAGAGAAGCTCAATGTCCAAAAAATTATGAGAAGGCAATCGATGAATAGACCTAGATTTTGAAGTGGGTGAAAAGGTATTTCTAAAAATATATACATAGAAGAAAATGATGTTTTTTTGAATATAGGGGAAACTATTCCCTATGTATATTAATGCATTTTAAATTGTTAATCATTTGGGGAATGTAACTTTTATGTTTTCTCTTCCACTGATCTCTCTCACATTCATGATGTTTACCATTTATATCTCCTAAGACCGTTCATACATGATCCTTCAAATGTAACAAACACATAACAAATACCACAGTAGAAATATATTTCATATAATGAAGAATTGATGGATATTCTGTATTGTAGATTCAAAGTTCACCAAAATATGACCACAATAGTTGTTAATGATTTATGGTGAAAGAAAAAATTTGAGGAAGCAATTTGGGGACCTAAGCATGAGATGAAACAGAGTTACCCTTACATATTTTTATCATACTCAATAATTTTTATAGTGAAATTCATATTAGGCGGTGGAATATTTTAATGTTTATATACATTTATCAAATATTTTTCTCCAAAAAATATAATTTCATCGATATTATTCATTTCACGAACTAGAAAATATTATAGGGAAATTATATCATTGAATTTAAATTGGTGCGAAAAAATATGGCTAAATAATTTATAAAATGAAAATAATGGTTCCACCCAATATAAATTTACTGAGAAGTGCATAAATATTTATTTAGTGTTGTCACTTTATTCTTCAAAAAAATTTCTTTATTAAATAATTAAGTTTTCTTATTTTCAAGAGTGAGCGGTAATTTTTAGAATTAATAGAAAATAGATTCTACATAAATAATATTACATTTTTATTTCCTAGGTAAAAAATAACATTAAATTATTTCTTTTATTATAATAAAAATATATTTTTTATGGAAATGAAAATACACTTTTTAGGGGAAAATTATATAAATTAAAAACATTTACAATGTCAACTTAATATTTTAGAATAAAATTAAATTTTTATTAGTACATTTTTATTTAAAATAATCCATCATTGGATTTTGAGAAAGATTTTATACCATAATTTATTATAATAGCATTTTATGTTTTAAAAGGTAATCTTTAGGAAAATTGATATTCCATTCATTTTTATTGTTTTATTTCAAATTAAATTATTCGTATTAAAATTTAAAAATTTTGAAAAATGTAAAAAAAGATTATATTCCGAAGTAAAAGAATATAATAAATATGTCCCCTTTATTTTCATGAAAACATGAATTGTTAATTTTTATTACAACGGTAACTGTTAAATTGGGTAATTAATGTTCTTTATTAAATGATTAATAGTATAAAAATATAATTAAATATTCCAAAATTTTATTTGATAAAGATAATTTACCATTGATATCTAATGATATAAATTCAGTCATTTAATGGAAACTATTCAATAAAAATGAATTAGATAATATTATATAGAAGAAAGATACCAAATATCACATTCATTAAGATAAATATCTCTAATGTTTATACATTGGGAAAAGGTATCTTTTGTATCAATATAGATGTTAAAATTTAAATTAATAATAGTAGATTAATTATATAAATATATTTTTTAGTTTTTGGGTCATATAGATGATATTATGATATTTATAATTTTTTATTTAATAAAATTTTAATGATATCGCGTTCTTATTTTAAATACTTTATCATTTTTAACATATAGTTACAGAAAATATATATTCATCAATAAATTTTGTTATTAAATATATAATATTTATCTTCTTCTTCTTTTATTCCTAATTTTCAGTGAATCATAATTATATAATATAATTAGACAAGGCGATAATTATTTTTTTAATTGAAATGTCAAAAAAGTTTTTACAAATGTTAAAATAAATATGTTTTGAGATAATGTTATCAATAATTATTCTAGATGATCTTGATATCATGGGGATATAATAAATTATATTTTAAAAGTTAAATGGTTCTATAGATACTTTTAAAATTACATGTAATTAATAGTGTCAAAATGTACAGTAATAATATTTTGTCAAAAATATAATTTCATTATTTTTTTAAAAACCATCAAATAACATTAAAATAAAAAATATATTATATGGTCAGATATATTATATGTTTTTCATTTATGGTCCAACTAAACTCATATATGTAAAAAATAAAACCATTAAATATTGAAATATTTATTGTTGAAGTTAAAATTAAAATATGTTATATAAGGGTTAAAAATGATATCCTTTAAAAAAATAAAAATTTTTTATAAAATTTATTTTCTGATGGGATTTAAAACGTAGAGAAAAATTTCATGTATTCCTTTTCCATTTTGAGTATTTTTATAGTGATTGATTTTTTATTATAAATTCATATTGTTTGAAATTCCAAAAGACCCACTCTTATA
The DNA here is from genome assembly GCA_963277665.1 of Viscum album. Lineage (NCBI taxonomy): Eukaryota > Viridiplantae > Streptophyta > Magnoliopsida > Santalales > Viscaceae > Viscum > Viscum album. The sequence goes on along the minus strand of OY728142.1, from coordinate 1,564,274,923 downwards.
AATTATAAAAGGGTTCATCCCCATCAGTTCATCACATCATATTGAAACATACTTATTTACCAAACAATTTACTTTTCTCTTATATACATCCTTATATACATTATATATTTTCATATGATCTCAAATGGCCATCCCTTGTGTCCCTATGAGGTGATCTAAAGAAGTTCACCGAAGAAGGCGTATTTATCTTTACCAAATATTTCATATTTATTTCATCATCCAAATCATCTCCTATAATGTATTATAATATAAAGTAATAGAAATGGTATCTCCTATATTCTGAGATGTTGATATGATTATTCATCAACCATATTTAGGCTTTTATCCATCATATGAAAAATGTACAACATGTGTATTTGCACGATTTTCCCTCCCCATGTGCTTTGGTAATCTACTATTCATCACCACATTACATGGAAGGGAATACTAATAGAAATATATATACATATATATTATATTTATAACTTTTTATTAATATAACATCAACATTGTTAATCATTCACCATTAAGGTATTTATTTCTTCACTCACGGGTTTTCACAACCTACTATAACCACAATGCGATGAGACTCATTTTCCATGTTCAATATTCATGAATGATTATAGAATTGAATATAATGTTTAAGTATGACATATATTAACTTAATATAACTATAAATATTACATATCAATATCCTATTAATAATTACATGGACTTTTAGTATATTTGGAAAAGAAAATGAAGCAGTGAACACCCGAAAGAAGGGTAATAACAAAATATTATAAAAAAGGTGAAAAATAATATATGAGGATCATATATGATATCATATATATATGTTCTCTAATTATATAATAATTTTTTAACAATTACTTTGGATTTTCATATATGTTTGATGTAAATCATATCAATGGTAAGGGTTAATTTCATAAACTCATTATAATTTGGGATTTTTTATATATAAGTATCTATTGGGGATTATTCGTCTTCCAATTAAATGGTTACTAAATAAGTTTTCTAAAATATGTTTACTATTATTTTTTAAAAAATTGAATCCATTTTTAATGATGTCTGAATAATAACTAATTTTTTGGATTGGAATTATTTTTCATTTTCCAAAAAGTTACATTCTTAATTTTATAAGAAATATAAGAAAATAAATTTTTATAATATATATGTCATGAAAGAATCTTTTAAAATTAATTAATACTAAATTTCATGAATATTATATTACATTATTATGTGGCTTTTTTCAATTAATTGAACTCCATTTTATTCAAGTTTGATTTAAAAATTCTTAATTAAAAGGATCTTATCCTCCATTATAATTTCATGTGATCATTCCAAGTCATTTTCCATCTATGAAAATGTTATGTGATGTTACTTATGTCGTACTACGGATATGATTCCATTATTATATTATTAGTATTCCAATTAATGTTTTCTGTTTGTGATGGATTTATTCTTATTCATTTTTTTTCTATGAGTTATAATAGGATGTAATTTTTATGGAACCCATTACTTTTAATTGGTTATGATATGAGGAATAATTTTTTTTCTTGTATAAACAATATGTATGGATTTCATTAGGTCACATGTGGGACCTATAATTACATCATATGAGTTGGGTAATTATTAAAATCCCATGATATTAACATGATTAGAATGAGAAGTGAACCCAATTTAGTAACATCAGACTGAAATGGGGAGTAAACCTAGATCAACAATACATTGTTGGAACTTAGTGTGAAAAGTGTTCAATAAGTGATATATCCATTATGATGGGCTCCACAATAATCCTTGAAAAAATGGAAAATTAATTTATATTCCTATTTGAATTCCAATATTTCATATCTTATGATATACTCCCAGGAATTATATTATCTATAATTCAAGTCTTATGAGCTTATATGATTTAGTCCATAAAAAATCTCATGATCCTTCATATATATGATATAATTTTAATAAGATATTTCTTTGTAATTATACCACTATAATTATGATAACTCCATTGATTACCCTTACAGAATATATGAGGTCACTATTTTTATATTTTTTTTCCATAGGATATTAAGAAATTAATTAAGTAAGAAATGTCAAAAAGGGATGTAGTTTAAAGGAGTTAGCGGGAGACGATACTTGTTTTTTTTAAATTAGTTGTTATGGATTCAACTCATAGAAACACACTAAAACTAAATGATTTCACATTATGAATATTGTTATATTTATTTTTAATATTTTTGAATGAATAGTTGAGGACTTTATATCCATAGAAGTGATCCATACCTACTATAGGAATAATTTTATATACATATGTGTATTAAATAATTCTATGTCTTATTAAAATGTTATTCCTTCATGGATAATGTTTATTTATTTCATTAAGATTTATTTACTAACAACTTCTAATATTTTTTATGACTAATGATTCTTTTATTTTATATGAATGTTATGGTTTTATTATTTTATGCTCATGCCCTCATACCCTTATGGCCAAATTTTTCTTATATATCTCAATTTTTCCTCATACAATGAATATAACCTCACACTTATTTATTATTTATTTCCCTAGGTTATGAATTATGGTTTTATGTAGGGTAATACTGTGATATAATTAAATGGGAAGTGGTTTGGGGAATAAATTATGATATTTCATTATATATGATGATTTCCAACCTATTCTCTAAAGGAAATAAAATATTATGAACAACTAGTGTGTGTTTGTCTAAAATAATCTAATAATTTAAAATATAATATATATAAATATGAGGATCATATAATGATATATTTTTTTTAAGAGGAACTATTTTTTTAATCAATTTATACTAGGATTGGAAAATAATCGTGATATACCTATTTATATTTATAATGATATTTATAGTTATTTCCTTAAGTATAAGAATGATAATTAGTAAAAGAATAATAAAATATCATGTAACATTGGTAATGGATAGGGAATGCTATTTACCATTAATTACATGTAGGGTTTGATACCTAAACTAGAAACTGATCTAATAAAGTGGTTGCAAATTTTAATGACTCTAAAAATATATCATTAATCGATACTAAATAATCACATGTTTAATATAAATAGTCATTACTGCATAACTAGTTTGACACAAATGAAGTATATAATTTGTAAATTCACAAATTCATTTCGAAAAATTATGAAGTATTTCATTGTATTATGAATATGAATTTAATAAGATAATCACAGGGTGTTATATATTAAATGTAATGCATCTTAATTTGGACATCAAATATGTGAATTTTCATTCTTTTGTAGGTTCACGATAGGATTAATATTACTAAGATAATTCATTTTGGTTTTATTCAATATAGGTATCCTAAAAGATCTAAATTGATGTTAGTTTTGATAGAAAATTTTTTATTCAAAATAAATTGGGATAATAATTTGGGTAAAGAATATTATGATTATTCCAAATTAGTTATCAAGTAACATGATTAACAACATGAACCATAACAAAATCTCAAAGTCACTGATGAACTGAATAATTGAGTATGCTATGTGTTTGTATAATATATAGGATATATGAAGGAAGTTTATTTTTCCTATACATAAATAATATGGGAAGAAGAACCCATTGGAATATAAAAAATAAACATGAATATGTTTTTCATGAGAAAAAGAATAAAAAAATAAAGTAATTTGAGAGGAAAAAAGAAATGTTTGATTAATGAAATGGATGAGAATAGTTATCTCCAAAAGGTATAAATCATTTTATCAATAACTAAAGATGTATATTATAGGATTTATGAACTTTTATTAAATAAGGTAAATTATCATGAATATAATTAGAATGGTTGTTTGAGTATTTGATTTTCTACATAATATGAAGATATTACGAATAATATATAAAATGATTTCATCATTAGGAAATTTGATGATGGATTGTAGTGAATGAGTTGAGATGGAAGTGGGAAAATTAATTTATTTTTTTATTGGAATTAAAAGATTTTATTACATAAATCAAAAAAATTATAGGGGTTTCATCATATATGTTTTGATTTTAGTATTTTCAAATATTGTTTTAATGTCGATGATGACCTATAAAAGTGATTACATTTAAATTTTACATTATTATTAAGGTTAAAGAACACATAATATGTTATCGATTTTTAAAATTAGGTGATTTTGTGTGTGTTAATTAACAATTTATATGAATTAAATTAGTTTAATTGTATTTATTACATTAAAATTGATTAATGATTTAGGGAAAATGTGTTTTATGTTATCATTGATGACTTTTGTTAAATTAGATGACTTGATGAATATATTCTATAATATTTTTATTTATTCAATAAATGGTTATGTATGTATGTTTTCGTTATCTATTTATGGTGACTATTTTTATTACCACGATTCATGAAATTATTTGAATAAGGTATTTAAATATTTGGTATTGGACAATGAAAAGGTTATTTTTGATATTTTCAGGGTAAATGATATGTTTATTATAAGAAATTAATGACCTTAATTTTTTTTGAATATTGTATGTTATGTAAGGTTAAACAATTATTTATTTGGTTATGTTAAATTTTGTCTTAGGTTTTATAGATTAAGGTACTATTTCTCTATATGATGATTTATGTATATCGTATGATAACAATTTTTAATTGATAATAACTATAGATAGAATCGATAACAACCCACTATTTTATAGATCTCGTTTTGTTCAATATAAATGATAAATATATATCCTAGAGAAATATAAGAACTATAAATTAATAAAGTCACATATAGGAGAAGATATTTTTATTTTGCAATGGAATGAAATCATGTAATTATATCATCCGATGAAAATTCCCTGACATTAGGAAAAATTATATTGAAAAGAAATGTTGTCATATTGTTTCCATTTTGTATGATATCAATGATTATTTTCAATCCTCGTCATTTTATGGAATTTTAGACATAAAAATTTTCCTAACCAGGTTCTACATCACTCTCAATCAATATTTCTCGGTATGTATAATCTTATATGTCTATGTATTCATTTCCCAGTAATGTTCTCATGTTTATAATCCTATTATATGTTATTACCAATGACAATGATACATCCCTTCAAATCTATTTATGAGTATATTTTATTTACCATTATTTTGATATGGGCTTACCAATTTGTGGTGTTATTGTTTTATACCCTTTCTTACTAAGATTAAGTTCAAATTATGTGGACAAAATTTATATAAGGTGGTAGAATGTAACTCCTGGATAGATTTTGAATTATTTTTTCTGTATGAATATAATATTACTGATATTTTTATTTTAATTAAAATTTTATTTTATCATGATTAATAATAGTAATAATGTTTATCATGTGTTACATGTTAATATATATTGATCATACACTACATAAAACATAAAATTTGTCCTGCGTTACACACAACTCTGATTTAAAATGTAACATGACATATTACTAAACTATTATTATTTAAAATCATATTTATCCCATATAATTTGAAATGGGGGTACGATTATGACTTAATAAATTATGATAATTTATTATTTACACAAGTATATAAAATACATTTTTGTGTGGCCCATTAGTAACCAATAAAAATAAAAAGTGTCTAATAACATAGTAATATTTTTCATGAAAATTATTTTTATGCAAAACAACAAGTTATACGGAAGAAAATACAATAAAAAAATTATGGTTACATAATTTAAATAAATTTTTAAATTATATGTTAGATATAATTTTTAACACTTATCATATTGGTTTTCTAGACAAGATATAAGCATAAGTTTAATTTTTTTGCTTTAATATAGTACTTTTAACAATATTTTCCTTCCCCAGTATTTGATCTTATATAAATAATATTTTTTCATAAATTTAGAAAATTTACTATAAAAACATTTCCATTTTCTAAATCATATTGTCAAATTCCTCTTATGGTGAATTATTAATAATTTAATGATATGGAAATTTTTCCTTTGAATTGTGAATATAATTGTTTTCATTAAGTATTATAATATCATTATAAGATTTAATAATCATAAAAATTAATTTAATATGGCTATTAAAGATAAACTATTTCAATTATATATATATTAAAGGAATTAAGGGCATTGAATTTTTTTTCATATTGAATTTTTATATGAATTGTTATTAAACTTTTGAACTATCTCTCTTTGAAAACTCATTTTATCGTAACATATAAAAAATTAACGTAAAATTACATTTACCAATTCTCTGATTATAATTAAAAAAACCTGATTCCAAATTTTGAATAATAATAATATAGATTATATAATACAATTAATATTAATTTATTACAAAATTGAACTCTAAATTCAACATAAATTAATTATTGTTGTAAAGGTAAAATGGGTTTATTTTTTGGGAAGTAAATTAAAAATGGTTAAGAGTAATCAAAAAATGTAATTAATCTATGTTATGTTTATATATAAACATTATATATGTATGGATATATAATGGTTAATTTTTTTCATTGGGATTTTAAAAAAATGGGCACTCCCTTTTATTTTGAAAATTTTCCAGGGTGTTAGTCGGGTCACATATTTAAGGATTCACGATCTTCACTCAAAATCGTAATTCTATAGTAAATTTTTATTGAAATTAAATACCCAAATAACTTCCATATTTGACTTATATAATTATATAAGCCTTATTTCTGTCATAAATACTATCTAGGTGGCCTTTTTGTGCATACCATAAGAAATTGTCCAAAGAATAGGAAACATCCCTTAAAGAGTGTTTTAATGAATTTCTTCCTCCACCTCATTAAAATCATACGTAAACATGATGAAATTATAACCTCACTATCTTACATATATTTTGATATTATTATGTCAATATAATAAAATAAATTTATCTCTTCTTCTATATGGGATAATAAGTCATCATTTTTTGTGTTCTATGGAAAACTAACTTGTAAACCTTTGTAATTAGTTTTACATTTCCACCACTCACAACTATATATAATGATTGATTATTTTTTTATATAAAATAATTTTTTATATAATTATGATTTTTCAGTAATGATATCGTGTATCCAATTTTCATTTCCTTTCCATGGGAATATGATAATGATGTTTGTGTGTATGACATATTACCACTCATGAAGTGATGTGATTCATTAACACATTACATGGAATATATTGATTATGGGATTAATTAAAATCAGATATACACTTAATAGATTTTTTTTTAAATTTAATATATTTATTAGATTTTTTCATTTTACCCTTTCTTATAAATTATGCATCATTAACGCATACGTATGACGTAGCCTCTTCATGAATAGTGTATTTTATTTTATAGCACATAAATATTTATATTAGTAAAAAAATATATACTAAATTTATAATAGATTAAAATAATTTTTTTCAACATATAAATTATTGATTCATGATCAATGTAATAGGATATAAAATAAAAATTCAATAAATACACAAACAAAAAAGTCATCATTACAGAAAATGTAGACTTAGTAAGGAAAATTTAATTAATGGGTCAAAAGGTCATTAGATAATAACATATTCAATGATATATATATATATATACATTTTATTAAGGTAAAATAATGGATTTAAAATAAATTTATATTAATTAAATTTAAGGATTAAACCTATACGAATGATGATCAAGCGTAATGTATAAATTTTTTTTCTCACCTTTTACTTTTGGTAGGTACATGATATATTCAAAAAATATTTATTTTATATTATTCATTTACATAGCATGAAAATTTGGGATGATTATTATAAGGAAAATTATTTTAATTTACACATCCCCTTGAGTTTTAATATTTATTTGGGGTTTGTAACATAAAAATTACCAAATCGGTAAGGAATTTTTATCTCAATTTGGTATCATTGAGTTAGATGTTATATTATTATCCTATCCTCATCAATAAGTTTAACATATATATATATATATATAATTTGACATGTCCAAATATTAATTATTTATTCGAATGATATTTTTTCTTTCATTTTATTTTGATTCCTTGTAGGGATTACAATTGAATTTTACAAATGTGGTAATGATTTTATCTTATAATCTCATTTTTTATCAATATTGTTTACAATTATGTCTCTCATGATATAATATTTTTATTCATATCACAATAAAAATATAAAATTTATTCTAATATGTCAATTTAATTTGAATATATGTTTCCCTTCATTTTCCACTATTTATAGTCTCAATATTTCAATAGATTTTTTTATAAAAATTAGAATTACTTTACTTTTCAGTTGAAAACACATTATCTTATAAATCGATATTTTCTGAAAAAATTATATAATGTATTTACCATACAAAAAATTATTTATTAGAGAAGTTATTTCAAAATGTTTTAATGAAATATTTATGTCATCTTCTAATCAATGACTATATATCTTGTATTGACAATGTAATAAGAATCATCATTGCAACATGTATGACATGAATATGATTTTCTTCTATAATTTTAATTAAAACACCCTTTATATGATTTCTAGTATTTTTTCTTATAATTGAATTTCCAAATATATTATTTTTAAAAAAATGTATTTCATAAATTAAGATATTTTTTCCTCATGAAATGTTACAAAATTTTTCAATTCTTTATTTATAATTATTCGTAGTTATTTAGAACAAAAAATATTTTCATACTTTATTATGTTCTAATATTTTTCAAAAATTAATGGATACATTACACAATAAATTTTTCATATTATTTTTAAATATTCATTTATTGGTTTCAAATATTATTTTGAATCAAAATGTTTGGGATTTTTTTAAAAAAATTTAGCATTAAGAATTTATTTTCAATGAAAATTTATTTTCTTCAAAGAAAATTCCACATGATTTAACTTTCATATTCATTTTACAGATAGGATGAAATCATTAAATGTAACTTATTATTTCATGAAGCTGTGAATGGATGATATAATACGGATTATTACTCAGTGTTTTTTAGGACAAAATAACTTTTATGAAAACCAATTACCATACAAAAGTTATGCATTAAAAATATTCTTAAGAAACGTTAATATTTTTTAATGGATTATGCTATGAGAAATTGATGAAATGATTATGAATATTTTCTCTCTTAGAAACTTTTTTATATCATTAATTTTTTATAAAACCGATTTAATTTCATGGGACTTGATCTGGTGAATTTCTTATGATATTATAGAAAACATTATGTGACTCGTGTGACCTATATGACCCTAAAATTAATTGGATTAAGTTTTATTTCCCATGAAATAGGTCGGATTGGAATAGGGAGTAAACCCAGTTCAGTAAGGGACATTATCTCTTTGTTGAACATATTTGTGAACCATAACAACTATGATGATTTGGGTTGTGAGACCATTCCATTATGATAGCCTTATTTGTGAATATTGACTACAATGAAAATGAATTTATATACTTATTTGGATTCCATAGTTATATTAATTATGAAAATGATATTTACATATGGATAATATTCTATTGATTTCCTTATGATCTATGTCATATGAGATACAAATATTTATGTCGTAAACAAACATCATAAACATTTATATAGTGGATATAATTCAAATTTTATGTTAATGTTATCATAACCATATTCCCATGTTAAACATATTCAAGTCCATTGTTTCTAATAATAGGAATATAATATCACCATTTAACATTTTTTTATCTCGGTTATAAATAATGTGCTAGTTCATTATATTTAAACAATGGATACAAAATGGTAAGGTCATTGTTGGAAAAAATCAATATCATTAATTATATTATAATATTGTGTAAATAGTATCTTAAGGTAGTGATCCATTTTTATTCTCATTTTTTTCTTTTTAATGTAATTAATATTTATCTTAAATTATATATGTCTACATATGTGATGTTGGGGTCACAATGTTACTCAATTTTATGATTTATATAGTAAACATTATTAATGTGAGTATGGAAATCTGTATAAAATTATAACAATTATACAATATTTATGAAGTTTGTTATTTATATTATTGGTCATGATCCTATAAAGACCCATACCCTAGATAGCCAAATCCAATGGTTAATTAACTACATTTCTATTATATAAAAGTAATCACATCCCAATGGACTGAAAAATTTTGTAGTCATGGAAATGTGTTACATTATTAAATATAACAATTAATTTGTAAAAAAATCTTATTATATTCCTATAGAACATCATTATTCCTAGTAGAATATCAGTACATGATAATAATAATACACAAATTGGAATCATATGGAATAAAATATTATTAAATGGGTGAAATCAATTTTTTAATGTTAAAAATAAAACTGAACTCACATGTATTAAATACATCTTAAAAAATGTTGCAGGAATAAATGATTCTCACATAATTCAATATAAAAATTGAGATGACATTTAAAATTATAAATGAAAATATAAACTACTCAATCAATAATGTGGAATAAAATAAATTATATCCAAAATATGTAAGACATTATGTGATAAATATTAAACATACCATCTATTCCACAACCCTACTTATGTAATTCGAGGGCCCACCTATCACACTATTATATTAGTTCATTCCTCTTATAAATGATAAATAAAGTTTTTTACATTCTGAAAAAAATAGATATTTTTATTGGAATACATACCCAAAAAAAAATGTCATTACATTCCACAGTATAAATTATTTAAACTATCTATTAAATTATATTGGATTCTATTTTTACATTATAATGACAATATAGAATATGATTTAATAAATTATGATTACATTGATAAAAACTATTAAAAATTTTCATTGGAAAATATCAAGTAAAATAAATTTTCCACATTGAAATAAATAAATAAAAAACAAACTATTTTTGAAATATAAATGAAGACTTATTTGTTCTTATGATTTTTTAATATTATTATTTTTAAAATTGTAGTATCATGAAAATAAGAAATTTACATCAAGTTTTTTATATTAAAAAAATATTTTATACACATTTTTGATATGTTGAAAAAATTACCATAGTCATAAAATGATAATAAGAAACATTTTTATCATTTTTTGTAAAAGAAAAAAAATTGGAAAAAATTATTTTATATATTATTGGATATTACTGAAAACATACCTTAAAACTGTTCAAGTAAAATACGGTCATATAAGCAATATATTCTCATCCTAGTATAAAAAATAATATTTATTAAAGAACATTATTTATATATATTGAGTAATTAATATAAAAAAATGAAAAGGAAAACATAATATATATAGAAATATATATAGATAAAATATATTATATTATATTTGGTACATATTTTTCAAAATAATTCTAAATGTGTTGAATTAATCATACATAATACTAAAAAATTATGGTATTGTTAAATAAACCCATTCCTTAATAACCACGTCATTTTTTTGTTTTCAACCATATAAATTAAAAAATATAAAATTAATAATAATATAATAAATAAACATATTCATATATATCACATTGTAAATTATTTACATTTATCTTTTAACATCATATCTTTATAAATTTTTAATTTAAATCATTGTTCTGAGTGAAAAAATGTTCATTTTGTATTTGTGATTTGGTTCCGTAATTTTGGTCAATATACTTTTCCCATGTTTCTATAATAAAAAAAATTAATCATGATATTAATATAATTTTAATTAATTATAATTATGTAATGAATATTCCATTAAATGAAGATATATGATAATGAGCTACATAGTTCGTGTAGATGGTACATCACACATATGTGTGAACGTTGTGTTCTGTTTTCAAAAGATAGAACAAGATAAAGGGGAACAATTAATAATCTTCAAAATTTAATTATTATATTATTTTATATATATATATATATATATATATATTATTTATTGAATATATATTCTATTCATAAATTTATGTAAGAAATGAAATAAAAATCCCACAAATTCATGGATTTTTTAGTCTGCACGAATAGACATGAGACGTTAACATTTTTCAATATGATGAAAATATTGGAATTTATATATGATATTAAAATTGAATAATAATAATTATTTCATATGTAAAATATTTTAACATTACCCCCATAATAATAACCATCCATAAATTTTGGAAATGAAAATGAATGGTATCACTATGTTGAGGCAGTAGTCAGCATGTTTGAAGGAGCAATGCATCCACATCCCATTTTTTAAAAAATGGTTGATAACTCTATTTTCCTTGCAAAATATATTTTTATATTGAGTATAATAATTTTATTTTTTTTAATAAATACCTTATATATATGTTAAAATAAAAATTAAAAAAAGAATGTGATTGGATAATTATATTAACTATTCTTTGGAATAAATCTTTTAAATATTCACATTAAGAATATATTGTGGGTCCTTTGGGAATACTATAAAATCAATCATGCATCAAAGAATTTTTTTAATGTTTTTTAAATATAAATCACTCAAAATGTGTGATAATGTGAGTCAAATATAAATTTTATAATTGTTTAGTGGCACACTTGTAATTGTTTTATGTTTTAATATATTATTAAGTCACAATCTAGATGAAATGACACTAAAATGACTCATAAATTAATTTGATAATGGAATGGTTAAAATAAAACAAACCAATTTTATTGTTTTTGTTCATTTTTCCATATATTTAATTGATTAACCCCTAGTAAACCTATTTTAACCCTTCCCTTATAGAGATATTTTACTATATTTATTATTAATTATGTCCAAAAAATAAAATCGCATCATAACAAAATTATGAAATGATATATCATAATATTTAGTCAATATAATCAAATAATAGTCATAAAAATGTATGTTTTTTTAAAATCAAACACCTAAAACGGTATGAAAATAATTTGTTTTTGAAATATAATATTCCTATGTTGGAAATTGTTTTATACCAATATATAAAATAAATTCTATTTTAATGAATAGAATTAGAATATTTATTATTATTTTTTAATGAAAAATTTACAAATATTTTAATTAATCATTTTACAAGATAAATGTATTAAATGAAAAAATATTAAATTAAAATTAATGTTATTTACTAATCATAAAAAATAAATCATTCTATAAATTTATCAAAATATCACTATAAGAAATTATAAATATAATTATTTTAAAATGTATCTTGATTTTTTTATTTTTTTAATATGGTATATGTTATTTATTTATTTTTCTATAAACATTAAAATATTGTTGAGGAATAATGAATATTTAATGAATATAATGACATAAAAATTGATAACATTTTTTATCATATTTTAATAATATAAAACAATTATATTTAAAAAAAAATGAATCTATTTGCTATAATAATAATAATTTAATATCTAGTATATCTTTTTATACTATATTGTGGTTTATTTAGAATTGAGGATGGTTGTATCACATGATATCAAATATATTAAGTTATTTAAAGTTAAATATGACATAACTTATCTTGCTGTAACATCATACCCAACATTAAAATTAATATTTTATCTCATTTTTTCACTATGATATAAACAACTGTGGATAATTTCGCATCATTACATCCTCATTTTCACATATTTTTTTCTAAGATGTATAATTTCAAAAAAACTATCCGATTGGTCCTATTTTATATTAATTCTCACATATGATAAAAAATACTCCTTAATTATTCTATATAACAGATATCCAGGTGTAGTGGTACAGCCATTGAGTTATGTTTTTGTGAATGATCTCATATATACATCATAATTTGATATGCATGGAGCACATTATGATGTTGAGGCTGAATTGGTGGATGCTTCAAGAGATAAGACACCATCAGAATACATTCCATAATATCAGATGGTGTAATATTAATAGGGATCTCATTTTATCTCTTTTAAAATATGAACACAATATTCAAAAAAAAATTCTCATAGAGATATAATCATAGATATATTCAATGAATGTTAGTAAAACGTTTTTATTGAATAAAATATTGCATTAAGTGCATTTTAATAAATTTAACATTCTCTACCATTTCCTCAATTAGATATATACCCAATAAAATTATTTTTCCAACGTCATTCTAACACATTGATTTTGTACACATCCTTCCATACAGGGATTCAATAGTGTACATTTCAGTACATGAGTTAACAATAGTTTTTTTGAGAATTCAACATTCCTATGTGCTACTCATAACCATGATTTAAAAAATATAGGATGATATCAATATGTATTATAGATATTTAATGGTACAATGTTCCTATCCATATTTATGAGTATGATAAGAATTTCCAAAAATCAACTTTTTATTTATATATTCTGGGATACATCAATAGAACATCATGTTTGTCCTAAAATCTAGACCAATGTCATTAAAATGTTCAACCGTATATAAAAATAAATCATAATATATATCTAGGTATTCTTATCAAGAGTGACATATTCTTCAATAATAATGATATGTGATGATATTATTAGAAGATTTTGGATATTATAATAGAATTATAGACTTTTAATGATGGGGGAAATGATAATAAAATCTGTGGTGATGTATTCCCATTTCCATTCTTGTATAGGTTAAGGTTGTAATGTACCATTAGACTTCAATTTCATATCTTTGACTTGGTAACATTCCTTTGATTGCAATATATTCTCTCAAATATCCATTTTCATTTTATCCCACCCGAAAGAATTATCTCTATATGCATACATCTTCATACATAAAATAGGAATAAAACATACTAAATTATGAATTACATCATGAAACTCCATCATGTATAAAATGTACTAGAATCATAATCATTTCTTGAACCATATGATTCTATAATGTAAATGGTTGAACTCTAAAAACATCCTCAACTTATAATATTTTTACACATCTTCTTGTTATGTCTTCCTAATCTTGTCATGGATTCATGGATGAAAATTTTATGAAAAATGATATGAACATATTACTATAATAATTATATCAAGATATATCTTATGGAAATCCATAAATATATTATAAATATTAATCATCTATATTTAATAAATAATATTATTTTCTAACATAAAGAATCAAACACTTAATATTCCATCATAGTGTTTTAATGTATTAAATAATGATAGTCATTGATAAAATCCTACCACCGTCTTCCTAGAATACTCCACTATATATATTTAAATCGATATATTAATATTTTCTGATCAGTTTATTTATAGATCACTTATGTTTAAAGATAATTCATCATTGTATCCAATGAAATGTTACTTCTGCTAACTCAAAATCATAATTTGACTAATTTCTCTATAAAGTTCATATTTTTTAGATATATATTTTATTATCAAGTAATTTTTATGTCGACAGATGCCCATATCATTTTTCAAGAATGGACATCGATAAAAACCCATTATATACAGAAACACAGTGTAAAGACAAGTGTATACACCAATAATCAATTCAGATCTTTGATACAATATTCATATTCATCTCTTTATATGAATTTAATACCCATCTTTTTCAACTAGGTGAGTAGATTTTATGGTAATGTAAAATATATCAAAAACTACACAATGTATCAAATAAATAAAAAAAAACATTTATTTTTTAGTTATGATGAAATCTATAGAAAATTATCAACAACATCCATTCTTGAAGGATCCACTAATATAAAACCACATGAGATTATATGACCCTTTATTGAAACACTATGAATCCAAAATTCATACATGGTAAATTTAATATAAAATTAATCCTTTTATATGGTTATCAAAAAAATTCCCAAACATTCTTATAGCCCTTCTATGTTATTAGAAAATATTTGAATATTATCTATAATGACTATATAAAAATGATAATGTAAATCTATAAAGAATCTATTCACTAAATATTTGTATATAGATGGATCTTTTTAAATTCTAATTTTAATTATATTAAATTAAAATGATATTACATAGTATGAAGGATTTCAATTCATATATTATACTTATATATACTCTTCTGATAAAATAAAAATCTAACATATCTCTTAGAGAAATATTTATCTCCTTATAATGGATCGAACTAAAAAAATATTTATGGTAGGGGATAATTGTTCTTAATTGTGATCTTATTATCATACTAAAATTAAATTCATTTAATTTTTGAACCATAATTCATATTACTAAATGAATTTCTTCACCCAATGGGAATCACTCATTTGAATTAATGTCATACCAAAATTCCCATGTAGTTTATTCTTCATTTACTATATCTCTATTGGGAATGTTCTATATATATTCATTTAAATAGGAATATCAGTTGGTATGAGTTTTATTGAAAACATAATTTCACATTATAGGGGTATAATCATAATTTCTTTATTAAATAAATAATAATTTTCATGAAAAATAGTTATATTTTAGATGATGAGTTTACACACAAAAATTTGAGAAAAATATAGCTTGTGAATGGTTAAAAAATCAAATATAATAAATGAAATTTCAATTATGTTTCAAGGTCCATCATCATACTAATAGATGATTGATAGTTGATTCAGAAGTATAAATGTAACATCCCTCCATCAGTAATTGGCATGGTATATATCTATATATATCTATAGAGAGAAAGATACAATAAATCCTCACAAATACATCAAATTAATAAATAATATGACTATAAAAAAAAATTCAACAAAATTCCCAATATCATATATTAGTTATGATTTATTGATTTTTGATGTGATCATCCATCAATTATGAGTTTCCCCTGCTAACTCATTATAAAATTGTTGATGTGGTGATGTGATACCAATAGAAAATTATCATATATAAAATACATAGTGGAATTTGAATAAAATAAATCATAATAAACCAAAAATTATTTGATATGTTTACCTCTAACCACATTGAACGAATCACCCACATCAGTTATAGTAATTTCATATACTTGGCCTTCTCTTAAAAGATTCATTTATCCAAATTTCAATTGTTTTCTGTTTTTTGGATGTTATAATACCCCATCAAATTATTGTTAACCAATTTTATAGTCATGGATTCTACCTTACCATAACATTAATGGGAATGAAAAAATTTATCTCTATACTATAATAAATCTCCATTTCATGTTAGAAATATATCACGGTGTTTCCTTCCACAAGTATCACATGTATTCAAAAACCCATTTTTCTTTATCACATTATCAAATTTTTTCTCTTCAATAAAATTCTTCCATTAAATTACTTTCAATAGATAATAAATAGAGAATTCTCTATTATATTTATACTATATTATACAATATCATTGAATGATTATAATTTTGTCCAAATTAGTTCCCTTCATATTGATTCCATAATACTAGGTATAAGATTTTGAAATGTTATCATTTTTTTATATATGTAGTTTATAGAATTCATTCCTGTATTTTTAATCTTAGCATTATACATAGAAACTTTTTCCTCATCATTTTCTCATAAACATGGTAATTGAAAACCCATATGTTTTTTGTGTTCATGATAAATGTTTTTCTAGGAAATATATCATAAAATACACTCACGACATGATCACTATTTATTTAATATTTTTTTATTTTAAATTAATATACACTAATAATCCAAATCCCCAATCATATACAATCCTATATAAATATATTATCTTATTATTTTAATAAAAATTTGATAATAATTGTTTCTAATGAACATATCATTTTCAATGGAATAAAAATATTGGAGGCTCTAGTGAATGATGGTGGGTTTTTAACATAAAATAGTATTACATTATTATAGTGTGTTTTATATCAGTATTTTTCTCTATAAGGGAAATTTTATTTCTTTAACCTAATTCAACCACCCTTTTATATTTACAATTTATTTTGTTGCATCTCTATCTCCACATCTATATTCATTTTCATTCCTATATGGGAAATACTAACATAAATATTGTTCATTTGTATATTTCTATTCACTAAATATGGAAAAGTTTCTAAATATTATCATACACATAATTGTATCATAACCTTAGGAATCATAAAGTATAATTTTGAAAATATCAAAACACTTAATATAAAATGAAAATTTATGCACCACTAATAGTTTATTCTTAAAAAATATCTCATTTAAAATATTTTCATATCATTAATATATTTTCCTATCCATCATAATATCTTATATTTGAAATAAGAATTAAACCAAGAATATCCCCTAAGTGTTTCAAATTAATTGTTCAGTAATATCACACCAACTATTCACCTAAATGATTTCTGAGGGACAATTACTCATATTTTCGGTGTTTTTACCAATAGATAAATGATGGAAAAACATAATCAAATTTTTCTATCCAACCCTAGATGTATTTCTATGAAAAATTTTAATCAATTCCATTTGAAAATATTTTAATAATTTCATATTCATATAATTTTACTCAATATCAGACATTGGAATATGATCTCTAATCAATGTTTATATAAATATTGTCTCCAAGGGTTATACTGACTTTTTTTCATACCAATAGTAACGACAATGACCCTTGTAGCCTAGTTCTTGTGGTTAATTCATTACATCAACACTGGGCACAAGTTATCACATCCCAAATGACATAACAGAACATAATTCTTTATATTCTATATACAAAAATAAATTTGACATAAAATTTGGAAAATGTAATTACAAGAGAGTTTTTAATTTCAGAAAATCATTTTTCCTTATACCATATACCATAATTTGAATAAAAATAAACTAGCTGGAATCCTTGGTATAATAATGATAAAAGGGGTGATCGTAGAATCTCGTTAAGGGATTTCATATATTGGATTCTAACATAGAATAGTCTAGGAATGAATAATATTTATTTAATAAATTAATATAAAATAATTCCCCATAAATAATCAAACTGTCTTGAAACATAATCATGTATCACAGAAAAATTTATGTAACTGCATTTAAAGAAATAACTAATTTAATAATTTTTGCAATGCATAATTTCATACATCACTATCAAATAATCAAGCCCTTATGTCATGAAATCTATATAAATGGGTAGTTCCTTGGCCAAATACCCAACATATTTTATCTCTTGATTCGTACTGATTCATTGAATGATTTTTTAAATATTTGACATGCCATTAAAAAACATTTCTATTACATTAATCATTTAAATTAATAATATGACAATATATATTCAATAAATATAAAACCATTTCTAAATTGGTAACATGAAAATATGTATTGTCATTGTGTTCCCTAGTCAAACTAGACAAAAAATATGATGTTAAATATGGTGGATGATATAACTATAGTATACCTTTAATTGAACATTATATTAAATAATGCGTTTTTAAATTAATGAAAATATATAAACAATATCATTGGATATTTTCATAAGGAAAATAAATTTATCAAATTGAAATCTATTTTATAATATCAATATAATTCAAAAATTCTGACTTTTTTCTGAATGAATCCTAAAACACCTAGATTTGAAAAAATAAAGAATTGTTTGGTCATTAGGGTAGGAAATTTTACCAATATCACATACCTTAAAACAAAAATTGCTTTCTTATTTTCGAAATAAATTCAATTGTTACTGTTATGAAAATGTAAATAAGGTTCCTTTAAATTATTATATAAAAAGTAAAACATTGGTAACAATTTATTTAATAAATCATTTCTGGATATTATAAACATTCATTAAAGAAATTTGAACAATATTATGACATAGGAGAAAAATATTACCATGTTCGAAAAATAATGAAGATTATTTTCATTAATAGTATTCATGAGTATTAAATTGAAGAAAATGATATTAAAAAACTAAAATCAACAAAAATAACTAGTTGTTAATATATAGAATGTGTTTAACATATATTTATAAAATATTTCCCCTAGTAGATAAATAACTATAATTATCCTAAATAATGATGAGATTATCATGTAAACTCTTACCTCATGTATAACATCTTTAATACATGTTAAAACATCCAATATTTTCAATATGTTTTTATTATATAAGTATTCAATAAAAATAACGAAATATATAATACCACATATGATTCACATAAAATGTTTTATCAAAATTTTAATAACATTTTTTAAATAAAATCTCATTTAAGTTTGATAACTTCTTCCTATTTTATGTATATTTTGGTTTGGATGTTCTGGTCTATATACTTTTATTGATTTTCAATCAACTCTAGAAAGTTAATAATTTTATTAATAAAATTTATATTCATTAATAATAGATATTTATTTTTGAATCATCATGAATTGTTAGATATAGAGTAATGAATTTCACCATTAATGGAGAAGTTTTGTTGTACAAAATCATGAACATTGATTTTCCCTTTTGAATGGTGAAATTAAATAAAGTAAAATAGTAATTCACCTATATAGAATAATGATAAAATAATACATTTAATCTATATATTTATTAAATACGTACCTATTACAATCCTTCTATAGATGAAATAAAATATGAATAACATTTTTTTAAGGAAGTGGTATTCCCCATGTATGCAATATCAATGCTATCACTTTTAAAGGGTTGGATGGTAAGAAAAAATATATGATATTAAATTTAAAAAACAATTATGTCATAAATATTATATATAATCATTAAAATAATCATAATATTCAAATATGAATAATTGTGACCAAAAATTATGTTTATCACTATGTGGATGTGGAAGTCCACATGTATACATGAGAGATACATGAATATAATTTTTTCTTGAAAAGAGGTATGATAATGGTGGTATCATATAAATAAAATTTAAAAATAACTTTTTTAAACAATATAGTTTATGTCAAAATATACAGATTATGTGGAGGTAATAGAGAAAGTAAAAATAAATGTGATCAGCTAAGGTGATCACCTCTTCTATAAATGAAATTTATTATAAGTCCACCTAAATACAATATGGTTCCAATTTTTAAAAATAAAACATCTAGAGAGTTTATAAGAATGTAGGGGATGTATATTGATAGGTTATAATGGAGATATGTTGCTAAAATTAAACGAATAAGAAAGGGGATGCAGTTCAACTTAACAATTTGGGTTATTAACACATACATAATTTTTGTTGTATTAAAATACTATTAATTAAATTTTTCTAAAACGGATGAAATATAAATGATATTAATATTTTATAATAATAAATTCAAAATAAAATAAATAAATGGTTTTTTGAATTTTGGTTGTTCATTTTATCATTTATATTTCTTCATCAACCCACTCTCTAGTAATAATATTTTATCCTTAGCTTTAGTATAAATATTATTCTATTTTTAATATTCAATATAATAAAAAATTATTATTTAAAAATTATATTTTTTTGGAAATTATAGTCTACTATATGGAATAAATTTTAAAAAAATCAATTCATCCAACTGACAGGAAAAATTTATAATTAAATAAGAAAACTGTGGGGAAAATTGATTTCCAGAATAATTTTCATAATAATAAATATTTTCAAACGATCGTATAATTATGATTAATGACTGTCACACCCGCCTCCTTTACAGTAATTATTTTATCTTCTTTTCTTGGTTTCATGGTGTCTGGGAAAAACCCAACTTAAAATTTTGAATTCTTATTTAGAAACACACTTTTTTATATTTCTGCGGCCTTTACTTCGTCCAATGCACTGCTGTCGAAACCGCGCGACCTTGCTTTGGTCACCACACGACCTTGCTTTGATCTTCGTAAGCCTTCTTGGTGTGAAACTAATAAAATAAATATAATTATTGATTAATAAATTATTTAATTAGATAAATAAGGTAGTTAGCCCAAAATGAAATGGGAAGATCAAAATGAATTATGAGTTCTAATAATAAGAATAGTAGTAATAAGAAGAATACTGAGATTCTTATTATTATTATTTTTCTTTTTATTAATGTATGTATTATGTTATTTAGAATATTATTAAAATTGTTATTATTATTGGTTTTGAGTTTTAATTTAGTTTTCTTTTTATTTTATTCTACTTTTTTTACTTTTATTTTTTCCTCCCTTATTTCTCCCTTTTCCCATCGGATCCCCCATAGCTTGTGCGCGATGCCCTAGTGCACCCCTCATGTGCCTCAGCCTCCCCCATAACCCATCTCATGCCTCCTACCCAGTGACCTCCCTCCCGGCCACGCCTATGTCCGATGACCTCCCTCTTTGCCACGCCTATGTCCGACAACCTCCCTCCCGGACGCACCTCCGTCTGGCAACTACCCTCTCGACTGACCACCTTCACTCGGCCCGCCACACCTCAGACCTCCTTGACCAGTCGCGCCATCCTTTCCCTACGCGCTCTTCTCTGGATGTCCCCGACTCCAGAGACCACTTTTCGACCACATCACTTTACTTCTAACGGTTTCACCTCACATAGAGAAGACTTTTCCCCTTTGCCTTCGCTCACTCGGACCTACGCTGCATCCCTCTTTCGCCTGGTTTTTCTGGCATGACACACCTTTGGCGACATCATTTATGCTCCGAATAGCCGATAATACCTCTAATGTAGGTGAATTCTATTGCAATTAGTTGTTCTTAATTTTTGGTAGTTGTGGGTAAGTGAATCATGTTGTTTGGGGTCCAAATTTTTTTATGTTTGTTTTGATTTTTGTTGCATTTGATGATATTTTGTTTTTAAGGTTCATTTTGAAATCGTTGTGTTGTGTCTGAGGAGAAATTCATGTTTCGCACCGAGTATTGGGATCTTCGACACCCGAGGTAGATGGTTCCGCATTTAATCATTACTTAATGAATTAATTTTCTATCTTAGTTAATTAGCATTGTTCTAGATTTAATTATTTTTGAAGAAAATTTGGGTTTCATGAAGTTTTTCATGTGTTAATATTTGTCTACTAGTATGTTTATATGGGTGGGTGTGTTCATTGGTGGAAATCTTAATTTTAGTAAATTTTTAGTGTTTTACAGCATGTGAAGTTATCCTTTTCATATGTGCAAAGTTCAATGTTTTTGTTCTAGAGTATTTATAATGATTGTGTTTGCTTTTGTGAAAATGAAAAAAAGTGCACAGTTTAAGTTCTTGTGTAGCGTTTATATGAATTTGTTCAAAAAGGGAATTTGAGTGTGTCTTTGGTGTTTAGTGTCATGTTTTATCTTCTGGTTTGCTTCATAAAATTTCTACTATTTTGTTTAAATGGTAGAATGTGTTTTTAACAGTGCGGTTGGGTTATGAATTGGTGAAATTTGTGAAATTTGTGTTCTTGATGTGGCATTGGGTGTGTCTGTTCATGAAATAGGGTTGTGTTGTTTTTGAGTGTTATGTCGTGTTATGTTTCTTTTTAAAGAATTAGTTTACCAAGAATTTAATATGATTTAATAAAATTTTAAACGATAAAAATTTAATGTGGTTTTAATAACGAATCAATAGCAATGAAAAAATTGTTTTAATTGAGTTGGGTAATTTCTTTTTCCATTTGTACTTTGTCAAATGGATTTTGGTGTGTGTGGAAGTGAGGATTTTGGTTTATGTTACACCCTCTTAGTTTTATTTGATTGAGTTTGACATGAAATGTGGAGTTTGAACATCTTGATCAAAAAAGGGGAAGTATGGGTACTAGGAGGGCGGTCTAGACTAGAGTGCTAGTGATACGGGATTGGCCCCGACCTAGTTTCGCAAAGTTGGATTGACGCTTACAACACTAACTAAACATTGGATGATGATCATAGACCACTAGGTTATGGATGGGTTTCCCTGTCTAGTGTCCCGTGCACGAGAACTTGTTTTGTTGTGATTCATATAATGTTCACCAAGACGCGAGGTTCTAGGGTCCCATTCCTTTTTCTAGTACCTTTAGGGCCTCTCCCACTTTTGGTGCTCCTGGACTATTGTACACCCACTGTCGACATACAGGTCAACTTTTGGGCTTCTATGAAGGTTTGAATATTTATTTTATGCAAGGGTGTTTTCATTTATTTATGTTGTTTACATTAAAATTGATTTCCTTATAGAAATTTTTTCTTTAAATTGGTTTAATCTTTGGGGTCATTTCATTTATTTATCCTGCAAATGTATTTTTCATTTACTATTTGTATGTAGAACCTTTTTATTGGGAGAGTTCCTATTGGGATTTTGTCTCACACCCTACATACACCTTTAAGTGTATATAGACTTTGTTTCTTGTGTATTCCAGGTTGTGAAATCATGCTCAGCTATGATGGTTCTAGTCATTGATGGTCTTCTAGTGCAGGTTGGTGTTGTGGTATGTGGATGTTTTATCTCTCTTGTTTCTTGGAGGTTTGAGTTTGAGTTTCTTTTGTTGTCTCTTATTTTGGTTGTGGGTTAGGTTGTAAACCCCTGATTTTGTATTCAGTTTAGGGACCTGTTTGGTTTTCTACTTTCAGTTTCATTTTCATTATCTTATCAGTTGTTTTGTGTTTACTATTTCAGGTAAAATATTTCTCATGTGTTAGTTTTGATACCCAGGTACTTGTGCCAGCCCGCGGGGATCGGGAACGCCCTTCGGGCCATGTCACGGACCAGGTCAGGCCCTAGGTCCAATGGCAACTCGGCCCGATTCGTGAAAAAATGGTATCAGAGGGAGGTCCTGCCTACGAGCAAGGTGTCTGGCCAGCACACCTCGTGGTAGGACTCGAGTTAACAAAGTATGTAGATGTTTGTGTACATCTTAAATCTGTGTGGTTAATTTTGTTTAAGGGAAATGAAAAAGGAGTAGGGTTAGTAGTCACAGTGAGCTCGCAGGGTCTGGAAATCCATGTGGAGTAGGGGATGTTGTCCTAGAATACCCTCTTTGCCAGTGGTGTGATTGGCGTATGTCCGCCAACCATATATCCCAGTTACTCACTGACACTTGTTTCTTCATTCATTGTCCCTCGTCTCTTTGTTTTGGAATTGTGGAAATTCAGTTTTTAATTAAAAATGTTTTGGTGTTAGAAAAATGTTTTGAAATGGAGTAATTTAAAATTAAAATGATGATGTGTAAGGTTTGAAAAGTGTGGGTTGAATGTTTTGGTTTTGAAAAAAATGGAAATCATAGGTTTTTATTCTTGGTCTTCTCATGGGAACCCACATGCCTAAATGTATATGAAAAAATAAATGGTTAATGGCATGAGTGGATGAGTTCTTGGATGGACATGAGGTGGGTGCTGGTGCGACACTAGAACAAGCATGTGTGAGGCTCATGGGACACCATTGGTGTTTGTGCAACCCACTAGCTTGGATTATTTCCAAAATGTTTTGTTAAATAAAAATTTGGGGTTTTTTGTAAATAGTGTTTGTGTGGCGTGTCCTTGTTTTTTTGGAAATGATGGATGTGAGGCATTTTGAGCCGAGGATCCTTTCTGAATGATTTGTGTCCCAATATTGAATTCTTATTTGTAAGTTGGTATGCAATCATGTGGTTAGTGAATTTTTAAGAAGAATAAACTAGGTAGCCCTTGTAGTGGTTCCCCCTGCACGTTTTGTGTTCTCTAGTGGTATGCCTTGACCATTGGACTAGTTTAGTTGGGTCCATGGTTTACATTCATGACTAGTGTATGCCCCCATAAAGCGTTGACATGTGATTGAAGTGTGGCCACATGAAAATCACCATTGGCTGACCCTCCAGTTGATCAGATAATTCTCTTCATGAATTCTAGAATTGAACCCACCTCTCCTTTTTACAACTAAGAAGATCCTCTCACAGTGGGATGATAGATGCGATGGGATTTGAAGGGAGTTTTGGTTTTTTGAGCGTCTTGGATCATTGGTATGAAGTTTGATGTCGTCGTGTTTGAAGGATTCCCCTGGAAACGGCAAAAGGAAATCCAGCGGTGAAGGGCGAATGTGGTTCCAAATTATCAGTGTTGACTAGAGTATTGATGCGATTTGTAGTATTTTTATCGGTTGCAAAGGGTCATACTCAGTGACACCTTGCAGTGTGTGTTCTCTTTGATTGTCAAGGCTGAAGTTTGACCTCATTAACCCGAATGTTCTATTTGGAAACAGTGAAGGAGATTCCAGTGGGGAAAAGGTGGAAGCATCCAAGATTTCTCAGTGCAGGACACTATTCTAAATGATTTTTTGTCCTTTGTTGGTTTTGTTTAAGAAAGGGTCTACGTTAGGCCTCTAGTGTGGCAGACCCAGTCACATCGGGATGCTACAGTCTATTGCAGGAATCACCTATTGTTTAAGACTCAGTTTGAAGTCCCTCTTCATATAATGTTATTCTTAACAGCAATGGTCATGTTCAGGTGACAATTTGTGGTGTTGTATTTTCACCTAGTGTGACAAAGGGTGATGCCCATGCACCATTTTAGCTCTGGTGTTGGTGAATGTTCTGTGTATAATCAGTTGGATGTCGTATTGTGTTGTGTTTTCTGGTGTTGTCTCGGTTGCACTGTGGTTGCGTGTGACACCAAAAGGAGAAGCTCCATTCCAGATTCTACCATTCCTAACTGCGAGGTGGAAGATGCTTCAAACATCAGGTCTCCAGCCATAGGCCTCGGAGTGACGTTGGCACATGGTCAGGAACCCTGGGAGTGAATGAGACCCAAACATTATTTCTGTCATTGGTGTAGAAAGTGAAAGCAGCTTAAATATTTTTATATGGTTGTTCTGTTTCGAACGATCCTTCTGGTTGCGTAAGATTTCAGTTACTCTGTGGAGGCATGTCCACCTCAACGCCTTGAAGTCTTGGGGGTAGCGTCCCATTGGATGTAACCAATTTTAGTGGTCCTTGAGAGTCTGTTGGCGAAAATCAGTCCAAAAATTATATAATGCTCATCCCAGGATGTGGATGTGTTGGTTGGGACATAGGCCATGGTTTTAATGCCAGGGTGGTTGGGCCCCTCCCTCCCCACCCCATGTGGTGGGGTGTTTGGTCACCATCGATAATTTTTCAAAGTTATGTATCTGCTGTTCATTCAAATGGCGACGAGACACAATATGGGTATCGCACAAAGGTCTCTGGAATAAATCGGTGTTGGACTTTCCTTAATGGTGGGGAGTCTGCCTAGACAAACCCATGTAGGGTTTATATTCTCTTCTTGGGCGTTTGTAGGTTCTTAATGGTGGGGATACCCACATTGGGTCTCACACAAATGTCTGTAGAATGAATCAGTGATGGACTTTTCATTAATGGCAGGGAGTCCGCTCGAACCTACCCATGTCGGTTTTCCAGTCTTGTTTTAAGCATCAGTGAGTTTATAATGGTGGAGAGCCCCTCAGGCCTCCCCATGTTGATCTTTTGCTTTTTTTTAAATATGGCTTGGTGATAAGTGATAAGAGTGTTCCATGGACATGGTTTGACCTTGTTTGTTATTTCTAGGAAAATTGTGTTGTTTCAGTTTAATAGTGCTTGAGGTGTTTCGGTTTGTGAAGTTTGTTTCTATGAGTGTGATAGTTACCTTCCTTGATCAGTCAACCGGAGGAGTTCTACCTCTTTGGGGTGGGCGACACATATCAGAAAGTCATTATTTTAGTTTCTTGAAGGTTTCTTTGAGTCACTTTCTCTGATAATGTTACTTTTTCCTCTCTTTGCTTGGTGTTTATGGGGGATTCCCTTTGAACCTTAAGGGAGTATGGATATCTGCTTTGGGGGTTTTCTCTCTTTGTGGCATTCAGGGGACGAATAACATTATGGTGGAGAGAATTTTCATAGCCGCCTCTTTTAGATTAATTATTTTATCTTTTTTTTCTTAGTATCGGGGAGTCTGAGTGAAACCTGACCTAATTTTTTGAATTCTTTTTTAGAAACACACTTTTTTATCTTTTTTTGGCCTTTACGGCGTCCAGCACGCTGCAGTCAAAACTGCGTGACCTTTCTTGGCTCATTGCGCAGCCTTGCTTTATTCTCCACACGCCTGCTTGGCATGGAACTAATAAAATAATAATTATCATTGATAATGAAAAAATTAAATTAGATAAATAAGGTAGTTAGCGCAAAATAAAATGGGAAGAAAAAAATGAATTATGAGTTCGAATAATAATAATAATAATAATAGTACTAAGAAGAATACTAAGAATATTATTATTATTATTTTTCTTTTTATTAATGTTTTTATTAATTTATTTAGAATATTATTAAAATAGTTATTATTTTTGGGTTTGAGTTTGTCTTCATTTTCTATTTAGTTTTGTTTTTTGTATTCAATTTTTTTCTTTATTTTTTTCTCCCATGTTTCTCACTTTTCCTTGTCGGATCCCCCCTAGATTGTGTGTGAAGACCTAAAGCACACCTCTTGTGCTGTATCCTCCCCTACCCCATCTCGTGCCTCTTACCTAGCGACCTCCCTCTCGGTCGCGCCTATGTCCGGCGACCTCCCTTCAGGCTGCGCCTCTGTCTAGAGACCACCCTCCCGGCCGATCTCCTTCACTCGGCCCCCCGTACCCAGCACCTCCTTGACCATCCGCACCCTATTTTCCATGCGTGATCCTCTCTGGCTGTCCCTGACTCCAGCGACCACTGGTCGACCACACCCCATTCCTTCTAACAGTTTCACCTCACATCGAGCTGGATTTGCCCCACTGCCTTTGCACACTCGGACCCACACTGCCTCCCTCTTTCGGTTGGTTTTTCCGTCACGACCCACCTTCGACAACATCTTTTATGCTCCGTCTAGCCGATCATATCAATTTTGCAGGTGAGTTCTATTGAGATTAGTTGTTCTTCAATTTTGGTAGTTGCCGGTAACAGTATCATGTTGTTTGCTGTCCAAATTTGGTTGAGTTTGTTTATATTTTTGTTGCATTTGACATTATTTTGTTTTAAGGTTCATTTTGAAATTGTGGTGCTGTGTTTGATGAGTAATTCATGTTTCACACTAAGTATTGGGATGTTCAACACCCAAGGTAGATGGTTCTGTGTCTAAACATTACTTAATGAATTAATTTTCTAGCTTAACAAATTTGTGATGTTCTGGATTTAATTATTTTGGGTGCGAATTGGGTTTTCATGAAGTTTTTTGTAACGCCCCGACCCCATCTACCCAGAGTCGGTGCTTTACTTCGTAACATTGGCATGATCACAAAAGATCAAGTCTCGAAAGACCGATTAGTTTAGTATCCTTGGAAACACTAGATACATTCATAAGTCTTACATTACATCATAAAGTGAAAAACTAATAACAAAGTCGTCATAGTCCACACTCATATCCTTTTCTGACTATCCCTGTAGGTCATTCATAAAATACTTCTTCACATCCTGGAAAATATTAAATCATTGAAAGGGGTGAGCTCAGTTACTCAGTAAGGATAACAATATAGCGGAAGCTTTCATAAATAAACATTAACATTTAAGGCAATGTATAACTGAAACAAAGGCCTTTTAAACATGAACTTCAACATAATATGGCAAAAGTAAAATGAGATAATGCCATTTACTTCTTCACATGGATATTCCACTGGTCGAATAATCACATGCAATATCAATAAACACTTTCATAATGATGGAATGCATAATGCCAGACTATCATAACCACGTAGCCAAGGCCTCGTGCCAAGACCACAAATAAGATTTTTTCAAGGCCTTGTGCCAAGACACTAGTTTGTCTCATGAGACCTGCCGATGCATCGAGGAGCTATAGCGGGCTCCACCCGTCACTTATTAAGTCCAATGCATTCCTCATATGAATAGGTTTAAACATATCATAAACCATAACATAAACGTATCACATAAAATATGCATAAAGGAAACATAACATTTCCATATTTCAATCACAAGATATCAATACAACACATTGATATAATAAAAACGCTTTCAAAACCATTTTCAATACCACAATAAAAGAAAGTTAAAACTTTGTATTTATTTTTCATTAAAAAA
Organism: Viscum album; assembly: GCA_963277665.1. Lineage (NCBI taxonomy): Eukaryota > Viridiplantae > Streptophyta > Magnoliopsida > Santalales > Viscaceae > Viscum > Viscum album. The sequence continues at coordinate 1,564,245,283 of OY728142.1, read as the reverse complement.
ATGATGGCTTGTAGAGGAAGCTGAAACTCAAATAATGGTCACGGCGGCGGAGAAGTCATTGTCGCCGCATAAGTACGGAAAGAAAAACATTCCCTTTTTGTCGTTTAGTAAAACGCTTCGTATAAAAAAGATTCCTTTTGAATAAACATAAAAGTCAAAGGGGTTTATACACCGTATAAAAGAAAGTTGTGTATAAAGCCAAATATGCCTCAATGAAAGGAGATTGAGATGAAGTCCTTAAAAAGATCATTTTTAAAATAAAATAGATCTATTATGTGTATTCACTATAGGTACACATAAAGAAAGTAAAAATACAAAATAGGACATAATAATATCATGACATAATTTGGAAGTAGGAGATTAACCCAAAGAATGGAAGTTGGGTTAAGAAATTCCCTTACCTTGTGTCCGACTTGACTCAACCGTTCTTTAACCTCCTAAATAATAAACTAGAGTTAATATCTACCTTATTAAGAACCATTTTAAATTTCATTATCCTTTTTATATCACTTATTACAATGTTATGAACATTATGTAATTATTTAAGTTAATAACGGTCGTTTTGTCGATCTTTGGTAACTTGAGTCAACAATAAACTTCTTATAATTACAAGTTTTTCATGTGGTAGAATATCCATTATATCCATAATTATATTAATTATTTAGATGTCATATATATCTTATATATCCAGTATATACATTCATTTATAATATTACATAACATTTAGAGGTAATAAATGAAATGCACCGTTCATGGAGACGGTAAGCCGTACGTACGCATGAACGCTAATTTCATTTAAATTTCATATTTAATGGAACGAAATCATAATTATATTAATGTATAATATAATTCCAGTATAATATAGTGTATAATAACATTTACTCCATCCTTTATACATCCCACATATGGTATTAACGATTCAAATCACTTTGAGGGGGCGGTAGTCCGCACTTCCTAAAATGAAATTATCGCGTTTTACCCATAATGGAAATCATAAAGTATGCCATAAATGAGAAATACAGAAGCATAATTAAAACATAAACATATTATATATCATATATAAAAATAGTGACATCTTAATGGCCACCTTTGAAGGTGTTATATGAGTGTTGAACAATCATCGTTTCGTGAGGCAGAAATTCGCCATCCACAGAAACCTTATGTTCATTAACCATTTGATGTAGGTGTGTGTAAGTGTAGCTCGAATACTTCTTATAACAACATACTAGTATATTTAGGATACTGGTGTTGTTACAAAAGAAATGAATAAAAAGAGTTTAGGGGGTTGGAGAAGAAAAATAAACCAAAACAACATTAGAGAAGACATTACCTCAAAATCGGGTAACTCTTTTTGATTTGAGTCAAAGGCTTCCTTGGGAAGAGTTATGCACAAAGTGAGGCTTCTATGAGTAAGAGAGGGATGTTGGGAGAGTATTGGGGCAGAGTTTGGCCGAGCCAAATGGCTTGAAAGTGTAAATGAGGTGGGAGAGGTGGGGGCCTTTTATAAGTGGAGAGGAGAGGCACTTTTGGAATGATTTAAATGTTATATTATTTCACAATGATTTTCGGATTCTAAAGGTCCCACACTTATATAATTCTAGGATAAGGTGATAAGGTTTAGAAATCTCCTCATCCAATAGGCTTTGGACATGTTTAAGCCTTGTATTTTGCATTATCTTCTCATTTTATTTAAATCGTTAAATAATGAGGTCATCGCTGCATCATAATGATGTCATAAATAATTTAATTTATTTAATGTCTAAAAATTATAAAAAAACTATTATGATGTAGTAAATCTTTTTATCTTTCTAATGAATATTTATAATCAAAATTTGGACTTGTGTAACCCCACTTAAAAACTGTTTTAGTAAAACAACTCATGTTTGTGTCAATTTAATTTTAACATTAAATAAATATATATTAATGTCATTTTCCAACTAAAGTGGCTCCATGGGGTCCCCAAGTTGACCCATGGGTTGTTTTGGTCGGCCATGAATCATCCAATAGGAGTATGACAAGTGTGATTCTCATCTCATATTATTAAAACATTATTTGTACCTTAAACTACACTAATTACCTCTAATCGCGATTAAGAACTTAAAAGTTACTATTCACCAAAAAATTATTTTAATCTCATTGAACCACATTTTACTTCTTAATGACAACCATGTATGTCGGATTTTTGAAAATCAAATAACAGAAGTGGTAATATTTCATTTAAACGAAAAATCAGTTATTTAACTACCACTTAGTGGTTTCACTATTCATCAAAAATTGAAGTTTTTCAGAACAAGGCCAAAATTTCACCCTAAGCTATAATTGATATTCCGAATTCAAAAATGATGTCTATTTTAAAAAATTCAAAACATATAAGTTGCATTAATTAATTTTATAATTAATTCCCGTTGTTACGACAAATAGCGTGTTTTTATGAAACAATTTATATCAAATGATTGGCAATTGTTTATGTCCAATTTCAATGTTAAATTTATTCTAATGACCACCATTGGATAAAATGGTAAAAATATATTCTAATTATACCATAAAACCACTAAATAGTATAATTTATCACAATAAATTATTTTGATTAAAAAAGTTGTTTTAAAGTATTTTTCATTATTCATAAAAATTAGAAGTTCTCAGAAAAATACCAAAAATTCAACATAGGATAATTTCGATATTCCGAATCCAAAAATGAAATCCATTTTGAAATATAAAATTTCTATAATTTTAAAAAGTGGTAATTACTATTCATAACGGCTACTTTGATTAGTCGCGGTGTTTTAGAACTCGAAGTTGCGTACAATGCAAGGTATTGCATTATTGAATTAGAAGCGTATCGTGGAAGCTCGGGGTGTTACATTCTCCCCTCCTTCAATAAATTGCGTCCTCGCAATTTGAATTTTTTTTTGAAAATAAAAGGTCGAAAAGGGAAAATACCTTTGAGGAAAACCCACATCGGAAATAAGGTTAATAAATATATAACATTAAAACAACGCAGGATAAGTACAAAGGTCACCCGATATCGCCCATTCTAGGATTATATGAAAATATGGATATGGAGGAGAAACAAACCATCAAGGTCTGATGGAGAGTTATAGAAAATAGGATTAGGAGAAAGTTTAACCATAAGAAAATCACAAACTTGTGATTGGTTAAACGGTCATTGAATCCCCAGTTGGAAAAGTTAACCGACAACATTTTTGTTTTAAGTTACCTTTTATAATGTTGAGGAATTTATTTAGGATATTTACTTAGAACGTAAGGGAATATACATACTTGTTATGTATACTTTCATTCGTTAATAAATTTTTACCACAAACCCAACTTTTACTCCAAATGGTAACAGAACTCAAAAATATTCTATTTATCCAAATTGTATAAGGTTCAAAATGTTAACACATACCATTTAGATTAGTAAAACTATTTTGTAATAACAAGGGACTTCCTGTAGGCTAGTGGTAGGAAATTAAGGCTTGTCGCACTATGGTTGTGGGTTCGATTCCTGCAGCTTTGTCTGACGCGACGGGTTATTCCCCACCCTGCAGGTTGTCCTTTTCCTAAAACTATAGTATTATAATATTCCAAAAATAATCTTCAGAAATTATTTATCCTTAAACAATACTATCCATGGTTCAACTTAATCCATTCCAACCTTAATAGTTATCCAAAATACCTCCGTCCAGACTTTCTCTAAAAGGTCACTAAATTCCAAAATCAATTGTAACATCAGATTCCCCAAACAAAGAAATGTTTCTCTTATTGTCACATACTAAAAATATGATTACCTTAATCATATTAAAACCTTACTGAAATCAACAAGTACTACAGTACAATCCATATATATATATCACATTATTCTTATAACCAGAATATAATCCTTGAGTCCAAAAGCACCAATACATTAATTATTCCGCTTCAACTGTAGTTACAGCATAAGATTGGCCTTGATCCCTTGGCCTTTTCTGAGGTAAGTTTCCCTGACTCTTAGGACATTCATTTTCATAATGCCCTGTTTCCCTACAATTGTAGCATTCAACTTTGACAACCTCTTTCATTCCCTTGCAATCCCGAGCCTGGTGACCCTTTTCTCCACATTTATAACAAACTCCCATTCCTTTTAGGCAAGTACCAGGGTGATTCTTCCCACAATTATCACATAATGGAAAATCCTTCTTTCCCTTTTTCCCCTTATCTGTCTCTTGTTCCACCGTTCTCTTCTTCTCTTGCTTTACTTTGTTGTCATAAGACTTAGAGAATTCCTTTTCTGTCTTGATAGCACACGAGACAATATCTTCGTATGATGAGAAGGATTGTGTTACTAATGCTCGACGGAGAAATGGTTTTAACCCATCAAAGAAACGATCAATCTTACTCCTTGGGTTACGTATATAATCGGCAGCATGCATCACTAACCTTGTAAAGTTAGCCTCATACTTTGCGACATTCTCATCCTCCTTCTGCCTCAAACTCAGAAATTGCCTTTCTATATCTGCTCGATGGTCACGAGGAAAATATTTTTCTAAAAACAGATCTTTGAACTCCCTCCATTCCATATTCGATACGTCATCATCTTCCTTTGTGTTTTGGATCAGCGACCACCACTGATCGGCATCTCCAGTGAGGCGGTAAACTACCATGACAACCTTCTCCCTTTCACTACTCCCCAAGGCATGGACTATTTTCTCTAAGGAATTTATCCATTGCTCAGCTACTGTAGGATTTGTACTCCCATTGAAGGTTGGTGGTTGTTTCCTCATGAAACGGTCTAGCATTGATCCTCCACGTTGCGGATCAGGGTGCTCCATACGAGTAAGGATATTATTCATAACCTGCGTGAGTTGTCCCAGTACGGTGAGAAGCTGATCAGCACCAGTTGTATCTCCAGATCCACAATAATTATCTTGAGCAGGAGGGAAATCCCTACACGGAGTTCGTGCATTGATACGGTTTCCATTCCTTCCACTAGGCGCCATTTCTAAACAATGGCATAAACTAGATTAGTTTATGAATCGAAATACATAATTCCATACTTGTTAAACACTTTACATAAATTGAACTATTTATGGATATAATCCATAATTATAAAAATATTTTCTTTGAGGAAGTATATACTCGTAACCCTTCATAGTGGTTTGTAAAGAAAATGGAAATTATCCAAAGCATATCCCCCGGGAGTGTCGTAACCAAGGGTGCAGCAAGGCCCGTTGTCGTGCACCAGTTCCCGTTCGAGTCTAGCTCAAAGCGGTGTTTTCGGGTTTTACCCCTAGGTACATCTTTTCCAGAGCCGCCTCTACCTGCTCGTATCCAGACAAGGATGTATTGCTCGGAAAACTCACAACACCTCTACAATACCAAAATTCTAGGAAGTTCTTCTATACTAATCCTCAAAGTCTATCTTCGGGATATGTGCTCTAATCAGAGTTTATCTAAATCTAGCTTCCAAGGTTAGTACTAAACTGCCTCTGATACCAGCTGTAACGCCCCGACCCCAGCTACCCAGAGTCGGTGCTTTACTTCGTAACATTGGCATGATCACAAAAGATCAAGTCTCGAAAGACCGATTAGTTTAGTATCCTTGGAAACACTAGATACATTCATAAGTCTTACATTACATCATAAAGTGAAAAAATAATAACAAAGTCTTCATAGTCCACACTCATATCCTCTTCTGACTATCCCTGCAGGTCATTCATAAAATACTTCTTCACATCCTGTAAAATATTAAAACATTAAAAGGGGTGAGCTCAGATGCTCAGTAAGGATAACAATATAGCGGAAGCTTTCATAAATATACATTAACATTTAAGGCAATGTATAACTGAAACAAAAGCCTTTTAAACTTGAACTTAAACATAATATGGCAAAAGTAAAATGAGATAATGCCATTTACTTCTTCACATGGATATTCTACTGGTCGAATAATCACATGCAATATCAATAACCACTTTCATAATGATGGAATGCATAATGCCAGACTATCATAACCACGTACCCAAGGCCTCGTGCCAAGACCACAAATAAGATTTTGTCAAGGCCTTGTGCCAAGACACTAGTTTGTCTCATGAGACCTTCCGATGCATCGAGGATATATAGCGGGCTCCACCCGTCACTTATTAAGTCCAATTCATTCCTCATATGAATAGGTTTAAATATATCATAAACCATAACATAAACGTATCACATAAAATATGCATAAAAGAAACATAACATTTCCATATTTCAATCACAAGATATCAATACAACACATTGATATAATAAAAACGCTTTCAAAACCATTTTCAATACCAAAATAAAAGAAAGTTAAAACTTTGAATTTATTTTTCATTAAAATAATGATGGCTTGTAGAGGAAGCCGAAACTCAAATAATGGTCATGGCGGTGGAGAAGTCGTTGTCACTGCATAAGTACGGAAAGAAAAACATTCCCTTTTTTCGTTTAGTAAAACGCTTCGTATAAAAAAGATTCCTTTTGAATAAACATAAAAGTCAAAGGGGTTTATACACCGTATTAAAGAAAGTTGTGTATAAATCCAAATATGCCTCAATGAAAGGAGATTGAGACGAAGTCCTTAAAAAGATCATTTTTAAAATAAAATAGATCTATTATGTGTATTCACTATAGGTACACATAAAGAAAGTAAAAATGCAAAATAGGACATAATAATATCATGACATAATTTGGAAGTAGGAGATTAACCCAAAGAATGGAAGTTGGGTTAAGAAATTCCCTTACCTTGTGTCCGACATGACTCAACCGTTCTTTAACCTCCTGAATAATAAACTAGAGTTAATATCTACCTTATTAAGAACCATTTTAAATTTCATTATCCTTTTTATATCACTTATTACAATGTTATGAACATTATGTAATTATTTATGTTAATAACGGTCGTTTTGTCGATCTTTGGTAACTTGAGTCAATAATAAACTTCTTATAATTACAAGTTGTTCATGTGGTAGAATATCCATTATATCCAGAATTATATTCATGATTTAGATGTCATATATATATTATATATCCAGTATATACATTCATTTATAATATTACGTAACATTTAGAGGTAATAAATGAAATGCACCGTTCATGGAGACGGTAAGCCGTACGTACGCATGAACGCTAATTTCATTTAAATTTCATATTTAATGGAACGAAATCATAATGATATTAATGTATAATATAATTCCAGTATAATATAGTGTATAATAACATTTACTCCATCCTTTATACATCCCACATATGGTATTAACGATTCAAATCACTTTGAGGGGGCGGTAGTCCGCACTTCCTAAAATGAAATTATCGCGTTTTACCCATAGTGGAAATCATAAAGTATGCCATAAATGAGAAATACAGAAGCATAATTAAAACATAAACATATTATATATCATATATAAAAATAGTGACATCTTAATGGCCACCTTTGAAAGTGTTATATGAGTGTTGAACAATCATCGTTTCGTGAGGCAGAAATTCGCCATCCACAGAAACCTTATGTTCATTAACCATTAGATGTAGGTGTGTGTAAGTGTATCTCGAATCATTATTATAACAACATACTAGTATATTGAGGATACTGGTGTTGTTACAAAAGAAATGAATAAAAAGAGATTAGGGGGTTGGAGAAGAAAAATAAACCAAAACAACATTAGAGAAGACATTACCTCAAAATCGGGTAACTCTTTTTGATTTGAGCCAAAGGCTTCCTTGGGAAGAGTTCTGCCCAAAGTGAGGCTTCTAGGACTAAGAGAGGGATGTTGGGAGAGTATTTGGGCAGAGGTTGGCCGAGCCAAATGTCTTGAAAGTGTAAATTAGGTGGGATAGGTGGGGGCCTTTTATAAGTGGAGAGGAGGGGCACTTTTGGAAAGATTGAAATGTTATATTATTTCACAATGCTTTTCTGATTCTAAAGGTCCCACACTTATATAATTAGAGTATAAGGTGATAAGGTTTATAAATCTCCTAATTCAATAGGCTTTGGATAAGTTTAAGCCTTGGATTTTTCATTATCTTCTCATTTTATTTAAATCGTTAAATAATGAGGTCATCGCTGCATCATAATGATGTCGTAAATAATTTAATTTATTTGATGTCTAAAAATTATAAACAAAATATTATGATGTAGGAAATATTTTTATCTTTCTAATGAATATTTATAATCAAAATTTGGACTTGTGTAACCACAATTAAAAACTGTTTTAGTTAAACAACTCATGTTTGTGTCAATTTAATTTTAACATTAAATAAATATATATTAATGTCATTTTCCAACTAAAGTGGCACCATGCGGTCCCCAAGTTGACCCATGGGTTGTCTTGGTCGGCCATGACTCATCCAATAGGAGTAGGACAAGTGTCATGCTCATCTCATATTATTAAAACATTATTTGTACCTTAAACTACACTAATTACCTCTAATCGCGATTAAGAACTTAAAAGTTACTATTCAGCAAAAAATTATTTTAATCTCATTGAACCACATTTTACTTCTTAATGACAACCATGTATGTCGGATTTTTGAAAATCAAATCACAGAAGTGGTAATATTTCATTTAAACGAAAAATCAGTTATTTAACTACCACTTAGTGGTTTCACTATTCATCAAAAATTGAAGTTTTTCAGAACAAGGCCAAAATTTCACCCTAAGCTATAATTGATATTCCGAATTCAAAAATGATGTCTATTTTAAAAAATTCAAAACATATAAGTTGCATTAATTAATTTTATAATTAATTACCGTTGTTACGACAAATAGCGTGTTTTTAAGAAACAATTTATATCAAAAGATTGGCAATTGTTTATGTCCAATTTCAATGTCAAATTAATTCTAATGACCACCATTGGATAAAATGGTAAAAATATATTCTAATTATACCTTAAAACCACTAAATAGTATAATTTATCACAATAAATTATTTTGATTAAAAAAGTTGTTTTAAAGTATTTTTCACTATTCATAAAAATTAGAAGTTCTCAGAAAAATACCAAAAATTCAACATAGGCTAATTTCGATATTCCGAATCCAAAAATGAAGTCCATTTTGAAATATAAAATTTCTATAATTTTAAAAAGTGGTTATTACTATTCATAATGGCTACTTTGATTAGTCACGGTGTTTTAGAACTCGAAGTTGCGTACAATGCAAGCTATTGCATTATTGAATGAGAAGCGTATCGTGGAAGCTCGGGGTGTTACATTTTTCATGTGTTAATATTTGTCTGGTAGTATGTTTATATGGGTAGGTGTGTTTATTATCTGGAATTTTATTTTTTATCAATCTTTATTGTTTTACAACATGTGAAGTTAGCCTTTTCATATGTCCAATGTGCAATGTTTGTTTTCTAGAGTTTTTATAATGTTTGCATTCGCTTTTGTGAAAATGTGCAAAGTGCACAGTTTATGTTCTGGTGTAGAATTCATATGCGACTATTCAAAAAGGGAATTTGAGTGTGTCATTGGTGTTTAGAGTCATGTTTTATCTTCTGGTTTTCTTAATAAAATTCCTAGTGTTTTTTAATCGGTATAATGTGTTTTTAATTATGTAGTTGGGATATTAATTGATGAACGTGGTGCAGTTTGTGTTCTTGATGTGGTGTTTGGTGTGTCTGGTCATGAAAGAGTTTTGAGTTGTTTTTGAGTGTTATGTCATGTTATGTTTCTTTTAAAATAAACTGATTAACATGAATTTAATATGATTTAATAAAATTATTAACGATAAAAATTTAATGTATTTTTAATAATCTATCTTTAGCAACGCAGAAATTGATTTAATTGAGTTGGGTTCAATGTTTTTCCATGCTTACTTTGTCAAATGGTTTTAGGTGTGTATGGAAGTGTGGAGTTGGGATTATGTTACACACTATTTGTTTTATCTGTTTGATTTTGACATGAAATGTGGAGTAGGAACATCTTGATCACAAACAGGGAAGCCTGGGTACTAGGTGGTCAGACTAGACTAGTGTGCTAATGATATGGGTGTGGCCCCGACCCAGTTCGAATTACCTAGATAGACGCTTACAACACTATCTAAACATTAGATGATGATCAGAGACCGCTAGGTTATGGATGTGTTGCCCTGTCTAGTGGATCGTGCAGGAGAACATATTTTGATGTGATTTTTATATTGTTCATTGAGATAGGAGGTTCTAGGGTCCCAATAATATTTCTAGTACATTTAGGGCCTCTACTGCTTTTGGTGCTCTAGGACTACTATACACCCACCATCGGCATTCGGTGCATCTTTCGGATTTCTATGCAGGTTTGAGTTTTTCTTTTATACAAGGGTGTTTTCTTTTATTTAAGTTGTTTTCCTTAAATGTGATTTCTGTATAGAAACTGTTTCTTTAATGTTGTTTAAGAATTGGTTTCGTTTCATTTATTTAGCCTATAAATGAATTTTTCATTTAATGTTTATATGTGGAACCTTTTTTATTTAGTGACGTCCTATTGGGATTTTGGCTGACACCCTACATACACCTTTCGGTGTATATAGAGTATGTTTCTTGTGTATTCCAGGTTGTCACATCGTGCTCAGTGATGGTGGTTCTGGTCGTTGATGGTCTTCTCATGCCGGTTTGTGTTGTGGCGTGTGGTTGCTGTGTCTCTCTGGTTTCTTGGAAGTTTGAGTTTGAGTTTCTTTTTTTGTCTCTTATTTTGGTTGTGGGTCAAGTTGTAAACCCCGAATTTTGTTTTCATTTTAAGGCCCTATTTGGTTATCTACTTTCAGTTTCAGTTTTTTATCTTATCAGTTGTTTTTGTTTAATATTTCTGGTAAAATTGTTCCCATGTGTTAGTTTTGATACCCAGGCACTTGTGCCAGCCCGTGGGGATCGGGAACACCCTTTGGTCCATGTCGCAGACCGGGTCGGGTACCGGGTCGGATGGTGACCCGGCTTGGTTCATGACAATGACCCTAAATGAATTATTAATAATATAAATATATTATATTTTCTATGAAATTGGTTTTTTAAAAAATATATACCTTTGTATTTGTTATATGAAATGAATAATTTCAAAAAAAAAAATTTATTCACTAACAAATGTATCATTTTAGAAATTTCTCAAAAATTCTCTATATGATATTCTAGAAATTGTGAATTCAAATTTTATGTTCATTTCAAATGATAAATGTTATTAAATTAAATTAAATTATTTAAATTATCATTGAACATGGTTTGACATATCTATTTTTATGAAAAGAAATTAAGGAATATAATAACATAAAAATTTCAGTACGAAATTATCAATATATATTTATTTTATAAATAAATTATACAATTTTTCAATATGATTATTCCTAATAATACGTCCAATTTTATGGTTATGATATTATTTAATACTATACTATATTATAAATATACTATTGGTTGCATGTATTGCATGATATCAATTGAAATCAATTTATTAAAAAGGAAATATATCATTAAAATATCAATGTGTTACAACTCTAGTGGTATAAAAATTGATTTCAGTTAATAATTTATATAATTTATGTTTCTCATCATGAGTGATAAATGTAAAACGTTAATAATTTGATAGTTTTGTAGTGGAAGCTCAAAGTGATAAGATACCATCCATACTATATCCATTATATTAAGGGGTCCAATTTCAACAAGGATTATCTTTCACTTAATTTTGAATCTAAAAACTTTTTTCCATGGAGAAATTAATTTCAATAACTTCCTTCCAACATTGATTTATATATTTTTTCTATTAAATTTAGCATAAATCTTATTTATAATCATAGTTTTAAAGATGTTTTAAGGAATAGTTTAAACGGTTTTCCATTTCCACGATGTGGTCAAGTCCCAAAATTATTAATTGTTCAAATTAACCCTATCACATAATAGTTATACATTATCTTCTATAGAGTGTATTATTGTGATCAAACCTCATTATTCAGTGAAATTTATTATTTTATGACAATATAACAATATCAAATTGATGATCCCCATGACTATTAAAATATAAAAAATAGAATCTTACTAGATCATATAGTTTATAATTATTCTATCTGAATAACCATCTATCATATGTTGATATAATGAATTAAAACATAACACTATATCCATATCCAGGTGATGAATTTCATAAAAAAATTGTATAAAAACTCATATTATGATTATATAAATTCTGATTTTATACTCAATTAAAACCATAAAAAATCATTCATGTATATATTTGAAAGATATTTTTGGGAGAAATATTATTTTAATTTTAATTAAATGTATTTTCCAAGATTTTAGATAAACGATAAAAAAATTTAATGGAATTTAGAAGATTTCTAGTGTGTGATACTGAAATCTATATTGGTATTTTCAAATTTTCATTCTGGTATTGATGATAATATTAACATCCTCGTATAATTATTTCCCATTTCATTAACTTGTTGATATACCAAACACTGAGATACATACTCTGAAATGTCACTCAATATATTTACCCAAAAAAAATAAACATTAATATCTGTATAAATATTCATAATTCCTTGATTAATAGACACTTATGTGTTATTATAATTGTAACACCCCACAATTCAATGAAATACTTGTTAATTAATTTAATCATTTCTATATTCTGTATTTCATGCAACACAGAATATATCTTATATTACTATGAAAAACTAAGTCTCTCTTGTGTTTCATGATACCCTATGTTAATCTTTATCTACAAGAAACATATAGAATATTGTGCAGTACATTATATTTTCCATATGTTACACAAAATATCATGTTTTTTTGATATCTTGTTTTATATGCTTGGCTGAGTTTTACCAAACTATAAGATACCATTAATACTATTATTAAAATATTAAAATAGTTACCACATACCCATTTGAATGGATGTACAAATAATAATAACAAAAATTTGAAAATATTTTATACACAATTATTTAAAATGAATCATTTTTTATCAATTAGATCTGAATGATTGTCAGAGACATTTAAATATAATGAAATTCCTTTTCTAAGAATACCATTATACTATGCAAAGAATCATTTTATCTAAAAAAATTTAAATTATTTTTTAAATGTATATATAATATATATATATATATATTATATTTTTAATGAGATATTTTTACACTTATCCAATCTATTCAGTTGGCATAAGATAAGAATACATCCAATTTGATGAACAAAAAGTATTATTTTTTCTATGTTCAAATAATACCACATTTGAATGGAAGAACTATTTTAAATATTATTTGAAATAATTTTATAAAATTAATTTTAAAAAAAATAAAAAAACTGAATATAATAAAATAAATAGTTACTTTGGGTTAATTTTTTGTTCTTTTATGAGAAGTTTCATTTTTTGATGCATCGTGAAAATAGGATAATTTTAAAATAAAATGAAATTTTTGTCAAAGATAATTATATAGTCATATTTAATGAAAAATTGGATTAAATGTTTATTTTAATGAATTATACATATATTAATAAATTTAATATATTTTTAGTCAATTTAAAATTGAAATTTTATATAAATTTTTTATACATTTGAAAATTTTCACATTAGAAACTAATTTTCTCACCCCATCTAGAGGATAAAATTAAATTTATTTCATCAGTATATAATTTAATAATATGAAAAAATCTATTTTTTATTTTGAATTTTCATAATTAATATTTTATATTAATTTCATACTAGTTTTTGACCGAAAAAGATAGTGAATGTAATTAAAATTAATTGTAGTGATTAAGGTAAAACAACTTTTCTTAGTGGTTGACCATTAAAATATTTTGAAAAATAAAATAGATTCTTGTGTAACAAAATTTAATGATCATATTTTCACCACATCATCACCTATATAGGAAAAGGAATATTTTTTGGAGAATAATTTGTTAGGGAGACCCCCCAATAATGTTCAAATTTCTATACATACATGAGTACCACTTCTCTTCCATTATAAAAGGTAACCCACCCCCCACTAATTTTCAACTCTAAATTCATTTTAATAGTCCTAATCCTTCCAAAAAATATCAAAACTCTATTTCACTCATCCTAGTAGCATAAAAATTGGATGAAATCATTCCATGTTAATCATTTGTCGAAAAATAAAATGATATGTTGAAATTATAAGTAACATCTTTCAATAAGATCCTTGGTTTTATTTATTTCCAGATCCCTAATTTATTATTACACCATTATTATATATTAAAAAATTATATTAACTATAATAAAATCTTTATAAGGGTTATACCTACATCTAAACACACATTCATGAAATGGGATACACAATCACCATTCATGTGTACAGTAGACCACCACATCATGAACCAATGTTATTCATTATTCCATTACGACTATTCATGGTTGGTACTAATGATGGAATTACTATTTTTATTTGATATGTTTGAAATTAATTATTTATTAATTGTTTATTAATTATTTATTAATTATAAAACATATTACCTAATTATTTCCATTTTGTGAGAATACTATAACTTTCTTTGTGGATGTGTGGACTACCGATTCCATAATGTGATGTGTTTTATTCACACATTACATTAAATTAATTAGTTTATATTATAAAAAAATATTTTCATATATATTAAATAATAAATATTATGGATTAAATCTATATATTTCTATATATTCATATATAATTTAACTTCTTTCTTTAAATGCCAAAATAAAAAAGAAACAATGTTTTTGGTTACAAATAGACTTCCACCTCCAGAAAAGGTATATTTCATTTTATATTAATATTATATAATGATTATAATAAATAAATATACAATTAACATATAAGATACTTTTATCATGTTTTATATTAGTCTAAATATTGAGATCTTTATCTAATTAATATGATCATTTATAAATATTTTGAACATGTAAGTAAAACAAAGCTATTATCACCTAAAAAATAACCCGAACATTGATTTGATAATAAATGGGAAATTTAAGGGCCTAATAAAACTTCATATGATATTATATATAATAATACAAATATTTGGTAGATATATAACAAATAAGTATTTATATTCTTGAGTGTTAAGCATGTTTTAATAAATGAGTGTCTTCATGTGAGTGTTTTCTCGTCTCACATTTATTTCTGTGATATATAAGTTATATACAAAACTTATTCATGTTTTGTAGTGTATTTAATTCCATATTATATATTATATAATTAATTTAAATTATTTAAAGATATAATGATTCTCATTTAATTTTACCCTTTTTTGTAACCCATGATTTAAATGATACCCTAGTACTTAACAGATTTATAGTCACATTTGTATTTCTACAAGGCTTATGCCTTATTCACCACTCATTTCTATTATGTGTTGTATTTTATTCCAATGAATTTATTATATTATTGTTATAATAATATTTATTTATATTTAAATATAATTTTTTGATCTCTATTTTATGGGATTTTTGAATCAAATGTTACCAAATCCATATTGTAATTTCGTGATGTTTTCCTTCTTTGATACATGTGATATATTATTCCCCAATATTCTACTATGAGGTGTATATACTACTCATAAAAATTTAATATAATTAATATATAAATTTTTAGGATTCATTATGATTCACGTAGTATTTTTCAATCATGGGGATTATGATTAGATGTTACCAAGTTGTAACATTTTACTGATTCAATCTCATGATTTATAGGGATTATTTATTATTACTCTTCCATTAATGAAATTTTAAGATCCGTAGCTGAAGATGTCTCATTATATTTATTCTCATATGGTTATTAATTATATATTCAGGAAACAGTTCCATTTTTCCACTATTTAGTACTTAAGATAATTGAGTATGTGTTTTTTCTAAAAATCATACTTTATTTATATCTTTCATCAGAAATCATTTTTATTCCAATCCAAGTTTCATAAAAATGCGCTTAATGATATTGTAAGATAAATTTCAATAAAAATGATGTTAAAAGTGTGTTATGTTTAAAAATGTTTTTTAAAAGGATTACAAGCATCTTTTATATATTTTCATTTATATTTTTAATGAAAATGTTATGAATTTAATTTTATGCTTTCTATATATATTATCCAAATTATTTTCAATAATTTTTTAAAATTGTTTTTTGTTTTAAAAATATTTTTTCCATGGGAAACATTTATTTTCCTCAAGATGTGTTTTAAATGAATTTTTATTGTTATTTTAAAATATTTCAATGATTTTTTAAAAGAATAGTATTATGAAAATATTTATGTATTATCAAATAAATTATATTTCCATATAAAATAAATCAAGTGATCTTTCAAAATCACTCGCCATATAAGATAAACAACCATTGTTAAATTTGATTCAATACAATGGATATGATCCATGGATAACTTTCATATTAATTCTTGGAAAAGATTATTTTTTAGTAACAATATTTTTATGGAACCTATTTCTTTTCCACAAGTAATACATGTTTCAAAGGTTATTTATAAAACCAATTTATGTTAAGTGGATTAAAAATGGTATCAATGTTATTAAAATGAAAACCATTTCATTACTATTATTTTATCATGTTTTAAAATAATTATATATTTTTATTCTATTATGGAAGCTCATTGTACATTATTCATATTATAGTTCTTGGATGTTTATTATATGAAGTAATGTTTATGATATAATTAGGTAATATTATTGCATTTTATACGATAGGGTGGACCATATAACACCACATAATCTTATTACACTATATATGATGTGGTAGCCAATATATAGAACATAATCATATTACATCTTATAAGATGGGGTCTCTATGATACTATCGAGTAATCCTTTTATAAATTATAAAATGGGGTGGCCCAGAGGGAACCTGGTAAGCCCATTATGGCATACGATATGGCTGAGACCTATAACCCCTCCATGGAATTACATAATGATATATATAATATAAGATAACGACTCAACCAAATACAAGGGATTGACAAACTAAGGGGAAATGATATAACCTTCTTCCGTGTATGGATATGGTTGTAAGTAGGGATGGTGGTGTGTCCCTACAATTTTTTGTTCCCCAATAATGGCAATTGACACAATTTGGAATGATATTTTATTAATATGGAATAATTGTATATGTTTATTTATATTACACATGTTTATGTATTATGCAATATTTATTGCCTAACAACTCATGTAATTTTTTTTTGAATCATGTCTTATGAACTACCAATATTTATTCTACGACCCTTGATAGTGGTTATTGATCATAATGGTATTATATTATAATGTTTCTATTATGTTACCATACCCTTATTCTCATGTTATTCATACATATCTCCCTAATTTTCTCATAATGAGCATCTGATCTCCCAAATTTATTTTGTCCCACTTCCCAGGTTATGAATAATGTCCTTATGTATGAGTAAAAAGGGGATTATCAATAAGAGATATTTTTAATACCATTCACCCAAATATATGTTTACTTTTCCATGATTCATAAAAAATAAATTAATTTTTCCTTGGTCATGTACTTATGTAATATGATGAATATTCATCTAATATGATGTGATATCCATGTTTGATATGTATTTGTCACTATAGTTGGTATTAAAGTAATTTTTTAGTGTTCCTTTTCAAACATGAATGTAAAAATATAATGCGATATCTATGTATATTCCTATGGATATGTATAGGGATATCATTATGGATAAGCCTATCAGGTCATAGATTTTGATGAATGTGTCATTATTTCGGTACCATTTAATTGATGTTTCACGATAATGTGGTTTTCTACTATGATAAGTATTTCTTACACAATTATTTTTTGTCATATACCATATGAGGAACTAGAAGGATCTAGTTTAACATTGATCTTTTGGATGTGGAATTTATGATAATTATGGATCAGAATTTTTTAAGTGGAAATCACATGAACTAAATTAGGAAGGGGAATATGTATTGGTTATACTATTTAAGATAAAGAGACCATGAATAAGATGTGTACTTAATGGGATGTTTTAACAATATATTATACATTAAATTTATGAATCATGATTAAATTGATGTTTTGGAATATTATAAAATGAATCATATTTCATATAATAGGATAGGGGTATTCAGGAATTTTTTGATGATTACTAAGTAATGGTCTAAGAATAATGTTGAATTATTAAAGTTAAAGAGTATTATAATTTAGAAATAATGTTATATGAATTATGATGTATATCTTTATTAAGGATTTTCAAAAATATTTTGAATGGTGCTGATGATTTAAAAATGTGATTTTATGGATTGCTGATATTGTGATCAAGCGCAGACAACCCATAATGTTTCAAGAATGTTGAGAAAATTTCCCTTTTCTTGGGGAATGTATTTATTGATTTGGATAATGTATAATAGATTTTATTTTAGACCCCAGTACTGATATATTATTTTTTTGAAAAAGTTGATTATACTACCATGGATAGTCCTTAATGTTTTTTATTTTTAAGTAATGTTCTTCGGGGTGAGTATCCTACGAGGGGGACTAACTGAGTACTAATAATATTTAATATAATAAAAGATTAATTAAAAATCCTACAATTATTTAAAATGGACCAGTCAAACTATGAACCACAACATTGAATAGTTGTACAACACCAAAGATGTCCGGGTCACACAATGTCCTCTTTTACAATATATATGGGAATAAAACAATTAAAGTCCAAATATGACCTCCTCCTGAACAATTCAGAAAATTAATGTAAAGATATTTTGACAAGATTTCACATATCTTACAAATAAAGGGTAGGATTTTCGATGTATTAAATAAATATGGTAAACCATACTACTCATAATATAATTCAAAATGACAGAAAGAGAAAAAACATTTATAAATATTCTTTCGATCTAATTGTAAATGAACAATATATTGTGAATTTTTGGGCGTATCTTGAACTAAATCCTGAGTCGTGTTTCTAAAACCATCAGCAGAAAAAATATTGATGGACTCTATTAATTGTTTATTAGGTTGGAATTGGATGTTTTTAAGAACAAATAATCCTCATTCATGTTTAATAATGATTCCATGTTTAATATATCTACAAAAACACAGTTCATGTATACATATATTTATATTGTTATGTCTATTTGTTCTAACACTTCATTTATATAGGTATTAGGGAGTCAAACCCTTCATTTATCACCAGCATGCGTGAGTAACCCCATGAAATGTATGCAATAGGATATATTGAATCCTCATTTTGAGGTTTTCCACATTATTTAAATAATTTCAAAAATAGTTTAAAAAATATCATTAAAATAAATTCTAGCATTAAATTACATAATATAGATATATTTAAATCAAAATAAACCAAATATAGGTGGTGAGTCTTCCCAAATGGCAAGAATGTCTCTTTTGGTGACTTTCGATGATAGTGAGTTAGGATGGTGGTTAGTCATTACAATTATGATAATTCTAGGTGGTGGTTCAATCCATCAAATTTCTGAATTTCAATTCTAGAATTTTGTAATCTTAAAATGATAATACTCTCTGGAATTATATAATATCTACACTTTTCCAACTATTTATTTTAGCAGTTACTCATCTCTGAATGTTGTTGTTTCAAAACAATTGTCAAATTAATGTTTATATAGTGAGTAATATTTTGGTAATGAGTCTTTCCTACACATTTCCAAAATACATTCCGATGGTGAGACATTTCTAATATAGGGTGATTCTAGTACATATCAGAATTTTTACCATAGCGGTGAGATATCCCAAATGGTGAGTCATTTCTAGTGCTGAATCCACCTCCACGTGGATTATATATTATACATAAAAATTATTCTTTACAATATATCATATAATTTATAATAAAAACATATGGCATTAAACTCATTAATATTATAATAAACATCATTTTTTAATCAATAAAATAATCATGCCAAAAATATCTTCATTTTTTATAATGAATCATATAATTATTCAATCTATGGCATAAAAAATAAATACCAATGGAAATGAAGATAAAAAAGGTACCATTAGAAACAATATCAGAAACAAAATCAAAAAAGGAATGAATAATAGTATGGTATCAGTGATATCAAAAAATTAAATTTTTATAAATTATTGAGATAGGTTTTTCTCAACATTAGGAATTATAAAAAAGAAAATAAAAAGTCAAATGAAATAGAATATCATTATCAATATAATTTAAATTAATAAATTCAATGAAATGGAAAATATATTTATCATAAATTTTATAAAAATACTGTTCCCAAATAAATGAATGACATAATCATAAATGATGCCTTGGATGTGTGAAAGGAACCAATGGTTTCATTCCCTTACCATTGTATGAAGAAGAAGTCTTAATATAAAAACCTTAAGTAGATATAGGAATCGATATAGTGTGTCCAATTATAGAATGTGTATCTCTAATGAATATTTTTCATAGGTATTTAATTTATCATATTAAAAAGAGAGTTAATGGATGGAAACTGGCTAGGAAGGGTTCACCATGATCTTCAGTGACACCTGCGTAAAAAATATATATATCAAAAGAAGGATGGGTCATATGATCTCTAATAACAATAACATCATGTTCCAATATAGTAGATCTAGAAACATGAAAAAAATATTTCATCATATTGATACTTTCCATTTTTTTCCCACCTCTATCCGTTAAACAAAACTTCTATTTCATATCTTCTCTAAAATGATTAAGCACAATGGTCATAAACATTAAGTGATTATCCTTCTTTTTTAATTCATGACTAAACAGATGCATCCATAGGTCCTCTACTGGGTACATGAAATGATCATTCTGATCATGTTTAGTGTATATCCTTGATAGATAAAACATTATTTTAGAGGTGATGGTTTCTCTATCATTTATAATTTGATTTATGTTATCCCTAAACATATTCTTTACATTGACATTATTACACTTTTCTTTTCTCAGTCATTCCTAAGGAATTGAAGGTTCATCACCTGAGTCAGCTCTATAATATTCTATCTTAATAATTCAGAACTAATAATAATCATAAATTGGAGGAAAAATGTATATAAAATTAAAAAAAGTAAGGTTGTCTAGTCTCTTTATAAATTCATCCATAGATATAGTAAATGAAGACCTTATTTGATAAAGGATGGATTTGAAGGATTCTAAATCATTTTACAACCTTATTTTTTCTATTTCCACATCATTAATATTATGAATAAATGTTGGATGAATGTGATGTATCACTAGATCAAACAAATACCTTACAACCAATTAACTTAAAATAGTGGCATGTGGTGATTTATTTCATAACAAAATACTAAAATCAGACTCCATATTTTATATAATGTATTCATTGTCACCTCTGCTGAAAACATCTACAAGAACTGGAGGAATAAAAATTGAGAAAACACTCTCAAAATCCATCCTTTTCAACACAATAAGAAAACCAATTTAATCAACCATTGATACCTGAAGATCCCTTGTATATCAATTATTAGATACACCATTATTTCATGACATAAAAAATTTATCCCATTTCTAAAGTATTGGATCCATCCATCTACAAGTATAAATAACTTGGGATTTATCAAATATATAACCAGAAAAAGTAGAACCACCTATAGAACGTACACAAATGGGGGACTTGATAGGTCAATGTACATTATATTTTATATAATCATCAGCAAGATAAACTTCCATATATTCATGGATTATCTTTTCTACAATTGTAACAACCTTAATCTACAAGAAAATACTATTGAAAAATATTTCTCTCAAAACCCTTATGTATATCATCATTTGAAACACTCAGATCACAAATAATAGGATTAATGTCCCAATTTGGGGAGTTCTTATCATTATATGGTTCTTCAATTCCTTATCTAGATATTCTATCCCTATATCCTATAATGTTGGTTCATTATTCTAATCATGAACTGAATTAATGTGTGGGAGAGATATGTTCCTACGTGCTCTCATTATTCTCATCTAAAATTTGTTTATCTTGACCTTGAAAATAATTATTATCTTCAATTTTATCTCCAACACCATTTCTATCTATATCTTCATCAGCATTTATATCATCATCTTACCCTTCCTCATCATCCTCAATCTCATCATCATTCTCATCAGCAATCTATTTAATGAATTTGGAAGTGATCTTAACTTTCATTTTAACTAAACCATTTTCCGCTTCAACGTTATTATATTCTTTTAAGAGTTCATCTCAAATAGGTGTTATTCAGGGAGAGAGAGGATCACCATAGTTAATAACATGTAATCCATGAGATAGATTTAGATAATGTCACTCACAAACAAGAAAATCAATCTTTTATAACCAAAGGCTTCAAACTCCACATATTTTTCGTCTCAATACTCTATCAAATCACATGGCTCATGCCAGGGTCCAAAAGGTTCATCAGTCTAGAAATATGATCTTCTTTATAGAATTCATCATAAATCCCTTCAACATAATTTATCAAATTCTCCATCCATGGATTACAACTATATATCATCTGTATAAATATAACTCTTGTGATACTGAAATAGCCACACATCACAAATATTTCTTCTCCTTTAATGAATAATACATTTTCCTCTAACATTGAGTAGTTAATTATTGAGTATTTTAAATAATTTTTCATTAAAGAAGGATTACACATTTCCATCATGTGATTTATCTGGTATCTACAATGATTTATCTTTTCTACCATTTTATTCATTCACAATAGAAAAAAATATTTATATTTCATAGTATAAATTTATTGTATCCTTGGTCATGGCATATCCAGGATATATTGGAATAGAAACTATAATTCACCGTAATGATCTGAACCAACAGGACTTCTCAAAGTTATATCACTTATTTACACAACAAAATTATATTCATAGAAAAAAAATGTTCTGTATCCAACTGGAATGGTTCCTTGATGTTCATTTGAAACATTTTTAGGCTGATAGCTTAAAAAAAATATATACACAGTTGTGAAAAAGAAAATATTATGGACATTAATATTATTTCCTACATAGTAATCATTTTTTTAAATTAATCTCTAATAATTGGTAAAACTGATATTCAATCTTAGGATTGAATAGCCTCTAATTATAAGAGAACCACTTAATCCATCTCTGTTACATTAGAATATTTAGAAATAATGACTTGCTAAAGATTTTATATTCAGCATGAACTTCTTTATCAGGTACAACTACTTTCGTGGTATGATCAAGATTCTGAATCTCAATGACATCACAACTATACTAACCTTTCCTCTTTATTTTGGGACACGAATCATCTAATGAGGATTCTAAAACACTATTCTTTATAATCATTGAGATCAACTCAACATATTGGGGTGACAAAATGGGATGGTCGATGGTTGGGAAAGAATGGGTCATAATGGGGCACATAAGGAATTTTATTTTGTATGTGATCATTTAAATTATACTAATTCCATATTTATACCATTTTGGAATTTATAGATTCATAAAAGTGAAATGAAAATAAAATTTTAAAAAAAGTAAAATTTTAATACATAATTATTCATAAAATCTAATCTATCAACACTATATCAAAATTTAGTAGAGGCAACAATAAAATGGATTGAGGATTCAAATATTAGGTAAAAACATAAGGGATTAAAAATAAATTGATGAGTTAAAACTAAATGGTGAGTAAAACTAAATGGTGTGTTTGACATAATGGTGTGTAAAACTCCACATTTGGAAAAACTCAAAGGTGGGTAAAATTAAATGGGTGGTAAAACTCAACGGTGGGAAAAATCAATATTGATTAAAACAAAACGGTAAATGAAACTAAATTTTTATACCTAGAAAAATTTAATCTTATCCAAAATTAATGATGTGTAATTAATATTTTTGTAGCTCATCCCGTCATAATTCAAAGTGTAGTGAAAATTTTAGCAATATGATATTCAATACAAACTTATTCAAGATTAATATAAGCCTTTTGAAAATTTTCACCCAAAACACTATTTAGAAAATTAATATTATTTGTTTTTGGTTGAGATAACATATTCATAAAAATATGTATAACCCTATTATTATAATATTTTATTGGGACATGTAAGAATTGATATCCATAGTACTTTAATGTGTGCTTCAGCTTCAAAATTTGATCACAACATCAACATATAGGAATGTATTCATCATCAAAAGTAGATATTGAAACAAAAATTTTGTTAATTACTACACAAAGATAATAGTGAAATTCCCAAAAATGTGACACATTTGGTAGGTTATTTTTCTATATAATGTGCTATAAAAGAATCCACTTATGAATATCTATTAAGTAATATTTTTATCTTCTTCAGTATACTTAAAAGGACTCCAGTTTTAAAATATCATAATCATGATATTTCAACTAGATTTGGATTCATTACATTTCCCAAAATCTTTTATGCAAAGATTTCTATAAAGCTAGGTCAGAATTTATAAAAATCATCCCACAATAATACAATGCGATTGTGATTAAAAAACATTCCATTTCTTCCAAATCATAAATTTTTTAACACAAAATAACAAAATTATTTATATGAAAAAATTGTGACTTCTTTATTTGTCTTACACATCCTTTTAACCAATGAAAACGTTTAAAATATAGGATGATCATAAGAATATTAGTATGGGATATAAAAAATGTAATTAACCATTAATCCATGAATACATAAAAACATTTGAAATCATTTTCACAAAATTATTATTCTCACCCATATATACCTAATTTATGAGAGACGATAATTCCAAAAAAAATTATAGATCATATATAAATCCATAATGGTTTCTTTGGGAATTATTACTTATACTATAACCCTTTTTCTTACCTTATGATTTGTTACCATCATGAATAACTTTCAATGTAACCCTCACAACATTCTTATAGTTTAACGATTACAGATACAGATGGAGTAAACATATGGCTGACCTCTAACGTACACATACTATATTATTTTATAAATATATAAGTCCCAAAATTTATCATAAAAATTTACCGATAATAAGAACATTATAAAAAAACATGAATAATTTCAGAAAAATATTTCTTCTCAATTTTATGAAAAGTGGAATTTATAATTGGATTTTTATATAAAAGTCCATTAAAAATATAATAAACATGCATTGAGAATTTATATAATTAAAAGATTATGACTATAAATTGTAAATAATGATAATAAATAGTAATATAGACGAAAATAATAAGAAAAATAAACTCAGCAGAACTTAAATAATGAACTACAAGTTTAAGCCAAAAAAGGGAAATTGGGTTTAGAAATATCTTACCTCATGTTATTCTTACTTAAAACTTGTTTAAACATCATTTATATTGGATAAAAAAGTGAAATAAATATTTTATAGAAACATATTCATATTTTTAACCCCTTATATGAATATTTTATAACATCATTCTTCCCATTCGTTAATAATATATTTTTATTTACATTATTTCATGTGTGTTATTCTCACGATTTCCAAGGTTGGCTCGTAATGGATTTTCTTGTCGAAGTGAATTGAATATAAAGAAGTTGAATGAGTTTTCATTAATATTATTCATGAATATTTAATTATTCCATATATATTTTTGGTTATATGGTTTGAGGATGAATCATTAGATAAATCATTAATGACTTTTGTTTAGATCATTTTTGTGGTTCTTAGGAAATCATGAACTTGTTTCAACATATACCTAAAAAATTCTGAGTATAAGTTAATTAAATAACATTATAGAGGTAATATCATAGAATTTAAAAAAATTAACAATTAAAATGTTTTTATAACCATCTTTGAAGGAATTAATGGAAATTGAAGACACATCACCCATGATGTAGATAAATCGACATATAATCGATGGTGTTTTATTTTTTGAATAAGAGTAAGATTAAAATTGGTAAATTGGTGAATTTTTCCATAAACATGATAACATAAAAAATATATAAGATTATTTATATTTCGTTCATATTAGATAAGTGGAGGATAATAGATTCTTTGAAATGAAGATAATTTAAAAGAAAACACATGGAACTGAAAGAGGATCATTTCTTCTTGATCTCTTCTCCTTGAGATCCTCCATAATGCCATTTTGTTTTTCCTTCTAGTGATACCCTATGTATTTGTCATTTTTAATAGCCTTGGGATGTGGATTGGGTAGAATTTAGGAAATTCTCAAAGCCATACAGCTGTAACAAGAAGAGGGGTTGAGGGTTGTATCCTTAGTGAATGTGAGGGAATTTTTAATTAATTTCAAAGGACACCTAATTAGTGGTATATAACAAACCATGGGATAACATGTGGTTTATACCCATGTTATTGGAAACATGGGACAAATAATTTAATATATTAATATTATAATTTCAACCATAATTATTACATCATTAATACATCATTACGATGTCATCAAACACACCAAAATCTTAAAACTATATTTTTAATGTAAAAAAATCATCAATCTCACAAAAATACCCGAAAAACATTAACTATATTAGGCATATTTAATTCATAAATGAACTCCATTTAATCAAAATAAATTTCTAAATATTATAAAATGATTATCTAAATAAAAACACAATTTTTTCCAAAAATAAATTAAAACAATAACTTATTTTATATTACATTTATTCTAGATCCCATTTTATTATAACTATAAGATAATAAAATAAAAATAAAAATTTCTATTCATAGCGGTCATATTAGTATTCATATTTCTATTAATAAGGTTATTTTACAATTTAATAACAAACTTTCTTCCATCAAACTCCTAATAACAAACTAATCGCAATCATAGATGTCTATTTATTCAAAATTCAAATCATAGAAGCCAGAAAATCGTGATTACCGACTAGTTTATAACAATATAGTTAAAAAGTGTCATTTTATATATACTCATTGTATTATAGATTTCAATTTATTTTACAAATGTGATGTGTTACCATCTCCCCGCCTTATAGAAAATTTAAGCTC
Source organism: Viscum album (assembly GCA_963277665.1). Classification (NCBI taxonomy): domain Eukaryota; kingdom Viridiplantae; phylum Streptophyta; class Magnoliopsida; order Santalales; family Viscaceae; genus Viscum; species Viscum album. The sequence continues at coordinate 1,564,218,413 of OY728142.1, read as the reverse complement.
ACAAGTTTATTTACTTGTTAAAATAGTGGGGGTACCGATCCCTCACAAACATTTTAGATTCCCATGATTCTACAATAACCATGTGGTTTATCCGCAAAACCTAGGCCGATTGTATTACCTTATTCCACAATAATTATTAAATTTGATCAAGAATCAGAATATGATTCAATTCTCAATAATATTTCTCGTTCAGTTGAACTACTTATATGCTTAAAACGTAAGATAAATTTGGAAAATACATTCTCAAACTGAAAACATGAAAACCATTATATACCTAATATAAACTTAAAAGAAAAATACACATAGTATGAAGCTTTTCCAACATTATCCATGATTTCATAAAGTTTATAAATAGAGTGAATATATTTCCCTTCTTACCAAAATGCATTCCAATTTTCCTTGGTGAGATTCTATGAAAAACATGGCACCACCCATTAAAGTTAAGCCATTCGTATTATTATTAACATAACTTTTTTTTACGCAGAGTTACCCTCCTGTGTTGCTTAATCATTTTCAATTTCCCAGCCACTTCCTCTACTAACTCTGGTCCCATTAACATTTGTTCCCTAACATCATCCCAAAATTCATGAGTTCAACACTACTTACCATATAATGCCTCAAAAGATGTCATCTTTATACTGGAATGAAAACTATTTTTATACGAAAATTCCTTTAATGAAATTTTATTATCCCAATATCCATGGTAATCATTAAAAAATATCGAAGAATATCATCCAAAGTCTAAATTGTCTGCTCTGATTGTTGGTTCAAAAACATAGTATCTCCAATATGACATCATCACATTTTTAATTCTATCTGAAAAAATATCACATCACTGAAAACTTAATAAAATTTGAGTAATATCCTACACCACAAAAATCATAGTAAAAAATTCGTCAAATCATTAATCAAAGTCTCTTGTTCCAGTTGTAACATAGTTAATAATGAATGATGTTTTCGAATCAAGGAATATGCCAATTTTTTACTCTCCGATAATAGTAATTGATCATGAAATCATAATCCTTTATCAATTCCATACATATTCTATGCCTCATGATTAATACCTTTTAAGTGAATATATACTTCAAACTCTTATGGTTAGTACATTTTCACATTTGGATTTGTGTATATGATACCTCCAAATTTTCAAAGTAAAAAACCAAATATAAAAAATCCAAATCATATGTGGGATAATTTAACTGATGATGAATATTTTTTCTTGAATAATAAGAAATTACCCAATCATTTTGCATTAACACACCACAAGGTACCTTTAATGATGCATCATTGTTGATGAAAATTTTTTCATTTCTAGAAGGGTGGGTCAGAAATAAATTATATAAAAAATTTCTTTTCAATTCCAGAAATCAATAATCAAATTATTTTGACCAAATGAATTTTAATCCTTTTCTTGTTTACTTATTTAGTGGAATAAATAACCATAATTTTTTTTAAACAGTCATCTAGTAATAGCTTTACAACCATGAAAACTACAAATCACTGTTACATTTTTGGGTGTCGGACATTCTCTAACAACATTCATTTTAGAAATATCAACAGTTCCTCCATATTTATAGAAAAATGTGGCCAAAGATTGAATTTTTTTACACTAAATTCAAATGTGAAGAAATTTTCAGACTGATTAATTTCCTTTATGGTTTGAAAACGAACCCTTAGAGGTTTTAATACTCCTATATACTTATAGAATATAAAACAATTTCATCAAAAATTACAACCACAAACTTATCCATGAATTCATGAATTATTCTCTTCATAATATCTATGAATACATTAGTAGCATTAGGTAACCTAAACAGCATAACAAAAAAATTCATAATTACCATATATAGTTTGAGAATATATTTTTGGAATGTCATATTACATCACCATTAGTTGATTATAACCGGATATCATGTCAATATCTGAAAAATACTGATCTCCATGGAGCTAATGAAACAATTCAATGATCTGAGGGAAATAATCCGTATTCATAGGATTATTTCTATTCTACACTCTATAATCAATACAAAGTCTCATGGAACCATATTTATTTTTAATTAACCAAAAAATATCACACCATAGTGATGTACTAGGATGACTGATGCTTTATTAAGAAAATTTTACGAATATGGAATCCATATATTGATTGTTTTTAATTCATAAAAACCCGGTAATTTTTTTTGACAATGGGAAATAAATTTAAATTAACTTATTTAAATTATGTATTTTCAATTCTGAAAAATGGATTCCATATTTGGAATGAAGTGTTTGATATTTTGTAAATTAAAGCCTTTATGTTTTGGGAATTTTGAATTGTATCTTCTATAATTATTTTTAATTACAGTGCTTAAAGTGAAAATGTGGTAAATAAAGGTAATAAATAATATTATAATAATAAAAAATTATCCAAACACATTCCTATTCATATTTAATGAGATACTTCAATCCATGGGATTCCTTGGGTTAATTTTGGTATCCCATGGAGCAACATGGTGATGATAATGACTTTTTTTGTAGAATTATTATAATGTAAAGTGAAATATAACACAATCATGTTTCAATTTCTAGAACAATTTTAATATTGGGTTATATAAATGATCTTTTTAACTATAAACAGTCATTATAATGATAAGATTATTTCAAAAATCATTGTATTTTATTTATAAATTTTATATATTATATAAATAAAATTAATTAAGATATAATGATTATGCCTTGATTTCTTTAGTAATAATGGATTCAAATATAATATATATTAAAAAATAAATAAATAATATATTAAATAATTTCTACCATTAAATAATTTTATGGATTATTATGAAATATTAGCTTTGTTTTAATGAATTTGTAATGGATTAATCCCATTTTTATGTCTTTTAGAAAAATCAATTACTAAATAGGGTAAAATTTTACATAAATAGTTTTTTAAAACAAATATTATTTTATTAAATGATATAATAGTCCTAAAAATCTAATAATCGGCCAGATGAATTATATAATGTTTAAAATTGTATTAATTATCCACTTTTTGTTCTCTTGGAATTTTATAGTAACTATTGCAGCCATATATTATGAAAATACAAGAAGACATTCTAAGAGTTAATGTTTTTAATTAAGGACTACAGCTAAAAGATAAGGTAAATTTTGTTAGATAAACATATCTAAAACCTATTAGATTAGATTATTTATACACATAGTAATATTATCCTCTATATATATTACTTTGGAACTATAATAAATCAAAAATAAATATATAGTATAATAATATTTCAAAACATTCATAATGTGCACCCCATCCCTCTTATAAATGTCTACCAACACAACCCACTTACTCACACAAATAAAGGCACTTGGTTCAAACATAATCTATATAAATAATCTCCCAAAATTCCTCCATTACTCATATAATCGTTAATTTTTTTTGTGGAAATTCAAGAAACCCTTTTGGCTCAAATCAAAAGAAGTTTCCCAATTTAGAGGTAACATATTCACTCAAGTTCATTTATTTTATTTTACTTCTTCACTAACTATGATATTCTTATTATATGAATATATAAAAAGACAAATATCTAAAATATACTAGTATTTTTTTATGATATGTATTCTAACTCCACTTTCTCCCACCTCTATCTAATTGATACAAACATATTTTCTCAGTCTACGATGAACTATTTCCTCACGAAATGATGATTGGTCAATTTTCTACAACTACATCTCATTGTGACCATTATGATGGTAATATATTTATATATGATATATATTATATTTATATTGTGTATATAGTTTTGTATTTTAATATTTAATTCATACCATTATTTTTTCTATAATGATTAAAAATGGTAATTTTATTTAGGAAGTGCGGAATACTGCCATCTCAAAGTGATATGACTCTTTAATCTAATAAATGGAATATATAAATGATGTAAATAATGAAAATATGGAACATATATAATAAAGATATTATATTTCAATTATAATATACCTATTAAAAATTATTTTTCAATCCATTAATATGAAAAATAAATTAATACAGTGTTCATGCGTACGTACGATCTACCATCTCCAATAATGGTGCATTTCATTTATTCTCTCCAAATTTTATTGAATAATATAAATACATATATATTGGATATATATGTTATTTATGGAATGGATTATATTGTGATAATTATGCACTTTTGAATACATGAAAATTATATAGAAAACAAGTTCAATTTTTTACTCACGTACTGATTATCAACAAACGACCTATATAATCATAAATGATTATGTATTTTTTATAACATCGTAATAAGTTATATAAGAGAAATAATAAATTTCCAAAAGTTTATCATTAAATAAAAAACTAACCTCATTTTATTTTTAGGAATATAAATAATGAACGAGACATGTTAGCTTCGAGGTAAGGGACTTCGTCTCAATCTTCATTCAATGAATCATATATTCATTTATATGAAATATTTCTTTGTGAAGTGTAAAATCAACCCCTTTTAATTTTAATTTTATTCGATAGTTTTCAAATGGAATATTTTTTTGACTAAAAATTATAGTAAATGAAAAAATTAATGTTTCTACCGTACATAGCGATAACCACCTTTCCTCAACCACGATAATTATTTGATACGCTACATCCTCTACAAGAGGTAATTCTTTTAAGATTAAAAGTAAATGACATATTCTATTTTAGGGTATTTTTTTATTAAATTTTTTTATGAGAATGGATTTATTATGAAAATATCTTTAACTAATATCTTTATATTTCATTGTGGACATGTTATCTTTCCACCATTATTGTTTTATTGGTTAGGATTATGTTATGGTTCTTGGTAATTGTTTATGTATATGGTTGATTCTTTGATAACAATATGGTGGGTGATCATGAGATAGCTCTCCAATTCATTGGTTAATGTGATGGAGGTATAAATTAAGGTTTCAAATTAGATATTTAGGGAATATATTGTGATGGGTATATCAAATGTAACCATTATGGTTAAACCATATTTAACTATGAACCCAAAAATGTAATAATGTAATGGATGTCAAATGTTAACTTTATTTTTTTTATTAGATATTAATTAATATTATGATTTCCTTATGTATGTTATAGAGAATATGTTTTATGATTAAACAGTATGATTTCATTGATTTCTATGTATTCATAGAATAATGTTTTAATTACATATTTTATAATGCTTACTAATGATTTCATGATCATCCCATTTCTATGAAATGTTTTTTCCACTGTATGAGGAAGGGTAAGATAAATGAATAATTAATGAGATTTTTTATTTTTTTAAGAATATAATACTTGTTTTATTTAAGGATATTTATTTCTGTAAAAAATGGATAGATTAAATGTGTATACCTCGTAATTTTGCGATGAAATGTATTAATAATTGCCTAATTCCATAAAAATATAATCCTAAAAAATATCCTCAAAGTAAATTAATTTTAAATTATTGGCATATCACATGATTATGTAATATATTAATGTTGGGGATATATAGTATTTATCATAGGTAGGTTTATATATTTTTAATGTTATGATATGGTTAATAGAATATGCATAAATTATTTTTGGTAAAATTGAAATCGCATAGAATTTTATTATTACCATGTTTCTCCATCTAAGATATGAATGTGTTCAGAATGGTTTCCCAATGATAAAATATGTCATATTTAATAGGAAGACATCAATTGGAAAAAAACATACCAAATCAGCATCCAGGGATTTTCAGTATCATAACTGAACATTTTGTTATAGTAATGGAACCGTTGACTCACACTATAAATGGAGTTGTCATCCATGCGAGAGATCATCCATAAACACCTCAAAAGAACATGTCAGTAGTGGAACATTTCCTAATGCTACATCCCCCATCAATCAGAGGATCATATTAATCTATTCTAAACGAAGGGTTGATTAAATCACTATAAAATATTCTTGAAGACATGGAGGATTTAGAACATCAAATGTTTTGTCATTATGTGCACCATTTTGAGGGTGAAACATTTTAGTGGTAGTCGTTGGTCAAAAATATCATTGATAGTGAGGAGATTGATTCTATTGAATAGAATGAATTGAAAAATATGTTTCATTAGAAATATTTTCCTTATTAAGTTCAACTTATAATGGAAAAACAATTCAAAGAATTAAGTTATGAGGTTGACTCAATGGATGCTTATAAATAAAAATTCACTCGACTTTCAATGTATCCAAATTCCATACTCGATCATGATATTAATTTCCATTATTTTTAATCATAATTAAATCCAATGTATCAATGTAAATTATCTTCTCGTGAGTTCAAATGTTATGAAAAACATGTTCAATGTTCTAGACGGTGGTAATGGATATTTCTAATGATCAGGTGTTCATAAAATTAAAATAAGAGGATGAGATGGTATACAAAAGAGAATAACTCTTAATAAAAGACCAATGGTAATGAAATTATGTTTGTAGTTTTTAAAAAATTTGTTAAAAAGAACATTGTGTATTTCATTTTGAATTCTGGTAACTACATTTGATGATTTAATATGGGACATAATTCTCGTAATTTCAATGAAACATATCTTGGTAGTGGTATAAAAAAAATCAGTTTTATAGTCTGTATGATGCTTTATGTGTAATGAAATGAGTCATTATGAAAAAGATTTTCTAAAAAATAATGTTAATGATGGAATGAATATGGACTACATGCAGATAGGTGTGCTGAAATCCATTGATACTACTTCGGTAGATATTAGTGCATCAAATAAAGTAGTATTTGGTACATTGTGTATTTATTCATATTATGCCAATGTTTTGTTAGATTCCGGGTCTACACATACTTTCATTTCTGGGAAATTTTCTAGTAAAATGGGAATTGCATCTCAAGATATGAATCCTGAACATGTGGTAAGCACCCCTTGGGGAAATGTTGATAAAAAAAGAAATTATAAGAACATTTATATTCTTTTCAGTGGAAAGAATCTACCTGAAATCCTTTTTGTTTTTCATCTAGTAGTGTTATATTTTATTTTCTGTATGGATTGGATTTTTATTTAACATGTAAAGATTAAATATAGATCTAATTAGTTTTTTTAAAAAATTAATTTCATTTTGTTGAAAATAATGAGACCTTAATTTTGATATCATATTAGGAATCTAAGAGACTTGTAAAATATGTAAATTAATGTTACCTTACACATATTTTTCAAAAAAATGAACTACTAGGACTTATTATCTTATAGTGGTCAATGTATATCTTAATGGATTTCATGATGAGTTTCCTGGTATGATACAAGATCATGAAGTTTAATTTACTATTGACATGATTCTTGATTTTAAGACAATTTTAAAACACCCTTATCAAATAAATGAAATTGATCATTTAGATTTAAACAAGAAATTGTAGAATTTATTAGATAAGGGTTTAATTAGACCTAGAACATCACCATGGGGTGATTCTATCTAATTTCATAATAATAAATATGGTTATATGATAGTTTTCTTTGATTGTAGATCCTTGAATATCATCCCTATTTGTAACTAGTAATATTTTCCTGATATCAATGACTTTTTTGATCACCTCCGAGGATATTAGTATGTTTCAAATATTAACTTGATTTCAGGGTACCAATTGTTTAATATAAAAGAATTAGACATTATAAAAAATGTATTTCATACTATATGAGTCCATTATGAATTTTTTGTTATGCTTTTTGGGTTATCCAATGCGCCTATAGTATTCATGGATCTTAAAAATTGAATTTTTTTAGAGTTGTTGTATATGTTTTTGGTTGTCTTTGTTGAGGATATTTAATATATTATATGAGAAAAGTGGACCATGATATCAATTTAATGTTTTTCATGAAAACCATAAAAGCATAGAACCTATATAGGAAATTCAGTATGTGTATGTTTTGGTTACGAAAAATTCCATAACATGGTCACATTATATCAAGAGTTTCCACAACTGTTGATCCAAAAAAACAAAATATGATAATGAATGGAAAACACCCACAAAAATATCTATGATTTATAATTCTATTTCTTTAGGAAGTAATTGTTTAAGAATTTTGTTTTAAAAATATTAACAATTATCTAGTACACAGACTACATTAACTCGAAATGGTGTAAATTTCATCTTGACAAAATAATGTGATTATTGTTTTAAAAAATTGAAAATAAGATTAGTGATTTCACCAGTATTGGCACAAACTTCAAGAAATGTTGAAGTTGTAAACTATAATTTTGTTCAATAGAAAGGAAATGGTAGTGTCTTATTGAAGAATGATTAGGTTATTGATTATTCTTCATGTGAGTTGAAAACACAAGGGTTAAATAACGAGATGGATGATTTGGAATAAACTGTTGTTTTTTTATATTAAAAGTTTTGAGGCATCATCTTTATCGAGTGAAGTGTGAAATATATACTGATAACAAAATATTAAAGTATATATTCACTAATTTCGAATTAATCATGGCACATAGAATATAGGGAATTTATAAAAGGTTTATGATTATATTACTTATAACCATACTAGAAAATAAAACAATGTAGATGATAATTAGTGTTGAAATATCAATGCAACATTAGCCATGTAATGTTTGTAATGAGAACCTTTAGTTTTTGATTTGATGAATTTTGGATTGGAAGTTGTTTGTAACGGGAATTATATTATGTTGTTTGAGGTGTAAGTGAAATCATATCTATCAGAAAAAACTAAGCACAGAAAAAATATAGTGAGTTGAAAAACGTATAATTGGTTAATAAGGCTACATGACATGAATTTAACTTTAATAAATACTACAAGTTTTGGTTTTCCATGATATTTTGTGTGCATATTGATTCACAATTGAAGAATGATTAATTGTGTGAAGCTCATAGTTTTCTGTTTTCTGTATATCATGGAAGTACTAAGATGTACAATGATCTTTGGGTGTATTACTAGTGGGATGGTATGCAAAGAGATATTTCAAATATTACCCTGAGATTTTTGATTTTACAATAGGTTAAATCACAGTGGATGTTACCAAATGGGATTATTTCTCTTTTGATAGTGCCAGAGTGGAAATGTGAATGTGTGTCTACACATTTTATAGTGGAATTACTAAATAATTCTCAAGGTAATAATGAAATATTTGTTATTATTGATTGATTGACTAAATAAGCTCATTTTATTTCTGTTCAAGATACTATATCACTAGATCAGCTTTATCGATTTTATATTAAAGAGATAGTCAGGTTACAAGAAGTTCCCCTCTCCATTGTATCTGATCATGATCATAGTATCACTTATAACTTCTGGAAGGTCCTTTATAACTCATTGGGTAATCTATTAAATTTTTGTGATGCTTTTCATCATTTATCAGATAGGAAGTCAGAATGAACAATCCAGATCTCTGAAGATATGGTGCATTCATGTACAATATATTACTATGGATGTTGGGACCAACATATTTCTTTTGTTGAGTTATATACAATAATTTTTTTCATTACAGTATAAAGATGTCAACATTTGAAGAAATATTTGAAAATATGTGTCGAACTCCAAATTTTTTGGTTGAAATAGGTGAGAGGAAGTTGATTGGAAATTAATTGGTAGAAGATATGACCAGAAAATTTTAGTTGATTTAGAAAAATTTGATAATATCTCAAAGAAGATAAAGAGTTATTCAGATAACCAGTGGAATTATATTTCTTTCAAGGTATATGATAAAATTTTGTAAAAAAATTTCTCTTTTGAAATTTCTGATGTGTTTTGGTAAGAAGTGGAAGATGTGTCCATGATTCATTAGACCCTATGAAAACCTATAGAAAGTTGTATAATTTGTTTATATAGTGGATTTAACTCCATCAATATTCTAGGTACACAAGGTTTTTTCATTCTTAAATGTTGAGAAAATATATGTTAGATCAATATAATGTTTTGAGTCTAGAGGTAGTCTAATTAGAAAAGGAATATTTCTTATGAGGAATAGTCAGTACAGATTCATGACCCTAGAGTGAACATGTTGTGGAATATGTTAATTAATTATATATAGTTGTTTTTGGGAAAATCATTTTATCGAAGAGGCATCAAGGGAATATTAAAATGCTATGAAGGATAAATACCCCCACATATATGATAAGTGAATAAAATTTTGAGGACTCAATTTCTAAAAGGGGAAATGATTTATCATCCCAATTAATTATAGAATAATACGTTTTCATATCTGTAAGCAATATCAAATTTAATATTAATTTTTGTTTAAAAGGTATAATATTCATTACAACATACCCAACCTAAAAAACAAGTTTCATTGAAATTTTCCATTGCACACAACATTGAGTTATATCAAAAAATAATATAATAATATTATCATTTTAAATGGTATTTAACTCCAAGATGTTTTGTTGGTGGGATTAAATAGAACTAACTAAAATATAATTAATGATGTTTATTAACTATTTATTCATTTTTCCAATTAATATTATAGTCTTAAAATGGGAATGAATCCAAATTTTTGCATAAAATAATCTAATATTTTTAAAAGATAGTTTTACCACATTTTAAAAGAGAACCCTTTGTATGTGTAGATATTTTTACTTTTTATGTTCTACTTTATACAATAAAAACCTTCATTAGAATTTAGATATCAAAATTTACTTTTATTTAAATTTTTGTAACTTTATGATGAAGTTCATTTTTAAGGAATAATGGAAAATACCGCATTTTAGGTAAAAACTGCCTTTTATCTAATTTATTTATATTGATAAATTTTCATTCTAATTGGTTTAAAGTGTAATTTGATTATTTTATTAGAATTTAATCCAACTATTTTTATTAAATGTAATTTCACTTCTAAATTTGACATAAACAAGTGCAAATCATATGATAATTTTAACAAATTAGAAATCTACTATTTGATTTTGAAGAACAGAATTTTCTAAAAAATGATTTTTGAAATTATGTGTTTTGAATTAGGACAAATGGATTATATATTTGAAATCCGAAGGTCTAAATTCTATAAATATTTTGTTATTATTTTTTGACATTGTGAACAATTACATCAGTATTTTTTTACTTAACATGGTTAAAGAGTGCATCTTGTAAATAAGGGTAATAAATAATCTTATAAAACAATAAAACTACCCTAACACATGTGTTAGTCCTATTTTGTGAGATATATTCAAACAAGGGAATCATTGGGTCAATTTGGGGACACCATTGACCACTTGGGTGTGATAATGTAATGTTATAAGAATTTATTTAACGTAAAAATGAAATATAACATAAATATGTATCTTTTAATAAAAAATTATTATTTTATTATTATATAACTGATCCAATTGACTAGAAATATTCATTAAAAATATAAAAATATTTCCTCCATAATGGAATTTTTTATAATTTTAATATATTATATAAACAAAATTTATTATGACACCATGATGATATAGTGATTGTTTCATTAATAAAAAATTAATATAAAATATATTATAAATATTAAAATAAATATTATTTGAAATATTAATTCCATCCAATAATATTCTCGATGATTATGATATAATATATTTGAGTTATATCATCTGGTTCTAAGTAATCATATTGTTCTGTATATGAAGAAAATCAATTACTAAATTGTTTCAAAATTTACATAAATGAGTTTTTTAAGAAATACCATTTTATTAAATGATATTATAATCCTAAATGTATAATATTATGTATAAATACTTAGATAATGTTGTAAATTTTATTAATGATATGCTTGTGGATCTATTGGAAATTAATACTAACTATAATAACCATATATTATGAAAATTCATGAAGACATGGTAAGAGTTAATGTTTATAACTAAGGGTTAAAGCAAAATGATAAGGTTAATTTCGTATCCTAAACCTCTATAAAACCAATTTATCGAGATTATTTCGACCCATTATCATCTTATCCTCAAAATATATCACTTTGGATGTATTATAATTCAAAAATAAATTTATAATAAAATTATATATCATGACATCCAAAAGTTCCCATCCCTCTTCAAAAAGACCTCCTCCTATAGGTATCCCTAACATGGGATTATGGAAATTTAGGAAAATGTTTTGGATCAAACGAAATGAATTTACCCGATTTAGAGGTAATATCTTTTCTAAAGTTCTTTCATTTATTTTCCTTCATCACTCTCTATGCTATTATTATTACTGATTACATAACAACACCAATATTCTTAATATACTTGGTTGTTTTCCTATAATGGATTAGATCTAGACTTACAGACATGAAAATTTAATGTATAAACACATACTATTTTTGTTTACGACGAACTACTACCTCATTTAATGATGATTGATCAATTTTCTCCTAGAACCTATCATGGTGTCCATTGTGATGGAACTATATTTATTTATGATATGTATTGTATTTATCTTGTCTCTATTATTCTATATTTTTAAACCATAATTTTATTCTTTCCATAATGTGTAAATATGATAATTACATTTGAGGATGTGTTGACCACCACCCCCTTAACGTGATATGACTCATTGATTCCATACATGTAAATTATAAAGGATTATGTCAATGAACTTAGGTAAAATATAAAATAAATATTTTATAATATTAATATAATAATCTTATGTGTCATTGCATTTTCATTCCTTTAATTTGGGAAATAATTGAATGTAGTATTCATGAGTACGTACGACCTACTGTATCCATTAATGGTAAAATTCATTTATAATACCCAAAATATATGGATTATTCTAAATAGATATTTACTAGATATAAATGATATTTTAATAATGAATTATTTTCTATTTCTGATTTATTTTTTACCACATTGAATATTTATATCAAACAAGTTCATTTTTCACTCATGTATTGAATATTGACAAAATGACCAATATGAAGTTAGATGACTGTGAAATTTTTATAATATTGTAATAAGTGATATAAAATTAGTGATAAACATGAAAAATGATCAAATGTTATAGGAAATTAATATATGTTTTATATTTACAAATATAAAGAACGAACGTGGAAAATCAAATTTGAGGTAAGGGATATCATCTCAATCTATATTCTTTGAGGAATATTTTGGGTTTTATATGATATTAATTTATAATGTGTATAATCACCCACTTTGAATTTTAATTTAATTCAATTTCATTCAAAACATATCTTTAATATATGAACCGTATTAATGAATGAAAAAAATGAATGGTTTTCAATATATGTAGTGACAATGAAATTTCTTCCACCGCCAACATTATTTGATATCTATATTCCTTTAAAAGAAATAATGTTATTAAAACAGAAAGTAAATACCATATTCATTTTTAGGTTATATTAGTGTTAAAAATAGTTTTTAGAATGGATTTATTATGTTAATATCTTGAATTTATATCTTGTGATTATAATGTGGAAATGTTATCTTTCCTTTATTTTTGATTTGTGTGTTATGATTTTGTTAATGTTCTTGGGAATTATTTATATATATGGGTGGTTCCATGATAAAATGAGGGTGAGTGAGATAGAGATAGCTCTCAAATTCTTTGGGTAATGTGACAGAGGTAAACATTAATGTTTCTTATAAGAGTTTTAGGGAAAAAAATTTAATGGGTAATAGAAATAATACTATGAAGGTTAATCCCTATTTACCTATGACAACTAAAACGTTATTACGTTATATATGCCACAAGTTATCTTTATGATTTATTATTTCTATGAGTTAGTCATAAATATTATAATTTCCTGATGTATGTTGAAGGGAATAAGTTTTATGATTGAAAATACTGATTTCATTGTTTTGTATGTATTCATGGACAAATAATTTCATTCCTTATTTTATACCCTTTATGGAGCTTTTTATGCTCATTAAATGTTTTAGAAAAGTTTTTCACATGGTATTAGGTAGGGTAAGGGAAAATAATAAATCTAGAAAAATTTTCTTATCAATAAAATAATTCTTTTTTATTTATGGAGATTTATTACTGAAAAAATTTAATAAATTTTTAGATATAACTTATTAATAATGGCCTAATTCCATAAAACTATAGACCTGAAAAGAATATCTATGTGAATTAAATCCAAATCAATGACATTTCTAATGATTAGGTAATATTTTAAGGCTGGTTCCTTATTGATTTAATCCTTCGTTCATCCACTATAGGGTCAAAAGATCCACTAAAAGGAGGAGGGTGTGGGCTTATAAAATGTTCCCATATCATCATAATCCTATATGGTAGTTTTGGATGTTCTATTTAATGGATTCCACCACCACATTTATCTAGGACAGTTGATCCATTACCATAAAAAATTTATTACTTCCAATTCCAACCATTATCGGTTTTGTATTCGTACAGATATCAGCCTCTCGGTTCCTTCCAACATTAGCTTCATTATTTCTTATATGGAAACCCATTATGAACATAAATATCATAGATGATGCAACAGAATGATATATAAATTCAATACCATTCAACAAAAAAATATGGAAAATATTATCTATGATATTCTATTAACACCATAGTTACAATTAAAATTATCCAAATCTTTCCTTGATACCGACTATAATAACTCAACTCTATACAAATAATAATCTGGATAGTTTAACAATATTTAACTTCTTTTAATTCCAAAACATATTTTTATTTTATATTTTTATAAATATATGAAATAAATTGTACATATCAGCCTATAAACATATAAATATTTTAAGATTAAAATAGTGTCCATTTCATATAAAACATAAATTTTTTAACACAAAACAACAACATGATTTCATGGAAAAACCATGACATTCATATTTCTATTACACATATTTATAAAATGGGAAAGAATGGATGACCATAAAATGCCTAGTAAGGGATATAAAAAGAAGGAAATAAACCATTAGTCCATGTATACATAAAAACATATGAAATCATTTTCACGAAGATATACATATACCCATATATACATAAATTGTGAGACATAAGATTTATAAAAATTAACTATAATATAAAAAACCATAAATTAATCTGGGGGAATTACATATATTTTAACCCCTGGTACTACCATATGATTTGTAACCGTAACAACTACCTAACAATGAACCCCTCGTTCCTGCCATATAGTGTACCTGTTGTAGTTACACATGGAGTAACAATAAGGTTGACAACCAACTTACACATACCAAATTAATTTTAGGAAGATTAATGTCCAAATAAAAATCGCAATCAATTCCCTATAACTATAAAAATATTATAAAACTTGAATAATTTCATAAAAAATATTTCTTTTGAATTTTATAAATAAGATTTTTAAATGGTCATTTTTAAAGATAAGTCCCTTAAAAATATCATATAATTCAAATTATTTTTAATATGATGAAAGGATTATGTGTAAATAATATAAATAAATATAATAAGTTATAATATAAATAAAATTAACTACAAAAATAATATCAATAACACTTAATTAATGGAGTACATGGTTAACCCAATCAATGTAAATTGGCTTATAAATTTTTTTACCATGGGTTATTCTTAATTAAAACATGTTTAGACCTCCTGTATAATGGTTAAAAGTTTGTTATTAATAAATTTAAGTATAATATTCAGGTTTATAACACCATATATGATAATTTAATAACTTCATTCCACCCTTTAATTAATAATTTTTTTATTTACATTTTTTTGTGGGTGTACTTTACATGGTTTCCATGGTTGGTTCGTAAAAGATATTCATGTGAAAAGGAAGAGAATATCTATAAGTTGAATGAGTTGTTATTTATATCTTTCCATAATATTAAATTATTCCTTAAATAATTATAGTTATATGTTTTGAGGATGATTAATTAGATTAATCATTAGTGGTTTTTGATTAGATTGTATTGGCGGTTCATCGATAAACATGAACATTCATCGCCATATAACATTAATATTATGAGTATATGTTAATTAAATAACACAATACAGGTCATATAATACACATTAAAATCATTTTTAACCATTAAAATGTTTTACAACCATATTTTATGGATGTATAGGAAATTGAATACACATCGTTCACTATATCAGTAAATAGACACATCATAGAATAAGTTTTTATTTTTCGAATAAGTGGAAGAGGAGAATAAGTAAATTGATGAATTAATTGATTATTAGCATAAAATCCATCACATATAAGAATATATAACTTTTATTCGTATTGTATAAGTGGAGGATAATTGACTATTAAAAAATAATAAAATTTAAAAAAACATATGAAAATGAAATATGATCTTTACCTCTTGATCTCTTATCTTTGAGATCCAACATAATGACTTCAGTTATAGACTTTTTGTAAGACAAAAAGGTCATGGGTGTGGGGAAGATCCTTGGGAATGGGATTGGGTAGAATTTATATAATGTTTAATTCTTGGTAGGTGTGATAGGAATAAGTGTTGGGGTGGTATTTAGATTTAATGTGAGGGAGTTTTTAATTAATTTCAAAGGACAACCCATTAATGGTATTTGGAAAACCTTGGGCTTGACCATGGGGTTTTTAACATGTTATTGGAAACATGTGACTCCTGATATAATATTTTAATGCTCAATATTAATCAATAATGATAACATCATTATTACATCATTATGATATGATCAAACACAACAAAAACATAAAATTTTATTTCTAATATTTAACTAAAATTAAAATATCTCAAAAAATCCGAAAAAAACACCCTAATAAATTTTCTATGTAGAATTATAAAAATGAATATAATTTTATTAAAATATATTTCTAAATATGAGAATATTTTTTTTTAAATCAAAATTTAATCCCAAGAAAAACTTTTTTAAAACTATAACTCATTTTATATCTCTTGGAAATATTAATCAAGATCCCATTATATTATTACATTATGAATATAAAATAATAAGAATATTTACTATACATAAGTTTAATTTTACTATTCATATATGGTATTTCACTATTCAACAAAAAAACAAGTTGGTTTTATCAGACTTAAAAAAAAACTCATCACAACCTTTGTTGTCTATTTTTTGAAATTCAAATCACATAAGTAGAAAAATCATGTTTAACAGCTTGTTTATAACTATCTACTTAAGAAATTGTTTAATTATTACAGAATCAATGTTAAATAAAATTATATTATATTTTAAAACCATGGGGTTCCATAAAAAATAGTTATAAATTTTTATTATAGTTGAGGTATTTGGTAATACTATTTATTGAAACAAAGTGTGGTTCTTTTGATTTTTCATGAAAATGAGCAGACATACACACCCTAAACATAATGTTAAGTCAGTTAAAATGTATAGATAGAATACTTCTAATCAAACCTAGGTAACTGGTTTGATCCACTAATTTCATAGAATTATCAAGATTCAAATTTCATATAGCAGTATAACTACTCTATGTTTAATTGAAATTATAATGTTTTAAAATTTCATTAAGATATTTACATTTATTTAAAATAATTCCTACATTATTTTAATTAATCTAAAAACCATGAATGTATTTCATTTCCCCAATTAAAATCATTTCAAATTCATTCTAAATCATTTATAATAAATTATTATGTAAATAAATTATAAAACATCAAGAAATAATATCATCGTCATTAATTTGAACAAAATAACATCTTTTGATTTTTTGTTAAATTTGGTAGAATAGGCATTAGATTTTTAAAATATGTTTAAAATGATAAATGACATGATCCTGCTATATGAATATCTTGGTCCCTGTTTTTAATCATAAAATTATTTTGTTAATTTGATAACAAAACATGTAAAATGAGGTTTTTGAAATATATGTGTTGTTAAAAAACATCCTCATCTATATTCCCTATTAATAATTCTCTTTTGACACCGATTTTATATAATTTCTAATCTAGTTGTGATGACTAGGTTAGAATTATTATAATAGATTCATATCTGTATAAAGGAAAAATGTTCTCTTCATACTCTATAACCATTTATTCACTATACCCTTGTGAAGTTAACGTAGCCTAACTTCATACAATTGTACAAGATAAATTAAACAAATTCCTAAACACTAATTTATTACCTCAATTCGAGGTGTCATTTGGTCAATCATGAAGTCCCCAAAAATTAGTTTATTTATATTTTTTATGTTCTTCATATTTAGGCATTACCCAGATTTCATAATTTATATCATAATTGATGTTCTTAGGTTGAACTCATGATAAGAGATCTTGATGATCAAACTACTCTCATATATATGTTATAGTTTATGCAACAATATCATGGTCTCCAACAACAAAATATATGGATTGGTATTTAAGAGTAACAAAATCTATAGTAATGGAATGGTTGGTCATCTCATAGTGCTATATTGGTTCGGGTTCATGTTTTGGATGTTTCTCGAAATTGGATTATGTTTTTTATTTTTTTCCAGAAGAATCCAAAGGTTTGTAATTTATTATCATAGTAGATAAATCATCCTCAATGTTTTCTACTGTTGTTTGGGGATCACTTGGATCCTTCTCATAAAATTTTATATGATGTGACTCTTTTATAGTATCCATTATTCTACTAAAAAGACTATATGATTTACTGGATTTGGAATAACCCATGAATATACCTTCATCAATTTTTAGGAAAACATTTCAAGATTGTCCTTATTTGTAAAATAAGGACATTTAAACAAAAAACTATAATTTAACTATCCATGGGATTTATACTGTTCCAAATATCATAAGGTTTTTTAGTAATATAGGATTAATTAAAACTCAATCGACTATATATAAATATGTATTCATAGCCTCTTTCAATATTAGATATGTAAGACCTATTCATTAAGCATTGTTTGAGCTGTATAATGAAGTGATCTATTTCTTCATTCTATATCCCAATTCTACCAAGGTGTGTCATATAAACTATTACCTCAAGTCTAACTTCATTAATACATGTTAAAACATCCAACATAATAAATATATATTCATTATAAATATTTTCTACAAAAATAATTTAATATATCATACCACATCTAATTAACAAATAATGTTTTATCGAAATTTTAATATAAATTGTTAAATTAAAATCTAATTTAAGTTTGATAACCTCCTCCTATTTTATGTATGATTTGGTTTGGAAGTTCTAATCCTGGTACTATTATCCATTTTCGACCAACTCCAAAAAATTAATAATTTTATAAATAAAAATTATGTTAATTAATTATAGATATTTATATAGAATCATCCATAATTGATAGAGATATAGTAATGAATTAAACCATTCATGAAGATGGTATGTTGTACATAACAATTAACATTGACAACCCATTTTTTATGGTGGAATTAAATATTGGAAAATAATAAATCACCTATATAGAATCATCATAAAATAATATATTTCATCTATATATTTATCAAATATGTCCCTATTACAATCCTTCTATTTATGAAATTATCTATGACTCACATTGTGTTATGGAAGTTTTATTACCCATGTATGTAGTAACGATGTTTTCAATTTTAAAGGGTTTGTAAGGTAAGAAAGAAGATATGATATTATAATTTAAAAAATTATTATTTCATAAATATTATATATATTCATTAATCTCGTCATAATATTCGTATAGGAAAAATTGTGACAGAAAAATAAGATTATCACTAC
This sequence comes from Viscum album, assembly GCA_963277665.1. Taxonomy (NCBI): domain Eukaryota; kingdom Viridiplantae; phylum Streptophyta; class Magnoliopsida; order Santalales; family Viscaceae; genus Viscum; species Viscum album. Next base: position 1,564,198,817 of record OY728142.1, on the reverse strand, counting down.
GTAGATGTAAAATCCCACATGTATACATGAGTGTAACGCGGATTTATTTTTTTCTTGAAAAAAAGTTGCATATTTGTGGTATCATAGCAGTACAATTTAATAATATTTTTAATTTGAATGATACAATTTATGTCAAAATATACAGATTATTTGGAGGTAATAGAGGATGCATAAATTAATGTGATCGGCTAAGGTGATTACCTCTTCTAAAAATGAAATCCATTATAAGTCCACTAAAATACAATATGGTTGAAATTTTATAAACAAAATAACATCTAGAATGTTTATAATGATGTTGGGGATTATATTGATAGTTTATGGTAGATATATATTGCTAATAATGTCTGAAAAAGTGAGGGGAAGTAGTTCCCTTTAACAATTTTGGTGAGTAGCACAAAATAATTTTCATTGTATTAAAATACTAATAATTAAAAATATTTTGAAATGGATCAAATATAAAGTATATTAATATTTTATAAGTATAATGTCAAAATAAAACCATTAACTACTTTTATGAATGTTGGTAGTTCACTTTATCCTCTATATTTATTCATTAAACCTCTCTCTATTAATCCTAATTTATCCTCAACTTCAGTATATATATTTTTATATTCTTAATTTTCAATATAATAAAAAATAATTGTTTAAAACTTAATTTTTTTTAAATTATTTTTTAATATATGGAATACAATTTATATAAATCCATTCATGTAACTGATAGAATATACTATATAATTAATTATGAAAATTATGGGTTAAATAGTTTTATAAAATAATATTCATAAGAATAAAAAGTAAAAACCAACGTAACATTATTTTTAATGACCGTAAATGAATTATTCTTAGTATAAAAATTATATTTTTACTATTAAATTTGTATTAAAATAATATCGATTTTTATTTTTATATGACAAGAATAGTTTCTAAAAAACTGTATTTTTTTACTATTCACTAAAACCTAAATCTTTTTAGAAATTTCTAAAAAATTCTCTATATGATAATCAAGAAATAAAAAATTCAAAATTGATGTTCTTGTTGAATGATAAATGTTATTAAATTAAATTAAATTATTTAAATAATATTAAAAAAAGGTTTAATGAATCTATTTTTATGAAATTGTTTAAGGAAACATAATGACATAAAAAATTCAGTACGAAGTTTTCAATATATTTGGATTTTATAAATAATTTAAAAAATAATATAAATTATTTTTCATAATAATACCTTAAATTTTATGGTTATTATATAATGGAATAATATACTACATTTTAAATATAATAGTGGTTTCATGTATTGCATTATATCAAGATAAATCAATTTCTTAAAAAATAAATATGTCATAAAAATATTAAGGTGTTACAACTCCAGTGGTTTAAAAATTGATTTCGGTAAATATGTTATATAATGTTTGTGTTTCATCATGAGTGATAAATGGAAAACATTATGGATTTGATTGTTTTTCAGTGGAAAAAAAATGTGATAGGTTACCATCCCTACTATATCAATAATATCAGGGTGTCTAATTTCAACAAGGGTCGTCTTTCTCTTAATTTTGAATCTAAAAATTTTATTCCATGAAAAAATTAATTTGAATAATTTCTATCAAACTTTGATTTCTATATTTTTTCTATTAAAATTTTCATAACACTTATTTATAATCATAGTTTTGATGATTTTTTGATGAATAATTGAAACATATTTCACATTTCTATGATGTGGTCATGTCCCAAAATCATTCATTCTCCAAATTAACCCCATCAAATTATAGTTATAAAAAATATTATATAGAGTGCTTCATTTTGATCAAACAATATTTTTCATGGAAATTTATTATATTATGATAATATTACACAATCATGTTAATGATTCCAACACGAATTAAAATATAAAAATTTAATCTTACCACATCATATAGGTTGTAATTCTTCTCTCAGAATAACCAACTATTTGATGATGATATAATGTATTAAAACTTAACTCTGTATCCATATCAAGGTGATTACTTTCATAAACAATTATAGTATAAATCATATCAGTGTTATATACAATGGTATTTTATACTTCATTAAAACTATAAAATATCCTTAATGTATATCTTTTCTAGATAATCTTGGGTGAAATTGTCTTTAATATCAATTAAACGATTTGTCTAAGTTAAGAGATAAACTATGGAAAAAAATTAATAATGGAATTTAGATGTTTTCTAGAGTCTGATGATGAAATCCATTGTGGAATATTCTAATTCCTATTCTAGTATTGTTTATTGTGTCAACATCCCCATATAATTATTTTCCATATTATTATCTCGTTGATATACTAATAACCGAGATACATATTCTAAAATGTCACTCAGTTTATTTCCCTAAAAGAAACACACATTCATATCTCTATAAATATTCATAATTTCTTTGTGAATACAAACTTATGTGTTTTGATATTTGTAACACATCACGATTCAATTAAATACATTTTTTTTATTAATTTATTCATTTCAATATTCTTTATTTAGTTCAACACTGAATATAGCATATATTACATGGAAGAACTATGTCTCTATTGTGTTTCAGGAAACCCCATGTTAATATTGATCTACAAGAAACTCAAAGATTATCTTTCATTACACTTTTTTATCCTCTTTTACACAAAATATCATGTTCATTTGATATCATGTGTTACATGCTTAGAAGATTTTTACCAAACTATAATATACTATTAATTGTTTTTTAAAAATATTAAAATAGTTTTCGCATATTCATTAGAATTGATGTCTCAAATATAAATGATTTATTTTTGAAATTTTTGGATAAATAATTATTTAAAATTAATCCTTTTTTATCTATTAGTTTTGAATTAATGTCAGAGCCCTTTGAAAATAATGAAATTCCATTTCTAAGAATACTATTTTTCAATCCACAAAATCATGTTATACGAATAAAATAAAAATAATTTTGAGACTTTTTTCAATAATATATATATATTATATATTTTAGGAAGTATTTTTACACATATCCAAACTATTTATTGGCATAATATAAGAATACATCAAATTTTATGTATAACATGTTCTATTTTTTCTCTGTGTGAAAAATACCACATTTTATGGGAACAAATAATTGAAATATAATTTTGAAATACATTTTCAAATTTCATTTGAAAAAATAAAATAAATTTTATGAATCATAAAATAAAAAATTACTTTTGGTTAATTTTTTGTACTTTTATGAGAAGTTTCATTTTTTGATGAATCGTGAAAAATGCCGAATTTTAATTGAAAACTACATTTACATAAAAAACAATTATACAGTTAGGTTTTATGAAAAAATGGATTAAATGTTTATTTTTATCAATTATACATATATTAATACAATTTATATCATTTAAATCGATTTCAAATAGAAATTTTATATAAAAACGTTTTAAACGATAGAAAATTTTCACATTAAAAACAAGTTTTCTCACCCCGTCTGTCGGATAAAATTTAATTTATTTCATCCTTATCTAATTTCAGAATATGAAAAAATGGATTTTTTATTTTTATTTATCATAATTTATATTTTATATTAACTTCAAACTAGTTTTTGACCAAGAAAAATAGTGAATGTAATTACAAATAATTGTAGTGATTGAGGTAAAAATGAGTTTTCTTATAAGTTAACCATTAAAATAATTTGATATTAAAATATAAAATTGTGTAAAAAAATAATGCAAATATTAGGACCATATGATCACCTATATAGGAAAAGTAGAATTATTTTGGGAATACATTGAAAGGGAGACACCCCCCCCCCCCAATAGCGTTTAACATTCTATACCCACACAAGTACAACTTCTCCTCCATTACCAAAGGTAACTCACCACTCCCACTAAATTCCAAATCTCAAGACATTTTTATATTCATAATGCTTCCAAAATATTCTCAAAAATACATTACACTCATCCTAGAATCATAAAATTTGAAAAAAAATCGTTCCAAGTTAATCCATTGTTGGAAAATAAAATCAAATGTTGAAATAAGAAGAAACATAATTCAACATGAACATTAGTTTTATTTCGTTATCAATTCCTAATTTATTACTACTCCATTATTACATATTAAAATAATTATCCACACTATTATTGATTTATTTTTAGGTTTATACCTATATTTACACACACTTTCATGAAATGGGATACACAATCTCTATTTCTATTTATAGTAGACTACCACATCATGAACTGTTGTCATTCATTCTTCCATTACGACCATTCATGGTTGGTACTGATGATGGAATTACTATTTTAATATAATATTTATGACATTTTGTATTTATTTATTATTTTTATTATAAAATTCATAAATACATTCTTTCTATTCTGTGGGAATACTATAACTTAATTTGTGGACCTGTGGACTAAGAATTCCTTAATGCGATGTGATTTATTCAAACAGTACATGGAATTTTTAAGGGTTATTATATTAAAAAAAGTTCATATATATTAAATAATAAATATTCTGGAATATATATATATACTTATATATATTCATATGTAATCTCAGTTCTTTTTTTCAGTACACAAATAATAATAGAAACAACGTTCATGTTTACAAATAGCCTAATGTCTCCAGAAAATGTATATTTCATTTTATATTTATATAATTTATTTGTTATTATAAATACATATATATTCAATATAGAAGTCATTTTTATCATTTTTTAAGTTTTTCTAAATATTTTAATCATGAAATAATTAATATGACCATTATTAAAAATGTAGAACATCTAAGAAAAACAAAGATATTATTATATAAACTATAACCACAACATTCATTTGATAATAAATGAGAAATATATTGTCCTAATAAAATAACATATGGTATTATATGTAATAAAATTGATATTTGGAAGATTTATAGTAAATATATATTTATATTCTTGAGTTTTAAACAACTTTAAAAAAAGGAAAGTCTTTAGGTAAGAGTTTTCTCATCATACTTTTATTTTTGTGATATATAAGTTATATTCACAACTTACACATGATTTTTATGTATTTACTTCTAAATTAAACATCATATAATAAATTTACTTTATTTAATTGTATAATTATTCTGAACTAATGTTATCCCTTCATGTTACCCATTATTAAAAAGATACTCAAGTTGTAAATGGATTTATAGTCACATTTATATTTCTACAAGACTTATGCCTTATTCACCATTGGTTTTTCTTGTGTGGTTTATTTTATTCTAATGAATTTATTATATTATTATTATACTAAAATTTATTTATATTTTAATATGATTGTATGATCTTTATTTTATGAGTTTTATGGTTCAAACGTTACATAATCATTAATGAAATTTTGTGAGATTTTCCTTCTTTAAGAAACTAGATATATTATGCACCAATATTCTACTACGAGGTGTATATACTACCCATAAAAATATAATATAATTATTATATTTATTATTATAATATTTTATGATTCATGTAGTGTTTTAATTTCATCTAGATTATGATTTTATGTTACCAAAGTTGTAAAAGATTATTACTTCGATCTCATCATTTATAGGGATTATTTATGATTATTCTTCTAATGATGAAATGTTATTATCCATAGCTGAAGAAGTCTCAATATATTTCATCTCATATTTTTATTAATTATATCTTCATGTAATAGTACAATTTTTTTCCAATATTCGGTACTTAAGATAATTAAGAATGTGTTTTTATGAAAATAGTACTTTATTTATCTCTTCCATCGGAAATCATTTTTATTCAAACACCATGTTTCATAAAAATGTTTTTAATGATATTGAATGATAAATTTCAGTGAAAAAGATATTTAATGTTTTTTATGTTTTAAAAATGATTTTTTAAAAGGCTTCTAAGTATCCTTTATATGCTTTCATTTATATTTTCAACGAAAATGTTTTGAGTATGTTTTCATTCCTTATATATATATTATCAATGTTATTTTCATTAAATTTTTTTTCAAAATTGTTACTATTTTAAAAAGATATTTTACATTGGGAATTTTTATCTTCTTCAAGAAGTGTTTATAATGAATTTTGAAGATTATTTCATAATATTTCAATGATTTTTTAAAAGAAAATTAATTTGAAAATTTCTATGTTTTATCAATGAAATTATATTTTACATATAAAATAATCCAAGTAATCTTTTAAAATCACTCTCTATATAATATAAATAACTTTGGTAAATTTGATTCTTTTATATGGATATGATCCCTGGATATCATTCATATTCATTCTTGGAATATATTATTATTTAGTAGCATGATTTTTATGGAACCTGTTTGATTTCCACATATAATACAAGTTTAAAAGGATACTTATAAAACTAGTTTATGATAATTGATGTAAAAATGTTTGAAAAGTTATTTAAATGAAAACGGTTTCATTACGATGAGTTTATCATGATTAAAAAATCTATATTTTTTATACTTATATGGAAGACCATTGTACATTATTCATATTATAATTTAAGGATGTTGCTTATATGAAGTGTTTTCGAAGATATAATCTGGTAAGTTTGTTACATATTATAATATAGGGTGGACCATATAGCACCACCTAATCCCATTACAACATATACGTTGTGGTGGCCCATATATGGAATGTAATCATATTACATCTTATAAGACGGGGTCTCACAAATAGTGAAGATTAAGCCTTTTATAAATTATATAATGGGGTGGACATGATGGAACCTGGTAAGCCCATGATAGCATAAGATATTGTTGGGACCTATACCCCCTTCAATTAATTGGATAATGATTTATATATCCCAAGAAAATGATTAAAACCTTTATAAGGGCTTGAGCCACTAAGGGAAAATGGTATAACTTGATTCCTTGTAAGGAAATGGTTGTAATTAGTGATGTTGGTTTGTTCGGACTAGTAGTTGTTCCCCAATAAGGTTTACTAACACATTTTAGAATCTGATTTTCATTATAAGTAATTTCTATATATGTTTCTCTATAGTACATAAGTTTACTTATTATGCAATATTTATTCACTCACAACTCATGTACATTGATTTATTTATTAATCATTTATAAAGACATACTGCTATTTTTTCGATGACCCTTTATTGTGATTATTGATGTGAAGGGTTTCATATTATAATGTTATAATCATGTTACCATACCCTAATTCTTAGGTTATTCTTACATATATTCCTATTTTTACCTTAATTAGCATCTTATCTCACATATTTACTTATTCTCTCTCCCCGGGTTATGAATAATGGTCCTATGTATGAGTACAAAAGGGGAAGATCAATATGGAATATGTTTAATACCATTCACCCAAATATAAGTTTATTTTTCCACGATTCCAAATATAGAAAATATTATTATCCTTGTGCATGTAATTATGTAATATGAAGAATATTTATCTAATATGATGTCATATCCATGTTTGTTATGACTTGGTCAATATAGTTGGTATTAATGGAACTGTTTAGTGTTCCTTTTCAAACATGAATGGAAAAATGTAGTGAGATATCTATGTATTTTTTAAGGATATGTATAGTGATTACACTATTGATAAGACTAATGTTTCATTGCTTTTGAAGAATGTGTCATCATTTAGGTATCATGTAACTGATTTTTCATGAAAATGTGGGTTTGTACTATGATAAGTATTTCTTATGCAATGATTTTTTATCATAGTTTATAGGAGGAACTAGAAGGATCTAGGATAACATTAAAATTTTAAATGTGGAATGTATGATAATTATTGAACTTGGTTTCCTATGTTGAATTCTCATGAACTATATTATGAAGGGGGCATATGTATTTACTATAATTTTAAGGATAAAGAGACCATGAAATAGTTGTGTAATTAATGGGATGTTTTAATAATATTTTATTCATTAAATTTATGAATCATGATGATATTTATATTTTGGAATATTATAAAATTATTCATATTTCATATTATAGGATTGGGGTATTCATGTATTTTTTGATGATTCTTATGTGATGGTTTAATAATAAAGAAGAATGATTGAAGTGAAAGTTTATTGGAATTTTAAAAAATGTTATATGAATCATGAAGTATAGGTTCACGAGGAATTTTAAAATATATTTTGAATTATGTTGATGATTTAAAAATATGATTTTTTGGAAGTTTTATGTTGTTATAAAGGGAGGATAAACCATAATGCTTTCTGAATGATGAGAAAATTTCCATTTTCTTGTATAATGTATTTATTTATTTGGATTATATATTATAGATTTTATATAAGACCTCATTACTGATAAATGATTTTTTGAAAATGTGTTTTTTTCTACCATGGGTAGTGTTTAATGTTTTTTTTGTATTTAAGTAATGTCGTTTGGAGTGAGTATCCCATGAGGGGGTCAAATTGAGCAACAATAATATTTTCTATAAAAAAAGATTAAATAAAATCCTATATATAGTTAAAATGGAACAGTCCAACTAGGAACCAAAACATGTAGTGGTTGTACAAAAATGATGTTGTCCAGGTCACACAATGACCACTTTAAAAATATTTATGGGAATTAAACAAATAATGTCAAAATATGATCTCTTCTTGAACACGAGGGAAAATAGATCTGATGATATCTTGAGAAGATTTCACTTATCTTCCTAATATTGGGTAGTATTTTATATGGATTAAATACTTATGGTAAACTGTACTACTCATAATGTAATTCAAATATGGAGAAAGAGAAAAAAATTATATAAATAATCATTCTCAGTATTTTTATATAAAATATATATTGTGATATTTTGAGAGTATATTGATCTAAATCTCTAGTCTTGTTTTAGAAGCTATGAGCAGATAAATGTTTCTTGAACTCTTTTATTTTTCTATTAATAAGTATTTGGTTGTTTTTAAAAAATAATACCCCTCATTAATATTTAATAAAGAGTCCATGTGTAATATATCTGAAAAAACACTCTTTATGTGTTCATGTATTTGTATTATTATGTCTATATTTTCATACTCTACATTTATGTAGGTATAAGTGAGACAACCCATTCATTTATCATCAACTTACATGAGTAACCCTGTGAAATGTACTCATCATGATATCATGAATCCTCATTTTTAGGGTTAACACATTAATTAATTAATCTCTACAACAGTTTAACAATTATCATTAAAATAAGTTCTATCATTAAATTTCATAATAAATATATATTAAAATCAAAATTATCTAAATATATGTTGTGAGTCTTCCCACATATCAAGAAAGTCTCTATTATAAGGCCCCAGCCTTAAACCTTACTTAATATTGAGTTATTACAAGACTACACATTGAGGATCTTTTCGGGTTTAGAGTTTTAGAGAATTAGATCACAAAACATGCATTACAATCCACATATAAACAAAGTGGTTACATAAAGATAATATTCTTCTTTCCCATCAATGGAAACATATTTAAAATAAAACATGGATTCTTTCTTGACACTTCCTTGACACTATCATCATATCATGTACCTTTTCCTTGACCTGTGAAAAACATTTCAAAAAACATGGGATGAGCATAAAAAGCTCAGTAAGGGATATAAAAATATGGAAAGGAAACATGGGTACATATATACATAAGAATGAAATCATACTTTACCCATAAAACATAAGCACGTTAACATACCTCATCAAATCATGAATAAATCATATAAATCATAAGACATAAAGGTAACTTGAGACATTCATAACATTCTTACGTAGGGAGTAACCCTCTTGGTTACGTTTGGAATACCCATCACAGTATATTCCCTAAATATCATCAGAGAAACCTTAATGTTTCACTCCTTCGCATTACCCAATGCATTGGAGAGCTATATCGGGCTCACCCACCCTTAGTTTATCATGGATCCACCCGTCTTCATAATAATTCCCAAGAACCTCAACATAATCGTATCACATAATACATGCATAAAGGAAACATAACATATCCACCATTCAATCACAAGATATCAATACAACACATTTATATTAAAACATTATTATAACCATTTTCATTAACAAAATAAAAGAAAAGTAAAACAAGGTATTTATTTTTCTTTTAAAAAAGGTATGGCTTGTAGAGGAAGTCGAAACTCAAATAATGGTCACGGCGGTAGAGAAGTCATTGTCGCCGCATACGTACGAAAAAAACATTCCCTTTTGTCATTTAGTAAATGCTTCATATAAAAAAAGATTCCTTTTAAATAAACGTAAAAGTCAAAGGGGTTTATACACCATATAAAAGAAAGTTGTGTATAAAACAAAATATGCCTCAATGAAAGGAGATTGAGATGAAGTCCCATACCTCGGGTCCGACATGACACGATCGTTCTTTAATCTCCTGAATAATAAAATTGAGTTAATTTATACTTGTTTAAGAACCTTTTTCAAGTTAATTATTCCTTTTATATCACTTATTTCCATTTCATGAACACTATGTAATTATTCAAGTTAATAACGGTCGTTTTAACGATCATTGGTACTTGAGTCAAAAATAATCCCTTTATAATTACAAGTTGTTCATGTATCCATTATATCCAGAATGGTATTCAAGATGTAGATATCATATATATCATATATGTCCAGTACATGCATGCATTTATTATATTACATAACATTTAGAGGTAATAAATGAAATGCACCGTTCATGGAGACGGTAAGCCGTACGTACGCATGAACGCTAATTTCATTTCTATTTCGTATTTTATAGAATGGAATCATAATTATATAAAGGTATATTATAATTCCAGTATAATATCATATATAATACCATAGTTCCATCCTTTATACGTCCCATATATGGTATTTAACGAATCAAATCACTTTGAGGGGGCGGTAGTCCGCACCTCCTTAAATGAAGATATCGCGTTTACCCATGATGGAAACCAAAAAGGTATGCCCAAAATGAAAAATACATAATCTTAAGGAAAACATAAACATATTATATATCATATATAAATACAGTGACATCTTAATTTCCACCTTTTAAGGTGTTAAAAGAATGTTGAATATTCATCGTTTCGGGAGGCATAAATTCACCATCCATGGAAACAGTATGTCCTTTAACCATTAGATGTATGTGTGTGTAAGTGTAGCTCGAATAATTCTTATAAAAACATCCTAGTATAATGAAGATACTTTAGTTGTTACAAAATAAATGAATAAAAAGAGTTTAGGGGGTTGGAGAAGAAAAATAAAACAAAAGGACTCAAGTGAAGACATTACCTTAAAATCGGGTAACTCCCTTTGGTTTGAGCTCAAAGGCTTATTTGGGAAGACTTCTGCCCAATGTGAGGCTTCAAGGAGTAAGATAGGGATGTTAAGAGACAAAATAGGCAGGGGTTGGCAGAGCCAAAGGATTTGGGAGTGTGGGTAATGAAGTAGAGGTGGGGGCCTTCTATAAGAGGAGAGGAGGGGCACTCTTTCAAAGTAAAGAAATGTTACCTTATTTGAAAATGATTTTCGGATTCAAAAGGTCCCACATTGATATAATTCGAGGGTAAGATGATAAGGGTTAGAAATCCACCCATCCAATAGGTTTTGGACAAGTGTAGGTCATAGATTTTACATTATCATTTCATTTTATTTAAATCCTTTATTAATGAGGTAATTGCTGCATCATCATGATGTCAAAAATAATTTAATTTATTTAAAGTCTAAAAATTATGAAAAAAAACTATGATGTAGAAAATATCATTAAATTTCTAATGAATATTTATATTCTAAAATATCATTTATGTAGACAAAATTAAAAATATTTTACTTAGGTGATACATTCTTTGTCACATTTAACATTCTTTAAAAATAAAAAGATAAAAAGTCACTTTCTCACAAAAGTGATTCCATGGGGCCCCCAAGAATGGCACAAGGCATCCCATTGTCGGCCATGAGACAACCAATAGCCTTAGGACACATTTTGTGGTCTTTTTGTATTATTATGATATCATTTTATTATCTATAACTACCAGATTACTCATTAATCAAGATAATTAAAGATAATTACCATCGTTACTATTCATAATGTCCAAAAATAAAAGTCCTAATAACATAATTTTTACCTTATGATTCAATATATTTAATCCATTTTACCAAATTCCAAAAACATAAATTGCAATAATTGATTTAAAAATAATTCTCATTGTCAAAACAAATAGCGGGTTTTTTTGAAACAATATATATGAAAAGTTTGGCATTAGTTTATGACCAATTCCAAAGTGAAATTAATCCTAATGACCACCATTGGATTAAATGGTAAAAATATATTCAGATTAAACTTTAAGACCAATTAAAAGGATAATCTCACCATATAATTAAATTAAATGAAAAACTAGTTTTGATGTAAAATGCAGTATTTTTTCACTATTCATTAAAAAAATGAACATTGTCAGAAAAATACCAAAAATTTATCCAATTTAAATTTCAATGTCCCAATCATAATGAATATGTTGATTTTGACAAATATATCTTATAAAATTGTCAAAAGATAGATTTAAAAATTGTTTTCCATCAAAAGGCAGTAAAACAATCTTTTAAAAATATCAGTGTATTCCAGGCTTAATATTGGATTTATTTTCATTTTAAGCCTCTAAAACACTATCTAATTCATTAATAGACATAGATAAGAATATATATTATTCATTAAATACTTGGGATGTTACATCCCCCCCCCTTTAGAAAATTGCGTCCCTACAATTTATTTACCTATCGAATAAATGAGGGTACTTATCCCTCATTGCATTTTCAGATTCCCAGGTCGCCTCTTCCATCATGTGGTTTTTCCACAAAACCGTTACCTGATTAATAACATTATTTCGTAACACTTTCTCCCTGTGGTCAAGAATCTGGACTGGTTGTTCCTCATAAGATAGGTTCTCTTCCATCTGAACTACCTCTGGACTCAAACAATGAGATGGATCTGGAAAATACTTTCTCAACATCGAAACGTGAAAAACATTGTGTACCTAAGACAAACTCGGAGGTAAAGCCACCCGGTATGCAACTAATCCAACTCTCTCCATGATTTCATATGGTCCAGTGAACCTTGGACTCAGCTTTCCTTTCTTACCAAATCGCATCACACTTTTCCATGGTGAGACTTTGAGAAAAACATGATCACCTACCTCAAAAGACAGATCTTTCCTCCTGTTGTCTACATAACGCTTATGCCTACTCTGAGCTATTCTCATGTGTTTCTGAATCAGCTGAAGTATTTCTGCCATCTATTCTACCAATTCTGGTCCCATCAACTTCCTTTCACCCACTTCATCCCAGAAAGTTGGAGTTCGACACTGCTTTACATATAACGCCTCAAATGGTGCCATCTGTATACTAGAATGAAAACTGTTATTATATGAAAATTCAACCAAAGAATGATTTTGGTCCCAACTTCCCTGATAATCCATCGAACAAGCACATAGCATAACTTCCAATGTCTGAACTGTTCGTTCTGACTGCCCATCTGATTGAGGATGAAAAGCTGTACTAAAATTTAATTCATACCCAATGACTTCTGAAGGCCTTTCCAAAAGTTAGATGTGAACCTGGGATCACGATCAGATACAATAGAGAGGGGAACTCCATGTAACCTGACTATCTCTTTAAGATACAAATGGGAAAGTTGATCTAGGGAAAAATTATCTCTTATAGCAAGGAAATGAGCAGATATAGTCAAGCGATCGACAATAACCCAGATTGCATTATTACCTCGAGATGTCTTCGGTAATCCCGCAACAAAGTCCATGTATATATTCTCCAATTTCCACTCTGGCACTGGTAAAGGCTGAAGCATCCCTTTCGGTAACTTCCGCTCTGCTTTAATCTGTTGACATGTCAAACACATCATAGTAAAATCAGCAATTTCATTTTTCATTCCATCCCACCGGTAATACTCCCGCAGATCTCTGTACATCTTAGTACTGCTAGGATGAACTGAAAATGGAGAACTATGAGCTTCACATAACAACTCTCTCTTCAACTGTGAATCACAAGGCACACAGAATCTCTTCCCAAATCTCAAAACGTAATCATTATCAATGTTGAATTCAGGCAACTTAGCTTTCTGAACCAGCTCTACCTTTTTCTGCAACTCACTGTCTTGCTTCTGTGCTTGCTTGATTCTATCTGATAGAGATGATCTCACTGATACCTGAAATAAAATAGAAGGACATCCTGCACCAAAAACTTCGATTCCAAAGTCGATCAAATACTTAACCAAATGATCATGTTCCAAATGAAAAATTGCTAATGAAGCATTACTTTTGCGACTCAAAGCATCAGCCACTTTATTTTCTTTTCCCGGATGGTAATGAATTGTACAATCATAATCCTTGATTAATTACATCCATCTCCTCTGTCTCAGGTTTAACAATTTCTGAGTGAATATATACTTAAAACTTTTGTGATCAGTATATATTTCACATTTTACTCCATACAAATGATGCCTCCAAAATTTTAAAGCGAAAACAACAGCAGCTAATTCCAAATCATGTGTAGGGTAATTTATCTCATGAGTTTTCAACTGTCGTGAAGCATAAGCAATTACCTGATCATTCTTCATTAGGACACAAGAATGTCCTTTCAATGAAGCATCACTGTATATAACAAACTCACCATTCCTGGAAGGTAGTGCCAAAACTGGAGCATTCACCAATCTTTTTTTCAATTCCTAAAAACAATCATCACATTATTTTTTCCAGATAAACTTAACACCCTTCCGAGTTAGCTTAAACGTTGGACTAGATAACTGTGAAAAATTTCTAACAAACCTTCGGTAATAGCCTTCCAAACCATGGAAGCTACGAATCTTAGTTACATTTGTGGGTCTTGGCCAGTCTTCCACAACTTTTGTTTTTGCAGGATCAACAGTTATCCCATCTATAGAAACAATGTGACCAAGGAAAGAAATTTGTTGCAACCAAAACTCACAATTGCTGATTTTTACATACAATTTATTTTCTTTTAAGGTTTGCAAGATAACCCTTAAATGTCTTTCATGCTCCTCTTTACTTTTAGAAAACGCCAAAATATCATCAATGAAAACCACCACAATCTTATCTAAGAACTCATGGAAAATTCTATTCATTAAGTCCATGAATATAGAAGGTGAATTGGTTAGCCCAAAAGGCATTACTACAAATTCATAATGGCCATATCTTGTACGGAATGCGGTCTTCGGAACATCTGCTTCCTTTACCTTAAGCTGATGGTACCCCGATCTCAAGTCAATCATTGAAAAATACTGAGCTCCCTAGAGATGATCAAACAAATCATCGATATGAGGAAAAGGATATTTGTTCTTAACGGTGATGTTATTCAAGGATCTATAATAAATGCAAAGTCTCATTGAACCATCTTTCTTTTTAACAAATAAAATAGGAGCACCCCATGGTGATGGCTAGGTCGAATGAAACCTTTCTCTAATAACTCTTGCAATTGCTCCTTCAACTCTAAAAGTTCAATTTGAGCCATTTGATAAGTGGGTTTTGAAATTGTCTTAGACTATAAGGCCCTATCCTTAAACCTTACTTAATCTTGAGTTATTACAAGATTACACATTGATGATCTTTTCGGGTTTAGAGTTTTAGAGAATTAGATCATAAAACATGCATTAGATTCCATATATAAACAAATTGGTTACATAAAGATAGTATTCTTCTTTCCCATCAATGGAAACATATTTAAAATAAAACATGGATTCTTTCTTGACACTTCCTTGACACTATCCTCATATCATGTACCTTTCCCTTGAACTGTGAAAAACATTTCAAAAAACATGGGATCAGCATAAAAATCTCAGTAAGGGATATAAAAATATAGAAAGGAAACATGGGTACATATATACATAAGAATGAAATCATACATTACCCATAAAACACAAGCACTTTCACATACCTTATCAAATCGTGAATAAATCATAGAAATCATAAGACATAAAGGTAACATGAGGCATTCATAACATTCTTACGTAGGGAGTAACCCTCTTGGTTATGTTTGGAATACCAAGCATAGTATATTCCCTAAATCTCTTCGTATAAACCTTAATGTTTCACTCCTTCGCGTTACCCAATGCATTGGAGAGCTATATTGGGCTCACCCGCCGTTAGTTTATCACGGAACGACCCGTCATCATAATAATGCCCAAGAACCTCAACATAATCGTATCACATTAAACATGCATAAAGGAAACATAACATTTCCACCTTTCAATCACAAGATATCAATACAAAACATTGATATAAAGAAATTATTAAAACCATTTTCAATACCAAAATAAATGAAAAGTAAAACATGGTATTTTTTTTATTTTTAAAAAAAGGTAAGGCTTGTAGAGGAAACCGAAACTCAAATAATGGTTACGGCGGCGCAGAAGTTTCTGTCGCCGCATACGTACGAAAAAAACATTCACTTTTGTCATTTAGTAAATGCTTCGTATAAAAAAATATTCCTTTTGAATAAACGTAAACTTCAAAAGGATTTATACACCATATAAAAGAAGGTTGTGTATAAAACAAAATATGCCTCAATGAAAGGAGATTGAGACGAAGTCCCATACCTCAGGTCTGACTTGACTCGGTCGTTCTTTAATCTCCTAAATAATAAACTTCAGTTAATTTATACTTGTTTAAGAACCTTTTTCAAGTTCATTATTCCTTTTATATCACTTATTTCCTTGTTATGAACACTATGTAATTAATCAAGTTAATAACGGCCGTTTTAACGATCATTGGTACTTGAGTCAAAAATAAACCCTTTATAATTACAAGTTGTTCATGTATACATTATATCCATAATTGTATTCATGATGTAGATATCATATATATCATATATATCCAGTACATTCATGCATTTATAATATTACATAACATTTATAGGTAAGAAATGAAATGCACCGTTCATGGAGATGGTAAGCCTTACGTACACATGAACACTACTTTCATTTATATTTCGTATTTTATATAATGGAATCATAATGATATAAAGGTATATTATAATTCCAGTATAATATAATATATAATATCATAGTTCCATCCTTTATACATCCCACATATGGTATTTAACGAATCAAATCACTTTGAGGGGGCGGTAGTCTGCACTTCCTTAAATGAAGATATCGCGTTTACCCATAATGGAAACCATAAAGGTATGCCCAAAATGAAAAATACAGAATATTAAGGAATAAATAAACATATTATATATCATATATAAATATAGTGACATCTTAATGGATACCTTTGAAGGTGTTAAATGAATGTGGAACCATCATCGTTTTGGGAGGCATAAATTCACCATCCATGGAAATAGTATTTCCTTTAACCATTAGATGTAGGTGTGTGTAAGTGTAGATAGAATCATTCTTATAAAAACATCCTAGTATATTGGAGATACTGGAGTTGTTACAAAATAAATTAATAAAAAGAGGTTAGGGGGCTGGAGATGAAAAATAAAACAAAAGGACTCAAGTGAAAACATTACCTTAAAATCGGCTAACTCCCTTTGGATTGAGCTCAAAGGCTTCCTTGGGTAGACTTCTGCCCAAAGTGAGGCTTTGAGTAGTAAGAGAGGGAAGCGGAGAGACAAAATGTGTAGGGTTTTTCATAGACAAAGGCTTTAGGAGTGTGGGTAATGAGGTAGAGGTGGGGGCCTTTTATAAGAGGATAGGAGGGGCACTCTTGGAAAGTAAAGAAATGTTACTTTATTTGAAAATGCTTTTCGGATTCATAAGGTCCCGCATTGATATAATTCGAGGGTAAAGTGATAAGGCTTTGAAATACACACATACAATAGGTTTTGGAAAAGTTTAGGTCATAGATTTTACATTATCATTTCATTTTATTTAAATCCTTTATTAATGAGGTAATCGCTGCATCATCATGATGTCATAAATAATTTAATTTATTTAAAGTCTAAAAACTATGAAAAAAAATCTATGATGTAGGAAATCTTTTTAGATTTCTAATGGATATTTATATTCCAAAATATCATTTATTTAGACAAAATTAAAAATATTTTACTTAGGTGATACATTCTTTTTCACATTTAACATTCTTTAAAAATAAAAAGACAAAAAGTCACTTTCTCACAAAAGTGATTCCATGGACCCCCCAAGATTGGAAAAAGGCATCCCATGGTCGCCCATGACACAACCAGTAGCCTTAGGTTACATGTTGTGGTCTTTTTGTATTATTATGATATCATTTTATTATCTTTAACTACCCGATTACTCATTAATCAAGAAAATTAAAGATAATTACCATCGTTACTATTCATAATGTCCAAAAAATAAAAGAGTATTAATTACATAATTTGGACCTTCTGATTAAAAATATGTAATCCATTTTACCAAATTCCAAACACATAAATTGCAATAATTGATTTAAAAATAATTCCCGTTGTCAAAACAAATAGCGGGTTTTTTTTGAAACAATATCTTCGAAAAGTTTGGCATTAGTTTATGACCAATTCCAAAGTGAAATTAATCCTAATGACCACCATTGGATTAAATAGTAAAAATATATTCAGATTACACTTTAAGACCAATTAAAAGTATAATCTAACATATAATTAAATTAAATGAAAAAGCAGTCTTGATGTAAAATGCAGTATTTTTTCACTATTCATTAAAAAAATGAACATTGTCAGAAAAATAACAAAAATTTATCCAATGTAAATTTCAATGTCCCAATCATAATGAATATGTTTATTTTGACAAATATATCTTATAAAATTGTCATAAGATAGATTTAAAAATTGTTTTCCATCAAAAGGCAGTAAAACTATATTTTAAAAATATTAGTGTATTTCATGCTTAAGATTGGATTTATTTTCATTTTAAGCCTCTAAAACACTATATAATTAATTAATATACATAGATAAAAATATCAATTATTCATTTATTACTTGGGATGTTACATCTATTATTGACTTGAGATGACAGTTAGTTAGGATGGTGGTCAGTCATTGCAATGATGATAATTCCAGGTGGTGGTTCTATCCAATGAATTTCCAAATTTCAATTCTATAATTATGTAATATAAAAAATTTAACATTCTTTGTAATTATGTAATATATACACTTTTCCAACTATTTATTTTAGTAGTTACTCATCCTTAAAGGTGGTTATTTTCCACACATAGTCAAATTAATGTTTATATGGTGAATCATATTTTTGTTCTGAGTATTTCCCATACATTTCCAAAAAACCATTTTGATGATGAGACATTTCTATCATTTGGTGATTCTAGTACATATCAAAATTTTTATACTACCGGTGAGTTTTCCCCAATGGTGAGTCATTTGAAGTGGTGTATCCACCTCAACATTGATTATTTATTATAAATAAAAATTATTCTTTACAATATAATGTATAATGTAAAATGAAAACATAAAACATAAAACTCATTAATATTATAATAAACATGATTTTTTGTCAATAAAACACAGGTTCCGACAATATCCTCATTTTAATGGTAATAAATCATACAATTCAATACAATGTGGCATAAATGATAAATATCAAAGGCAATGAATATAAAAAATGTATCTTTGGAAACTATATATGATAAAAAAATCAAAAATCAAATGAATAACATTATGGTATCAATGATATCAAAATAATACATTTAAATAAATAATTAACATTGGTTCTTATCCTGTTTTTGGATTATAAAAAAGAATTAAATAAAATATGAAATCAAATAAAATAGAATATGAATATCAAGATGATTTCAATTAATAATGTCAAAGAAAGGGAAAAAATTTCTACATAAAGGTTACAAAAAAACAATTCCAATCAATGATGCATGGCCTAATCATAAACGATACGTAGGATTTGTGGATGGAATTAAAGGATTCATTTACATACCACTCTATGAAGAAGATGGCCTAACATCTGAACCTTAAGTAGCTATAGGAATGACTATAGTGTCAGCAGTTAGATAATGTGTATCTCTAATGATGATTTTTCATAGGTGATTAATTTATCCTTTATGAAAGACAGGGAAATACTGGAAACTATCTAGGATGGGTACTCAAGGATCTCTAGTGAAACCTACCTTGAAAAAATATATATCCAAATAAGAATGGGTCATATGATCTACAATAAGAATATCATCATGTTCCACACCTGTAAATATGGAAACATGAAAAAAATATTTCATCATATTGATGATTTCCATAATTTTTTCCTCCTCTCTCCATTAAACTAAACATATATTTTGTATCATCAATAAAATGATTAAGCATAGTGGTCATAAACATTAATTAATTATCTTTATCTCAAATTTCATGACTGAATGGTTACATCCATAGGTTCACTAAAAGGTACATTAAATGAAGATTTAGATAATGTTTAGTGTATATCTTTGATATATGAAACTTTATTGTAGTAGTGACGGTTTCATTATCATATTTAATTTTCTTTAGGTAATCCATAAGAATTATCTTCACATTAAACTATTTCACTTTACTTTCTCAATCATTCCTAAGATATGTAAGATTCATCACCTAAGTTACGTCTATGATATTCTATCACAATGAAATTCTAACAAATAAAAATAAAAAATTGAAGGTGCATTGTAACTAAAATCCATAGATGTAAGGATCTATAGACACTCTATAATGTCTTCCATGGACTTATTAATGTAATACTTTATTTGATAAAGGTGGGGTTTGAAGGATTCAAAATCATTTTTCAACCTTATTTTTCTAATTCCACTTCCTGAATGTGATGAATAATTATTGTTTGAATGTGATGTATCACTAGATCAAAAAAATAATTTGCATCTATTTAACTTAACATAGTGGAATGGAGTGTTTTATTTCCTAAAAAAAGACAAAAATTAGACTCCATATATTCTATAATGTATTCAATGTCAACTTCATTGAAAACATCTATAATAACTGGTGGAATAAAAATTTGAAGAACTCTCTCAATATACAACCTTTGCAACACACCTGGAACACTGATCTAATAAACCATTGACACATAGGGATCTCTTATTTATCTAAGATTAGATACACCATTATTTCCTGGATATCCAAAAGAAATTTCATGTTCCTAATGTATTAGATCCATCTAACTAAAAGAATAAATAACTAGATATTTATCAAATATAGAACCGGAAAAGGTAGACTAATATAATAAGTACACCTATGGGGGACGCGACCGATCTTTGTACCTTACATTGTATATAAACATTAGTAGGATAAACATAAATCTATTCATGAACTGATTTTCTACAATTGTAACAACCTTAATCTACTGAAAAAAATACTATTCAAAATTATTCTTCTCAAAACTGATATGTATATCATCTTTTGAAAAACTCGGATAAAAAACAATCGGATGGATGTACCAATATAAGGATTTCATCCCTTCATATGATTCTTCCTTTTCTTCTCTATATATTCTATCAACATATCCAATATGTTTGGTTCATCATTCTAAACTTGAATGGAATTTATTTGGAGGAGAGATATGTTCCTACCTGATTTCATTATCACCATATCTAATGTGTCCATATAGACCATAAAAATCATTATTATCTTCATCTTTATCTCCAACACCATTTCGAATTATATCATCTGCAAAATTTATATCATCGTCTTACCATTCCTCATCCTCTTCAATATCATCATAATTTTCATTATCATTTTCATTAATGAATTTGGAAGTAATCATAAATTACATTTCAATTGAAACTTTTGGGTCTTCCATGTTATTACCTTTTTTAGAGTTCATATCAAATATGTGTTATAAAAGCAGAGAAAGGAGTATCTTTGGTAATAATAGGTGGTCTCCGAGATAGATTCCGATGATGTCACTCACAAACAAAAAATCATTATTTTATAACTAGAGGCATCAAACTCCACATTTTTATCATCTCAATAGTCTATCCTATCACATTGCTCCATGCCATGGTCCACAAAGCTCATAAGTCTAGACATATGATCATATTTATTTAATTCATCAAAAATCCCTTTAACATCATTGATCAAATGTTCCATCATGGATACAACTAATTTTCATCTGTATAAAAATAACTCTTGCGATATTGAAACCTCAACACATCACTAATATTTCTTCTCTTTTATTGACTAATAATTTTTCCTATAACATCGAGTAAATAAACATTGGGTAATTTAAATAATTTGACTGTGAAGTAGGATTACACATTTCCATCATGTGATTTATCTGGTATCTATAATGATTAGTCTTTTCTACCATTTTATTCATACAAAATAGATAAAAATATTTATACCATATAATATAAGTGTATTCTATCGACGATCATAGCTCATGCATGATATATTTGAAGAGAATATAACATTCACCATAAATATATAATGTAACATGACTTCTTACAATAATTTCTCCTATTTACTCGACCAAATTGTCATCATAGAAAAAATTTTGCTTCAACAGGAATGGTTCATTGATAGTCATTTGAAACACCTTTATGATGAATGTTTAAAAAACTATCCAAAAACATGTGGAAAATAAAATATTATGGAAATTAATTCTATTTCCTACCTAGTATTATTTTTTATTGAAAACTAATCATTAATAATTTTTAAAACTGATATTCCATACTATGATTGAATAGACTTTCATTAGAAGGGATTTACTTAATCCATCTATGGTCCATTATAATTTTTAGAAATAATGGCTTGCTTTTGATTTTATATTCATCTTGAATTAATTTATCAGGTATAACTACTTGCATTGTATAATGATGATTCACAATCTCAAAAAAAATCACAACTAGATTCGCTTTTCTTAATCATTGTGGGAAAAAAATAATTTAATGAAGATCCATAAACACTCTTCATTATAACCATTGAGATCAACTCACCATATTGGGGTGACGAAAAGGGAAGGTCGATGGTCGAAAGATAATGTGACAGAATGGGGCTCAAGATGAATGACATGATGCAAGTGATCATTTAAATTACACCAATTCCACTTTTATACCATTTGAGAATTGATTTATTTATAAAATAAAAATCAAAATATCATTTGAATAAATGTAAGATTTAAATAAATAATTATTCATAAAATCTAAATGAGAAACAATATCTCAAAAATAAATAAAAGAAAACTATAAAATGGAATGAGGTTTCCAATATTTGGTTAAATCAACAATGTGTAAAAACAATGTGATGAGTAAAAAATGGTGGGTAATACTATATGGTGTTTGAATCATAATGGTGGGTAAAACCCCATGTTGGGAAAAACTCAATAGTGGGTAAAAATTAATGGGGGGTAAAAGTCAATAGTGGGTAAAAATCAATATTTACTAAAACAAAATGATATATGGAACTAAATGATTAGTCCTAGAAAAAATTAATCTTATCCAAAATTAATCATATGTAATTAATATTGGTTATAGTTCATACTATTATAATTCAATGATTTAGTGAATATATTATCAAGATGATGTTCTATACTAATTTATTTAAGAGTGATATCAGCTTTTTTACAAATGGTCACTCAAAACATGATTTCTAAAATCAATATTATTTATTTTAGATTTAGATAATGTATTCATAGAAAAATTTATAACACTATTATTATAATACATTATTGGGACATGTTAGAATTTATATCCATAGTACATTAATGTGTGTTTCATCCTTGATATTTTACCACAACAACTACTTATAGCTTGGTAATCATCATCGATAGTATTTATTGAAGCACAATTTTGTTTATTAATATAGAAAAGCACTAGTGACATTCCAAAAAGGTGACACATTCTAGAGGTTATATTTCTTTCTAAAGTGCAGTCACAAAAACACAAATATGATGATCTATAAAGGTAAAATTCTTATCTACTTCGGTATACCGATAAGGACTCCACTTTTGACATATCATAATCTGTCTATATCAATTAGTTTTGGATTAATTACATTTCCAAAAATATTTTCATCTTAAATTTTAATAATGACATGAAATAACTTATACATTTCATACCACAAGCATACATTGTGGGTACCATTACAAACCTATATATTTCTTCCAATGCATAAAATTTTTAACACAAAGACAACAACATTATTTATTTTAAAAATTACTATATGATTATTTCTCTTACCCATCCTTATAACCTGTGAAAACTATTAAAAATGGGATGAACATAAAAAATTAGTTAGGGTTATAATAAAATGAAATAAACCATTAATCCCTGAATACAAAAAAACATATGAAATCATTTTCACAATGTCATACTTCTCACCCATATATACTTAGTTTATGAAACATGATATTTACATTAAAAATTAAAGAACATATATGAAACCATAAAGTTATATTGGGGAATTATTACTTATATTATAACCCTTATTTCGACCTTATGATTTTTAACCCTCATCGATACCTTTCAATGTAACCCTAACTGCTTCCTTATAGTTTAACTATCACTGATACACATGGAGTAACCACATGACTGAAATCTAATATATGCGTACCATATTAATTTTTAGAAGAAATATGTGACCAAATTTAGTATAAACAATTTCCAATATCTATAACATAACCATAAAACAAGAATAATTGCATAAAAATATTTCTTCTGAATTTTATGAAAAATGGATTTTAAAAATGGATTTGAAAATAAAATTCCATTACAAATATCATAAAATTTAAATGATAATTAATATAATTAATGTATTATGTCTATAAATTGTAAATAAACATAATAAATAATAATATAAAAGATATTAATTACCAAAAAATTCTCAGTAGTACATAATTAATGAACCATAAGGTTATGCCAAAAAATGGAAATTGCATTTAGAAATACCTTAACCCTTCTTATTCATAGATAAAACTGGTTTAAACTTCTTGTATATTGGATAATAAACTGAAATAAATATTTAAAAGAAACATATTAATATTTATAACAACTTATATGATAATTTTATATCATCATTACACCCATTTATTAATAATATTTTGTTATTTACATTATTTCGGGTGTGTTCTTAACAATGTTTTCAAGGTTGGATCGTAATAGATTTTCATGTCAAAGGGAAGTGAATATCCATAGGTGGAATGCATTATAATTAATATGTTTGTAAAATATTTAATTATTCCATATATATTTTTGGTAATATGGTATGTGGATAAATAATTAGATAAATAATTAGTGACTTTCATTTAGATCATTTTTTTGGTTCTTAGAAAATCATGAACTTGTTTTTGCATATACCTTTAAAATTATGAGTATTAGTTAATTAAATAACATTATATAGGTCATATAATACAATTTAAAAACACTTTTAACCATTAAATTGATTTTATAACCATATTTTAAGGAATTAATGTAAATTGAATACACATCATCCATTATGTTTGTAAATCAAAATGTTTTATATAGTGTTTTAATTTTTTGAATTTGAGTAAGAGAAAAAGAGGTAAATTGTTGAATTTTTCCCTTAACATGATAATAAAAAAAATATAAGATTATTTATATATAATTCTTCTTGGATATGTGGAGGAGAATATAGTCTTAGAAAAGAAATGAATTTAAAATAAATCCCATGGAACTGAGAGGGAATATTTACCTCTAGATCTCCTCTCCTTGAGATCTACATTAAGGCTATTTGTTTTTTCCTTTTGGTGATACCAACATGAATTTTTCATGGGTAATAGCCTTGGAAAACATATCAGGTATAATTTAGGATATTCTCAAATCCCAAGAGGTGTGATATGAATAGGGGTTGAGGGTGGTATTTATAGTGAATGTGAGGGAGTTTTTAATTAATTTCAAAGGACACCTCATTATTGGTATATAAAAAACCATGGGCATTAACATGGTTTATTACAATGTTATTGACCACATAGAACAAATACTTTTGTATAATAATATTATAAAATCGTCCATAATTATTACATAATTACTACATCATTATGATGTCATCATACTCACCAAAATCATAAAACAATATTTTTACTATTCAATAAAAATTCATCTTTCTCTCAAAAATACCAAAAAACATAGTAACCATTTTCTACATGTATAATTCATAAATTAACACCATTAAAATATAATAATTTAGTAAATATGATAAAATTAATATCTAAATAAAATTACAATTTATTCGAGAAAATACTTAAACTATAACTCATTTTATATCCCCTTGAAAATTTATTCAATATATCATTATCATATATCCATAAGAAAATAAAATAACAATTATAATATATATTCATATAGTTCATATTAGTATTTATATGTCCTTTAATAAGGTTATATTACTATTCAATAGAAAAACATGTTTCAATCGAACTCCAAATAACATACAGATTACAATCAGAGATGGCTATTTTTTTAAAATGAAATCGTAGAAGAATATTCTCCAAATTCTAAATCATCCGCACTGATTGTTGGTGAGAAGAAATAGTATCTTGACGATGACTAATGTACTTTCTTAATTCAATCTGAAAAAGATGACTGCTATTAAATCGGAATTAAATTAAAGGATTTCCCTACACCAAAAAATTAAATGGAAAAATTCATCAAATCTGTAATCAGAGCATCATGTTCCTTCTATAACATAGTTAGTGATGAATGATTTTTTACAATCAATAAGTATACCACTTTGTTTAATATTCAAGTATGGTAATTGATAATGCAATCATATTCCTCTATCAATTCAATCCATCTTCTATGACTCATGTTTCATAACTTCTAAGTTAATATATACTTCAGAATTTTATGGTTAGTATGTATTTTACATTGGGATCTGTATAAATGATACCTCCAAATTTTCAAATTAAAAACGACATATGATAATTTCAAATAATATTTGGGATAATTTAACTGATGATGCTTTAATTTTCATGATTAATAAGAAATTACACAATCATTTTTCATTAAAACGCGACCATGTCCCTTTAATTAAGAATCTGTGTTGATAAAAAACACTCCATTTATAGAAGGACGGGTCCAAACTGAATCATTCAACAATTTTTCTTTTCAATTCCAGAAAATAATCATCACATTCTTTGGTCCAAATTAATTTTACTCCATTTCTTTTTTACCTATTTAGTGGACTAGTTAATCATGCAATTATTTAAACAGACTTCCAGTAATATCCTTCCAACAAAGAATACACAAGATATCTGTTATATTTTTGGGTATTGGCCATTCTTCAACAACATTAATTTTATAAGGTTCAATAGTTATGCCATATTTTGAAAAAACTGTGTCCCAAGAAAGAAATTTTTTGGGCAAAAATCACATGTGAAAAATTTTCCATTCAGTTTAGTTTCTTTATGGTTTGTAAAAAAAACCATTATATGTTTTCATAATACAATAATATTATATAATATACCGTAATTTCATTAATAAACAAAACCAAAAACATATCTATGAACACATGAAATGTTATCTTCATAATATATATGAATACAACATGATCATTATTTAACCCAATCAACATAACAACAAATTTAAAATGACCATATGTAATTCAAAAATCAAATTTTGGAAAGTCATATTACATCACCATCAGTTTATTGTAATTGGATCTCAATTCAATCTCTGATAAATAATGAGATCCATGATCTAATCTAACAATTCATCGATTTGAGGCAAATGATCTTTATTCTTAAGTGTTGTGTTATTCAGAGCTCTATAACAATTACAATGTCTCATGGAACCATATTTATTTTTAATTAACAAAAAAAGGGCACCCAAAGTGATGTACTAGTATGGCTAAAGCTTTATCAAGATACTCCTAAAAATACTAAATCCATATATTTAGGGTTTTTACTTCTTAAAAACCCGATTTGTTTGTATTGACAATGGGAAATAAATTTAAATTGATTTATTAAAACTGTTAGTTTTCAATTCTGGAAAAAGGATTCAATATTTGGGATCAAATATTAAACATTGTGTAAATAATAACCTTTTAGTTTTGGGAATTATGAATATTAAGATCAATAATTATTTTTTATTAAAATGGTTAAAGGGTAAATCTAGTAAAACAGTGTAATAAATAATATTATAATAATATAAAATTACCCAGACACATTCCTAATCTTATTATATGAGATATTTAAAACTATGGGAATCCTTTGGTTGAATTAGGGACCCCATGGAGCCACATGCAAAAGATAATGACTTGTTATAAGAATAATTTTAATGTAAAAAAAATATAACATAAACAAGAATAATTTAGTTAAAAAGTTTTAATAGTGGGTTATATAAATTAGCCATTTAACTATAAGTAATCATTATAATGATAAAATTATTTCATAAATCATGGTATTTTAATTATAAATTTTAGAGATTAAACAAATAAAAATAATTATGATATAATAATAATGTCATGATTACTTCTGTAATAAAGAATCCAAATATGTTATATAATAAATATTAAAATAATAATTATATGACATAATTTCTACCATTAACTAATCTTATAGATGATTATGATATAATAGATTTTTATTAATTCTTTTATTTTGGAATCCAGTTTTTATGTCTTTTAGGAAAACCAATTACTAAATAGCGTCAAAATTAAAATAAATAGGGTTTGAAAAAAATAAAATTTTATTAAATGATATAATAGTCCTAAAAATATAATAATCAGACAGTTGAATTATATAATGTTAAAAATTTTATTAATGATACACTTTTCAATCACTTGGAATTTTATATTAACTATAGAAACCATATATTATGGAAATTAAAGAAGACATGGTAAGAGTTAATGTTGTTAACTAATGGTGAAAGCTAAAGTATAAGGTTATTTTGTGACCTAAACTTGTCTAAAACCTATATGTTCAGTGTATTTCGACCTTTAATCATATTATACTCGAATTATATTACTTTGGTACTTTTAAAAATCAAAAATAAATTTATAATAAACTAAAATTTCAAAACATTTAGAATGTGCCCCTCAACCCTCTTCTAAAAGTCCCCCCACACTACCCACTTACTCACAACTCTAAAGACCCTTGGCTAAACAATCATTTATATAAATAATCTCACAACATCCCTCAACTACTCTAATGGTCCTTAACAAGGAACGAGGAAAATCAAGAAATCCTTTTGGCTCAGATCAAAAGAAGTTACCCGATTTAGAGGTAACATATTCTCTAAAGTTCATTTATTTTATTTTCCACCATCAATCACTATGCTCTTCTTATTATATTATTACATACCGACACCAGTATCCAAAATATACTATGAATTTTTTATGATAATTAATCTAACTACACATACACACACCTCTATCTAATTGATACAGACATATTTTTTCTGACTACGACGAACTATTGCCTCATGAAATGATTATTGATCAATTTTCATCTACCACCTCACATAGTAGCCACTATGATTCTACTATATTTATATATAATATATATTATATTTATATTCATTTTATAATAATGTATTCTCATATTTACATCATACCTTTTTGGTTTCCATAATGTGTAAATACTATAATTTCATGTATGAAGTGCAGAATACTGTCATCACAAAGTGATTTGACTCATTCATTCCATAAATGAAACGTGTAAAGAATAGAATTAATGAATATATGTAACATATATATAAAATATATTATATTTAAATTATAATATACCAATTTACCATTTAGTTTTTATACCTTCAATATAACAAATAAATTAATGTAGTGTTTATGCATACGTAGGGCCTACCGTCTCAAAGAATGATGTATTTAATTTTTTATATCAAAATTTTAGTCAAAATTATAAATACATATATATTTAAAATATATGTTATTTAATGAATGTATTATATTCTGATAATGATTCACTTTTTACTACCAGAAAAATTTATAGCAAACAAGTTAACATTTTACTGAAGTACAGAATATAAATAAAACAACCAATATAAACATAAATAATTATATAATTTTTATAGCATGGTAATAATTTATATAAAGGAATAATAAACATGAGAAAGGATCTCGATAAATAATAAATTAACATAATATTATTATTTACGAAGAGAAATATTGATTGATACATGCCGGATTCGAGGTATGTGATATCGTCTCAATCTCGTTTCTTTGAAGCATATTTTAATTTATATACAATCATCTTTTGTAGGGTGTATAATCAACCCCATTGTCTTATAATTTAATTAAATAGTTTTAAAATAGAATATTTTTTATATGACTTATTATAGTAAAATAAACATGTAATATTTTTAATGTACATAGAGATAACCACTTTTCCTCCACCACAGTCATTATTTGATATCATGCATCCTCTACAGGTGGTAATGATTTTTAAAATAAAAATAGATACCATATTTTATTTTAGTGTATTTTTGAATTGAAAATGATTATGAGAATGGATTTATTATGTTAATATATTGAACTAATATCTTTTTATATCAATATTGAAATTTTATCTTTCCATTATGAATTTTTATTTGTTATGATTATGTTATAGTTATTGGGCATTGTTTTTGTATATGGGTAATTCTATGATAAAAATTTGGTGGGTGATCATGAGATAGATCTCCAATGAACTGGGGAACATGATGGAGGTAATAATTAATGTCTCTCCTCAGTGATTTATGTAATATAATGGGATAGTTATTCCAAATGTAATCATGATGGTTACTCACTATTTAGTTGTGAATGCTACAATGTAAGAATGTTATGGATGTTGCAAGTTACCTTTATTTTTTTTCTTTGAGTTATTCATTAATATTATGACTTCATTGGGTTTTTTAAAGTGTATAGGTTTTATTATCGAAAAGAATGATTTTATTGATTTGTATATATTCATGGAATAATGTTTTAATTACTTATTTTATAACCCTTACTGAGGATTTTTTGATTATCCCATGTTTATGAAATGTTTTTCCCATAGTACAAGGAAGGGTAAGATAAATAAATAATTCATGAAGATTTTTATTCTTTTCTAAAAACCATTCTTGTTTTATTGAATGATCTATATTACTGTAAAAGATTTGATAGATTAGAAGTGTCTAATTTGTAATTTTGAGATGAAATGTATTAAAATGGCCTAATATAATAAAAATATAAATCTAAAAAGATCCTCGAAGTGAATTACTTTAAAATTATTGACATATCTCATGATTATGTAATATATTAATTATGGTTCCATATAGTTTGTATCATAGATCGGTATAGATATATTTTTGTGTTAGTAAATTGTTAATGGAATATCCATAAATTAGTTTTTGGTTAAATTGAAATGATATAGAATTTTGATATTACCAGGTTTCTACTACTATTATATGCATGTGTTCAGAGTGGATTTCCACCGAAGAAATTGGGCTTATATGAGGGGAAGACATCAAGTGGAAAACAACGTACTAAATCATCATACATGGATTGTTAGAATCGCAAGTGAACAATTTTTTTAGTAATGGAACTTTTGACTCAGTCTAGAAATGGAGGTGTCATCTATGCATCAGATCGGCCATATCAAACACATTGGAATATGTCAGTAGTGGAACTTTTCTGGATGCGAAATCACCCATCAATCAGAGGATCATATAACCCTATTCTAGATGAAGGGTTGATTAAATCACTATAAAATATTCATGAAGACATGGGGTGTTCAGAAAATTAATGGTTTTGCCTTGATGTTTATCGTTTTGAAGTTGAATATTTTCAGTTGTGGGTGTTGGTCAAAAATATCATGGAGAATGAAGAGATTGGTGATTTATATTAGAATGAATTCATAGATTTATTTCATGAGAAATATTTTCCTAATTAGTTTCAACTTATAAATGAAAAACAATTCATGATATTGAATTAGTTCAATGACTTAATGGATGTTTAAAAAGAAAAATTCACTCAACTTTCAATGTATGATCCAAATTTCATAATGGATTATGATAGTAATTTGAGTCATTTTTACTCACGATTAAATCCAATGTATTTATGGGAATTAGCTTTTGTGAGTTGAAATGTTATGAAAATGTTGTTTGATATGAAGATATGGTGTAAATGGAGTTCTTTAATGATCAGGTGTTTTTAAAAAAACAAAAAATTCTAATGTTGAGATGGTAGATAGAAGGGAAGAACTATTCCAAGAATAATAATGGTATGGAACATAAGTTTATTTTTTTTTGAAAATTGTGGTAAAAAGCACATTTGGTAATACATTTTGAATTCTGGTAACTACTTCTAATCTATTAACATGGGACATAAGGCTCATAATTTCACTAAAAAATATCAAGGTTGTGGTAAGAATAAAATCTGATTTATAGTATTTATAATGATTTATATGTAATGAAATGAGTCATTAAGAAAAAGTGTGTCCGAAAAAAGATCTCAAATGATGGATAGAATACGAACTATAAGAAGAAAGGGTTGTATAAATACTTTCAAACTACTTTGGCATATATTGGGCCATCAAATGAAGTAGTATTTGGTACATTATTTGTTTATTCAGATTATTCCAATGATTTAATAGATTCCGGGTTTACACATTCATTCATTTCAAAGAAATTTTCTATAAAATTGGTAATTTCATATCAATATATGAATCATGGACATGTGGTAAATGCACCTAGGGGAAATTTTGAGATAAAAAAAATAAATAATAATAAACTTTCTATCATTTTCTGTAGAAAGAGGCTACCTGAAATCCTTTTTGTTTTGCCTCTAGTAGAGTGGGATGTTATTTTGGGTATTGATTGGCTTTCTGTTTACCATGCTATGATTAAATATAGATCTATATAGCTTTCTTTTCAGAAATAATTTTAATTTGATGAATTAATGAACCCTAAATTTTGATAATATATTAGGAAGTTGAGAGACTAGTAGAAGATCTAAATAAATGTTACCTTACACAAATTGTTGAAAAAAGAAACTATTAAGATTAATTATGTTCTAGTGGTCAATATGTATCTTAATGGTTTTCATGATGAGTTTCTTGGTTTAATACCAGATCATGATGTTTATTTTACTTTTGACATGATTCCTAATGCTAATAAAATTTTAAAGCTCACTTAACAAATAGCTCAAATTGAACATTTATATTTAAACAATAAATTTTTGAAGTTATTAGAAAAGTGTTTAATTCAACCTAGCATGAAACCATTGGGTGATTATGACTTATTTCATAATAATAAATATGGTTAAATTAGAATTTTCCTTCCTTATATATCTATGAATAACATCAATGTTATGAACTAGTCTCATTTGCCTCATATCGATGATTTGATAAATAAGCACCAAGGAGCTCAGTATTTTTCAAATATTGACATGAGGTTGGGGTACCAACAGTTTAAAGTAATGGAATCAGACATTACTAAGATATCATTTCATTATAGATATGGCCATTATGATTTTTAGGTTAGGCTTTTTGGGTTAACCAATGCGCTTAATGTATTCATGGATCTTAAAAATTGAATTTTTTGTGAGTTCATGGATACGTTATTTTGTTGTGTTTCTTGAGGATATTTTAATATATTATAAAAGTAATGTAGAGAATCAAATCCATTGATCGATTTCCTTGGAACCCATAAAAGAAAATAAACTATATGGGAAATTCACAATTTATGTGTTTTGGTTACAAAAAATTTCATAACTTGGTCACATTATTTATAACGATTCCATAACTGTTTATCCTACAAAAATTAAAGTAGTTAACAAATGGAAAATACTGACAAATATAACTGAGATTGACAGTTTTATTTGTTTATAAGGTAATTATTGGAGGTTTTTCAAAAAAATTAATAGTTATCTAGTACACTAACAACATTAACTCAAAAATGTGTTAAGATCATCTAGACCAAACAATGTTATTATTGTTTTTAGAAATTGAAAATAAGAATGGTGAATGCTCTAGTTTTGGAATTACCTTCTAGAAATGGTGAATTTTTAATCGAAATTGTTACTTAATTGAAAGGAATTGGTTGTGCCTTATTGTAGAATGATAATGTTATTGACTATTCTTCACTTCAGTTAAAAAACGATGAGTTAAATAACCCGACGCATGATTCGTAATTAACTATTTTTTTACATTACAAATTTCAAGGCATCATTTGTCTGGAATGAAGTGTGAAATAAATATTGATCACAAAATATTTAAGTATATAATTACTCTATTAGAATTAAAAATGGGACAACAAAAATTTATGGAATTAATCGAAGATTATAATTACATGATTCATTACCATCCTAGATAATAAAACAAAGTGTATTATGATTTGAGTTGAAAAAGTAATGCTATATTATCCATGTTATTCTTGGAATGAGAACCTTTGGTTTTTGATTTGATGAATATTTTATTGAATGTTGTTGGTGCAGGGAATTCCATTATTTTGTTTGAGGTGGAAGTGAAATCAACTCTATCAGAAAGAAGTAATTATGCACATAAATAAGATAGTGAGTTTAAAAAAGTTAAAATAATTTCATATACGTATGTTACATGAATTTAACATTGATAAAGACTGCATGATTAGGTTTTCAAATAAATTATTTTTTCATATTGATTCAAAATTGAAGAATGTGATATTATGTGAAGCTCATAGTTCTTCTTTTTCATTTCATCTTGGTAGTACTAAGATGTATAGAGATCATCGGGTGTATTACTGGCCAGATGGTATGAAAAGAGATATTGAAAACATTACCCTATGATGTTTGATTTGATAATCGGTTATAGCATAGTGGAAGTTACTAAAAGGGTTGATTCTACCATTGTTAGTGCCAAAGTGGAAATGGTAATGTGTGTCTATGTATTTCATATCGGATTACCAAATACTTCTCTAGTTAACAATACAATATGGGTTATTATTCATCGATTGACTAAATATTCTCATTTTCTTTCAATTCAAGATACTATATCTCCAGATCAACTTTTCTGATTGTATATTAAAGAGATAGTCAGATTACATAGAGTTCCCCTCTCCATTGTATCTGATCATCATACCAGGATCACTAATAACTGATGGAAGAGACTTTAGAAGTAATTAGAAACTATATTAAATTTGTTACTTCTTTTTATCTGTAATTGGTTGGGTAGTCATAACGAACAATTTAGACCTCAGAATATATGCTACATTCTTGTAAAAATGATTAATTTGGGCAGTCAGACCAATATATTTTTTTGGATGAGTTTTCTATAACAAAACATTTCATTCCAATATAATGATGTTAACATTTGAAGGATAATTTTAAAATAGGGGTCGAACTCCAAATTTTTTGGATGAAGTAGGTGAGAGAATGTTGATTGGACAATAATTTGAAGATGTTATGATAGAAAAAGGTTAGTTGATTTAGAAACACTTTATGATAGCTCAGTGAAAAAACAAAAGTTATGAAAATAAACAGTGGAAGGGTATTTCTTTCAAGTTAAGTGATCATGCCTTTCTCAAATGTTCTCTATGGAATAGTGTGATGTGTTTTGCTATGAATGGGAAGCTGAGTCTGCAGTTCATTGGGTCCTTTGAAATATTAAATAAAATTGAATAAGTTTCCTACATAGTGGCTTTATCTCCACCTTTATCCTAGGTACACAATGTTTTTTCATTATTCAATGCAAAGAAAATATATATCGTACCCATCTCATGTTTTGAGTCCAGAGGTAGTCCAACTAGAAGGGGTTATTTCTTAGAGGAACAGTTAGTACTTATTCATGACCATAGTTAGAATGTGTTGTAGAATAAGGTAATTAATTGTCTATAGGTTTTTTTGAAAAAATATTTTGTTTAATATTCAACATGGAAATATGAGAAATCTAGGATGGATAAATACAACCACTTATTTGATAAGTGAATAAAATTGTGAGGATGCAATTTGAAAAAGGGGGAATGATGTAACATACTTGTTATTTATAGAATAATAAATTTTCATATCTATTAATAATATTGAATTTAATATAAATTGTACTTTAAAGGGGATAATATGCATGGTTTCATATCCAGCATGAAACAATGAGTTTCTATAAAATTTTCAATTGCACACAATATTTAGTTAAATCGAAAAATAATATTATAATATTATCATTTTAAATGGTAGATAACACCAAGACGTAGTGTTGATGAGATTAAATAAAACTAAATAAAATATAATTAATCATGTTTTAACTAATATTTATAATTATCAAATTAATATTACAATCTTAAAATTTAAAGGAATCCATTTTTTAGAATAAAATACTCTAATATTTTTAAAAGATGGTTTTACCTCATTTTGAAGGAGAACCCTTTTAAAATCCAGATATTTTCACTTGTTTATGTTCTATTTTTCAAATTATAATTCTTCTTTAGAATAGAGGCATCAAAATTTACTTCTATTGAAATTTTAATAATTTTATAATAATGTTCATTTCTAATGAATACGGAAAAACACCGCATTTTAAGTAAAAAGTTCATTTTTAACTTATATATTTATGTAGTTAGATTTACTTTTTAATTGGTATAATGTGTAATTGGATTATGTTTTAATAATTTAATCAAATTATGTTCATCATATGTAATTTCAATTTCAATTATTTAATAAACACATGACAAACATTTGATAGTTTTTACTTATTAAAAAACTACTTTTTGGTTTTGAAAACAAGAAATAATTTAAAATTGATTTCTGAAAATTCATTATTTCCAATTTGGAAAAATGGATTCCATATTTTGAAATCACAAGGTCCAAATTCTATAAATATGTATTTTTTATTTTCAGACAGTATGAATAGTAACTTGAGAAATTATTTTTATTTATCATTGTTAAAGGGTTAATCTAGGAAAATAAGGGTAGAAAATAATATTATAAAAATATAAAACTACCCTAACACAAGTCATATTATTATTTTATGATATATTTCCAAACATGGGCATCATTGGGTCGATTTTGGGACCCCATGGACCACATGGGTGTGATAATGTCATGTTATAAGAAATAATTTAAATTAAAGACAAATACAACATAAACATGTATTTTTACTAAAAAAATATTATTATATGGTTTTATAAGTAATATATTTGAATATAAATAGTCAATGTAAATATAAAAATATTTATAACATCACTGTATTTTATTTATAATTTTAAGATATTAGAAAAATTATTATGACACAACGATTATATAGTGATAGCTTCATTAATAAATGATTCATATAAATGATATTATAAATATTTAAATAATTAATATATGAAATAATAATTCCATCCAATAATTTTCTCGATTATTATGACATATTTTATTTTTCATCCATAATTTCTATTGAATTGTTTTTTCTAAAATTGAAAAAAATAATTTACGAAATAGTATCAAAATTGAGAAAAATGGGTTTTTTAAACAAATACTATTTTATTAGATGATATTATAATACTAAAAATATAATATTCAGTCATATGACATAGATAATGTTATAAATTTAATTAATGATATACATGTGGTTCTATTGAAATTTTATTGTAACTATAGGATCCGTATATTAATAAAATACAAGAAGACATGGTAAGAGTTAATGTTTTTATGTAAGGGATAATGCTAAAAGACAAGGATAATTTTGTGACCAAAACCTCTATAAAACCTATTTATTGAGACGATTTAGAACTATTATCAAATTTTCCTAAAACTATATCTATTTTTAATTATTATAATTCTAAAATAAATTTATCATAAAATTATATTTCAGGGAATTCAAAACGTTCCACCATCATTCTTATAAAAGGACACCACATCTACCCACTTACTCACATAACTAAAGGCCCTTAGAAAGTCTAAATTATTATTAAATTATCTTTTAACATCCTTCAATTATTCTTGGAAGCTAGAACATGGGAGTAAGGCAATTCAATAATTCCATTTGGGTCATGTGAATAGAATTTAATAGATTTTGAAGTAATATCTTTTATGAAGTTCATTTATTTTATTTTTCTTCATCACTCTCTATTCCCTTATTATTAATAATTACATAAAAACACCAATATCCTCAATATAATAGAATGTTTTCTTGAGAAGTATTAGAACTAGACTTACAGACACCTCAATGTAATGTATACGCACATATTGTTTATGAGTACGATGAAGTACTACCTCACAAAATGATTATTGATCAATTTTTTCCTACCACCATTCATAGTGGTCATTATTATAAAACTATATTTATATATGATATTTATTATATTTATATTTTCTCTATTATCCTATTTTTAACCATACTTTTATGATTTCCATAATGTGAAAATACGATAATTTTGTTTGAGAAAGTGTGGACAACCGCCCCCTCAATGTGATATGACTCGTTCATGCCATACATGGAACATATAAAGGATTATGTTAAGGTAAATATGTTAAATATATAATATATAATTTATAATTTTAAAATAGTAAACCTATGTTTCATTTATTTTTCATTATATTAATATGAAAAATAAATGAATGTATCATTCATGTCTACGTACGTCCTACTATCTCCATTAAAAGTACATTTCATTAATTATCCCAAAGAAATATGGAATATTATAAATACACATATACTGGATATATATGATATTTAAATAATCATTAATATTTTTTTTATGATTTACATTATAACACATTGAATGTTTTCCTAAAACTAGTTCCTTTTTGACTCATATATGAATATCGACAAAATGACTAATATGAATTTAAATTATTATGGAATTTTTATAATATAGTAATAGGTGATATAAAATTAATGATAAACATGAAAAAGGTTCTAATGCAATAAAAAATTAATTGATGTTTTTTAGTAATATAAATAAAGAACGAGACATGTTAGATTCGAGGTAAGGGATAACATCTCAATTTCTATTCATTGAGGCATATTTTTTGTTCTATATGATCTTTTTTTATACATTTTATAATCAACCCCTTTTACTATTAATCTAATTCAATTGCATTCAAAAGGAATATTGTTTCTACTAATATCATTAATAAATGACAAAAAGGAATGTTTTTAATGTCTGTAGTGAAAATGAACATTCCACCACTATGAACATTATTTGATATCTATATTCTTATACAATCCATAATGATTTTAAAAAGAAATGTAAATAATATATTCCATTTTAGTGTATTCTGGTATGGAAAATGGTTTTGAGAATTGATTGATTATGTTAATATCATGAACTGATATATTGTTATTGTAATGTGGAAATGTTATCTTAACTTTATTCATGATTTATGTGTTATGATTATGTTAAAGTTCATGAGAATTGTTTACGTAAATGGCAGGTTCCATGATTAAAAAAGCATCGGTGAGACCGAGATAGCTCTTTAATTCTTTGGGTAATATGAAAGAGGTAAACATTAGGGGTTCTTATAAGATATTTAGGGGATAAAATGTGATTGATATTCGAAACAAAACCATGAATGTTAATCCCTATGTACCTATAAAAGCTACAATGTAGGTATGTTATAGATGCCACAAGTTATCTATAAGATTTATTATTTTATAGGAGTTATTCTTAAATATTATGATTTCATGAGGTATGTTAAAGTGAATAAATTTTACGAGTGAAAATAAAAATTTCATTTGTTTGTATGTATTCATCGACTAATAATTTATTTCCTAATTTTATAACCCTTACTGAGATTTTTATGCTCATCACATGTATTAGAAAACTTTTTCATAGCGTATATAGATGGGTAAGGGAAAAAAATAAATCATGAAAAAATTTCTTATCATGAAAATAATTCATGTTTTTTATGGAGCATTATTACTAAAAAAATTAGATGTAGTAAAAGTGTATACATTTTAATTTTTAGATATAACGTATTAATAATAGACTAATTCATTAAAACTATGAACCTGAAAAGAATCTCTTTATGAATTAAAGTAAAACTAGTGACATGTCTCATGATTATATTTTGATTTAAGGATTGTTCCTTATAGCTTTAGTCTTTCCTTCACATGTTATAGGGTAAATATATCAACTGAAATGAGGTGGGTGTTGGCTAATAAAATGTTCCACTATCATCATATTCAACTGTGATAGTTTTGGTTGTTCTCTTGCATGGATTACACCCCCACTAATTATCTAGGTCAGTTGATCCATTACTGTAAAAATATTATTAGTTCCAATTCCAATAATTCTCAGTTGTGTATTCATAAAGATATCAGCATCTCGGTTTTTCCAACAATAATTTCCCTATTTCTTCTATGGAAAACCATTTTGAAAAAAATATCAATGATGATTCAACATGGTGATCTTTAAATTCAATAACATTTCAACAAAAATAAGGTAAATATTACATATGATATTCTATTATCATCATCCTAACCATTAAATTTATCCAAATCAAGCTCT
This sequence comes from Viscum album, assembly GCA_963277665.1. Lineage (NCBI taxonomy): Eukaryota > Viridiplantae > Streptophyta > Magnoliopsida > Santalales > Viscaceae > Viscum > Viscum album. The sequence goes on along the minus strand of OY728142.1, from coordinate 1,564,158,577 downwards.
GATACCAACTATAAGAACTCAACCGTAAACAAATCATAATCTAGATATTTCAACAAGATTTAACTTCTCTTCATTAAAAAATATATTTTTATTTTATTGTTTAATAAAGGTAGGAAATAAATTGTACATATCAACCCATAAGAATATAAATATTATATCATTAAAATAGTGTCCATTTCATCCAAAAACATACAATATTTATCACTAAAAAACAACAAGAATTCCTTGAAAAACCTTGACTTTATTATTTCCTATACTAATATTTATAAAAATGGAAAAAATAAAAAATTGGGATTACCATAAATTGCCTAGTAAGGGATATAAAAATAGAAATAAACCATTAGTCCATGAACACTTAAAAACAAATGAAATCATTTTCACAAAGGCATGCATCCACCAATATATACATTCTTTGTGAGAACTATGATTTCAAAAAAACTTTAATGATAATATATAAAACCATAAATTAATCATGGATAATTACCTATATTTAACCCATACTACTACCATATGATTTGTTACCATTACATCTACCTTACTATAAAACCCTCATTCCAACCATATAGTGTAACCTTTGCAGTTACACACGGAGAAAATATACAGATGAACTCAAAATTACATATACCAAATAAATTTGAGGAAGATACATGTCTTAATAATAATTATAATAAATTCCCAAGAACTATTAAAAATCATAAAACATGAATAATTTCATAAAAACATTTCTTTTGAATTGCATAAAATAGATTTTTAAAAGAGGATTTTAAAGAGTAGTCCCTCAAAAATATCATATAATTCAAATTATAATTAATATTAAGAAAGGATTATCTGTAAAAACTATAAATAAAAATAATAATTTATAATATAAACGAAATTAATTATATAAATAATCTCAATAACACTTAATAAAAGGAGTGTAAGGTTATCCAAATGAATGGAAATAGGATTATGAATTCATTTAGCTCAGGTTCTTCTTAATTAAAACATGTTTAGACCTCCTTTATAATGGTTAATAGTGAGTTATTAATATTTTATAGAAACATATTCATGTTTATTACACCTTATATGATAATTTAATAACATCATCCAACGAATTCAGTAATAATTTTTAAATTTACATTGTTTCGAATGTTTTCTTTACACGGATTCCATTATTAGTTCGTAATAGATTTTTGTATCAAAATGAAGATAATATCTATAAGTGGAATGAGTTCTTATTAATATGTTTACATAAAATTAAATTATTACATAAATAATTGTGCTAATATGGTATGAGGATAAACTTTTTTCACCATATAATATTAATACTATGAATATATGTTAATTCATGAATATAAGAGAGCTCATATCATAAACATAAAATATTTTTTAACCATTAAAATGTTTTTACAACTATATTTTAATTATGTAATGGAAATTTAACAGTCATCATCCTCCATATCAGTAAATTAACTCATTAAAAATGTGTTTTTATTTTTTTAATAAGAGGTATAGAAGAAGAAGTAAATTGATTAGTTAATTAATTTTCATTATAACATCCATCAAATATAAGAATATTTAACTTTAATTCTTATTTTATAATGGGAGGATAAGAGAATATTTGAAAAGAAAGGAATTGAAAATAAATCAACAGAAAATGAAATAGGATCTTTACCTCTTGATCTCGTATCCTTGAGAACCTACTTAAGGCCTTTGGTTAATGACTTTTAGTGAGACTAGAAAGTCATAGACGAGGGGAAGATCCTTGTGATGGGGACCGAGTAAAATTTATACAATGTTCAGTTCATGGGAGGTGTGATAGGAATAGTGGGTGGGGTGGAATTTATATTTAAATTGTGGGAGTATTTAATTAATTTCAAAGGACTCCTAATTAGTGGTATTTGAAAAACCATGTTCTTTACCATGGGTTTTTAAACATGTTATTGGCCACATAAGACTCCAAATATCATATATTAATCTTCAAGAGTCAAAAATAATTATAAAATCGTTATTATATAATTATGATGTCATCAAACACATTGAAAAAAATAAGATTATTTCTAATATTTACCAAAAATTATACTATCTCGGAAAAATAAAAAACAACCAAACAATTTTTCAGTGTAGAATTCAAAATTGAATATAATTTTAATAAAAAAATTCAAAATATTTAGTATTATATTTTATAAAATCATAATTTAATCCAAAATTAACTATTTTAAAACTATAACTCATTTTATATCACCTTGAAAAATTAATCAAGATCTCATTGTATTATAACCTTAAAAATATAAAATAATAATTCTATTTTCTATTACTAATTTTCATATTTCTATTCATAAATTCTATGCCACAATTCTCCAAAATACAATTTGGTTCTATCAGAATCAAAATAACATACCCTTCACAACCATAGATGTCTATTTTTATAAATTGAAATCATATATGTATAAATACCATGATTAACGACGTGTTTGTAACTATTTACATAAATAAATGTTTCATTATATATAGACTCAATGATTCATGAAATATAATTATTTTTTAAAACCTTGGGGTGTTATAAAAATTGACAGAAATCGGTAGAATAGTTGAGGTATAAAAAAATACTGTTTATAGAAACAATGTGCAGTTCATTTAGGTTATCATGATAATGAGAAGACACACACACCATAAAACTAATGTTAGGTTGGATAAAATTTATAGGGAGATGACATCTAATCGAATATCTATAACTGGTTTGATCTAATATTTTCTAAGAATTATCAAGATCCAAATTTCTCATAACAGAATCACTACTCTTTGTTTAATCTAAATTAAAATGTATTAAAATTTCATTAGGATATTAACGTTGATTGAAAATAATTATTACGTTATATTCATAAATCTAAAAACTAATAATGCATATCATTTCCCACATTAAACTCATTTCAAATTCATTCTACATAATTTATAATAAATCATTGAATAATTAAATTATTGGATATCAGGAAATAAAATCATCGAAATTAATTTGAACAAAAAAAATCATTGAGTTTGTTAATTATGGTAGAATCAGCTTCATAGTTTTAAAATATGAGTTAAATGAGAAACGACTTGATCCTATCATAGGAATATTTATGTGCTTCTTTTGAATCATATAATGATTTTGTTAATTCAAAAAAAATTATATTATGAGGGTTTCAAAATATTGGGGTTGTTCAAAAAAAACATCCTCATCTATATTACCTTTTAACAATTAACTTTTGACATCACTTTTATATATTTTCAAATCTGTAAGTTATGACATAGTTTGAAGTACTATAATGGATTCATGTCTTTATAAAGGTAAAAAGTTAACTTCATAGTCTATACCAATTTACTGAATATACCCTGGTGAAACTAATATAGCCTTACTTCATACTATTGAGCATGATTCATGAAACAAGTTCTAAAATATTGATTTAGTGCCTCAAGTTGTGGTGTTGTTGGGTCAATCCAATAGGTCCCAAACATTATTTTATTTATATTTATTAAGTTCTTATTATATATTAATTAACACGATTTCATTATTTATTTCATCATTGATGTTCTTACGTTGAACTAATAATAAGAAAGCTTGATGATCAAACTAGATTCTTATATATGCTCTAGGTTATGTACATATACCATTGTCTGGAACAACCAAATCTATGGATTGGAATTTTAGAGTCATAAAATATCTAGTTTTGGAATTGTTGGTCATCTCATAGATCAATATTGGTTCATAATAATGTTTTGGAAGTTCCTTAGAATTGGATGATGTTATTTATTTCCTTCCAGTAGAATCAAAATGTTTCTAATTTATTATCATAGTAGTCAAATCATCCTCATGGATTTATGTTGATGTCTCAGGCTCATGTGGTTCCTTCTCCAAAAATTTGATATGATTTGACTCTACAATAGTATAAATTATTCTACTAAAAACATTGTAAGATTTACTAGATTTTTAATAACCCTTGAAAACAACTTCATCCATTTTTAACAAGGAGATTTCAATATTATCATTATTGTTAAAATATTAACATTTAAAAAACAATATATTAACTAGCCATGGGCTTTAAACAATTCCAAATATCATCTTAGTTTTTTAGTAATACAGGTTTAATTAAAAATTAATTGACTATATAGAAAGATGTATTCATAGTATAATCCAATATTAGATGTCTAAGTCATATTCATTAAGCATTTTTTGAGTTGAATAATGAATAATTATATTTCTTTCTTTATATATCCCAATTCATCCAGGGGGTCATATAATCAATTACCTCATGTCTATCTTTATTAATAGATGCTAAAACATCCAATATAATTAATATATATTCATTATATATATTTTACATAAAAATAATGAAATATATCATACCATATATGATTCACATATAACGTTTTATCAACATTTTAATAAAATTAGTTTAATTAAAATCTCATTTATGATTAATAACTTCTTTCTATTTTAGTTATGTATTGGTTTGGAAGTTCTGGTCCTTGTACTGTTATCCATTTTCGATCGATTCTCAAAAGATAATAATTTTATAAATGAATTTTATGTCCATTTATTATTGATATTTATTTTGGAAGCATTCGTAATTGTTAGAGATAGAGTAATGAATTACCCCATTCATGGAGATGGTATGTTTTACATAATCATGAAAATTGACTTCCCATTTTGAATGGTGTAATTAAAAAGAAGTAATTAATAATTCACCTATATATAATCATCATAAAATAAGATATTTCATATATATATTTATTAAATATGTCTCTATTACAATCCTTCTATAGATGAAATTAAATATGAATCACATTGTTTAAAGGAATTGGTATTCCCCATGTATGCAATAGTGATGTTGTCATTTTCAAATGGTTAGAAGGTAAGAAGGAAGATATGATATTATAATTTAAAAAACAATTAAATCATAAATATTTTATATAATCATTAAACACATCATAATATTCAAATATGAAAAAATGTGACCGAAAATTAAGTTAATCTCTATGTGGTTGTGGATGTCCACATATATTCATGCTAGATACATGAATTTTATTTTACCTAGAAAAGAGGTTGGATAATGGTAGTATCATAGGAATATAATTTAAGAATATTTTTGATTTGAAAGATATAATTTATGTACAAATATAATGATTAAGAGGAAGTAATATAGGAACTACAAATTAATGTGATAAACTAAGGTGATTACCTCTTCTATAAATGAAATCCATTATATGTACACTTAAATAAAATATGGTTGGAATTTTGGAAACAAAATAATATCTATAATGTTTATAATGATGTTGGGGATGTGTATTGACAAGTGATGGTGGAGACATATTGCTAAAATGTATGAATAATTAAGGGTATGTAGTTCCCTTTAATAATTTATTTGAGTTGCACACACATAAGTTTTGCTGTATTAAAATATTAATATTTAAAAATATGGAAAAAAGGATAAAATATAAATGATATTGATATTTTATAAGTATAAAGTCAAAATAAAACCAATAACTAGTTTTATGAATGCTGGTAGTTCATTTTATCCTTTATATTTCATCATTAGCCCACTCCCTAGTAATCCTATTTTATCCTTATCTTAAGTATAAATATTTTACTATTTTAAATATTCACTATAATAAAATATAATTATTTACAATTTTTTTTTGAAATTTTTCATTAATATATGGAATAAAATTTATAAAAAACAATTCATGTAACTGATAAAATATTCTTTATAATTAAATAAGATAGTTATGGGGAAAATAATTTTCTCGAATAATTTTCATAATAATAAAATGTTAAAAACCATCCTAAAATTATTTTTAATAACCCTAAATGAATTATTCATAATATAAATATACTATTTTATTTTTAAATGTGTTTCAAAAAAATATAGAATTGTAATTTTTTTATGAAATGAATAATTTAAAAAATGTCTATTTTTTACTATTACTGAAAAATATAATCATTTTTGAAATTTGTCAAATATTCACTATATGATAATCTATAAATAGTGAATTAGAAATTTATATTCTCATTGAATGATAAATGTTATAAAATTAAAATAAATTATTAAAAAAAATTAAAATGGTTTAAAGATTATATTATGAAGAATTTGTTTTTAGAAATGTAATGACATACAAAATTCAGAATGAAATTACTAATATATTTTAACATTATAAATACATTATAAAATTACTTAATATGATTATTTGGAATAATACCTCCAATTTAATGGTTATGATATTATGTTATACTATACTATGGTTTAAATATAATAGTGGTTGCATGTATTTCATTATATCAATGGAAGTAAATTTATAAAAAAAGAAATATATTATAAAAATATAAAGGTGTTACAACTCTAGTGGAATGAAAATTGATTTTAGAAAATAAGTAATACAATGTTTCTATTTTATCATGAGAGATAAATGGAAACCATTAAGAATTTTATTTTTTTAGTGTATTCTCTATGTGATATGTTACCATCCCTACTCTCTTCATAATATCAAGTGCTCTAATTTCACCAAGTATCTTCTTTCTCTTAATTTTGAATCTATAAATATTTTTCCATTGAAAAATTCATTTGAATAATTTCTCTCATACTTTTATTCCTAGATTTTTTTTATTAAATTTAGAATAACTCTTATTAATAATCATAGTTTTGATGATATTTTGATGAATTGTTTAAAATATTATTCCTTTTACATGGTGTGGTCAAGTCCCAAAATAATTCATTCTCCAAATTAACCAGATAAAATTATAGTTATACATTATATTCTATTGAGTTATTTATTTTGATAAAACCATATTCATCAATGAAATATATTATTTTATGATTATATTACACAATCATGTTAATGATACCCAAAATAATTAAAATATAAAAAAATTGTATCTTACTAGATCATATAGGTTATAATTATTCTCTCAGAATAAATATCTATCTGATGATGATATAATTTATTAAAACATAACTATGTATCCATATCTAGGTGAAAAATTTCTTAATATTTTTAGTAAAACTCATATCCGGATTATATAAAATGGGATTTTATACACCATTAAAACCATAAATAATCCTTAATGTATATCATTGCAGGATAATAATGGGAGAAAACATCTTTAATATCAGTTAATTGTTTTGTCTAGGTTATAAGATCAACTATAAAAAAAATTGAATTTTGGAATTTAAATGGTTTCTAGAGACTGATGTTGAAATCTGTATTGGTATATAAAAATACTATTTATAGTAACAAAGTGAGGTTCATTTAGGTTTTCCTGAAAATTAGTAGACATACCCACCAAAAAACTAATGTCAGGTCAGATAAAATTTATAGGTAGAAGACATTTAATCGAATATCTCTAATTGGTTTGATCTACTATTTTCTAAGCATTATCAAGATCCAAATTTCTCACAGCACTATCACTAATCATTGTTTAATCTAAATTAAAATGTTTTAAATTGTCATTAGTATATTTACATTGATTAAAAATAATTATTACATTATTTTCACATATCTAAAAACTAATAATGTCTATAATTTCCCAAATTAAACTCATTTCAAATTCATTCTACATAATTTATAATAAATAATTTCATTATTAAATTATTGTATATCAATAAATAAAATCATCAAGATTTATTTGAACAAAAAAATCATTGATTTTTTTAAATATGGTAGTTTCATCTTCATATTTTTAAGATATGATTGAAATGAGAAACGAATTGATCCTTTCATATTAATATATATGGGATTGTTTTGAATCGTATAATGATTTTGTTAATTCGAAAACAAAATTTGTAATATGAGGGTTTTGAAATATAGGGTTTGTTCAAATAAACATCCTCATCTATAATTCCTTTTAATAATTCACTTTTGACATCGCTTTTATATAGTTTCAAATCTATATGTTATGACAGGGTTTGAAGTATTATAATGGATTCATGTCCATATAAAGGTAAAAATTTCTCTTCATAGTCCATACCCATTTACTGAATATACCCCGGTGAAACTAATATAGCCTTACTTCTTACTATTGAGCATGATTCATGAAACAAGTTACTATACATTGATTTAGTGCCTCAAGTCAAGGTGTCGTTGGTTCAATCCAAAAGACCCCAAACATTATTTTATTTATATTTATTATGTTCTTCTTATATAGTCATTAATGTGATTTCATTATTTATTTCTTTATTGTGTTCTTAGGTGGAACTCATAATACAAAATATTGATGATCAAACTAGTTTCTTATATATGCTCTGGTTTATGTACATATATCATATTCTGCAACAACAAAATCTATGGATTGGTATTTAAGAGTAATAAAATCTCTAGTTTTTAATTATTGGTCATCTCATAGATCAATATTGGTTCATAATCATGTTTTGTAAGTTCCACAGAATTGGATGATTTTTTTTATTTTCATCCAGTAGAATCAAAATGTTTCTAATTTATTATCATAGTAGATAAATCATCCTAAAGGTTTTTTAATGATGTCTCCGGCTCATGTGGTTCCTTGTCCGAAAATTTTATATGATCTGACTCTAAAATAGTATACATTATTCTACTAATCACATTATAAGATTTACTAGATTTTTAATAACCATTGAAAACAACTTCATCCATTTTTAACAAAAACATTTCAAAATTATCATTATTGTTAAAATAAATATATTGAAATAAAACAATAAATTAAATAGCCATGGGATTTACACTATTCCAAATATTATATGGGGTTTTTAGTAATATAGGTTTAATTAAAACTCAATTGACTATATATAATGTTGTATTCACAGCATAATCCAATGTTAGATATGTAAGTCATATTCATTAAGTATTTTTTGATTTGTATAATTAATTTTCCTATTTCTTTCTTTCTATATCCCAATTCAACCAATGGGGTAATATAAAAAATTACCTCATGTCTAATTTCATTAATAGATGCTAAAAATCCAAAATAATTGATATATATTCATTACATATATATATATTAAATAAAAATAATGAAATATATCATACTATATATGATTCACATATAGAATTTTGTCAAATTTTTAATAAAATTCACTAAATTAAAATCTTATTTATGACTAATAACTTCTTTCTATTTTAGGTATGTTTTGGATTGGAAGTTCTGGTCCTTGTAGTTTTATCCATTTTTGATCGACTACCTAAAGATTATAATTTTATTAATGAAATTAATGTCCATTTATTATTGATATTTATATTTAAATCATTCGTAATTGTTAGAGACAGTGTAATGAATTACCCCATTCATGGCGATGGTATGTTTTACATAATCATGAAAATAGACTTCCCATTTGTAATGGTGGAATTAAATAAAGGTAACTAATAATTCACCTATATATAATCATCATAAAATAAGATGTTTCATCTATATATTTATTAAATATATCCCTATTACAATCCTTCTATAGATGAAATTAAATATGAATCAAATTGTTTTAAGGAAGTTGTGTTCCCTATATATGCAATAGTGGTGTTATCATTTTTAAATGGTTGTAAGGTAATAAGGAAGATATGATATTATAATTTAAAAAACAATTACATCATAAATATTATATATAATCATTAAACACATCATAATATTCAAATATAAAAAAAATTTGACCAAAAATCAAGTTTATCACTATGTGGTTGTGGATGTGCACATATAATCATGGTGGATACATGAATTTTATTTTATCTTAAAAAGTGGTTGGATAATGGTAGTATCATATGAATATAATTTAAGAATATTTTTGATTTGAATGATATTGTTTATGTCCAAATATAAAGATTAATAGGAGGTAATATAAGAAGTAGAAATTTATGTGATAAGCTAGGTTGATTACCTCTTCTATAAATGAAATCCATTAAATGTACACTTAAATAAAACATGGTTGGAATTTTAGAAACAAAATTACATCTAGAATGTTTATAAGGATGTTGGGGATGTATATTGAAAACATTGGTAGAGATATAATGCTAACATGTATGAATAATTGAAGGGAATTAGATCCCTTTAACAAATTAGGTGAGTAGAACATGCATAATTTTCATTGTATTAAAATATTGTTAATTAATAATATAGAAAAAAGGATCAAATATAAATGATATTGATATTTTATATGTATAAAGTAAATAATAAAACAAATCACTAGTTTTATGAATGCTGGTAGTTCATTTTATCCTTTATATTTATTCATTATCCCACTCCCTAGTAATCCTATTTTATCCTTAGATTCAGTATAAATATTTTACTATTATTAATATTCACTATAATAAAATATAATTATTTACAATTTTTTTTGTATTTTTTCATTAAAATATGGAATACAATTTATAAAAAACTATTCATGTAACTAATAAAATATAATTTATAATTAAAATAGATAGTTATGGGGAAAATCGTTTTCCAGAATAATTTTCATAATAATAAATTGTTAAAACCCATCGTAAAAATATTTTTAATGACACTAAATTAATTATTCATAATATAAATATACTGTTTTTTATTATTAAATGTGTTACAAAAAAATATATCATTATAATTTTTATATGAAATGAATAATTAAAAATATGATTATTTTTTACTATTACTGAAAAATATATCATTTTAGAAATTTGTCAAATATTCGCTATTTGATAATCTAGAAATAGTGAATTAGAAATTGATATTCTCATTGAATGATAAATGTATTAAAAATAAATTAAAATATTAAAAAAATTTAAAAAGGTTTAAAGAATCTATTTTGATGCATTTGTTTTTAGAAATGTAATCACATACAAAATTCAATATGAAATTACCAATATATTTTGATTTTATAAATACATTATAATATTATTTAATACGATTATTTTGATTAATACCACCAATTTAATGGATACGATATTATGTTATACTATACTATGTTTTATATATACTAGTTGTTGCATGTATTTCATGTTATCAATGGAAGTAAATTAATAAAAATATATCATAAAAATATCAAGGTGTTACAACTCTAGTGGAATAAAAATTGATTTCAGTAAATAAGTAATATAATGTTTCTATTTTATCATGAGATATAAATGGGAAACATTAAGAATTTAATAGTTTTTTATTAGATGCTCTAGGTGATATGTTACCATCCCAACTCTATCCATAAAATCAAGTGCACTAATTTCACCAAGGATGTTATTTCTCTTAATTTTGAATCTACAAATATTTTTCCATTGAGAAATTAATTTAAACAACTTCTCTCCATCTTTTATTCCTATATTTGTTCTATTAAATTTAGAATAACTCTTAATTATAAATAGAGGTTTGATGATGTTTTGATGATTAGTTCAAACAATTATTCCATTTCCATGGAGTGGTCAACTCCCAAAATAATTCATTCTCTAAATTGACCCTATCATATTATAATTATACATTTTCTTCTATAGTGTTCTTCATTTTGATAAAACCATATACTTCAGTGAAATTTATTAATTTATGATTATATTACACAATCATGTTAATGATTCCAATAATAATTAAAATATAAAAAATGGAATCTTACTAGATCATATAGGTGATAATTATTCCCTCAGAATAATGATCTATCTGATGATGATATAATGAATTAAAACATAACTATGAATCCATACCTAGGTGAAAAATTTCTTAATTTTTTTTATTAAAACTCATATCTTGATTATATAAAATTGGATTTTATACAACATTAAAACCATAAAAAATTATTAATTTGTATCACTGCAGGATACTCATGGGAGAAAACTTATTTAATATCAATAAAATGTTTTATCTAGGTTATAAGATCAACATTAAAAAAATGGAATTAAGGAATTTAGATGTTTTCTAGAGACTGATGTTGAAATACATATTGGAATTTTGAAATTTCCATTCTGGTATTGATGACAGTGTTAAAATCCCAATATACTTATTTTTTGTACCATTAACATGTTGATATACCAATCACCGATATATATACTCTGAAATGTCACTCAAAATGTTTCCACAAAATAGATACACATTTATATCTCTATAAATATTCATAATTCCTTGATGAATAGACACTTATGTGTTATTATTTTTGTAACACCCCAAGATTCAATGAAATATTTTTTTAATTAATTTAATAATTTCAATATTCTGTATTTCATGTGACACTGAATATAGATTATATTACTTTGAAGAACTAAGTAACACTTGTGTTTCATGAAACCCCATATTAATATTAATCTACAAGAAACACATAAATTATTGTTCAGTACACTAAGTTTGTCCTGTGCTTACATAAATATCATGTTCCTTTGATATATTCGGTTACATTCTTGGTCGAGTTTTACCAAACTATATTATAAAATTAATACTATTATTAAATATTTAAATTATTCCCACATATTCATTATAATGGATGATTCCAATAAGAATGAATTTTTTTTGAAAATAATGTATACAAAATTATTTAAAATGAATCATATATTATCAACTAGTTATGAATGAATGTTAGATCCATTTGAAACTAATGAAATTTCTTTTATAAGAATATCGTTTTTCTATGCATAAGATCATTTTATCCGAAAAAATAAAAAAAACCGTTGAAACGTGTTTTAAAAAAAAATAAATATTATATATTTAATGAAATGTTTTTACACTTATCCAATATATTAAATTTTCCAATGATAAGAATAAATCAAATTTTATGAATAAAAAGTTGTATTTTATTATGTGCAATTAATACCACATTTTAATGGAACAAATATTTTTAATATAATGTGAAATACATTTATAACTTATATTCGAAAAATAAAATACATTTTTTGAATCATAAATTAAACATTTACTTTGGATTATTTATATGTACATTTACAAGAAGTTTTATTTTTTGATGAATCGTGAAAAACTTCAAATTTTAATAGAGAACTGAATTTACATCAATAAAATTATTTAGATAAATTTTATAAAAAAATTGAATAAAAGTTTTTTTTATAAATTATACATATATTAATAAAATTAATACCATTATAATTATTTTCAAATTGAAATTTCATATAAAACATTTTAAACATTTGAAAATTTTTACTTTAGAAACTCGTTTTCTCACCACATCTACAATAGAACATCTAATTTATTTCATCCGTACCTAATTTAAGAATATGAAAAAATGGATTTTTTATTTTTAATAATCATAATTTATAATTTATATTAATTTAAAAATAGTTTATTACTGAATAAAATAGTGAATATAATTAGAATTAATTTCACTAATTGAGGTAAAAGCGAGTTTTCTTAGCGAATAACAATTATTATAATTTGAAAAAATAAAATATAAACTTGTGTAAAAAATTAATGGATTTGTTTCTACTATATCTTCGCCTATATAATAAAAAAATATTATTTGTGGAAGACATTGTAAGGGAGACCCCCATATGGTGTTTAACTTTCTATTAATACATGAGTACCACCTCTCCTCAATTATAAAAGTTATCTCACCACTCCAACGAATTTACAACTCTCAAGCAATTTTTATAGTCCCAATGCTTCACAAATAATCTCAAAACTCTATTCAACTCATACTAGAAGAATAAAATTTTTCATAAATAGTTCAAAGTTAATAATTTTTTAAGAAATAAAATGAAATTCTGAAATAAAAAGTAACATATTTTAATTAGAACATTGGTTTTATATCATTATCGATCCCTAATTTAGTATTACTATCTTATTATATATTAAAATCATTATCTTAACTATAATGAAGAGTTTTTTAAGGGTTATACCTACATCTACACACACTTTGATGAAATGGGTTCACAATCACCATTCTTGTGTATCTCAAACTACCACATCATGAACTGATGTCATTCATTCTTCCATTACGACCTTCCATGGTTGGTACTAATCATGGAATATTTATTTTTAGATGATACATAAGAAATTTTTCGTTTATTTAATATTTTTTATTATAAAACACATAACCTCAATCTTTCCATTTTGTGGGAAATCATTAACTTCGTTTGTGGACGTAGGGACTATCGATTTCATGAATCGATGTGATTTATTCACACATTACATGGAATTTATTATGGTTTATTATAGTAAACATTTTTCATATATATTAAACAATAAATATTCTCAAATAAATATATATATACATATATATATTCATACGTAGTTATCCTTCTTTCTTCTAATAACAACATAAAAAAAACAATGTTCTTGTTTTGAAATATCCAACCATCTGCAGATATAGAATATTTCATTTTATATTTATATAATTTATTTGTTATTATAAATAAAGATACATTAAATATATAAAATATTTTTATCGTGATTTAAATTTTTCTAAATATTGATATCATGATATAATTAATATGATCATGATTATAAATTTGAAACATGTAAGAAAAACAAAGCTATTATTACCTAAACCATAACCACAACATTGATTTGATAATAAATGGAAACTTTAAGGGCCTAATAAAATCACATATGGTATTTTATATAATAATACAAATATTTGGTAGATTTAATGTAAATATATATTTTTATTCTTGAGTGTTTATCATGTTTGAATAAAGGAATCGCTTTAGGTAATAGTTTTCTTATCTCACTTTTATTTCTTTGATATATAGGTTTTATTCACACCTTATTTGTTTTTCCCCAACCCCTATTACCTAGATTCAGTGCATTATTTTAATACATTGGCATGATTACAAGGAATCATGTCCCGAATGACCGATCAGTTTCAATGTCTTGGAAACTATATTATATACATGAATGTTACATTACAATTTTAGACACACAACACAAAAAAATAATCCTTTGAGAGTTCCATTGTTCACTTAGCTTATTCTTGCATATTAAACATAAAACTCTTCATGGGATCCTGGGAAAATAAAACATAAGAATGGGGTGAGATTAGATGCTCAGTAAGGGTAAATAATTCAACTAAATATATAAACATTTAAGGCAAGATGTGTAATAAAAACAACAGCCTTTCAAACATAAACTTGAACATAACATGGAAAAAATAAATCATACATTACCATAAAAACATGAACATCGATATTCTACTAGTCAAATAATCACATGTAAAATCTAATTTCATAATGAGGGAATGTATAGTACCAGAAATTAATTTATGTGTTAAGGCATCGTTCCCGGACCTATGGGCTAACTATAACCAGACCAAAACTGGGAGACCCTCTGTAACCGGACTCCATCCCAAAGAGCCTCTGTAACCAGACTCCTACCCGGAGAGCCTATGTAACCAGACTCCACCCCGAGGGTCTACTGTAACTGGAGCCCAACCCGGAGGGCTTACATTTACCGGTCCCCAACCCGGAATATACTAGTCCAATACATTCATTATAATAAAATATTGAAATATAACATAAATATTCATATTAAAACTAGCATATGAAATGTAAATACATTATCCATAAACAATGAATGGTATAAAAATAACACATCCACAATCAAACATATCACAAAACATTCAATACAATAAAGATGATTTTTATCATAATAAATTAACTTCAAACAAGTTTAAAATCCATTAAATGATGTTGACGTAGATGAAAATAATCAGTAAAATGCTTTGAGAGAAATACACTTTTTTCATGAAATCATATAAAAAAAATAAAATTTATAATGGTAATAATTGAAAATGGATTATTGAATTAACTTATCCCATACTACTTTCAATATTTTTAAAATAATTATCATTTCAAAACATTCATGTCCATAAAAAATTCCTTAAAATCATTTTTGAAATTTGGACATTAATTAAAAGGGTTTAGAAAGACAAATCATTTAAACATTTAAATTGATGATATAGTAAAATATAACCTCCCATAAAACCTTAAATTTTTCCTTTTCTAATCCATTTTATAAAATATCGGTATCTTTGATTATCCTATAAAATAAATACACATGAACAATCTCGGATAATAATGAGATTGAGGAAATGACCCTTACCTTGTTGTAATCAATCAAGTCGTATGAAAAATAGTCAATATCCAATAAATGAATCATAGAATATCATGACTGTAAAGAGAATCATGATCATATATATCAAATGGTAGTACATGATACACCACATGCAATACATAAGTGGTGAACAATGGAAATCTCACGGAATTTAAAGTGAGATAAGAAACCCCTTACCATGCACATTCCTTTGGTCAAGGGTATGTTTAACCTCTTTTATAATGACCATATTATGTTATTAAATAATAAAAGAACCATATTAGTATTTATTATATCCTACGTGATTCATTTATGACTTTATACAACCCATTTAATAATGATTTCCATTTAAAATTAAAAACTTATGTAATAATCGCTCTCTTTATCATATGTATTTAAACATGTTATTCTTGGTCGTTTCATTAAGATAATGATTTAAATGATAAAAAAATATAAACCTTTATTTATATATCATATATATTTAGAAAATAAATATTTATAAAATATTTATATATAATAAATGGATGGAACCAATTATGGAGATGTTAGGATATTCGTATGCAAAAATGATGTTTCCCTTTTTTTTATCGTATTAAACTAATGTTAGTGAATAAGATATATATAAATACATACATAAATACATACATACATATAGACATATATATCTATATTAGAATTATTATTTCATATATTACATACTTCTTAATAATATATATTTTTATAATCATCGTTGAATGATGAACATGGAAATTAATCTCATCGCGTCGTGGAGATGGTAATCTATACATACACACGAGTGACAATATCATTATATTGATTTTAAAATCATATATAATTGGACGTTATATGATATATACACAATAATTAACATGTTATATTTATTATTTACATAAATTATACATCATTATTATATTGATCCAACATAATAATGTATTGAATAACAACTACACCGGGACGTGGAGACGATAAGACGTACATACGCACGTATGGTGACATGTCATTCATAGGATGGATAGAATAATGAATATGGTTGTATCATATTTATAATCACATCATTGTATGTAGAAGATACTGGAGTTATTGATTTACAATGGAAACAAAAAGGAAATAAGAATTGGAAGAAGAAAAGATCTTGAAAGAGGTGATGAAATATTTACCTCTTCTTTGGGTTCTTCCTTTTGATTGGATCAAAAGGGCTCAAAAGGTAAGAATTATGACCAAATGAATGCATCTAGGATGAAGGTTGGTTATCTAAGAGTAGAGTTGTGAAGGTTTTGGCTGAGCCAAATGGATTTCTAGGTGTGAATTTGAGAGGAGGTGGAGTGCCCTTTTATAAAAGGGGTGAGGGCCACCTTAAGAAAAGTTTGAAATATTATAATATAATAAAATAGTATTCTATTTATAATGAATAAAAAATGATTTATTTAGAAGATAAAGTGGTAATGGGTTGAAATAATATAAAAAAATATCTCTTATACACGTTTAGATTGCCATTTTTTCCATATCTATTAAATTTAACACTAAGTTAAATAATTTAACTATTACAATATCTTCTTCTATTCGTACACTATATGGTTAATAAACATACTATAAACATCCAAGAGAACATAAAGTGGTTCAATAATGACATATATATTATTATTTAATCCAATTGGAAAATCCTTATATTATTAGGAATATTATATCAACCAATAATATATATTTGTTTTAATAATTAATTTATCTCAATTTTGACACTATTTGGTAATTTGTTTTTCTGAAAGTCATAAAAACATTATCACTTCGAAAAAAAATTATATAATAAACCCTAGAATGTCATATTAACCTATAAAATTAGTTAAGTTCATCAAAACTATCAAATTACATTTTTTTGTATATTTATAATATCAAATGTTTTAATCGTTCATTAAAAAGGTAATTATTGCATCATCATTGTGTCATAAATATATTAAATTATATAATTTCTAAAAATTATAAATAAAATACGATTATGTCGAAAATATTTTTATCATTCTAATGTTCATTTATAGTTGAATTTATCTTATGAATAACCCTATATTAAAAATGTTTTTTTATGAAAACATTAATTTAACACTTTTAACTCTTCTTTAAATTAAATAATAATAAATGTCTTAATCTAATCCAAGTAGACCTAAAGGATCATATATTATTCCTAAGGTTGTTTTTTATCTAATTAAACTTATCAAATAGAATTATTACATTTTTTAGGGTAATTATAATATCATTTTAAACCATAATTACCCTATTGACTTTTAATCATGGTAAATAAATGAAAAAAAGTTACTATTCGCCATAAATTATTTTCATCTTAGTGAACCACATTTTACTTACTGATATTAACTATGTCTCTCAAATTTTTGAAATTGAACTCACATAAGTGGTCATATTATGTTTTTACCAAGGTAGAAACATAGAAGTTGCATTTATTAACGTAAAATTAATTCTCGTTTGCAAAACCCAAAAACGGGTTTTTAAAAAGAAAAAACTATCAAATGATTGGCATGTGTTTATGTCAAATTTAAATGTGAAATTACTAATAATGACCTAAATTTTATTAAATGATAAAAATATAATCTAATTATACTTCCAACTATTCAAATTTATAAATTTTCACAATAAATTAATATCTATTAAAAAAAGTTATTTTTTAATAAAATTTAGTAATTTTCACTATTCATCAAAATATGAAAGTCATCAGAAAAGTTTCAAAAATTTATCCAAACTAAATTTTTAAGTCACGATTATATAGAATAATTTAATTTCAGTAAATTGAATATATAAAATTTTCAAATATACGTTTTAAAAAGAGCTCTCAATTAAAAGGCGATGAAATTTCATTTTTTGACAAATAATTATTTTATCCGAAAAAATGTATTTGTTCTTGTATTATGTCTAAGAAACACATAATATGGATATTAATATTATATATATTATATAAGATTTAAAATGCAGTTAATATTATTCATAACCTCTTTTTGAATGGTTATTTTAGTATGTTGTGGTGAGCTCGAACTTGGTGTAGCGTGTAACACAAGCTATTGAATTACGTTAATTAGATATTTTACTATGAAATATTCGGGTGTTACATTCTACCCTCATTAAATAAATAGAATCATCGTAATGTGAAATTGTTTTTTGAGAGAAAATGTTATAATTAGACAAATACCTGTGCGGAAAACCCACATCAGAAATTGGGTTAATAAAATTTAGTCTTAATAAGAGGGAACATGAAATGAAAAAGTCACCACAAAATTTTGACCTCGAATATGAGAACATTGGTGGAAAGTAAGGAAACAAATTTAGGGGAAAACATAAATATTTATATGGATTGATTGAGGTTATAAATCACAAACGAGTGTCCAATTGATCACCTCAAAGGCCTGGATCTGTGATGATTTAAAATATCATCAGTTCAACAAACAATAAGGTATTAGGATTATTGTAGCACCCCGAGCCTGCTCTTCTTTACTATGTGCTTGAAGATACTGTGTAATTTTTTTTTAAATTTTAAGAAACAATTACACAACACTTTAATGAAGTGGATACCTCTTTCTAGTTTAGGTTCTGGAAGATTAGATATAAACTTACATTTATAAGGGTTTAAAAAAATAAAAAATAAAAAATAAAAATAATAAAACAACCATCAACTATGCTTCCGCGCGCGCTACAACCAAAATGACCAACTCAGGAATTCAAGGCAACCTGTGAAAAACATTTCAAAAACGTAGGGTGATCACAAAAGAAACCCAGTAAGGGGTTTTGAAAAACTTTGATAAATCACCTTTAAAAATATTATTTCGATGATACATTTGAAAAATTCAACAAATACATTTGTAAAAAAACCATTACAAAATAATATAATGCTTTAAAATAATTATACATCGAAAACAATTTTAAACTAATCCATTGATCTTCTTTGTAAAATATTAAGCAAACCTATTTAAAACAAAACATCATTTGGAAGCAAATTAATTCGTTAAAGGTTGTCTTTGGCCTACCCACTTAGCAAAGGATGGGATCACTCCCTAATGACCTTCCATTTTTACAACGAACAAGTGACGGTTTTTTTTTGAAAACGTTTAATGTTTTCCTTACATACACACACATATATATACTAGTATTTCTCACTGATGTTTTTACCTTTAAACATTGTAATGCATTTAAATAATAATTTCCACTAATATCTATATATAAGTATATATATATATGTGTGTGAATTTTTTGGAAATATATACTAGTGAGTATTGATTTCCAAAAACTCACGTCACATGGAATGTATATAAACACCAATATACCAGATCCTCCATTTCCAAATAATAAAAAGAATAATCAATGATTTGTTTTCATGATTAAATGAGTTAAACCATTATTTTACTTCACAATCCTAAAATAATAATGAGCATGCACCGAAGATTATGCATGATATATATTTTTTTTAAATCAAAGTTTTATTCATGAGTAAAATTATAGTATAAACATGTACAAGTCAACTTAAAATTATAACATGTATATTAACATTTCATCTAATTCCATTCAAAATTCATTTCTTTGTAAAGATTATCAAACATTAATGAATATGTGTATATACCTATATATGAATATCCATGTATGAAGTTTCATAAACGATCATCGATATATTTCCATAACCTTGATCTTTATATGACTCGTATGTGACATAATAAAGTTATGATATTCTAAATTTATTAATTTATATTTGAATTATTACATGACTATTAATTTATTTAAAATAATTATATATTTTCACATCATGAAGGTATATATACATATATAATATTCACATGATTTTATATGCCATGTACCTTATAAAATAAATAATAATTATACGAATAGATTTATAAATTTAAAATACAAAAATTGTACTAAAAATTTTACAACGGTTTACTAAAGCTTATTAAAATATGACCAAAACTGCCAACATGTTGATTTTGTTTTACGAGAACCATTTATGAAACTTTTTTAGAAATAATTTTTCAATACCAAAAACCACAAAATATAAACCATATTATTTAACATAAGAATATATGGCTTGAAATTAAATAAAAAGAAGAATAATAATCTATTGAAATGAGGATTTAAAAGTGTAGAAAAATACACCTTACACACAAACCCATTAAATTAAAATCATGATAAACAAATAGTCCCTTAACCCATTATATTAAACCAAATTTGAACATAATTTTGATAAACATAAACATGAATGATTTAATTGAATAAATCAATAACAATTAAAAATGGAAGAAAAGAGGTATTTGAAAATGAAATTAAACTATCTCTTACATAAATAAAATTTCAAAATAAATATATATTGGAAATAAATGTTTCATACTTACACAAAAAATAATATGGTAATGCATAGAATGTAATTTTGAAAATACATAACCCCTTATGCAAAAAAAAATCTGAAAAACAACAAATAGTATGACGCTTGCTTGTTAGTAGTAGAAATTATATTCTTCATGTTTCACATAGCGGATTCAAGGCGTCCAAATGGCAAGCAGTGCATCTATAGATGATTGAATCCAGGACTATAAATCCTCAAAAAAGATAGATGAAAAGAGGAAAAAATATTCATTTTTTATATTTCTCTCCATTCACACGTCCCACAAACACTTATTTATACCCCAAAATATGTTAATTTTAGTCTAACTTCAAGAGAGTTCTATTTCCTAAATAAATTTCTAAAGCAAGTTGATCATACAAGATTGTTTAGTTTTGACAATGATAGTAATGGTTATATGAAAATGGATTATCTGAAGAAATGGATTGATGAATAAAAATTTTGTGCGTGTCCATAAGAAAAATTGAATCTAATATTTTACGAACTGGAAAAATTGAAAATTGGTTCACACATCATTTTCAGATTCTAATTCTATCATTATAAATTACCACAAAATCAAAAGACACCGAATGAAAAACAATGGATAGAAAAATCCAATATCATGACAAAAACTCGTGTCGCAAAAGAATAAATTATGTTGCTGATAAATAATATAGTGGACCACAGATAATATTTTGGAGATGGACAACTAGAAATAAGACAAATCCGTATTCAATTTTATGTGGACATTTAGGATAGTAATCACCTACTTGCGATTTAGCATGACGCGATGCGTTTTCTCGGAAAATCTCGATCGGACCACCTTTGAAGTCATGAATCAGTCGGCGACACTCAACAACGTCCGATCTAGACTCAAACCAAAACCCTATGATCATCCAAGACCAGATTTTTCTCACTCGACCTTCCTCCTATGATCCATCAGCTTTTTCTTCATTAATCATCTCGACCAGGCTCAATGATGACCTCACATGCCTGTGGCTGAATCTCAAATTGATTGCCTATGAACCCTCGTGACGTCTCTCGGCTCACGTCCTCACCTAGATTTCATCCAAACATGAACCCTCAATGATCCGAGTGTCGGTATCCAGAAACCCAAAAGCCATAATTCCCGATTTTCAATTCTTCTGTATTATTACCATTTATTTTGATTCATTTATCATTAAAGCTTTATTTTTTTAAATAAATAAATTATCTTAATATATTCTTTGTTTATATATATATATATAATGATTTATATTAAATTCATTTTTTTAAATAACGGAATCTGAAAACATAAATTATACATAAAATTATTAATTATTTCAAAAATTATTTACTATTTCTATTGTTTTAAAAGAAATATAAGTATTTATAATTCCTTCATATAAAATCATAACTTCTAATAATGAGAAATTCGTTTTAAATAAATCTATTTTTATACAATTATATTTTATAAAATATTAATTTATTACTGTATCATATTATTTAATATTATATTTTATATTTTCTTGTTTTCAAAACAAAATTTCACTTACATTAATGTTTTAATTTTCTTAAATTGAAAATATTACATCTCAAAACTAAATTAAGGTTTCTTTTATTAAATCTTTTCTTAATCATTTTTCATTAGTGAAGAAATTATTAAATAAATAAATAATTACTATTTATATTTTCTTAGGATGTTACATTCCCCCCTTAAAAGAATGACACCCTCGCAATTCCATCGTCGAACATACGAAAAATTTGAATTTCCATTTCTAGAATTAAAGAAACAATAGGATCGCTAACTCTAAACTTTATCATTTAGACGAACACATCTAATCCCCAAATTTTGCTAGACCATTCCTCTGATACCAATTCTAGTTCCCTGAGCCTGATCTTCTGGACATAGTGCTTGAAAATTCTGTGTAAATTTCTTTTTAAGAAAATGAATAAACTCATACACAACACTTTAATGAAGTGAGGATATTTTTCTGGTTTAGGTTCTAGAAGATTATACATAAACATAAATTTATTAGGGTTTATATAAAATAAAAAAACTAAAAATAAAACTCTCGACTATGCTTCCGCGCGCGCTAAAACTAGGATGACTAACTCTGGAATTCAAGTCAACATGTGAATGACATTTCAAAAACGTAGGGTGAGCACAAAAGATGCCTAGTAAGGGGATTTTAAAACCTTTGATAATTCACCTTTAAAAATATCATTTCGATTATACATTTGAAAAATTAAATAAATACATTTGTAAAAAAACCTTTACAAAATAATATAATGCTTTTAAAAAAATTATACTTTGAAAAAACTTTTAAACTAATCCGGTGATCTTAATTGGAAAATATTAAGAAAAATTCATTAAAACAAAACATCATTTCGAAGAAACTTAATTCATTGAAGGCTATCTTGTTCTTACCAACTTATAGAAGGATGGGTTCACACCCTAATGACCTTCCATTTTTAAAACGAACAAGCGCCAATATTTTATCAAAAATGTTTAAAGTTTTCTTTACTTATATATATATGCTATTATTTCTCACTGGAGTTTTTACCTTTAAACATGTTAATGAATTTAAATAATAATTTCCACTGATATTTATATATGAGTATATATAAGTGAAATTTTATTGAAAAAAACACTAGAGAGTATTGATTCCCAAAAACTCACGTCACTTGGCATGTACATAAACACCAACATACCCGATATTCTATTGTAAAATAATAAAAATAATATTCAATGATTTGTTTTCATGATTAAATGACTTAAACAATTATTTTAATTCAATATAATAAAATATTAATGAGCATGCACCGAATATTATACATGATATATTTTTTTTTAAATCAACATTTTTTTCATGAGTAAAATTATAATATAAACATGTACAAGACAACATATAATTCTAACATCTCCATAAACAATTCATCCAATTCAATTAAAAATTCATTTCATTGTAATGTTTATCCAACATTCCTGAATATGTGTATATACCTATATATTCATATCCATATATGAAGTTTCATTAACGATCATCGATATATGTCCATAACCATGATTTTTATATGAATTTTATGTGACATAATAAAATTATGATATTATTAATTTATTAATTTATATGTGAATTATTACCTGACTATTAATTTATTTAAACCAATTATATATTTGCAAAACATGAAGGTATATATATATATATATTATTCTCTTGATTTGATATGATATGTACCTTCTAAAATAAATTTTTATTATACGAATAGATTCATAAATTTAAAATACT
This sequence comes from Viscum album, assembly GCA_963277665.1. Lineage (NCBI taxonomy): Eukaryota > Viridiplantae > Streptophyta > Magnoliopsida > Santalales > Viscaceae > Viscum > Viscum album. Next base: position 1,564,133,991 of record OY728142.1, on the reverse strand, counting down.
CAAATTGTTCTAAAAATTTTACAACGGTTTACTAAATCTTATTAAAATATGGAAAAAACTGCAAACATGTTGATTTTGTTTTAAAAGAACCATTAAGGAATCATTAGTAGCAATAATTTTCTAATACCCAAAACCACAAAATATAAACCATATTATTTAACATAAGAAAATCTTCCTTGAAATTAAATAAAAAGAAGAATAATAATCTATTTCATTCAGGATTTAAAAGTGTAGAAAAATCCCCCATACACAAAAACCCATAAAATTAAAATCATGATAAAAAATAGTCCCTTAAGCAATTATACTAAACCAAATTTGAAAATAATTTTTATAAACATAAACATGAATTATTTAATTGAATAAATCAACAACAATTAAAAATTAAGGAAGAGAGGTATTTGGAAACGAAATTAAACTATCTCTTACCGAAATATAATTTCAAAATAAATATATATTGGAAATAAATGTTTCACACTTACACAAACATTAATATGGGAATGCATAGATTGTAATTTTGAAAATACATAATCCTTTACGCTAATAATAAATCTAAAAAACAATAAATAGAATGTCGCTTACTTATTATTAGTAGAAAATATATTCTTCAAGTTTCACAAAGTTGGTGCATGAAATCCAAATGGCATTCAGTGCATCTATATATGATTGAATCCAGGACTATAATTACTCACAAAAGATATATGAAAAGAGAAAAATATATTCATTTCTTATATTTCTCTCCCTTAACACGTCCCAAAAACACTTATTTATACCCCAAAATATGTTTATTTTATTCCAACTTCTAGAGAGTTCTATTTCATAAATAATTTTCTAAAGCAATTTGATCAGATAATATTTTTTTGTTTTGACAATGATAGTAATGGTTATATGAAAATGGATTATCTGAAGAGGTAGGTTGATGAATGATAATGTAGTTCGTGTAGATAAGAAAATTTGAATCTATCGTTTTATGAACTGGAAAAATTGACAATTGGTTCACACATCATTTTCAAATCATAATTCTATCATTATAAATTACCACAAAATCAAAAGACACGGAATGAAATAAAAATGGATAGAAAAAGCCAATATCATGATAAACACTCACTTCACAAAAGAATAAATTATGTTGCTGATAAATACTATAGTGGACCACAAATAATATTTTGGAGAATAAAAACTAGAAATAAGACAAATCGGTATTCAATTTGATGTGGACATTTAGGATAGTAAACACCTACTTGCGATTTAGCACCCCACGATGTGTTTTCAAGGAAAATATCGATCTGACCCCCTTTGTAGTCTTGAATTAGCTATCAACAGTCAACGACGTTCGATCTAGACTCAAACCCAAACCCTAAGTTCATCCGAGACTGGATTTTTCTCACTCGACCTTCCTCCTATGATCTATCAGCTTTGTCTTCATCTCTCATCTCGACCAGGCTCAACAATGACCTCACAAGCCCTTGGCCGAAGCTCAAATCGATTGCCTACTAACACTCGCAACATCTCTCGGCTCGTGACCTCAACTGGATTTCCTCCAAACATGAACCCTCGACAAACCGATTGTCATTCTTTAGAAACCGAAATCCCAAATTCCCGATTTTCAATTCTTCTGTTTTATTGCCATTTTTTTAAATCAGTTATCATTATAGCTTTATTTGATTAAATAAATTAATTATCTTAATATATTTATTCGTTATATATATATACAATGATTTATATTCATTTCATAATTTTTAATTAACTGAATCTCAAAACATAAATTTTACAAAAAATTATTAATTGTTTGAAAAATGATTTATTATGTATATTTTTTTTAGAGAAATATAAGTATTTATAATTCCTTCTTATAAAATAATAACATCTAATAAAGAGAAATTATTTTTAAATAAATCTTTGTTTATAAAATTATTTTTAAAAACATATTTATTTAATACCATATCATATTATTAAATATTAAATATTATATTTTCTTATTTTCAAAAAAAATTCCATTACATTAATGTTTTATTTTTCTTAAATTTAAAATATTACATCTCAAAACTAAAATAAAGTTTCTTTTATATCATATTTTCTTAATCAATTTTCATATATGAAGAAATTACTAAATAAATACTTATTTACTATTTATATTTTCTTAGGGTGTTACATTCCCCCCTAAAAGAATTGCACCCTCAAAATTCCTTCGCCGAACATATGAAAAATTTGAATTTCCATTTCCAGAATTAAAGAAACAATAAGATTGCTAACTCAAAACATTACCATTTAGACAACCACATCTAATCTCTAAAGTTTGCTATACTTTTCCTCTGATAACAATTGTAGCGCCCCGAGCCTGCTCTTCTGGAATCAGAGCATGAAAATGCTGTGTAATTTATTTTAAAAAAAGTGAATAAACAATTACCCAACACTTTAATGAAGTGATGACCTTTTTCGGTTTAGGTTCTGGAAGATTAGACATAACCTTATATTTATCAAGGTTTTAAAAAATAAAAAAATAAATAAATTAAAATAAAACTTTCAAATACGCTTCCGCGTGCGCTACAACAAAGATGACCAACTCTGGAATTCAAGGAAACCTGTGAAAAACATTTAAAAAACGTAGGGGGAGCACAAAATATTCCTACTAAGGGGTTTTGAAAACCTTTGATAAATCGCCTTTAAAAATATCATTTCGATTATACAATTTGACAAACTCAATAAATAGATTTGTAAAACAACCATTACAAAATAATATAATGATTTTAAAAAAATTATACTTTGAAAACACTTGTAATCTAATCTAGTGATCTTATTTGGAAAATATTAAGAAAACTTCTTTAAAACAAAAACTCATTTTGAAGCAACATAATTAGTTGAAGGCTGTCTTGGGCCTACCCACTTATCGAAGGATGGGTTCACTCCCCTATGACCTTCAATTTTTACAATGAACATGTGACGATATTTTTTCGAAAATCTTTAAAGATTTCTTTACATATATATATATATACTAGTATTTCTCACTAGAATTTTTACCTTTAAACATGTCAATGAATTTAAATAATAATTTCCACTGATATCTATGAATAAGTATATATATACATATATATATGAATTTTTATTGAAAAAAACACTAGTTAGTAATGATTCCCAAAATCTCACATCACTTGGGTTGTACATAAACACCAACATACCTGATATTCCATTGTTAAATAATAAAAAGAATATTCAATGATTTGTATTCATGATTAAATGAATTAAACCATTCTTATAATTCAAAATCGTAAAATAATAATGATCATGCACCGATGATTATACATGATATTTTTTTTAAAATCAACATTTTTTTCTGTGTAAATTTATAATATAAACATGTACAAGACAACATAAAATTATAACATCTCTATAAACATTTCATCCAATTCTATTAAAAATTCATTTCTTTGTAATGTTTATCCAACATTCCTGAATATGGGTATATACATATATATGTATATCCGAGTATGAAGTTTCATAAACGATCATCGATATATGGCCATAACCTTGATTTTTATATAACATGTATGTGACATAATAAAATTATGATATTCTTAATTTATTAATTTATATGTGAATTATTACATGACTACTAATTTATTTAAAACAATTATATATTTGCACATCATGAAGGTATATATATATATATATATATATATTATCTTGATTTCATATTTGAAGTACCTTCTAAAATAAATTTTAACTATACGAATAGATTTATAAATTTAAAATACTCAAATTGTTCTAAAAATTTTACAACAATTTACTAAATCTTATTAAAATATGACCAAAACAGCAAACATGTTGATTTTGTTTTAAGAGAACCATTAAGGAAACATTTGTAGAAAAAATTTTCCAATACCCAAACCCACAAAATATAAAAGATATTATTTAACATAAGCAAATCTTCCTTGAAATTAAATAAAAAAAGAATAATAATCTATTTCTATAAGGATTTAAAAGTTTAGAAAAATCCCCCGTACACACAAAACCATAAAATTAAAATCATGATAAAAAAATAGTCCCTTAACCCATTATGTGAAACCAAATTTGAACATAATTTTGATAAAAATAAACATGAATGAATTAATTAAAGAAATCAATAACAATTAAAAATTAAAGAATAGAGGTATTTGAAAATGAAATTAAAGTATCTCTTACAGAAATAAAATTTCAAAATAAATATATATTGGAAATAAATGTTTCAAAAATACACAAACAATAATATGGGAGTGCATATAATGTAATTGTGAAAATTCATAATCACTTAAACAAATAATTAAGCTGAAAAACAAAAAATAGTATGTCACATACTTGTTAGTAGCAGAATACATATTCTTCAAGATTCACACAGTGGGTGCAAGACTTCCAAATGGCATGTAGTGCATCTATAGATGGTTGAATCCAAGACTATAATTCCTCCCAAAAGATAGATAAAAAGCGAAAAAAATATTCATTTCTTATATTTCTCTCCCTTAACATGTCCCACAAACACTTATTTAGACCCCAAAATGTGATTATTTTATTCAAACTTCCAGAGAGTTCTATTTCCTAAATAATTTTATAAATCAAGTTGATTAGATAAGATTGTTTAGTTTTGACAATGATAGTAATGGTTATATGAAAATTGATTATCTGAAGAAATAGATTTATGAATGAAAATGTAGTGCATGTCCATAAAAAAATTTGAAACTACCATTTTATGAACAGGAAAAATTGACAATTGGTTCACACTTGATTTTCAGAATCTAATTCTATCATTATAATTTACCACAAAATAAAAAGACACAGAACGAAAAAAAATGGACAGAAAATTCCAATATCATGACAAACCCTTACATCGCAAAAAAAAATTATGTTGTTGATAAATACTATAATGGACAATAGATAATATTTTGGAGATGAAAACCTAGAAATAAGACCAATCGGTATTCAATTTGATGTGGACATTTAGGATAGTAAACACCTACTTGCGATTTGGCACCACACGATGCGTTTTCCAGGAACATCTCGATTGGACCACCGTAACAGTCATGACTAGTCGGCGACACTCAATGATGTTAGATCTAGACCTAAACCAAAACCCTAAGTTCATCTGAGCCAAGATTTTACTCACTCGACCTTCCTCCTATGATCCATTAGCTTTGCCTTCATCACTCATCTCGACCAGGCTCGGCGATGACCTCACATACCCTTGGCTGAAGCTCAAATCGATTGCCTACGAACCCTCGCAGCGTCTCTCGGCTCGCAACCTCACCAGGATTTCATCGAAACATGAACCCTCGACGAACCGAGTGTCGGTCTCCAGAAACCTGAAACCCCTTATTCCTGGTTTTCAATTCTTCTATTTTAATACCATTTTTTTAAATCGGTTCTCATTATAGATTTATTTGTTTAAATAAATAAATTATCTTAATATATTCTTTCTTTATATATATATACAATGATTTATATTTATTTCATTTTTTTAATTAACCAAATATCAAAACATAAAATTTACATAAAATTTTTAATTATATCAAAAATGATTGATTATTTCTATTTTTTAAGAAATATAAGTATTTATAATTCCTTCATATAACATCACAACTTCTAATAATGACATATTATTTTTAAATAAAACATTGTTTATAAATGTATATTTAATAAAATATTAATTTATAACCATATCATAATATTAAATATTAAATATTATATTTTCTTGTTTACAAAACAAAATTTCACTTACATTAATGTTTTAATTTTCTTAAATTGAAAATATTACATCTCAAAACTAAAATTAGGTTTATTTTATTAAATTTTTTCTTAATCAGTGTTCATTTATGATGAAATTATTAAATAAATACTTAATTACTATTAATATTTTCTTAGGGTGATACATTCTCGCCCCCTTAAAAGAATTGCACCCTTGCAATTCCTTTTTCGAACGTACAAAAAATTTGAATTTCCATTTCCAAAATTAAAGAAACAATAGGATTTATAACTCTAAACTTTACCATTTCGAAGAGCACATCTAATCTCTGAAGTTTGCTAGACCGTTCCTCTGATACCAATTGTAGCGCCCCGAGCACGCTCTACTAGACTCAGTTATTGAAAATGTTGTGTAATTTTTTTTAAAAAAAGTGAATAAACAATTACACAACATATTAATGAAGTGAAGATCTTTTTCCGGTTTAGGATCAGAAAGATTAGAGATAATATTAAATTTATCAATGTTTAAAAAAATAAAAAATAAATAAAAAATAAAACTGTCAACTACACTTCTGCGTGCACTACAACTAAGATAACCAACTCTGGAATTCAAGGTAACCAGTGATAAACATTTCAAAAACATAGGGTGGGCACAAAAGATTCCTAGTAAGGGGTTTTGAAAAACATTGATAAATCCCCTTTAAAAATATCATTTCGATTATACATTTGAAAAATTCAATAAATATATTTGTAAAACAACCTTTACAAAATAATATAATGCTTTTAAAAAAATTATACTTTGAAAACACTATTAAACTAATCCATTGATCATGTTGGGAAAATATTAAGAAAAATTCTTTAAAACAAAACATAATTTTGAAGCAACTTAATTCATTGAAGGTTGTCTTGGGCCTACCCACTTATCAAAGTATGGGTTCACTCCCCAATGACCTTCCATTTTTACTACGAACAAGCGCCGATATTTTTTCGAAAACGTTTGATGTTTGATTTACATATATATATATATATATATATACTAGTATTTCTCACAAGAGTTTTTACCTTTAAACATGTCAATGCATCTAAATAATAATATACAATGATATCTATATATAAGTATATATATATATAAATGTGAATTTTTATTGAAAAAAACACTAGCGTGTATTGATTCCCAAAAACACACGTCACTTGGCATGTACATAAACACCAATATACCTGATCTTCCATTATTAAATAATAAAAAGAATATTCAATGATTTTTTTTCATGATTAAATGACTTAAACCATTCATTTATTTCAAAATCATAAAATAATAATGAGCATGTACCTAAGATTATACATGATATATTTTATTTAAATCAACATTTTTTTCATGAGTAAAATTATAATATAATCATGTGTAGGACAACTTAAAATTATATCATCTCTATAAACATTTCATCCAATTCCATTAAAAATTCATTTCTTTGTAAAGTTTATCTAGCATTCATGAATATGTGTATATACCTATATATGCATATGAATGTATGAAGTTTCAAAAATGATCATCAATATATGGCCATAACTTTAATTTTTATATGACTTGTATGTGACATAATAAAATTATTATAATTTTGATTTATTAATTTATATGTGAATTATTACATGACTATCAATTTATTTAAAACAATTATATATTTTCACATAATGAAGGTACATGTATATATATATTATTCACATGATTTTATATGAAATATCCCTTTTAAAATAAATTTTAATTATACGAATAAAATCATAAATTTAAAATAATCAAATTGTTCTGAAAATTGTAGAATGGTTTACTAAAGCTTATTAAAATATGACCAAAACTACAAAAATGTTGATTTTGGGTTAAGAGAACCATTAAAGAAACTTTTTTAGAAATAATTTTCCAATATCCAAAACCAAAAAATATAAACCCTATTATTTAACATAAGAAAATATACCTTGAAATAAAATAAAAATAAGAATAATAATATATTTCTAGGAGGATTTAAAAGTGTATAAAAATCCCCCTTACACACAACCCATAAAATTAAAATCCTAATAAACAAATAGTCCCTTAACCCATTATACTAAACCAAATTTGAACATAATTTTGATAAACATAAACATGAATGATTTAATTGAATAAATCAATTACAATTAAAAATTATAGAAGAGAGGTATTTGAAAACAAAATTAAACTATATCTTACAGAAATAGAATTTCAAAATAAATAAATATTGGAAATAAATGTTTCACACATACAAAAACAATAATATGGGAATGAATAGGAAGTAATTTTGAAAATACATAATCTCTTACGCAAACAATAAAGCTGAAAAACTAGAAATAGTATGTCCCTTACTTTTCAGTAGGAGAAAATATATTATTCTAGTTTCACACAGTGGGTGAAAGACGTCCAAATGGAATGTAGTGTAGCTATAGACGATTGAATCTAGGACCATAATTCCGCACAAAAGATAGATGAAAAGAGAAAAAACGATTCATGGCTTATATTTCTCTCCCTTCACACATCCCACAAACCCTTATTTATACCCCAAAATAGCTTTATTTCATTCTAACTTCAAGAGAGTTCTATTGCCTAAATAATTTTCAAAAGAAAGTTGATCAGATAAGATTTTTTAGTTTTGACAATAATAGTAATGGTTATATGAAAATGTATTATCCGATGAAATGGATTGATGAATGAAAATTTAGTGTGTCTTCATAAGAAAAATTGAAACAACCATTTCACGAACAAGAAAAAATGACAATTGGTACACACTTCATTTTCAGATTCTAATTCTACCATTAAAAATTACCAGAAAATCAAAAGACACAGAATGAAAAAAATGGATAGAAAAATCCAATATATTGACAAACACTCATGTCCCAAAAGAATAAATTATGGTGCCGATAAATACTATAGCGGACCATAGATAATATTTTTGAGATGAGAAACTAGAAATAAGACAAATCAATATTCAATTTGATGCGGACATTTAGGATAGTAAACACATACATGCAATTTGGTACCACGTGATGCATTTTCCCCGAAAATCATGATCAGACCACCTTTTCAGTCATGACTTGGCCAATGACACTAAATGTTGTTCGATCTAGACTCAAACTGAAACCCTATGTTAATCTGAGGCCGGATTTTGCGCGCTCGACCTTCCTCCTATGATCCATCAGCTTCGTCTTCGTCTCTCATCTCAACCAGGATCGACAATGACCTCACATGACCTTTGATGAAGCTAAAATAAATTACCTACGAACCCTCACAACGCCTATCGGCTCGCGACCTCGCCTAGATTTCATCCAATCATGAACCCTCGACGAACCGAGCATCGGTCTCCTGAAACCCAGAAGCCCTAATTCCCAATTTTCAATTCTTCTGTTTTATTACCATTTTTTAAAAATCAGTTATCATTATGGATTTATTTGTTTAAATAAATAAATTATCTTAATATATTATTTCATTATATATATATTCAACGATTTATATTCATTTCATTTTTTTAATAAACCGAATCTAAAAACATAAATTTTACATAACATTATTAATTATTTCAAAAATGATTTATTAGTTATATTGTTTTTAAATAAATATAAGTATTTATAATTCCTTCATATAAAGTCTTATCGTCTAATAATGAAAAATTATTTTGAAATAAAACTTTGTTTATAAAAGTATCTTTTATAAAATATTAATTTATTACCGTATCATATTATTAAATATTAAAAAAAAATTTTTCGTTTTTTCAAAACATTATTTCACATACATTAATGTTTTAATTTTCTTAAATTGAAAATAGTACATCTCAAAACTAAAATACGGTTTCTTTTATTAAATCATTTCTTAATCATTTTTCATTTGTAAACAAATTATTAAATAAATACTTAATTACTATATAAATTTTATTAGGGTGTTAAAATTACACATTTTTAGTTTTAATATATCTTCCATTGAGATTAAGAATTTATTTGGTCATAGAATAAGAGTGAATATATATATAAATATACTTGATAAGTAGAGTTTGAACCTTTAACTAATTCCTAACAAAAAATCATCTTTCACTCCAAAAGACTTCAAAAAGAATATTTTATTCATCTAAATCTTCTAGGGTTCCCAAAATAAAGAATTTATAATTGACCTATCATACCATTTTATAAAGATACTACATTATAAAATCTAGAACATCACACAGGCTAGTGCTAGGTGATCCACCCTTTTTGTCCTTAGGTTTTGGGTTCAAGTCTTGTGGATTTAACGGACGCGACTGGTTGTTGTGAGACGTATGGGTTGTTTTTTTCTATAAAAATCTAAAAATAACCATTACAATTGTACCTAATTTCAAACTTTAATACATTACAACCATTAGACTTATTCAAAATACTTCTATCCAAACACACAGTCCAAAATTTATAATGAAGTCAAAAAAATGAAGACCATCTTTTCCACATTATAATATTTTAACACCTTCATCGTGTATTATTTTAAAACATGGTAACACCCTGATTTACCATAAAACCTTATTGATTACATTCATGTTCCCTTATTCTTTATATAATACTTGGTATATTCCTTATATAAAAAAAATTTGAATATTCTAACAATAATGAAATAAAAAATCTATTAATCACTTCCAAGGAAGTCAAGAATATCCAATTTAATATATGAAAATCAACCATCTCTTATTCCAAAATCATTAACTCGTTATCAGGACCATATTAATGGTTACCGTTCCTTTAACCATGTATTTTCCAAAAAGTGTATCTTATTATAATGTTACTTTTCTAAGAACCATATAATCCTAAATCCTCATTTAAAAAGTACTGTAGTACAATCCTTATTTATCTATATAATTCATATAACTAGTATATTGGTGATACAACACTCAAATTAAATTATTCTATTATTACATCAAAAAGAAACAATGGTCATTCATCTTCATCTGAGGTAATATCATAACTTGATTATTATCCTATAGAATCATTTGCGGTGTAATCTGATGACCAGGACATTGATTCGCGTAGTGTCCCAATGCCTTGTAGATGAATCATTTAACATTTGAATCCTTTTTTATACCATTGAAACCACATACATGGTGTCCTTTTTCTCAACAAATATAACAAACTCTCATTTCATTCATGTATTTACCAAGGCGATTCATTCCACATTTATCACATATATTAAAATCCTTCTTTCACCTCTTCTCTTTACCCATCTTTCTCTCTAACATCCTTTTCTTCTATTTCTTCTCTTCAAAGACCTAGGACAGAGAGAATTATTTACATATCTTATTAACACATGATATTACTTCTTTATATATTTAGAATACATGGGAGACTATTTCTCTTAAAAATGTTGTCTTAATACCATCAAAGATATGATCCTTCATACTCTTTGGATCATAAGTATATCTAGTGTTCTCATTCATTCTACTTGGAGCCATTTATAAACAATGGAATACACTAGATCAGTTATTGAATCATAATGAATAATTCCAAACATGTAAAATACCTAACCTAAATTTAACAGGTTATAGATATAATCCATAATAATAAAAATGTTTTCTTTGAGAAATTATTTACTCCTAAATCCTTCATAATGGCTTGTAATTAAAATGATAATTATCATAAGCATATCCCCGGGGAGTGTCGTAACCAAGAGTGATTCCACACCTATTTTCAGGCACCAGTTCCTATTTGAGTCTAGCTCAAAGCGGTATTTTCTGGTTTTACCCCTAGGTACATCTTTTCCAGAGCTGCCTCTACCTTCTCGTATCCCGACAATGATGTATTTCAGGGAATACTCACAAAATCTCTAACTTACCAAAATTATAAGAAGTTATTATATACAAATTATCATTGTTTATCATAGGGTTGTGTTCTCTAATAAGAGTTTATATAAATATATTTCTAAGGTTGTTGCTAAACATCCTTTGATACCAACTGTAATGCCCTGACCCCTATTACCCAGAGACGATGCATTATTTTTATACATAGGCATGAATACAAGGAATCATGTCCTGAATTACCGATCGGTTTAGTAGTCTTAGAAAATAGATTACATACATGAACATTACATTACACTTTCCAACATTCATCACACACACAGAAATCCATTTAGAATGCCATTCTCCCCTTATCTTAATCCTGTATCTTTAACCTAAAAGACTTCTTGGGATCCTGGGAAAACAAAACATAAGAATGAGGGAGATCAGATGATCCCTAAGGGTAAAAAATTTAATTGAAGCTTTAAGTATTTAAGAAATCATGTTTAATAAAAACTATAGCTTTTCAAACATAAACATGGATATATCATTGAAAAATTAAATCAAATGGTTCCTTATAAACATGCACATCAATATTCTACTAGTCGAATAATCTCATGTAATAACTGATTTCATAATGATTGAATGTATAGTACCAGAATTTAATATCTATATCAAGGCCTCATGCTAGGACCTATGGGATAACTGTAATTGGACCCAATATCGAAGAGCCTCTATAATATGTAACCATCCCAAAAAGCCTCTGTAACAGGGCTCCAACCCAGAGTGCCTCTATAACCGGACTCCAACATGGAGAGCCTCTGTAACCGGACTCCAACCTGGAGGGTCTGATGTAACTGGACCCCATCCTGGGGGGATTACATTTACAAGACCCAACCTGGAATAATCTAGTCCAATACATTCATCATACGAAAAGGATGAAATATATCATATAAATTCGTATTAAAACTATCATATGAAATATAAATACTTTATCCATAAACCATTAATGGTATAAAAATAACACATCCACAATCAAACAAATCACAAAACATTAAATACAATATGGAATATTTTCATCATAATAAATAAACATCATACAAGTTTAATATCCATTAAAAGCGGTTCACGTAGAGGAAAATTATCAGTAAAATGATTTGAGAGAAATTCCCCTATTCATGAAATCGTTTAAATTTTTCTCAATTTTTAAAGGGAGTACTTTAAATGGGATTTTTGAAACAATGTGTCCCATTCCACTTTGAAACCATTTAAAATAATTATCATTTCAAAACATTCATGTCCATATAAATAAATATTTTAAATCATTTTGATATCATGGACATTAATTAAAAGGGTTTAGAAAGATAAATATTTAAAACAATTAAAATGATGATCTAGTTAAATAGACCCTTCCATAAAACCATTAAAATTTATTTCTGAAATAATTTTTATACAATATGAGTATCTATGATAATTATATTACAGAAAATATGTACACATGAATAATCTTGGATAATAATGAGATTGAGGAAAAAAACCTTACCACATTGTAATCAATTGAGTCGTATGAACAATTGTCAATAAACATCAAATGAATCATAGAATATCACTTTCTTTATTGTGTGTATGTTAACATGTTATTCTTGATAATATCATTTAGAGAATGATTTAAATGATTAAAAAATATAAAACTTTATTTATATAGAATATATATTTATATTATAAATATTTATAACTGATTTATATATATGAAATGGAAGGCACCGTTTATGGAGATGGTAGGCCGTTCGTCTGCATAAATGATGTTTCTGTTTTGTTGTCGTATTAAACAGAAGTAAGTGAATAAGATACATGTATTTAAATACACATATATATATATATATATCTAGTAGACTTATTATTTCATATATTACATACTTATTAATAAAATATTTGTTTTATAATTATTTTTGAATTTTGAACATTGAAATGAATCTCATCGTGTCGTGGAGACGGTAATCCGTACGTACGCACGAGAGAAAATATAATTTTTTATATAAAAATAATATATTATGGGAGGTTATATAGTATATACAGAATCATTAACATTATATAATTATTATTTACGTCAATTATACATCATTATTGTACCCATCCAATATTATACTGTATTGAATAACAACTACACCACAAAGTGGAGACGATAAGCTTTACATACGCATGTATGGTGACATGTCATTCAAAGATGGATAGAATAATTAATATGGTTGTACCATATTTATAATAACATCATAGTATATAGAAAATATTGGAGTTATTGTTTTACAATGGAAACAACAAGGAATGAAAAATTGGAACACGAAAAGATCTTAAAAGAGGTGATGAAATATTTACCTCTTCTTCGGGTTCTTCCTTTTGATTTGATCAAATGGGATCCATTGGTTAGCTTTCTGACCAAAGGAAGGACTCTATGATAAATGGAGGATAGTTGATTGGATATTTGGGTAGGTGTTGGCTGAACCAAATGGCAATGATGGTGTGAATTTTAGAGAAGGGGTATTTCCCTTTTATAAGATAGGTGAGGGGCACCTTAGGAAAAAATTGAAATATTCTTTTATAAAAAATTAATATTCGGTTTATAATGTCTCCAAATTGATTTTTTTCTAATATAATGTGGGTATGGGTCTGAAGCCTCTCAACCAATAGGTTTTAGACATGTTTATGTTACCATTTTAACCATATTGTTTACATTTAACTCTAAGTTAAATAATTTATCCTTTACCGCGTCTTTTGGTATTCTTACACTATATGGTTAATAAACTTACTATAAACATCCAAGAGAACAAAAAGTGGTTAATTAATGACATATATAATATTATTTAAGCCTTTTGTCCAGAACATATATTTTTTTGAATACTATATCAACCAATAACATAGTATTTATTTAAAAAAGTAATTTATATCAATTTTAACATTATTTCATATTTTGTTTTTTTGAAAGTCATTAAAACCTTAGCACTTCGAACATAATTTACCAAATCAACCATAACATGTCATATTAACCTTGAAAATTATTTTAATTCATCAAAAGTCTTAAATTAAATTTATTTGGATATTTATAATATCAATTATTTTAATCATTAATAAATAAAGTAATTAACTCATCATCATTACGTCATAAATAGATTAAATCATTTTTAAAAAATTAAAAACTAAATACAATTATGGTCAATATATTTTCATATTTATAATGAATATTTATATTAAAATATATATTATGTATAACCCTATATTAAAAATGTTTTAGTTATGAAAACAAGAATTTATCACTTTTAACTCTTCTTTAAATAAAATTATAATAAATGTCTTAATCTAATCCCAGTGGACATAAAGGAACATATTTTATTACTAAAGTTGATTTATGTCACGTTAAACTTATTTAATATAATTAGGACTTGTTTTAGGGTAATTATAATATCATTTGTACCCTGAATTACCCTATTTACTTTTAACCGTGGTAAATAAAATTTAAAAGTTACTATTCACAAAAAATTATGTTCCATATTTTTGAACAAAATATTACTTACTGATATTAACTGTGGCTCTCTAATATTTTAAATACAACTCACTAAGGTAGTAAAATTATGTTTTATACAAATTAGCAAATGCTCCTAGGAGGTGGGTAAAAGATGGTTAAAAGTTCGGTAAAATTTTATATATCTATACATATTATAAAACTAATCCAATGAATTAATTTGATAATATAAAAGTATTATGTATCTATTTTGATCTAAAATAAATTAATATAAAATAACTAATTATTTAAATAAAATGTTTGTTTTAAACAATAACATAGTGTTTTTTCAATATTCATTAAAACATTTAATGCTTTTAGAAAAATACCAAAAAATCACCCTTAGCTAATTTAAATATTCTGAATTTAAAAATGAAGTCTATTTTAAAAAAATCAATCCATATAAGTCTCGTTTATTAATTTGAAATTAATTCATGTTGTCAAAACCAAAAGACGGGTTTTTAAAAAGTAAAAACTATCCAAAGATTGACATGTGTTTATGTCAAATTTTAATGGCATATTACATATAATGACTTCAATTGTATTAAATTATAATAATATAATCTAATTATACAGCTAAACAATTAAAATTCATAATTTATCACCAAAAATTATTTTGATTAAAAATGTTTTTTTAATTAAAATTTAGTAATTTTCACTATTCATCAAAATATAAAAGTCATCAGAAAAGTACCAAATATTTATCCACAATAAATTTTTATGTCCCTATTATAAAGAATAATTAATTTCATTAAATAAAATATATAAAATTGTTAAATATTGTTTTAAAAAATGGTTCTCCGTTAAAAGGCGGTGAAATTCCACTTTTTGAAAAATACTTATTTTATCTGAAAAAGAGAATTTTTTCTAATATTATGTCTAAGAAAAACATAATATGGATGATAAAATTATATAGAGTGTATGAAATTCAAAATTCAGCTAATAAAATTCATAACCTCTTTTTGAACGGTTGGTTTAGATGGTTTTAGTGAGCACTAACTTGGTGTTGCATAAAGCGCAAACTGTTGAATTACATTAATGAGATTACGTACTATGAAATCATGGGGTGTTACATTCTTCTCTCCTTTAATAAATTGCGTTCTCACAATTTGAAATTGTTCTTCAAAAATAAAAGGTTAAAAATAGAAAAATAACTTTGTGGAAAACCCACATCGGAAATTGGGTTAATAAAATTTAGTCTTAATAATAGGGAAAGTGAAATTAAAAAGTCACAACAAATTTATGATCTCGATTAGGAGAACATTAGTTTCATTTAGAGAAAAATAATTGGAGAAAAACATAAATATTTATATGGAGTGATTATGGTCATCAATCAGAAACGAGTGTACAATTGAGGGCCTTAAATCCTTCGATCTATAATGATTTAAAATATCATCAGTTCAACAAAACATAAGGTATTAAGATAACACATTTTTAGTTTTAAGATATATTCCATGAAAATTAATATTTAATTTATTCATAGAATAAGAGGGTACATATATATATATTTTACAAGTAGAGTTTGATCCTTTAACTAATTCATACCATAAAATTATCTTTCACTCTTGAAGACTTCAAAAAGAAATATTCTATTTATCCTAATCATACAGGGTTCTGAAAATAATGAATTTATAATTCACATATAAGACCTTTTAAAAAAGAAACTACATTATACAATTCAGCACATCACGTAGGCCAGTGGTAGGTAATGCACCCTTGTCGCCCTTAGATTGTGGGTTTATGTCTCACGGATTTACTGGACGTGATTGGTTGTTTCTCGACCTATGGGTTGTCCTTTTTAGGAAAATCAATAAATAACCTTAACAATTGTATACAATTTCAATAATTAATACATTCCAACCTTTAGACTTCTCCAAAATACTTATATCAAAACTCGCAGTCCAAAATTTACAATGAAGTTAAACACAATGAAGATCCTTTTTTCCACCTAATAACATGTGAACCACTTCATCATGTATTCTATTAAAACCTGGTAGCACCCTAATTTACCATGAAACCATATTTATTACATTCATGTTCCCTTATTCTTTATATAATACTGTATATAAACCATATATTAAAAAACGTTAAATATTCCTATAATGATGAAATAAAAAAACCATTAATCAGTTCCCAGGAGTCAAGAATATCCAATACAATTTATCCAAATCAACCATATCTTATTCCAAAATCACAAAATCATTATCAGGAAAATATTAAGGATTATCTTTCCTTCAACCATGTATTTTCCAAAATGTGTATCTTACTATTAAGTCACATTTCTTAGAACCTTATAATCCCAAATCCTCAATAAAATAGTACTGCTGTACAATATTTATTTATCCCCATAATTCATATAACCAGTATATTGTTTATACAACACTCAAATGAAATAATTCTATAATAACAACCTTAGAACACTGGTCATTCCTCTTCATCTGAGGTAGAATCATAATAGGATTATTATCAATTAGCATCATTTGCAGTATACTCTGATTACTAGACAACTGATTTGCGTAGTGTCCCAATGCCTTGTAGATGAAGAATTGAACATTTGAAACCTTTTTCATAACCTTGAAATCACATACATAGTGTCCTTTTTCTCCGCACGTATAACAAAATCATATTCCCTTCATGTATTACCAAGGAGATTCTTTACACATTTACCAAATATTTGAAAATTCTTCTTTCCCCTCTTCACTTTATACATATTTATCTCTTCCATCTTTTTCTTATCTTGCTTCCATTCAATTCCATATGACATAGAGAATTCTTTAATTATCTTATTGACACATTATATTATTTCGTCATATGTTTATAATACATGGGAGTCTATTTCCATTATTAATGTAGGCTTAATACCATTAAAGATATGATCCTTTTTACTCTTTGGATCATACGTGTTGTTGGAGTTCTCATTCCTTCTACTAGGAACCATTTCTAAACAATGGGATACACTAGGTCAGTTTATGAAACACAATGAATAATTACAAACTTGTAAAATACCTACCATTAATCAATCAATTTATGGATATAATCCATAATGATAAAAATGTTTTCTTTGAGGAAGTATTTGCTTTTAAATCCATCATAATGGCTTGAAATGAAAATGTGAATTATCCTAAGAATATTTACCTGGGAGTGTCGTATCCAAGAGTGCTACAAGGCCCATTGTCGGGCACCAGTTCCTGTTCATGTCTAGCTCAAAGCGGAGTTTTCGGGTTTCACCCCAAGTTACATCTGTACCAAAGCCGCCACTACCTGCTCGTATCCTGATAGGGATGTATTTCATGGAAAACATACAAAATATCTACCTTACCAAAACGCGAGAAATTCATCTATACTAATCATCAATGTTTATATTAGTGTAGTGTCCTCTAGTTATATTTTATCTAAATCTATTTCCATGGTTGTTGCTAAACTTCGTTTGATATCAACTATAACACCACAACCACTATTACCCATTGTCGGTGCATTATTTTAATAAATTGGCATGATGACAAGGAATCTAGTCTTGAAATACCGATCAGTTTAGTAGTCTGAGAAAATAGATTACATGAATGAATGTTACGATACACTCTCAAACATAGAACACACAAAAAAATAATCCTTTGAGAGTTCCATTGATCCCTTAGCTTAATTATGCATCTTAATCATAAATCACTTCTTGGGATCCTGAAAAAAATACAAGAAATGATTGTGATCAGATGCTCAGTAAGGGTAAATAATTTTGCAGAATCTATAAACATTTAAAGAAAGTTTTTTAATAAAAACTACATCCTTTCAAACATAATCATGACCATAACTTGGAAAAAAATCAATCATTATCATATAAACATGCACATTGAAATCATACTAGTCAAATAATCACATGTAATAACTTATTTCATAATGAGGGAATGTATACTACCAGATATTAATTTCTATGTCAAGGTTTCATGCCTGAACCTATGGGCTAACTGTAACTGGACCTAATCACAGAGAGGCTCTATAACAAGAATCCATCCCGGAGAGCCTCTGTAACCGGACTCTAACCCAGAGAGCCTCTGTAACTGGGCCATGGAGAGCCTCTAAAACTGTGATCCAACCCAAAGCGTTAGCTATAACCTAACCCCATCCCAGAGGGATCATTTTTACCCGTCCCCAACCCAGAACATACTAGTCCAATACATTCATCACAATAAAATGTGGAAAAAATAACTTAAACGTTCTTGTTAAAACTATCAGAAAAAATGTAAATACTTTATCCATAAACCATTAATAGTATGAAAATAACACATTCATAGTGAAACGTATCACAACCATTCAATACAATATGGAATATTTGTATCATAATAAATCAACTTCATACATGTTTAAAATCAATTAATAGAGGTTGACGTAGATGAAAATGATCAGTAAAATGCATTGAGAGAAATACTCCGTTTTCATGAAATCATTTAAAATTCTAAAAATTTATAAAAGTAGTCATTTCAAAGGGATTTTTGAATCAATGTGTCCCATAACACTTTAAAACATTTTAAAATAATTATCATTTCAAAACATTCATGTCCATATAAAAACTCCTTAAAATCATTTAGAAAACAAGGACATTAATTAAAAGGGATTAGAATGATAAATCATTAAAACATTTAAACTGATGATCTAGATAAATTGAACCTCCCATAAAACCATAAAATATTCCGTTTGATATCATTTTTATAAAATATGGGTATATATGATAATTATATCCTAGAAAAAGCATAGATATGAACAATCTCGGATAATAATGATATTGCAGAAATAACCCTTACCTCCTCGTAATCAATTGAGTCATATGAAGATAGTAAATAACCACCAAATGAATCACAAAATATCATGAATATAAAGGGAATCATGATAATTTATTTCAAATGGTTGTACACAATAGACCAGATGCAATAAATAAGTTGTGAACAATGGAAATCTCATAGAATTAAAAGTGAGATAAGAAACCCTATACCTTGCACTTTCCTTTGGT
The DNA here is from genome assembly GCA_963277665.1 of Viscum album. NCBI lineage: Eukaryota > Viridiplantae > Streptophyta > Magnoliopsida > Santalales > Viscaceae > Viscum > Viscum album. Next base: position 1,564,113,947 of record OY728142.1, on the reverse strand, counting down.
CGAGGGTACATTTAACCTACTGTATAATGACCATAGTATGTTGTTAAATTATACCAGATCCATATTCATATTTATTATATCATATATGATTCATTTATGACTTTATTCTACCCATTTAATAATGATATCCATGTCAAATTAACATTTTATGAAATAATCTCTTTCTTCATCGTATGTGTTTTAACATGTTATTCATGATCATTTCATTTAGATAGTGATTTAAATGATTACAGAATATGTGCCTCGATTTATATATCATATATATAATATAATTATTTATAATATATGTGTACATATGAAATGGAAGGCAACATTTATCGAGATGGTAGGCCGTTCGTATGCATAAATGGTGTTTCTGTTTTCTTATCGTATTAAAAAGAAGTATGTGAATAACATATATGTATGTACATAAATACATACATATATATATATATATCCAGTATAATTATTTTTTCATATATTTTATTCTTATTTATAATATATTTATTTTATAATCATCATTGAATGGTGAACATTGAAATAAATCTCATCGCGTCGTTGAGACGGTAATCCGTATATACGCACGAGGGAAAATATCATTCTTTTGATATTAAAATCATATATAATTGGATGGTATATCTTATATACTGAATAATATAATGTTAATTTTTTTATTTATATCAATTATACATTATTATTATAGCCATCCAATATAATAATATGTTGAATAACATGTACACCACGCCGTGGAGACTTTAAGTCATACGTATGCATGTATGGTGACATGTCATTCATAGGATGGATAAAATAATTATTATGGTCGTACTATATTCATAATAACATCACAATATATATAATATACTGGAGTTATTGTTTTACAGTGGAAACAGTATGTAAAGAAGAAGTGGAACAAGAAAAGATCTTGAAAGAGGGGATGAAATATTTACCCCATCTTCGGGTTCTTTCTTTTGATTTGATCAAAATGGCTCATTGGATTATATTTTTTATCAAACTAAGGCCTCTAGAATGATGGTAGGATAGTTTAGATGATATTATGATAGGGTTTGGCCAAGACAAATGGCTTTTAAGGTGTGAATTTGAAACAAGGGGGAGTGCCCTTTTATAAGAGGGCTGAGTGGCACCTTTGAAAGGATTGAAATATTATTTTATAATAAAATCATATTCGTTTTATAATGTTTAAAAATTGATTTTTTAGAATCTAAAGTGATTATGGGTCTAAATTATCTCAACCAATAGGTTTTATAAATGTTTAGGTTAATATTTTAACATTATCTTTTATATTTAACTCTTAGTTAAATAATTTATCTTTTATTGTGTCTTCTTGTAGTCTTACACTATATGGTTAATAAACTAACTATAAACATATAACTGATCCTAAAGTGGTTCATTAATGACATATATAATATTATTTAAGCACTTTTTCCCAACCTTATATTTTTTTGAATATTATATCAACCAATAATATAGTATTTGTTTTAAAAATTAGTTTATTTCAATTTAGATAATATTTGGTATTTGGTTTTTGTGATAGTCATCACAACCTTACCACTTCAAAAATATTTTATCAAATCAACCCTAAAATATCATATTAACCTATAAAATTAGTGTAATTCATCCAAAGTCTCAAATTACTTTTATTTTGATATTTATAATATCACTTATTTTAATCATTCATTAATAAGGTAGTTACTGCATCATCATTATGTCATAATTAAAAAAATCATTTAATGTATAAAAATTATAAATAAAATACCATTATATATGAAATCATATTATCTTTACAATGAATATTTATAGTCGAATTTATCTCATGTATAACCCAATATTAAAATTTTTTAATTATGAAAACATGTATTTAACACTTTTTAACTCTTCTTTAAATAAAATTATAATAAATTTCCAAATATAGTCCATGGGTAACTAAAGATTGTATATTATTCCTAATGTTGTTTTTGGTGTAATTAATCTTATCTAATATAATTACTATATGAGTTAGGATAATTATAATATCATTTTTTCCATTAATTGCCCTATTAACTTTTTTTCGTGGTAAATAAAAGTAAAAAAGTTACTATTCATCAAATATTATTTTCATCTTATTGAATTAACTTTTACGTACTGATATTAACTATATCTCTTGGATTTTTGGAATTCAACTCATAGGAGTGCTAAAATTAAGTTTTATAGAAAATTACAAATGCTCCTTGGAGGTGGGTAAATGATAGTAAACAGTTCGATAATTTTTTATATATCTAAACTTATACTAAAATGACTCCAATAAATTATGTTGATCATCTATACGTATTATGTATCTATTTTGATCTAAAATAAAATAAAATAAAATAACTAATTTTATAAATAAATAGTCGGTTTTAACCAATAACATAGTGTTTTTTATCTATTCATAAAAAAATTAATGTGTTCAGAAAAATACTAAAAATATACTTAAGATAATTTTGATATTCCAAATTCAAAAATGAAATCTATTTTACCAATTTCAAAAAAATGATGTTTCCTTTATTAATGTAAAATTAATTCTCGTTGTCAAAACTAAAAAGCGGGTTTTTAAAAAGTAATAACTATCAAAAGATTGACATGGCTTTATGTGAAATTTAAATGTGAAATTACTTATATTGACCTAAATTGTATTATATGATAAAAAATATAATATAATTATTCTTCCAAAAAATTCAAATTCATAATTTATCAATATAAAATATTTCGATTAAAAATGTAGTTTTAAATTTAAATTTATTAATTTTCACTATTCATCAAAATTTGAAAGTCATCAGAAAAATACAAAAAATTTATCCAAAGTAAAATTTTATTTTCCTATTTTTAATAATTATTTAATTTGATTAAATTTAATATGAAAAATTTTAAAATATTGGTTTTAAAAAAGGTTCTCCATTAAAATTCAGTGATATTTCATTTTTTTAAAATACTTATTTTATTCGAAAAAATGAATTTGTTCTAATATTATGTCTATGAAACACATAATATGGATGTTAAAATTATATTGAGTATATATGATTCAAAATGTTGTCAATACTATTCATACCAACTTTTTGAATGCTTGGTTTAGTAAGTTAAGGGGAGCTTGAACTTGGTGTTGCGTGTAGCACAAGCTATTGAATTTCATTAATGAGATAATGTACTATGAAATCCTAGGGTGTTACCTTACTCAGGGTTTTTGGGTATATACTTTGATATTAAATTTAATATAATTTATTAATTTATTTAAGGTTATAATGGTTCTAAACTAATTTTATTCATTCATGTAACCCATGATTCAAAATATACTCTAGTAGTAAACGGATTTATTGTCACATTTGTATTTCTCCAAGACTTATGTCGTATTCACCACTCTATTATCTTTTGTGGTGAATTTTATTGCAATGAATTTATTATATGATTTTTATATTAATTGTTTTTATATTTTAATAGAATTTTATGATATCTCTTCAATGGATTTTATGTGTCAATTGTTAACAAATCAGTAATGTAATTCTGTTAAATTTGTTTTCGTTGAGACACATAATATATTATGCACCAATATTCTACTATGAAGTGTATATACTACACATAAAAATTTATTATCATTAATATATTTATTTTTAGTATATTTTATGATTCATGTAGTGTTTTTATTTCATGAGGATTATGATTTGAAGTGACCAAAGTGGTAACAATTTATTGCATCAATCTCTTCATTTATTTGGATTATGTATGATTATGCTTCAAGTGATGAAATGTTCTGATCCATAGATGAATAAGTCTCAATATATTTCTTCTAGTATTGTTATTAATTATATATTCATGTAATAGTTCCATTTTCCCACTATTATGTAATTAAGATAATTTAGAATGTGTTATTATGAAAAACGTACTTTATTTATCTCTTCCATCAAAGATCATTTTTATTCAAAAACCAAGATTCCTAAAAAAATTATTAAATTATATAATAAATTTCAATGAAAAATATTTTAAAAGTGTGTTATGTTATAATTTTATTAAAAAAGGATTTGATGCTTCCTTTATATATTTTCATTTATATTTTCAATGAAAATGTTTTGATTATGTATTCATGCTTTCTATATATATATATATTTCAATCTCATTTTAAATGATTTTGTTTTGTCAAAATTGTTAGTGTTTTAAAAGGATTTTTTTCAACTGGGAATGTTTATATTCCTCAAGAAGTGTCTTAAATGAATTTTGAATATTACTTCATAATATTTCAATTATTATTTAAATGAATAATATATTGAAAATATATTTATATAATAAAATAAATTATATTTTCCATATAAAATAATCCAAGTGATCTTTCAATATCACTCCACATCTAAGAGAAAAAACTTGGTAAATTTTATTCTTTACTATGGATATGATCTATGGATAACTATACATTTTTGGAATAGAATATTTTTTAGTAGCATGATGTTTTTTGAATCGTATTATTTTCCACAATAATTACATGTTTCAAAGGTTATTTATAAAACTAATTTTTGTGAATTGAGATAAAAATGGTTGTAATGTTATTTATATGAAAACCATTAAATTAAGATGATTTTATCGTGTTTTAAAAAAATAAAATATTTGTGTACTAATATGGAACCCCGTTTTACATTATTCATATTTTTATTATGGGAATTTTATTATATAATGTGATGTCCAAGATAGAATCAAATATGTTTGTTACATGTTATATGATATGGAGGACCATATAGCACCACATTCTCCTATTACAACATATATGATGTCGTGGCCCATATATGGAATAATAATCATGTTACATTTTATATTATAGGGTCTTCTAGATAGTGTCCAGTACACCGTTTATAAATTATATAATTGGGTGGCCTATATGGAACTTGGTAGGCCCTTTACAGTATAAGATATGGTTGGGACCTATACCCCCTCCAATTCATTGTTTAATGATTTATATATCATAATATAATGTTGCAAAAAAGGATAAGGGCTTGAACTAGTAAAGGAAAATGGTATAACATGACTCCTGGTACGGAATGGGTTGTAATAGGGGATTGTTGTGTGTCCTGACTAGTATTATTTCTCCAATAATGTTCACTGACACATTTTCGAATGCGATTTGATTTGTAGAGAATAATTATATATGTTTATTAGTATTACAAAAGTTTATGTCTTACACAATATTTATTCCCTCATGAGTTATGTATATTGATTTATTTAGGAATCATGTCTTATGAACTACCAGTATTTATTTTATGGCTCTTTATTTTGATTATATATGTTAATGGTATGATATTATAATGTAACTATCATGTTACCATACCCTTATTCTCATGTTATTCTTACATATCTACCTATTTTTCCCTTAATGAGTATCTTATCTCACAGATTTAATTTTTCCCACTCTCTAGGTTATGAATAATGGTCTTATGTATGAGTACAAAATGGGGAGATCAATAATGGAGATGTTTAAGAACATTCACCCAAATAGAAGTTTATTTTTCCATGATTTCAAATATAGTAAATTATTATTGTCTTTGGGTATGAACATATGTAATATGATGAATATTCATCTAATATAATAACATATCCATGTTTGTTAAATCTTGGTCACTATAGTTGGTATTAAAGGAAATGTTTAGTGTTCCTTTTCAAACATTAATGGAAAAATATAGTAAGATATCTTGGTATTTATCTAAGGATAAGTTTAGGGATATCTCTACAGATAAGCCTAATGTGTCATCGATTTAGAAGAATGTGTCAGCATTTAGGTATCATGAAATTTAATTTTCATGATAATGTGGGTTGAAACTATGTTATGTCATTCTTAAAAAATGATTTATTGTCATATTCCATTGGAGGAACTAGAAGGATCTAAGATCACATTTAACATTTAGATTTGGAATGTATGATAATTATAGAAGTCTTTTTACTAAGTAGAAATATCATGAACTAAATTAGGAATGTGGGATATGTATTCGTTATAATATTGAAGATAATGAGATTGTGAATGAGATGTGTAATTAATGGGATGATTTAACAATTGTTTAAACATTAAATTTATGAATCATGATTAAATTGATGTTCTAGAATATTATAAAATGATTCATATTTCATATTATAGGATAAAGGTATTCATGATTTTTTTTATGATTACTAAGTAATGGATTGAGAATAATTTTTAATGATTTAAGTGAAATTTTATTGGAATTTAAATATAATTTCTTATGAATCACGATGTATAGGTTCACTAAGGATTTTTTAAAATATTGTGAATGGTGATGAGGATTTAAATATGTGATTTTTTGATAGATGATATTGGGATCCAGGGAGGATAACCCTTAATGATTCCGAATGTTGAGAAAATTTCAATTATCTTGAAGAATGTATTTATTGATTTGGATAACCCATAATAAGTTGTATTAATGAACTCAGTACTAATATTGGATTTTTTAAAAAATTGGTGTATGCTACCATGAATAGTGTTTAATATTTTTTTTGTATTTATGTAATGTTTCTTGGATTGAGTATCCTACGAGGGGTACTGATTGAGTACTAATAATATTTTCTATCAAAAACAAGATTAAATAAAATCCTACAAATATTTAAAATGGACCGGTCACACAATGTACCAAAACATTGAATGTTTGTACAACAACAAAGCTATCTAAGTCATATAATGACTTATTTTACAATATCAATGGGAATAAAATAAATAAATTTCAAATATGACCTCTTCCTGAACACTTGGGAAAATATATGTAAATATATTTTGAGAATATTTCACATATCTTCATAAAAAGGGTACCATTTTAAATTGATAAAATAAATAGGGTAATCCATACTACTCATAATTTAATTAAAATATACTGAAAGGGAAAAAAATATTTTTAAATAATCATTTGCTCTTTGTTTATATGAACAGTATATTGTGATTTTCTATGTGTATCTTGATCTAAATCCCTAGTTGTGTTTCAAAAAGTATTAGCATTAAAAATCTTCATGAACTCATTTTTTCTTCAATTAGGAAGTAATTGGATTTTTTAATGAAATAATACTCCTCATTGAAGTGTAATAATGATTCCATGTGTAATATATCTACAAAACCCTCTTAATGTGTTCATATATGTCTATTATTCTGTCTATATGTTAGGAATCTACAATTATATAGGTATACGGGAGTCAACCCCTTCATTTATCATCAGCGCACAAGTGTAACCCCATGAAATGTATTAATCAGTATATCCTGAAACCTCAATATGAGGGTTGAAAAATTATTTAAATAATTTCTAAAATAGTTTGACATGATATTTAAAATATATTTTGGCATTAAATTCCATAATATAGATATATTTAAATCAAAATAACTCAAATATATGTGGTGAGTATTCCCAAACAACAAGAATGTCTATGTTGGTGAATTGAGATTGTAGTGAGTTAGGATCATGCTATGTCATTCCAAGGATGGTAATTCCAGAGGGTGTTTAAATCCAAAAAATTTCAAAATTTCAATTCTATAATTATGAAATCTATATATGTTAATACCCTCTGGTATTATTTAATCTCTACACTCTTCCAAATGTTTATTTTAGTGGTTACTCATCTCTGAAGGATCATGTTTCCAACAAATTTTCTAAATAATGTTTATATGGTGAGTAATCTATTGGTTATGCGTCTTTCCCATTCATTTCCAAACAACCATTCTGACGGTGAGACATTTCTAACATTGGGTGATTCCAGTACAAAACAAAATTGTTACACTAGTGGTAGTTTTCCCCAATAGTGAGTCATTTATATTGATGAATCCACCTCAATGTTTACTATTTATTATACATTAAAATTATTCTTTACTATATACCATATAATGTAAAATGACAACATAAAACATAAAAATAATTATTATTATAATAAAAATGATTATTTAATAATAAAACAAGGGTGCTGACAAGATCCCCATTTTGATGGTAATAAATCATAGAATTTTGTACACAATGGAATAAACGATAAATATCAAAGGTAATGAATATAAATAATATATCATTAGAAACTATATAGGAAAGAAATTAGAAAAATGAATAATAGTATGGAGTCAATGATATCTAAAAAATACTTTTATATGAATAATTGACATATGTTCATCTCCACTTTTTGGATTATAAAAAAGAATAAAATAAAATACGAAATCAAATGAAATTGAATATGTATATCAAGATAACTTCAATAAATAAATTAAAAGAAAGGTAAAAAATATTAAATATAAATGTTAGAAAAATACATTACCATCAAAGTTTCATGGCCTAATCATAAATGATACAAAGGATGAGTGGGAGGAATCAATGTTTTCATTCCCTAACCATTTTACGAAGAATAACTCCTAACATCAGAACCTTATGTATCTCTAGAAATGTCTATAAGGTCACTAATTAGAGAATGAGTATCTCTAATCATTATTTTTCTTAGGTGTTTTATTTATCCTATAAAAAAGAGAGGAAAAGGCTTGAAACTGGCTAGGAAGGGTACACAAGGATCTCTATTGACACCTTCCTAGAAAAAATATATATCCTCAGAAGGATCGGTCATATGATCTTTAATAAGAATAACATCATATTCCATGATGGTAGATATGGATACATGAAATAAATATTTCATCATATTGATAATTTCAATAATTTTTTCGAACACTCTCAATTAAACAAAACATATATTTTGTCTCTTCTAGAAAATAAATAAGCACAGTGGTCATAACCATTAAGTGATTATCTTTCTCTTTAAATTCATGACTGAACATATGCATCCATAGGTTCACTAATTAGTATTTCAAATGTCCATTTAGATCATGTTTAGGGTATATCAATTATAGATAAAACATTATTATAATGGTAATGGATTATCTATTATATTTAATTTGATTCAGGTAAACCATAAACATTATATTCACATTGTCTCTATTACACTTTACTTTTCTCAAAAATTCCTAAGGTATGGATGGTTTATCACCTGAGTCAGTTCTATTATATTCTATCACAAAAAATTTGAGCAAATAATAATAACAAATATGAGGTGCATTGTAACAAAAATAAATCGATGTAAGGCTCTCTAATATCCTTATAAATTCTTCCATAGCCGTAGTAAATGAATACCTTGTTTGATAAGTGTTGGATTTGAAGGATTCCAAATCATTTCACAACTTTTTTTTATTTCCACATCATGAATATGATGCATAAATATTCTCTGAATGTGATATATCACTAGATAAAAAAAATACCTTGCATCAATTTATCTTAACATTGTGGGATGGGGTTCTTATTTAATAACAAAATACTAAAATCAAACTCCATACTTTATATACATTGTTCAATATCACCTCTAGTGAATACATCTACAAGAACTGGTGAAATAAAAATTGGAACAACTCCCTCAAAATCCAAATATTTAACACACCAGGAACACCAATCTGATCAACCAATGATACATGAGGATCCCTTGATTATCCAATATTAGGCACACCATTCATTAATGGACATCCTAAAAATAATCCAATTTATAATGTATTTGATCCATCCAACTAAATAAATAAATAACTAGAGATTTATCAATTATAGAACCAGAAAACGTAGACACACCTATAGTACATACGCAAATGGGGGAGTCGACATATCTATGTACATTAAATTGTATATAAACACTTATAGGATAATCATCCATTGATTCTATAAATGAATTTTCTACAATAGTAAAAACCTTAATCTATTCAACAAAATTCTATTCAAAAATATATCTCTCAAAACCCATATGTATATCATCTTTTGAAACACTTGGATCTGATAAAATAGAATGAATTTCTCAATATATGGATTCCATCCCTTCATATGACTCTTAATTTTATTCTCTAGATATTCTATCCACATCTCCAATAATGTTGGGTTATTATTCTAAAAATAAACATAATTTATTTGTAGGATTAATAGGTTCCTACTCCCACTCATTATCCTCGTCTCAAATGTGTCCATCCAGACCATAAAAAATCATTATTATTGTAACACCCTGAACCGAGCTACCCAGTTTTGGTGCGTTATTACATAACGTTGGCATTATCACAAAAGCTCAATTCTCGAATGACCAATTATTTTATTAGACTTGGAATCACTAGATACATTCATAAAGATTACATTACACCATAAAGTGGAAAACTACAACCACATATTGTCTCTATAGAACACACTCATATCCCCTCATACTATCCCTACAGGTCATTCATAAAATACATCTTCACATCCTATGAAAAATGAAACACAGAAAGGGGTGAGCTCGGATACCCAGTAAGTATAATAATATAGCGGAAAAATTCATAAATAAGAATAAACATTTAAGGAAATGTATAACTAAAAAAATAATTTTAAACATGAACCTCAGCATAATATGGAAAAAAATGAAATAGTGCCATTTTCTTATTCACAAGGATATTCTACTAGTCGAATAATCACATGCAATATCAATAACCACTTAAATAATGAAGGAATTCATAATTTCCAGACTATCATTACCACATAGTCAAGGCCTTGTACCAAAACTACAAATAACATTTTGTCAAGGCCTAGTGTCAAGACACTAATTTGTCTCATTAGACCAACAGATGCATCAAGGAGCTATAGAGGGATCCACCCATCACTTATTAAGACCAATGCATTTCTTTTATGAACAGGTTTGAACATAACATAAACATTCGTATTAAAACTAGCATGCAATAATGTCAAAACTTTCTCCATAAACAATGAATGGTATAAAAATAACACATCCACAGTCAAACATATCACAAAACCTTCAATACAATATGGATGTTTTGTATCATAATAAATCAACTTCAAATAAGCTTAAAATCCATCAAAGGATGTTGACATAAATGAAATCGAAACTATTTGAGAGAAATATCACTTTTTTGAAATCATTTAAAAGTCGCATAATTATAAAAGAAAAAATTTACATTGAAAATATTCTTATAATATTGTAAGGGAAGCCTTGAAGATTTTATAATGATGGTAAATAGCCGCACCTGCAATATTAGTTAAAAAAGACATTCTTACCTTAATTTTGTCGAAAAGGATAAAAAGGACATTGTTTTGAAAACGACGGAATGATTCCTTCATAAAACATCTTATAAAAAGTCAAAAAAGGGTATAAATGACTTTAACCCATTGTCTATAAATTATTAATAATGTTCTAAAATACATTTTATGAAACATGGATGTGGATGATAAAGAGCTCCCAGTAGATACTTTCGTAAAAGCAACATCATATAATAAAGGGATTGTAAAATTAACCCTTACCATGTACATTTACTTGGTAAATGGTTGGTTAACCTCCTATATTATCGTGAAACAATTGTTATTAAATTTTACAAGATTAATATACATCAATATGATATCATAAATGATCTTTTAACGTTGCTTCGTTAATAATATATTAGTATTATCATCGTTTCTGGTGTTAACTGATTCGTTTTCCTTTATATGCTTTGTTACGTAAGTCATGTTTTTATGGATATATTTTAACTTATTCATATCCATAATGATATTAAGTCTTTAAACATTATTTTTAACCATCAAATGTAAATCATTCTTGAATGGATACGATGGGGAGTGAATGTTATTGCATTCGTGGAGATGGTAGTCCGTACGTACGCACGAGTGATAATATCATTATTTGGATATTAAAATAATATATATTTGGATGGTGTATCATATATACAGAATCATTATCATGTTATATTTATTATTTACATGAATTACACATCATTATTATACCCATCCAAATAATAATGTATTGAATAACAATTACACCACGACGTGGAGACGGTAAGCCATACATACGCATGTATGGTGACATGTCATTCAAGAGATGGATAGAATACTGAATATGGTTGTAACATATTAATAATAACATAAAAGTATACATAAGATACTAGATTTTTTATTTTAGAATGTAAATAACAAATAAGGAAGAAGTGGAAGAAGAAAAGAACTTGAAAGATGGTGGTGAAAACATTACCTCTTTTTCAGGTTCTTCGTATTGATTTGATCAAAAGGGATCCTTAAGATGGCTTTTTGATCAAAATAAGGCCTCTAGGTTTAAGTGAGGGATGTTTAGATAATATTTGGTTCGGGGATAGCAGAGCCAAAAAAAAATTATGATCTGAATTAGAGAGAGGGGGGGTGCCCTTTTATAAGAGGGGTGAGGGGAACCTTTGGAAAATCTAGAAATATTATTTTATAATAAATTCATATTCGGTTTCAAATTGCTCCAAAGCGGAATATTTAGATTCTAAGGTGGGGATGGGTATAAAACCACTCATATAATAGGTTTAAGACAGGTTTTGGTCACTAAATCAACTTTATCTTTTTTATTTAACTCTTATTTAAATAGATTGACATTTGCCATGTCTCATTGTATTTTTATAATATTTAGTTAATAAACATACTACATACTTCCAATAGACACCCTAGTGGTCCATTAATGATACACCTATTATTATATAAGTATTTTGGATGAACCATAGTTTTTTAGGAATATAATATCTATTTATAATATAATATTTGTTTTGAAAACACTTTTATGTCAATTTTGACACTATTTAATAATTTATTTTTGTTAAAGTTTTAAAAACATTATTAATAAATAAAAATTCATTCAAAAAAATCCTAACATGTCATATTATCCTAAAAAATTCATGGATGTTATAAAAACTTTTAAATTATATTATTTAAACATTTATAATACCAATTATTTGATTCATTCATTAATTAGGAAAAAACTGCATCATTATTGTGTCATAAATAAATTTAATTATTCAATATATAAAAAGTATAAATAAAATACCATTATTTAAGAATTTTTTTATCTTTATAATGAATATTTATAGTCTAAAATATAACATATATAACCATATTTAAAATTTGTTTTGATAAAAGATATATGCTTATGTTATTTTTTTATTTACTTTAACTTAATTAATATAAAGTGTCATTTTCACATTCAAGTGGATCCATTGGGTCCAAAAATCGACCCAAATATTCCCATGAACGTACATGTATCATCCAATAGGTTTAGTAAATGTGTTAGGGTAATTTAATATTATTATAGTATTATTTTCAACCCTTATTTACAAGATTTACCATTTAACCATAGTAAATAATATATTTACCGAAATAATTATTTAAAATGTATGAAAATAAAAGTTACCTTTTTATACAATTTTGAAATACCAATTCTAAATATGAAATCCATTTTTCTATATTCAAAACACATAAGTGGAAGAAATTAGTTTAAAATTAATTCATGTTGTTAAAAAAATGCGTGTTTTTAAGAAATAATAATTGTCAATAGATTAACATTTTTTTATGTCCAGTTTAAATGTGAAATTAGTTCAATGTCCAAAATTGGATTAAATGGTAAAATTATAATTTAATTATAATTTAAAATAACTCAAATTCATAATTTATCATTACTAATTATTTCGATTAAAAATGTTGTTTTTATTTAAAATTTAGTAATTTTCACTATTCATCAAAATATGAAAGTTCTCAGAAAAGTACCAAAACATTACCCTAAGATAATTTCAATATTATGAATCCAAAAATGAAGTCCATTTTGAAATATAAGATGTATTTAATTTTAAAAGGTGGGTATTACTATTCGTAACAGCTAGTTTGAGTAGGATGGGGTGTGTGTCAGAATTCGATGTTGCGTAAAACATACGCTACTATATTATTGAAGGAGAAGCGTACTGTGGAAGCCTGGGGTGTTACATTCTCCTATCCTTCAATAAATTTCGTCCTCGCATTTTATGCTCGGTATTGGAAACTCGGGGTTGACATTTCAAAATATATTATTTGAAATCCCACATCAAAAAATGGATTAATGAGGCCTCTATTTAAAATAAATAGTTGTAATTATGACAGTTACTGAAAATAACACTGCCTAGGGTTCCATGAAGGAAAACATGGATATGGATGAGAAATATAACCATCAATATCTGATGGATATTGGTAGATAACACAGCTATGAAAAGGCTAACAATCACAAAGCCATAAATTTGTGATGATCTAAGATACCATCTAGGACAACGTTTTTGTTCTAAGTTCCATTTCTTAATGTTGAGAAATTTATTTATGATATTGTATAATATCATAATGAGATATACATATATTATAATTAGATTTTTATCCATTAATAAATTTCTACCACAAACTCATATTTCATTCCACAACATAATACAACTCAAAAAAACTCTATTTATCCTAATCATATAGGGTTCCAAAAATAATGAAATTATAATTCATATATCAGACCCTTTAAAAAAAGAAAATAAATTATTCCATCTAGGAACTTCATGTAGTTCAGTGGTAGGCGATAAATCTCAACCGCACTATGGTTGTGGGTTCGATTCCTGCAGCTTTGTCTAATGCGACGGGTTATCACACGGTCTTCATGTTGTCCTTTTTTCAAAATCCAAAAATAACCGTTCAAACATAATCCATTCCAACATTTAAACATATCCAAAATACTTATATCCAAACTCACAGTCCAAAATTTATAAGGAAGTTAAACACAATGAAGATCCTTTTTCCATGTAATAACATGTAAACACCATCATTATGTATTATTTTAAAACATGGTAATATCTTGAATTATCATAAAACCTTATTGATTACACTCAAGCTCCCTTATTATTTATGGAATACTGGATATACTCCTTCTATCCAAAACTGCTATAAACTCCACCAATGACAAATCATTAATCTGTTTCAAGGTAGTCAAGAATATCAAATATAATTTATTCAAATCAACCATCTCTTATTCCAATATCACTACCTCATTATCAAGAGTATATTAAGGATTACCTTTCCTTCAACCATTTATTCTACCAAAAGTGTAGCTCACAATTAATTCACATTTCTTAGAACAATATAATCATAAATCCTCAAAAAAATAGTACTTCATTACAATCCTTATTTATCTCTATAATTCATATAACCAGTATATTGTAGATACATTAGTAAAATGAAATAATCCTATAATAACAACATAAGAACACTTTTCATTCTTATTCATCAAAGGTAGTATCATAAATTGATTATTATTCAATAGCATCATTTGGGGAATACTTTGATGATTTTGACAGTGGTTCACATAGTGTCCCAACTCATTACAGATGAAGCATTGTACCTATGAAACATTTTTCTTACCCTTGCAGCCACGTACTTGGTGTAATTTTTCTCCACACTTATAACAAACTATCATTCCCTTCAAGAATGTTCCATGGAGTTTTCGTCCCATAGTTATCACATATGGGAATATTATTTTTTCCATCTTCCCTTTATCCATCTTTCTCTCTTCCAACCTTCTCTTCTCTTACTTCCCTTAAAATCCTTAGGACTCCGAGAATTCTTTGCATATCTTATTGACACATGATACCATTTCATCATATGTTGAGAAAACATGAGAGACTATTTCCCTTGTAAATGTTGGCTGAATATCATGGATGATATGATCCTTCTTACTCTTTGGATCATATGTATTTCTAGAGTTCACACTCCTTCTATTGGGCGCCAATTATATACAATGGAAAGCATTAGGTCAGTTTATGAATTGCAATGAATAATTACAAACTTGTAAAATACCTAACATAAATTGAACAGTTTATGGATATAATCCATAATCATAAAAATATTTTATTTTAGAAAGTACATACTCATAAACCCTTCATTATGTTTTGTAACGAAAATGACAATTATCATAAGCATATCCCCCGGGAGTGTCATAACCAAGAGTGCAGCAAGGCCCGTTGTCGTGCACCAGTTTCCGTTCAAATCTAGCTCAAAGCGGTGCTTTCAGGATTTACCCATAGGTACATTTGTTCCAGAGCCGCGTCTACCTACTCGTATCCAGACAGAGATTTATTTCTCGGAAAACTCAATAAATCTATATAATATCAAAATTCTATGAAGTTCTTATACACTAATCCTCAAAGTCTATCTTAGGGCTACGGTATCTAATCAGAGTTTATCTAAATCTATCTTCCAAGGTTTGTACTAAACTTCCTCTAATATCAACTATAACGCCCCGACCCCATTTACCTAGAGTCGGAGCATTATTTCATAACATTCGCATCTTCACAAAAGATCAAGTCTCGAATGACCGATTAGACTATTAGCCTTGGTGTCACTAGATATATTCATAAAGATTATATTACAATATAAAGGGAAAAACTACAACAACATATTGTCTCCATAAACCACACTCAGAACCCCTCATATTATCCCTGCAGGTCATTCATAAAATAATCCTTCACATCATGGGAAAAATAAAACATAGAAAGGGGTGAGCTCTGATGCCCAGTAAAGATAACAATATCGCAGAAACATTCATAAATAAGAATAAACATTTAATGCAATGTATATCTAAAAAAGGAATTTTAAACTTGAACATCATCATAATATGGAAAAAAAATGAAATAATTGGATTTACTTATTCTCATGGTCATTCTAATAGTCTAATAATCACATGAAATATCAATAACCACATTCATAATGAAGAAATTCATAATGCCAGACTTTCATAACCACATAGTAAATGCCTTGTGACAAGACTAAATATAATATTTTGTCGAGGTCTTGTGCCAAGACACTAGTTTATCACATAAAACCTACTGATGCATTGAGGAGCTATAGTGGGCTCCACCCATCACTTACTATGTCCAATGAATTCCTTATACGAACATGTTTAAATATAACATAATCATTCATATTAAAAATAGCATACAAAATGTCAATAATTTCTCCATAAACCATGAATGGTATAAAAATAACACATCCATAGTCAAACATATAACAAAACCTTCAAAAAAATAGGGATGTTTTGTATCATAATAATTCAACATCAAGTAAGATTAAAATCCATCAAAGGATGCTGACATAGATGAAATAAAAAATATTTGAGAGAAATATCACTTTTTTGAAATCATTTAAAAGTCACATAATTATAATAGAAAACATTTACCTTGTAAATATTCATATAATCCTATATGAGAATCTTTGATGATTTTATAACATTGGAAAATAGCCGCACCTGCAGCATAAGTTAAAAAAATACATTCTTACCTTAATTTTGTCGAAATGGTTAAAAAGGACCTTATTTTGAAAAATAAGGAAAGATTCCTTTATAAACATCTTATAAAAAGTCAATCAATGGTATAAATGACTTTAACCCATAGTCTATAAAATAGTATGAATGTTTTGAAATACATTTTAAGAAACAAGGATGTGGATGATAAAGAGGTCCCTGTAGATACTTTCATAAAAATATCCTCAGATAATAAAGAGATTGTGAAATTAACCCTTTCCTTGTACTTTTCCTTGGTCGAAGGTAGGTTAACCAACCTTATAATGGTGAAATAATTTTTATTTAATTATACAAGAAGCATATACATCAATATGATATCATATACGATCATTTAACATTTCTTCTTTAATAATATCTTAGTATTATTATCGTTTTGAGTGTTAACGGATTCTTTTTCCTTTATATGCATTGTTAGGTAATCCTGGTTTATTATGGATACGTTGTATCTTATTAATACTGAGAATTATATTATGTCTTTAAACATAATTTTTAACCATAAAATGAAAATTAATCTTGAATTGATACGATGGGTAATGAATCTTTTCACGTTCGTGGAGACGGTAGTCCGTACGTACGCACGAGCGACAATATCATTCTTTTGATATCAAAATAATATAGTATTGGATGTTGTATTATATATACAGAATAATAATCATGTTAAATTTATTATTTACATTAATTAAACATCATTATTATACCCATCAAAATAATAATTTATTGAATAACAATTACACCACGACGTGGAGATGATAAGTCGTACGTACGCACGTATAGTCACATGTCATTCAAGGGATGGATAGAATACTGAATATGGTTGTACCATATTTATAATATAATCACATTATATAGAAGATACGTGAGTTATTATTTTATCATGGAAATAACAAATAAAGATGAAGTGGAAGAAGAAAGGAACTTGAAAGCAGTTAGTGAAAACATTACCTCTTTTTCGGGTTCTTCCTTTGGATTTGATCAAAAGGGCTCTTTAGGTAGGATTTCTAACAAAACTAAGTCCTCTACGTTGAAGTGAGGGAATTTGAGAGAATATTTTGGTAGGGGTTGGCCTAGCCAAAGGGCTTTGAAGTTGTGAATTAGAGAGAATGGGGAGTGCCCTTTTATAAGTGGTGTGAGGGGAACCTTAGGAAGAGATAGAAATATTATTTTATAATAAATTCATATTCGGTTTATAATGGCTCCAAAGTTGAATATTTAAATTATAAGGTGGGGATGGGTCGAAAAAAACTCATACAATAGGTTTTAGATAGGTTTATATCACTAAATTAACTATATATTTTTTATTTAACTCTTAGTTAAATAGTTTGACATTTACCATGTCTTTTTGTATTTTTATATTATATATTTAATAAACATACTATATACTTCTATGAGACCCGAAATTGGTCCATTAATGATACACCTAGAAATATATAAGTCTCCTGGCCAATCCTTATATTTTTAGGAATAGAATATCAATTTATAATATAATATTTGTTTTAAAAACTTCTTTATATCAATTTGGACAGTATTTAATAATTGATTTTTGATAAAGTCTTAACAAAATTATTAATTCGAAAAAAATTCATTTAAGAAATCCAAACATGTAATATTAACCAATAAAATTCGTGTATGGCATCAAAACGTTTAAATTATATTTATTTAAACATTTATAATTACAATTATTTGATTCCATCATTAATAAGGCAAATACTGCATCATTATTGTGTCATAAATAAATTTAATTATTCAATGTCTAAAAATTATAAATAAAATTCCAATATCTGGGAAATCTTTTTATATTTATAATGAATATTTATAGTCTAAAATATAACATAAATAACATTATTGGAAGTTTTTTTTTCTAAAAGATATATGCTTATGTCATTTTTGTATTTTCTTTAACATAATTAATATAAAGTGTCATTATCACTTACAAGTGGATCCATGGTGTCCTAAAATCAACACAAAGATGACCATGGTCGGAAATGTATCATCCAATATGGTTAGGACATGTTTTAGGGTAATTTAATATTATTATAGTTTTATTTTTTACCCTTATTTAACAGATTTAACCATTAACCATTGAAAATAAAATATTTACCCAAGTAATTATTCAAAATGTCTAAAAATAAAAGTTACCAATTTAGAAAATTTGGAAATCATGATTCCAAATATGAAATCCATTTTTCTAAATTGAAAACACAGAAGTTGCAGAATTTAATTTAAATTTAATTCTCGTTGTTAAAATAAAGAGCGTGTTTTTAAGAAATAATAACTATCAAAAGATAGTCACTTATTTATGTCCAGTTTAAATGTGAAATTATGTTAAAGGACTAACATTGGATTAAATGGTAAAAATATAATCTAATTATACTTTTAAATTACTCAAATTCATAATTTATCATTATCAATTATTCCGATTAAAAAATTTGTTTTTAATTAAAATTTAGTAATTTCATTATTCATCAAAATATGAAAGTTTTCAGAAAAGTAGAAAAAATTTAACCTAATCTAATTTTGATATTATGAATCCAGAAATTATGTCCATTTTGAATGATAAAATGTATAAAATATCAAAAAGTGGGTATCACTGTTCATAATAGCTAGTTTTTTTGGGTTGTGGTGTGTGTTTGAACTCGAAGTTGCGTACAACTCAGGCAACTATATTATTCAAAGAGAAGCATATTGTGGATGCTTGGGGTGTTAAAACTATAATCACCTTCATCTATTACACAATTTCAATCTATATCTTATTCCCAATTTATATAATCGTCTTACCCTTCCTTATCCTCCTCAATCTCATCATAATTTTCATCGACATTCTCATTAATGAATTTGAAAGTAATATTAATTTTCATTTACACTAACAATTTTATCTCTTCCAAATTAAAACCTTATTTTAAGAGTTCATCAATAATACGTGTTATCCTTGGAGAGTGAGGAGCACCATAGTTAGTAACATGTGATCTCTATGATAGAATCAGTTAATGTCACTCACCAACAATGAAAATTCATCTTTTATACCTAGAGGCATCAAACTCCACATATTTTTCCTCCCAATTCACCATCTAATCAAATTTATCTATTTCAGGGTCCACAAGGATCATCAGTATAGACAGATGATCAAATTTATTTAATTCATCATAAATCCCTTCAACATCAATGATCAAATTCTCTATCCATGGATTAAAACTAATTTTCATCCATATAAAAAATACTATAGCGATACTAAAACCACCACACATCACTAATATTTATTCTGTTATATTGACTAATACTTTGGGCTCTAACATTTAGTAGATAAACATTGGGTAATTTAAATAATTTGACCTTGAATAAGGATTATAAATTTCCATCATGTGATTTATCTCATATCAATAATGATCAGTATTTTCTACCACTTTCTTCTTGCACAATGGCTAAAAATATTTATTCCACATAGTATAAATTTATTCTAACCCTGATAAATGCGTATTCAAGATATATTTGAAGAGATACTAGAATTCACCATAAGGATCTGAAACAACAAGACTTCTCACATTTATATCTGTTATTTACTCTACCAAATTGTATTCACAGAAAACAAAATTCCTAACTGGAATGGTTCCATGATAGTCTTTTTCAAATCCTTTAGAAGGATAGTTTAAAAAACTATCAACACACATATGGAAAAAAGAAAATATTAGGGGCATTATTTCTATTTCCTACTGATATTTCATTTTCTTGAAAAATAATCTCTACTAATTTATAACACTGATATTACATCCAATAGTTGAATGGCCTCTCATTAGAAGATATACACATTATATATCTATTTTCTTTTAGTGTATTGAGAAATAATGACTAGCAAAAGATTTTATATTCATCTTCAAATTCTTTATCAGGTAGAACTACTTGCTTGGTATGATCATGATTCACAATATCAATGAAATCACAATTGGACTAACTTTTCTTCTTCATTGATGGGTACGAATCACCAAATGAATATTCAGGAACTCTATTCATTATAAGTATTGAGATCTACTAAACATGTTGGGGTGATGGAAAGGGATGGTCGATGGTTGCGATAGAATGGGTCAGCATGTGGCTCAAGAAGAATTTCATGATGTATGGGATCATTTAAATTAGACCAATTCCCTATTGATACCATTAGGAAATTTAAAGATTCATAAAACAGAAATCCAAATAACATTTGATTAAAAGAAAAAATTTAATAACATAATTATTCTTAAATTTTAAACAAGAATCAATATCTTAAAAAAATAGAGGAAAATGTTAAAAGGAATGAGGTTTCCAATATTAGATAAAACTAATAGGTTATAATAACAAATAGATGGGAAAAGACTAAATGGTGTTTAAAACTCAACGGTTTGTAAAACATAATGGTGGCTAAAACGCCAAGTTGGGTAAAACTCAAAGGTGGGTCAAATTAAATGGGTGGTAAAACTCAATGTTTGGGTAAAAATATTTATTTACTAAAACATAATGATTGACGAAACTAAATGTTTATTCCTAGAAAAAATTAATCTTCTCCAAAATTAATCATGTGTAATTAATATTTTTTATAGTTCATACTGTCATAATTCAAAGGGTTAGTGAAAATATTAGAAAGAAGATCTTCAGTAATAATTTATTCATGAGTGATATTATCCATTGTAAAATGGTCACTCAAAATGTGATTTCTAAACTAAATAATTTTTGTTCTTTATTTAGATAATATATTCAAAAAAATATTTATCACACTATTATTATAATATGTTTTTGGTATATGTTATAATTGATATCCATAATACTTTATTGTGTGTTTCATCATCTAAATTTGATCACAACAACTACTTATAGCAATGTATTCATCCTCAATTGTTGATATTGAAGCCCAATTTTGTTAATTACTAAACTACGATACTAGTGAAATTCCCAAAAGGTGACACGTTCTGGAGGTTATATTTCTATCTAAATTTCAATTAAATATTCCATATATGAAGAACTATCAAAGAAAAATACTTATCTTCCTCAGTATACCTATAATGAATCTACTTTTAACATATCATAATCTAGAAATTTCAACTAGATTTGGATTTATTACATTTCCAAGATTATTTTCTTCTTATATATTAATAAATTCAGGAAATAACTTAGACATATCATCCCATAAATCATATAATGTGGGTACCATTATAATATTGTCATTTTCTTTTAGAACATAATATTTTTAACAGAAAACATTAACATGATTTATTTGAAAAATCATGAATTCCTTATTTCTCGGACATATCCTTATAACCTGTGAAAAAGTATAAACCATGGGATGAGCATAAAAATCACAGTAAAGGATATAAAAAATGAAATAAACCCTTAATCCATGAATAGATAAAGACATATGAAATCATTTTACCAAATTCATACTTCTATCCCATATATAATTAGTTTATGATACATTATATTTCCAAAAAAAATAAATAAAATACATGATATCATAATGGAATCTAGGGTAATTATTACTTATACTATATCCGTTGTTTCTACCTTATGATTTGTAACCCTCACAGCTTCCTTTTAGTTTAACCGTCATAGATACACATGGAGTAACCCTATTATTGACCTCTAATATACACATATCATATTAATTATGGAAAGATATAGGCCCCAAAATTCATCATAAACAATTCTCAATAACTAGAACATAATTAAAAAATCAATAAATGCATAAAAATGTTTCTGTTGAATTTCAAGAATATTAGATTTTAAAATAGAATTTTTAGATAAATGTCTGTTACAAATATCATAAAATTGAAGTGAGAATTAATATAATTAATGGATTATGTCTATAAATTGTTAATAAAAATAATAAATCATAATATAAACAAATCTAATTAGAAAAATAATCTCTGTATACCTTAATAAATGAACTAGAAGGTTAAGTCAAAAAATGGAAAATGGGTTTAGAAATCCCTTACTTCATGTTATTCTTACGTAAAACTATTTGAAGCATAATGTATATCAGATTATAAAGTTAAATAAAAAATTTATAGAAACCTATTCATATTAAAAATACTTTATATGATAATTTTATAACATAATTAAACAAATTAATTAATATTATTTTGTTATTTACATTGTTTCATATGTGTTCTTTACACGGTTCCCAAGGTTGGCTCATAAAACAATTTCATGTCGAATGGAAGTGAATATCTAGAAGTGGAATGAGTTGTCATTAATTAGTGTATATTATATTAATTATTCCATATATATTTTTTGTTATATTTTAATGGGGATAAACCATTAGATAAATCATCAGTGACTTTTGTTTACATCATTTTTGGGGTTCATAGAAAACCATGAACATGTTTCAACACCTACCTATGAAATTATTAGTATAAACTAGTCAAATTAAATTATATAGGTTATATCATACACTATAAAAAAATTACAACACTTAAAATGTTTTAATAAACATATTTTATGGAATTAATGGAAATTGAAGATATATCATCCACGATGTCTGTAAATTGACATATCATAGATGGTGTTTTTATTTTTTGAATAATAGTAAGAGGAAAAGTGGTAAATTGATGATTTTTCTCATAAAAATGATAACATAAAAAATATATATGATTATTTATATTAAATTATTCATGGATTCTTATAGGATAATAGAGTATTAGAAATGAAAATAATTTAAAATAAAATACATGGAACTGAAATAGGATATTTACCTCTTGTTCTTTTCTCCTTCAGATCCTCCTTAAGGACATTCGTTTTAGCCTGATGATGATACCAACATGTCCTTTAAAAGGTTAATAGCCTTGGGAAGTGTTTATGTTAAAATTTTGGCTATTCACAAAGCCTGAGAGGTTTAATATTTATAGGGGTTGAGGGTGTTATTTATAATTAATGTGTGGTAGTTTTTATTAAATTTCAAAGAACACCTCATAAGTGGTATATAAAAAACCATAGTCTTCCACATGGTTTATTTCAATGTTATTGGCCACTTGGGACAACTAATTTAATATATTAATATTATAAATACTACCATAATTATTACATCATTACTACATCATTATGATGTCATCAAACACACCGAAATCTTAATAATATATTCTTACTATTTAACAAAAATTCATCATTCTCACAAAAATACCAAATAAACCCGTTAACCATTTTCGACATGTATAATTCATAATGAACACCATATAATCAAAATAATTTTTTAAATATGAGAAAATGAATATATAAATAAAATCAAAATTTATTCCGGGAACAATTTAAACTATAACTCATTTTATATCACCTTGAAAATTATTCACGATAACATTATCTTATAACCATAAGAAAATAAAATAAAAATACTAGTTATTATTCATAGGGTTCATATTAGTATTAATTTATCTTCTAATAATGTTATTTTACTATTCACTAAAAACTAGGTTCAATCAAACTCCAAATAACTTTCTGATCGCAATGAGAGATGTCAATTTTTCAAAAGTCAAATCATAGATGCCACCAAATCCTGATTACTAGATAGCTTATAACTGTCTATATAAAATAGTGTTTCATTATATAGATACTCATTGGTTAATTTATTTCAATTTATTTTTAAAACATTGAGGTTTTATCTTCTCCCCACCTTCTATAAATTTCTTCACAGTAATTTTATTTAATTATTAAAATCATGGGGGTAACTTTCGCTCACAACATTTTGAGAATATCATGTTGCTTCATCAACCATGTGGTTTATCCAAAAAACATTTACCTATTTGATTACCTTATTCCAAAATAATTATTCAACATGATCAATAATTAGAAAAATTTTCTCTCCGTAATAATGTTTCTCTTTCTGCTGAACTGGTTTTAGGGTCAAAACATAAGATGAATCTGGAACATACTTTCTCAACATGAAAACATGAAAACCATTATGTACCTAAGATAAACTCATATGAAAATAAACTCAGTAGGAAATTGTTTTTAACATTCTTCATGATTTTATAATTCTTAATAAATAGTGAAAATATATTTTGTTTCTTACAAAAATGCAGACCAATTTCCCATGTTGAGATTCTATGAAAAACATAGTCACCTACCTTGAAGGAAAAGTCATTCCTCTTATTATCAACATAACTTTTCAGAATACTCTGAGTTGACCTCATGTGTTGCTAGATCATTTTCAATTTCTTATCTAATTACTCTACTAATTCTCGTCCCATAAATATTATTTCCCTAACATCATCCCAAACTACTAGAGTTCGACACTGCATCCCATACAATGCCTTAGAATTTTTCATCTTTATACTTGAATGAATACTATTATTATAAAAAAATACCATTAATGAATTATAATGCTCCCAAAATCCTTGGTAATCCCACAAAAAATATCTAATCATATCTTCCAATGTCGTAATCTTCCGCTTTGATTGTTAGTACATAGACAAAGTATCTCAAAGATGTCTTATGCACATTCCTAATTCAATCTGAAAAATATGACTGCACTGAAACCTGAATAAAATTAGACTAATTTACTACAACAAATAATTCAATGGAAAAAATTCAACAAATCATTAATCAAAGTGTGTAGTTCCATCTAGAAAATAGTTAATGATGAATAATGTTTTCGAATCAAGGAATATGCCATCTTTTTTACTCTTCGAGCATGGTAATTGATATTTCAATCATAATCCTTTATCAATTCTGGACGTCTTCTATGCCTCATATTTAATAACATCTATGTGAATATATATTTTAGACTCTTATAGTGAGTACATATTTCAAATTTGGATCTATATTAATGATACCTCCAAATTTAGAATGTAAAAACTACATATGATAATTCGAAATCATTTTTCGGATAATTAAACTGATGATTCCTTAGTTGTATTGAAGCATAAGAAATTACACAATCATTTTTTATTAAAACACAACCAATTCCCTTTAATGAAGAATCAATGTTGATAAAAAAAGCTCAATTTCTAGAAATATGAGTTTGAACATAATCTTTCAAAAATTTTCTTTTCAATTCCAGAAAACAATCTTCACAATCTTTTTTATAAATGAATTTCACTCATTTTATTGTTTACATATTTAGTGGACTATATAACCATGAAATGTCTTAAATAGACCTCAATTAATATCTTTCCAACCAAAAAAACTAAAAATCTCTGTTATATTTTTTTTGGCCATTCTTAAAATAAAATCATTTTAGAATGACCAATATTTCTTCCATATTTAGAAACAAATTTCTTCAAAGAAAAAAACAGAAATTCACATGTGATTAATTTACATTACAATTTATTTTATTTTTATATTTTCAAGGAAAAAATTAGAGGTTTTTTTAATTTCTATTCATATATAATATACCACAATTTCATCAGTAAACACAACCACAAACTTATCCATTAATTCATGAATTATTCTCTTCATAATATCTATGAATACATTAGGATAATTAGTTAACCCAATAAACATAAAAACAAATTCAAAATGACCATACTTAGTTTGAAAATCTATTTTTGGAATGACATATTTCATCATCATAATTTTATTTTGTACCGTATCTCAAGTAATTCTCTCAAAAATACTGAGCTCTTTAGTGCAAATCAAACAATCCACCAATCTGAGGAAAATGATATTTAGTCATAATAGTAGTGTTATTCAAAGCTCTATAATCAATGTAATGTATCATGGAACCATATATATTATTAATTAAAAAAATATCACTCCACGGTGATGTATTAGGATGACTGAAGATTTTTAAAGAAACACCTACATATATGGAATCCATATATTGATAGTTTTTTACTTCTTAAAAATTGATTTTTTTACAATGGGAAATAAATTTAAATTAATTTTTTTAATTTATGTAATTTCAATTATGAAATTTTTTCCATATTTGGAATCAAATTTTCTAAAATGAGTAAATAGGAACCTTTTAGGATTGGGCATTATGAATAGTAACTTTAGCAATTATTTTTAATGACAATGGTTAAAGGGTAAATCTGATAAATAAAGGCAATAAATAATCTTATAATAATATAAAATTACCCAGACACATCACTAACCATATTTTATGAGATATTTATTACAATGGGAATCCTTGGGTTGATTTTGGGACATCATTGAGTCACATGGGTGTGATAATGACTTGTTATAACAATAATTTTAAAGTAAAGAGAAATATAACATAAACATGAATCATTTAATAAAACAAATTTAATATTAGGTTATATAAACAATCTCATTAAATATATGTTTTCATTAATATGATAAAATGATTTCAGAATTCATGGAATTTTATTTATAATATTTAGAGATTAAATAAATAAAATTAATTATGATACAATTATAATGTCATGATTGCTTTAGTAATAAAGGATTCAGATATATTATATAATAAATATTAAAATAAATAATCTATGACATAATTTATACCATTAACTAATTTTTTGGATTATTATGATATATTATCTTTGAGATAATGCCTTTTTTAGGAATCCAGTTATTATGTCTTTAAAAAAAATAAATTACTAAATATTCTCAATACTAACATATATAGTGTTTAAAAACAAATTCAAATATATTAAAAGATATAAAAGTCCTAAAAATCTAAAAATCCTCTAGGAGGTATAAATAATTTTTAAAATTTATTTAATGATCCTCTTTTGGTTCACTTGGAATTTTATTGTAACTATAAAAACCATATATTATGAAAATACTAGAAGACATGGTAAGAGTTAATGTTTTTAAATATGGGTTAAAGCTAAAAGACGAGGTTAATTTTGTGACCAAAACATATCTAAAGCCTATTGGTTCAGAGGATTTCAACCCATAATCATCTTATCATCGAAATATATTACTTTTTAACTATTATAAATTAAAAATAAAACAATATTTCAAAACATTCCCAACGTTCCCCTCATCCCTCTTATAAAAGTCCCCCTAAAAAGCCCACTTAGTCACACATCCAAAGACCCTTGGCTCAAAAATAAACTATAAAAATAATCTCCCAACATCAATCCATTACTCTCATAATCCTTTACATGGTGGGTGGAAATTCATGAAAGCCTTTTAGATCATATCAAAAGAAGTAACCTGATTTAGAAGTAACATATTCTCTGAAGTTCATTTATTTTATTTTCCTTCATCAATCACTATGATCTTCATATTATAAGATTAAATACCAACAACAGTATACTAAATATACTAGGATGTTTTTATTATAAGGATTCTAACTACACTTACACACGCCCTTATCTAATTGATACAAACATATTTTTTCTAGATATAGTGAACTATTGTCTCATGAAATGATGATTGTTAAATTTTATGTTCCGACCTCTCATATTGGACATTATGATTGTACAATGTTTATATATTACATATATTATATTTACACTTTATCTATAATTATTTATTTTCATATTTATGTCATACCATTATGCTTTCGATAATGTGTAAAAACTGTAACATCAATTAGGATGTGCAGACTACCGCAACCTCAAAGCATTATGACTCATTCATTACCTAAATAGAATGAATAAAGGATGAAATTTATGAACATATGTAACATATTTGATGGAGATATTATATTTCAATTATAATATACCAAGGCATCATTTTGTTTTCATGCCTTTAATTTGGTTAATAAATAAATGTTGTGTTCATGCGTACGTACGACCAACCGTCTCCATGAATATTTCATTTCATTTATTTTCCCCAAATTTTATTGAATATTATAAATACATATATATATATATATATATATATTAGATATATATGATCTTTAAATAGTGGATTATATTCTGATAATGATTCACTTTTGACTACATGGAAAATTTATAGCAAACAAGTTCACTTTTTTCTAAGTAAAAAATATCAACAAAACGACCAATATGAACATAAATAATTAGGTAATTTTTATAACACATAAATAGGTTATATAAAAGGAATCGTAAACATGAAAATGTTTCTATTGAAATAATAAATTACCGGTATTTTATTATTTATGAATATAAATAATGAATTTTCCATGTCAGATTTGAGGTAAGGGACTTCATCTCAATCGTCCTTCATTGAAGCATATTTTCAATTATATACAATCTTCCATTGTATGGTGTATAATCAACCCCTAGGACATTTAATTTAATTCCATAGTTTTCAAATGGATTATTTTTTCAAAGGTGCATTATAGTGAATGAAAATATTAATGTTTTTAACCTACATAGTGATAACCACCATTCCGCTGCCACGATCATCACTTGATATCATGCATCCTCTACTAGAGATAATGTATTAAAAATGAAAAGTAAATACCATATTCTATTTTTGGGTATTTTTGTACTGACAATTTTTATGATAATGGATTGTTTATGTCAATATCTTGAACTTATATCTTTTGATTTCATTGTGGAAATGTAATATATCCATTATTGTTATATTATTTATTAGATTTATGTTATGGGTCATGGGAATTGATTGTCTATATGGGTTAATTTATGATTAAAATTGGGTGGTTGATACTGAGATAGCTCTCCAATTAATTGGGTAATTTGATGGAGGTAAAAATTAAGGTTTCTCCTAAGAGGTTTAGGGAATATATTGTAATGGGCATTCCAAATATAACCAGGATGGTTACTCCCTGTTTATCTGGGAATGATACAATATAAGTTTGATAT
Organism: Viscum album; assembly: GCA_963277665.1. NCBI lineage: Eukaryota > Viridiplantae > Streptophyta > Magnoliopsida > Santalales > Viscaceae > Viscum > Viscum album. The sequence goes on along the minus strand of OY728142.1, from coordinate 1,564,084,113 downwards.
GAATATCACATGTTACCTTTATTATTTATTTTTTCTATTAGTTATTCATTAATATTATGATTTCATGAGGTATTTCAAAGATTATATGTTTTATGATTGAAAATTATGATTACATTTATTTGAATGTATTCATGGAATAATGTTTTAATTACTTATTTTAATATCATTATTGAGGTTTTTATGACCATCCCATTTTTATGAAATGTTTTTCCCATGGTAAAAGGAAGGGTTAGATAAATGAAAATTTGAATAAGTTTTTTATTTATTTATGAAAACCATTTTTCTTTTATTTTAGGATCATTATTAATGTAAAAAAATGGATAGAGTAGAATATTATACTTAGTAATCTTGAGATGAAAAATATTAAAATTGGCCTAATTCCATATGAATAATAACCTAAAAAGATTCTAAAAGTTATTTAATTCCTAATTATTGACATATTTCATCATTATGTAATATATTAAGGTTTGGGAAATATAGTTCGTATCATAGTTCTGTTAAGATTTCTTAAATTGTTATGATATTGTTAATAGGATATCCATAAATTATTTCTTTTTTAAATTGATATTATATAGAATTTTAATATTCTTACATTTCTCCATGTATGATATGCATTTGTTCAGAATGGTTTTCTACTGATGAAATATGGGATATATGATAGAAAGACATCAAGTGGAAAACAACATACCAAATAATCATCCCAATATTGTCATAATCATAAATGAATAGTTTTTATTTTAATGGAATCGTTGACTCAGGCTATAAATGGAGATGTCATTCAAGCATGATATTATTGATAAAAACCACATATAAATATGTCAGAAGTTGAACATTTCCTGATGCAACATCCCCTAGAAGTCATAGGATTATATGACCATATTATAGATGAAGGGTTGATTAAATCACTAGAAAATATTCTTAAAGGTATGGGGAGTTTACAACATCCATAATTTTCACTTGATGTTTACCATTTTGATGTTGAATCTTTTCAGTGGAATTCGATGGTCAAAAATATCAAGGATAGTGAGGAGAGTGATGCTCTTAATTAGGATAAATTCAAATAAAGGTTTCATGAGATATATTTTCCTAACGAGGTTCATCTTTTAATGGGAAAACAATTCATGAATTCGATTTAGGAGGATGACATAATGGAAACATATAAAGAAAATTTCAGTAAACATGAAACGTATACTCCAAATTTTATAATGGATCTTGATAGTAATTTTAATAATTGTTACTCAGGATTAAATCCAATGTGTCAAAGGTAATTAGCCTATTGTGAGTTCAAAAGATATGAAAAACTTTTTGGATGTGTAGAGATGGTGGAAATGGATTTTTCTAATGATCAAGTGTTCTTTAAAAAACAAAAAAAAATTAAGAGGATGAGATTGTAGAAAGAAGGTAATAACTCTTCAAAAAGACTAATGGTAAATAACATAAGTTTATTGTTTTTTTAAATTTGATGAAAATAACCTTGGTTAATTCCTTTTGAATTATGGTAACTAATTTTCATGTCATAATTTGGGACATAAGGATCATAATTTCACTAAATAAGATCATTGTAGAGGGAAAAATGATATTTATAGTTTGTATAATGATCTATGTGTAATGAAATGAGTTATTATGAAAAATATTTTCTAAAAAAGAACTCAAATGATGGAATTAATCCAGAAAAAAAGCATAATGTGGTAGTGAAATCCTTTGAAACTACTTTACCAGATATTGTGGAATCAAATGAAGTACTATTTGGTAAATTGTTAATTTATTCAGATTATGCCAATGTTTTATATGTTTTCAGGACTAAAAATTATTTCATTTCTATGAAATTTTCTAGGTAACTAGGAATTCCATATCAACATATTATTCCTAAACATGTGGTTTATACCCCTTGGGGAAATGATGATATAAAAAAAGAAATTATAAGAACCTTTCTATTATTTAATTTGGAAAGAATATAACTAAAATACTTCTTGTATTTCTTCTAGTGGAGTTGGATGTTACTTTGGGAATGGATTGTCTTTCTATTTATCATGATAAGATTAACTCCATATACAAAGTGTTTTATTTTTAGAAATAATTTAATTTATTTGAAAATAAGAAACCCTTAATTATGATAACATATTAGGAAGTTGTGAGACTAGTAAAAGATGTTAATATATGTTACCTTACACATATTTTTGAAAAAATGAACTATTATGATTAATGATGTTCTAGTTGGAAATGTGTATCTTAGTGGTTTTCATGATGAGTTTCCCTTTATGATACATGATAGTTATGTTGAATTTACTGTTGACATGATTCCTAATGCTAAGACAATTTTAAAACACCATTATAAAATGTCTCAAAATGAAAATTTAGATTTAAACAATAATTCAATGAAGTTAATAGATAAGGGTGTAATTCAACCTAGAACATTACCATTTAGTGATTCTTTCTTATTTTGTAATAATAAATATGGTTAAATGAGACTTTAACATGAATATAGTTCCTTTCATCACATAAATATTATGAACAAGTATCATTTTCCTCATATCGATGATTTGTTTGATCTGCTCTAGTGAGCTCAATATATTTACAATATAGATTTGAGGTCAGGGTACCAACTATTGAAAGTAATGGAATCAAACATTCTGAAGACCACATTTCATATTAGATATGGCCATTATGAATTTTTTGTTATGCTATTTGGGTTAACCAATGTGCCTACTATATTCATGGATCTTATGAATTCAATTTTCTATGTGTTTTGGGATATGTTATTGGTTTTTTTATTGGGGATACATTAGTATATTGTAAATGTAAATATGAGCATGAAATCCATTTAATGGTTGCCTTGGAATCCTTAAAAGAAAATAAAGAATATGATAACTTCAGTATGTGTGAGTTTTGGATACAAAATATTTTATAACTTAGTCCCAATAATTCTGAAGATTCAATAAATTTTGATCCTAAAGAACAAAAGGTTGTTAATGAATGGACACAACCCATAAATATAACTGAGATTCATAGTTTTCCTTTTTAGAAGGTAATTATTGGAGGTTTGTTAAAAAAAATTACAGTTATCTTTGACACTGAGTATATTAATTGAAAAGGGTGTTATGTTCATCTGGACAAAAGAATGCGATTATTGTTTTCAGAAATTGAAAATAATATTAGGAATTCCCCAATTTTCTCATTTCCTTCAGAAAATGGTGAACTTGTAATCTACAGTGTATCTTAATTGAAAGGAATTAATTATAGCTTTATGCATAATTATCATGTTATTGATTATTCTTCACATCAATTGAAAACTAATGAGTTAAATAACTCAACGCATGATTTGAAAATACATGTATTTTTTAACATTAAAAATTTGGAGGCTTTATCTATATGGAGTGATATGTGAAATATATACTAATCACAAAAAATATAAGTATATATTCATATAGTTAGAATTTAACATGGTACATACAATATCGATGGAATTAATCAAGGATTATGATTACATGATTCATTACCATCCTAGAAAATGAAACAAAGTGGCTGATGAATTGAGTCGAAAAAGTAATGCTACTTTATATATGTTATGTTTGGAGTGAGAACCTTTGGGTTTATATTTTATGAATTTTGGATTTGAATTTGTTGGTGTAGGGAATTCTGTAATTTAGTTTGAGGTGGAAGTGAAATAATCTCTATCAAAAAGAACTATGTAAGAACAGGAAGTAGACAATGAGTTGAAAATGGTATAATTGGTTCATAAGGGTATGTTACATGAATTTAACATTTATAAAGACCAATTGATTAGGTTTTCAATTATATAATGTGTTCATTTTGATTCATATTTGAATAATGAGTTATTACCTGAAGCTTATAGTTCTTCATTTTCGGTTCATCCTGGCAGTACAGAGATATACAGAGATCTTCAGGTGTATTACTACCAGGATGGTATGAAAAGAGATATTTTAAACAATACCCTATGATTTTTTATTTGAAAATAGGTTAATGTATAGTAGAAGTTATAAAAAGGGATGATTTATCCTTTACAAGTGCCAGAGTGGAAATTGGAATGTGTGTCTATGTATTTCATAGTGGGATTTCAATTGAATTCTCTAGTTAATAATGAAATATTGGTTATTGTTGATTGATAGAATAAATATGATCATTTTATTTCTATTCAAGATATTATATCTCTAGGCCATCATTATTGATTATATAATAAAGAGATAGTCAGGTTAAATGGATTTCCCCTACCCATTGAATCTAATCATGATCCCATGATCACTTATATCTTTTGTAAGGGCCTCTAGAATTCATTGTGTACTATATTAAATATTAGTACTCCTTTTCATCTGTAATCAGATGGTCAGTTAGAATGAACAATTCAGACCTCACAATATATGCTACATTATTGTTCAATAGATTACTAAGGTAGTAGGGACTAACATATTTCTTTGGTTTTTTCTAATAAAATACAATTTTTTATTCTAGTATAATGATTTCAACATTTTAAGCATTATTGGAAAATAGTTGTAAAAGTACAAAGTATTTGGATGATGTAGCTGATAGGAAGTTCATTGTAAAATAATTGGAAGTAAATATGGCAGAAAAATATTAGTTGATTTTGAAACACCTGATAATAGCTCACAGAAGATAGAAAAGTAATGTGGATAACCAGTGGAAGGATCATTGTTTCTAGTTATATGTTCATATCTTTCTCAAGGTTTCTCTATAGAAAAGTGTGATTTGTTTTGGTATGAAGGGGAATATGAGTGTGAGGTTCATTTGACCCTATGAAATAATAATGAATGTTGGGTTAGTTTCCTAAAGAGTGGATTTAACTCCAAATTTATCCCATGTTTACAATGATTTTTCATGCATCAATGTGGAGAATATATACGTCGGATCCGTGTTTTCCGTCCAGAGGTAGTCCAATTGGAAGGGAAAATTTTTTATGAGGAATAGTCAGTGCAGATTCATGACTGTAGAGAGAAATTGTTGTAGAATAAGGTAATTAATTATGTATAGGTTTTTGGTAAAATCCATTTTGTTGAAGTGGAAACAAGGGAATATAAAAATGCTATGAAGAATAAATACCCCCTACTATTTGATAAGTGAATAAAATTGTGGGGACACAATTTCTAAAAGGGGGAATGATGTAACACCGCGGTTATTTATAGAATAACACATTTACATATATGTAAATATTATTCAATTTAATATTAATTTTATTTTAAAGTGGATACTATGTGTGATAGCATACACGACATGAAACAACATGTTTCTCTTAATTATCTATTGCACACAACATTGAGTTATAGCGAAGAATAAAATAATAATATTATCATTTGAAATTGTAGTTAACTCCAAGCTGTTGGATGGATGGGATTAAATAGACCTAAATCAAATATTATTAAACATGTTTTTTACAATTTTTTATATTTATCCTATAAAAATTTGTGTCTTAAAATGGTAATTAATTGAATTTTAAGCATAAAATTCCATAATATTTTTAAAAGATATTTTACCGCATTTTGAAGGAGAACCATTTGTAAACTTAGATATTTTCCTTTTTTTAGGTTTTATTTGACAAAATAATATTCTACTCTAGAATCTAGAAATTAAAATTTACATTCATTGAAATTTTTCTAATTTTATGATGATGTTAATTTATAATGAATAGTAAAAACTACCGCATTTTAAGTTAAAACTAAATTTTATCTAATTTATTTATATAGGTAGATATTCTTTCAAAAAAATTTAAAGTGTAATTGTATTATATTTTTATCATTTAATCCAATTATGGTAATCAGATGTAATTACACTTTTAAAATGGACAAAAACACATGTTAATCTTTTGATAGTTTCTACTTCTTAAAAACCAACTTTTTGGTTTTGACAACGATAATTAATTTAAAATTGATTTCTGAAAATTCTAGGTTTTGAATATCGAAAAATAGATTCCATAATTGAAATCAAAATATCCAAATTCTGTAAATAAATATTTTTTATTTTTGGACATTATGAATAGTAATTTCAGTAATTATTTTTATTTAGAATGGATAAATGGTACATCTCGTAAATAAGGGGAAACAATAATATTATAAAAATATAAATCCACCCGAACACGTGTAAAAATCCTATTTTATGATATATATCTAAACATGGGAATCCTTGGGTCAATTTTGGAACCCCATGGAGCACTTGGGTGTGATAATGTCATGTTATAAGAATTAATTTAAAATTAAGAGAAATATAACATTAATACATATCTTTTAGTAAAAAAATTATTAATATATGGTTGTATAACATATCTCTTTGACTATAAATTGTCTTTAAAAATATAAAAATATTTCCTATATCATGGTATTTTGTTTATAATTTTTAGAATTAAATTAATAAAATTTATTATGACACAACGATGATATAGTGATTCCTTAATTAATAAATGATTCATATAAATGATATTACAAATATTAAAATAAATATTATTTGAAATATTAATTCCATCCAATACTTTTTTCAATTATTATGATATATTATATTTGGGATACATCAATTGGTTATAAGGAATCATGTTGTTCAGACTTTAAAAAAAAATTAATAAATATTTTCCAAGTTTACATAAATGAGTTTCTAAAACAAATAATATTTTATTAAATTCTATTATAAAAATAAAAATATAATATTCAGAAAAAAAACATATATAATGTTATAAAATTAATTGATGATATACATTTCATTTTGTTGGAATTTTATAGTTATTATAGGAATAATATATTACGAAAATACAAGTAGACATTGTAAAAGGTAATGTTTTTAACTATGGGTTAAATCTAAAAGATAAGGTTGATTTTGTGAAAAAAACCACTATAAAACCTATTAATCGAGAATATTTAAACAAATTTTCATATTATACTTGAAATACATCACTTTGGAACTATTACTATTCATAAATAAATTTATAATAAAATTATATTTCATGAGATTCAAAAAGTCCCCCCTCCTTCTTATAAAAGGCCACCACCTCTACCCACATACTCACACAACTGAAGACCCTTAGATCATCCATATTATACTCAAATAATCTCCTAACATCACACACTTCTTCTTATAATCCAAAACATGGGAATATGGGAATTCAAGAAAGCTTTTTTCTCAAGTGAAATGAATTTAACAGATTTAGAGATTATATCTAATATAATGTTCATTTATTTTATTTTCCTTCTTTACACTATATGATTTTACTTGTAATAATTAAATATAAACAACTATGTCCTCAAAATACTAGGATGTTTTCCTAATAAGGATGAAAACTATGCTTACACACACCTCAGTATAATGTATACGCACATACTGTTTCTGTGTATGCCGAACTACAATCTCACGAAATGATGACTGATCAGTTTTCTCCTACCACCTATCATGGTGGCCCTTGTGAGGGAACTATATTTATATATGATATGTATTATATTTATATTGTCTCTATTATTGTAATTTTTAAACCTTACTTGTATTGTACCATAATGTGTAAATACGAGAATTTCATTTGAGGAAGTGTGGACTACAGCCCCCTCAATGAGATATGACCCATTCATGCAATATATGGATCAAATAAAAGATTTTGTTAATGAACATAAGTAAAATATATAATATTTAATTATAATATTAATATAATAAACCTATGTGTAATTTAATTTTCATTCCTTTAATATGAAAAATTAATAAACGTATCATTCATATATATGTACGACATTCTATCTCCATTAACGATTCATTTTGTTTATTATACCAAGATGATATGGAATATTCTAAATATATAAATACTAGATATATATGATATTTAAATCATGAATAATATTATTTTGATTATTTACTTATTACCAAATGGAAAATTTACATCAAACTAGTTAATTTTTGACTCATGTACTGAATATCGACCAAACAACCAGTATGAAGGTAAACAATTCTGCAATTTTTTTAATATAGTAAAATGTGATATAAAATGAATGATATAAATGAAAAAATTTCTAATTTTATATGAAATTAACATATTTTCTCTATTTATTAATATAATGAACGAACATGAGAAGTCAGATTCGAGGTAAGGGATATCATCTCAATCTCTATTCATTGAGGAATATTTTGGGTTTTATATGATCTTATTTTATACAGTGTATAATCACCACCTTTTACATTAAATTTAATAATATTTATTTAAAAATGAACCTTTTTGCTACGAATTTTATTGTTAAATGACAAAAAGTAAATATTTTTTAATTTATAAAGTGACAATGATCATTCCGCCACCGCGAGCATTATATGATATATGTATTCCACAACAAACATTAATGTTTTTATAATGAAACATAAATACTATATTACTTTTTCGAGACTTTTGGTATAGCAAATAGTTTTGAGAGAGTATTGATTGTGTTATTATCTTGAACTGATATCTTGTGATTGTGATGTAAAAATTCTATCATTCCATAATTCATTATTTATGTGTTATGATTATGTTATAGTTCATTGGAATATTTTAAATATATGGGTGGTTTCAGGATAATATGATGGTGGGTGAGATCGAGATAGATCTCTAATACTCTAGGTAATGTGACAGAGGTAAAAATAAAGATATTTCATATGATATTTAGGTAATAAAATGTGATGGGTATTCGAAACAAAACCATGACGGTTGATCGATACGTACCAATGAAATCTAAAATCTATGTATGTTATAGATTCCACATGTTAGATTAATGATTTAATATTTCTATGAGTTATTCATAAATATTAATTTTTCAAAGGGTATGTTAAATAGAATATGTTTTATGAGTGAAAATACTGATATCGTTGGTTTATATGTATTCAGGGACAAATAATTTCTTTCTATATTTTATAACCCTTACAGAGCATTTTATTCTCATCACATGTTTTAGAAATTTTCTTCACATGTTATAATGAATGGTAAGGTAAAATAATAATTCAAGAAGATTTTTCTTATTAATAACATAATTCTTGTTTTTATGGAGCTTTATTTATGAAAATATTTGATACAGTAGAAGTTTATACATTGTAATTTTTAGATACAGCGTATTAATAATGGCCTAATTCCTTAAAACTATAAATATGAAAAAAAATTCTATGTGAATTAATGTAACATTAATGACATTTCTCAAGATTATTTAATGTTATAAGGATGGTTCCTTATATCTTTAATCCTTCATTCATTCGTTATAGGGTAAAAAGATCCACTGAAAGGAGGAGGGTGTTGGATAACAAAATGTTCCACTATCATCATATTTATATGTGGTAGTTATGGTTATTATCTTGAATGGATTCCACGAAAAATTATTATCAGGGACAATTAATCCATTACTGTCAAAAAATTCGTAGTTTCAAATCCAAACACTCTCAGTTTTGTATTCATAAAGATATCAACCTCTCAATTCCTTCTTACATTAGCTTCCCTATTTGTTTTGTGGAAACCATTCTGAACATATATATCATAGATTATGAAACATGGTAATATTTAAATTCCATACCTTTTAAACAAAAAATAAGGTAAATTTCGTCTATGATATTCTATTAACATCATCTTAACCATTAACATTTTCCAAATCATGCTCTGAAACAAACTATAAGAAATCATCCATAAAAAAATCATAATCTAGACATTTCTACATGTTTTAACATAATTCATTCGAAAATATATTTTTATTTTATAGTTTCATAATGGTAGGAATGAAATTGTACATATCAACCCATATGAATATAAAGAAGTTACCATTAAAATAGTACCCATTTCATCCAAAACATAACATTTTTTACAGAAAACAACAATAAGATTTTGTTGAAATTTTATGACCTTCTAATTTATCATACACATATTTAAAAAATGGGAAAAAATAAAAAATTGGGATGATAATAAAATTCTCAGTATGGGATATAAGAAGAATGAAATAAACCATTAGTCCATGAATACTTAAAAAAACATTAAATGATTTTCACAAAGACATACATCCACCCATATATACTAACTATGTGAGACATGAGATTTCAATAAAACATTAAATATAATATATAAAAGCATAAATTAAACATGATTAATTATATATATATCAACCCCTTCTACTACCTTACGATTTGTAACTGTCATAGCAACCTTACAATGAAACCCTCATTCCTACAATATAGTGTACCCATTGTAGTTACACATAGAGTAACTATAGGGATGAACTCCATCATACACATACCAAATGAATTTGTCGAAGACAATATTCATACTCATAATTGTAATCAATTCCCATGATCTATAACAAAACCATAAAACATGAATAATTTAATAAAAAAAATACTTCTTTGGAATTTCTTATAATAAAATTATAAAAGAGGACTTTTTAAAAGAGAATATCATTAAAAATATCATATAATTCAAATGATAATTAATATTATTAAAGGATTATGTGTACACACTATAAATAAATATAATAAATAATAATATAAATGAAATTAATTAATTAAATAATATCAATAGAACATAATTAATGGAGTACAATGTTAACCCAATAAATGGAAATTAGATTATGAATTCCATTAGGTTGGGTTATTGTTAATTAAAACGTGTTTAGACCTCCGGTATAATGGTTAATTGTATGTTACTAATATTTTATAGAATCATATTCATGTTTATAACACTTTATATTCTAATTTAATAACATCATTCCACTGATTCATTAATAATTTTATTATTTATATTTTTTCGAAAGTGATCATTACATGGTTTCCATGGTTAGTTTGTAACAGATTTTCATATCAAGTAGAAGATAATATCTAGAACTAGAATGAGTTGTTATTAATATGTTTCAATAATGATAAATTATTCCATTAATAATTGTGGTTATATGGAATGAGGATGAATAATTTGATTAATCATCAGTGGTTTTCATTAAGATCATATTGGAATTTCATCGATAAACATGACCTTTTGTCACCATATTACATTTATTTTATAAATATAAGTTAATTCAAGACCATAAGAGAGGTCATATCATAAATTTTTAAATCATTTTTAACCATTAAATAGTTTTTACAACCATATTTGATGGAAGTAAAGGAAATTGAAGACATGTCATCCATGATATCTGTAAATTGACACATCACAAATGGTGTTTTTATTTTTCAAAAAAGAGGAAGAGGAGAAGAAATAAATTGATGACTTAATTAATCATCAATATAAAATAAATCACATATATGAATCTATAAATCTAGTTCCTATTGTATAATGGGAGGATAAGGGACTATTATAAAATAAAATAATTGAAATGAAAAGACAAGAAAATGTAATAATATCTTTACCTATTGATCTATTATCCTTGATATCCTACATAAGGCCTTTTGTTATGGTCTTTTTGTGAGACCAGAAGGTCATATATGTGGGGAAGATCCTTGGGAAGGGCACTGGGTAGAATTTATACAATGTTATATTTATGGGAGGTGTGATAGGAATTGAGGGTGGGTGGTATTTAGATTTAATGTGATGGAGTTTTAATTAATTTCAAAGGAAACCTCATTAGTTTTATTTGAAAAACCATGGGCATGGGCATGGTTTTTTAACATGTTATTGGCCACATGAGAATACTAAAATAATATTTTAATCCTCAAGAGTTAACAATAATGATAACATCATTATTACATCATTATGATGTGATCAAACACACCGAAAACATAAAATTTTATATCTATTATTTACCAAAAATTCAACTATCTCAGAAATATCCCAAAAAAACAACCTATCAATTTTTCTATGTAGAATTAAAAAATCAATATAATTTTATCACAATAATTTTTTAAATATTAGAGTATTATTTTTTATAAAATCATAATTTTATCAAAAAATAACTATTTTAAAACTATAACTCATTTTATATCTCCTTTAAAAATGAATGAATATCTCTTTATATTACAACCTTAAGAATATAAAATAAGAATTCTATTTACTATTCCAAAGTGTCATATATCTATTCAAAAATGGTACTCCACTTTTCACCAAAAAAAAGTTGGTTCTATCGGAGTCCAAATAACATACTAATCGTAATCGTAGATGTCTATTTTTCAATATTCAAATAATAAAAGTAGAAAAATTATGTTCAACAGCATGTTTATAACTATATAAAAAAATTGTTTCATTATATACAGACTCAATGTTTCATGAAATTAAATTAGTCTTTAAAACATTTTGGTGTTATACGAATATGCAGAAATTTGTATTTTAGTTTAGGTATTTAAAAATACTATTTATAGAAACATAGTGTGGTTCTTTTCATTTTCCTGAAAATGAGTATACATTAACGCCCAGAACATAATGTCAAGTCAACTATAATTTATAGAGAGAAAACTTCTAATTGAACCTCTGTAACCGGTTTGATCAATAGATTTCTTAGAATTATCAAGATTCAAATTTATCATTTCAGTATAACTACTCTTAGTTTAATCGAAATTAAAATGTATTAATATGTCATTAGGATATTTACATTTATTTAAAAAAAATTCATACTTTATTTTCATTAATCTAAAATCCAAAAAAGTCTTTCATTTCCCCCATTAAACTAATTTCATATTAAATCTAGATCACTTAAAATAAATCATTATATAAATAAATTATAGAATATCAAGAAAAATAACATCGACATTAATTTGAACAAAAAAATCATTGGATTTTTTTAAATTTGGTATTACCATCATTATATTTTAATAATATGTTTGAAATGAGTAATGACTTGATCCCATCATATGAATATCTAGATTCTTGTTTTGAATCATACAATGATTTTGTTAATTTGAAAAAAATATCTTTAAAATGAGGGTTTTGAAATCTATGTGTTGCTCAAAAAAACATCTTCATCTATATTCCAATTTAACAATTCACTATTGACATAGATTTTATATAGTTTCAAATCTAGATGTGATTACTAGGTTAGAAGTATTATAATGTATTCATGTATAAATGATGTAACAAAGTTCTCTTCAGAGTCTATACCGATTTATTGAGTATACACTTGTGAAACTAATGTAGCATTACATCCTACAAATGTTCCAGATTCATGATACAGGTTAATAAAAACGGATTTTGTGCCTCATGTAGAGGTGTCATTGGGTCAATCAAGAAGATAGAAAACATTATTTTATTTATATTTATAAAGTTCTTCTTCTCTATCCATTACCAAGATTTCATCATTTATTTCATCATTGATGTTCATAGGTTAAAATTATGATAAGAAAGATTCTTGATAAAAATAGTTGCATATATATACATTAGTTTAATTACCTATATCAAGGTCTCCAGAAACAAAATCTATGGATTGGTATTTAAGAGTCATAAATGATCTAGTAAAGGAATGGATGATCATCTCAGATAGCTATATTAGTTCAGTTTCATGTTTTGTATGTTCCGTAGAAGGGGATGATATTTTTTATTTATTTCTAGAAGAATCAAAAGGTTTCAAATTTATTGTCATTGTAGATAAATCACCCTCAAGGTTTTATAATGATTACCGGGGCTCACATTGTTCTTTATCATAAAATTTAATACTCTATGACTCTTCTAGTGTATCAATTATTATACTAAAAACATTATAAGAATTAATTTATTTTTAATAAACCATGAAAATACCTTCATTAATTTTTTATGATTTTTTTAAATATTACCCTTCTTGTTAAAATAAATACATTGAAATAAACAATTAATTAACTAACCATGGGATTTAAAATTTTCCAAATTTCATTAGGGTTTTTTCGTAAAATAGGTTTAATTAAAAATAAATTGAATATATAACAGCTTTTATTCATAACCTCATCCAATATTATATATGTAATTCTTATATATTAATCATAGTTTGAGTTGTATAATAAAGTGTTCTAGCTCTTCTTTCTATATCCCCATTTTACCTAGGTGTTTCTATGAGCATAGATGTTATGACTACCAATATATAGTGGGAAAAATCTATCAATGTTTTGATTATAATAAAAATGGCCATAGTCACTTTGTATGTTCTTAATGGTCAGCCCGATTGCTTTTTCTATTGATTTAGAATGCATTGTTAAATATCAGAATGATTCAATTTTTGGAGATAAAAAAACTACCCTATAAAACCTATAAAATAAACTTGCAAATACATAAAAATATTTCATCCCATTTAAACTAGAAACTATGTATGGTCCAAAGAAATCCATCTAAACCAACTCAATTTGTTGAGATGTTGAAACTTTGTTATTTAATGTGAAATAAATGTTGTGTTCTTTCTCTTTTTTATTGGGGTTACAAACAATGTTGTTTTGGAATTAATGTTTTGGTCGATCCATGACTAATCCACAGATAGTAATAATTATATATCATGGAATGTTACATAGGGTTATTATCCTATTCCATTTCCAAGATTCACTCTGAAAGGAACATAATAAAGAATCATTTTGAAAAGTCATGGAATCAAGATTAATAGTAGAGAAATTCTAATTTCTCAAATAAGTAATCACCAAGGAATTTTTTTAATTAAATCAATAAAATTATTATTTCCAAAAATTACATGAAATCATTCACAATAAATTTTGGAGATTTTAAGAAAATTATATTTTAAGGAATCAACCAAAATTACATTATAAATTAAAACATATTTGGTGTTACCAATTGGTCAAAGGCTGATGATATTAAATTTATAATTATATCCAATAGATTCAATACATCCATTATTCATTAGAAGGATAAAGAAACATGAGTAATCTCCTCTAGTAATCTATAATAAATATTTTTCAAGTACCCTATATTCAAATAGGATACTTCCCATTGATTTCCAACAAAACAATGTTTATACACAAAATATTGTTTGTACCTATCTTTTCATTTGTAAAAATGGGTTATGGAATAAAACCATAATACCCAACATCTTACAATTTATTTTACTATTTTTCTATTTCAATATATTTTTTAAAAAAATATGTGGGCCTTTTGAAAATTAATTAGCCATTGAAATACTCGAATATGACTTAGAAGGAAATTGGAACTTAACTAATCTTCTCTATCTTGGATGAAAAACTATACCTATAATTTATTAGGGAATATTTTTCCATAAAATTTAAGTAATTTTCTCTCTTCAATTTGATTATGTTTTAAAATGTTTTTTAAAATTCTCATTTTACAATATAAGTTCATTGTTTTTATTTAATAGTTCAGAATTCTTCTTTATTTCTACAGTAATATTAGACACAATATTAGATGATAAAGCATGCTGTTTTTTCATAACATTATAATTATATTTGACTTCATTGAATGTGTTCTCTATAATATTACAACACTAAATAAATTATTCATTATAATTTAAATCATCATTTTAACATTCATATTTATTAGAATTATATAATGGAAATACCACATGTACCTCAAAATCATTTTCATTATTTAGATGTTTAATTTGTCAAATTTCACTTCATGATATATGTCAAAGTCACTAGAGTTATCCTTAGAGTCACTCCAATTGTAATTCATGTATTTAACAAATTTTTTATCTTTTTCTTCAATATTAATTTTGAATTTCAACATATGATTGTTTAGATTAACAAGTCCTTTTCTCATCCACACATAACAGGTAATATCATTTCTGTTTTCATCTAACTTATAATCCATTATTTATATTAATATATTTTTTATACTATCCATTATTTCATTGTATCGTGAATAATTTATTTTTCATGTATCATTTTATAAATCGCATGGCTGTATGGGCCATTTAATCACCATTATCTGGTGGTGATTCATCATCATTGGAATATTCATCCTGAATCTTTTCCTTTTTTCAGATTGGTTGCACTCAACATGACTGCTAAATATTTTTCATACCATCTCATAATCTTCTACTATGATGAAATTAATTTATTTCTAGTACATGAAAATATTCACAAATAATTATGTAACTGATAGTTTTCATATATCATAGGATTTCCCCATATAAATAGATGTCCCTCTCCATCTCTCCCAAAGGCATCTCCCAAGTCTCATGATAATGTCCTTGACATGAAATGGATTACCTAAGGATATTATTATATTTACTATATCATTAACATTTATATATATATATAAATATATTAGAAGTTAGATCAATAGTTATCATTTTAGAATTATCATATATAATTGTATATCTATTCAATCTCATTTCATTCAAAAAATTTGGTCCTTCATTGGAAAAATATAATGTCTCTCAAATAAAAAATGGTTTGACAAGTTGATATCCTATTTAACTCCTTATACCCTAAATCAAAATAATGATCATACAAATATTTTAAAATATTTTTAAAAGAATGATTAGTTGCATCATCCCTTGTAAATCTACTCTTTGAAGGTAATTCATATCTATCATCTATAACATTCAAAATTTAAAACCCCATACATTCTATATGCATTTTCATCATGATATTTCACATAATAAAATTTATTTAATTAAAAATTAATAAGTTATGTTTGTAGAAGAACCTTCTATTATATTATCCATTTAATGAATTAAATTAAGAAATAATAGAAATTTAACAACATTCTGAAAACCAATAATCAAAATTTAAAACATTTGAAAATCAATTGATATCAAATGTTGGTCATATTGTGTATCTAAATAAGGGGGTGACATCAGCACCCACAAAAATATTTCATTCAAAAAAATATTTATTAATATCCCCCAAATATTAGAAATTGCACAGTTCATCATAATATTAGATCGATACATGTTTTGATGTTTTTATAGATTTCTCTATGATTTATTAAGTCTACATTAAAACCATGGAAAATATTAATTTGGGTTAGAAAATTAATTTACCAAATCAAAAATATATATATGCACTAAAAAATTATAACAATCAAATTTATGGGGTTTCAGTCTAAAAAATATTCAGTTTAATGAAAAAAACAAACAACAAAATATCAAGAAGAGGTTCAATATCAAGCTGATACATAATTCTCTCCACTTATCAATCACCTTCTTCGAACAGTATTATTTAAAATAATCCCTATATTATAATCTGGATCTGGTTTACAACATAAAATTTATACATCTAACAAAATGACCCTTTCCTAAATTCACATGAGAATAAAACAATTACATGGAACACATGACCTATTCCACAACACAAGGGAAAATAGAAGTAATGAGGGTACGATAATATATTGATTACCTTCAAGATAAATTACATTAATTAGTGTGCATTAAACAAATAAGATTAACCAAAAATCTCATAATTTAAATTAAATATATAAAAAAAGGTAATAAAAAAATGTTAAAATATTGCTTTGCTCTATTATATATTTATCCACAAATATTGGATCTAATAGTTTATGTTGATATAAATCTAGAGTTTTGTTAATAAAATTAGTTTCAAAACATATTTTTGTGAATTCGATTTTTCTAGTCGTATGAAGGAACTAAATATATTTTAAGCTCAACTCTTCCTTTGTACTATGTAAGAACTATGCAACCTGATATGTCTCAACATTTTGTATTCTTTAGTTGTAAATTTATTTAGGTTAGTATTTATTTATCATTCCACTCTACACATATATACACATGACAGAGTCCTCTGTTTCATTTATCATCATCATTGATGAGTATCCTCAATAAATTTAATCATTTGGATATCCTTCATCCTCATAATTAGGGATAATATATTATTTAATGCATATTTGATAAAGTTCGGGAATTATCCATAAAATAACACTTAGAATTAAATTCCCTATTATAGTGATTAGATAAATTTAATATAAAATTAATTTAATAGTCTTAGCGAGTCTTCATTAACAATAATATAGTCTCTACCTGTTACCTGCTATTGTTGTGAGTCGGATGGTGGTGAGTCATCCTAAAAATGATTCATCACAATGTTATGTAATTCCAACAGGTTATAAAATTTCCATTCCTGCAGAAATTCATCTTCAGCTGTGACAACCCAATTGTTATAGGTTATCTCAACAGTTATCCAAATTTATATTCTTGTAGGGACTAATCTCTAGCCTTGGCTTTTCCCATCATTTTGAAAAAATATTTCATCACGATAAGTCACATACTGGTGGCGAGTCTTTCCAAATAATTTCAAACATCCATTTTAGGCGATGAGACATAATTAATTTTGTCTGATTCTATTACATTTCTATAAATTCACACAAAAAATTTGTTATTCCCAATAGTGAGTCATTATTGGAGGTGAATCATCTTCAATGATGAGTCTTTCTCATACTTAGTAAAAATATTTTCAATCATCCTTATAATGTAAAATTATATAATAAAAATAAAACTCATTAACATTATAATAATCATTATTAATTGGTCATTAAACCAAGGGTTCCAAAATGAAATATACTTATCAATCATTATAATTTAGAATAATTCATTTCTTCTGATGGGATTTATAGTAATTTAGGTTACTACCATGTAATAATAGATTATACGATGTATGGATTCAATTTTTTATATTGTGACGCCCTATAGATACTTTATGATATAAGGGAGATCAATATAGAAATGAAATTGGTAAATTAAGTAACCCTACTTCAATTTCATTTGAATTTAATCATTCAGAAAAGTTTTAAGGTCTGCCATTTATGGAATGATTTAAGTATATCATCATTTAATGTTTTATATAATAAATTATTATCTCACCATATGTGGATTTAATAAAAATGATATCTTACACTAATCATTTCTAATGAACATCAGAATGAATTTTTATTCAATTTACAGATCATATGATCAATTAGATCATCATATATAACAAACACACATTTATTTACTATTGTAAGAGATGATGTGGAATTTTATCAAGGTAAAAACAAAGGTAAGGTTTTTTATATAATGAAATGATGTAAGTATATCTTCTCATTAAAATTATTCAAGATCATGAAAATGAGCATGGAGGGAAATTTTTTCTTATTATCATCATTTTTATGATATCAATGATCTTTTAATGAATATATGGTTTATGATTTTGTGAATTTCAAATTTCTTAGGAGCAGTAAAATTTTTATGATCAGTGATATATATCACTCCATATAATTTTTTTACTTTTCATCCATGTTAAAATATTCACCTATATTGAATCCTAATTATGGGATAATCTGGGTGACCATTATATGTCCAACATTACATTATAAAATAATGTTTTAGTATTCATTATTATGATATGGTTGTCAGATAAATGATCATTTAATTATTTAGACATTAATAACCTAGTAAAACATTAAAGGTCAAATTCCTTTTAATGGGGTAAGAATGTATCACCCTAAATTTTTGTGAAATATTTTTAAATTAATATTATTTTTTCATTATTCTTCATTTCATGCAACATTTAATATAGGTCCTTTTATATGAAAGAACTATTTTAGTCTTTTGTTTCAAGTAAAACCATGTTATTCATGCACTACATTCTGATCATATATTACATTTGGAATAATATGTTTGTCATTTGTGTCACACAATGTTGAGTTCCTTAAATAGCATGTGTTACATGCGAGACCGAGTTTTAGAAAACAACAATATAAAAATAACATTGTTATAAAAATATTTTTGTATTTACCACCTAGAAATTGGAATGTACGTTATGAAATAGATTAGTTAAATTTTGAAAATATTATTTACATAATTATATAAAATTATTCTTTTGATTATAATTTTTTTTATAAATGTATGTATGATCTATATGAAAATAATGAAATTGATTTTCTAGGACAACAATTTATTTTTTGTAAAAACATATTTTATCCTAATAAATATAAAAAACCACCACATATGAATGTTTTTAATAATATTTATATATGAAATATTCTGTACAATATAATTACGTTCATTCAATATATTTTATTAGCATAAAATAACGGTGAATACAATTTTAATAATAAAATGAATTATTTTTTTAAATTGTTATCTTACTCCATTTTAATGGAAATACTATTTTAAATGTACTTATTTAATATTTTATAATTTTTAATTGAAAAAATTATATATATTTTTTATATCGAAGCATAAATATAAGGACCCAACCATTAACATTAAATAATCATGAGTTATGTCAATAATATGACCTTATTTAACATTTAGGATCTTTTGATGTTTACCACATTAGAGAATTACACAACAACTCACACATAACAACTTAAATATTAAAAATTATATACTTCAATTAACTATCCATTATTTTATAAAATTAAATATTTTAAATTTAAATATTGTATTGTTTCATGTTTAAATGCCCCAAATTTTCCTTGAACACTTCCATGATTTTATTGTTCTTTAAATCCTTTGAAAAACATTTCAAAACAAGTGATGATATTAGAAAATACCATTAAGGTATAGAAAATGAAGGTAAACGGTTAGTTTTGGGAAAACTAGTAAACCATGAATAAATTATAATAAAGTAATAATTTTCACCTTAATGAAGTATTAAATACTCTTCACTAAATATAAACTCATTTATTACACTTTTTATTAAATTGATTACAATAAAACTCATTTAAAACACATATTACATATAATGTTATCTTTTGACCATATCATACTGAAATGGAATAACCATCCGGCTGACGTCCACACATATCACTATTATATATAGAATATCTAAACTGCTGACTTCGAGACACAATAGATTAGACGTTATAACATAGCCACTTATCCTTGGTTTATCACATAACCACCCATCATTAGTTTATCACATAACTGACTGTATTTTTTTTATATCATAACCACCCATCTAATTTCCTTTTACCATTTTATAAGCATCTCATATAAAATATTGCAATTCATACTAATAATATTTCACTTTCTGTTACAAGAAGTCATTTGAAGTATTGAAACAATCTAACAATTCTTAAAATGATTTTCAATAAAAAAATACATGAACATGTAATAAGTTATTTATTTTTTCTTTAAAAAACATTTTGTATAGGATTCCAAATACCAAAATGGTCAAGGTGGAGGAAAAGTTTTTGTTCCCTCGTATACTAAAAACAATCCATTTTACAGTTTGTAATGAATGTAAAACTCTTCATATAAAAAGATTCCTTTTGAAATCCATTAAATTAAATGAAAATTAAAGGGTTTATTTATACACCGTATAAAATAAGGTTGTATATATTATCAAAATGCGCCTCAATGAAAGGAGATTGAGGCAAAGTCCCTTACTCTGACCCCGACTCATCAAATAAAATCATTATATTCATGAATAACAATCTAATGTTAATTTAAACATTCATGAGAACATTTTTCAGGTTTATTATTTCTTTTATATCACTTTTTACCATTTTATAACAATTAATTAAATTTTTTTTTTCACATCGTGTGTTTTATCGATATTCGGTACTCGAGCCAAAAATGAACTTGGTATGATATTTTTAATCTATGTTTTCATATGTCCATTATCAGAAAAATAATATCCATTAATTATTATAATATTTATACATAATTAATACCTTTAAATAAAACAATGATGTGTGGTTATAAAAAAGGTTCAATGTTATAATCATTGAGATAGTAATTCTTACGTGCACATGAGTTACATTTCCATATGTAATTGATCACTATGAATATAAGGTTATAATTATTTTATCATTCCAAAATGATCATATTGTTATTAAAATATTAATAATTATAAAAATACACTTATATATATCATAAAAGTGATGTGGTGAATAAAAACGATTCACACTGCTTCATAGAGGTGTGAGTTCACACTTATGCACGAACGACATCATCATTTTTATGTGCATGGAACGTAAAATAAATTGTTAGATTATTCTTTTATAATGATAAATATGTCATTAAAATTATATAGAAATATTAATTCAACTATTATAATCAGTCTAAAGTGATGGTTATGGAAAATGAATTTTATTGGTTCCTGGCGGTGATAGTTCACACATAGGCACAAATGACTATTAAATTCCCATTTAATGGAATTTCATATGAATTTATTTTATGGAATTAACATAATGACATCTCATAATATTTAGGATACTATATTTAATCTTTCATCTTGTATGAATAATATTTTATGTATTTGAAAGATGAAATAAAATAGAAACACTTAAAAATTTGAATCCGCTTCTTGGTTGATCACCATTGAAGAACACCATAAACCCTCTAACGAGGATGTTATTCAAAAAATAGGGCATCAATAATGAGCTGAGGGATTATGAGAAGGGTTTTTGGATGATAATGGATGAACCAAATTGTCATAAACTTACTCATGTCGGGATTGAGCTGCAACTACCCATTGCCCGCCTCCATAGGCTAGGGGTAGGTGACTTGCACTGAAGGCAAAATAATCAAGGGGAGGCCTTTTCTTAAATACATGTACAGAAACACACATCCCACTAAATTAAAATGTGAATAGGGATGTGAATGAAGATAAAAAACTACCATTGAAACAAAACCAATCATATATCCATCAGCCAGCATATATTACAAGTATAGAAATGTAAACTTAATGGTAAAGGAAAAAAAATACATGCCCAACTAGAAAATGGCCTCCATCAAGATCCATGTAGAAATATAATATAGAAGGGATATAAAAAATCTTGAATTACCATGTCATGACTAACGCATGATGTCCAATCACTCTTTATCCCTATTTACTCTGAAGTCACGATCAACATGTCAACTATTTTCAAGGGCACACCATGTGAGGTAAATTCCCAAGTAGGGTTGAGTGTAAAGATACTATGTAGGATACATAAAGGCTAAATGTATTATCAATAGACATAATTAATTGTGGATTAGTAGTTAGAACAATGTATAATAAATGATGTGTTGCTCAACCAAACAAAAAAGTGTTGTATGCTCATCCAAACACAAGGAACTAGAAACGGTTAGATGATGAAATTCTCATCGAATATTCTCTACCTATAGTAGAAAATTAGACTCTTGAAACCACCAGAACCTATACATGGAAAGAAAATGTAATCCTCCACTCATCTTCTCCTCTCATGGAAGGAGAGTATACAAAACACCTGAAGTATGTACTTGAAAAAAATATATAAATATTCTCTAAAAAGAATCCCAGAAAAGAGAGTAGGGGGATAACTATCACAAAATATCATTCCAGGAAAAGATATTATCCCAATGTCCAATAAGTAACTATTGATTCCTAGCATCCATCATGTATTCTAAGAAGCTATAGTCAATGTTACTCAATCACCGCTCCTTGATACTGTCCGCTTTGAATGACACTATCTCAGCCACCTATTTTTCAGTCGCTTCACAAGGAAACATCATAGAGGGAAAATAATAATTCTTATCTAAGAGTTCAAATTCACATCAAATCTTGACTCAAAACTATGCTGCATAGTGGATATATCATGTCTCAAATTCGAGTATCCATGCCCATCCCTACTAGAAGATTACATCGTCGTAGGGTTGTTGTAACTAGTACATTAGGGGGGATCATCAACTTTTAAGATGAGGAGGGACCTAGTACCCATCCCATTTGGAGGATATAACCTGGAAAGAGTCATCGACATGACCGAATACACTGCCCAGATATAGGGCATGAAACTTCCATCAGAGCCAATATCACAAACTAGCTGGGGGTAAACATGTAACATCCATCAGGGACCACTTCCCATACAACATGGATGCAAAACCAAACCTTTTCAAGCAATCACAACTATATGGTACCTCTCGGGAATGTATCAAGGAACTATACACAACCAAGATGTATGTTACCTCATATAAATCACCAAGGAACATCGGACATCCTTACTGAATGGTAACTCTTTGAACGTACTGAGGTACACCGGTCATCCAAAATTGATGGTACCTATCAAAAAGCACTAAGAAACATTGGTTTTCCCTATTGGATATAACCTATCAGAAATAACTGAGGTACAATGGCCATCCTTGCTAGATGATACGTCTTCTAAAGGGACTGATGCATCAATTGGTTGTTACATGAAATAAACATCTCACCCATAACATCACTCTTCGTAACATGTAAGCCACTGAAGAGGGAACCATCACAATATACATGTAACAACACTCAGAATGGGAGACAATGATTCCAAAATCCAAGTCCCAAATAATGTCCTTTGGGAGATAGAATATTCGTGAAGTGGTACACAGTACGTTTGAGGCCAACATGTGTTGTGTCCCCAGCTCATCACCCGGCCATGTAACTAACCATTATCGGGTAATAAACTAGGAAAATTTACCCCTATTCATGTCTTCATACTCATAGAGTAATTTAAACTCAAATTCAAGATGCTGATGAGTGCATGATTCCCGTTGATGATCATGTGGGCCAAAAGCATAATTACCCAGGCACAGCTCCTCAAACGCCCCAAGAACATTATAACACACCTCTCTATTAATCTTCTCCACTCTTACAAGAGTTGAGGTTAACCCAATCAATGGGTTCTCTATATACACTTCAAAAGGTTCTTCCACCAATATTCTTTCATGTTTCCATGTTTTATGAGATCATGAATAAGGCTTCTAACATCCAAACTAATTACACAATTACGATCTTCTAGAAAAAAATTCAAGATCAAAAATTAATTCACCCCTAAATAATCTAATGAAAAAGTTGTATGTTGGAAAATTTCAATCTAAAGGCATATCATGGGGAACATACCATGGTCCCAAAACAAATTAAATGGTTTTCACCCATGTGGTCCTTACATAAAAACACAGTTCGTAGATTGTTCCTTCATCCAAATGGATAGCTGGTAAAAAGAATCATTCCACTACAACTCATGTGTACTAAGAATCTTGGGGTTGGAACCATGATTTTTTTTAAAAACACTATAAAGTCATATTGATTAGTATTCACAATGACTAGGCTCACGCCACCACTGAAGGTTCTTCCAACAGACCACCCGTTTAGAAGTTAGGTCTGAATAATTTTTTTAAAATAATCATAAATATTTTATTATTATTGAACATATGAATTTTGGGAACCCAAACCCAACACCAAGACTCAAATGTCCCATATTATTCTAAAAACATTATTCTTGATTAGAGGGAGCCATGGCCATATACAGTTTGTCAATTAAACTCGTCATTTGGAGATACATTTTTTTAATGTTGTATCAGTTGGATTCGCACCGGTTTGGCCCAACCTAGCCGAACCCAGCCACCTGTGATGGCCCACTCTAGCTAGCATGGTTTTGTTCCACCAGACCATGGCCCACCAACCAAAGACCCAGCCCACATGCTCCTCGACCTTGTCCATAATCCCCAACCCGGTACACACAACATCTATTTTGGGACCCACAGTGTCCTCTGGTCACCGTGGCGACCCGTTCCCCACTAGTCGATGTTACATGTGGTTCACGCCGTATCCCCACTCATATATAGCATGGATGACATGTCCCAATACCATGAATAATCCACATCCCATCAGCTCTACCTCCAGCCACCGGTTTAGGTCATCGCCGCCATCTATCCACACTACACCTCTACACACTAGTGGTCAAGCACCAACAGTCCGGTGAATCAGGTTCCTCCGCCTAAATGCCTGACCGAGGTTCCTATAGCCTACAAACCACCCCTACTGTGTTGGTTTGGTAAAGCACCTGGTTTTTCTCTAGAACAATGCACCTGCCCTAGTTTCCTTCACTACCACAAAACTGGGCCAGGCAGGCGCCTGCCTTTATCAGCGCTAACAGAAATGCGCTGTTAAATGTACACTTTATCAGTGTTTTTCATAGCTCTGATAAAGGTTACATTTACCAGCACATTTCTTAGCGTTGATAATTTTTATTGTATACATTAAATAAAAACCACATTTTATAACTAAATATATATATATAATTAAATAATCATAAGATTAATAATAAATATATTTATTAGATTTATATGTTTTATTAGATTTATTAATTAATTATATTTATTAGATTTATTAATTAATTATATTTAATATATATTTATTATATTTGTTTATATTTAATGTATTTGTTTTATTTATAAATATATAATACTTTTTAATATATATGTATAATTAAAATTATTGAATATACACGTGTCTTCCAATGAATTGGGGTCAATGAATATATCATGCATATATATATGTGCATGAATAATTTTTATTTATTGATTATAATTACATATCACATTGATGTGTTATTGATTTATAATTCATTGTGTTACCCATATAATATATATTTTCTAAAAAATGTACAATTATAATTAAAATTACATTATATTTAAAAAATAAATAAATATTTTATTATATTTTCAATGGTAAATATATAAATATACCATTCAAATAATTTTATAATTATAAATAAAGATATATTTATTTAGGGTTATAATAATTAATATATATATATATATATATATTATAAATGTAATTTTAAATAAAATATAAAATAATATAAACAAATTATTAAATTTATACATTTATCAGTGCTTTTATAAGCGCTGATAATGTATTTCTTTATGAGCTCTACGAAAGAATTGATAAAAACCCCCTTTAATAGTGTTTTTTACTAGCGCTAATAAAGGTCCACGTAGGATTTATAAAATCCACCAGGTCCTCCTCCTCCTCCCCGCACCCTATCAAGCTTCCGTAGAAGCCCTACTCCGCACCACTGCCTACACTCCGCTGCCTCCTCCTCCTCTACTTGAACCGCCTCCTACTCCTCCTCCTACTCCTCCTCCTCCTCATCCTCCATCTACTTCGCTCCCTCCGCTTCCTATGCTGCCTCCGTTGTCGACGCCTCCTCCTCCTCCACCATCGGGTCCTCATCCGTAAGGTGAGTAAAATTGAATTTGCATGAATTAATTATGATTGAATTTATTTTCAATAATGAGATTAATTATTTATGGCGATGAATTGATCCTTATTACCATACAGGGATATCAATTTTCAATGAGGTAGGTGTTTCCATTAATATCATGCTCTATATTGCATTTTTTGATGTATTTATGTTTGTCTATAAGGAGGATCTTTTTAGGGTGACCTAAATTATGGATTATGGGATTATAATTTTTGAACATGATTAGGTAGTGTGAAATATAACATGAATATATATTCTTCACTATATTTGTTACTTTTATTATCCTATGGTGAATATTTCATCAAGGGTTGTAGGAAATAAATAGGTGTTTCAAAACACAAATAGGTACTTATTTCTAGAAGAAATTATTATTATCCAAAGATTTATTCTATTAAGAAATTATAAGTTTTCTCAAATGATTATTAAATTCCATAATTGATGATATGATTGAGTTTTACTATCATGTTCTTGAGAAAAAAAATTTAAATTACGGTTGGAATGTTTCATATTACGTCGAGTGGTGTATTTCCTCCATATCTTAATATATATTCTACAAGAGGTCCACTTGAGCGATTTGGTTGGTTAATGATAAAATATAGTTCTACTTCATGGGATTTATTAATGGATGAGTAAAAGTATATTGTTCAAGAGATAGAGGATCCATTTAGAGGTACGTCTTATGATCCAAAAGGGATAGGACATAAGTGAAAGACATATATATGTCAGTTGAGGGTCCATTGAGATATTTGAGTGCCCTTGATGGTTTGGGGAAATTAATGTGTTTTGTGGTTTGAAGAAGCCCCTAAATAAGTTAATTTAAAAGGGTGATATGAAATTTGATCTTAGTAAAGTCATGATCATAGTAGAATTGTTATTACACTAAGAGTAGGTGTATTCCCACCCACCATTCTACAATTTGGTATGGTGAGTAGATAGAGTAAAAATTGGAATCATATTATTACTAGCTTCAAAAGGAAATTTAGTCACGGGTTTTAGATTTATTTTACCAAAATATTTATTGAAAGAATTATCATATATTCATTAGCGGATAATTACAGGTGATAAAATATGAAAAATTTATGATTTTAGTCGATAACAAATGTCCTAGAACAAGGTGGAAGTGATTACAATTTTATGGGAGTGTTCCAAATGACGATGTTCACTCCAGTGTAAGATATCACACCATAGTAGGGCTGGTGTAACAATGAAGGGTATGATATGTAGGAGAGACATATTGTAATATTGAACATTTAACAATAATGGATGTCTCTAGGGGTATATGAAGATATAATTTCATTGGGATACCTAGCTCAGGAAAATAAATGTTTCACTGGTTTGGGGGTCCAATAGTATCAGTATGTAATGAAAAGGATCATGATATAATAGTGTTATTTCATACTATAGTATATTGTTCATTAGTAATTTTTGTATCATTTTTTAAAGGGACGTTTCAGACCATGCCACAACTATAAGGGAAACACCATGAATGGTATTCTATAGATATTGGTAAATGTGAGAAGACAAGAATCACATTTCATGATATGTAAGGTTAGTCCATAAAGGTGGCAAAGTATCTTTGGGATTTAGTTTCTATGTCATTTGGAATTAGGATTTATTCCTTATGTAAATAATTCAAATAAAACATAATTTAATCTCTATAAATATAGTGTCACATGACACAAATCAATGATTGGATTTTAATGAATAATCCTTCAGCTACCCATCCATTCAATCTATTTATTATTCCAATGATGGTTTAGTTAACATTTGAGGAGAATAATAGTGGTCCACACATAATCCAAATTTTATAGGAACTTGTGGTCGACGAAGGGGAAATCGGTGAAATTATATATTTAGATCATTATATCACATACATGGGACTATATGGTTATAGCCTTACTCCGTTCATTATTCTTATTTATAAAAAAATAAGAACAAGATTCGGGAAATCATGAATACTAAGGATAAGAATATTTATAACAAGAGTTTTTGAACCGTGTAATTATCCGTTGATCCATGTGAGTTATTTCATTGAATTACTATCATAATTTTACCATAACTATCAAGATCCTTTTTTCACTAATTAGTATTCTAAAATGCGTTTAGATTATGAGTTTTTTGTAACCATTGATTCACCCCCACCTTTATGTAGGTTTCTACTCTCACATTGTTTTTTCGCTTGTTTGTGTGGGTAACTAGCATTCCTAGTTGTACTTGGGTGGTTGGAATTATGACGTGTTCACCATTATGACTTGTTTATGAGTATCAGTTTCTTATCATCCCACATGAGATGCAAATTTTCCAAGGTTTGGGTGTATTTGTGTTTTATAAAATATATGTGATGTATGTGGTATGGTTTTATTAGGAGATATGATTGTTTTTTGGAACCCATGGTTTAATGTATTTATTCTCACTGAATGTAGTGTTATTTGTTATTTGTTTTATTAGTTACCATACAACAATATAACTTTATTTCATTCATAATGTGTGTAGTTTCTTTATTTTCATTCATATAGATAAACCTACTATATTATGATTTATATTAGGTTACTCATTACTGGTGTCCTATTAATATTTTATCATTCAACGTACACAAGATCATTAATGTATGTATGGACCTTATATAAGATTAATGATTCTTACCACATATTATAAGTGATCATACAAGAGTAGGTTGATGGTATTATTTATAAAATTCCTAGGTGGGCCTTGGATACCCTATGCTAAGTCATCTAGACTATTACCATGACCATCACATATAGTATATCTCCTGTTGGAGATCTCTTAATCCAATTATAAGGAGGAAATACTCTATGTCACACTTCACTAATCCCTATATGGAATATCTTACTCATCACACACACCATGACTCTTATATATACTTTATAGGGTGTTCCCCATCATTCGTGATATATAAAACTATATTATCCATCCTATTTAGGCATAGGACTCTAATACATACTCTAATAGGCTTAAAAAACCTAACTAGGCTATACAAATCTCATACCAAACCCGATCCTCTCATAAACACAACTAGAAACCTCACCTCCATGGAGACATAATCTCTGGATGATCACAAAATCACAAACATTCAATTGAACCTCACTCTATCTCTTGGGGGATCAAAAACACCATTTTATTTACCAAGGTTGCTCTTGATTTATATCCCTTTCACAGGAACACATATACTCATGCATGAATTCACAATCATGCATAAATTGTAACATGGTTTTGTATTTTATGGTACACCTACCTCAAAAAATGGAGTAAACCCTTCACCAATATCATCTCATCCTCATCCAAGACTATACATGCCTTATTTAATCTTGTACCGATGATTGAGACCCAATCTCAGGGCATAATTCCCAAATAATTAATTTTAGAAAGTTATAATTAATTATTCACCTTAATATAATTAGGAATAATCTTTTAAAAATCACTGGGAAAGACAACACCACCTTAGAAACATGAAACATGGTGCGTTCATCATACGTGGAAAACCTCTAACCAATACAAACAAAATCTACATCATCTGAATTGATTTGAAGATGATAGAGTGAAATCATCACACAAATCCTAGTTAAAATAATACCAAATCATGGGGAAATAATGTATAATATTAATGGAGTATGTATGAGGGAAGAACTCACTTTCACACTATAAAAAACTCTTAATAACCACCCCTCATCCAGGGGGATCTAAGAGAGGATGAAAATGGATGCATCCCAAGAACCACCCAAGATTTTCTATTAATTAGCACGCCCCCACAATTTTTTAAGTATCATGTTTGTTATCTAAATTAGATTCATATTCCTTCTCCCCTAACATATATACCCATCCTTTGGATTTCAAATAGGATGAATATAAATAAAAAATTGATGAATACCATTAGGTTGACAAAATAGTATGAAGAAGGTGTGAAAGAGATTATCAAGTTTGCAAAATATCATGTGTTCTCAAATCTTTTTTCCTTTTTTACGTTTTTTTTGTTCAGAACAAATTATTCCATTGGATTTGGAAGAACACTTTATTTGTCACGGATTAGATTAGAGTTATACATGATGGAATAAACACAGGGAAATAACGAATGTTGGTAGTGGGTGGGATAACATTGCGTTTTATGGATCATCTTATATGATTACAAGTATGAACAATGAAGACGACCATATGGAGGATGTGATAATAGATATGAATTATGATTAAGATCTCATTAAAAAAATGTCAAGGACCGTCTAAGAAGTACATCGTGATTTCCCAAAATTGATTGGGAAGATAAAAAGTTGTGAAAAGATTCCATTGTATGCTTGTTACACTAAATATATAGCACCGTCAGCCGTACTGAAGCTATATAATTTGAAAGAAAACAACGGGTGGAGTGACACCAGTTTTACAGAACTACGTGCTCTCCGGAATGACATGGTCCCAGAATATAATGAGATCCTAAGACAAACATTCAATGCCAAACGAATGATACGCTCATTGTGTATGATATATGAATGAATACACACATGCCTGAATGTCTGTATACTATTTCCCAAGGACCCCAAATCCCTTAATAATTCCCAAAGTGTGGTTCTTCTTGATACAAGAAATATGAATCCAATCCTACTAAAGATGTATGGTACTATACAATCATTCCAAGGAGTAGGCGCCTATATGGAATTGAGGAGACTCTCGGACAATTGACATGGCATGCAAATACAAGAATTAAATATGGGATAGTATGTCACCCGGCAGACACTCCTCAGTGGAATAGAATTGATCATGAGTATCCTGAATTTGGAAACGACTCAATAAACCTTCATCTTGCATTATCTACAGATGGAGTGAATCCTTTTGGTTTTCAATGAAATAGTCACAGTACATGGTCGGTTATGTTGGTAAATTATAACTTTCCACCGTGGGTATGCAAGAAATGAAAATACATCATGTTACCTAAGCTTATATCAGGACCAAAACAACCAGGTAATGATATTGATGTTTATTTAGATACATTGAATGATGATTTGAAATTATTTTGGGATTTTGGTGTTAAATTGTATGATGCGTACAAAAATGAATATTTCACTTTGAGAGCCATGTTGTATAGGACGATAAATTACTTCCCTTCTTATGGAAATTTTTCAGGATATAGCATTAAAGGAACTCAAGGGTGTCCTATTTGTGAACAGGGTACACAATCAATAAGGTTGAACCATTCATCGAAAACTGTGTTTCTTAGACATCACAAATTTCTAGCCCGATGAAAAAATTACTGATCCTGGACGACATTATTCAATGGATGTTCAGAAAAGCATACATCACCATCTCCACTAACAGGTGATCAATTGTTTGAGAAAGTTAAAAATTTGAACACTACTTTTGGTAAACGGACATCAAAAAACATTACGAAAATCAGTTGGAAAAAGAGATCAGTTTTTTTAATTACCATACTAGAATTGTCTGTATGTCAGAAATATTCTAGATGTTGTGCATGTAGAAAAAATGTGTTTGATATTGTCATTGACACGTTTCTAAATAAACTTGGAAAAACAAAAATTGGAATTAAGGATAGGTTGGATATGGTTGATATGGGAATATGAGAGGAGTTGTAACCAGTGAAGGGTTAAAACGAAAATCTCTTTCCCCTGCTGCATACACTCTTTCAAGGCAGGAGAGATATCAGGTTTGAATCTTCTTGAATTAATTAATGGTTCCAGAGGGGTATTCATCAAATATTAGGAACCTCGTGTCAATGAGGTATTTGAAGTTAAAAGGTCTGAAATCACATGACTTCCATGTTTTGATGAAATATCTCATTCCTATTGCTTCACATTGCAATTTTTCCAAGAATTTCCATCATACATTAATGAAAATGTGTTTCTTCTTCAATGAAATATGCAGAAAAGTTATAGACCCAATGAAATTACCTACTATGGGAAGAAAAATTGTTGTCATATTATGTGAATTAGAAATGTTCTTCCTACCATCATTTTTTGATATGATAGTTCATTTCATGATCTAATTTTTGAGAGATATTTAACTATGTTGTCCTGTACATTACAGAAAGATGTACCCCATTGAACGGTATATGAAGATTTTGAAAGGGTATGTCAAAAATCATTGTCATCTAGAGGGTTGTATTGTGGAGGGATATATTGTTGAGGAAGCTGTTGAATTCGGTACTAAATACCTGTCTGGTGTGGAAATAATTGGCCTACCGAAATCTCGTCACACTGGGCGGATTGAGGGTGAAGAAATTTCTAGAAGACAGGTTGTCACAATCAATATTACAGATCAGGTGCAGGCCCACCTTTATGTATTGCATAACAATTTCGACGTTGACCCATATGTTGAAACCCTCAAAGAAATTCTTTGGAATTTGAATCTATCTAGGGTGGAAAATGGATATCAAATACAAATAATCGAATGATTATTGGATGGTTTTGGGGCCATATTTTTAATAAGTCAGTTGAAAACCTAGAGTCAATTTCAGACTGACTTCAAGGGCTAGCTTGAGGACCAAGTGGGATGGATGTGGATCATGATTTTGATTAATCAATATAAATATAATCATAGAGACATATGTTGTTTCATATGATGTAAACATTTATTATTATTTTATAATACATACTAATTTTTTTCTTGTTAAGAACACCCCATCATTTATTTACGATAATGATACTTTGGTTTTGATGAACATTCATTATTTTCACAACTCATTTTTCTTATAAATTAAATTTTTTTAATCAAATTGTATAAAAAAATAATACCATATAATATTTTATAATAAATTATGAAACTAAAATGATTTATCACTAAATAATTTGATGAATGTTGTCCCTGTTTCAACTTTATAATGTGTGCATGTCTAATGAGTATGTGGGGATTTACCTTTCCCTCAGTATTTCTAATATATATCATCATTAGAGGATTCTGAAAGACTATATGGGATTTTATATTGGCAATCAAAACAAATATCTTATGTAAATCTTCTAAATTATATAAAATTTAAAAGGAATAATGAGAATGAAATAAATGTTTAATAATATAATTTTTCTATAAAATAGTGATGTTATGTAGTGACACTAGTATTATATTTTTACAAAGGGGCTTCATTATTACAGGTTGGATGTGGCACTATTAATATATAACTATTGTCGCAATTATCCTCATTGTGACCCCAATATATCCAATGAAAATTGGCTAGTTGGGTTCAATAGGTTGGCTAATTTGAGTCAAACCAACCTCAAATTTAACACTCTAAATTATTGCATTGAAAATTTAAGTCAACTCTGGGATGTTGTTTCATTATTTTCATTATCATCAACATGTTTTTGATTCCCTAAAAAATCTACAGTTTCATCATTAATTGTTTTTTATTCCTAGGGATTTGTAACATAATCATGGACATAATAAATTTTCTACGTGAGTCGTTGAACCTCCAATACGTATGGAATAAAAACAATGTAAACACTAAAAAAATATTTGAGAAGGTTTTCATGAATGATATATTTTGAACGTGATAAACTAATTAACTCCATCTATATAATCTTTTCCCAAATGATTAACATGTATACATTTAGAAGGGAATGGGTAATTGAATTTAATATGTGAATTAGTATACAATGGAAGGTTTTATTCCATGAATTTTTTTAATAGTGAAATTTATAGACAATGTTAAACCTCACATAATTTATCTCTAATATTGTTGTTATTTCATGATTATTTCTATGAGTCATCCACCATATATTCTAGACATGAAACTATATTCCTTGAACTAATATAATAAGTATTCATCCCATAAGAGGTATTATGAAAATTTTGATGAATAACACTCATAGTAGTTCATGGAACATGTTTGATATAGGGGATAATTCTCATGAAAAAAATGAGACAATAATAGTTTTGGAGATTAAGTTCGCAAGGATGATAGTTGTCACCATAAAAAAAATTAAATCATGAAATCATAATTTTAAATTTCAACTAAAATAAATAAATGATAAATGATCATTGGAACTACCAGAGAACATCAAATCATCCCAAATAAGTGGTAAAGACTATAATCTATGTTACTCATCCTTTTCCATCACATGTATATGAAATATAAGAGGTCTATATCTTATAAGGTTCATAATTAGTATGTGTGTATAAAAAACATGTAAATACTAAAAGGTCCTCTAAAATATAAAAAATGACATATATTTGAGTATATGTTAAAAAAGAAACCCTCCAAAAAAAATTAATTCAATTTATTTTGTACTAAAAAATAAACGATGAAAATCAAATATACCAACATCATTTAGTTCATGTGATTTATATTAATCATACACATTTTTTATATATTGGTTGTTACATGGAATTAATAAAATTGAGTTTATAAGATAGTATCATATAAATCATATGAGGATAAAAAATTATTTGTCCTCCTCTATAAATAACCACATTACATATTCCATGAGAGTTGACCTCAGACCCCTGAAATACAGGGTGATCGCTTAAGGATAACCACCCCATCTAAATATTTCATATAAATAAAGAAATATGTATAATATAGATATTTATTAAGGATGTTAATTAGAATTATGGGGAAGAAATAGAATAATTGGGTCCATTATTAAATATCCACACAATGGGTTCTAAAATAATTTAGTTAAATTATTCTCTTCATAAAACCTTAAAAAGAAAAATAGGGAAAAAATGTTAGGTCATCTTGACCCTAGCCCTAAAAAATCACTAACATTTCATTAGAAACTCAAAGTCCAACATACCCTACATAACCATCAAGTAATACCCATCCAATTCTAATATTTGATAATACTTGTTTTATCACAACAGCAGATGTATTTATTTTATAAAAATATTTTAATCATATATTGAGAGGCATCTTAAAAGTAATAAAAAAATATCAAGTGATTATTAAAATAAAATATTATGAGGAATTATTTATCAGATTATTGAAAAAAAATTAATTATATATTACATTTAATAGACCAATTTTCATAAAAAATATCTATAGTGAAAAAATTATTAAATAAAGAAACAAAATAAATATTTAAAAATCTGTTTAAAAATTATATATGGATTAAAATGTAGAATTACTACATAAAAGTTAATGAATTTTTGATGTCCATAAATAAAAATTTCTAGGAAATACTCCTGTTTTATTTTATAATAATTTAATTAGTTCCCTCAGTTAAAAATTGATCAAACATTGTATTGGTTTGTTTTACAATATAAATTTGATAGAAACCATATTTATGTATGATTATACAAAAATATTTTGAAGAATATATTTATTATATCTACATAAATATATTATCAACTATTTCATCTAAAAAAATAAAAAATTAAATACATAAATAAAAATTATAACTAATATGTTGTGTTAAACATAAAATTCAATAATACAACAATAAAACATGATAATCACTTAAAAATTTCAATTCTAGGATCTGTATACAATATAATTGATCATGATTCTATATGATCCATGTTTTCTCAAAACTAACATATTTAAAACCATCATTGTCATTGATTATGTTCAAAACCAATTTTAAACATATAAATTTGTAGATATTTAATTAATATTTAATTTTTTAAATCCTTAATATGATAATTTAGTGATTAATAATTAATAAATTGATTATTTTCAAAAAAAAATCTCTGAAGACATAAATTATTATCACAATCATATCATGCTTGATCTAAATACTTTGGATACATTAGGATTCTTAAATGTAAAATGGTTCTTCTCTATTGATTAGAGGATCAAAATTGGAGCTAGAAGATTACCAATGGAAAACACTAAAGCTGAAAATGGGTATAGTGGAATGTATAGACAAAGTACCCGACATATCTAAAAGTTGAAAAAACAACAAAAAAATCTATGGTGTGGAAGTAAATGTATCTACCTTAAATCAAATTAATTATAAATTGGGCTCTTGAAAATGTAATTTTGATGACCTTGATTAATGACATGATGTACAAAGATGGACTACATAATGATACTGTATGGTGAAATGTAAAGTTAAATCAGACTACATAAAGGTCATGTGAAGTCAAAATGTGTATCAACAAGAGATAATGTTTTATAGGTGATTCTGAGGTAATTATAATCTAACATTTATAAATGGGAAGACGTCTTTGTGAATATATTAAGGGTATGGAATAAAGATGATG
Source organism: Viscum album (assembly GCA_963277665.1). Taxonomy (NCBI): domain Eukaryota; kingdom Viridiplantae; phylum Streptophyta; class Magnoliopsida; order Santalales; family Viscaceae; genus Viscum; species Viscum album. Next base: position 1,564,047,176 of record OY728142.1, on the reverse strand, counting down.
GGATGGAAAAAATAAAGAGAATGGGTGTCACCTATTGAAAAACATAACTATGTTATGAAGCCTAAGGTGTCATTTTTAGCGAGTGAAGAAGTATGTTTCATCATTGTTGAAAATAGTTAAAAAAATAAAACCACTAAACCCAAAAAAGAAAACAATTAGAAAGGAAATGTGGAAAATAAAATACCAATGATTCTAACCATTATTTGTCTATGATAAAATAAAGGGGGAGCATCGGCAACATGGGAATCCACAGAGTGGTTGTGAATCATGACTAAATTAGTCTCGACAAATGATCTTTTAAATAGATTGGGGATACTTTTATTACCTATTAAAAAAAATACTGATTGAATCAACCATTATCAGAGCTAATGTTATATAACAGCTATAGATATGTTTTATGAGTGCTTTTATAGTGATGATTATCCTATACCATTATTAATAGTAATGAAGCAATGATAAAAGAAACACTTATCAGTGCTAAAATATTATCCTTAATGAAGGATTTATAATTATAATTAAAAATATATAAATTTTTTAAATAGTATATTTTTGTATATTTTTTTATTATAATTTTAGAGTTATTTAACGTTATAATTATTTATTTCTAAATACAGAAAAGATTAAAAAGTTTAATATTTTATTATTTTTGTAAATAAATATTTTAATATATATAGTAAATATAAATGTCTAAATATTTTTAAAATTATTTAATTATTATTATAAATTAATTTATATAATTATATATATTAATATCATTACATATATTAATATCATTGTATATATTTCAATAATTATATATATATTTATTAAATATATATAAAAATAAATATAAAAAATATAAAAAATATTTAAATATATTTATTATAATATTATATTTATTAATATATTTATATTATTAAATATAATTATATAATTACATATTTGTTTATATATTTTTAATAAATAAATATTGATATAGATATAAATATTGTAATTATTTTCATGATTTATATTTATTTACTATAATTTTATAATTATTTTTATAATGACTATTTTTTATAAATATATGAATTCATCATAAAATTATACTTATGTATATATATAATTACTTATATATAGATCTAAAGAGGTTGGACGGGCACCCATAACTCTCCTTACATGGTGATGGAGAATATGGTTTCTCTATCATGACCACTTTCATTCTGTGATACCCTCTTCCATCTCATATAACAAAAAGAATGAAATTTTGTTCGTGATAATGCCTTAATGTCTAGTTTAACATATGCCCCGATCCTAGTTCCATAATTATTTAGATGATCTGTGTACACCCGTACGAAGCCTATTCTTGTGGATGAAGTTCCAAATTCTGCTGATGATCAACATATTCCCTCATAGATCTAGTTTCGGATCATGTTATCCCAATTATGCAGATGCTGAAAACAGAAGAACTGATCTCATTCTTACTCATAATACATTAGATGAATTTACCTTTCTGTTTATGCTGCTCACCAACCGTATTTCACATAGATCCTTCTCAACCCTTCCTAATTAATCGTTTGTACATGTTCAGTGTACACTGTTCCTTTTCATGGATCTTTTGGTTTATGATGGATTCTCTTACTGATTCTATATTTGGTTAGGGATGTTTTGAATCACAGAGTTTTTAATTTTTCAGATCTTATACTTGCCATGCCACTTGGTTAGATTCAGAAAATTACACTACGTCGAGACCATCGGCATGAGATGTAGATCCAGCCAATTTTTTATCATTATAAAGCTGAATTTACTTTTAATGGTGTAGTGATATTAGGTAATTGTGTGGTGGATTTCATTAGTGGGGTGGTGGCTTCCTAGATTGAGCATGTGGTTGTCTTAGACACTGCACTTATTCGTGTAGTGTGTTCTAGAAAGCCTGTTTATATGGTGGCATCTGGGAAAAAAGAGTCATCCACATTGGCTCCGAATTGTTTTTCACTGTTTAGTAGGTCCTATAGTGGGATTATTCATTGGAAGGGGCACAACAATAATTTGATAGTGGATGATGGAGCTGTATCTGAATGGATGAAATTACTTACGCACTTGATCGTTTCATGATGGATATTACCCAAGCGAACAAAACCTGAGAAGTTTGATGAATTGGATAATAAAATTTATATAATTTCATGATTTCAGGATTGGAGAAGTTTCTCTTTGGGAACATGATTATTTGATATTCATTTTCCCATATATGATTAGAAATTGAATGCATCATAATTTTTGTTACTTTTCCTCAAGTCTAATATTCATCCCCTTAGGGAATGGGACATAGGATTCAATCTTCTGGATATTTTTTTAACTCTTATACGCAATTATAGGTCAATTTATTTAGTCACAATTGGTTTCTTTGGTACCCACTGATTCTATATGGCCTTGAGCTTGCAATCGGTGATCCTATTAAACACTATGTTGAAACCAAACATGTCTCCTTTGAAATTTATTACTTATTAATAGTTAAAGTTTATTTGGGCTCCGCCCAGATTGATGTAACTTTTATGGACACATCCTCTGATAACATGAATCAACGAATTTGGCAAGACAGACTTCACCAATTATACTTGAATTGAAATGCAATTGGGAAGGAATTATTAAATTGTATATAATCGATTGTTTGTTCTATTTTCTCTATAGATGGCTGTGATGGTATAAATCGTAATAGGAGGTCCAATAATGTATGTATAATAGCCACACGGATTATATTAATAACCAAATAGACGTTATGAATCATCCATTGATGATGGTTGATGATGGCTTTGACATATAAGTGGATGATTGGCTAGAGACTGGTATGCAAAGTTTCTCTATGTGCAATGATAAATGTGGATGATCTCGGCATCCAAGTAGTGTTTTAGTGAAAGAAATTTCCCTGATTGATGATCCATCCTTGGATGTTGGGCATGATGATGGTCAATTTGAATATGGTATGCATGCTATCATATGTACTGTATTTTCTAATGTATTTTATGGTTAAGGTATTGGAAGGTTGTGGTCTGATGTTGTTATTGATGAATAGTTAGATGCACCCAAACTAGGGATTATCCATATGGGTTTTCAAGTTAATGCGTCTATGGATGGATCATCTTTTTGAAACATATTAATTCTCATAGGAGGGAATATTTAAATATGGCTGATATCACATCATAAGAAAACATGTCTTCTAGAAGTAGTAATGATATGAATAGAGTGGACAATATAGTTTTTCAAATGGAAAAGAATAATTGATTTGTTTCTGAGGTAAAGGTTGATCAGTCATCTAGTGTTAAAGAGGTTAATAGATTAGATATTATTGATTATATTAATGCGTATGAAAGTAAAATGCCAAAAACCCGGTGATGGGGAAAGCCCCCCAATACTCGAGGCCATGGGTGTGGTGATGCTTTTAGGGGTCATTGTGGGTCTTCTCGATCTCTCAGGGGTTAGCTAACAATTTATCATGTGATGATTAAGGAGAAATACAGTGATCCTTTCAACCAAAAGAATTTGAAGATAGAATGGGGGTCTGCAGGTGGCACTACATCTTTTTATCATGACTATAATCATGATTACAGTGGGGCTGAAGTGTTTATTTTTAATTTTGTGGGTGGGCATGCATTTCTTCTATTCTTATTTAATGTAATATTTATTTTTATTTCATATTAAAATATGGGGATTCACCTCAAAACTTCTTGTTATACACATATATCTAGGGTTCTTCTAAATGGTTGTTGTACATGTGTGTCTTGATGAGGTCTCTATATTAAGTCATGATGGGCACATCCCATCATTATATGTTACCTTATTTCATTGTTGTGCCTTAAACCTAATAAACTGATGCTTTAGCCTCAATATATATATGTTTATATATATATCATATAAATTTAAATATAAATATAATAGATATTAGTTATTTTAATAAATTTATTAAAATTATATAATATTTTTAATATATATACTAAATTAATATTAATTATAAAATTACTTTTTAAAAAATAAAATTTATTTATTTATAATAATTATAAATTTATAATTTTATAAATAAAGTATATATTATTTTATAAATATATTCATTTATTGATATATTTTCATCATTATTAGTTAATATATAATGTTAAATACAAGCATTTTAAAAATGAGTTATGTTAAATAATTAAAAATGAGTACACTTTAAAAATATTGAAAAAATGTATATTATTAGTAAATTAAATATAAATTATTAAAATATATATATATTGAAATTAAGATGATTAAATATTTAAAATAATAAAACATATTAAATATATATATAGTCTATAAACTATATTAAATTTTGTAAAAAACATAAAAAAAATGAAAAAAAAATATTATCAATCAATAAATAGAAGATAACTGAAATAAAATAAATAAATAAATAAATACAACATTAATATTAAAATAATAATATATTAAATGTAAGATGTTATAATGTAATTCTAAAATAAATAAATATAGGAATAAATTACATAAATATTAGGTGTATGTGTTTCTATTTAAGATTTCATTAATTGCATAAATATTTATGTCTTTGAATTGTAAATAAAAATGCATTAATTAAGTACATTTATGTTAAATAATGTTTTCACATTTTTGATATATATTTAATTTACAATTCAAATAGCTTTAAAAATGAATAATACATTAACATGTTTTTAATTTTTACATTTTATTCCGTTACTATGTTTTTATTTTTAATTAAAATTATTTATTAAAATTTATAATAAATTGATATAAAAAATATATATCAAACTAATTCATTTTTAATAATATAGGTTCATTTAAAAAATAAATAATTTTTTATGTAATTAATTTTTAATTATTTTTTTATTACTAAAAATTAGTATTCTTTTATTATTAGAACTTATTCATATGAAATCTCTATTTTTAATATATATTATTTATTAAAATTTATAATATATATATTTATATGCTTATTTATTAATTTTATTCATTTTTATAATTAATTTTGTAATTAATTCTTTTTAATATTTTTCATAATTAACAAATATTCAATTTTTATTTGATCATGTATTTCATTCTATTAATTTTATATATCAAAGTATTTTATAAATATTATATATTAGTATTTAAACATATTATATTTTTACATTCATTTCATTAATTTATATTAATAATTCGTTAATTTAAGAAGTTGTTAATATTTTTTGAAATTTTAATTTTTTTAATTATTTCATTTTATCACAACCATTATAAGGGCTAGTTGTTAGGCCCTCATATCCAAGCTAATAATAAAACACTCATAAAGGATTCCATTTATCAATAGGATTTTAGCACTGATAAAAGGCACTCTTTATTTGTTCTTTTTTAGGGATGATAGTGGAAAACATTATAAGTTATTTTTTCTAGCACTGATAATGATAATTATAAAAACAGGTAACATTTTTATTGTTGTGGGCTTATAGTTCATGATTAAATTATAAATATTTATTAATATATTGCATTGTGTCTTTTTAATGATAATTTTTATGTTACGGATCATGTTTACGATCTATGATCGTTTGACTATAAACAGGTAACATTTTTATTGTTATTTATTATGTTATTTCTAAAAATGGTTCTAGTAATTAAGAAATGTGTGGGAGATAATTTAAATATTTTATGAACTATATGTTTAGGTTTTTGAGTTTCCCATGATACTTGTTGTAAATGCTTCTAGAATGGATCAAAATGATTTATAGTGAAATTTAATCTATTAAGATATAATATCTATTTATCAATTTTATCAACCTAGGAAATTATATAACTAATAAATTTTACATTTATTTATATAGTAATAATAATTTTAAAAATATAATATACTTTAAAAAAAATAAAAAGGTATAAATTATAAAAAAAATTAATATGTTTTTATTTGTACATTAATGTTATATATTTTATAAATTGAAATTGAAAAAATAAATATGATTTTTTAATTTATCATATTAAAAAATTATTTGGGTTCAATTTTTTTAATTTTTTTGGATAATATATTTTTTGGGAATATTTAAAAAATGTATTTTAATAAACATTGATTTATTTTCAATAAATCATGTAACATAATTATCTCATTATCTGATTTATATAAATTAAAATAACTTGAGTACATTATTATTTTATTTAATCCAACAAATAAATTATTAATAAAATTTCTTATGGATTTTAGTATATGTGTTATTTCATTTAAAAATTGGGGTTTTCTAAAAAAAATGAATATGGATATTGTTTCTTTATTTTTATAAATTAACATAATATCTAATGGGAAATTTTATAAATTAAATTTATATATTATAAATAATTATATATTAATTTATATTCATTTAACTATCATTATTAGTCATATAATTAATATAATATCTTCTTCTCCTTGAAAAATATACTTCTGAAAAAAAACACATTATCATCAGGTTTGAGGGTTTAATTTTAATTTAAAATTTTCCAATTATGTGGTTATTATTTCATAAAATGGACTCCAAATTTAGAATAATTTTTACTTAATATTTATAACTCTGTGAAATTAATTTATCACTATAATGAATAGTGATAGTTTTATAAATTAATCAAAACAATTAGGGTGAAAACAGAATTACTAGTGTTTAAAATAAAATGATAGGGGTTAAAATGATCTAAATATTCTTTAAAATATAATTTATGGTAATATTCCATATTTATAGTGTCTATATTTAGAAAAAAATTTAATTTATATCCTTTGGTAAATTTAGAACCATCTATTCAACGTTATCATTTCAAAAACTGAAAGTGTGCAGTCCCCTCACTTATAAAAGTCCACCCATTCTATTATAGTCTTCACAACCTTAATGAACTTTGGGTAAGAAAAAATCTTACCAACTACATTAAATAAATCCCTTTTCATGATCTAGAGCCGTTAGTTTGATCAAAAATCAATGTTGTGAGGTGTTTTAGTGATTACCTAAGGATGTTGTATAAATAAGAGTTATGATTCAAAATCTAGAATCAATATTGAATTTTTTTATTCCACTTACGTCAAATATTAATAAAAAATTAATATAAAAAAATATAAGTTCCCACATATAAATAGGTGTTATTGTTTTGATATAATCAACTATGACTATCAATTTTTCCATCATATTGGATACAAAATAAGCATTCTTATGTGTGGTGGACTACTCCGCCTGGAACTGATGTCAATCATTTTCCATCATCGTCTCTCAATTCTTGTTAAAATTATAAATTATATATATATATTGTATTTATAACATATATATATATACCAAATTATTACATCACATATAGCTTCATACTATCAAGTCTACATGGGATACGATAACATCACTCGTGTTTATAGTGGACTTCATCCTCACAATGTGTTGTGGTTATTTTCACTAATGATTTACGTGTAAGGTAATAAGTATAAATTTAATTTTTAAATGTTATAAAAATGATATCAATATTTTATTAATGAAATATTTTTCATTTAGGTTCTAGGAATAGAAGAGCAACATGATGGTTTATGTGATATATATTTTTTATTTCAGTTTCCTTATTTATCAATATTGGATTTTTCAAATAAATATTATAATTAATTTATTTAAATTAGAAAAATGAAATTTCATTTACATAGTTTCATTCTTGGTACATTATTATGATCTATTAAAAAGACCCTATTGAAGTTATTTACTTGTTCTTGTGAGCATCAAAGGGTAGAATCCCTCTAATAGTGATCCACACAAGCTGGAATGATCTTTGAGAGATTCCACAAAATATATCACTAATATAGGAAGGAATAAAATAATATGCATTTTTTATTATTTTTCATCAGTTATTTTTTCTTGAAAAAACAATATTTCAATATCTTTCCTGAGAGGGATAGAGAAGGAGGAGTCAAAAGATAATTTGTTATGCACATAAATTCTACCTTTTCAATTTTCCTTATAAAAGACTTAATATGAAATTTAAAGAGGTATATTTTAGGATAAAATATTTCTTAATTTCATTCATTACATTATTAAATATTAAGTCTTTAATAAATTATAATTTACTAAATAATAATAATAATAATATTTTCTAGTGTGTTCATTCTTAAAGAAATGATAAATAATATTAACAACACTATAAATATGTATTGATCATTGGATATTGACTTTCTCTATTCAAATACCATGTTACGTATTGAATAACTAAACAATTAATGTAATTCATAAATAAATATTTCATTCAAGTAATAGAAAAAAATATTTAATAAAATTTTAAATAAGAAAATAAATATTATTTTATTCACAAACTATGGAATATTATTTATTTAATTTTTTCATGAAATATAACATGTATAAATTTATTCCAAGATATTTAGATTAATATTTATTCAATTAAAAAAATAACATAAAATATAGTCTTGATCAACCCATAATTATTAGAGTTTGATCCTCTAGGAATATTTTTAATTGGAATTATGCTGGATTTCATAATGACAAAGATTTTATTATAACAATGGGTCTAGGATATCAAGAAAAATTACATAAAGTCATCACTGGTGAAAAAAGAATAAAAATAGTCAAAGTGTAATATATATTGGATCCTGGTTAATCAAAAGCATGTGATGGGTTGAACCTAACATTGTTATTATTTCTTGATCGATTATTAATCAATTATTTATTCAATGTTAAATTTGGTGATCCAACGTATGAATTGAATAAAAATATACAAGGGGAAGAATTATGAAATAAATAAAAGGATCATCACATATTTTTTATAACTAATTAAATTAATTATGAATTACATTTTGGTAAATCATTCCTCATTATGGATATGAAAATAAATCCCTATTTTTTCACTGTTTCATTGTAGGAATCATGACCAGATCTCCTCTAGTGGTGATCCACAAGTGTTCAAAATTTCATACAATGTTTTCATAAGATTCCATGGGTTATAGAATAGAAGATCATATCATTTGTATTGTTCTTCTTTGATCATTGTGAGAATCAATTCCAAAGAGTAAACCTCTATCTATATATACTCATGAGTGGGAGGTCGAGGAAGATATCTCTGCATTATTGAGGGTATTTTTGGAGAAGGGATATCTTAAGGGATTCAATAGGATTCTACTGATTCCTTGTGAACAACCAAATAAATTGGGAAACATGAAAAAACATATAATTGGGTTCAAATATTCGAATGGTTTAGAAATAAATATTTTAAAAAAATTCATTTAATATTTACTTATTCATTTACGGAGTCACATGTCTAAAATAATAATAAAATTAATACTTCGGTAGCATGTTTTTAACATGTGAATGATCCTAAATATTATTTAAACAAATAATATTCCAGCAATGATATTTCTCATTGGACCTAAAATCATGGTCTTTTATTCCTAACAAAATATTTTCAGGCATTGAATAATTACATTTTATATAATAAATAAATAAAACCTCAATATTTTACAATAAATAAACAAATATTATATTCACATAATAGTAAATAAATATTTATTAAATATTCCTCATACATAATATTCTCTTGAATAACTAGTGAAAATATATATATGTTATAAAAAATAATTATTATTAGATAACGTGATTGAATAATCATTATTCATTTTTTAATATGATGAATAACAATATATTTTTTAATAAGAATCTATATACAATTAGTGTGTGATCCTCTAGGCCTTTTTCTTAGTGGCATTAGGATAGGAAACCTAATGTCCATGGTTAGCATCTACCAGAATGCCAAGTAACCAATAAATATATATGTTAATCATGAAAATGATATAATTAATCACACAGACCCGTAATGTGTAATGTAAACCCATTATCCTGATATCTCTATTCAATAAGGATTCATGTTGGGGCCATTAACCTATGCGCTCTCTGTCTCTTTATGTGAATTACAAAAAATTAAACTTATATATAGAACACAATTGCTATTTATTCTTAGGCTAAATAATGTCTATCATTGTACATAAGATATATTATTCTGTTAGAGAACAAACGAGAAAATTATTTCTCAATTCATTCATTAGTGCAATGTTACTAAAGACACAAACAATATATCCTACCTCACTATGAATATTTGCAATCATGATTCCCATAAATACATAAAACTATATTCCCTATAATACCCATTAATAATAATATGAATGTATATGGATCAATAAACATGAAGGTATATATTATCATTCAATAGATTATATTATTGTGGGTTTTCTATAAGTGGGTCACGTTATCATAATATTTTAATCTAGATTTTTAAAAGTTCATACACCATATGAATGTGGATTATAGACATATGTGTATACACCCCTGATATCCTGTATCATTTGGGTGCCCCATATGATATTATCTGACACTGTAACACATTTTTACTAATTGTGTCTTATCACATATGGGTTCTCATCCTAGTGGGGAACTTCTATAACCATTCATTGTGACAAATACTCTTAGGACATTATCCTATTATATGTTTCACAAAATAATAACCATGTTGGGATAAGGATATTTTCGTATTAAAAATATATGAATTCATGTTTTTAAAACATATAAATAAGTTAGCTCTAGGGTACCAACATCAAAAAACTCCAACATTCACTGGAGAAAACATCTGACGACCTTCCATCTTCTATCTATCACATAATACCCATTCTTAATCTTTCACATGCCATTAGTCAAGGGGTCTTCCATGATCTCTTCCATGGTCACCATTTTTTATAACAACCTCACCCATTAGAGAACAATAAAAAATGGGGGAGATACTTCTGATGTAAACAATTTTTCCTTTGGTGAGACCTCATCTCTATTGCAAGAGCCGCTATGATGTATTGTTAATATATAACATCATATGATTTTTACTAGTATGTAGCATATAAAACACAAGTTGAATTTTTCTTATCAAAATTGTCACCGTTGGATTCATCAAAAGATGTTTTATACTCATTCATCATTGTATAATGAGTGCCAATTAACTTATTTGAACACTTACATATCACAACTTCTTCTTTTAGGAAAAATAATATATCCTGAATGTGAAATCAAGAACATTTGTATCTATTTGACAAATTCATTCAGTATAACCCATGATGAGAAACTCCATATCTCATTCATACACCATGAACATATATACAGTTCTTCTCACATTATTATTGATAAACTTATGAATATACCAATGGAGTACTCCCAGATCTACATTATTTCTACCTACCATGTTCAATAGATTGTAAACATAATTTATTGTACATTACATGGAATATAGTATTTCTACCATTACTGAATAATATGTGATCTTAATCGTTGTATCCACCTCATGTTGTGTCTATGGATACATTTTCATAGAAATATTAATACCATGTAACTCTAGATCAAATACCCTCTATGAATATTTCATAATAAATTCCATTAGTATCTAGTTAATTTATATTCCTATACATATCCAAGTAATCATCTTGCATTAATAATGGATTATCTTTCTCCAAATAATATAGGCTACTTCACCAAAGTCCATCATGAAGAAACTCATTTTTATCAAATCCTTGATTGATATCTTTATTATTATATAATTTCCAATAAAAATTATCGTCAACATATACTATAAGGATAACGACTAAATTCTCAATAAACCTTTTGGAAACACATGGATCCCTTTTATTCATAATGAAACATAATTAATTTATAGAAATATAAAATAAAATACACAATGGACTAGATGGTTTCTTCAATCGATAAATGGATCTCTCTATCTTGTGAATCTTTTTGGAATCACCTAGATTCATAATTACTTTTGGTAATGTCATATTGATATTCGGCTTAAGATACTCATTAAGGAAAACAGTTTTGACTTCCAACTTCCAAATTTAATATTAATCATTAAATGTTATAGTATGTATAAATGTGCAGGATTTATAAATGGAAATTTGTGAAAAGGATACATTGTTGTAAATTACATTATTTTTTTAAACCCTATAGCTAAAACCCATACTTTTTTGTATTTACTTTAACTTATAGGTTGATTTTTATCTTAAAACCCCATTAGTGCAATACATACTTTACATGAACTAACATATCGACCATCACCCAAAATTTGTTCTCATAAAAAAAATCCATTTCAAAATTATTTTGTTTGTTCCATCTTATATCATTTGACCTCTCTACTAGCTATTTATATTAGAGGTGTTTATCATAGTGAAACAATAATTTGATACAAACATTGGTGACTTGAAACCTAAATCTACCTTATTATATTACCTATTTTTTCCACTTATGCAGTACATGTGTTTTAGAAAATACTAATTGCATAAGGAAATATTGAATATATTCCTATAACAACTCTTGTGTATCATGAGATTTCAATTCATTGAATTCACTAATTATCACACTATCCTTTTTTAATATGATATCAAATAAAATAAATAAAACAATTGGAGAATAATTATTTTCTAATCTAATGGGTTGTACTTGTAGGATCCATTTATTCACTGGGACACCCTATTAGAATATATTCTATGCCCTATGGCACTATTTTTTTATAACATTTACATAAAAAACACTATTTTAAACCCATACATCTGTATGAAATTGAACATGTTTATTTCTATGCCATAACCTTAATGGTTTCTTTTCGCAATAGTTTGTACTCAATTTAATGTAAAATCCCTATTATGTAATTCACATCCCCAAATGGATAATTCATGATATTCATAACTCTTCATAAACCATACCATATCTAACAAGAAAAAATTCCACCATTCCTTAGTATAATTCATGTTTGATATGTATGGTTGAGGGACATGAGATATTATCCCAAAATCACATAGATAGCTGATGAAATATTGTTAAGAAATTCACTTCCATGATCACAGTGAATTGTATTTATCTCTATTACAAGAAGATTTTTTAATTAATTATTTAATAATATGAATTTCTAAAAGGACAATGACTTACTCCACCTCTTCTATATAGTACCATATCTATTCAAGTAATCACTAAAATTTTGATTTAGGAATATAAACCATTTACACCCAATAGAAAGAGTCAGAAAAATTCATTGTTTTCCAATCCTATATGATATGCAGACCATTATACATGTGAAAAAATGGTGGTATGGAAGGTTTTCCTTATAGATTATTCTGACAACATTCAAGTGGTTTTTTCATATAAGATTCTAAATAACCATATTAAAATTCTTATGTTGAACTATCAATGTTTAAATAACAGAGACGATGATTCCATAGAATGGTGTAATATTGTTTTTTTGAACGGGATTTGTTATCAATATCCAATACATTGTTTTGGTAAAATAACAGCAAAAAATCATAATTTAAAATTTTTATACTGTAAAATATTATTTCATTATAAAATATGAAAGTTTATTTCCATACGTTAAAATGAACCCATCTTCATATAGGAATTATATAGACATTATTTTCATTACAACCATTGGTACATAGTAATGATCTGTTAAAACCAAAATAATTAATGTTCCAAATGAATGTTTTTAGTCACAAATTTGTATAATAGTCAATCTCACACAATTGACAGCTCACAAATCCACATATCCTATAGAAATCCTTCATAAACAACATGGTTATATCAATTAATATATATATTATCACCACAAGAAGTATATAATACACAACGTGTATATATTAAATGATAACATTGGATTATAATTGATCCTTTTGATTCCCCTTAGTTTTAGGTGGAGTTCTTCTTCCATTGTCCTTGGTTTCCCCATGTAATAAATACTTCAAACATTTACTTACACTACCTGTATATAAATATATCACTGGAAGGATGATTCTTTAGAACTTTAGACTCATTATGAATATTGGGCCCCTTCACCATAATATTCCATTTCATATTCAATATTAGGATGACTAGTTCGTAACAGAACATGTTCTTGTCTACATGGATAATTAAAGTAAAATGTTCTGAAATACACTTCTCATTTTTTCTCAATTTATTATTTAACAATAAAACTCAAGAAGGTCTAAGGTGGAGATTAAAGTATAATATATATACAAATTATATCTTGGAATTTAATCCCCAAAATGTCTATGCATTCATTGTAGACAAAAATATAGATTATATGATTCCCATTCCACAAATACGCTATTATATACGTCATAAAAAATGAATTGTAGATATCAAATATCTCTTATCTCTCCTTATCTTGATAAATATCTCAAAGGTGATACATCATGATATATGCATCCATGTCCTAACGTTTCTGCAAAATATCATCATTCGTGGATAATAGAATTATGAAATGAATATTTATGGAAGCATCCAAATGTTTTTCATAATGAGTTATGTCCTCATCACTATCCTCATTAACAGGAACATCAAGAATAAGTTCTTCTTGTAAATTCAATTTCCATTCTCCGAAAAGGATAACCCATAAGTTCCATTACAACTCTTTGAAATTTGGGCAAGTAAGAAGGTTATCACTCTCAAGTATCGAGAGAAGTGATATGTAAAAAATATTTTTATTTTTTAAAAAAAAATTATGATGAATTTATTACATTAACTGAAACAATTAAGATAAATAAAAAAACTATATCTATTAATTTATCATTATTTTTTGAATCCTAATGCCAGAAACCAAATATGGTCGCCACCAAAACCAGCACAAAACCAAGACCGTGACAAGGCCTGACATGCATTCTTAATCCCAACGGGCTGGCACAAGTGTCCGAGTATCATAAAATGAGAATTGGGAATGATTTACCATAGTTTATAGACATAAAATAATAAATGAATCCAATAAAACGAATCATAAATTTTCCAATGAAAAAATCTTTGACAAAAATTCCGAACTAAATTACATAGTCTAAAACAGGTGTCCAAGACAATACAATGGTAAAAAACAAAAAGAAAACCTCCCATGAACCCTCATGTTATGGTGCACCACCCTCAAGACATCACTTCAAGACTTCACCACCAAGGACCTAGTAGAAACCCAATCCACTAGCACTAAAAACTGTACCCAACCCACGTCAAAAGAAATAACCAAGTCTTCTTACACCCAAGGGTGTATTTATGGTGTGAGAAAATTCACATAAGGATACAACCACTATGATATTCCAAGTGATAAACATTTAATGACTAAAAGCCTTCAAGTTTTCATAAATATAAAATGCTACATTCAATTTCTAGAAGATTCAACAGAAAAATTATAACACTTTTCAACTGGGATATCATTAAGAATCAATAGTTTTAAAAATAATGTCAACACTACTGAATTTTCCAGCCAACCATACCCAATGCTGAAGGTAAGCACAAAGTAACTAATGAGAACATGTAATAGGTAATAATCTCTATGCACTAGATCGTTGTGGGTCCCATGTACCTCTTATCTCAATGAGAGTAACCTTCGCAATATCTTTTCTCATGCATGATACAATAGTTGGAAACACAAGAATAACCTAGTGGTTCCCAAACATAATTTTCATAGTTTAGTTAGTGTTGTATGCATCAATCATACTACATGAAACTGAGGCCAAACCTCCCAGATTAACTAGCATACTAGTACCTGTCCACACACCAAGATATACAGGTTTCCCCTTGTGATCAATCAAGTTCAACAAGTTAATAAATATACTTTTCCCATGAAAATATAATTTCCACATCAAAAGTTCACCATACATCCCAAATGTACATCACACAAGTCACAAAATCCGATTTTTCATTCAAATGCATTTCGAAATCATACTCACACCAAAAATAGCACTCAACACATTCCATATTTCTTAACTCATCCAAAAATCATTTAAACAATTTTATAAAACCATTCCAAGATATTATAACTCACATAACACCCCACTAAAATATCATATAATACTTTTTTCATCATCAAAATTCATTTTTCACAACACACTCACAAAAAACAGACCACAACCATGTTTCACAGTGCTCTTTCAATTTTCTAATACATTTCATCACTTTATAAAACATTTAAAAAAATATTTGACTTCTAAAATAACAAACTTAACTTTCCAAAACCCATATTAGTTGAACAGACCCACCAATCCATTCATATACACCCTTTTCCCACTTTGTTTAACCAAAAAAATTCCCAATTTTTATAAAACAAACCCAAGGGGTGTAACTAAACTTCGCACCCAAAACCCATTTCAAATCCCCCATTTAATTCAAAAATCACACCAAAATCAATTGATAAATGAATTTAAAGACCTAAAAAAATTATTACATTACCCCAAGTGTTATAAAAATACATTAATTAACCCCACAAAAGACACACATGAAAAACACACATTTTCATAAATCACTTCCAAGAAGTATAACATGGATTTACACCATAAAATCATTCAAAAACCCCATTTCAAGGCCCACATGATAATAAGGAATTAAAAAACTAGATTTTTCATCCCATTAAAACAACAAGAAATTAAATTAATGTGTTATAAAGAACACCCAAACATTACACCAAGGGTCACCGGTGAAAAGCACCCAATTTCAACACATAATGAAACTATAAAATTAAACGCTTAAGAAAAACCATAAAAACGATTTTCAAACCATAGTCAGCATATGAGGAACATTAAAACTAGTAAATCAATAAATTGAACTCATAAAAAATGTATTACACATAGAACCACCTACCTTTTGAGTCGAAACCCTAGAATTATGGTGCAAAACCCCATCCACACCTCCACCACAGCATGAGGAATTGAAAAAGAACCCTAAACCATATGATTTCACCAAAACGAACCCTAATAAAACCCTAGGTATAAACCCGAACTTCTAGAAAATATATAAATTCATTAATGTGGGAAGAAACCCTAAGGAGAAGGAAGGAAATGAAAAGTGAAACACTTACAGAAATGAATCTACAAGAAAACGACCCAAATACACCAGTATATGAATTCTAAAAAAATCCAAATGAATTTGAAGTTCAAATAAGGAATAAGAGGTCAATTAGAATCTATAACTGGAGAAAATAGTAAAAATATAATGTGTTATGATAGGATCAATTTACCTCATCAAATCTTGGAGATTTGTGAAATCCAGAGAAGATTCTCCCAAATTAGTGATTCACATGATCTCCAAATTTGGGGAAAAGAGGATTGGAGAACTCCTTGGGTATGTGGGCTCATGTGAGAGTTGGAATACCCAACCAAACTAAAAAATTTAATGAGATAGTAAAAAATTAATAAACATATTTAATGCAGGAAATGTGCTTCCGGGCTGGCACAACACTTTAATAAAAAACCCAAATCCATCATTATTATGGATTCATATGATGTCCAAATGGAATTGTGGTTTTAATATACCAAGTTATTTTAATTGAGAATTATAATTGGTGTAAAATGTCGAAAAATGAAGTAGTAATAAAATAATGAAATTTTATTTTTAAATATGGAAATAGGCTCTCATTTTGGCCCAATTTTTGAAAACCCACCATTTGCAGCAAAATGCATGGAAAATACCCATAACAAATAATGGATTTAATTAAATAAAAAATTAATTTAAAAGAAGTCATGGATGTTACAAATATACCCACCATAAAACATTCCAACCACAAAAAGACACAACAAGGATAAAAGAAAACACCAAACAAAAAATATACACTCGAAATGTACTCTTTTTCCATGTTCATTCTTCCCCTGAAAGGGAAAAACACATATATATTGATCTATTAATGAATGAATACTCTCCCAAACCAAAAATAATATCAATTTATAGACATTATCAAAAACATTTAGACTTTTTCCCTAAAAGTAAACTCCTAAAACATTATTTGAACACGACTCAAGTAATCTACCCAGATGAACAACAACAACGAACCATGTTACACTTACTTTGCTTTTACTAAACTGTTGGTCACCCTCAAATCAAAAAATTACCACAAAAAGATGTTGGTAGTTAGATCCTTAATCAAGAATACCTCCCTCCAGGACAAGACCATGGACCAATGAAAGATACTAGAATGGGGAGACACAAATGGTCTCTCTACCATAAGAGCCAAATTAAATTCTCCCAAGACATATTTAGGACACTAATAGGGATAGGACTGAGCAGACTCCCTGGTTCAATGGGTATGCATACATATGACCTTTACAAAATAACATATATAAGAATCATAGTGGGTCTCTCCCCCCCATAATAACAAACCATCTTAACAAACCAGCATGTGTCGGTACAAAAAGACCTCAAAATTTATAGAGAAGGGACAGTAGCACCGTTAGTCCGCACAGTTTGGGAAACCGTGCACTAATCATGGAGATCCTTCTATATACATGGTTTTCTAGGGTATGGTCACTACTAAAAATGTGAGAAATGTGCAATCAAATTATTTACACAAAAATAAATCATTTCCTTAAAAACCTAATCGAAACCAAAAGGGGAAAGTATAAACTTAGGATTCAACATGGAAACATGGTCCTACCAACTCTACAACCATACTGGAACAGGAGGAGCAAGATGATGAAACCAGAGTATTAAACTCTTCATATCATTCATATTGATGATTGTAATTTTTAAAATGGTTTGAATGAACATGGGATTTCCCCGAACTACGTTCAAGATTCTCTCCGGGACCTATGGCTAGAGCTCTAATGATTAAAGCATCTTCGGCCTCGTAGTTAGGATTTTGAAACCACATGAACAGAAATTATTCATTCGTTGATACAAACAACTACACTGAAACCGCCGATAAGATTACCCAAACATAACACATTCCAAACCCACATTACCCAAACCAAACATTTTACTGAAACAAGCTCTTAGAAGATGCACACACATCACACCATGTTTCATTGGGTGAGACACAATAGATGGAAATGACACATATAAACACATTCCCTAGAAATAATTTATTTTGACGTTGTTACAAGGGAGACAAACTACCAACATAATAGAGTCTCTTATATGATTACCCAACCTTCACCTTTATAGTCAAACGATCACATGACATCGCAATGTGTCACCAAACATGACCATTGTGACAGATAGAAACAATACATGGAACGAGACATTATGCCATGTCCCTAAACAACACACAAGTCCCAAAAGTGTCCATAATATCCTCCCATGACCAGATTCCCAAAACTAATGGTTTAACATGTTCTCATTAAAATAAACTATGAAGAACCCAGATGCCATCTTTTACACCATCAAAACACTCATCCTCACAAACAACCCCAGACCACTTCCACCTTCGATGAATAAAGCATCTTAAGAAACTAAGGTCTCTTTCAACCTTCCACGAGCACTATCCTGATACAAGAGGAACCAAAAATCAATTAAAAGAATGGGTGTAGAATCAATCAACAATGATCGATAAAATATTACTTATCTGGATCAAATTGTTGATATTCGAATGGAGAAACAATATGAGTTGCACTTCAGTTGTGCATTAACCCTTAATGGGGGCGTAACATATCCAACAAGTGAACCCAAGGACCCAACCAAACTAGTCCAGTGGAAAAACATGCCACAAACCAGAACCAAACTCATGAAGGGATCCAAAGTAAAGGTATCCCGAAACATATCTCAGATCAGACTACTAACCAGTCCTTTATCCCAGCTTACCAACCAAACACAAACCTAGAACACGTTTCTAACTGGATGATTTCTTTGACTCAAAACATCCCAAAACATCAAATTTTCAAATAAAAAATATAATAAACCATCCAAAAACAATTTATAAAGAAATAATTTTGTTCTTTAAAAACATTTCATTGATATCATATAGTTCAATGGTTATCGTATCCACCATTGGTACCCCATGGGCCTAACACATCCATGTTTCTATTCCACACCATGCACCCTCCTTATATCTGTCCCGACACTAATCTAGTCATGAAATAAACCATTTATAATTCCATATGACCCTATGAATGTGTTCTATCACAAAAATACTAAAGGATAAAACCAAAATTCCTTCAACTTTTAAAAACATAAATTGTCAACCAACACATACTTTTTCTCAAAACCGCAAACCACGAGATCAAAATCCAAATTCAAAACAAAAAAATATATTATAAATAGACAACCATTTATATAATAAATCACATTAAATTTATTCACATCAATTTCAAAACATATTATCATATTAAAACGCCCAATGATTGTTTAGAAAACTATATGGGAAACAATTTTTCGTAACCTTCTTCAATATAGTTCCTGATTTCAAAAGAGGTGTAAGAATACCATTTTCAATTTCAAAAAAGATCTAAAAATTCAGTTCCACCATTTAATAAATAAAACCATTCTCATATTACTTGAAATTCCTTACAAAATAAATATACTATTCTTAAAACCAATTCACATTAAAACCAAAGTTCTAATATTTCAAAACTAAATAACACAAGATAATGCGAGAGAAAAGTAGTTTTAGTGGGTGACATAGACATTTGTTTGGAATGCATATTCCAATCCCTTTAACATAAAATAGATTACTATAGGGAAATATCTTGGATCCACATGGATTTCTGGGCACTCTGAGATCACTCGAACCATTATCCCAAGTTTCATTTCATTTCCCCTAACCATCATCAAACCATGAAAACCAACAGACATAGATAAATCCTGACATCCCTTTGAAACATGGATCCTATCATAAGGTGTGGTGATTTTGAACCCTACCCATGATTTGTATTCTACATTCCATAAATCCGAACTCTATACTATACTGAATCATCCCTAAATAACATTATCCCATGAGTTAACCCGATTCTCTATTGATACCATTTTATCACGAACCGTATCGGGTCGCCACTGAAACCACCTCTAAACTCATCCCATGATAAGGCCCGATGGGAATTCGCGATCCCCGTGGTCTATCTCAATTTACCTAGTTTCAAAAAATGGTAATTGATAATGATTTTACCCAAGTTTATAAACTAAAAACAATAAATTAATCCAATTAAATGAATCTGGATTTTTCAAACAAAACCATCTTTAAAAAAAATTCATAACTGAATTACATAGTTTAAAACAAATCACAAAGACTATACCAAAGGTATAAACACAAATTTAAATATTCTAATATCCCTCATGGAATGGGGCACTGCCCTCAAGCCATCTCCACAAGACTTCTATAACAAGGACCTACTGGAAACCCGAAAAACTAGAACTTAAAACAATACACATCCTACGAATAAAATATCTAAGTCTACATTATACCAAGGCTGTAAGTAGGGTGTGAGACAATTCCCAGTCGGATACCACCACTCATATATTCCATATGATAAACCTTCAAATACAATAATATTTCAAGTTTTTATAAACGTAAAATTTTACTTACAATTTCTAAAAGATGAAACATAAAAATCATAATAGTATTCATGTGCGATATTATTAATAATAAACAATTTTAAAAATAATGTCAACTCTACTGAGTTTTCCAGCCAACCATTCCATATGTCGATGGTAATAACAATGTGACTAATGAGCATAATTAATAGGAAATAACACCTAAACAGTAGATCATTGTGGGTCCCAAGTACCTCGTATCTCTGTGTGAGTAACCATCACAATATCAGTTCTTGTGAACAATCCACTAGTATGGAACATACTCATAATATATGTGTCCCTAATAATCATCATCATAGATTAGTATTTGTTGTTATTGTCAATCCCAATATGTGAAATTGATGCCAAACCCTGTGGATTCACTAGCATAATAGTACACATCCACCCACCTAGATACCCGAGTTTTCCGTTGTTCTCAAAAAATTTCAACAAGTTATAAATTTAATTTTTACATACCAAGTTCACCAAAAAACCCACATGTACATCACAGAAGTCAGAAAATCCACTTTTTCATTCAAATACATTTTTAAATCATACTCACACCAAAAATAACCGAAAACCCTTTTCAAATTTCATTAACACTTCCACAAATAATATAATATTTTAGTAAAACAATTAAAAGACATTATGACTCACATAACAACCCACTAATATATCATATAATACTTCTTTCATGAACAAAATTTATATTTCACAACACTATCACACAAAACAACTCACAACCGTGTTTCGCAACTCTCTTTCAATTTCCTAAAAAAATCATTACATTATAAAACATTCTAAAAAATTATGTGACATTATAAATAACCAAATTATCATTATAAAACCAATATTATGTTAAAAACCCACCCAATAGTACATATAAACCATTTTTTCTACTATATTTATTCAAAAAAACATTCAGATATTTCATAAAAAACCCAAGGGTTGTAACAATGCTTCACACACAAAACCCATTCAAAATCCATCATTCAATTCCACAATAATATAAATACCAATCCAAAAATGAATTTTAGGCCCTAAAAAAATTTAAAATTCTACCCCGAAGTGTTATAAGTATAATATAATTAACACCAAAAAAGATACGCATGAAAGAAGCCCATTTTCATAAATCACTTACAAGAAGTACAACATGGTTTTATACATTGAACCCATTCAACAACCCCATTTCAATCCCCACATGGCACTAATGAATAAAAAAGATGATTGAAATCCCCTTTAAACACCAATTAGTCTAATTTCATGTGTTATAAAATACACCCATACATTTCCCAAAGAGTCATTAATGAAAAGAACCCAATTTCTGGCCATAGTGCAAGTATAAAATTAAACCCTTAAGAAAATCCAAAAAAACGGGTTTCTCACCACAAGAAGTATATGAGGAACATTAAAACTAGTCAATAAAGTTAGTTAACTCATTAAAAATTTCTTACACATTGATCCACATAACTTTTATGTCAAAACCCATTAAACATGGTGTGAAACCTCAGCCGGACCTCCTCCGTACCCCAAGGATATGAAAACAAACCATAAACCAAGGGATTTCACCATGGATACCCCAAATCAAACCCTATATATGATCCCAAACATCTTGTAACTATATAAATTCCTGATTTTTTGAGGAAACCCTAAGGAGAAGGAATGAAAATGAAAAGAGAAACTCTAAACCAAATAAATATTAAAGAAAATGACCTCAATACACAAATATATGAATTTAAAAACAACCATAAATGAATGTGAGGATAGAATAAGGATTAATAGGTCATGTAGGAACAGGAATGGGAGAAACATAGTTAAAATAGAAGGATTTATGAAAGGATAAATTTACCTCTTCAAATATGGTCTATTTTGAAAATCTAGAGAAGTTTTTCCCAAATTCATTATTCAATTGATATCCAAATTTGGGTAGGAGAGAATGGTGGAGATCCTTTGGTATGTGGCTTGGGTGAGAGTAGAAATCACATTAAAAACGTAAAAATTGAATTGGATATTAGTTAATTAAAAAAATATTTAAATCATGAAATTTGCTTTCTGGCTGGCCCAACACCTTAATAAAAAACCCAAATCCACCATTATTATGGATTCATAAGAGGTACAAATAGATATGATGTTTTTAATATAACAGTTTTTAAAATTGTGATATGGAATGGGAGTAAAATGTTTATGAATGAAGGAGTTATAAAATGAACGAAAATTAATTTTTCAATCTCGAAATGGGCTCACGGCCAGGCCCAAATTTTGAAAACATGCCATTTCCACAAAAATGAATTGAACCCCCTCATAAAAAAGAATGTATGGAAGGTAAATTGAAATTCGAATTAAAAAATTCATAGATGTGACACCCAATATCCCTAACAATTGTATTGAAAATATCATATTTATTTTACATTCTATTGGAAATGATCTATAATACCCATATCACTTTTGTAACTTTGGTTGGTAAATAAATAATAATTGTTTTATGTAGGCATTCTAATTCCAATTGAATTAACTCTGAGTTCCTTGATCTGTTGAGTGGAAACCTAGATCCTTAAATCCTGAAATATTATTTCCTGAAATATTTCCACTTTGTCATATCATGTACTACTCTAGTAGTTAAACTTTGATAAGATCTATATAATCCAATCCCAATAAATCATGTTATAATTAAACAAAAATAAAAAATACCCCAATATTGTATGGTCTGAAACATTGAACTAGGGTTCAATTTTAATTTATATTGTGTATTGTTTTTCTATCTTAATATATATCACTAATCTATTTTATATATTATTCATAAATTTAAAATTAATATCTTTAATACATTAATGATAATATTATGTATATTTAATGAAGGGTTTTATCATCTCCAATGTGATATTTATATATTAAAAAATTTCTATTAGTTCGTTCATGAGTGATTATTACTTAATTAATTTTTAGGATGGAGAGAACTATCCACAATGAAATATACAAGAAACATGATAGTAATAAAATATTTAAGTTGAATATTCATGATATTTTACAAATTGTAAAGACCTGTAAATTTCAAGGAATTTTTTTTCTAAATTTTCATTGTAATTTTACAAGAACGCAGTTTCTAACGGCACCTGATTCCGAGGCCCGGTGTGCCCATAATCATTTTCCGAAGTATGGCTCAGGTACGTTCAGTGAACGAACGAGCGGGTTTTTCTAACTTTTGAACTGGTGCTTGGAATCTAATTTTGAGGGCACCGATGAAATCACAGCGCCGGTACTTGCTTAGAAACGCCTCTTCCGGATTTGTGTTTTCTCGGGTGTGGTTTTTAATTTTTGGGCTTTATGTTAAGAAATAAAATAAAGTGGTTCGACAACTTTATTTTTATTTCACTTAAGCCACTTAAAAGCCACTTAAAGCTACTTAAGCTGAGTTGTTGCAGATAGGGTGCTATCCAAAAATATCCTACCCTCTTGGTCGGATATCTGTGAGGTGGGGCCCACACAAGCCCCACCATTTCTTTTCCGCTAAGTAATGCCCCCGCGAAAACCCGTCATTATGAAAGTCAACTGATGCGTTTTCTTATTTTCATAACGCACCAATTAATTGGGCGGTTTTTTTGTTGAATTAATTCTATAAATTAATTTAATCGCTTCTTAACCTGTTTACAATTCGTTGGCGTATTAATAACATAAGACCAACACACGACATATTGAGGATTGATCGTTGAGAGTATTTTGACAGAAATCTTGTGCCTTTATCCTCCTTCGCGAAGAACGTGAAGAACGCGAAGAAAACGAAGAACGTCGTAAACCTCGGAGATCAGCGACGCTTCTTCCGAGACATTCTTCCCCACAACGATCTCTGATCACCAACTGCTTGAGGTAGGAGATTTCGGGATTCTTCTTTTAAATCTCTTGGTGGGTTATAACAACATCATGGATTTAATTAATATAATTAAATATACTTGTTCTTGAACCTCAGAGTTCGTCAACGCAACACCCCCCCATCTGCGAAGATGCGACTCCCTTCCGAGACGCGACGATCGCCTCCTTCCGCGACGATCAATTCCGCGAAGAACGTGTGTGCGACGACTTGACGAGGTAGGGGTTTGTTTGTGAAATAATTTTATTTTTCCCGTGATTGTTTCTTTAAAATCAAAGAACCCGAATCAAGTTCAATTTTAATTCTATTAAAATTGTTCCTTGCTTGTTATTCATGTGTTGAATATTTCTTCCCGATTGTTATCACCTAACACGGAGGGTGCGGGCCAAACAAACACGGCCCGACAACCCTCCGCAGTTCTTCATTGAAGTGAGGATTTTGCGTTCAATGACAAAACATGCCGCAAAGGCGATTTGATGATTCCGCAGTGAAGAACTGGACCCGGGAGGAGCTTTGGCGCAGATGGGAATGAAATCGGACCACCGGAGTAAATCTGGTGGCCCGAGGAAGCCATCGGTGGCGTCGATGGCCAGAGGCGGCGGCGACGCCAGCGGACTTGCGGCCGCGCGGGTCCGGCGCACACGAGATGCGGCTTTGCCGCGTCTGTTTTCCAGGGTGGCTCCCCGCGGGGGCCGCGATGTTGTCACGCGGGGGCAGCGTGCCCCCCACGTTGCGCGGCCGCTCGGCCGAGCCGAGCCAGTCCGGCCGACCGGGCCGAGCTAGACCAGGTCCAGCTGGGTCGGACCGGGTCGGGTCGACCCGGTTCGGGCCGACCCAGAGGGGGGTCGGTCCGGGTCGGTCCGGGCCCAGACCCCCCGTTTCCGTACCTTTTCGGTCTTTTGCACGTAACATGAGATACGGGCCTCCAAACGACTCGCTGTTAGTGGAAACACGATCCTTGGATCGAGAAGGTCGCTTTGGTATATCACATTCAAGGTTTCAGAATAACTTGGGTTCGACCGGGTTCGTTCGTCCACAAAACCAATCAGGCCATCGGAGCGGAAACACTCATATCTTGTGCCCTGGGAATTCAATTGACGTGCTGTCATCATTGATGGATTCCCCTAAGTGAGATGGATCTTTTGGCATACTCCACCCAAGGTTTGGACACAGGTGGAGTGCGGTCGGGTTGGTTTTGCCTTAAAAACCAACAGGGCCCCTAGGAAGAAATGACAATAACTCTCAGACCGGGCGTCCGATTGACGCGCCTTCTGCGACGTTGAGTCCTGTTGACGATACGGATCTTTTGGATACATCAACTCTGGAATTTGTGTTAGTTGATGTATCAGCCTCTCAGCTCGTGGAGCGGACCCTCCCGAATGAGCTTGATATGTGCGTGAACCCAAGTGCTGGCTGCGACTGCTACTATGACGATGACGACTGTGCAGAGATCCTCAGTGGACTGTGATGACTACTGCACTCAGCAATCCTATGTGGATCAGTGCTACAGATCCTATGTGGATCTAATCCTGTGTGGGTCAGCGCTCAGCGGTTCTGTGTGAGCCAGCGCCTACAGGTCCTGTGTGGGCCCGATCCTGTGTGGGTCTTTGTGGGGGTTAGTTACCTATTGATCCTGTGTGGGTCCGATCCTGTGTGGGTCATTGCAGGGGTTAGTACCTATCGATCAATTGTGGGTCTGACGACTTAGATGGATCAGTGATCATCTCTATCGTCCTTCGAAAAAGTATACCTGTGTGAGCTGGAAACTCTGTTTTACTTTCCTTTGTGGATTGTGTTGTGCTATCCTGTGTTTATTTACGTTTTACTTTCCTTTTTGGATTGTGTTGAGCTATCCTATGTGGATTTTACATTTTTATTTCTTATGTGTACTGGGTTGTACTTAATATCGGATGTTGGAGCCAAGCGAGAATTTATGACTTAGGTATATGTATTGGCATATACCTAAGCCATGTCGGATGTTACTTTTGATTGTATCTTTCCTTTGTGGATTATCCTTTGTAGATTCTGGGAGACCATCAGGGGTCTCGAGGTCCCTACTGAGTAGCTTATACCCACCCCTACACGGTCTATGCCCGCAATATGTTGTGTTGGTTGCAGACGACGGACATCACTGATCATGGTGGAGGCTTGCGGAGCAGGACGGTACTTGGAGGTGGACCGCTGGGCGGGACGTACTCAGAGCAGTCAGGTGGACCCGATGAGCAGTGGAGGCTATCTGTACCCACCCTTCAGTTGGGATCTCCAGTGGATAGCTCGACGCTGCGGCTTTTCTTTTCAGTTGTTGTATTCCCCTTTCAGGTGTAATTTACAGTTGGGCTTTTATTTCCATCCCCCTTTACTTTCTGCACTTACTGTTGTACCCGTTATTACTTAGTGTTTACTTTTTCTGCCTGCTACTCTGTGGTGCTTGTTTACTTTACAAAGGCAATGCCTTCCCATTTTACTGGGATTTATGCCTTGGTGCTAGTCTCTAGCCCCTGGCCTATGGAAGGCGGGCTTGGGGTAGTCACGACACGGGCCCCGAGGATGGGTCATGACAAATTGGTATCAGAGGTGGTCGGTTCTACTGTAGACTCTGATCATTCTTCTATGTGAAGAAATAGTGTTTAGCGTATTGAGTGTGGCTATCAGTCCAGGGAGCCCAGTGTTGGTGCGGCGTCCGACGTATCCGTACACCAGGACCCTGACTTCTGATTTCCGACTTAATGCACGAAAACATTGATTGCATGTGTGTTTCAGGTTTTCTTTGTGATTACTTTGTATCA
Organism: Viscum album; assembly: GCA_963277665.1. Lineage (NCBI taxonomy): Eukaryota > Viridiplantae > Streptophyta > Magnoliopsida > Santalales > Viscaceae > Viscum > Viscum album. The sequence continues at coordinate 1,564,019,292 of OY728142.1, read as the reverse complement.
GCTCACCAGGTATACTTTTCTGACTGTGGGGAACCTGTTTCCTTTTCATGATGGCCCCATGATGACAGCCAGCTAGGGATCCGAGAGTGGTACGTGACGACAGCCCGCCGAGTGACGAGGCCTTGGTATATGGCCCTTTGACAGCAGAGGCACCAGCGGTACCTCTACCCGTTGAGCCACTGATTCTTCCAGCCCCCGCCGCTGATGATGCGCATCACCTTAGTGCACTGCATGAGTTCCAGTGCCAGTGACCACCCAGGTTCCGCTGGGAGATGGACCCCAGGCAGCCGAGTACTGGCTGGAGGCAGTCGTACGAGTTTTCTGGCTAGTGAGGACACCAGCAGACCTCATGGTGATCCTCGCGGCGACCCTACTACACATAGAAGCAGGCCGATGGTAGAGCTTGATGCTCCAGATGCACGATGAGTCATCACTTATCTGGACGGACTTCGAGAGCCTCTTCCACTCATTGTTCATCCCGGCCACCCTCTGTGCGGTGCGCATCCAGGAGCTTCTTCAGCTGTGATAGGGCAGCTTGACGGTCGCCCAGTACGCGGCGGGATTTACCGATCTCTCGCGCTACTCGACAGATATGGTACGAGACCCATTATTCCGGGCCCGGACCTTTGAGTAGGGTTTGAGACACGAAGTCAGGGCATCGCTGATCTCCCTTAGCATTCCGACTCAGGCAGGAGTGATGGAGCGAGCCGTTCTGATCGAGAGCTTTCTTGTTGATTCCACAGTGAGACCTACCGCAGGGTGGTAGGTAGCGAATTCTTCGAAAGCAGGTATCCAACGGATGACTCATGGGTCTAGGTAGACCAGACCTTCGGGCAGATGACCTTAGGACACTGGAACTGCAGTGTGGGGCACACAGTGCGGAGCCAGTCTTTCGAGAGGCAAGCAGTGCTATGCATTTGGCGGGAAGGGCCACATGGATCGTGACTGCCCGACCCACCGTACCGAGGAGCAGCAGACGGTGGAGGGGCCACCCAGGTAGAGGCAGAGGGTCGACCGTGGTGGTCCGCAGGGAGAAAGCGGACGAGGCAGGGGAGCTGGCCGAGTAGCAGGTGGTGGGCGACGCTTTGAGGCTCTGCCACCACCACCACCAGGAGGTCCACCTCAACCACAGGGTGCTAGCGGGCAGAGACATGCACAGCTCCAGGCTGCAGAGGCCTATGACCACGATGCACCCGAGATGATTTGAGGTATGATCTGTGTCTATTCCACCCTTACTACAGTTCTTATAAACACAGGAGCGAGTCACTCTTTCAAAGCCGCTGCCTTTGTTCGAAGCTCGGAGATTCCGACAGAGCCGTTGGCTTGATCCTTACGGCTAGAGACTCCTATGGGAGCAGGCTCGACGATTACGCACTGGTGCCGGTAGTGTGAGCGTACTCTAGGTGGTGAGAGCATTGGCTGGGATCTTCTTGTAGAGGCGTCGAGGCCTTAAGACATCATCTTGGGCTTGGATTGGTTATCTATAGTTCATGCTCAGATCGACTGTATTAGGCACAAGGTTCGATGTGTACACACCGACGGGAGCAGCTTCACCTTCACCGGCGAGAAGGGATCCTTCGCAGCTAATGATGTACTTCTGTAGAGGAGAGGACAGCCCATCACTCATCATTTGGCTAGCCACATCCTAGGAGCAGTTGACATGCAGATTCCTAGTTTTCCTGCAGTGGTGGATCAGTATGCAGACGTCTTTCCCGACGACATTCCAGGGCTTCCTCCTCGCAGAGAGGTAGACATTCATATTGATCTGTACCATGGGACAACCCCGATATCCACTCCAGCATATCAGATTGCCCCTGCTGAGCTTCGAGAGCTACGGGTACAGTTGGAGGACTTGTAGGGCAAGGGATTCATCCGACCCAGTGTTTCACCCTGGGCTTCCCTGATATTGTTTGCCAAGAAGGTGGACGGGAGCTTGCGACTGAGTGTCAACTATCATTTCCTGAACAAGGTTACAGTGAGGAACAAGTATCTGCTACTGAGGATTGATGACCTCTTCGATCAACTCAAGGGAGCACGATGGTTCTCGTAGATACACCTCAGGTCAGGCTATCATCAGCTCAGAGTTCGGGGTGAGGACGTGCAGAAGACGGCCTTCATATGTCAGTATGGCGACTATGAGTTCTTGGTTATGACATTCAGCATAACAAATTCTCCAGTAGTGTTCATGGGCCTCATGAATAGGATATTTCATCCATACCTCGATCGATTTGTCGTGGTCTTCATCGACGACATTTTCATTTACTCGACGACTGAGGAGGAGCACGCCTACCACTTATGGGTTGTACTAGACACAATCCGAGAGCACCAGCTTTATGGAAATATCTCGAAGTGTTAGTTCTGGATACGTGATGTCCACTTCATAGGACACGTCATCTGTAATGCGGGAGTTGCCGTGGATCCTATGAAGATCGAGGCAGTGCTAGCTTGGGAGCCACCCAGGAGCGTGGTGGAGGTGCGAAGTTTCTTGGGACTAGCTGGATAGTATCGGAGATTTGTGCCAGACTTTTCTAGAGTTGCGGAACCACTCTCAGCTTTGACGAAGAAGGGTAAACCCTTTGTGTGGTCAGACAGATGTCAGCATAGCTTCCAGGAGCTGAGACCTAGATTGACCAGTGCACCTATCTTGAGGTTGCCTGAGGATGGAGTAGGGTACGTAGTCTACTGCAATGCATCAAGGACTGGACTCAGATGTGTCCTGATGCAGGAGCGGGCGGTGATCGCCTATGGATCACGTCAGTTGAGGCCGCATGATCAGAACTACGCTACCCATGACCTAGAGTTAGCAGCAGTGGTCTTTGCTCTGAAGACATGGCGACACTTCCTAATGGGCGAAAGATTTACAGTCTTTTCTGACCACCAGAGTCTCAGGTACATCTTCTTGCAGAAGGACTTGAACCTGAGACAGTGGTGATGGCTCGAGTTCCTCCAGGACTATGACATTGAGATAGTCTATACTCCTGGGAAGGGGGACGTGGTAGCCGATGCTCTCAGTAGGAGGATGGGAATTCAGCTACTTGAGGAGGCGACAGAGTAGATAGCTGCTTTGCAGATATCCTTTGTGGATAGAGATGGATCGGCCTTCCTTCAGTCTCTCACAGTCTCTCATCCACTCCTACAACGAGTCATAGAGGCACAACATGGGGAACCTGACTTTGAGACACGGCGTGCACAGATATCCTTAGGACAGGAACCTGATGGATTCTCCTTTGGAGCAGAGCACGACATCCTTTTCAGAGGACGTACCATGGTACCAGTCTCTTTACGAGAGGAGGTGCTGAGAGAGTTTCACACTTCTATTTTGGTGGTACATCCTGGAGTGGCGAAGATGTACCATGACCTTAGACGACAGCACTAGTGTCCAGGCATGAAGAAGGTTGTGGTATAGTTTGTTTCTCGATGCCTCACCTGCCAATAGGTGAAGGCAGAGCACCAGGTACCAGCAGGCTTGGTACAGCCCTTGGAGGTGCTGAAGTGGAAGTGTGACGTGATATCTATGGACTTCGTGACTGGACTTCCACAAACTTCCAGAGGTCACGACTCCATCTGGGTTATTTTCGACCGACTCACCAAGTCGGCTCACTTCTTACCCATCAGAAAGAAGGGCTCAGTGGAGAGCTTGGGGTGCCTCTACGTTCAGGAGATTGTACATCTTCATGGTGTGCGATCATCTATCGTCTCTGATCGATATGGTCGCTTTACTTCCCAGCTTTAGAAAGGGTTGCAGGAGGCATTCGGGACGCGACTACATCTGAGCACCGCCTTTCACCCTCAGACGGATGGTAAGACGGAGAGGACCATTCAGACCCTTGAGGAAATGCTCCCCACATGTGTCCTCGACTTTGGTCGAAGCTAGGAGGACCACCTACCCTTGGTGGAGTTCGCGTACAACAACAGCTACCACTCCACCATCGAGATGGCACCATATGAGGCGTTGTACGGCAGACCTTGCAGATCTACTTTGTGCTGGACAGAACCTGGGGAGTCAGCACTTGTGGGACCAGAGATGGTCCGGGCCACGACAGAGAAGGTCCAGGTCATCCAGGAGTGAATGAGGATAGCTCAGAGCCGGCAGAAGTCTTACGCTGACAAGAGGCGGAGGCCACTAGAGTTCGAGGATGGCGACCACGTCTTCTTGCGTGTCTCACCTCGACGTGGGTTACAGAGATTTGGCTAAGGCAGCATGTTGTCTCCATGCTTCATCGGACCATTCCAGGTCCTCAGCAGGATTGGCGAGGTGGCTTATCGCCTGGCTCTACCACCTCAGTTGCACCGGGTGCACGACGTCTTCCACGTATCTCAGTTGAGGAGATACGTGCACGACCCGACATACATCATTGACCATGGGAAGATAGACGTGGATGATGGGGCGACTTTTGTGGAGGTCCCAGTGGAGATTGAGGATCGACAGGAGCGGGTCTTACGTGGATGATCGATTCCTCTTGTGCACATCAGATGGCAGCACGAGAACCTCCAGGAGAACACATGGGAGCGGGAGGCTCAGATGCATGCTCAGTACCCACTTTTGTTTCCCTAATTTATGATGTATCTTTACATAGACTTAAAGCCCTGAGGTGGAATTGATGTAAAGACCCGTAAATTTTAAGGAATTTTTTTTCTTAATTTTCTTTGGAATTTTACAAGATCGCAGTTTCTGACAGCACCTGATTCCGAGGCCCGGTGTGCCAGGAATCATTTTCCGAAGTTTGGATCGGGTACGTTCAGTGAACGAACGAGCGAGTTTTTCTAACTTTTGAACCGGTGCTCGGAATCAAATTCTGCGGGCACCACTAAAATCACAGCTTCGGTACTTGCTTAGAAACGCCTCTTCTGGAGTTGCGTTTGCTCGGGTGTGCTTTTTAATTTTTGGGATTTAAATTAAGAAATAAAATAAAGTGGTGCGACAACATTATTTTTATTTCACTTAGGCCACATAACATCCACTTAAAGCTGCTTAAGCTGAGTTGTTGCGGATAGGGTTCTATCCAAAAATATTCTACCCTCTAGGTCAGATATTTGTGATGTGGGGCCCGCATGAGCCCCACCGTTTCTTTTCCGCTAAGTAACATCCCCGCGAAAACCCATAATTATGAAATTCAACTGACGCGTTTTCTTATTTTCTTAACGCATCAATTTATTGGGCGGTTTTTTTTCGTTGATTTAATTCTATGAATTAATTTTATCGTTTCTTAACCCGTTTAAAATCAGTTGGCGTATTAATAAAATAAGACCAACACACGACATCTTGAGGATTGCTCGTTGAGAGGCTATTGACAGAAATCTTGTGCCTTCACCCCCCTTCACGAAGAACGCGAAGATCACGAAGAACACTGTCACCCTCGGAGATCGACGGCGCTTCTTCCGAGACGTTCTTCCCCGCAACGATCTCCGATCACCAACTGCTTGAGGTAGGATATTTCAGGTTTCTTCTATTAAATCTCTTTGTGGGTTATAACAACATCATGATTTAATTAATATAATTAAATCTACTTGTTCTTGAACCTCGGAGTTCGTCGACGCAACCCCCCCCCCCCCATCAGTGACGCCCTTCCGCGACGCGACGATCGTCTCCTTCCGTGACAATCAATTCCACGAAGAATGCTCGTGCGACGACTTGATGTGGTAGGGGTTTGTTTTTGAAATAATTTTATTTTTCCCATGATTGTTTCTTTAAAAACAAAGAACCCGGATCAAGTTCAATTTTAATTCTATTAAAATTGTGCCTTGCTTGTTATTCATGTGTTGAATATTTCTTCCCAATTGTTATCACCTAACGCGGAGGGTGCGGGCCAAACAAACACGGCCCTACTACCCTCCACAGTTCTTCATTGATGTGAGGATTTAGCGGGTGACGATGAAACGTGCCGCAGAGGCAATTTGATGATTATGTAGTGATGAACGGGACTCGGGAGGAGATTCGGCGTAGACGGGAAGGAAATCGGACCACCAAAGTAACTCTGGAAGCCAGTGGAAGCCACCGGCGGTGGCAGCGCTAGCAGACCCGTGGCCGCACTGGTCCGGCGCACACAGGACACGGCTTTTCCGCGACCGTTGGCAAGGGCGGCCCCCCGTGGGGGCCACGGTGTTGTCACACGGGGTCAGAGTGCCCCCCGCGTTGCTCGGCCGCTTGGCCGAGCAGAGCCGGGCCGGCCGGCCGGGCCGGGCCGCGCCCTGGCCGGGAGAGACCAGGTCCAGCCGGGTCGGGCGTGGTCGGGTCGACCCGGTTCTGGTTGACCCGGTTCGGGCCGACCCAGGGGGGGTCGGGCCGGGTCGGTCCGGGCCTAGACCCCCCGTTTCCGGACCTTTTCGGTCTTTTTCCCATAACATGAGATACGAGACTCCAAACGACTCGCCGTCAGTAGAAACACGATCCATGGATAGTGGTGGTCTTTTCGGTATATCGCACTCAATGTTTCGGAATACATTGGGTTCGGCCGGGTTGGTTCGTTCACGAAAACAACCGGGCCCTCGGAGCAGAAACGTTTATATCTTGAGCTCCGGACGTACAATTGACGTGATTTCAACTTTTGTGGATTCCTTTAAATGAGACAGATCTTTTGTCATACTCCGCCCAAGGTTCGGACGCAGGTGGAGTACAGTCGGGTTGGTTTTTCCTTAAAAACCAACCAGGCCCCTAGGACGAAAAATCCAATAACTCTCAGACCGGGCGTCTGATTGGCGCACCGTCTGCGACATTGAGTTCTTGTTGATGATATGGAACTTTTGGATACATCAACTTTGGACTTTGTGTCAGTTTATGTATCATCCTCTCGGCTTGTGGAGCGGACCCTCCCGACCGAGCTTGCTGTGTGCGGGAACCCTAGTGCTGGCTGCGACTGCTACTATGATAACGACGACTGTGTATAGATCCTCAGTGGACTGCGATGACTACTACACTCAGCGATCCTACGTGGATCAGTGCTACATATATTGTGTGGATTCGATCCTATGTGGGTCAGGCTCAGCGGTTCTGTGTGAGCCAGTGCCTACAGGTCCTGTGTGGGCCCGATCCTATGTGTGTCTTTGCGGGGGTTGCTTACCTATTGATCCCGTGTGGGTCCAATCCTATGTGGGTCATTGGGGGGTTAGTACCTATCGATCCTTTATGGGTCCGATGACTTAGATGGATCAGTGATCATCTCTATCATCCTTCTAAGAAGTATACCCGTGTGAGGTGGAAACTCTGTTTTACCTTCCTTTGTGGATTGTGTTGTGCTATCAGGTGTGCATTTACGTTTTACATTCCATTGTAGATTGTGTTGAGCTATCGTGTGTAGATTTTAAGTTTTGCTTTCCTGTGTGAACTGGGTAGTACTTACGCTCGGATGTTGGAGCCGAGCAAGAATTGATGACTTCGTTATATGTATGGGCATATACCTAATCTGTGTCGGATGTTACTTCGTGATTGTATCATTCCTTTGTGGATTATCCTTTGTGGATTCTGGGAGCCCTTCGGTGGTCTCGGGGTCCCTACTGAGTAGCTTATACTCACCCCTGCATGGGATATGCCCGCACTACGTTGTGCTGGTTGCAGACGACGGACAATGCTGATCGTGGTGGAGGCTTGCGGAGCAGGACGGTACCTAGAGGTGGACCGCTGGGTGGGACGAACTCGGAGCGGTCAGGTGGACCCAAGGAGCAGTGGAGGCTATCTGTACCCACCCTTCAGGTGGGATCTCCAGTGGACAGCTCGACGTTGCGGCTTTTCTTTTCAGTTGTTGTATTCCCCTTTCAATTGTACTTTACAGTGGGGTTTGTATTTCCAGCCCCGTTTACTTTCTGCACTTACTGTTGTACGAGTTTTTACTTAGTGTTTAATTCTTCCTCTTTCCTACTCTGTGGTTCTTGTTTACTTTACAAAGTCAATGCCCTCCCTTTTTACCGGGATTTACTCCTTGGGGCTAGTCGCCAGCCCCTGGCCTGTGGAAGGCGGGCTTGGGGTAGCCACGACACAGGCCCCGAGGACGGGTCGTGACACAAATGGACAGTTTTTCTAGAGGATGACAAATTAACCATCAACCTAGAGAGGAAAAACTATGAACCAATTAATGTTAATGTTACATATTTCCACTAATCCACTTTTGTATGTATCATGGATTGTTTACTCCTTGGTTAAAAATATTATCAGTCTCTAACATCTTGGGAGATACGTCAAATACACATGATTCTAATCTCACCTAGGTGAGGGAAAAAGTAGATAAAAAATATAAACCATTTGAATTCATTTACTTACATAATGAGACAAGGAATTACACACATGCCAATAATATAATTTAATAATATATTACATGAAACTAATCACATACATTGGTCTTAATCTATGATCAATATCAACTATTTATATAAAATGAATTATTCAATTAATGAAACATACATTGAATTATTAATTGTTATTATTCATGATAAAGGTTACTCAAATCTTTTAATTATATTTTTTAATTAATAATTTTATTATCTCATCTAAACTTCCTTGAGGTTCTCATCCATAACAATTTTACAGAAATTAAATAAATTTATTTACAATTATCTGTGTAATTTAATTTACCTTATAGGAAACATATATAATACTTATCCAAATCTACCGAAGAAGTACTATAAACATATAAATTTTACTATTGTGTCATATGAACTTCATAAATTATCACATACAATTACTATCTGTACTATAAATGTTATGGTTACAAGAATTACTTGATTTTCCTTTCATGTGTTATTCTTCAATTAATGTAGAGTAATTACTGTAATATGAGTCACACATCATTTATAGATATGGACATTAGACATTAATTATTAATATATATATATATATATATATATATTAAAACCCGTATCATATATTGTCCTATTAACATACTAAACACACAAAAGAACATTATGATATATTTTACAATTAATAATAAAATAATTTTAATTATACACAATATAGAATATGTAAAATGTGTGTACAACCCTACTATATATTGTCATTATTTATCAGCATCAATCTACATCATGTGCCTAGGGACTCGACCTGTAAAGAATAAAATAAAATAAATTGGATTTCTTTAAATTTAGATGGTCCACATGTAATGTGGTCTACGAGTTACATGGTCACTAGTCTAGTTGGTTATTATAGAATATACATGAAATTTCTATGACTTATGTACTACACTCTATATATGAGGTCTAGATAGCACATACTCCAACTGAATGTTCGTGAGCCTCCCCAATCAAATTTTTTAACATTTAATCGACCACATGTATTAAATTAACATTGTTCAAAATTATTCCAAATAAAATCCTGTTGAATTGAACATTTATAGATGACATGTAGTTATGGTTACACATAGTGTACAATTGGGTTATCTAGAATGATTCCTTGGCACATCCAAATGATATTATCGATTATATTTCATTCATTCAATTTATCAATTTGATTAACTAAATTTGAAATTAATGTGGACCATGTATGTATCACAATTCAGTTTAATGAATGACTAAACATTAATTGAATAATAAATGATAAATACATAGTTTAATCATTGATATTTTAATAATTATTAATAATTTGGTTTCCCTAATGACAACACTTGTAGGTTCTCTAATTAGTGGAAGCGTGTGACAGGTTCTGCCCATCTTCTCTTTTTTTCAATGATCAATGAAAAATATGATATTTACAAAATGAAAAATGTTGTGATCAATAGAATGGATTCATGGATAAATTTAGAAGGGATAGAACATCAGAACTGTGAGCAAGGTCATCACATATTATTTTTTAAATTAACTAAATAATAAGTATATTTTGTGAAAAAATTATTCATTAACGTATATGAAGAAAATACATAAATTGATTTATCATTTTTTATATAAATTAAAAGATTATTCCCTATAGCAGTGATCCTCATGTAATCCACATATATCTAAACATCCCAACAGGAATATCTTGGTGATAGCACAGTGGATCCAATCACTTGCGTTGTTCACTATTGATCGCCATGAGAATATGTTCCAATAAATTCTCCTTTCTACTTATAGACATGAGAGTGGGATGATTATGAATATCACCCTATATTCATTGGTGAGTTCTTGGTGAAGGGATCTCTTATGGGATTCAAGATGATTCTCTAGATTCATTGTGAACAAAAATATAAATTTCCACAGTTGGATAATAATAATTGGGATTAAATATGTAATCATTTTTTAAATTAAATATTTTCAAAATATCTTATTAATATTTATTTAATAACTTACAGAAAATAATGACAAAAAAATTATAATGATGTAATTTGATCAACATGGGAAGGAATTATGATTTAAATTAAATATTATTTAATTAAATAATATTCAATATATATTTAATCTCACCAAACCAAAAAACTACATCCTTTATTACACCAAAATATTTATCAATCCTTGAATAATGACTAAATTTTTAATAAATAATGAAAATTATTATTCACTAGTAAATAAATAAATTTTATATCATAATTAGTGGATAAATATTTAAACATTCTGCTGATATAATATGTTTTTGAATAACTAGTGGTGGAATATATATGACATTAATCAAACAAGAATAATTTATAAACCACGATCAAGATTAATATTCATTAAATTTGTTAAATAATAAATAATAATAAACTATTTAACTGATATATTTGATACACTTAGCATCTAACCCTCGTGGATTTTTCACAATGTTATTATTTGGAGAAGGATAATGTCCTAGGATAACATATATCAACATGCCAAGGAATCCTTAGAGAAATAATTTAATAGTGAAATTACATAATACCTTCTAAGGTCACATATCGTGTAATATAATCCATATATCATGATATCACAATTCAACCATGTTTCTGGAGTGTTCAGGAAGAAAGGGAAAAACGGAACTGGCCATATATTGGTAAATGAGAGGGCATATTGTTGGGAGAATGCCTGAGAAAACCTACCTCCAAAATTGGTGAATTTTTTGGGGGACGTTCAGATTCCAAATAGATTTCCAAAGTTCCCCATCCCGACCGACTGAGTGGATTCAAATAGCATTTCTGTAACCAGATCTCACCGTGTATTCGCCCGAGATTTCATTGATCCCGAATAGATGGTTAGGGCCTGCATCTGGTACCCATGGAATGCTAAGGATAATTATTTGATATCTGTCGTTGAACCAATCAAGGATCTTTTCCAAATCCTACCCCAATCCCTAGTCGGAATGAAGGCATCTTATAGTGGCGTCTTCGAGACCTGGTTGGGCGGGGGATGTAGCTCGTAGACCATCATTGTCAATGAGCCTGGGATCAGTCCAGATTTTGACAGATGATCCAATCCTAATCCACCAGCCCAATCCTTTATGCAGGAGCTTTTTAGCCCCCCAAATTCTTCCCCAGAGGAAGCTAGGGTAGGGAGCAAGAGAGGGGACATGAATGTCCGTGTGGGGAAAGTACTAAACTCGTAGAACTTGTGCACAAAGAGATAATGGGAGGTTAATAAGTCGCCATCCTTTCTTGTCCAGAATTGTGTCGTTGAAGCGAGGAAGGTCACGAAACCCCATCCCACCCTCTGATTTGGGTTTGTAGAGGTTCTCTAAGGCCCTCCAGGTAGGTCGATTCCAACCATCATTCTTCCCCCACTAGAAATTAGTAGTACGTGAGTGGATCTGGTCGATGATGGCCACTGGGATTTTAAAAAAGGGACATAATGTAGCTTGGGATAGATTGGATGATAGCTTTGATGAGGGTCTCATTGCCAGCTTTAGAAATCCTTTTTGGGGTCCAGCCATGAATTTTTTCCTCAATCATATCCACAATGGATGCAACAATTTATTTTTTGGTTCGTCCAATCAGTATGGGGCCTGAGATAATTCTGATTTTTAGCAACCATATGGATTCCAGCTGATGCACAAATTTCATCCCTCTTAGAAAGAGGTACCCCTGCACTGAATGAAATTTAAGATTTTCCATGATTGATTACTTGGCCAGACGCCCTCTCATACTGATGAATCCATTGACAGATCACCCAACATTCATTAATTGTTGCTCTGGAAAAAAGGAGGGAGACGTCAATGAAAAAGAGATGTGACAATTGAGGGCTATCTCGACAGACCTTTTCCCTATGAATATACATAGAAGATGCAGCCCTGGAAATAAGATTAGAAATATCATCAGCCACCAGGATGAAGAGAAAAGGGGAGAGGGGGTCTCTCTGGCGAATGTCTCAAGATGGGGAGAATTCTCTTTTAAGCTCCCAATTGACATTGATTTTTTAAGAGACGGTCAAGACAAAATGCATGACCATATCTATCCATTTAATAGAGAAACCCATTTTCTGCAAAAGGACTCTTAAGAAGCACCATTCCACTCTATCATAGGCCTTGGTCATATCCAATTTCTAGGCCATGGTTCCTCTTTTCGCAGTGGAGCATGATTTCATAGAATGAAACACATCCTGGGACACAATAACATTATCTGTGATCAGTCTCTTCACCACAAAGGTGCTCTAATTTTTACAGACAATATCAAGTAACCAAGGTCACAGACAATTGAAAAGAATCATAGAAAAGATTTTGTAAGGGACATTGCAGAGGCTGATAGGTCGAATGTCAGGGATTTCCAGAGGTTTCTTAATTTTGGGGATGATGACGAGGATAGTTTCATTGATGGTTGCAATGCTGGTATTACCAGCAGAGATATTTTTAATCATGTTGTAGAAGTGAGGACCGATTATGTTCCAGTATTTCCTGAAAAAAAAACATTGTGGAACCCCTCCAGTCCCAGAGCCTTGGTGGGATGAAGATGTCTTCGAGCCAGGCGAATCTCGTCATCTGTCACATCTTTGGTGAAGTTCCTATTAATCTCTTCAATAGTCACCATTCTAATTCATTCTTCCACCTCAACTGACATGAAAGGGGTTCTTACAAAGAAGATATTCTGGAAAAAGCCTGTCAAGGCATCGTGGATACCATTGGTGTCCGAAACATTGCCATTTTCGGGTTGTGAGATGAAAGTAATAGTGTTTTTCTGACACCTGGAAGATGCTTTCTGGTGAAAATATGGGGAGTTAGCATCCCCTTCTTTAATATGGTTGTCAAGTGAACGGATATCCCATAAACATTCCGTGATATGCAGAGCCGTGTCCAGCTCTCTTTGAGTGGCTCTAATCATAGAGAATTGTAATTGGCTGTGTGTTATTTAAGGAGGTTGTTTATTTATCTTTTCAAGGACTCCACAATGCCAGTTGGGGTGTCAGAATTTCATATTGTTCCAAGACCTCAGATCGGATTCGACCTAATGGAGGTTGAGGAAAACATCCCCGTGAGTACTCTTCCATCATGACTGACCACCTCTTCACATTCCTGATCTTTTGACCAGAATCTCTCAAATCTGAAGGGTCTTCTAGACTGTCTATTTCATTCTCCTTGAGTACAATTAATGATATTTGGATAGTGGTCCGAGCAGTTGAGGGCCATGTGGTCAAAATGATACATGCTGAACATATTAATCTTGTCGGTAAAGCCCAGAAATCTTTCAAGATGCCCAGTGATACGGGTGCCTTCTGAATTTCCGCAGAACCATGTAAACGGAATACCAGAGTACCCCAGATCGACCAAGTCCACTCTAGAGTCTGCTTCTCTGACGTATGAAATCGAAGCTGAAGGGAAGATGGTTTCTCCCCTCTTTTACTTAATGGAACATAATCTCGTTGAAGTCTCCTCTGAACAAAATAGGGCTCGGTATATTGTGTCGCAACTTACAAAGAAGATCTCATGACTTCACCTTATCAACATGAGATGGCCAGCCATAGAAACCCACAAAAGTCCAGGGTGGGTGCAAGTCTGTTTGAATAGTCGCTGCCACATGATGCGAGGAGAAGGAAAAAATTTTGACATCGATATTTTCCTTCCAAAGGAGACAGGGTCCCATGGAATGGCCTTGTCTAGGCACCGAAAAGAAGCCTTGGAAGCCGCACTTCAGAGAAATACCATTGGTGTTATTATTTTCAAGTATGGTTTCGGACATGAAAACCATATCTGGGCGACTTTGAGCATAATTGCACTGAAGTATGCGAGCTATCTGATGGATTACAATCCCTAGACAGTTCCAACATAAGACAATCATTGTTGTAGGCGGGGCTGGGTCTCACACGCCGCCACCTTTGGTTCCTCCAAAAATGATTCTTCATAAGACTTTTTCCCTCTTTTGGTATGGTTTCATCCTGATGGACATGTTTAATTTTGTCTCTTCCTAACCTTGAGTTTTTGGCCTTCTACGTACCCACCACTCTCTCCTCGATGAACCCATTTCCTCGTGAGGCGGGTCGGTAGCCCTAGTATTGGAGATCCCAAAATTCCAAGGACCTCCATTGTTAGAATGCCTTCTGCGGTGATTGTGTGTCAGGATATGGATCTGGTGGTTCGATGTGCATCATTATTAGATTTAATCAATGTGATAGTGATTCTTGATGCATCTTCACCTCTTTTCCTGATATTGGAGTAATGTCCTTCAGGGGTTTAGGGTGAGCTCTAGCTTTTCTCTGAGTACCAGCTTCACTCTGAGTGGGAGGGCCAGCCTTTGGGAAATCTGTTGGTCCATGTATTAATGATTTTTTGGGTGTGGGTTTTGTCGGATTGGAATGTGCCAACGTGAGCCAGTCCTGATCCTTTTGTTTTTCCATCTTAGGTATGAAAGCATATTTATTCGTTTTGGCACGGAGCCAAGGGCCGAAATGGTGGGTAATGTTACTTGAACCACTATTGTGTTTAGTGGTGCCCGTTCTATCCATATGGCCTAGGAAACCACATTAAAAGTAAAAGATTGGGAGTTTTTTGAACTCGAAGGATATCCATGTGTTGGTGTCGTCAATATTTAGGAACATTCCCCTCATCAGTGGCTCTGAAACATCAATTTCAGCCTTGATCCAGACCTCTGGGCCCCATTGTATTGGGACTGAACTGTCCCAGTCCAAAAAGTGACCTAAAATTCCCACAATTTCTCTCATAGTATATGATGTTCTTTCATAAAATGGGATTCCATTAATTCGTATCTATAAGGGGGAACAAGTTATATTCACTTACTGGAAATCGTCCCCCGGCCCCTTGAATTCTTCCATGAGGATGAGTTGATTTTCGAATGACCACAGTCTGACGCACAAGATTTTGTCTCTATCATTCTCATTAAATAACTCAAAAACAAAGAGATTGGTTCCCGCATCCCGAATAGCCACTCTTGCATCATGTTTCCAGATGTGTTGTAGAGTGTTTCTTGAAGGCCCCCTGATTTACTGAAATGGTTTTCACAAACTGCCCCACCACGAGAAGAGACAATCACTTTTCCAATATTGCATCATCATTTATTCGAGACTCAATCGTCGCGTTTTCTTTGTCCGTTAGGGATAACCACTTTCATTGATTCACCAAATCTACATCCATAGTGCATAAAGGACATCGCAATCCATCATGACCGTCACAGTCAAACGTGCCCCTTAAGTGGTCGTGCCCAAGATCCCACACAGCGACGCACACCAGGATTCACGTACCACCACCCCTGCAGGAAAACATGGCTTCACAACACCACAAAAGCATTGCGGAAACACAATGTCACGCATGTCCGCCCCAAGCCACTACGCAACTGAGCTTCACAAAAATTAGGAGAAGCCTCCCCCCAAATGTCACCTTCTTCAACACAACGCACACCCCACCATCGCATAACCACACTCTATTGATGAATCTACGCAAGAGCCGCTTCGCGATCATGCAACGCGTTGAGACCGCGTGGAAGGTGCTTCGCGGGTCAAGCCACTCCACATCAGCTGTTTCGCGATCCCTCAGCGTTGTGATACTCTCCAGAAGGAGCTTCTCGCATCAACCACGTTGCGGCATAAACATCATGAAATAGGGAGAATTAACATCGCGGAAGGAGCTTTGCGATTCAACCACGTCGTGGTGGAAGCATCGCGAAACAGGGAAAACTGGCTTCCTCCAGCAGACCACCACTGGATTTCTCGGAAGCAAGGGATACCCATATAGGAAAAGGGATTCTCATACTCAATTGTGCTTCAAGCCACTGAGGCCTCAGATTATAAGGGAATCTGACGAGCTAAAGAAGAAGAACAAAACCGTGAAAGCAGGACTGGAACCGCGTTCCTTCACCCAGATCTAATACTGATGGGGGCTGGTGATGTCAGATGGACGTTGAAGACCCCGAAGAAGCTAGGAACAATGCCTGTCATCGAGGTCGAGTGAAAAGAAGATGAAACACGATTCAACTGAAGCACAACAGACCGTATTCGGGATCTGGGGAAGGAGAAAAGGAGGCAGAGAACGTAGATTCTTCAACACAGTGGATCGGGGAGAAACACAGGAAGGAGGAAGACAAACCCCAGGCACCAGATCTGCGGAAGGGAGAAAGTAGAGACCTAAAGCGGGGGTTGAAGGGAGACAGTGTCGCCAGAAATTCTGGATTGATCGGGCCACTTAATGGTTTGAGGGTTAGAAAGGCCACAACAGACATTCTCTACCAGGTTCCCCCTCTCATCCCGCCCACTGGAATCCCCCAAAGGAAGGGATCCTCATGATTAATGTTGATGCATATCTTTTGAAGGATGGGCTTTTTTACCTCGGCCTCCTTGCCTGAAATCATATGGGGCAGATCCTTGCTGCTAAATATGATCCACATCAGGCATTTTGGGAACCGACAGTTGCTGAGGCCATGGCCATCCTTGCTAGTTTGATGCTTTCTTTGGAATGTGGATGGGGTGATATCATAATTGATTATGACTTTCTCACTGTGACTGATATAATTAATCACAACGACAGTGGCCTCCAGTCTATTGGCATTATCATCCGGAAAATTCTCTCACTTTGCTAATGCTTTTCATTTTGTACTTTCTCCTTCACCAAATGAAAATTAAACAACACGGCCCATCAGTTTGCAGCCTCAGGACCTTTCGATTCTAACCAGTTCTAGTTGGAAAATTTCCATTCATGGATTAGCACATGTACTTCTGCTGATCTATGTCATTAATGTTATATGCCTTTTTCAAAACAAAAATTCAACCAGGTTTGACACTGTTTCCATCAACCAATGTTCTTGATGTCTCTTTTTTGACATTATGGAAATCTAACATACCTATAGAACACCAACTCAGTGGATTTATTTGGAATATATCTTTTACATCAACTAAAAAGAGATATATACATTTTTTTAAGAACATATGCGATAAATCCATTCAAACAACAATCATTAATGCAATATTACTCTTAAAGAAACATACATATCATACATCACTGTGAAAAATGGTCATCATGGTTTTTATAAATATGTCAATTTATGCAACATATAATACTCATTAATAATAATTTTAATGGATAATGAACGATAAATGTGTAGGATGTTATGAAAATCCAATTAGTCATATAAATGATTATATCCTACTAGTGGGTCTCATTCTCATAATATCATACACATTATATCACCAAGGGTGTAGACCAAGAGAAATTGCCTCATAATCTTATGTTTCAACACCCATTATAGCCTATATCATTTATGTTCCTCAGATGATTTCTTCTAACAATATAACCGATAATTAAGAATAGTAATGTAGACCATATATTTTTCATCATATGACTAACATTTATAACATTTTATTATGATAGCTACTCTTAATACATTATCACTTACTATGTTGCACTGAAGAAAAATCATCATGTGATATGAAATTTAATTATATTCCAAACTATGAATGCATATTATCATAAATTACACATAAGTTGTTTTTGGGTCACCAACACCAATAATATATTCTCTTTCTCTAATTATCCTCTCAATATGGTTGAATTATTGTTTTATCAACCTATATGCTTGATAATTCATTCCGTGAATATCTAAAATAAACACATTGATACAAAAAAACCAAGGAATTTTTGATATAGTTATATTTAAATCAATGGGATGAGGAATAAAATGACATAATGATGAAAATGGAAAATCAGTCCTCAAAATTTCCAATATTTAACATCCAACTGTAACACAACAAACCTACACTACATTCCCCCAATGTATTTAATCATGTTTTCTATGAGAAAATATATGTGTTTGATTCATTACATGATTACATGATAATATTAATGTATATATACCATTAGAAATGCAAAAATATGGGAATGTCCACCGACACCAAAGCATGAATAATTCATACTAGTTGTTAAGTACTCAAAATCAATGGTAATTAAGATTACTAAGTGTGAACATCATGAGAATAATTCTCATTATCATATGAGTACCCTATTATTATATAATATATACTGTGTTTCCCATCATATTATTTTATCTAACCATAGATCGATATTATTATTATTCTCATAGCACTTCATGGTTATCATCAAAGAAGGGAACTACAATAACCTTATGTACGTGATAAATACTTTTGGGAATTATTAAATTCATTTCTAATAGAATAATGAAAAAATTTAATAATGTGTATATATAATATTTAATATATATAATAAAATAATAATAAATGTAAAATAAGTTGGTTCAAGGACAACAACTTCAACGAACTCCTGGTTACGTTAGATCCAAATACCTACAAAATTTAGTTATTTATAACTCATAGGATAATCATGTTTCTACTCTGTAATTTTTTTATTGATGGATTTTATACATTTTATTATATGAAAATACTACTCACAAAAAGCCCGCCTTTGAGAAAAAATCATTAAGTGATATTTCTTCTAATGTATGTTATTCAATTGTTGATGTGTCCTTATGTAAATTGTTGGAGAAACCATGATATTATAATTGTAATATAATTGGATATGATATTTACTACTAGGTTCCACCTCAAGTACTTGATGGATGTGAGGTATACATTAGACTTTACTAGTATCCTTAGTAGAGGAATTATACTCGAACTGCACTATAGTATCGATGAGCATATCATGATGTGTGTTCTTAATGATCATATAACCTTCATTAATAGTGAAGATATATCATGTTTGTTACTTACAGTCATCATGATATAATTTGAAACAAGAATATTCATATCTTCTTGTTACTAATTGTTCAAACCATATATAGACCATAAATATATCCTCATTATTCCTAAGACACATATGATTTTCTTTAGTTAAGTCTACCAGAATTCCCCAATATCTTCTTGATATCTTCATAATGTACGCAATATATTTGAATATATATCCTTGTATATATAATATCAAACATAAAAACACCCAATTTCATATGTGTATGGAATCAATGAAATAATTTTAATTCTTCATTTTATAGGAATAACTTTCCAAGCAATATTATTTCCATATGAAATAGGTAACAACAAAGTAATGGATTATTCTAAAATCAATCACTACAATATAATGAAAATATATGTACCTTGACTTAGGCCATGCTGTTTCATGGATCCATCACAATATATATTTATCTAAAAAATATATGATGCCTTCCATAAGTCAATTTTGGGGAAGAATATATGTTGCATCTCATATATCCATTATGATATTAACGCTTTCCTAATTTGTGTAATTTCAAGATACATGTAAAAAATCATATTAATTAGAAATTATCCTCTATATATACTCTAAATGTAACTAAATATTTCTTAATGAGTGTAATATAACATCTATAAACTATGTAGGGATGTTTTGAATAGAAATTGGTACGTTATAGTTGAGTTTGAAGATTAAAATTGTAGTAATGATGTGATAAAAGAGGTTCCATTTTTTAATTATTGGGAGGGGAACAGTATAATTACAAAAATTATATAAATAAAATGAATTCATTTTTAATAACGATACCACCAAATGACTATGGATTCAATTAAGTTACATGACATAATTTTACTTTTTCACATATGTGTTTCCAATGCGACTATTAATGGTCAATTTATGAGATTATCAACCATATCATAATCAGTTTCCAATGATTTTTAGTATTTTTAATAATTTAATAAAATATTAATCCTATTAAATATAATTAGTTTCAATTTATATAATAATCAACACTTAGAATCTAATAAAATATCTGTGATTATTATCCAACCACATAAAGATAAATTCATATTGTGTGGGATATTTATTTTTTAAATTAGTTATTTATATTCATTCCCATCAATTTAAGAGCTAATTTATAATGGGAATATATTATTTCAATAATATTTTTCATCTCATCAATCCATGTTATTGAATGAAATTAAATATGTAAATGAAATCAAATAATGTAAAAAAATATTTTTTAAAAATATTAGTGTCCAACATACTACCCCCCAATAAATCTAATTTAACCCTATAAAGAATTCACATTTTTTAAAGGGTTAACAATAGACAATTATTTTATATAAACCACCAAAAAAATGAATAATAAATCATCTATTAAAAAGGGATAGTAGGAAATGTAATTGAAAAATAATTTAACACGTAACTAGTTTTAGACATTGGTAAATCATTGGTGTAAAATAAAAAAGATGTATTGTGAACGGAAAACTAATCCCAAAGAAAAAATAAATAGTGATAGGAAACATAGTCAATATATAAAAAATAACCACAAAATAAAGGACCAAATAGGTATAAAAATGGACATTAATATCATAAAAAAATAATTATAATATGATAATATTTTAGTTTAGAATCATTTGAGAAGATATAATTATTTGATTTCATTTCATAATAATTCTGTCACACTTATTTTCCCCCTTCTCAAATTAAAATTCTTCTATTACATTAATAAGTGAATATGAAATTGTAATTCTTGACGAAATAGTGGATTATAATTTTCAAAATAAGATAATGTTTAATTTATTCTATCTATAATAATAATCACTGGTTATGTAATATAAATATATATTCATATGCTGATTTAATAAATTAATCATTAGAATAATATCCAAAGTTCAATTCATACAGTTTCAAAAATGTTTTCAATTATGATCCTTCTAATTGATTAATATCAAATGCATTCAATGTAAGATCAATCAATTTTCATAATAAATATATTATTGATACCATAGGTAAATTGATGTTTATCTTACTATTCATACACATTTCATGTGGATATCATTATCATTTATTCTCATGAAACATGTTAATAACATAAATTTAACTACAACTATAGTTTTAAGATGCATCCTATGAAAAAATAACACTTTAATCATTCCATTAATTTGTAATACCTATAATAAAAATATATTAAGCACATTATTGTTCTTTTAAGAATTAGTTCCATCGACATAATTTATATCCCATTAATTTTATAATAATAATACATCTATTTATTGTATTCTTATCATAACATCATGTTCATAATAAGTGTTATTGTTCCCTTAAACATATGTTCTCAAAAAATAACACCTTACCACCATAATCACCATTCCTTTTTACCTGTACCAGTATAAATATTATTTTAAATCTACTAGGAAAAAATATATTGGAATAATACATATAGGATTAATTAATCCATAATATGATAAATGTAATTCTACAAAATTATTCATGAATTCCATTACATTAACACAATCATTCCACTTCCTTCTTAAAAAATCAACTTGTCTTCATTATATTATTCCTTGACACTTATTTCTTCTCATATTTCATTTGTAGTATTTATATTATTAATAATATAACCATTACTCATACAATCTATTAAATTATGATCATGATATTTCCCAGTCAAAATATATTTCCATAATTCACATAGATTTATAAAATTTAGCATTACAAGAATCATTAAGAATAGCATTAATCTCATCCATTTTCATAATTAATCATTTAAATATTCCTTCTAAATCATAGTATTTGTGTCATTATTTTCCAAAACCAAAAAATATTCATGTTCCATTGTAAAATTATTATTGAAATTTCTTCCCGCATGATTTAAATAAGATAAATTTGGATTTTATTCCATTATGGTCACATTGAAATTCAATCTTTCAAAAATTATATGGCTTATGAATGTCACAAGAAGATAATTGTATTGATCATATTTTGATATTTCTAATTAGGTATAAGAGAAAGGTCTCCCCTTTAATTACATGTTTCATTCTATTTCTCCCATGTAAGATCACTTCATTTTCTGTCATGATCACCATCAACATGAACCATCCAGGTTCTAGATGTTTCCTAAAACCCAAAAAAACATACTGTGTAAAATTAATTATTGTTTTATACCATGTAATGATGAGATATAATTTATAAATTATGAAATAATCTTTTTAATAAAAGGTTCATTAGTTTTTTCATAGGCCATTCACTATAATTATCATAACATTAGGATTTTATCATATACATAGTCTTATCCCTAGGGTTTTGATAAATGTTTTTTAAGCAATATATCAAAATATTGTATAAAACCTTAATTGATACAAATATAATAGAACATAATTTTCCAAAAAATATATATCATATTTTTAGATGAATGACTATATAATCTATTCCCAAATCGAAAAGGCGTAGTGTTTTAAAGGATTCTATATAAAATCTTCTTATTTTTTGAAAGATAATCAAAATTTCCCATAGAAGTGTTCACACTTTTTTATCCTCATTGGAATAACAAATAAAAATAATAATTCATGCAATCTGTAAAGGAAACATAATAGAATAGATAGATCAAATGATAGATATGGGAAAATAAGGTAGATATCAAACAAAACTTGATATAATGGGAAAAAAGAACATAATATTTTAAAATAATACTATGTGAAAAAAAATCATAATTATAAATCAATAAATAAATCTTGGAAGTTCATTGGATATGAATCATTAATTAATGTAATTACTTAAACCAGGATTGAATAAAATATGACATAGAATTATGGCATAGAAAAAATAAAAGAATTTAATTTCTATATTATTGAAGACTTATTTCCAATATTATCATAGTTGAAAAAGTACATCACTGAACCGAGTTCACTCCCCATTCCATCAAATTATTTATGAACTTGGATAACTCTTGTATGATACCTATATTAAGAAAATGGGTACACTCATATTATAGCCTTGTATTAATGAATTAGGTACACTCCCTTTATAACCTAATATTATAGAATAGAGTTCACTCCTCATTCCCCAATAGTCTGTCTATTTGAGATATAAATGATTTCCCAATTCATTACTGTAGGATATAAGTCTCTAATATCACATTATTTAAATAATAAATATGTCTTTTATAAAACCATGAATCATTATTCATACGATAACCCATTAAAAAATGGTATTTGTTAATATTTCATCATTTCATAACCCATAGAAAAGCAATTAGTTTCATAGACACCATTCCATCATAATAATATGCAATGAAAAGGAATAATAAAGATTATATAATTGGATCATATCCATAGTAAATAATAAGAAACATTAAATTATATTATCTTAGATAATAAAATAATTTTTATTGATCAACAAAAATTAATCTTGGGGATGATTTCCTTTCCATCATGGAAAAAAAATTAATCCATTAAATTACAAAGAAACAATTTTATATAATATGCACCTTGTAAGAATTTAAAGGATGTTTCACAACACTAATGAATCATGATGGTGGGGAATTCAACTTATATATATATTTTTTAAAATAACATAAATTGTTTTTCAATAAAATTCACAAAGTATATTTTTTAGAAAAATATTAAAACATTTCCTTCAAAATATTTGGAAAATGTTCGAACACGTGTAAAAATGATATTAAAAAATATTAAAAAAAATTATACCATTTTTACAATACATGGACATGTAATAGACTTAATCCCCATTAGACACATAAACACAAAAAATCCGGAATAAGGATTAGGTTTTGAAATAAACACTTATGTAAATTATTTCCTTTATTTGTTCATGTACAAAAAAATATTCATTGAAAAATGTACTTTACATCTCCTCCAAAGGGCTCTAATGATGGCCTTTTTATAATATTAGTTCATATAGAATGTTTATATGGTTCTTAAGAAGGAAAATATGTATGATTTGGGGGATCTAGATGGCCCTAAGAGGTATAAATAATTGAGGGAGGTGGTTCCCCTTATAATTTATTTTAGGGAAAAATTTAGAATTTCAGAAATTTTTAAATTAAAATGAATTTATTTTCGTTCTAAATACCAAAAAATAAAAATGAATTCAAATCAATGATAATATATGTTTTTAATTTTTACATATATGTTATCAATAGGAGATGAATTGTTCAATTTATGTCGATGATATCATAATCTTTTTTTAATATATTTATATGACATTTTAATAATATAAAAATATATAAATCAGGTAAAACATTCTTATTTTCAAATTTGAAACCACTCAATAAAATTAAATTAAAAAATATTTTGTGACTTTTATTTAATAAGATAATAATAAATTAATGTCAGAATTGATATTTATATCATAAATTAGTTATTCTTTTTTATTTGTGTGCATTTAATTGTATGTTAAAAATGGACATATAATATTTTAATAATTTTTTTGGTTAATATATACTTTTTATTTTGTAAAATGAAATATATAAATGAAATTATAACATTCCAACTTGGGTTCCACAAAATGGTACCTCATGTTGGTCGATTACATTACCTTAGGTGCACCTCACCATATATAAGAGGTTGTTGACCAGTACTAAGGGTATAATATCAATCATGGGGAGACTATATATTCTTTATCAAAGTATCTCATTAGTGGAAATAAACATGAATAAATATATTATATAACCAACAACTATCCCAACCAATATCACATGTTGACAAAAACATGAAATACACTATCGAACACTAAACATTAGATATTTCATCCCAATATATCGAATGTTTCAATCTGAAAAATCCAAAATAAATAATGACATTGAAAATTACCAATATAGCACCATCAACATATATGGATCCTTAATGCATGATTCATCCCATATCATCCATCTAAAATAAGGCCTTTTCTGTAATCATGTCCCGCAAACATGAATCCAATTCATGTATCAATCGGTCATCTTGAGTAACGTGTGAGTACAATTTAGTGGGCTTCCCCAAAGGTGTCTAAAACAATATCAAGTAAATAATAGGATATGATATTTTATAAAGAATATATAAAATACATGCCGTAAATAGTTTACATTTATTCAATTATTTATTATTTAAATTCATAAACCCTATGTTCTACAGGTCAATTGAAATGTCATTTCACATATGAATTCCACCGTTACCATTAATCATTTTAATTCACATATAGATTCCTTTATTACCATTATTCATTTCAAATAACTCAAAAATTCCATTTTTACCGTTACTCATTTCCATCAACACATGAATTTTATTGTTTACTTTATTCATTTCATGACATATATGAATACCATTGTAAGCATTCACTATTTTAAATCACCCAATAATTCCATTATGACCATTCATGATTTCAAGTCACATATTAATTATATTTTTAACATTCATCATTTCAATATCATACAGGAATGTCATTGTTTCCCTTTATCAATTCAATTGAAATATCTATTTCCAAAACACAATTCATTTTTTCAAGCCACAAATACAATAATTCAAAATTACTTTATTCACTTATTAGTTAAAAAATTCAGAAATATCATTTTCACAATGTCCAATTTATTAATTCAATAATTTATTAATGAAATTTAACAAATTAATAATTTAATGATTATTTTCTCACATCATTCCCCTTAATCAATTCACTAATTAATTATAATTTTCAATACAATTAATAAATTGATTAATTAATTAATCCCATCAATCCTATAAAAATTTAATAATTACCTATCTGAATTCAAAATCTCATATACAATATAATTAATTATTCAATTGAATATACCAATACCCATATATTAATTCAATAATTAATTATTTAATTCAAAATCCCAATATCCCTTAATCAATTAATAATTAATTATTCAATTTAAAACCCCAATATCCAATAATAAATTCAATAATTATCTATTCAATTAAGAATCCAAATATCACATAATGAATTCTTCAATTAATTGTCAAGCCATCATACCAATATTTAATAATTAATTAAATAGTTAATTATTCAATTCAAAATCCTAATTTTACATAATTAATAAAATGAAAATTATTTAATTCAAAATCTCAATATTATGAATTTAAAATTCCTATAATTTTTTAATTCCCATAATATATTATTTTAATCTATGAAACTCAAAATTTATTAATTTAATATAGATTATAAAATAAAAACATGTAATTAAAATCAATACTTTTGTATTTGAATTAATAACCACCTACCAAAGGAATGTTGAAAAATACACACCCATGGATAAACCCAATGTGAACAAAATTTCACTAAACACGTCTAATAATTATATCTTGACTCAATTACATGATATAAGAATTAAAAGGAATAGATCAAACAAAATTTAGATTTGCATGCATAAAAAATAGAGGGAAACATTTATTCCTGGATGGGAGATGAATGGGAAAAAGACAGATAATCGACCAGGATAAAATCCTCTAGTCGGGATGGGTAATCATCAAAAATATTTCCTTCGATTAACCATGTACGAAAGTAGAGAGGGCATGGAATGCATCATGGGACAATAAAAAATGAGATAAATAGTGCTAGTCTAAGTTGGGGTTGATTTTGGTTTTATATGGGTGTTTGGGAATATTTAATGTGAAATTTTGAATTAATTAAAACAACACAAAATATTTACATTAAATAGGGTTATAGTTTTCCTAACCATAGGCCTTATCTATGTTCCTATTCTAAGGGTAAAATTTTATCATTTTAGAGGACATGGTTTAATAAACCATGTGCAAGACATGTGAACCCACTATGTCTGTGTTCAAAAGGATTTCTATGTTGGGGTGTACGATTCAAGAAAATGTTACTCCAATAGTGATGTTTCCCACTTCCTCCTAAAATATTTAATTTTTCCCCAAAACACACTCCATGTTAAAACAATAATTATATTTACTCAATATGTGAAAAAAATAACTGTAATGGTACTTATGAAATATCCATAAATGATTGGCGTTCTACAATATTCCTATATTAGAATAGGTCATCCATGATATATAAAACCATGAATATCTATGATTTTGAGTCTAAAATATTTTTCCACTGAGCCCTCATATCAGTTTCTCCCTCCTAGGGTCCCTATTGATCATGGATATATTGCCAAAATATGTGATTTGTCATCATTTTCCTTCTCCAGAACACTTTCTCACTATGATCCAACACATGTATCATATGCTCCTCCAAGGATTCATATATATCAAAATCATCATCATCCACATTTATTAAATGAGAAAGTTCCTGGTGATCCCTCTTAATTTGTGATAAATTTAAAATATCACACATGGATTTATACATCAATAGAATATATAATCAGTATGCCACCAGACTGATTCTCTCCTCAAACTCAAGTGGCCCAAAATACATGGGTTCTAGCTTACACAACTTCTTTATCCTCTAATTTCCCTACCTTGGTGACACCCAAAGTAATAAATGATTGACCTCTTTTAAATATATGATAGATTATCATGTATTAAGATATGAATTATCTCTACTATGACTTGTATCCATATAATTATGAATCAATTGAACTTGGTTCAATGTCTCCAGTAGGTGAGTCCAGCCCAAAATTTTGGACACTCTTAAACCCATCCAGAAAAGAGGTGATCTATATGCCCAATCATAAATAGCCTTTTAAGGATCAATAAATATAGTTAATTGAAAAACATTATTATAGAATGAATATACATTATATAGGTTTTTATACCAAGATCCATCAATGTCAGTGAAACATTCCTATAGAATATCCTTAAGAACCTGAATGGTATGCTCTGAATACCCATCAATGTATGGGTAGAATATCATAAACGGTAAAATCTACAAACTATGTAGGGTTTTTAATCCAAGCGAGAAGGGTGATGTAAAAAAGGAATCACCTTCTGAAATAATATTCTATGGCACCCCATATAGATATACATTTTCTTTGACCGTACAAATCACTGAGGTTCTATAGTGAGAAAGTCTCCCCAATCAGAACTAAATGAGATTCATTGATCAATCCTTCCCTGATCACTGAAATAGCACCATTATAACAAGGAATCCTTAGTAGACCCACTGAAGAGTCAATGTTAACATTTCTTTCTTCTATTATTAAATAGAAAATGGATGCATTGACCCTCTAGGCCATTTTAGCATGGCCTCCACTTACTAACATGTGTATCACCATTTCACGAACCCCGCTATCCCATTATTCATTCCTAGCCACCAAAATCACACATCAGCTCATTCTATATTCTCAATTTCACCATACCCTGATTCATAACATAGAGGATCTCATTATCATCTATACTCCAATTAGAAGTTGAATCTCTATAAATATAGATTTACCTCATATTTTGGCACTAATGATCATCATAATTCCAATATCGAATCTAAATAAAAAACAATAATCCAATAAAATTTCCACGTGATTCATATATTAATAACTCTCTTGAACCACCACATGTATCTTATCTATTAAGAATATAATTTTCCACTATGAATTATACTCTAATATAGTTTGATATTGAGTTTTCCTGATTAAATCATCAGAAAATTGTTTATCTTTTTTGCAGTATATGATAGTTTAAAATCAAACAATATTATATACTCTACCCACATTCATTGCAGTTGATTAAATTATCTATGTTAAAGTATGTACTTTAAACTCTAGTTATTGTGAAATAGCATAAAATTTTCTCATAATAGATATTTTTTCAAACATATTAAATCATAATAAACTACTCCCAACACAGGTAGTGTGTATGGTAATTATTTTCATTTTTCCTCAAATTTTGAGACCCATGTGACACAACATGATCAACATAGATCTAATATGATCCCTGATCAATCCTATAATAATGAAAAAATCATATAAATCCCAGCTGGCATGGATTGGATCAAGATTAGTGCCCATGTCTTTCACATCTTAAGATCATGCAATAAATTATCAAATTATTCCGACCAACAAAACATTTTCCCTATTTTTTCAATCCCTATAGTGTCACTACATATTTTGGAAAATTTTTGGATGAATATTCCAAAATAACTTGATAACACTAGAAAGATAAATATATAGAAAATATTCATGGGTTGATACTTATAAACAACTAACATAACCATATCTACTTCCATATACAAGCATTTTTATAAGTTAATATGACCCATGATGTGTACCTGATTATTCAAAAAATTACACATAGATAGCTTTGTATATAGACGCTGCACATATAGTATTCTTATAATGATGTTAAGATAATGGGAATTATTTTCATGAATCTTGGAGTACACCAATATTTCTTTTCCAAACCCATCCAAAACAAATCGAGGTACAGATGAGATATTATGTTAATCAAATCCATAATTATAAAAGGACCATTCATCAACCCAAATGAAATGATGATGAACTCATAATGGCTATACATTATTATTAATGTACTCCTTGGTATATCTTTAGTATGAATATCCTGATCTCAAGTCAATCATATAGAAAAAACACCTTTAACCTAGTCAAATATATTGTTGATGCATGGTAAAGGAATACAATTTCTCAAAATCATTTGTTTCCACTTCTGGTAATCAACAAATACATGTAGAGTCCCGTCATTTTTCATTGAAAATAGGTTCGGTGAACAAAATCGTGGCATACACAGATAGAAAACCACATTATCCTCCAACTCCTCAAGACGATTATTTAGATCATGAAGCTCTATCAGTTTCATTATGTATGGATGAATAGAAACTAGATCATTCCCCATAGTTAGATCAATTACAAATTTGACATCTTTCTTAGGTGGAATCCACTAGATTAAATAAAGAAACACATCCACAAATCATTCCACTATATGTGAAAATATATATTGTTTTACACATCCATTAGCAAGCGACAAACCTAATACATTTGTTGTAAAATCCCCCAGTTGCTGGTGAACGGGACATACATGTCCTTGTTCGATATCCCACTCTCAATGGAGAATATAATTGTTACCCTCTAGATATATATAGGTTATTATGCTATTTTAATAGACTACATGGGATCATTGTGATACTATTAGCCCATACACAAAATAAATTTTATGAGTTATATGTCATAAATAAAGAGATCCCATAGAAAATCAAACTCCCAATCTCAATAGAACATCCATTGCCAAATAAGATGTATCTAGACATAATACTCAATGGTGTATATCATAATCACCCACTCATTAACTACAATGACAGGCTCAATCCATTCACAAGGATTTTAGAAATAATGGAATGGGAAGAAATAGTATCATATAAGTAACTAGATAGAATATAATCTATAAAAATAGTCTCTATCACTATCGATAGTCTAGGCACTCTATCCACAAGTGTAGGTTGAATTGTGTGCAGTATTCCATCCCCTAGTCCCTATAATTTAGTTTATGCTCCCTAAGCTACACGATTCATCTAGTACAAGTTCACTTTCCCAGAATTACCTAATACACTACCACGAAATCCATGTCCAATAGAACTATGGCTTCCAGACTAATATGGGGAAGACAATACCCTTCCCACACACTAGTTCTGTCAACCATATTCAGCACTAACCATATATAATGGGTTCCTTAAGAACATATGTATATGTCCTATCTATCCACAAGATAGGGACTTTTCTAGTGTTTGGGGATTGTGTCAGCGAAAGTGTCCTTTTTTTATTCAATAATGATAGAAAATATGGTTAAGGTCATGAGTAACATAGCCTTCCTCTTATCCACTATCCTTGATGTTCTCCTTACTAACACCCTCATAGAAACACATCCTAATATGATAATATGTACCTCTAGAATAAATTTCTGAAATAATCCATGCTACACCAGAATCCTCATTCTTGTTCCCCTCTTGTATGATTTCTTGATCCACCACCTCAGAAGTGTTTCTAAAAAATGGTTATCTTCATATATAATTTGTAATTTAAATCTGTACTTGAATGCCTCACCATATCTTTCTCATACCCCACTAAAACTAGAGAAAATTGCTACAAATATGTAAATAAACATTTATTGTTCATCACTAACATACTCCGATGGGTCATCTTCATGAAATCAACTTCTCTCTCATGCCTCATCATCTCTGGATAAATGTAATCATGGAACATCTATTATAATCCCTTCCATTACATACCATCATCCTATGATGTCCAACTATTAACATACCACCAATGCCTTAAAGAACCTCATAGTGTATAAGAGGATAAAATCAGTATCATATCTGCAAGAGTCTCCAAATATTCATGTATAGTTTAGATAGACTCAAAATTGATCCCATCTAACTTTGGTCCACCAACTCTCGTAAAAGCTAGTCTGTTAAGAATCTAGAACCCCCTCATCGGATAAGATAATATTTTGATAACCCACCCAATGATTCATTCATGAATCACATGAATCAAGTGATGTTATCATATAAATTCTACCACTCATCATCAATTAACACTATTGGATCCATAGGTTCCACTAATAATATATAATCACCATCTATATCCTCCCGTTTTCCTCTAAAAAATCATCATCATGAAGTTATAACAAAATTATAGAAAATACACCTCTCCAGACACATAACATAACATTATCATGTTTATGTATGTTTAAAAACACAATGTGAAAAAAAATTAATTTCTTTAATCCCCATCACATGATCAAAAGAATGGTTCTATCACAACTCTTAACCATATTACGTCTACATAATTGTTAAAAAAATGGATATTCTCATTCTCATTATTTAATTTTCTCATTAGAAACTAATTTATTTACATCTATCACAACCATTTTTAGTTTTAAATTAATATTTGGAATCTTTTTTATTTTTAATTTAACAATAATGGATTAATTGTTCATGTTCATCAACATTCCCAAAACCAATTGTATGGTGCATGTCTAAAATGAATCATGTTACAAAATATTCTTGAGTTTATAGAATTATGCATGCATACTCATCACTCATTCCACTCAATCAATGAGTCAAATATTATCAAATATCTGAAAAAAAAATTATATGACAAAATTAGTGAATTGATCCAGGTGGAATAATATCAACTATAACAACACATGTATATAATAACAATATCGCACTGAGAACTTGCCTTTCCCCTTGTACAAGGGGTAGCTTCTACCAGGAAAAAACTCTTAACGAAGGCATGACTCATATAGTCTTATTGTGTAAAATTCATATATATTATGACATAAATAACAATATAATGTTCCTATTATTCCACTTTATAACATCATTTCCTAGGAACGACACACGGTTACACCGTTCTGGTCGATTACATGACATCAAGAGTGCCTCCTCGTATGCCATAATCATCTAATTTTCATGAAGGATCAAATATCGATCATTGGGAGATGATACCATATTTATCAAAGTATCACAAACGTTTAAATAAATATTAATAACACTATGATATAACTAATAACCAAAAAAACAATAATTACATGCTAACCAAAGAAGGAAATATAATATTCAGGAATAATAGTAAATAAGTCAATCTAATACATGTCATGTGTCAATATAAAAACCCAAAAATAAATATAGATAATGAAATATTATAGTTATGACCCTACACCATGTAATAATCCCCATCCATGATATATCACATATTAACCATCTATATAAGGGCTTCAGTACACATGGATTGAACCAGTACACATTTTCGACGATTATGGTGCTCAACTTATGCT
Organism: Viscum album; assembly: GCA_963277665.1. Lineage (NCBI taxonomy): Eukaryota > Viridiplantae > Streptophyta > Magnoliopsida > Santalales > Viscaceae > Viscum > Viscum album. Next base: position 1,563,986,589 of record OY728142.1, on the reverse strand, counting down.
CAAAGGAAATATAGAGGAGTTTATCTTCTAAAAAATATAATCATGAAGAATTTGACATTTTTTAATGTTACACACTGTGAAACTCGGAATAAAAAAATGAAATTAAATGGGGTTTGCAAATAAAATGGTTGCATGTTTTTCAGTGGAAATTGAAACCTGAGATTTAATCGACATGAAATGGGATTAGAAATTTTGTAATTCTCCACTTAACTTTTGTTTTATATATAATATTCACTCATGTAAATCATAAAAATATGCATACAGTGACTCTCCCTTTCATTTTAGTAAACCTATTGTCCCCCTCTTTGGTATTTTGGGGATTCATTTTATGGGGATTGATCTCCAGAATACCCCTTTCAATTTTTGTCCATTCCATATTATGTTCGACCTTGTCTCATTATATTTATTCGATAAATTTATTTAAATTACTATTTTAGATTAGATGGAACTTGAAAGCCATGCTTCTAAATGAGTTTTTAATTTTTTTTGTTGGTGCAGTTGTGGAAACATATCCTCATATGAATGTAGTTCTTTTAGGAGAGGTGATTGGGCTTCACAGTGTTGGTCTATCCACTTACAAATACCCATAACACCTTTTTGAAATTGGGGAGTAATTTCATCTATATTTATTTACATGAAATCATAGATCTAGAATGATTTACCCCTTGGGATCAAAATAAAACTAAATTAATAATTACATTAACTAGATTAAGGAAATGGAATTGATCGCAAGGAGATGTTGTTGTATTGTACTGTTATAATGGTTTTCCACTTAATTTTTTATAGTGTGTGGTATCTTTGAGGTTCTTTTTATTATTTAATTGACATGTGAAATTGTTACTGTACGTAAATAGGAAATTAATTGACAATTAATCAAATAAGAGACGAAAGTGGAATGATTAATGAATATATTGAGTTTTATTCATAATTTTGCAATCATTTTTATTAATTTTACCTACCTCATGTTAGTGTAGTTGAATCTAAATGAGAATCATGTTGATTCTTATTGAAAATATAATTAATTTCTTGATAATTAAATAGTACAATTAATTTGTGATTGATTGGGAAGGCTTGTTGGTTAAGATTACAATAGTTGGAAAAAATAAATGATGAAAAAGATAATTCAATATGGAATAATAATTGGTTATTTTTATTACATTAAGCCTTTATAGGGCCTGTGATGACCAATTTCTTGAAATGTAAATGTTAATTGTGTATTCTATCAGTTAGAGGAGGTTGACTATGAAAGATGGATGTCATGCTGTAGGACCAAGAGATTGGTTGATATATTTGTTTCCAACCGATTATGATATGATGCCATATAGGGTTTTACAAGCCTTTGAGTAATGTTTTGGTATGTTGGGTGGGGAGGATAGTATTTGATGTGAGCTTATGACGGATGATCCCATAGGGCTATTTTGTTGTGCGGGGTGGGAAGGCCCACTTTTTGTGTTGGATGTTGACTCCTGTGATAAAGGTGTCCATTGGGATTTCAATGTGGGTACCAGGGAGACACCGAAGATGATGGAATGGGTTGAATCTTATGTTACACAATTATATTAATGATGGATGGTTGGTGGAATTTTTTGTTTATATGATTTTCTAGTTGTATGTTTATATTTTATCCTTTTACCACTACATGTGGCAGAAATATGATCTTGGGTTTTTTCATTTTTTGGTATCATAAGTTTTTTTAAAGATTACAAGGATATATGGATAGTGATAATGTTAATAGAAAAATAAATTATTAACCCATAGGGATGGTGCTTTATTGGATTCAATGAAGAGGATATTATTCTGAGATGTCAGGGACTCGGTTTGGTTACTCCTAGAGTGCATGAATCTTGTTGTGATGTAAATGGAATATAATTCTGAAACTTTTTAATGGTCAATTAAAGGGTAATGAAATAATTACTATAAATTTAAACTAATAAAAAATATTTTAACTATTTTAATCTTACTATTGAATTTTTAGTGATCTTTGAAGATATATGGTCTTAGGAATAGAAGCCATGAGTTAGTGAGATGTTAAGTGATTTTTATCAAAGACTATGTTATACCTATATTGTGCTTGTGATTTATATTGTATCATATTATTTATGTGTTCACATATGCTACAACACTATGTCAGTTCGGAAAACTGACACCCCTAGGATTTTAATTCTGAGGTTTGGGGGTCCCCAAAATCATAGTGGTAGGATTTATGGATGAATACCACCTTTGACACCTCTCTCATATCTTTTTATTTACTTGTCCGGGTAAGCAAGGTGGTCATTTTTCCAATATATATGTGTAGTTGTCTTTAATGTGTTTTAGCTATTTCAGAAACATATATTCTAGATATTGATTCATATGGACTAGTATATGTATAACATTTATTGGTTTGGATACTTGAGGATCCTTACTCAGTTTATCGGTCATGATGGCATGATTTATAATACCTGATGTATGGTATACATTATATGAGCAATGGTGCCTCCTAGAAAATACCTTGTTACCGTTATTTATGTGGATTTAGTGGTTTGTTCCATGAGGTTCATGATGTGGTGTTCATCCATGTGTCTATGTGATATCCCATTAGGATAGAGATTCATAGGATGTTCTACATTAGGGTAGAGCAAGAAATAAGTGGAGATGTGGTAGAGGGGTACCCTTGAAATTATTCATTAAATTAGGTAAACTTGTATTAGATACATGATGATAGTATCCATGTAGAGGTTGGGAACAATGTATATATTTTTATGTAATGAGTATGTTTCACGTGTTGTTTACTATGATTTAACATTATTTTTTTCATTTTTCATGAAGGGGTCTAGAGAGGATCCAACTCAGTATACTGTTATACTCACCATACATATATATAATCTATTTTTCAGGTTATTTGGATTTGGTTGGAAACAATGATTATTACTACTAGCTAGGGGTGTATTAGAAAGTGTTTGGGGTTTTTGGTCACTGTTGTAATTACTTATCCATTGGTACATTTATTTTTATATTCAGTTGTAGTAGTTATTTCATGTCATTACATATGTATAGTTAGGATATTCATTTATGTTGTAGTCAGATAATTAGGTTTTTGGTTTCAATACCCTTAGCGATAGTCACCAACCAAGTCTATATAGGAGAAGGGACTTGGGGGGTCTCTATATCTTTTCTCTATATTCTAGTCCAGGAGGGATACAAATTTTTGAGAGGTGTCATAATAGAATGGTATTAGAGGATCTATTTGGAGGATACAATGGATTTACATGTTAGGAATAGTTATGGTTTCATGTGATTTTAGGGAAACAGTGTCATCTGCGTTTTAGAAAGTGTTGTAAACAAGGGAGACAAGATTATAACCTGATTTTATGACCCCATGTGATTTGATGCATGGACCATTATTATTATAGAAACTTTTAAACGAGGTGACACTATTTACTGACTAGACAGATAATAATGGATCATTAATCAATATTCATGGTGCCTAGGATTGAATGGGAAGAACATGGGATATGTTAACCTAAAATGAATAAATGAGAATAATAACTTAATGTTATGGTCCTCCAGATTCATGATTTAAAACCTTTATATATATTTTTTCTTGGAATCATGTCTCTAGGTTATAGCCCTCATCATATTCATGTAGGAACTATTCAACATTATGCACCAGATGATCTCCAAAAGGTATATATTGATGGAGAAACCCAGAATAGGACATTCCAAGAGTTTCAATGCTAGTGTCTATAGAGGTTTTAGGGACCTATTTTAGATGTACTCAATGAATACTAGTTAGAGGATGTTGGGATTGAATTCAGTTGGATTAGTTATCAAAAGGATAATTGGGTATCATTGGGTGTAATGGTGCAACATGGGGAAGTGAATTAGTGTCAGTTCTTGTTCCCCAAAGATCGCGAGTAGTCAGCCACATCATGTGAGGAGTTCCATGACCAACTCAGAGTTGAATCTCTTTAATCGACAAAGAATGAGTCCAATCTCAAGGATTTTTTTAGACATCATTAAAAAGAGTTATTGTGTATGAGATTTTAGGATTCATTTTAGGAACACTCTTCCATATACTTCCAAAATGAGTATAGATTAGTTCAGTAGGACGAGGCATTTTGAGGAGGTTATTCATCCAGTGATCTAATGAGAGGTCACCTCATTTATGATAAATTTGTTTCTAGAGGTTCTCATGAGAGAGTAGGTCATTAAGAGGAATTTATATGGAATCATATCTTTATTATAGGGTTGTTTTTAGGATTCCTTAGGATTTATATCTATGGTCTAGGATTCCCTATTGTCAGGATAGAAGAGATTCCGATCATCTAAGAGTAGGTACCATCCCATAATGTCATAATTATCTATTGTAGAATCTCTCATTACTATTCCAAGGGATCAGATGCATTTTTTTATTTAAGCAGTTGAGGTCAGTAATTTCGAGAGATACATACCATTATGAGAAATTAGTGTAAATCATTTTTTCGGATTCAATCTGCTTCATTGAGGATGTTTTATATAAGGTAGCTGCATAAGGTTTCTCCATCATGGAATTAGTATATTGTTTTTTATGTAGTCATAGGATATCCTTACAATGGTCTCCATCCATAGAGATATGATCATGGATGTCGAGGAGCTATTCTTCATGGTCATATAAACTTTGGAGTATGTCGTCATCATCATCATGCTTTAGAATTTCTTGTACTGGGTGAGTCACATGTTATTTGGGGTACAATTTTATTTTTTCATACTATGGTGCATGCCTTATTTTATCCCTGAGTGACATACTCCTTCATATCACATACCCATATCCTAGATTTGGTTGTTGAGGTAGAGAGGCTTCAAGTTCCCTTTGTGTTGACTACATCCATTGGAGGACGAGTGTAATTATTAGATGTATGTGGAGACTATGATATAGTTCTAGTGAAACATGTAACATTGATATATCTCCTCTATTTACAAATACAACTACATTAAATCATCCTTGTAATAGATATGTTTTATTCAGTGTAGGATATCATGTATTTATTTAGGAGGAAGGTTGTGTTCTTCAATGATTATGGTGAGCTAGTAATGTTTTATTTCAGAGAGAGGTCCCATTAGATGGATAGGATATGCATTTTTTCCTTTTCATCCTAGATGGATGAACATGTTTTTAGTTCATTGGAATATCACTATTTTTTGTTGATAGGGTTGTTGAAGAGTTCTTCGATGTCTTTCTGAAGTAGGTTATAGTATTACCCTATCGATGGGGGATCATGTTTGGGATCAAAATACATCCAAGAATGTCTCATAACTTGATTTCTCATTATATTATAGGGAATTATGAGTTTCTATAGCTATGTATACAACTCGACAGACTATTGGGATGTAATTTTTTTATCTAAGTGTGTCATCATGGGGTTCATTAGTTTTGTTTCTAAATAAGGATAGTGGGTTTTTAAGCTAGTGTATCAATTATCATCTCTAGAATCAAGTGAAAATGATGAACATCACTCCTCTAACATGGTTTGATGAAATATATTATCAAATATTGGTTTCATATTTATTCTCTATGTTGAATTTGTGGTCAGTATATCATCATATTCATGTAAGTGATCTGGATATCCCTTAGAAATCATTCTATTTCCATCATAGGAATAAGATGTTTCTTTTTTTATGTTGTTAATTGTAACAAATTCTTCTATTGGGTTCATGTGGTTAATGAAGGATGTCTTACATAAGATTCTATATAAGTTCATAGTGGTTCTCAACAATGTTATCATTGTGTACTTCGAATCTTGGGCGGGTAATGCAGATAATCTATGTTCCGTTTTAAGAGATTAGATTGGGATTTTCTATAATTATTCACGTCTTGGGTTTGGTGGTGTTCCGATGTCATAGAAATTATTGGTTTCTTATTGGTCTCTATTGTTATGTCCCCATGAGAATAACTATTCAAATCACAATATAATTTTATCATCCATTGTGTTTCCTAGATTTATTGGAGACATTACTTCTTTAGTGAGTGTGTTGTGAACATCACTGATTATAAGAGATTGATGTATTTTTTCCCCATATTACCTAAACATGATCCAACATCAATGGATTGAGTTTTATTGGAATATTACAGTAAGATTTCATATTCACATGGAAAGGGAAATCTTGTAGTTGATGCACTAATCATGATGTTGAATAGTGATGGGTTGTGTGAATAAGGTGATTCTTGGAGGTTGATAATAGAACATTCAACATTGCATCTATATTTTGAATAATATGGGAAAATAGGTTGTATTTTTCAATTGATGGTGTAGTCATCAATGGTGATAATGATGTATGTTTCTTAGTTTGGGGATCTGGAGGTGGAGATCTGGAGAGACCGAGTTGTTTTTTGAGAGGCCTCAGATAATTGTTCGGAAGATGAAAAAATTATATTATTGTCTTATTGAATACTGTTCATTCCTTTAGTGATAGGTTCGATAGATCTTGGAGGGATCCATTGTTCATTGTTAGTGGTACCTCCTGGTTTCAAATAGATTTATTGAGTTTTTAGATGTCAGTTTTTTTGGTCTAGGTTAAAGCATGAAGTTGAAAAGATTGTGTCTCCATGTTTGGTCTACCCAAAAGTAAATGACATGAATTGTGTTCAAGTAGAAATTCTCTAGCCGTTAGATTTTCATCAATCAAAGTGATAGGAAATCAAAATGGACTTTGTTATCAGTTTAACATGATCTTATGGAGGTTATGAATCTATAAAGGATGTATTGGATCTTTCGGGAAAAAATCATCGCACAATATATTGACCAAGGAGTCATTGAAAGTGGATTTTTTGTCGAGGAATTATCTTGAGGGGGTGGTTAGACTCCATAAGGTCTCAAGGATGATCATTGCTGATTGAGATACTCATATTAACTATAGAATATGGATAGGTCTCCATCATGTTTTTGGTTCTCATCTATGGCCTAGGTGTACTTTTTCATATATAGATGGATAATCAGATGTAGCGGATCATCCGGACTCTTGATGACATTCTTGTCTATTGTTTCTTTGATTTTGGAGGTTCGTGGATGAGGCACCTTCTCATGGTAGTGTCCTCTTACTAAAATAGTATTTCTCTAACCATTTGTGTAGATCCATTTGAATCCTTGAATGATAACATTTAAATTCCTCATTGCGGATGATTGGGGGGTATAGAGTATGTAATTCTTAGGATGGAACTAGTTCAATGTATGAAAAAGGTGGTACAGGTGATTATCAAGAGGGTGAAGACACCACGGTATCATCAGATATCGTACGATGACTATATGAGGAGAACACAATATTTCAGTTTTGGGGACCATGTGTTCTTGAATGTAACTCTTTGTCATGTGTGGAGAAGGTTTAGTTATGCCATTAATCATTCTACATGGTCTTTTCGGCCTTTTGAGGTGTTAGATTTTGTCCGAGCTATGGAGTATTAGACATAACATCACCCATAGATGTGTGTTATACAATATTTTTTCAATGTTTTGAAGCTCCGTTTTTATCATCATGGTGAATTTTACATCCCAGGTTGGGGAGAGATTGATGTTAAAGATGATGATACCATTGAGGAGTGGTCTATAGAGATACACGACTTCTATTAAAATTTCTTACATGGGTGTTTTATATCATTGGTTCATGTCTTGTGGTGACACGGATTCATGGAAGAGAGTACCTTGGAATCGGTGTCACAAATACACACTCATTACACCTATTTTCATGCTGTTTGGGTTTTATTTTGTGACATTGTAAATTTTTGGATGTATTCCTTTTACAATTTTATGAGATGGGTTTCTCATGTTTCATGTTATTTTCACTCATTTGAGAGGATTATCCATTGGGAGAGTGTTTTGTGATTAATTATGGTTGTTATGCAGTTCAACACTATTACCTTGGTGAGGTTGTTGAGATCTTATAAATGTGAGATCCTTGAGAGGTATCTCATAGGGTTGATGTTCAGATGACCCTTTTATATTTCTAATCTAGGATGGTTTTTTATTCTGTTGGATGAGAATGTTTCGAAAGGTATATAATGTATGGTACTATATCTACATCGATCTACCCTTTTTGAGTCTTTCTAGAATATTGTGCTTGGAAGACGATGAGAGGACATTTAGCGGATTCTGGCTGATAAAATTTATAAAATAGATGAAATTCATGCTTTTTAATGTTACATAAGGTTATAGTTGGTTTCACAATGTGTAAAAATGGAGTTCAAAAATAAAAACGTGAATCATTTTTTCATCAGGAAAACCCCCCTATGAATTATATAATATTAAAGGGTATTACACCACATGTAATTCCCCATTTCAGTTCTATTTTATGTGTTTTAATATTCCTAGGTTTTTTATAACTCAATATCTGAAGTGACTCTCCCTCTTGTTCTATGTGATTTGACAGCCCCCGCTTCGACGTTTTGGGAAATCCATTATTTAGGATCGATCTCTATCTTCCATCAATTAATATATTTTCGATACATGGTATGTTCAACCTCTGTTCTTTTTATTTCATCAATATTTATTATCATGTTCCTATTTTTCATTTAATTGTGGTTTATCCTTATGTTTCAAAATGAGTTTTTTTATTTTATTGCTAGCCTGGTTGTGGATCATTATCATCAGGTGGATGCAGTTATTACTAGAGATGCAATTAGGATTCATAGTGTTGGTCCATTCTAATTCAATGAACGTCTACATCCATTAGAGGAAATTTATTATTTAATTATCTATTTATATAAATGAAATCATAGATCAAGAATGATTAATCCCGTTGTATCACAATGAAATTAACAAAATATTTACCCCAGCTAGACTAATGAATTGATATTGATCACATGGTGATGTTGTAGTTCTGCATCATGGTAATTTTTTCAATTTTATTTATATAGTGTTTTATCAATACTATGAAATTTATTTTTGTATTGTCATGTGAAATAGGTATCAAACCTAAATTGAAATTAATTAATAATTCGTTGAATTAAATATTAAAAAGGCAGGATTAATTATTCTGATGTGTTTTAATATTAATGGTTTGTGAATGTTAATTATTTTGAAATACCATTTGTTAATGATGATGATTAAATATTTCAATATTGTTTATGGATTACTGGTTAAAATAATCAAAAATATTAAATTAATTGTTTTAATAAATTTATGGTAGATTGTGATGGATTTATTTTTTGGTGTCCCACATTTATAATATGTAAATATTTAATTAGGTAGTTAAATATAGAATAATAATTAGTTTTTTGGTAAAATATAATTTCTTTTTAGGTCACGAGTTTCATTTTATTTGTCAAGGGAATGTTCGTTCTTGTTTGGAGTCATAAGAGAATGTTGTGTGTGATGGGTGGATACCATGCTGTTTGGTCAAGAGCCTAGTTTCTATATTTTTTTCCCACTACTAGTGATGTGATGTGAACCTGGGATAGTATAGCCTATTGGGATACTATATTATGTGGGGTAGGGGAGGCCCAAATGTGACATGAGCATGGGATGGATGATCCCAAGGGGGAATTGTGGTATGTGGGGCAGGAAGGCCCCATTGTTGTGGCATCATTTGATTCTTGTAAAGGAAGGATGCATCCAGTATGTTTGTGTGTGTGTTAGGTAGGATGCTTTATATTATGTAAAGGATTGAAATCAAGAATACCTGTTAATGTAAAAGCAAGATTCTTGTTTGAATCTATTGTTTGTCAAATAGTTGAGTCATTTTATTATCTTATTTCCATTCCGCCCAAGTTGAGGTAGATGGATACACTTGGGTTCTTTACTTTTTTGTAGAATGTTATTTTTTTACTAGAGTAAATTGTTATATAAAATGTGATAATGTTAATAAATGAATACATGTTTAACCCAAGGGTTTGAAACATGTTGGGACGTAATGATGATGTTATAATTTCAAGAAGTAATGGACTAAGTTTTCTTATTCCTAGAGGGCTAGAAACATATTGGTATTCTAATGTAATGTAATATGGTAAATATAAATGTTTAATTAATGTGAAATGAATCAATTTACATAATTAGAAACTGATAAAAACAAATAATATAATATAATGTAGATCTATAAATGGTTGTGTGGTTGTAGGATATCTTTTCTTATCAATAGTATAAAGGATTCTCAGATACATTAGCTTAAGTTGAGTCTAATGATAGGTTATTCACATATTGTTGTTGTGGAATATATTTTATCATGTTATTTTTGTGTTTATATATGCTACTCCACCATGTCTATTATGGAAACTGACACCACCGAGGATTTTGATCTCTATGGTTGGGGTGTTTTCCAGAACATCTCCTTGGGAGGATTGATTGGCGACTACCCCCATTGAAAAAACTCTGTTCTATTTGTTGTTGTTTATGCCTATATGAAAAATGATTAATTTTTGTCATACTTTTGTATAGAGGTATATACAGGCTTTTAGTGATTTTACAAAAATATATTCTGGATATATGTTCCTAAGTGTTACTATTGTTATAACATGTATAGGCTATGAATGGTTGAGGATTCATACGTAGTGTATTGGTTGTAATGGTTTGAGGTATATCACCCTATATAGGATACATATAATATGGGATGGGGTCTATTCATAAAACTACATAGATATTTTTACTTATGTGGATGTGGTGGTTTGTTTTTTTGAGGATCATGTCGTGGTGCTTTAATTTGGTGTTTGTAGAACTACCTTTTTCTAGATAGTTTCTCTAGACATGTGGTGTTGGGGAAGAACAGAAAACCAGTGGGGATGTTTTAGGGGACTATTATTGATATCATTTCTTGTATTATATTACATTATATAAGATACATGGTTAGAGTAACCATGGTGCAGTTGGAAAATTAGTATACTTGTTTAGGTGAAGATTTAGATTCACTTATTGTTCACTATGTTTTTTCATTCATTCATTACCATTTTCATGAGTGGCTCTAGCAAGGATACTACTAAGTATACTATTATACTAACTATATATATATATATTATTTATAAGGGTAGTTGGACCAGGTTTTAAACCAGGTTGGTTACTACTACCATGTTTGTTTAGTAAGAGATGATTCAGATTCATGGTCAGTATTTTCAGTACTTTTCATTTAGTAATTGAAATTTCCCCTTAAGTTATAGTAGTTACATCATTCCATAAAATACATGCACATTATCTTTTTAATTTATATCATAGTATGAGTATGATTCAGTTTGTGTTTGTCTAATCTCTATAATTTTTCTTATGATTTTATAGAGGCTAAATCCTCCCATCTATGTGTTTATTATACCCCAGTTCTAGAAACCATACTAGGGCCAACTAGATATGAGACTCAAGGGTATCTATATATGTTCACCAATTACCAGCCCAGGAGGGGTACACTTTGTGGGGTGGGGTTGTGAAAATGAATCATAGGGACATTTTTGTTATCATGTCCTATAAACATGAAGTCTATTAGGGTACTAATCTGGGAGCCCGAGTACGGTGTCAACAAATCTCTGTAGGCCAACACTAATGGTGTCTAACAATATATATAGTCAGTAAAATCCTTGGTAGTTTTATAATGAATAAATAAAATTATTATTGTAAATTGTTTATATTTACATAATTTCTCATTTTCAAATACATAACCCCAGAGTTCCCAAGGACACCAGAACACTCATATCACATATGAATTCCACTTTTACAACCCATCATTTCTATTCACATATGAATTTTATTATTACCATTCATAATTTAAAATCATAAATGAATAAAAATGTTACAATTCAAATGTTTATGTAAAATATGAATTCCATTATTACCATCAAATAGTTCAATTCATTAATGAATTCCATTTTTATCATTCATTATTACAAATCACAAATGAATTTCATTGATACCATTCACCATTTCCTGTAACATATCAATGCTATTGTTTGAATTTACCATTTCAATATCACACAAGAATTCTATTATTACCCTTCAACATTTAATGTCACATGCGAATACCATTATCACCATTCATGATTTCATGTCTCATATATCACAATACAACATTGATCTATTCACAAATTAATTAATTAGATTCAACAATTTAATATTCACATTCATCAATTAATCAATTAAATAAATAATTTTTCATGAAAATTTTATTACTTAATAAAAAAAATTTATCACATCAATACACATAATTAATTCCATGATTAATTAATAACATCAATCACATTAATTTATCTGTAATTCAATTATTCCCATTAATCCAATTAGTTAATTTAACAATTAATGATCCCAATTCAAAATGAAAAATATACCATAATTAATTCAACAATAAATTATTGATTTCATATAAAAATATAATATAATTAATTCAATAATTAATAATTTGATTCACAATATTAATAACCCATATTTAGTTTAATGATTATTTACTAAATTCAGATTACCATTATTTGATAAGTAAATAAATGATTAATTAATAATGTCATATTCCCATTATCCATTAATTAATTTTAACTTTTATTATTCAACTCAAAATCAAAATAATTTTTATTTATATCAAAAAATTATTATTCTATTCACTTTCTCGATATCCAACAATTAATTCAACGATTATTTATAAAATTCACTATCCCAACATTACCAATATCATTTTCCCACCAATTAATTAATTCAAAAAAATCAGATAATATAATATATAAGACTCAATTTCAAATAATCTAATAGAAATTAAATAATTACATTAATTTACTTGAAATCAATACTTTGGGATTTGAATTTTAGATAACTTACCACCAAATGGTGTTGAATGATAATTATTAAATAATATAAATTTGAACAGATTATCCATAATCACATATAAGAATGAGATATTAATTCGAAACCATTATCTAAGATTTAAATTTAAAATGTCTAATAAAACTGATTTCTATATCCACGTGTAGATGAAAAAATATCTTGAAGGAAGATAGAATATCCAGAAAGATACGGATAACTAAACATGATAAGATACACTTATTGGGGGGTGAATATATAAAATATTCCACTTGATTCTCTAAGAAAAAATCTTGGGAGGGCTTGGAAAGTTCCAATGAACCCAAAATAACGAGGATAAATGAGTTGGCCCATGTGGGGGTAAATTTTTATAAATATGGGGGTATAGGATTTTTAAAACCAAAATTTCAGAATAATTAAAATCAAATACATGATTTTATAGGTAGAGGTACAACATTTCCCAAGTTGCGCCTCTTAACTCCATGCCTCTTCTAAGGGGGGGGGTTATGATTTTTCCTCTTAGTGAAAACATATCAAAAAAATATTTTTGATCCATGCAAATAAAATCTTCCCAGGTTCACATGATTTGATGTGCTGATATGTATGTCTTGGGAAAACCATGTTCCAATCATTTACATTTCCAATCCCTTACAAAAATTATAATTTTTCACAAAAACACAACCAAAGGTAACACCCCAAATAAACTAATCAAGGAAAGTCCAAAATGGTACCAGTAAATTAGCCCAATAAATCTGCAAAAAATTTTGTGCTTTTAAAAATATCAAATTATATTAAAATATCATTCAAAAATATATATTTATGTTACATTAAATCACAAACTATTTTTTTATGTCCTCATATCCCCAAATATTATTCTCAAAATTTATATTTTTTGTAAATTTATTTGTAATATGAAAATTCCTCAATACATAGCAAATACACGGGTTGGAAAAAAACATCTATGTATTTATATAGGTGGTTATTTTCAAACTGTGGTCATGATTTTCCTTGATCTATATAGTAGAGTCCCCAATCATGAAATTTTGACTTGTATTTTCCCACACATTTCTCCACACTATACCAATTATATAAGGGGACAATCATCTTGATGTAAAATAGTTATTTTAAAAAAATAGAACCCCCTTTATAGAAGTAACTGTCCCCATAAGGGTTATTGAAACAGTTAGTTCTATTGGATTCATAAAAATAATAATGTAATGGAAGGCCATATCAGATATATTATTTATTTGAGTAATAATAATTTCTAATGAATATATTTTATGTTATTACTTACATTACATGTTTTTTAAATATGATGTGGATTTTACGTAAATAATTAAACTTCATTGATAAATTTCTTTTAACATATTCTTTTTTTTCTAGATTTAATAATTTTACATTAATAAAATTATTTAGTTGTGATCAGAGAGATTTACATATATTGATTTATTATTAAAAATATATAAATAAAATAAATAAATGATCCGAAAATGAGATTCTATATTTTTTATTATAATGAGGGTATATTAAATCCACCTAGGATATAGGGTAATAACTTCCTTTTCTAATATGGCCTTAATATACAACATTTATCCAATGAAGATATGTTACTTACGAGTATGAACAATGTTGTTCTTTTGTACATTAGGACTATAACCACCATGAAGTAATGTGAATGTTTTTCATTATAAATCACTTCAAATATATATATGAGTTAATATAAATAAATAATATTTTATTTTAGATATTATAATATATCAGAATTGATAAAATATAAAATTTATTCATTTGATAATGATCACAGAAATATAGAATTGTTTATTATGAATAAGAACATCATGCCCTCTCCATGATCATAACGTATTATATTTTTTATTACCATCATGCATTTTTGGTGTTAAAAAATAATTTACATATATAAAAATATATATATGATAATTATTTCATGATTATAATTAGATAGTTTTTTAAATAATGGCCACTTTTCCATAGTCAAACTAATGCTTTTATTTATGAAAATAAAATACAAATATCCTCAAAATATTAAAAATGTAATTTTATTTGATTATGTACATTTATATAACAGGCTAATATGTGAAATTAAAATAATAAGAATATTAAAAATGTATAATATGCATATGTATAATTATAATAATTTTATTATTCATGATGATAATGAATGGAGATAACAAATTGAACTCAATGTGTGTGACCTCATCTAAATCCCCTAATGTGGACACATAATTTCATATTATGAACATATATATTTTTATAAGGTATATTTACATCCCCATTAACCTGTTATATAATTAATTTGTCTATTATAATGATAAATAAGGATTTATTATAGTTTATCCGTCAACCAGAATAATATTAAAATGCTTCCATTGGTATAGTAGATAAAATATCACCATCTATTGTTTTTAATAAAACACCATTTCCATTATATGAATACGTTTAAAAAAAATTATGTATATGAAAATGATTTATTTGAGAATTAATTTTTTTCGTCCAATGAATGTACTTTAAAAATATTAATTTTTTATGAAATATTTGAATTTTTTTACAAAAAATAATATAAGTATATTATTTTAATATAGACAATGATGAAGACTTTTAAAACATTCTTAAAATGAATATATTCTTTGGATTCCATTAAAATAATTCATGTTTTCTTCAATGAAAAAAAATATTTTTTATTGAGTATTTCAGTATTGAAAATAATTTTTAGTGAAAATTTAATTTTTGTCTTTGAAATGGGGTTGTAAAAGAAATGGAAATTTTGATATCGCTAATTTATTTCCATTCAATTATACAATAGTTTTTCAAATGCTTTATAATGAAAAGTTCATACATATTTTTTTTTGAATTCATGAAATGAAACGAGGATATTGTATTAAAAATATGTGATCCCGATACAACTTATAAAGTGAGTGTTCCTAGATAGCCCCTAGGGAGCCTACTATATCATATACGATGGTTGCAATCAGATAACACCAGGAGACACCAATATGGATTAGAAGATGGGAGTACCTAGTTTGTTCACCAATGAATTCATTATTCTTTCATTCCAAAAAATAATGATGTGCGGAGATAAAATAGGTTTTTCCTACTTATTTACAAAGATTGAGTTACTTAAACTAGTGGTTTAGAATAGGATATCAATGTGATGATCTGAGTTAAAATAATATTTTTTAATTTTAATGCAATTATTTGTAATGATATTGTCTAATATTTTTATTTTTCATTTGGATATGATTTAATTCATTTTGTCAATGATAATTTAGATACTTGAAATATATTATGTGTTTTAATTATTTTAACTAGAATAAGAATTTGCATTCCTTTTTGTTCACTGACTATGATTTGTATGCCATTCCAATAATTTAAAATGTTTTTATAGGGGTTATGTATGGGAAATATAATTTAATAATACATAATCATGTTTATGAAAATATTCCATGAAAATAAATCAGTCTTCATTTTAATGTCTTATATTTTCAAAAATTATTTTCAAATCAGAAGTATCGACTATGTATTATATGGTTTTTATGTGTCAAGTTTTTCATAATTTTATAAAATAATAAACATTAAATGGTCCTTATTTTTATTTAATGATTATTTTATAATAAAAATCTTGATTATTTAATGTTTATGTTCAAATACTTATAGTTTTATAATATGTTGGTTTATATTTCTTTATTGGATAAGATAATGATAATACCTTACAATTTAATGATTATACTATATATATAAGTATACATTGTATAGAATTTATTTATTTTTAGGTTTATTCATCTAAACATTGTCTTCAATGAATGGGTTTCTTTAAAATAATCATGGATTATATATTATGATCGCACCAAGGGGAAAAAATCCTTCCAAATCACTATCCTAGAGTTGTTGAAAATAAAACTTGGTTTTTTTTCAATGATGAAAAAATAGACAAAATATATCAATTAGGGTGGTATCCCTATTATAGTGGAACCTATTAGAACATAACAAAACACGTATATAGTGGATAATTTTGTGAAAAGAAAATTCTCCCATATTTTAGAAGATCATCATACATAGTAGTAGTAGAAATTTGGATCCATGCCCTAAATAAAATATATTACAACCTGGGATAGTTAGAATATTAACATTAAATTATTTTTATTTATGATATTAACGGTGGTATTTGTTTAAGAATACTATTCGTAATGATGATTTTGATACCAAGGAATGGAAAACATTTATGGAATTTTTTTTCGTATTCAATATTGACATATGGTCACACTCCTATTGATAGATAAACATTTTCTAGAACACTAACTATGAGCTGGATTTTATTCAGAACACTAATAGTAAAATGAATAGAATTGGCATTGTGATGAAATCAAGATTAAAGATAGATTTTTCAAATAATTTAATTGATATGAATAATAATTTTCATTGTTGTTTTAATAATATTGGGATGGTATTTTCTAAAATGCATATTCTTCAAGATGAAAATATTAACAAGATTTCAGGATGGTAGTAAATAGGGAATCAAAAAACTAAAAAGTCATTACAAAATTCAAAAAATTGTTACAAGTGCAAAAAAAATAATTTAATGCAATGTTTTATAGGTTAAAAAATTTTTGTGGATAGTATAGTTAACTAGGATTTTCATATATAAATCTCCCATCTTTTTATATTAACATTTAATATATTCCATAAATACATCCATAAAGACCAAAATATGTTAATGTCTACTTCTACTGGAAACAAAATGTTCTTATTTTCTAGAATATCATGAACTTCTCCCACAAATATCATACCAAAATGTAATCTATGTAGGAACATGAATCCAAATCTATTCATCATCACCTATGGAAGGAAACATACGAATTTGTGAGCCGAAATGCGATAGAAGGGTTTAAAAGGATATATAAATAAATTATCATATAAAATTAAAAGATAAGAATAATTTTAATTTACCATGAACAAATCTTACATTATTTATATCAAATAGATAATATAACATAAACATAAATCATATCATTAAACATTATCATTTCATAAAAAAGTCCCATAAGATTGATAACGCATCATAATTTAATAATAAAAGATAATATCATGTCCTAAACATGTAGAACAATAATAAATATATAAAACAATTTCTTAATTCATTGAATGACACTATGATCATTATCAAATTGGATTTGTAATTTTCAATTAGATCCCATTTTGAATAAGGACTCACCTATTTCCTATAGTGGATTAGTCATCACATGCTTCCAATAGTGGATCTATACATCCAACTTGTTTCTATATTTTATCTCATGATATATAATGCTTCACCAAATGAATTAGGCGAGATATAGTTCCAAAATTTCTAATAATGAAAACCATTAATATGTGTTCTACAATATCATAAAACATTATTCAAATCATCACATAAAAACCTATGTAAATAAATTGGGATTCATAAAAAGATCATCTATTCACCAAATAATAACACACACAAAATAAATTAGTTTCATAATAATTTCATCCACATAAAAAAAACAATCCAATGATATAAAAACAATATTATTATTAAAACATGACCCCCCTAAAAGAATATATAAAATCAAAGTATGCCATCTTTGATTGAAAATTATTTTTAAATATCGCTTTGAACATTTAAAGAGGAACACTGCCATTTCAATTTGTAAAAAAAATGTTCTTTAAAAAATAAATTATTTTCATTAAAAAACATTATTCATATAAAGTAGTATTAAAAATAATTTAAAACATATCATGATGAATAAAACATTTATTTGATAATATACATTTTTAGAGTATATATTAACAAAATATTACTTAAATAATTTAAATTTAAAATATCCTTTTTAAAATTTACATAAATAATTGAAAAATATTTTAAATATTTCTTGATGGATATTAACATATTTTGAATATCATTTTTTAAAATTAAAAATTCATAAAAAAATTAGGGAATAATTTTAATATTAAAAACAAGAAATTTTTAAAGGATTCTATTAATGTAATTTAAAAAACTTCTTCCTAAAATTAAATTCATACATTAAAAAATAAAAATTTTAAATATATAATAATTAAATAAAAAATAATATAAAATTATAATTAATAAATATAAACTATTTTTGATATTATTATTAGAAAAAAAATGTTTTTTTTGCGATAAAAAATATTTTACCAATGATATAAATAACGAAATTTTCTATATAAACATTCTATTGATGCCATGGGAAAATTATGAGAGAGAAATAAATTGAAAACATGTATTCTTAAGAAATAACCATTAAAGAATAAATTTTGATAATATCAATAGAGGTGGATCATAATAATTGTTCATCAAAAGAATAATCGTAAACAATCCTTATAAAAAATGAGATTGTAACATCAAAACCTTACTACCTTGGTATAATCAAAATCATATGTTCCATTAAAGAATATCCTAAAATTATTAAATTTATATCGTTAAAGTATAATATCAAACATAAAAAAATGTAAATGGGGATGTATATACACCTCATTAAAGATGATAGGTTCATTATATAACTTTTGTCCCAAATAATGAAATTTCAGTCAAAAATCCGTTTAAAATTTTGTAATATTACAACGGTGAAACTAATTAATTATATATCATAAAATGGTTATCTTAATAGAAAAAACATCCCATAAAATTATAATCAAATAAATTCAAGGACATTCTATACACCATATAAATGTAACATGATTTTATTATGGAATGAGAATCACAAAAAATTAAATATGTGACATAAATCTCTAACCAATATTCTTTAATTATGTAAAAAACACTCAATAATAAAAAATAATTAATTTATGTTTGTTATAAATAAGTTTTAGAATTATAAATATATATAATTATGTATACAATTTATATATGTTTTTTAATTCCCTTTTATTAAAAAATCCCTTCTAAAATAATGTTTTGGGTTATAAATGCGTTATTATTAATGTATGTTCTGATATTTTATTTTTATTCATGATAAATTTATTCAATTGATTATATCTATAATGTTAAAAATTATATCTCTATAATATATATTGATTTTATATTTATTTATAATAATCCATAAATGTTAGATAATAAAAATAAAATGCATTATTCATATATGTTGTAGGCTGAACATTTGCTTGAACACTATTTCAATTTTCTTGATTGAGGAATATAATGAATGATAAAAAATATATTATATTTATAGAAAATTTTTTATTACTTATATATCACATACATTTCTTAAATTTAACCTTATTATCATTAATATAAAGCAGTAATAAAAAATGAATTAAATCACTTCACGTGGATGTAGCCCTTCGAAAACAAGAATGACATTATCGAATCCCCCATAAAATGGAATTAAATAATGTAATTGTGATATAAATATTCACAATGTATAAATATTTCTAAAATATCATCTATAATAACTTAATAAATAAATATTTCAATCAATATATAATATAAATAAAAAAGACATGGCATCTGTTCGCAAGATGGTAGCCCACCATAAACATGTTCCATGTTTTTATATACCAATGGGTTAAGAGGTATAAAACATAAATGTTTTATTTTTATAAAATACAGTTAATAAAATTACAAATACAACTTTTAAACATTAAATCATTTATTATATATCTATGATAGATTGTTATGAAATATGAATAACATCGGTTTGTGAGGTAGTACTCCTTCATACATAAAAATGTAATTTTTTATCCCATTTTATGGAAGAGGATATATATTTAGGTTATTAAATTCTAATTATAACATATAATATAATATTATATATATTTATAATTGTTTTAGAATATTAGAATAATAAATAAAGGATTTGGAAGAAGTAAGAAACACATAGTTAATAACATTATATATTTTTCATACAACCACACTAGTTTACCTATATTATTATTATATGGGCATTGTGATCACACCAATAAAAATATTACCTGGTAAAAGATTTAAGGTTTAAAATTTTTAAATGAATTTCAGATCCCAATTTTTTTTACGTGTGATTATGAGAGGAGAGTTGGTGGAATTATAACAGTTAGGTGAGTGGTTAACATATATTTTATGAAGGGAAAACTCTTTACCTACAATTTTTACATTCAAGAGGGCTCCAAAATAGACCATTAATGATCCTAGAAGGTATAAGGTCAAAATAGTTTAAGAAAATTTTTATTAATCTAGTTTTTATATCATATTACTGCTTGTTAGGTTATTATTACCCCTATCTAAATCAATTTTAACTATAACTAGGGTAATTAATTTTTAATGTTATTACAATTAATTATTATAAAAAAATATTTTTTTATGTATTTAATAATATAAAATATTATTATTCTAAATATTAAATCCAATTTTCCAAAATTAACTAGTCAAATTTAATATTTTGAAATTAAATTTAATCACACATACTCGATAAAAAAACCATTTTTCCAAGGAGAATGTTTCAAATGATGAAAAAGAATTGTATGAAAATTAGATCTGAAATTAAATAAATCACCTAAATTGGTTTAATATAATTATAATTGTACTATTTTTACATTTAAATTCATCTAAAAATAGAATTTTTCATTTAAATTTTTTTATAATAAATATAAACTCTTAATAAAAATAAGTATTGATTCACTTCTCATAAAAAATTTATCATTTAATAAATTTTTTAGAAATTAAATCTAATAATATTTTGACATGATTATTTAAATAATGATTTAAATTTAATCAAATAATTTTTCTAAATGATTGAAAAATTTAGTTTAATAATCTATCTATAAATATGATATTAATTATTTTAATATATATAGAGAACAAAAATGGATGTATTATTATATAAATCTAATAAATCAAATAAGATGAAAATTGAAATATTTTTTTGATTAAATATTATTTAAATTTAATCAAAATATATTAATAAAAACTATTTATTTATTTTATTTTAGGAAATACAATTTTTCGTTGATAATAATTCTTTTTTATAAAATGATTCCATTTATTTTCAAGCTATTTTTTATTTTTATTTATAATTATCAGGTGACCAATGAATTAAATATGTATATTAAGGTGTAAGAAAATATTTTTCTTAATTTATTTAAACCTTTTAATGTCTTCCAATGCAAAAAATTGGAGATAAATATCTTATTAAATATTAATATATTAATTGTATGTTCTATTTCTTGAATCCTGATGTTGTTTGTACATAATTTATTGATGAAATTATTTTTATTTGAAAAATAATTATAAAATATATTTCTGCTATATTATCCCCCCCTTTTTAACTGGAAATTTCCTGCACAATTATTCACTATATTACTATAAAATAATGTTAATATTTTTAGATCACATCCTCATCTTTCAACATTCCATCCTAAAGGATGTGGCTTCACATAAAAACATTGACTAGGTGAGTGGTCTAATTTTATATAACATTCTCTGTATAATCATAAAATAGTAGTGATAATTCCTTATAAAAAAATTTGTGATCCAGTAGTATGAACCCTATGTTTATAACATTTCAAGGGTAATGTATATACTTTCTCTAGAGAGATACATGGACCACATATTGAACATCAATATGATTTGGGGATAGTGAAAATGAAATGAGGTTTTACTAATTAGGTCATTAATTTCAAAGATAATAATATATTTTAAGTGATAATTCAAATGATAAAGAAAATAAATTTTCATTAATTGGTTGTGTTTCGATCAAGCTCTACTTCATCAATGAAACTATCAAATGAACATTCAAGATGAATTTTTCAATTCTAAAGAACAATAAATATCATAAGGTCCATATGTAATTCCATTATCTTATAAATATTTCCTAAAACAAAATTTATATGACACATTATTAAATAACATAAAAAATTCAACTTAATTAAATAAATAAATAGTTAACCTTAAGGCTATTCCAAAATATTTTTGAGAAAATAAATAATCCCCAATATTTGAATGAATCGATGTCATTTCATTCATTGATAACTATAATAATAATTTCAATCACTCCTAATTCCAAAAAATATATTTATAACTTACCGAAATCTAATAGTAACTGTAAAAACCAATATTCATCAAAAATTGTAATAATTTTTTTTTCATAAATAAGAAATTCTCTAATTCAAATTCATTTCCATTGGAAATATGGTTTTATCCTTCCAATGATATAAAATCATAAATCTTTTAGATTATCAAATGTGATTTCCATACACAATAATCAATTTCGAGAGATATAATACACAAAATTTCAATAATGTGTCCACAAAAATATTTTCATAGATAACATTCCTACAAAATGAAACCTAAAATTATGAACTATAGAGTGCCGCAATTAAAATTAATAACTTAAATTGGGGTGATGTCACTGCCCGTCCCCCAGGTCCCGTTCCGTGACAACCCTAAGCCCGCCTTCCACAAGCCATGTCTGGCGACTAGCACCAAAGGCATAAATCCCTAAACTAGGATGGCATTGCCTTTAAAACTTGAAAACACACACAACAGAGTACAATATGGAAGAAAAACACTATGTAACACTATATACAATATTGTTCAAAATGTAGAGATTATAGAATACAAGACTGATAGAAAAGTACAAGTACAACTAAAAAGGAAAAATAGTTGAAAGGTGAAAAGAAGCTCGTGGATCGTCCACCATGGATCCTACTTGAAGGGTAGGTACATATAGCCTTCTCAATACTCCACGCCTATAATTCTCCTCTGCGTACCGACATGTCTTATGGTCTTGCTTTAGGTATTGTCCAGTCCTGGTACGCTCAGCCTCAGTCGGCATTGTCCGTCGTCTGCAACTAACACAACGAGGTGCGGGCATAGCCCGTGCAGGGGAGTGTATAAAGATATTTAGTAGGGACCTCGAGACCCTCAAGGTCTCACAAAATCCAACAAAGATAATCCAAAAAATATGAAATCAATAGATAACCACACTAAGTTATATGCCCATACATATACCTAAGTTTTCGAGTGATCCATATCAATCATGAGGTAAACACAAAAGTTACTGACTCAGCTCAAACTAGGATTTTTATTATCGAAACCATGACTACTGGAGAACTCATGCTCAATCAACTACAGTGGACCTTCCACGACACCACGGTGATTCCCACTAATCATGGACTATGGAGGTACTCATCCTATAGAGTATTGTGTTTCTGTAGTGTCATCAAGGAGCTCCCCACCATGGGTCTACTGCGTCACCAAGGTGCTCTACCTTGTAGCCTGCTTAGGTACTCCTCCTGTCGAGTATTGTAGGTCTACAACAAAACCACGGTGCTACCCATTGTGGGTCTTCCACGACACCATGGTGTTCCCCGCTTGGCTAGTAGAGTCACACCGAGTCAAAATGGGCAGGAGTCTTCATGTCTCAGCCAGCTACTAAGACTACACACTATGCTTTCTTGTCACTAGATTGATCTGCTCCGTGAGCTATTGGTCGATACTCCAACGATCATGGAGTACCGTGAAAAAAGTATAAAAATGGTCTTCCACGTCACATGGGTCTCAACGTAATAGATGGAATGTTAATCAGATGCCCAGTCTCTGAATAATTTTCATTTTAGTCCCAGGGACCCGGTTGGATTCGTGTACGATCAAACCTGGCCGTATCACAACTATACCACGAACCCCATTGAGGTATATCCAAAGGGACCGTCATGCTCCAAATTTACCAGTGTCACTGATGGTTCATAAAATAGGCGTCTAGTGCCAGAGATATGGACAAAAGGATGTTAAGGGTAGGTAGTGGCCTTGCGTCTGGTCCGACCCGGTTGGACTGACCTGGTATGGGTTGACCCACTCAGAACTATTGGGTCTCACCTCGCCCATACAGCAGGCCAGCCTTTTAGAATCATCCTGGCCCGCTGGGCCCAGCCCAGTGGTCCGCATGGGCGGTTCGGCCTGGGCTCGAGGCCAGTTTGTCCTTGAGCATCGCGAGGAGGTGGCCCGGTGTGGCTCGGCCCGGAGGGAGCGGCCAGGCCAGTTCGGCTTGGGTGCTACCAGGGGTCGCAGGCCAGTTGGGAGGCTAGCATGGTCAGGGAACCGGTTTGGTCAGGTGCCGACCGGGCAGGCCGGTAGGTGACCGGGAGGCAGTCGGGGAGGCCAGAAGGGTTTCAGAAATCCTGGAAGGTGGGCCAACGTGTGGCCGGGCATGCCGGTAGGCAGCAGTGTAGGGAACCAGGAGGGCCCGTGGGTGGCAGGGCGGGGCATGGCCAGGCTGGACGGCGGGTGGCTGGGGCAGGGCGTGGCTAGGCCGAGAGGCAGCCAGGAGCTGGGTGGCATGGGCCTGCGATGGTGTGGCCGGGCGGGCTCGGTCAGAGGGTAGTGGTTCGGCCCGGAGCACTGGAACGCCACGGGGGTGGTGTGGTTTGGGGAGGCCGTGGGTAGCATGGCCTTTGTCGTCGACAACTTCATCATTCTGTCGCCTCATCACCATGTCGAAGATCATCACAAACAAGAATGGCGGAGGGGTTGGGCCATGTTTGTTTTTCCTGCACCCTTCGCATTGAGGGAGGTATCAATTGGATCATCAAGAAGTAAGAGGATGAACAAAAACTCACCCGCAAACAATTCATTTCCAAACATTCAAGAATATTAAAGGAAAGCATCAACATGTAAAAACCCTACCTTTGTTCGTCATTCATCGTTCATTTATCAAGTCGTAGAAAGTAGAAAAATAAGATCGGTGTTTTTCAGGTACAATGCACCCTTCCAATCCCAAGATACGTCGGATCATTGACGACATTGCGTAGAGTAGGTTGGTTGAATACATCCCATGTCAGTAGAAGATTCGAGGAAGAAGTCGAAGAAGTTCAGCACTCTTCATTCATCATTGGGAGAGTTCTTCCCTCCTCCCTGATGTTTCTAGAAAGATGACAAAGAAAATAATAATATTTAGGTTTATCTATTATTTCATTGGTATAGAATTCCAAAATTTCAAATAAATTAATTGTCACCATCTAATTAATTTGGTGGATTGGCACAAATTAATTAGTGTTGTTGGAAAAAATTAATTAGTGGGAAGGTGGCCCCATAAAGGAGGGAGGGTGTGGAGGATCTCTCCCTCATTAATGAGGGGAGTTAAGGGGTTTTCTGTTCCATCCATTAATAAGGGAGTTTAGCCCCGTGTGGTCACCATGTCATAACCACTCTTGAGAGGTTATGTTTGAGTTGTCCCAACCACCATAACCTCTCATGGGTGGTTAAGGTGTGGTCGTCCCACCTCCAACTTTCATGAGAATATTTTAACAGTCAAATAAAAATAAATCCACATACTTTATTTTTATTTAGTTCAATATCTAAAAACCCCAAAAACTATCTTTTAATCACGACTCACTGATGTCGAAGTAAAAGTCTCCTTAAGTGAATACCAGTGTTGTGAGTTCATTGGTGCCCTCAAATATCAATTTCGAGCACCAGTTCATAAGTTATAAAAAACCGCTGGTATGTTTAATGAACATACCTGAAAAAAACATCAGAAATTGATTCTGGGCACACCGGGCCTTGGAATCACTCACTGTCAGTTTTCACAGACATAAAATTCCGATGTATTTGCAAAAAATATCCACAAAAATTCTCGGTCTTAATGCTCTCCCCACCTCAGGGATTTATGTCCCCATTAGCTACAACTCGAACTAATGGTACAAGTGGGGGTACTGAACATGCATCTTAGCCTCCTACTCCCATGTGCTCTACTAGAGGTTCTCATGATGCCAGTGAATGTGCACTAGAGGTATCAACCATCCATGTAGGACCTGCTCTTGTCAATCCTCAATCTCCACTGGCACCTCCATTAAATGTCTCCCCATCATCGACGTCCATCTCTCCATGGTTGATGATGTGAGAAGGGTCGTGCACATTTCTCCTCAGGTGAGATACGTGGAGGAACTCATGCAACTGCTGCAACTAAGGTGGAAGATCCTAGAGGCTAGCCACATCACCTAATCTACTATGGATCTTGAATGGTCCGATTAATCTCGGAGATAACTTTACACCTTTTCTGAATCTTGTTAAACCCCATCGAGGTGAGACCTGTTGAAAAAATGTGGTCCCCATCCTCAAATTTCAGAGGTCTCCGTCTCCTATAGCAAATGACTTCTGTCTGATCTGTGTAGTCATCATCTATTCTTGGATGATCTTCACCTTCTCCATGGAAGCATGTACCGTCTCTGGTCCTACTAGTGCTAACTCCCCAGGGTCATTCTAGCACAAAGGTGATCTGCATGGTCATCCATATAATGCCTCAAAATGAGCAATCCCTATGGGGGAGTTATTGTTGTCATTGTATGAAAACTCCACAAATGGTAAGCTGTCCTCCCAGCTGTGACCGAAGTCAAGGATGCATGCACAGAGCATGTCCTCGAGAGTCTGAATGGTCCTCTTATTCTGGCCATCTGTCAGAGCATGGAAGGCGGTGCCTAGACGAAGCTGCATCCCGAAAGCCTCTTGCAACCCTTCCATTTCCGAGAAGTAAACCGTATGTCTTGATCAATGTCAATAGATAAAAGTACTCCATGTAGCCGCACAATATATTGCACATAGATGTTTCACAAACTCTCTACTGAACCATGATCTCTGATTGGTATGAAGTGGGCCGACATGGTGAGTCAGTTAATGATCACCCAAATCGAGTCATGAAACCTGGATGTACGTGGATGTCTTATCACAATTTCCTTGGATATCACATCCCACTTTCACTCTAGGACTTCTAAAGGCTGAAATAAGCCTAGTGGTACCTAGGGCTCTGCCTTCACTTCTTGAAAAGTGAGGCACTGAGAGAAAACTCAGCTAATTCCTTTTTCATCCTCATCTACCAGTGTTGTCGTCGACGGTCCTGGTACATCTTTTCCACTATTGGATGTACCACTAAAGGGGATGTGAGGAACTCAATCAACCCTTCATTATAAAGTGACATTGGTACCATAGAACATCCTCTGAAGAAGATGATGTGATCCCCACCTTCAGAAAATCCATCATGTGACTGCCCTGTCGATATCTGGGCATATCGTGTCTCACAGTTAGCGTCCCCATGAATTACCACTCTGACATGATGAAGAAGTAGGGGAGTGATTGTAAGGGACTGAAGGAAAGATCCTCCACCTCTACACACAAATGATATCTGCAATGCGTCCAGCTACTATGTCGCCTCACCTAGTAGTGGTATACAAGATCTCCTTCTACGTGCATCTACTTCAACGTTCTCCCTTACAAAAGTATAGACTATTTCAAAGTCATAGTCCTGGAGGAACTCATTCCATCACCGCTACATCAGGTTTAGGTACTTCTCAGAGAAGATATATCTGAGACTCTTATCATCAGAGTACACAGAAAAACATTCACCCATCAAATTGTGAGGCCACATCATCAAGGTGAAGACTACTGCTAGTATCTCCAGGTTATGGGTAGCATAGTTCTGCTCATGCTACCTCAGCAGCCAAGAAACATACGCAATGACTTTTCGCTCCTACATTAGAACACACCCAAGTCTTGTCCCTGATGCATGGAAATAGACTGTGTACCCTATTCCCTCCTATAGAAACCTCATGATAGGGTCACTAGTCAGCCTCTATCACAGCTCTTGAAAGATCTGATGGCATCTCTCTGACCACACGAAGGGTTTCCCATTATTCCTCAAGATTGGTAGTTGCACTGCAACTCTGGAGAAATATGGAACGAACCTCCAGTAGTAACCAGCCAACCCCAGGAAACATCGTACCTCTGTCACACTTTTGGGTGGATCCCAAGAATGTATCACTTAAATCTTCGCTGGATCCAAAGCAACTCCATCCTTTGAGAATAAGTGTCCCAAGATCAGAACCTCTCAGATCCAAAACAGGCACTTCAAGAGCATACCATAAACTGGTTCTCTAGAAGTATGTCTAGTAATACCTAAATTGGTTGGCAAGCTAATCCTCAGTAGTTGATTAGATCAGTATGTCATCAATAAAGACTATAAAAAACGATCGACGTATGGCTGGAAAATCCCGATCATTAGTCCCATGAACACTGCTGGAGCATTGGATACGCCCAAAGGCATAGCCATGAACTTATAGTGGTCGTACCGACATCTGAAGGCCATCTTCTGCACATCCTCATCTCGAACTCTAAGCTGGTGATAGCCTAATCTATGGTCTAACTCTGAGAACCACCGTGTTCCCTTCAACTACTCAAATAGATCGTAAATCCTTGGTAGTGGGTACTTTTTCTTCACGGTCACCTGGTTTAGGAGATGGTAATCAACAAAAAGCCTCAAGTTACCCTCCTCTTTAGAGATCATAATCGGGGCTTCTCGGGGAGAAACACTGGGACAAATGAATTCCTTATCTTACAAGTCCTCTAGCTTTACCCATAGCTTGTGATGTTCCGTGAGAGCCATCTGATACGCTGGTTTAGATATCGGTGTCGTCCCGGGGTACAGGTCAATGTAGTAGTCCACCTCTATGCAAGGAGGTAGTCCTGGAACATCATCAGGGAAAATATCTGCATATTGGTCCACCACTACAGGATAGCTCAGACTCTCCACATCAACTACTTTTAGGGTAAGGCAGTCCAACTATTGAGTGATCTACTTCACCTTCCTCCGAGAAAGTTCATCATGTGCTGCAAAGGATCCCTTCTCACCAGTGAAGGTAAAACTGGTCCCATCTAGGTAGACACACCACACTTTGTGCCTAATACAGTTGATCTAAGGATGAAATGTAGATAACCAGTCCATACCCAAGATGACATCGAAAGGCCTCAATGCTGCTACAAAGAGATACCAGCAGATTCTCTCGCCTACTATAGTAAGCTCACACTGCTAGAACAAGTGAATAATCATTGATTCTACTCCATTAGTAGTCTCTAGCCATACGAATCGAGCCAACAGCTCCGTCAGAATCTATGAGCTCTGAATGAGGGCAGTGGAAATGAATGAGTGAATGGCACCTATGTCTATAAGAACTGCAGCTGTGGTGGAGTAGAAATAGATCGTACCTTGAATCATCTACAAAGTGTCATGATCATAGACCTAAGCTACCTAGAGCTGAGCTCTCCCTTGTCCAACTGCTCCCTACGGTCGGGGTGGACCTCCTAGTGGTGGTTGCGGTTACACCTCGGGATGTCGTCCACCACCAGCTGCACAACCAGCTCTTCTTCAATGACTGTCTTCTCCCTGCGGACCTTCTCGATATAATTTTTACCTCTGCATGGGCGGCCCTTCGACCATCTGCTTATAATCAGAACGGAAGGTCGGACAGTCATAAGCCATGTGACCCTGCCCACCACATTAGAAACATTTTCCGCTCTTGGAATGTATGTCTTTGGTCTAGGTGATCCATACAACCAATCCTGAGTCATGGGGGTTTCCACCTATAGTTCTGTTCCACTTAGACCTATGCAACATTTGTATACTACTAGATACAGAAGAATCCACTACATGACAACTAGTGTTGGGTCTTGCTGCCGGAGACTGCTCAACAAAGGAACTCTCTACTCAGAGGGCTCACTCTAGCACCACGACCTGCATTGGGATGCTGAGTGAGATCACCGAAGCTCGGATCTCTCTCTTGAGTCCCTTCTCGAAGGTCCAGGACCTATAGAATGGGTCTCGCACCATAACTATGGAGTATCGTGATAGGTTAGTGAACCTCACTGAGTACTAATTTATATTCATGTTGCCCTGTTGCAGATGAAGTAGCTCATGAATGCAAACTGCGCAATGTGTCATTAGGACAAACTCTTCCTGAAACAGGATCTCAAAGTCTGCCCAGAGGAGCGTCATATCATCGTGAACTTGGAGCAACAAGATCCCCCATCTACCCGCTGCTTCCTGTAGTAGGATGGACACATGTATCACCATAAGGTCTGCTGGTGTCCCTTCCAGTTGAAAAAATCTCACTAGAGCCTCCAGCTGATCCTCAACTTCTTGTGGGTCCATCTCTCCCCTAAACCAGGGTGGCTTATGGTGCTGGAACTTGGGAATTGGGCTCAAACGGCGTGCATCATCTACTGCTTGGGCTGGTTTAATCAGTGGTGCTACGTGAGTGGTATGACTGGTGCCTCCACTTGAAAAGAATCATGCACCTAGGCTTCGTCGAACGATAGGCTATCTGTGCATACAAATATCGGGGCATTATCAGGTTATCCATAGGGAGGAATTCTGAAAGAAACAGATGTAACATGGTCAAATATTATACCTGGTGAGATGACCTGGTTGAGCTGACTTAAAGAAAACTTTTGAAAACACTCACGCAATCAGTGTTTTCATTCACTGAGTTAGAAATCAGAAGTTAGGGCCCTAGTGTAAGGATACGTCAGCCACCACACCAACAATAGACTCCCTGAACTGAAAACCACATGCAGTACCCTTAACACTATTGGTTTACAAAAAAGAAAGATCATAGTCTTATGTTCTATGGTAGAATTGACTCCTCTGATGCAAATTTGTCATGACCCGTCCCACGGGGCCCATGCTGGGACTACCCCAAACCCACCTTCCATAGGCCAAGGCTGGCGTCTAGCACCAAAGGCATAAATCCCTAAAATGGGAAGTCATTTCCTTTAAAACGTGAAATTTCACACAACAGAGTACGATTTGAAAGGAAAACACTATGTAAAACTATATACAAAAGTCTGCTAAAAGTAGAGGGGCCGGAATACCACCCCAACCGGAAAGCACACGTACAAATAAAAAGAGAAAACAATTGAAAGGTGAAAAGTACCTCCTAGATCATCCACCATGGATCCTACCTGATGGGTAGGTATAGATAGCCTCATCATTACTCTATGTCTGTTAGTCTCCTCCGCATACTAACAAGTCGTATTGTCCAACTTCGGGTACCGTCCAATCCTGGTACTCTCTGCCTCAGTCAGCGATGTCTGTCGTCTGCAACCAACACTATGAGGTGAGGACATAATCCAAGCAGGGGTGAGTATAAAGATACTCAGTAGGGACCTCAAGAAAAATCAAGTTATCAATAAATACAATAAGGATATACCACCAATTATGAATTCAACAAATAACCACACTTAGGTTTATGCCCATAGATATACCGAAGTTATCATGTGATACTTCTCAATCATGTGTTAAACACAAAAGTTACTGAATCAACTAAGGCCATGATTTTTATAATCGAAACCATGAAAACATGAGAACCCCTACTCAATCGAGTACAGTGGTCTTTTCGCAACACATAGGCACCTCTCACTATCCTTGGACTGTCGAGGCACTCCTCCTATCGAGTAACGTGGGTTTGCTGTGTCACCGAGGTGCTCCCCACTGTTGGTCTGCCGCGTCACCAAGGCGCTCCCCCTCGTAGCATACTAATGTAATCCTACTGTCGAGTACCGTTGGTATTCCGTGACACCATGGTGCTCCCCACTGCGGGTCTTCCGCGACACCATGGCACTCCCCACTTGGCTAGTAGAGTCACTCTGAGTCAAAACGGTCACCAGTCATCCGGTCTTAGCCAGCTAATATGTCTCCACACTCTACTTGCTCGTCACCAAAAGATCTTCTCCACCACTTTCTAGTCGATACTACAACTTTCACGAAGTACAATGAAGAAGTAACTCAATGGTCCGCCACGTCACAGGGGTCTTAACACAATAGATGGCGTGTCAATCAGATGCCTGGTCTTTGAGTTATTAGTCTTTTAGTTTTGGGGGCCCAGTTAGATTCGTGTATGATCCAACCTAATTGTATCTCAAATATACCCCAAACTCTAGTGGGATATACTAAAAGGAACCTTCATGCTCCATGTTTACCAACACCACTGCTGTTTTGTCAAACAGATGTCTGGTGCCAAAGATATGGCCAAAAGAATGTAAAGGGTCAGTAGTTGGCCTTGGTCTGGTCTGACCCGGTCTGGCCCAGTTTTGGATGACATTGTCGGTGTCGACCCGGTTAGACCAGTTGGATCTGGCTCGACCCATTGGGCGGGCCAGCCTATTGGTTCGGCCCGGCCAGATTGGCCCCTCCCATCAGGCCATGTGGGCGGTTAGGCTCATGCTCGGGGCCTATTCGTCCCCGAGGGTCGTGAGGGTGTGGCCCAACACGGCTCGACCTTGAAGGTGCGGCTAGGCCAGTTCGTCCAGGGTGCCTTGAGGGGGTCGCGGGTCGGCTCGGGAGGCTGGCACGACCAGGGTGCTAGTTTGGACATGTGGGGACCAGGCCAGCCAGCAGGCGGCCAGGAAGCTGCTGTGCGGGCCGGCAGGGTGCCAGGTAGGCCAGTAGACTGGCCAGCAGGTGGGCGGGCAGGGTGCTAGGGGGCCGGGCGCGACACTAGGGGGGCCGACGGGCAGTCGGACAGGGCTCCTGGTAGGCCTTCGTGCGGCCAGGCAGGGCGTGGCCAGGCCGGGAGGTAGCAGGGAGCAGGGTGGTGTGGGCCAGTGGGGGTGCGGCTGGGGAGGCTTGGCCGAAGGGTCGTGGTTCGGCCCGGAGCACTGGATCGCCGTAGGGGCGGCGTGGTTTGCGAAGGCTTTGGGTAGAGCACGCTTTGTAATTACCGCTTCGTCATTATGACGCCTCATCTCCATGTCAAAGATCATCACAAACAAGAACAACAGAGGGGTTGATCCATGTTGGTTTCTCCAGCACCCTCTACATTTAGGGTGAAATCAATTAGCTCATCACGATGTAAGAGGATGAACAAAAAGTCACCAGAAAACAATTCATTTCCAACCACTGTAGAAGATTCATGGAAATCATCAACAGGTAAAAACCCCCTACCTTTGTTCTTCGTTCGTCATTCGTCATTTGTTGAAAGAGTCACGAAATGTAGAGGAATAATATCGTCGTTCGTCACATTTGCTGCACGCTTCCAATCCTGAGCACTGTCAGGTAGTTGATGACGATGCAAAGGGTAGTTCGGTTGAAGACTTCCCACGTCGGGAGAAGCTCTGAGGAAGAAGTCGAAAAGGTTCATCTTTCCTCATTCTACATAGGGATATTTCATCCATCTTCTCCCATGTCTCTACTAAGATGCCAAAGAAAAGAATAATAAATTGGTTTATCTATTATTTCGTTGGCACAGAATTCAAAAAGGTGAAATGAATTAATTGGTTCCACCTAATTAATGTGGTGGATTGGCACAAGGTAATTATGGGTGTTGGCATAATTTCATTAAAGGGAAGGTGTCACCATAATGGAGGGAGGGTGTTGAGGAACTCTCCCTCATTAATGAGGGGAGTTGATAGGTTTTCCACTCCCCCCATTAATAGGGGAGTTTAGCCCCGTGTGGTCCCCACGTCAGAACCTCTCGCGAGTGGTTAGGTTTGGATGGGCCCCACCACCATAACCTCCAATGAGAGGTTAAGGTGTGGTGGTAGCACCTCCATCTTCCATGAGGAGATTTTAACCGTCCAACAAATTTAAAACCACACACATTATCTTTATTTAATTCAATCCCTAAAAACCCCAAAAACTATCTTTTAATCTCGAATCACAATTTTCCAAGTAAAAGACTCCTTAAGTGAATATCGGTGCTGTGATTAAAATGATGACCTCAGATTTCAATTCCGAGCACCAGTTCAAATGTTATAAAAACCATCTCATACGTTTAATGAATTTAAATGAACAAAACTTCCGAAATTAAATCCGGGCACACCGGGCCTCATAATCACATGTCTTCAGTTTTTACGAACTCGTAAAATTTCCATGTATTTAAAAAATAATTTCTAGTGAAATTTAGGGTCTTTAAATTCTCCCCACATTAGGGATTTACATACCAGTAATCTAAAACTTGAACTAACGGAACATGTGGGGGTACTGAGCATGAATCTGAGCCTCTCACACCCACGTGTTATCCTGGAGGTTACCGTGCTTCTAGAAAACATGAACCAGAGGTATCGACTGTCCATGTTGGAAAGGCTCCTGTCGATCCTCAATCTCCACTAGAAACGCTGTGAAAGTCGCCCCATCATTGACATCGAGATCTCCATGGTCGATGATGTGAGAAGGGTCATGCACGTAT
The DNA here is from genome assembly GCA_963277665.1 of Viscum album. Lineage (NCBI taxonomy): Eukaryota > Viridiplantae > Streptophyta > Magnoliopsida > Santalales > Viscaceae > Viscum > Viscum album. The sequence continues at coordinate 1,563,951,913 of OY728142.1, read as the reverse complement.
CTCCTCAGCTGAGATATGTAGAAGATGCAATGCACATTATGAAACTGAGGTGGAAGAACCAGGCAGCAAGCCACCTCTCCTAATCTGCTGAGGACATGGAAAGGTCCGATGAATCTTAGAGATAACATGCCGCCTTAGCCTAATCTTCGTCAACTTCATCGAGGTGGGACCCATAGAAAAAACATGGTCTTCATCCTCTAATTTCAGAGGTCTCCATCTCCTATCCTCATATGACTTTTGTCAGCTCTGTGCAGTCTACATCGGCTCCTAGATGATCTTTACCTTCTCCTTGGTAGCCCATACCATCTTTGGTCCCCCAAGTGCTGACTCCCCTAGGTCAGTGCATCACAATGGTGATCTACAAGGTCGTCCGTATAGTGCCTCAAATGGTGCCATCCCTATGGTGGAGTGATAGCTATTCTCGTATGAAAAAACTACCAATGGTAATTAGTCCTCCTAGCTGCGAACAAAGTTGAGGTCGCATGCACGGAGCATGTCCTCAAGAGTCTAAATGGTTCTCTTAGTCAGGACATCCGTTTAAGGATAGAAGGTGATACTCAGATGAATTTTTGTCCCAAAAGCCTCCTACAACCCCATCTATATCTAGGAAGTAAATCATGCATCACAATCATAGACAATAGATGAATTTACTCCATATAGCCGCACAATCTCGTGCACATAAAGGCATCCCACACTCTCTACTGAACCCTTATCTCTGATCAGTAGGAAGTGGGCAGAATTGGTGAGTTAGTCAACGATCACCCAAATCGAATAGTGACCCCTAGATGTACATAGAAGTCCTATCACGAAGTCAGTGAATATCCCATCCCACTTCCACTATGGGACCTCTAATGACATAACCAAGCCTACTGGTACTGTGTACTCTGCCTTCGCTTACTGAAAACTGAGGAATAGAGAGACAAAATCTGCAAATACCTTCTTCATCCCTAGCCACCAGTGCTGTCATCGATGGTCATGGTACATCTTCCCCCCTCATGGATGTACCACTAAAGGGGATGTGTGGAACTCCCCCAACACTTCCTCTTTAAGTGACATTGGTACCATAGAACGTCCTCCCAATTGGATGACATTCTCCCCACCTTTAGAAAATCCATCAGATCCATGCCCTGTGGATATCTGAGCACGTCATGTATCGCTATCAACGTCCTGATGTTGTGCCTCCCTGACTAGCTGAAGAAGTGGGGGAGTGAATGTAAGGGATTGATGGAATGCTGCTCCATCTCTATCCACAAAGGATATCTGCGAAGCGGCTAGCTGCTCTGTCACCTCATCTAGTAGTTGAATACCAGATATCATGTTGAGTGCATCTGCTAAAACATTCCCCTTTCCAGGAGTATAGGACCTTTTGAAATCATATTCCTGGAGAAACTCAATCCATAGCCGTTGTCTCAGTTTCAGGTCCTTCTAAGAGAAGATATACCCGAGACTCTTGTTGTCAGAGTACACGGTAAAACATTAACCCATCAGATAGTGTCACCACGTCTTCAAGGCGAGGACTGCTGCTACTAAATCCAGGTCATGGGTGGAATAGTTCTTATCTTTATGCCTTAGTTTCTAAGAACCATATGTGATCACTAATCAGTCATGAATTAGGAATCACCTGAGTCAGGTCCCTGATGTGTCGTAGAAGACTACATACCCTATGCCCTCCTCTAGAACCCTGAAGATGGGGGAACTTGTCATCCTCTACCTTAGCTCCTAAAGGCTCTGCTAAAATCTCTCTGACAACATAAAGGGCTGCCCCATCTTTGTCAAGGATGATTGTGGTGCTACAACTCTAGAGAAATCTGGAATGAACCTCCGGTAGAAACCAGCCAACCCCAAAAACCTACGTACCTCAATCACACTCCTGGGTGGGTCCCAAGAAATTACTGCCTCAATCTTCACTGGATCCACTACAACTCTAGCCTTCGAGATGAAGTGTCTTATGAATTGAACCTCTTGGATACAAAACTGACACTTCAAGAGCTTACCATGAAGCTAGTGTTCCCAGGGTGTGTCCAGTACTACCTAAAAATGGTAGGCATGCTCCTCCTCAGTAGTTGAGTAGACCAGTATGTCTTAAATGAAGTCTATGATGAGGCGATCGATGTATGGATGTAAAATCTTGTTAATGAGTCCCATTAACACTGATGGAGCGTCGGATATGCGAAAATGCATAACCAAGAACTCGTAGTAGCCGTACTGATATTTTAAGGTCGTCTTCTCCAAATCCTTGTCTCGAAAACTCAGCTGGTGGTGTCCTGATCAAAGTTCTATCTTCAAAAGGAACCTTTCTCTTTTCAATTGATCATAGAGATCATAAATAATCGGCAGTGGGTACTTGTTTTCACGGTCACCGGGTTTTGGTGATGGTAGTCGACACAAAGCCTCAAGCTCCCATCCGCCTTCTTGGCGAACAGAATCGGGGCTACCCAGGGTGAAACACTGGGCCAGTTGAATCCCTTCTACTGCATGTTCTCTAGATGTACCCACCGCTCGCGAAGATCTACAGGAGCCATCCGATACACTCGTGTAGATATCAGTTTTGTCTCGGGGTGTAGGTCAATATAGTAGTCCACCTCTCTGCAATGAGGTAGTCCTAGAACATCGTTAGAAAAACATCTGCATACTGGTCCACCACTACAGGATATCTCGGAATCTCCACATAAATAGCTCTGAGGGTAAGGCATGAAAAATGATGAATGATCGGTCACACCCTCCTCCGAGAATGTTTTTCATGTGCAACAAAGGCTCCCTTCTCGCCAATGAAAGAAAACATGGTCCCAAATGTGAAGACACGCCACACATTGCACCAAATACAGTCCATCTGAGCATGGAATGTAGACAACCAGCCCATAACCAAGACGACGTCATAAGGCCTCGATGCCGCTACTAGGAGAATCCAGCCGAAGCTCTCACCTCCTACAATACGCTCATACTTAAGCACTAGTGCGTAATCATCTAGTCTACTCCCATAAGAGTCTTTAGTTGTATGGATCGAGCCAACGAATCCATTGGAATCTTTAAGCTCCGAATGAGGGAAGTGGAAATGAAAGTGTTACCGACACTTGTGTCTATAATAACTGTAGTTATGGTGGAGTACACACAGATCATTCCACAAATCATCTTGGGAGTGCCGTGATCGTAGGCCTCGGCTACCCTGAGTTGAGCTCTCCCCTGTCAACCTGGTCCCTAATGTCGGGGTGGACCTCCTAGTGGTGGTGGTGGTAACACCTCGATACGTCGTCCACCACCAGCTTCATAGATAGCTCCTCTGCCACGTCTGCTTACTTCTTACAAACCACCTCGATCGAATCTTTGCCTCTGCATGGGAGGTTCTTTGACCATCTGGTGTTCTTCCGAATGACGGGTTGGAAAGTCACGATCCATGTGACCATGCCCGCCCCATGAGAAACACATCCCACTCCTGGAATGTATGTTTCAGCTCTGGGCGCCCCCCACAACCGATCCTGAGTCATACAGTCATCCACCTGTAGGTCTGTTCCTCTTGAACCTCTGCGGAATCTCTCTACTACAAGCAGCAGAAGACTCCACTGCATGTCGAATGTGGTGTTTCTCGCTGATGGAGAATACATATCATGGAAAGTCTCTACTAATAGGTCTTGATCTCACACCCCCGCCTGCATCGGGATGCTGAGTGAGAACACCGAAGCTCTGATCTCTCGCCTAAGTCCATACTACAATGACCAGGCCCCAAATAATGTGTCCCTCACCCAATCGGTGGAGTAGCATGAGAGGTTGTTGAACCTCACTAAGTATTGTGCTATAGTCATGCTGCCCTGCTACAGATGATGTAGCTCTTGAATGTGCACTGCACGAAGAGTCGCTCAGACCAAATCTCCCAAAAACATGCTTTCAATATCTGCCTAGAGGAGCATCATCGCGTCACGAACATGGAGCATCATAATTCACCAACTTCCTGATGCTACCTATAGAAGTCTAGAAGAAAGTATCACCATGAGATTAGCTGGTGTCCCTACCAGTCGGAAAACACTCACCACATCCTCCTGCCAATCGTCAGCCACCTGTGGGTCTGTCTCTCCCCTGAACCATGGTGGCCTCTGGTGCTGGAAGTCATGCAATGCACTCAAGTGGCATGAATCATCAACTACTAGGGATTGTGGAATTGGTGACCAAACGAGGAGTGGTAACATTGGTGCCTCCACTGTAAAAGGGCCTTGCACTGAGGTCTCGTCACTCGGTGGGCTTTCTGTGCGTACAACTCTTGGAGCTCTAGCTGGTCATTCGCTGGGAGGCATCCTGAAAGAAACAGACGCCACACGGTCAATGATTATAACTGGTGAGCTAAACTGGTTATGCTAACATAAAGAAACCTTATGAAAACACACACTTAATCAGTTTTTTCGTTCACTGAGTTGGAAATTAGGAGTAAGGCCCCTGGTGTATGGATACGTCAGCTTCCGCACCAACACAAGTCTCCCTGAACTAAAAACCACACTTAGTACCCGTAACTCTATTGATTCACTTATAAGAAATATCAGAGTCCTATTTTTTGCAGTAGAACCGACTCCTCTGAAACAAATTTGTCACGACCCGTCCCTCGGGGCCCATGTTGTGAATACTCCAAATCCTCCTTCCATATTCCAGGTGCTGGGGACAAGAACCAAAGGCATAAATCCCTAAACGTTGAAGGTATTTCCTTTAAAAAATAGAAATGCACACAAACAGAGTATGATATGGAATCAAGATACTAATTAAAACTATATACAAAATAGTTATGAATGTAGAGAGGCCTGAATACAAGCCCAACAGGAATGTAAAACTACAACTTAAAAAGAAAAAACTGCTGAAAGTTGAAAAGCAGCTTCTAGATCATCCACCACGGATCCTACCTGAAGGTTAGATATAGATAGCATCCTCAGCACTCCACGTATATCGGAATCCTCCACGTACCGACACATTGTATGCTCCAGTTCATGGTACAGTCTAGTCTAGGTACACTCTGCCTCAATTAGTGTTGTCCGTCATCTGCAACCAACATTTCGAGGTGTGTGTATAGCCCGTGTAGGGGTGAGTATAAAAATACTAAGTAGGTACCATGATACCCTCAAGGTATCAAAAAATCCAACATGGATAAACCACAAAATTTGAAATCAACAGATAACCCCACATTTTTATATTCCCATACATATACCTAAGTTATCAAGTGATCAATCTCAATCATGAGGTAAACACAAAACATACTGACTCAACTCTAACCAGAATTTTTATTATCCAAAACATGGCTGCTGGTGAACTCATGCTCAATCGAGTACAGTGGGCCTATTGCGATACCAAGGTGCTTCCCACTAACCATTGACTGTTGAGTTACTCCTCCAGTCGAGTACCGTGGGTCTGCTGTGTCACCTAGTCACACCCCACCGTGGGTCTGCCGCGACACCAAGGCGCCCCCCCCCCTCGTAACATGTTGATGTACTCCTCATGTCGAGTACCATGGTTATGCCGTGACACAAAGGTGATCCCCACTACAGGTCTTCCACGACATCATGGCTCTCCCCAGTGGACTAGTAGAGTCACTCCTAGTCAAAACGGTCAGCAGTTGTCAGGTCTCCGTTATCTACTAGGTCTCCGCACTCAGTTCACTCGTCACTGGAAGGATCCACTCCACGGGCTACTGGTCAATACTCCAACTGTCACGAAGTACCATGAAGAAGTATCTCAAAGGTCTGACATATCAAAGGGGTAACTACGCAATAGATGGCGCGTCAATCAAGAGCTCGTCCTGTTAGTTATTATCCTTTTTGTCCTGGGGGCCCGGTTGGATTCGTCTACGATCCAACCTGACTAAATCTCAACTATACCCCAAACTCAATCGGTGTATACTCAATGGGACCATAATGATCCAAGTTTACCAGTTCCACTGATGGTTTGTCAAAGGGACGTCTGGTGCCAACGATATGGCCAAAATAAAGTAATGGGTCGGTAGTGGGATGGGGTCTGGTCCGACCCAGTCGGACCGACCCAGTCCAACACTATCTTGGCTGACCCAGTCTGGGTTGACTCGGTCCGACCTGTTGGGTTTGGCCTAACCCATTGGGCGGGCCAACCTGTTAGGTTCAATCCAGCACACTGGGCCCAGCCCAGCCGGCCACATGGGCTATTCAGCCCAGAGTGTCATGAGGGCGCAACGCGGTGTGACTTTGGCAGGAGGGCGCGACCAGGCTATTTCATCCAAGGTACTGTGAGGGGGCCATGGGACAGATCGGGAGGCCGACATGGCTAGGGCACCGGTGTGGTCAGGCGGTGTCCAGGCAGGCCGGCAGGTAGCCGGGCAGGGCCCCATTGGGGTCGGCGGGTGGCCGGGCAGGGCACGGCGAGGCCGGGGGGCATTCAGGAGCTGGGTGGCATGGGCCGGCGGCAGTGCAGCTGGGGTGCCGTGGCCGGAGGGCTGTGGATCGGACCAGAGCATCGGAGCACCATGGGGGTGGCGCTGTTTGCAGAGGCCACGGGTAGTGCGGCCTTTGTCATCGCCTCTTTTGTCATTCTGTCGCCTCATCACCACGTCTATAATCGTCACAAACTCGAACGAAGGTAGGGTCGGGCCATGTTCGTTTGGCCTTCACCATCCACATATAGGGTGGTATCAATTTTCTCATCAGGAAGTAAGATTATTATCAAAAACTCACCCGCAAACAATATCTTTACAACCATTAAAAAAGATTCAAAAAAGCATCCACATGTAATAACCCCTACAATTGATCGTCGTAATTCATTCATTGACATAGTCGCAGAAAGTAAAATGAATAGATCAGTGTTCGTCACGTCTACTGCACTCTTTCTATCTTGAGCTGCGTCTGCTCGTTGACGGCGATGTGGAGGGTAGGTTGGTTGAAGAAGTCCCACGTCAGTAGAAGCTCTGAGGAAGAAGTTGAAGAAGGTTGACATTCTTCGTTATTCGTTGGGGAGTTCTTCCCACTTCCCCCATGATTCCACCATGATGCCAGAGAAAATAATAATAGATAGTTTTATCTATTATTTCATTAGCACATAATTCAAAAAGGTTTAATAAATTAACTGGATCCACCTAATTAATTTGGTGGATTGGCACAAGTTAATTATGGGTGTTGGCACAATTTAATTAAAGGGAAGGTGACACCATAAAGGAGGGAGGGTGTGGAGGAAATCTCCATCATTAATGAGGGGAGTGGAGAGAATTTCCACTCCCACCATTAATAGGGGATTTTTCCCATTGTGGTCCCCACGTCATAACCTCTCACGAGAGGATAAGATTGGGTGGGTCCAACCAACATAACCTCTAATGGGAGGTTAAGGTGTGGTGGTCCCACCTCCAACATCTATTAGGATATTTTAACCATCAAATAAAAATAAAGACAAACAATTTATATTTATTTAATTCAATCTCTTAAAGCCCCAAAAAATATCTTTTAATCTTAACTCACTATCGTCAAAGATCAAGTTTTCTTAAGCAAATACTGGCACTGTGAGTTCAACGGTGCCCTCAGATTTCAATTCTGAGCAACAGTTCAAAAGTTATTAAAACTCACTCATACATTTACTAAATGTACCCGAACAAAACTTCAGAAATTTATTCCGGGCACACCATGCATCAGAATCATGCATCATCTGTTTTCACGGACTTGTAAAATTCCCCTGTATTTTAAAATAATTCCTTTGAAATTCATAGTCTATACATGTTATTTTATAATATTACCTTTTTCTAATGATATTATAGGTAATTTTAGATTATAAACATCATTTTCCCATTGATTATGGTATATATTTTTATAATGACAAATAAATTTCCATTTGATGTACTGGTGTATGGTTGGTTCATTATGTGGAGGTCCATCTTTTATAATTTAATTGACTAGAATCCTCACATAACATATACATTAATTTTCTAATTTATATCCATTAAAAAATTGTAACACCATCCTTATCCTTTTATAAATTAACTTGATTCCTTATTCCCAATGTTTGATCAATTTTATGATTGATATTTCTTTCAACCATTTGCTTTATCCTGGTTCTCATGTTACTATATTCACCATTTCAATTCAAAACCTTATTAATAATTGGAATCACCATTTTAGATATCTACCTTTTGTACATGTATATTGTATTGTTTCTACATACTAATGTCTAGAATATCCAATTCCACTCGATAACATAGTTTTAAGATGACATATTATAAAAAAATTTGGTTTTTTGGGATGGTGAATAAACCAAAAGCATTCCTTGCTTGTATTTGGAATTTAAAATCATATTTACAAATAGATTCATCTTACACATCCATATAACCTATTAAAATCATTTAAAAACATATGATGAGCCCAAAAATCATAGTAAGGGATATAAAAAGTAGGAAATAAAAAATTAGTCTATGAATAATTTTAGTGTAAGAAATCATTTTCAAAAGACACACTTTTCAACCATATATATTTACTTTGTGAAACATGAGCTATCCACAATAATTACACATTACATAAGAACAAAAAGAAAACTATAAAGTTATATTGGGGGATTACATACATATTCTTGTAGCACACTTTGCTACCTTATAATTTGTAACCCTCATGGATACCTTACAATTTGTGTAAACATTACCGTTACCCATGGAGTAATAATACGATTGAACAACAACATTCACATAACCAACGGATCTTAGGGATATATAGGTCCCACAATTCATTATAAAAACATTCCAATTACTAGAACATAATCATACAACATGAATAATTTCATAAAAACATTTAGTTGGATTTTTTTAAATAGAAATTTAAGAGATGATTTTAAAAGAAAAGACTGTTAGAAATATCATATATTTAATGTGAGACTTGAAATATTTGAAGGAATATGTATAAACATGGTAAATACACATAATTAAAAATAATATTAATAAAACACATAACCGAAAATATTTTATATAACACATAAATAATGAAGTAAAAGGTTAACCCATAGAATATAAATCATATTAATAATTCCATTAATTAGGGTTTTTTCTTACTTAAAACTCATTTAAATATCTTATATAATGGATAAAATAGTGTTATGAATATATTAAAGAAACATATTGATCTTTATAATACCTCATATTATCATTTCATTACATCATTTCACTTTTTAATTATTAGTATTTTGTTCGCTGCATTATTTCTTGGTATGTTCATTACATTATTTCCATGATCGGTTCCTGATGGATATTCTTGTAGATTTGATTTGAAATATCAAAATTGAAAAGGACTGGTATTTAAATATTTCATGAACCATAAATTATTCCATCTTTTTCAATTATGACATGTGGATGATTCATGAGTTAAAACATTATTTATATTTTTATAGATTATTTTGGTGATTCATTAAATGTAAATTACTCATTTTATTTAATAAATTAATAACATGTGTGAAAAATGATTTCAGAACCTTATACAATATATTATAAATAAATAAAAATCTATTTATACCATAAAAATTGTTTCATGAACAGTATTGAAGAAATAATGTTAAATTGAAATCACATCGTCCACTATGTCTGTAAAATGACACATCACAGACGGTGTTTTAATTTATTGAATAAGTGGGGGAGGAGAAAACGTATAATGGTGATTATTCCAAAATCAAGATTAAATCCATAATATTTAGGATAGTATATCATCCATTCCTCTTGGATAAGGGTATATTATTAAAGAAGAAGAAAATAATATAAAATGGAAAGAAAAAAATAAAACAAAAGAGGATCTTTACCTCTAAATCTATTGTCCATGATATCCTTCTTAATGGGCATTGGATTTGGCATTTTGGTGAGACTAGATGCTCTAGGACATGTGGAAGAGCCATTGGAGGATGAGTGGGTATATCATTGACGAGGATCAAGGCTTTAGAGTTGTGATAGGAGTAGGGAAATTAGGGTTGTATTTAAAGTGGAGGAGAGGAGGTAATTTACACTATTTTAATTAGTATTATAATATTTTTCTCAAGACAATGAATAGTCTTAACTCGTGTGACCCCAAATAGTAATAACGAAATTTTATTTTGAACAAAGTGGTCTTACATCAACCTTGAATGACCCATGATGCAATAAATCAAATATTTAGTACTGATCATTTTTATCATATTTTACTATTCATAAAAAATTCTAAAATTTAAGAAAAGTTTAAAAAATTTACCATAACCATATTGTCAACTATAGAATTAAAAAATGAACTCCATTTTTGAAAAATAATTTTCTAAACATTATTATTTTAATTTTTTAATAATATTATAATTAATTCAAAAATAAGAATTTCAAATTTATAACTCATTTTTAACACCATGAAAAATTAATCAACATCTAATTATCTCATATCCCTAAGAAAATAAAATATTATTATGATTTACGATTCACAGGTGTCATGTTACTATTCATATCACTATTCATAATTGATTGTTACTAATCACCAAAAAAACAAGCTGGTTCTATCAGATTCTAAATAACATACTGAACACAATTGTAGATGACCATTTTTTGAATCACAAAAGATTAAAGTGGAAAAATAATGTTTAAATTATTATTTTAAATTTCAACATAAAAAAGTGTTTAATGCATTTTAGTATATATTTTATAAAACCTTATGGAGTTGCATTATCCCCATCTTCTAGAAATTGCGTCCTTGCAATTTTATTTACTTATTAAACAAGGGAGGGTACATTTCCCTCCTAGAATTTTCAGACTCCCATTTTGCTTCTTCAACCATGTGGTTTCTCAACAAAACCTTTACCTAGTAGATTACTTTATTTAAAAATACTTTTTGTCTTCTATTAAGAATATGAACTGGTTTCTCTTTATAAGAAAGGTTATCCTCCAGTTGAACTACTTCTAGGATCAAAACATGAGATGCATTGTGCATATACATTCTCAACATCAAAACATGAAAAACAGTATTTACGACCAAATATAAACTTGGAGGAAATGATACATGGTATGAAACTATTCAAACATTCTCTATGATTGAAAAAGGATCGATGAACCATGGACTTAGCTTTCCATTCCTACCAAAACACATCACACTATACCAAGGACAGATTTTATGGAAAACATGGTCACTTACATTGAAAGAGAATTCATTATTTCAGTTGTCTTCATACCATTCATTCCAAATATGAGCTTTCCTCATGTGAAGATGGATCATCTTAACATTCACTTCCACTTCCTCTACTAATTCTGGCCCCAACAACATTCTTTCACTAAATTCATCCTAGAAGGTTGGAGTCTGACAACACTTCTAATACAATGCCTCAAAAGGTGCCATCTGTATACTTGAATTAATACTATTATTATAATAAAAACCAACTAAAAAAATGTTGACCCCAACATCCCTCATAGTCTATTGATAATGATCAAATCATATCTCCCAAATTCTTAATTTTTTTTCTGACTGCCGATCTGATTGAGGATGTAAAGTTATATTGAAATTTAATTATTTTCCCGATGACTTCTGAAGGCCCTTCTAAAAGATATAAGTGAACCTGGGATCCCGGTAAAATACCATTGAAAGAGGTACTCCATGTAAACTGAAAATTATTTTGATGTATAGTAAAAAATGCTGATTCGAATACATTTTTATCAAATAGAATGAAAAAGTGATGATTTAGTCAGACGATCAACAAAAATCAAAATTCTATTACTAAGACAAAATTTCATAGGTAGTCCCACAATAATTTCTATGGATACATTCACCCATTTCCAATATAGCACTGGAAAAGGCTTAAGAATACCTTTCGGTAACTATCATTCTATAATAACCTACTAACATTTCAAATATTTCATGATAAAATTAGAAAAATATATTTTCATTCTGTCCCACCAATAACACTACCGATGATATATGTACATCATAGTCCTCTCATGATGATCCATAAATGGCGATCTATGTGCTCAATGCAACAATTCATTCAACAATTATGAATCACTTGTTAGACAAAACCTTTTACCAAATAAAAAACAAACCATTTATCGAGCTTAAATTATGTGAACATACCCATTTTAACCAAATCAACTTTATTCTGTAGCTCATGGTTATCCTCATGCTCTTATTTAATTATGTTTGATAATGATGAATGAACTGAAACCTAAAACAAAATAGAGGTAATTCATGATCCAACAACTTCTAATCCAAAATTCATCAAATAATTAATCAAGGGATCATGTTAAAAATGTAACATGATTAATGATTCATGATTTTTTTTGACTCAAGGCATCCACAAAATTGTTTTCATTTCATGATTGGTAAATGATCGTGTAATCATTATTCGTTTAGGAGATCAACCCATCTTCTCATCCTCATGATTAATTCATTAAAAGATAATATAAACTTCAATATTTTATGGTCAGTGTATATATGACATTTCACTCTGTATAAATGATGCCTCCAAATTTTCAAAGAGAAAATCACAGTAGGAAATTCAAAATCATGTGGGGGATAATTTAACTCATGAGGTTTTTTTGTCTTGAAACATTAGCCATTCTGTGATATTTTTATTTCAAAACACAACCATGTCCCTACAACGAAGCATCACTGTAGATGGAAAACTCACCACATCCTGAAGGAAAGGCCAAAACAACACTATTCATCAATCTCATTGAGTTCAAGAAAAAAAATATCAAATTCTTCTATCAAAATAAATATATACCCTTTGGTTTTATCATAGTTTGCATGCTAGATAACTGGGAAATGTTTTTAACAAACCATCAGAAATATCCTGTTAATACCATAAAACTACGAATCTCTATAACATTTTTGTTTCTATTCCATTAATCAAACACTCTGGTTTTGGAAGGATCAACTGTTATTTCATCGTTATTTATTATGTTCGTAATAAAATAAATTTTTTGCAACATAAAATCAAACATTCGTAATTTTCCATCTATTTTATTTTCCATTAAGCTTGGTAGAACTGTGGTTAGATTTTTTAATGCTCTTCTTTACTCTTATAAAATACCATAATGTCTATAATAAACATAACCACCAACATATCTAGGAAGTCATGAAATATTTTATTCATAAGATTCATGAATATAGTAGGTGAATTATTTAACTCAAATGGCATAATAAAAAATTCATAATTTCCATATCAAGTATGAATATTATTTTCGGGATGTCATACTCCTTCACCTTTAATTGATGATATACTGATATCAAGTCAGTTTTGGATAATTACTATGCTCCCAAGAACTGATCATAAAAGTCATTTATATGAGAAAAATGATACTTATTTTTAACATTGATTTTATTCAAAACTCAATAATCAATACTAAATCTCAAGGTACCATATTTCATTTTATTGAAAAAAACAAGAGCTCCCTATGATGATTTGCAATGTTGAATGAAGCCTTTTTTTATCAAATCATGGAATTCATTTTCAAATTCAAGAAGTTCTATTTGTGCCATAATATATGGGGGTTTGAAATTAGATTATCATCAGAAACTCTGTCAATTGTTAATTCAACTTCCTGACCATGTTTGAAATCAGGTAACACATCAGGAAAAATATTAAGGTATATATTTACCCCTAACACATCATTATTCTAAATAGGTCCCTAATTTTCAACAATATAACAAAGATAACTTTCTTTTACATCTTTTAAATGTTTCTTATCCACCTGATATGTCTTCAATTGTATGGGATCTTTATTGTATACAAACGAAATCCCTTTCTATAAAATAACATATTTAGATATGCAGTAAAAATTAACATGATAAAAAGAATTCCAATCCATTAGAAGAATAACATAAAACTCTACAAAGTGAAAAAACAAGGTTTTCCGGTAAAGACATTCCACATACCACAAAAATAATTAATATAATTCCCCTTTGATATAATATTTCCCTCTAGTGTTTTAACAATAAGTTTCAGTGTCACTTATTTTGGTTTTATTTCAAATTTAATAGAGAATTTATCAAAAATGAATGAATGTGTAGACCTTGTAACAAACAAAACAATTGAAAATTAGAGTATACAAACAAAGAACCCAATTCAACTTCATTGGATGGCTCAGCATCATCTGACATAGATTCAATGGATCTCACTCCCCCTTTTTTATTATTGTATGACTTACTTGAATCCTTTGGATCCCTCTTTGGGAATTCATTTTCTTAATGACCCATATCACCACATTTAAAACACATATCAGTTTGCTAATTTGGATTAGTCTTAGGATCATTTTCATTACATTCTTGGGCCATATCCCATATTACCACATCAATAACCCTTCCCAGTTTTTCTAAGGCATTTCATAGGGTGCTTTTGTCCACACTTTCCAGAAAATGGAAATTGGATTTTCATATAATCAGATTTTATTGATTGATTCTTACCCATTTCATTCCATCTTGACCTCTTCTTCTCTTTATATCGAAAAATAATAGTATCATTAAAAACGTCATCTCTATCCTCTCAGCATATCAAACATGCTTCTCACAACTTATGAATTCACAGGTGACCAACACTATTCAATACCTTGGCATCAATACTATGTAAAGGAGGTATATTTTTATAACAAGATACAGAATAAGATTTGGAGCATACCTCTATAGTTGGGTTTAGCTTTCTTCAAAAACATCCACTGAATCTTCGTACTTTTTCTTCAATTCATGGAACTTCTTATCCATCCTATGCTGCCCCACCTTAGAAAAATATTTATCAGGGAAAAATCTTTTAAGTTCATCCCACTTTAAGTAATAAATATCGCCTATATCACAAATATTATATACTATTGACCACCATCAATCTGCATCACCTTCAAAAATATAAACGGAAAGAAATTATTTTTGATTATTCGAACACCAATGAGAATGTAATATCATTTCAGGGTCTATAATCCATCCTTCAGCCACTACTGCGTCATAATAGACTTTGAAAGCTTGAGGGTGTTGTCTCATAAAATTTTCCACTATTATCATGTCCCATTTTGGTGTATTTATTTGTTCTCTTGATGGGATACCACCACTATTTATTGTCTGCGTTAATTGATCTATTACTTTCAAAAATAGTCTGGTTCCAATCCTAGGTATTTCAGGCTCTATATTTGGATGGACATTTGTCTCTCAGTTCCTCTCTTCTTCAAAGTTCTTGTTTCTTATATAGGAAAACATTCTGAAAAAACATTTTATATCCAAAATTACAATGTAACCATTAAATGATATAACATTTCAAATTAATCATAGAGTAAAAATAGATTATGGTATTATATTACCAGCACCTGAACCGCACAAGTTATCTAATCCATCCTATGATACCATATATAAGGACCCAGACTTATTACATTACATAAACTTTAATTTAGTCACGAAATCACTTCATTTTACATTGAGGATATTTTTAGGTTTATATAATTTGAGAATTGTTAAATAATTCATTTATAACATTACACATTAATACAGAGTGGATACCATAAAAATATTATTTATTTCTTCCAAAATTGAAAACTTTTCAAATAAAAAACCATTTCTTTGAAAATTCATCATAATTTTAACTTGACTTATATCTTTGGATTAAACATCCTTATAACCTGTGAAAGTCACCTGAAAATATGGTATGATCAAAAAAAGCATAGTAAGGTATATATAAATAAGGAAAGAACACATTAGTCTATGAATACATGTAACATATGTAATCTTTTCCAAAAGACACACTTATCACCCATCTATATTTACATTGTGAATCATGAGATGTCCAAAAGATTACCATGTTACATAAGAGCATAAAAAAACCATAATGGTATCTTGGTTCATTACATATAAAATATTTTAACCATATCGGCTACCTTATAATTTGTATCTCTCACGGCTACCTTACAATTTTTGTAACCATCGTAGTTACACATGCAGTGACCATAAAACCGACATAAAACATACACATACCAAATGAATTGGAGTGATATATATGTCCATCCCTTAATAATACGAAATCCCCCTGAATAATAAAAAAATCATACAACATGAATTATTTCATAAAAACATTTTTTTTATTTTTTTAAATTGTATTTTTGAAGAGGATTTTAAAAGAAAAGCCCCTTAGAAATATCATATAATTGAAGTGATACTTATTAGAGTGGATGGAATATGTAGTCACACTATACATACACATAATTAAACATAATACAATCAAAACCCATCACACAAACAATGGTAATACCACATAAATAATGAAGTAGAAGATTAACCCATATAATGGAAATATGGTTAAGAATTCCTTTACCTCGACTTTGTCGTACTTAAAATTCAGTTAATCCTCCTATATAATAGTTAAAAGAGTATTATTAATATCTTAAAAAAATATTAATCTATATATTACCATATATGATGATTTAATTACATTATTTCACCCTTTAATTGTTTGTATTTTGTTTCTTTTATTGTTTTGGGTGTGTTCGTTAAATGGTATCCATGATCTGTCCATGATAGATATTAAAGTTGATTAGAACTGAATCTTCATTATTGGAAAGGATTGGTCTTTACATATTTACATGAGTCGAAATATTACCATTTATCATTTTGATTTAAAACATAAGAATTATTCTTGAGTTAAAAATTATTGATATTTGATTAGGTTATTTTGGCGGTTCTTCGATTCAAAATAAATCATTTTGTTACATAAATTAATAACATGTGTGAAAAATGATTACATAACCTTATATAAGATATAATAGAAAAATTATAATCAGATTCAACCATAAAATTGTTTTGTTGACCAGTCATGAGGAAACTAAATGAAATTGAAATCACATCGTCCCTGATGCCTGTAAATCAACACATCACAGACGTTGTTTTAATTTCTTAAAAAGTGGGAGAGGATACATAGTATAATATAAATTCATTAGAAAGCCCGATGAAGTAGATAATATGTATGATAATTGATAATTCATGCTTCTTGGATAAGTGGATGTGAGGGAAGACAAATAATTGAAATCAAAATGAAATGAAAAGAAAGAAAACAAAAGAGGATGTATACCTATTGATCTCTTCTCCTTGAGATCAATCTTAAAGCCTTTGGTTTCGGCCATTTGATGAGACCAGTAGCTCTAGGACATTGTTAAGAGACTTGGGATCAGTTTTGGGTAGGACTTAGATAAGGATCGGTGATTGAGAGGTGTTGGAGGATGATTGAAATGAGAGCGATATTTATAGTGGGGGAGAGAGGAGGTATTTTACATTATTTTATTCATTATTATAATATTTTTTGCTCAATACTATGAATAGTCATAATTAATATGAAACTAATTAGCAATAAATGCATGTGAAGTTGATCCAAGTTGTCTTAAATCTACCTATGATTTAATGAATCATGTATTTAGCATTTATCATATTTTATCATATTTAACTATTCATCAATATTCTAGTATTTCATAAAATTCACAAATATTCACCCTAACCACTTGTGGACTTATAGAATTCAAAAATGAACTCTAATTTTTAAAAATAATTTTCAAAATATTATTAATTTAATTGTTATATCATATCATGATTTATACGAAAATAATAATTTTTAACTTTATAACTAATTCTCTTAACACCACGAAAAATTAATAAAAATCTCATTATCATATGTCCTTATGAAAATAAAATAATAATATGATTTAATATTCATAAGGTTCATCGTAAAATTCATAACACTATTAATAAGGGTATGATACTATTAACCAAAAAAGTAGGTCAGTTCTACCAGACACCATATAACTTACTGAATGCAGTTGTAGATTACTATTTTACAAAATGAAAAAAATAGAAGTGTAAAAATTATGTTTAACGCATAATTATAAATATATACATAAACCAATGTTTCATGCATGTCAATTTTTTATTTTAAAACTTTGGGAATTATTTGATGGATTATAAAAAAATTTTGAATTCCAGATTATATCTCCAAGGTGTGTCGAACCATATATTTTTCATGTCCAACTATTGTTCACCAGGTGAAAATTGATTTAATGTTGATGGAAAATCTTCATAGTTATTACTCCTACATTCCATTATTCTAGAGACACATTCATTTGTAGTATCAATTTAGTGATATAATTTCTTGTAATCTACACTCTCTATCCTGTACCAAAATATCTTGGACATTTTCCTAAATAGTGACTCATCCTTAAACTTATCAATAGATATTTCCCAAGACATATGGATAGAAAAATCTAAAATAATATGAAAAAAATTCTCATCATATTTTAAAAACGATAACATAACATATCTTCTTATTCAAACTATTATATCGTATGATATTCATAAATAAATACATCAATTTTAAATATTAATATTCAACTAATTTTACAAAAAAACACCAATGGAATTTAATATATTAAGGATATTATAGACAACAATCACAATATTCTTATATCTTTTATAATGGTAAACATAACCTATAAAAATTTTCTCATAGAGTAATCCCCTTAGACATACGCTACCAAATCTGTTCATCATAACCTTTGGAATGAAACTTAATAAAGGGTGAATATATGTTTTAATAATGGTAAACATATAAAATATCAATTTAGAATAATATAAAATAATTAGATATAAATAACAATATGTGATAATGAATATAAAATAGAAATTTAAAAACCTTTCACTTATAAATCATAAACATTATTCATGTAATAAAAATTTATCATATTAAAATTAGGCCCAAAAGAGTTATAAATCATCATAAATTAATCATGAACCTAAAATTCCATTCATAAAAATATGGTTCAATAATTAATGTTGAATATAATTTCATATGTCATTGTCAAAAAAACTTCATCAATATAGTAGAATGAGTCTTATAAACCATTTCCAATTATAGACTATGACAGACATGTTTCCCATAGTTGATTAAGAGCCACATGTTTCCCACAGTATATCTGGCACATCGAATTACATCCCACTATTGTATAATGAAATATATATTTTTACCAAATGAATTTTTTGTAAATTTAGGGCCCACCAATATCAAAATTAAAACCCTAATTATTTGTGCCATACTATCATAAAACATTCATCATATCATCACATCATAACCTATGAACAACAGAATGGTGTTAGAAACATTTAATCAACTCACCATAGCACATCACATAAAATTAATTGTGTTTCATAAAAAAACCAATCAAAACAATAACCATCAATATAATGAATAAGGATGGTCTAATTCAAAATTATCACCACTAAATAATTTGTAATATCAAAATATGTCATCATATATTGAAAATCATTTTTAAAGTTCACAAGAAATTATTTTTGACGGAAAAATGTATGCCACTTTAAAAAAAATCCTTTTTAAAAATTTATAAAAATTCAAATCACATTAATTCTAAACAACCATTTAAAATTATATAACAATATTTAAAATTATTTTAATACATTTTTTAATGAGAAATGTTTTTTAAAAACAAACTTATTAAAACTATTAATTCATAAAATACAATGGAAATACTTTTACTTGAAAATAAACATTATTAATTATAAAAAATGATATAAAAATAATTTAAATAATTTATTAAGTAAAATAATGATTTTGAATATATTATTTTTATAAAATTCATAAATCATTTTTTAAATATTTATCATTAAATATAAATATAGAAATAGAGAAAAATATATTTAAAAATATTTTATAACATTTATTTTAGAAATAAAAATTTCTATTTTAAAAACAAATATTCAAACATCAAATAATTTAAAAATATTTTTATTTAAAAATAACCTCGAAATTTATGGATTATTCTCAAATATAACCTCTATAGCAACAAGAAATTTCAAACAGAATCAAAAAAGGATTCTTTCCATATTTTAGGTAAAATCTAAATGGGAAATATATGGAAAATAAAATGAATATTCTTCTCAAAATTTATTGTAAGAATTTAAATATGTTTATAAATGCCTTAATAATTGATCATCATAATGATAAAAACATCTATGAAAACATTTTTACAGATCCTAGTTTTTGATGGAAAAATGTAATCATCCAAAGAGAGAAAAAAATATTTTCTATAAAAGAAATATATTAAAATCATGAAAACATAATGAATGGAAAATAAATGTAAAACATGTATATTTGTTAAATAACTGGACTATATTAAAATATACGAGTTTCTTGACAAATGGATCATAATATTTCATTATATAAATAAAATACATAAACAATTCCAATAGGCTATGAGATTTTTACATAAACCCATTACCAAATTTTTATATTTTTAATCAAATACCACATTAATGAATAACATAATGTTAATCATATAATATAATTAAAATAATGGTTCTTATTATTCAAATTGTAAATTGGTGAGTATATGAAAATCATATAAGAAGATAGGTGTATAACAAATCTCTTTTTCATAAAAAGGGAATTATGAGACATTTATCCCTTACCACTTGGGTAAATTTTGATATTTAAACCAAATTAAATAGTGTTAATACAATAGATTTTTAAATATCTCTAATATTTTGTCTGATGATCACAAAATAAAATGTAATTTGTTTCATTGAATATAAAAGTGATAATGAATACCATTTCCATATTTCTCGACATCTATACTAAATTTTCTAACCTCATATATAATTAATGTGTTTTCATATAAATATATAAATTAATATTATATATATATAAAAAGATTTATTATCTAATATTGACATTCTATTACCCATTTATTTAAAATTGCTTATTAAAATCATATTTCAGGGTATAATATGTTTTTTTGTATGTTATAATTTTTTTTCTATTAATATTGATCATGGTTCCATAATATAAAAAAATTTATATTTGATATAATTATCATATATATTTATTATTTATTTATTTAGAGTAATCAATTAATGTTATATATAGAACATTAAATATGTCGTTTATAGAGATGACCTGATGAATATACTGTTGAACGATGTTTCCATTTTCTCAGTGGAAAAAATTGTAGTGATTAATGAATTATATAAACATTATAGAGTATTTTTTTTCAAAATACTTCATATATATTCACTATATTTATACATATTACCTTCCATTCAAATCATTAATTAATAATGAATCACATGACTCTTTGTGTAGGTCATCCACCAGTAGATAGACAACGTTTTCATGTCCTCCAAATAATGGAATGTAATAAGTTTTAAATTATATAATTATTAAATAAGTATATTTATGTTATAGATATCATATATATTAATTTAATGTATCATTATTACCATTATAGTAAATTATGGATTAAAAAGTCACATCTATTCGTGAGGTTGTATCTGTTGTAGACATTGGCGTTTTTCTGTTTTCCAATGGGATACGAGTTATGATGATATATGCTGTATTAAAATAAAATACTTATAAAAATATCATAAATACCATATATAAAAATCAAATACACCATTTTATAAAATACTTTTGGTGGTAATAGAAACCAAATAACATCAGTTCACAATGTGGTTGTCCAAGGTACAGATGAATAAAGATTTTGTTATCCCATTTGATTGATGATGATATGGATTTACATAATAAAAATAACAAAATGAAAAATAACTATATAGTAGATACATTTGTTATTATTTGTTCATATTTTTAAATTTATAGAAGGATTTAGGAGAAGAACAAAAATTAAAAACGTATAGTAATAAACATTGTTTCTTTTTAGAAAAACCACATTATATTTTACCTAAATAATTCAAAGACAATATTTATGAACTCTTCAAAAACACTAGAACTTGTGACAAAATTATGTAATAAATTTGGGTAGTTATTGGCCATACCACAGGGTTTTGGATATTTGATGAGGAGAGGAGTAGAGGTGGATATTTATATGGGAGTTCACATGCACACTTATAATTTTTTAAAACATTATGGTGTAAACATGTTTTTCTCATAACAAAAGGATCCAAAATGGATAAAACATTAAAATGATTGGACGATAAATATCATATTGAATAATTATATTTTTTTTGTCTGCCATTTATCATTTCTACTATTTGTTGCATGTAACTCAAGATACTGTGTAAATTAATTTATTTCAAAAATAATAATTTCATTAAATATTTGGGTGTTATAGTTTATTTATTTCATAGTTCTCCTGAATTTATGGGAAATAATCTATAAAAACCCATGAATTTTTTAACTGATAGTAATCCAAAAGTGAGGGGTATTTGTTATAAAGACATAGTTCATTATCATAACATTTATCCAATGTTTCATGAATATGATGAAAATCATCAGGATCAGAAATAAAAAAGTTTCAAAATGTGTTTTTATACTAATAATATTGATGCTGAAAATCCAATGATGTAATTGAAGGTACAATATTTATTTTATACCAATTCCATATTGACATTACATCATCAAATTATTTTGTTTCTAAGAAATTTTCAATTATAATGGGAACTTGAGATCATGAAAGAAGATTGAAATATTTTGTAAAAATAAATGCTGAAATATTAAATCAATAAAGATTTATAATAATCATACAATTATTATATGTATTATGGACTTTCTTGAAAATATTTTTGAATAGTACATTCTATATTTTTTATATTAATCATGTTATGGAATGGATTTTTATTAATCATGATAATATATATTTTAGAGTTATTAATATTAGTTTAACAGATTTAATTCATTTGACAATAAACCATTATGGTGAGAATTTTTTTTGAGATGGAGGTAAATGTTAACTATCTCAAATCAGTGAAAAAAAATGTTATTCAAATTTGGGATGCTCTAGTAGTGAATGAATATACAGAAAAATTTCAGGATGATTTCCATAACATTATACCTATTCAAGTTGTTTATTTCACAATTGAAATAGTTTATATTAATATTTCTATCTATGAACCATATTATCAACTATATATTGATAATCTCATTGAATTGAAAAATAAATTGCAGGATATATAAGATAATGGTATTATATTCCCAAAAAATTCATCCCATGGGTTCTATAGGTTATTTTATTAAATATAATGATGTTTCATGGCGACATTAAATTGATTATTACTCCTTGAATACAATATTTGTAATGAAAAAAATATTATTTCCATTATAATGATTATTATTTTTGTATGATCTTTGGAGATCGCAATTTTTCAACTATTGGTCAATGGTCAAGTTAGCATCTACTGAATGAGATTTTGGATGACATTAAAAATAATATATTTCAAACATGATATTGGCATTATGAGTTAATAGTTGTTTCATTTTGGTTTTATAACTAAATTTTTGTATATGGACTATATGAATAAATATTTTCATGATTTATTATTAATTATTGTGGTTGAGTGATTTGAATAAATATGGAAATTTTATAATATTTTGGATGAATATGAAAATCATCTATGGATTTTCATGAATGGTGTTCAATAAAATAAACTATATGGATAATTTTGTAACTGTGATTTTTTGTTTCAACACATTTCATTCCTTGGAAATATTATTTCTGGACATGGAATGCATGTTGACCTAGCTAAATATTATTTTTTTATGCATTGAAATTATATCCAAATATCTTGTATAATCTTAGTTCTCATGAAAAAGATGATTATTATATGTAGTTTATATAAAAAATTACTCAATTGTGTAATGGACTGACTATGTTAACTCAAAATGTACTTAAATCCATTTAGACAACAAAAAATATTATTAATTTTTGGAACTAAAAAGAATATTGTTTAATAATACCCTTTTGGACCTTCCATCATGAAATAGAGAGTTTTTAATCTATTTTTATAATTATATTGTTGTAAATGTTTGTTATTTCATACTAAATGATCTGTTTTATTTATTGTGCCTCAGCCAGTTGAAATTTTATAAGTTAAATTACAGTACACATGAAATGGATATCGGGTCTTATTTTATTGATATGTTTTTAAAAAAATGATTACATAAAGTAAATTGTGAAATATATACCAATCACAAAATATTAATGTGTATATTAGCATATAAAGAAATTTCTATGAGATAATGAATATTATTGTAACTGATTAAGGTTTATTATTTCATGATTCATTACAATTCTACAATAGAAAACAATGCGGTTGATTCCCTAAGTTAGAAAAATAATTCTACATCAACTATGTCATATTTTGATCATGACCCATTTTTTACAGATTTGATGAATTTTGGTCAAATAATTTTTTGAGTTAAGGATACCCTCCTTTTTGTTTCATGTTTCATTAAAACATATTTATCATAAAAAATTAATCAACCTTTTAATGTAGATTATTACCTAATGGAAAAGGTATACTCCATTATGAAGGTTAACATAGAGAATTTTAATGTCTAGTAATATGTTGTAACAATGTTTATAAATATAATAATTTTGAATTTTGAGTAATTCATAAAGAGAGTTATTTTATGTGGATCATAGTTCATCATTTTTTATTTATTCATACATTACCAAGATGATCTGAGAGCTTTAAGAGTATTATGGGTGATATGGTATGAAATTATATAACACTTAATTTATCAAGAGTTTTTTTGATTTTTTATTAGATAAAATAAAAATGAAAACTATTATAGAGATTTCATCAACAGTTTCTAGAGTGTAGTATACATGGGAAAATATATCACTAAATTTTTTGGTGGGATTACCAAAAAAATCTAAGGACAAAAATAAGTTTTGATAATTGTAGACTAATAAAATAAGTATTCAAATTTCAATCCTATAAGAAAAATGATGTCATTAGATCATAATTATAAACTATATCTAAAGTAGATTTTCATGATAAATGGAAGGCAGTACTCTACTAGATAATTCTAAGATTAAAAGAATCATATCTAATTACATTAATGGACTTTAAAATTCATTAGATATTGAATTAAATTTCATTTATTCATTTTTTCCTCAATATAAAGGACAATTGAATAAAACATTTCAGACATTTGATGAGATTATTCATTATTTTTAATGGATTTCCATGGATGTTGGGGTCATTATACATATATTATTTTGTTTTATTATAACAATATATTTTATGATAATATATTGATGGAACCTTTTAAGGCATTATAGGGGAATTGTATTCGAATTCCTAATTTTAGGGATGAAGTTGTGGTTACGAAACCTCTGTTTCTAGAGGAAATGGATGATAATGTGTAGTAAATGATGAAATATATTAGGTTATCTCAGAGAAGGAAGAAATTTTGTGTTGATAATTAGATGAAAGATCATTATTTTCTGGTTTTTGGTCATGTTTTTACTAATGATTCTTCATGGAACTGGGTTAGGTGTTTTTTATGAAAATAGAATGTTATTTTTCTATTCATTGGATAATTTGTAGTGATATTGATTATTTTCATAGTTTCTAATCATGTTTTATTACCACACAGTTTATCCTTAGCACACAATAGTTATCATGTTTCAATTTTAAAAACACATGTCCCAGATTCATGCCTTTTTTTGATATCATTATTAGTTTAATAAAAATAAAAACATTTTTTCTAATGATCTTCCAGTTTGAATTCTTGAAAATAGATAGATTTTATTTAAAAATAATGTGATTCAAAAGGTTATAGTTTTATAGAAAACCCTTATGGTTGAACACAAAACATGAGAATAATAGATTGATATGAGGGAAATATATCCCCACCTGTTTACTTGGTGAATAATATTATAAGGAATTATTTTACATATTCAAAAAATAATTTAACTATATATTAAATTATATAATAAATTTCTATCATGTTAATTAGTACAGTTATATTCATTTTTTAAAAAATAAATAATTATTTAAATACAAAATAAAAAAAAATTAAATTATCTTTTTAATTATATTGAACTATGGAAAAGTTTAAATTCGACATTTTAGAAATTTATAATCAAATATTAAATATCATTTTTAAAGTAATAATTTCAATATTTATAAAAAGTGAAATGAATGATATTTTTATAAAATATTAATTATTTATTGAATATTTAAAATACCAATTTTTATTAAAATTGATTTCTGCTCAATAAAAATACTAATTTAAAATTACCATTAATGTTGAATATTATTTAATGTAAAATATGTGTTATTTAGATTTATTTAATACTCTTAATAAATTTTCAATCAAAATTATATTTTTTTGTATGCGTATTGTAATTTAAAATTAGTGTTTTATTAAAATCTATTATGAAGAGAATATTGTTTCTCTATGTAAATTATTTAAAATTATAAAAAATGAGTCATTTTTTAAATGAAATTTAAATAATATATATATATAAATAGTAATTATGGTTTATAAAATGAAAATTAATAATCATACTATAAATATATAATCATATTTCGGTTAAAAAATGCACATCCAGAATGTTAAATGTTTCTTCACGTTTGAGGGATCAATTTTTAAGATAAATATTCAAACCACATAGATTAAGTTTTTTAAAATGGAATACATATTTTTAGAAAACATATTATATATTCTATAATAATAGAACACTAATTTTTTTACACTAATACATGTGAAAGAATAAAAAAATTAATTACTATATTTAACATGAAAATAGATTTACATTGGGGTTATACAAAAAAGATATGGGTTAAAATGTCTTCCAAAACATTTATAAAATATATTTTATGGTGTTATATAGATAATATATATTCCTTTTTTATAGAATGGTCCATCATGAAATTTGTTTGAAATTGAAAAACATGGATACACATTTTTCATTTAAAAATTATAATTGTGATGATCACCTCCCATATAAAAGGCCACCCCCTATCCCCACCTCATATCACTATCGATCCATATATCCTCGTCTAATTATAGATAAAATAACTTATGAACTTCCATAATCATGACATATTGACATTAAATATATAATAAAGCAATCACATGAAGGCTACTTGGTCTTTCTTATAGAGGATTTCTGAAGAAGATGTACCTGCCCTAACCGAGCATGTTTACAATATTTCATAATAAAAATAAATAAAATATTATTCATTTATTTATATATAAAATATATATAAAGTTAATATTATAATATATTATTGATTTAAATTCATCACATCAATCCATATCCACTTCCATCAAATGGGATACCAAATCATCATTCTTGTGTAGAGAAGACAATTTCCTCGTCAAGTAATGTCATTCCATTCACATCATCACCTCTCATGAATTATTATAATTATATTTTTAATAGATATAGATTATGTTTTCTAAAAAAATATACTTATTGAGTTATTATATCAAATATTATTTCATACCTTCCATTCCATGGTAGATACAATAACATCGCTCGTGTGATAGGAGGACCATCACCTTAAGAAGAGATGTGAATCATTTTTTGATAACAACTTCTATGAAAAGTAATAAGGATAATTATAATTAATACAATTTATAATTCTAATTTTTTTTGATATTAATGACATATTTATTATTCTAATACGAGAATAAATGTTTTTCCTTCTTCCAAGTAAAAATGATAATGTCATCTATGCGTACTTGTGGAACATCACATCCACAATGAAATGTGACTAAGATTTCATTACTGAATCACATGGATGATATATACAAGTATATTTAATGAAATAATATGTTATTTATGATATAATAATAATTATTTACTACCAAATAGTATAAACCATCTTTCAATAATGATCATTGAATAGTGGAAAAATTAGTCATGTGTAATAATGTTCTGACATATCCATCTTCAAAAAATAATTCATTTTACAAATACATCATTCAAAACTCGTTATAAAAAGTATAATTTTTTTATAAATTTGATAATTATACCATGGTTATTATCTTGTTGATGTTGAAATAATGACCTCTTTTACCATATACAACCAACAAGAGTACATTTTGGATATATAATCTAAATATCGGAATACCATAGGTTGTCAAATTTATTATGTAATGGTATATTAAATATAATTATGTAAAATAAGATTTCCAATAAAAATGAATCAAGATATATGAAATTAAATAATAAGCATAAATTTATTTTCAGGATGATAAAGAAATAGTGTGATGAATTGAACTCACGATAAATGAATTTTCCATAGTTCCCTTTCAATGAGAAATATTTAGATTTTTTTCACCTATATTAAATTAAAAGGTTTAAATACAATCATTTTTACATGATATATCATGAATTTATATATTCCAATGAAATTTAATTTTTTTTGTAATTATTTAATATAATTTATTATTAAAATGATTCTAAAAGATTCTATTAATAAAAAATAATCTATTAATGGCTTTCATAAATCAAATGTTCTCTTCAACGACCTTGTTTTTAAAATTAATTTATTAATATAATTATAAGGAAATGAGATTATTATAAATTTAATTCATTAATTTTTTATATTATTTGGAGAAAAATATTGAATCATTTTATGTAATGATTGACAGTAATTACAAATAATATAAGGAATGTTCCATTGTGAAATATACAGTGAAAAAATAATTTCCTTTTTCCATAACCATTATATTAAATTAGAATTTATTTATAAAATTCCAATATTTTATAAATGAAATAACCACATCCATTTTTTCTAGGTATTTTTTTATTTATTTTTTTAAAATAAAATGGTATTAAGATATACAAAAGTCATTTGTATATGAGTCTAAAATTGTTTTTCAAATTTTTATGATTAAACGGAGAAAAAATATAGTCTTTTTATTTGTATAATAAAAATGGGTAATTATATGTGAAAAGGGTTATTTCAATAGAACTTATACGATCAGTTTTTTTCTATATAAACCAAGTGAACCCAAAATATTATAAATCATTATTAAAAAATGATAGTTCTAGGTGATCCCATTTTTTATTATAAAAAGGGTACACCTAGATTGTGATGTAATGAATTTGGTAACTAACATTTCATAAAAATAATAGAGAATTTAGTAAGATATTTTTCACTAATATGGATTAAATGGAGATGTAATTTCATAATCATAGGTTTAAACATAATTATAAATGTCCTGAAATATGATTCTTATAAGTGTTTTAATTTTCATTTTATGTGGTTCACTTATTAATTTTGTATAAATTTTTTCTTTTCATATGAAAATAATGTATTTATTTATCCAAATTAACATATAGATATTCTAAAACACTGCATGAGATTTCATGTTGTTCACTTCACTAAAGAGTTATCTCTTTATTATATCCCTTACTATGATTTTTATTCTTATTTAGTGTTTTTAAATGTATTTTACTACTTTTAACGGTGCGATGGGGAAATGAATAAGTAATATTGAATTTCATTATGATCATACATGAAACAATGTCATGCATTATTTTGAAAATTATATATTATAAAAATAATGAACACAAATCATATGTTTACAATTTTTATTAACTTTTTTTGTTTATTATGGGTTATGAACTAATAATCTAAGACTCTAAAAATAAAACATCCTCAATGTAAAATAAATTTAAACATATACTACACATAAATATTATGTTATATTTATTTTCTAATAGTAATTTTAAATCTACCACTCACTATAGTTTGTATAATAGAAATTTTATGTCATCCATATTAAATAGAATGATGATAAAATATATAGTGACCTAGGGAAAATTCTATTTAATGAATAAAATCCTAAAGTTTTGATAATGAATTTCATGGTTAATAGATTGGTTTTGATGAATCTGTTATCATGAAGTCGAAATAATATTAATGGTTTTTCATGATTATTTTTTTCATACATAATTATTGTTTCTTGCACTAGGATTTTTTAGTTGATTTTGTAAAAAAGAATGAGTCATTTTAGTGTTTAATGTGATCGAAAACTCAGTCATTGATATCTTGAAAAAAATATCATGTGCTAAAATGAGAAATCTTATTACAATGCACATATAAAATTCACAATATAAGAATCATTTACAGCTTCCAAATGAGAAATAGAGGAATCAAATTTCATTTGATCCTACAAGGAGGTAAAAACACCCAACTATTAATGGACCTTCCAATCCATTAGTTTATGGTTGTTTGCTCCGAAACACTGAGAAAAAGATTCAAGTACTATAGTTTTTTGGAAAATGATAATGATACCATATGAATTCATCATTTGGAAGGTCAAGACTATAAATGGTGGAACCATACTAAAAATACTATAATGAGGAAGAAATTGAATCAACTGAATTTGATATGATTAATAAGATATTATTTTAAAATATAATCTTTTAATTGAAATTAAAAAATGAAGAGAAAAAATTACATTATATTTTGAAAAAAAAATATGATGAATCCAAATGTAAATATGAGAAATAGTTTACAATATATTCATGGTATGGTTATGGAAGTACAATTAGCCCATAAATCATTATTTACCAATTATATGGAGGATTAAAACCAATTCACAGAAATGAATTATCCATAAGATAATTTAGTATATATAAAATAAAATTGTGATGTGTACTAAATGTAGAAATGGTAATTTTATATTAGAACCATTATAAGGGATTTCATAAAAAATTATCAAGCCTCATTAAAGATCCAAAAAATCACATAGTAAAATTAATGCACAAACATCAATATGTGAAAAATGATTGAGTAATCATTATGGGAATTAGATGAATGCAACTAATATGTTATTTATGTTAGGAATGTACAGTCATAAATCCCATGACTATCAAAAGGAAAAGAATAATTTGTTTAATTCAATAGTGGAAAAGAAGGCACAAACTAAATCACACATATTATCCTCTGAAACAAATTAATGTAGTAAAGGAATTATATCAATAATATCTTGAAATTGTTTCTCTTTGAAGATCGGTGTCAATATCCTTATAAAACCAAATATAATGGGAAATATCTATTAATCATGATTGAAAATGAGGGTTAATAGAA
Source organism: Viscum album (assembly GCA_963277665.1). Lineage (NCBI taxonomy): Eukaryota > Viridiplantae > Streptophyta > Magnoliopsida > Santalales > Viscaceae > Viscum > Viscum album. The sequence goes on along the minus strand of OY728142.1, from coordinate 1,563,921,125 downwards.
TTACATGTTTAAAGTTATAAATATCATCTATTATAAGATAATTAATTACTTGGTTGATTCTAAATTTACCAACATTACTATATCAATTTAATTTTTAATCGGTATTAAATTAAGATCTAAATGATTATATATTGACTTAGTATTGAATGGTCTGAATGGTATGATTGTTGCATCTAAAGTTTATAGTTACCTTTCAACTAATATTTTTGGGAATGTGATACATGATAATATTATTATTACTTCTTTTATATTAATTTTATATGATCCAAGGTAGGAGTTGTGTTTTTATATAGTTCTCATATTAATTTAAATGGGAGGTAATTCACATTTCATTTTTTGTATTAAAAAATCACCATTTGTCCATTTTATGATGAATATGAATTTCCAATTATAATTAATTATATCATGTCAGGATTAATTAATTTTCATTTATGACATCTATCTTATATGGTTTTGAAAATATGAACATTGAGGATATGCTATTTTTGGATTTATTTAATGCTTTTTAAAATAATTGCATGGTATTCCACCAAATTGTGATGACATGATTCCAATAGAAATCATGAATGATTTTATACCTATTTCAATGATATAATATAGAATTCCACTAATTGAGTTGTTGGAATCAAGGAAAAACTCCAGATGAATCGTGATATGTGATTTTAAATTCATATTCCATACCCCTGCGTTTTATCATTTCTATTCGTTAAAATGAAATAAAAATAAATTAAACTATGTATTGATTATAATGAAATGAACATGATCACAATCAAGAAAAAGTATCTTATATCCTTTACTGATTTCTCTCTTGATCAACTACACATAGGACAATATTTATCTATGTTTTTTATTTATTTAGGATATCATAATTAATGAGTTAAGAAGATTTATTTATTGAAGAAGAAAATTCATACAAGTCATTTAAATAATTAATTTATAGGGATTAAATTTTTCCTTATAAATCCATTTAACATCATAATATATTTATGGAAAACTATATTTATAGATTACCTTGATTAGTTATTTAAATTCTATGTAGATAATATTTATATTTATTCAATTATAATGGATGTAAATGAAAATTATTTGATAATTGAGTTGTAGGCTCTAAGAAAGATGTTCTTTATTTTCAATTTATTATGTTTTATTTTTTGCATATGGAATGTTTCATAAATGGAACAAATAATCTCACATAAGGATATATCAGGGTGCCATTTAATAAAATAGATTACTAGACAGTGGACCAGTCAAAGTACTATGACTAATATATGTTGCTTTCATTGTTTTCTTGTACTTTATCATCATTTTGTTATCAATTATCCATGAAAATATAATCTAGTAAACATCTTATCAATGAACGAATAAAACATAATTTGGTTGGATGAATGAGAATAATTTTTTAATTAAATTAATAGATATATATACATTGCAAATATTCAAACACTTCCCTATAGTAGAGAATGTTTTGTAATATATTGTTTTGTTTCAAAATTGAGTTTGGGATGCTTTAGAATATATAATGTTATCAATATAGCTCACGCCTCAAAGAAATTGATGGTATATGGGAAAAATTACAGAACTCATGATTTTGAGTTAGATGTTGAAATTATTTCATTAAAGGTTTTGAGGAATTGAAATTATGATGAAATGTGTTTAATGTATATAGATCATTAAATATTGAAGTATATCTTAAAATAAATAAATATTATTATACAAAAATAAAAAGATAGTAGGAATTAAGAAAAGGGTAAGGATTCTCAATACAATTTTATCCATGTAATGTGAACAAGATCTCTAATTTTATTAGTTAAAATGATCATGGAAGCATATATGTTATGATGATCACAAAAAATAAAATATTTATGGTATTAAAATATATATATATCTTGAAATAATTATAGATTTGAAGATATACCCCATTTATTAAAGAATAAATAAACCACATATCCATGTGTTAACTAATGAGGCATAAAAGGAAGATGTATAGCTATAAAATAAGGTATGAATTGTTTTTATGTTTGACCTTCGTTGTTATAGACTAATATGATTCAGGATCCATGTATTTTTTACTCCAAATCCAGCTTATATGAAGGATCTAATGGTTGAATATCATAATTTTTCATTCTATATCCATGTTTGATATATGAAATCGTTTAGAGATTTTCATTATTAGGTATTCTGGGAAAATTTCATGGAAGAAATTGTAAATTATGTTGTGTGGTTTTTTTGTATGTAACTGTGTTAATTATGGAAGAATGATATCTATGGGGATCTTACAACCATTACACATACAGGAATGGAAATAGTAAATCTACACCCTGAAATTTTTCATTGGATTCCCCAAAAAATTTAATACATATTATTATATTGGGTTTATAAATGATCATCGTAATAAATAATAACACATCTTTTCCATTAGGTACTGTTTCTGTAATTATCAAAATAATTTGATCCAAATTATGTATTTTCTATAATTGTGTGGTGTACTAATATCAATTGTATTTTATTGGTATACGAGGATGTCCTTATTTTTATGGAGGAGTATTCAATAGAATTTGTATTATGAGTTACTTTTTCTCATTGCTTATCATCCATAGATTGATGGTTAGTCTAAAAGGATCATCCATCCTCAATATTACATGGGTAGATCATTGTATATATATTTCAATGGTTGTAGCGATCAATACATTCCTTTAGTGGAATAAACATACAACAATTTAATTTTCATTAATATTGAGATGGATCCTTATGAATCCCTCTATGATAAGGATTCATGAACATCAAACAGTCAAAATTAAATTTGAGAATAAAACACATTGGATTTAGATCTAGTTTATGAAATATAAGAGTTGGTTTAATCCATTTAAAACCTTAATAAGTGATTCATAGAGTTGATAAAAAGGATATAAAAAAATATTGAATGATATAGATATATGAATTAGTTAAACGGTATTCCTAATAATAACTCATAGAATTTGGTTTATCAAATATTGAATGATGTTAATGATATTCAATAGGTATATCAACCATTTAAAATTTCTGGATCATATTTTAATGTAATCTTATTGATTGGTACATCTATAGATTATGTCATGTGGTTATGATGTGTTCGATGTATCCCTCATAAAGGAAGTACATGCTTAATAATTTAGATGTTTAGAACTCAGTGGTTATAATAATAGAGAATGAATATTCTTATGATGAAAATTTAATTTAAATTATTTATTAAAAAGAGAAAGTGTTTATGAATAAAAATACAAAAAATGGGCCATATTTTTTAGTGACATCACCAATTTGAGTAAGCCTTCTCCGAACCTGAGGATTTGATAATGTAGAAGATATAACATATATTAGATTATAATAAATTAATTTAGAATGAAAAATTAATTTTAATGAAGGTATAATGTAAAAACTAAAATTTTCATGAAACTATTCTCTATAAATAATTTGATTTTTTCGATATCTTGCGGTGCTTGCGTCATGGTGGTTAGTCATACTGCTAATCAATATAAACATATTATGTGTCTATTATCAAATTGTAGATTTATTTTATGGTATAAATTTTTAAATCCAAATTATAGAAATTGTTTGGTTTACCCATTCATAAAATGAGTACATTATTTATCAAATTAATCTAATTAATACGAAAATGTAATTGAAAATAAAAGAGTTGTTTTAAACTAAAATTGTTTTTATGAGTCTAATGTATTGTTATTAATTAATTAATCACTATTGTAAAATTTATTTAATAATTTATATATATAATCTAATTTATCAAATGTTTTATACATTAAAAAATATATCTCTCGGTAATGTATAGGAAAAAATCCAGTTTTATATAGATATATTTATTTTTTTCTAAAATAATTTTTTATCGTATTTTTCAAACATGATATTAAATTAATGTAATAATTTAATAGGTATTTAATTGAAAAATTTTAATTTTTTTACAATCAAGAGGTTCATGTGTTGTATTTTGGCCTCTTTTGTTTTTTGTAAATAAAATAGTAATTGTGGTAAAATTTATCACCACAATAATGGGCCAATCGGGTTAATATTGAATAATAATATGTTATAAGGCCATAAAATTTATGAATAGTAATTATGTTTTGTTTTTAATTCTCCAATAAACCCCTTAGGTTCAACAAGTATCTATTTAAGGTTAATTATCCAGGAAAATGTATTATATGTCATTTTAATGAAAAAATGATTTAAAATGAATGTTCTTATATTCTTAATATCACTTCTGTCCTCACATTTGGAATAATGTATGTTATGAAATTATATATGTGCATATAATTATCAAAATAAATATATTTTAAAAGTAATAATTTATTTGAAATTATTATTTATTTTATAATGATGTTAATTACTTAAGAAAAACAGATGAAATATTTAATTAATTAAAAAAATATAATAAATTATTTAAAAAATATTTAAATTTAAATAATTTTAATGAAAAAATGTGAACGATTAATTTTTTAAATATATGGGACATATTAGGGAGGTTTTAAGGAATTTTTTAGTAATTCCACATTTTTCTCGACTAAGTAAAATTTAAATTAAATGAATAGTATTAAAATGACATAAATGACATTTAATCAAAATAATATTTTTTTAAATTAATGTAAAAAATTTAGGACTCATTAAAAAATACATTATGGAAATTTTATGTTCAAAAATTTCCTAAATTTCATATTTTTAGGCCATTTGGAACTATATAAGTAAAAAATTACAACCCATTAATATTTAAATTATTTTTATCACAGTTAAAATTATTATCGGTTAACTAAGAGTTAATAAAAATTATATGGATTAAAATGAAACAAAAAAATTTAATAATACTATTGGTTGATAGGATAACAATGGTATTGTACCATATTAATAAATCCACTGTGATTTGGAGTTATATTTCTTAATTATATGTTTATTATAATTTAATCATTTTTAAATACCAAAAATTCCCCTCCCCTGAATATTCATTGGGAACCTCCCCAAAAATTTATTTTCATCATATTATGCCTTTTATCTATACGAAACTCAATAAAATTCACTTAAAAAATATAGAATCCACATTTTATATGTTCTAGTGTACCCCAATGTCACACCCAATATCCATTTACATGATATATGTAGAAATTATTTCAAGGAAGACGTAATGTTTTTGACTGATATCTTTTTTTATACCATACTTCGACTTTTATATATATGAGTGGTATTTATAATAAAATATATAATTACAGAACTCAAAATATATTAAATGTTGTTATGATTATGTATGAAAAATTATACACCATCTCTCCCATCAAATGAGAAGTAAATGTATCACTCAATTGTATGTATGTCTTACCCTCTTCACGAAGATATACAATTAATTTATCATCACTATATTTTACATATTTTTATGATTATGGATTTAGTTTTTATATACCATAAATATTATATAAAAAAAATTAAATAATTTTAATTGAACATAATTTCTCACAACAAAATATTAGATACTCTTTGACTTTTTCGACAAGGGTAAGGATGAAATGTTTTCATATAAATATTTCAGATGAATTTAATTTCACACCATCATGAATAATATTTTTTGTGAATAATTTTTATCATGTATATAATTATATTTTAAATGATAAAATAGTCCTTTGTTTTTTCAAATTCATTCATGGATATGATATCAAAATGGATGGATATTTTTATCAATAATTCTCCCATGTGACCCTTAAAAATAATTATCTATAAAAGATAAAATCCATTGATAAAATTTATCCATTATTAAAAATATTAAACATGGATAAAAACCTTGATTTTTCATTGATTTTTTTTGGTTTCTGATGAAAAGGTGTTTATGTAACCCATTTCATTTTATAGGTGTTTCTATGATGAATAGACTATGTTCTTTCAAAACAAATATGTATTATTTCCATTATGAGATGGGTGGGACCAAATATACCTCCATTTCATTTGATATTTTTAATCTCATGTTGTAACTATATGATTCGTGATAATTAAGGAAATATACAATTTTATGCATGTCGATGAGCATGATGTACAATAGGATATAGAAGGTGATGAGTAATATTCCATTGTTTGATGGTATTTTTATTAGCATTGAAATTATTAAATGATTTTATACCTATCTTGGTTCTACTACGTTATGACATGATGTTTTCCTTCAGGATAAATTATTTATTATTAATTACCTTCACGAGCAATTTCATTTGTTGGGATTGTTCACTATTCAATTAATCGAGTTTATGATCTATCAAATATTAGGTATAAACATTATAATTTATTTTCAAGATATCATATTGTTATGATAATATTATATATTAATATGATAAATTATTAATATCTCGCATGATTAACCTTACATAGAAGTTCATAATTCCATTTTTATGTTCCTTTTCCCCATGTATTCAATAATGCTATTAATTATTATATTTCTAAGAAGGGTTCTTCTTATGGAGAAATACATGGGTGATGATGTATGTGTTTTTTGAACTATATTAGTATGAATCAAATATTACAATCATTCAAAACCTAAATTATTATTGAAAAAATAAAAATTTAATTTAATAGATATTTATTTATTAAGATGTATCGTTTATGAATGAAAATCATTGGTCACAATAATTTAATATTCTACTTGACGTAATGATGGAAGATTGAGATAATATTACGGTATCATTAACAATTTTGTGACATAAATATAGAAAAAAATGAGAACTATCCTATTTAATTCCTTAATCCTATGGATAAAAGGATTTATATGAATTAAAAAATCCCAATACCAATGGAATAAGTGAAATCATTTGTAGCTACATCTTGTGAAATGGGTCACAAAAATTAAGTAGACTATGATAAAATAATTATCCACTAAATAAAATTATGCTTTGAATTTTTTGGTAATTTAATCAAGATTATTCTACAAAATTGTTTTGTGATAATAAAATTATCTACCCAAAATACTATCTATTTATTTATGTATAAATAAATTTATTTGCTTATGATTATTGACACTATCATCAATTAATCATATTTGATAAAAACATCTATGGAATGGTATTCATAAAAAACATATTAATAATTTTATAATTTAATTTGATGTGATATACATAAAATAGTCAATTATTATATACATAAACTATATCTATTTATTGGGATGTGTAGTAAGTTTAAATTTTTTAAATTAACCAACCCAAATATCTCATTATGACTATAAACATGAACATCCATTGAAATTTCCATATATTATATAGGACAGACAAACTATTCATGATTTTTAAATATTTATTATTATTGTAGAGAAGATAATTATTGATTATATAAAAGGATTATAACAATGGTGAATGGTTTTATGTGTACTTATCATAATATTTAAATTTATATATTCATTATAGTTGATTGTTCACTAAAGAAAATTATTGGAATTGATTAAAAATTATTAAAGATAAAAAACTATCAATTTTCGAATATTAAAATGGATAAAAATGTTAGGGGTTAGAGAGAAAAATCATTTCTTTCAATGATGGGTTTCAAAAGAGATCAAATATTTATCAATATAAATTCTATGGCTCATGAAAACATGGGAATTTGGGAGATTTATTTTTTTCCTAGATAAATGTTAATTAAATGATATATGTGAGGAATAATGAAGAATAATATGATGATGTTCAACTACAGAGGATGTAAAGGGATCTACTATATCTCAACCATAACTAATAGGGAATGATTATGTTTAAGAACTGAATATTATTCCCATAAAAACTATCCATTATGAATATGCTATAGGTAAAAGATCATAGGTAATAATTCTATTTCTATTATATAATTATGAATACATATGGAGATCTGAATGAGTAATAATTTTGGTAAGATATGGAAAGGGTTATAGAATAATATATATCATGATTTATAGAATGTTATCATATTAAATATTAAAAGAAAATATGATTTCCATCTAACTACAAGTACAAATACTTGAATGGATTTGAGAATGAATTTTTTTTATTTAGTTATTGGTATTATTAAAATATTTCAAGAGTATATATAAATGATAATTTTGTTAATCTCCTTACAAAGGATTAAAATTTCATTTAAATTAGATTACAGTTATCTCATGTCTACTATTAAAAGATAAATACTATTAATGTGAAAATTTTCAATATTGTACCAAATTATATTTTATCTTATTGGGATCTAAGGTATTCCTTGAGTTTCTATATCTGTATTTTCTAGATATTGAATAAGGCATTGAGATATAAGATTTTATACAATACTATGATATTTTATCACTCTGATAGGACCTTTAAAACCATATATAATATTTAGAGATATTATTATATATATTTATATATATCAAATGTAGGTTGGAACAACAACATAATTTATTAAAAATTTCTTAAATAATACCCTTCACCTCATCAATCAGATGGATCCTTCTGAATCCATCTATTGTTCAATGTGTAGAAATCTATTGTGCTTATATTATTTTTATGAAAGAAACCTATTTATACAGTGGATAGATAATGAATTGGAATAGAAATTTGGATCCATTATACAACACAACAAGGTAGTTTAGGGTAATTAAGGATGTTTTTTTTAAATAATCCATATTTTATTTTTTTGTTAGTGAAAAGGTATTCATAATAATATATCCTTGTGTGGTTGTTATAATTTTTTAAAATAAATAAAATATAATAACTGTAGAAATAATCCCCTTCAATATTGTTGACCATATCTAGAGGGTTTCACATACATTGGTTCATTAATTGAGTCTCTCACCATGCCATAGGGTCTTTCATGTTTTTATTTTTTTAATTTTATTCAAAAGGATTAACATTTTAACAACCATACAGGTTGTACCATTAGAGAATTATTTTTAATATTTGAAATAACCTATTTAATTTAAATATTTAAAAGATAATGAGTATTTGATAAATACTAATATTAGTGGAAATTTTTTGTTATTGTAACTATGTGATTGAGTAAGCTTTATTGGATCCTTAGAACGAGAAATGAAAAATGCATCCACATTTCATTCAAATTTAGTAATGAAATATTTTGGTAAAAATATAATGAGGAGTGTTTAATTTTATACAATTATATTTGAGAATATATATTTTCCATTATTAAATTCTTGGTGTTTGATATATTGGTTTATATGGAACATTAAGATTAAATAATTAGTAATTTATTATAAAAATATTAACATTATAGGTGATTATTTGGTCATAATTTATTGTTTGGAGTGTATGAACTGGGATAACTGAATTATGAAAAGTATATATAATTTTTTTACTTAAATAAAGTTTGTGATTAATTCATATTGTAAAAGTTATAAACATATTATTTTATATTAAATGATTAATTAATTCATAATATTTTTTTGAATAAATATATTTTATATCATAATAACTAATGAACTAATATTTTTATCACAAATACTTTCCTTCAATGTTAAAAAATTATTAATAATTCATTATTTTAATATCAATTTGTTAGATGTTTTTTCCATATCAATTAAATGTAAAAATAGTTATTTTTAATAAAATTATTTTTATGTACATGATGTTTTTTTATTAACAATATGCTAAATATAATAATATATAAAAGTATATTAATGCTTGTTTTAGATAATATGTGAATTTAATTAAATAATGATTTATCTATTGAGGAGTAGAAAAAAAAGAGTAGGTGAATATTTGGGGTCAAAAATGAATTGTCTAAAAAAACTGATTACATTGCCCAGTGTGGGGTTTTTTAAAACTAATTTTTACCACATATAAAAATTGAAAATAGTATAATGGGTCCGAAACATTTATTTTGAATTAAAAAATTTCCTATGTATCTTAATTGGATTTTTTTTCAAAATGACATCTAATAGACATAAAAATAAATTATTATGGCAGATGTTAAATAGTTTAATGGACTGTTAAAAGAAGAAAAACATGGATTTTAAAAAACTAAAATCATATATAGATCATAATTTATAAAATGTGGTAGACCCTATCACATACCAACATTAACGTTTTTCTAATCTAGGGAAATTTATATGTTAATGTTACATTATATTATTTTTATGTTAAGAATAATTATAATGGTCCATGTCCCATTATTTATAAAACGACACTACCCATAGTCTCATCATCACACCTGGATGATAAATATATATTAAAAAGCCAACATAATAGTTCTTCTAATCCCAACACATGCTACTGATGTTCTTATTCAAACAATATATCAAATCTAATAGACCTTAATGTGATTTTCAATGGCTGATACTCAAAGGAGAGGACAATGTTCTAACCAATACTTTTTATGTACTTTTTACTTTAAACAACATTAAAATATTCTAAGACCATAATTATGTAATTAAATGTTTATAATTACAATGCGAAAATATTTTTTGTTAATTTTATAGGCATTTTCTTTCTCTTTTCTATAAAATGGGAAAATAAATAATCACTCATTTATACGATAATCCCCACCACCCTGAGCAAGCGATTTATTTTATTTTCACATACTATAACTGTTACAACATATATTGAGAAAAATTAAATTATATACATGATTATAATAACATTATTTGTATTTTTCAATATTTTGTTTAATCTACATTCTTACTATTCTAACTGTTTGAATATTATAAAATTTTGTATGTGTATGTGATGACATCATCCAACATGACGCAATGTGGTTAATTTCTAAATTCTACATTAAATGGATGGTAATAAAAATTAATTTAAAGAATATATATATATATGTATTTTAAATTTATAATAAAATTATGTGTTCTTAGATTTGGTTTATTATTTTAAATTAGTTGAAAGTGGAATCATTGATCATGCATACTTAGAGACTATTATCTTCATAAATTGATTTAATTAATTTTCATCCCCAAACCATATATAAGGAGAATTAAATTCCATGATAAAGGATTAAGATATTTATAAAATCCATGGTATTATAGAGATTATTTAATAATGACCATATTTCATAAACTATAACTAGAAAAATGATATATTTCTAAAAGCCCGAGTTCGGAACATATATAATTATAATATTTAGGAGGTAATATTAAAAGTGTTATAATTGAAAATTATAAATGTATCATATATATCATGTTATGTGTGATTTTATTAATTAAATTAAAATAAATTTAAATTTAATATTCATTGGGATAAGATCATGAATTAATAATTATAGGACATGAAATTATAATTTCACATCACATATTTGTTTTTATTGGAAAATGGAAAATTAAACACTTCTTAATATATGGTGGTCACTATATGTCCCAGTAATTTATTTTTGGTATCATTTAAATGGTATTATGGGAATTCACAAATCCATCTAATTGTATCACTTTTATGAGGCTTTGATTCAAAGATAACAAAATCTATAAGTGTTCATTATTTTAAAATTACCTCATCAAGACATGGTTCAAAATATGATCCCAATTGTTTTTATTTTGTGTATCTATGACTGTTTATCACTTTTTTCATTAATATATTAATATTCACATTATTTTTTTAATTTTTTATTTATTTCATGGGTTTTATGATTCAAAAGATAACTATACCGCAAGGGTTATTATTGTAATCTAATTTATTTTGGTTGTTGTTTATTTGGAATATAACTTTATGGAAAATATATGACCTATAAATTTTAAACAACATATAATATCTTATTCAATAATTATATTTATGGTTTTAATTATTTACATACATTTTTCAATCTTTGGTATAAAATGATATTAATAAATTGTTATTTGGAATTATTGGCCACAAATATTCTTCATCGGTTGGGAATATAATTCTTCCATATATTGATTCATTTAAATGTTTTAATTAATATTATTTTATATGAAATAATAATTGAAAAAATTAATTTTAATCAATATTTGAAATTAAATTAAAATTTTTGTCGTGAATTTTTGAAATGTTTTCAATATATGAATTTTTGGAAATTATACATTATATGTTAAACGGGTAATTTTTAACATGTATCAAATGAATATATTTTCACTATTTTATGATTATTATTTTCAATAAATATTCTAATACATGTTTCTATGCTAGTATTAAAAAAATATTCTCACCATTCATTAGTTTTTTAGTGATATCTAATGACAATGATATTTACCACCATTTTGAATAAAATTAGAACAAAAAATTTATATATATTTTTATATATTTAAACATACTTTAAGGACTAATATAATTCAATAGGGATATGAGTATATGATACCATATTAATTTATCTTATATAGAAACTATGATTATGATTTTTTATGGATTTTTTTATAAAACATGTTATATTCCCACTTTTTAACTATATTATGTTGAAACAATTGTGAAAACAATTTCCATTACATTAGTAATGAAAGGATGAATATTTTTATTTTATTGCAGAATAAATTGGAATTTATTGGCATTAAGAGATCATTAGGTCGATATTATCCTTAAAATATAATTTTTAAATATATAAATTTCATATGATAATATGAACTAAAAGGGAGGGTTATTTATGTTTAGTAAGGGACTCTTTCAACCATGATAAACTTGATAATGACCCTTAACTAAGTAAATGATAGAATTTGGAGTGAAGAAAATCCATTTTGGGAAATTATAAATTATTATTTTCTCAAAATTATTCCTCGATAATAGAAGTGATTTTCATTGATTTAAATCTTCCTATAAACAAATGAATTATACTTATGATATGAATTCATGGCTCATGATTGATTATTTATTCTTTTACATTCATTTTTATTACATATTTCATAATGAAAACTCCTTATTTCACGAGTCATGACTAATGATCATCGACTAATTATGCTTTATATTATTATGTTATTATCAGGTTTTCTACCCCATAATTATAAAAAAAATCCCCCATATTCTCAATGATGTATATATGCTTTTTTACTATAAATAAGCATTTTTTCTCAAACTTGACTATATTTCATTTCACTATATTATGGAATGTCTTTTAAATATAGTATTTACTATATGAGAATAATAATGGGGGAATAATAATGATCATTTATTTATTTGTTTTGATTGTTTATTTATTTTTTAAATAAAGTAAACCATTATGGATTTATGGAACATAATATATTGACATGTATTAAAAAATATTTTAAAATGAAACAATATTTTAATATAAAATTATGTGGTCCCCATAATATTTTAAAATGTTTGGGGTGAAATTTTTTAAAGGGTGTATTTCAGTTAGTGAATGGGAGTTAAAGAAATTGGGGAGTATATTGAATTTCTTTCCTTGGATATTAATGAAATATTTCTAAAATGATTTATATATAGTGGATTTTAGGGAAGAGTATTTTCCTATTATAAATAACAAGACTTTTAGAATATATAATCTGGTACTTTTATTTCCAATTTCATGTCATGTGTGTCAGACAAAAAATGTGCCCTAATGCAGATGATATTATTATGTGGAAAACAACCATAAGGGTAACCTTTTATATATTTACTTTTGTAAATGATAATGTTTTTTCTATAGTTTTGTGACGAAACTATGTGTAAGGTATAATTTATTTTATGATTTATTGTGTGACATTTTTATATCATAACAACAGTTTTTCCCCATTAATGATATCAATATTTACTAATTTATTTTCCATGATTTATTTCTAGTATGATTTAGAACTACTTGGTGATGTAACCAATATTTGGAAATAAGGATAGTTTTCAAGTATCCTTTATGAGGTCATTATAGGATATTATTCTTAGTAATGTAGTTTAGGATGCAATTTATTATTTCTATTTCAGTCATGTGTTTTGTAAACCCCGCAATTAAATATAATTTATGACCCAATATGTTCCCCATTATACATGAAGACTATATATGTGGCCTTATCTTTTGTCATATTATTTTATTTACCTATATGTATATGTGACCAATGGATAATTCTTGTTCCTTTACTCCATTAGTGGTGTAATATCATAGATTATTTACCGTTCCTTCAGTTTTATTACCTATTTAAATATTTTATAATATCTTTTTAAATTATGTAATATATAAATTTTAAATTATTGGTTTATTAGAATTTATTATATTTTATTGAATAATATTTATTGGGGGAATTATATTTCATATTATTATACTTATTTAAGTAATATATAAATGGGAATTTTATAAAATAAATTTTTAAGTTATGTTTTCTTTCATAATAAAACATATTTAAAATTAATTTTCTTCTTTTATTTATAAAAATCATCAAATTTAATTGTTCATTAATGGTATTGAATTAATTTCATAGTAGGAACTAACATTTATTGGTTTCAGTCACACATTACACAAAATATTCTCTTTGTATAGTACTTATTTTTCTAACAATTCTCTTAGTTATAGATTCTCTATAATGGGTGTTCATTTTTTTCATTATTGATTAGTATGTATTATTTAGTGTGAGCATGATTCACTTACAGATGCTTGATTTTGGGACTGTATTTTAATTATAATTTATTTTTGAATATTCAAGTATTTTACTAATCATCTTGGGTATTTTATTATTTTAAATATATTATAGGTCTTTATTAGTATCATTGTTTGTTAACGAGAAATTTTATTCTTTTATACTACATAACACTTTTGGATATTTCTAAATTTCGGAGTATATATATATGGTTGAATCATTCCGACATGGTTGTACACAATGATCATTGCACTAGATTATGGCCTATGTCAATTTAGAACAAGCTTTAGGTATGTTATTGGATGGATCATGCTCTTAGTTTTGGGGTGTCCTTTGGTTATTTTTGAGAAAGTTTATACATAAGACATATATTCTACATTTATAACCCATTATAATTTTTACTATAAACATATTAACTAAAAAAATTCGTATGGGTTTTTCAGGTCACCTTAATGATTAATAATTAGTTATGTAATATTTTGGTTGGTAGACTAATATATCACACATCCTATAAGTCTATGAAATCGTGTTAGAAACTATCATGAGTCATTTATATGTTAATGATATTTTCCATCATTATGTTATACTCTGTATTTCATTTTACACCATCATTAAAACATTACATTGCACATATAATAATATATTTATAAAATACTATAAAATCTGGTTCTTTTTAGAATTGTAGATTCTTCCATAATAGATGTCTTGAAAACTATATTTTCCATATATTATAGAATATTTTTATTCCTCTTATGGTAATATTAAATTGATATATATTTTTGTTAATGTAAGAGAGGTTATGTTTTCTGTGGTTGAGTCTCATTGATGAAATTTTTATATCATAGTTAATCCATATGGATGAAGAAGGTTACTTGGTAGTTCAAGAACTGTATATTTGTCGAATAGAGATTTTATACCGAAGAATGTTTGCAGAGAGAAAAAGGTTCTACTTAATGATTATCATATTTTTTATAAAACCTTATTTGGATGTAAACAATTATTTTACATTGATATGTGAGGGTTTATGAGGTGTTAAGAGGTTTTATTCCATTTCAAAAAGATTACCTCATCCATAAATTTTTTATTATACATGAAATGTTTTACATGAATCTCCGATGAGGAGATAAAATCCTGGTCCTTATCAATTGGTTAGATTTAGTGGTTTAACGATTCATATAGATGTCCTCTAAGTGGACTGTTTATTTCTTATTGTATAATATATCATTAAACCACTTCCCATGATGATGATTTATATTGTATGTACAAATATTTAGTTCTATATATTTTAGTAGTTTTTTTGGAGCAATATTTTCATATATTTGATTACATTTTAGACATGTTCATTTATGAGACATGATGATGTTGAGTGACACATCTCTGGAATGATAAAAGATATAATGGGGAGGTTATAACACCATACATCAATAAGTGGTAATATTTTTATATATAATAAGTCTAATATCATGTATTTCATTTATTTATATATGCTTGAGTTAATAATGGGTTCCTAATTGATCCTCATGACATGCCAGATAGAGTTCTAGGGAATATAACCTTTTGATTTTTTCCAACAGTTGTGATGTTTACTAGTATAGGTTAACTAATAGTCATGATATAGTATATAATAGCTCGAACAAGATCATTGGGCTTCCTAGAGAATAAGGATGTGAACCTATTGTGGGGTGAGTAAACTTGTCTGTATATGGTAGGATCCCAATAGCTCTTTTATTTTGTAACACCCCAAAAATCTCAAGGATAATTTTTTTTGATAGGATATGTGGTACACAATAATGAATAGAAATGAACAATGTGTTATATTTATTTAAAATTATGAAACTAAGATAACATGTCAAACATGCAATCCTATGTAAAAACAAACTGTAATATAGTACAACTTTATTACATACACATTATATTTGTGTCAAAAAATAGAAAAAATTAAATTATGAAAATAACATGCCTTAAAAATTTAAGAAAAATCTATAGTTTACTATTCATAAGAAATAAATTATGAATAAAATAAAAATTCAAATTTGTCTAAAAGCATTATTTTTTTTAGAAAACATGGTTTAGTCTCACTTCACGCACATAATATAAAATTATAATCCACCATTTTCAGAAAATTTATATTATAAAAGGAACATAATGTTTTAAATTTTAAAATAGAAATTATATTATGGTTACAATTTTTGTTCCTATGAAATGTTTTTAAATATTAAATTAAAAGATGAAATAATGGGTTTTTAAAACAAGTTTCTTGTGAAATTATTTATAATTATATTTTATATTTTCTTTTGGTGTAATGTTACATTAATGAAATTATATATCTATTAAACCAATTTATGTTATTTTAATCATTTTCATTTTTGAATATTGATATTAAAATAACAAAAATATTAGGAAATATTTTTTATGAAAATATGCTTTACCTCTTTCTTGTGGTGTTTTCGGATTTAATTATAAATTAATATTTTCCAATAATTCTAATTGAATATTTAGGAATTGTTTCCACAATAGTTGGAAATCATGGTTACACCATTTTATTTTAAAATATTACAAGTGATCCACTCCCCCTCACATATAAAGGGGAACCTCCTCCAATGTCTTCTTAACCCATAAACACTTCTATTTCAGCCAATACATTCCCAAATCATTACACAATTTCTATACAATCATTCCATAGGGATTATTTTGGTTAGAAATGTATTAGTTGAATTATATTGTAGTAAAAGTAGTGAGGATAAACCTGTATGAGGTAATTTTCTTCCTCGAGAGTTTTTTTATTTCTTCCTTCCTCCAATGAAATTATTATTAAAACCAAATAAAATAAAAACATCAGTATGGTTCATATAATTATATGCTTTAATGGTATTTTAATTATCTACAAATGTCCCTACTTTCATCAAAGGGTTACTAATTCACAATTCTTGTGTTCATCAGACTACAATATTGAAAATAGATGTCATTTATTTTTCCACTACCTACTATCATGTTTGGGTATGAGGATAGATCTATATTGTATATATGATATTTATTACCTAATTGTATGAATGATAGACTACCATCATACTAAACAATGTGACTCAGTTTTCAATAATTATTTACATGGAAGATAAAACTGATACATTTAATGAATATATATGATATAAATGTCATAAATATGATAATGATGAAATTTTTATCTTTATAAAATTTTCATATAAAATTTTATTTAATAACTTTTAACTAACATAATGATGATAAAATTTTTCATACATATGTGCATAATGACCTTCATCAATCTATGTGATATGGACTTCATCAGTGAACCACATTGATGATATATATATAATTACATTTTAAGAAATAATATATGAATTATGATATTATGATCATAAAATAAAGATAAAATATTTGTAACCACATTTTCATAATGATTATTAAAAATGGAAATGTTACTAATGTGTATGAATGACCTGTAACACCCCAAGCTTCCATGGTATTTTTCCCTTTGAATAATGCAACAGCTTGCATTATATGCAACGTTGAGATTCTAACACACTGTGATCAAGAAAACTAGCAGTTATGAATAGTAATTCGCACTTTTTTAAATTTTATAAATTTTATCATTCAAAATGGACTTCATTTTTTTTGGAATATCAAAATTACATTCGGGTGAATTTTGGGTATTTTTCTGAAATCTTTCAATTTTTATAAATAGTGAAAAAGTCTACGTTATTGGTTAAAACCGACTTTTTATTTAAATAATTTTTTATTTTATTTTCTTGAAATTTAGGTCAAAATATATACATAATACATATATATGTTCAACGTAATTCATTGGAGTCATTTTATAATAATTTTAGTTATATAAAATTTTATCGAACTATTTACCATCTTTTACGCACCTCCTGGGAGAATTCCCAAATTTTTATAAATATTAATTTCACCCCTTTTATGGGTTGAATATAAAAAATATTAGTGACATGGTTAATATCATTATGTAAAATTTGGTTCAATAATAAGAAAATATTTTATGATGAATAGTATCTTCTACTTTTATTTAACACGGTTAAAAGTGAATAGGGTAATTAAGAGTAAACATGATATCATAATTACCCTAACACGTGTACTAATTCTATTGGATAACTTTAATTCGGCAAAAAAAACAAAATAATAAAATATGATACCCTTTGGTCCACATGGAAGAGATTAACACATTTATTATTAATTTATTAAAAAAGAGTTAAAAGAGTTAAATTCAATGTTTAATAAGTAAACCATATTTAATATAAGGTTATACATAATATAAATTAATAAATAACAATTCATTTGAAATATAAAAATATTTACTACATAATAATATTTTATTTATTTTTTTAGACAATAAATAAAATAATTTATTTATGACACAATGATGAAGTGAGAATTACCATAATAATAAAATAATAAAATAATTGATATTATAAATATACAAAACAATTGTAAATTGAGACTTTTTATAAATTACTATAATTTTATAGGTTAATACGACTTTTTAGGATTGAACATATGAATTTAGTTTAAATTAATAATGTTTTTAGGACTTTAACAAAAATAATTTATTAAATAATGTCAGAATTGAAAAAATTGAGTTTTAAAACCAAATATTTTATTATTAATTGATATAATATTCCAAAATAATATGGATCTTAAATAGGACATAGATAATGTTATATATATATTAATAATGAACCACATGGGGTTCTCTTAGAAATTTATACTCGGTATATTAAGCATATAATAAGAAAAATACAAATTAAATGTCATACTATTTAAAAAAGATTTAAATATAAAAGATAAAGTTAATATGATGACCTAAATCTTTCTAAAACCTATTTTTTGAGAGGTGTTCAACCCATCCCCCCCATATACTTTAAATAATTCATTTTGGACCCATTAGAAATAGAAATTTTTTAATAAAATAATATTTCAAACTTTTCCTAATGTGACCCTCACCTCGCTTATAAAAGGGAACCTCCCCTTCTCTCAAATTCAAACCATGAATGACATTTGGCTATTCCAAACACTACCAAAATATCTTTTCAACTGTCCTCCTTTCATTCCATACACCTTCCTTTAGTTAGAAATCTATCCAATGGAGCCTTTATGATCAAATCAACAGGAAGAACTCGAATAATAGGTAAATATTTTATCACCACTTTCAAGTTCATTTCTTCTTCCACTTAGACTTTTTTTATGTGTCTGTTATAGAGTAAAATAACTATTATATTCCATATACTATGATGTTATAATAAAAATTATACAACAATATTCATTATTCTATCCATCCTATAAATTAAAAAGTTACTATACGTGCATATGTACGGATTTCTATCTCCACATCGTGGTGTAGTTTGTTATTCAAACACTTCATCATTTGGATGGGTATAATAATGAATATAAATTTTGTTAATAATAAATATAACATTATAACGATTCTTTATATATGATATAATATCCAATAATATACGATATTTATATCAAAAGAATGATATTGTCACTCATGCGTACGTATGGATTACCGTCGCCACAAATTCGATGAGATTCATTCCCCATTGTAAAAATTCAAAAATAATATTAATTTTATGATTAAAAATAATGTTCATGAACATAATAACATTTTTATATGAATAAAATACATCATATTCATAACAAAAATGGCTTACATAACCAAGCATATAAAACAAAACGAATCAGTTAACACCCGAAATGATGATAGTACTGAAATATCATTAACAAAGAAATATTAGAAGATATTATATTGAATCATATAAATCTATATGGATCTTGTATAATTTAATAAAAAATATTTCACTGTTATATAAGAGGTTAACCTACCCTTAACCAAATAAAAGTACATTGTAAGGGTTAATTTCACAATCTCTTTATTATCTGAGATTGTTTTTACATAAGTATCTACTCGGACCTCTTTATCATCCCCATACATGTTTCTTAAAAATGTATTCCAAAACATTTTTTCTATTTAGTAGACTATGGTTTAAATTAATTTATACCCTTTTTTGAATTTTTATAATATGGTCCGAATGTAATCTTTCTGTCTTTTTCCAAACAAGGTACCTTATAACTTTTTTAAAAAATTAAGGTAAGAATGTTTTTTAACATATACGTCGGGTATAGCTGTTTTCTTCTTTTATGACATGATCAATATTTCCCTTACAAGAATATACGAATATTTTCAAAATAAATGTTTTAAATTATAATTACATGACTTCTAAATTATTTCAAAATAGAAAGAGATATTTCTCTAAAAAAAGTTGGGAGTTCTTCTATGTTAACATCCTTTGATGGATTGTGAGCTTTTTGGATATGATTTATTATGAAAAAAAATTCCATATTCTGTTGATGGTTTTGTGATATGTTAGACTATGGATGTGTTATTTTTAAACAGGTCATGGATTATGAATAATGTTTTGACATTTCTTTTTCATGTTTCAATATAAATATTTATGTTATGTTTAAAAATTTTCATTTAAGGAATGTATTGGACATAGTAAGTGATGGGTGGAGCCCTCTAAAACACCTCGATGCATCGATAGGTCTCATGAGACAAACTAGTGTCTTGGCACAAGGCCTTGACAAATTCCTTTTTTTTCTTGGCACAAGGCCTTGACTATGTGGTTATTAAGTCTATCCTTAGGCATTCCAAAATTATAAAATTGGCTATTTATATTGCTTGTGATTATTTGAATAGTAGAGTATCCCTATGAATATGTAAATGTAATTATTTGATATTAACTTTTCCATATTATGCTGAATTTTGTGTTTAAATGGCATTTGTTTTTAGTCTTACATTTCCTTAAATGTTTGTGATTTTTTATGATAGTTTCCTCTATATTTTTTTCCTTAATGAGCATCTGAGATCACCGTAGTCTATGTTTTTCTGGAATGCAAAGACGTATAATATGACTGACCTGTAGAGATAGTATAAGGAATATGAGTTTGGTCTTGGGAGACTGTGTTGTTGATGTTTTTAATTTTAAAATGTAATGTAATACTTATTAATGTATCTAGTATTTCCAAGGCTACTAAACTAATCGGTAAATAGAGAGTTGATCTATTTTATCATGCCAATGTTATATAATAATGAACGGACTCTGGATGACAAGGTTTGGGGCATTACAATTGGTTTTATAGTATATTTCGTACAATCCTTGGATGCTAGATTTAGGAAAATTATGATTTTAAAACATTACCCTAAGATATATTTTTAAGATTAGTATAGAATAACTTCCTAGAATTTTGGTAGTGTAGAGATTTTGTTAGTTTTCCAAACAATAAATCCATGTATAGATACAGGTAGGTATAGGCTGCTCTGGCATAGATGTACCTACTGTTAAAACCTGAAAAGACCACTTTGAGCTAGACTCGAATAGGAACTGGTGAATGACAATGGGGCCTGCTTTACTCATGGATATGACACTCCTGTGGGATATGCTTAGGATATTTCTCATTTTCATTACAAACCATTATAAAGGTTTTATGATATATACTTCCTCAAAGAAAGCATTTTTAGGATTATGGATTATATCCATAAAATGTTCAATTTATGTTAAATGTTTTTCATGTTTGGAGTTATGTATTGCGATTTATAAACCAATCTAGTGTATTCCATTATTTAAAAATGGATCCTAGTAGAAGGAATGGAAACCGTATCAAAGAATATAATCCATGTAGGGATTTCCCTCCTACTCATGATAATTACAGTGGTACTGGTGAAGAAACTGGTTCTGATCATCTTATTACCATAGTTGGACAACTCACTCAATTAATGAATAATAACCTTACTCGTATGGATCACCCTTATCTACAATTCAAAGGATCAATGATAGACATATTCCTGAGGAAAAATCCACCAAATTTCAATGGGAGTAAAATTTTATTATTAGCTAAGAAATGGATAAATTCTTTATAGAAAATATTCCATGCTTTGGGTGGTAGCAAATGGGAAAAGGTTTTCATGTCAGTTTGTTGCCTCACAAAAGATGTAGATCAATTGTGGTCACTAATTCAAAACTCAATGGAATATGATGAAGTATCAAATATGGAATGGAGGTATATTAGAGAGCTTTTTTTAGAAAAATACCATCTTTATGACCATCGAGTGGTCAAAGAAAGGCAATTTGTCACCTCAAGCAAAAATAGGATAAGAATGTCACAAAATATGAGGCAAACATTACAAGGTTTTCAAGGTATACTAAAAATTTTATATGTAACCCAAGGAGTAATATTAATCAATTACATGATGGGTTAATCCCATTTATTCATCAAGCATTAGTCTCATAATCCTTTTCATCAAACGAAGATATTTTCTCATGTGCTATCAAAATAGAAAAATAATTCTCAATGTCATATGACTTTAAAAAAAATCAAGAGAAGAATAGATCAGATGAACACTCTAGAAATGGAAATAAAGGGAATAAGGGAAAATTTGAATATCAATCATGTTGTAAATGTGGGATGAAACACCCCAGTACATTCCTGAAGGGAATGAGAGTTTTTTACAAGTGTTATGTAAAAGTCCACGAATCTCGTGATTGAAAGGGGAAGAAAGAAGTTGTCAATGTTGAATGCTACAATTGTAGAGAAAAGGGGCATTATGTAGATGAATGTCTTATGTTCCAACAGAAATTACTTCATAAAATGACATGGAGCAAGTCCAAGCTTATGGGATCACTACTGCTGAGGTTGATTCTTAGAAATACATGGTGTAAGGTAATTTAATGGCTTCATCATGTTTAGCCAATGCTTTATTTTATTCCGAATCATTGCATTGTTTAATATCTTCCCAGTTTTCTTAGAAAATTAGATATTTTCAATTTGGCTTATCAAAGGATATATCAGTCTAAACACATAAGGGAAGTATCATCGCATCAATGTTTTGTGAATTAGTTCCCATTAGAGAATGTAAATGTTTTTTATCTGATGATATCATCGTCATATCCATGATTGAATTTTGTATAATCCATGGTATGGATTGGATTTCAGACCATGATGCGAAAATTTATTTTAAGAATAATGAGGATACAATTTTCGATAAAGATAAGGAGTACATTATCTTTAGAGAAAAAAGTTCACCATATGATTCTTATCAAGATCCACTGCCAGTAGCTCTAATAAATTCAATTATTTGGGAGGAAGAGGTAAAATTGCAACACCCCATGCTTCCACGGTTTGTTTCCCTTTAAATAATTCAATAGTTACGTTGTACGCAACATTGAGATTTTAACACACCGCAACCAATCAAACTAGCCCTTATGAATAGTAATACACACTTTTTGAAATTTTATAAATTTTATCATTAAAAATGGACATCATTTTTAGATTCAAAATAAAAAAATTATCTTAGGGTGAATTTTTGATATTTTTCTAAAACATTCATTTTTTGATTAACAGTGAAAAAACACTACCTTATTGGTAAAAACAGACTATTTATTTAAATAAATAATTATTTTAATTTAATTTATTTGAGGTCAAAATAGATACATAAATATATATATATATTGTCAGCGTAATTCATTGGATTCATTTTATAATAAGTTCAGTTATATAAAATTTTATCGAACAATTTTCCGTCTTTTACCTGCCTCGTGGGAGTATTTGTAAATTTGTATAAAACATAATTTTACAACTTTTGTGAGTTGAATTTCCAAAATCCAAGACAAAAAGTTAACATCAGTATGTAAAATGTGGTTCAATTACATGAAATTTATTTTTGGTGAATATTAATGTTTTACTTTTAATTACTATGGTTAAAAGTAAATAGGGTAATTAAGGGTAAAAATGATATCATAATTACGCTTAAACATGTCCTAATTCTATTGGATAAGTGTAATTGGATGAAATACAACCTTAAGAATAATATATGATCCTTTTTGGTTCACATGGATTAGATTAGGACATTTTTTTTATTTTATTTAAAGAAGTGTTAAAGAAGTTATATTCAAGTTTTAATAACTAAAAAATTTTAATATTGGGTTGTACATAATATATATTCAACTATAAAAATAATCAGAAAGATAAAATTATTTCCCACATAATGGTATTTTATTTATAATTTTTAGAGATTAAATAATATAATTTATTTATGACACAATGATGACGTAGTAATTACCTTAATAATGAAATATTAAAATAATTGATTTTATAAATATACAAACCAATGTTAATTGGGACTTTTGATGAATTACAAAAAATTTCTACATTCATATGAAATTTTAGTATCGAAAATATGAATTTATTTCTAAGTAATAAAGTTTTTAGTACTTTAACAAAAATCATTTATTAACTAATGTAAAAATGGACAAAATTGAGTTTTTAAAAAATTATAATATTATTAACTGATATAATAGTCGAAAAAAATATATGGTTTAGCCAAAAACTAATATAATGTTATATATATTAATAATAAACCACATGGGTTTTTGATGGAAGTTTATAGTTTGTTTATTAACCATATAATATAAAAATACAAAGACACATGGTAAATGTCAAACTATATAACTAAGAGTCAAATAAGAAAGATAAGTTTAATATAATGACATAAACCTGTCTAATAACAATTTTTTGAGAGGTTTTCGACCCTTCCCCACATTATACATTAAAGAATTCATTTTGGAGCCATTAGAAACCGAAAATGATTTTATTATAATATAATATTTCAAGTTATTCCTAAAGTGACCATCACCTCTCTTATAAATGAGAACCTACCCTTCTCTAAAATTCACACCATAAAAGCTATTTGAATCAGAAAAACCCTACCCAAATATAATCTAAATTGACCTCCATGCATTATAGAGGCCTTCCATTAGTCATAAATCTAACTTAAGGATCCCTTTTTATTAAATCAAAATGAAGTACCCGAAAAAGAGGTAAATACTTCATTACCTCTTGCAACTAATTTTCTTTTTCCCCTTCATCTATATTTGTTATTTCCATTATAAAATAAGAACTAATGTATATTCTATATATATTGTGATGTTATTATAAAAATGGTACAACCATATTCATTATTGTATCTATCCTATAAATAACAAGGTCTACATACATGCGTGCATAAGGATTACCGTCTCCACGTCGTGGTGTAGTTTGTTATTCAAACACTTAATCATTTTGATGGGTTTAATAATGAGTATAAATTATGTATATAATAAATATAACATGATAATTATTATTTATATATGATATATCATCCAATTATATTCAATTTTAATATCAAATGAATGATATTTTCACTAGTGCGTACATACAGATTACAGTCTCCATGAACGTGAAGAGATTCATTCCCAATCATAATCAATCAAAAATATTTTTTATTTTGTGATTAAAAATAATGTTCATGAACATAATATAATATGTATATGAAAAAAAATATATCCTATACATAACAAACATTTCAAACATAACCAGGCATATAAAGGAAAACGAATCTGTTAACACGCGAAACAATGATACTACTGAAATATCATTAACAACGAAATTTTAGAAGATCATATATGATATCATATTAATGTATATGATTCTTGTATAATTTAATAACAATTATTTCACCATTATTCAGTATGTTAACTTACCATCAAACAAGTAAAAGTACAAGGTAATGGTTAATTTCACAATCTCTTTATTATCATAGCTTGTTTTTAAATAAGTATCTACTAGGACCTATTTTTAAACCACATAAATGTATCTTAAAATGTATTAAAAACATTGTTAAAATTTACTAGACTATGATTTAAAGTAATTTATACCCTTTTTTTACTTTTTATAAAATGGTTTGAAAGGAATAATTCCATTTTTTAACAAAAAAGGTACCTTATGATATTTTTGACAAAATTAAGGTAAGATTGTTTTTTGTCTTATAAACTGGTGCTGCTATTTTCCTCCATTATAACATCATTGAATTTTCCCTTAATGATTATAATAATATTTTCAAAATAATTTTTTTCTTTTATAATTATATGAATTTTAAATGATTTCAATATATAAATAGATGTTTCACAAAAAAAATGCTTTTATTTAATCTATCTCAACATCGTTTAATCGATTGTTTGCTTATTTGAAGTTGATTTATTATGATACAAAACATCCATATTGTATTGAAGGTTATATGATATGTTTGACTATGGATGTTTTATTTTTATACAATTCATCATTTTTGGATAAAGTATTAAAATATTGTATCCTAGTTTTAATTCGATTGTTTATGTTATGTTTAAATCTTTTCAGATGATGAATGCATCAGACTTAGTAAGTGATGGGTAGAGCCTGTTCTAGCTCCTCGATGCATCAGTAGGTCTTACGAGACCAACTAGTGTTTTCACATAAGGCCTTGTCAAAATCTTATTTTTAGTCTTAGAAGAAGGCCTTGACTATGTTGTTATGACATCTGGCATTATGCATTCCATAATTATAGAAGATTATATTGATATTGAATGTGATTATTCAACATGTAGAACATCCATCTGAAGAATTAAATTGCATTATTTGATTTTATCTTTTCCATATTATGCATATATTCATGTTTAAAAGAATTTTGTTTTAGTCTTACATTTTTTAAGTGTTTATGCTTATTTATGAATGTTTCCTTTATATTGTTGTCCTTACTGAGCATTTTAGATCACCCCTTTCTATGTTTTATTTTTCCCAGGATGCGAAAAACTATATTATGACTGACCTATAGGGATAATATATGGGATATGAGTGTGGACTATGGAGACTATGTTGTTTTAGTTTTTTATTTTATAATGAAATGTAAAACATATGAATATATCCATTATTTTCAAGGACATAAAACTAATCAGTCTTTCAAGACTTGATCTTTTGGGATCATGATAATGTTATGTAACAATACACCAACTCTGTGTAACTGGGGTCAAGGCGTTACATGACCTACCATTTTTTTGATCATAACATTCATAATTTATCAAATCCATATTTCATTATTGGTATTAATATTATAATTGAAGCATAAATATGATAATTATTTAATGATTATTATTCTGGATATGATTGAATAAGATCCTATATCACCATAGTAAACCTTCCAATGTTTTATTGATATATAAGCCAAATATCATCAAATCATCTGATGATAACTTAATTTATTATGTTTTCATTTATAACTTGAATTTTACATAAAACAATGGAATAACAACCAGGAAAAATGTATTAATATTATAAATAATCATATTAGTTTATTATTTTTAATGATAAAGAATGTGTGTCATGAGTTGGATTGAAGGTAAGGGACATCACCTCAATTTAAATTCATTGTGGAATATTAGAATGTTATACATCTAATTTCATTACATTTTTTAGATAATTTTGTTTTTTAATCTAATATGATTATTCCTTAATAATTAATTATATTTTATTTTTCTAGCTAAATTATTTCATCAATGGTTATTTGACATAGAATTTACCACATTCTAAATAATTTCAAAAATCAATTTATTTTCATGTAGTTATATTACTTATTCATTTTCATTGATATTATAATGTTATGTGTGTTACTACTAATGAATATCTCATGATTTATTTCAATTTAATTTTTGGTATTTACCATTGATACACATAATCCATTCATTGATTAATTATCACTTCAACATTATTATATATTAAAATATTTATTTCAGAATTCTAATAGGCATTGTTTAGACAAGAATTACCATTGACGGGAGTTCATTAATAATTTTTAAATAAACACATTAAATTTATTCCACACTGATTATTCCTGATATATATCGACTAATAGAACCATTTAGCCAATCTATTTTACTTAAAGTTACTGAAAAACATGTTTTCCAAAAATTCAACATCATCTCTAAATTTGGTCAGAAAACAAACTTATTCAAAAAAATAATCCTTAAATAGTAATTAAAAAATCATATAAACCATTTAAAACTAATTATTAATGTAATTTTAATCATGTTTTAATTTTTTAATAAAAAATTATTGGAATGATTAATTTTTTTTTCAAAATATGAACCAATTGGATTTTTCCGAAAAATTGAAAGGAATCATGGTTTTAACATACTCCTCATGTATAGAATTTCCTACCATAATTAACAATCCAATTGTTAAAGAATCCATTATATGTTTTAGTGGATTCTTTCAATTATTTTTTCATCGAAATTACTTGTGAATTTTTTTACATGTTATTTTAGAGAAAAAATATATATTTTCCACAAGAATATTTTTAAAGATATATTTATTTTATTTTTATTCATCAATGATAATAAAAGTTTATATTACATATAATTATTTGCAGATATGATGTATTGAAAAGATACTTATTCTTATTATTTATGTATTATGATAATTTTAAACAAGTAAAATAATGAGTTTCACTACCTGGATTAATATTGTATTCATTAAAATTCACATTAATTTAAAACATTCTTGTAACTATTGGATATTAAATTTCCCTTAAATATCCAATGTATTTACCATAGATATTTTTATTGATTAAATAAAATGTTATTGATTTATATGGTGTCCAACATTGAATCTTATATATTTATATATGTATTTATTGAAAAATATATTTTTATTAATCAATTCAAATATTTATTGATAAGGAATATTGTTCATGAATTTATTTTATTATTACATATATATGTAATGATTTTTCAATGAGTTGATTGGTATGTCTTAGAATTATATATCCCCTAAATGAATCTATATGTCTCATATGAGAAATTAGTCAGAAAAATTAACTAGGAATCTAATAGTAGTTTTGAACCATCCTATAAAAGTTAGCGATCATAGAGGTGTCATGATGCCTGATATTATGACATTAAATAATAATTTTTCTCCTACACTGGGATTTCATTTATTTTTAATATCCATGAGATTTTAATAGTTATATTAGTTAGAGATGAATTTCATATTTATATTACTCATAAGATGGTATGGGTATTCTGTTATTCATATTTTCATATAGATTATGACTTATGTCATCATGATTTTAATGTTAAATAATAGAATGTGTGTAATGTTATTTAACATTCCACATAGATAATTCATTATCTTTTGATGATAGTTAAGTTATTCAAATTGAATGTGTTTTCATAAATAAAAAATTCCATGTTTTTAAATGTTTTTGATTCATGGTAATTTCTATTTACATAACCCTTATTAAAGATTTGAGACCATCCTTATTTTGTTTCATTTGATACAAATCCATGAATTGTACTCTGACTGATATGAAATGCTATTATATAGGAAATAATATTTTTCTCATCGAAAGTTATGTTTTAATTCGTGTCATAAAATATAATATGGAAATCATTAATGTATCTTGTTTACAAAGACTATGTAACTATTATGTCTATTGAGGAGTTATTCCTTTTTTATCTTTAAAATGTAATAATGTTTACTCTAGTTCTGGGATACTAGGTTCAAGATTTTTATAAAAGGTATCAAAGTATGTTATGTATAAACCATGGGAATTATATTTTAAAAAATATATAATAGGTACCATATCCCTCAGATTTACATTGTGGACAAGTCTAAAATTAAATTATAGTGTTTCAGTGAGAAATAAAATTTTGGGTCTTATTATAAATAGGATCTGTGTCTTGATAGTATAGTAGGATGTAGTTTATGAATATATGTTCCTTGGTTAATAAATATGAAAAGTAATCATTGGTCATTATCTAATAATTTCATGGTGCATGAAAATAGGCCATCAGTAACAACTAGTTTGACAACCCCATGGGGTATATTTACTATGATAAAAAATATATTTATAATATATTTTGAATAAATTGAAAAAAAATATTCCATAAGAGAAATAAATTATGATTATACGATTACCCATGAAAACAATTATTCAATTTTTTAGTTCATATCACTGCATTTGGGATTAACCTTTTTTTCATAATGAGGTAATGTATTCTAGTGTCTTACATTATTTAAACATGATACCTAATATAAGGAATGTTAAACACAACCATGCATATAATAAAATGATTAATAACAACCGTTTCATTGAATAGATTAATCTAATCCTTCAAAGGGAACTAGTATCCCAAACATTCTCATCATATAACGATATAATATATTATAATATCATTAAATATAAATATTTAACTATATATAATTTCATCTATGGAAAGGTGAAATATTTGAAGATGGTAGTGAAAAAGAAAAATAAATTGATATATTTAAATAACAAAGGGTCCAAATGTGAAAATTATTGAATGAGCCACAATGTAACATTCATAAAAATTATAGGATTTTTCTAGAAAAGAGGATATAAAAGACACATTAATAATGATATCGAGGAAAGAAAAAGGATTCCAACTATAAATGTTTCAACTATTGGTATATGTGAATCTAAAAAAATGAATTCCATTTCATTATATGAATATGAAAAAATGTAGAAAACAAATCATGATCATGAATACTTTGTTACCATATATTATGTCAAATTATTAATTTGAATATTTTTCAATTTAATAATTATTTTATTTTATTATTTCAACATTGATTTCATGGTTTAATGAATTTTGAAATTTATAAGGAATTTAAAACATTTTTTTATTGAGAAGTTTAATTAGTGTGATTAATCGTACAATTGACCAATATATGTTGTTCTATTGAAGGCATAACATATTGGGAAAGACATGATGGAATGAAATATATATGTTAATATGTGTCTCATGTTGATATCATATTTTTGGAAAAAATATATGATTGATATAGTTAATGTAACCAAGATATTTCTAATATCTTTAGACCAATTAATGATTTAATGAAATGGTGGGTCATGCTATCATTGATTGGGTTAAATTAATTAATTATATATAATAAATATATCAAATAATTTGTGTTTTATTTATGTAATAAAGAATGAATCAATATTTCAATAAGATTTTATATTAATTCATTTTGTTACCATATTTTAAGATAATACATAATAAATGTATTCTCTAGTTTAGTTTGTGGAGATTACGAGGTTATTAACGTTGTTTCGGGGATTAATGATAAGATGATTTTCAAAATTTAGTGAAATTAGGTAAAATATTTTGTTCATAATCTTTTGGAAGGATCATAAGGATTTCCATTTATGAAAAGGATTATGATGAAAATTGTATAAGGCATTACAATTTAATGTCTTACATCAACATAAACTTGTTTATGCAAATTGGATAACCTTTAGAAAAAAATTAGATATCATAATAAGTATAGGGAATGTTAATAACATATATATTTATTATATATGCTATGATATATTAAATTCATTTACTCTACTTCAGTCAAAAAAATATATTAATTTATTATATTGATTTTATGGAGTAAAATATGAATTGAAAATTGATCATATAACAAATAAAAGGAAGAAATGTTTCTCATTATATAGAAATTTACATGAATGTATATTTAATTCTTTTCATATTAAGTCAACATTTTCTTGTGTTTCAGAAAATGATTTTTAAATATAAATAGTATCATATTTTATTCATTTTCAATGATTCATAATCTATTTTAAAACCTAACATATTTATGGTTTTGAGGTCCATAACATTCTATTTATCATTTAATTTCTCGTGATTAATAGCTTGTATCATTCACTAAAACTATTTATTATTTTTTAAATTTACACATATTTAATTTCAACCATTGTTCTCATATATTAAAAAATAGTTATTTATTCAATGATACAACCTTTTTAAAATTCATTTATCTCTTCGTAAGTGGAAATTTTGTTAACTATTTTTTATTATGTATGTATTCCTCAATGGGATTTTTGAATATCAAATTTCAAAGACAAAATTTATTTCAAATAGAGAGAATGTTAGTGTATAAATTTATAAAAAATTAAAATATAAAATATAAAATATTACATAAAATGAACTGTGCTTAAAAAATCCATGAAATACTTTTCATTATATTTAGTCATTATTATAAGATGTCAAACATTCAAACACACAATTAATTGAATATTAATATAGTATTCTGAAATAAAATGGATATTAATTATAAAGTTATTAATAGATATTATTAAATATGAAAAACATAATGGGTTTTAAATTTTGGCAAATCCAGTGTTTATATATTTATTATAAATACAAATAATATAAATTAATAAAAAGGGAACATTTAAAAAAAATGATTTTCTAGAAAACACAGTTTAATTTCACTTCACTCACAGTATATAATATTGAATTTTTTCACTTTCATATAATTTATTATATAATTTTTTAGGAAATTATATTATGATATGTATCATAGGGTTATTTAATTGTAATTTTATGAAATGATTTATATTCACATTAATAGTAAAAAATACACAATGTCAACTAAAAACACACATTTCATATAAATTATTTATATCGAAAAAAGAACTTGTAAACATATATAAAAGTAAAATTATTTCCATTATATATAAATCAATTAAATTTATGTGAATGGAAACAATTTCAATTTTTATTTTTATGTAAAAACATTCTTATCATTTTAATATTTTCTCATTGAAAACATTCATTCTAACTACATCTGGGAGATTAATTTTAAATAATTTTTAACATTTTTTATTTAATTTATTAAAATCGAATCCATACATGTTATAAAAGTAATATATAATGTATAATATGTTCAAAAAAGTATTTTGACAAAATAAATAGTGAAAATGAAAAAATTATTCAATATGGGTTAGGTAAATGAGGATTTATCTACAGTTAAACTTGAATAATAAGAACATAAATGACGTAAAAAAATGTATAAAATATATTTTGTGGAAATAATTTGACCATATAATATCTACTCATCTATAATAATCTATTTCGGACCTTTTATTATTTGAAAAAAATTATTTAACATTTATCATTTCAAAAATTACAAGTGTGACACTAACCTCGCCTATAAAAAGAGAGACCATCTCCTATCTTCTTTAAAACATAAAAACATTTTCATTTGAAAAATAACTACAAAAAAATACACATATTTTCTCTTATCATCTTAGTATCATTTTTTTCAAAATTAATTCATGTTAAAGTATTTTCTACAAACCTAAGGAAGTTACCATTGGGAGAGGTATCGTTCATTATCAAGTGTTTTTTTGTTATTTCATCCTCAACCTCCTTAAATTATTACAGAAAATTTATGATATTTTTATAGTATTATAATATTTATATTTAGATATTTTTATGTTATGGTCATTAACTATAACCATCACCACTTCATTAAAATTTGTTAGAAAGTAATCATTCATGTAAACCATGGTCTACCGGCTCATGAATCAATGTAATTATAATATACATTTCCACCTCGAAAGGATGGGTATGAAGATTTATATAATATACATATATATTATATTTATAAAGTAATTATATATATTTAATATTTATATACTAGATGACATTTTACATTTAATTCTGTATGGGGCTTTATAACATCTCTTGTGTATTCAGAAGAGTACAACATGGCATAGAGATGTGATTATTTTTTTTAAAATTCTTTACATGGAAGATAATAAAGTAATTTATAATGAATATTTTTTATTTATCTTAATTATTTATTATATTCATGAAATATTTAATATAAAATTTTATTTATTACATATTCAGTCATTGAATTTCAATTAAATCATTTGGGTACTACTGAAATACCAGATTCATGAAGTGATGCGACTCTCTTTTCATTACCAAACCACATGGATGATATATATTATTATATATAAAAAAATTATTATTTTATTCATTATATATAACAATAATTTTTTTTAAAAAAATAATTAATTACCTTCTATAATGATCATCAAAAAACATTAACCGTTACAAATGTGTTTGTACACCCAGTCTATTTCCATGATCGTAACATACATAATTTCAAAAATTCAATATTAATGATTGATATTATAGCTATATTTCATGTATAAATATGTTAATAATTCCATGATTGTTTTTCTATAGATCTTTTTATAATTTCCACATTTACTATAGTAATCATACCAATTGACTTTTTAATATATAATCAGAATATCATCAAATCATCCAATGAAAAAAAATTATAATAAAATAAGATATAACATTGTAATAACTGAAACAAAACAATTATTAAGATTTAAATTTAAAAACATAAGGAAAAAAATATTATTATATTTTATGAAGATAAAAAATATTGAGGATGTTTCTGACTCAAGGTCAGGGAAAAGGTCTCAATTTCCCTTTATTGAGGTATATTTCGATTTTTTAAAAATTATTTATTTTATATAGTGTATATAATTCCAAATTTAAAATATAATATCAATATACAATAGTAATTCATGGTATTTTATGTTTCAATTAGTATTATTTCATCCATAGGTTTTTTTATGTATATTTTTTGGTATGGTAAAAATTTCAATGTTTCTTTTCATTTTGTTAGGTTATATTTGTTATTTATTATATTTAAGAGTATTAGAATTTTTTTTGTAATGAATTTTGATTCCATTATGTTTTATTTTCACTTGTAATATATTTATTTACATTTTATATATATAATAAAATCATTTATTAAACCTCACATCAATGTTAAAATATTTTCAAGCAATCACATGACATTATCATTTTAATCAGGGTTTGTTTCATGTGAATTTAAAATTAGGAAAATTACATGATCCTTTCAAAACAATACAATCAATATCATTATCCACTAATTATTCATGATCTTATTAAATTAATAGTACTATTATTCCATTCGTGGGTATTTAAAATGGCATTTTTAAAATAAAATCCTTTATTATTTCACTCTTCGATCCGAAATCCTTTTCATTGCAAAAAAAATCCAAAAATGTTGTCCAATATTTTTTCCATTTTACATATGATTTATTAAATAAAATTATAACAATTATGACATTAAAAAATTTATAATGAATCTTTATTTCATTTTTAATACAAGTCTCATTTGGATTTTACAAAAAAATGTGATTAAAATATTTGTATTAACATACATAAATTTTAAATAATATTGAACTCTCAGAATCCCACCATGTTTTAAAAAATCCATTATATGATTCAAGGATTATTTTCAAAAAAAATTTTTTTCAAAATTTTAGTGGTATTTTAGTTTTAAAATATTTTTTTCAATGTGATAATTATATATTATACTGGAATTTTAATAAATGTATTTTTTTAATTGTATTCATTAGTTAAATAACCTTTATTTTACATATAATACTAGGGGATAATATTTATTGATACTGTACATATATTTCAGGATGGAAGTTGAATATTTTGACCAAGTATATTATTTACATTCATTTCTTTCATTAAATTTTTTGTTACTATCATTCCCTTGAATTATTAAATTTCAAATTATTTTTAGGAATTAAATTTCTCAAATTTATCCATATTAATTATCATGGATACGTCTATTGGATAATCTATAAAATGAATGTAGATTGATCCCTTCCATTAGACTCTTGTAGTTCCTTTCAGGATTTTAAATAAATTTTGTCTTGGTTTTTGATAGAGACAATAGATTATCCAATAAATGGAATGATTTGGACATGTAGTGAATGTTGGGGACTAGAATTATATAACCACTTAAAGCATCAGATGATCAGATGAGTAAAGTAGTTTAGCCAAATTAAATGGGTATTTACCTTTAGTTTAGAAAAAAATTATGAATGATCAAGCCGATATAGGTAGCATGATGAATTTTATCATGATATCTAATAATTAAGTATTTACATCAATGATAATTGAGTTATATTAATTATCCATGATATTTTCACAAAGATATTTTCTTTGGATTTTATTAATTATCATATTATTGATTAAATTTAATATTTTTCCAGTTATATTCTTATCCATGTGGATTATCACATATAATTTTATAATAGTTATTTCATTTAAATTTGATGTGTTTTCAGTTATTAATCAAGACATATTCATTATGTCATATATTGTGAATATATTCCAATTATTTTAATGAAATATACTCTTATTCATTTTCCATTCGCGGTTGATTATTCATATTATTTCAAGATAACATTCGTTGTAATTAACCCTTACTAGGAATTTTAGATCACCATTATTTTGGATCCATTCCTATGAATGCATGATTTTTTCTATGTTAAAATGAACGTATATTCTATAGGGAATAAAGATATTGTCAAAACAAACTACATCAAAATTGTTTTTAAATGAAATATAACAATGTTATATTGATCTATTTTACCCAAACTTCTAAACTATTTGGTGCTTCAGGCTGTGTTTACTTGTATACTATTTCCAATAAAAAAAAGTATACATTATGTTTGGTATTCTACATTTGGGATCGTTTCAATATTTATTTCTTAAATTTTATTATTTTTATTAATTATTTTAAATATGTACTTATTATATATTCTCATTATTATATATACCAACCAAAAAAATGAACCACATATCATTAATGTGTCTCAGTTCACACTATATGGTTATATTAATAATATTTTTATGGTTTCATGTTCCCCTTTCACTAGTGTATAATTTATTTATGAATTTAAATACTACTCAATATTATTAATGATTCACATTCAATATATCTAGGTTCATCAATTTTATTTTGTAAATTTTACTTTTTCTATATCTTCATACACCCATTGAGAGGGCATAAATTTTTCTTCTAATACATTTTGGTAAATAACATTGTAATTTTAGGGTAGTTATTCCTAACATTGCCTCATGTTTTATATGTGTTCAATGTTGTATATTATTTTTACTATTGCCACACAGTGTCGAACCAAATAAAACTTATTATTATTTTTTCTCAGGGAAAATGTTTATGTGTTTAATGATATTTTAGTACCATGCAACCCCCGTAGATGATATACCTAAATGAGATATCTATAAATTTCCATGATAGAAATTTATTTATTAATGATTTTATTAGATTTTTTAAGATCACAACTTTTAAGGTAGTCATATTGGGCATTTTTTCTGGTACATTTTCTATTTTTAAGTACCTTTATGTTGGGGTTGTGTTTTGAGTTGGGTTTCATTGTGTTTCTATGAAAAATTAATGGATATAGGGTTGTGCATGTTTTGTGCATGGTTTGAAAAACTGATAACCTAACCATTGGAAATTGTGTGACCCTAGGCAGTGGGGGTCCACATGGTTAGAGAATATTTTGATAAAATGTGTATCACTTTTTGAGTAACTGTGTGAACCTGGATAGAGAGGTCTGCATGGTAGATGCATGGGTTACCAGAATAGTTCTCCCTGCCTAGGAAACCATGCATGTGGGGTTTTATAATCTGAAAATAAGTTATTTATTCACATGAACACTAGAAACCACTTTATTTCAACCTAGGCTCCAGATTGATGAATTATAGGCAGTCCAATATTCTTCTAGAGAAATTATAAGGGAATTTGAATACCATTCTTTGATATCTAAATCCTGGATTGATGATCTAATCTTTTACAAATATGTGGACTTCATCCCATTACTTCGTCCATCATTTCCTCTATCTTACTAGAATTTTTCCATGATTTATCTCCACTATTTCAACAGATCTATACCTAGGAATTGATATCTATATCTATGATTTTTTATCTAGAGATAGAGTCGAAAGATCTTGATGTCTTTGGTAATTATACTGGGTTTAGGGATTTAGATCTGTATTCCGATTGACATAGTTATGTCGCCCGGATTCTGGGGATTTTATCATGGAAAACATCCATCAACATACTATGTTATGTGGTCTAAATAAAAATCACATAGTCACAGATATGATATGTGTCTGTGATATTAATTATTTTAGAGAATTCCTTATTAAGAGATGTCATAAATTCAGTTAATTAGGAATGTGAAATTGAATTGATGATGTTTTGGAGATGTATATGATTAGTTGATGAATTAATACTTTGAATAAGGGGATTCCAAAATAGAAAATATAGTTGGGGGAATTCTTTTTGGATTTGTGATATTTTATTCTAGATATTGAATTGGTTATGTTGAAATAATTAATTGGGGAATTAATAATGAAATAATGATTTTTCTATGTAGATAAAATTGATGTTGGATTAATTATGAGCCTTGATGATTGATTACAATAATTAATTGTGAGAATAATTATGAAAATTGTATATTTGTATTGGATAATTAATTGTGAAGAATTATATATGGAATACAATCAATTTTTACTGATTAATCAATTGATGAATTAAGTAATGGGTTGTGTACTTAGTTAATTATTTGGTTAACTAATGGACAGTTTTATGTTTAAATAATCATTGTATTAGTAAGTGAATGATATGCATAATTTTTCTGAATTAATAAATAAGTTAAATTATTTAGAAATAAGAAATTAGAAATGGTGTTCAAGACCAATTTAGATGTTGGGGAGTTAGACATGGTGGTCTACCCAAATAGTGGATAGAATATGTGGTGTTGTCAGGTTTTTGACATAGCGATCTACACTAATTTATAAAGAGAGGTATGAGAAATAAAAATCTACATCGATTTAGATGTTGAGTGTTAAATATGGTGTTCAACAAAAAACTATGGATAATTATTAATTGGGATTTGAACTGGTGAAATTAATCAAACCTGAGTTAAATATGACAAATATAAAATAAATTAAAATGTTATGAAGGATTAATTAATCCTTATATTGATTTCCATATATAATTTCAAACCCTATAATTTGATTGGATATGCATTAGAAACCGTTGTTGGTGTACTACTATGTTGTACTCACAACATACATGGGCCACCTAATCATCACCCGAGAATACTTTGTTATTACATGTCATGATAAGGGAAAGGCCATATAAAAGGTTATTGTTGGGGAATGGAGTGTGGGTGAGGGAACTAGACAGGTTTTAGGAAACACATGGGAATCTTTGTGTATTTATTTTCAGTTACATTATAGACACTTGGCACATGCATTGTCATAGAATGTTTTCACATTTAATTGAGTATTGTATTTTCTGTTTTGACTATAATGTGATATTTTAATTTTTTTATTAAATTTATTCTTCCACACTTATTATTTTTAATTTCTTCCATTGGCATTGTAAATTGATAAAAATATGGAATAGTATATACACAACTGACATACCAGTCCCTAGTAGCTAGTAGGAAACCTCTAGAGTACAGGGTGGTGTGATTGAGATATTTTGAGAGATCGGCTTGGGGAACCATTTATTGGCACTTTGGTTGGGATGTTTCAAAGTGGTATCAAAGTAGTTTTCTTTCCTTATTATTATTTTTCACAATATTTTGGAATTTCTATACATATGTCTTGGAAGATTTAGGACGTGGTAATGAGCCTATGCAAGGGAGTTTCAAACCCATGTATGGTGAAAATCTGGTTATTTAGTGTGGGATTGTTCTCATTTTCATCTTTTGTTATAGTTGGATTTTATTTCACCTTTGGTGACACAATTATGGGGTGATGTGATAATTTTTTTGTGATTTATTGAGTATTGACTCGTGTATTTAAGTTATGCAAGAGTTGAGTCTACTTGCATCATTCTAGGCACTCAATGTAATTATGACATGCATCATTTTTATCACTCACAATAAAACGTGCTTTGGGTATGTTATTAAACATAAATTGTTTTACTTGTTATCATATTCAAATAAAAATGGGGTCTAACATGAATTACTAAATATTAATAAAAATTATTCCAATTCAGAATAATTGGGTGCTTGACTTAGTAATTGGCTAATGAGAATGTCCCTACCCTTTATAACCAGAAACATGTAGTATGATGGTAAAGTGTTCGGGTAGTTCCTCGGCAATGACATGTGGTATTAAATGTGAAGGTTATGTTGAATCATTGGTTTTTTTCCTATAAAATAAATTTTATAAGGTTATGTTATGAGACATAAGGCATGTGTTTTGAATTGTACAGTTTATGCCACCACTTTGATTTTTTGGGGAAGACTGATGGGTATGGCTCGGAACGAACATCAAAATGGGGAACATGAGGCACAGTTGGAGCAGGAAGAGGAGGACAAAGATAATTTCAGGAGAATAAAATATTGTTTCATTCAATTCTAGGAGGGAGGCTGATGAATAGTTATAAAAATAATTTCAGAGTTGATAAGGGAGTTTCACCTTTAACACACTTGGATTTAACTAGAGAGGGTGGACCTGAGTGAGATGAATTCTGGATGTAATTTATAGAGATGATACATGACCATTTGGATAATTTGGAATATGAGAGGTTTAATTTGGATTCTTATATGACACAGGGGTTAGTGATGCATTGGTGGGACATTCAGGTACAGTAAGATGAGACTAATAGTGTGCTATAGATGGAGTTTCTTGATATGTTCTTAGAGAACTTCTATCTAGATACATTGATAGAAGATAATAATTTTGAGTTTATTAATCTGACTCCGAGAAGCAAGTGAATAATTAATTATAAAATTCATTTTATATATTTACAATGTTTGTCTCCATCTTTTGTGTTTATTGTGGCTTCTTCAGCAAAACCATTTCAGGATGGACTTAATTCAGAAATTATGTCCCATGTGAATATATTAAGGTTGGAAAAGTTTTCATAAGTGGTGAATCAGGATCTCATTTAAGAGGGGAACATGAAGGAGGAATCCAATACTAGATAGGTAGCTATCTCTGGATGATTTGGGAGTGTGACTTCCGAGAGTAGGAAGTACCTTTTTGAGAACCATAGTCGAAACAATGGAATGAAATGTGGATAATCCTGAGTAATAGTTGCACCAGACCTTACTCATGTGCTTTACCAATGATGTGGTATGTAGGGACACTATCACAAACATTGTCATCGACCACTGGTGGAGTGACAATTTTTTGGCAAGATGGGGAACCAATAAAAATTATGTAGGAAGCAGGGGCATGCTGGTATTGAGGGAGAATCTACATAGAGTAAGAGTGTGGAATGGGGGTATTATACAAATTATAGTTCTAGTAGTCATAGTTCTTCTGGAA
The DNA here is from genome assembly GCA_963277665.1 of Viscum album. Lineage (NCBI taxonomy): Eukaryota > Viridiplantae > Streptophyta > Magnoliopsida > Santalales > Viscaceae > Viscum > Viscum album. The sequence goes on along the minus strand of OY728142.1, from coordinate 1,563,879,734 downwards.
GAGATTGTTGAAGTGGTTGATGTGGTTCTTCAGTGGGTGAGTGCTCGTATCAGTAGATTGGTGCTACTAAGGGGAGCCAAGAGGGACCATAGGGAAGACGAGAAGGATTGTTGCATTCGGTGAAACCTACACTCATGGAGAGTGAGGCAGGACCATTGACAATGAGATATACTATTCAAACAGCTACTACATTAAATAGTGTCTTTTTTGATATTGGTGCCTCGCATTCCATAATAATAGAAATTCATGTTAATGTATTTATATTGTAGGTGGAGTTTGTAAAATGAGTAACAAATATATATACACTATTAGGAACACGATCTAGAAAGATCTATATATGAAGGAATGTTTACTATATAGTGGATGGGGCTATTTTATTTTAGATCGTTATGTCCTTTATATAAAGGAATTCGACCAGGTATTTTTGGTATGGAATGTTTAGCTCCATACATATTCCACATCAATTACTACTACCAAAGAGTGAATTTTTTATCTTTTATGGGTGACCAATATGTCCATCGAGGAGAGTTGGATAACTAGGAATGTTTAACTGGGATGATTACTATCCAACTAAGAGAGATCCTAGACCAATTTTCTTTTATTTTTCACAAGTATGGGAGTGATATGGAAGACTTCCTTCCACCCAGGGTAGAACATTTTCTGGATGTTTTTCATGAATATTTCATAGGGTTTCTACTTGAGATACATGTGGAAAATACTTTTGAGATCATTTTGGGTGCTGATCTAATATCATTTCCACGATATAGAATGGAACATACTGATATTTTAGAGCTCTATACTTAGTTGGAGGAACATTATGATGAAGGGTTTATCTACCCAGGTACATCGATGAGGGGATAAAATATATTTTTTAAAAAGTATTATGACAGTAGTGTACACTTGTGTGTCAATTAATGGATGTTGAAAAAAATCACTATTAAGAACTAATATCCTCTTCCAATTATCATTGACTTATTAGACTATATAAAGGGAGATTTCAGGTTCTCATTGATTGATTTGATATATAGGGTATCATTAAGTGATATTTTGGACTTCAGATATTCCATGGTTTTCTTTTAGAAGAAAATTTGGCCTTATTAATTTTTTCATAATCTCATTTGGATTGAAAAACTATACATTAGTGTTTATGGCCTTGAAAAGCTTGAGCATTCATTTATACCTAGACCAGTTTTTGGTGGTGTTTCTAGACGACATCTTGGTGTAATCCATGCCTCACGATGATCATTACCAACATCTTGAAATCATCATAAGTAAAGTAATTGAGTGTTGGTTATTTACAGATATATCTAACTATTAGTTTTGTAATAAACAAGAACACTTTATGGGATATATCATCATAGAATAAGGGTTGGTAGTAGACCCAGTGAATTTTCATGTTGGGTTAGCTTGGGATAAACCCATGAAAGTTTTTTATATCAAATGAATTTTTGGATTATGTGTATATTACAATAGATTCATCTAGGGATTTTCATGATTGGATGATCCATTTTTGGGCTTGTCCAGAAAAGGTATAATGTATAATTGGGATGAAAAAGTGAGAATTATTTATAGGAATTGAAGAAGTAGTTGACATAAGAACTAAATATGATCTTATCTAAGTCAGGTAAGGAGTACACAGTGTATTGTGATTATTCTATTATAGGACTCAAAGGTGTGTTGATATAGGGGGGTCAATTATTTTCATATGTTAATCGGTAATTGAGGCCACATGAATAGAATTACCCCACGCATGGACTTCATTTGGAGATATTAGTTTCTTCTCATAATTAATGGAGACACAATATTTTGGGTGAAAAGTTCATTGTTTTTATAGATTACAATATCTTTAGGTATATCTTTTCACAATTTGACATGATCCTTCAGGTGAGAATATGAATAGAGTATATGTATTGTTTTGATTTTTAAATAGCATATACACCTAGAAATGGTAGAATTGTGGATGATTCCTTGATCAAGAAAACTAAAATTTAGTTTGTACAAGAGTCAAGTGTAGAGTGGAATAAGATGACCATACTAGCTGAAATAAATGTTGTGGTGAAAAAGAGTCAGGAACAGATGACTCTAGTTTCAGTGGTATTGGAGTATACACATTTGAGATGGATCATGGATTGGGAGTAAGAGGATCAAGAGTGCATACCCTTGGGGTAAATCCATTATAGTGGGGGACAACATCAGACTAATTGCAAGATATGGATGAGGTCATCTATGTGAAGAATCTGGTTTTGGTGCCTATGATTATGTGAGAGGAGATCATTCAAGAATTTAATTCCTTGAAGTGGGAGGTACATCAATGGGTGAAAAACAATTTCGTGACATACAAAGACAATTTTTTTTTCCAGACATGAAAACGGAGATAGTAGGTTTCATGACATGTTGTTTTACCTATCACCAGGTGAAGGTAGATCATCAACGAGCTAGAGGAATATTGCAACCCTTTTATATTCTAGAAGGGAAGTAAGATAATGTGACTAAGGATTTTGTGGTTGGGTTTCCATAGTGTAATAGGTTGAAGGATTCTATTTGGGCCACATTGGATAGAATGAAAAATGTATGATATTTTAATCCTATTAAAATAACCATCAATGTGGACCAGTTTGCAGAAATGTATGTTTTGGAGATAGTTTTTTTGAATGGGGTTCTACATGATATAGTTTCATATCATGATTCATGCATTACATCACTCTTACATAAGGTCTTATATAATGCTCTTGGAATATTATTTGGAGTACGACCTTCCACCCACAGACAGATGGGTAGTCGGAGTGTACCATACAGGCGTAAGATGATATCTTACGAGCATGTGTGCATGATTTCAGTGGTCCTTGGGAGAAGCCCTTGAATTTAGTAGATTTTACCTATAAATGTTTTTTCCCAGAAAATTTATAGATGGAATCATATGGTGCACTTTATGTTAGGCCTTGTAGATCATCACTATACTGGTTGGAGTTGGGTGACTTAGAACTATTGGGACCATGTATTTTATAGGATACATTGAAGATGGTACAACTGATTTAAAAATTTATGGCTACTAATCAGAGTATACAGAAGTCTTATACTTATAGATAGAGACTACCCATAGAGTTTACATAGGGTGGTCATGTATTCCTTCAGGTTTCGTCTATGATGGATCACTGCATGATATAGAGGCAAGGTATTTTGGTGCCTAGGTTTGTGGGATGGTTTCAGGTAGTGGAGAGAATTGGACTACCTACATACCAATTAAATCATACACAAACTTACAGTGCTATGTATGATATTTTCTTTAGGTCAAAACTATTGAGGTATCACCCAAAGCCTTCTCATGTAATCAATGTGGATGAGTTTGACCTCGAGATAGATGAATGTTTTGATGAGAATATGATAAATGTGCTAGATCATTGTGAGAAAGAGTGGTAGGGAAAGACTGTGAAGATGGATTTTGTGATTTGGAATAATGGATGTGTGAAAGGGGATACATAAAAATGTGAAGCATATGTGATGGATCAATGGACAAATGTTTGTGTCATGGAATCTATGTGAAATTCACGAGTGCTTCTTCAGTATGAGCTATTCTAAGGTGGGGAGATTATATGATCCTAAATCTTTACAGAGTCATATATGGCCAGTTTTCAAATTTATTTTTATTTTATTAAGAACCTATGTTTTGTATTTATGTTTTGAGGTGCATTTGGTTGAGTTATTAATAACAACTAATGGACAGATGGATGTGCACAGTTTGTGTACAGTTTGAAAAATTATGCACCTAAAAACAGGTAACCGTGCAACCCAAGGTAGTGGGGGTCCACATGTTTAACACAATGTTTTATAAACCATGAGGCTTTTTAGTATTAACCATGTGAACCTGGATATGGACGTTTTTACTATTGGATAACGGTTTACCCTAACCTTGTGACCCTACCCAGGAAAACATGCAGACATGTTTTTATATTCTGAAAATGAGTTTTTAAATCTCATGAACCCTCAAAACCCCATTATTTCATCCTTGTATTTGGAGTGACAAATTCTAGGTGACCACATAGACATATATAGGGATTCTAAGTAAATTAGTACACCATGAATCTAGATCTTATTCCTGGATTGAACATTTTATATCTTCAGAGTAAGTGGACTTCATCCCCTTGCTTCTTCTATTATTCCTCTATCATTCATTGATCATTTCATGAATGATCTCGACTATTTCTGAAGATTTATAACTGTTATCTGAGATATATATCAAGGATTATTTGTCTAGGTATATTGTCGCAAGATCTTAATGCCATTGACCATAATTTTGGGTTTAGTGATTTGCTCCAAATTTTGATCATCGTCGTTGTACCTCTCGAAATATGTGGATTTACCTTGGGAAAACAACTATCAAAAAATTGAGTTATGTGGTCAAAATCAATCTCCCATAGTCATGGATTATTTATGTGAATGTGAGATTAATTATTTTATAACATCCCTTGGTAAATGATTTCCTAAATTTGGTTAATTGGGAATATGAAATTTAATAGTTTATGTTTGGGAGATATAAATAATTAATTGAAGACTTATTCATGTGACTAAGGGGATACCCATATAGAAAATTGATTTTTTTGAATTTTTTTTTTGAGTTGGGATATTTAATTTGATATATTTAATTGGTTGTGTTGAAATAATTAATTATGGGGATTAATTGTGATATAATGAGTTGGTTTTGTTAAGAAAATTAGTTATGGATAAATTATATGCCTTGATGTTTGATTAAGATAATTAATTGTGACATTAACTATGAAAAGATGATATTTGGAAAGGACAACTAATTGTGAATAATTAATTTTGTAATATGATCAATGTTTATCAATTAATTAAATGATGAATTAATTAATTGGATTTGTACTCATCTAATTGTAGGGTGAACTATTTTTCGTTGATATGTTTAAATAATCATTTGATTAGTTATGTAATGATATTATTAATTATTTTCAATAAATTAATGGTTTAAATGATTGAGAAAGAAGGTTCTAAACATGGAATTCTAGACCAATTGAGATGTTGGGGTGTTATACATAGTGTTCTGCCCCAATAGTTGATATAAGCGCTGGTGATGTTGGGTGGTTGACATGGTGATCTACACAAATTGAGAATGAGGGTTGTGAGACATGGAGATCTACACTGATTGATATGTTGAGCCTTTGAAATGTAATCCGGCATCATCATAAAGACAATAATGAATTGTTAGTGGATCTAGATACATGAATCAATCCATAGTTTTATGTGACAAATACAAAATAAATGACAATTTGATGACAATTTAATTATGCATTGTATTTATTTCTTTACAAAATTTCATTCAATATATTTTGACTTCACCTGAATTATAAATTGTTTATGGCATCCTACTGAGATGTATGCACAACCTATTTGGGATTCCTGATTGGAACTAGGGATGAATTTGTTATTGCATGGAAACATAAGGGCAAGGCCCTAGGATAGGTTTCTGTTAGGGAAAAGAGCATGGGTGAGGGAAGAAGATGTGATTAGGGACTTGATTAAGATTCATTGGGTCTTTATATTCAGATATATTATTAACAATTTACACATTCATTATCATATAATATTTTCCATATTATTTGAGTATTGTATTTTCTATCTTAATTATCATGTAAAATTGGTATTGATTTGATTACTTATATTCTTTGGCACGTGTTATTTCTATTTTCTTCTAATTGTGTTTACTCTAATAAAAGTGGTTATACTCTACCCATGACTTACGTACCAAACAATCACTTATTTTTGTAACCCTATAGAATACAGGGAGGGGTGCTTTAAGGTATGTTGCTGACTGTCTCGGTGAATCGTGTAGCGACACTCGAGTTGGGATGTTACCCATTTGAAACTATTTTGACTTCTTTTAACCAAAATACAATACCATGTTTTTTATTTTTTTAGTTAATTTTTTATTACTCCAGCATATATTACAATTCAAAGAGAATTATCCTATGAATAATTATCCATTTAATAAAAACATTTTTAGTAATGTAGAATAATGAACAGTGAACACATAATGCTTCCAAAAAATATTATATTAATTTGAAAATTACATTTAGAAAATATAAATGGGAAATAAAAGTGAAATTAATAAAATTTGGAAATAAAATGAAAACACTAGAACAAAAATATGATATTTTTCATCTCCTCGATCGATTAATGGTACTCATGAACAACACTATAGACTAAGAGTAGAATACAACAAATAAAATATTTATATTGAAAATAAAAATATATAACCATTAATGGAATATAATTTTATAAATAATGAATGATATATGAAGAATATTTAGAATTTGGAAAACCAATATGACATTTATTAATATATCCATTGATATACTAATCTAACTATTGAAATATTATCCAAACATTTGGAAAAGTAATTGGACCTTTAGTAGTAGTAACATGATTTTTATAATTGTATCTACATTTATGTATGTGTAAAATAATGTGTATGAATCCAATAAAATCATTAAATTCCATATTTATAACATCATTGAAGTATATGATGTTTTTAAAATTTAATATATAAGTGTTCATATTATTTGAAAAACATAAATATTTTCATTGAAATTAAATTTTGTTAAATCATTACTATTTCAATAAAATGGGATTATAAATTAAAATTATATGTTATTTTAATGATAATATAAATTTATTATATTATGTTAAATTTTTCAAAGGGTCATATAAATGATCAAAATATTAAAATAATTTTTTTAAAATATAAAGGAGGTTTTTATTTAAAAATTATATTTCTCCTATTTAATAAATTATTTTCACAAAAATGATTTAATATTAGAAATCTTCACATAGAAAAATAGTTATAGTTATATTTTGGTATTTTTAAATTAATAAATTTTTTTAGTAGTGGAAATAAATATTTTATAATATTTTAATCTATCATCTAAATATATGACTTTGTTGTGACATGAAAGATGTAGGAACCCAGTGGAATGTATTATGAATATTTAGTTATTATGTGTAGTCATAAAGTGTATGACTATTGATATTTTTTAGAAATAAATATATACAATTAATTTATTAATCCAAATTACCCATTTCCTATTATAAATTCAACCCCAAACAACCAGTAATCACCACAACTTCTATGACATGAATATTAAAAAAATAACTCATTTATCTTCCTTTTCATCTATCATTGATCCTAGTAAATCTATTATACTCAAATGACCAACCTAATTTTAATTATGTGAAAGACCAATATGTGTTATCCCAAGGATAATTATGTTATGAACATATTTAGATAAATCTTTGATCATAAGGTATGGGATCCCACATATCCATCCTTTTTCATTGGGTAATGACCATTCTCTCTATAACACTCATTTACTCACTATCTTATTATTTTATATTAATATAAATAATCTATAAATTTATATTATTATATACCTATCATATACACCCTTCATTTGATGGGTTAATATATGGATTTACTTTGTTTCTAAAATTCCTTAAATTTCTATGCTATTATTGATTCCATTTTTCAGTACAAGAATCCATTTAATACATATTATCGGTATTCTAGGATAACATTGTAACTAATTGGGTAATTTTTTTTGCCTCATTAGATGTTATTTATGGGATTGAAGAGTGAAAATACTCAAGGATGGTTCTCTTTCGACCATGTTATGTTTCCTTGGAAGTTAACATTAAATTTTTCAAATTTCATTATTTATATTGTTGTAAATTTTAAATTTTTCCACGAAGATAACATTCCATATTCATTTATTGCTCATTAATCTGTTTACTCATGATAATTGTCTATTATGCTATCATGGTGCTCCTTCTAACTCATATTCTTTTCATCATTACCATGATTATTACCTTAAATGAATATATAAAATACTAATTTTTATTTTTTATTCCATATGTTATAATTTATAGTTATAGGAGTTCAAATATAATTAAGATTTCATTATGGAGTATAGATAATCGTTTATTAATTTAGTTCCATTAACTTTTTTGTACATACTCATAAAACGATATTATTTTCTTGATCTTGTGCTTGTATTTATTGGATTTTTATTTAAAAATCAATTAATAGTTTATGTAAAAGTCTTGGTACTTGATAGTTGGTATAAAATGATGTATTATTTAATTTTGGATATTTATAAAAGAATACATTATTCAGATCACAAGGAATGTGTCTATATATTTTTTATTACCCTACAATTTTGGTGACATATAGTACCATTGGTATGTTAGAAATTATAATTGTTTCCATATTCAATAGGTGTATGTGGATCATGAATAGTTGTACATTATGGTAGGGTTCCAAAAAGAGTGTATGATTTATTAACACAATCTTATCAAGGTGCATGATAAAGATGCATTATGGTGAACATTAAATCACACTCTTAACGGATATGCTTTGAAATAATCACAAACTCATTACAAACTACTATGGAGGAGGTGAATAGAATATCATAATTGAAAAATATTAGGATAAATTATTATTTTATCAATGATCGAGTCCTAGAAACTCATAAGATAAGAGACATGTTTTATTAATATGATTTCCCTTTTATATAATAATATTTACTTTTATATTTACATAAGATATTCTAATCCCAATATATATTTGGATATAGTAAATTACTACCAATATAAATATTTAATTAACGGGGAAGTCATTACCAATACATGAGAATAAGATGTCTTATATGAATATTGTTCAACACATTAATTAAAATCATGATTTATTAGTATAACTATAAAATACCACCTCAAAATATGGTGGTTGACCTATATTTGAGAGAAATAAAGATATCAATTACGACATTCAATGTGAATAACTATTTCCAAGAAAATATTTGGGGACTAATACTCCTAGAGAATATCATCCTAAATCATTTTCATGATTTATATTCTATATTGGGAGTGGACTAGTTTTCACAATATTTAGTTAATATCAATATTCGAGATTGAGATATTTCACTATTCACGTCTAAAGACATATTTTTATATATTACATTTTTATGTAGAAGGATGAATCAACTATGGAATATTATTCTCAAGAGATTATATTAATTACTTATGTAAATGTGTAATTATCTTAAATTATTAGGATAATGGAGTGAATCATTCTTAATGAAATGCCAATTTTGAGGGATTATACAAATGTGTTCACTTGGAGTTATCTCATATTCCAACTGAATGAGAGGATGAGTTCTCAAAAAAAATTACTTGGATCACTTCTCATCTCAAAGAAACCCTACATAATGGAATCCATTGGATTTCAAGAACTAAAGTAGAAGTCAAAATAGAATATAGAGAAGGTTTTTATATGTTGGAGTTCTTCGTTGTGGTGTTCCATTGTCTTCATTTTCAAGATGAGGAATGTTTAAATGGATCTTTATTTTTATTATCTTGATCAAAAAAATAATAAGAATAAATAACAAGTATAACCTACCATTAATATATGGATTGTTCAATTATATATGTGGCAGAAAATGTTCCTCATTGGTGAGACATCTTTTCGGATATCACCAATTAATCATGAAAAGAGTGGATACTTCTAATACTAAATCTAATTCAAATTATGAATATTATGAATTAATAGATATGCCTTTGGACTAACTATTTTTCTATAAATAATTATATACATTCTAAATATACTCTTTATATATTACCACAATATATTTTTGGTGTTCATTACATATGATATATTGATATATTCAAAATCAATGGAGGGGAATTATGAGTATTTAATATTTATTCTAAATACTATTTGGGAGGAAATGTGATATGTAATTTATAGTATTTGTGAGTTTCGGATGGAGGAATTGTCATTTTAGTGCATTCTATCTCAATATGGATAATCATAAAATTTATATGGATTACAAGATAATTATATATGTATTCTTATAGAAATAGAATTATATAAAGAATAAAATATAGTTAGAGGAGATCAATGACAATGAATGGTCATTACAAATCCATTATGGGGAAGAATTGTTTTCTCAAATTCTCTATGTAGAATGGATCATGTGGCCTTATCAATTATTACAATTGAGAGGGATATAAAAATAATAAACATAGAAAGGTTATATGTGGGAACCATAATGGAAGGGACATCAACATTCCTTTATAAAATAAATTTTCAACCATTAACTATATATTTCAGAAATGATGCTGAAAATATGATGTGGAAAAAAATGGTTGAAGCTATAAGCATAAAAAAATCATCAGAGTTAAAAATTGGTGATTAAGGAGTTGTATTATTTTGTTAACATCTATATGTGTAGTTAAATTCTAAGATAAATAAGGAGTTATATAATTATGCACATAACTCAGTCTTATATATCATAAAATGGGTATATATATTTATCATGATCATTGAGATCAATTTTTGTGGTAAAAATTATAATTGGTGTAATAAAAAAAATAAAAATGTTGCTTCAATATTTTCAAGAAAATGTAAATATACTATATTACATTGGGATGATGTAATGAATACCCATACCTTTTCTGAAATTTGAAAAAATCACCATAGTCATTGTCATTTTTCTTACAATGAAAACTATTTCTATATGGATTGTGGTGGATTATTGAATAATTTCTATTTACTGAATTATAAATTTTCAAGACTTCTCACTTGTTCATTTTACAATGATTAAAATTGGAGAAATATTTTTCCCACATATAACACCATTATCTGTTATATAATTTTGAGATATGATATTTACATCCATGTTCTTCATGTTTCTCCAACATTACCAAAACATTAATTTGAAGAATAATAAAAAATTATCCTCAAACTTTTTAGTGAAAAGATGAGACTAACCTGAAACATTCTGACTTTTTGATATAATTTCCAGTTTCCTTCAATGTAAGATGGGATGAATAGCATAATTTGGTTGGGGTTTTATACAATAATAGTTTCCATGAATTCATACAAATGGATCAATATGAATCCCATTATGGTAATAGATATAAAACACCATTTTTTGAATGATTATATTGGTGAGTAAATGTATTTAGGACATGAAATTGTTGAGAAAAAGGTCAAAAAGGTCATGAACACTCAATATATCCTCAAGAATACCCAATGGTAAAAAAATAGCTACGTGTAAAATAATAGATTAGTCAATGATATTGAGGTTGGAGATAAGTATTCCTCCAAATATCTCAAGGTAATATATAAATGATAGTTGGGATGATGGGAAATCTATATCAACGACCCGTCAACACATTTGGGAATTTTGATCACATCAGAGATAGGGCATATCAAATAGTTATACAAACAAACCTATCTCATGTATACAAAATATTTTCTATTTCCCTATTATGGATATAAATACTGGACTCCTAACATATTCAAAATTTTTAGTCGGTAAAATTGAAAATTTTACATGATTAGGAGATGTAGTCGTTGATGATATTAGGATGTAGGGATAATGTTTGATTTAATAAGAAAACTCACCTTTTCATGATCCCCTCCCTCCGAATGTGCGACACTTAGGGGAGACAAAGATAATGTCTCATGTGTCCCACCTCTGGTCTTCCTCAGGTTAGAAATTGTCCCCAACGGTGTAAAAATCCAAATATAGGATTCATTACCCATTTTAGGAAATATGATATATTGATAGAATGAATCATCCGTAATCAACACCACAACAAAATATAAATAGATATCCAAACCATTCAACTAGAATGTATAATTTATTACCGATATATATAAAAATAGTTATTGTAAATACCCAAAAATAAAGGTAAATTTGAGACACATCATCTCTCAAGGATTTTAGAAAGTAAGGTACAACAAAGTCTATGAAATACTCTTAGAATCCTAAAAATAGTTTTAAGTATGAAGTATGAGAATAAAAGTATAAAAACTAATAATACAATATTCCCCTATCAACATGTGAAATAATTATTGTAATGCAACTGTGATAAAACATTACGACCAAAAAACACCTAAAGATGTATTATAACTATCCAAACTTCACCATGTCACACTGACCCAATAATGAAGGACATGTAATGTAATATAATGTAATGAAAAATTATGATAGGTTACCTGAGACAAATTTCCCAGTAATTAGTTTATCTCAAAACCCTGCAGAAGTCGTCCATGATTTCCCACCTCTTCCTAATATACCATATCACATCAGGCCCACACAATCATGGGCCCCACAACACATCCCACCTAAACACATCGAGGCCTCACAACTCATCTGGCCCAACACACCATGTCCTCCCGGCACATCCCACCCAAAAACACATATACATCACAAAAAACCCATCTAATCCCAAATAATCCAAGGATATGAAATCACAACTGATCCCAATGTCAACTGGGACATCACATCACAACTCATTCAAAAGGCACATGTGAAACCACATCAAAACTCACCTCTAAGACATATGGGATACCATATCCCATAATCTAATGAACTAGTATACATAAGACCCCCACATCCATTTAACTACATATCTTACATATATGTGGGTGTAGGGAAGACTGGGTTCCATTCCATCCATCCTCCAACATATATTTTTGGAAAGATGCCCTCTGTATGACTATGTGGTTGTTTGGAACATATTTCTCAACATGAGTGGTGTGAGTACAGAAATTAACATTAGAATATAATTATATATAGATAATAAAAACACTTAATACAAACCTATGGGGTCACAAAAAACCCAATGAACTGACTAAAATTTCACTTTTTCTATCACCTATAATTTAATTTATTAGTATCCTCAATATTCATTTGAAAGTTTTAGATTCATGAAAATATAATACGACATATCATTTCCTCCACATTCGACACCATGAAATTCATTATTTTGAATAAAACACTATTAGTCAGAGAACACATCATTTAATTATTAATTAACAATTTCCATTACATTAACAAATCCAAACCAAGCCATCTGAAACATTATTAAACAATAATTCATTTATTCCATCACTAATCGGATATCTAGCACAAAACATTCACATTCTGAAAATGTCTCAACATTTCATTACCTCACTGCTGCGGGATAATGGAAACAACTAACAGTTTTTTTCCTAAAATATCATCTCAAAAAACATCCCATTAGGATAATTTATACAGATTTACATTATGATATTTTTCACATTCGACATTATTTTAGGTGCGTTATCAGAAAATCTAAAATCCGTTGTAATCATTTCATTAGATAAGAATATATAAATTACCTAATTCCATTTACAATGGTATGAAAACAACTGAAAGAAAATAATCAATCGTATAATATATATATAGTGATAAAAAATCTGCCAATGACAACAATTTTTAGTAGGGAATCAAAATGATACAATCTACTACATCAAAATAAAAATACACCTATGAGAATATGAGAATAATGCCTCATTCACCCTTTCAATTCAATTAACACATTATATTCCTCTAAGTATGTTGGTAAAACCATATAAAATAAATAAATAAAAAGAAACCCCTCCAATAGGATTTGAAATAATGATAAATTAATGGATCCCAACCTCAAATATTAATTCCAACTCACTGTACACCGAAGGGTGATGATGAAACAACACAAAAATTGATGTTTTATAATAAATACACAGATCCACCAACACCACACCAAAGAGTTGTAAAAACAAAATCCTAGACACACTAGAAAACAATGAAAGTCCACCACAGTGGATCCCCACTTGAATAACGTAAGAAAACATAGATGAAATAGAGGACAACCCCCCCCCCCCCCACAGATTAATGACCGATTGCCAACGAGTGTCCACCAGGATCAACAAATATATGTGGCATTAAAAATACTTGATGAAAACCTAGGGAAACCAAAGGTTTACCGAAATAGATAGGAATAAAGATCCATGCCATAATGAATGAAAATACTAGCCGAAATGTTTTTTAAAAAAGCAATGGATTGGCTGTTTTCATGACATTTAATCCCATTTTTCTTCATGTAATGTTCGTGATTCAGTTTCTCTAATAAAACAATAACATTTTTATTATATATCCATGAAATTATATATGTCATTAACCATAACAAGAAATGATATGAAACCAAATTTCATGTCATGTAATTCACTTACACAACATGTAATTCCTACAGTACTTCTAATAGACATCCATATTCCACATAGATCACACAAAACCTCCTTTGAACACCATCAAAACTCAAAACTATCAACGTAATAGATCATTTTGGAACATATCATTACATTATATCCCTCTAAAGTTATTCACTCCATCGAGAATCAAAAACCAAAGCTTCATGAAAATGGGATCAAACAATAACCCCGCAAGATACCTATCGAATATCCCATCACACCCCAAACTCTACCATTATCTAGTCACGCCAAAACAACTGACATTAAATAACTATCATAACATTATCTCCATAAAACCAAAACTAAAAACTATATCAACTCATACAACTACACTTCAATATCACCACTACACATCTATCTCAACCTCCATGTAGCCCATACCAAAAATCGCTACAACTAACAAACCACACCATCCTGAACAAAAACAATTGTAGAATTTTATCCTCCAAGTCAAGATAATATCTTTCTTTGGTGGAACAAACTCACCCACATCGATTTAATGACATCACATTCAATGAATCTTGATTTTTATTCTGATCCTCCCCTTTTCATATGTTATAAATTATAACACATCACAAACCGAGGAAATCATGCCCAACTGATAAAAAAGCATCCAAACATCACATCATAAGAATAAAAGGGAAAATATAAACTCCAAAAACATCTCGGTACTCAGCTTACATCTTTATTTCCCACTCCCAATTAGTCTCCACTAGGATATAAGGCCTCTACAATACACAAACCAGTGGATTGGCTATCTCAAATAGTGCTTTCTCTTGATGATCCTAGATCTCTATTGACAAATCCACAAAAATCACATCATCCATGATTTCCTTCTCTCCATCGCAAATGAATTGAGATTAATCATGATGATATAGATAATGTTTGATGATATGGAAGACTTCGTGGTTCATCTACAACTACATCGACAATGGATAGTGACAAGCCACCTCATCAATATTCTTAAACACCTCAAATGTCCATAAAAATCCGAGGAGAAATCATACCCTCTCTACCAAACCACTATTTCCATTGTCGTGGTTCAATATTCATGAAAACAATGTCCCAAAATTAATATTATATGGGCATCATCCAGTGATCGGCATAGGGATTCTGTCACCCATGCACTAATTTCATCTTCTCACAAATAAGATGACTATTTTCAATCGCGATCTTAACCACATCGTGACCAAGAATGGATATCTCCCAACCTATGTCTAGCATAATGTATACCAACCTAGTCTCTGATATAATGCCTCAAATGGGCCCATTACAATAAAAGATAGATTTCTATTATTATAATAAAACATGACAAAGGATAGGTGTTATAAAAAATATCCACCAAATTCAAGATTCATGATAGTAATATATCATCCAATGTCAGGATGTTCTATACTATCTTCCCATTATTCTAACAGTGAAAAAAAGTTCTGAGGCATAAATGAGTGCCTAAATCCTATGGAAATCCCCTCTGAACTCGTGTTCAAAAGCATGAATCTCGATCCAAACAATTGACCATATAAATCCATGGAACCACCCAACCTAATTCACATAAATATAGGCCAAGGCATCCATCGATCATAACTCCTTGATCACTATGAAGTGGGGTGATTTCGTTAACTGATCCAGTATCACGCAGAACAAATCGAAACCTCCATAATTAATGTGTTACCATGTGAAAAAATCCATCGAGATGTAATTACATTCCCACACAGTAATATATAAGGGTTGTATAAAAACCACCAAGAATTCGATGATCCACATTTATATGATGGAAATCCAATAACTTTGACACAATATATATCAATACCCATTTCATCCCAGGCCACCAAAACTACATCCTCAACACATTGTACAACATGAGATCTATTGACTATTGCACAAATAGTGAGTTTGGAAACTTTTGGGAGACTGCATCATGCATCACTACAAGAACAAACATCCTACACTAAAAACATCTTCTTCTGACCATACCTAGACAATCTCTTCAGATCATCACCTTGGAAAACATGATTACGCAACACCTCTGCCTCCATGTCCCCCCACACAGACTCTTACACCTATTAAAATAGAGTTGGCTACACCATAATTATTAAACAAATTACATATTACACCATCCATTATTTAATCTATGTGCAGGGCTTCCAATAATACCATCTTATTCAAAACATCAACAGACTATCGAACAAAACCCTTCTATGAAATTATACACAAAGCATAATCCATGATATTCCCCTTTCCTAGTGTTTACAAGATATAAAATCATAACCATAAAGAAACCCCATCCATGTCCACTGACACAAGTTGTGATAATTATGAGAAAATACATAGCTCATGTTCTTATAATCTGCAATGTCCACAGTGTACTCCTTATTGAGGTAGTGTATCCCAAACATCAGTATAAACACCACCAATACTAGCTCTAGATTCACGGTTTCATAGTTATGCATGTGGGGATGTATATTCCTAGAACCATAAGATATGAATTAATGAGAAAGATTATGCACAAATCCCATGATCAATTGGAAGCATCGCCAACCTCATCAAAAAATAAACTCTCATGTAGTAGTTAATTTAATAGATAACTGACTATCCACCCTCTTATGTAATCGATCACTATTTGACACTCTTCACTGCATACAAAATATTGTAATTTACAATAAAATATATCAATGGGGATGATAGTCAAGAGATATCTAATATAAAACATTGACAATATCATGAGAGAACATGATAACTATGAAGCACTGCAATGTACTTTAGTGAATCAAAAGAAACAACTACTTCATCCTTCGATCGGTTTACTGCCATAGCCCATTGAGACACCATATACCCTGTTAAATACACCTATCTAGTCTATAAATTACACTTTTATAAAATTCCATTGAGATAGTGGCATCAAAGTACATGCTAGAATGTTCTGTGATGGTCAGCATGATTCTCATTAGAATTATAGTAGATTAAGATATCTTAAATTAATAGGATGTTGAACGGATCCTAGAACACAAAGAACATGGGGCACATGGATCCCAAAAACAAAAGTGGTGGGTTTTTTTACCCCAAATGGAATAATTAAAAACATGATGTTCCCATACAATAATTTTAAGCTACTCATATGGTATATCTCCCTACATTACCCAAAACTGGTGATACTGAGACTACATATCGGTCCTAGAAAACCATCTCAGCCCTATTAGCTAGTTGAAAGGATCTCCAATCAATAGAAAAGGGTATAGGTTTTTTAAAGTCGCCATATTCAATGTCTGGTAGTATATAAAAAACCCGAGATGTGTATTGACCTTCATAAAGAATATAACTATAGCACCACACAGTTACATAAATGTCCATATAAAACCATTCTTCATCAAACCAACTTTATTTATCCTCAAAACCCAAAACTCAGACGGTGCAATTTTATTTGGATCCATCAATATTTCAGAAGCACCATGCTAAAAATCTATCTAAAACTCTACATCATGTTGAGGGGATACAGTTAAATACTCCTCATGAACATGTATATGAAATCTAAATTATCCTTGGGAACCTCTACCATCTCATCATCCATTGATTCAACTTAAAACTAAGAAGACAAAGAATGAAAGGGCTCCACACACCGAATTCCCACTAGAAAACACTTCTTCTCATTGAAAACCACATGATTGACATCCAAATAAAAAAAGACACTCCTCTGTAATTAGTGAATACTCTAACGTATGGAATAGAAATAGTTTATGTTGAGGATGACATCATATGCCTACATTTGTGGAAGGAAATCATCCCCATGGGACTGATGAACTTCCCATTATTAGTGGATAACCTTACAGACATAAAAAATCTTGTCTAAACTATAATAGTAGTAGTTAAAACCTTGGGAATGTGATTCCTCTCTATGTCAATTACTAGTACATGGGATAGAGTGGGTCCAACAAAGTAGTTCAAAGCATCTTAATCGAACATGTAACAACACGAGTTCTAAAAAAACTAATCATATCCCTGATAATATTTTCCCTATTTGGAATTACTGCCTCTATCGCTTGAAACTAACCATGAAAATTACCTATACCACTCTTATAATGATAAACCCCACAAAAATTCTTTGGTTTTGGATCCTAAAAAAGAGGAACATCCTAAGTGTGGCCTTTACCTACTCTATATCACTATACAAGGTCAGAAACAGGTTGCCCCTACTGATGAAACAACCTCACTGGAAACTACTACTGGGCATTATGCTAAGACTATCCAGCTATGAAAAAATAAAATCATGGAACCAGAAGGAAATGACTATATCTATGTTCACAATTTCCACACCCAATATTCAATGTGATAGATCCCCCATAAAATAAATATAAACCACTATAAATAGAATGCTAAAAAATAAGCTACTGCGATAAACTCTCTTACATTTGAAACCTCAAAGGTCATCTATCCTGAGACCTACCACTGAATTCTTTAACCCATGAGGAACTCTACAGGTTCCGTACCAGTAGAAATCCTCCTCACGAGTGCATTTACATGATCAAAAATCATCTCTTCTAAACCACCATATATATATTTAGAATGTAAATGGTGTTAATAAGAACTTGAAAATATTATGGAATTCCTCTTTAATAAATCTCAGACAATAATCTTAATTTGGAAATTTAATGGAAACATGATGAAGCTTCAGAAACATGATTTCCATCACCCGCACAGATAGGTTCCCCTACTAAAGATATTGAGTCTCCTTCCACTTTTCTACCATCATTTTCAATGAAATAAAATTTTCCTAGAACTCTATTTGTATGTCATCCCACAAAATATTTGCCCCATTAAGCTCTCCCAGATACATCGTCCACCACTAAAACGCAACTCCCCACAACTAACTGATTTGTAATGGGACCTAGTAGCCTACCGGGGCCATGATCAACCAGAAAGTGATCTTATGCTCTTATATTCATCTCACTATCTCCACATACTAGACACTTCCTTATTCTTTTCCAAATACATCAACTAGAAAGTGAGAAACGCCCTATTTCATTTATCATAATCCTCAACCAGATAAACCCTATAGACACCGACCTAGTCAAAATGCGGATCCTCAACTGCCTTAGCCACATAGTAATGTTTACTATGATCCATAAGAAGAAAGAAAACACTTATTTCCTAATCATGAGTTGATTGAAATTTTCATTACGATGGTTTTAATTAAATTTTTTAAGAATGATTCATTGTATCAATTTTTAATTTCCCCTAACAACCTAATTCATACAATAACACAAGTAATCATGATTCATGGGCCATTCATAGCAGTCTACACTGTAAGAAAGTTCGTCTCACTTGGTCAATAAATAAGCTCAGATTCCAGGAACTTTATCATAAGGGGGACTAATATTCCACATCCTATCGTGTCAGCAGAGCCTATGTCATTCACCATGGTAATATAGACCTATTTCCATACCACCCCATCAAAGACTCACTATGGCTATCTCGATACTCCATCCTATCTATCAAGAAAGATTTCATTGACACCACTCTCTCATGACCCATCCATCCATAGGTTCTGAAATTAGTGGAGATATATAATGACCATCAATTCCTATCTCCATTATGTTCCAGGTTGTTTACTAGCCTAAAAGGTGTAAAAATCATAATATTAGAGGCATTACCCTTTATATGAAACTAGATTAGGAGATAGAATGAATCGTACACAAACAACTCCAAGACATAATATAAAAGGGAATCACAAAGCATCCCACATGAATGTATAAAATAAAAATGGTAATGATGAAACACTCCAAATTAAATTCCCAATGTAATAATAATACATTGACACAACTTATTTCAAGGATTCGTGCTAGTACAGTCTAGAAAGGATAGTGAGATTTTTCTGGAAAACAAAAAAATAATTTTATATAAAAAGGTGATCATAAATGTATACTCAATATGAAAAATAAATTCCATCATGCCCTTTTGAAATAAGAATATTAATGCACCAATGAAAATATAAAAGAACCGAACAACACCAAAATAGATTTACTAACAATCCATACCATAGTAAGGCACACTCACCAAATAACACAATCCATGTAATATAATATAATGAATTGCATATCAATGATTGGGTACCCCACACCACATTCCCATTGATTATCCACTCTAAAACTCTAGGGGAAGAAGTCTTGGATTAATTAACACAAAAAAATACAACATCACATATCACCAAAAAACACATGGGCCTAACAATACATCACATCTCCTCTCTATGAAACATAAGATACTATATCATAACTCACCTAGAAGAAACCTGGGACAATACATCATAACTCCTCCAGAAGACACACAATACACCACATCAAAACTCATATTGAGAAACCTAGGATACCACATGCCATCATATAATAGAATAACAAACATCCAACCATCATAACATATAAAATACATACATTACCTAGAAGAGGTAGTAGGGAATAGCGAGTATCCATCCTTGCACCCTCCTAATGGGATGTTGGGATAAACACCCCCTACATGACTATGTGGGTGTTTGTAAAATAATTCTCTATGATGGTAGGATAAGTATAGGAATCATAAGGAAAATACAAGTATATTTATATATTATACCAGAAACATCATCCAAGATTATGCTTTCAGAGACAAAACAACCAAGTCACAACATTGTCACTTTTACCACCACCTCTAAACTATTTTTTTACAATATTTAAAAATCATTTAAGAAGGTGATGATTCCTGAAAATATAATATAGCTTCACATTTTATTAATGTTTAGTATCCATTTATTTCATTATTCAGCATAAACATTATTTAATCACAAAACCAACCATTTAATTACTGATTTAAAATTTCAATTACATTAACCTA
This sequence comes from Viscum album, assembly GCA_963277665.1. Lineage (NCBI taxonomy): Eukaryota > Viridiplantae > Streptophyta > Magnoliopsida > Santalales > Viscaceae > Viscum > Viscum album. Next base: position 1,563,858,763 of record OY728142.1, on the reverse strand, counting down.
AGAAACCCAATCCATTCGAAAATATATAAACAATATTTTATTTATTCTATCGGTAATTGGTCATCTAGTACAACATAATAAAATCCAGAAAAAGAAAAACATTATTTCAAATAATATCTTAATACATTGACACACAAACCAAAAACTTTCTACTACAAAATCATTACAAAAAACCATCAATTTATGATCATTTATACATATTTATAAAGTGTATTTTATCACATTCCAATTTAGTTTTGTGTTATTATCACACAATCCTATATACTTAAAAAATCAATTCACTATCCAACTATAATTAATTATCGAAATTCCATTTAGAGTGATATAATAATAACTATAACCAATTAAGAAATCATATAAGATATATCTATCACAAAAAAAATCACTAAAATGCAACAATATTTAGTAGGTAATCCATCTCATACTATTTTCAAATTCATAATAAAAATACAAATGTAAAAACATGTGAATCAAAACCCATTTCCCCTTTCAATGAAATTAACAAATTAGTTATCATTGATTGTGATATAAAAACCATATCCCAAAAAAACCTCCCACATTAAAAACAATAATAACAAATGATGGAATTTGGACATCATATAAGCTTTTCAACATGCTACGCCCCATAGATTGATGAAAAATCCTACCAGAAAACAACTTTGCACAAGAATATTGTGGTTGAATATATACCAAAATAATGATAGTAAAATGGAAACCCAAAAAAATAAAATTTGAATAAAAACAATCAAATTTGATCCTTGAGAGAAGAAGATATGAAAACAGTGGATAAGGATATGATAACTCACCACATGCCAAAACAGGATCACCAATGAAATAATACCATGATTAAACGATTAATTAGGGATGAATAGGTCATGAAGAACTCCTCATTGTTGCTTGGGTTAATCAAATTCAATAATCACAATTATACTCAAATGAATGAATGAAAATTAATCTAGAAAGTAATTTTGAAAATGCAATGGATCAAGGTTTTACTGGATGTGTAATCACTTTTCCCTTACTGTAATCCTCAGGGTTTAGTTTCTCAAAAAACCCATCAAATTTTTAATATTTAACCATAAAAATATACATTTTTGTAACAAAACCTATAGAATCCATGAAACCAATTTCATATCATGAATCCACTAACAATACGTTTAATTCCTACAGTAGTTCTGTTGCACCTCCAGCATCGAATAAAAAATCATGGAACCTCCCACGGACACCACCAACACTCAAAAATTAAAGCATAACATACTGGGAAGGCACATATTGTTATAAACCTATTCAATGTACAACAGTGAATCCATATGTATATGCAGGTTACATGAAAACTATAGGAAGAAATAATTTATAAGAATGAACACATATTATTACCTTAGTATGTCAAAATAAATATTTAGGGTCAAATTTTATAAGGGATGTGAAATGAAATATCCATGAATTTTATCAATTGAATTGACCTATTTATTATTATGAAATATTTATTAATATAGTATATTTAAACTTCACCACGTGGTCAAAACAATATAATTTTATAATATGATTATGATAATTACATTTAAAGGAGGGAAAAGGCTATAGAATTTAAAAATATTTCAATAGCATAAATTATATAATAAGATGACTAAAATATTAAAATTTAGGATTTTCATGATACTCTAGAATAATTAATGTAATGACTAATAACATCATAATTGAATCATAACGATAGAAATGATATATATTTGTTGAAAAATAAGATATCTAATAATGAGATTTATAAAACATAATGAAAGATGATACAAATGTGAAGTAATTATAAGAATCAGGGAACCCATCTGATCATTACATATCTAACAACTAGAATTTTAATACGACTATTGGAATAGTAATCATTTCATTTTAAGAGTATTAAGACCTATAAAAATCATAAACTATTCATTATAATAGTTTTACCATCAATATTAATGTATTATATAATTTACGTATCCATTAATATGAGAGTATGAAAATTTAATATCATGATACATGTATTAAATAGATTTAAAAATTATAAAATTTATTTTCGTGTTTTTGTAAAAGAAAAATAGTTTATGTGAATTTTTTTAAAGAATATATATTTATTTAAAACAAGGTAAATTTCATCACATGGTTTTATAATTTAATTTTATCTTTTATATAAAAAAAATTCTTATTCATTTCATATAATATTTATGTTTTGAATTGGTTTACAAAATTGTAATAATATTAACATAAGGTAAAATTCATTACACTGTTTTATACCATGGTTGACTGATGCGGTATATTGTGTCACAATGTTGATGAGCTCGTGGAAGATTGAGGTATCATGTCACCACAGTCGATATATGTGGTCGATTTCCTCAGTCGACAGCAACCAGGCTCCACTCTTGTTATCCCAATACTATCATGGTTTATCATTTACCACTGGACTAACTTAAACTGGCCTGCTATTATAACGCATCCTACCTACCTTAACTGACCCACCTAACCTGACCCCACTAGCCCAGCTAGATCTGCTCATTGCAGCATCTCTTGAAGATCGTCACCCTATCTGTCTCATCCAAATCTCTAGATGGATATGTGTATGGTGATGTGGCCCCCATCCATGGTCCCCCTCTTCCATCCACCTCTATCATTCAAACCACCAGCTACCTAGACCCACAAACCCACTTGGACCAATGTCATCCCACTCACCTGGACTAGCCGAAAGTGCCCCTCATCCGATTCCTATTGCAATGATATATTTTTACCTAACCAACATCCATAGAATATCATATTTTTAGCATCTATTTCATTCCCCGATTTCGTCCTTTCAGTCCCTGATCTACGATCTTGGATCATTTCACCATGAATCAGGTGCACAATGATCGATGGATCACGATGTGTCAATCATCGAGCCAATGAAGAACTGTTGTGGTAAAACACCGAATTAGGGATATAATCACAATCAATCCGGATGAATGAATATATATATAAGATTTAATATATCTTGGTTCCATTACATTTAATGATAAGATGATATAATCTATAGATTAACCGAAACAAATTCTCCCATTAAGTCCCCAAAATTAAACCCATCCTCCTAGGAAATAAATCATGAATTCATTATTTTTAAAAACTTATTTGTGTTCATCATATAATTTTAGAATGAGTAAAAAATACATATAAACAATATCCTACCTATTGTTTGGATAGATCCTTGATGAAGGGATGCCATCATATTGTTGTCATTGAAGAGATCTGTCAAGATCGGTGTCCGTCGATCTCTGATATGATGATCCTTCATCAACTGCATGAGAGGGCCTCCAAAGGATTCTTGTAATCATCTTCATTGAATTCCAAGGATATTATTATAACCCTAGATATATTACATGATGATTCATTTTTTATGATCCAATCATTGCATCACTATACCAATATAAAACTAAAAAAATTTAAATAAATTTATTCATTTATAAAAGATTCTATTAATTTTCAGAAACTACCTGCATCAAACAAAATTAGGTCAAACATAGAATAATTTCACTATTATAAATTCAATTGTCCCCGCATATTTCTTTTGCAGACACCCATTTGGACTTTATTCCATTTTTTCTGGAAATTCACATGTGTGTGTTATTTGATATTATAATATTTTTTAAATATTAATATTTGAAAGACCGAGACTGGGTATCACACACCATATAAGAATATGGTCCCAAAAATAACCCATATAATATAACAAAACCATACTTGGAAATTCAAAGACCGTACATTCTCCTCCCCATGGGAATTTACATCCCTTAAAATCCAATATAAGGGATACTCAAACAGATGAAGGTACAATGAAAAAATCTAAGACTCCAACTCACATGTTCTCCCTTAGTTATTCTTGTGCTGCTACCAAATGCAAACTAATGTAATTGATCACCCCCTAAGGATCCTCTATATCCAATCCTTGATCTCTATTGTGAATTCATTAAATGTCAATCCATCCCGAATGTCAAGATCTACAATGTCGATTCCATGTGATGGGTCATGTACGTGCCTCCTCAACTAGGACATGTGGAAGATGTGATGTGTCTTATCTTATAGAATAGGTATTTCAAAGAGGTATTCCACCTCTCAAAATCTACACTAAATCAACAAAAGTTTGATAAATTTGAAAGATATAATACCTCCCGATAAAAATATCTATATTCCAAGTCGAGGTGAACCCTAAAGGAACACTTGGCCTCAATCCTCTATCTCTAATGTCCTCTATAACTATCTAATATAAGACTTCTGATGGCTATGTACAATATTCATCGACTCCTGGATGATCTGTACCTTCTCTATTGAAGGTTGTTGTATCTCCAGGACCCTCAGTGATGACCCTAATAGGTTAGTCTAGTAATGTGGTGGCCTATGGGGTCACTAGTAAAATCCCTCAAATGGTTCTATAATAATAGTGGAATGATAGATTATGGAGTAACCAAATTCACCCCCAGTTTTTTATCTTCACAATTAACAACAAAAATATATTATACAAGCCTATAAAATGTCCTCAAATACCTGAATGGATGGCTTAGTATGGCCATCTGTCGATGGGTGAGATTTTTTGCTCAAGAGGAAATGGGTCACAAATGACCCCTATAGTACCTTCGACCACCATGATGTAAAGTGAGCATCATGATCAGAAAAAAAATCATGTATGGATCTCCATGAAGTCAAACTATCTCTTACATATAGAGGAGTTATACTCTATATACTTGAGACTGCTCCCATATAGCTATGATGTGGATCAACATGGTGGGTCAGCCAATGTTCACCCAAATGGTATTTTGTCCCCTAGACATACATGTTAAACCTATCACGATGTTAATCAATTTCTCATACGAGTTTCATTATCTAACCATATAAGGTTGAAATAAACCTCCAACAACCCGGTCCTCGGCCTTCATAGTCAATAAATTTATACATCGAGAATCAAACTACATAATTCAAATATTCATCTCTATCCACAAAAACTAACGTTGGAGGTCATGGTACATCTTCAAAAGTCTAAGATGTACCACCAAAGGGTATGTACAGAAATCTTGTGATCAAATCCTCCAAAAATTACACTGGCACTACTGTGTCTCATTTAAAAGAACCACATGATCCCTTACTTTTGAATATCCTTTAGGAGAATGACCTCTAGAAATTTGATAATTTAAGGTCTCGATGTATTTATCCCCAAAGAGTTACTCTAGGACTCACTGTTAGACTGGATGGGTGATAACCATCAACTGAAGGGAAACCACTCCATCTCCATCCATAAAATATAACATGAATGAGGCCAACTAGTCTTATACCTCGTATAAAAACAAAGAAATATATCTCATACTAAGAGAATATTCCACCATGTTCACCATCCCATGAGTACATACAATCTCAATGTCATAGTCTTAAAGGATCTACAGCCTTTTTCTTTATCTCAATGTGAGATACCTATGAGAGAAGATATACATGAGACTCGTGTGATTAGAGTAGATGACAAACCAGTCACCCATCTGTTAGTGTATCCACATCCTCAATGTGATGTCTACCATTGCTAACTCAAGATGATGTTCCACAGTGTTCTACACCTATGGTCAAAAGTGGCGTGAACCATAGGCTATCAACACTTGACTTTGCATTAGGACACAACCATGACCAGTACCTAATCCATTGTATTACACCGCATAACCGATTACTTCCCCCAATATCCCAAATATATGCGTTCTCTTCAACATCTTCGTCATATCATGATATCACTACTGGTGATTTTCCATCGACATAAAAGGTTAACTTTTTTTTCAAATTATTCAATGGTAATTCCACTCTAGAGAAGTCCAATAAAAAGCCTCTATAGTACTCTTTCAATCCAGTGAGATTTCATTCCCCAGTCACACTCTTGAATGTATCTAAATCAAGAAATTCAACAACCATCACTATATCCACTAAAAATCATCCTCAAAAATGAAGTTTCCATTATAATGTACCTTTAGAATCCACAACAGACACATTGAGGGACTCCCATATTGATGGTATTCTATGAACCTTTCTAGGTCTATCATACACTATATCGCATCCTCCACCTTGGGCACAGAATACACAATGATATCCTCAATGAAGAACCCCATGACCCGGTCTATGTATGGCTAGAAGATAATGTTCATTAGTCCCATGAAAACTTCTAGGGAATTATTTTTTCCAAACGGCATCACCATGTACTCATAGTTTTAGTAATGACATCTAAATGCCATCTGTGGTACATCCTCATCCCATAATCGTAGCTGGTGATAGCCTGATCTGAGGTATATCTTTGACAACCATTATTCCCCATTCTACTGATCATAGTGATAATAAATCCTCAGGGGTGAATAATAATTATTCACATTCACCCTGTTCAAGCATTAGTATTCCACACATAACCCCATTCTAAAGTATTTACATATAAAAAACAAAACTAAGGATTCCCCTTGGGAAACACTAGGACACACTATTCCCTTCCTCTTTATGGCCTCCAACTAAACCATCATCTCATGAAGTCCAAATGGAACTATCTGATATGAATTTGTAGGTAACGTTGATTTCATGTTTTGTAAATCAATGTTTAAGTATATCTCTCTATAGGGAGGTAAACTAGAAATATCTTCATGAAAGACATCCCCATACTCCGCTACCACTTCAAGAAACTATGGACTCATACCATCAATTACAATGAGGGTTAGTTTAAATCATCAATGAGTTATTTTTTTCACCCACCTATGTGTTATTCCTTCCAAAACATCCTAGATTTTAATTTCTCCAGAAAAAGAAAAACATTGTTCAATCATTGCAAACACAGTGAACTCTTTACCGAAAATAGTTAATCAAATCATGAATTCTGGATAACCAGTCCACACCAAGATTGATTTTAAAAGTCCGTGACATTTCAACCAAGATATAACATTCAAAAATATTACTTAAAAGTGATATTTTCCTCTTTCATCATCAGTGTGTGATCATCAAGTATCCTCATGTTGGAGTGCCTACGTGTAAGTGTTGATTCCAAGGTTCAACTAAAATATCTATGAAATAAACATTATTTCTTGTAGGAAATTAATTAATAGAATATGTATCTATTAATATTGTGAAAATGGTTGAAATGATATAGATCATAACTAGAATCATTCCGGGATATATTTGGTCATTGTTTTCCAAATACCATAGCAAGCCTCGTCCTCGTCTAGTGGTTCTCTAATCCAAGTTTGTACCACCTGTGGGTGGTGCTGGTGACATGTCAAAATGTTGGACACCTCTTACTACTCTCCCAATTCCTCTTCCATGTATTCTACCCAACATAAAACCCTTATATTGTCTTTGTATCTATATAGGATGTCCATAGAACATCTATGAATAATCTATATGATTAGTTTTTATTTATCATTCCATATGAACATAACATTTTCATGAGAAACATCACATATCCCTGTGAAGATTTCAGCCTCATTGGGATCCCTGCACCACTGACCCTGAGTTTTGGGATCACCCCTGAAGCACATGATCCTCTTGGATAACTGTGACCTCTATAGGATTCTTATATCCTACGTCTTAGATATCTGGTTCTTAATGCTATCTCCCACTACTAATGTCTACTCTACTAGAAACATTCCACTAATAGGGATCGCTAAAGTACTCCAACATAGGTATAACTTCTAGAGGAAACCACTACTACAATAATATCCCATTGTATGCCCAGCTCAATGGTATCATCCCTGAATAACTATTCCCAATCCATATCTAATGTGTTGCATGAGAGATCTAAAATCTTTTCTGAATACTACTCCATGGTTATAATTCTCTATTGTAGAAGTAGATGATTTTATATGCATACCAGTCACAACATGGATAGATTTAACACCAATCTAAAGAAATTATCCATGTCTAACCATGGGAGAAATTTCACATCAAGTGAATGAGTCACCAAGCCCCACTATTGCCGCACATCACTCTGATGAAGACTTGCATCAAGGATGACCATCTTGTCCTTAGCTGTCCTCACAAGGGAAGAAACAAGGATGACTACCTTAGGCCAATCCCCATCCATAGGGGGAACTGTCTAACCCATAAAACTAACAAATCACTGCCTCTAAATCTTTTGACATGAACTCTTCCTGTATGAATCATAATCCGGTTGTTATGGTAGTATATTAATATTAAAAGGTTGTGGTATATTTGTTAAACCACCTGGAGGTTCTATCTATGCTACATGCCCCTGCACTGATGCCTCACCACAAGGTGGATCATTCTTTGGATCTTGTAGAGGAACTCTATATAGATATCAAGATAGAGGAGTAATAGTATGAAAAAAATGTACCATAGGCAATAGATTATATCTGGGGAGTTAACTCATGAAATACATTTAATACTAAACCAATCCATTATTATTCATGTACCAATGATTTTCCCTCCTACTAGTTTTTTCATTTTCCAAACCAAAAAATCATGTGATTAGTGTCCTGATGTATAGATATATTGGATACTACCAAAACAATAGAGTCCATATCCTAAAATATAAACATTAAATACATAAAACTGTTTCCCAAAACCTATCTCACAGTCTCCTGGTCTTAATGTAGAACTGGTCAGCGCTTTGATACCACTTGGTCATGACCCTTCCTAGAGGGGCCTATATTGTGGCTACCCTAATACCACCTATAATAGGCTAGGTGGTGGTTACAAGAGCCTAGTATGAATATACCACAAATGGGAGGCATTATCATAAAGTACATGTATACATGCACACATCACCAAGACAGAAAACGATGATATGTAAGACAACTAATGCACTACATGAATGCCACTATGATCCCCCTCCTGGAGTATAATTAGAAGTAAATGAAAAGTATATAGGGTCAAATACAAGCCCAACATAAATATTATGTATAAAAAATCTAACTGAAACTATAAATACACCATCCTTCACTATGGATGACGACTACATAAAGGTAATATCTTGAAAAAACACCAATGTCTTCCCATCTTTACCTATTCTCCATCATATCCTTGTCCTCCATGGAAAATGAAAAAATGGATGTCATCTAAAAAATACATGACACGTGTTGGAAAATACAATCTAGAGCAGAGTATAAGAATACATAGTTGGAAACCGCAAAAAAACTAAACACGAAGCACCAGGTTTGTTAGATCAATACAGGATGTAATATCATATCAAATATACAAGGAGAAATTGAAGACATATATATACTAATGGGAGACGTCACCCCACCAGGAAGTTATAATAAACTATTTCCCACATGATTCTATTCGAATCAATACACATATTAGGAGATCCCACTCCCTAAGGCCTGATTTCATTAGATTCACTCAGCAAATAGTCCATCCTCATTTAGACCTATCCGAAATAGAATGCAATGGTCTAAGAATACTATAATACATAGATAGGGGATCATTCCCCAGACAACTATTGGACACCACGAACCCAATTTGGATCCACCTTTATACATAGATAGTTGATCATATCTAGAACCAATGCATGAACCAATGTACACAATCTGGATTGGCCCGGTACATAGGGGATCACATTGTTATGATTTTACAAACCCGAATAATTCTGTTATCTATGCTGATGATCAATGTTCAACAGAGTGCAGTTACCGAGATTCCTAACACTCTAATAGTGATTATATAGGATCACACTACAGTCTCATAAAAGGATTTCATACTATATATGAGACTCAACCTATAGATGGGATTACAATCTAGTGATGTGGATGCAATGTTGTAGTACAACCTCGATGAAATGAAAAATAGAACACCCGCAACGTATACCGGTAGAAATTAAAAATCCATCGGTGGTCTCTAAATGACCCTATGAATGTTAATATCTCAAAATCGTAGATAGATTATCCATTTGATGATCTTTTTAGGAGTTATGATCATTTTAAGCAACATGGGTCACTGGACTTGTGGAAAGACCATCTTCTATCCATCTGCGTTATCACTACACCCCACAGAAACTCGTGCTTCACCTTCACCATTATGGACAACCATAGTCAATCATGATGCATTGTCGGTGTGTCCTCAATAGCATGAGTTGCTACGACACCTTGGTCAACTAAAACTAGGATCCACCCCAGTTTCCCTGAATCCGACCTAGGTCTGATCAAATCATGGATTAGCCCACTCTATTGAACTGACCTAACCAACCTACCTGGTCTGATGTTCTATCCTAGCCCATCTGACTGTCATGGACCACCTTTCCCACCCTGCTCTTTATGCTGATACATTCTTCTTTTCCGACCACAACTGCGCCTCCTCGTTTTCCACTCAAGGACCAACATGATTGTGTATCATAGTCCCACATGGCCTCACAACATAGTAAGCCTCCACCAACCTCCTTTTCTAGCCACTTAGTCTGGCACATCTTCTTAGACCTGCACTATCCGACTTGCCCAATTTTTCGGCAGTCATCGCCTCGACCCCTATTTTATTCCACATTGGACAACCATCTTGTCCAAAGTGCACTACCTCAAACCACATCGAACTGTCATCACATCATGATGATCCCGGATCTATGACATGGGATCACAAATCTTGGAATCGAGCACACAATGATCGAGTAGTTGGGATCTGTTAATCCTCGGGGAAATCAAGTACACCCATGGTGAAACGTGGAATTGGAGGAGAAATAAACTATCAATGAAGAAGAATGAACCAAGATCAATGTTTTTGTGGACCATGGTTTGTTTTCATAACAAGATAAAGCTAAAAACATTAAAATATTGAACAAGATAAACTCACATATTAAATCACCGCAATTATACCAACCCCACATGGTGACCGATCAACACATAAATCCATTCATCGATTAATATGTGTTCATCATTGAATTGAATAACATTTATGTAATCCACATAAAAAATCTTATGTGGAGTTTGGATCAATCATTGGTGAAGAGTAGTCACTTTTTAATTATTGTTTTCGAGATTTCCATGATCGGTGTCCGCCAATCTCCAATCCAAAGATCTATTGTCGCCTGTTCTAGAGGATCTCTAGAAAATTCATCCCAATGTGTTATAATAATTATTGGGTAATAAGGATAAAACTAGATTTCTAACATGGAGATTAATTTAAGGAGAAACATTTCACAATGTCCCAACATCAATAAATAAAATAATTTTATTAAATTCTTTTAGTCATCTAAAATTCCTATTATAACTTTTTCACAAACAACTCGTGACGAACAATTTTAGGTCACACCTAAGGTAAATCCACTATTATAAATTCAACGATGAAATTAGATTTAAGATTCAGGAAATTCTTTGGAAATAATTAAACTTTTTCAATAAATCCATGTGTTTGGACAATTTGATATTTTAATATTTTTCAAACAGTAATATCAGGCATCACTAGAGTCATAATCGCATGTTGTCTCAGTGAATTGTCTTGGAAATAATCCATCCAATATTCAAAAAGAAAAACTGATAACATAGACAATAAAAAATACATAGAGTAATTTTAATCATCCAGGAGGATGTGGTCTTCTATAGTATGTGGAAAATGTTAATTACCCCAACCTTGTTTTTTTGATTCTTTGTTTGGTAATTCCATTTTGGGATATATTGGATCAATCAATATCTATTAACATGTATCTTTTTTGTTTTTAACTTTCCATAATAAATGTGGATTGAACCACGACCTTTTTTGGTATCAAGGATGGGTTTATTAAATGTATATGATATATATGAAATTAGAATTCTACTGTATTTAATATATATATATGTGTGTGTGTGTGTGTGTAGGAATTTTACATTAACTCAATACTTCAATTAAACATAATCAATGTTCATACATATTATAGGCATGCCATCTTTTTGAATGCTGTATTTCAAATCATATTTCTATCATTTATATCATATAATAAATATATTTATATGTAATATATGTGATATTTATAACCTGGTTGACATTTTTTATTTCATGATGTAATTTTTAGGTCCAATTATATTACAAATTAATAATCATGCAAAATAAATAGGATATTTCCCAAAAAATAACATTACCATGCAAGGGTTAGTTTGTAGGTAATATAAATTTTTATATGGAATTATATATAATAAAATGAATATTTTGTATATTTATAGTAAAATTATATTTATTAGAAATTATGTATGAGTACGTACAAATAGAGTCATTCCATTAGGTAAGGGGATTTCTAGTCTCACATTTATTTTTGTTATATTTATGCCTTATTCAATATTAATTCATTTGGTGTGGAAATATACTAACTACAAATATATTCAAATATTTTTATCCTTAAATCTATGTGTAATTAAATATACATTTTATGATATTTATTTCATGGGTTTTACATTTCAATGGTTACCAAATCGGTAAAATATTTTTTTCTAAATTTTTATTTTTTTAAACACATGCCATCAATTTTGGAAAATGATTTATAAATTTTAAAATAATTGTATTTAAATAACTTTTGATAATCTTTTCAAGGAAAACATGACAAATTTTTTATGTTAATTAAGGATTCCTTTATTATATTTCAATGATATATTCATTGAAATATTATTTTTGAAATGATTTCTAATGTAATTTTTTTCATTTAAAATGTGAAATTTTAGTCAAGAATTGTTTTTAAAATTATATTTAAAATTTTTTCATATAAGATGAAATTCATTAACATTACTCATTCTATTATGGAAAATTATCCCAAGGTTCCATTCATGTAAATTCTCGGAATAGTTTTTTCTTTTATGGTGTGGTTTTTATGAAAACATTATCCATTCCACGGGTTATATTCTTATGAAACCTACTTCTTTTCATATCATATACTTCGATTATATTATTATTAGCACATTATTTTTTCACATGGTATGATATGATTAGATGGTTATTCATCTCATTTCATATACTGTGTTATTATATTAATTTTTATTAATTTATTAAAAATGCATGTATATGTTAATTATGATATGGGTGTGACCTATATTTCCCTCTATTGTATAGAGTAAATATTTATATCTCATGAAATAATTATGGGAATCAATCCAATGTTCATGAAACACTATGGGAATAATGTGAAACCTGATCCCCTACTATAATATGGAGAAACCAGATCTATTATGTTAATATGGAAAACATTATCCGCCATGGGAAGATGGGGAACCCAGATCCAATATTAGAATATGGGGAAAATTGATCCCTTAAAAGGGGAATGCTAAGACTATGTGTGGTGGTGTTTTCCACAATTTTCTTATAGTCCCCCTGAAGTGTGTATCACTACAAGGATTTAAAAATAAATTTAATATAGAATATTATGCATACTACAACGCCTCTCTATGAAACGGAACTGTGTTATTATAATTATCTAAAGAATATTGTTATAACTTAGTCCTTAAAATTAATTTTTAAACTTCTATGAAATAAATTTTTTAAAAATAGACATACACCATTGCGATCACTATGATATTTAAATATTATCATGATCAAATAATATTTTTTGTTAATATTAACATAACCCTTTGGAATAGTAATGTTACCCATATAATTAGTAATATGACACTATTGAATAATGAACCAGCAAATAGAATGGTAACCTCACCAATGAAAGTATAAATAAAATTTATCATCCCATTCATGAAATTATGATATAATTATTTCATAGTATAAGTAAATACTTATTATAAAATTACTTCTAAAGTGTTGTTATTTTTGCGAGTCATAAATATTTAATTAATTTTTTAAAAAAATTAAAAATATGAAAAATCTTTTTATAAATTTTATTCATAAATAAATATTTTGTTTATTTTTTATATTAGGTTATTTTAATGAGACCTTAGTTATATTGTCATAGTGTTATAAATTAAGTTTTAATTTTAAAAAACTGTATTTTATCAAGTCACTAATGATTTCAATTATGATGTAAAGTTTTCATATTCAGAAAACTATTTCCATCTAATAGAGTTATGTTTTTAATTCAAGATGTATAAAAATTAATTGGGGGAGTTTTTTATTTTTAATTAAATACTTAAAGTTTTGGGGAATAGTAAAATACATTAATTTACAGTACAAATAAAATATATGCTAAATAATATTTTTCAATGATTTAATGACGATGTAAGCACAACTATCTAGAATAACCATTAATTTAAAATATATGATTTGATATTGCTAAATCTAATCATATTCTTGAGATACAATTATAATGAAATGTGTAATATATTCAAAAATCGGCCCACACGTCCACTATAAATACCACCACTCACCACCCCTTGTCCTCACAATATGGAAACATTCATCCATTTAAAAATTCTACCCAATACTATTCCCAAACATATCCCCTTATTCTTGGACACCCTGGTCTCCTCACAGAGAAAAAACAACCACTTTAAAGAGGTTCTCAAGGAGGAGTATCCAAGATGAGAAATCCTCTTGCTTTTCCACTAAAATTAATGTCAATTATTTTTATTTATTATTTTCTCCCAAATACTAATTCCAAATGAGAATTATAAACCTCATATGATATATAAATTTTAATAAAAACAATTTAATTAAATATCCATAATTAAATTCCATTCACTATCATTTTTATTAGAAAATGAAATCATCGTCTGAGAGGTGTCGATTTACAACCTTCATAAGTGATAGATTCTCATTCATAAATTTCACCTTCAAAGTAGGTAGTGAACCATTTTTATTGTCAAAATATAAAATAAAATACATATTAGAACCATTATTATGTTTTAGAAATATCATATTTACTAAATAAAAAATTATAAAACAAAATGAGTTCATTATTATAAATAACCACCATAATAATGGAAACGGTTATCAACAAATGATTCATCATCATAATATATAATAAAATTAATTATGTAACCATTTATAATATTTAATTTTCATTAATATCATATTAATTCGATTTTGTATAATTATACCCACTCTACATGAACAACTATAACCATATACAAGTATAATGATCGTGATATCCAAAGAAACAAATACTCCAAGTAATAAAATTGTATTTTATAACTCATTAAAATGGATATAAATTAATATAATAAAATTATAACATATGAAATTAATGTATATAAGGTTATGAATTATTTAATTAATGTATTTAATTTGATTATATAGGAGGTTATGTTCACATTTAAAACACATTCAGACATAAGGTAAGGGTTTGACATCACGAATCGTTGTTTTCAATCGGGTTATTCTTCCGTTATCTATACACAAATGAAATTATTAATTAATTTTATTTAATTACTATAAAATATTTATAAATGTTAAAAATATATCTTGATCATTTCATCATTATTTTATTGGATAATAAATATTTTATTGGGTTCTCTTCTAATTTCTTCCCGATACACATGCCCGATTAAAGGGAACACATCGATTTCTTCCCCATTTTCAAGTACGAACCATAATATGTTTTTAGAAATATTTTTTTTATAAAATCGCTAATTTTTCATGATAACTATTTTTAAAATTATGGTTTTCTAAATACAATAATTGAAAATAAAAATGAAATTTTCAAAAAGAACTACTGTTTTCATTGTAAAAGGGTATTTCTCTTAAGAATTCTTCATTAACGGTATTTTCATATTTTTTATATTTCAACACCTCTGTTAGATTTTAGTATTCATTGAGGATGATCTCATATTTTTATCATCCAAAAAAACTATTAAATGGTTTATGATCATATTGACTATGGATTTGGTATCTTGATACCATTCACCATACTTCTTATAATGGTTTGTGAATATGGTTATTGATTGGGGAAGGTTATTTATATTTCATTTGTATCTTTTGTTTCTATTTATCCCCATCCATATAGAGAACTAATTGGACATAATATGTGTTGTTTGGGTACTTTCATAGCCCCTTGATGCATTAGTATGTCTCAAGACACAAACTATAATTGGTTTTTAACCGATTATATATAGTGTGTTGACCGGGGAATTGATGAAATTATTATGATGTATGAAGTTAGAAATTCCCTCATAATGAAAGTAGTAATTTATTTTCATTGTGATTATTCAACTAGTATAATAATAATTGTTATGTTTTAATATAGAATTGTATAATCAGCTTTTATTCCTCTCATATTAAGATCAAGATTATGTTTTAATGGCTTCTGTGATTTTAGTTATTCAACATGCATTAAAATATTGGATTTAGATGAATTGAAAATACTTACTAAGAATCTAATATCTCTAATTTCTATGTTTTTATATGCCTTTAGGATGTAAAGAGTTATATTATTCATGTCTTGCAGGGATAATCATGGAGTTGTGGATGTTTGAAATGATATTTCTATGTTTCACTTCATTTTATGTTAAAATGTACCAATTATATATGTATCTATTCATCCAATGATACAAAAAAAATTTGATCCTTTGGTATTTTATTCGTTGTAATAAAACCAATGTAATAAATTAGTGCATAGACTCTAGGCTACAAGGGTTTGTTCTTTATAGTTGGTATTATTGGAAATTTAGTAGAAACTTGGAAACTATATTTAGAAACCATATAGTAAATAAACTATAACTAATATATACATTGAGGATAGTAATAGAATAACATCCAAAAATATTTGTAATATAGATATTATGAGACTCTTCCTTGTGATACATCCTCATCTAGATTATACTAGTGGACATGGTTCTAGAAATGTGGTACCTAGTGGTAACAACTCCAAATTGGTGTCTCGAGCCTGACTCAGGGCAACATAGTAGATGAAAACATGCATTCCATCACACCTGGTTTGACACTCATGGGGGATATGTTTAGGATTAGTCAATTTTACATTACAAATCATTTTAATGGATTTAAAAGTAAAAATGCACCAGGGAAACCATGTTTATGATTATGAGGTTAGGTATTCATAAATATTCAACTCATATTAATTTTTTCATTATTATTATTACTATACATTTTGTTTCATAATGTGATAATCTAATCTTGTGTATTTAATTGTTTAGAAATAGCAAATACATTATGGAATCAGAAATTCATTAATACAGATAACCCAAAGGGTAATAATGAAAGATTATTTGACAGGTTAAAATTAGTGTATTATGGAACAATTATCTCAACCATTCGTATCAAAAGATGAGATAATATAATGTCCTAAAAATAATAAAAATGTTTTTTTATTAATAATTTAGATGGAATCATGATAAAAAGAGGACAACTATGAAAATTATAGATAAAGGGAATATGTGAACGATGTATTTTCTCACATGTAATAATTATGGAAGGAAACTGCTTGGTATATTCCAAAAGGAACCTGATTTTACTATAAGTGAGAAGAGAAAGGTCATTATTCATGTGATTTCAAGGGTTTGAAAATGTTTTCCAACGTAATATTCTTCAATTTCAAGGACATTGGACTATATAAAAATAAATTCCTCTAGAATAAATCAAATATAACCCAAAATATGATAGTGGAACATGGTTAAGACTACAATAAAAGTATAGTGGAATATTATTGATTAGTTTTCTTGTGTTTTGATTAAATAATAATGTTATTTTACTATTTTAACCAAAATTCATTGGTTATAAGAATCATGAGGTATATAATGATTTTATTATAGTACTTTTTCATTAAGGATTTATCAATGTATGATGCTACTAAACCATATTGACTCATTAAAAGTTAATATATATGGAAACTATATGGTTGTGGGAAATTCAACACATAATATTTTCCAGATGTTGAGATAATAATTTCCAAAAAAAAGTGATGATTAATTTGGATGAATCAAATTGGATATCACTTACTATCTTGGATCTAAATAATATACTACCAGAAAAGTGGTAGAGTCTACATCATTTTGGACATTAATAATATAACAAAATTATTATGGTTTACATAAATAATAAGGTATCAAGAACATATTCAACATGGTTTCCTGATAATTCCATATATTACCATGCTTAATGAGAATACAAGGATAATGAACTCACATGATGGAGTATAATTATTTATGGACAAATCATGTTTTATAAAAAGTTAATTTCATAGATTTATTTACATTCTTTCTAAACTATTAGATATTTAATTTTTTTAAAATACAACAGTTTAAGAAATTGATTAATTTTATCCTTTAACATTATTTTAGATATTATATTACCTTATGATACAACATTTCCCTTAAAATTATGCAGTAATAGATAATGTGACAACTAATGATATCATATTTTTTATAGAAACATATCATGTAATCATCTCTCAAAACATTATTATATAGTGAAATAATTTCTCAACATTAAAAAAAGGATCATGAAACAAAAAAAATATCCTAGTACCACCATTTTCGATGTGGATTTTCCAAAAATTTATTTTATAGTATCAAAATTTTTATCTTTATAAAATATATATTTAATATTATGAGGATGAAATATATTAAAGAAGGGGATAATGTAATTCCCCAAGGATTTAAAATTAAATTAAATTTAGTTCTTAATTCTTAGAAATCATTCTCTATGTGAGAAATCATTTTATTATTATAATTATGTAAAAAATATATTTATAAACAAGACATTAAAAATAATTTTGTGGCTATTGTGAATTAAATTTCAAAAAATAGACAAACACTGTTGAAATCGGTAAAATATTTACAGTCTTGTCAGATCAATATAATTTTCCTGTAAACAATTACATGACCCATTTTAGTAGTAATGTTACCCTTATTTATAGTAATATACCCTTTTATGAATCGTAAAAAGACCTATATAATAGTAAACTCAAAAATGAAATTATAAATAAAATTATTTCATTCCATATATTTGTCATAAATATGTAATTACAATTTTATAAACATAATTAAAAGAAAATTCATTTTCATAAAATTAATTCAGAAATGAATAATTTTTTTATTATTTTTGAATAATTTAATATGACCTTAGAAAATTTATCAATGTTATAAACTAATTTAAAATATTAAAATAACATTTTTCGATTAAAAAATTATATTAAAAAATATATATTTTTTCTATATATAGAAATTTATTTTCCTAAAATTGTGCTAATTTTTTAATTATTAATGATGACACATGGTTAGGTTGGTTTTTTTTGGATTTTTCTAAAATTCCTGAATATTTTTTACTAGTAAAATATGGTAATTTATAGTATAAATACATTCTACGTTAAATAGACTATTCATTGAGTAATCATTGACTTATGAACCATTATCTCAAAAAAAACCATAAATATTTTAAAATACTTGATGATAATGATCAAACTCTTCATATTCTTGATCCAAATTAATACAAAAATGAAGCAAAAATTTGAAAATCACACCTCTCATCCATTATAAGTACCACCACTTAACACCCATTATCCTAACACATTCTAGGATATGATCCTTCTAAAATTTAAGATCAATAACCTTCCCTAGTAACCCCCCACACATCAAAGAAATCATGGTGTCTTCAAATGTTCAAAATAAATTCTTTTAAGGGGGTTTTTAGGAATGAGTATTTAAGAGGTAAATTCCTATTCCTTTTCCTTTTAATTTAATTCAGTTTTTTCATATATTATTATATCATAACCTCCTGTATAAAAATGAGAATGATAACTCCAATATGACCTATATAATTTAATGATATCATGTTAATTTAAAATCCTTATTCTGACACCTTTCTATGACTATTTTATTAAAAAACAAAAGCATCATTCGAGAGGTGACGATTTTCATCCTTGATGGACAACAAATTTTCATTCTACAATTTCTCTTTCAGGGATGGCAGTGAAACCCTTTTTTGTAAGAGAATGACTATGTTATATTTTTTCATCCTTTATTATGTTCTTGATGTAATATATTTACATAGTACTAAATGATAAACCAAAATGAGTTTGTCATGATTAATAATTATGTATTAATGCAAATGATTATCACTAAATTATTCATATTCATACTATGTATAAAATGAAATTTATATCCATTTAATCTATTGGATATTAATTAATATCATAAAAATTCAGTTCTAGGGAAATTATACCCATTCCACATAAATGATTATACTTACATATTAGTATAGAAATCTTGAAAACCAAGGAACCAAATGCTCCCATTCAACAATATTGTATCTTATAAATCCTCTAAAAGACCAAAAATGAATATAGATAAGTTATAATTAATAAAATAAATGTTTATAAGGTTATTAATTAATTAATAAATGGATATAATTTGATTATCATGAATATTAAGGTCAACTAAAGATGATATTTGGGAAGAATTTATTGTTCTCTTCCTAAACTGTCGTTTTCATTCTGGCTATGCATATTTTCTCTATACAAGAATTTAATTCTACATTATTTTTATATAATTTTTATAAATTATATATATGTTTTTGAAACTCATATATCCATCTCATTTTATAATTATTTTATGGTATAGTAAATGGTTTACATGGTCCCCTTCTCATTTATTCTCGATATGCAGGCCTGATTAAAGGGAACTTCTCAATTTTTTACCCATTTTCATGTGCAATCCACAATCTGTTTTAAAGTGCCTCTAATTTTATAAAATCAAATATTTTTTCATGAAACAATTTATATCTTCATATTGGGTTTAACACAAAGAATAATTTGAAATTCAAAAGATATTTCCAATAGAAATCTTAATTCTGAAGGAAAAGGTATTTCCCTCGAGAATTCATCTATGATTATATTTTAATATTTTAATATTTTTAAACATTTCTAAAATATTTTTTATTTATTTAGGTTTATTTTCAGGAACCCATCCCCACAAGGTGTACCCCTCTTGGTATGTCAATGTGAAATGGGAGATAATGACCCCTGAGTCCCGCCTCCAGTATGCCCCGGGTTGGAGACTAGCACCGAGGTTATAGTAAAAACACATATGAAAGGAATTACCCTGTAAGAGTACACATGATAAGGAGTGAGATAAGATAAATACCAAAAAAATCTTTCTTAGACCCAAATATAAATGAAATTCAAAGTGCACATATATATTTTCACACAAAACTACTACAACTGAAGGGGGAAACTACATGTACCAAAGGAATGTAAAAATAGTAGCAACCACAATCCCAAACGGATCCTACAACCCCAATAAAGTAGAAGCCAGCTGGATCACCAACCATCTCTAAGTTACCTGAAAAAAAATTATGAATACATAGGGTGAGTATAACAGTATACTCAGTAGGATCCTCCCTGAGGCCTCTTATGTAAAAGTAATGAAAGCATTCTAAACCACTGTGAACAACAACTGACACTGACCAATCACCTAAACAGTTATACTATGTTGAAATCCTCAACATCGATAATCTCACCATGTATCTCATACAATAATATATAATATATTAAATAATATCCGGGGTACCCCTCTACGACTTCCCCACTGGTTAGACACTTTTCTCCAATATTGAACATTCTAATCCATCTCTCTCCAAAAAAGGATTACGTGAAGACACCAAGGAAAACACCAAGGAAAACACCACAACACACACCTCGTGAATCAAAATCACCATGTCATCATCAGCCAAGAAACTATGTCGTTTATGGGATCCCCCACTGCTCTCATAACATGTATCAGACATCATGCATTATACTAGAAGATATTATAGCACACACACAGATTAAGGATCTTCCATCCATCACATCCCATACACATTACCCTTATAGTATTCCATAGGAAATTATATCCAAAATATATGTTTTTCAATAAAAACCCATTAATGCCTAATGCAGACATATATGGGGAAATATAACTGATGAGATTACCAGCACAAGTAACTAACAAAAGAGATAGTGGGGAAAAAGGCATAGTCAGCCATCCATCCTCCCACCACAACATTAGTGAAAACATCCCCAGGGCTCAGAATTCATGGGGTGTCAGTTTCCCTAACTAACGTTATAGAGATGATTATAGAAACACAAAAATGTACATAATATACTATAGCTCAGAACCACACTATGGACATAACCTTTTATTAGACTATATTGTGGTTAACATCTCTCGGACTCCTGATTGCCACTTCTTAAAATAGGTATTCTATAAGAACACAACCATTTAAAGAGCATTATATAATTTTTTTCATTCCCTTTTAATCAGTTTAACTTTATGTTCATTAATTTTTTAAAATTTAATTATGTATTAAAAAATTACTCATTTTATTTTACTAGAATCACACCCAATGTCTTCTGTTCTTTCAAATTACAACCTCAACACTGCGTCCCAACAAGCTTCAACCACATGGGATAAAATCATTTATTCAATCACTTACTAAATACATTATTACATTCGCATTTTTCAAGGCATTCTATAAAATCAATATATGATACATAACACAAGGGTCTCAATGCGGTGAGTATTTGAACTACCCGATGATTATTTTCCACCTATAGAAAGAGCATATACGCATCCTACCATGAGAAGCTAAGAATAGAAATAATGTGGCATACCCCATGCGTATTAACCCATTTTGGATGATGGGTAAGAAAGACCATATTCCTCAATAAGTGGTGAATGTAATGAATATAAGCAACAAAAAAAAATCAAGCATCCAAACATTCACATCTGACAAGTTCCATCATATCATGTTCCCTCCTTGACACACACATGCATAAACTGATGAATCTTTCCACAATAGGTGTCAACTATAACAACTATAAATAGGCATCCCTACCCAACATTTGACAACATCCTTCTACGCTCATATCACAATAGAATAAGTACGAAAAAAACCACATAACAATGAGACTCTTGGACCATAACTAAGAAATAGGGTAACTCAGAACCCTAAAAGGAATTAGATTTTATCAAAAAAACAGTTCATTAATCCATCTTGAATTAACCGATTTATTATTTGTATGTTCCATATTCAGGAAGAAAAAATAGTAAGATTTCACAAATTGATTAAACATGATTACTAGATCTATTTTATTAACATAAAATTAAAACAACTACTACTCAAATATTTTACATGCCTCGTAATATTAGCCAAATAATTATCAATTAATTCCAGATTTAGGTTCATTACCAATTTACAACAAGAACGAAAAGCTACAAAGAAAACATAGATATCACACAATATAAAAAACAATAGGAAATAACATTAGATCGATGTAAATTTATTTATCTGGTTCGTATATTTAATATGTCAATTCCGTTATGTTCCTGTGGGATAGAACATGCTAACACCACTATTTCACATAATAGAAAAGAGAAGCACAAATCCTTTACCTAAAACGGTTCTTGAAGTTATTTATACAATAATGAGCCACACAACGGGTTATGATCTACTCCACTGGTGACAACTATATCAACTCGAGGATGCAGAGACACCACCACAACAATTAACACCCAAGAAATTTCCTTCAGGAACATGGAGATAGCATCCCATAAAATATCAAGGAGAAACAAGATGATATGATCCCTAATGAATGATGATATATCTTACCCTATATCAAAGATTGATTGATACTGCTTGGTTGCATCCAAAATAGAGGGGATCCACTCCTGGGAGGAATTTTTTATCACACAACTCATACACGAAGGAATGGATGGTTCAAGAATCACACAACATATAATACGGAGGAAGAAATTGGTAAGATGATATATCATCCCTTTAGAAGTCATAATGGAGTAGCGGTTTAAGATACACTAGATTTTATATTAAAAGTGGGTCACATTAAACCACATGGTTGACTAATTAAAAGAATCACGAGCCTTTGGAAAATAAAGACAGGAGTTACAAGCTTTGCATTAGACTTAAAACCATTAAAAAATCCTTCTAATGCATTTAAGTCAAAGATAACACTAAAGGGGAGAAATTATAGGATGGTGGAGACACTTTAAACTCTATTGTTGCTAAAAACACAGTACACCTTACCATTCAAGAAACAGTGTATACCCTACTATTATTGGAAACATTATATATTCTACCATTTTGGAAACCCTGTACACTCTACCATTCTGGGAACACGATACACCCTACCATTCTAGAAACATTGTATACCATATTGTTCTGGAAACACTGTATACACTACCATTCTCGAAAAATTGTACACCCTACTGTTTGTGAAACGTTGTACACCGTACCATTCTAGAAACACCTTACACCCTAAAATTCAAGAAAAAATGTTCACCCTACCATTATGGAAACACTGTACAACGTACCATTATTGAAACAGTGTTCATGAACTCAAAATTTGGAAATAGAAAAAGAGGGTACCATTTGAACCTCATTGTTTTATAAACACTATTCATGAACTCAAAATTTGGAAAATGAAATAGAGGATACCATTGGAACCTCACCATTCTGAAAACACTATTTAGGAACTCAAAATTTGGAAATGGAAATAGGGGTTACCATTAAAACCTCACCATTCTAGAAACACTCTTCATGAACTTGAAATATGGCAATGGAAATAGAGGCTACCGTTGGAACCTCACCATTCGAGAAAAAGTATTCACATAAGGATACTATTGGAACTATTCAAATAATCCTAACATTAGAACATTTTACAAAGATACCATTGGAACTTTTCACATAAGCCTATAGTTGGAATTGTTCACAAGGCCACCATTAAAACTATTCACACAAGCGTACCATTGGAATTATTGAAAAGGCTACTGTTGGAAATGTTCACATAAGGCTACCGTTGGAACTGTGGACCAGGCTACCGATGGAACTATTCACATAAGCCTAATTTTTGAACTATTCACAATGATACTATTGGAACATTTCATATAAGCATTCCATTGGAACAATTAAAAAGTCCACTGTTAGAACTGTTCACAGTGGTCTACAGTGGGAATTGTACACCGAATTGGAAATTGGGAAGATTTTTGGGGATAAGTTACCTTGACAACTAGAATACCTCAAACACTAGATTTCTATAGATTAATGTACTAGATAGGTATGATATATTACACTTATCCCTA
Organism: Viscum album; assembly: GCA_963277665.1. Lineage (NCBI taxonomy): Eukaryota > Viridiplantae > Streptophyta > Magnoliopsida > Santalales > Viscaceae > Viscum > Viscum album. Next base: position 1,563,833,828 of record OY728142.1, on the reverse strand, counting down.
ATGTTTATCATCCACCATATTTTTTAAAATGTTTTATGATCTGTTTCACTATGGATGTTCTATCTTGATACCATTCACCATACGGATTTGAATGGTTTGTGATTATGTTTATAAATTGGGGTCTGTTATTTACATTTCATTTTTATATGTTTATTTTGGTTATAACCATTCATATGATAAATGAAATGGTCATATAAAGTGATTACTGGGACCATTATATCCATGTGATGCATCAGTTGGTCTCATTAGACCAGCATTAAATGTTATGTTTGGTGTCTTAGCTGAGACCATAATGGAATGACTCTGACGTTTTTCATTATTCATTACCTCATTTTGAATCATGTAAATGATTTTCCATGTGGTTGTTCAAATAGTGTAATATCCATGGATTTGTTTAATTATTCCATTATTTAATTATATTTTCATACTATCATATTATGATTAAGATTATGTTTTGATTAAATGTTTAATTTTAGTTATTCACTATGAATTATTTTTTATGATGTTGGCTAATTAAAATACCTTATTGATTTTCTATGATACCCAATTTCTTATGATTTATTTCCACTCAGGATGAGAATATGTATATCTTGGAGGAATTATATGGATAATCTATGAGGTATGAATGTATCCAATGAATTTTCTATGTTATACATCATTTCCTCTTGTAATTCTTCAATTATGTGTGTGTCAGGTTAACAATGCTACTAATATATTCATCCCTTCAGGATTTTATTTCTTGTAATAATAAGAATTTAATAAATTAAGGCACTAACATTGGGATACATGGATTTGTTCTCTATAATGTCCCCAGATGAGTTCTACGAATTGTCTCAACATTTAGGAAATGATATTACATTTTTTTGTGTCTTCAACCATTCAATTCCAATGTTGTTATTTCATGGCTTATGATCTAGATTCCATTATTATTCATGTCTTATGAACATTTGATCATTATTTCATTATCCATATTTAAAATCTTTTATATATTGGGTATCATATTTTAATTTCATGATCACATTAATATAGACTTATGCTAATTTTTATATTTATATATCACACTTTTTACCCTTATTGAGAATATAAGCTCACAATATTAATGTTTCCTTCCCCCAGGTAATGATGATATGATTTTTATAGGTGGTTTCTAAGAAGGGTTCTAGTCCTGAAGAACCTAATGGTGATTAATTCATCTATAAGTAAATGTCCATAAATGTTATATAATCTTGTAAATTCTATTAGGATTCACATATTTACATTCACAAAGATCTATTCAGTTATAATTTTTAAATTTTTTGGATATAATTAATTCATATAAATCAATAATTATATAATGTGTATACTAAAAATCAAATTATCCATTTTTCATAATATAATTTTTTTTAAAAAAATTGACATCGAGTCATGAAAATTATTCAAATCTTTCATCTTTTCATCTCATTTACACATAACCATACTTAAATCATGTGAAAAACCATATAAAATATGGGAGAGGAAAACAATGCTTAGAAATATATATTACTAGATGTTCTGAAAATACTAGTTCATGAATACTTATAAACATCTGAAATCATTTTCACAATGACATTCTTCTAAACCAATAAGTATCATACAGTTAACTTGTGAAAACATGATATTTCCATAGAACATAGAAAAAATAAATAATACCATAAAGGTAAGTTGGGGAATTGCATGCTTATGTTTTTAACCCACATAATTACTATATGATTCGTAACCCTCACAACTACCTTAAAATGAAACACTAACAACAACTTTTTGTTTTAACCCCCATTGTTACACAAAAAGTAACGATACCATTAGCATCCAATATAAACATTCCAAATGAATTATAGGGAGATATATCGACCAAACCTCATAAAGAAACTACTGATAACCATAATAAAATCATAAAATAAAAATACATACATCATATAAATCACTCCCTTTATGAAAAGAAATTCAAAGGGTATTTTTAAACAAAATTTCCTTACATGTATCATATATTTGATGTGAGAAATGATAAAATTAAAGGAATATATGTATACACTATAAACCAAATAAATAAAATAATTTATAATAATAATTAATTTCCCAAATAATCTTAGTACCATATAATCAATAATGTTGATGAATAACCCATAGAATTGAAATTGGGTTAAAAATTCCCTTCCCTCAAGTTTGTTGAACAACATACGTGTTCAAATATTATGTATAATAGTAAAACTTGTGTTATTAATATATTATATAATACTATTAATATATATAATTACATAAATCATATTCCCATATCTTCAATACACCTAATTATTAATAATATTATGTAATATTTATTGTTTCGTGTGAATTTGTTTCAGGGTTTCCATGGTTGGTTTATTATAGGTTTTCTAGTCATATGGATGAAAAATTAAAAAATTGAAATTAAAAGATTATAAGGAAATTAAATGTTATTAAATGGTATTATATATCTTTTTGGTGTTATTTTATGAGTAAGAATCATTAGATAAACCATATGTTATGAATGTTAGTATTTCTTGGCGAAAGTCGATCATTATTGAGAAAATTTGTTTTATTAATTAATATTATCTATAAATAATATTTAAAAACATAATATTAAACATAATATGTAAATTAAAATATTATTTAACAATGTAAATGATTTATGACCAGCCTTGAGGGTCATAATGGAAATTGAAAACACATCATCCATGAAGTCGGTAAATCCACACATCAGAAATGATATTTTTATTTTAATAAGAAAAGGGAGAGGAGAACATGAATAATGATTATTTATTTCATAAAAATTATAAAAATATATAATATATAAGATACTGGTGTTTTTATTCTTATTCGATAAGGGGAGGTGAAGAGGTTATATGAAAATAAAAATAATTTAAGTGAAAATAAACAAAAAAAAAGTGGATCTTTACCTCTTCAAATACCCTTCTTGAGAACCATCTTAACGGAATTTTTTATGGCCTTTTTGTGATACCAGAAGTTATTGGAAGTGGGTAAGATTATTGGGAATAAATATGGGTTGATATTAATATAGTTACAATGATTTTAGGTGTGAGGGGATTACTTGGTGATGAGATGTATTTATATAATAAGAGAGGGGTGGTTTCACATAGATATATTTAATAGTTTATTAATTTGGCACATAAATATTAATTGTTTGAGAATAATCATAAAAATATTAAATTAATAAATAAAAATAAGAAATTTTGCGATTAAATCATTGTTACATCGTATAAGACTCAATAAATCATGTATTTATCTTCTATGATAAATTACCATCTTTCACCATTCAATGCAAATTCATGTATTTTTGAAAAATCTAAAAATTAGCCATAATTATTTTTTGTAGAATTAATTAATTAACTCATAATTTTCAAAATATTTTTTTATATATGATAGAATGGGTTCTTATTTAAAATTATAATATATTAGAAAATAAAAAATTTTAAAACTATAATTGGTTTTTATAACAATTTCAAATATTAATTCATATATCATAAAATTAAATTAAAATCCTGAGAAAAAATTAATTATTAATATTTGTTATGAAATTATATTTAAATATAAATCATTGTATAAATTAAAAACCTTTAAATAAATATTTATGACTTTCAATAATACCAATACTTAATTAATCATTTCTAAAACATTTATGTACTTATTCCATCATATAAATATATCATGATTACACATATAAGATAAAAAATTTATTTATACTCTCATAGGTGATTTTAATATTCTATTGGATATATTTCATTTCTTAATGGTTTTGATATTATTCATGTGGTTTAGTTTCTATTAGTATAAATTTATTAATTTCAACAACATATTTCATTATACATTTATAGTTAATTTGACTATAAAATTATTGAATGAATAAGAAATAATTTTATAAGTACCAAGGATGTTACATTCACTCCAGCTTTTGAATATTTGTCCCTTGTAGTTTTTATTTACATATTAAATGTGTTATTTTACCATTCCCTTAATGTGTTTTTATATTTCTATGTAGCCTAGGAAACCATGTGGTTTCTCTAGAAACCATAACGTTTTGAGTTAGATTAATTTGTAATACTTTCTCCATAAAATAAAGAATTTGAGCAAGATTCTATTCATAATAAATGATCTATTTCAGCTAATGTACTTATACGATTAAAATATTAAATCCTTGTGGAACATAATTTATCAACATTAATCTATGAATAATATCATATTTCTAATATAAACATTGTGGAAAATATACATGGTTGTAACTTGAGCAATATTATTTAGGATTTCATAAGGTCCAATAATGCATGAACATAAATGTAATATATTATGAAAAGTGAAATTTTTTTTCAATGTTTATATTATCAGAAAAATATGATCACCTACCTCGACAATAAAGTCTTTCCACCTTTTATAAACATAACTTTTTTTCTTTCTCTAAGCTATCCCAATGTGTTGTTGAAACATCAACATATTCTCAGCGACATCCTCTACTAATTTTTGTCCCAAAACATCCATTATTCAACTTCCTCCCAAAAATAAAGAGTTTAAAAAAAATTATATATAATTCCTAAAAACGATCCATATATATAATTTAATGAATGATTCTATTACTAGAAAACTTTAATAATTAATAATATTGATCTGAACATCCCTTTTAATCCCGTGATCAAGCACAATGATTTCTATGAAGGATTGAATCGTTCAATAGGTCTATCCATCAAATTGAGGATGACAATTACTGTTGAAATTTAATTCAATTCCCAATGTCTTCTTATGTGCTATACAAAAAATATATATGGTATCATAGGATATCAGTTACATATAATGGATTGGAGAATATCCATTTAACCAAAAAATATCATATTGGTATTGTCAATAAATCTATTCCAAATACATTTTATCGTGAATATGAAATAAATGTTTAGATTTAGTCACTTGATAAAAAAATTTCCCAAATCACATTGTTACCTCAATATTTATTTTCCAATCCCACTAAGAAGTCCAAAGATGAATTATCCCATTTACACTCTTATTGTGGAAAAAGATGATGCATACCCATTGGTACATGTCACTCAGAATTAATCTGTTCAAATGTATAATATTTCATAGTAAAATATGAAATATCTCTATTAATTTCATCCCACTAGTAATACTATCAGTGTTCACTATATATCTCATTAATACAATGATTATCTAAAAATACATATCTATAAGCTTCATAAAACTATTATTTACTCATCTTGGAGCCACAAGGAACACATAATCTCTTTCTAAATTTTTACAAAAATCTTTTTAATTTTAAATTATATCAAATTTCCCATTTTAACAAATTCTACCTTGATTTTATAACTCACAGTCATTCTTCTTCACTTGCGTAATTCTGTCAGATAGAGTTGACTAAACTGAAACCTAAAACAAAATACAGTAATATTCAACACCATGAACTTCTAATACAAAATTAATCAAGTGATTAATGTATAAGTCATGTTCCATATGTAATATTCTAAATGGTACATGATGTTTTCACATCAAGAAAACCAACATATTTTTTGTTTTTCTAGGAAGGTAATTGATCGTGCAATCACAATCATTTATCAAATCTACCCAAGTCTTCTTTGACTTGTTTAACTAATTCTAAGTGAATATAAACATTATAGTTTTATTTTTATTATATATTTTACATTTTTCAATGTATAAAAAATGCCTCCAAATTTATAAAATGAAAACCATAGCTACTAATTCTAAGTCTTCTGTGAAAAAATTTAACTCATGAGGATGTAATTGTCTTGAATAATAGCTAATTACTTGACCATTATGAATTATAAAAAAATCGGGTCCATTATATGATTCATCATTGTAAATGAGAAGTCCACTATTTCTGGTATCTATGGCAAAAACTAGAGCATTCACCAATCGATCATTAAGTACTTGAAAAAAAACATCACATTCTTTTAACCAATTAAATTTATCCGTTTTTGTTAACATAGTTATTGGGCTATATAATCAACAGAATATTATAATAAATCATTCTTAATATCCTACCAATCCAAGAAAACTATGAATAATTGCACCATTTGTATGTGTTATCCATTCATCGACCACCTTTTTGGTGTGACCATCCTTTTGGCCATCTTTACTTATAATGTGCCATGAAATGAAATATGTTTCACCAAAAATGACATTATCTAAATTTTCTATGTAACTAAATTCCATTGATATTTTTTAAGAAAACATATATATAAATTTCACGACCATCATAATATTTTGAAAATAAATAAATATCATCATTAAAAAAACATAACCAAATATTCAAGTAATATTATATCCATAATATCTATAAATACAATACAGTCATTTTTCAATCCAAATAGAATTGAAAAAATATCATATATCTCATATCAAGTACACAAGCTACTTTTGGGATGTCATCATCTTTCACCATCACCATATGGTACACAGATCTCATGTCAATCTTGGAAAAATATTGAGTTACTAGGAGCTGATCAAAAAAGTAATCGATATGTGGAAATGTATACTTATTATAAACAATAAATTTATTTAAAGAACTAAATTCAATTAAATTCTTCATGAAACCATATATCTTTTTAATGAATGCAATTGGGAAGCACCATGGTAAAGTGCGAGTATGAATTAAATCTTTATCAAGAAATTCCAAAAAATTATTATTTAATTGAAGAAGTTACACTTCAGCCATTTCGTCAGGGGTTTTGAAAATTGATTAGCACCGAGAACCAATGTAGTATTAAATTCATCTTCATGATTAGGTGAACACTATGAAACTCATAAGGAAAAACAATGAGGTGTTAATTTACCACTATTAAATCATTAATCCAAATAGTTCACATTTTTTCAATATTATGATGGAGATAACATTCATTTAGATATTTTAAATTTATCTCATGTTCTTTGTATATTATCAGTGGTTTGAGTTAATTCTTATATACAAAATGTAATTCATTTCAAAAATAAACATAAGTATCTATACAATCAATCATACTATGGTAAAGAGAAATCCAATAAATTCCCAAAATAACATCAAATCCTACTCTCAGAAAAACAAAAAGGATTTCATTTAATTTCTTCCCACAAACTAAAATATGAAGATTCATTTAATTCATTTATACTATAATATTTTCTTTTAGAGTTGTAACCATATGTTTTGGGAACATTTCTTTAAGATAAATTTCCAATTAACCCGAAACATTTTCAGAAATAAAGAATATGTATACCTCATATAAAAAATACATTATCATTGTATTATTTAACAAACAATGTAACTAATACCACTTCAATAGATGGAATGAAATATATAGACATAGTCACAAATGATCTCAAAACACATTTCTGCATATAATCTTGTTTTCCATCACTCAAATCATTCATTGGGTATATATTTTCATAAGGACCAATATCACCACATTTATAACGCATTTATATTTTCTTATTAGAAATAGTATTAATATCATTTCCCATACAATATCAAGCCATATTTATGAACAGAAAGCATAAAAACACAACCCTTTTTTGTTAATACATTCCCCAGGGATTATTTTACCACATTTTTTGAACATTATTACCTTATTATTTCATTGATTTATTCTTACACATCACATTGAATATGGAAATTTTCTTATGATTTTATTCAAAGTACATATAATAAAAAAACTCTTCTTCTACCCTCTCATCACATAGGACATGTTTCTCATAACTTTTTAATTCATTGAATGCTATTTGAATTTTATATATCAGAATAAATCCTATGTAAAAACTGTTAATTTATCTATCAGTACTTCAAATATGAATTTGAGAATACTATTCCAATAAGGTGATGATTGTTTCATTTATAGACATTAAATCATCCTATATTTTTTAAAATTGAAGGAATTTGTGTTCCATCCTAATTCGACAAACCTTAAGTAAATATTTTTCAAGGAAATTATTTTTAATTATATCCAATTCAAAGTCATCAATCACATAACTATCCTTGATATTCATGACCTTTACCACAGGTCTTTGTCTAAACCTTCAAAATGAAAAATGGAAATACTAACCTTTGGGTTATATTAATGGACCATAACAATGATTGTCATTTCGAGGGAATTAATTCATCCTACAGCCACCACTGGGACCAAAGATCCATTGAAATCAAGATGGTGTTTGCCTCATAAAATATTCCTATATCATGATTTTCATTATTATAGCTCTAACTTTTGATTTACATGGATTCCATTTCTGTTTATATCCTACATCAACTGAGCCATTATTTTTTTAAAATTGTTCAGTTATGATTTCCAGAATTCCATTTTTTAGATTTAAAAATATATCATCTCATAAATGCCTTCCAACTTCATATTCCTTGTATATACTATGGAAAATACTCATAACACACTTATCATTGATGATGGACCATGGAAATATTTAATTGAAATAAAATTTCATTATAATTTTAATGTACATATTATTTATAGTATTCTATTAAAATCAACCAAACGCCTAATGTTATCTAAACTATTCTCTAATACCAACTATAAAGAGTTAGCCCTAACATTACATAATCTAGTAAATTCCATTATAATTCACTTCATTACATTCCCAAATATCATTTAATTTTTGAGTTTTATAATGTTAGTATATTGTTCAAACATATCAATACATAAGAATAAAAGTTGTATACCACTAAATAAATATCCATTTTTTATAATACTAATATTTTTAATAAAAAACATGAACTCTATTCATCAGATGTCTTCAAAATATTCATCTCCCCTTCTCCTTTTATAATAGCAATACATAACCCCTACGAAAAACCTTTTGAAAAGGTGGGATGAGATATATATTCTCAATGAAGGATATAAAAATAAGTATGGAAACCATTAATACAATAATACATATAATCATACAAAATCATTTTCATGAAGGCATATTTCTCACCCATTATGTATCATATAGTTAATTTGTGATAACATTACATTTCCATAAAATATTTAAAACATAAATAATACCACAAATGTAACATAATTTATTAAATAAATGATATTTTAACCCTAAAAATTACCATATAATTTGTAAACCTCACATAAACATTATAATTTAACCCTCACAACTACCATATGGTTTGTCCATCATAGTTACACTTGTAGTAAACAGACGGTCGACCGCCAAGATAAAAATACCCAATTTATTTGAGGGAGATATAGGTCCCACCATTCATCATAAAAAAATAAATATGAAGTAGAACATAATCATAAACATAAATACTTATATAAAAAACATTCTCTTTCTGAAAAGAAATTTACAATGCATTTTTTAAAAGAATTCCCTCACAAATGTCATATAATTGAATAGGGAATTGACAAATAGAAATCAAAATTCATATAAAATATAAATGAAAATAATAAAATATAATTTAATTTAAATTAATTTCAGAAGTAAGATTAATACCACATAGTCTATAATGTATATGATTAGCACAAGGAATGTGAATAGGGTTAAGAATTCCCATACAATGGGTTACTCATACATTAAATTAGTTCAAACCTCATGTATAATAGTTAAAAGAGTATTATTAATATTTTAAAGAACTAAATTAAAAATTTTATGTACTAATATGATATTATAGTAAAATCATTCAACCCATTTATGGGTGATTTGTTTTTATTTTCATTTTTTCTGGTGCATTTATTTCATTTTTTTGATGGTTGGTTTATTATGGATTTGCTTATTGGATGGGTGAAATCAACTGAAATAAAATAACATTTTTTAATGAAAATATATAATTTTAAATGTTATTATATAAAATTTTGGTTATATGAATTTATTATTAACCATTAGATAAGAATCAGTGATGAATAGTAAATATTTATTGGGGAATTTTGATCATTACGAACCAATTTTGTTTTATTAATTAATATTTTGTATAAAAAAAGTCATATTAAATAATAAAACATATAATATAATTAATAAAATATTTTTTAAACTTATTAATTTTTTTATGTGAATTTAAAGATATAATGGAAATTGGAAATGCATTGTCTAATATGTCGGTAAATCGACACATCACGACCTATGTTTTGATTGTTAATATAAAAGGGAGAGGTGAATAAGTATGATGACAAATTCATCCATAAACATGATAAAATTATAGTATATATAATATAATATTGTTTTCATTCCTCTAGGTTTAAGGTATTTGATGAGCGTTTATGAAAAGAAAAATAATTTAAAAAAAATTGCAAATTAAAAAAGATTTTTACCTCATGGATTCTCCTCCTTGAGAACCTTGTTAAGGACTTTGGTTTTGTCCTTTACTGAGACCACAATGTCCTAGACATGTGGAAGGTTACTGGGGAGTAATTTTTTTAATTAAATAAGCTACATGGCTTTGAGTTGTGTGGGGAAGAGTTGGTGATGGGAGGAATTTATAGTGGGGGACAGTGATTTTTCTTCATTATTATATTCTTTTTTTAATTAATTTGTCTAAAGACTATGAATAGTTTTATAATTATCATCAAAAATATTAATATAACGATGGTTATTTCATGATTTTTTTCTTATATTTGACATACATTATCTATGATTAAAAAATACATGTATTTATCTTATATCATACATAACTATATTTCACTATTTAAAAAAATAAAGTATTCCAAAAAAAACACAAAAAATTCCCCAAAACGATTTTTTTATGTGTCAAATTAAAAAAAATCCTTTTTATTTTTTTCGAAATATAAGAAATTTAATTTTTAATAAACATCCTAATTTATTCAAAAAATTACAGTTTTAAAACTATAACTGATGTTACAAAAAATTGAAAAATTATATAATATCTCTTAATAATATCTTGTAATTATAAGAAATAATAATAATAATTAATTAAACTATTTTATGAAATTTTAATTTCTTTAAAATCGCTATATTAATTATAAAATTGTAATTATTTTTTTATGACATATAAAAATTCCATCACTTATAGTTCATTACCAATACAACAATTAACAAATTCAATGATATAAATATTTCATGATTACAGTAATAAGATACATAAATTATATTTATACTCTCATGGGTGAGTATAGTGATCTATTAAATAGTGTATGATTCCAAATGGTCATGTTACAATTAATATTTCCATGTTACTATTTGATCACTAAAAATTCATTATTTTCAACCATTTATATCATTATAAATTTACTAATAATTTATGTATTTAAGTATAGAATGAAATGATATTATTTTCTATGTATCGGGGTTTTTATATTATCTCAATTATGTACCAGTTTTCATGTTTCCATGTTTCCAAATGCACATAAATACTATGGTATTTAGTAATCTGTTTTTTGTAATGTATTAACAGTTCTACAAATTTTATTTAATGTTAATTGTTTGAAAAGGAAGAAATAAAAAAATTTATTATAGAGTAAAATTATGATGATTTTTATGTCATATCCATATGGCATATTTTTTTTAGAAATTAATTTGGATTAAATTAACTATATATCATTATAAAAAAAGATTTTATATATAATGGTGTTCAATTTCTAAAGAGTCGCATAAATACCTAACATACTTGGTACTCCTAGTATATAACCACAACACGTAAATGTTATTCAATCGATGGAATTTTATATTTATGGGAGTTATATATATATATAATAAAATAATTAAAACCATTTAACTATTAATATCTATTACATTTTACTGACACGTCATATTATATCATTCTAATTAATGAAATTAGAAAAACAAAACATTACATTAAAACATTATGAACTATTTCAAAAAAATTGATAAAAAGTTATTTAATCAAAAAAACATTTTATATTAATTTTTTTATCAAATAAAACATTAAGGTAACCTAACAATATAAAAAAAATATAAATTTTAGAAAATAACTATGTTTATCACAAGACCATTTGGATTTCAACACACCCCCATATTCATCATTAATAAATGGATATAATTTATTATTTTAAACGAGGCATAATATATTTCATGGTATTAATATTATAAAACAAATTAAAATATTTACCAATATGATCATAGATATAAATAAATGGTTAATATCAATTGAAACCTATATTTAAATAAGCAATATTTAATTGTAATATATATTTAATGAATAAATATATAACCCCACAACCATGTGATATCAAACTCAATGAAATATCATAAAATTAACCAATATAGTGAAGAAACGTCATTAAATATAAATTGAGATATTTCTCGAATTAAAAATAATAAATTCTTTATATCGTCATCCATATCTCGCAGTGTAGGGTAATATTTTAGTATAAATTATCTTTTTCCCATCCACATGGTGAAAATTCTAATCTAATCCCTTATTTCTGAAAAGTTATCCACTAAGGGGAATATAGAATATATGATTATTGGAATAGAGGAAGATGAATGTGTGTGTGAGGGGATGGAAAAGACCAACCATGTGATTCTTCATTGAATAACTAAAAAATTGAAAAATTAGGATTAGAAGTGTTTAATCCACATAAGATCACTTAAAACCTCATATGAAAATAGGGATGGGGTTTCCACGAAATAAAATATTTTATATATTCATTATCATTTATAAAAGGATTAATAACTAGAAGCATGCCCATACACACACACCTATGGTATACACGTGGATCAAGCCACATCAATATCCACAATAATTTTCAAGAACCTAGGAGAAATAAATCAATTAAAGATTGTATCAATGGATTAGTGTCCGGAATATCCATGAATAAGGCATATTAATCACTCCAAATTGGAAGTCCAAAAAGGATAAATTCAATAAGGAAAAACATAAGTCTAAATTATCATTCATCGCCATTTCCTACACATTCTATTAAATTATAAATTACACCACAACATAGGTTAATTATATGTAATAACTATTTATCCCCAACCACAACATTCTCACAACATCTACATTCATTTTCAATTATGATAGTCATATATGAGAAATGGTCTACCATATAATACCGCACATAATTCCACCAATATTACCATGATGTCATTCTTTCAACCCCACAACATATATATTTGATGTGAAATTGGGAAAAAATATACCAAAAAATGGGGTCCAATTAACGTTATATCTTTATATGAATCCCTAAAAAATGGTAACGGGGTAAAACGATCATAATAATAACAGTTTTATTACTCTATCTACATCAAACAATATGTTTTATCACTTAACTATTAGTAAACGTCCTTTTAGAAAAAACCAATATTTTTAAGTTTATTATAATGTATTTGATCAATATTTCTTTTCTAATATTGCTTATGTTTATTGTAATATAGAATTTTTAAAACCATTACATAAAAAAGAAATTAAAAATTAACTCTCTATATATTTTCTCAAAAAAAACCCTTTTTTTACACTAATGTTTCATCCATATAACTTTTTTGTTTAGGAGATTTCACCATTGACCTTCTGATAATACCAACACATCATTAAGGCTTATGAATTTTAATCATATTTTGGATGTTAAAATCAATTCTCATTAGAATAAAAATAAATAATGGGATCCCATTAATCCATTTGATAAACATGAAACCAATGATATTGATTAAATTTTTCATAATAATCCTTGAGCTCATGAAATCCAATATTTACTCATGAAATAAATTTAAAAATTTTGTATCTTCATAAATCATTATGAAATAATTGAAAAATATTCATTTTTGTTGCATGATATGAATTAATATTTTCCTTGTAAAAAAATTCCCTACTAAGAAAATCATAAAAAAATCCCCTAAAACATATACAGATTTTTTTCCTCTCTAAATATGATAACTTTTCTACAACCACAATAACATCATCATAATAATAGATATACAGTAATGGCCCAAAATTTTGAATAAATTTTGTTTCCAAACTTTGTGTGTTGTTTTATTTTGTACTCAACAAAACAATTTCTTTTAATAAAATGAGTTTAATTAAAATAGCATCATTGGGTTTCGGCTGTTATTTGGCAATTGGTCAATATGAATGTTGGAAATTAAATGTTGCGATTATTGTCAACAAATACAAGTGATCTTGATTAATTAATATAGAAAAAATATTTGATGGGCCCATCCAGAAGTCTCGGGCCGATCGAAGCCCATATGACGGAACTCGAGAAGGTGGTAGCGCCTATGGGCTTTGATCTAGACCAAACCCAAGCTGAACATCATCATGTGAAGCTAGAATGGAATCGCCGTTGTGAGAAGTTCAAACTGATAGAAATCACTACTCGGGTAATGTTGGCCGAGCCTCCACAAGATTCTCTCACCTTAACACACCTAACACTTACGTTCTAAGATGGGGTTATATGAGGCTATGTAACGAGACCCTAGCTTCTTTGTATAATCCTTTATGATAAATAAAATTGAAATTTTTTCCTTTGGAGAAGTTTGTAATTTTTTTCTGATGATCGAATAAATATATGATTTATATTAATGAATTTTTAAAAAATGGGATATTTGAAAATATTTATGTAAACCTTAAAAAATTAATTATGTGTAATATTTTTCAAAAAATGGTCTTCTATAGTTGTGTTCAGTAAGAAATTCAGAGTCTAATAAGATCAACATAATTTTTGGTCAATCGTAAATTAAGAATAGTGTTTTTATGCCTATGATTAGTAATGTGACCAAATGGATTAAGTAACGTCACTTAAGAATGTATTATTATGATTTAGGCACCTTGATGAGTAATGTGACTCAATAAAATAGGTAAATAATTGTTCCAGAAAGTATTGGTTAAGTATTAGTTTTTTTCATGTGAATAGTGTTTTATATTTTAAAATTAATTTAAAAATATTTAGAAATTAATTTTTATAAAATGGAGTTAATTCTTGAATTCAGAGAATTGATATTAGGTTACGGTGATTTTTGGGGTTTTTTCCCAAAAATATGACTTTTCGGTGAATAGTGAAAATACAGTTTTTATATTCGAGTGTTTAATGGCATCATTAAGGATGTAATAATTATGTAATCATTCTGGTCTACATATGAACTATATGATATGATATGAGGAGTCCCATGTGGCCAATACCATGGGAAAATACCATGGGCAAGCCCACGGTTTTTCCAAAACCACTAATGAGGTGTCCCTTGGCCATTAATGACATGTCCTTTCACTTCTCCTATAAATACCAATCCTTTACATAATTATTTTCATTTCAAAATCCTCCTCAGCGATTTTATGGTCTCTTTACCTCTCAAGAAGTCATCTCATGGTTCTGTCAAGCCTCCAAAGTTCCTGAGCTTCAATTTTTCGAAGTAACACTTCAAGGTAAGGGATCCTTTCACCCTCCTCATTTTAGTCACAATTTCATTTATGTGGTGTATTTTAATTTTCAAAAATTTATTTTGAGGATATGTTCATGTATGTTTTCATTTCAGTTCAAGTCATTTATAATTGTTGAGACCCCATTTCTTCTCTCATCAATTCATTTTCTTAATTTTTAAATGACGACCTTGTGTTGTGGAAGTTTTCGTAAAAGAAATAACATCTTATCTTTTCTTTCATGTTTCATTTTCATGTGGTATTTCATTAAAATTTCCATACCATGTTTTTATCTCCATGTTATTATTTATTTATAATGTATTATAAGTTATTAATTATTGGGTTACTCTTATACCCTCTCTTTGCAATGTTTTCTATAACCATGTTATATAGACGTTATGCTGCAGAAATTTCGTCTCAAAATTTCTATCTCTTTTTCTAATGAAATTACCTTGTTTATTTTTGTGAATACCCTGAACTATTTCGTTTCTGTGGGTGTTCTAAAATATATTAATATGATATATTTTATTCTAGAATGGACATACATATAACCCTCACTCCCTTTCCATGTGTTATAAATGATATAATGATCTTATTTTTAAGAGCTTTTAAAACATCGAGATTTAGAAATTGAAACCCATTTATTTTATTCTATATGGGTTATTTATGAAATGTTTGAATATGATCTATGTGGATCACATGTATGTAAAGATATATTAAGGGTGTTCCCTGATAGCGCTCCAATGCCTTGGGTAAATATTTAATCCCTAGGGATAAAAAGTATCACGATACCTTGGTGAATAACCATGGTAATTTTTATGAATCCTTGGGGATAGACTATGGAGATATGTTCATTAATTTCCAAATAAAATTTTGTTTCCACATATTCATGTTATGTTTCATGATATTTTCATTATGATATTCCAATACTTCCATTGCTCATATCTTTATGTTGTTAATCAAGTTCTTATTGATATCACAAGTACATTGATTCCCTTGATTACCCTTACTGGGCCTTCTGCTCACCCTTTTCCTTTGATGTATGTCTCCAGGATATGAAAGGTAGTAATTTTACTCGGGATGATATTATGATGAATCCTTACAAGAGGTTTAGAAGAATTTTTAATGTTTACTGAAGTTTTATGTTTCTGATTTCCATGACACTAGACTTTAAAGATCCTCTGTTTCTAAAATCTGATGAAACTTTATGTATTAAAAAGGTGGGATGCTATAGTTGGTATCAATGGATATTTTAGTTATTAATGGAAATGAGGCTATGAAAACTTTAGAAAGAACCCTATAGAAAAGTATAAATATAATTAAATATTTTGGTATTTTGGTGAGTATTGAGTAAGTGGTAAATCAAAAAAATACATCCATGTATGGATAAGAGTAGGTAGAGGAAGATCTGGAACAGATGTATATAGGGGTAAAACATGAAAACACATTTTTGATATAGAATCGAATGGGGACTGGAGCAAGACAAAGGGAATTGTTACACTCTTGGTTACGACACTCTTGGGGGATATGTTTGCTAAATCGCAATCTTTTTTTGAATTATTATGAAATAATTTTAGAGAAATATAATTCTTTAAGAATAAAGTTTTAAGATGTAGAATACTTTATAGTTAAAAGGTTCATAAATTAAACAAGTTTCTCAATAAGATTTTATTCTTTTAGAAAATTGTGGGAAATAGGAGGAACCATGCAAAAGTTGACCGCAATAAACCAAGCTCTGACTTCCCTCCGATAGAATCCATAATGGATACATTTATGCGAATGATGAACCAACTGACTCAAGTTATCAGTAATAACAAGAATCAAGCTGAGAGGCCGATCTCACAATGAAGGTAACAACATTCTGTTGAGTCCTTTATGCGCCAACAACCAAAAAACATCAGTGGATAGACTGACCCATTGATTACTGAGCAATGGATCATCTCTATAGAGAAGATCTTTTCTTTGTAACGTTGTTCATTGAAAGAGATGGTCACCCTGGAATTTTATCGCTTAGAGGGAGAAGCTGATCAGTGGTGGGAACTGATCCAAAACCTGAGGCAAAGAGTGGAAGTTGAAGCTATAGAGTGGGAAGAGTTCAAAGGGACCTTTTTCAGTAAGTATTTCCCTCTTTATATGAGAACAAGAATGGAGAAGGAGTTTCTCGAGATAAAGCATAATGAGAATGAATCTATGGGATGCTACAAGATGAACTTCACAAGGCTTTCACGATATACCTCTAGCTTTGTCATGGATCCAAACGGAAGGATTGATTGATTCTTCGGTGGACTGAGACCTCATCTGTGAAAGAATCTAGCCAACCAAGATTATGATAGCTACGAGGAGATTGTGCAGAGTGCGATGAAATTTGAGCTAGATTTTGGTGAGACACAGTGGTCTCATAAATCCAATGACAAAAAGAGATCGATGGAGCCCATCTTAGGGAGGTATCTGGATCAGGGAAGAGGAGTAAAGAAAGTGAAACTTCCCACGTGAAATAATTGTTGGAAGAAGCATTCTGGGATTTGCCTACTCGATAGTGGGATGTTCTAAAAGTGTGGCAGAGATGTCCACATTGTGAGGAATTTTCATGGTGAGGTGAAACATAAACATCCACACACAAACGAAAAGTGGAAGATGGTGCAGGCCCTACCGGATGTCTAGTGATTCAATTTTGGACAATGTGGGTACATTTCCCATCACTATCCAAATCTGAGGGTGGTGGAGGGGAACCACCATCAATCTCAACAAAGGCTAAGGGATCAAGGCCATGCATTTTATATCGCAACAGCTGAAGTAGATTTTCCGAATGATATGGTAGCAGGTACTCTTGTTGTCCTATCAAATCTAGCATGTACTTTGTTTGATTTTGGTCCTACGCATTATTTTCACTATGTTTGAAAGGAATTTAGAATCAACCCCCAAATTGTTAAAACTATAGTTGTCAATCAAGACTTGGGAATATCCAACTATCATTAGTGTTTAGAAACTCTAGTATTTACTTTAGTGAGCACAATATTATCTCAAATATAGTAGCCATTCCCATGCTGGAATTCAACATTATACTAGGTATGGACTAGTTCTCAAAGTATAATGATAAGATCAATTGTTGATGCAAAGAAATATCAGTAGTATTTTATGGAAAACCTACAGTTATCTTCCATGGAGAGATATCTCAAACTCACCTTTGTATAAAATAACCTCTTATATCCTTCTTTATGGTGTTGATCAGTGCAGAAGAAGAATGAGGTGAGAGTTTGATGATAGAAAATGTCCCTATTATCCAAGAATATGTTGATGTATTTCCGGATGAGTTTCTTGGACCTCCACCAAAATTAGAGGTATAGTTCTCCATCAAGCTCACTCCTGGATCTCATCTGATGTCAATAATCCCCTATAATAAGGAAAATGTGGATCTAGAGGAACTAAAGAAACAACTCTGTGATCATTTGGAAAATTGGTTTATCCGACTAAGTGTTTCTCCTTGGGGAGCACCTGTTCTCTTTGTGAAGAAGAAGGATGGATCGATGCAGCTATGCATTGATCATAGAGAAATCAATGGGATGGCCTTGAAGAAAACATACTCTCTTTCATGAATTGATAACTTATTTGACCATATTTTCGGGACTCAATTCATCTCTAAGATCGATCTTTTTTCTGGTTATCATCAATTGAGGGTGAAAATGATGATATTCCAAAAAATGCATTCCATTCAAGATATTGGCATTATGAGTTTGTTGTTATGCCCTTCGTATTGACTAATGCTCCTGCTATTTTTATGGATAAAGAGTAAGTTTATTTTGGAAACTTATGTTTTATTAAATGGATGTCGATTGTATTGGGAAATAATTTGGTGATTAAATGATAATGGTTATTTTGGACGATGTATACTCTTTTGTAGTACTATATGTATAGTGTAAATATTATACTACAAGATTTAAATAGAGGAATAATGGTTGATTTTTTTTAAGAATTTATGTATTTATTGTGGACATATGTTGATTTTGGTGATTTCTGGAAAATGATGAACCTAGCATAGAGAATAGGTGAATATGTTAATTACATTTTAGTATGATTCTTTAATAGTAGTTGATTCTATTTTGAGATAAATGATAAGATTTATTGGGGATAATTATGTGATTAAATCCTTCTTAGGTTTGCATTCCAATCTTAGTTTGGATTATTCTAAATAATTTTATGTATGATTGTGTATTGAATGGTCTTTCTGGAACTTTGGGTAATTTTGATGAATTTTTGAGATTAATAGTCATATTTCTTTTTATAAAGGATTATCCTTATTGGGGATTATATGATCTCATACTAAGAATTTTTGTTTTAGTTAATTACTAAAGACAAGAGAAAAATATAGTTATTCTTTTGTATATTTTGTGATTCTCAAGAAGATGATTCTTTTGCTTTTGATGAGACCAATTCATTTTGAATGCTCATTGTTTAAGAAAAGATTAGTCTTGGTGGAAACATATTAATGGATGAAACTCTACATGAAGGTAAGTATACTTCCTTATGTTTTTATTCTATGTAGTAAATGAATTCCTCAAAATTATGAAAAGGAATGTAAAACATAAATGTTGTTGGTTTACGTTTCTTACTGGGTAATCATAGAACGTTTAGAACACCTTAAGTTTGTGATATTCTTGTGGTTATTTTTCTCCAAATCATGTTTTCTATCACTCTCCATTAGAACATGACCCATTTTTTCTCTTCCATATCAATGTTTTTCTATATGGAATACTAGTATGGGTTAACCTGGGAGACCTTTTTACTTCCCTTTCATTCTTTTAAAGTAATATTTTTTCTGACACTTTTTCCGATGTGGGACTTTCTACGAAGTTTCCATGCCAAATTTTAAAATTGTGAGGACGCAATATCTGAAGGGGGGAAGATTGTAACACCCGAAATTTTTAATAAATTTTTTTTACTAACATTGTGTGTTATTTTATTTTATACTCAACAAAACTATTCCATTTAATAAAAAGAGTATAATTAAAATAAGACTGTTGGGTTTCGACTGTTACAAGACTGTTGGTTAATATGACTGTCGGAAACTAAATGTTGTGATTATTGCTTATAAATACAAGTTATCATGATTAATAAATATAGAAATAAGATTTGATGGCCCCATCCAGTAGTCTTGGGCCGATCGAAGCCCATCTGACCAAACTTGGGAAGGAGGTACCACCTTTGGGCTTTTCTCTGGATCAAACCCAAAAAGAACTTTATCGTGTGAATCTGGAACAGAATTACCTTCGTGAGAAGTTCAAGATGATAAAAATAACTACTCGGGCAGTGTTGGATGAGCCGCACAATGATTCTATCACCCTATCACACCATACTATTAGGTCCTATGATGGTTTTATAAGGGGTTATGTAACTAGACCGTAACTACCTTGTGTAACCCTTTGATTTAAATAAAAATTGTGATGTCTTCTTATGTTGAAGTTTGTGAATTTTTAAGTGTTTGGATAAATATAGTATGTATATTACAGATGAATACAAGAAAATGGATATTTTAAAATATTTCTGTAGACCATAATTAATAAATAATTTGAAATGATTTTCAAGAAATGGTCTTCTACAATTCTGTTCATTATAAAATTTAATGTCTAATAAGATCAACTTATATTTGGTGAAAAATAAAATATTAATAGTGATTTTATGCTAATGATTAGTAATGCGACCAAATTGATTAAGTAACTTCACTTAAGAAAGTAGTAATATAATTTAAACACCATGATTAAATAATGCGATTCAATAAAATAGGTAAATAACTGTTCCAGAAAGTATTGGTTAAGTATTACATTCTTCGGGTGAATATTGTTTTTTATTTTAAAATGAAATTAAAAATATTTAGAAAAATATTTTTTTAAAATGGAGTTCATTTTTGAATTTAGACGATTGATATTATGTAAATGTGAATTTTGGGGTTCTTTCTGAAAAAAATGAATTTTCAGTGAATTGTGAAAATACAGTTTTTAGTTTCGAGTGTTTAATGACAATTCACTGAAAATTCATTTATTTCAGAAAGAACCCCAAAAATCAAATTTACATAATATCGATGGTCTAAATTCAAAAATTAACTCCATTTTAGAAAAATATTTTTCTAAATATTTTTAATTTCATGGCAAAATACCGTGGGAAAGCCCATGGTTTTTCCATTACCACCGATGAGGTGTCCCTTGGCCATTAATGACTTGTCCAATCACTTCCCCAATAAATACCAAGCCTTTCCCTCATTATTTTAATTTCCAAATCCTTCTCAAAAAATTTATGGTCTCCTAACCTCCCAAGGAGTTCACCCAAGGTGCCCGCAAGCCTCCAAATGTCCTGAAAATCAAGATTTAAAAGTTACTCTTCTAGGTAAGGGATCCTTTCACCCTCCTCTATTAAGTCATGACTTCCTTTATGTTGTGTCTTCTAATTTCAATATATTTATGTTGAGGGTATGTAATTATATGTTCAAATTTCTATCGATTTCATGTCTAATTTTTGAGATACTCTTTCTTCTCTCATCAATTTATTTTCTAAATTTTAATGTGACGTTGTTAGGCTGCTGAATTTTTCATAAAAGAAATTGCATCTTCTATATTCTTTCATGTTTACTTTTCATGTGTTATGTCATTAAAATTTCAATAACATGTTCTTATATACATGTTATTCTGTATTTATATTGTATTATAAGTTATATATTATTGGGTTACTCCAGTAACCTCTCTTTTAAATGTTTTCTAAAACCCTGTTATATAAACGTTATGCTGCAGAAATTTCATCTCAAAATATCTATCTCTTTCTCTCATGAAATTACCAATTTATTTTTGTGAATACCCAGATCTATTTCTTTTAAATGGGAGTTCATAAATATATAAATATAATATATTTGATTCATGAATGGATATTCATATAACCCTCACTCCCTTTCCATTGGTTATAAATGATATAATGATCTTATTTTTAAGAGCTTTTAAAGCGTCACAATTTAAAAATGTAACCCATTTCTTTTATTCTCTATGGGTTATATATGAAATTTTTAATATTATCTATGTGACTCACATGTATTTAAAGTCACCTTAAGGGTGATCCCTGATAGCGCTCCAATGCATTTGGTAATGATTTAATCTCTAGAGATGACATGTTTTGTGATACCTTGGTGAATAACCTTGGTAATTTTTATGACACATTGGTGATGGACCTTGGTGATATGTTCATGAATGTATAAATGAAATTTTGTTTCCACATATTCATGCAATGTTTCATGTTCTATTAATTATGATATGCATATACTTCCATTGTTCATATCTTTTTATTGTTATTCAAGTTTTTATTGATATCACAAGTATATTGAATCCCTTGATTACCCTTACTGGACCTTCTGCTCACGTGTTTCCATTGATGTATGTCTCCAGGATTTGAAAGGCAGTAAGTATAATTAGTATGATCTTATTATGAAGCCTTACAAGAGGTTTAGAAGAATGTTTGATGTTGTATTCATGTTTTATGTTCTGGATTTCAAAGACATTAGACATTAAAGATCCTCTATTTTTAGAATGTAATGAAAGGTTATGTATTAAAAAGGCAGGATTCTAAATATACTATTTAAATAACTCTTATAATAATTCATATAAGGAAAAAAATACAAGATTAATTCCAATTACATGATTTATATTTAACTTCATCTACCTAATAGTTTTTAATTATAAAAAATCATCTTCATCAACATCATATAAGTAACCTATAATTAGTTAAATACAATGACATCATCTCGGTAATCTATAACTAGTTTACCATATCAACATTTCCTTATACATTGGAGAACTATACTAGGATCACCTGTCATCATAAATAATTTCTGTGTCTCATATATTCATCAAAAAATTTATATGATTTCACTTTTCATCAAAAAGATCATGAAATACTCATTCAATCCAATATTGAAATGTGATTTTAAATATCACATAATAATAGGAAAAATTGTTCCAATTTTGTTGATGTAATGAACCAACCCGAGACAACCTAGAACCAGTCACACAAACTGGTCCGTGACATGGCTCTAAGGGCATTCTCGATCCCCATGGGCTGGAAACAAGTGGCGGGAATCAAAATTAACAGGTTGGGAATGATTTTGACCAAAATAGAGATAAATATTCATAAATTAACCAAGTAGATAAATAAAAAAAATTAACTGAACTACATGGCAGTAGAAAAATGAATAAATGATGCATCATGACATACCTCAGATGAAACCATCGGTCACCCTTGAATGTAAACTACACATGCGCCCAAATGTAATCCAAAACTAAAACCTACAACTCGAAAGTGAAGTGGGTGTGAGCACTGAGATTCTCAGTAAGAATGCCAATATATAATCATGTCCTATTCCCCTTCCTTTAGTAAGAAATCTAATCATCCTAGTTTGAAAATAATATATAATTAAATATTTTTTCCCTTCATTACATGTTCATGTCACATGTTTTCATTTTCAAGTAATGCATTCCTCTCCTACTACAATTTGAAAATATTTTCCTAACATGCAGTAACGTTTAAAAATGAAAGGAAACCAATTTAGATTATAATATGGTTTTCAAATATAAGTCATCAAGTATGAAACAACTTAATTGAAAAATTACATCATAATTATCATGTCAAAAACAAGCACCATGGAACATTACTATAGGTAGTGAGTAAAAGCGGGACCCTGGAGACCTCATACCTCGGTGAAACGTGTCTTACAAACCAGGACCCTCAGATAGCATGGCTTAGAAACCATTGCCCTCATAAAAAGCATCTTAGGACCACAACCCATAGTCATTCACATGTTTAGTTAGTGTTGTTTCCTCAATCCTTCTAGAATATACCGAGACGAACCCTTATAGTTTCATATAGCGTACTAGTCCTGGTCCACCATTCTAGATACCCAGGTTTCCCATTATGATATATTTCAAGTGTTGGTGAGTTTTCTCTATCAAGAAAAAATATATGTAAAAAAAATCTTCATCCAAAACTCATTTAGCCACACTCCATGGTTCTCCCTCATTAAGCGCTTTCCCCCTCATTCGGATCAATCAATTCATAAGCCTCAACATTAGGCACATAATAATATATTATATATAGTAATAATTTTTAAAACTAAGGGTAATGCTTCAAGAGAGGTTTTTCTTTTTCATAAAACATTATTACAATGACAAACATGCTTAATTACATAATGGGAACACTTTTTATAATTAACTGGCTAAAAGGACAAACACCTTTAGAAATACTCATTACCAATTCAAAACCACTTAGGAAATAATTTTTCAAGTAAAGTCACTTAAGACCAATGGTGTTAGAAATAAATTTCAATTTCCAAAACAAATGCATAATATTTTCTAGCAACTGCAACTAGATTTCATATCATGCGTATACAACATTAATATAAAACATATTATTAGAACATGTAATTAATTATAAAATAAAAATTAATGGAATAGGCATAAGGGACCTACCATAGACATGTCACTATTTGTAAATGACCACTCGAACTAACACATGGAACATACAAACAAATTCATTATTGCACAAATATATATACACACACCCCTAGCTGTATTTCACATATTCCATGTTCCATGAGGGAATATGTAAAAAGAGGGAATATTTACATATATTCCTTACACTATGAATCTATATGTAGTATACCACGACACTCGCGGCCAAAAACCATCAATGAGAGGTCCACCACACTACACATATAATTTAAAAAAACTATTAAATTCTTAAAAAATATATAACTAATTTCAAAATAGCATATCAAGGGTTAGCACCAATTTCACACCCATTTACTATAACACAAGAATGAATCACATAAACCATAATCGTTATCTGAAAAAGGATATATCACCGTTGGAAATCAATATCACATCACATTTACAAAGTGGGCCTTCACTATTTTCATAAACATTTGGAAAACTATTTCTATAAAAATCTGAAATTCCAATCCCTATTACAATGGAAGGCATAATCATATTCAATAATACCCATATAAATCCATGTAAACTCCATTTCCATTCTATATACCATGCACCCTTTTTTAAACTAAGGAATCTCATCGTACACAAAGACAACCCACAGTAAAACCCATTTGTCCAAAAGTCCAATAATAATGTGAATTTCTTGGAAAGCATAGAACAATTAAATAATC
The DNA here is from genome assembly GCA_963277665.1 of Viscum album. Classification (NCBI taxonomy): domain Eukaryota; kingdom Viridiplantae; phylum Streptophyta; class Magnoliopsida; order Santalales; family Viscaceae; genus Viscum; species Viscum album. The sequence continues at coordinate 1,563,808,341 of OY728142.1, read as the reverse complement.
CTAATTAAATAATACAACAAGGACTCCCAAAACTAACCATTTACTCCAAATCCAAGGAATTATAAAATGGCTTCAAATCAATACAAGGATAACAAATACATTAACTCTTTCATCAAAAGGAATATAAAGCACAAACATATTAAAATTCCAAAGCAAACAAAGAGTGTATGCACCTAACCAAAGTAATAGGAGACCTAGCCAGAGCACTTCGGCAATTGAAACCCATGAAGAAGACATCCCCTCACTTGTACACAAATGTAATCTTATATATTTATATATATACCCTTAATCCATTATACATTTCTCCACTCCATGAGGGAAAATTTGTAAGGAGGGCATACATACATACACACACACACACACACATAAATATACATTTGAGCACTACACCTCAAGAGTCCATCAAAATTCTACAAAAAATCTAGGAACCCATAATCAATGAGGAACCCAAATAAAAGGTGCGAAACAAAATAGTGGAATGAAACACTTACCCTGTGAAGTGTTGACTTGTTGAGACAATCCAATCCACTATACCTTCGGTGGCAGAAACCGAAATACACATAATGTCGACCTGAGAGGCATTCCTCATTTAAAACTAATGGATGAAACAAGAAATAAATCAGAATAATCTGAGACCTAGGGTTTTGCAGAACAAAATGGTATGATGAATACAGGAAAAGGGGCCAAATTGAAGTTGGAGACAAAGGCTGATTGTATTACCTTGACGAACCGAACAACATACATGAAGTATCCCAATGGAATTGTCAAACAAAGGAGGGGCCGTAAAGGAGGGGTGGAATGCGACCGAGGGAGGGGTGGAGCATTGTGTGCGACACCCAGGAAGGATGATCAAGAGGGAAATAAGAACGAATGAAATAAGACAAAAAATTATAAAATAGAAGAAAAGAAAATAAAATAAGTTAAAAATTAATGAATAATAATTATTATAAATTTAATAATAATTATAAAATAATCCAATAATAATAATAATAATCCTAATATTCATAATAACATGGAAATAATAATAATAAACTTAATAATAATTTTATTATTAACAATAATAATAATATTATTAATATTATATTGTTTTCCAATTATTATTTTAATTTTTTTATTATAATTAAATAAATTTTTAAAAATTACGAATCTAAAATACTAAAATATAAATAAAAAGAACTAAATTTTCAAGATGTTAGGTCAGGGTGAGACAATTCTCCCCACCAGAAAAACTTTCTGCCCCGAGAAAGTCACCCTGCCAATTGAGGAAACAAACTCACGTTCGAAACTAAACGAGGCCAATAGAGTCAAAAACTCAAAGTGAGTTTTCACCCCATCTTCCACACCTGATCAACTCCAAGAAAAAACACAATGATAAAATCCATGATGAAATGGGGAGGCTTCTCCCCACCAGAAAAACCCAACTAGCATGTCCAACATGGAGACTCTCAACACATGATATCTTCTAAAACTATCGACACGAACCGAAGTGAAAGAACCCCAACACCAACTCTCAATGAAGGGGCACCAAGACCCATGGTGGGTCTCCCCACCAATAGAAAACTGACCACCTTAATAGAATTAGCACGGAATGACATGATCCTAATGCAAACCAACCTAGAAACTCTTCTCAAGAACAAAACCCCCACCACATGGGTCCTCAACAAAAGAACCCAAACCATATGAAAAAACCCCTATACATTATATCCAAAGTTGCGTGTATCTCTAAAACGAGAACGTCATAAAACAAGAACATGTCACCAAGGGATATATCAACACAAGAGATACATTTACTTCAAGAATCACAAAAAAATGATACAATCATCAAAGAATGCATTTGGGAAGGCATAAAAATTAAAATTTCAGGAAAACGAGATCACCACACCTTCTTACAACCCATGCGGGGTATTCAATGAAAAAACCAAAACGATTAGAAGATGCCTATATGCCTCTTACAACAAAATAGAACCATCAAAGAAGAGTTATCTTGAACAAAAAAATTTAAACCATCCCACTTCTAACACTAGAGAGAAAATTTTGAACAAGGTTCCCCACACCCAATGATTCATGTCTGCATGAAAGGATTAACTCTAAGAACTATGATTGGTGCTTTGATGACTTGAAGCATTTTCTTCCCTGTAGTCATGAGCTATCATCCTTTGGTCGAGACACCTTTTGGTGATGTCGTTAGAGGAACCTATCCAAGTTTCCCAAATGGCTATAACGACAACAAGAATTCATAGGATAATGAAAAGGATACTTAAAGTACCCATCCCAACCACACTAGAACCATATAATAGGATTTCCTGGCTAAAAAAGATATAATTGACAAGAATTTTTTTCTAAGATAGATCTCCAACCCTATGACTCAGAGTGAATCCTTTCACACAGTTAGGAATCGTATGGTGTGGGGTGCCTGGGTCTAATTTTCTATTTGGTGCTATAATTAGGATGGTTTGAATTTCATTCTTTATGATTCCTCCTCTTTGATGGTTCTGTTTTTCTATAAGGGGCATAAATGTCTCTTCTTATCGTTGGGGTATTTTTTTCCTTGGAATTCCACACCTAGGTTATAAGAAGGTATGGTGATCTCATTTTCTTGTAATTCCAGTTGTTTTTCCTCCTCAAATGAGAGCTTTGAAGATTGTCTCATTGGTGATGTGATTCTCATGATAAATGTATATCTTTCATGGCTAGCTACCTTGGTGACTAAATCTTGTTTTATGTCTAGATTTTTATTGAGATACACGCATCGTGGGAAATATTGATGTGGGGTTTGGTCCACCATTCAGTTTGGGTTCTATCGTTGAGGATCTCTTGTGGTGAGGGTTTCGTATGTGCGAAGAGATTGTGGGTCGGTTTGTGTTCATTTTGTATCAGTTTATACCAATTTTCTTAAGCTGGTCAGTTCTTAGATAGTGGGGAGACCCACCATGGATCTTTTTGTGCCTTCTTTAAGAGTTAGTGTTGGGGTATTTTCACATTTTTTAGTATTAGTTGTTTTAGACATTATCCTATGCTGAGAGTCTCAATGCTAGACATGAAATTCATATTTTTTTGGTGGAGAGAACCCTCCCCATTTCATCATTGATTTTCACGTCTTGTGCTCCCATAGTGTTGGTTGGGTGTGACTAATGTAGTGAATAGTCACATTGAGTTCATGATTTTGTTTCCTTATTTAATTTTGAACTCGCTTTATTTTCCTCATTTGGATGAATGAAATTCTGGAGGCAGAAAGTGTTTGTGTTGGGAAGATTTGTCACACCCTGACCCAACATCTTGAAATTCTGGTTATTTATATTTATATATCATTATAATGGTTTTGTAATGTATAAAAAATTATTAAATAAAAATAAAAATGGAATAAATAAAATAAATGGAAAACCATTTTATAATAATAATATTAATATTATGGTTAATAATATTATTATTATTAAGATTATGTTTTTATATTATTTAATTATTATGAATATCATTATTATTATGTTATTGTGATTATTATTATTATTATTATTGGAGTTTATAAAAATTCATATTATGTTTATTATAATTATTATCTATTAAAATTTTTCTTATTTTCTTTTCTTTTGTTTTCTATTGTTTTCTATCATTTTTCTTGCAATATTTTTTTCATCTTGTTCTTTTTCCCTAGGATTCGTGCACAATCCTCTAACCCTCCCTCAGTCACGTTCCACCCCTCCCTCATGGCCCCTCCACCGTTCGATGATTCCTCCAGGTTCCTTCGCTGATGTTGTTTGGTTCGTCAAGGTAATACCATCTGCCATTTTATCCTCCTTCAATTTGGCCATTTTTCCAGTCATCGCCACTCCATTCCATTCATCCAAATCCAAGGTCTCAGATTAATCTAAATTCTTTTTGGTTTCATCCATCGTTATGGTATGGAAAATGATTCTTGGGTTGACTTTTTTTATTTCGGCATCTGCCACCAAAGGTGTAGCTGATTGGATCATCTCGGCTCATCGACACAGCTCAGGGTATGTGTTTTATTCCGTTGTTGTGTTTCAAAACTTTTATTTGCATTACATAGTGATTTAGGGATCCTAGAATTGTTTAAAATGTTTATGTCTTCTTCAGGTGTTACACTCAAATGTATAGGTACGTCTGTGTGTGTCGGTTTATATATATATATATATATATATATATATATATATTCCATCCTTTCCCATTTTCCCTCACATGGAAGGGAATTTATATAATGGATTAAGGGTATATATATATAAATATAGAAGAATACTTGTGTAGGAAAGTGCGATGTAGTCTTCATCAAGGGTTTTTGGTGCTGTAGTGCTTGGGCTAGGGATTTTCCTCCTTGGGGTAGGGGCCTACACACTTTGTTTCCTAGGTAATTATGATATTCTTGTGGTTTATTTCCCTTTTGATGTAGTTATATATGTATTTATTATACCTATGCTGATTCGAACCCATTTTATTATTCCTAGGCTTTGGCATAAACGGTTACTCTCGAGAGTCTTTGTTTTATGATTTAATTTGTAGTATTTAATTGATAAAGGCATTCTAAGAAAGGAACTTGATTATTTTAATTTAGGAAAAATCGGGTTTATAGTGGGTTTTCTTTGGGTTCAATGAGTATGCTTAATTTATAAAAGGGTTTGTGGTTTTATAAAATCAAAGTGGAGTTTACTTGGATTTATATGGGTACGCTTGAATATTCGTATGCCTTCCTTTATAATTGTGTATGGAATTTCATATTTTCATAGAAATGGATTTTCAAATGATTACAAAATGAGTGAAGGCCTACTTGGCATGTCACGACCCATCCTCGGGGCCTGTGTCATGACTACCCCAAGCCTGCCTTCCATAGTCAAGGGGATGGAGACTAGCACCAAGGTCGTAATACTGATAAAAAGGGAAGGTGTTGCCTTTATATAGGCAAGCAACACAACAGAGTAGGAAAGTGAAGTAAGAATTACATAAAAGTGGGTACAAAAGTAAGTACTAGAATGTAAATGGTCCCGTATAAAAACCCAACATAAAGTACTATAAAACCGAGATAGAAGGTATGATAGCTGTAAAGGGAAGCAACAACCACTATTTCATCCTCCAGGAATCCCACCAGGTCGGCGTAGATAGTCTCCTTAGCTCCTCGGGTCCGGCTGTCTGCTCTATGCACGTCTTGCCAAGTGGTCCACCTCCAGGTACTATCCAGATCTTCAAGCCTCCACTTCGATCAGTGTTGTCCGTCGTCTGCATCCGACACAACTTAGTGTGGGCATTGCCCATGCAGGGGTGAGTATATGATACTTATTAGCGATCACAAGACCTTTGAAGTTCTAGCAGAATCCACGAATGATAACCACAAAGGATAGATTCAATCACCAAGTATCAACAGACCCTACTTAGGAATATTCCCATAAATATACCAAAGTCATCAATTACAATTCATCTCTAACTCTCAAGACCATGAACAACCCAGTCCACATAGGAAAACACAACCCAGTACACACAAGAAAACACAACCCAGTCCACAGAGGAAAGAAAAACCCATTCCACACAGGAAAGCACAACCCACTCCACCCAGGAAAGCACAACCCAGTCCACACAGGAAAGCACAACACAGTCCACACAGGAAAACACAACCCAGTCCACATTGGAAAACACAGCCCAGTCCACACAGGAAAGCACAACCTTGTCCACACAAGAAAGCACAACACAGTCTACACAAGAAAGCACAACCCAATCTACACAGGAAAGAACAACCCGGTCCAAACAGAAAAGCCCAGCCAAGTCCACACAAGAAAAACACAACAAACCCTACACAAGAAAACACAACCTAATCCACATAGGAAAGAACAACCCAGTCCACATAGGAAAGCACAACCCAATCCAAACAGGAAACCACACCCCAATCTACACAGGAAAGAAAAACCCAGTACACATAGGAAAGCACAACCTAGTACACACAGGAAATCACGCCAATCACATCAATGATAATTATTGATGTCAAGACTCAGCTCACATAGGTATACACATCATAAAGCGATCAAGATTATCAGATGTTTCCATTGATTCATCTATTTTGTCGGACCCACATAGGATACATGACCAGCGAAGCTGTCAGACCCACATAGGATTCAAGACCCACTACTCTGCCAGATCCACTCAGGATACATGTACAAAGGTCATACTGTCGGACCCACTTGGTATACAAGAACAGTAGTCATCGTTGTCAGACCCACAGAGGATCCTAGTAAAGTTGTCATCACTACTGAACCGACAGAGGATCCAAGTACCGTCGTCCTCACTGTCGAACCCATAGAGGATCCAAGTATAGGCATCATCACTACCGAACCCATGGAGGATCCATGTACAGATTTCCTCACTGCCAAACCCACTGAGGATCCAAGTATAGTCATCATCGTCGCAGTCACAGCCAGCTCTAGAGTTCCCGCACGCAGCACACTCGATTCCGGGAGGGTTTGATCCTCGAGCCAAGGGGGTTGATATATCAACTTTCACGAAGTCCAGATTTGATGTATCCCGATGTTCCGCCCCATCAAAAGAAACCCAACGTGATAGATGGTGCACCAATCGGACCCCCAGTCTGAGAGTTATTAGCTTTTCCGTTCTAGGGGCCATGTTGGGTTTTATGTTAAAACATACCTGACTGAATTCCTACCGCATCCAAACCTCACGTGGAGTATGCTAGAAGAACCTTCATGATAAGAGGATTCCAAAGTAGTTTACGTCACATCAAACGGACGTCTGGTCCTTATGTTATAAACATTTTCATTCCAAGGGCCCGGCAGGGCGCGACGCGACCCGGCAGGGTGCGGCCCAGTCTACGTGACCCGCCCCGGCATGGCCGGGGGGTACTGGCTCGGCCAGCTGGCTGATTGGGGGGTGGGCGTGGCCCCATTTCCCACAGATGCTTCACTAGACTGGCACCGCGAATTTCCTAGATCTCGCGAACGCGGTATCCCTCTCTCGCCACCGCGGCCATTACCACAGCGGGCTGCTGCCGACAGCACACTGGGGTGTAGCCGCCTCCAGGCACCTGGCCAGTGCTGGCGACAACCTCTGGCCTCCAGTGTCACCACTTCAGTGCCCCATGCCACTGGGGGCTTCCGCGGGCCATCAGAGTCATTCCGGTGGTCCGAATTTGCTCTCGTCTATGCCTGTAGTCGTCTCGAGAACCGTACATCACTATGAAGGCCTCCAATTGCCATTGTGGTCCCGCTTCGTCATCACCAAATATTATTCACAACAAGAAAAATATATCAGTGGGTTTCGATTTGTTCGTTAATCTGTAACGACCGCATTATTGGTTCAAAACATCATCCAATAATTACACACCAGACCGAGGGTATAAATCACATAATGAAATATTAAAATTCCACTACCTGAATTTAGTGGAATCCAAAGCAGACGAAGAAAGGAATTGTGCGTTCAATGTCGTTTGACATATGTCGCCGCTCGACGTCCTCCAGATCACTTCCCTAAACAGTGGTCGCGTTCTCCATTCTTCGTTGAAGGATGACATTTTCGGCGCTTTCACAGAGATTTCCCAGTGATCCCCCATTCTTTCGCTAAGGGATTGATTAATTAAAAAGAAACAATATCCAAGTTTAGCTCATTAATATAGTTTATTAATGAACATAATAAAAGAACCATTAATTAGGCGAGTGTTGCAGTTTCACAACAAAAGAAACATGTTAATAAATGCCTATTTTAATGATCGTAGTTATACTACGATTCTTCCAACTGTCGCTCAACGGTCAAAGGAAGAATAAAATAACTCATATAGTTATTGTATTATTTTTTTCGAAAAGTCCAAAATTTAACTATTTTTTCAGACTCCTTCCAACCAATGATTGGCTTCACCTATGTGAATCTCAGTGCTACGAGTACATCAGTGCCCTCATATTTTAATTCCAAGCACGAGTTCCAAAGATAGAAAAACCCGCTCATTTATTCACTGAACGTACCCGAGATAAACTTCAGAAATTGATTTCGGGAACACCGGGCCTCGAAATCAAGTGTCTTCAGAAGCCACAGACTCGTAAAATTCCTAAGAAATAAAAAAAAATCATGTAATTTTGGGTGCTATAAATTACTCTCATCCTAGGGATTTACGTCTCCATAAATCTATAACACAAACTAGTGAAACTAAAGGAGGTACCGAGCGTGCATCTAAGCCTCCCACTCCCAAGTGCTCTCCTGGAGGTTCATGTGATGCCAATGAAAGCGCACAAGAGGAATCGGCCATCCTCATAGGACCCACTCCTGTAAATCCTCAAACTCTACTGGAACCTTGTGAAGGTTATCCCATCATCAATGTCCAGCTCCATGTGGTCGATGATGATGGATAGGTCGTGCACACATATCCTCAGCTGAGATATGTGGATGACACTGTGAACCTGGTGCATCTTAAGTGGAAAGGCCGGATGAAATGTGGAGTTAACCTGCTGCCCCATCCAAAACTCTTCAGACCCCATCGAGGTGAGACACATAAGAAGACGTGGTCATAATTCTCGAACTCCAGTGGTCTTGTCCCCTATCAACATAGGACTTCTCCCGGCTTGGTGCAGTCTTCATCTGCTCCTGGATGATCTGCACATTCTCCATCAGAGCTCGAACCATCTCTGGTTCTACATGTGCTGATTCCATCATTATCCACAAAGGATATCTACCACACGACTAGCTGCTTTCTGGCTACTCCTAAGAGCTGAATGCCTGATCTCTTTCTAATAGAATCTTCTACAATGATCCCCATCCCAAGAGTATAGAATATCTTGAAGTCATATTCTCAGAAGAATTCAAGCCATCACCACTATCTTAGGTTCATGTACTTCTGAGAGAAAATATACCTGAGAATATTTAGTTGGAGATAACTATAACCTGTTCGCTCAACGAATAGTGAGTGAGACAACCCAATTGTAATAACTCATCTCCACTCATCTTTTTTTCTATGTTCAACAAAAGAGCTACTGAGATTTCTCCTCTGTCGAAAATATAAATCTGGTCTCAACCCCTGGATGAACCATGTTCTTCGCTTAATACAGTCAATCCTGACATGAATAGTACATTTTCATGCCATAGATGACGTTGTAAGGCCTCGACGCTACCACTAAGATATCCAACCGTTACACTCGCCTCCACGGGTTGATTCACACTGTCGGCATAAGTACATGGTAACAGGGTCCCCTCCAGTTGGAATCACACAAGTGAGGGTCAAGTCAACGGTTTTTAACTAGAACCTCTTTGAATCAACCACATAAAAATGACAGGATAGAAAATGTCACAAGGACATGTGTATTTTATTACTACAACTCAATGTACAAAGATACAAAGCAACCACAAACAAAGAAATTTACAAAGCTAGAAGCACCATGATCAAAGGCCTCTACGGATGGAACTAGTCCCGCTCCTGCCCGTCTGCTCCCGGAGCTCTATGGTCATTGGCCTCAGCTACCTGAAGCTGAGCTCTCCCCTGTCCAGCCATTCCCTACAGTCGGGGAGGTCCTCCTGGTGTTGGTGGTGGTGGTAGGACGTCGAAACGTCGTCCACCACCTAGTTCTTGGCTAGCCCCTCTACCATGTCCACCTGATCCCATTAGACCACCATGGTCTAACCTCTTCCTGGGAGGTCCCTCAACTGCCTGCTACTTATCTACAGGGCGGGTCGGGAAGTCTCGAGTCATGTGACCCTGCCCGTCGCATTCATAGCACTACCTGTTCCTCGTATGGTCGGCTCTGTGTTGTATTCCCTGCTCAGCCGAACCTATATCCTGATGTCACTCATCTGATAGTCTGGTCCACTTGGACCGCTGCGTCAACTTTCTAATACCGGCTGCAGAAGACTCTAATACGTGTCTTCCTACGAGGGGACTCGCCGCTGGTGACTGCTCATTGAGAAAAAACTCCACTAGAAGGGCTCTCTCTCGCACCCCCTATTGTGTCAGGATGTTGAGGGAGATCATAGAAGCTCTGATCTCATGCCTCTATCCCTCCTCAAAGGTCCAGACCAGGAAGAATGGGTCCCGTACCATGTCCGTGGAGTAGCATGAGAGGTCGGTAAATCTCACTGAGTACTGGGCTACTGTCATGCTGCCTTGTCGCAGCTGGAGTAACTCCTGGATGCGCACTACACAGAGGGTGGCTTTAACGAACTCAGGGCGAAAGAGGCTCTTGAAGTCCGTCTAAAGTAGAGATGCATCGTCATGTACATGGAGCATCAGGCTCCACCATCTCCCTGCTGTTGTGTGCTGGAGACTCGCGGCAAGGATCACCATATGGTCCACTGGTGTCTCTACCAATCTGAAGACTCTGACGATAGCCTCTAGCCAATCCTCGGCTTCCCGAGGATTCATCTCTCTGTGGAACCTAGGCAGCCTCTACCGTTGAAACTCGTGCAACACACTCAGGCAGTGTGCACTCTTCACTGCTGGGGCTGGTGGTATCGGTGGCCTAGCGGGTAGTGGTACCACTAGTGCCTCCGCTGTAGTGGTGCCCTGCACCAAAGCCTCATTGCTCAGTGGGCTTCCATCCTGCGCATAACTAGGAACCCTGACTCGCTACCTTCATGGGGGCATCTTAAAAAAAACAGGTGTGCCACTTTCAAACAGTGTACCTTGTGAGATGACACAAAGTAATCACATCGAAAACATTTCAAAGGAAACACACAAGCAATCCGTGTTTTCGTGCACTGAATCAGAAATCATAGGCTAGGGTCCTGGTGTATGGATACGTCTACCGCCACACCAATACATGACACCCTAGACTGAAAAACAAACTCCATACTCTTAACACTATTGCTTCACAGAAAGGAATGATCAGAGTCCCGAGTTCTGTGGTATAACTGAATCCTCTGATACCAATTTGTCACGACCCGTCCATGGGGCCTGTGTCTTGACTACCCCAAGCCCGCCTTCTACAAGCCAGGGGCTTGCGACTATCACCAAAGGCATAATCCCGACAAAAAGGGATGGCATTTCATTTATATAGGTAAGCAACACAATAGTGTACACATGTGAAGTATGAACTAAGTACAACATGGTACAAAAGTAAGTGATGGAAAGTAAATGGGCCTGTATACAAACCCAACTGAAACTACAGTACAACTGAGATAGAAGGTACAACATCTGTAATGTAAACCAGAAACCACCGAGTCAACCTCTGGGAATCCCACTTGAAGGGTTGGTACAGATAGTCTCCTCAGCTTCTCGGGTCCAACCTTCCGCTCTGTGAAGAACTTGCCCAGTGGTCCACCTCCGGGTACCGTCCAGCTCCACAAGCCTCCACCTCGATCTGTGCAGTCCGTCGTCTACATCCAACACAACATAGTCGGGGAATGGCCCATGTAGGAGTGAGTATACGATACTCAGTAGGGACCCCGATACCCTCAAAGGTATCTCAGAATCCACGAAAGATAACCACAAAGGAAAGATACAATCATGAAGTATCAACCGACTCTACTTAAGTATATGCCCATAAATATACCTAAGTCATGAATTACAATTCGTCTCCAACTCTCGAGCCCAAGCACAACCCAGTCCACATCGGAAAACACAACCCAGTCCACAAAGGAAAACACAACCCAGTCCACACAACAATGCAAAATCCCGTCCACACAGGAAAGCACAAACTAGTCCACACAGGAAAACACAACCCAGTCCTCATAGGAAAACACAACTCAGTCCACACAAGAAAGAACAACGCAGTCCACATAAGAAATCACAACCCAGTCCACACAGGAAAGCACAACCCAGTCCACACATGAAAGCACAACCCAATCCACACACGAAAACACAACCCAGTCCACACATGAATCCACAACCTAGTCCACACAATAAAACACAAACCAGTCCACACACAAAAGCACAACCCAGTCCACACAAGAAAGCCCAACCCAGTCCACAGAGGGAAACACAACCCATTCCACACAGGAAAGCAAAACCCAGTCCACACAGGAAAGCACAACCCATTCCACATAGTAAATCATGTCAATCACATCGATGATAAATATTGAAGTCAAAACTCTGGTCACACAGGTATACACTTTGTAAAGTGATCGAGATGATCATATGTAGCCACTGATTAATCTAAGATATCTGACCCACATATGATACAATACTAGCTAAGTTGTCGGACCGACATAGGATACAAGAATAGCTACTCTGCCATACCCACTCAGGATACAAGTACTGAGGTCATACTATCGGAACCACATAGGATACAAGAACAATAGTCATCGTCGTCGGAGCCACAGAGGATCCCAGTACAGTCGTCATCACTGCCGAACCCATGGAGGTTCCATGTACATTCATCCTCGCTGCCGATACCACAGAGGATCCAAGTACAGTCGTCCTCACTGACAAACCCACGAAGGATCCATGTACAGTAATCCTCGCTGCTGAACCGATGGAGGATCCAAGTATAGTCGTCATCGTCGTAGTCGCAACCAGCTCTAGGGTTCCCGCACACAACACTCTCACTTTCGGGAGGGTCTGTTCCTTGAGCCATGGGGGTCAATACATCAACTATAATGAAGCCCAGGGTTGATGTATCCTAATGTTCCGTCTCATCAAAGGAAACCCAACACGACAGACGGTGTGTCAATCAGACGCTCGGTCTTAGAGTTATTGGCTTTTCCGTTCCAGGGGCCTGGTTGGTTTTTAAGCTAAAACCAACCCGACCATATTCCTACTGCATCCAAACCTCAAGAGGTGTATACCAAAAGTACTATTACGACAAGAGGATTTCAATGTAGTTAACAGCACGTCAAACGGACGTCTAGTCCTTCTGTTATATGCGTTTCTGCTCCAAGGGACCGGTTGGTTTCACGTTCGAACCAACCCGTCTATACCAAAACATTGCAAAAACCTCTATTATAATATACCGAAACTACCATCTCGATCCAAGGAATCTTACTCAACTAACGATGCATCGATCGGAGGTCTGTAGCTCAAGTTATGGGAAAGAGACCGCAAATGGTCCGAAGTGGGGGTAGGTCTGGGCCCGGGGAGACCCGGCCCAACCCCCCTGGGTCGGCCCAAACTGGGTCTGAGTCCGTCCCGATGGGGGATGGCCCGGTCTGCATGAGCTGACACGGCTCGGCCTGGGGGTGTTGGCTCGGCCAGCTAGCCGCGCGGGGGGGGGGGGGGGGGGGGGGGTTGTCCCGTGGACGCGGCGCCAGGCTGGCGCCATAGATTTCTGGGATCCCGTGGATGCGGGATACCTCTCTCACCATCGCAGCCATTGTTGCGGCGGCCTGCTGCCGACGATGCGCCAGGGCACCGCGCCGCCCGAGGCTTCCGTGGGCCACCGGAGTCATTCCGGTGGTCCGATTTTTCTCCCATCTATGCCTGCAGTCATCTCCGGACTCGTACATCACTGCGGAGGCCTCCAATCACCATTGTTGTCCCGCTTCATCATTGCCAAATATTCCCCGCATTAAGAACACATTAGCGGTGGGTTCAGACTTGTTCGTTAATCCGTACCCACTGCGTTAGTGGTTCAAAACAACATCCAACAATTACACTCCATGCCGAGGTTATAAATCACATAATGAAATATAGAAATTCCCCTACCTAAATTCGGTGGAATCCAAAGTAGAAGAAGGAAGGAATTCTGGTTTCGATGTTCTTTGACAATTTTCGCCACTCGTCAACCTCCATATCATTTCCCCCAACAGTTGTTGCGTTCTTCGTTCTTCATTGAATGATGACGTTGTCAGTGCTTTCCTAAAGATTTCCCCGCGATCCCCCATTATTTGACTTATAGATTGATTAAATAAAAAGAAACAATCTCCATGTTTAGCTCATCAATATAGTTTATTAATGAACCATATTGGAAGACCCCTTAATTAGGTGAGTGTTGTTGTTTCACAACAACAGAAACATATCATTAAATGTCTATTTAAATGACCGTCATTACACTATGGTTCTGCCAACTGTCGCTCAACGTTCGAAGGAAGAATAAAATAACTCATATAGTTATTTTATTATTTTTTTGAAAAGTACAAAATTTATCTATTTTCTTAGACTCTTACCAGCTGAAGTTAAGCTTTGCCTAAGAGAATCTCAGTGCTACGAGTTCATCGGTTCCCTCATATTTCAATTCTAAGCATGAGTTTAAAAGATATAAAAACACGCTCGTTCGTTCACTGAACATACCTGAGATGAACTTCAGAAATTTTTTCCGGGCACATTGGGCCTCAGGATCAAGTGTCGTCAGAATCCACAGACTTGTAAAATTCCAAATAAATTAAAAAAAATACTTGAAATATTTAGGTCTTTACATGGATCTTTTGATATGATATTGATTTCCCTTGTTTAAACCTATTGTCGGAGATGCCGATTGTGGATTCAGCGATTCATTATTGTGTTATAATAAATGGGTGACTCATTGGTGAGAACCCATATTGTGTTATATTAAAATGTTTTATATATTTATTAAGTGTTTTATTGTTTTATTAAATTATGTGTGTAGTGCGTTGGACCGCGATACGATGATTTTGGGATGCAGGTTTTAGGTAACTTATATATACATGCATAGCGTATGGAATATATATATATATATATAGATATAGATATATTCTATCGTTGTACATATTCCCTCATGGCGCAGGTAATATGTGAAATAAAGCTAGCGGTGTATATATATATGTGTGTTTAAATGCATGTGGGTGTATGCACCATGTGTCGGTTTGAGTACTTGTCGACAAATAGTAACATGTTTTATGTAGGTCCTCTATGCCAATCCTTTAATTTTAATTTCATAATTACATGTTAGTTTTAAAAATATGCTTTATATTTATGTTGTATATACATGGTCTAAAATCTAGATTCTGTTTCTAGAAATGATTATGCCATTATTTTGGAAATTGAAATGTATTTCTAATTCCATTGGTCTTATGTAATTTATCATCAAAATTTATTTCCTAAGAGTTTTTGAATTGGAAATGACTGTTTCTAATTGTGTTTGTCCTTTCGGTCGGTTAATTATAAAAAGCGTACACTTTAATTCATTAAGCATGTTTGGCACCTTAAAAAATGTTTAATGAAAAATACAAACCTATATTGAGCCACGCCCATTTTATTTAAAAAATTAATTCCATTTTAAATGTTTTATTATGTGCCCAATGTTGTGTCTTAAGAATTTTTGATGTGATAGTAGAGGAATGCAATTAAGGAGGGAGAAAGGTGGTGTGTGGATAAAAAGGTTTTGGATGAAGAACGTGTTATGTTCATGTATTTTTGCATGGTAAAGAAAACTTTCCACCACATAAAGTAGAGCACAATGGAAATGCAGGGTATCTAGGTTGGTGGAAGAGGACTAGTACGCTAGAAGAAATAGCAGGGGTTCATCCCTCTTTCGTCTAGTAGGATTGACTCAACCACACTAACTAAACATATGAATTACTGAGCGTCATGTTTTCAAAGCAACATATTTTGAGGGACGTGGTTTATATGCCACGTTTTCAAAGGGTCATGGTTTTTATTCCATGTTTCATTGTGGTATGATGTCTCTAGGGTTCCATAGGTTCTAGCTAAATTTAGAGGGTTTTCCATGTTGCACGTTTGCGATAACATACTTGTGATGTAATTTTTCAATTCCTTTGTTTTGTACATGATGTCTTATTTTTGAAAACCATATTTTAAACTAAATTTTTGTCTATTCATTTTGAAATGTTAACACTCGGTAGAAACCTATTTTAATTATTTAGTGGGAGAGGACCAGTTTTCATGAAAATGCAAACTAACGACATGAACATGAAAAGAAGGAAAAACATTACTTTATTATATAATGTTTTCCAACTGTCTTGATTGGATTTCTTACTAATGGAAGGCGTATAGAACGTTTTTATAATTTGGAATTCCTTCTGAGAATCTCGGTGCTCACACCGAGATTACTTTTTAGTCACAGGTTTCAGTCTTGGATCGCTTTTGGGATAGAGTGTATCTTATATTCCATGGTGACACATGGGGTCACCTCAGGTATGTCACAATGCATCATTTATTGTTTTTTCCACTACAAATTTTATAGATTTATTTCCTTTTATTGATCTTCTTGATCAGTTTGGGATTATTTATCCTCATTAAAAGTATAATTGTTCCCAACTAGTTTTTTTGATGCCTGGCACTAATTGCCAGCCTATGGGGATCGGGAAAGCACTTTGTACCATGTCCCGGACTGGCTCGGGTGACTGGTTCAGGGTCAAACTGGGTTTGTTCGTGACATTTTAAAACACATAAAAAATAAAAAATCCAAAATAATGGGGACATGATTTTTTTTGAGAAATCATTGAATCATAAAATGTAATTTTGACAATGAATAAAGGACATGATGGTGGGAAATAATTTTGTCATTTTAGACATTGAAAATTAATGTTTTTTATTTTTTTAAATAAAAAGATAAAAATAACACATATTATACATATTTATAATATTATTTTTAATAAATTATAATAAAATTAAATATTTATAAAAAAATATTTTCAGACAAATTATTTATATACTATATTTCTATTTAAAATATTAATATTCTGTAGATATAATAGAACATTTTTTAACAAATATAAAATAATTTTTCTTTGGAAAAAATAAATAAAACATTGGAGACCATATAATCATAAATTCATTAATGAATATGATTTCATATTGTATTTTATATAATATGAATTTCAATAAATTTGATCAAATACATCAATATGATAATTTTTTAATGTAAAAATATTTTAGTTAATTTAAAATGATATAAGTTACAAAATAATATAATTGTGATGAAAAATCATACACAACATCACCCATATCTCTTGGTATATATTTTACATCTGCCAACATTGAAATAAACCTTTTTAAAACACCTTCAAATTTCAAGGATTATACTTTATGTGACCTAATGTCCTCTAGGACATAGAGAGGGTTTTGGGAATTTATCTGAGAAGGTATTGCACATGATAGAGTACTCAATATTTTTGAATTTTTTAGGATCGTATGTTCTATTTTATAAGTTATATGAGTGGAAATATTATAATTGTTATAAAGTTTTATATTTTCTAAATGTATTTCATATTTTCTAGTGGAACATAACCAAGATTATATACAATCTATAATGACAAGGGTAAACATAATCTATTCTTGGGGGATATATGAAGAGTTTATATGACCTTATAAATTGTTTTTTACACTAATTAAATTGTTTTAACATTTATAGTGGTTATAAGAAAATATTGTTATGGTTATTCATATTTAAATAAAGTAAAATTTACCGCATTAAAAAATTTTAATTTTATTTCTTGAAATATCAAATAAAATTTTTATTATTTAATCAATGTATTTTGTAGAAATAAAATTTTATATAGGGAAAAAAATTAAAAACCCAGGTTTTACATATATTCTCTTTTTATTAAACATTTATTTACAATAAATTCAAGTAAAAAATTGAATAATATAGAAATAAATGGATATATTTATTTCAGTGGATTTTATTTTTATTTTAAAATTAAATGTGGATATATATAAAAATTTTAAATAAAATCAGTTAATTATTTTGTTTTATAAAATTCCATAATTTACATGATTAATTTAAAAATCATATTTATTTTGTATTTCCAAAAATTCACCAAATTCATATGTAAATATTATTCATTAAAATGTAAAATTGTTGAAGGAATAATAGTCATAAATATTTGAGAAGAAAGATATAATTTTTTTTTGTTAATGTCTTAAAACCCATTTATGGTAAAAAATATTCAAAAAATAAAATGATTTTAGTATCAATCCATTTATATTTAGAACCATTATTTGATTCATAATAATTTTTTTAAAAAAATTATTATTAAAAAAATCCTAATAATTAATAAATAGTTTTTATAGTTATTTATAAATATAATAATATATTAGACACTAAAATACTACATTTATGAAAATGTATCTTTTTATCGTTAAATGATTTTATCTTCATCTTATAAAAATTATATAATATATATAAATTATTTTTCTTCTGTTTTCATGTATTTAAAAAATTTACTATATTCAATACTTTGAAAATGATAAATTCATATTTCAATTTCAATATAATAGTATAATTAAATTCTATTTCTTAGGATAAGTAATCTTTTAAAATGTAACTATTCATAACCTTATTAGATTTCATTTTTGTCAATCAAATTTTTTATGTGTTTCATAATTACTATTAATGAAATTTTTTTAAAATATTTTTTTCTATATATATATATAAATATATGATAATTTGGTTACACTGGTTCATAACCTCTAATTCAAGTGTCAGCATATAACAGTCACAATTAATGAAAAATTATGTGGTTTTTTTAAGCTCGGTGTTGCGTGTTGTACAAGAAATATAAAAATGTTTTGTTATATAAATTTCTATTCTAAAATCATATTGTTTGACAACATAAAACCCTTAATGATATTAAATCATCTCCATTTTAAGTCATTTTCTTTAAAAATATTTCATACAAAAATAAAATCATTTCCATGTGGTGTAACAAAAATATATATTAGTAGAAAAAATCTCATTTATAAAAAAAACATTAGCGTCCTTTCCTTTTTAAATAAAATTTATCTTTTATGTTATTAATAGGAAAAATATTTCTTATTCCATTAATTTTATAGTGTTTGACGCGCACCATTTAATGATTTATGTAAATAATAACATTATTTTTTTTTGTTGTAATATAATACTAAATTTATTTCTATTGATACTGAGTTATTTGAGAAAATCATTTATTATGAAGATATAGAATATGAGATAATATAATTATTGATTAAATGATATTAAAAAATAATTTCATCATTCATTAATTCTTTGATAATTTTTGTGCCTATACTTCACCTAATATTATAAATTAGAAAATATAATTTTGAGATTCCAATTACTGATGAACTAAAATTAACCATTAATATACCATTGAACTATAATATATTTTAAGAGGTTTTCTCATTGCCTCTACAATTTGGTTTCATCTAATATTTTTTAGAAAAAATTATAACTCATAGAGTTTAAATATAAATAATAGATAATTATCCTCAAATTTCATCAAAATACTTTCGTAAAAATTTGAAATCGATAGATTAGATATATTTTTTAACATATTCCATTAAAATAATCATATTATTTACCCTAAAAGAATTAAAATAAGTCATCTTTTCCGAAATAATAGATGTATACTACCCAATAATATAATATCTATGATATGATATTCATTTACATAACTACCTAAACAACCAAAAATATAAAATAAATTTCTAAAAGATTATATAAATTAACATAATATTTTTTATAAGAAATTTCTTTTATCATAATCATAGATTGTTTCAAATACATTAAACATCACCAGAAATAACATTATTCTAATATCTAATAAAAACCATTTCAATCCCTTGGATATCAATGTGATATGTCTCTTTATCGCAAAATTTAATATCCCATTATCCCAATAAATAATAATTAATTTAATATTAATTATTACATTAAAAATAATGTTTATAAATATACATATAATAGTTTAACTATTTTCCAATGTATCCATCCTAATAAATTACATAGTACTCATAATATCTATGTATAACTCAATAATGTAATAAAACCATATATATTTATCATGATGAATCCAAAATTATAAAATAATACATCAAAAGTATATGAAATCTCCTAAAATGTTCATAATTAAAATTATCATAAATTTATTACCACCACATCATATGTCATGATACATTATATGTTTTCACTTCAATCATTCAAAAACCAAGATGTAATTCAAGATATATTTTCACTCTTATTTCCCAATACATCCATCATACAATAAAAATTATGAATTTTTCATTATAACCCATTAATCTCAATACAATAACATGTGGAAGAAATTTAAATATTGAATTTATTTTATATAAATGTTCTATTTTATTCATCCTAAATTGTAATAAAACACTATACTTTTAATATTTTCAACTAATTTTTTTTTTATTTTTAATTTCATGCACACTATCAATGATAAATTAAAATAATTTCACATCACATTAAAATTAAGAAATTTCATATCCTCATAATCAATACTTTTTTAACTAGTAACATTACTTATTTCTCCAAATCCACAAGAAAATGTTTCAATAATACAACCATAATAACACATTTTTTATCAAATTTAGTACCCCTTTAAATTATTATTATCATAACTATAAAAAATCCAATATATAATATCTAATTTCATTATGGGCTCATTTAATATCTAATGCAGATTATTCCAATACTAATCATTATTGTATTATAACATAATTGAGTTAATAAACTCTATCTTATCATTATAATAAAAAAAAATTAAAGATTGTTTCAATATTCATGTTAATATATATATATTTATAAATATGTTGTTAGACATATTTAAACACTATCAATAACAAATTCAGTATTGATATTCATAATTTGGTATATTCCTTGACAATGTGGAAACATTTAAATCATAAAAATAAAATTGTTCACAATTATTTATATTCATCTTTTTATCTGGTTTTTTCATTCTATATCAAATAATTATAGGATTTTTTATTCAAGAAATGTAACATTAAATATATACCTCATCATAGAATAAATTTAATTCTTCTATATGATATATATATTCATATACCACCACTATGAATTATATAATTTTTTATGACAAATTTGAGGATTTATATTTATATTTTCTAAGAAACATAAAACATCAAATATATGCACCAATTATTTTATCCATAATTCAAAAACTGAAGGTTTTATAGTTCCACTAATTGATAAATAAAGTGTTTAGATAATATTTTACACTCTAAAAAGATTAATTAATAGTTAATTTTTTATTTCTATTTCATTGGTTCTATTTATATATTTTTTAAATTGAGTTCACATATAAAAAAATGGTCATTTATTTCTCCAACCAATTCAATTTTCTTATTATGAAGGATAATATAATATTTTTCTCTTTCCACATAGGCAAAAATATTTCTTTTACAAAAACCATTATAAAATTTACATGGATTAAAAAAATAAGCATTATAAACCTCAATGACTATCTACCTTTAATATAATCATAAAAAAACATCGCAAAAATATCCATTTCATAATAAAATAAAAACCTCCAATGTAATATAAAACTATTCTCAACACAAATAAATGTAAAAAAATTAATTTATAAAAACATGTTTTTGAGTTTAATAGTAAATATTTTTATTTATTACATTTATAAGACTATCTATAATTATTTTTTATATAGAATGGAATACATAATAACCCAAACCCTTGTATCCTAGATATTGTTCCGTGAATTATTACAACAGTATGATTACAAAGATTGACATACAGAACGACAAATCTATTTACCATTTTTGGAAACCATATTACATATATTAATATTACATTACTTATATAATGTAAATATATATATATATATATATATATATATATATATATATATATTCCATTGTAAACATTCATTCCTCTTAGACTACCCCTAAAATTCATTCATAACATTAATCATTTCTTCTAGGGGAAAATAAAACATAAGAAGGGGTATATTTGATACATAGTAAGGGAATTTAACACACAAAAAATCTAAATAGTAAGGCATAGTGAATAACTAAAAGTACACATTCCAATAAAACATACTCTTGGATATAATATGTCATGAATAAATGCTGATTAAATGATACCAAACAAAAAAAATTACCAGGTATATTCTAACAGTATAATAACAAAATATACTAGGAATTCTAATTTTGATAATGAGGTAATTCAAAACAATGGACATCAAAATGATACCATCAAGACATCATGCAAATACCATACATTAAGATGTAAAAACCAAAAGTGGTCTGTCTTATGAGACATTTCGATGCACTGAGGGGATATTGGGGGCAGAAAAAAATACTTACTAAGTCCATCATATTGCTCATATGAATGGGGGTAAAAATGAACAACATATAAATATGAAATTATAATAACTTTTCCAAGTCTATAAACATAATCACTAACCATTAAGAGTAGTATGTTGAATGTTAACTAGGTAGCATTCCCATATTCAAACATACCAAAAACCATTTCATAAAATATGGTTGATGATAAAATAAGTGGTATATCTAAATAAAAAATAGAATTCTATAAACTCATTGAAATATATGAAAATACTATAATTAAATAATAATAGACATATTGAGAGATATTCCATTTTAAATTTCAATGATGATATATTTTTGAAAAATCAATTGTATTATCCATGATTATTTATATTCTAATAGAAAAGATAAAATATATTTTTTCAAGAAAAAAGTGATTTTAGACAAATAAAGGTTACATAAAATATATTATGGATGGTACATGAAAATTGGTTAAAATTTTAGATGTTTCATTTAATTTGGATTTTATATCTAGATGATATTAGAAGGGAACCTCATAAAACATTTAGTCTCTCATCATATAATGTTTAATTGATATTGGTATATGACTTTGGAACATATATATATATATATATATATGTAATAATAATTTTATAAAAATAATGAGTAATTATGTTGTGGTGTAGAGGAAGAAAAAATAAACCATATTAAAAAGGATGCTTGTGAAATTATCCCATAACTTATATCTAAATGTGTTCTGCACTTGACTATAAAGTCGTAGATATTGAAAATATTCTTATTAATAATTTACTCAAAATTCTATTATAAACATTTATAGTCTATTATAATTTTTGGAAGTTCATTTATGTCCTTTTTTATAAGTTATATGATTGAATTCCATCATTCCGTAGTGTTCTTTTCCTTGATTTTCACGATCAGTTCGATTGATTATTTGTAATGAAGTTCATGTAAAATGGGTATAAATTCTTATAATTGGAATGAAATTTTATTAATGGACTACCAGAAGACTAATTTTAATATTATTGTTTTACTTATATGAGGATGAGTAATTAGATAACTTGTTAATGATAATCATTTATCTTAATCTAAGAGGTTTTTTATCACAACAAATCAGTTTTGTTTTCTTAATAAAGATCATTATGTATAAAATGGTTCCATAACAATAATTAAGATTTGATAAATATTTTACAATTTGGTTTAACCATAAAATTGGTTTCATAACTATCCTTTAATAAAAAAATTTAAAAAAAATTTGTTGTCCATGAATGTTATAAATTGTCACCTCTCGGATGATGATTAAATTATTAAAACAATATTGAGAGAAATTATGTAGATTGATATTAGATATTCCATTAACATTATATAATTAATGTATATTGATTATATTGTTGTTATTGTGATTATATTGGAATATTATTTAAGGAGAGTATATGAATATAAAATTAATTGAAATGAAATAAAATGAAAAAGGATGAGGATTCACCTATTAAATTGTCTTATTTGAGAACCTCCTTTTGGAACCTTGGTTTTGACTTATGTAGTTACCATAACCTCTAATAAGTGGCGGAGACACTTTTGAATTTGAAATGGGTAGATGTTGGAAAATATTATACTCCTAGAGGTGTGATGAAAAGTTGGTGGGGTGGTATTTATAGTGGAGGAGTGGGGTGATTTTTTAATATTAAATTCATTTTCCTATTATTTTTATTCAAGACTATGAACATATTAAGAATTATCAAATAATATATTAAAATAATTATGTTAAGTTATATTATATGGTTCATAAATCATTCACAGATGATGGAATATATTATTTAACATCTAATGTGTTTATATAGTAAATTAATGTATTTTACAATTCAACAAAAATTGAACTACATTAGAAAAATCCAAAAAATTTACCCAAAACATTTTTCAACATGTAGAATTGAAATATGTACTCAATTTTATGAAAATATTTTTCTAATTTTGATAAATATAATTTTTTAATTAATAGTATCATTTACTCGAAAACACAAATTATAAAATTATAACTAATTTTATTAATCATTTAAATATAAAATAAGGTGTCAAAAAATATTCCTAAAATCAATTGAAAAAAATATTATTTTATAAAAAAAGTTTATGAAAGAAAAATTTCTTTTAAAACATTTAATTAATTATAAACATGTAAATAATTATTTATGCCTTTCAAAAAAACAAAAAATTACTTATTAATATTTAAAATATTCACTTAATTATAATATGACATAATTTTATATTTCCATCATATATAATATGAGTGAATTATATTCATACTTCCATGGGTGAGGTTACAATTCATTTCGCTGATATACTAATCATAATGATCAATTACTATTTATAATGTAAACATTACTCTTCCAATGTGTTATGTTTCTATTCTGAAAAAATTATGTTGATCCTATCTGATTCTAAGTAACATGATGATCACAAATTTTAATTTCCAATGTTCAAAATTCAATTCACAAAAGTTAAAAAATTGCATTCAATGCTAAACCCATATGCGTGGTGAAAAGGCGGGTAAAAAAATGTTCAAATATTCAATTGGTATTTATACCTAATTTAAATATATATGTCATGTCCCATCACTCAAGTCCAGAGCCATGACTACCCTATGCCTTCCTTCCATAGGCCAGGGGTTGGAGACTAGCACCAGAATGGTGTATCCCTTAATCTGGAAGGAAATTTCTTTAAACATGTACAAACACACAGTCCAAGAACATAACATGATGCAACAACGAAGTAAAACTAATGTAGTAAAAGTGTGTACTGAATGTAAATGGGTCGGAATACAAGTCCAATTGAAAGACACAACTACAACAGAAAATAGTAAACAGATCATGGGATTTTCCACCATGGTTCTTACCCAAAGTGTAAAACATGTCGTCTCCACAACTCTCCATATCAGTCGTCACCACCATCCCCCATCGGGTCATAACTCCCCGACACTCAATCAATGTTTCCCATCGTCTACACAAGACACTTCAAGGTGCGAGAGAATCCCGTGCATTGGTGAGTAAAATAATAACAACTAGAGACCCCGAGACCCCAGAAGGTCTCCCATAATTCATTAAATTAAAACCATAAAGCAAAAAAGAAATAAACTAAGATCAAACCATGTATAACTTATGTTCAGCAGTACCGATGATTTTTCGTAAGGGTAGTTCACCTTATTCTATTATGTTTCACTACTATTAACCCACACAGGATCAATAGGTACTAACCCCTACTAACCCACACAGGATCCGTCCCACCCATGATCGATAAGTACTAACCCCCACTAACCCACACTTGATCTGACCCACACATGATCGGTATACTCTAACCCACATAGGATCGTTGTGTGATGACCCACACTGGATCTGACCCACAGAAGATCGGTATGTGTTGACCCACACAAGATCATTGAGCACATACCCTCTCAGGATCATTATGTGATCACCCCCACAAGATCATTGAGTGCAGACCCACAAAAAATCGGACACACACAAGATCAGGGCTAACCCACACATGATCCCTAGGTACTAACCTCTGGAAGATCTACCTCCAACCTCCACCTCACAGCCTACCAATGGATTCTCTCAAAATGAACCCTTGATTCTAGGAGCATCTGATCCTTAATATATTGGTCGTACATAACTAGAAAAAATTCATACTAAATTTACCGAAATTATCAGGCATGTCATAAGGGTTCCAACACAATAGATAGTGTGTCAATCAGATGCCCGGTCTAGGAGTTATAGGCATTTTAGTGCCAAGGGAACAATTCGATTCGATTACATTCCAACCCAAACATACTCAATAATTATCCAAAAAACAGGTGGATTATTTAAAAAGGATGGTCTTATACCATGTATTATATCACCAAAGAAGGTTTGTCAAACAGACATCTGGTTTGTGAGAAATGACCACTTCAGCGAATGTGGGAAGAAATGGGTTTGGGTCTGGTCTGACCTGGTCAGTCCGACCCAGCCCAACCCGGACCGGTCGGGTGGGGCCACGGTGGGCTTGGCCCCCTTGGCCATGGATCCTTGGGCCACCGGCTGGAGTGACCCTTGTGAGGGTCATGCGGTCCACTTTCCGAAAGGCTCATAGAGTCGTTCGTCTCTTAATTGATTCCACCTGGTGGCACCACCTGGCTATCTGTAAGGAGTGGGTCCCCTCCCATTACCGTGACAACGAAGCCTTGGCCTGCCTCACCACAGAACACTTTGGGAACCACCTCTCACCTACGTATCTGACCGAGATCATGACACATATCCTTCCGATGGGGTGCAGTGTGCCGCTACCCTCTTTTATGGCCAACCAATGATGGCTTCCTCCTTCACTGCTGGTCACCAGTTCCATCGCACCAATGAATCTTTCGCGAGCCACTAGGTGAGATCTTGTGTTCCTTTTTCCCATATAATCATGCATATGATCCTCCTGGGATGCCTCCATCACTGTATGGCTTCCTGATTCATGTTTATGTTGATTTTTTTAATTCGTCTCCTGAAGAGTGCAACAAAAATGAAGTAGCGGAGGTTCCGAGCCTTGTTCGTTTCGCCCGTGCCCTATGCATTATAATCATAACAATAAGTAGCAATTTAATTCATCAAATATGAACATAAATTATAAACCCCTTAATTCATGAAATGTTGGTTACTGTTGTGGATGATAGTAATTCCACATTCGAGGGTATTATGGACAAAGGATAATGTTCATGTGCGTTGTCATTTTTCAACCATCAACCTCCATATCGATTCCTCAATGGGCATCATCAAATCCTCAATTCGTCATTGGAAGAGGGTTTGTTGGAGCTTCATCAAAGATTTCAACCAAATTCCTCCCAAAACTCCCTTTTCACATGTTTTAATAAAACGATGGAATAGTTATGGAATTAATTCATCATTCAATGAAGGGCCCAATATTTGCTGAAATTAATGAGTCAAATTAATTAAAATGGTGTTGTTATACAAATGATGGGTAAATCCATTAAATAACATGAAAACCTTCTGTCTAACAACCATTTCATTTCTTTTGGAGAGAGAAAATAACAATTTCATGTTACTTTATAATTTTTTTAAAAGAATGAAAACATATATTTTCTCCCGACCTACTATGGTTGAAGTGAGGCCTCCCATAACTGAATCTCTGCACATCTGATTCAACAGTTTCCTCAGATTTAAATTCGGAGCATCGATCCAAATGTTACAAAAGGCCTCCGATATGTTTATTGAATTTACCTTAAATAATGTTCGCAATTTATTTCCGGGTACACCGTGCCTTGGAATCCTATTACATCAATTTTCACAGACTCAAAATAATCCCATGTAAATTAAAAAAAATAAATAGAATTTATGGGTCTTTAAATTCCCCCCAACATAGGGAGTTTCATCTTCGAAAGCTCCGAAAAAACATGGGAAACAAATGAGGGTACAGAGTATGTATCGTTGCATTCCCGGACAATGTTCTCTCCTAGAGTTTCCTGTGCTTCCAAAGAACTTTCACAAGAGGAATCGAACACCAATTAAAGACCTTCTCCTGTTGATCTTTTATCTCCACCGTGTACTCTACAAACGTCACCCCATAGTCGATGTCTAGCTCTCCCCAGTCGATAACGTGCAAGGGACCATACACATATATCCTCAATTGTGACACATGGAAAACATTATGCACCCATTGCATATGCGGGGGGAAGATCTAGAAGGTTCTCCACCTCAGCTAATCTATTTAAGATCAGGAAAGTTCCAATGAACCTTGGGGATCTCTTGTCGCACAACCCAAACTCTATATTCCTCATTGAGGTGAGAATAGTAGGATGACATTTTCTACATCCTCAAACTCCATGGGTCTCTGTCTCCTATCAGCATACAATATCTTCTAGCTCTGTGTAGTCTTCTTCCTCTCTTGGATGATCTGCACCTTCTCCATGGTATCATGTACCAACTCTAGACCCATAAGTGTTGAATCCCCTCGGTCTATCCTTCTGAGAGGTGATCCGCAGGGTCTTCAATACTGGGCCATAATTGGATCCATTCCGATGGTGGTGTGACAACTATTTTTTTATGCGAACTCCACCAAAGGAAGGTGGTCCTCCCAACTACAGCCAAAATCGAAGACACAAGAATGAAGCATATCCTCAGGTGTTTTTATGGTCCACTCCATCTGACCATCTCTATGAGGTTTAAAGTCACTGTTTAAGTGTTGATAGGTCCCAAATTCCTCTAGGAATACCTTCAAAAAACATGATGTAAAACGTGTGTCGCAATCTAAGATGATCGCTGATGGCACGTCGTGAAGCCGTACAATCTTATATACAGAGAGGCGCCTACAGCTCTCTACTGATCCCTTCTCTCAGATGGGTAAGAAGTGGGATGACTTGGTGAGTTAGTCAATGATCAACCAGATGGAATTGTGGCCCCTGGATATACATGGTAGACCTATTTCAATGTCCATGAAAATTCCATCCCACTTCCCCTCCAAAACCGCAATTGGATGAGCTAATCTTCCAAGTACTCGATGCTCGACCTTCACTTGCTGACAAGTTAGACAATGGGATAAAAACTCAACCATTGTTGTCTTCATTCTGGGCCACCACTACTGATGCCAGACATCCTGATAAATCATTTACACTCCATGATGTTCCAATAAATAGGATATACATATCACCATCAACACCTCCTATCATAGTGTCACTGGTACCATGGTGCATCTTCTGAAGAGAATGATGTACTCCCTACCTTTCGAAAATACTTGATGGGATTATCCATAGGATATCTGATGACATTGGGCGTCATAGCCCCCATCCCCATGTTCTGCCTCCCGAACTCGCTGAAGGAGTAGGGGAGTGACAATCATAGACTGGAGGTAAGATGCTCCATCTCTATCGACAAAGGATATCGGAAATGCGGCTAGCAGCTATGTTGCCAAACTCAAAATATTAAGAATAGACATCCTATTGAGTGTGTCTGCTACTACGTTCCACTTCCAAGGAGTGTAGACTATCTCAATGTCATAGTCCTGGAGGATCTCCAGCCATCGACTTTGTCTCAGCTTCATGTCCTTCTATGGGAAGATTTACATGAGACTCTTATGATCTGAGTAAAAAGTAAATTGTCCACCCTTCAAGTAGTGCTGCCATATCATGAGAAAAATGACCAGTATATCTAACTACAAGTTATGGGTAGTGTAGTTTTGCTCGTTCTATCTTAACTTTCGTGAGCTATAGGCTATCACTTCTCGATCCTACATCAGGACACATTCTAGTCCGGTCACAAATGCATCTCAGTATAATATATACCCCACACCCTCTTCTAGTAGACTCATAATGGGGGAACTCTTCAGTCTCTGCCTCAGCTCTTAAAAACTCTATTGGCATCATTTCATCCATACAAATGGATGCCCTTTCATTATCAATGATGAGAAAGGTGATGCAACTTTGGAAAATTCAGGAAGAAATCTTTTGAAGTACCCATCAAATTCCATGAAATTCTGCACCTCGGTCACACTTCTAGGTGGCTCCCAAGAATGAACTCCCTTTATCTTCATTGGATCCACTGCAACTCTAGCCGTGTATATAACGTGCCCCTGTAAGTGGACTTCCCGTATCCAGAATGGGCACTTCCAGAGCTTTCCACAATGATGGTTCTCTTAATGTGTATCTCAAACTATCTGTAGGTGTTTAATGTTCTCCTCCTCTTACGCCTAGTATATCAAGATTTCATCGTGGAAAAACATCACAGAGTGATCCGGGTAAGGCTATAATGTAAAACCCCAATATTTCATTTTACGTTTTCTTGTGAATGTAATTCAATAGCTTGCGCTACACGTAACACCGAGTTCTAGTGCACCACAACTTACCAAACAACTCGTTCAAAAATCTCTTATGAATTGTATTAACTGCATTTTGAATCCTAAATAATTTATATAATTTTAACATACATATTTTGTTTTTATTAGACATATTATAAGAACAAATTCATTTTTTCATATACAAGATGTATATTTCAAAAAATGGAATTTTTCCGCCTTTTAATTGAGAACACATTTTTAAAAACAATATTTGACAATTTAATTTATTCAATTTTATGAAAATAAATAATTTTTTTGAACCGGGACATAAAAATCTACTTTTGATAAAATTTTGGTACTTTTCTAATAACATTCATATTTTGACGAAAAGTGAAAAATATTATTTTTAAATTAAAAACAACTTTTTTAATTGAAATAAATTATAGTGTTAAATTAGGAATTTTAATTGGTTTTAAGTATAATTAGATTATATTTTTATAATTTACTACAATTTACATCATTATATGTAATTTCACATTTAATTTGACAAAAAGACATGTCAATCTTTTGATAGAGTTTACTTTTTTAAAAACTTGATTTTAGGTTTAAAAAAAGGGAATTAATATTAAATTAATAAATGAAATTTCAATGTTTTGAAAATTATAAAGTATAATTAATTTTTAAATTCATAATATCAAAATTAAATTATGGTGAAATTATTGTATTTTTCTGATAACTTTCAATTTTTGACAAATAGTGAAAACACTGCGTTACTATTTAAAATAGAATTTTTTTTAAATAATTATTTATTTTATTTAAATATATATAATGTCAATATATATATATAATACCTATTTAAATTTAATTCATTGGAGTCATTTTATAATAATAATAGATTTATTAAATTCTATTTAACTTTTTAACCGCTTTTACCCACCTTCTAGGAGAAAATAAAAATTTCCATACAACTAAATTTTACCACTTTTGGGAGTTGAATTTCCAAAAAGCGAGAGACACTGTTGATATCAGTAATTAAAATGTGATTCAATAACATGAAAATAATTTTTGGTGAATAGTAAATTATTACTTTTATTTGCCATCGTTTAAAGTAAATTGGGTAATTAATGATAAATGATATTACAATTTCCCTAACACATGTCCTAATTTGATTGGATGAGTGAATTTATGCCAATAACAAGCTTAAGAATAAAGTATGATATTTTAGGTCCACTTCGATTATATTAGAAAATTTATTATTATTTTATTTAAAGAAGTGTTGAAAGTGTTAGATTCAAAGTTTAATAACGAACCCATTTTTAATATAGGGATACAAAAAATATAAATTAGACTATAAATATTCATTATAAATAAAAAAATATTTCCTACATAATGTTATTTAATTTATAATTTTTATAAATTAAATAATTTAATTTATTTATGGAAAAATGATGATGTTGTAATTACATTAATAATGAAATATTAAAATAATAAATATTAAAAATATCCAAATAACTGTAATTTGTGACTTTTGATGAATTACAATATTTATGTAGGTTAATATGACATTTCACGGTTTATTCAGTCAATTTTTTTGAAGTAATCATGTTGTTATGGTTTTAACAAAAAACCAAATTGTGTCAAAATTGACATAAAATGGTTTATAAAACAAATAATATATTATTGTATGATATAATGTTCCTAAAAATATAAGGATTGGATAGAAGGATTATATAGTATTATATTTTTCATTAATGAACCATTTGAGATTCTCTTCGATGTTTATAGTAATTTTATTAACCATATAGTATAGGAATACAAGAAGACACGGTAAAAATCTAATTATTAAACTGAGTGTTAAATCTAATAGATAAGTTAAAATGGTAACCTAAACTTGTCTAAAACCTATTGGATGAGATACTTTCAACCCATAACCACCTAAGGCTCAATTTAATATTCATTTAATACATTAGAAACCAAAAATTATTTTATTATAAAATAATATTTCAAACTTTTCATAAAGTGACCCTCACCTCTCTTATAAAATGGTACTTCACCTTTTCCTAATTTCACTCCCCCAAAACCATTTGGATCGGCCAAACCCTACCCAAATATCCTCTCAACTATCATCCATTCATCCTAGAGCTCTTCTTTTCGTCAGAAATCCAACCTAAGCAACCCTTTTGAACAAATCAAAATGAATAACCTGAAAAAGAGTTAAATATTTAATCACCTCTTTCAAATTATTTTCTTCTTCCACTTCATCTTTCTTTGTTTTTTCCATTCTAAAATAATAACTCCATAATCTTCTATATATTTTTATGTTATTATAAAAATGGTACAACAATATTTGATTATTCAATCTATCCTATAAATGAAAAAGGCTCCATACTTGTGTACGTACGGATTACCGTCTCAACGTTATGATGTAGTTTATTGATCAAACAATTAATTATTTGGATGGGTATAATAATGATTATAACTAATGTAAATAATAAATATAACATGATAATGATTCTTTATATATGATATCTCATCCAATAAAATAAGATCTTTCCATCAATATAATGATATTGTCACTCGTGCGTACGTACGGTTTACTGTCTCCATGATGCGATGAGATTCATTTCCACGTTCATGATTCAACGATGATTATAAAAATATATATATCATTAATAAGAATGTAATATACGACATAATAATAACAGTATAGATATATATATATATATATTTATGTACATACATATATCTTATTCACTTACTTCCGTTCAATACGACATGAAGACGGAAACAACGTTTATGCATACGTATGGCCTACTGTCTCCATACATGGTGAATTCCATTTCATAAATATATATAAATTATAAATATTTATATTTTAAATTTATATGATATATAGATCATGGATTATATTCTAGAAGTATTTTAATCATGATCTATGTGATACAATCAAGAGTAAAAATGTTAAAACACATACGATAAAGAAATCGATTATTAGCAAAAATATTAATTTAAAATGGAAATAATTATTAAATAGGTATTATAATGTTATAAAATAATCATGTATTATATCATAAATATTAATATGGTTCTGATAACATTCTACAGTCTTTATACATGAGGTTAAATATACCCTCGACTAAAGGAATTATAAGGTAAGGGTTATTTCCTCAATCTAATTATAATCTGAGATTGATTATGTGTATGTATTTACATGGACATACTTATAATCGGTACACATATTTCAAAAAAATGTTTTCAAAAGGAATATTTTAAGGTTTTATGGGAGGGTGTATTTAACTATATCATAATTTTAAATGAATTATTGATTTATAATTTTAAACAGTTTTAATTAATGTCCATTTCTTAAAATGATTTTAAGGATTTATTTATATGGACATTAATGTTTTAAAATGAAAATTATTTTCAAATGTTTCAAAGTGGTATAGGAAACATATATAAAAAAATATCTTCTAAATGAATTCCTTTATTATTTGTGATACTTTTAAACTATTTTATGAAAAAGGGTATTTTTCTGAAATCATTTTACTGATCATTTTCATCTATGTCAACATCCTTTGATGGATTTTAAACTTTTTTGAAATTGATTTATTATGATAAAATTCTTTCCTATTGTACTAATGGTTTTGTGATATGTTTGAATATGGATGTGTTATTTTTATACCATTCATGGTTTTTGGATAAATTATTGATATTTTGTATTATAGTTTTAATAAAAATGTTTATGTTATGTTTAAATAATTTCATATAAGGAATTAATTGGACATAGTAAGTGACGGGTGGAGCCCGATATAGCTCCTTGATGCATTGGTTGGTCTCATGAGAAAAACTTGTGTCTTATCGTAATGCTTTGACATAATATTATTTGTAGTCCTGGCACAAGGACTTGACTATGTGGTTATGATTTCTAGCATTATGCATTCCATCATTATGAAAGTGGTTATTGATATGCAGGTTATTATTAAACTAGTAGAATATCCATGTGAATAAGTAAATGGAATTGTTTGATTTTATCTTTGCCAAATTATGATGAAGTATAAGTTTAAAAGGCTTTTTTTAGTACTATACATTGACTTAAATGTTTGAACTAATTTATGAAAGATTTCGATATATTGTTAAACTTACTGAGCATCCGAGCTCACCCCTTTCTACGTTTTATTTTACCAGGATATCGAGAGTGTATTATGATCTATAAGTAGGGTAAAGCTAGGGGATTACTGGAGTTCTAAAAGCATCATTTATGTTTTCTTTTATTTTCTATTGTCTAATGTAACGTTGATGTATGTAATTTATATTCCAAGACTACTAAACTGATCGGTCTTTCAGGACTTGATTTCGTGTAATCATGCCAATGTATTAAAATAATGAACTGCATATGGGTAACTAGGGCAGGGAATTATTTTTGGTATTAGAGGAATTTTAGTAGCTACCTTGGAAATAGATTTAGAAAGAACATTGATTAGGGGACATTACCCTAAAATAGACTTTGAAGATTACTATTGAAGAAATTTCTAGAATTTTTGTACTATAGAGATTTTGTCAGTTTTCCAAACAATAAAACACTGTCTGGATATGAGTAGGCAGTGATGGATCTGAAATTGATGTCTTAGGGGTAATCCTCAAAAACACCGCTTTGATCAAGACTCAAATGGGAACTGGTGCATGACCACGGGCCTAGCTGCACTCTTGGTTATGACACTCCCAAAATATATGATTATGATAATTATCATTTTTTTTACAATACATTATAAAGGATTTAGGTTTAAATAATTCCACAAAGAAAACATTTTTTGATTATAGATTATAAGATTAATATTTTCAATTTACGTTAGGTATTTTACATGTTTTGAATTATGCACTGTGATTCATAAACTAACCTAGTGTATGCCATTGTTTAGAAATGGCACCCAGAAGATGGAATAAGAACTCCAACAATATGCATGATCTAAAGAGAAAGAAGGATAATATCATTCATGGTATTCACCAAAAACATAGAAAGGAAATAATCTCCCAGATATTATCATCATATGAAGAAATATTATCATGTGTTAATAAGATAGATGAAGAATTATCTGAGTCCTATGGAATTTAAGGGAAGCCAGAGAAGAAAAGGGAGGTAGAGAGAACGATGAATAAAAGCAATAATGGAATGAAGGATTTTCTCATATCTGGTAATTGTGGAAATAATCACCTCGGTAAATGCTTGAAGGGAATGGGAGTTTGTTATATGCGTGGAGAAAAAGGACACCATATATGTGATTACAAGGGTAAGAAAATTGTTTCTAATGTACAATGCTTCATCTGCATGGAGTTGGGGAACTACGCCAATAAATTTCCAAATCATTATAGTATACACCAAATGTTGTTATTGGATAATAATCAAGTTATGATAATACTGAATATGAAGTGGAATGATTAAGAGTTCTTATGTTGTTATTAAAGTATTGTGTAATTTGAGTATTCTATTAATGAGGCACATGTTATAATAATAATAGAGTTTACAAGGATAATACTGTAGTATAGTTTTTTTAATGACATGATATTGTGCGGAACCAAGAATGGTGACTCAATGGTAGGTTAAACTTTTTGTAAAATACATGGTTGAAGGAAATAAAAAACATTAATATGGACCAGATACTTAGGTATAGATTTTTTAATAAGAGATGATTGATTTGGATAAATTATATTAGATATTCTTGACTACCTTGAAACAGATTATTGATTTGTATATTCTATCATTGTTGGTGTTTACAACATATTTGGATAGAAGAAGTATTTCCAATATACTATAAGGAACAAGGGAGCATGCATGTAATCAATAAAAATTTAGGGTAATATAGGGTTATATAGTGTTCTAAAAGAATACATGATGATGGTATTGACATGTTATTACATAGATAAATGGATCTTCATTGTGTTTACCTTATTTATAAATATTGGAATGTGAGTATGGACAGAAGTTGTTTTGGATAAGTATAATGGTTGGAATGGATTATGTTTGATGTTGGATACTATTATTAAGGTTAATTAATTTATAAAGATTATTTTTCTCTTGTTATAAAAAGGAAAACCCAGAGGTCGGGTGACAACTCATCGCGTCTAACTAAGTCATGAGACTTGAACCCGCAACGGAAGGGAGACAAGGGTGGATCACCTACAACTAGCATATGTGATTTCCTAGTTTCTATAATGAAATTTTTTTAATTATTCTAGAAAATTAATTAAAAATTAATTATTTTTGGAACCCTATACAATTAGGATAAATAGAATATTTTTTAATTAAATTATCTATTGGAGTGAATGATGGGTTTTTGGTAGGAATTAGTAGAAGGGTGAAACTCTACTTGTCATGTATATTTTTTTTCCTCTTATTCTATGAATAAATAAACTCTTAAACTTAAGGTAAGGGATCATAAAACCAAAAATGTGTTATCCGAAAACTTTCTGTTTTGTTTAACAAACAATATTTAAAGTCATAATATATTGAAAGATTAAAGGGCCTCACTTTAACACTAGTTTTTGATTGATTAACTCAATCCCTCCAAATAAATATTTAATTTTTTCATAAAAGTACGTGTCTCTAATTTCCACCAATGTTCTCCTAATCGAGATCATAATTTGGTGGTGACTTTTTCATTACTGTTCCGTCTTATTTAAACAAAATTTTATTCACCCAATTTCTGATGTGGGTTTTCCATAAATGTATTTTTTTATTTTTAAAATTATATTTTCGAAAAAAAGTTTCAAATTGAGGGGATGAAATTTATTGAAGGTGGGGAGAATGTAACACGCCCTGATTTTGTAGTATGTAGTCTCGTTAATGAAATTCAATATCTTGTGATACACACATAATCGAGTTCTATCACACCACAACATAAAAACTAGTCGTTCAAAAAGTGGGAATGAATAATAATAACTAAATTTTGAATCTTATATACACTATATAATTTTAGCATACATATTATGTGTTTTTTAGAAAAAATATTAGAACAAATTCAATTTTTTAGATAAAAGAAGTATTTTCCTAAAAGGGAATTTTACCCACTTTTAATAGCAAACACTTTTTTAAAACTATTATTTTCAACTTTTATATATTCAATTTAACGAAATTAAATTATTTTTTAGAAGTGGGACATAAGATTTTAGTTTGGATAAATTTTTTGTACCATTCTAATAAATTTCATATTTTGACGAATAATAAAAAATTCGTTGTTTTAATTGAAAACATTTTTTTATTAGAAATAATTTATAGTGTGAAATTATGAATTTGAAATGTTTTTAAGTATAACTTGATTTTATATTTATCATTTCATAATTATTTTGTCATTATAAGTAATTTCACATTTAAAATTGACAAAAACACATGTCAATCTTTTGATTTTTTTTTGTTTTTAAAAAAACTGATTTTCTGTATTGACAATGGGAACTAATTTTAAATTAATAAATGAAACATATATGTTTTTAATTCGGTAAAATAGAATTAATTTTATAATTCATAATATCAAACTTATCTTAGGGTGAAATTTTGGTATTTTTCTAAAAACATTAATTATTTGACGAATAGTGAAGAAAAACTGTGTTATTATCTATAACCGACTATTTATTTAAATATTTAACTGTTTTATTTAAATTTATATCATGTAAAAATAGATATATAATACCTATAAAATTTCCATGTAATTTATTGTAGAAATTTATAATAAAATTTGAGGTATAAAATTTTATTGAACCTTTTAACCTCTTTTATCCATCTTCTAGGAGCATTGAAAATTTTCTTAAAACATAAACTTACCAATTATGTGAGTTGAATTTTAAAACTCCATGAGATAAAGTTGATATGAGTATGTAAAATTTAGTTCAATAAGATGAAAATAATTTTTGGTGAATAGTAACTTTTTACATTTGTTTACCTCAATTAAAAGTAAATAGGGAAATTGAAGATAAAATGGTATTATAATTTCCCTAACACATGTCCTACTTCTATTAGATTAGATTATTTAGACCCAAACCAATGATAGGAATATAATATGATCCTTCAGGTCCACATGGATGCGATTAGGACATTTATTATTGTTTTATTTAAAGAAGAGTTAAAAGTGTTAAATTCAATGTTTATTAATTATTCAATTTTTAATATAGGGTTACACACAATATAAATTCGACTATAAATATTTCATATAATGATAAAAATATTTCCAACATAATGTTATTTTATTTATAAAATTTATAAATTAAATAATTTAATGTATTTAAGACACAATGCTGATGAATTAATTACCTTATTAATGATATATTAAAATAATTAATATTATAAATATTCAAATAAATGTAATTTTATAATTTTGATGAATTAAAATTATTTTGTAGATTAATATTACATTCTTAGGGTTTATTAAATAAATTTTTATTGATGTAATCATGGTGTAATGAATTTAACTAAAAACATATACCAAATAGTGTCAAAATTGACATAAAATAGTTTTAAAAACAAATACTATATTATTTGTTGATATAGTATTCATAAAAATATATTTTTTGGCCAAAGGGATTAAATAATATTATATCTATCATGAATGAACCATTTTATGTTATATTGGATTTTTAATGTATGTTTATTAACCATATAGTGCAACAATAGAGAAGACACGGTAAAGGTTATATTATTTAACTGAGAGATAAATCTAAATCATAATGTTAAAATGATTTCCTAACCTTGTCTAAAACCTATTGGTTGATATTCCATAGACCCAGAACCACCAATTTCTAGAAATTAATTCATTTGGAGCCATTATAAACCAAGAATGAGTTTATTATAAAATTATATTTCAAGCTTTTTTTATAGTGACCCTCATCTCTGTTATAAAATATTACTTCCCCTTACCTTAATTTCACACCTCTAAATCTATTTGGTTCGGCCATACCCTAACCAAATATTTAGTGAAATATCCTTCATTTCTCTTAGAGTCCTTACTTTGGTCAAAACGACATACTAAGAATCCCTTTTGATCAAATCAAAAGGAAGAACCCGCCGATTAGGTAAATATTGCATCACCTCTTCCAAGATCTTTTCTTCTTCCACTTCCACTTTATTTGTTGTTTCCAATATAAACTAAAAAAACAGTATCATATATATATATAATGATTTTATTATAAAAATTGTACAACCATATCCATTAATCTATCCATCATATAAATAACAAAGTCACCATACGTGTGTGCATACGGATTACCATCACAATGTCGTGGTGTAGTTTTTTATTCAAATAGTTAATTATTTTCATGGGTATAATAATGAGTATAACTAATTTAAATAATAAATATAACATGTTAATGATTATTTATATATTATTTCTCCATAAATATAATGATAGTGTCGCTTGTACATTCGTACTGATTACCATCTCCACGACGCGATGAGATTCTTTTCCACATTCACCATTCAATGATGATTATAAATACATATAAATTATTTATAATTATGTAATATATGAAATAATAATTCTACTGTATATTTATATATATAAATATACTTACATATATATTATTCACATACCTTCGTTCAATATGATATGAAAACAGAAACAACGTTTATGCGTACGTATCACCTACCGTCTTCACAAACTGTGACTTCCATTTCCTATATCTATCTATTATAAATATTTTTACTCTTAATATATATGACATATAGATCAAGGATTATATTATGGATGTATTTAAATCATGATCTATGTGATACAATCAAGAGTACCAAGTTAAAACACCTCTAAAACGAAAGATAATATTTTTACCTAAAATGTTAGTTTAACATGGAAATTATTATTAAATTGGTAGTATAAAGTCGTAAATGAATAATGTATGATATTATAAATATTAATATGGTTCTGATTACATACTACGGTCTTTATATAGGAGGATAAATGTACCCTTGACTAAAGGAAGTACACGGTAAGGGTTATTTCCCCAATCTCATTATTATCCGAGATTGTTTATGTGCAAGTATTTACTAGAACATACATATCATCAATACCCATATTTCATAAAAATGTTTTCAAAATATATCTTTTATGGTTTTATGGGAGGATTAATTTATCTCTATCATCATTTTAATTATTTTGATGATTTATCTTTCTAAAACCTTTTAATTAATTTCCATGTTTTGAAATTGATTTTAATGATTTATTTATATGGACATTAATGTTTTGAAATGATAATTCTTTTCTAATGTTTTACATTGGTATGTGAATCTTTGATTAAAAAATCTCTACAAAATTATTTCCTTTATAAATTGTGAGACTTTTAAATTATTTCATGAAAATGGGTTATTTCTCTCAATTCATTTTACTGATCATTTTCATCTATGTCAACATTCATTGATGGATTTTAAACTTGTTTGAATTAGATTTGTTATGAAACAAATATTCCATATTGTATTGAAGGTTTTGTGATATGTTTGACTGTGGATGTGTTATTATTATACAATTCTTGTTTTAGGGATAAATTTTTGACATTTCATATGGTATTTTTAATATGAATGTTTATGTTATGTTTAAACATTTTCTTATGAAAAATGCATTGGACATAGTAAGTAACGGGTGGAGCCCGCTATATATAATTGATACATCAGTAGGTCTCATTATACAAACTAGTGTCTTAGCAGCAGTGCATGAAAAAAATTTATTTGTAGTCTTGCAACAATTCCTTGACAATGTGGTTATGAAGTCTAGAATTATGCATTCCATCATTATGAAAGTGGCTATTAATATTTCATCTGATTCTTCGACTAGTAGAATATCCTTGTGAATATGTAAATAGAATTATTTGATTTTATCTTTTCCATATTATAATGAATTATAAGTTTAAAATAAGAATGTTTTATTCTTATATATTGCCTTAAATGTTTATACTTATTTATGAATGTTTCCTCTATATTGATATCCTTACTGATAATCTAAGCTCACCCCATTCAATGTTTTATTTTACCTGGATTCCGAGAAGTGTGTTATGACAGATAAGCAGGGTTAAGCAAGGGGATTAATGTTGTTCTAAAAAAATCATTTATGTTGTATTTTATTTTCTAATGTGTATTGTAACATTGATGTATGTAATATATTTTCCAAGACTGTTAAACCGATCAGTCATTTGGGACGTCATTCTTTGTAATCATGCCAATGTATTAAAATAATGCACTGAATCTAGGTAACTGGGGTCGGGGAGTTATATAGAAGCTCTTTTTCATGAGACCCATGAAAACTTCCAGAGTAATGGTCACACCGAATGTCTTTACAAATAAATGATAATGGCCATATCTACAACTGAATGCTATCATTAGTATGTCCATGTCTCGTACCATGAGTTGATGATAGCCCGATCTAAGGTTTGACATCGAAAAACACCGTGCTCCCATCAGTAGGCCAAATAGATCATAAATCCCAGGAAATGGATACTTATTCGTCATGGTCACTTTGTTAAAGGGTCGATATTCCACACAAATCATCGGACTCCGATCTAGCTTCTAGGAAAACAAAATAAATGATTCTCCTGGAGAAACAATAGGCCTTATGAAACCATTTCTATGCATGTACTCCGACAATACCTGCAACACAAGAAGCTACGCATGGTCCATCTGATATGATTTTGTTGATATCAGTTCCATCTCAGGATGAAGGTAGCTGTATAAGTCTACCTCTGTGCGAGGAGTTAGTCCCGAAACATAATCAGGAAATAAATAAACATACTAGTATACTATAATAGGATAACTCAGAATCAACACGTTAACTACTCTAAGGGTAAGTCTAGCCAATAGATGAGTGAACAGCTGCACCATCCTTCGAGTAAGTCCATCATGTGCTGCAAAGGTTCCCTTCTCACCAGTGAAGGTAAACCTAATCCCATCCTCACAGACACAACACACATTGTGGCTAATATAGATAATCTATGCAATGAATGTGGATAGCCAGTCCATACCCTATATGGCATCATAAGGCCTAGACACTACTATTATGAGATCCTATCCGAAGTTCATGCCACCTATAGTTAGCTCACACTATCTGCACCGGTGTGTAATCATAGAATCATCTCCTGTAAGTGTATCCAATAGTTAGGATGGAGCCAACTGCTCCATTGGAATCTGTGATCTCTGGATGAGTGTTTCGGAAATAAAATAGTTATTGGAACCTGTGTCTATAAGAAATATAGCTACAGAGGAATAAACATAGATCATACCTATAATTATATTTGGGGCTCTGTGGTTGTAGTCCTCTACCGCTTGATTTTGAGATCGCCCTTTTCCACCTGCTCCCTATGGTCCAGGTGGAACACCGGTGGGTGGTTGTTGTAGAACCTAAAATCATCTTCCACCACATACTTCATGACCTACTCCTCTACCATGTATGCCGCCCTGCGGACCGCCTTGCATGAATCTCTCCCTCTAACTTGACAGTCTCTTAAAAGTCTACTGATCGTCGGTACGGTGGGTCGGGCAGTCGAGAGCCATGTGGCCCCATCCGCTGCACATGAAGTATAATATGCTTCTTGGATGGCATGCTCCACCTCATATGCTCGGCACTTCCGACCAAATGTCATGGGGTCGTCCCTAGGAATATCTGGCCTTCTTGGACCTCCCAGTCATCTACCTATTGTCTACTATATATGACTCTTCTACATGTCGTCCCCTGGTGGTTCTCACCAAATGTGCCTTCTCGGCTTGGATGTAGTCCACCAATAATACTCTCCCTAGAACTATAACATGTGTCGGGATATTTAGTGATATCATTGACATTATGATCCTCTTTCGGAGACCCTACTAAATGGTTTATCTCCGAAAGAATGGGTCTCGTACCATTTCTATGGAGTAGCATGAGAATTCAATGAATCTTGATGAGTATTGGGCCACTGATTTGCTTCCCTACTGTAATTACAACAGCTCTTGGATACACACTTAGTGTAAATTCACTGGTATGAACTTCTCCCGGAAAAGGATCTCTATGTCAAAATAGTAGAGTGTCACCTACTCATACATCTCGAGCGTCTGAATCCACCATCTCCCTATTGTACCCTGGAATACGCTAGTATATTGGATCACCATATGATCTGATGGCATGTAAAATAAGTGAAAAACCTATCCTACAACCTCTATCCAATCCTCAGCTGCCTAGGGATCTTTCTGGCATCGAAACCTCGGAGGCATCGGTCTCTAGAACTCATTCAATGTGCTCAGTCGGAGTCCACATTCTACTAGTGGGTCTGGTGGAAAATACATTCCAACATGTGGTGGTGCTACTGGTACACCACAAGAAGGTGGCAACACTATAAGAGGGCCCTGTACAGATGCCTCGTTACTCAGTGGGTCATAGTCATGTACTCTCTCAGGAATCATGGTTGGTTGTCTACATGATGGAATTCTGGAAGTAAACAGGCATGCCACTGTCAATAAGTTATAAATAGTGCACTGAATTTAAATAAAATAAAAGTACAACAATTACAAAACACACGCAATTTGATTTTTTGTGCACCAACTCGAAAATCAGAATTCTATGTCCTGGTATATGGATATGTCGGCTACCGCACTAACACTAGACTCCTTGAAAAGAAAACCAAACTCAAAACACTTAAAACTATTGTTCCATTACAAAGATCAGATTCTTAGATCTTTGGTAGAACTTATTCTTCTTATACCACGTTTTCATGAACCATCCCTCGGGGCCCATCCCATGACTACCCCAATCCCACCTTGATCAGCCAGCAGGTGGTGACTAGCACCGGAAAGGAATATCCCTAATTAGGGAAGGAATAGCGTTTACTCTTGTTCAAACACACTGTCCAATAATGCAACAACATACAACCATGAAGTATTAATGCAGTAGGAAAAGTGTGTACTCAATGTAATGGGGCCAGAATACAATCACAACTGAAATATACAACTAGAACACAAAACAATATGCAGCTCATGGGATCTTCCACAATGGATCCTACCTATTGGGTAGGTACATATCGTCTCCATAGATGTCCATGTCAACCATCTCCATCTTTAACCATCAGGTCCTGGATTTCTACATCATAGTCTGTGTAGCCTGTTGTCTTTACAAGACACAGCAAGGTGCAGGTGAAGCATGTGTAGGGGTGGGTATAACAATAACCCTTAGGGACCCCGAGACCCCCAGAGGTCTATCAAAATTTCACAAAGGAAAACCACAAAGTATAATGAAACAGACGTCAATCAAAACATGTATAACTTATGTATAGAGGTATAGATGATTAATTTTAAGGCTAGATCATATTATAATGTTACATTTCACTACTGATGATCAATAAATGATTGATATGTACTAATCCCCACTGACCAACACATGATCCGACCCACCCAATATTGATAGGTACTAACCCAAAATTACCCACAAAGGATCTAACCCACGAAGCCTCAGTATGCGCTGACCATCACCAGATCGCTACACACTAACCCACAGAGGATCAGACCCACATAGGATCGGTTTACACGGACCCGCATAGGATCGCTGAGCAGTGACCCACTCATGATATAATCAACACAGGATTAGTATGAGCTAACCAACATAGGATCACTGAGCGCCGAACCTCATTGGATCTTACCCACACTATATCGGTGCTGACCCACATAGGATCTATATTTACTAACCTTCTCAATATCTACCTCAAATCACCACCTCACTGCTAGCCATTGGATTCCCGAACAATGAACGCCTGATTCTGTAAGGATCTTATCCAAATTCCATCAGTTTTAATTCATGAAACATGAACTCTGTGGAAGAGTAACCCAATGATATGTCACGTTATAAGGGTTCCATTGCAATTGATGTGTCGTT
Source organism: Viscum album (assembly GCA_963277665.1). NCBI lineage: Eukaryota > Viridiplantae > Streptophyta > Magnoliopsida > Santalales > Viscaceae > Viscum > Viscum album. The sequence continues at coordinate 1,563,763,806 of OY728142.1, read as the reverse complement.
AATCGGATGCCTGGCCTGAGAGTTATAATAATTTCAGTGCTGAGGGCCTAGTCGCATTCGGGTATGATCCATCACCGTCATACTCCAAATTTCAAAAAAACACATGTGGAGTATCTCAAATGGACAGTCTCATTCCAAGGATTCTAGAACTATAGATGGTTCATCAAATGGATGTCTGGTTCGCGAGATACGATCTCTCAAGCATATCTAGGCTGAAATGGGTCTCGGTTTGGGCCGACCCAGCCTCGTCCGTCCAAATCTGAACTGCCCTAGCATGGTTGGGTTGGCCTGCGGACCATCCCTACCCACCCCGACAGGGCATGGTCGTGACAGCTTGGACTGCCACCTAGCGTGACATACACAAGGGTTGGGCAGCTTGCCTACCGAACTTCTAAAAGATCCATTTGGCTATTAATTGGTGGTTCCAAGTGGCAACGCCTGGCTATCCATGAGACCATCAGAGAGTGGGTTGTCTCTATTAACTGCAGTTTTGAAGCTGTGGTCTTCCTCACCACATTGTGCGACGATGTGCAGCCAACCTCTTCTACGGATGACTGAGAGATAAATGCATGTCCATCCACCGCAGGGCCGAGAAGCACCGTCCTCCTTCCACGGAAGGCATGCACTGGCCGCCTACTTCACCCCTAGGGCCTGCCACCAGTGCCACCATGCAATTCATCGGTGCCTCCATACCGGTGTCGAGACGAAGGATCTTTAGTGGGCCACCGGGTTTGCTCCGTTGGTCCGTTTTCCCTTCTGCTCATGTCAACAGTCCTCCCGGGAATTCATTTTCGCTGCAAGGATTTTGGATTCATGGATTTTTCAAATTTTGAAATTCATCCCATGTAGAGGTCATCATGAACAATGTGGTGGTGTTTCTTGTCCTGGTTCGTTTGGACTGTGCCCTCTGCATTTTCTTCTTAACATGCGCTATCAATTTAATTTATAAATGATAAACTAAAACAAAAAAACACATACCTCAAGAATCATTGGTTTCTGCTATGAACAATAGTGATTCCACATTCTACAGTATTGAAGTAGAAGAATAAGGTTCTCATGCGTTGTCTTTCGTTGACTGTCGACATCTGGATCGATTCCTCAATGGGTGTCGTCAAATCCTCTCTGCTTCGTTGGAAGAAGGTTCATCGGTGCTTCATCAGAGCCCACCAAAAAATTACTCCCAAATCTCCCATTCCCCATGTTTTATTAAAACAAATGAAGAGTTAAGAAAATAAAATTATGAACCGAATTTGGGTAACTGGGGTCGGGGATTTACATAGAAGATCTTGTTCATGAGACCCATGAACACTTCCAGAGCATTAGTCACACCAAATTCCTTTACAAAGAACTGATAATGGCCATATCGACATCTGAATGCTGTCATCGGTACGTCCTCGTCTCGTACCATGAGATGATGATAGCCCGATATAAGGTTTGTCTTCAAAAAACACCATGCTCCCATCACCTGGTCAAATAGAAAATAAACCCTTTCAAATGGATACTTATTCTTCATGCTCACCTAGTTAAGGGGCCGATAGTCCACACAAAGCATCAGACTGCGATATAGCTTTCGGGAAAACAAAATCTGATATTCTTTTGGAGAAACAATAGGCCTTATGAAACCATTCACCTGTATGTACTCTGATAATACCTTCAACTCCTGAAGCTACACATGATCCATCCGATATGCTGTTGTTGATATCAGTGCCATCTCTGGATAAAGGTAGATGTATAAGTCTACCACTATGCGAGGAGTTAGTCCCGGAACATAATGAGGGAATAAATAAACATGCTAGTCTACAATAAGAGTATAACTCAGAATCATCACGTTAACTACTATGAGGATAAGTCTAGCCAATAGATGACTGATCAGATGCACCTTCCTTTGAGTAAGTCCATCATGTACTACAAAGCTTCCCTTCTCACCGGTGAAGGTAAACCTAATACCATCCCCACGGACACACCGCACATTTTTTCTAAAATAGAAAATCCACCCAATGAATGTGGATAGTCAGTCCATAACCAAGATGGCATCATAAGGCCTCGGCACTACTCTTAAGAGATCCAATCCAAAGTTCATTCCACATATAGTTAGCTCACACTATCTGCACTAGTGTGTAATAATTTAATCTTATCCCGTAAGTGTATCCAACTGTATGGATGGAGCCAAATACTCCATCGGAATATGTGATCTCTGGATGAGTGTTGTGGAAATAAAAGTGTTACTTTAACCTGTGTCTAAAAGATATATCACTAGGGAGGAATAAACATAGATCATACCTATAGTTATATTCGGGGATATGTGGTCATTGTTCTCTACCACCTGATGCTGAGCTCGCCCTTGTCCACCTGATCCCTATGGTCCGGGTGGACCACCAGTGGGTGGTTATTGTAGAACCTAAAAACATAGTCCACCACCTGATGCATGACCTTCTCCTCTGCCATGTATGCTGCCATGCGGACCTCCTTGATCGAATATCTCCCTCTTCCTTGACAGTCTCTTCAAAGTCTACCGATCTTCAGTATGGAGGGTCGAGTATTATGAGCCATGTGGTCCTATCCACTGCACGTGAAGCACAATATGCTTCTCGGCTGGCATGATCCACCTCCTAAGATCTACACTTCCGACTATATGTACTGGGGTTGTCCCTAGGAATATCTGGCCTTGTTGGACCTCCCCATCATCGACCTACTGTCTACTGCAGATGACTTGGCTATCTGTCGTCCCATTGTGGTTCTCACCGTATGTGCCTTCTCGACTAGGATGTAGTCCACCAACAATGCTCTCTCAAGAACTATAACATGTGTTGGGATATTTAGTGATATCCTTGGCAATCTGATCTTCTTTCAGAGACCCTGCTAAATGGTTTGTTCCCAAAATATTGGGTCTCATACCACTTGTATTGATTAGCATGTGAATTCAATGAATCATTCCGAGTACTAGGCCACTGATTTTCCTCCCTTCTGTAATTACAACAGCTCTTGGATACACACTTAGCGTAAATTCACTAGTATGAACTCCTCCTTGAAAAGGGTCATTATGTCCAACTAGTAGAGTGTCACCTACTCATACATATCGAGTGTCTGAATACACCATCTACCTATTTTACACTTGAATACGCTAGTATCATGGATCACCATAAGATCTGATGGCATGTCAAATAAGTGAAAAACCTATGCCACAACCTCTATCCAATCCTCAGCTGCCCGGGGATCTGTCTAGCGCCGAAACCTCAGAGGAATCGGTCTCTAGAACTCATGCAACATGCTCAGTCGTAGTGCACATTCTACTAGTGGGTCTGGTAGAAAATACATTCCAATATGTGGTGGTTCTACTGGTACCCCACAAGAAGGTTCTAACACTGTAAGAGGGCCCCACACAGATGCCTCATTCCTTAGTGGGCCATAGTCATGTACTCTCTTAGGAATCATGGATGGTTGTCTACACGATGACATCCTAGAATTAAACAGGCGTGCCACTATCAATAAGTTATAAATAGTGTGCAGAATGTAAATAAAATAAATGTACAACCATTACAAAACACATGATATTTTTTTTCATGCACCAACTCAGAAATCTGAATTATGTGTCTTGGTATATGGATATGTCGGCTACCACACCAACACTAAACTTCATGAAAAGAAAACCTAACTCAAAACACTTAAAACTATTGCTCCATTGCAAAGATCATAGCTTTATTTCTTCGGTAAAACTAATTATTATAATACCACGTTTTCATGAACCATCCCATGGGGCCCATTCCATGACTACCCAAATCCCGCCGTTGATCTGCCAGCAGTTGGTTACTAAAACCAGAAAGGAATATCCCTCATTAGGGAAGGAATAGTGTTTAATCTTGTACAAAAACACAGTCCAATAATGCATCAAGATACAACCATGAAGTAAAAATGCAGCAGTAAAAGTGTGTACTCAAAGTAATGGGGCCAGAATACAATCACAACTGAAATATACAACAAGAATAGAAAACAATATGCAGCTCATGGGATCATCCACAATGGATCCTACCTAAAGGTCAGGTACATATCGTCTTCATAGATTTCCATGTCATCCATTTCCATCCCCAACCATCAGGTCCTGTATTTCTACATCAGAGTCTGTTTAGCTCGTCATCTGCACAAGACACAACTAGGTGCCGGTGAAGAACGTGTAGGGGTGAGTATAACAATAACCAGTAGGGACCTCGATACCCCCATAGGTCTCTCAGAATTTCACAAAGGAAACCCACAAAGTATAAAGGAATAGACTTCAATCAAAACATGTATGACTTAAGTATATAAGTAACGATTATTAATTGTAAGGCTAGATCATATTAATATGTTATGTTGCACTACTGCTGACCCACAAATTATTGATATTTACTAATCCCCACTGACCAACAGAAGATCCGACCCACCTAGGATCGATAGGTACTAACCCCCACTGACCCACAATGGATCTGACCCACAAAGGCTCGGTATGCGCTGGCCAACACCAGATCACTACACACTAACCCACATATGATCATACCCACATAGTATCAGTATACGCAGACCCACATAGGATTGCTGAGTAATGACCCACACAATATCTAATCAACATAGGATCAGTATGCGCTAACAGAAATTGGATCACTAAGCGCTGAACCACATAGGATCTGACCCACACTCTATCGGAGATGACCCACATAGGATCTATAGTTACTATCCTCTGCAATATCTACCTCAAATATCTACCTCACCGCCAACCACTGGATTCCCGAACAATGCACACATGATTCTGTAAGGAACTTATCCACACTACATCAGTTGTACTTCAAGAAACATGAACTCCATGGAAGAGTAACCCAATCATATGTCACGTTATAAGGGTTCCAATTCAATTAATGGCCCGTCAATTGGATGTCTGGTCTGAGAGTTAAATGAATTTTAGTGCTGAGGGCCCTGTTGGATTCGGGTATGATCCATCGCCGTCATACTCAAAATTTCTCCAAAACTCATGTGGAGTATCTCAAAAGGACAGTCTCATTCCAAGGATTCTAGATCTATATACGGTTCATCAAATAGATGTCTGGTTAGAGAGACACGACCTTTCAAGCGTATCTGGGCCGATATGGGTCTCGTTTTGGGCTGACCCAGCCTCGTCCGTCCCGCCCCATTCATGGTCCGACCTGGCCCATCCAAATATGATCTGCCCTGGCATGGTTGGGTTGGCCCGCGGACCGTCCCTACCCACCCTTACAGGGCATGGCCATGACGGCTTGGCCTTCCACCTTGCGTGACATACACGAGGGTTGGGCGGCTCACCTCCCAAACTACTGAATGATCCACTTGGCTATTAAATGGTGGTGCCAAGTGGCACAACCTGGCTATCTGCGCGACCATCAGCAAGCAGGTCGCCTCTCTTAAGCACAGTTTTGAAGCTGCGGTCTGCCTCACCACAGTGTGCGACGATGCGCCACCTACCTTCTCTACAGACGACCGAGAGATAACTGCATCTCCATCCCCTGCAGGGCTGAGCGGCACTGTCCTCCTTCTACGGAAGGCGTGCACTGGCCACCTCCTTCACCCATGGGGCCTGTCACTGGCGCCACCATGCTATTCACTAGTGCCTCCATAACGGTGTCGCGCCGGAGGATCTTTAGTGGGCCACCGGGTGTGCTCCATTGGTCCGTTTTCCCTTATGCTCACGACAACAGTCCTCCTGATATGCCATTCTCACTGCAAGGCTTCTGGATTCATGGCCTTGTCAAATTTTTAAATTCAACCCTAGAAGAAGGCATCAAGAACAATGTGGTGGCGTTTCTGGTCCGGGTTCATTTGGAACATTCCCTCCGCATTAGCATCTTAACATACGGTATCAATTTAATTTATCAATGAGAAACATAAACAAAAAACCCCCAACCTCAAGAATCATTGATGTCTGTTGCGAACGATAGTGCTTCCACGTTTTATGGTATTAATGTTGACGGATAAGGTTCTCATGCATTGTCATCCATTGACTGTCTACCTCTGGATCTATTCCTCAATGGGTGTCGTCAAATCCTCTCCGCTTTGTTGGAAGAAGGTTCTTCAGTGCTTCATCGGAGCTCACCAAAAAATTACTCCCCAATATCCCATTCCCCATGTTTTTGTAAAACAAATGAAGAGTTAGGAAATTAATTTTTCATTCAGTAAAGGGCCCATTAATTAGTGAAATTAATGAGTCGCATTAATGGAACATAGTTTGGTTACACAAAAGATGAGTCAAGCCGATAAATGGCTTGACAACCTAGTGGTCCTACCACCACCACTAAACTGTTGGAGAAAAATAAAATATTAATTTTATATTATTTTATTATTCTTTAAAATGTTTGATAACTATATTTTTCTCCCAATCTACTATGGTGGATGTGAAGCCTCCCATAAGAGAATCTTAGCGTTGTAGATTCAACAGTGTCCTTGGATTTAAATTCAAAGAATTGGTCCAAATGATTGAATATACTGCCTCAATGTTTTCTGAACGTATCTTAAAAAATTTTAAAATTTCATTCCGGGCAAAACGGGCCTTGGAATCACGCACCATCAATTTTCAAATACTCAAAAAAATCCCAAATTTTTTAAAAACATTTACATAAAATTTCTGGGTCACTAGAATAATATTTATTACATTGATAAAAATTAAATTAATATATGTATAATTAATCTATATTGTTATTAAAAATCACTTTTAATTAATTTATTTATTTTAATAAAATCCATGTTTTTAACTAAAATGTATTATTTTTATTAATCCTCAAAAATGATTCTTATTAGAAAAATATTGAAATATAACCATAAGGTAATTTTAAAAAAATGGTTTTTAGTTACAAAAAATTATATATTTCAGTATTAATATATTTTTTATGTGAATCCAATATAAATAAAATTTAATAGTGGTTATTTATATTAATATTACAATATTAAATATTTATGTTATCACAATTATAATAAGATTGTGTTGTTTTATATAAACAAAGTTTTTCTTTCATTACATTCTATAATAAATTTAATTGTAAAAACATAGGGTGTTACATTCTCCCCAACTTTTATAAAATTATTCCTCACAATTTTATATTGCACTGTGAAAAATAATGGTTTATTTTTGAAAATTCCTTTTGGAAAACAAACAATTGAAACAAGGATAATAAAATATACTCTTAAAGGGGGAAAGGTAATCACATAGGTTATCACAAAAATACGTATTTGAAACGGAAAAAATTAGTGCGATGGGAAAATATGGACATGAAGTATAATCTAATCATCATGTTCTGATAGGGAGTGATACAAAAAATTGTCATTAGAATGTTAACCATCAAAAATTAAAAATAAAATTTTTATTGCATTAAATTAAATTAATGTCCCAAAAAATGTTATATATATAATGTTTCTATTTAAAAATATTTCTCTTACAGTTGATGGATTCTTTTACTATATATATATATATTCTCTTGATAAAATAAAGAAACATGATTCATTAAAATTTTAAAAAATCATCATTTGGTTGTGATTGGATATCTCCAGTTCAATTATTAAATATAAAGGTGGATATTTGGAAAAAACATGATTCCTAAAGAACATTTTTTGTCAAAATTTGCATAAGTAATTTCTTCATCCATTTAAGGCATACTATAAAAAATATAGTTTGCACTAGATATCCAATATTATAAATCATAATTTGATATTAATCTATAATATTTCTTAATACATCCCATAGGTAGATAATCCTCATACTCATCCAAAATATGTGTTTTGGAAATCAATGAACACAAATTTATATGGAAGAAAACTACATTTCTAAAATAAAAATAACATTATATTTGATAAATAACATATATCATAATATCTCATAGTAAGAATATTAATACCTTCATCTCATTTAATAATTTATGAAGACATGAATACTCCCAAGGGTAAAATATCTGGTTGTCCTTTAATCCAAACATCTAATAATTCTATCATAAAATAAACTGTCATATCACTAAACAGATTCTTGGTAACTAATACCTTCGCATAAAAATATATATATTTTTTTATCTCAGCCATGAAACAAATGTGTAGGATTATCATTATAAGGTAAGTTGTTTTCAAAAATACCATTCCATAAATGAATCACGTATCTTTATTACTGTTGTTATTCAGATTATGCATCCAATATCTTAAAGAAGAATTATAATAATTAAATCCTTACATATATCATAAATATTATAAAATTAATATGATAACATTGTTCATGAATCCATCAAACACAATTATATTAATTATTCTACTTTCACTGTAGAAACATCACATGCTCGACCATAATCCCCATAATTTTTATGATATATATTTCCTTAATTCTGACGACATTCATTTGCATTGTTCCCCATATCCTTATAGTTGAATCAATGAATATTGGAAAATTATTTCATTCTCTTTCAATTTTCAGCATGTTGGACTTTTTTTAAACACATGAAGAAAACTTTTTTCCTCTTAAGCATATACAATGATGTTACACTTCAATATTATCACATGTGGAAAAATATTCCATTCCTTATATATCTTCTTTCCCACTTACCTCACCTTCTATTACTTCCATTTTATGAGATAAGACATGGATAATTCATCTATTTCTTATTAGAACATGATGTTAATTACACATACTATATAAAAATTTCTCAGACTAGTTCCCTTCGAGTATTGGATTAATCCCAACGAAAGAATAATCATTATTACCCTTTGGATTTTGTACAAAAATGTGGTTCCAATTCCTTCCTTTATGATCCATTTCAATAAAATTTCATCCACTATATTAGAGAATAAAATTATGCTACATAATGGATAATCCCAAAACTTGTGAAATACTTGTCATAAATAGAATAATTTATTTGTATCCAACCACGTAATCATAAACATAGTTTCTTTAGGGAAATATGTACATTTAAAACAATCGTAATAGGTTGTAAATAAAATATGTAATATCATAATCATATAACCTAGGAGTATCAAACTATGTGCCCATTAAGACCCCTTGTCAGGAACTTGCTTACCTCATGTTAGGCATAAGAACCTTTTTAAAGATGATAGTCCAAGGTGTATATGTTCCAAAAAATACATCCACAACTATTATCCATACATGAATTTATTTCAAGAATGACCCCCAAAATATCCACCTAAATTATTGGGTTTTATTCTATACGTATCCCAAATTATATTTTAGGGTTATGTTCTGCATTCTACATTTTATAAATCTAGTTTCAAATGTTTTCTTAAAAATTATCTAATGACAACATTAAGGACCCCAATCCCTATAAATTGGAGTCAGTTCCTTAATTTATTACAATGATATGATTATATGTAATTTTACCCTAAGTAAATAATCAATTATGCAATTTGGGAAACCATATTACAATCATGAACTGTACATTAGAATTTTAAGTGTATAACTATATTAAGTTACCATTGTAATAATCCATAACTCTTAAATAATCGTTGAAAGACATTTATAATATTCATATTTTCATCCATTGGTAAAATAAAGAATAAAATGTGGTGATATAAGATTTTGGGTAAGGTTATTTAATACAATAGAAGAAAGAATATAAATTCATGGTGATGAATTAAATTCACACATTCCATGAAAACATAATCATGAATATAATATGATATGAATAAAAGGTGATTATAAAATTTCATAATAAAACATAAAAATGGTTTTTCTACAATTTGAATCCCTTTATGGTTTGTCAATTATTAGTTTCATATTGAGGTAATTCATAATTTAGGATATCATAACCACACTCTTAGGGCCTCGTGGAAAAACCATGCAAAAATGGGTAAAATCCCATGCTATTTTGTCTAATAAGACCTACTGATACATCAAGAGAATATAGTAGTCCCAAAATGACACTTAATAAGTCCAATTCATTTCATGTAAAAATGTTCATAATCCTAAAAACATATACGGATGAACATTAAATAACAATCCATACTCTGTAACCATTATCACTACCTATTCAGAGTAGTATGGTGAATTCTTTCAAGATAGCACATCCCAAGTGAAACATAGAATAAACAATTAAATAAAATAGTGTGGATGATAAAATTAATCCAAAAACATCAATAAAAATAAAATTCAATTAATTTTTTTGAATATATAAAAATACTCTAATCAAATCTTCGAGGAATTAACAAGAGATATACCATTTTTACTTTGAAAAGAATAGTTCTATTGGAAAAACCATTTCTATTTTTCATTATTTTTTATATAAAAAATTTATCAAATTTAGTTTTTGAAAAATATTTGGATATTTTCGAAAAACTATGTTTCTTTGAAACAGTATATGAATTGTACTTGAAAATGGGTAATAAATCGAGACGTTCCCTTTAGTTGGGCCTGTGTAATTGGATGGATTGAGTAGGGAACCTTGTAAAAAAATTCTCCCATTAATGATTGATGAAATAATATATATATATACAATTTTGGAACATATATATATATATATTATAATAAATTTATAAAAATAATTATTAATTATATTGGTGTGTTGGCGAAGAAATCATAACATGAATGAAAATGGGGGTTCAGGATGAAAACCCTTACCTAATGTCTGTATGGGTTATTCTCATCTCCAAAAGGACATAAAATATGAAATTACTCTCATTTATAATTTAATTCATAACCTATTATTCAAGTTTGTCGTTTATTATAATTTTATTATATTCATTTATGACTTTCTTCCATGTTCTATGATTGAATTATGTCAGTATGAAGTGTTTGTTTCCTTGATTTTCATGATTCATTCGTTTTGTTATTAGTAATCGATTTTAGGTAAAATGTGTATAATTATATAGAATTGGAGTTTAAATTTATTAATGAAAACCCATATGTTAAATTAGTATTATATATTATTTCATTTCCATACACAATGATGATTCATTAGATAACATGTTAATGGTAATTATATTGATTAAATTAGTAGTTATTCAACAAAAATTAACTTTTTGTGTTTCAATAATTAATAACATGTCTATATAATGGTTTCAAAAAATTAAATAATATATAATTAATGTTTAATAATCTAGTTACGAGCTACATTTTTTTGACAACCACCCATTATGGAGAACTTGATAAATGATTGTTCATCATCCATAAAGGATAAAAAATAGAACATCTCAAATGATGATTTCATTTTTAAAATAACACATAGAGAGTATGGATATTGATTAGTTATATACCATTAACAAGATATCATTAATTAATAAATATGATAATAGAGTTATCATAATCATTTGGACAGAGGAGTTGAGGATATGATATGAAAATAAAATAAACTCAAATAAAATTAAAAGAAAAATAAAGTGGATTTAACAATTGAATTATCCACAACAAAAACCTTCTTAAGGAACCTTGGTTTGGACATTTTTTGTGAATAAGGCCATTTGGAAGTGTGAAAGAGAATTTTTAAGAGTACATGCGATGAATGTGGATAATATTCAATTCTTAGAGGTGTAAAGAGAAGTGTTAAGAAGGTATAGTACTTATATGAGTGGATATGGGTGATTTTTGAATATTTCACTCTCTTGCTTATTATATTTGATCAAGACTATACCTAGATTGATAATTATCCTAAAATATAATAAAAATGTAATTAATTTCGATATTATGGTTTTTATAACATTCATTACCAATGAAATATTGTATTTTACATAAGTGTGTTTTTAGTGTAAATTATTGTATTTTACATTTAATAAAAAATTAATGTATTTCAAAAAATACCCAAAAATTCATAGTAACAATTATATGATTTTTAGGATTTAAAAAAATGATTTCATTTTTTGAAAATAATTATCTAAATATTAGATTTTTTAAAAAAAATCATTATTTACTAGAAAAGATAGATTTTAAATTTAAAACTGATTTCATGAAACATTGAAAAATTAACTAAAGTATCATAATATTATCCTAAAATTATAAGACAACCAAATATTAATTTATGATTAATTTATTGTAAAATAAATTAACATTTAAATCATTTTATTATTATTTAAAATTGCAATTAAAGATTTGTGACTTTAAAAAAACCATAACTTAATTTTAATTTTTATAAAAATATTAGTTATGTATAATTTGATATAAATATTTAATACCTCCATTTATAAGATTCCATGATTTCATTTATATATTTAGGGGTGATTTTATAATTCATTTGTCTTATTTAATATTCATAAGGGTCAATTTTTATTCATAAATGTAACATTTCAATTAAATAGAGTCATGTTAATATTCACAAATCAATTATTGTTTTTCATAGTATAATCAAAATATCTAAATGATCGCAATCATGTATGTTTATTTTTCAAATTTTAATTCACTTAAGTGGAAAACTATGTTTAATGCTAATCCCATATATGTGGTGAGAAGGCAGGTAACAGAATATTCAAATGATCAAGAAGTATTTATATCAAATTTCAATATAATAAAGATTCCAATGATATAAATTGGATTAATACCTGAATAATTGATCTATTATGTCATTACCAATCAATTTATTTTATAATAGTTATTTAATCAAAAAACTCTGTCTTTATCTAAAATGATGTATTTTTAGTGTTAATCTAAAATGAATATTCTCAAAAAATACTAAAAATTCACTATAGGATAATTTTTTATAGAATTGTTTTTATTTAACAAAGAAATATATATTTCATTTTGAATATTTGATTCTTTATTTGAAACCATTATATATAAAAATTTTCAATAATCAATTAATAGAAACATTACTATGATAGATGGAAAAGTTATAGATATTTTAACAACGAAATAATCTTTCATAAAGACTTAGTGTTTCATTAATTACATTCAATATTATTATTTTTGAAATCCTTGGGGTGTTAGAGAATGTGAAAAAAATATAAATGACGAAATTTTAATAGAAATTTCCCCTTTTCCTGAAAAATAGTTTTATTTTTTTATACAAATTTGTCATTAATTAAGCTTCTTTTATTTAGGGACATGTCACAATTTAATGTTATATAATCCTAAAAACCCATAAGATAATTTAAAAAATATAAAAAATGGGATGATAAAAACTGATCATAATATGTGATATGAAATTAAATGGAGCATAATATTCCATATTAACAACCAAAAAACCCATATTTAATATTTCAATTCAATACTATACAAATTGAACTAAAATAACCATTTATCTATTCATAAAAAATTTAAAGACCAATTTCTTCAAAGAATACTATTATCGTGCATAAATATAAAATAATAATTCTTGTGGGTTTCATGTAAATGATGAACATTTTTCAATAAAAACTGTACAATCAAGTTATAGATTTATAATCCCTCCATTAAATCATAATATCAACATCATATATTTTAAATAATAATATTATTTCTATTAAAAAATCAATAAACTTGTCGGTACCATGGAAGATTATCTTTACGTCACCGTTACAATCAGTCTTACACATGAATAACCTACCATGTAAATTACAATGACTTTATATTAGTTACTTATAAATAGGTCACATCATGCACTTCACTAGAGTAAAAAATGAATAATTATTTCATTCCATCTAAACCTAGTTTCTTAAATTTTTTTTAAATCTATCCACATAGTATTAATAACATACAAAGAGTTGACTACATTTACATTTCTCAATGCATTGCAAAGCTATATATGGATCAAATGTCATAATAAATATTATCCAGGTGCCAAAAAATGTATGAATTTTTTATATTCACACTATTACACATTAAAATCATGAAATATTTATTTTTAGCGATTTTATTAAATTTCATATCCTATGATAAAAAATGAAATAAACATCTCCCATAATAAAATTTCAAAATTACCCATTTTCTAAAATATCATGATTAGAGTAATTATTGAGAACCCTAAAAACATTTAAATAAATCTTGATAATGTAGAAATACAAGAAAATGTATAAAATAATCCTTTACTTATACACTAAAAAAATCATTTTATTTTTTTGTAATGAACATCAATAATAGCCCATATTGAAATCATTAAGAAAATTCAATTTAATCCTTTTATTAATTGCAATATATTTTAAAATGTCTGCTACATATAATTGTGGTTTAAATTATAAAATTATGGAAAAATACAAATTAATAAAAAAAATGAAATATTGTATGAGTCAACAAAATCTACATTTTAATGAAAACCCCTTACTACATTGGAAAAATATGAATTAAAATTAAATTAATGATATATAATTGAAATTTATTTTCACACTTCTATAAAATTCATACATGTTGATAATTATAATCCACCCACATGAATAATTTTGCTGGGAATGACATATGTTTCTATGAAATGATATTTGGATAAAAAATACCATACATAATCTCCCAATTATATTTATATGTCCCCTAAGTTGCTCACATTTAGATATATTTCACTACTATAAACATTAATCACTTAATGATTTAGATTTTAGTTTTACTATGGCCATTAAGACATGGGGAGGAGGGAATGGAAGGAATTTTGGAAGGCCTTGACCATTTTAGAGTTCACATCCTTTGTGAATATGTGAGGTTATATGGTTATCTTTTACATATGAGGGGAGTTGGATTTTATAAATATTGTTAACATATAAATACAAAAATGATTAATTAATATTATAGAGGCCCTAAAATATTCCAAATTCATTGATAAGGTTACAATTTTTAAAATCCCCTTATCTCATGATATTTGAGATATTACTTTTTGACATTATCATCATCTTATAAACCAAATGATAATGCTTTACCCGCTACGATCACGATATCAAAATATTATTCTTACTATTCATTTTGACCCAAAATTAATTTATCCACAATACAAATTTTTAACACCTATTTTACAAATATAATTTATAATTTTAATTATTCATAATGATTTTATCAAATTAAATAATTTTAATAGGTGAATCAAAAGTGTAATGAAAAATAGTCTAAGAAAATTATGGTTTAAGCCTAAAATAAATTTTTTGGAAATTAATTTATAATAACTTTTTTCATAATTATAATTTTATTATCTTCAGTATAGGGTGACTATTTTTAAATTACAGCCAAACCATGATAAAATTCTATATTATTAATTCATTAAAACAAATTATGTATTTTATAAACAATTTTGTTTCACAATTCACCCCTAAAGAAACATTTTAATAAAAATTTTACAAATTGATTTTATTTAAAATTATATATGAAATAGATAAATATAATTTTCTTATTATATATTTAAATTTCCTTTGATTGAAGAAGATATTTAAAATCTGCTAGTAGAAAACAAATAATCTTATTTTAAGGGAAATCAATATTTTCAAAACATAAAAATAATTAATTCTCCCACCATTACCAATAAAAATCATTATATGTTTGTAATTTAGATTATTTAAAGTATTATTTATATATTTCTGCAAAAAACTAATTAATATTGACTAATTTAATATATTGATATAAAAATTAATTGTGTGCCGAAAAATAATGACCAGGAAGGTACTATTTTTTCCATAAACATATTTTATTATAATTCAAACAAATTAAAATTTTAGGTACGAATGACTATTATTTATTTGTGGTTTACGAAAAATATATTTTAAATAAACATAATACTCTAAATAAATGATATTTTTTATTAAAATAAAATATGCTAAATATCAGAAAAATTAACTTTTAAGGGAAAAATAAATATTTTAAATAATAAATTATCATAATAAATAAAGAATATTCTATTATAAATGTAAATTGATAACTTATTTCACAATAAATAACATTTAAATTTTTTTTGGAAACATTTCCAAATAATTTTCAAAATTTTATTAGTCATATACAGAAATACTAATCCTACAAATACACTAATATAGTGATATTTACTACATACCATAGAAATAACTTT
Source organism: Viscum album (assembly GCA_963277665.1). Classification (NCBI taxonomy): domain Eukaryota; kingdom Viridiplantae; phylum Streptophyta; class Magnoliopsida; order Santalales; family Viscaceae; genus Viscum; species Viscum album. The sequence goes on along the minus strand of OY728142.1, from coordinate 1,563,747,892 downwards.
ATGTGATGTGTAGTTCATAGTTCATTGTATGGAAAATAATAATAATCCAATTTAATATGAGATCCTAAATCATTGGGTGTTACACATTTATCAAAAATAAAAATATATTTAGTTAAAATAATTTTATTAGTTTTTGACATATATTAACATTTAAATAGAAATCATGAAAGGTATAACACATGAAACTGATTGATGGAAGTTAGATTAAATTTAAATTATCATAAAAATTCATTCAATGTTTAAAAAATATTATAAACAATGAATAAAGAAAATATATTACACCAATTTATATAAAAATTTATAAGAGAACATTTTATTATAATTTTTTATATAGTGTGTAATAAATGTTTTTGTCCCTGTAAGATATTAGTTATGTGATGAAAAATCGACTCCCAAATGTTCATGTTTTTTTGGAATAATAATGATGGTTCATGACAATTATAGTAATGAATCTCATAGGGAATAAGTACCAATTAGTTAACATGTTCTTATATTATAAATTTTTAGCATCATATGAAATAGGTTTCAAATATTTTTATAGTACATGTGTTCGATATCAATAATTTTAATTTAAAACAAATATGAAATAAATATTTATTATTATTATTTATCCACAGATATAGATAATATTTTTTTATATATTTAAAATTGGTAGGAATATTTACTTATATACTCATTGATTATATTTATAGATATTGGGATCATTGGGGGTGCCTACCAAGACATTATAACTAAACCATGTATGTTAACCTAATTGGGTCGACAAGCATATTTTTTTCATTTTTCATAATATAATGTAAAATGAAAGTCCATTAGATGAATTACTAATTATAAATGTATTGATGTTTAATTTTTTGGTTTGGACTATATGATTTCATAGATCAAAATACGTTTGTAATTATATGGGAATTTAATTGGGGAATATTCAACTATAATATTTTTTATTTCACATGGATAAGGTAATATTTATGATTTTATATATAATTCCATTCCTATAATATTTATTTATCTATTTATATTTATATAATAATATAAATTTAATTTCTATTATCGAAATACATGATAATGTTGGAAATATATATATTTGATATATTTTGAGAATTTTTAAAAAGAATTAATGATTATGGTATATTTTTTATAAAATATCTATTTAATTAAGTTTCAAAATAATTAATTCTGAATCCACCAAAATTGATAATCCAAAAAATTTAGTTATAGAAAAATTCATAAAATGAAGTAAAATTCGTTGGTATTGTGGTTATATGAACATAAAACTTCCTATCCCAATACATTGTGTTTTTTCGGTTTTATGAATCATTGAGGAAGGTTTGAGTAAGGAATAGTGATATTTTTGGTTAGACATTAGATAGAGATTTGTACAGAATATTAGGAGTTTTAATTTCACAATTGAGATTGTTGGTGTCATGTTTTGTCCTTATAATTGTTATATGGATGTATACTTGTAGAAATGATTATATATAACATTTTATGTATTCTTTTGTTGTGGGGTTTCTTGTTTAAGGGTTCTCTAAACCATTTTTATTTTCATTATTGGCCAAACAATAATTTTTATGACTAAGGTATATAGTTTTCTAGGTCATAAATATTGATGATCCATGTGATGTGATCCATTTAATACACCATTTTCATTGTTAAATGAATTTATATGGTAGTAGTGATTTCTATTTTTGGCATAGTCCTCGTTAATATGTTGTAGATTCTAGGATATGTGATTTTGGTAAGTCATTCATGTTTGGTGTCATTGTGATATGTGTCAAATGATAAAAAAATTGCGTTTAGGGTTTCCGATATTGTTCCATAGAGACCATATGTGTACCATGTTCCTATAATAGTATTATTGAATATATGAAATGACCAAATTCTAATTTCATGTATTTTATTATAATAATACCATGGATGATAACTATAACACTTGAAAAACTATTTTATATTTTTGAAGATTGATTATAAATATTTTTGAACTTCTATTTATGATTCTATTTCAATTCCTTCTACTGACCCTTGGTAAATTCAAAAATGTTTTATATTGACCACCCAACCCTTCATTTCATGGAATTCATACTCTGACCATGTGACCAATTTTTGATTACATAATATGACAACATTACCATTTCATGTATATTTTATACACAATATTCCATTGGTTATCCTTGGTAATCATTCTGGTGTGATCAACTCAATATGGAGGGTGAAAAATTAATGAGAAATTATTATTATTAATGTTTATTTTTTTATTCCATTTCATTGTTCAAAATTTTGTTATCATTTTCTATTACACCAATACAGTGGTTGTAAAGAAACATTTGAGATTGGGGATTTATATCACTCTAATATTATGCATAAATTTTATGAATATAATACTCTCATCATCCTTCAGTGGATAGTATAAGATGGTTTATCCTCATATATTGAATTATTAAACAAAATTATGAGTTTGGTATTATATGAATCTATTTACTGGATTTCATGAGGTGTTTTATGTGAAATAAATTTTATATAATTTATTTCATAAATTGTATAACTATTTCAATTAAAATTACCCTGGTATGACTCAAAAATATGTAATATTATTTATTAAATGTCAAAAATAAAAATATGGTAAAAAACTTGTTGTTTGGGAGAAACAATTTCATTTGTTTGTGTATTCATAATTCTTATATTTAAAACTGTTCTTGGTGATGTTTAATATCATTTTGGTTTATTTTTAAAATGAATTTTTATTTTATAATTTTGTGATTATATAGTTTGGGATATAAGAATTGGTTATTGGTTATGGATTTGTGATTTTTATAGTGCAGTGGGGAATGATTTTCCATTCCATTGTTATCATGGTGTGATTTTTTATATGGTATACTTGTATAATATTTTTTTGGAAAGAGTGGACGATTCAAGGTCATGTAGTCCAAAAATTGTTGTGTGATGATGATGTTAATAGGGACCCATGGTAACATATCAATAATTTAAATGAATAGACTTTAAGGAAAATTAGAAAACAATAAATACGATTAGGTTTTTAATGAATCATTAATGACATAATTGAAAGGGAATCATTTAAAAATAAACTAGATGTTTGATAAGGAATTTTTTTTCAACGAATGTAGAAATATAATTCATAATGAATATTATATAGACTGTAATTTTTATTAAATAAATATTTATTAATGTGATTAAATATATAATGGTTTTAATTTTTATATATTTTTAATATTATTTAGTTATTCTTTTGTGGTCTTATAATGTAAAATATTATAAATTGATATAGAGATAGTGTGGCGTTTGCAGTAGTGTGGTAGCTCAATTTAGGAATGAATGATTTATTTTTTTCTCGAGTGTGGAAATATATGTTATATTTTCATTATAATTTCTACATCCCCCCACTTGAGTAAAATATTATTACATACATTAATATATTGTGTGTTCATACAATTTTCCCAAGGAATACATGTACATGAAGGAATTAATGGCTATGTACTCACTATAGATCACCCTACATTCATGGTATATTACATTTTGTAATGTATAGAGAGGAGAATGGTCACATAGTGTTGCGTGTGGTGTACTAGAGAACCCTATGATGTTTTGTTATGATGATATATTTTGGTTTCCCTCTTTGGTTTGAGGTGGGAATGAGGATTATTTTCATAATCTGAATGATTACATAATATAATAAAATTTTTGTGTATGTATGATTTATTATCTGTCGTGGAAGATTTGTAATTTTGGAGACGTTCTCATAATATATTCAATATTTTGAGATGATATATATTGTTTTTTTGGTAATAATATTTAAAGGATTGGGACCCCCATAAATTTTATCTACGGTCAGTGAGAGAAAGAACAATAAGATACATTATTAGGTAGTGACTTTGTGATATATATTTCATCATATATTAATACATTAGATTCATTATGGGGATGTAGTTACTTAAGTGGATGTAGGTAGATGACCTTGAAATTTTTTTTAATTTTTTTTAATTTTTTTTCATATTTAATAAATATTAAAATGGTTATTTTAAATTTTCAATTGAGGTCAAGAGTATGATCCTATTTTTTATACACTTTATTCACACCCCTATAAATATAATTATCTTTTAATGATTTTAATAAGGTATTTGGTGATTGAAAATAAAACTACTCACTTTGATTTAGGATTCACTATTGGAGTATCAAAAATAGGTTCTTCATTATGTAGTATATTTTAGAAGAATTATATTCCAAGGATTTTTTATTTTTTGGGGGGATTGATTTTTAATATATCATGGTGTATATTTTTTAATTTGTTAGTTTATTATTTATATGTAATGTTTCAATAAATCTCATTATATTATCTATATCCTTATTCATATTTACATCCCATGGCCTATTAGTGGTGAAAAATATGATCTCCAATTATCCTACCTACATGCCCATTAGGGTTTTCTAGTGGGTTTAGTTTATAAAGGGTGGTATGATTGTTATTATTTTAGATATATAATGAATAATTGAGTCAAAAAATAATGAAAATAACAATTTTTATTGGGAAAACATGTCGTTTGAACATTTTTCATGGTGTATCCAAACGAGACTAGTTGAAATACATGATTTTAGACTTTAGTGTTATTTCTTTATAGAAAATAACCCACTAAATGTAATAACGTATGTGATTTTTCGTGGAGTGTAATGACCTATGAAAAGTACATAAATTATGATTTAGTGTGATTTTTGATTAAATGTCATAACATTGAAAAATTGAGTGAATTTTTTTAAAAAAATTTAATAGACTAAAATCCCTGCTATTAGGTATATGTATTTACTTCCTAGATTGCATTTATACTTTTTATCCATCATTCATGTCCATATAATTTAGTTTAAGTTCATTGAATAAATATATAGTGGTTATATATGTGTCATTTTTTCCAATATTTAGACATAACATTTACTAGATTATGTTGAAGTTTACTTTGTCCTTTTTTGTTTGTTCATAGTACCGTGTTATAATGGATTCCAAATTGATTCATAAAAGAACATGTTAGTTTTTTAACATTATTTATAGGGAGGATAAAGGAATATTATATAAAATTTATTATTTATATCTAGATGTTCAACATTATTTAATTCATCATTGTTGATGGGATAAATGATGGATGAGTTTCTCCATAATCATTAGTAAATCCTATAGATGAGAGAGGCCAAGATTAGAATTACATATTTTTAATGTATCTCTCACGTTCTACTTACGTATGTGACATGTTGAGATATATTATGGTAGAATTATTACATACTATTATTCAAAATATATAAACCCTATGTACAATTAATATGTATTTGGAAGAGAAAATAAATTATTATCTTATTTATCGGATGTCTACTAATAAAGCTCCATCCTAAATTGGGATCCATTAAAATTCAACCTTAGTGGAAAATTTAATATTCGTTTGTGGGTAATGGGATTATTTTGGATTTTTCTAGTGGAAATATAGATGGGATTGTTTTGTTTCAATTATATTATTTCATGATTTATTTTAATATATAGGGGGTTCTAGACCATCTTGATTTCTATTTAGTGGAATATTCTCTAATGAATTTATTTGAAAAATAATCATCGAGACAATATTGTTGTACCAGATAGATTCCATATTCATTTCGGTAGGTGTTCCCTATGGGGATAATGAGGCCCACCTCCCTTTACCGTAGACCATCACGTTGACATGTGCACATGATAACCTCAAGAACACCTCTATATACACCATAGACATCCATATAGTATTTATAGAAATTGATCATAGTTTATGAATTATATAAAATATACTTATATTAACAAATATATGATAAAATAAAATAAACATGTAAAACAACCAATATCCATTGAAACAAGTAATGATGACATATTTTAAAAAAATATGTCACCTACTATAATAGACATATTGAAATCCATGTCTAACAGGCCCCCCTTGGGAAGATCATATTCAATGAAAAATTATATGAACCAAAATAAGGTTAATATAAAGGCTCAACCACAAACTAGTCTCGAGTATTACCTTTCTCCCCCATCATGCTCCACCATAGTATGTCGATTATATTCTCATATAATGGGCCCTAGACTGAGCTTTTAACCTAAAATATATAGTATTCATTTTGTGTACCCATCATCAATATAGGACCTGGTATACTATTAGTTCCACATAGTAAGCCACCATGTACCGTGCCCTACAATAGTTTCTCTATAATAGTTTTTAATGTTATATTTCTACAGATAATAACTAATAAATTCAATTATTTAATAATTTTATCACAGACCATCCCCTGGGGCTCGTTCTGTGACTACCGCAAGCCCGCTTTCCATAGGCCAGGGGCTGGTGGCTAGCACTGGAATGGAGAAACCCAAAATGGGAATGAATTTACTTTAAACATATACACACATAGACAGGGCACACTGAAAACATGTTAAACAAAACAGAAAAGGAAAAGTACAATCACTACTAAAAACCACTACTGAGAAAAAAAGTGTGTACTGAAATTAAAGGGGCCAGTATAAAAGTCCCACTGAAATTAGTGTATGGAGAAAAGTAAGAAAACAATCTCCAGATACCCTTCAACAAAGAACCTACCGGAAAGGCAGGTACATCTCGTCACTATAGCTCACTATGTCATTCGGTCGCCTCTATGTACCGTCTAGCCGCGGATCTCAAAATTCTAAACCAAGCATCTCATCGTCTGCAGATGACACGATAAAGTGCAGGCAATTCTTGTGAAAGTGTTAGTATAACAATACTCGGTAGGGAACCTAAGACCCCCAAAGGTCTCTCGGAATTCAACAAGGAAAAACCACAAAGCGGGATGTCAAACACAAAACACAAAGTAAAAGACAGCTCAATCCAGGTATACTACATAAAATAGGAATAAAGACAATTTTTTATAAATCTAGATCATATTATTCTATCGAGAATACTTTTTTTATAGATGGTACAAGGTCTCTAGGTGTTGACCCATAGATGATCCCTTCGTGCCGACCCACAGAGGATCGCTAAGTTCAGACCCACAGAGGATTGCTACGTGTTGACCCATAGAGGACTGCTAGGTGTAGACCCATAGAGGATCACTATGAGTTTTCATACTGAGGATTTCTACGTGTTGACCAATAGAAGATCACTAATTGAAGTCCCATCAAGGATTTCTATGTGCTTACCCATAGAGGATCATTTTTCCATCATCACATCACAAACAACCACTAGATTATCTCATATAGAAAGCATGACATCTAGGGGATCCTATCCTCAAGCCACCAGTCATTTGTCAACCACCACTATGTCCAACATTTATGAAAACCAAATGATCGTCTTGTTTTAAGGGCTCAAACATGACAGAAGATGCATCAATCAGATGGTCAGTTGGTGTTATATAAGAAAAAAAGTTAAATAGGGCCCGGTTGGGTTCATGTCAAATCCAATAAGGCCATAATCAAACTTCTTCCAAGACTAAATTGAAGATTCTAAAGTGGACCACCTCATCCCAAGGGTCCTTACGTTGAAGACGATTTGTTAATTAGACGTTTGTTCTGTATGTTTTGTCAGTTTTACTATAATCAGGTCGGTCGGGTCCGAGTCCGGTAGGAGTCCGACCTAGCCAGCCCGTTGGGCCAGCAGGTCCGGTCTGACTAGCATGGGTCTAGCCCAGCTGGCATGGGTCCGACTTAGCTGGCAGGGGTCCAGACTGCCTGGAAATCCTAGCATGCAAGGTGCAAGCTGGTTGCGTTGGACCAGACGCAGGGCGCCACCCTGTCTCCCAAAATAGCCAGAATGGGCCAGCCGTATTGCACAATGAGAGTGGCCCGAGCAGGCCTCTCATCACCACACGACATGTCTCCACTGACACCTCCACCAACTGCTGCCATCCAGCCATGACTCCTATGGGTTCCACCCTCTCCACATGCTCGATACGAGCTAGTCATCACTCTTGGTTTCTAGAAGCGCCGCGCTAGAGGTTCCGCACTGGTGGCACCAATCGCAGGATAACAAAGATGCTCTGGTGGACAGTTTTCCATAATTTCAACATCTAAAGGCCTCTTTGGTCAACTCCTTCAATTTGATCTCCTTGGATTCACATTTCCACCACATTTCCTAGTCACCCATCATGAATGCACTATATCCAACAGTGGTGGAGGGTTCGAGAATTTTTGGTATTGGACCATGCCATCGGCATTTGCATTTTAACATGGGGATGGGAAAAATAATCCTATAAAATAATAAAATACTCAAAACAAGAACATGCAATATCCATCCTCAAGAATGAAATAATGGTGGATCAACATGTTTGTTAGCTGATTCATGGTCATTTCATTTTTCATGCATGGGATAAGAGGAATCATTAACAAATTAGGGAAAATATAACCCCTACTAAATTCAGTGGAATCCATTGTGGACAGGGGAAGTAATTCTGTGTTCTTTGTTGTTTGAATTTTTTCCATGCTCATTGATCTCTGGATCAGTTCCTCCAACAATCGTCGATCATTCTCCGTTCATTGTTGAAGAGTGTTTTTGATGGCATTAAGATAGAGATTACTCACTTGGTTTATTATTCACTTGCCAATTGGTTGAATTATAAAAAGAAACAATCTTGACATTGTGTTCGTTAATATTATTTATTAATGGACCATAATTAGTGAACCATTAATTTAATAAGTATTTTTGTTTCACAACAAAAGAAACAAGTCATTAAATGACCCTAATTTAATGTTCTTCTCTAAGATGCAGTTTCTCCAACCATCGCTCAACAGCTGATGAAAACAGTATAATAACTCAAGGATTTTTTTTATTATTTTTCTAAAAAGCCCAAAATATATATTTTCTATCCGACCATTTTAGGCCAATGTTATCCTTTTCCTAACCAAATCATGGGGCTGCAAATACAACGACCCCATAAAATTTTTAATCCGAGATCTGGTGCAATGGATTGGAAAACCCACTAGCACATTTAATGAATGTACCTTAAAAAAAGTTGAAAACCCCATTCAAGGGTCTCTGGGCCTTGGAATCACATACAGTCAAATTTTTTAGTATCATAAAAATACCATGATGAAAAATAATATTATACGAAATTTAAGGGTCTTTACAATCTCCCTACCTAAGGGATTTAGGTCCTCAAAATCCAAAAAAACTTAGAAAACAAATGGGGGTACTGAGCATGATTTTGATCATTCTTCTCCCATGTTATCTCTTGGTGGTTCACATACTTCTACCAAACTCGCCCCAGAGGGATCAACCATCCATGATGTACCTGCTATTGTCGATCCTCTATCTCCTCTAGGAACACCTTAAAATTCACACCATCTCCAATGTCCATCTTGCCTCATGTGGTGATGTGTGAAGGATGTTGCATGTATCTCCTTAGGTAAGAAACATGGAAAATGTCGTGCAATACTTTATTTTTATGTGAAATATCTAGGCGGTATTCCACCTCGCCAACTCTACTTAGAATCTGGAATGGTCCAATGAACCATAGAGATAGCTTACCACCCCAGCACAACCACTGCAATCCTCGTCGGGATGAGACACATATGAAGGCATAGTCTACATATCTGAATTAAAAGATTCTCTATCCCCGATCAGCATAAGACTTCTTCCCACATGTTGCAATCTTAATTCACTCCTGGATGCTTTGCACCTTCTCAGTGGTAGCCCGTACAGACTCTGGACCCATATGTACTGACTCCCTTTGGTCGGTCCATAAAAGAGGAGATATGCATGGTTGGTTGTAAAAGGCCTCATACGGTTCCATCCTATTGGTGGAGTGATATTTTTTATTTTATGAAAAATCCTCTGGTGGTAGGTGGTCCTGCAAAATACATACCATATCAAGAACACAAGCATGAAACATGTCCTCAGGTTTCTGTATGGTCTACTCAGTCTGACCATCTATCTGAGGGTTAAAGGGGATAATCAAGTGTAGTTGCATCTATAACGCATCAAGTAATCCCTCAGACAACGAATATGTAAAACAAGTTTTACAATATGAAATAATCATTGATGGTGCCTCATGATTCCGTACTATCTCCTACAAGTAAAGGAATCCCAAGACCTCTACTGATCCTTATTCTTAGATGGGTAGAAAAAGAGCTGACTTGGTCATTCGGTCAATGATAACCTGGATAGATTCCTGGAATGTGAACATGCATGGTTACCCAGTCACAAAATACATGGATATAACATCCCACTTCCATTATGGTATATCTATTTGTCATATTAAGCCAACTGGAACCTAGTGCTCGATTTTCACATTTAGAAAATTGAGGCATCTTGAAATGAACAATTCCACATCATTCATCATTTTTGTAAACTAGTAATAATAGCGGTGGTCCCGATAAATCTTCACCACACTAGGATGTACTGCAAAATGGGAAGTATGGAACTCCCTCAACACTTCCCCTCATAGTGTCACAGGTACCAGGGTGCATTCTCTAAAAATGATGACTTTCTCCCCCCCATTCAAAATATCTTTCAAGATCATGTAATGAGGATATCTAAGTAGGTCAGGCCTTGCATTAAATGTCCCCAATATATTCATCCGTAACTCGTTGACGGATTGGGGGAGTGACTATCATAGATTAAATGTAAGCTGCTCCATCACTATCCATGAAGGATATTTGCAACGTGGATATTTGATTTATCACCTCACTCAGCAGCTGTAGGCCCGAACACCTACAGAGTATGTTTGCTACTATGATTCCATTCCCAGAAATTTTGACTATGTCAAAGTCATAGTCCTATAGGAACTCTGACGATCAATGATGTCTCTAGTTCAGGTCATTTTATGAAAAGATATACATGAGACTCTTGTGATCGGTGTAGATGTGAAACCGTTCACCCATCAATTAGTTCCCCCACATCTTCATCGCACATACCTCTACTGCTAACTCTGGGTCATGGGTCTTGTAGTTCATCTCAGGTTTCTAGAGATATTTTTAGCCGTAGGCAATTACTTCTCACTCCTACATCAAGACACATCCTAGTCTGTTCCCTGAAGCATCGTAGTAAAATATATTCCCAATTCCCCCTTCTGTTAGCTTAATGATGGGGGTACTCATCATTCTCTATCTCAACTCCTGGAAACTCAGAAGGAATCCGTCCATCCATATGAAGGATTTCCCCTTCATTGTGTAAGCTGACAAGGGTATAGCTACTTTGGAAAAGTCAAGTACAAATCTCTAGTAGTACCTATCAAACTCATAGAAACTCTGCAACTTGGTCCCACTCCTAGGAGGATCCCAAGAAATAATTTCATCTATATTTTATAAATCCTCTCCAACTCAATCATTAGAGATAGTGTTTCCCAGAAAGTGGACATCCTTTATCCAGAACTATATCTTTGAGAGAAAATAATAAAACTAGTTCTCTCATAGTGTATCATTGTCTATCTACATATATATGGCATGCACCTCCTCCGATACTGAGATCACCAAGATGTCATCAATGAAGACCCCCAGGAAGTGATCTATATAAGGAAATATGGTCTTATTAATGAGTCCCATGAACAATGTTTGGTCATTGGTCACACCAACAGGCATCAGAAAAAACACATAGTGTCCATACCAGCATTTGAGGTCTATTTTCGGTACATCCTTGTCCTGTACCCGAAGCTGATGTTGGCCTGATCTGAAGACTATCATCAAAAAACTACCATGCTCCCATCACCCAGTTGAAGAGATCATCATCCCCACTATAGGATAATTGTTCTTCACAGTCACCTGGTTCAGGTGTCGATAGTCCTTGAAAATCCTCAAACTCCAATCTCCATTCATGGTGAACAAAATTGGGGCTACCCATGGAAAAACACTGGGTCATACAAACCCCTTCCTATACATGTCCTCCAACTATACCCCCAACTCATGAATCATCATCAGTGATATTTGATATGGTGGTGTTGAAGATAGTGTCATTCCTGGGAACATGCCGTTATTGAATTATACCTCTCTGGGAGGAGGTACTCTCAGATCTTCTTCTAAAAAGAAATTTTCAAACGGGTCCACCACAATAGGATAACTTGGACTCTTCTCGTTGATTAAAATGATGGTGATGCGATCCAACTGATGAGTGTTTGGTTTCACCGTCATCCATGAAATTCCATCATGTGCCACAATGGGTCCCTTCTGACTTGTGAAGGAAAACCAAGTCTCGTCCACATGAACACACCACACATTGCGCCTAAAAAAGTCAATCTGATCATGGACTGTGAATAACCCGTCCATACCCAATATGACATTGTATGGCCTCAACATTGATACTAGGATATCCCATCCAAAGTTCACACCAACTAGAGTAAGCTCCCATAGCCAGTATTAGTGGGTAATCATCGAATCCTTTCACATATGAGTCTCTATCCATAATGATCGAGCAAAAACTCCAGCAGAATCTGTGATCTCCGAACGAGAGACACAAAAATGAAAGATTGACTGGAACCTGTGTCTTTAATAACTGCATTGAGGTCGAAGTAGACACTGATTATACCACGAATCATTTCTTGAGCATTGTGTTCATAGGAATCTTCTACATGATGTTGAGCTTGTCCCTGCCCACCTACTCTCGAAGGTCAGGGTGGATCACTTCGGGATGGTGGTGGTGGTACCTCAAACTGTCACCCACTGCCTGCTACATGACAAGATCATCTGTCATTCCCACTATCCTTCATAACACCTCACTCGAACCTCTATAACATTCTTGGTGGTCCCTTGACCATCTGTTGATCATCATTATGGAATGTCGGGCAGTCGCGGGCCTTTTGACCTTTCCCACCGCATGAGTTGAACAATATGCTCTTCTGCTGACCTCCACTTCATTAAGATATCTACACAACCAAACCTACATCCTAGGGTCTTCCTCCAGAATTAATCCCTCACATGGGCCTATGCATCATTTTCATACTCCCTAGTGAATATGACATAGCTACCGGTTGTCTGGTGGTGGCTCTCACCGTCAGTGCCTGCTCTGCTAGGAAGTTAGCCACCAATATTGCTTGCACTAGCACTCCATCCTATGTTGGAATTTTTAGAGATATCATCGATGCTCTAATATCCTGTTGGAGTCCCTAATCAATAGTATGAGACCTGAAGAACGAGACTCATATCATGTCCGTGGAGTAGTGGAAGAGGTTATAAAATATCACTAAGTACTTGGACATTGTCTAGCTACCCTATTGTATGTGCAGTAGTGCCTGAATATGCACAAAGTGTAGAATCACTAGTACGAAATCCATCCTAATAATGATTTTAATGTCTAACCAGGAATTATTCATCTCCTTATGTCTTTTGTGCATTGGTTCCACCATATCCCTAATGTTCCCTAAAACAGACTATCTTCTAGGATCACCACCTGGTCTGTTGGTTTCTCAACCAAGTGGAAAACTCATGCCATAGCCTCCAAGAAGTCCTCAGATTCCTATGGATATGTCTTTCCTAATAACATAGTGGCCTCTATATATGGATCTCATGAAACATGCTCATTCAGTATGCTATGCCTTCTGGTGGTACTAGTGGAAACTTCTTCCCTATTGGTGGTGTTTCTCTAGTATACCACTGAAAGGTTATATCATTGTAAGAGAGACCTTCACCACACCCTCATCTCTTGGTGGGCCATCATCATGATCTCTCACTAGAATCATGGCTAGCTGTCTATGTGGAGGCATCTTGTAAAGAAACATATGTTCCACAGTCAATAAGTTATACATGGGGTGCTAACTCAAATGAGGTCAAAAGAAAAACCTTTTCAAAACACATGTCAACAGTGTTTTTGTGTACGAATTTGAAAAATAGAATTTTGTGTCCTGGTGTATGGATACGTCAGCCTTTGTACCGACACTAGACTCCATAGATGAAAATTAGAACTCGAGACCCTTAAATGTATGGATCCAATAACAATTACAAACTCTTAGTTATTCTGGTAGAACCGACCAACCTCTCATACCACATTGTAAAGACCCATCCCCCGGAGCCCGTACCATGACTGCCCCAATCACACCTTCCAATGGCCATGGGCTGGTGACTAGAACTAGAAACGAGAAACATGGAAATGGAAGTAATTTTCCTTTTAACAATTACAGACACAGATATGGGACAGTATGCACAAGTTTAACGAAACGTTAAAGGAATAGTTCAATCCCTACTAAAAATCACCACAAATAATAAAAGTAATTACTTAATGTAATAAGTCTAGTATACAAGCCCACATAAAATATTTTAACAAGAAAATAAAAACAATCTCTATAGATCTTCCACAAAAAAACATACATGGAGGGTCGGTACAGCTCGTCTCTGTGGCTCACCACATCAATCAGTCACCTCTGTATACCATCTCTCCCTTCATCTCTAATGTCGCAGTCAAGATGCCCTCGTCTGCTCAAGTTAAAACAAGGCGTGGTCGAATACCATGCAGGGGTGTTTATAAAAATACTCTGCAGGGTCCCTGAGACCCCCGAAGATCTCTCAGAAATACACAAGTAAAAAATCACAAAGCGGGATCTAAAACACATGATATAAAGTAAAATACCAATCACACCAGGTATAAAACATAAAAAATGAGATAATGATTATTAGTTATAAATATAGATCATATTATTCAGTCAAGAGGATTTTGGTACTGGACCGCATAGGGTCCATAGGTGCTGACCCACAGAGGACCTCCTGGTGCTGACCCACAGAGGATTTCTAGGTGCAAACCACAGTGGATCGCTACAAGCTGACCCATAGAGGATCTGTAGGAGTTGACCCACATAAGATCGCTATGTGATGGCCCACAAAGCATTGCTATGTGCTGAACGAGACAGGATCACTGTGTTTTGACCCACAGAGGATCATAAAGTACTGACCCACAGAGTATCAAATATACTTCATCATATCCTAGCTAGCCACTAGATTCCCTCGTATAGCACACATGACATCCAGAGGATCTTGTCCTCAATCCACCAATCATATTTAAATGGCCACAAAGTCTTACAAATATGTAAACCAAAGGACAACATTATCATAAATGTTCCAACATGACAAACGAGACATCAATCAAATTCTCAGTCTGTACGATATAAGTAAAAACATAAATACGGCATGGTTGGGTTCAATTCAGATCCAACCAGTCTGTTCTCCAACATCTACAAAATTTCAAGTGGAGTATCTCAAAATGAACTCCTCATCGCAAGGGTCCTCACTCCATATACGTTGAGGCAATCAGACGCCTGGTCTGCATGTTACTTGAGTTTTTTGTGAAACAATGCCATTCAGGTCCTCATTCGATAGGAGTCCGGCCCGGCTGGTGTGGGTCCATCCCTACGAGCATGTGTCCGGCCTTGCTAGCACGGGTTTGTCCCGACTAGAAGGTCTGTTTCTCCTTGAGATCCTATCCATGTGGTGTAGGCCAGTTTCACTGGACCAGAGACAAGGTGTCTGGTTCACCTAGCTAGAAGTGCTAGTGGGGCACTTCCTCATCTCATAAAATGGCATGCGTGATCTAGCCCATGTGTGATGTTCTTCTCTACAATGCGCGTTTGCGCCGCACCATCAAATCGCAACATTCATCCAGCCACGACACCTTCCCACCGTGGTGCCTGTAGGAGCCGCCTTCTCCATGTGGTTGATCGCCCGTGTTGCCATGCCGGTGGTACCATGCCTACGTCCCTTTCCAGGGGCTACCAAAGATGCTCTCGTGGTCCGTTTTTTCTCTTGTCTCTATCTATGGGCATCTTGGGTCTACACCTTCAGTTCGAGCCCCTTTTATTTTCCTTACCAACTCATTACTCAGCCACACAAAATGTACAAAAAAATATCACATAGCTGCAGATGGTTCAGGACTTGATGGGATTGGCCCATGCCCTCCAAATTTTCATTTTACAATGGGGATGAAAACCTTAAACACATAGAATAATAAAATCCCCAAAAAAATACCCCACAACATCCACCTGTAAGACGAATGTGTCTTGGATCAATCCGTTAGTCTGTTGATTCGTGTTTATTTTATTTTTCAAGAACATGATAAGAGGAATCAAAAAACACATATTTAAAAATACCCAATCTTATATTTATTGGAATCCATTACGGAAGATAGAAGGAATCTTGCATTCATTGTAATTTGAAATTCATCATTTCTCATTGATCTCTGGATCGGTTCATCTAATGATCATCATTATTATTATATTATTTTTTGAATGGTGATGTCATAGACGTTATTTCAGAAGATTATCTTGTTGTTTTTTATTCATTCGGAAATGGATTGAATAATTAAAAGAATGGAATTTGATGTTGTGTTCATCAATATAGTTTATTAATGACCATTAATTAATGAACCATTAACTGAATGAGTGTTTCTATTTCACAAAAAAATAAATGACTCATTAAATGATCCCCATTTATTTATCTTTGTTACATTGTGGTTTCTCCAAAAATCACACAATGATTGAAGAAAAGAAATAAATAATACTATGAGTCATATTATTATTTTTCTGAAAATTCTAAAATTTTACTTTTATCGTTGTCCCATTTCGGACAGAAGTTAAGATGTTCCTAAGAGAATCCTCACACTGCAAATTCAACGGTGCCCTCATATTTTTAATCTGATCACTAGTTCAAAAGATAGAAAATCTTTCTCACATGTTTACTAAACGTATCTAAAAAATGACCAATACTTTGTTCTGGGATCTCTAAGCCTCAGGATAACATTATGTAAGATTTTCTAGTCTCGTAATAATACCATGAGGCTAAAAATAATTTATAGAAATTCATGGCCATTATAAATTTTAAAATAATTCCTAATATAAACATACATCATGGTGGTTAGTTTCATCGTTAGAGTTATACAATACTGAATCATCTATTAATCAGGCGTCTTTTATCTTTTCATGATGACTGTGCCAAACCATTTCCAATCTATAGGTAATATATAAATCTAATTTCAACACTGAAATCCTAGGTAATATAACATTTACTTGGGTAGATGTTTACATCCATGGGATTATTAAGACTATAACTAGGTAGTGGTCTTTATGTCCATCGAAGTTATGTGTTGACCCATTCTTAACCATTAGTCTTTACATCATATGAGGGATAACTTTTCCCCTGGTTAAAAACCAATCCCATATTTTCTAAGATATCTTTTTCACCCCTAACAAAAAAAATTAAATCCATTTTATTTAATTATGTGAATATATGGAGCAATTATAAATAATAAAATATAAATAATAATGCATACAATTATTTGTTACATTTTCATTATGAAAAAAGTCTAGTACCCGTGAGAAGTTTCCATTATTGTTGAAAATTTCTAAAAAAAATTACTCTTTCATAGGAGTATAGACTACATCATTTAAAGTACTTAATGATTTAAAATATCTATGAAAACCCAGTCACCGCTAATCAATTTGAAATAAAAAATTATATGATGCTCATACATTATTATAAATCATTGTCTTCAAAACCTAATTTACAATTCCATAAATCCCATTTCAAGGAAACTCATAGGGGATGCATGATTTACAATTTAAAAAAAACCATGTTCTGATTTTTTCTAATGATATCGAATCAAAAATCCATGTACAATAATGATTGAAACCATGTTTTAAATTTAATTATCTGTGATGTTGTATTTAGTAATATTTTATAGTAATTAATGACTATGAAATTCCTCTTCCTAATCACCCAATTACAAAATAACCTCATGTTGTAGAAACTAAAAAAGGGGTTTACCATTTTAATAAAACTCTAGTATATACATGGCCTACAAGATAAATAATGAATTTTAATTATGTATAACACATATAAATTATATTTAAATAATTTATAGGTCTACAAATATATTCAAACAAGACTATAAAACATATTCACATTCATAATAAATCAAATTTAAATGATAGGATTAAGGTGAAATTACCATATGATTAATGGAGTTTATAAGTCCTTTATTAGACCCTATATTGTCTAGAATTATAAAAAATCCAAAATACATACAAACTACAAAAAATAGGATATCTTATAAAATTTGGTAGTAAAACCCATTGATAATGGAAAAGAGCAATATGAAAAGGATGATTATACAAAACCATACATATATATTTTGATAGAACCTGATTTAACAATAAATTGAGATGGATCAAAGTGGATCCATTTTATAATTATGTGATGAAGAGTGGAATTTGGGGGTTTATTAGAAAAAACAAAAATACGGAATGATGAACTTATGAAAAAATGGGTAAATAGACCATCTTACCCTACTAAAGAAACATCCTAGGAGTCCAAAATATTTTTAGTGACC
Source organism: Viscum album (assembly GCA_963277665.1). Classification (NCBI taxonomy): domain Eukaryota; kingdom Viridiplantae; phylum Streptophyta; class Magnoliopsida; order Santalales; family Viscaceae; genus Viscum; species Viscum album. The sequence goes on along the minus strand of OY728142.1, from coordinate 1,563,729,611 downwards.
TCCCCCAGCTATTCAACGAGTTTATAGTGCAATTTCTTTAGTCCATAACCTATATGGAGGTTGTAAATCACCATGATATTAAAAAAAGAACATCATATTTGGTAGAATAGAATACACTAATCATCAATATTAATGGAACAACCTAATACATACAGTATATTTCAATTTAAATAAATTCATTCTATATGATATCTATAAATGCACAAATCAATGGGTTTGAATGAAACTCTATAGTTGATTAAAATATTATTTTTTAAGCATGACCCTTATTTAAAATCCATTAAATTTTTAGGTATGAGCAGTACTAAATTAATAATAAAAATTATATGGTTTTACTATGAATTACATAAAATATATGTAGATATATTTGGTAGAAAAAAATAATAATCATTTGAATGAAAATAAATCATTGTTGAAAAACTATATTCCTCTTTAATATAATTCAGTCAGAATCTGGAGACATGATTTAAAATTAATTTCCATAAAATTCATAATATTAATATTAAAATTTAAAATAATTTTTTAAATCCACATTTCAAATATTTCATTTGGTGAATTTTTTAGAATGTAATAAAAAGTTAAATTTTTTATTGAATTCTAGAAAATATTGATTTTTATTACAAACTATATTTTATAAATATGTCACATTATATATTTATTTTTAATTTTTAAATAAATGTGAAATTTATTTAAAATTTAATCTATTAATATAATTTATGTCTTCAAAAAAATTATATTTAATTTATAAATCAATTTTTTAATCTTTTAAAGAATTTTTCTTCAAAATACTGATTTTATGTCCCCTCTTTAGGGTTATTTTTAAATTATATTTTTATACAATTTTTAAGGGAATTTAGAAAAACGGATTTCATTTTTTTATTTTCAAGGGCCCAGACATATCTAGTATTTTTCCTTTGTTGAAATAGAGGTTTTTTGGTGTTTTGGAAGGTTAAAGTGACTTTTCCTCAACACCTTTCCGAATTTCATATTTTGGGAACAGTGTATCCAGTTTTGTGTATAATGATACCATCCATCAGTTGGAGTATAGTGTTTTAACCTATTATTAAGTGTTCGTTGTTTCAAGTTGTCCGTAAGTGTAGAGTGTTTCCAGATGTTGGTGGATGTACAATGTTTCTAGATGTCGGTATGTGTACGGTGTTTCCTGGCATCTGTAGGTGTACAATGTTTGGAGTCTTTGGTAAGTGTACAGTGTTTCTATTTATCTCTATGTGTATATTGTTTCCAAACTACGAAAAGTTTATAGTGTTTTGGGACATCGTATGGTGAACAATGTTTCTTAACGTTAGTAGATGTACAGTGTTTCCAGATTTTATTAGGTGTACAATGTTTCTAGGTGTTAGTTGGTGTGCCATGTTTTTAGCCATCTGTAGGTATATGGTGTTTTCAACCTTGTGTAGATGTATAATATTTCCTCACATCAGTAGTTTTATAATGACTCTATATTTTTGTAACTGTAGAATGTTTCTAGACGTCAATAGGTGTACAATGTTTCCATATTTCAGTAGGTGTATAGTGTTTCCAAACATCAGTAGGTATACAATGTTTCCAACATCCTATATTTTCTCTTATTTAACATTTTAAATAATGAAAAAATCATTCAAGGAATTTTTACGGGATTTAAGGCCGATATTAATCCAACAACTACTATCTTAATTTTCATAAGGCTCATGATGCCTTTACGTGGTCAAACCGCATGGTTTAATGTAATATTTTTTAATGGAAAATCATGTGTATCATTAACCACTACTCCATTAGAAATTCTTGAAGGGATGAGAAACCATCATTCATTATTCTAAATTCTTGTTCCCTAGTGAAATATTATCAAACCATTCCTTCTTCTCCTAGTAGTGGGGTGACCGAACCATATACCTTGGATCATTCCCCCTTGAAATTCTTCCTTATGGAAGCAGAACCCCTGTTTTAGTGCGACCATGAGGTATATATTAGTCATTGATGTAAGGTAAGATCTATCATTGGTATTATCAGTTCCAATCCTTATATTCCTCCTTTCCATGATGGCATATGATCTCCCTATTTATAAAATAGTTTTCTTGGGTGTTAATGGGTGTGGTTGTGTCACAACGTCCTTGGGTGGATGTAGTTGTCGTGGGGGGATGCAATCCTAATCCGTTTTGTGGATCATTAACATTTAAATAACTTCAAGAACCTTTTTAGGTAGGGAATTTTAATCTTATCTATTTTTGTTTGTGAAATTTTAATTTAAGAATGATTTATCCTTCTGGATAAGAATGGAATTGATGTAATAAATATTTAAACTAGATAAATAAATTGTTATCGATTTTATTTTATTGCCTCCTATTTTTCAATATTTTGTAATGTATATTCTTGACTTTTTAATCTTAATTTTCATGATAGATATTTGTAATTAATGGATACTATTCGTAATCCAAATTTCTTTTGATGATAAAAGTTTCATATAAATAAATCTTAGTTTTTGTTGCAGTATGAATGATTAATTTAATTAATTGATAAGACATAGGTATATTGATGCTTGTTGATAATAAGATAAATGAATTTATATTAACTTTTCAGTTAATTTTTTATAGCTATTTGTTTAGGTTTCCCATAGTAGGAACCTAAAAATTATAAATTGGTTCATTTCATATTGATTATATTATACATTATTTGATAAAACATAATTCTTGGTAGGGTTATGAGTTACACTCTTTCATATAAGGCGGAGTACCTTGTCCATTGGATACATGAGTGCTAATTAATTATAAATGTCAAATGACTTTTTTAAGGGCATAGAGCCCAATTGATATGATGTTTTTTTCTTATTTCTTGTGTTGTGATGTGAGCCTGCATAGAAGTTATGATATGTGGGAAGGGATTCCCATTGATTATGGTTCATGTTGACACCTAGAGTGGTGAGATGCATCAGTTTAGAATGTGGGTATCAAGGAGGACAAAAGAGATGATTTAATGGGTTATATGTGAATGTTGTATGCATAGAGAATATTTTTGTTTTTTTATATTCTTTACTTTATCCACTTCTCAAGGAAATCGGGGATGCTACCATCCTTCCAAAAAGAGGTGATGATACATGGGGTATGCCACAAGCTTTCGTTGTTTAGCTTCTTTACTATGGATGGGTATTAACTCTTGTAATATGTTTAAATGACTTGATAGGTACTTTATCTACAAAAAATGTTGAGCCCCTTTTGTTTTTCAGAGTTAAATATTTTTCGAGAATTCCAGAAAATATTGGAACATAATAATGCAGTTATTAAATGACTCAATAAATGATGTTAACCCATGGAGAATGTTCTTGTTTGGGATGCAATGCTGAGGTTTCAATTTAAATGAATATTGGAATTTGGGTGTGATTTTATTGAAATAAAATGAGTAATTTATAATGGTTAAGTAATGATTGAGGAACTAATTAACGTAAAGTGAAACTAATTAAAAGGGAACGAATTAATATAATAAATCTATTTAAATGTTTTTATGCTTACCTGATGCATAGTCTTAATAGTGGTATTCAGGAGACCAAGAGACATTATCTATAGTTGATTCAAAGACAATGATATGTCCAAAGCGTGCATGTGATCTATAGAATATCTTGTACTTTTTTTATTTATATGCGCTACTCTGCCCCCATCAGTTTGGGAAACTAGCACCCCGAGGATTTTGTGCCAGGGGTGGTGTTTTCCACAACATTATGGTGGGAGGATATATGGATGACTACCCCCTTTGGAAACTCTCTCATAATGTGTATCATACATTGTGTGCTTATTATACCCTTAGTGATAGTCTCCAACCCGAGGCCTAATAGAGGTTGGACTAGAAGATCACTATCTCCAGTCTCACATTATTGATCTAGTATGGGAATAACTTATGGTGATGGGGGTTATGAAAGAGTGATATTAGTGGTCAATTAAAAGTGTAGGATAGTTTTTGGTGTTAGGAACATGTGAGGTTTCATGGGTTGGTAGGGAAATGGTGTCAGTTAAGTTTAGTATGTGATTTAAACACAGGAGACCAGCTGATACATAGGCATTTTGGTCTCCTTATGATCTCATGCATATAAAATTTTGTTTTCAATGGATACTAAATGATGAGATAGTGGTTTTAGGGTAGAGACCTTGAAAAGGATCATGCATCATTCTTCATTGTGCAAGTGGTTGAATGGGTAAATCTTGAGATAGGTCAACATAAAATAAATAAAAGAAATTAATTATTTAATTAATTTTATGTCATCAATATTCCAGGTATAGGGTCTCTACTTATTATGTATTTTGTAGTTATGGATCTAGGTCAACATCCTCATTAGGGTCGCGTAGAAGATGTCTAGCTGGCTCCACCAGTAGATCATTGTAGGGTAACGGTCGATAACGACAACACTTATATGAGGACACTCTAGGAGTTTCAGCACTAGTGTCAGCATAAGATGGAGGGATCTATTTTAGATGCAGTCACAGAAGAGTAGTTGGAAGATGTTGAGATTATTTTCAACTCGATCTGTGCCTAGAAGGAGTACTGTGTCGTTGGATGGGATGGTGTTGTGCGGGAAATCATGTAAGTGGTGGTACTTATTCCACGGGGATCGCAAGGTGTTGGTGATATTGTGGGATAATTTCTATGAAGACATCAGAGTCCATATTATTTATTCAACCAAAAAGGAATCTAGTTACTATGATTTTATTACCCATTTAAAGGGGAGATCTAGTGTGCGAGGGTTTGGAATCCATTTTGAACATATTTTCGATATACTTCAGACATGAATCCAAAATATGTGGGGAAGAAAAACAGTTTTTGGAGGCTTTGAATCTAGAGAACTAGCACCTGGAAACCTTGTTTATGCTGAAGACATTTTTTGAGATAATGGAAAGTAAAGAGGTTATTGAGAGAATGTTATTTATAATTGCATCTTCACAATAGGGTACTCATCTGGATTCCACACAAACCAGACCTATGGTCGGGGGTTCTCAGTTTTCAAAGAAGAAAATTTTCAATTCTACCTGGGGTATTCCCAACCATCAGCATCTCATTTACAACCTGTTTCCAAGGGAGCATGAACTTTTTTTCATTTTAAGGAAATGTTCATTAGCAGTGAGAGCTACCAACCTTTCATAGCGTTCAGCGTGGACCTCGGGCTCTGCTCTTAGTTCCTCTTTTGATGCGGCTCCTGTTGAGACCACAATTGTAGGATTCACCATCTTTAGATCATAAAAGATTATATGGGGAAGTCAGAGGATAGACATGGGATGCACTTTGTCCTTATAAATCAGAGTGTGGCCTTGGTGATGGTCTTCCTAATGGTTAGAGAGGTCCTTGAGCAGGTCTTGGGCAGTTTGAGGCATTAGCATTACAAACTCCTAGAATGCCATACTTCATTCGAGGTTCCATTTTATTGTTTTCTACTTGGTTTTATTCCATGTTTAATTCAATAGAGACAAAATATTTCATAAAACACTCACTTTTATATTAATTGGGACTTTATGTTGAGATCCTTTCAGTTCCCTTGGCGTTTACTACACCAGTTGCGGGTTAAGAAGACTTATTTGAAGATGTACAGACTATGATCTTTTGTGGGGGAAGAAATGATCTTTGGGATATTTATTATGTTTAAACATACAACCATATCATTTCATCATCTACATGTATTGGTTGTATTCATCTCATGATATCATGAATTATTCAGTTGGTAGGTGGGGTTCTTCGATGCTGATGGAGAGCCAACAATGTTTGCTGGCGAGCGATACCCTCAATGGGTAAGAGGAATGTTACTACCTTATTATCCTTGATAGATTAGCTAATTTTATGTTCTTCAAAGGATCAATATTTCACATTTCCCATTGTTATAGAAGAGTACCATAATGTCATTCCAGAAGAGGTTGTACCTTGACACCCTTGAAGAGAGATCAAGTTTGGTATCAAGATACAACTAGGAGAGTCTTCTATTTCTATATATCTATATAGGATGACCCCTTATACGATACATGAGTAGCTTATGTAGAGACCCTGATCCCCAAGTTCCCATGGGGCATGATGTACTAAACATTTATTACCACAAAGTTACAACAATACATAATGTCCCACTACTACAGAAGATCGCGAGGCGTAGGATTCTGGGAAACCAGATGCTTCTGATAAACTACATTAGTACAAACCATGCCTGAAAAATTTAAAACAAAACGTAGGGTGAGAAAATATGCCCAGTAGGGGGTTTTAAAATGTTTTAAGAAAAATCATTCTCAAATCCATCCTCTTGAAGATAATAAATCACTTCACTATAAAAGGATTATATTTTCTTAATACATGTAAATCCTATATTTTTTAAAACCACATGCACATTGAAGATGTACATACTTAAATGATGCTTTAAAGAAGACATGAATCAGAGAGCGCAAGCATGTGAAGAATAGATGATGCATAACTTACAACCAAAATTAATTCAGTTCTAAAAGATTGAGTGTAAGCAGGGAAGACAAAAATACCATGATACATTAGAACATAAGGTTCTTACAACAACATAACACATGTGTTACAGTTCTTATTTCAGAATTTTATTCCCATAGTCAAGGGAATTTTCAACTAGTGGATGTCATGTTGGTTGGACTAACCCTTGGGTGACCATTTATCTTCACATGCGGAGGGAATGTATACTACCGGACTTTGTCAAGACCTCGCGTCAAGACTATAAAACATACTTAATATGTGTCAAGGATAACCGCCCATCTCGTTTCCCATGGTAGCACATGCCAAGGCTAACTGCCAAGAATGTTGCACAAAAACATACAAGCCAAGGCTAACCTCTAAGACCGTCGCACATAAAAGCAAAAGCCATGGGTAACCGCCAAGTTCGTCACACATAAAAGCACAAGCCAAGTCTAACTGCCCAGACCGTCGCAAATAATGTCTCATGAGACTCGTACTTTACCCAATGAATTGGAGCGCTATATAATTCGTGGCGCACCCATCCATAAACATTTAAGTCCAATACATCCCTCACATATCATGACTTAATAAAAACCCCTTTTTACATACATATTCATAACTTGCAATGGATCATGTCATAAATGTTACAAGGACTAGAATTTTGGCTTCATATTAAACAATGATGTAAATAGACTAAATCAACATACTCTTGTACGTGAAATAATAATAACACTGAAAAATAATGGATTTTCATGTAAAATTTCATCATCTCCATAAAATAAAACCCATAAATTCATAGCTCATCTCTTTAAAACATGGCGAAACTCATTCTTTAAAAGTATAAATTACATTGACGGTACATAACCTTGCAAGTTAAACCAGTCCACTATTACAACATACATATCAGCTTAGCATCCATTAAAATTATTAGAATCCTATGTGTGTCAAAAATACAAAACTATTTCATGATAAATATTAATTTAAATATGGTTTTGAAAATTGAACTTATGAATACACATTCACCATGCCACATGTAAATGCTTAAGGGGTTCACGCCACACCTTTTCACAAAAAAATGCATGAATTGTCAAAATGCTATTAAATGAAATTTCCAGTTAGGGAACTATCGAACTTATCCTTAAACTCCATAATATACATAAACATGTATGTGAATTATTTTGGTATTATTCTTCAAATAATAATCTTTTTGGGTAATATAATATCAATAAATCATCATGTTATATTGCAATGAATTTTAAAACTATTAACCAAGCTCGTCCCTTATGATCGCACATAGATGTACATGTACATATATATAATCACATGTACATATATATCTATGTGCTCCATGTACTTGTAAAATCATACATATTTATAAAATAACCCGAACTCTCCATTTTTCATAAGGCAGAGTGAAGGAAAGGTTGTATACATATAAAATAAATGTGTATACATGCATATAACATCTTATATATATATATGTATATATTTATGCATATATAAATATTTACATGAAGTGTATACATGTATATGCAAACACCAAAACCGAAGTAAAATAAATCCCAAGAGTTTCTTTTACCCCAGTTTTGTTCTCCATGAAGGAAGTGAGAAGCTGATATGAACAGTTCTTAATCCTTCATATAATTATATATACACCAATGCATGAAGTATATATATATAACCAAGTATTTTTCCCCAAACAAATGATATTTTACAAACCGGAAGGGCTCCTTTAGTCAGGTTCGATTCTAGGAAGGGGAATACGGGTATAAAATGATTCATATGGTCCTGTATAGATATCTATACATATTTATATAAAAAGTGTATATACATATATATAACCATCAAAGTTGAATGGAAATGAAACAAAGGGATTTCCCTTACCCCGGTTTTGGGACTCCAAATAGAAGCGAATCAGAATAGTTCTCAAATTCATGCATGTGTGTATAAAGAAGGTGTATATACATATAAGTTTATATATAAACATATATATAATTATATATAACGAAGATAAAATAAACAAAAAAATGCTTGTCCCCTTACCGGTTTGGAGAGGAGAAGATGGAAGATGAAGCAAGCGACGCTAGACCGGTGGTCGGAGATCCAAGAAACTCGAAGCAACCCTCCTTGACTTTTGTGCATGATCCGTCTCTTCGGTGCAAACCGAAGCTTAAAGAAGGTGGGATAAATGACCCCTTGTGAAGAGGCGGCGAGGGATTCGAGGATGTTAATCTATTATGCGGTGCCAACTTTGTGGAAAAGAGGGAGCGAAGTGGGTCCTCTTCTGACCTATGTGAAGAAAAAAAAGCTGCCCTGCTGGTAGGCGTGCGCGACGAAGGAGAATATGCGAGACACGGGGAAGAAGAAATCCAGAAAAGAGGGAACGTCCAAGATTAAACAGAAGTTGATCGGGCGGCTTAGATGGGGTGCGACATTAAAAGCAATGGACAGCTGCGATCAAGGGTGCTGGATAAGATGGCCCGCAGTGAATGTAGTGTTTTCAAAAAATGAACACGCGACTGTTTCTTTTTTTAAAAAAATAATTAAAAATTTGTTATTATTTTATAAAATTGTTATAGACTTATTACTTATTCTATCATTATTAACAATCAAATATCCGTCTAACTTTTATTATTTCTTATTATCTTTATTATATGATCTTTATTATTATTAACCTTCAATTATTAACCACTTTTATTATTTTAAGATGGTCAATGGTCTTTTAATACATAAGTACATTAATTAATTCACCCCTATCAGAACATATTTTTAATTTTCCTTTATTTATTTAATTTATCAATTTATATAGTTTAATATCAATTATCCGCTATTTATTGTCACTCATCTTAATTTACATCTTTATGTTATTAAATCCAATTGTTATTTAACCCAAAATTTCAATATAATAAATTTTCATTTTACGTTGAAGAAAAACATAATTTTATAATGTATGGTACCTTCATATAATTGAACTAATATGAAAACATATAGAAAAAAAGGATGTGTAGATATATATTTATGTTGTTTCTTTAGAAAATAGGCAAAAAATAAAACATATTCATTAAGAATTATTTAAAAGAAAAGAGTCTTAATAATTATGACTGTATTTATCAAGACCCTAAAGGCCTTCAAATTTAAATCACAATGGTCATCTTGATAAGACAACAACTGTAAAATTGTAACGGCTATGTGGAACCTTTATAAATTTGAATTCTTGTTTTTCATATTTTGAATTCGGTTTGTCAGCTAAGGATGGTTCTCTACATTGCACTGGTACTCGGCATGACCACTGTGGCATTGGCCATCCTGATTCTTATGATGGATCTTAGTGATCCACACTACGATGTCGGGCTTGTTTTTATCTTGATTAGCCTTCTGGTGATCGTACTAGGGTTTTTATTTGGTATTTATGGTTAATGAGAATTTCTTATAACTCAGATGTTGTAAGACATTTCAGTTTCATGTACATAAATAAATAAATAAAGGAGTTAAATGTTTTTTCTTTTGCATTTTGTTTTGTTAAAGAAGGATTTAATGGAACTAAACCTATAATTGTTATTTATAAGGCTTGTAATAAAACGGGGTGTTACATTATTTCCCCATTCAATGAATTCAATCCTTGAAATTCTATTCATAAAAAAATAGAAACCTCAGTCATACAACTCTACCGAAATAGGGGATCTGGCTCGGTTAACGGAATACCAAAGTTGGTACATGGTTCTTCCATTTCCCTAGCCCAGATGCACTTTGAGCAGTATGACTTGTACTCCTGCTCGTGTGTACTACACACATGCTTCCAAAGGGAGGCTCATGCGGTGAAAATCTAGGAAACGTCTAAGTAGCTAAATTCCCTGATAACTCTCCGGGCTACATCACGCTCGAGGTAATTGAAGAGAATGATGCAATTGAGGAGACTGAAATTTAAGACCTTGAACATATAGGCTACACTAAGGTGGCCATCCTGGGCAGCTATAAGGAAGCACACTAGGGCAGAGAAGTTTTGTGCCAGAGTAAAACACTAAAATAGACCCTCATAGTATCTTCACCTTTGCCTATAGCAGGGGAGTTGGCTAGTTGTGATGAGATGAAAAGCTCGGTCATCCCCCTGACACAAACGAAGAATCTCAAGACTGTTCGCTAAATCGAGCAGATATTGGAAATTCCCTCGCGTGTGGAGAAAAGATGGATAATCCATCGTGCATGTCCTGATCATAATAACCTCTACTAACTCATCGGGTAGTAACAAGATGTTTGTTTGACCAGTCATCTGAAAAAAAAAACATTCGAAAGGAAACTCTTAACAACACAGATAAGGTAGAGGCAGGAAAGGAAACATGATACTTCTATTTACACAAAAGTTTACATATTAAATCCTCAGTTTACTAAACGTACACCACAAAGAGTGGAAAAACTTTCTAACTCTTCAAACCACACAGAAGCTGAACAGATGGGGTAGAACTCATGGTAACATCTATGACGCCTCCTGAGTTTAGCATGAGGGGTATTGAGTTAGGAAAAATCAGTATACACCTCTTGCCTACGAGACAATCGGGTGGACTCATCTTCCAACACCCCAAATTCCATCAACTGGCCCCAGAATCCATAGTGAAAAATATGGCATAGGTAAGCCGCTCAGAGGTCTTTGGCAGCAGTAGCTTCTTGGAAGGGGTTATCGAGCATCGTTCCAAATTCTTCGCCAGTCGTGAAAACTCGGAATATTCCCTCGTGGTACCTTCCCTGACGTGCATAAGAGGGAAATTGGGTCATCATTATTAAGAGATTATCCATCCCCAATCCCTGGTGTAGACTAATCACCCTAGGCGAATTTGACACGTCATACAGGTGCTTACATGATACGCAAAGTTGGGCGTAGTTTAGAAAGTTCTCACGGCTAGCTAGAGATATAATGTTCTCTATAGCCTCATTAGGAAGTGACAATAGGTCGGTAGGTACATTTTCATCAGCAATCTGAAAATTTCAAAAAAAATTATTTATTCAATCGTAGTTGTATATTCATACTACCTGGTTTTCAAGAGTTACCTGAACCCATCCTCGGATACCAACTGTAGAGACCCCGATCCCTGGGTGCCCATGGGGCATGATGTACTAAAAATTTATTACCAAAAAGTTATAATAATACATCATGTGCTTCTACTACAGAAGATCACGAGGCTCAAGATCTGGGAAACCAGCTGCTTCTGATAAACTTCATTAGTACAAACCATGCCTGAAAAATTTAAAACAAAATGTAGGGTGATAAAATATGCCCAGTAAGGGGTTTTAAACCGTTTTAATAAAACTCTTTCTCAAAGAAGTCCTCTTGAATATAATAAAAAACTTCACTAAAAAAAATTTATTTTCATAAAACATGTAAATCCTACATTTTTTAAAACCACTTACACAGTGAAAAAGTACATACTTAAATGAAGCTTTAAAGAAGACATGAATCAGGGAGCACAAGCATGTGAAGAATAGATGATGCATAAGATACATGAAAAATTACATCTGTTATAAAAGATTGAGTGTATGCAGAGAAGACATTCATACCATGATACATTGGCACATAATGTTCTTATAACAACATACCACATCTGTTAATGTTCTTATTTAAAAATTTCATTCTCATAGTCAAGGGAATTTTCAACAATGGGATGTCCTGTTGGTTGGAATAACCCCTGGTTGACCATTTATCATCACATGCAGAGGGAATGTATACTGCCGGACTTTGTCAAGACCTCGCGTCAAGACCATAAAACATACTTAATATGGGTCAATGCTAACTGACCATCCTGTTTCCCATGGTAGCACAAGCCAAGGCTTACCGCCAAGACAGTCGCACATAAAATCACAAGCCAAGGCAAACCACCAATACCATCGCACATAAAAGCACAAGCCAAGGCTAACCGCCAAGACCGTCGCACATAACATCTCATGAGACTCTTAATTACCCAATGCATTGGAGTGCTATATAATTCTGGGCACACCCTTCCATAAACATTTATGTCCAATACATCCCTAACATATCCTGACTTAATCAAAACACCTTTTTACATACATATTCATAACTTACAATGGATCATGTCGAAAATGTAAAAAGGACTAGACTTTTGGCTTCAGATTAAACAATGATATAAATAGACTAAATCAACATACTCTTGAACATGAAATAATAATTAGAACACTAAAAAATAATGGATTGTCATGCAAAAATTACATCATATCTATTACATAAAACCCATAAATTCATAGTTCTTATCTTTTAAACATGGAGAACTCATTCATTAAATGTATAAATTACATCCATGGTACATAACCTTGGAAGTTAAACCAGTCCCCTGGTGCAATATACATATCGGCTTAGCATCCATTAAATTTATTTGAATCCTATGTGTGTCAAAAATACAAAACTATCTCCTGATAAATATTAATTTAAATAGGGTTTTGAAAACTGAACTTATGAATACACATTCACCAGGCCACATGTAAATTCCTTTGGGGTTCACGCCACACCTTTTCACAAAAAAATGCATGAATTGTCAAAAATTTGTTAAATGAAATTTCCAATTAGGGAACTATCGAAGTTATCCTTAAACTCTATCATATACATAAACATGTATGTGAATTATTTAGGTATTATTCATGAAATAATAATCTTTATGGGTAAAATAATTTCAATAAATTATCATGTTATATTGCAATAAATTTTAAAACAATTAACAAAGCTCGTCCCTTATGCTTGCACATAGATGTACATATACATCTATATAATCACATGTACATATATATATCTATGTGCTCCTTGTACTTGTAAAATCTTACATGTTTCTAAATTTACCCGAACTCTCCATTTTTCATAAGGCAGAGTGAAGGAAAGGTTGTATACAAATAAAATAAATGTGTATACATGCATAAAAATTCATATATATATATATATATGTATATATTTATACATATATACATATTGTGTATACATGTATATGAAAACACCAAAACCGAAGTAAAATAAAGCCCATGAGTTTCTTTTACCCCAGTTTGGTTCCCCATGCAGGAAGTGGGAAGCTGATATGAATGGTTCTTAATCCATCAAATAATTGTATATACACCTATGCAAGAACTATATATATATAACCGAGTATTTTCCAATAAACAAATGAAATTTTACAAACAGGAGGAGCTCCCTTACTCAGGTTCGATTCTAGGAAGGGGAAAGAGGGTATGAAACGATTCATATGGTCCTGTACACATATCTATACATATTTTTATAAAATGTGTATATACATATATATAACCATCAAAGTTGAAGTGAAATGAAAGAAAGGGATTTCCCTAACCCTGGTTTTTGGGACTCCAAATAGAAGCGGATCAGAACATTTCTTAAAGTCATGCATATGTGTATAAACAAGGTGTATATACATATAAGTTTATATATAAAAATATATATAATTATATATACTGAAGCTAAAATAAACCAAACAAGGCTTGTCCACTTACTGGTTCAGAGAGGAGAAAAGAAGTAAGATGAAGCAGGTGACGTCGGACCGGTGGTTGGAGATCCAAGAAACATAATGCAACCCTTCATGCCTTTGTTACAAGATCCTTCTCTTCGGTGCAAACCGAAGCCTAATGAAGGTAGGATGACCAAACCATTGTGAAGAGGTGGCGAGGGATCCGAGGATGAGAATTTATTAGGTGGTGCCAACTTTGGGGAAAAGAGGGAGCGAAGTGGGTCCTATGTCGGCCTAAGCAAAGAAAACGAAGCTGCCCTACTGGTAGGCGTGCACGATGAAGGAGAAGACGTGGGATGCAGGGAAGAAGAAAAATGGAAAAAGAAGGAATGTCTAGGATAAAAAAGCAATTGATTTGGTGGCTCATATGTGGTGCGGCTTTTAAAGGAATGGACGGCTGCGATCAAGGGTGCTGGATCGGACGACACGCGGTGAATTCGGTGTTTTTAAAAAAAGAACATGTGGTTGTTTCTTATTTTTTAAAATGAATTAAACATTTCTTATTCTTTTATAAAAATTTTATAAACATATTATTTAGTCTATCTTTATTAACATGCAAATATCGGTCTATCTTTTATTATTTTTTATTATCTTTATTATATAATCTTTATTATTATTAACCTTCAATTATTAACCACTTTTATTATTTTAAGAAGGTCAATGGTCTTTTAATACGTAAGTAGATTAATTAATTCTCCCCTATCAGAAAATCTTTTTATTTTTCCTTTATTTATTTAATTTATCAATTTATATTGTTTAATATCACTTATCCTCTATTTATTGTCACTTATCTTAATTTACATCTATATGTTATTAATACAAATTGATTATTTTACCAAAAATTTCAAAATAATAAATTTTCATTTTACGTTGAAGAAAAAAATAATTTTATGAAGTATGGTAACTTGATATAATTAAGCTTATATGAAAACAGAGAGAAAAAAAGGTTTAGATATATATTTATGTTGTTTCTTTAGAACTTATGCCACAAATCAAACAGATTCATTAAGAATTATTTAAAAGAGAAGGGTCTTAATTATTATGACTGTATTTAGCAAGACCCTAAAGGCCTTCGGATTTAAATCCCAACGGTCATCTTTAAAAGACATCAATGGTAAAATTTCAACGGCTATGGGGGACCTTTATAAATATGAAGTCTTGGTAATCATATTTTGAAGTCGGTTTGTCATCTAAGGATGGTTCTCTACACTGCCCTGTTACTCAGCTTGGTCACCGTGGCATTGGCCATCCTGATGCTTATAATGGATCTTACGGATCCAAACTACGAAGTCGGGCTTGTTTTTATCCTGAGTAGCCCTCTGGTGATCGTACTAGGGTTTTTACATGGAATTTATGGTTAGTGAGCTTTTCTTGTAACTCGAATGTTGTAAGACTTTTCAGTGTCATGATCTTAAATTAATAAATAAAGGAGTTAAGTTTTTTCCTTTTATATTTTGTTTTGTTAAATAAGGCTTTAATGGAACTAAACATATAATTTTTATTTATAAGTCTCGTAATCAAACGGGGTGTTACAGCTTATATATCTCGATAGTCTGTTATAGTGCTGTTTTCTACTGCCGAATGTGTCACCATGGGGTGAACTAGTTTTGTTCATGGAGAAGGATGATCAGAGTTTGCAGTTGTGTATCAATTATTCTCTCTTAATAAATTTTACATGAATAATATCTATCCTCTTACATGGATTGAATATTTATTTAATCAATTTATTGGTGAATATTTGTACTTGAATATTGTTTTACAATCTAGATTTCATTATATGTGTGCGATGGATAAGTATATACCAAATACTGCTTTTCGTTGTCCTCATGGGAATTACAAGTTCATTATAATGTAGTTCGGTAAGATGAATTCTCTAACTAGGTTCATGGGATTATTGAATTAAATGTCCCATGGGTTCCTATATATTCTTGTGGTAGTATTCATCAACGACATCCTTATGTACTTTGTATCTGTTGTGGATAATGCAGAGCATCTGTGTGACATTTTTGGAGTTCTTCATTAAAAAAACTATTAGATAAGTTGTCAAAGACTTTTTTTTGGATTCAGATGTTCATTTCTTGGTGCATGTCATGTCCTAGTAGGGAGTAGATATGGATCTTCAGAAGATCAACTTAGTTGTGTCTTGGGAATCCCCAAAGGCAATGGAAGAGGTGTGATGTTTCCTTGACCTCGTAGGAAACTACAAGAGGTTTGTAGTTTATTTCTCTCTGGTTGAGACTCCTCTAATAGTATTTAGCAGGAAGGATAATAAATTCATGTGGAATTATTAGTGTGAGGCATTGATCAAGTATCAGAAGATGAATTTTTTTAGTGCTGCATTTCTTTTTCTTCCAACATAGAGAGTTCGGCCTGATGTTTTCTAGGATGCTTGACATCAGGGGTTATGATATTTTCTAATGAATTAGAGATCAACAAATTTATATGGGTCTCAGATGTTGTGTCACTGTGAATTTATGTATTCCACATATAATCTTGAGTTGACAGTTTTGATGTTTTCTGTGAAGATGTGTATACCTTACCTTGTTGGATAATGCTTTGTGGTTTTCAATTATTTTGACAGCATGAGGTGTGTTTTCTCCAGATTTGAATCGAACATGCAAAAGTACAAGTGGATGGAGTTATTACATGAATAAGACAATTAAATCATATAAAAAATAATAATAGGAAATGTTGTTGCTGATATGTTGAGTAGGATGTGATAAAGTGATGGAGGTGCGTGAATCTGTTAATTCCTAGAGTGTGATGGATGATGTTTTAGAATTACATCTCGATAAGGGAAAAGTTGGGGGAAGAGGTTGTCTTTAGTAGATGAATTTGTAGACATCTCTGGCACATCATATGGATGATTCCCAGATGTTGGATCTATATGTAGAGGTCCGAAGAAACCTAGTTGTTTGTAGGGAGGCCCCTGATGGTTTTTGTAGAGGAAGAACAACACTGAGTGTTATATTAAGGAAGGATTTTTGTTAATTTGGAAATGTGTAAGACAGTTCTCAGAGAGATCCAACGTTCTCCATGAGAAATGAATCTTTTCTACAAAACGATTTAATAATCATTGAGGAGTTTGTTTTGGTGGATTAGGTTGAAACATGTAGTTCCTGGGATTGTCTCTCGAAGTTTAATCTTCTAGAAGGTGAAGGCTGAGCACCATGTTCTGGGTGGATTCTTTCAGTAGATGGATGTTCCTCAGTATACGTGGGAGGAAATATCAATGGACTTTGACAATGGTTTAACTCGATCTCAAGTAGTCCATTATGTTATATGGAAGTTAGGGGATCGGTTAATGAAATCATTCCTCTTCATAGCGATAAAAGAGTTGAGGTTAGTAGAGGTTTGGTCAAGGTAGTATCTAGAGGAGGTGGTGACACTCCATGAAGTCTAGTGGTTTATCATTTCAAATTAATGTACTCATTTTACCTCCAGAGTGTGGAGTGGTCTGTATCATGCTTTTTGTTCACTATTATTCCTTTTCAGAAAATGTCCTCTTTAAATTGATGGTTAGATAGAAGGGACCATATAGACATTTGAAGGCTTTTTACTCACTTGATTCATGCATTTTGGAAGACCATGGATATAGAAATTACCATTGGTAGAGTTCTCTTACATAAATAGTTTTTTATCCACAATCGACACAGAGTTGTTTTATGGCTTGTATGGAAGACCTTTCTGTTATCTATAATGTGGATTCGGGGTCAGAGAGTCATTAATTCTTGGGCTGGAACTAGTACAGAACACGTCAGAGATGGTTCAAGAGATTTCTGAGAGGATTAAGGCAGAACATGATCATTAGAAATCATTATTTGATCAAAAGAGGATTCCTTCAGAGATTAATGTGTGGGCTCATGTATTTATGAAGGTTACTCCCCATTGTAGGCATTTACGGTTTATTGATGAGTGTAATCATCCCCCCCCCGGGTTTTTGGGCCTTTCGAGGTGTTGGATCATGTTGGAGTCATGAGATATTAGGTATCACATTCCAAAGATATTGTCATGGTATATGATGTTTTTCATGTGTCACAACTTCGTTGTTATCTTCATGATGGCTCTCATTCCATCGAGTGGGGAGAGATCAAAGTTGATGATGACGTGACCTTCATGGAGTGGCCTACAAAGACACATGACCACAATGTTATGGTCTTATGAGGGAGTTATATAACCTTAGTTTGTGTCTTGTGGTGACCTAGTGACACAAAGGGTATTAAATGGGAACGTGAGTCACATATATGTGCTTTGTACCGTGAATTGTTTAATGTTTAGATTGTTTCATGTAATGATCTTAGTTTGTGATTAGAGAACGTTCATTTTTATGATATTTATATATTTTGTTTCTTTTGTGTCTTTCACCATTTTGAGAGGTATATATATGGGTGGATTTTGAGACATATTTACTTTTTTTCCTTTTAGGATAGTATTGAATTCATGAGGAAAATAATGTTTGAGAGGTATCTGGTGTAATGGTTTAGTCTCATCTAGTCAATTCCATTGTAAAAAGTTCGTGTTTGTGGTGTTATGGGAGGTCAATGTGACTTATCCCCAAAAATTTCCAAAATTTTCTAGGTCTTTGAACTATGTTTCTAGTTTT
Organism: Viscum album; assembly: GCA_963277665.1. Classification (NCBI taxonomy): domain Eukaryota; kingdom Viridiplantae; phylum Streptophyta; class Magnoliopsida; order Santalales; family Viscaceae; genus Viscum; species Viscum album. The sequence goes on along the minus strand of OY728142.1, from coordinate 1,563,711,077 downwards.
TGTGAATAGTGTTTCCTGTTATTGGTAGGTGTACAACATTTCCATAAATCGGTAGGTGTACAATGTTTCCAATTGTCTTCAAGTGTACATTGTTTTTAGACATTAGTAAGATTATAGTGTTTCCAAACGTTAGTAGGAGTACAATGTTTCTAGAAATCAGTAGCTATAAAATATTTCCAAACATCGCTAGGTGTATAGTGTTTCCAATCATTAGTAGGTGTACAATGTTTCCTGCCATTGATAGGTGTATAGTGTTTCAAACTATCGGTAGGTGTATAGTGTTTTCAGTCATTAGTAGGTGTATAGTGTTTGTAGACAATGGTAGGTGTACAATGTTTCCATACGTCAGTAGGTGCACTATTTTTCTAGGCATCGGTTGGTGAATAGTGTTCTTAGTCGTTGGTAGGTGTATATTGTTTCCAACCATAGGTAGGTGTATAGTGTTTCCATCCATTGGTATGTATACATTATTTCCAAGAGTTAGTAGGTTTACAATGTTTCTAGATGTCGGTAGGTGTATATTGCTTTAATACATCTCAATTTATATTGTGATTCCCAACGTTAGTAGGTGTACATGGTTTTCAGACTTCTGTAGATTTATAGTGTTTTCAGGATTCAGTAGGAGTACAATGTTTCCAACTTCCTATAGTCTTTCTCATTTTACATTTTCATTTATGGTAAATGAATTCAAAATCTTATTTTAAGGGATTTAGAAATGATTCAATTCCCATATCTCTTACCATAATTTTCCTAAGACTATATATGCCTTTACATAATCAAACAACATGGTATAATGTGAACAACTTTTGATGGAATATGCTACCTATCTTAAATCAATGCTATGTTAAATCTTCTATAGGAAAAATATATCTTCCTCTAATGTTCTAACATCTTTTTCCCTGGTGTGATTTGTTCATAAATTTCTTTCTTTCTGTAGTAGTGGTTTGATTGAACCATAATTATTGGATCATTTCCCCATGATGTCCTTTTTCTACAAGAATACCCCTTGTTTTAAGGAAAACAAGCAGTATGGATCAATCATCAATATAAGGTATGATCAACCAACATTCCTCTATGATAATCTCCTTATATTTCTCTTTTCAATTATGTAATGTGGTATCCATTTTTCTAATATAGTTTTCTTGGATGTTGGTTTGTGCGATCATATCGCGACGTCCTCGTTTGGAGGCAGTTTTCACAGGGGGGAGATCATGGTCCATTACATTGATTATTCCCGTATAAACAACTTCAAGAACCTTTTGAGTTAGGGGATTCATTGATTCCATATTCATTTATGTGGAATCATAATCTTATCATAATTCATCCCACTAGATCATAATGGAATTTATGTAATAAATATTTAAACTAGATAAAGAATTTTTTTTGATCGAACGTTATAGCCTCTTGTTTTTCTAGATAGTATTATATCTATTTATGCATTGTTTAGAATGTCGTTCATGAATGAAATTGTTAGATAATGTAAACAAGAATTAATTGTAATTATTTATTTATGATAAAAGATGGATGTAAATGATTCTTATTTGTAGTTTCAATAAGCATGTTTAATAGAAATAATTGATAAGCCTATGTCATGTTGATGATTATTGACATTGAATTAAAGGCATATCAATTAACTATTTTGTTAATTTATGATAGTTTACTATTTAGGTTTCCCATAGTTAGAATCTAAAATGAATAAATTGTTAAATTCCATATATATTAAACAGATAGTTGATTGATAAAAGATAATGTATGGTAGGGTTCTGAGTTACCCTATTTCTTGTAAGGCTGAGGGAATTCTGCTTCGGATCTGTGAGTGCTCATTATGTATGATGATTGGATTCTGTGATTAATTTCCAAATTCCCAATTGATATGATGTTTTATTCCTATTGAATTTGTTTTCATGTGATCCTGGATGGTTGTATTGCTATGTGGGTTTTAGTGGCCCATTTTTTGTGGAAGTAGTTGACGCCTAGAGTGGAGAGATGAAAGAGTTTATGCATTTGGGTGTCGAGGATAAAACTACAGATGTTGAAACAAGTTGGATGTCAATTTTGGATGCTTGATAAATCTTGTTGGTTGTTTATTACCTTTACTATCCTGAATACACAAGGCAGCTAGTCTTGTTATCCTCTTTCCAGAAAGAGGTGAAGACACACATGGTATGCCACATGATTTCCGTGTTTTCCATATCAATGATGGATGGGTCATCACTCTTACTATAGGTGTAAAATACTCAATGGGTTGTTCATCAACTCATCATGTAGAGTTTACTATGTAGGTTGGTAAAAAAATTTAATGATTAATTAGGAATATGGGAATGTAATAATGATTTCTATAAAATATTTAATAAATGATGTTAACCAATGAGGTTGGAGTGTGATGGATTTCAATGATGATGTTGAAATTTAATTGAACGGTGAACTTTGGGTGAGTTGGTAATGAAATATAATATGGAATTGATAATGATTAATTAGGGTTTATGGACGTAATTAACGAAAATTTCAAAAGAGAAAAAAGGAAATGAAATAATTTAAAAAATCTCATTAAATGGTTTTGTGCTTATAGGATACAAAATTTTAGAATTTGTAGCTGGGTTTATGAGAGATATCAGCTGTAGATGATTTTGAGTCAATGGGGTGTTTTCCCTATCATTCTAGTGGGAGGATGGATTTCTGACTACCCCCTTTGGCCAGGCTCTCTTCTCTTGGTAGTTAGGATTGCTGGTTGGAACAATAGTTAGTTTTCCCCACATATTTTTGTAGATGGATATAATGTCTTGTGATTATTCACACACATATATTATGTATACAGTTTCTTATGGACTACTATATGTGTAACGTGTATAGGTTGTGATGGCTTGAAGATCCTTAATCGGATTATGGGCTTTACTATCTTGAGCTATAATACGCAATATATCATACATGTTATGAGATCTATGGTGGAACCCTAAAAATACAAGGCTACATAGGTTATGGGGGTGTAGTGTTTTTTTTCTTGATGTTCATGATGTGGTGCTTTGCCTATGTGTCAGTGGGAAATCCATTTAAGATTCAAATTCATAGGATGTGCGACTTTGGTGAAAGGAGGAAAACATTTGGGGAAGTGGAATCAGTGTACCCTTGGTATTATTTATTATATTATATACTATTTTAGGTGTTAGAAGGTGTTAGAATCCATGGAAGGACTGGGAATTTAGTACACCATTTTTAGTTGATGAGTAAGTTTCACATGTTCTTCACTATGTTTTAACATTCTTTTTTTTCATTTGTATGAGATTATCTTGAGAAGAATTTACTAGGTATCCTTTTATACACACACTATATATATCTAAAATTTGTTTAGGACACATGGAATAGGTTGGATATCTGGCTGGTACTACAAGCATGGGATTAGAGGAGTTGTTCATGCTTCATGGTTACTGATGTTTTTACTCTCTTTTGGTACATGTAATTTTCCCTTTTAGTCGTAGTAGTTCTTTAATGGAATTAAATAGGTGTACATGGGTTTTATTTTATATTCTAGTCTGAGTTGGAGTTAATTGGTGTTTATATTATTACTCTCTCCTATAGATTTTCTATTAGAGGGTAATGCCTCCCATTTGTGTGTTTACTATACCCTCAGTTCTAGTAGCCAACTGAGGACCTACTTTATCCAGGACATAGGGGGTCACTATCTCCCATCTCACATTGTCAGAACTGAAGGGATACACCTTATGGGGAGGGTGGTCATGACAGGAATAATCGGAATTTAATTTATATAATAATTTACACTTATATTTTTACCATAATGAATATTAAAAATCATAAAACATAATAAGTATGATTATTGGTTAAATGGGATTATCGATGGTCAAAATAAATTGACAAGGGGAAAATTGACTTATAAATATTCCCAATATATACCAATATTCATATACTGATCGTTTAAAATCTAATTATGTATAATTTTACAGTTTCTATCATTCGGTAAATTGAATCACATTGGCACAACATTATATTTTCAAAATGTAGATGTTACCCGATCACCGCGCTTATAAATGGCCTCCCACTATCATCACCATTTCTCATTTAAAAAAATTTTATTCAGATAATAAGTACAAAAATTAATTTTTTACATACATAAAATAATATAATGTAATTTTTTTAATTTGAAAATTATTCAATGATTGCTTTTGGTTACTCTAAATGGTGTTCCTTGAATAAGAGGTATTGTTTGCATCTATACATTTTCATTTTAATTAAAACTCCTTTTAATATTGTACACATAATTAAAAATAATATATACCATGAAAAATATATACTTATATTTTAATATGTTAATTTCATATTCAATCTTCATATTCACTTCCTTAAAATTGAAAATGGAACTGTCGATCATGTGTACATCAGACTGCATCCTCAGATATCGATATAGTTTTTTTTCATAACCATCATTCATGGATGGATGTAATGTCATGTGAAAAATATATTATATATTTTTATGTTATGTTAATACATTTCAAATTATCATATCATATATAAATTCTTCTATTCCATTTCGTGAGAGATACAAAGATGTCACTCATTTTTATGGCGTAAAACTGCCTCAAAATTCATTGTGATTTGTATTTCACATAGTCATTACATGAAAGGTATTATTGAAAAAATTTAATGAATATATGTGATATAATATAAATATAGATACTTATTTAAATATAATAAAAAATAGATATTCTTCCATTATAAATCCTTGGCAATCAATATTTTCATTCTGAAATCATGTGGACTACCGCATCAATGTAGTGATGTGAAATGTTTTTCAAATTATTTTTATAAATATTATAATTTGTATTTATTTTTTAATATATATGATATATATAGAAAATTAATTATTTTATTATGTTTTTATTAATATTTATTTTATTTTCAATCCATTCTTAATGAAAAATGTTAACAATATTCATGCATACGTAAGACATCCCGTCTCCATGAATGATGTTATCCATTTTATATCTCTAACAATTATATATTACACTATATAAATGTATAATGAATATATATGTCATATAAATAATTTTTATCAATTTATTGGTAGATTCACCAATATTTAAATTATATAAACCTAAATGAAGGATCCTTATCAAATATGTAAAATGATGAAATTCTCACTTGAAACAATGATTTTAATAATGAATTTGAAACAAAAAATTGATAAATGACTATAAGTGGATCATATATTCTATTTGATATATTATAATATTTATTTAATGTTTTTTAATATATGTATATAAATATTAATTATATTTAAGATTTAAAAATATATTATGGATGTTAAATAAGTTGTATGGTTTTCTCATCTCACTTTTATTTCTATAAAGAATAAAGAATATTTACTATATAATCATTTTTGTTATGTACATACTACCTCTTCTGACATGATATTTTATTAATATATTATTATGAACATAATTTAATGTCTCAAATTCAGTTATTTATTTCTTGGTAATTATAATTCAATGTTACTGAACTGGTAATGTTTTATTTCACAATCTCATCATTATTCGGGGTGGTTTTTAAGAGTCCTTTGGGGTATTATAAGCTATTTTTATTATAAAATAATTATATTTTATTTTCATATAGTAATTCAAGAAAATTTAATTTAATACTACATCAGTGCTTCATAAAATGAATGATAATTTTTTTATATAATTTAATTCATTATTTATCTATTTGAAAAAAAAATCATCAAAATAAATAATTTCAAAATTTTATTTAAATTTTATTATTAAAATTTAATAAATTGTATAATAATGATTTTTTTTCATATCAATATTTTTGAAAAATGTATTCAATGGATTCTATGTGTTGTTTTCATAATAAGGGTCATTTGAATTTTGTGTAAAATGTGAAGTTAGTAATTTTTTATAATGTATGCTATGAAAAAAATTAGTCATTAATAATTACTCAATTATTTAATGATTAATTTAAATGGTTTAAAATGTTATTTGAAATTATATTTAAATTCATAATGTTTGTTTTATTTTTTAAAAATTTAATTACCAATGGTAAAGGTATATTTTCTTCATAAAATGTCTATAATGGTATTTTCATAGTGTTTTTATTCGATAGAATCATCAATGATTTATTATAGTTATGAACAAGTAAATATATTTTCTATTAATAAAATAATTAAAATATATCCAGTTGTCTAATGATTAGTTTTACTAGGTCTATTAGATTATATTACCATTCACCATAATAAAATGGAATGTTTATGATTATGTTTATTCAAAGGGTTATGTATTAGCGTAGGACATGTGGATTATTGAATAAAAAATTTTAAACTAATTATTCTCCTCCCCATCACATGATAAAGGAAATGAAAATATTCTATGATATATGGGAATTATAATTACATATCACATAGATACATCAATAGGTCTCATGAGACAATATTAACTTTGGTATATGGATAAGGCCATATCGATTTATGGAAGATTTCGTCAAACGATGCCTTGACAATTAGAAGACTCTATATGAATCCTTGAATGTATGCCAATCATATCAAACATTATTAAATCAATCATTATGAATTTATTTATTAATATTCCATGAGATTATTTTATTTGTTTAAATATAATTGTATTGATTCAATCAAATGATATTGGAAATATCATATTATTTGATCCTAATTTATTCATACAGGATTATGCACATGATTCTGAATAAGTGGAATGTGTTTTAGTCATTTACCTTTACATATTGATTATTCCTTTTTTATCCATATCATTCTTCTCACACATTCACTTAATATGAATATGAATCCACCCCTTTCAAATGTTTTAAATTTTGAAGGATACAAAAAAATGTGTTGTAATTGAAATGAAAGGATATGCTAAGTCAAATAATGGTTATACTAATGAAAAATAATTTTACAAATAATTTTTTAAAATTTAATATGAAATTACATTATGTTTCTATTTTGAAATGAATAATAACATATTCCATCCATTTAGACGCGATTGGTTTTATCCAGTTCCAATTTGAAAATGTAATCGGCTACAAGATGTTGAGGTCTGGATTTATATTTTTGGTATTAGAGGATTTTTAGTAGAAACCTGGTGAAATACATTAAATAAAAAATATATTATGATAAATAATCCTATTTTTTCATTGAGGATAATTATATTATTATATCCACATGTTATGTTATTGAATCGGTAATGTGAGTTTTCTTAGAAATATATATCTATAAAGATACTACATGTGTCCACGGTTCTGGAACACATATACCAAGGTGTAATAACTGCAATAAGGGGCAATGGGATTTTCCAAATCACTACCTAGTTATTCAGAATTTCGATACCCTGCACCTGGTATGAAAATAATGTAAGAAATTCATTGGATAAGTTATATTATCATTTAAAACAATTATGATGGATTTAAAAATAATCATAGCCACATATAAATTGTTGTTTTTATTTTTAAAATCTATATGTATAATTTTTTTATTTTATGTTATGAGTATAAATAGTTTAGTTATTAATCATTATGATTCATTATGGTATTATTTAATTGAGTATATTATATTTTTTAAAAATAATTTCTATCATATAAAATGGGAACCATATTAATGCATGTACTTATTCAGGACATTTCATACCATGAACCTCGTTTGAAAATAATTAATGATATTCATAGGATAAGCTTCATTCATATTTAAAACCATTATGATGGCTTTAAAAATAATGAAATCCCCATATAAATAGTTTTTTATTATTTTTAAATTCGTTATGTATATTTTTTTATTTTATGTTAGGAGTTTGAATAGTTTATTTAGTAAACATTATGATTCATAATGATATTGTCTAATATAGTATATTATGATTTTTATAAAATATTTCTAACATTTTAAAAGGGATCCATATCACTACACATACTACATGTTAGAATTTTCCTCTTGGGAATGATATTGAAGATATTTCTAGTGCTGTAACATTATCAGTATAATATTTTTATTAAAAAATATTGGGATTCCTTGCCCATAATTTCTTAAAATGAAATAAATCAATGATATTATTAGGACAGAAATAGTTGATCCCTAGATCATCCCCTATAACAATTTTAACAATGATATGAGGAATAAATCCCATACTAGTAAATAATGTAATTGTATGATCCTCATGAGCCTTTAAATATAGATAGTATTCTCATCGATTCCCCAATATCAAGGATATAGTGAAATTTGGAATTTAATAATTGATTTTTATCATCTCTCTTGAAATTTTAGTCAATGGTTGTCATTGATTAAACAAAATATAGAGGATGACGATTGTAAAACATAAAATGGATGTTTTCAAGGTAAAATTCTAGTAAAAATATTTTCTTCTTGATAAGTTAGTAAATATTGAAGGAAATTTGTTTATTATACAACTAAAATAAAAAGAAAATTTATTTATGTACAAAACCAATATTACACGGTTATGAAGGCATGATGAAAACTATATATGAAATCCAAACTGTGATATAGACTATTTCGTTGATGGTACTAATATAATACTTTTAAGGGAACTAAAGTACTAATTAATCTTTTCACACAAGGACATACTATCATGTGATATAAAGGAAGATAAAAAATATTCGATTTTTTATTTCATTGAATGTTAGCATGAGAAGAAGATAAAAACTAATAAAAATGGAAAAGGGGATGAAGGGAATAAATATAACATCCCCAAGTGATAATTATATAATAAAACAACATAGAAAATTCATGAATATGATTAGGTTTTCCCCAGCATAATAGAGGAGAGACTTCATTTTAAGGATTTATAGTGAGAGAGTGATTTATCATTTTTATAATGATTATTCTATAATACGGTTTTCCAATACAAATATGAATATCCCATGCACAAAGAAAATATTCCCCAAATGTAGTTAAATGATATTTGTGAAGCATATGCTATTACAAAATATAAAGTTTATTGATTAATGTGACTATATTTGGATACAATTATTAGGTTATAGGATTATTTTATCAATTATAATATAGATATTAGAATCCAAAAAAGTATAATAATTTTACTTCAATACTATTTCCTAATGCAATCTAGATATCAAATTTTATTGTAATGAAGAAAAATTAAATTGATCAACTAGTATGTTGATATTTTTAGAGATGGTGTTATTGATATATTATAACCCTTAATGTGTTATATATTAATATATAATAAATATAATGCTATATTTATGTGATTTTATTGGTGACCTTGAAATTGGTTACATATTTGATGGTTTATTTTCTCTTAGTTGGAGTTTACAACGTGTTTGGATCTAAGGAATATATTCAACAACCTGGAATATTAATTTTGGAAGAATAAATTTTCAAATTAATATTTTATGGTGACCAATGTATTAATTTATATCAAATGTGATTTTATGTGTGATATTATTTTTCAGGGGAACATAATTTTTATATATTGACCATCTCAAAAATTTGGATTGGATTATATAGGAAAGGCCTTAAGGGAATCCATTTGATGAATGGATTATGTTAACATTTTTTTGTTACAGGGTAAAACGATCTAACCATATTTTTCTAGTAAAGATAGGAGAAATTTCTTGTAATACTTTTATAGATCTTAAGATTTGTTATAAGTTAATATTAGTAAAAGAGGAAAAAAATTCATTCATTTTTATTTTTAGAAAAGGGTATAGATAAAGTGGAAATATATATAAAAAATGATGAATTTTTTTATGAAATATAAATATAAATAGTATGTATATTTTTATATATTTATATATTTATTCATTTTAAAATAATTTCTCAACTCCAGAAAATGGATACAGAAATAGAAACTTTATTCTAATACAATAATTTTTTATGAACTGATAGTCATTTTACCAGATATAAATTTATGTTTTGTGGTCATTAACCTTCTCTATATCACAAAAAAACTTTTCATCAATTTTCTATAAAATATCTATTTTTATTTACAGTTTATTCCCTATTAGTAACATCACTTCCCACATATGTTCAACTATATGGAAACATTATTGTATAATTATTCTATATTACCTATATAAATCCATTTATCACTTATCAACATGATTTTTATTAATACTTAAGAAAATTTGTGATTTCAAAAATGGTATTTCCAAAATTCAAACGATTAAATATAGAGGTCAATATTAAATTGTGATGACACAATATATTAACAGGGGTAGAAGGAAACTCTAAGATTTTGTATGTGGCCTATCATTTTCAATATAATATATGAATTGAAACACAGATGTTGTAATATAATTTAAAAAAAATAGATTATGATTTAATTATTCATAAATAAATTGAATTTCATTAATATCATTAAATATTCCCCACAATGGATTTGAAAGAACCCTATATTTTATTAAAATATTTTTATTTAAACATGAGTAATATAACCTAAAAATTATATTGTAGGATTTTAATAGTATGGACTAAATTATTAAAAATATATTCAATACACATGCTTAAGATAAATAAAATGGGTTTATATTGATTAATATTAATATTTAAAAAATATAATGAAAAACAATTTCTATAAAAACCTTTATATTTTTTAAAGGATAACTAATACCACTTTGAAAATATAATTATAATTAAATGTTTTAAAATTTTGAAACCATATACAACATATAATTATTTTTTAAATCAATATTTAAAGGTTATATTTTAATGAATTTTTTATAATTTTATGAAAATGAATATTTTTCACTAAATAGTGACAATACTATTTTTAATTAAAAAATACATTTTTTGTTTAAGAATTTAGAAGATAAACATTATTTTAATAGGATTAGAAATCAAAATTTGTTCAATTATATATATATATATAATTTGTTTAATTTTGATCATTTTTATTTATAATTATGGTATAATTTTATTAAAGATTTGAAATCTTTATTTTTGAAAACCTACTAGAGTGTCACGCATATGGGATTAATTTTTAATTAAATTCCAAAAATAATTTAAATCAAATTTTTTGAAGTTGATTAAATAATGTTAATAATAGTAATTTATATTTTATTATAATGTAAATATAGATTTTATGACATTGATACTAAAAAAAGAATAAATTATTTATCCGATTAAATGTGAAGATTAGTTAACCTAGGGTTATACCAAATAATATAACATGTTTATTGTAATGGATCAGACCACTCTGGTCCATTACTTTGTGAAAATTTGGGGTTAGGAAGAGGTTGCATGAGTTTCGTGGGAGAAGGATTTAATTGATGTGAGAGAGGGAGTAATTATAAGATAATAATGGGTGACAATAATAATAGTTATTATTAATGATAATTATGGAAACTCGTTGATGAAATTGGAAGAGGATTTATTATATTAAATAATAATGGTGGATTTTTTTAGTGTGTGTTTAATTAAATGAAATGGATTTAATTTAACATGAGAATAACCATGGTCAACTAATTTAATGGGACTAAATTAGAACATTAATGATGGGTGTTATTATTATTAATTTTATTAATAATAAAGTGAGAAAAGATATGGGGCGTAATGGACATGGGGAAAAGGAAAGGGGAAGGCACCACTTTTTCTGGAGTGGGAGAACAATTGGAAAGATATTGGAGAGAGAGTGTGAGAATTAAATGGGGAAGTAACAAAATAAAAGAAAAGGAATTCAATTAAGGTGAAAGGGAGTGAGGCACACCAAATTGGAGAGAGGGTGGTGTGTGGCTTTGGGTATTTGAAATAAATAAATTAAAAATAATAATATAATAATCAGGTTATTGTTTTTGTTGAAAAACACTATTTTACCCGTAACTTATTCCTGTGACCTCAGTTTCACGATCCGTCTGTGGCAGTGCAACCCAGATTCTGAGACGGACATTTCACGTCCAATATTGGATGTCTTTTTTAGGTTTTTTGATCAGGTACCCGAAGCGCTCGTAAAATAATAGATGTAATATTATTATTAAATCTTTGACCTGCCATAACTCCTGCGTGCGCCGTCCGATTGACTTATCTTCAATGGTGATCTGATCCTTTCATTAATATGATCGATTCAAGATTAATGTGGAATATTAAATTATGGTCCAGGGCTCGGGTCCACGAAACACCCAATAATAATAATAATACAGGATCTTGCACCAAACATATCTTCCTCATACGGTGTTGGAATGGCGAACCATCTGTGTCGTTGCAAGCCTTAAATTAAGATGGATGATTCAATGACCATATATCCTATATTAATTATTCCTATGGCTCGGGATGTTTTTACTCAGTCAAACCGCATGGGTTAATGCGATCCTCTTTTAATGGGGATTTATGCGTATCTTAAACCGTCGCCCCATTAAATCCCCAAAAGGGAAAAGATATCATCCTACCTTGTTCTACCTCTTTTTAATTGGCTCTGAGACTCTATAACCTTTCAACACTTCCCGTTGGAGTTGCACAATCAATCTTTACTCCTCAGATCGGTTCTGCTTTGTTTTGATGCAACCAAGCAGTATCGATAAATCCTCGATATGATGTATGTTTTATAGTCGTTCCTTTAGGATCATCTTCTCCTATTTCTCCATCCCATATTAAAGCATGAAATCCCCATGCTTCTAATGGGGTTTTTCTTGGGGTTTGGCTGGTGCGGTCATTCCGTGGCATCCTTGGGTGGATGCAGTTGGCGCGACAGGAGGATCATGACCAGTTGTGTTGATAAAGAATGTCAAGAACTCTTCGAGGTAGGTGATTCGTTACTTCTCTTTTATGTTACATGAAACTGTATTGTTAGCATGTTTAATCCCACTGGATGACAATGTAATTGACATAAGAAATATTATAAATGGATAAATAAATTTATATCGATCGTATGTCTTTGCCTCATGTTTTGCTTGATAGTGTGATTTTTATGCTTTAATTGATTAACTGTTAGTTCTTGATGGAAATTGGTAATGAATTTAAATTGGGATTAATTGATACTTGTTTGGCTAAAGATAAAAAGGCATGTAAATGAATTTGGTTCTTGTTAAAATTTTATGTTAATAAAATTAGTGCAGTAATCATGTTTGTTATTTTATGATAAATTACAGGTTAGGTTTCCCAAATTTCAAAAAAACGAGTAATAAATCGGTTAACCCAAGATAGATTAAAGAACTGATTATTTGATAATTCCTTATAGGGTTCTGAGTTACCCTCTTGATTGTAAAAGGGCCATGATCCCAATTAAAAGTGGTGTTTTTTTCGCTCATTGTGTTGTGATGTGATTCTGGATGGTTGTTGTCATATGTGGTGGCATGGAGGCCTTTGGTTGGGGCAGCAGATTACACATAGATGGGCGAGATGCATCGGTTTATGCATATGTCTTTCAGGGAGGAAATCAGGGATGATGGAATGGAGTGGATGCGATCGTTGGATGCATGGTAATTTTGATTGGTTTTATATCTTCCTCACCTTTCCCCACTGCTCAAGGTAGCTGGTCTTGCTTACCCTTCTCCCAAAAGGGGCGAAGACATGTAGGGTATGCCACATGCTTTTTGTGTTTAGCTTTTCATGGGGGAATGTGTCTATGTTCTTGCAATAGGCATCAAAGACTCGACGAGTATTAAATCTACTCATTATGTTGAGACCCCTTGTGTGTTTAGTATCATAGAATGCTTTTCTAAAATGCCTGGGAATATGGGCAAGTAATTCTATAATGGATATTTGAATAAATGGTGTTAACCCATGAGGATGGAGATGCTGGAACATAATGATGAGGTTGTAATTTTTTAAGGAACATTTGACTTTGGGTGTGATGCTAATGAAATTTAATGTGGAATTGTTCATGGTTAATTAATGTTTAAAGAAGTAGTTAATGTACATTTGAACTAATAATAAAGGAATGAAGTAATCAAATAATTCTCTTCAATTGGTTGTGTGCCTATAGGATACCTATTCTTAGAAGTAGCAGCCCAGAGTCAGAGAGATGTTAGCTACAGTTGTGTCTAAGACAAGGTAATGCCCATAGTGTGGTTGTGAGATATAATATATCATGTAATTTGTATGATTCTATACTCTACTCCACCCTGTCAGTTATGGAAACTAACACCCCTGGGATTCTATGCCCTGGGGGGGGGGGGGGGTTCCCCAAAATTCTGATGGGAGGATGAATAGATGACTACCCCCTTTGGCCGCACTCTCTTCTCTTGGTAGCTACCTGTACTGATAGGCATATTGGATAGTTTTCCCCATATATGTGTGTAGAGGGTTGTAATGGCTTGTGGATATGCACACACATATATTCTGGATATAGTATCATATGGGCTACTATAGGTGTAACATGTATAGGCTGTGATTGCTTGAGGATCCTTACTCGGTGTACTGGCAGTAATGGCGTGAGGTATAATACCCGATGTATGATACATGTTATTCGAGTTTTGGTGGCTTTCAGAAACAACCTGATTTCTTTTGGTTGTGAGGTTGGTGTGGTCCTTCGTCCAGGTTTCTGAGGGCAAGCCTTTGTGGAGCATTAGGTACATATTGTAGTGCTTTTCCTAGGTGTCTATGGGCATGCCTTCTTGGAGAGAGATTCTTAGGGTGTGCGACGTTGTGGTAATGCAGAAAACTAGTGGGGAAGTAGTAGCTGGGTACCCTTGATATTCATTATTATATGATATATTATTTTTTTGTTACATGGTGATAGATGCCCTGGTGAGGTTGGGAACCTAGTATACCTGTTTGGGCGATGAGTTAGATTCATTTGTTGTTCACTATGCTTAAGCATGCTTTCTTTTCTTTTGCACGAGAGGCTTCAGGGAGGATCCTACTTAGAATACTGTTATACTCACCCTATGTAATTATAAACTAGTATTTTGGTCACTTCGAGAAGGATAGAGATCAAGCTGGTTTCTACGATCTCGATGTTGCAGGAGCTGTTTGGGCTTGTAATTGTTGCCGTGTTTTACTTTCTTTTGGGTTCTACTAGTTATTATCTTCTCATTGTGTTAATTTTACATGACTTTTCATATATTAACATGGGTTTCTTTTATATTCCAATTCTGAGTTGGAGTAGATTGGTGTCTATCTTATCTCTCTCTTCTATATGTGTTCTCATAGAGGGTAATACCTCCCATTTGTGTGTTTATTATACCCTCGGTGCTAGTCGCCAACTCGGGGCCTGCTGGAGGCGGGACACAGGGTTCATTATCTCCCTTCTCACGTTGGTGGCCAAGGAGGGGTACACTTTGTGGGGAGGGGTTCGTGAAGGAGTGTTATGAGAAGTATGGTTGAGGGATATGTTGGAGTATGGAGTTAGGCACATGTGAGGTTGCAGGGGTTGGTAGGGAAACGGTGTCGGTCATGTTTAGAAAGTGAGGTAAACAATGGAGACTGGCTGAGACATAGTTATTTAAGTCCCCCCATGATCTGATGTACAGACCTTTACGTTTGCACTGGCTACTAAACAAGGTGATACTGGTTGAAGGGTAGAGGCCTAGGAAAGGATCTTGCATCATTCTTCTTTGTGCCTATGTTTGAATGGGTAGAACTTGGGATAGGTTAACCTAAAATTAATGAAGGAAAACTTTAAATTAATTAATGTTGATTCATCCATATTCCAGGATTAGGAACTCTAACCATTTTTATTTTATAGGTATGGCTCCAGGTCTATGTCCTCATTATGTTTGCACAGAAAATGTCCAGCATGGTGTTTCAGCAGATCGTCACAGGGTAGAGGATGACGAAGAAAACACATGGAGGAAGACACTCCGAAATAATCAGTGCCAACGTCTACAAAAGTATAAGGGCTCTATTGTATATGTAGTCATGTAAGACTAGTTAGAGGAGGTTGAGATCGGCTTCTGTTCGATTCATTCGCGGAAGGAGCACTAGGTGTCCTTGGTTGTGACGATGCTATGTGGCCAACGGAAGTGGGGTGTATGTTGGTGAGCAAGACCCTAAGATGGTTCATAGGTTCATTCCATCCCTATCATCCATGATGGATGAGATGATGCTGATTTCTTAAGAGGTTCAGCAGTTGTCGTTTCCTAGGGTCGTAGAGTAGTACACTGATGTCTTTCTATAAAAAATATTTATAATTACTCGCTCGATGAGAGATCGAGTTCGGGATCAAGATAAAACTATGAGAATCTCCTATATATATGTTTCCATATAGGATAGACACTTCTGAGTTATAAGAGCTACGTACACAACTTTATTGTTTGTTGGAGTGCAGGTTTTTTGGCCAATCGTGTCACCATGGGGTGCATCAGCTTTGTTCTTGAAGAAGGCCGACAACAGTTTGAAGTTTTGTGTCAATTATCATCACTTAATAACTAAGTAAAAAAATCTATATCCTATTCCACGAATTGATAATTTATTAGATCAACTCAAGGGTGAGAGTTGGTTCATAATGATCAACTTGGGGTCGGGATATCATCAGATGCGTGCGAAGTATGACGATATTCCGAAGACTGCTTTCCGTTGTCATCATGGGAATTATGAGTTCGTTGTAATTCCATTTGGCATGAAAAATGATCCAGCTATATTCATGGGATTGATGAATGCAGTGTTCCAGGAGTTCCTGGAAAAATCCTTTGCAGTTTTCAATGACGAAAACCTTGTGTACCAACATTTGAAGAGGAGCATGTAGAGCATCTAAGAGACATTTTGGGAGTTCATCTCCATCATTAGTTGTACGGGAAGTTGTCAAAGTGTGAGTTTTGGGCTCGAGATGTCTGTTTCTTGGGGCATGGTGTGTCTCAATAGGGAGTAGTTGTGGATCCATCGATGGTAGAAGTAGTTGTGTCTTGGGAAGCCCCGAAGACAGTGTGAGAGGTGTGATGTTTCCTTGGTCTCGCCGGATAATACAGGAAGTTCATAGAAAATTTATCACGAGTTACAACTCCTCTGATAGCTTTGACCAGGAAGGATTAGGCATTCATAAGGACTGATCAGTTTCATGCAGCAATCGAGTATCTAAAGGAGAAGTTAGTAAGTTCTCCAGTCCTATTTCTTCTAGCTGAGGGAGTCTGGTTTGATGTTTTCATTGACGCTTCACATCCGGGGTTAGGATGTATTCTCATGCAGTAGAGGTCAGTTGATTCGTATGGGTCTTGGTAGTTTCATCCCCCTGAACGCAACCATTCCACCCATGATCTTGAGTTGGCATGTCACGACCCGACCCTACCCGGGCTCGAGCCGCAACTACCCCAACCCCGCCCCCATAGGCTAGGGGATGGCGACCAGTGCTGAAGGCACAACATCTCGGGCAGGCCTTTTCCTATGTACCTATACACACACCCTCAGCACACTCAATGCAATAGTGCAGAGTAAAAAAAATACAAGTAATGAAAAGGGAAACTGCTGTATATAAACCACAAAGTGCATCGACCTCTAACTGTACAAAGCAAGTGCTGAAAAGGAAAACAGGGCAAAACACGCGCCCAACCAGAAAATGGGTGCCACAACCCGACAACAAGTAAACAAAAGAAACATCTATATGTGTCCTATAACGACCCATACTTTACATAAATTGTTATTACTTCAAAATTGAAGCACACTTATTACAACATATGACAAAACCACAAAGGACCGTATAGGTATAGTGTCTTTAGAAACTGGGAAACATAAACAACTGGTTCATAAATATTCTATAGTGTCTCCAATTTATTTCATCATATCTAGGGTCCCTTTTAGCATATTCTACTTAATATCCATCTTCCTGACCTGGGGAAAAGAAAACATAAAAGGGAGAGCTCAAATGCTCAGCAAGGAAAAATAGAGGAAATAAAAATCATATCATATCTTTTTGAAAATAAAAACCTGCAAAAGAGATCATAATATCTTAACATGGAATAAATCATAGAAGTGAAAATGAGATCCCCATAATCATAACATAAAACTTGAAACTTTGTGGCATGCACACATAATCATGGAAAATCATTTCTTGTTAGTCATGACTCATTGCCAAGACTATCTTAGTGGACAATTTCCCTTTCTGAAACGAGTCACCCTCGTTCCAGTCCTGTTCACTGAACTGGTATAACCTACCGTTCCAGCCATGTCTATCTCATGAGATATAAAATCTTTACCCAATGCATTGGAGGGAGATATAGGTCCCACCCATCTTATAATGAATCCCTTCTTATGTGTGCCTCATAATCATACATCATCGCATAACACATGTAACAAAAATGGGATTCTTGAAACATCATGACATCATAAATCAATTCATATAAGATAAAGGAATTCATAAAAATATTTCCATCACAACATAATCAAACCAATGTAATAATAGGGATAAAAATAGAACCCTTTTATTATCTTAGATGGAAAATAATTTTGATAAAATACTTGAACTTAATTCTTGAGGAAAATATCCTTTCTGCTTCAAAAATACTTGTCCTTTCTTAACATGTCGTACAATTATAAACTAAAAGAAGTTGATTAAAAATAAACTTAAAAATTTGTAAAGGAAACTTCTTGGAAATAATGTTTTAGAAATCCATTCATGCCGTATAAGTTAAAAAAACATTCTTCTCGTACTTTTGTCGGAAAAGTCAAAAAAATACCTCGTATGAAAAAAAAACGAAAAAATATTCATTTCATATCCTTTACTAAAAACTCACCGAAGGGTAAAATTGTATTTAAACAATTGTAGGTGGATGGAAATAATATTAAATATTGAGGAAACATGGATGTGGATGATAAAATACACCCCAGTAAATACTAATGTATAAACAATCTCGGATAAAAATGAGATTGTGATATTTCCCTTACCATAGGTCCAATTTTCATTGTACATGTCCGAAGCTCCTGTATAATGGTTTAAATAATTTTATTGACTTATTCCAGAATCATACATATTGATATGATATCATATATGGACATATTCTTAGCTTCTTGATAGTAATATTTCATTGTTACTTGTTACTTGGGTCTTTATTGCCTTTTGTTCTTATGCGTGTTTTGCCGAATACATTCTTATTCTTCCATTAAGGTTATAGATACCTTATATCCAGAATGGTATTAGTGTAACATATATCATATTTATTCATTCAATTTATATAATTACTGTGTAATGATGATCATGTAGAACGAGTCGCATCACATCGTGGAGACGGTATTCCGTATGTACGCACGAGTGATGATATCATTCCTATGATCGTGGAACTGTATTGGAGTATATATATATTATTTCAGTATCAATATTACATTATAATAATCATAAATAGTTACTAATTACACCATTATACCCATCCTTGTAAATTGATGGTGGAAAATAGATTACACCACGGCGTGGAGACGGCATTTCGTACGTACGCACGCGCGGTGATTTCATTTTTCCGTAGGATGGATAGAAGGTGAATTAGGATTGTTTCATATTTATAATAACATATCAGTATGTAAGTAATACTGATGTTATTACTTTATCATGAAACAACTAAAGAAGAAGATGTTGAAGAAGAAAGAAATTGAAAAGATCGGTAATGGATATTACCTCTTCTTTGGAACGCTTCTTTGAATCCTCCACTTAGGGAACTAAGATTGGTCTTTTAAGAAGACCAGGACCTCTAGGATTATTCTAGGGAAGTGGAGAGGAGAAAATGGCAGGGGTTGGCCGAGCTTGAGTGCTCAATTTGGTGTGAGGAGGAGGGGGAGGAGGTGCCCTTTTATAAGGGAGGAGAGGGGCACCTTAGGAATATCTCAAAATATTATTTTATATTAAAGTCAAAATCGGTTAATAATGGTACAAAGGGTCTTTTTTCGAAGCTAAAGTGGGGATGGTTCGAAATCCTATCAACCAATAGGATTTAGACAAGTTTAGGGTATTATTTTAACCTTATCAATTAGATTTAACTCTAAGTTAAATAATTTAACTTTTACCGTGTCTTTTTGTTTTCTTTCACTATATGGTTAATACACTTACTATAACATGCCAAACGAACCCCAAATTGTTTATTATTAATATATATATCCTTATCTAAGTTATTTGGCCGAACCTTAGATTTTAAGGAATAAAATAACAATTAATAATATAATATTTGATTTAAAAACTATTTTGTGTCAATTTTGACACTATTTGATATATGATTTTTGTGAAAGTCATAAAAGAATTATATGTTCGAATAAATTTGATTAAATCAACATTAATATATCATAGTAACCTATAAAATTAGTGGAATTCATAAAAAGAATCAAATTACATTTATATTGGTGTTTATAACATCAATTATGTCAATATTTCATTAATAAGATAATTACTGCATCATCATTGTGTCATAAATAAATTAAATTATTTAATGTCTAAAAATTACAAATAAAATACCATTATGTAGGAAATAGTTTTATCTTTCTAATGAATATTTATAGTCGAATTTATCTTATGTATAACCCCATATTAAAAATGATTTACTTATTAAACTTTGATTTTAACTATTTTAACCCTTCTTTAAATATATTAATAATAAATGTCCTAATCTAATCAAATTGGGCCTAAATGGTCATATTTTATTCCTAAGTTTGTTTTTTGTCGAATTACACTTGTAAAATAGAATTAAGACATGTGTTAGGGTAATATTAATATCATATTTACCCTTAGTTACCCTATTTACTATTAACTGCGGTAAAAAAAAGTAAAAAGTTACTATTCACCAAAAAATTATTTTTATCTTATTGAAACACATTTTACTTACTGATATCAACCGTGTCTGTCAGATTTTCGAAATTCCATTCACAGAAGCGGTAAAATTAAGTTTTATGCAAAATTCAGTTTTAACCTACCACTTAGTGGTTTCACTATTCATCAAAAATTGAAAGTTTTCAGAAAAATACCAAAATTTCACCCTAGGCTAATTTCGATATTCTGAGTCCAAAAATGAAGTCCATTTTGAAAAATAAAATTTATAAAATTTCAAAAAGTGGTTATTACTATTCATAACGGCTAGTTTTAATAGCATATTGTTGTTTAGTGAAACTCGGTATTGCGTACGACGCAAGCTATCGAGGAAGGTCGCGATTGCGTGTAAAGCAAGACAAGCAAGTGTTGTGTAGAAAAAGATTCCTTTGATGATTTATATAACATAAAAGTCTCGGGTGTTACATTATACCCCCCTTAAAAAGAATTTCTCCCTCGAAATTCGTCACTTTGTAACAAACAGATGAGGATACTTCTCCCTCATCATATCCTCAAGCTCCCATGTAGCTTCTTCAAGTTGGTGGTTCCTCCATAAAACTTTCACCAAGCGAGTGGTTTTGTTTCGTAGGACTTTTTCGCTACGATCCAGAATCTCTATCGGCTGTTTTTCATAAGAAAGATCTTGCTCCAGCGGTACAACTTCTGAGCTGAGTACATGTGAAGGATCTGGTATGTACTTTCTCAGGAGAGATACATGGAACACATCATGAACATGAGAGAGATTCGGTGGAAGCGCCAATCGGTAAGCTACCTTCCCAACACGATCCAGTATTTCAAAAGGACTGATATATCTAGGGCTCAACTTCCCCTTCTTTCCAAATCTCATAACCCTCTTCCAGGGAGATATTCGTAAGAACACTTTATCGCCCACTTCAAACTCTAGGTCTTTTCTTCGGTTGTCGGCATAACTTTTTTGTCGACTCTGAGCTGCTCTTATGTGTTGTTAAATAGATCTGAACTTTTCTTACATTCCATCAACGAGATCAGGTCCTAACAGCTTTCTTTCCCCAACTTCATCCCAGCAAGTTGGAGTCCTGCATTTCTTTCCATAGAGAGCTTCATAAGGAGCCATCTGAATACTGGAGTGAAAGCTATTATTATAAGAAAATTCCACCAAAGGTAGGTATTGATCCCAACCTCCTTTGAAATCCATAGAGCAAGCTCTCAACATATCTTCTAGGGTTTGAATTGTACTCTCAGACTGACCGTCTGTCTGGGGATGATAAGCAGTGCTGAAACTCAACTCTGTATCCAGAGTATGCTGAAGACTTCGCCAGAACTTCGAGATAAATCTCGGATCCCGATCAGATATAATAGAAAGTGGTACTCCATGCAATCTTACCACTTCCTTTATATATATCCTGGAAAGCTGATCTAGAGAGAAATCCTCTCTAATAGCAATGAAGTGTGCAGACTTTGTAAGACGATCAACTATTACCCAAATAGCATTATTGCCTTTGGATGTTTTAGGAAGTCCTGTGACAATGTCCATAGTGATGTTTTCCCATTTCGATTCGGGTATGGGTAATGGTTGTAACATCCCCTTAGACTTCTGTCTCTCAGCTTTAACTTGTTGACAAACCAAGCATCGAGAGACATATTCAGCAACATCTCTTTTCATGCCATCCCACCAGAAGAACTCTTTCAGGACCCTATACATCTTCGTGCTTCCAGGATGAATAGAGAATGAAGAACTATGAGCCTCATCCAGCAGCTCCTTCTTTAATTCGGGGATGGGAGGAACACAAACCTGATTCCTGAACTTTATTATCCCATCACAATCAAGACTTAATTCAGGAACATTTCTCACCTTTTTTTGTAACTCGACATCTTCTTTCTGTGCCTCCTTAATCTTCGCATGTATAGATGGTTGAACATTCATTTGAGAAAGATAAGATTTTCCCCTTCCATTATAATTCCAAGATCCATCTTTTGTAAATCCATAAATATTGGATCCTTTGTGATCCTCATCATGGATAAACTAGCATGGTCTTGTCGACTTAATGCATCTGCCACCTTGTTTGCTTTCCCAGGGTGGTAATGGATTGAGCAGTCGTAATCGTTAATCAGCTCCAACCATCTTCTTTGACGCATATTCAACTCATTTTGTGTGAAAATATACTTTAAACTTTTGTGATCAGTATAAATATCACACCTTTCACCATAAAGGTAATGCCTCCAAATCTTTAATGCAAATATTACCGCAGCCAACTCCAAATCATGTGTTGGGTAATTTTGCTCATGGATTTTCAACTGTCGTGAGGCATAATCTATCACCATATCATTTTGCATAAGAACACACCCCAATCCCTTCATGGATGCATCACTGTAGATCACAAACCTTTCTCCACTACAAGGCAGTGTGAGCACAGGTGCACTAGATAACCTTCTTTTCAACTCCTTGAAATTCTCTTCACATTCCTCTGTCCAGACAAACTTAACTCTTTTCCGAGTCAACTTGGTGAGTGGATTAGATAATCGTGAAAAATATTTTACAAAACATCGATAATATCCAGCCAAACCAAGAAAACATCGAATCTCAGTTACTGTTGTTGGTCTCGACCATCTTTCGATAACCTCTGTTTTTGCTAGATCCACAGATATCCCCTCTTTTGAGATTATGTGACCCAAAAATGCAACTTTTTGAAGCCAAAATTCACACTTGGTAAATTTGGCATAAAGCTTCTCCTTTCTCAGGGTCTTCAATATAATTCTCAAGTGATCTTCATGATCTTCCTTTCTCTTTGAATAGACATGAATATCGTCTATAAAGACTATCACAAATTGATCGAGATAGTCTCTAAAGACTCTATTCATTAGATCCATGAAGATATTAGGGGCTTTAGTAAGACCAAATGGCATCACTATAAATTCATAGTGTCCATACCTTGTACGGAAAGTCGTCTTTTGTATATCATCCCTTTTGACCCTTAATTGATGATACCCTGAACAAAGATCAATCTTGGAAAAGTATTGAGCTCCGCGTAGTTGGTCAAATAAGTCATCAATGCGTGGGAGAGGATATTTGTTTTGATAATGATCTTGTTAAGTTCTCGATAATCAATGCAGAGTCTCATTGATCCATATTTCTTCTTAACAAAGAGAACAGGTGCTCCCCAAGGTGACGCACTAGGGCGTATGAATCCCTTATCAAGATTCTCTTGGATTTGCTTCATCAATTCCTGCAACTCAATTGGGGCCATTCTATGAGGTGTCTTTGAAATAGGCAAAGCACCCGGTACGAGTTCTATTGAAAACTCAACTTCAAAATTTGGTTGAAGACCTGGTAATTCCTCCGGAAAGACATCATCAAACTCCCGTACGATGGGCATATTCTTAATCGTGAGTTTCTCACCAACCATTTGAGATAAATAACCTTCATTTAGTGGAATCAAGACCCATTTGATGGAAGGAATTTCCACTAGAAGGTTATATTCATCCTTGCATCGATAGACGATCGTAGATTGATCTGGAATATGAAATGTGACTTCCCTTCTTTGGCAATTGATATGAGCTCCATGTAGAGAAAGCCAATCCATGCCAAGAATCACATCAAATTCCACTAAAGGAAGGATCACAAGATTTGCGGGAAGCACTTTCCCACAAACTTCGATCGGAGAAGAATTATAAACTTTTGATGCGACTGTTGTGCCATTAGGTGTTGTCACACCTAACTCAACATCTAATTGTTGAGGTAGTACGGTGATACCCTTAGAAAATTTTTCAGAAATAAAAGAGTGGGTGGATCCAGAATCAAATAAAACATTTGCTACTTTAGATTGGACGGTAAGTGTACCTTTCACCACTTAGTTATCGTACTCCATATCGCTGATAGAAATTGCATGTGACTTTCCTTTGTCTTTAGCATTATGATTTTGTTGACGTCGACCATCATCATCAACCCTTGGATTTGGGCATTGATTGGCATAATGCCCCATCTCCTTGCACTTGAAACATTGAAGTGTAGTAGGTTCATTCTGTGTATCCCTTCCTTTGTTTGCGTCATTAGACATCTTCTTCCCATTATCACGACATTCAAATGCCCGATGACCTTCCTTTCCACATTTAAAACATTTACATGTCCCTTTAAGACAACTCCCTCCATGTTTCTTTCCACACTTTGAGCATAAGGAAAAGCTCATCATCTTTTCCATGTGCTCTTTAGATTTTTCTTTGAATTCCATCTTCCTCTTCTTATCAAACCCATGTGACTGATGGATTACTCCAAACTCCATCTCGACTTTGAGTGCACATCGAACGATTTCCTCGTAGCTATTGAAGTCCCTTATGGCTAACGCCCTTCGAAGACTTGGTTTTAAGCCACTAAAGAATCGATCGATCTTACTCTCAGGTTGGATAATAATACCAGAAGCGTACCTTGCAAGTCTTGTAAAATTTGCTTCATAGGTACCAACAGATTCATCATCCCTTTGCTTCAGTTCAAGGAACTCTTTTTCCATCTTTGTTCGGAGAATACGAGGGAAGTACTTATTGAAAAATAAGTTCTTGAACTCGTCCCATTCCATAGACTCAATTTCATCCCTTTGCCTCGTATTCTTAATAAGATTCCACCATTGATCAGCATCTCCTTCCAAACGATACACTGCTAGGATGACTTTATCATGGTCAGAACATTGAAGAACTGAAAATATCTTTTCAGTAGTACTAATCCATTGTTCAGCAACTAATGGATCAGTAGACCCGCTGAAAGATGGTGGGCGCTGCCTCATGAAGGATTCAACAGAATGTTGCTCCTTCCATTGCTCGTTTGGAAGTCCTGCATGATTCATAGCTTGAGAAAGTTGTGTGATCATGGCTAAAAGATTTTGCATTCCAGCTCCCATATCGTTTGGTTGTTCAGGGGGACAATCATTGCATTTCCCATCGCATTCCGCATTAACACAGTTCCTTCGGGTTCCAGCCATTGACTAAAACCAAGAAGAATAGTGTGAGCAACACTAATTATAATAGGAAAACCACATAATTCAAGAATAAAATTTTCATTGTTAAGGTCTTATCCTAGGTTATTCAGGGCCATTTCTAAAACACTAAGATTGTGTTCTATGCTTAGACTTATCCTTACGGTTCTTACTAAGGATTTCACATCCTAGTTTCCAAAGGTTGACTATACCTTTCCTCTGATACCAACTATAACGACCCATACTTTACATACATTGTTAATACTTCAAAATTGAAGCACACTTATTACAACATATGACAAAACCACAAAGGACCGTATAGGTATAGTGTCATTAGAAACTGGGAAACATAAACAACTGGTTCATAAATCTTCTACAGTGTCTCCCATTTATTTCATAATATATAGGGTCCCTTTTAGCATATTCTACTTAATATCCATCTTCCTGACCTGGGGAAAAGAAAACATAAAAGGGTGAGCTCAAATGCTCAGCAAGGGAAAATAAAGGAAATAAAAATCATATCATATCTTTTAGAAAATCAAAACCTGCAAAAGAGATCATAATATCTTAACATGGAATAAATCATAGAAGTGAAAATGAGATCCCCATAATCATAACATAAAACTAGAAACTTTGTGGCATGAACACATAATCATGGAAAATCATTTCTTGTTAGTCATGACTCATTTCCAAGACTATCTTAGTGGACAAAGTCCCTTTCTGAAACGAGTCACCCTCGTTCCAGTCCTATTCACTGAACCGGTATAACCTACCGTTCCAGCCATGTCTATCTCATGAGATATAAAATCTTTACCCAATGAATTGGAGGGAGATATAGGTCCCACCCATCTTATAATGAATCCTTTCATATGTGTGCCACATAATCATACATCATCGCATAACACATGTAACAAAAATGGGATTCTTGAAACATCATGACATCATAAATCAATTCATATAAGATAAAGGAATTCATAAAAATATTTCCATCACAACATAATCAAACCAATATAATAACAGGGATAAAAACATAACCCTTTTATTATCTTAGATGGAAAATAATTTTGATAAAATACTTGAACTTCATTCTTGAAGAAAATATCCTTTCTGCTTCAAAAATACTTTTTCTTTCTTAACATGTCGTACAATTATAAACTAAAAGAAGTTGATTAATAATAAACTTAAAAACGTGTAAAGGAAACTTCTTGGAAATAATGTTTTAGAAATCCATTCATGCCGTATAAGTTAAAAAAAACATTCTTCTCGTACTTTTGTCAGAAAAGTCAAAAAGTACTTCGTATGAAAAAAGAACGAAAAAAGATTCCATTCATATCCTATACTAAAAACTCACCGAAGGGTAAAATTGTATTTAAACAATTGTAGGTGGATGGAAATAATATTACATATTGAGGAAACATTGATGTGGATGATAAAATACACCCCAGTAAATACTAATGTATAAACAATCTCGGATAAAAATGAGATTGTGATATTTCCCTTACCTTAGGTCCAATTTGCTTTGTACGTGTCCGAAGCTCCTGTATAACGGTTTAAATAATGTTATTGACTTAATCCAGAATCATACATATTGATATGATATCATATATGGTCATATTCTTAGCTTCTTGATAGTAATATTTCATTGTTACTTGTTACTTGGGTGTTTATTGCCTTTTGTTCTTATGTGTGTTTTAACGAATACATTCTTATTCTTCTTTTAAGTTTATAGATACCTTATATCCAGAATGGTATTAGTGTAACATATATCATATTTATTCATTCAATTTATATAATTACTATGTAATGATGATCATGTAGAACGAGTCGCATCACATCGTGGAGACGGTATTCCGTACGTACGCACGAGTGATGATATCATTCCTATGATCGTGGAACTGTATTGGAGTATATATATATTATTTCAGTATCAATATTAATTTATAATAATCATAAATAGTTACTCATTACACCATTATACCCATCCTTGTAAAGTGATGGGGGAAAATAGATTACACCATGGCGTGGAGATGGTATTCCGTACGTACGCACGCGCGGTGATTTCATTTTTCCGTAGGATGGATAGAAGGTGAATTAGGGTTGTTTAATATTTATAATAACATATCAGTATGTAAGTAATAATTATGTTATTACTTTATCATGAAACAACTAAAGAAGAATATGTTGAAGAAGAACGAAATTGAAAAGACCGGTAATGGATATTACCTCTTCTTTGGAACGCTTCTTTGAATCCTCCACTTAGGGAACTAAGATTGGTCTTTTAAGAAGACCAGGACCTCTAGGATTATTCTAGGGAAGTGGAGAGGAGAAAATGGTAGGGTTTGGCCGAGCTTGAGTGCTCAATTGGGTGTGAGGAGGAGGGGGAGGAGGTTCCCTCTTATAAGGGAGGAGAGGGGCACCTTAGGAATATCTCAAAATATTATTTTATATTAAAGTCAAAATCGGTTTATAATGGTTTCAAAGGGTCTTTTTTCGAATCTAAAGTGGGGATGGGTAGAAATCCTATCAACCAATATGATTTAGACAAGTTTAGGGTATTATTTTAACCTTATCAATTAGATTTAACTCTAAGTTAAATAATATAACTTTTACAGTGTCTTTTTGTATTCTTTCACTATATGGTTAATACACTTACTATAACATGCCAAACGAACCCCAAATTGTTTATTATTAATATATATATCCTTATCTAAGTTATTTGGCCGAACCTTATATTTTTAGGAATAAAATAACAATTAATCATATAATATTTTATTTAAAATCAATTTTGTGTCAATTTTGCCACTATTTGATATATGATTTTTGTGAAAGTCATAACAGAATTATTTGTTCGAATAAAGTTGATTAAATCAACATTAATATATCATAGTAACCTAGAAAATTAGTGGAATTCATAAAAAGTCTCAAATTACATTTATTTTGGTGTTTATAACATCAATTATGTCAATATTTCATTAACAAGATAATTACTGCATCATCATTGTGTCATTAATAAATTAAATTATTTAATGTCTAAAAATTACAAATAAAATACCATTATGTAGGAAATATTTTTAGCTTTCTAATTAATATTTATAGTCGAATTTATCTTATTTATAACCCCATATTAAAAATGTTTTACTTATTAAACATTGATTTTAACTATTTTAACCCTTCTTTAAATAAATTAATAATAAATGTCCTAATCTAATCCAAGTGGGCCTAAATGGTCATATTTTATTCCTAAGTTTGTTTTTGGTCGAATTACACTTGTCCAATAGAATTAGGACATGTTTTAGGGTAATATTAATATCATATTTTCCCTTAGTTACCCTATTTACTATTAACCGGGGTAAAAAAAAGTAAAAAGTTACTATTCACCAAAAAATTATTTTTATCTCATTGAACCACATTTTACTTACTGATATCAACTGTGTCTGTCGGATTTTCGAAATTCCCTTCACAGAAGCGGTAAAATTAAGTTTTATGCAAAATTCAGTTTTTAGCCTACCACTTAGTGGTTTCACTATTCATCAAAAATTGAAAGTTTTCAGAAAAATACCAAAATTTCACCCTAGGCTAATTTCGATATTCTGAGTCAAAAAATGAAGTCCATTTTGAAAAATAAAATTTATAAAATTTCAAAAAGTGGTTATTACTATTCATAACGTCTAATTTTAATAGCATATTGTTGTTTAGTGAAACTCGATATTGCGTACGACGCAAGCTATCGAGGAAGGTCGTGATTGCGTGTAAAGCAAGCCAAGCAAGTGTTGTGTAGAAA
This sequence comes from Viscum album, assembly GCA_963277665.1. Taxonomy (NCBI): domain Eukaryota; kingdom Viridiplantae; phylum Streptophyta; class Magnoliopsida; order Santalales; family Viscaceae; genus Viscum; species Viscum album. The sequence goes on along the minus strand of OY728142.1, from coordinate 1,563,681,723 downwards.
AATATTCCTTTGATGATTTATATAACATAAAAGTCTCGGGTGTTACATGTCCCCCCCCTAGAACCCGACTCTGACCACCACACGCGTTCCACGCTCCCAATCTCATAAACTCCTCAGAAGTCACGCTCCACCTGTCCGTCGTCTGCAAGGGCACACCAAGTGAGGGAAAATCCCAAGCAGGGGTGAGTATAAAAATACTCAGTAGGATACCCCGAAGGCTCGAGGGAGCAACAAATGAGGTACTGAAGGTTGAGAAGTGGATCGAACATAGTGTAGAACATAAGTACAATAGAGAGTGCAGTAAAGAGTCCATCTCAACCCAACAAGAGAAAGGAAGGTAGACTCGTCCAGAAACAAGGAGCTGGAAATGGTGAAAAGATAAACTTCCCTTCGAATATTCTCTACCTATTGTAGGAGAGTAGACTAGTCTGACCATGATAAGCTAGACACGAAAAGCCAGTGGCATACCTCGTGCGTCTTCGCCTCTCCTGGAAGGAGAGTATCTGAAACCAAGAACGGGGTACCAGAACAAGGTATATACAAGTCCATATGCTCAAACCAGAAGCCCAAACAAGATCGTAAGGGGATCTCCATCTCGTAGCTCATCCCAAGAAAAGAGTAGCCAATAGTCCTAGAAGAAAACTCCACTGATGCCCAGCATCCCGCACGTATACCCTGAACCGTAAGCCAAGGGGCGCAATCACCACACCTCAACACTATCTGCTTTGGGCTGAATTGACTCACCTGCACAGTTTTAGGTCACGTCACAAGGACGCATCTCTGTGGGGGAAAGCACTGCTCGTACTTGAGAGTTATGGGGGAACATCAAACCACACCATGTCACTGCCCAACAGTCGAGAGGTCTGCTCAAAGTCGACAGGCGACCCCCTGCCCAGCCTCGCTGGAGGGTCCCTAGAAGTCGACGGGTTCCCACTACAGGGAGAAACCGAATGTTGATAGGTGCCACACTTCCTAGTCCTGTAACAGGGTAATCCAATGGAGGGAGACCTGGCTAAAGTCGGTGACGGGACCACTGCGCAGCCCAGCTGGAGGTAACCCGGCTTTGAGGACCACTGCCCATCCTAGCTGGAGGTAAGCCGGGCATCGGGGACCACTGCCCAGCCCCGCTGGAGGTAAGCCCGGCATCGAGGACCACTGCCCAGCCCCACTGGAGGTAAGCCGGGAACTGCTCTGGCCATCCCTGTTGGATGGTGCTACTCGATGAACACAACTGTACAGGCCATCCTTGCTGGATGGTAACCCACTGGCGAGCCCTGCTCAAAACAACCTCAGCCCTACTAGAAACAACCTCAGCCCTGCTGAAAACAACCTCCTAGGTAGAGTATCGGTGCCCGCGTAAAGTTTTGGTCACACCGAATCCACAAGAACTATACCAAGGAACATGGAGCAATGGTGGAAACTCCCCAGTCCTCACAAGGCAATCCCACTCCAATCCGCTGAGTCACTGTCGACGCGGACTGAGATAACTCATCCGAGAAAGTGGGGAAAACACCCACACTGTACGAACACCCGTAGTTGCAAACAGTGCTACCGTCCAGTGAGAGGGCATGGCACTGGAACCCATCACAGCTAAAGAAATAGAGGAACAAACCATCTCTGTCGGCCAAACGAGAACAGGACTAGGGGAAAACCCAGCCCTACTGGCCAAACAAATGAGCACTATGCCAGGGGATACTCCACCCTGCTGGTCAAACAAATGAGCGCAGAGGGACCCTCTACATCTCGAGAGGTCAAAAGTACATAATGCATAACATGGAACGCACATGGGGCCCACAAGATGTGTGGCCCCAAGTCAACCCCAACTGAGCGCACAAACGTCCTCAGGTACAAACCACACGTACCTCCAAGTTCTCCCGTATACTCCTAGAGTATACCTCGTCTCCAGCCCAAAGGCGAACATGCACCTGGCACCCAACGTCAAAGCGAAGGTGCGAACATAACAACTCTACATCAAAGGACCATGCACGGACAAACACATCATGTGAATCAGTTATATCACTCTCCCAAGAGTGCGTGATCATATGCCAAGGGTTCTCTGCAAACACGGTAGGAATAACCACCATCAGGGCGCCTTTCACATTTCCACATTTAATAAGTTCACGCAAGAGGATCTGCACAGCCAAACGGATTTCACCGTTGTAATCCTCACGGAAAACATGTGATATAGACTACTTAATCGCCTCAAACGGATATCTGACAGAAAAATCACTAACACCGCCTCACGCCCGAACGACGTCCCATGATCCCGAGCCTCGGCCCCAAAAACAGCCGGGTGCGTCACACCATTGCGATCCCCTAGGTAAAGTACGTCAAAATAACTACTCACTTGAGTTAAATGGATATCCGGTGCAAAAGATGCATTCCAGCTTCCGCACACGAGCGGTGCTTCGTGGGACCCGCAAACCGGTCAGGAAACTCAACGAACGGATCACAACGTTGCGATCCTATCGAAAATGCATACAAGGTGGACTATTCACTTGTCTAAAACGGTCGTCTAGTGATAAAGATGGAAACCCATCATTGACGCACAAATGGCCATCGTGGCCCCCGCACCATCGTGCCGAATTTGAGCGGGAGGATTTCACCATTTCAATCCCCTCGGAAAAACATCCAAAAATGACTGCTCGCACGCCCCGAATGAACGTCCGAAAAAAAGTCGTGAAACGTTGTACGCAGCTCGAAGGATGGGTCATGGGGACCTCACCTCAAATTCAGCCCAAACACCTGAAACCACCCTGGAAAGCTCTGCCTCAGTGCCAAGGTCCCAACACCACTAACGGCGCTTAAATTGGATGTTGAACGCGTCCGCAACGTCCAAAACAAGAATCTCGAGATAAACGCGCGTCCACTTGACGAACCGTCGCTCCTCCGAGGCCCCTCGTTTTGGGATTAAAAAATTCCCGAAACAATCTCAAAAGGTCCTCCTTGACATGAGATCCTCGGTTCCGCTGACGTCACACAAAGCGGACTCCCGTAGCGAATGTTACGGGCGTTGGAATCATAGGGGCAAAGCCCGGCTCGGGCCGGCCCGCGGTTCGGCCGCACGGGCTGGCCGTGGACCCGCAATCCACTTCCCCGCCGACTGACCTGAAGGCCGGTCGCCTCTCACGTGGAGACCCGCCTTTTGCGGGTCTTGGTTTGGCCGCGGGGTCGCCTAGCGCGACCCTGGTCGTCGCTCCGTGCCGCGGAGCTCCTCTGTCGGCAGGCGCCCACTCTTCCTCGTGCCGACGACCGCTGACCACCCTGATGCACGGCCGCCGCCTGCATCACGCCGCGCGACCGCAGACGCCCGCTGACACCCCCCTGCTGCCGCTGTGAGCCCCCAGCCGCTTGAAGCTTGGCCGAACCACCGCGTCGCCCTGCCGATCGCCCCAATTCCCGCAAACTTCGGCGAACATCCGTGAGTAGATCGGGACTCGGAATTGAAATCCGAAAGATGTGTCGGAAAGAGTATAAAATCTACTACATGATTATAAGATTTTTTTTCGAGGATAAAAAAACAAATTGATGCATATTATCGAACTCAAAGGGAGGTTCGGAAATAAAAACACAACAAAAACGTCCTACCTTGATGGGCTTTGCCCGGAGCTTCGTGTCGATATGCTGGCATCACCGCACCTCACTAGAGTTTCCTTGCCGGAGATTGAGGAGGGGAGGAGGAGGGGTTTCTCCAGGGGGTTCAATGGTGAGGAAGGGGAGGAGGGGAGAGTTTAAATAAATAAACTCTTTAATTTAAAGTCACGACCACTAAAACACCCGCGTCCAAATATTCTAGCACGGTCACGATTAAGCTCCCCCTAGGGTAAACACCATCTCCCGAGCACAACGGTGGTCTCAGAATTTAAATCCAAGAACTCATTTAGATGTTACTAAACTTAGCGCCCAAAGCTGCCAAATTACGAAAACACCCCTGGGGCCATTTTTCACAGACGGCCCGCGCCCGCGAAACGTATACCCCTCCCAGGGTAAAGGGAATTCTCTGAACTCAACGGTGCCCTCGTTTTTCCAATCCTAGCCCCCGTTTAAGAGATACCTGAGTTTCAACATTAAACAAATAATCTAATTAATTAATATTTCTGTTTAACATTCCGAAAGAGAGTAAGGGGTCCAAACATCCCGCACTGACAAGTTTTATGTCATTAATAGGGTAAACACCTCATTTCAGACCCATCTGTACACTCAGATCTCTATTCCAGATCACCGTCTAGGATTTATCACATTTATTTGGCGTTTCTAGTGTGAATGCACTGAAAATTTAATTCCGGCCACTCCGGGGCTCGGAATCACACGCCGTCTGAAGGCACTGCTCTGGAATATCATCAAGAATATTCAAAAGTCGTTCACAGCAAAAACTGGGTTCTTACATCATTCCCTCCTTCAAGATTTTCGTCCCCAAAAATAAAAACTAGGGAGAAACATAGGGTACTAAGCCCACACCTGGCTTTCCCATACCCAGAAGAACCCACACACAGCTCTGCGTCACCGCACACAGACCAAAGGATTCATCCATTCACGTGAGGTCGACCCTTGCCAATGTCGTGCAACCACTCCAGACTTTGGGGTTAGGGAAAGGTGGTAGGGTACCTCACCATCCCTTTGCACGGTCTCAAATGGCCCGAAGGCCCTCAGGGGAATCTCACCTCTCAAACCAAACCCTTACGTCGCACGTCGTGACTGGAATCAATGCCCGCACCTGGAACAAGGCCCGGTGATTCCCTCCTTCAGAATATCCATATAGTGGAACACCAAAGGATATATGGTCATGCATGATTCCACAACTGAGGCTCTCTTACACGCTCGAAAGGAGAAGGAGTCGACACCATCGACTAAAGAAAAAGTTCCCACGCCTTTTACCTTACCATCACAGGTTTACACCTGATGCCCAGCGTCACCCTCGTAACATATCAATCAAGGAGATGGTAGGAAATAAGTTCACACACAGAGTCTAACAATTATACTACAAAAAGGTTGAAGAGCTGTAGAGCATACCTCTCATCACCTCATTCTCTACAAGATCGTAGACATACAAAGCTCACGGCTGTCCATAGTCCCAACTGTCAGCTCTCAGAGCATGACGTGGACCACCTAGTGGTGATGGGAAGTCCTCATAACGTCGTCCCCCACCTCTAGATCCTCTCTCTCCTCTTCTAGCACCACCTATCTGGGCACTACTCCGATCACGGTGATGCCTCTGCCGTGGTGGTGCACCTACTGCCTGCCCAAAGCTCTCAGCAACTCGGGTCGGGCAGTCTCATGCCAAGTGACCTCGTCCATCATAGGCGTAACACAACCACTCCCTGAGCTGTCCTGGTGACCTCTGGCGCCACTGTGGTGTACAACCACGACCTGGATCCCACTCATAGAAGGGTACCCTTGGCTAAGTGTAACGCCCCGACCCTAGTTACCCAGAGTCGGTGCATTATTACATAACATTGGAATGATCACAAGAAAGATCAAATCTCGAAAGACCGATTGGTTTAGTAGCCTTGGAAACACAAGATATATTCATAAGTTTTACATTACATCATAAAATGAAAAACTACTACAACAACATAATGTCTCCATAATCCACACTCATATCCCCACATAATATCCCTGCATGTCATTCATAATTTACTTCTTCACATCCTGGGAAAAATAAAACATAGAAAAGGGGTGAGCTCAAATGCCCAGTAAGGATAACGATATAGCGGAAACTTTCATAAATAAGAATAAACATTTAAGGAAATGTATAACTAAAATAAAATCCTTTCAAACATGAACTTTCAACATGGTATGGCATAAATAAAATGAAATAATGTCATTTACTTATTCACATGGATATTCTACTAATCGAATAATCACATGAAAAAATCAATAACCACTTTCATAATGTTGGAATGCATAATGCCAGACTATCATAACCACATAGCCAAGGCCTCATGCCAAGACTACAAATATGATTTTGCCAAGGCCTTGTGCCAAGACACTAGTTTGTCTCATGAGACCTACCGATGCATCGAGGAGCTATAGCGGGCTCCACCCGTCACATATTAAGTCCAATGCAATCCCATATGAAAAGGTTTAAACATAACATAAACATTCGTATTAAAACTAGCATACGAAATGTAAATACTTTCACCATAAACTATGAATGGTATAAAAATAGCACATCCACAGTCAAACATATCACAAAACCTTCAATACAATATGGAAGTTTTGTACCATAATAAATCAACTTCAAATAATCATAAAATCCATCAAAGGATGTTGACATAGATGAAATCAAAATTCTTTTTAAAGAAATATCTCCTTTATTTTGAAATCATTTAAGATCCATATAAAATAAAACATTTTCTTTGAAAATATTCTTATAAGCTTGTAAGGGAAGCTTTGAAGATTTTATAACGGCAGAAAATAGCCGCACCCGCCGAATAAGTTAAAAAAACATTCTTACCTTAATTCTGTCGAAAAGGTTAAAAAGGACTTTGTTTTGAAAACGACCGAAAGATTCCTTTATAAACCACATATAAAAGTCAAAAAGGGTATAAATGACTTTAACTCATATTCTAGTAAATAGTAAAAATGTTTTGAAATACATTTTTAAGAAACATGGATGTGGATGATAAAGAGAACCCGGTAGATTATTACGTATAAACAACCTCGGATAATGAAGAGATTGTGAAATAACCCTTACCTTGTACATTTCCTTGGTTGGGGTAGGTTAACCTCCTGTATAATTGTGAAATAATTGTTATTAAATTATACAATAATCATATATATTAATATGATATCATATATGATCTTTTAACATTGATTTGTTAATAATATCATAGAAATATTGTCGTTTCGGGTGTTAACTTACTCATTTTCTTTTATATGTTTTGTTACATAAGCCATGTTTGATGTATCATATTCATATCCAGAATGATATCAAGTCCTTAAACATCATTTTTAAACTATCAAATGATAATTATACTTGAATGGATACGATGGAGAATGAATCTCATCGCGTTCGTGGAGACGGTAGTCCGTACGTACGCACGAGCGACAATATCATTCTTTTGATATTAAAATAATATATAAATGGATGGTATATCATATATACAGAATCATTAACATGTTATATTTATTATTTACATGAGTTACACATCATTATTATACCCATCCAAATAATAATATATTGAATAACAATTACACCATGACGTGGAGACGGTAAGCCGTACGTACGCACGTATGGTGACATGTTATTGAAAGGGTGGATAAAATAATGAATATGGTTGTACCATATTTATAATAACATCACAGTATATATGAGATACTGGAGTTATTATTTTAGAATGGTAAGAACAAATAAAGAAGAAGTGGAAGAAGAAAGGAACTTGAAAAGGGGTGGTGAAAACATTACCTCTTCTTCGGGTTCTTCCTTTTGATTTGATCAAAAGGGCTCCTTAGGTTGTCTTTCTGATCAAACTAAGGCCTCTAGGTTGTAGTGAGGGAAGTTTTGAGAGTATTTGGGCAGAGGTTGGCCGAACCAAAAGGCTTTGAAGGTGTGAAGAAATGAGAAGGAGGAGTGCCCTTTTATAAGAGGGGTGAGGGGCACCTTTGGAAAAGATAGAAATATTAATTTATAATAAATTCATATTAGGTTTCTAATGGCTCCAAAGTTGATTATTTAAATTTTAAGTTGGGGATGGGTCGAAAAAAACTCATCCAATATAATTTAGACAGTTTTGGGTACTTATATTAACCTTATCTTTAAGTATTAACTCTATGTTAATTACTTTCACTTTTCCAATGTCTCTTTGTATTTTTATTTAATATGGTTAATAAACCTACTATATACATCCAAGAGACCCCCAAGTGGTTCATTAATGAATAACCTATCATGATATAAGTCTCTTGGCCGATCCTTTGATTTTTAGGAATTTAATATCAATTAATAATATAATATTTGTTTTAAGAACTCTTTTATGTCAATTTTGACACTATTCAATAGTTGATTTTTTTGAAACTCATAACAGATTTATTACTTAGAAAAATGTAAATTAAATCAATACTAATATATCATGTTATCCTAGAAAATTATTTTAATTCATTAAAAGTTTCATATTATATTTATTTGGGTGTTTATAATATCAATTAATTTAATTTTTTACTATTTTAGTAATTACTGCATCATCATTGTGTCATAAATAAAATAAATTATATAATGTCTAAAAATTATAAATAAAATATCATTATGTAGGAAATCAGTTTATCTTTCTAATGAATATTTATAATCCAAGATCCAACATATATAACCCTATGTAATAATTGTTTTTCTAAAAGATATATGCTTGTGTCATTTTTGTATTCATTTTAACTTAATTAAAATAATGTGTCATTATCACTTACAAGTGGATCCATGGGGTCCCCAAATCGACCCAAAGATGTCCATGGTCGACCATGTATCAACCAATAGGGTTAAGACACGTTTTAGGGTAATTTAGTATTATTATAATATTATTTTTTAACCCTTATTTACCGGATTTACCCTTAACCATGGTAAATAAAATATTTACCGCAGTAATTATTCAAAATGTCGAAAAATAAAAGTTACCTATTTACACAATTTGAACATCCTGATTCCAAATATGGAATCTATTTTCCTAAATTCAAAACACAGAAGTGGCAGAAATTAATTTAAAATTAATTCCCGCTGTCAAAACAAAAAGCGTGTTTTTAAGAGATAATAACTATCAAAAGATTGACACTTGTTTATGTTCGGTTTAATTGTAAAATTATGTCCAATGACCAAAATTATATTAAATGGTAAAAATATATTCTAAATATACTTTAAAACCACTCAAATTCATAATTTATCACTATTATTTATTTTGATTAAAAAAGTTGTTTTTAATTAAAATTTAGTAATTTTCACTATTCATCAAAATATGAAAGTTATCCGAAATGTACCAAAATATCACCTTAGGATAAATTCGATATTCCGAATCCAAAAATGAAATCCATTTTGAAATATAAAATATATATAATTTCAAAAAGTAGGTATTACTATTCATAACGGCTAGTTTGATTGGTTGTGGTGTGTGTTAAAACTCAAGGTTGCGTACAACACACGCTACTGTATTATTCAAAGAAAGCGTACCGTGGAAGCTTGGGATGTTTCATTTTAAATTTTTGATGTCCACATTTAGTCAAAAAGTTTAAAATATTGTATTTAAAAAGGGTTCACTATTAAAAGTTGATAAAAGTGAAATACTGAAAATGAATTTGTTCTTGGATTATGTCTAAGATACTCATAATATGGAAAATTTATAAGGATTATATAAAGTTTAAAATTTAGTTAATACTATTCATAACCTCTTTTGAATGGATTTTTGGTAAGTCATGGTGTAATTGAACTCGGTGTTACATGTAGTGCAAGTTATTGAATTATTTTTAAGAAATAACACATTATGAATTCTTGGGGTGTTACATTCTCCCCTCCTTCAATAAATTGCGTCCTCGCAATTTGAAATTGTTCTTTGAAAATAAAAGGTTGAAAGTAGAAAATATATTTGTGGGAAAACCCACATCAGAAATTGGGTTACTAAAATTTAGTCTTAATATGAGGAAAAGAGAAATCAAGGGGTCACCATCAAATTATGATCTCGATTAGGAGAACATTGTTGGCAATTAGAGACATATAATTGGAGGAAAAACGTAAATATTTATAGGTAGTGATTGAGGTCATCAATCACAAACAAGTGTAAAATTGAGGTCCTTAAATTTATCAATCTATGATGATTTGAAATACCATCGGTTCAACAAAACATAGGGTATTAGGATAACACATTTTTGACGTTTCAAAATATCTTAGTTGAAATCCCACATCGAAAAATGAATTAATGAGGTCTCTATTTAAAATAAAGAGTCGAAATTATGAAGATTACCGAAAATAACACATACTAGGGTTCCATGTAGGAAAATATGGATATGGAAGAAAAATATAACAATCAATTATCTGATGGAGAGTGGTAGAGAACATGGCTATGAAAAGGCCAACAATCCCAAAGCCATAAATTAGTGATGATTTAAGGTACCATCTAGGAAAACATTTTTTTTCTAAGTTTATTTTCTTAATGTTGAGGAATTTATTTATGAGATTGGCTAAGATTATAAGGAGATATAATTACTTTATAATTATAGTTTTATCCATTAATAAATTTCTACCACAAACTCATATTTTACTCTAAAAGATAAGAGAATGTAATTTTTTTTTCTATTTATACTATTCATACAGGGTTCCAAAATAAATGAATTTATAATTCATCTACCAGATCTTATAAAAAAACTACATTATTTAATCCAGGACATCTCGTGGGCCAGTGGTAGGTGATACACCCTTGTCTCCCTTCGGTTGCGGGTTCAAGTCTCACAGCCTTGTCGGACGCGACGGGTTGCCGCCCGACCTCCGGGTTGTCCTTTTATGGAAATCCAAAATAATCCAAACTAGAACTATCCAAAATACTTCTGTCCAAACACATAGTCCAACATTTATAAGGAAAGTAAACATAATGTATATCCTTTTTACCCCGTAATAGCATATGAATACCTTCATCATGTATTCTTTTAATACACCGAAACATCCTGAATTACCATATTCCTTATTGATTACATTCATTATCCCTTATTCCATATAGAATGCTGGATATACTTCATCAATCCAAAAATGTTTTAAACCTGAACAATGATAGAATATACAAATCATTAATCAGTTCCAAGGTAGTCAAGAATATCCAATATAATTTTTCCAAAATAATCATGTATTATTCGAAAATCACTACCTTGGTATCAGAACTATACTATGGTTTATCATTCTCTCAACCATATATTTTCCAAAAATGTATCCTGCTATTGAGTCACTTTTCTTCGTTCCACACAATCTCAAGTCCTTAATGAAATAGTACTGCAGTACCATCCTAATATACTCCATAACTATTATAACAATTACATTGTTGATACTACACTCAATTGACATAATCAACATAAGAACTCTAATCATTCCTCTTCATCTGTGGTAGTATCATAACTTGATTATTATCCAATAACATCATTTGCGGCATAGTATGATGACTGGGACATAGGTTCGCGTAGTGTCCAAACTCCTTGCAAATGAAGCATTGTACATTTGAAACCATTTTCTTACCCTTGCAGTCACGTACTTTGTGCCCTTTTCCTCCACACTTATAACAAACCCCCATTCCTTTCAGGCAAGTTCCAGGGTGTTTCTTTCCACAATTACCACATATGGAAAAATTCTTCTTTTCCCTCTTCCCTTTATCCATCTTTCTCTCTTCCATCCTTTTCTTCTCTTGCATCCCTTCAAAGCCATAGGACTCGGTAAACTCTTTACTTATCTTATCAACACATGATATTATTTCTTCATATGATGATAATACATGCGAGACTATTTCTCTTGTAAATTATGGCTTAAGACCATAAAATATATGATCCTTATTTCTCTTTGTATCATGTGCATTGCTAGAATTCTCATTCCTTCTACTGGGCACCATTTCTAAACAATGTCATACACAAGATCAGTTTATGAATAAAAATACATAATCCCATACTTATAAAACTCTTAACATAAATTGAACTATTTATGGATATAATCCATAATCATAAAAATGTCTCCTTTGAGGATGTATATACTCATAAACCCTTCATAATGGTTTGTAAAAAAAATGAGAATTATCCTAAGCATATCCCCCGGGAGTGTCGTAACCAAGAGTGCAGTAAGGCCCGTTGTCGTGCACCAGTTCCCGTTCGAGTCTAGCTCAAAGCGATGTTTTCGGGTTTTACCCCTAGGTACATCTGTGCCAGAGCCGCCTCTAACTTCTCGTATCCAGACAGGGATGTATTGCTCGGAAAACTCACAAAATCTCTACAATACTAAAATTCTAGGAAGTACTTCTATACTAATCCTCATAGTTCATTTTAGGTCTACGTGCTCTAATCAGAGTTTATCTAAATCTAGTTTCCAAGGTTTGTACTAAACATCCTTTGATACCAACTGTAATGCCCCGACCCTAGTTACCCAGAGTCGGTGCATTATTACATAACATTGGCATGATCACAAGAAAGATCATATCTCGAAAGACCGATTGGTTTAGTAGCCTTGGAAACACTAGATATATTCATAAGTTTTACATTACATCATAAAATGAAAAACTACTACAACAACATAATGTCTCCATAATCCACACTCATATCCCCACATAATATCACTGCAGGTCATTCATAATTTACTTCTTCACATCCTGGGAAAAATAAAACATAGAAAAGTGGTGAGCTCAAATGCCCAGTAAGGATAACGATATAGCGGAAACTTTCATAAATAAGAATAAACATTTAAGGCAATGTATAACTAAAACAAAAGCCTTTCAAACATGAACTTTCAACATGGTACGACATAAATAAAATGAAATAATGCCATTTACCTATTCACATGGATATTCTACTAATCGAATAATCACATGCAAAAATCAATAACCACTTTCATAATGTTGGAATGCATAATGCCAGACTATCATAACCACATAGCCAAGGCCTCGTGCCAAGACTACAAATAAGATTTTGCCAAGGCCTTGTGCCAAGACACTAGTTTGTCTCATGAGACCTACCGATGCATCGAGGAGATATAGTGGGCTCCACCCGTCACATATTAAGTCCAATGCATTCCCATATGAAAAGGTTTAAACATAACATAAACATTCGTATTAAAACTAGCATATGAAATGTCAATACTTTCACCATAAACAATGAATGGTATAAAAATAGCACATCCACAGTAAAACATATTACAAAACCTTCAATACAATATGGAATTTTTGTACCATAATAAATCAACTTCAAATAATCTTAAAATCCATCAAAGGATGTTGACATAGATGAAATCAAAATTCTTTTTAAAGAAATATCTCCTTTTATTTTGAAATCATTTAAGATCCATATAAAATAAAACATTTTCTTTGAAAATATTCTTATAATCTTTTAAGGGAAGCTTTGAAGATTTTATAACGGCGGAAAATAGCCGCACCCGCCGTATAAGTTAAAAAAACATTCTTACCTTAATTCTGTCGAAAAGGTTAAAAAGGACCTTGTTTTGAAAACGACCGAAAGATTCCTTTATAAACCACTTATAAAATTCAAAAAGGGTATAAATGACTTTAACTCATATTCTAGTAAATATTAAAAATGTTTTGAAATACATTTTTAAGAAACATGGATGTGGATGATAAAGAGAACCCAGTAGATTATTACGTATAAACAACCTCGGATAATGAAGAGATTGTGAAATAACCCTTACCTTGTAATTTTCCTTGGATGGGGTAGTTTAAACTCCTGTATAATGGTGAAATAATTGTTATTAAATTATACAAGAATCATATATATTCATATGATATCATATATGATCTTTTAACATTGATTTGTTAATAATATCTTAGAATTATCATCGTTTCAGGTGTTAACTTACTCATTTTCTTTTATATGTTTTGTTACATAAGCCATGTTTGTTGTATCTTATTCATATACAGAATGATATCAAGTCCTTAAACATAATTTTTAAACCATCAAATGATAATTATACTTGAATGGATACGATGGAGAATGAATCTCATCACGTTCGTGGAGACGGTAGTCCGTACGTACGCACGGGCGAAAATATCATTCTTTTGATATTAAAATAATATATAAATGGATGGTATATCATATATACACAATAATTAACATGTTATATTTATTATTTACATGAGTTACACATCATTATTATACCCATCCAAATAATAATATATTGAATAACAATTACACCACGACGTGGAGACGGTAAGCCGTACGTACGCACGTATGGTGACATGTTATTCAAAGGGTGGATAGAATAATGAATATGGTTGTACCATATTTATAATAAAATCACATTATATGTGAGATAATGGATTTATTATTTTAGAATTGTAAGAACAAAGAAAGAAGAAGTGGAAGAAGAAAGGAACATGAAAAGGGGTGGTGAAAACATTACCTCTTTTTCGGGTTCTTCCTTTTGATTTGATCAAAAGGGCTCCTTAGGTTGGCTTTCTGATCAAACTAAGGCCTCTATGTTGTAGTGAGGGAAGTTGGGAGAGTATTTGGGCAGAGTTTGGCCGAACCAACAGGCTTTGAAGGTGTGAAGAAATGAGAAGGAGGAGTGCCCTTTTATAAGAGGGGTGAGGGGAACCTTTGGAAAAGTTAGAAATATTAATTTATAATAAATTCAAATTCGGTTTATAATGGCTCCAAAGTTGATTATTTAACTTTTAAGGTGGGGATGGGTCGAAAACAACTCATCCAATAGAATTTAGACAGGTTTGGGTACTTATAATAACCTTATCATTAAGTATTAACTCTAAGTTAATTAGTTTCACTTTTACAATGTCTCTTTGTATTTTTATATAATATGGTTAATAAACATACTATATACATCCAAGAGACCCCCAAGTGGTCCATTAATGAAGACCCTATCATTATATAAGTCTCTTGGCCGAACCTTAGATTTTTAGGAATTTAATATCAATTAATAATATAATATTTGTTTTAAGAACTCTTTTATGTCAATTTTGACACTATTCAATAGTTGATTTTTTTGAAACTCATAACAGATTTATTACTTCGAAAAAAGTAAATTAAATCAATCCTAATATATCATATTATCCTAGAAAATTATTGTAATTCATTAAAAGTTTCATATTATATTTATTTGGGTATTTATAATATCAATTAATTTAATTTTTTACTATTTTTGTAATTACTGCATCATCATTGTGTCATAAATAAAATAAATTATTTAATGTCTAAAAATTATAAATAAAATATAATTATGTATGAAATCTTTTTATCTTTCTAATGATTATTTATAATCTAAGATCCAACATATATAACCCTATGTAATAAGTTTTTTTCTAAAAGATATATGCTTGTGTCATTTTTGTATTCATTTTAACTTAATTAAAATAAAGTGTCATTATCACTTACAAGTGGATCCATGGGGTCCCAAAATCGACCCAAAGATGCCCATGGTCGACCATGTATCAACAAATATGGTTAAGACGTGTTTTAGGGTAATTTATTATTATTATAATATTATTTTTTAACCCTTATTTACCGGATTTACCCTTAACCATGGTAAATAAAATATTTACCGCAGTAATTATTCAAAATGTCTAAAAATAAAAGTTACTTATTTACAAAATTTGAACATCCTGATTCCAAATATGGAATCCATTTTCCTAAATTCAAAACACAGAAGTGGCAGAAATTAATTTAAAATTAATTCCCGCTGTCAAAACAAAAAGCGTGTTTTTAAGAGATAATAACTATCAAAAGATTGACACTTGTTTATGTTCGGTTTAATTGTAAAATTATTTCCAATGAACAAAATTATATTAAATGGTAAAAATATATTCTAAATATACTTTAAAACCACTCAAATTCATAATTTATCACTATTAATTATTTTGATTAAAAAAGTTGTTTTTAATTAAAATTTAGTAATTTTCACTATTCATCAAAATATGAAAGTTATCCGAAATGTACCAAAATTTCACCTTAGGCTAAATTAGATATTTCGAATCCAAAAATGAAGTCCATTTTGAAATATAAAATATATATAATTTCAAAAAGTAGGTATTACTATTCATAACGGCTAGTTTGATTGGTTGTGGTGTGTGTTAAATCTCAAGGTTGTGTACAACACACGCTACTGTATTATTCAAAGAAAGCATACCGTGGAAGCTTGGGATGTTTAATTTTAAATTTTTGATGTCCCCATTTAGTCAAAAAGTTTAAAATATTGTATTTAAAAAGGGTTCACTATTAAAATTTGATAAAAGTGCAATACTGAAAATGAATTTGTTCTTGCATTATGTCTAAGATACTCATAATATGGAAAAATTATAAGGATTATATAAAGATTAAAATTTAGTTAATACTATTCATAACCTCTTTTGAATGGATTATTGGTAAGTCATGGTGCAATTGAACTCGGTGTTGCATGTAGTGCAAGTTATTGAATTATTTTGAAGAAATAACACATTATGAATTCTTGGGGTGTTACACTAAGGCCCCGCACTTTTTCTCCATAGTGGTATACGACCACATCTCCAAAACTAGCAGTGGAAAGGCCACCTACATTGAGGTCCTGCATTCTGACGCCCACTAGTTTCGGTAGACGTCTCGGCTTTGACGTGCCTGTTGCCACCACCATTTCTAAAACGTGACTGGAATCCCTCTGTCACCAGCGCCTGCTCCAGCACCCCGACATATGTGGAAATGCCCAAGGGTACGATGAGAGCACGAATCTCTCGGCAGAGACCCTAATCAAACTTCCGTGCTCGGATGTCGTCGTCACGGACCATGTCCAGGTATAAGCGTGCACAGTCTGCAAAACTAGCCGCGTACTCGGCCACCGTCATCCCTCCCTGTTGAAAGAGAAGGAGCTACTGAATCCGAACGGAGCACAAGTAGGAGTGGAAAAACTCCTCACGAAACAAAAATTGGAAGTCATCCCACGAAAGTGAAAACTCATCAAGAAACTGAGTAATTAGACTCCACCAATGCCAAGCTGCACCGTGGAAAAGGATTTCTACCAAGGCCACTCTCTGATCTATCGGTGTCTGCACAAGCCTCAAAAGGAGAACCACAGCCTCTAGCCAAACCTCTGCGGCCCGAGGGTCTGGCTCACCCCTGAACCTCAGCGGTCTCTACCGTTGGAACTCACGGAGCGCGCTCAACCTGCACACAAGCCCCGCCTGCTTTACTGATGTTTCCTGCTGCACAACAGGTGGGGGTGCTTCTACTGGCCCACCTAGAGAAAGGGGATCACATGATGGGTCCTGGACTATGGCCTCGTAGCTCACAGGGTTGTCGTCATGAACCAAAACTAGTATCTTGGCTGGCTGTCTTTGTAGAGACATCCGGAAAATTATAAAGGAGTGTCGCGGTTAGATGAGAATATAAGTATATACCAATAAAAACAAAAATGGGGAGCTGAATTAAGAAGGACAGTCAAATACTCAATCCTATGTGATGCATAAACCAAATTTTCCCTCCAATAGGTGTCTCAGTATTCCTAGTCGACAAGTGGGGTATCAAGGTCCTGGTGAATGGATATGTCGGCCACAACACCATCACTGGACTCCCTATCCTAAGAGCAGCTCTCGAGACACATTAATACTATTTCCCTATATCCCAACCAATTCCTCTTTTAGGGACGTCCACACAACGTCCCAATGAACGAACCACCTTTGATACCACTTTTTCACAACCTGAACCTACCCGGGCTTGAGCCACAACTACCCCAACCCTGCCTCCATAGGCCAGGGGCGGGCAACCATCTCCGAAGGCACAACAACTCGGGGAGGCCTTTGCCTAAGTACCTGTACACACACACACAACACACTCAATGAAACTGTGCAGTGTAAAAGAAACGACATGTAAAGAAAAGCGAAACTCCTGTATATAAACCACAAAGTGCATCGACCTCTAACGATACAAAGAAAGTGCTGAAAAGGAAAAAGGGGCAAAACACACGCCCAAACCTAAAAGGGGTTCCATAACCCGGCAACACGTAAAAAAAAGAAACAGCTGGAAGGGTCCCCCACCTGGAACCCGAATCTGTCCACCGCACGCGGTCCAAGCTCCCAAGGTCCTAAACTCCTCAGATGTCATGCTCCACCTATCAGTCGTCTACAAGGGCACACCAAGTGTGGGAAAATCCCAAGTAGTTGTGATTATAAAAATACTCAGTAGGATACCCCGAAGTCTCGAGGGAGCAACAAAGGAGGTACCGAAGGGTGAGTAGTGGATCGAACAGAGAGTAGAACAAAAGTACAACAGAGAGTGCAGTAAAGAGTCATGCTCAACCCAACAACAGAAAGGAAGGTAGACTCGTCAAGACACAAGGAGATGGAAATGGTGAGAAGATGTACTTCATATCGAGTATTCGCTACCTATAGCAGGTGAGTAGACTCGTCCGAACATGAGAAGCTAGACACGGAAATCACATGCCATACCCTGCGCGTCAGCGACTCTACTGGAAGGAGAGTATCCGAACCCAAGAAGGGGGTACCAAAAAAAGTTATATACATGCCCGTATGCTCAAACCAGAAGCCCAAACAAGATCGTAAGGGGATCTCCATCCTGTAGCTTAGCCCAAGAAAAGAGTTTCCAACAGTCCCAGAAGAAAACTCCATCAGTGCCCAGCATCCCGCACATCTACCCCGAACTGCATGCAAAGAGGCGCAATCACCACACCTCGACACTATCCGCTTTGGGCGGTACTGACTCACCATCAAGGTTTTATATCACGTCACAAGGACACGTCTCGGTGGGGGAAAGCGCTCCTTGTACTTGAGAGTTATGGGGGAACGTCAAACCACACCACGTCACTGCCCCGCAATCGATAGGTCTGCTCAATGTCGATAGCTGACCCCCTACCTAGCCCCGCTGGAGGGTCCCTGGAAGTCGACGGGTTCCCATTACAAAGAGACCCTAAAAGTCGACGGGTGCCACACTGCCCAGTCCCGTAATAGGGTAATCCACTAGAGGGCGACCCGGCTCATGTCAGCGATGGGACCACTGCCCAGCCGAGCTGGAGGTTACCTGGCATCAGGGACCACTGCCCAGCCCAGCTGGAGGTAAGCCCTCCATCGGGGACCACTGCCCAGACCCGCTGGATGTAAGCCCGAAATTAGGGACCACTGCCCAGCCCCGCTGGAGTTAAGCCTGGAACTGCTCTGGCCATCCCTACTTGATGGTACTGCTCGGTGAACACCACTTTACTGGCCATCCCTACTGGATGGTAGCCCACTGGCAAGCCCTTCTTGAAATAACCTCATCCCCGTTGGAACGAACCTCAACCCTGCAGGAAACAACCTCCTGGGTAGAGGATCGGTGCCCGTGTAAAGTGTTGGTCACACCGAATCCACAAGAACTCTACCATGGAACACGGATCAATGGGAGAAACTCCCCAGGCCTCTCAAGGCGATCCCTCCCCAATCCGCTGAGTCACTGTCGAAGCGGACAGAGACAACTCATCCCAGAATGTGGGGAAACCACCCACACTATACAAACACTCGTAGTTGCAAACAGTATCGTAGTCCGGTGAAAGGGCATAGTACTAGAACCCCTCACAGCTAAAGAAATTGAGGAACAACCCATCTATGTCGACCAAATGAGAACAGGACCAAGGGAAAACTCAACCCTGCTGGCCAAACAAACGAGCACCTAGCAAGGGGAAACTTCACCCTACTGGTTAAACAAACGAGCACAGAGGGACCCTCTATGTCGTGAGAGGAAAAAAGTACGTAAATCAGAACATGACACGCACATGGGGCCCACCTGACGTGTGGCCCGAAGTCAACCACAACAGAGTGCGCAAACGTCCTCAGGTACAAACCACACACACCTCCAAGTGCTCCTGTATACTCCAAGAGTATACCTTGTCTCCAGCCCAAAGGCTAACATGCACCCGGCAACCAACGTCAACGCGAAGGCGTGAACATAACAACTACACCCCAAAGGCCCTGGCATGGCCAACCACATCTTTTGAATCATTTATATCACTCTCCCAAGAGTTCACGATCACACGCCAAGGGGTCTCTGCAAACACGGTGGGATGAACCACCATCAGGGCGCCTTTCACATTACCACATTTAATAAGATCATGCAAAAGGCTCTGCACAGCCAAAAAGATCACCCGTTGTAATCCTCGTGAAAAAACACGCGAGATAGACTACTTACTCACCTCAAAAGGATATCCGACGGAAAAGTCACCAACACCGCCTCATGCCCGAATGACGTCCCGTGATCCTGAGCCTCGTCCCCGAAAACAGTCGGGTGCGTTGCACCATTGTGATCTCCTTGGGAAAACGTGTCAAAAACACTACTCACATGAGTAAAACGGATTTCTGGAGAAAAATATGCATTCCGACACACCGCACACGAGCGGTGCTTCGGGGGACCCACAAACCAGTCCCGAAACTCAATGAACGGATCTCACTATTGCGATCCTCTCGAAAAAGCACACTAGATAGACTATTCACTTGTCCAAAACGGTCGTCCGGTGGTAATGATGGAAAGTCACTGTCGACGCCCAAACGACCCTCATGGGCCCCACACCATCATGCTGAATTAGAGCAGGCGGATTGCACCATTGCAATCCCCTCGGAAAAACATCCAAAAATGACAGCCCGCATGCCCCGAACGAACGTCTGATAAAAAGTCATGAAACGCTGCACGCAGCTCAAAAGACGGGTCGTGGGGCCCTCACCTCAACTTCGGCCCCAATGCTTGAAACCACCCTGGAATGCTCCACCTCGGTGCTAGGGTCCCATCACCAATGATGGCGCTGAAATCGGACATCGGTCGCGTCCGTGCCGTCCAAAACAAGAATCTCTGAAAAAAAAACTCGTCCACTTAATGATGCATTATGCCACCAAGGCCCCTAGTTTTTGGAATTAAAAATTCCCAAAACCATCTAAAAAGGTCTTCCATGATGCGAGATCCGCGCTGCCACTGATGGCACACAAAACAAATGCCTGTAGAGAAAGTTACGGGCGTCGGAAACTAAGGGGAAAACACCCTTGGGCTGGACCGGCCTGGACCGGCCGGCCCGCGGTTCTTTCACATGGGCCAGCCGTCGACCCACGGTCCACTTCCCCGCTGACCGTACTGAAGGCCGGTCACCTCTCACAGGGAGACCCGCCTTTGGCGGGTCTTGGTTTGGCCGCGAGGTCACACAGCGCGACCCCGGTCGTCGCTCCGTGCCGCGGAGCTCCTCTGCAGGCAGGCACCCACTCGCCCTCGCGCTGACGCCCGCTGACCCCCCTGAAGCGCGGCCACTGCCTTCCTCATGCTGTGACACCCGCAGATGCCCACGGACACCCCCTCCTGCCGCTGTGAGCCCCCTACCACCTGAAGCTCTGTTGAACCACAACGCCACCCTACCGATCACCCCATTTCCCGCAAACTTCGGCGAGCCTCTGTGAGCAGCTCCGGACTCAGAATTGAAATCCGAAAGATGCGTCAGAAAGAGTATAAAATCTACTAAAAGATTATGGGATTTTTTGAGGATAAAAAAATTGATGCATATAATAGAACTCCAAGGGAGATTCGGAAATAAAAACACAACAAAAACCTCATACTTCACTGGGCTTCGCCAGAGGCTTCGCGCCGATCCGCCGGCATCACCACACCTCACCGGAGTCACCTCGCCGGAGATAGAGGAGGAGAGGGGAGGGGTTTTTCTAGGGGGTTCAATGAGGAGGAAGGGTAGGAGGGGAGAGTTTAGATAAATAAACTCTTTAATAAAAAGTCCCGACCCCAAAAACACCCGGGTCCAAACCTTCTGGCACGGTCATGATAAAGCTCCCCCTATGGTAAATGCCACCTCCTGAGAACAACAGAGGTATCATAATTTTAATCTGAGACATCATTCAGAAGTTATTAAACATAGCACCCAAAGCCGCCAAATTATGAAAACGCCCCTGGGGCCATTTTTCACATACAGCCCATGCCCGCGAAACGTATACCCCTCCTAGGGTAAAGGGCACGCTAATAACCCAACGGTGCACTCAGTTTTCCAATCCGAGCCACCCTTTAAGAGATACCTGCAATTCAACATTAAACGAATAAATAAATAAATAAATTTATCCATTTAACGTTTTGAAAGCGAGCGATGGGTCCAAACATCCAGTGCCGACAAGTTTTATGTCGTTCCTAGGGTAAAGAACCCATTTCTTACCCATCCGTACACTCAGATCTATAATCTGGATTACCGTCTAAGAGTTATCACAGTTATTTGGTGTTTCCAGTGTGAACGCACTGAAAATTTAATTCCGGCCGCTCCGAGGCTCAGAATCGCACGTCGTCTAAAGGCGCTGTTCTGGAATATCATCAAGAATTTTCCAAAGTCATTCACAGCAAAAACCATGTTCTTACATGGTAGCCATGGTGTTTTGTATAATGTTTTGGAGACATTAACTCATTTGTGAGAGTTCTGTGGTTTTCACTGATCATAAGAGTTTGAGGTATGTTTTCTCTCAGTGTGACTTGAACATATGACAACATTGATCGATGGAGTTCAAATAGGAATACGACTTCGAAATATCGTATACACCTAGAAAAGGTAATGTTGTAGCTAATGTGCTGAGCCAAAAGTCATATAATGATGCTGTGCATGAATCCGATGATTCATGGAGAGTAATGGAAGAACTATCAGAATTTCATCTTGATATGGGAGATGTTGGGGGATAGAGGTTGTCTTTTTCAGATGATGGTATAGTAATACTTCATGTAGAAGGTGGAAGAGTCCCATTTGGGTGATCTAGAGGTGGAGGTTTGGAGAGACCGAGTTGTTTGTGGTGAGGCCCCTGATTGTTGGTCGAAGGACGAACAACACCGAGTGTTTTATCCTGGAAGGATTTTTGTTCCCTTGATGATGCATGAGACGGTTCTATAAGAGTTCTGTAGTTCACCCTTAGTAGTATATCCTATTGTGAAAAAGACGTATCGATCCTTGAGGAGTCATTTTTGGTGGCCTGGGTGGAAGTGTGCTGTTGTAGAGTTTGTGTCTCAATGTTTAGTGTGCTAAAAGGTGAAGGGAAAACACTGTGTTCCTGGTGGTATTATCTATCCATTAGCGATTCCTCAGTGGAAGTGGGAGTACAAATCAATAGACTTTGTTACAGGTTTACCTTGATCTCTTGGAGGACATGATGCTATTTTGGTGGTAGTGTATGGTTTAACAAAATTGGCCAACTTCATAGTGATCAAGGAGTCGAGCTCATTGGAAGTATTGCCGAGTCAGTATATAAAGGAGGTGGTGAGACTTCATGGAGTCCCTAGGATGATAAATTCTTATCTAGATCCTCATTTTACCTCTAGGGTATAGAGGGGTCTCCAACATGGTTTTGGTTCTCAACTATGCCTTAGCACTGCTTTTCACCCTCAAACGGATGGTCAGACTGAGCGAACCATCCAGACTCTGGAAGACATTTTACGCTCTTGTGTTCTTGATTTTTTAGGTTCATGGATGATGCACTTGCCCTTGGTGGAGTTCGCTTACAATAATAGTATTCACTCCACCATCACTATGGCACCGTTTGAATCCTAGAATGCTAGGCCTTTCCGTTCTCCATTGTGCTGGACTGGGGTCAGAGAGTCACCAATTCTCAGACCAGAACTAGTGCAGAATACAACCGAGTTGGTTCAGGAGATTCATGAGAGGATGAAGATAGTGCAACATCATCAAAAATCATATGCGGATCAATGAAGGAGGACTTTAGAGTTTAATGTTGGGGATCATGTGTTTTTGAAGGTGACTCCCCGTCATGGGAATTGATGGTTTGGTAGTGGTAGTAAGATTTCTCCCCAGTTTGTTGGGACTTTCGAGGTGTTAGCTCGTGTTGGAGCTATTGAGTATCGTGTTGCTCTTACCCGACAGATGAGCTAGATACATGATGTTTTCCATGTATCACAACTCCATCGTTATCTTCATGATGAATACCACATTATCGATTCGAGAGAGATCAATTTTGATGACGATGCAACCTTTGAGGAGTGACCTATGGAGATCCAATACCGTAAGAAGAAGGTGTTGCGACGACATTCTATCCCCTTAGTTCGTGTCTTGTGGTGACACAGTGGCATGGTGGAGAGTACCTGGGAACATGATTCACATATATGTGCTCACTACCCAGAGTTATTTTTTTCTTAAATCTTTTCATGTAATGATGTCCCCTTTGTGGTTAGACCTTTTATGTTCTATTTATGATTTTTTTATTTTTTTTCATTTTATGGATTACATTCTTTTGTTGCTTTTTATGGCTTTCTTTTATGTAAATGAATTTGGTTCATGTTGAAATTTGATGATAATCAAATTAGTGCAGTAATCATGTCTATTTATTTATGATAACATACTGGTTAGGTTTCCTGAATTTGGAACCAACGAGTAATAAATCTAGTTAACCCAAGATGGATTAGATAACATATTGTTTGATAATTACTTAAAGGGTTCTATATTACCCTCTTCATTTTTAAAGGTCCATGAACCCAATAAAATGTGTTGTTTGTTTTTCTGTTGTTTGTGCTGTGATGTGATTCTGGATGGCTATTGTGATATGTGGGGGAATGGAGGCTTTTGGTTGTGGTAGCAGATGATGTTTAGAGTGGCGAGATGCATCAGTTTATGCATATGGGTGTTAGGGAGGACATCAGGGATGATGGAATGGTGCGGATGTGATTATTGGATGCTTGGTAATTTCGATTGGTTGTTTATCTGCTTTAATTTTCCCCACTACTCAAGGAAGTTGGTCTTACATACCCTTATCCCAAAATAGGTGAAGACACATAGGGTATTCCATGTGCTTTTCGTGTTTATCTTTTCAAGAGGTAATGGGTCTATACTCTTTTTATAGGTGGAAAAGACTCGACAAGTAGTACGTCTACTCATCGTGTTTATCCCCCTTGTGTGTTTAGGAGCATAGAATGCATTTCTAGAATGACTTGGAATATTGAAAAGTAATTTTCTATTGAATATTTGAATAAATGGTGTTAACCCATGGGGATGGAGATGTTGGAACATAATGATGAGGTTGAAATTTTTGAAGGAACATTTGACTTTGGGTGTGATGCTAGTGAGATTTAATGTGGAATTGTTCATGGTTAATTGATGTTTATATAATTAGTTAACGTACAATAGAACTGATTAGAAGGGAATGAATTAATCTATTAAATCTCTTTAAATTGTTGTGTGCTAATAGGATACCTAGTCTTAAAATCAGCAGTCCAGAGTCAGAGAGATGTTAGCTGCAACATTGTATAAGACTAGGTAATTCCCATATGGTGGCTGTGGGATATAATATATCAAGTACCATTTGTGTTTCTACACACTACTCCACCCTGTTAGTAAGGGAAACTGACACCCCGGGGATTCTGAGCCCTGGGGGGTGTTTTCCCTAAAATTCTGGTGGGAGGATGAATGGTTGATTACCCCCTTTTCCCCACTCGTTTCACTTGGTAGTTACTTGTGCTGATTGGAACATTGGTTAGTTCTCCCCATATATGTGTGTAGTGGACTGTAATGGCTTTGGTTATTCACACACATATATTCTGGATATAGTATCCTATGGACTACTATAGGTGTAACGTGTATAGGCTGTGATGGCTTCAAGATCATTACTCGGTGTATGGGCTGTAATGGCTTGAGGTATAATACCCGACGTATGATACATTTTATGCGAGATGTGGTGGATCCTAGAAACTACCTGGATACTTTTCGTTGTGAGGATGGTGTGGTGCTTCGCCCTGGTGTCTATAGGAAAGCCTTTTTGGAGCATGAGGTGCATATTGTAGTGCTTCGCCCAGGTGGCTTCATACAAGCATTTTTGGAGAGATATTATTAGGGCGTGCAACGTTGGGGAAAAGAGGAAAACCAGTGGGGAAGTATTAGCAGGTTACCCTTGATTTTTTTTATTATATGATATATTCTTGTATGAGATACTTGGTGAGAGTAGCCATGGTGAGGTTGGGAACATAGAAAACCTGTTTAGGTGATGAGTTAGTTTCAATTGTTGTTCACTGTGCTTTATCATGATTACATTACTTTTGTACGAGAGGCTTCAGGGTGGATCCTACTGAGTATACTATTATAATCACCCTATGTATTTATAAATTTTTTTTCAGGTCACATGGAGAAGGTTGGAGATCAAGCTGGTTTCTAATAGCTTGGGGTTGCAGGAGCTATTCGAGCTTGTGTTTGATTCTGTTTTTACTTTCTTTTGGGTACTAGCTGTTTTTCCTTTTCCAGTTTTAGTACTTTTGCATGATATTTCATATATGATCATGGGTTTTTTTATTCCAATTCTGAGTTGGAGTTGATTGGTGTCTATCTTATCTCTCTATTATGCATGTGTTTTCTCAGAGGATAATGCCTCCCATTTGTTTGTTTATTATAACCTTGATGCTAGTCGCCAACCCGGGGCCTACTGGAGGCGGACTCAGGGGTTATTATCTCCCTTCTCACATTGCCGGCCCAAGCGGGGAACACTTTCTGGGAAGGGGATCGTGGAAATTATTGGTGTATAACCTTTTACAAACCAATTTTATTTTAATATGTCAACCATATAACAAAAATGGTTTGAAAAAAATCCATTTCTAATGTCTTTTGGATTGTAAAATCACAGGTACGCGTTTTTCTTTTCAAAAATTACAAGTGTTCCACTAACCTCACTTTACAAAAACCACCCCACCCCTCTCCTCTTCATAATTATAAAACCATTAAGATCATAAAATTCCTGAAAAACATATACTTTAAATACCTCCTGACATTTTAGATACTATTTTTGGATTAGATATCTAATCACGTAGGTCATTAGGTTATACTAAATGTTGTTTCATGAAGATGAAGTTATGTTTTTCACTAGGAATTTCTATTTTACTTATACTTATAACTACATATAATGTTTTAGAGGCATGTAAAAAAATAACACCATTATATCCTATATATTGATATGTTAATATTTTAATATAAAAACTTATATACATATCCACATCTATCAAATAGAAATGAAAAATTTTAATCGTATGTACAACTAACTGCTGACTCACGAACTGATGTTCATTATTTTCGATCACAACATTAAAATGACTTCATAATATATGAAGTGGAAGAAAATATATGGTAATTTTTATACTATTATACTTATTTAATTATAATATCAAAAATACATTCTTACTTTATATTTATTGATAAATATGATAATGTCACTTTTATATATAATAGACAAACATCTCGTAATGTGATGTGATTCATTTCACATTATGATTGAAATTGAAGGTTGTTTGGATAAATGGAAATGAGTGTATTTTATTTTTATTAACAAAAATTACTCCATAAAATATAATATCACATCTACCTTCCTTATTTGTAATCCATAACCAAACAACAACATTGATCATGTGTGCATGTGGACTATCTCATCTAGGTAGCTATGTGAAATGTATTTGATTTTATTTTTACATAATTTTTAATTAAGATATATTTTATAATGTTACATGATATATATTAAATAATAATAACTCTTTAAATGATAATAAATATTTATTTTCTTCTTGATATATGTATTTTTATAAATTTGTTCAACATCCAATATTATAAACAACCTATTGTCTCCATTAATAGTGTAATATATTTTTCATTTATAACATTTTTTTATTACTATTAAAAAAATTATACTCGATATATATTATAATTATATCATATTTAATAATTTTGATAGGATGTAATAATGATCAAATTAAAAGGACCAACACTATAGAAGAGAAACAATGACACCAAACCAATCAATTATCCTCCAAAACATTGATTCGAACAAAATTGATAATAAAAAATTAGTAAAATAAAATAACTAAATCAAATATGGTCTAATATATGTGAGTATAGTTCCTTATTTTTTGTATAACAAACAAATATTTATTTAAATTTTGGTTCATACCTATACAAAGGAAGTCAATAAATAAATTATTTTTTCATATCTCAAATTAACATCATGAGACATACACCACATTCACATGTTATTAATTGTTGTGGTGTATTCCCACACCATTGTTATTTGATATATCATGACAATAGTTCTTTTTTTATGTTTTCATGTCTAATTTTATGTTATTTATTTCATCAGTTTTTTTATTCAATGTTATAAAAGTTGTAAAGATTTATATCATAGTCTCCTCAGTTTTTTAGATTGATAAGATTTATGTCACCCTTTTTGGGAATTATTAGATATATCAAAATTAAATAGAATCTATTTTCTTATACTCATGTTATTATTCAAAATTTTTATATGATATTATCTTTTATCAAATATTTGGTACTTAAAATAATTGATAAAATATTTTAAATAAAATCTGACATTATCTTTATCATTAATCTAGAATCCATTAAATCTAATTCAATTTTTTTCTAAAAAAATCATAAATGTTTTTATCCTTTTCAAATATAATTTTAATGAAATTATTATCCATTTATACTTAATAATTTTTTCAAACGAAACATCATTCAGTTTTCCAAGATATGATTTTTTTTGTTACTTAAAATTTAAATGATATCATTTTTTTAACTTGTATGGAATGATTGTGAATTTACACTGTCATAACAACAAACTATTTTGTTGAATTTTTTAAATTATTTAATGTTTTATTTTCATTATTATGAATTTTAAATTATTTTTTAATTTTTTTAAAATGATAATTTTTTATTGAAAAGAATATTTTCCTCATTAAAATATTTTTATCGTATTTTGATGAAGTATATATTCATTATCAACATCAACATTATATTGTGCATATGGACTAAGGTGGACATGTTATATTGATAGAATAATTTTTATTTATCCCTAGGATATATGATCAATTTGTATAGTAATATTAATTATTATTACCATTTACCATGTTAATATAGATATAGTAATAATATGTTTATTGGTTAGCGTATATATTGAATTATCGTATGTTACATTTTCATATATGAATATTTTTATAATTACGTTACTCACATTTTGTATGTGTAATATATTGGTGTTATTATTTGATGGGGTGGGTTATGTAATTACATACTCACATGATACATTAATAGTTATCATGATATAAATTAATATAGATAATTGGACGAGGCCTTACCCATTTATGTAAGTTGTACTGGTTTGAGGTTTGATGGTAATATATACTATTATTTGACTTTGTGGGTTTATTTTTTAAATTTCCAATCATTTGGAACTATATCATTTATATTCTCTAAGATTATTCTAAATTTTAGGATATATTTGGTTATGTTTCAAGATCATTAGGTTATTTATATGTCATAATTTGATCAAATCAATCCCTACCTTATTTAGATCAATTTATGGATTAAATGGAATGAGTTAAGGTTAATTAAATTCCTATATTGTTCATTACACATTTATTAATTCCTTCAACTATAAGAAACCCATTATTGAGAATCTTACCTCACCCATATCCTATGTTTTATATTCCCTATGATGATAAGATTAATTTTCAGATTGATTTCTAGAGGTATTCTAAGGATAATAATTGAAATTCCAAAGAAATTTAATTATGTATTTTGTATTTAAAAAGGTAATGTGAATTTTAGGAATATATCTAGTTTACCAAGACTACTATAATATTATATAAATTGGAATTTGATTTCTTGTATATAATTCCTATATAATAAGGTAACCAATAGCCCTGGGAAAGTATGGTTAGGGTTGATTGAATTAACCTAGTAATAATATGGGGTTCTTGTAGTGTCCATTTGAATGTTATTGCACAATAACCTACTATACTGTGGTGATGTGATAATATGGCGAGTCCTTAACACAATTTCCTGACCCCACTCACACACATGACACATTGAACCAAATATTGTGCTCCACTACACATTAAATTAGACATTTTAGTGGTATTACAAAAATTTTGTTTTCATCTAGATGTACATTTGAACAACTAACCCATCCACTAATTCAAAATTATGTTTTAATTAAAAAATGAAATCTGTTCAGATGTACAAGGTAATTAAAAACACCCAACTCTAGAACTAATCAACCCCAAATTTTTTGGTGGATACTAAAATTAGTATCTCAACCAATTAAAGCTATCCATTTGATTCTAACTGATTTTTTACATTTCTGTATACCCAATGAACATCTATATTGTATACCCTGATAGAATGAACAATGATGCCTAATCCAGATTCAATGATATTAATAATCACTTATACAGTAAAATAATGATAAAATTATCCAAACCATATTGAGTTATAATCATGTAAATGTTTATTTTTCCAAAAATTATATATCTCTCTCCAACGTGACAGCAATGTCATGAAATTCAATTTTTTTCCATACTACCTACCTCTGACATTTTTTTTACTAAACATCAATCCATGAATTTTACCACACATATGGTGTCATTTTGATTTCCCCATAAATATTTAACATGATAATTCATGTATAATACTAGTTCAATTACACATCATTAACTATAATTTTTTTAGTTTGAAATTATTTTATAAAAAAAACTATAACATACTACATTTTTCCAAAAAACATGATAGAATATTTATTCAATGCCATGACAATATAAAATAAATGAAGAATTTATGACACAGTGCATCAAACCATAGAAACTGACAATAGTCATGCATCCATGGGTTGAATTAACTCAAAACTATAGTCTTCCAGATTTTCCATGCTACTAACCCCCAAAGAACCATGCCTTCAGAACCAACATCATCTTAAAAATCTCCTTAAATATAATATTTATGAATATCCTTTAAATGGAAGTGCGTTCCTTGGTAAATGTATTAAAAAGTAACACATTTCACCAATGTATTAATGGGGAAATATAATTCCAATAATCGAAATGTTCTTGTATCATGTAATCTATTTCCAACCTTAAAATGATTACTGAAACTCCGAACATAAACATAAAAAAACATGAAAAATTTATTCCCAATATAATTATATCTATAATAAACCACATATTCCCCTTTTTCTATATCCACAACGACCCTATAAATAATGGTCCACACACTAACCATGCAAATAATACAAGGGTCACACCATCCAAATACTTATATTGGGTCTCCCACCAAGTTTCATTCCATACACTACGCTTTAGCAATGAACCTAATGGGCCCTACTCTATGAACATGCATGTCACCCCATTTGATCCTTATTCACCATCCTATATATACCATATAAGGATTAACATCATGGAACAAACATATTAAAATAAATTGAATGAAAATGACCTATCCCCACTTATGTGGCCACCATTTCACATTATAATAAATCTTAGAATAACTATTTGTATAATGTTTCTCCAATGGACAATGCACTACATCTCAAATAAATCCCTTATAGATATGAATAAGAAAAAGCATTATTCTTATGAGAAATAAATACTGTAAACTAATAGAAAAATATGGTTCACAATCCCAAATCATCTTTTCAAATGTAATGAATCATTATATCTTGAGTCACATCACTTCTAGTTCCATATCACATGGATAAACAACTAACCATAATCATATGAAGGTCATTATTATGAAACTAATAGTACACATGGTGCACCGTGTCAAAATTATGATATTTACATGACCAATGTTCTTGTGGGAAACCTAATTATACATAATTTCATTCCATTAATACATGATTACACCCCTACTCCCAATATACTATTACAATCATACATTTATCTTGAATGGGATAGCGACCAGACTTCTCAGGTACTACACCATAAACTTCCCTAAAAATAATAAGTACACATGGTGGTTTCACATTAAAAACCTTATTTTATATGTCCTTTTCAATCTTGAACAATCAGTTTCACCAACCATGACCCAATAATAACCCCATGAATCACCTAAATACCCCCAAGAAAAAAAATTTCACACTCTCACACTATTTAATTTAATTTAACCATAAGGGACACAAATGACATTGAAAATAACTATCATTTACTAAACCTATATCACTTTAACCTAGCATAACATCATATTATACCACATATATTTTCAAATAATATTGAATTCTTCTAAAATGTCCCCTAGCTGGATATAGGTATCATAGATGTCTTCTTAAATTTCTATAGACCCTCAAAATTTTTCATTGATATGTGCACAAAAAATATCCATTTATGATTGTCATATCATATATCATAACATTTACCAATATTACCGGTGGGTATTGAATCATGTTAATTACCTGGATAATTAAAAAAATTAAGAGTCCTTAAAACTTACTTTTGAATATTGTTATATTACACTTATTACTTACCAAAAAACACATCAAAATATAGATTACTGAACACGAACGATCATCATAATCTATAGTATCTAACTAGGGTTTATAGATCATATGGGAGAAAAAATGGGTTAAACAATTCGTAGATAAACCATATGTGTCACTATACATGGGAAGACTAAAATTAAAAGGTCAGATGTTCATGGATCTAGAGGTCCTCTAGCCATGTCCATCAATCATGATATCACCAATATGATGACAAATAAGGGAACAAAATATCATTTCATGATTATATGAACTCTTCCATATCAATATACGTCTACATGGTCTCCACACATAATTGTGATTCCAAATTATCCAGCCTACTATTGGATAAAACATATATCTCAGGGAATTACTGGCCACCATGACCCTACCCATGTCACTATATTTTTGGAATCTACTACGAAATACAACACACAATAATAGAGGTCTCCCTATTAGTTACATCATTAAAATGAAACAACCATACATGGTTCAATAATAAACTATCAAATATCTAATAAACACATAGTGAAAATCCCATTACATATAACTGAAATAATATAACACATGTTTTCTTAGCTACTAAAACAATACATATATAAGGAAAAACCATATAGACACGTTTAGTAGCATCATTACCATAGAGATCACATAAATTTCCATGGGATTTATCATAATAAAAATAAATTTAAATGAGTATATTTTTCATTAGATTTACATTTACATTATTCTAAAATAGTCAAATTAAAAAAATAAATTTCTAAATTAGTTCAATAATTAAAAAATTAAAAATAAATATAAATTTATTATTATTATATTTTAATAAATAAGAAAATTTGAAATCACAAAATCTGTATGGTTCGCCAATTAAAATACGTTTGGAATTTCAATGACAAGAAGGTTCCAATAGAATGGTCTTGTAGAATATAATTTATATTTTATAGAGGGAAAATTTTCATTGGTTTATTTAAATGAATATATTTTATGAAATACCATCATATAAAAAAATCTAAATCTTTTATGACATTATATTATCCCCAAATAAAATTTTCAAGCAGGATGTCGTCATATACCTATATAGAAAGTCAACATATATAGTTAAATAATAACATTCAGTGAATAATTTTTTTAATATTACTTAGTCATAAACTAAATCTATATATATAAAATTAAAAATAATCATGCACTAAAATAGTCATAGGGATATTGAAATTGGAATCCCAATCAAAGGTCACAAGAAGAATTAATATCATGTAAATCACATCATTCCTATAAATGATGTGATTAAACAACCACACCATCCTAACAGACATGGACAAGAATATAAATCCCATGAAATTTTTTCAAAAAAACCATGTATCTCACTAAGGTTGAAAATAAATTAAAACTATAACAAGTTAAATAGATATACGTTAAGCATAATTCCTAGTTTCATGGGACTTCATAATGTATAGGTCAATAAATTCTACTAATAACCTCATTAACCAAACATGACATCTTCTAAGTATCTAATTTATAATCAAAATGTATAAAAAATAAATAAAATAACTGTAATAGTAATTTCTAGCACAATTCTAATAACAACCCAAACATTTATAAAATTATTTCTTTTTTAATGAATATATACTTTATTAAAAAATAAGGGTTTATTAAACAAATGCAGTACTATAGTTATTTTGGAATGACCTGTCACATCATACTTAATTTGGAATTAAGCATCATCACCATTGATAATATAGAAATTTAACAATGAACATTTGACTAATATACATAGCGGTTTATGATAAAATCAAATTGACATAGCAGTAAGAAGCGGCGGCCTAAACTAATAAGATAATACCATATGAAGAACATTTATCAAATGATATGATGGAGATAACAATGCTAGGATTTTACTAAGATCAAGTCAATGTTAAATTTGAAAACAAAATTGTGGGAGAAAACATTTTTATATGATAATATCAATCTCATAGAGATCAGAGCCCAAACGATGGTTGCTGAAGAAACAACTAAAAATCTCACCATATCACATGTCACCCTCAGGAAACTATCTAGTGTAATAAATTTTGGTGTATTTACATTATATTAGTTTTTACATATATATTATTCTTAAAATTATTATTTAAATAATCATTATTTTTTATTACTATTTAAATGAATAGATAATTCATTTCTTAAAAATTATAATTTTCTATGATGAAACACAAATTATTTTTTTGGGATATATATATAATAACCCAATAAACAATTTTTTATGAATTTATGAATTTTTTAAACAAAATTTATTTTAATATAATATTATAATAATGTAATATTTACTTAATATAAACTATAAAATAGTTTTATGATGTCAATTATAAATTATAATAGTGGAATAAAACTATTATTACTAAAAATAGTATTTTCAATAAATGTGGAATATTATAAATGAATAATTTTTCATATGTATATATAAAATGTTATAAAATAAGTTTTATGTTATATATTGGATGTTCATAAATAACTATTAATTTTTTTCCTCTTCTCATATCATAGTGGAATTTTTATTTAAATAATAAATATTGTATAAATATATAATATGTTTTATGGAAAAAGAATATTACAGGAAATTAGAGTAATATTTTGCCTTAATGGTGTGAGAAAATTTTTTTATATCTCTTTAAAAAAAATATTTTTTGAGTTTTTTGATTACATTTACAAACACATAAGGAATCCTCCAAAAAATATATATTAAATTTCATGGATCAAAAGGATTTATTTAAGAAAATTATTCACATAAACATTATATATAGTGTTATATTAATGAGATAGGTTTGATAACATTTAAAATATTAAAAACTACTTCACATTGATAGAAACTATTATAATATAATGAGGGATAGTTTCCATTTTTTCTTTATAATATAGAGTATAAAAGAACTATTTTCATATTAAAAAACAATTATCCACTCTCTAGATATGTAAACCCACAAAAATGCCTTTAAAACTCAATTAATCGCCGAGGATCATGGAATTACACCTCCCATATATCTCTAGACAGATTTTAATATTCTCTTAGGGTTTCAATAATCTACTACTATGATTTTAAAAATTCCCTCTATAGTAGGAGGTTCTCTATTTCCCTTTTTATTCAAGAACATTATATCTATTATTCACATTGATTTCCTATTTATCATGTTCTTTGAGATTATTGAATACCCATAATACATTATTTATGACTAATAAGTTACAATATACCACTTTCACCCACATTACTACCATATATGAATCATATTGTTATATTATTGTGTTGCTGAAATTATCCTACATTTTTTCATTCAAAATATACATATATGGTGAATAACAATCCCCATTTATAAAAGAAGGTATTGAAAAATATTTTCACAATTCCTTGTTTATTGAGGATATAAATTTATATATCTCATATTTTATAATCCTGATTTTAAATGTGAATAAATAAATCCTTTTTTGTATTATCTTTGTTGAAAACATATGCATGAACATGATATAAACATTAAATGTGGTCCCATATTTATATTTTCTTCCATCTCATTGGTTAAAGTTTTTAATCTCAAAGTATTCAATGAATAGATAATTGGCATTTATCCTAATATAAATATTTTCATTTATCTTGGGGTTTATCCTTGACCTTTTTTATGTTCCTATGTTTTATATTTTTTTCCATATTACTATATTTAAATTATGTTTTAGGTTATATAGAGACCCATTATTCAATATACTGATTATCACCCTTTATATGTAACCTTAAAATTCCACTTGGATCACATGTTTTTTACCATATGGTAATATTTTTTAATCCCATACTTGGATTTATAGCTCAATGCTTTCTTATTTTAAACCCTATGGTATCCTATGATATTTTATAATAACAATGGATGTAAAATGGACTATTATAGATATTTCATATATTTTCTGGGTATTCATGTTTCATTGTGAAATTGTATTTAGTATATTTACCAAATACACTTGTATTACAAATAATTTTGGATTCTATTATGTGTTTTTTTATGTAATAAATCTTATAAATTTTTTTATTAAATGCATTGGTTGTCATTGTTTTAATTAGAGCCATTACTAGATATTTTTTGGAATAGGATTATAAAACTACTGAGAAACTAATTATTATACTACTAAAAATTGTAAAAAAAATCACAAATATTTGTTATATATACAGTATGTGTTTTCCATAATTATATAACTCTTACTATATAATACAAGTTGACATGGATCATGAATAGACGTATATAAAAGTAGTAACCCTGAAAAACATCCAATGAAATGGATTTTTTTATTATATTGTACATGAACAAAGTCTATTATGGACCCTTGTATTGTCACCACATTGTTATATGCTAATAAAAAATAACATTATCCTTAAAAAACATAAATAAGATAAAATTGACCATAATATTATATATTAGGAAAAAAATAATGGATTAAATAAATTAAATCCCATAAATTTATAAGATAATGAAGATATGTCATTTAATTTATATCTCATTAATGTTTATGTTATATTAATAATGTGTTTAATATATTTACATTACCCATCAAAATATTTGAACTTTTTATGTATAATTGATATAAAAATGAGGAACTGATTGAACAATCATTGAGATAAATAATTAGGTGAATAATAATGAAATTACCATCAATATGGGATAATGAATCCTAAAATTGTTGAAAATTATGTCTCAATTAACACATGTTTTAATGTACAATAGGAATCATTTTTAGTGGATTAATTATAATAATAATGAGTAGTTTCTAATTTAGAATATTATGTAATAATAGACTTTAAATTTTATTGGATCATCTAATCCCTTTATAATGTAAAATTGATCGAATCCATTGAAAATTTATTCTTTATCTTTCAAATCTCTGACAAAAAGATGGTTAGGCAAGTTGTATATCATATTGTGGAAACGCTAATCAACGCTCATAATTGTTCCAAATTATCAAGCCTAATTAGAATATTAATGGCAATGTGTGAAATGAATTTTTGAATGCATTTTAGAGAACAAGTGAATTTCTCTTTAACTTAAATTGGAGACATATTTCCATAGAATCAATGAAAATAATGAAAAATCCATCAAGGTTTGTGAGTATAAAATTACAATTAATTCATGATATTCCACTGGATTCTTCATTTACTCGTTAAACTAATGTCAACATATTTTTTAGTGTGAAAAATATGATTATATGAACAACATTATAAGTTAGATAATTTGATATGTTTTATGAAATTTGATGATGTTACCTCATTGTAATAATGGATATTAGTAAATCCGACAGGTCTCATACTCCAAAAGTTAATAATTAGAGAATATAATTTAATTCTGGTATTACATTAGAGAAATGTAACTGGCTTAAGTAATTCCATAAGACCACTTTTCATCTGTGTTGGAAGAAGAATCACGAAAATTTTCAGAATTATACAAGTAAATTATTTATGTGATTTAAGGGAAGGTACCTAGCTATTGATTTTTGAAGGCAGAAACCCATCGATGTGATAGTTTAATATTATTCTCGAAAAATAAACCTTCTTATTTTCTATTGTATATATCACAAGATAAAATGAAACTATATAATTCAATTCCCTAACATAAGGTTTATTGATTACAACAAAATAAACATCCTCTATGTCCATATTATAAAGAAAAAGATTATGAAATCATTCCTTCTAAGATGGATCCACAAAAATAAGTGGGGAAAGGAACACAATTTATTCATTTTATAATAGAGCACCCAAAATTTGAATATGGTTATATGAATTCTTTATATCCTAAATGTTTAGTATGACTACTTAGAAACCACATTTATACATGGAAATTGAGTAATCTATGATGATGAATAATGGATTATTATTTCACCTAAAATGTATAAATCATCCCTTATATATATATAATATAAAATTTCTATAAATCTAAATGATTCTATGTTTATTGAGATTTGAATAAATTTAGTATATAGATTTTATTTACATATATAGATGATACATAAACACTCAATAGAATGAAATCATCCCATATATTGAGAATCATCCAACAATTTTATTCAACTATAAGGAAGATGAAGTATATTATTAGTTACCATCTTCTACAAAATGAAAATTATTACATTGTGTAGATGAATATGTGGTGTAAATGATTTATTTTAAAGAATGTATCATCCCTAATGAAATTCCCATTTTATGGTAATTTTTATGTTTTTCTCAATAAATCTCTCTATCTTAAACCTATTCATGAGGACTACTTCATAATAAATCTCATTCTTAGAGTCTTTACGATATATAACACTATGAAATGAATTTTTTTATTGAACATGAGGATCTAATGAAATAATTATGGTATAATTTGGACAGAAGGGTTATACCCTGTGTTATTCACTCTGGGGTTAAGTAATCCCCTTCATCATTAATATGTTTTGTCCAGTGCCCTATCAAATAAATATTTTGATCTCAACTATATATTGAAAATTAAAAAATATCCACTACCAAGGATTGATGACTTGTTCTATATGTTATGTGGATACAATTACCTCTCTAAGGGGGATATTCGATTGGGATATTCTCATTTAAAGGGGTTGATAGAAGACAACCCCAATAAAATTTTATACATGGTATGGGCTCAATTAGTTCATATTTATTCTATTTGAACTATTTATAGATCTACAAATATTTATGGAATTTATGAATAGATTAATTAGGGATTACGTTTATTTTATTGGTAATTATTATATATGATATTCTTATCTTCCAAAAAATCATGTGGGTCCTTGAGGATGTTTTTAAAATTGTACTAATTTAATTTGTAATGGAAAATAAATATTATATGTCTAGTAAATGGTAGTTTTGGTTACATGAATTATCTGTATTTTGGTGTGTTTCCCAAAAAATGGATATATATGGATCCCTTATAAATTGATGTAGTTGAAGGATGACCATGAAAAATATTTTTGATGTAAATCTAATAGTTTCTTAAGATTATCCAGGTATTGTAGGTGATTTGTGAGAAAATTCACATGACATTTAATACCATTATACCAAGGCTCGTATTTACAGCACATGGGGAAGGATTTGTGAAATATAGTGATGCGTCAAAAAACTACTGTTTTGTATTAGTGACAAATGAAAAATTGTTTTCTCCTTCCTCCATCTATTTATAGATCCATGAGAAGAACAACCCAATTCATGATCTAGAATTAATATCATTGATATTTAAATTTATGACATTGAAATATTATCCAAATAGAGATATGTGTCATATATATATATATATCATTAAATACGCAGGTGTATTTTCCCAAAAATGAGCATAATTTTCTTCAACATAGTTATTATAGATAAGATTTGATTATAATTGTTCAAACCAATACCAAGATCATGGTGGTGTGAGTAAAAAGGGTTGTATAATTATATCCATGATGGTGGTCTTATGGGATCCAATTTTCATGGATATATAATGTATGTAAATTTTAATAATAAGTGGATATTATTCAACGTTATTCAAAAACTACAATACCAACAGTTTTTCTAGGATTATAGAGGCCAAAATTGATCTTATGTTTCAGTAGAATATGGTAGTGAATATTTTAGAATTCAACATTCATTAAGATGGATATATATTGTTTAGATCCTAGATATTTACCCTATAAATACTATTATTTAATAGTTTAATTCAGTATGATTTTCATAGATCATCCTTCTATACTCATCTATGATTTACTTGGAATTATTGGGATTTGGTGAAATTATACTGGTGAGATAACATGAAGAGGTGGATTTTAGGGTTTGTATCTCAATTCTATTTTTTCAAATCATTGAAAGCATAATTCTTTATATCTAAGGTCATGATGAAAACAATACCTATAATAGTATGGTTGTCGGAAGAAATAACTATTTATTTATTCACAGGACACCTTAGGGAACCTAATGAAATTTATTCAATCTCAGAAGTATTTGATCATCCAAAAATGTTAAAAACCTCATTTATATAATAAAATATTTCAATATTCACCAACCTTCCAAGATACACATAACATATTTCATAATACTAAATGGTTTCCAACTATCTGTTCTATCTTGTTAAGATTGGATTTTAACCTCATGGATTTGGAGAGGACTTCTACACGAATTGGATACATATATGATATTCAACACTTTTTAACCCAGTTAAGTGCATGGTTAATTTAAAAGGACTATTAAATCTAGGAGGGATATATTAAGATTATGTTAAAGGAATTTCAAATGATTTTGGGACAAGAACCATCCCCTAGTGTAGTTATCATATAAAAAATATATATAATTGAATTAAAATAGAACCTTATGATGCTCATTATGTGAATAGATTTTGGACTCTGACATGATGAGACTATAATAGTGATATGTAGATAATGGGACATAATGATATCAAAGAGAAGATAGAGAAGGTTAAAATAATTTTTTAACATATGATTTATTCGTAAAATCGATAGAAAAAATATCTTCGCAATTGTTTTGAGGGATAGTGTTTTAGGACGAAGATAAAGTATTCCTTTTAATATCACCATGGAATAATTTCATCTGTTTTTGGAATAAGTGAAAGAATAGTGTCAGATACATCATCCCCTTTGAGATCCTTGATCTCTTCAGAGTGGTGTATAATCATCTTGCAGTCACACCATACCAGTATCATGTATGTGAGGCATTCCATGTACCCCTCTTATGTAATTTCCTAACAGCTCATTCATAGGTACTGAATCTAAAGTATGTACCATTGTAGAAAGATATTTTACATAAGGAGCTGTCAGTGATGATCTTAGATCATAGATACATGATACTGTGATACATGGAAACACACTAGGTCAATGTATAATAGTGAAACTAATGTTTGAAGAACAGACATGGAAATAGTTAGAGTAACTAAGACATATGTACCATCATATATTTTAGGTTATTAAAAGAATATTTCAAGGGTGAAATTTTAAATGAGGGAAGAATATATGTATCCAATATTTTACTAATGAAATTCCCACATTTTGAATTCATAAATTCATTAATATATAATAATGCTATTGGAATAAAATTCTCTATATTGTTTATTTTTCAATGTTTTATTCTGTCATATTTAAATGACCATTAATCATCATAACTGGTGATAATATATTTTATGGTTATTGATTGCTTGACTAGTATATATAAAGGGTTATGGTAATGTATAATTCACCAATATATAAGAACCCATAGCCTTGACCAGTAGTAATATAACTTATGAATACCGCTTAATAAAGCATCATAGGGTTAAATCACTTATTTGATTTTCCCGTGAACAGGAAAAATATTACATTCCGAAAACTGAATCATGAGTAAAACCTTTTATGGAATAATTTCACGATTATTGAAATTAGGACCCGCACAATGTTATTTAGAAAACCCCACATAAATTTTACAATCACATATCATACCCTTTATTAATTTCCTGATGCAATAAATATTACATACATAGACCCTAAAAATGTTATTTTTTCTATTTTAATTTATGTATTTTGTATTTATACTTAATTAATATTATTTTAAAATTTTATATTATTAGATAATTATTTTGATTATAATTATATATTTATAATTTGAATTATATATT
Source organism: Viscum album (assembly GCA_963277665.1). Taxonomy (NCBI): domain Eukaryota; kingdom Viridiplantae; phylum Streptophyta; class Magnoliopsida; order Santalales; family Viscaceae; genus Viscum; species Viscum album. Next base: position 1,563,640,172 of record OY728142.1, on the reverse strand, counting down.
TTATTTAATGGATGCATATAGGTTCAATTAAAGCAGAAAATTTGATAATTGAAGAATTGTTTATATATAATAAATTTTCAAACATAGTTATTATTCAATAATTTTTTTGGATATAAATTAATATATAATTTTATGATGTCTCTAAAATTTTTTATAATGTCCATAAAACTGTTCTTTTTAAAAATTAATTTCCAAAGAATTGGATTATGTTTTGAAATATTAAAGTCATATATTTATATAATTAATTAGGGAAAAATTATTTATTTTTTAAATCAGCTAATTGAAACTATATAATGGTTCCATTTATATTATTTTTTGAGACAATAAATTTTTTTATAGAATTTAAATATTCTATGTACTATGACCTTAGAATTACCCAAAATTGATTTAATATATTTTACAGAAGGTATCGAAACCCAAATATAAGATTCCCTATTAACAACATTTGTATTTTTGGTTATTTTACTACTTTTATAAAAACATAATGAATGCTCTAAATTCCAGATGACACTTTATTATTTTAATATAAATTCATTATAATAATTAATCATGTCCACATCAACAATGGTATTATATTATTGTAATGGCTATCTAAACTATTCAAATATTGGAATATAAAACTATGGGTTGATTTTTTCTTTTTATTACATTATCATGAATATTATAAATCCATTGATGGAAAATTATTATAATATTATCATTTAATTTCCCATAAAAATCATTATAAGCTTCCATTTCATTCCACTCAGATCCATTGGATTCCAAAATTGCACTTACATTCCCTCTCTAGGGTCATACCTTGGCCCCCTAATCTCTTAATTAGATTCCTCAATTATTTTAGATGTACCCTCTCAATGGAAGGGGTCTTCTCCCTATCCTATTTTTTAAAGAACCTTCATTTTATTATGCCATTTATATTACAATTTTTCATGTTCAGTTATGATTAAACATACCCCTACTACAATACATATTATTTCAAAGTGATAAAAAACCCATTTCCCACTAATTGATACATTCTATGAATCTTTATATACCACTATAATGTTGTTGTAATTATACATTGATTTTTCATGTGATGCAATATGGTAGTGAATAAACTTCTTAATTTTTATTCAAGGGTATTCTACAAGATTTTCTTATCAATTGATGATTGATGACTTTCATTCATTTTTATCACAGTCATTAATCACTATATTCAAAGCGATAAATAGAATCTTGTTTTTTTTATGGTCATTATGCCAATCATTTTAATGAAAAATACACATCAGTGACAAGTAGGATTGGAGAAATGTTCATCTATAATTAATTGGAAACTATTTTAATCACATGATATCCATTTATATTATATGATTGGATACCTTAGGAACAAAACATTAATTTATCTTGGGTGAAATCATTGAAATACATTTATGAATAATTTGTTATATTTTGTTACCATGTTAATATGTTTCTATTAGGTTATCTTTTTATATCATCCATAATTATTCTTGATTCTGATTTTCTCCCATATTTTATTTCATTGATATGATCATTTACTCAAATGTACATATATACCTTTTGATGAAACATTAATTATTTTACTCATCTTTATATCTCAACCCTTTCTTTTTTATATCCCCATGTTATCCTACGTAGTTTTAGAAGAGCGATCAAATATTAGTTTCATGTTATGAAAGATTTCTATAATTACAAAGAATGATTACGAAAATTTGATATATTATATACCCATTTTACCAGTGAAACAATAGTTAATGATCAATTACAATTATATTATGTATTGATATTGAAAAAAAATTCTGTATTTCTGTGTGTTAATGGCATGGGTTGACATTCTACATCTCCAAACCACTAAACAATGCTCAGAAATGAAGGATGTTGCATGGCCTCAGGGAACCACCGCATGTTCTAGAGACTACTAACTAGTGTATTGTTTCAATTTCAATAGTGTGGGGAAACAATTACCTATTATCAGAGTAATAATATATAAATAATAAATAATAAATATATAGAGCATAAAAATAACCTTTATAATAGGTAATGTTACAACAAATAAAATAATACATCAGATGTTATAACATTTGGAATAATATAAAATTCACATGGATACCTCGTTTGAAAATATTATATAATGTTTTTGAAAAACATTTAATCATTAGTCTTGTCCAGAAAAAAATCTTATGCCCTACCTAGTCCAGTAGACATGCTCCTACATAAAATAACCAATATTTCCTCATCAAATCAGATATTCCTAAAAATTTATTTCATACAAATTATGGAATTCTTTTCTAGAAACAAACTTCCATTGAGGCCAAAATATTTTATGTATAAATTAATATTCAATTTAAAAATAATTCCTAATAATAAATACTCTATAATATTATTAAATGACTTATTGTAAAAATTTATAAATTTATGATTTATGGTGAAAATAAATGTTTAACTCAATGACCATATTTACCTTAAGAAATGTCAAATGACAATTTTCCCACTTCCTCTGTGTCCATGATAATGTAATGATAACCATGCCAACCCATCTACATATTTGGGATCATTATATTTTCAATATTCTAACTAACTCTTGGATAAATAAACAAATAACCATGGAACATGAATCCACATGAGGGTCATGATTTACTTGAGTTAACCCATAATACAACTATTCTTTCAGGGGTTATATTTATAAGGAAATTATCTATATGTCTCTAAAAATAATGAACTAATTAGAAGTGGTGTTTTATTTATTTTAAAAACATTTTATGATACCGAAATAATTCGAGGCTTAAGAATCCACACATCGTCAATTCTAATTTACAAAGAATTATATTTTTTGAAAAAATATACTTCTCATTATTGAATTTGAAAAATGAATTAAAATATGTTCACGACATATTATAGTTCATTAATTTAAAAATATAATAGAAAATTCCACAAATCACAAGTACTTATTACTCAATCCATAAAAAAATTTACAATTTCTAAATACCGATATACTTATTACTTATTATAATTTCCAGAACAACATCACCACATAGTAATTTTAAAAACATTGTTTAAATTTAAATATAATTTATTCTATTCTTAATTATATTTTATTTTAGTCGAGGATCGTTATGCTACCATTGATATAAATTTTTTCAAATCATGACACTAATTTGTATCAAATAAGAAATAAAAACCACAATTTAAAATTATTACCCATACTAGGAAAACTATATCAATTGGCCATTTTAGTTAAGGAACATCTTTGGAAATTAATTTTAAGACAATACATTTTCAACAATAGGTAACCAACATGCCTAGATAACATATAATGATTAATAAAAATGTGAGATTATTTTTCCTGATTAAACACCTCCAACCACATTCTATTGAGACTATACATGATAATTATTGTCCTATGGATCATCCAAAATAAAAATAAAGTAAAAAATTTACAACGAACCCAAAAATTGGGAATTATAAAAAATTTGAGTTACACACCACTTAATAATGAAACAACCGAATAATTAAAGGAAATTGATGTGTAACTATACCAATAGCTCTCAATTCCAGTTTAGGTCTAGATATGAAAATTCTTATAAGGAGACATGTCATTGGAGGGAATATAGGTAAATAGGAGTGTAAATGGTGTCCACTATGAAAAATGGTTGTGACCTTATAATTTGGTAATTAAATAGATAAAGGGGGTAATAATATTTCTTCACATCATAGAAAAATTCCAAGGAGTCCACCGAATAGCCATACTTGGACCATCTATTAGATATTTTCTTAAGAATAATCTAATATTTTTTAACATCCAATAACTAGATTTTGGAGGTACTGACCTATGTTTACTTTAAAACCCACTCATTTTATCTTCTCATCTCATCGTTGACTCCTTTGAAAACCCATCAAGATTTATTCCAAATTTAATTACACACATTGTAGGAGTTCAATCCTTTATATTATTATATTGTGCCTTTCTTATAAAATGGGATGCTCCATGAATTAAAAATTTATTTTCTGTCCTAAAATTAATGTAGTACCATGATTATAAGGGAATTGAAATGGATATATTAATTTCAGAAAAAGAGATGTTATTCTAACCATTTGAGATATATATGAAAGTGGGATACCCCATGATATCTCCCACCATCATGGAAATCATGATAGGAATGGGAATGTAGATACTAATTAGCAACACAATAGAGGGGTTATGATTCATCAATCTCATTCCTTAAAGTATCCAATTATAGAAATTTGATAACATGTGAATTTAATAATCCATTTATTTTCTTTCATTTGGTATAATTTCAATTTTTATAGTGCACTGTAGTCGTCTAGTTTTTACAAAAGGTCTATTTTGTGGCACACAATATGTATCTCTTTCTAGATCCCTATTTATTGAATATTATTGTTTAATGTTAGACATTTATTCTTGAAGTGATGCAGTTTATTGTGTTGTTGATGGTAAAACATTATTCATCCATTATTTAATTCTTTCGTTGATAGATACATATGATTTCATTCGATGTTTCAGAATGTGGTATGTTTTGTTTGTTGTTATTGATTATATTTAGATGAATACATTTTTAATAAATTGTCGAAAACTTATTTTTTAGTCAAAGACAGATATCATAAGATGTGTGATAAATGTTAATTCTTATTATGCTCAAAAAATACCGAGTCGTAGAAGGATTTAGTAGAGGCTAAAATAGTAGAGTTCAACAGAGCAATGATAAAATAACTATATTTTTTTTCATAATTATGGTTTTGAAATAACATATATGATATGTAATTATTTAGGGTCAAAAATATACATGGAGTTATTCTATAATATGATATAACATTATCACATATACCCCGTTGAGATGTGGGAGTTGAGTACATAGTTTATTGACTTGGTGTAAAAGTGATTTTTTCAATATAGTGTATCATTTTGGTGTACTTCACTATTATTTTCCATGAAGGGAAATTTTGATGTGAGGCCTTGTATATGCTACCAAAAGATTTATAATATTATGTTTGTGAACATCTACCCTTTCACATTGATATATATTAATATACCCCAATTTTTAAATCTCTTATGTGGCCAAAAATGGTTATGTTTGGGATATTAAGCATGACTCCCCATAATCCATAGAATACTAACAACTAATGTGGGTGTCATAAATATAGTGGGGATAATATTAAACCTTATATTGAATTAAAAGAGTGTTGAATACCCACAACAAATAATTTCGGAGTAAGAAAAAAATTACATAACTAATATATAATACAACAGAGGAATAAATGGACGAACCAATAACCCAATAGTGATGAATCATGTAATGAAAAGGTTATATTTATCTAAATGTCCAATTATAATTAAAAAAATCAATATTCAAAAAATTATCTAATTGTCCCGAGTTTATAACCCCATGTTGGACCGGTCTCTAAACTCTATCACATCCAAGAGCCAACAGAGTCATCAAAATAGTCCCTTTCCATTGTAAAAACCAACATCCATCTAATCTACTTAGGTACTAAATGAAATCCAAGGTATGTTGTGAGTATAACACTATAGGATGAATCTGAAATATCTAAAAAGCCACGTTATATAATAATTGAATTAGAGTAGTGAGAAATATGATTATTAAATATATAATTAATACAATGTTAAAATCAATCTACTTATGTAATATTAGGAATATCTCTAATCATGGAGCATAACCATTCCAACCATGAGATATATATTTAAAAAAACAAAATAAATGTATGCAATGATAGCCATATAATCCTTTTATCATTGAAATAGTTCGATCAAGATCAATATAATCATTACACCATGGGGCTGGGTAGACCCCACTTAATATAAGCATTACAGCATGTGATTGGGAAGAGTCTTCTCAATATAAGAATTACAACAAGGAAATGGGTGGAGCCCTCACAATATAATAATTATATCATGGGACTATGAATATAATTATAAATATTAGTATTAAATCATGGGACTATACAGAGTCCTCAAAATATAAAAATTACATTATTTCCCACAAAACTTGTCCTAATAGAATGGATATCACATCATAAGACACAATAGCTAATAACGTAAATTACAATTTATCTATCAAATATTCCTTTCATTTTGAAGATAATATTTCACCATCAACATTAAATCTATTTAAATAAAAAATCTTTGTCATGTATATTTTATAATACGCACTCACCTGAAAGTAATTTCAGAGTAAACACACATTTTTCTATTAGAATGAAATATAAATACTCAGGGGTTTACTCAGTCAATTACTATCCAAAAGACATGTCACTATACATTTGATACAAATAGATCCATGGAATAATCCAAATCACCATTAAATAAAATGGTTTTTACATTATGTTGGTTCAATATAAATTTCTGATATAGATGAAAATTAAGAAGACCATATAGTTAAGTTTTTCACCCCCATCCATTATATAGTTTTTACGAAAACCATCCTACTAGAATATATAAAAAATTTAGAAATGGAAGATCACAAGATGGAACCTAAACTAAAATAGTTCAATATCAAATCAAATGACTAATGTGATTATGATATTTATACATCAATGGAGGATAGAAACCAATGATGATAGTGAAACCAAAGGAAAACTCAACATGGATAAGATGTGTACGTGAGACATCCACATAAAAAATGATACACCAAAATATCTGGAAGGTGACCTAGGATCAGGAAGGGAGTATTTATATTTAGTAACGAATTATACCATTCTCTATACCCACTTTAAAACCCTAGTATTGATGAATACAAGGGGTGTAATATTTTCAAATCATGTTTATTTTCAATTATTTATTTTACAAAAAAACCATCAAATTGGTTTCATATTTATCCTGATTGAAATTTAATCGATGTGAAGTTGGTTCATTATATATATACATTTGACATAATGATCCAATTGACATCATATGTCTTGTGGTAGCTGCATGTCTTGTAATATTTACATGGTGTGTAAATTTCTAGTGGGTATTTTTCAACCCATCTTCTAAGAAAGAACCTAAACCACCTATAAATCCTTCCAAACTCATAGAAACCCCATTTAATACAATTTAACATTTTTTTAACATTATTAAATTAATTAAAATAAACTTATATCGCAGAACTATATGGCATTTTCTCCAAAAAATGCTCTTCATCTACGAGAAAGACTCATACACCATGTTTTTAAGATATATGAAATCCCAATTATATTTGTTTTATAGAAAAATAAGTTGGAAGTTCATAGATAATGAAATGATTTTATAACCCCCCCCCCACCCACACTAAAATATATCATCCTTGTCCTATTCTTCAAATCACTCCGGGGTCTCAATGGACATGTCTAGACATTGTGATCATATGATAGATTCTATATGTAATTCCTCCTTTTAAAATATTACATACTGCAACTGAACTCGAAATAAATGAATTGTTCTAACTGAGAGATACAAATCAGTACAGTCCAAACTCTATATCTGATGATCCTAAATGGTATATCATCACCATTATCAATATCCATAGTGAATTCCATCAGATAAGGGTCGATATAATATCTAGGAATCTTCAACTCCTGAAACATTTCATGGGTTAAATTATATTATTGGGGAATGTTTAATCAATATGATTTTTGACATACTATATCCTCTATATCAAATGGATCAAAAGTAATTGTTGATATATTTCCCTATTTTATGAAATGTTTTTTCCAAACCAAAACATAACCTATTGGAAACATGATTTCCTTCCTCAAACTTCAAATTTCATCTATGATTGTCAGCATACGATTTGTTTCCATCTCTATGTAGTCTCCAACTATATCCTATTCATCATGACCAACTATGATGCCTTACGCACGATATTATCCGCCACAAGTAATGACTCACTATCCTCCAATCAAAAAATAAGTGATTTGTATGGAAAGAAATAAAATCATCAAAAGGATCTATTTTGATCGATTCCTATAAGATTTTATTATATGGAAACTCCATGAGTTCCATATGTTTGATGCATGAACAACTAAAATACAATCATAGGTCTATGAACTGTCCTATAAAACCTATATATTCTACTCAAATTATTGTCATCCTCATGAAGATATCACATTCTCAAAATGAAAATATGATCCCATAGTATTATAAAGATTATTAAGAACATTAATTTAAATGAGGATCTATTTCTGAAATGATACTCATAAAACCATGAAAACAATAAAGCTCATGCATGTAGATACTTGCAATATCCAATAGAATGATGGTCAACCTAATAGAAAATTATTGAGATTCATTCAAAAGAAGATATGTGATCTCAAATACAAAAACATTATTAATTGTAATCTTTATCAATCCTGATAAATTATCTATTGAAAGAACACCCCATTTTGACATAATAGGGGGAAATATTTTCAAAATACCTGATGGACTTTAATGGTTATCAATCATCTAATAACAAGTTAATGATATCTAAAAAATTACACTACATCCATCTTCAATTGTGGTCATCTGTAAAATCTGTAGAGATCATGGAACATCATTGTAAAACATGGATTTACTTCTCACCAAGAGTAATGAATGTCTTTCACCATCTCCTCATGTTACCCCATAGGGCCCTTATAGGCCATGGAAAATTAGAAAATTTTCACTTATAAGAGGAAATCTTGTTGTTATCCCCCAACTATATAAGATTTATTTCAGAATTAATCCCTTAGATTTGATTACTAAACTATCTTGATTCAGTAAAAACATACTAGTATAAGCAATGATGAAGTCATAATTAGTTGAACATGCGATTCTTAAACATATAGATACTTTTTTTCTTAGTGTTTCATCAGTATCCAGTAGCCATAAGAATTTAACACTACATCTTTCTGCATATTTGTTCTCTAGTAATAGAAAATAAAATTTCCATTTCCTAGTTTATAATCGAACTCTATGTTGAATGATTGTAGATGCTCGACCAACCTACTCTATCGAAGGTTCATGTCACACAGATAAAAAAATTACATGAGGATCTTTTGGTCGTTATGTACAATGAACCTATATATCATAATATTCATTATCAAACATATTAATTAATGTAAAACTTCAACTAACTCTATATCATGATAATGGCATTTCCTCCCATATGGTCTTAGCTATTTGGATCGATAAAAACTAACTTGAACCACATTCATCTGAACTACAAAGATCCCAAATAAAGATACATCACAACACACAATATATTATTCACCAAAAAAAGATAACGTGTGGATATGTCTGGAGTTTATCTTTCCATTCAACTTCTGAAAATCTATCTTACAAGAACATATCCAAATGAACTTCTACATATTGATGCTTATCCCTTACATATATTTTTATATATGGGAGATTTATAATATAAATTCAAATAATAACCTATTAAACCTCAAAACATAAAAATCGAAAAGACATTCATAAGTCTCCATAATGATATAATGGCTGGAATATTCTATGGGTGCACTAACAATATTTTATATGAGATTACATGGCCTAACAAGTGTACATTATAAATCTAGAAAATATATTTTGGTAACATGGTGTAAATAAAGTTCTATATCATTATACTCTATATGATGTTATTAATTTGGTCATGATATGAATCATACTAGGAGTACACTAATATTCCATAAACCAAAACCACCACAAACCAATATGGAAAATGTTGAAAGATCTAATTAAAACAGGCCATGAATATTGTTGGCATGTTCAGAAACCAAAATGGCATCACCATGAACACATAAAATCCACAAAAAAATTAAACAAATTATATATATTTTTTTTCAATACGACTCCCTCTTAACTAGTTTTATTATAATATCAAATTGATCTTGGATAAATATTAGAACCTCTTGGATGATCACATATATTATGGATGAGTAGAGGAGGATACAGGTTCATGAACATCATTGGTTAAATGTTCATTTATTCACACATATGTGCAAGGTACTCAAAGAATTTTCAAAGAAATGAACTAGAAAACACCATGGAGTGGTACTATAGCCTAAGAAAACATTATCCTATAGATATTGAAATTGAAATTTATAGTCTTGATTCTTATTTAGTACAATTGTATATGTTATGATAGAAGCTTTATCAAATCTCAATTGAAACGACATTGTTATCTTCATCTCCCACTATGATGAAATTCCACATTACTCATTTGGAAATACATCATCAAAAGGTTATAAAACTAGATGGAAATAATTCTTCTACTTATACATTATTCATAACAATATTTTATATCATTTCCATGATACAATCTAATATGAATTGAATTGGTACTACATGACCAAAATAATGATCGCACTCACTATGGTGAGAATTGATACCTCCTTCAGGTGATAGAAGATTAAATACCTTCATATAACTATATATATGATCCTGGTATGAAACTATCTAATTCATACCTATAATAAATTCGAATCATGTCATTGCGAGCTTAAATGGTTTCCAACAGATATGATAACCATTAATCTCTATGGAACATGCCTTACGATGTTATATATTCTCTAGCAATACTCTATATTGTTTATTGATGATAAAATATACATTTCATCATTCCAAAAACACGATCAAACTATTTTTAAAATGATTAGATAAAATAGAATGTAATTCCCCTATATGAGACAAAACAAAATAAATGTCTATGATTTAATAGTCTTACATCTCAATTTAGTAGATCCTTCATCCACTATAGATAGTGTATTATATATAGTGTAGAAATGTCCAAAAAAATTTAAATTGGTATTGATTATAAATATATTGAGATATTCCATTTGTTCGATATTTTCATTTCGCCACTAGGGTACGACATACCCTTCATTAACTTGAAGAACTTGTGGAACTCTAGATACATGTCTACTGAGGAGTTGGTGAGTCTTTTCTGGACTGAAGTACCTCTCCTTTTCCCATTAAAATACACTAATAATAAATTCCCCAACATAACCTCTACATATGAACCATCCTACTACAATAATGATACATCAACGTGATGAATGGATCCCAATGTTTTTGGTGTGCCAACATGACACTCTAAAATCACTATAATGGAATAAATTCTTAATATTTATTCCCGACTCACAGAAAATGCTACAAGATATTTCCTCATAGATAAGTATCATAGAGAATCTTAATTTTACAGGAATATGAAACCCCAACTTCTTCTTATTGAAACTGTATAGCCATAGGTAGGGGTTTATCTTAGAATACGTTTCATGATGAGTACTTAAACCATCACATCCACACAAAAATAATATGGAATAATTTTATCTATTAGAGGATCTAATTGTAATAAAAATCATGAATATACCTATCCATATATATTTAATGAGCTATTAATGGGGGAAATAAACAAAATACCTTGAAATGTCTATTTTATTCCTCACTTGTATTCTAACATCTGTCTGATGCATGAACTATTGAGCCTTATAATTCATAATTTTCTCAATATTGACGTGAAAATGAAAATTTTACTCTAATTAATTCCATTTCAAATCCACATCGTTTCCATAATTCTCTATAATATCCCACTAACTCAGGGAAGGTCCACACGGAATGTACACAACCAAATTCCCCCTCCAATCATTGGGGGTATAATGTGGATGCATTTTTTCGATTGTATAAGCATACTCATTAAAATATTAGTGAATGAGTAGAAATTCAACCTCAAAAGGTGATACAATATAGAACTGCTACTCTTAGTCCCTCTAGTATTGTCTTACAAATTTTTTCCTAATATAATAGCTAATTTCATTTCATTAGTCAAAAAATTATTTCACATTTCATAGTTCATATAGGAATTTATTTGACACATGAATTAAATATTTCCCTATCATTAAAAAGGAATGTTGATTTATATCCCAATGTACCTATCATGATACAAGCGTACTTATATCATTCCTTGTAGGTAAAAAAGTGAATATATAATGATATATCCTCCTAAAATGATTACATAATAAGAAATATGAATCAACATTTGAAGAATAACAACAACCAAAAAATCCAATGATATAAACAACAATATTATCCTTGGGTACTCAGAATTTCCCCTATACATGGGAAAACTACTCCTACAAAAAAATCATTACTATGAATAAAAATCCCTAAAATCTCTTAAAAAATCCCAACATACAAGGAAAAAATAAACAGGAAAATATATTTCTTTAACACCATATGTTCCCCTAGTCCAACACTCTATCACGTTGGAAACCAAGCTAGGTTTTAGGAATACAACCATTCCTATCAGAATTCCATGTTATAGAAATTTCAGTCATTAATGTGATTAGAAATGTGTGGATATTGTAAAACAATAATTTAGTTAAAACATAGCTGAAAAAAAAATTATAATAAATATTATAGTAATGAACAAATAATAGAATCTATATATAACATAACAGGGATATAAAATGATAATCCAGTAGTAATGAATCATGTAATTATTGTATGATATTCATATAAATACATATATGAAGACAATTAAAATCAATGAATAAGAAGAATAATAATAATCACCAAAGGCCAAGGTCCTGAACACCCAGTCAGGGCCATATCTAAAATCCATTGCATCCAGCAAGAAACAAAATTCACCACTAGGTCCCTTGATCTTGTTTAAACCATTTTCCATGTAATCTACTCAGGTACCAAATAGAGACCTGAGTATGGTGTGATTAAAAATCAGTAGATCACCACCACAATTTACAAAAACTATTATGAAAATATGTACATGGAATAAGAGACAATGAGGTGAAATAAATAATCAGTTAATTAAATATGGATAGAAATTTACATTTTATCCATGATAGAAACTATGTAGACTTTTTTCACAGCCATGGAAACCTATAACTATAGATTTGTGGAATAAACATAAAAATTGGTGTCAATCCCATTATATAATAATTTTATCTTGGATCTTGTAATATCCTATTAAATATAATTATTACAGCATCATACTAGACATAGCTTGCTCAGTATAATAATTATTTCATTGGACTATGAATAGCCATCTCAATATAATCATCACGAAATGATAATGGGAAGAGGCCACTCAAAATTATAATTATTGTAGGGAAATTAGAACACCAATCTCATAATAATAATTAAAAAATAGTAGTAGGAATTCCCCTATCAATATATACATTGCATCATTTCAATGTAATATTTCCTAACAACATGGATATCACATCATCAATGAAAATAGTTAATTCATATTTTTTTTAATTTTGTTACACGATTTTATTACAATGATTGTATTTAAATGTTAACATTCCATATATTTAAAAAAAATCATTTTCAAAGCTATATCTATAACATGTAATCACATGAAGCTCATGTCAAGCTAAACAAAAATAATCCATTAGAAAAATATATTTTTTTTGTTTTCACTCACCCAATATATATCTATAATAAATATTTCAATAAATTTGATCTAAATCGATTAATGGAAAATACAATTAAAAATTTAATTAATTAATGATCATATATATTAAAATAATCACAATATTTAAAATTATTGAATATTAAACAGATTATAGGGTTAGGTTTTAGATCCACTACCATTAAATTATGATAATGAAATAAATAAAAATATAATCTTAAAGAAAAATGGGGATGATAAGATCAAAGGAATGATCATAAATCAGAACATGTCATTATCAAATCATAAAACGAAATTATTATGTATTTTAACATTGTAATGATAGAGGAAAACTAGATAAGTGAATAAATCCTAAGAAAAACAACACACACATGATCAAATTTGTAAACGGGATGTACTGAATGAAGTGGAGATAGTAAAATTAATTTGTTCAGTTCCAAGGATATATATGGGAGGTTTAAAATTAAGTAATGAACTAAATCATATGCACTGGACACTTAAAACTATCGATTCATAGGAGTAAATGGCATGTAATCCATTCGAGATATGTATTTCCTCATATCTTGGTTATGTTGAAAATTCTCTCACCATGAGTTAATATCTATCCCAATATACATTTACATGATAGTGATTTTACTTGAAATATTTGTCAATTTCAAGTCATCAACTAGTTCATAAAATGTCCATGGAGTCCGTTTTATGTCATGTATCATATAAATGGCATGTAGTCATCTAGTGAATAGTTTTATATCAAGATTCTATGAATGTGATTGAACCACCTATTATTCCTTCCAACCTAGATAAAAAACTCCATAATCCCATTTAATACATTTTTACCAAAATATATTTATTCAGTTAAGAAACCATCAATGATCACTATACCATTTTCCAACATCAATGGATTTCTAACTACAAATAATTCTCAATCACTAATGTTTAATGAAATAGTTAAACATAACAATTGAAGTTTAATTAAATACTAAAATAGGGGAATACCTTGAAAAATATGGGATCTTACATTTATGATTTTCCAACTGGTTAAAGGGGACAAGTCATTTTCATTGATTAATCAATGGTGTGAATTTTATAATATATTGTTTATGGATGATAATATCAATAATATATCTTCCATGTCTCACTATATACAACAATATTTCATGATTATGATATTTTGTGTCATGAATTCTTTAGTTTTTTTCCTAGGACTCAAGATATTGGTCTACTATGAGTTTTAGAATTAATTAATCATACTATTTATTTTATTCCTTATTGTTTATTATATATTAGCGGAGGATCTTTTTGATTATATGGGAGATATTATAAATTTACTAACGGATATTTAAATATGTTATATTCTACAAATTTTTATTCGCTCTATATTGGTGATGCATTGATTTAGATAAGGGCATTTTTAAGATGTGTGGAAGTCAATCCTTTTGAAACAATGGTTATTGAGTCTTAGGTAACAAATTAAAATATCTTAGGGGATCCTAAAATCATTTACCTTATTGAATAATATTATCAATTTTATTAAAATTATATTAAATTAACATTCATATCTCTAAAAAATATTCTATATTATTTCTTTTGGACAGATAATAGTTAAAATTTCTATGAAAAACTCAATGTTTCATTAATAAAAACATCCATACACTTTTTGATAGGGGATTATATAATGTATGATTTTTTTATTAATCCTAAAAAATAAGTTTGGAATCTTTATAGATGAATTTGAGTGTGGTTATATTATATATGTCTCAAAATTTCCATCCCCAAAAGTAAAATTATGCATCCAATGACGTGGATATGTTAGTATTAGTATTTTATCTAATTATATAGAAACATTATGTCAATGATATATAATTTTCGGACGTCAAGGATCCTAGAACCATTTTGTTTATCATATAATAGAGTATTTTTTTAATTTGGGAAAATCATGATAGATTTTGTTATAATAATAAATGACAATGTGATCTTTTACAACCTAGTAAATGGGAGTATTGTTGATAATGTACTATATATTATTTAACCATGAAATACTAATTTCATATAGATATATTCACAAATGGAGATGTAGGTTCTTTTGTTGATGTATAATTATGAGTGAATGGATTTTTATAGAGGGAACCTATTTCAAATGATAGTGTAGTCAACTTTAATATATTCGGTGGTGAGGTTTTTATAGGAAGACATCAATATAAAAAGGATATAAGACTATTTAATATATGGTGATCCTCTATATGGATTGTGGGAGGTTTACCTCAAACATATTATATTTCATGGGAATATATTTTCTCCATTTAATATAATTATGGTGGAAATTAATGTGTATAAAATATCTTGTTTGGTATATTTTCTAGTTTAATCAATGATGTTCTCAACACTAAATTGTCTACAACGATTTCATGGAATGAAGAGATCCCTTGAAGTGTATGTCCCAAAATTATTGGCCATTAATAGGTAAATGTTTGGAATTGTTTCCCTATAAAATTTTTGTGTCCATTGTATATCACTAAGATTAAAATTGGGGATATCTCTATTAATTTCATTATCTCATTTCCCATAAAAAATGGGGGGTATGATGTTATATGAATAAATAAGTATTTATTGATGATGTCAAGTCACTTTATTGTAAAAAAAGAGTTTAAAAATGTGTATGATCAATATAGGTTATATATGAATGAGTCTTTATAACTACTTGGAAATTTGATTCCATTACCTATTATTGTTAAATTTTATCCCTTTATTAATTTTATAGAATATTGAAAAATTTTCCTTGTATAAATTAGAAATTAGAAAATTATCCATGGAGGCGACCATCTATTCTATATATTATATATTAAATTATTTTTTAAAGATACCAGTGGGTCTTGGGTGATATATTTTACATTGATTTAGATCAATAGTGACAAAATAACACACCCATTTTAGGGAATGTCAATATTTGTGGGATTTTAAAATGGACATTATCAATATCCATAATGTTTTAATAATGTGTGGGAATTGATATCCATTTATCTAGATGTGGTGTATAGTATGAATAATATGATCTTGAACATTTATATGTGTATAAATATGGTACAAAAACATCATACATCATCTGATGATAGATATTAGTGATTTGTAGTGATTGATGTTATGAAATATTTCTTCTTAACAATATTCTCATTGATGGAAATAGACGTTTTTCAAGGGTTAATGCATTGTCTAAAGTTTATATTTCATTTTTCATTATTAGTATCATTTTTGTGATATTTTATAGTGTTTATTTTCATCAATAGATGAAATAGATCCATGATGTCTTCTTTATATCTCATCTTCACAATTATCTTGACAATGACCTCAATGTAAATCATTATGTTATATGAATGTCTAAGATGTTGATCTAGTAAGGATTATACTTGGGGTGATATATATTCCATGACATTGGGAAGTTAGTAAAAATTTAATTCATCATATTCATGTTATATTTAGAGAAAAGTTTCCAATGATATTACATAGGAGAGGGAGTTATACATTCCCACAAAATATCCAATGTATTGTTTAATTTAAACATGTATGGTGGAATAATTGAATTAATATTGGAATTATAATATTATTTATATCCAATTAATACTTCTATATTGATGAAGATGTCAGTATTTTTTTAGAGAATCTTATTTTGTGGTAGTTTGATGATTTTGTGGTTGATTTATTTGTCATTTTTTTGATTTAAATATCTGTGATGTTAATCATTAGATTGATTACTAATATAATATATCATTTCATTGATCCCTATTACATTATTATTTAGATGATTTAGATATTGGGGAATGTATTTTGGAAGGAATTGTGGCATTAAAATAGATACTCTGACTGGACAATGTGATTTCTCATATTAGTTTAGGTTGATTCATTGATGTTTCGGTTCACATCATATAATATTTCTATTGAAACGCTGAACTGATAATGTTAAATTACAAGGTAAAATAAATTTATGGAAGATTTGGTCAATTAATTCTAATATATGAGGAATTGTTACTTGTATTATAATATACTACATGGTACACCATATTGTCGTGAAGAAAACAAGGGTATCTATTTTGAGGTTCATTTATTTTTATTATCCCTATATAAAAATTTTTTTGTGATGGAATATATATGAGGATTTAACAGGGTCAATGGGTAGTCAGTATCATTATATGGTCCTTAATTATACAATTTCATGTTTGATATTTGGGAATATTTCCATTTTTCTATTTCTTATTCTCCAAGGTGTGCACCCTAGAATTTGATTGGTTCATGGGTTTTGATTCTCAACAATATATATGTAGTATGTGATGAGGTCCCCCCAAAAATAAATAATTTTATTCCATTTATCCTCTGTGTGATCCTTTGATTTAATAGTAATTTATTTGATGTATATTGGGGATACACGTTTTGAGTTTTTTTTGTTTGTATGATGAGTTTGGGTTAATTTAACTATTTATTTCTTATAATCAACCCTAATTTTTTTCTTTTATAGTACATCTTAATGTACCCGCTATGGTTGGGGACTCAATAACTCACAAATATTATATTATAATAGAAGAATTATTGTTTCATAGTTTTACATTATTAAATGGAATGAATTATACTAACGAATAATATTTATTTATAATTAATGAATTTTAATAGGATGGGGTTATATACATTTGTTTTCATGATTTATTCTTGTTTTTTATTTAATATATATTTTATTATGGCTTTAATTGAATGTATTACTTCCCTATGGATTTATTTATACAAAAATTATTATATTAAAAGGAATCAATTTGGTACGTTTTACTATGATGAAATTATACATTAAAGGGGAGATTTTAGGGGTTTAAGGCTATATTAGATGGTGATTTTAGAATAATTACCATATTTTTTTATTGTGAATATCTGGGATCATAAACATGATTTATTTGATGAAACATTCTATTAGACTCTATTTATTTATTTTGTAGGGGAAATAATTTTTTGACTAGTAATGAGGTATGTTTTTTTTCATACTGTATAGTCGTACGGTTAGTTTTGAAGATGGATGGGATGTATCATGGTTATATAGCTGACTTTTTAATAGTGGGAAAATCTTATAGTCTCCATATAAGAAATAAATTTTAATGGTAATTATTATATATAAATAAACATGGTATGTCTTTATATATTTTTAATATTTTATCGACAAATTCATTCCCAAAAATAATGAAATATTATTTAAATGAATATGTGTACTAGATAGAGATTAGGTTCTCGAAAAATATTTAGTTTAATAAAATATTAACTATAATATGGATTACTAAATGGTAAGTCATTTTTTTAAATGATGTGATTGATATGGTAATAGTGGATATAATTCATTGAAATTTCTAATTTAAATTGGGTTTTGTTTTATGTTTTAGTAACACAATTTATTTTACCGTAACATAATGATGGTGTTGTTTCTATTGTGGTGTGGTAGAATAGTTTATATATATTCATTTATGTTGAAATTTGGTATTTTTATATATGATTAATCATCCTTATGATATTCATAATATTCCTTGTAAAATAAGATAACTATATAAAAGACTAAATGTTTCCAGTTTCAATTTTTTACCCAAATATATGGGTTGGAAACGAAATTTGAAACTATTTACCCTGATATCCCCATTCTCGTATCCTATTTAATTATAGGAAATAGTTTCTCCATGTGTATATAATCATTCATTAAAGTATGTGGTATACTGGAAGACATTATGTGGTATTTGAATGATGATATATAGTTTGAGACAATAATGGTTGGAGGATGGTACGCGGTGAATATCAATAAGATTCATGATAAAATTATATCAAGGAAATGTAATAGTTATTTTGAATGGGAAATGTATGAGTTTTTATATGATTTTTTATGTCTATTATATATATGAAATTGTTGTGATAGGGGATATGGGGTTTTGTGTGATGGATATGAAGGATAATGAGAGTATAAGGGAAATTTTCATCATAGAGTTGGAGTGATAAATAAATAATGATGTGTTTAAAAGGAATATTATTGATATATAATTGAAATTATGTAATTAAGATTGTTTAAGTGTTCTTTCATGAATTTGGGGGATTGTTTACCACCGAGATATTCATATTGATTCTACTATTTTGTCACTGAGGCATTACTATTCATCCTTTAAATTGTCATAAGAGTTCATGAACACAACCCTATAGTGTATGAATGTTATTCTAAATGATATATATATAAAATATATGTATATATATATTATTTTATTTATAGGGGATTTAGTGATATAGTCAGTGTATACAAGCTTTATGTTTCTAATCTGCTTTTGGAAATTACACTATAGGATCTTCAATATGTATTTGATTTTCATGACCCTTCATTTATAAGAAATTAAATTCATTTTTGTTATTTAATATATATATTTATATATTATTGGTTGATTTTTAAATAATTTTTTAATTTATGAGTTTCATATGATCCATTGTATAATCTATAACCACTTTTATAGATGCCACATATTTTCTTCTTAGTGGATGGATTCATGGGCACCTCTTAAGTTAACTATAGTCCTTAAAGATTTTCTAAATTGGTATGGTCAATATTGTAAAGGTTATATATGGTTTGATAAATTTCTATATATTATCAAAACATTTAGAACCAAATATTGATTTACTATCATTTATATACTAATGACTTAATAAATATAGACCATTACAAATTAATACTTATATATGACTTTTTAAGAAGGTAAACTTATATTAAAACCATTATAATAAAGACAATAGATATAAAATAAGTATAAAAATCTAAAATATTACATAAATAACTATTATTATTAAATTTTATTGAGACTTTTTAAGATATATTGAACATTAGACAAATAGAAAAATAATATTTTCGACATTCAAATAATTTCATTGAATAATGTTAAATTTAATGTATCATTAACATTTTTCATTGAAATTAAAATATTTTGGAATAATGTTTTTTTATTTTATTATATAATAATTTAGGTCTTGTTAATTTTATTTATTTGTGAATACGTTTTGTTTTTTAAAATGTATACACTTATTAAATTTATCTTTTAGGATGATATTCCAATAATTTTTTTAAGATCATTTATATTTTATTTTTAACATACATTGAACATATTTTACTATATTTTTTAATGAATTATAATATAAATTTACTTTTATCTCCATCATTTATTCCTATATATAACCTTGCGAAATAATTCATTATATATATGATCAATTTTACTATCAGATCATTGTTTGAGTGTTATATCTTTTCAACTTCTTCACATTTACTTATTTTATGAATTGATGTGATATATTTATCTGGATAAGGTTAATATTTCATTGTACATTATTTATTTTTTCATAGTGATATTTTTATATTTCATTGAATCCAATAAGATATATGTTTAACACATGATTTTTATGGTATTATTATTAAATGGGGGTTATAAAATAAAATAAACCCAAAGGGATATGAAAACTCATCAAATGAATATGATGTTATAAACTAGGATTGGGTTGTGAGACAAATGCAACTATGTTTTTATTTCTACTAATTGAATCATGACATATTTTTTCTGAATTGAATAAATTATTCATGTATTATATTCATACAAAAATAATAATTTTTCAAAATTTTATGGATTATGAAGATTTTTCATTTTATCTTATTGGATCACCTTGATAACTTTTAATGATTCAAATTAAGTATCCTATTAATGCGTTTTTAGATCATGCATTAAATTTAATATACATGTAACAGATATCTTATATATTAATAAGTGTATTATTAATTATTAATATCTCTTTGACAAAAAAATTATAAAATATTCCACTATGTTTGTTAATTATGTAATATTGAACTAATTTATAGGATTCTAAATGATTAATTTCTTATATATATAATAATTATATACATATTTTTAGAATATAAAATAACTTTTTTAAAGAAATATTTTGTTTTATTATAGATAATATAATGGGAATTTAGGATTATAAATAATATTACAATTGGATTTACATTTAATACCATATTGGTTTAACAAACATTATATTATTGTAAACTTCTATTAGTGGCCAAATGAAACATTTATCAATAAATGAACTTGTTTTCTATCCATGAATTAGAAAAATATACTATTTTTATTTGAAGAACATTATAGTGTTTCGAGTAATAATTACAATGATATCCATTTAAGATTAAATACAATAATGGATTATTTTTTTATATTACAGTACATAAATATAATATTTTCGTATTTTTAGTATAAAACAAGAATATAGTTCTTAAATATTTATCTCATGTCTTAGAAAAGGTCATAGAACTTGTCAATAGTAATGGTATCATTAATGAGTATGAATGTTTATATGATATAATAATTGTAGAAGCACAACATTAATTAAAATATTAGAAAACTTTTTAATTATAGAAAAATGGAGGATCATAATATATAATTTATTTTCTATTCATTATTATTTTATGAATGGAATAATTAACCCAATATTTGATATTTTAAAATAATTATTTCAACCGGGGTGGATGAAGATATAGATTACATATCTTTATGATGTTGTTCATGTAATAAAGTGAAATGGGTTCCTAAATTGTTTCATAACAAAATTCCTCACATAATTCAAACCAAATATGAGGAAAATATCCTTGATGTTAATAATAAGTATATGGAATCATTAAAAACATTTATATAACATTTAAACATTATTTTAATGTTTTCACAGATACAACCCATCATTAAATTGATAGATTTTTTAATATATAATAGTATATAATTGTATTATAAAAAATTGTTTGAATAAATTGATAAAATTATCATGATTAGAGTAGATGTATTATTAATGAGAACAATGTGGAAGTAATATTTGTTTACATAGAGAATATATTTCATTAATAATGTGACACTTATTAAGTACATTGTTTCCCCTCTCATAAATTTTTTCTGGTTTGAAATCTCCATGATGATATTTTAGTAAAATAAAAGACACAGATAATTAATAACATAAAGAATAAAAGTAAATATTTTCATAAGATAATGGAATTGATTAGATGTTTCCAATTTCATATATTTTTTATTATTCTTTTAGTGAGTAAATATAAAAAATAAATTACATTTCTCATAAATGTCCTTATGGAAAACCGTCATTGTGATATTTATTATGATATTTAATAGCATTAGGATAAATTAATGTGGTTTATCTGACTAATGTTGAAATCCAATATCTCTATTCATATGATACAAGGTAAAATTTATATGATGAAATAGGATCTTACATAAATAATCATTGGTAAACTCCCTTAATGGGAATGGATTACAATTAATAAATTTAGGATGGAATTTTATTATATAAAAAATATAAATTTATATCAATACATTAACTAGTGAATTGTCTCTCAACCTCTCATTTCCTTATGTTAATATAATCACATGATTATATAGATGTTGAAAATATATATTAGAACTATACCTTGGATATATTTCAATAATAATTTCATTGATGTTTGTTAGTTGACATGATATTCAACGAAAAATATTATACATTCATTAATATAAAAATTTCATTAATAGACATTGAAAAAATGTCACCTATTAATTCTGGTTATTAACGTTCAATATTTCTCCAAGCCCATTCCATCAATTTATAGTAAGATCAATGTTATTTTTTTCATAATAATAACTTTTTTATAGGATGATGTCCCATCATAAAAATTTATATTTAATTACATTTTCAATAAAAAGATATTATTTATAATATGGAACGATCTCTATAGTTCTTTATCGAACAATAATATAGTTCAATAAAGCTTCATCACCCTTTGAACTGTATTTATTTATTGTAATATCCTCATTCCATTAATAGAGTTTGACATTATATTAAATGGGTAATGGGTTATCTATATTTATAATATTATTTCCAATAATATCATTATTAATCCCAACATATTTATAATTGATCTCCCTCCATAATCCGTTCTCTATTTTTTAGGGTTCATCCTTCACATGAATTTTTTTTAAAAAGGAATATGTTGAGTGGTGCTAGATACAATTCAATGAAACTATCATAATGGTGAATAAAATAGTTCTAATGAGTTTCAACAACTATTATATTAATAATCATAAACTTTAAAAGGATATTTCATCAATTAAATAATATAATGGTCATCTAATGCCAATGAAACAAGGAATGAATAAATATCAAAATATGAAATCACATAATAGTAAAGAGTATTTCCATTAATTATTTTTTGAAACATCAAATATATTTGTAAAAATGTATTTTCGTTTCAATTTGAAATATATTTATATGATGTTTTGGAATTATATAATATACTCTAGTCTCATTGATCATGTAATAAATAAGTTTATTAGTAATGGTAATGGTATTATCAATGTAAATCAACAATTTATTTGGATCAATCATTATTGAGTAAATATTTTTCCATATGAGTTTATAGAATCATGACTCCCTTTGGTTTTTAATCATATTACATGACCACATTCACCCAAATAATTTCCATTGTATTTTTTATGGAGCTTATTGTGCATTGTCTAATTGATGAAAAATGAAAAATATTATTTCATAATGGGAATCATGAAAGTAAACTTTCTTATAAAAATGAAATTTTTTTGTTAGAATATAGTATTATTGCCACAACTGGATCTATATACCATACTGATAATTTTGGTTTTCTATGAGATTTAATTAGTATAATTTTCATTAGATGTCTTAAATATAAGAAATATGTGGATTAATAATCCCTAAATTTTTTTATAATATTTGAACTGAATATTTATATAAATCAATAAAAAATTATATATATATTTATATATTTGAGAAAAAATTATAATAAAAAATTATTATGGACATGGATGTTTCTAGACCCTCTATATACAATGGATTCTTCGGTTTCTTCATAAATATTATTCATTTACTTAGCAATAAACTTATACACCTTAGTTGAACTGCATTGGATCCCTCCTTGGTATCCACTCTTCTACCGGTAGTTAATGAAACCCTCTCATCGGTGGATTCTTACAGATTGAAATTGGTGGATATGTTGATTTTTCTAGTTTGAAATAATCCTTCAACATATGAATAAGTGCCATGTGATGTTGTTCGTGACACGGAGTTTAAAAAGACATCAGCTCCAGATCCACATGATGTTGTTCTGGTTCGAGACGATATCCACATTTTGAATGTTGTGTATATGATGACACCCATCATTCAACAATATCGTTTTACATATATTTATTTTCACCATAGACATTCTAATTGTCATGTTTTATCTGGTTTTTATTTTGAATTCCGTTCTTCATACTAGTAGTGAATCATCCATTCAAAAGGATGCATTTATTCCTCGGAATGTGGTCTTGATGTGGGATCAGAATCCTGATTGAAGGACCATCGATGGTGAATCAATTATTTTTAATTAAGTGGTAGTGTTTTCTTCATTGTTAGAAAATAATGTTATTCCCATAGGTGAAGGTGGTCAATTATGATCTTATGATACTATGGTGAATGATTCAATATAATATTTACGTCTGAAATTTGATGCTTCCCAGGCTTTGGATTTTTCTTCAAGGACTCAAATCCTAGAATAATCTTTTATAAGGGATCAATAGACCATGTTTAATCAAACCCTCAAGACCTTGATGAATGATTGGTGATTATAAATAATTATCTAAAAGTGTTCCATGTTTTATCTAATGGTGTAAACATTTGAAATTGGAATATTTTGTTCTTCAGACTTCTCATATGTGGGGTTTTTCTAACTTGAGAAGTGTATCTCTAGGTCGGGGAATTCATCACTGAATTTTAAATTCAAATGATTCTAATATGTGATCATGGAGAACCAGTCTCTTTTTATTGAAACCTATATGGATTCATTTATATGAATTGTAATTGGATGTTAATGTTTCATGGACATGGAATTCATTTTTTCAAGTTTGGGTTCACCTTCTGGGACTCAATTGTGTCCATTGGAATCCAATGATTTTTCATGATATCGACATTAAAATTGGAAAACCAAAATATTTTTATTAATAACCTAAAGATTCATGTCATGGAAACCTAGTGAGGATGCTTGAGTAGATTTATATAATCTCCATTATGATTGATAAGGCATGTATTTCCACTCCTATAGATAATATCCAAATAGATGTTGAGTATGAATGAAAGAATATCTTCTAAAATGATTGTGTGGATATGTGTAATACTCTATAGCTATGTTAACTAAAGGTCTAATGTGAGAGATGTGGGATCATAAGTTATCCTAGAAATCACTGTTTGAGGAAGCCTAAAATGAAGGTTCTGTATTTTTCAAACCCCCTTGATCATAATGGAGAAAAGACATTATTCACTACATCTAATGGGTTGGATTCTAAAAAATATGACCTAGTTCTTTTTAAAGGAAATGATCTAAAATTTTATGAATCTTTGATGAGAATGAATATTAGACCATGTAATATTTAGGATGATTTTGTAATGGAAATCCCTCTAATTTATGTCCTAGTGTATACTTCCACTGTATTAGTTGAAAATGATAGTGGTATCACAACTGATTCTTCTCATGATGGGATATTTAATGTTAGGAAAAGTGAGTACATGGAACTTGTATATTTAGTGGTGGATTCTCATCAAGATATCTAGGATGCTGTAAATAATTATAACATATCAATAATTGATAAATGGTGACATATCTCGAATGAGGAAAATAAGAGTTTTCCGAAGAATGGAGCTTCTTCTAATGTGGACTCTATAAAAAATGCATGGATAAGGAAATACCCCACAAAAATTATGAAAATGGAAAGATTATTCTAATCTTTTCAGTAATTCATCTTCAAGATCACCCAACAATTCATTAAATAATACGCCTACATTAGACTAAGAAAGGTCCAATGCCACAATTCTAAGCATCCTAAATCATGCTCAATCATTAGAAAATGATATTGTAGATGCTTCTAATCTAGATCATGATACATATATTTCACTAAATCATTCTTAATCTGAGTGACCAATATATATGTTTTATATAATTCTCAATGTTTATCATTATTTTCTCAAAAAAGAGTCATGTCATTTTGGGAAAGGTCTCATCTTATCAAAAAAGTTATATATATATATATATATTATCTATAAAGTTGATGATTGATATAATTCTAATTTTTTACTGACATGTATAGGGTAAAAATAGTTTCATGTCCGTTATTAAAAAATTTAGTTAACAACAATTCATTCTAGATTATCCAATATAATGGGAAATAGGTGGAGGAAAATCTATATTCCTTTACATTTAAAATTGTGGATGAAACCACTCACATATTATATATTGTTAATTTTTAATTCTATCAATATATAAATGTATAACATTAACATGATATTTTTCTAGGATTTCATGATTTTATAAAAGAAGATTTTAGAAAATATGATTTGAATTAACACGTCATATATGACACATCATTTCAACTAAAATGAAATAAGAAACATTGGCCAATCATTCCCTACAACAATGATCAATGTGGATAATAAATTCATATATATAAAATTTTCACATAATATCATAAGATATTATGTCATTAATATTTTTGAATTAGATAAAAATTATCATTGTGTAGAAATTACACATAACAATCACTCATGAATGGTGATTTCATAATGTGACATTTCTTCAACTCTGAGATTATCATATATGATATGTTATATAAATGTTAAATTATCCCCTATAGACATCAATACATGGATATATATATAATAAACTATTAGAGAAATTATTTCATCATAAATATTCATCTATTTCCAAAATAATATTTAATTTAATATTATTCATTTTTAAAAAATATTTATTTATTATAAGAATATTTTCCAATAAAAATCATGATATTATCATGTAGTTTTATTCTAATTTAATTTAAATACAAGAAAAAATAACATTAATCATCATATATTGAAATATATATTATAAGGATAATTACTATCAATTGGCATTATCATATTAAATTTATCTTATATCAAAAATAAAGAAGAATATTATTTTCATCGTGTTGTTGATTAATAAGGTGGAAACGTTGATTACATTTCAATTTTACAGGAATTTATTCATATTTTTATGGATGTGTAGTATAATATTCTATAATGACATTTGTAAGTGTAATAACTATAAATTACAGCTCCTATGATGAACATACAACAGAGACACAAATGAATGACCCCAGTAAAACGTGAATAAATTAACAACCTTTGATAAAATTTATATAGATATTATATAAGAATAAGTGGATTATCATGGTGTTAACATTATCAAGTTGTTAAAATAATGGATATATTATTGAAACATTTCATTAATTATTAATAAATCCATAGGATCATGATAGAAAATAAATTTATATATCTGATATTTATTACATGGAAAACATACTATGAAAAATTCCATTAGAACTACCAATATTATATAAACACATCATCATATATGTTAAAAATAAAATAAAATAAAAATGATAAATTCTATGATTGAAGTAGGCACAATGAGTTTATAATTAACTTATTTGTAAATACAAATTAAATAAATAATTATTCTATAATATTAATAAACAATTTATAAATTTTGATTATAATTTTTTATTGATATAGATTCCTGATATTTTATTAAATAACATTATAAAATATAGATATAAATCAATGTGTGAGATTGAACGTAATATATTGTGAAGTAGATGATATTTTCATAATTCAATGAGTTCATACATAGGATAATAAATGTGTCATTTTTATTTCGTTATATCATTCTAATTGTGTCTGATAAACAACCATTAGTGAAATTGTTTATTAAAGGATCCCTCTGGTATATTAAAGTCATATTGATTTCGAAAATATATAAATTATATGGAAATGTGAACCATGATGTATAAATGATAGTATAGTATATCTCATTAACCAAATTATCTCATGATTGTGTAATGATTTTTGCAAAATAAAGAAAATAACTTGGTACATGGAAAAAAATACAAGACATGGATATGTCCAGTATTCTTAGTACCCTCATGTAGATACTGGTATGAAATAAATAAATACAGAATCAATTTTATTTTCAATTACATCAACAAAAAAATGATAAAATTGTAGATTATTCTTTTTTATAAGAAAAAATACCTAACATATTATCTATAATAAAAAATTTTGATATTTTAAATGATGATATTGAGAAATCCCCATTATCTTTAGATATATGCATCTTTTAATAATAATAAACGAATAATGATAAATTCACATAGAATTAAATAAACATATATTATGCAAGATTTTTCAAATTATACCAATATATATAGTTTACAATATATTAACATCACATGAATGAATATAGGGTATTGGGTTCTCTTAGAATAATTATTTTCACCAAAATTATTGATAGTCATATAAAATAACAAATATTCATGGTTATTAAATTAATATACATTTACATTATAAAATGAATGAAAACATCTTACAATTTAGTTTATAATTACTCATATAAATATAATAATAAAAATACATGATGTAAAAATGAATGACCTAATTGGTGTTGGGAATTATAAATCATTGAAAGAATGATTTTTGAATTCATCATCGATTAAAATAAATCATAATATTTGGAACATGAATGGTAGTGTCATTAAAATGAGAAATAAAAAAGAATCAATTACACATTACATGTAATTATGATTTACCATTTCACAATACATGTACCAAGATGTATATATTAATTCATGGAATCCATCCTACTAGATGTCAAATACATGAAGATATCATAAGAAAAAACGATGGTTTTTATAATATTTTTATTAATAATGTGTTTTTTCTAAGAGGATAAAATAAACATTACGTATACTATCTTGGAAATGATGGATTTTTCCCATGGATTTTTTCATTGTACATTAAGATGTCCCTACCTAAAAAATTATGATTTGTTTTATTGATTTACTTGGTATGTTGGAAGGCTTCACAAATATTTTATTACATTAGTCTATTAAGCAAATGTTTAGTAAATATTAGTTATGTTGTGGGGTGTAATGGGTAGAAACAATAAATGAAAATAGATTAAAAAGACAAAATAAAATTTCCATTACTTTATATACTATAATTGGTATCATAGTCGAACATTAGTGCAATACAAAAGTTCTAAAATATTAATAAATTTTCAGTGAAAATATAAAAGGCATGAACAATTCTTATAGAATGTTATGTATAAATCAATGAATGTTGGGATACAATTTTTTCTTCATGTGGGATATAAAATTGCAATTTATTTCACTAATTAAAAGTATTTTACAACATGATGTTATGTTCACGAAGATATAAAGAACAATAAATTTTTGATTATAAATAATATGGAAAATGATCTGGATATTATCTTATAGAGGAAATTTTTGATAAGACGTTCCCTACTCAACAACCTATTAATGGTTCGTATTGTAAAATGGGTAGTTAAATTGATAGTCACCGGTGAGGTCAATAATTCATTTCATAGGAAAAATTATTCCCCTAAATATATCCATAGTATTGAGTATTTATTTTTGAAAAAATTAATAATGATTCTCTCGGTGTATCAATATCACTTATAGTATTGATCATACTAGGGATTCTTTTATTAGAATGAATCATCCAATAAAATATTCTCACAGAAATAGTGAATTGAGATTCTTAAATTTAATGAAAATAAATTTAGACCAATCACATAGATGAAATCATATTTTTTTAGAATTCATGTAGGTAATATATTATACAATCTTAATTATTGAAAATCATGATTACGTAAATAATTATCAATTAAATAGGAAAGTTTTATTTATTATAATTTATATGTAAAAAAATTATAAATAGTTACCAATGGAATATTAAAAGTTAAAGAAACAAATGAATCATTATTGTCATCAATTTAGGGTTCAAATTTTAATATTTCAGTGATATTTTTTAACTAGTGGAAAAATTATTGGTTTTTCATTTTATTAACATTAAAAGTTATTATTTTATTAAATATAATAATATATTAAAATTATCTAATAAACAAATAAAATATATGAAAAATTACAAAATACTATTATATGGAATTGAATAAATAAAGATAAAAATTTATTATTCATTATGAATATAAAAAATTAATATATATTAAATAGTATTAACTATCATGAAATATATAAATAATTTTGTTAACCAGTTAAATTTTATAAAACTCAATAATATGATATTCTATCTTTAGATAAACGAATTATGTATAAATTTCATATATTTGTTAATATAAACATAATAAATTCACAATCAGATATGAGATAAAAATATATCCTAGGAAAATATTTTTATTTAATTAAATATAAATTAAATTGTTAATATGAGCATTAGTCAAAGAACCATTGATCCCAATACATATTTTTTGACATATTTTATGATAATTAATTTTAATTAATGGAAAACATTATATAAAACATGAAAATACATGTAAAAACTCATATATAATTTAATTCAGAAAATACTTATTCATCATTAATAATAATCTATTTTAATTATAAAATATGTTATTATTTTATTTTCAGAAAATTATCCCCATATTAAATATATTAATTATTAACTACTATGAATATATTTTTTGAAAAATTTATTTATTTTTTTAATAAATTACTTTTATAAAATGTGTTCTTTATTTTAATAGAATATATTGAATCCTATTTTTTGTAATTTGTGAATTTTCCATTAAAAAAATCATATAAAATAAAATTCTATAATTTTTTAATAATAACAGATATTTTGAAAAAATTTAAAAAATAGTTTAATATCCCTAGTTTTGATATGTGGGGGAGAGTAAATAATAAAATAATTTATTGGATAATTGGTATAATTCATGGTCATTATATATTTGTAATTTTATTATTTCATTTAAAATTAACCCACATATTAAAAATATATTCCCTCTTTAAACAAACATGATATATCATACAAACACATTATTAGATCATGAAATTCATCCAATATAAAGACTTTTAAACCAGACCCAAATATTTTCAGCTTTGGTGACATGGAATAAATAGTAGTCAAAAAAATTAATTTGTAATGATTTTTTTGTTAAACATTATATAATAATTTACAAAAATATATCAATTAATAATTATTTAATAATATTTATACACCTAATTTTCATGATATAATCCAAAAATTATGATTATTTCACCTATTTAAAGTTAATTTAGATCTATATTTTAAGTCATTTTAATAATAATCCTCTTTTTAAAAATTATCAAATATTCAATATTGGTCATCAAGATGGGAATTATTTTTAAAAAATTTGATAGTATTTAATTATGTTGTAAAATTATGTAACATCAATATAGAATTATTTTTAACTTAATTTTTTCCCTCGATCTATAAATTTTTAATTTATATTACTATAATTTCATAAGTAATTTATTTCAAGTATATTTTTGAAATATTAAATAATTGAACTTGGAAAATATGATTCCTCAAAATAGTTTTAAATAATTTATTCATTGAATAAAAATATAAGAAATATATAAACATATTATATATAATGCTTTGACCCAACTTAATGAGGAATTAATTAGGATGGTAGAATTATGAGTGTGATAATTTCATAATTGGGTAAAACACTAGATAATAATGACTTCGATTATAATATAATATTACAGTAATTAGATTCAATATTCTAATAAAACTTTATATAATATCATTTTAACATAAAACATTTAATAGTGATTTGATAAAATGAATTTAAAATTGCAATATTTAAGATGATTTCGAAAATTCTATTTCACAATTATAATATGATAATAATGTGAATATCATTTAGTTTTAAATTCATTTGACTAAATTCATAAATAACTCTCAGAACTAAAATAAATAAAATGTGGATCTATATGAAAAAACATACTTATAATATAATAATCATTAACAATCAATTCCACCAAGCATAACAATTTCCATCGACCTCAATAAATGGATCCACTAATATTTCATTCATATACATTCTCCTATATACAAAACAATATGCCTCAGTTAATGTCTTATGTAGTGGTTAGTATATACATAACCCACACAAAAACTTATAAACTAAATTAAGAGATAAAAAACAAAATTATCAAATAATTCAGATCCCATCAATTATTTAAGTATCAATACAACCTCAAATAAACATTGATATGATCCCATTTATATAATATCTATAACATGTCATTTATTTATGGTAACTATGAATATCATCTGAAATATAAGACCGAATTCACTATAGAAACTCATGATACATAAATTATATGTCCCTTCTCAGTATTTGTTGTGAGGTAATTATCCCTCTATATAGGGTGAATTTTTCTCAATAATTATAAAACCATAAATAGAATAAAATGTCATCTTATGATATGTTCACTATAAGATTTTATTACCTACTCACAAACTACATAATTCATTCAATATCAAAATTATATATTTTTTAGTACACTAGGTGTATTGGAAAATTATTTTTTGGAATAAATAAGTTTCCATAGTTGTTATTTAATAAGTATTAGCTGAAAACATATCGACCACACTACTTCAACATCTTTAAAAATATAATATTGTCTTACTGACCATCATTCCTTAAAATGTGGATCATTTTATGATAAATTATGGAACAATCTTTCTTATATAAAACCCAAAAAAAAATCTATATTCTAGTCAAATTACAATATCGAGGATAAAATATATGATATATTCTATAAAATCATATAGAAGTGTATGTATTTCATTATACATAGAATGTGTTAATGAATTTAAATACCAACATATTATATATCAATCACATAAAATTATTTCAACCATCATCTTGTGTTATGTTGTTCAAATTAAAAAAAAAGGCTTATAGGTTACACCAATGTATATGTATATATCTTATATTCTGTGATTAATAATATAATGGTCCAAAAATGCCTCACATGATGTGTTTGTAATGTTTTCTTCTTGGAATGTACACAAATAAACTAAAATTTTTCAGATAAACATCGAATACCACATATAAACATTCATTACACATCAATTAATATTTGATATCATTGGAAACACCTTTGAAAATCATTAAATAAGATACCATTTATGTTTAATACGCATATGAAACATGATTTTTAACATTTTCATGAAACCCTACACCGTCATCTGAAATCAAACATTTCTTAAACTTTATTCACATGAATCATATAGTCGGACCATCTCTTGATTAATTTATTCAAATTATATATGTATTGTTACCTTGATTTTTGGAACCATCAGCATTATTTTTCATTCCTCCCTCACATATTGGAATCTTCAATAATCAATTATTCCCCTCCTACTACCATCACCTATTTATTTGGATGAATGAAATATTTGGGGTAATGTATAATCTCATAAAACCATATATTATTGTAATAACTATGCCTATAATTCCACCATGATTCGTCCATCACACCTCAACTATTTTAGTGACACAACTATTGAAACTATTAATCAATATTATGAAAAAATATTCACTACAACTACCATTAATGTCCACTAATATAATCTCAAACATCTAGTGTTCTATCAATTTAAAAATTATATAGATAGTGGTGATTTTATTTTTGATAAAGTGATATAATGATGAATGAGATTTATTTCTATTGAAATTCAATGTAATCAAAATATAATTTCTAACTAAATCACCAATAAATATTCACTATCAAGGAAGTGTAATAATTACCCTATATGTGGTAGATGGATATCTATTTTTTTATTATGAGGAAAATATGTCAAATATGAGCTCATGCTCAAAATTAATTATATTTTTTTATAAATATTAAATGAATAAATATTCAACATTAGATATATTTCTAAATGAATTTTATTTGAAATAATTATTGATATATTGATTTTGAGTCATTAAATGTAAACTAAATCAATTTAATCGATGGACGAAAAAATAATAATATATCAATATTTTATAGTATAAAATAATGAATTTTTATAGTATTAATAAAAAATTATGTGCTGATAATAGATGATAAATTATATCACCACTTATTTACCACACTAAATGATCCATGACCCATCTTCAATTCATTAATTTTTTTGATTCCATGAAAAAGCATATTCTGCTACATTACTCTATAGGAATGAATACCCTTACATATTATCATTCCATTATTTAACAAATTTTTCATATTCTAAAATCACAAAATAATTGAAATAAAGGTTTTATGACACAATAAAATTTCCAATACAAAATGGAATAATCTATATTATATATATATCAACAATTAATATATTTAAAATATTGGCACCACAATAGTAATAAATATATTTTAGAATGTTTCCCCCAAAGAATGATACATTTATAGTTTTTAAATATATTATCTTTTTTATTAAAAACCTGAGAACATAAAAATTGTCTCAATTATTCATCCCTTTTGCATAAAATATTACTCAAATATTATAAATTATTATACATTAAATATGGGACATTACAAACACCAATAAATTATTATTTCCATCTAAAAAATCAAAACTCACCCAAAGATGTAATTTTATATAGATCACAAGACATTACAATTATGATGATTCCAAAGATAAAACGTGATAGGAGATGTATAAATCTATCACCCATAGGATTTCATCATATTCTGAATCATAGTACCTAATTAGTACTCAATAAAGATGTTATCATCCTTAATATATAGCTCAAACCAACAGATAATTTCTGAAAATACATTTATATATCATACTTGTTATGATTTTCATAGGATATCTTATACAATGTCAATAAATGAGAGTAATGAAAATTGTTATGGTAAGTCAAAATCAATTTTCGAGATTTAAAATTGAATGATGAACTATGGTGGAGTCCTGATTTGATTTCCAAATATAATTAAAAATTCTACAAGTTAATTACTGAGCTAACAACAACCCTCCAATAACTCCATGAGTCTATATCTTCTTTATATTACCTCTATTATCTCTGATATTTACCTTTCTACTCCTAGATATAATGAATTAGGAATATGATAAAATTGTACATCTAGAGTTCTATAATATGATATCCACTAATTCGTTATAATACAATTGGTTATCATTATGGTATACCAATCATTGAATTAACGATTTCTTTTACAATGGTGTAGATGTAGTTATATTTATACTGTAATGACTATAATAATAGTATATCATCTAGTCTCTAGCTATTATATAGTATATTACGCTATAATGTATCATAATGTGAAAAAATTTACATTTACTTATAACCCCAAATAATTGTGTTAAATTTCAATAAAAATGAATATTAGGTTATTTTAGTCTCTTAAATAACACAAACAATAGTGATTTGAAATAAGAATCAATTTAAATGAATATTATCTACATTACTTTTTTAACTAATTTTATATAATTCGCATTAAAGATTCCAAGTCAATTCATTTTAGTTTTCTTAATAATGGGAAGGAAAAATGGTACAATTTTCATCTAGTTTTTTATAACCAAGATAGAATTCAATCCCTTAATAAATATAAAATTTACTAACAAGAAAACTATTTATTTAATTTAATAAATAAATTTGAAAATCAATATGGTGTCTGAAAAACACAGATTTTATGGCCATTTTTCCCATATTTATACTTAATTCATTACAATATAAACTCAAAAACAAAATATACATTGAATGAAAAAACACATCTATAAAATCCATCTATAATTTAAATATGATGTTATTCAGTAAAAAGAGGGATGTGTGAATAACTATCAAATCCTCTTCATATAACGAAACTAGAACCACTATCCTTCCCTAGAAGTGGATTACATTATCCTTAGAATAAATTTATTGGCTACGTACAATTATTTGAAATACCTAGTTTTGTAGTAAATAATAATTAGTATAATCATGTTTGTAATTGGGTATATTGTAATAATTTATCAGATTCACTAAAACAAATATATAAAAACCATATCATTATTCTACAACATTCATCTATATTAAGAATATATATTACCATTCATACCCCATTTTATGATCATGGTATTTATTATTTTGTTAAATAGAAAGAAATTTCACCATCTATAACTTATATTCTTATATAATGATGTAATCATATATAAACTCATCTAATTTAATCAACATTACATTCACATATTTCTAATAGAATATATACCTAATATTATTTAGAACTATAATTACCCAAAAATCGCTTTGAATATACTATACACATATATTTATTGAATAATCATTTATATAGGCTTTAAATGATGATTCATATAATTATGATATTTATATTTCAATTATATAGTCATATTAAACCCAAAACCCACCATTTCAACAACAAAAAACTATTTATATATATATAAACTATATAAAAAACTTTCTCAATTCCATACTATATAATATATAAAAAATCATATTTGTCATCCTCTACATAATTTCATTATTAAATATCTGACCTTTTTTATAAGAGATTAATTTTTAACATTTTTGTTATGTTATTATTTGGGTTTTGAAACCCTACATAATAAAAAAATTGAATATTTTCGGATATCGTATAAACCAAGGGAAACTTCAGACATAAATAACTACCATGGGGTTTATCTCATGAGACGAGGGGCTCTACAATTATGCTTTCCACTATTACATTACCCATTATGATGAAATTTTAAAACAAATTATTTTTATAAATCTAAAAAAATCACTTATAGAGCCCCCTATAAATAAAAATATCCTAGACTATTTCCAAAAAATAAAATACAAATTTCACATTTCATCCATTCAATAAATAGATGATAATATAATCGATTAAATACACATTGAATCACTCCATCATTGGAAAAAATAAATAACTAATATTTATTGTATCCTAATATATTAATTAATTAATCTAAAATATATCACAAGAAATAACTATGACAACTGTTACAATAAATGACCTTGCAGATGATGTTATCCTCAAAATCATAGAGATGATGAAATATGGGATTCCTATCCATATTTCGAAACCAATAGCATTAAGGAATTTTTTATTTAGATCATCAACTATTAAAAAAACCTAATGGGGGTGTCCTCAAACTGATAATATGAAATAGTTTAATCTGATTTTAACAGATTCATATTTCATGATTATGTATAATGTAATGATATTTCACTAAAATATCACAGTAATAAAAAATGATAATATATGAAGAAATTTGGTCAAATTAGTTTCAATATTAATTTTCCCCAATAAATATAAGACTCAAATTTTACCTCAAAACTATGTTGGTGTAGACTAAATAAATCCATATGTCACTCTCCTATGAAAACATTCTTGAATTATAATATTAAATTAATTATTTGAACATCATAGGGGTAGTTTATGAGGATGTTATTAAGGATATATTGGAACCTAATATCTCAAATAGAACCACTACCTTAACAATGTCACAAATTAGTCATTATGTATAACCACATGAGAATGAAATTTGACCTATTTTCTATATCTATCAATGTTGTTAATAAATAATATTTATCTCACTATAAAAAACATGTTTCAAGGTGTGTATAACATTATCTATATGAATTAGTAACCATAAAAATATCATGACAAATCACCCTACATATAGGATCCCATTTGGGCCCTTATCCTATCAATATTTTAATATGGGACTGGTAAAATCCCTATGGATAATCATACGGCATTGTTAACAATAATGTCCAAGATATAACTATTGATCTTTTATTGGAAATCCTAAATGAACTAAAGTGATTGTATGTGTCTCTATCTAAATTGTAGTGATCAAAAATGTGAAGTTTACCAATCAAACATATGTAGTTATATTTATGATAAATATCACATTCTAAGACACCCTTTAAATTATTTTAAATAACTAAAAACCATATCAAATCAATCCCAAATAATGCATTATGTGTACTTCTAGGGGTCAATTATAAATGATGTAAACTAGGAAATATTCAGGGTTCAATTATGAAATATTATCCTCTCGTATTAAAATATTATAATCATTATCATTCAATTGTACCTAATATTGAATAAACAGTAACACATTTACTTGGATAGAGTTGTCTCATATAGTTACAATTTTCAAATAGTGTCCACTGATATCTATGATGTTGAGAAAACTCATAAAATGTTCCCACAAAAATTTTTTGGTGCATTATAGAGACATAATAGTTGATTATTATTCTTATAAATTTATCCACTACATGAGGATCACAATTAACATATAACATTTGAGTCGATACTCATTAAAATTCGATATGTTCAATCAATATGTGGAAAGCCTCATCATATACTACAAGAAAATCAATTAATTTTATTAGTAATTATTTTATTTACTGACCTACATCGGTATTTAAAAATTTTTATTTGGGAAAAGATATATATTGATAATTACATTTATAGAATCTTCATTGTTAATCAGAATAACTAATAGTTGTTGAATCCACGACCCGAGAATCATATAAACCAAACTATAATTTCATTATAGATTTAAAAATTATCTAAACATGTTCCTCAATATTATATATTCATAATTTATAATATATCTCTATTATATTATCGATAATAATTAGATGCGAAAAAAACTACTGATATTATTTATGATTCATTAAAAATTGTGTTTCACCCAAAAAAAATGTATTATGGTTCTTATATAATTTAGAAATTATTCAATTATTTATGAGATGATATTTTGAAATCCTATGAAATTAACCATTTAACTATTATCAATAATGAATTTTATGCATCATAAATATGGATCCCAATTTTTCATAAATTAAAATTATGGAGGAAACTAACAAAATTGTTTAGAATAAGGACTAAAACCACATAAATTCTATTTTGATTATAAGGACCCGGCCTTAAACATTACATAATAATGAATTATCTAAAGAATTCACTGTGGGTATCTTTTCCATTTTAGAGTTTTAGGGAATTAAGATATTACTATTACATTTCAACATGAATATTACAATTTAGACACCTCTACTAAAACTGATTTTTCATAATAATAATACAAATTAAATAAAAAAGAGTTTTTTTCTAGATATAAATCTACTTGAATAATTATTTTCTCTTATCCTTCCTTAAAACCTGTGAAAAAGATTTCAAAGCAATGGGAAGAGAGGAAAAAGATCAGTAAGGTTTACAAAATGTGAAAAGGAAACAATAACCCATCAATAAATACAAATCAATGAAACCATAATCTTCAAACATAACATAACTTTTAAAATCATATTATTAATGAATAACACATAATAAAAATAAATGGTAAAGTTAACTTGAGGCATCCATATCATACATAAATTGTAACTATAAAAAATATATATGGAGTCACATTTCAAATACCGATCATAGTATATTCCCTAAATCTCTTAGGAGAAACATTCACGTTTACCTCTGTCACGTTACCCAATGTATTGGAGAGCTATCTCGGGCTCACCCACCCTAGTTTGACCACAGAAACACCCATATACATAATCAGTAAAAAATAACCATAACATGTTCATTAAAAATAACACAAGAATAAAAGAAATATAACATTTCCACATTCCAATAATAATATATCATATCCAGATATTTCAATAAATAATGCTTCATCAAATCATTTTCAAAACCATTTAAAACATTTAATAATGTGATTCATGAATCAATGTGACCCATAACACATTAAAGATTTTAAATAAGTTATTATTTTAAGAGATTAATTTCCGTATAAATAAATTCTAAAAACCATTTTGAAAACATGTACATTGATGAGAAATATTTAGAAGAATAAATCATCATAACATTTTAATTGAGATTTTAGTTAAAGAGTTTTTAAAAAATGAGAGACGCTTGAATTCAAATAATTGAGGAATATCATTCAATCAGAAATTTATAATATCATGAGAGTAAATGGATTAATGATATAATATTCCAAAGGACATTATATACACTATATAAGAGTGAATTGGTGCATAACAGTAATTAAGTCTTAATAGAATGTAAATGGAGAAAAAATACTTTATAAAATTGTATCCTTAGATTAAAGGTAAATCAATTTCATAATAATGTGTGAAAAATATAAATAAACTCGATATGATTTGGTATTCATTGTAAATCAACCAGAGAACATTCACGCATATTTTTATAAAATCAACACCAATTACATGTATGTTTAACTCAATGAATGTAAATTGCGTTAAAATTACTCTTATCAAGTTCAAATCGATGACTAGAGAATTTATCAATAGAGTGATTATGTGTATCAAAAGTATATCCACAAAAAGGGGACTATAAATTAAAAAATAAATAAATAAATAGTGTTCCACACATAATCATAGCATGACATAATTAAGAATAAGAATATTACCCCAAGGAATGGAAATTATGTTAAAAGGTTCCTTTACCGATTTTGTAACATAAGAAATATACAATACATGAAAGAAGGGTCATAAAATGAAGATGTAAATACCCATAAGTTGAATTATATTACACAATGAATACAATATTGGGCATTAAATACACCACACAAAAGGAAAAAGTGGCCAATAAAGCATGAATCTCAAGGGAATAAAAGGTTAGATGAAAATCCCTCACCACATTGTAATCAATCAAGTCGTATGAAAAAATGTTAACAACCAACAAATGATTCATAGAATAAAATTAATATAAATAGAATAGTGATAATATATATCAAATGGAAATACACAATACACCACATGTAGTAAATTAATGGTGAACAATGGATATCTCACGGAATTAATGGTGAGATAAGAAACCCCTTACCTCGTGTCCAACTTGACTTGTTTGTTAAATGTTATTCCTGAATAATAAACTAAAGATAATTTATAAATTATTAATATGTTTTTTCAATTTTATTATTATGTTTATATCTCTCATTACCATTTTATAAACGTTATGAAATCATTTATGTTAATAATGGTCGTTTGGTTGATATTTGGTACTTGAGTCATAAATGGACATCTTATAATTTCAAGTTGTCATTGTAGTCAACAGTTCATTATCTATAGAGTAATACTACTGATTTTGATATCATATATATCACATATATAAACTATATATATGTATTTATAATATTACATAACATTTAGAGGTAAGAAATGAAATACACTCTTCATGGCGATGGTAAGTCGTACGTTTGGATAAACGCTACTTTCATTTTCAATTTCATATTTTCATGGAATTAAAACATAATGATACAAAATTATATTATAATTTATGTATAATATCATATATAATATCATTATCTCCAAATTTTATACTTCCCACATATGGCATTAACGAGTTATATTACTTTGAGGGGGCGGTAGTCAGCACTTCCTCAAATGAAATTATCACCTTCAGTCATAATGGAAACCATAAAGGTATTATAAAAAATAAAAAATAAATAAGTATAAATAAAACACGAACATAATATATATCATATATAAATACATTTCCATCTTAATTTCAACCAT
This sequence comes from Viscum album, assembly GCA_963277665.1. NCBI lineage: Eukaryota > Viridiplantae > Streptophyta > Magnoliopsida > Santalales > Viscaceae > Viscum > Viscum album. The sequence goes on along the minus strand of OY728142.1, from coordinate 1,563,598,301 downwards.
TGGAGGTGGTATGAGATAATTGATCAAACATCGCTTCGCGAGGTGTTAGTTTTCCACCCACAAAATCTATATGTTCATTATCCATTAGATGGATGTGTGTGTATTTGAATTTAGAATCCTTCTCATAACAACATAATAGTATATTTAGGATACATGTGTTGAAATAAATTAAAGGAAAGGATATATTTTTGGGATTAGGGAATTAAAACAAAAGGAATGAATTTATGAGAAACTGTTACCATTAATTCGGGAAAATCCATTTGGATTGTACCAAAAATACTTCTTGAAGTGTATTAAACCTAAATAAAGGTATATAAGAAGAATATATGGATCTTGAGAGATTATTTGGGCAGGATTGGGATGATCCAAAGGGTGTGAGTGGTGTGAGGAATGGGTTTGAAGTGGTGTCCTTTTATAAAGGAGAGGAGAGGCTCTTTAAGAATGCTTGAAGAAATTATTTTATTATAAACTTATCTTCTGTATAAAAAGGTCCAAAACTCATTAACTTCTAAGATAAGATGACTCATGATCAAAATAAATTCATCCAATTGGAACTGGATAGGTTTTGGATGTTATTTTAATATTTATAATCTTATTTTTTAAATCAATTATTACTGAGGTTAATACTACATCGTTTTTGTGTCAGGTATAGTTTTATTTATTTGATGTCTAAAAATTAAAAAAAAAAATAAAATGATGTAGGAAAACTTATTTTATTTCAAATGAATATTTATAGTCGATAATATAACTTATATAGCCTTATGTAAAAATTAATTTACTAAAATATATATTTTTTGTGTCATTTTTTTCTTAACTTTAAATAATTAATCTAATGTGTCGTTATCGCTCTTAAGTAGCCCCATGGGTTTCTCAAATTTACCCAAGGATACCCATGGTCAACCATGAATCATAAAATAAGTTTTTGAAAAGGGTGAAGGTAATTTTTTTATTATAATATATTTTTTTACCTTGAATTATCATATTTACCATTAACCGCCGTAAATAAAAGTCCAAAGATACTATTCACCAAAAAAATTATTTTAATCTTATTAAACCACATTATACATACTAATAAAAACCATGTATACCGGATTATCAAAATTAAATTCACAGAAGTAGTAAAAATTCAATAAAAAAAGTCATTTTTTAACTACTACTTAGTGTTTGACTATTCATCAAAAATTGAAGTTTTTCAGAAAAATACCAAATATAAATTCTAATATATATTTGATATTAAAAATTAAAAAATGATTTATATTTTATAAAATTAAAAACATAGATGTTTCATTAATTAATTTAAAATTAAATCCCATTGTAAAAACAAATACAAGATTTTTAGAAACAATATATATCAAAAGATGTACAGTTGTTTATTTCCTATTTCAAAGTGAAATTACTTCTAATGAAAAAAGTTGGATTAAATGGTAAATATGTTTTATCCAATTACACTAGAATACCTATTAAAAATATAATGTATCAACATAAATAAATTAGATTGAAAGGCAGTTTTAAATTAAAATACAGTTTCTTCACTATTCATTAAAAATGAATTTTATCATAAAAATACCAAAAAATTACACAAAGTAAATTTTGGTTTCTCTATTCTAAAGAAGAATTTTAGTTGGTCATATAGAATTTATAAAATGACCAGAACTATATTTATTGAGGGTTCACCATCAAAAGGAAGTTAATCGGCCTTTTAATGAATATCAGAGTGTTTATTCATAAAATTGAAATCGTTTCTTATATTAAGCCCATAAATTTTATTGGATAAATATAAAAACATTTAACAAACATGTATAATCATATTTTTGTATGTTCTGTTCATTCCATCTGATAAAACGTCTAGGTGTTAGCTGCCATTTAAAATAATAATATTATATTATTAGTATGCAACATACGATTTCAAAGTAACACATTGTTGTGTATTGGGTACACCATCGAACAGAGCATTCCCTTTAATGTAAAACTAATAGTTAATTCAAAAATATTAGTAAATATGAAAATTTTCATGTACTTTATTACCCAGGGATGTTACATCCTTCCCCCTTTTTTGAATTGCGTCCATAAAATTTTAATACTAGGTGTGGAAACATCATTAAAAGTCCCACATTAGAAAAGAGTCAATAAAACTATCACTTTATATGAAATAAAGAGAAGTAAAATGGTCAGTTGAGATTATAAGTCCCCAGCCTTAAACCTTACTTAAACTTGAGTTATTACAAGATTACACATTGAGGATCTTTTCAGGTTTAGAGTTTTAGAGAATTAGATCATGAAACTTGCATTACATTCCACATTTAAACAAGCTGGTTACATAAAAGACAATATTCATTCTTCCCATCCATGGAAACCTATTTAAAATAAAACACGGATTTTTTCTTGACACATCCTTGACACTATCGTCACATCATGTACCTTTCCCTTGACCTGTGAAAAGCATTTCAAAAACTTGGGATGAGCATAAAAAGCTCAGTAAGGGTTATAAAAATATGTAAAGGAATCATGAGTTCATATATACATAAGAATAAAATCATACTTTACCCATAAAACATAGGCATATCAAATCATGAATAAATCATAGAAAACATAAGACATAAAGGTAACTTAAGGCATTCATAACATTCTTACGTAGGGAGTAACCCTCTTGGTTACGTTTGGAATACCCATCACAGTATATTTCCTAAATCTCTTCGGAGAAACCTTAACGTTTCACTCCGTCGCGTTACCCAATGCATTGGAGAGCTATATCGGGCTCACCCGCCCTTAGTTTATCACGGAACCACCCGTTCTTCATAAAAATTCTCAATAACCATAACATAATCATATCACATAAACATGAATAAAGGAAACATAACATTTCCACATTTCAATCACAATATAACATTTTAGGATATTGAAATAATGAATCCATTCAAAAAGAAACCATTTCCAAAACCATTTAATAAAGAGATTTTTGAATCAATGTGTCCCATACCACCTTGAAGATTTTAACATTTTAAACCATTAATATCCATATAAATAAATCCTTAAAACCATTTTGAAAACATGGATATTAATAAGAACAAATAATTAAAACATTTAAAACGATATTTTGGTTAAAGGGGTTTTACAAAAATTAGAGACACTTGAATACAATAATCGAGGAATAACATTTAGTCAGAACTTTATAATATCAGGAGAATAAAAGGATTCATGATATAATACTCCAAAGGACAGTATATACACCATATAAGAGTGAATTGGTGCATAACAACAATGAACCCTCAATAGAAATGTCAAATGTGATGAAATCCCTTATAAAGAAGGTATCCTTAAATTAAGGACAAATAAATCTCAAAAATATGTGTGAAAAATATAAATACACCCAATATAAGTGGATATTAAGTGTAAAAAAATAAAAGGTCATTCACACATATTCAATGGATGACATATTAAATGACTACATGTTGAACCCAAAGAAATCAAAATTGGGTTAAAAAGTTCCATTGACAGCCTAACGACATCGCATCAAAATGAGTTGATGAGAGATAAAAAGTGTATCTCATCACCTGGACGTAAAATTTACATCAATAAGGATATATGAGAACATATCCCAACATAACAATATGTAAATTAAAATACCCAACAAAAGAAGTCTTTTAAAAAAGAGGAGGGTGAAAGGTTGCCTTTCCGACTTGGGTATCTTTCAAAACATACACCCCATGAAAGAAAGACAATAGGTCATTGATGTAAATACTCATAAACGAATTTATATTGCAAAAATATTAGAATAATGGTCAGTACATACACCACTCAATGGAATATTTTGCAAATGTAGCATAAATCTCATGGGAATAAAAGTGAGATGAAAAATCCCTTACGAAAACTCGGCAGCCTAACGGCGCCACATAAAACATCCGAATATGGATTGATGAGATCAAATAGAGTATCCCATCATATTACAATATAATTTAAAGCAAGTGGAATATAAAATAAAATCCCCCAACATTTCAAGGAGGAGTTTAAACGAAGTGACATAAAGGAGAGTACTTAAAAAAAGAGAGAGGTTAGATCTCTTACGAAAGTTCGGCAGCCTAACGACGCCACTCAGAACATCAAAAATGGATTGATGAGAGAGAATAGGGTCTCTCATCACATGAACATAAAAATTAAAGAAAATGTAATATAATAGAACATCCCAATAATAATAAAGATGAGCTTAAAATAAATGACATAAAAGAGTGTACTTAAAAAGAAAGAGAGTTGTAGGATCCCTTACCTTGGGTCTGACTTGACTCGATCGTTCTTTAATATCCTGAATAATAAATATGAGTTAATTTATAATTCCTTAAGAACCTTTTTCAAGTTCATTATTACTTTTATACCAATTATTACCATGTCATAAACATTATGTAATCATTTAAGTTAATAATATTTGTTTTGCCGATATTTGGTTCTTAAGTCGAAAGAGGACTTCTTACAATTACATGTTGTTCGTGTGGCCAAATGTTTATTATATCCAGAATTGTATTCCTTATGTAGATATCATATATGTAATATATATCCAGTACATTCATGAATTTATAACATTACATAATCGTTTAGAGTTAAGAAATGAAATGCACCGTTCATGGAGACGGTAAGCCGTACGTACGCATGAACGCTACTTTCATTTCTATTTCGTATTTTATAGAATGGAATAATAATTATATAAAGGTATATTATAATTACAGTATAATATCATATATAATATAATATTTCAATCCTTTATACATCCCACATATGGTATTTAACGAATCAAATCACTTTGAGGGGGCGGTAGTCCGCACTTCCTTAAATGAAGATATCGCGTATACCCATAATGGAAGCCATAAAGGTAAGACAAAAATGAAAAATACAGAAGAATAAATAAAACATAAACATATTATATATCATATATAAAAATAGTGACATCATAATGTCCATATTTGAAGGTGTTAAATGACTATTGAACAATCATCGTTTCGGGAGGTAGAATTTCACCATCCACGGAAACCGTATGTTCTTTAACCATTTGATGTAGTTGTGTGAGAGTGTAGCTTGAATAAATATTATAAAAAAATCCTAGTATATTGGAGATACTGGTTTTGTTACAAAAGAAGTAAATAAAAAGAGTTTAGGGGGTTGGAGAAGAAAAATAAAACAAATGAATATGAGAGAGTGAATTACCTTTAAAAGTGTAACTCCTTTTGATTTGAGCCTAAAGGCTTCCTTTGAAAGGATTCTGCCCAAAGGGAATCCTCTAGGATTATGAGTGGTATGTGTAGAGAGTAAATGGGCAGGTTTTGGCCGATCCAAAGGCTTGAGGAGTGTGTTAAATGAGGTAGAGGTGGGGGCCTTTTATAAGAGGAGAGGAGGGGCACTTTTGGAAAGTAAAGAAATATTACTTTATTTGAAAATGTGTTTCGGTTTCAAAAGGTCCCACATTGATATAATTCGTGGATAAGGTGATATGACTTCTAAATACACTCATCCAATAAGTTTTGGACATGTGTAGTTCATATATTTTACATTATCATTCCATTTTATTTAAATCGTCAAATAATGATGTCATCGCTGCATCATTATTATGTCATAAATAATTTAATTTATTTAATGTCTAAAAATTATAAAAAAAATACTATGATGTAGGAAATATTTGTATATTTCCAATGAATATTTATAATCAAAAATATGACTTGTATAACCCCACTTAAAAATTGTTTTAGTAAAACATATCATGTTTGTGTCAATTTTACTTTTACATTAAATAAAATGTTATTTATGTCATTTCCCAACCCAAGTGGATCCATGGGGTCCCCAAGTTGACCCATGGCTTGTCTTGGTCGGCCATGATACAACCAATGAGGGTAAGACATGTGTCAATCTCATCTCATTTTATTAAAGCATTATTTTTACCTTAAACTACACTAATTACCACTAATCGCGATTAAAAACATAATAAGTTACTATTCACCAAAAAAATATTTTAATCTCATTGAACCACATTTTACTTCTTAATAACAACCATGTATGTCGGATTTTTGAAAATCAAAACACAATGATGGCAAAATTTCATTTAAACGGAAAAATCAGTTTTTATAAGTACCACTTATTGGTTTCACTATTCATCAAAAATTGAAGTTTTTCAGAAAAATCCCAAAAATTCACCCTAAGCTATATTTGATATTCTGAATTCAAAAATGAAGTCCGTTTTACAAAATTCAAAACATATAAGTCACATTAATTAATTTAATAATTAATTCCCGCTGTCATGACAAATAGCGTGTTTTATGAAACAATAAGTATCAAAAGATTGACACTAGTTTAAGTCTGATTTCAAAGTGAAATTGATTCCAACGACCACTATTGGATTTAATGGTAAAAATATTTTCTAATTTCACTTTAAAACCAATTCAAAATATAATCTAATCATATAAATAATTTATATTAAAAAGTGGTTTTGAATTAAAATACAACATTTTACACTATTCATTAAAAAATGAACTTTATCGGAAAGATACCAAAAATTTACACAAAGTAAATTTTGATGTCCCGATTCTTAATAAGAGTTTTATTTGGTCCAAAAGAATGTTTAAGAGTGAACAAAACTATATTTAATGACGGTTCTCCATTAAAAGGTTATAAGTGAACCATTAGTGAAAACTAGGGCATATATGCCTAAAATTGAATTCTTTCCGTATTTTAAGTCTTTATCTTTTATTGTATAAATGTAAAAATATTTAAGAACATATATAATCATATTTTAGTTATTTCTATCCATTCCCTCCATTACAACGGCTACATGTTAACTACCATTTAAAATAATATTATTTTATTATTAGAGTGCAACGTAAGATTCCCAAGAAACTCGTTGTTGCGTGTTGGGTACGCCATCGAGCATAGCGTCCCCTTTAAAGTCATATTAATATTTTATTCACAAATATGGATCAATATGAAAATATCATATTCCTTATTTACCTGGGGTGTTACATCCTTCCCCCCTTTTGGGAATTGCGTCCTCTCAATTTTAAAATTGTGCTTAGAAACATCCTTGAACGTCCCACATCGGAACAAGAGTCGGTAAAACAATCACTTTAAAATAAAGAAAGATAAGCACAGAGGTCACCCGAGTTAACCCATACTAGGATTCTAAGTATGAAAATATGGACATGGAGGAGAAAACATAGGGTCATGTTCCGATGGAGAGTGATAGAAAACATGTTTAGGAGAAAGTTAACAATAAGAAAATCACAAACTTGTGATGGGTTAAACGGTGTTGGGTTCCCCAGTAGGAAAAGTTAATAGACAACATTTTTGTTTTAAGTTACTTTTTATTGAGGAATTTATTCATAAGGAAGCATAATCACTTATCATGTTGACTTTCAACTTTTACTAGATTCCTTAGTCAAACTCATATTTTTTTCCAAAAGACGAGTATTTAGGGAGACTTGTTCGCATTAAGAGTACTATAATCAACTTCTATAGAATCACATAATCCCAAAAAGAGAACTATATACATCCCATGTATTTAGGCTTTAACCAAAACCAAAACCAAAAAGGTTAGTACAAGATCAGATAATCCAGAAAAGGATAACCCCTTATAAAAAGAAAATCTATTCTTAATCTCCAAAATTTGTCCAACAAAACCCAAAGATCAACGAGGACCATCCGATAAACAATTTGTCCATAAAATTCTTCAAAGTAAACCAATATAAGATTGAAACCCAAATATTTGAAGGATTTAGTCACATAGTCTTCCAAGTTAAATCGTAACATTTATCTCCAAACAACATCAGTTGCTCCTAAAGTCTCACATTGAAAAGTAATTATCCTAATCACATATCCTCCAAAATCAAATTACTCTTAATTCATAAAATCATATAACTAAAAAGAATCAGTAAAACTAACCAGGGACTTCACGTAGTCCAGTGGTAGGCGATAAATACAAGTCACACTTTGGTTGTGGGTTCGATTCCCGCAGCATTGTCCGACGCGACGGGTTGTCACACGGTCTGCGTGTTGTCCTTTTTACAAAACTATATAATTCTCAAATCATTACCCAAAAGGGATAAAATCATCAAAAATAACCATAACATAATTTAACCTCAATTTTATCTCATGCCTTTCACTTCAATCATAATATATGGTAACCCATAATTACCTCAAAAGTAAGGATCATATAAACCCAAATGGTTCTTTATAACTATGTCCACAAAAGAAAAGATAACTATTACTTGAATAAAATTTTCGTATATTAAACATCAGGGTTACACATAATATAAAAAGTATTCTAATGTAACCCCATCATCAAAAGAGACTTAATACTCTTAATAATTTCACCCTAACTCTTGAAGCCATTATATGTTGACATCTTACTCATTCAACATTCTTCATGATCCATTATCCATTCCTTTAAAACTTATTCCGAAATACCTCTTTCCTACAAACAAAATCATGAATCATATCCTAAGATTCCAAAATAAGAAAAAAATAGTCATGAAATAGTACATACCTTTGATTGGTCATTGTCAGTTTCTTCATCCTTAATCGGAATGGCATTAGGTATTGGTAAACGAATATTGGTACGCTCTTGGTGACCCCATTCACGAAACTTCTTCATAGGACATGTGTTTGCATAATGACCATGCACACCACATTTAAAACATTCAATTGATCCCTCAGAAAGAACTTCTTTCCCTTTCCTCGAGTCAACTAGATGCTTCCTTTTTCCATGGCAGGTTCTTGCTTTATGACCTTCATTTCCACATCTATAGCATATTTCTGTCCCTTTGAAACATTTTCCAAGGTGTTTCTTTCCACATCTTTGACACATAGGTTTTTGAACACACATACCTTTATGATTATTACCTGTACTTCCATAGGGATTTGTTTCTTGCATATATGATGCCTTTTAGAAATATCCAAGGTTTAGGTGGTCAATCATGACTCCAGATAGTTGGTTGAGGATAATCAAAAGAGTTCTCATTACAGCTCCCATATCATTTAGTTTCTTGCTCAAAAAACTGTCACAGTTTCCTTCACATCCACTGTTACTTTGGTGCCTGCTAGATCCATCCATTTACTAAAACCAAAAAGGTCAGTGTGAGTATATCAACAAAACCATCATGTACTAATGAGTAATATAGACAATAAGATATACTTACTCATTCACTTTATCTAAACTAAGACTCTTTCTGAAATCCTAACCATTATGGTAATTGTCAATTATGCTTAAAGAATACCCTAACCTCTAAAGTTATCTAAACCGACCTTTGATACCAATTATAAGTCCCTAGCCTTAAACCTTACTTAAACATGAGTTATTACAAGATTACACATTGAGGATCTTTTCAGGTTTAGAGTTTTAGAGAATTAGATCATGAAACTTGCATTACATTCCACATTTAAACAAGGTGGTTACATAAAAGAAAATATTCATTCTTCCCATCCATTGAAACCTATTTAAAATAAAACACGGATTCTTTCTTGACACATCCTTGACACAATCGTCACATCATGTACCTTTCCCTTGACCTGTGAAAAGCATTCCAAAAACTTGGGATGAGCATAAAAAGCTCAGTAAGGGTTTTAAAAATATGGAAAGGAAACATGAGTTCATATATACATAATAATGAAATCATACTTTACCCATAAAACATAGGCATATCAAATCATGAATAAATCATAGAAAAAATAAGACATAAAGGTAACTTGAGGCATTCATAACATTCTTACGTAGGGAGTAACCCTCTTGGTTACGTTTGGAATACCCATCACAGTATATTCCCTAAATCTCTTCGGATAAACATTAACGTTTCACTCCTTCGCGTTACCCAATGCATTGGAGAGCTATATCGGGCTCACCCGCCCTTAGTTTATCACGGAACCACCCGTTCTTCATAAAAATTCCCAAGAACCATAACATAATCGTATCACATAAACATGACTAAAGGAAACATAACATTTCCACATTTCAATCACAATATAACATTTTAGGATATTGAAATAATGAATCCATTCAAAAAGAAACCATTTCCAAAACCATTTAATAAATAGATTTTTGAATCAAAGTGTCCCATACCACCTTGAAGATTTTAACATTTTAAACCATTAATATCCATATAAATAAATCCTTAAAACCATTTTGAAAACATGTATATTAATAAGAACAAATAATTAAAACATTTAAAACGATATTTTGGTTAAAGGGGTTTTACCAAAATTAGAGACACTTGAATACAATAATCGAGGAATAAAATTTAGTCATAACTTTATAATATCATGAGAATAAAAGGATTCATGATATAATACTCCAAAGGACAGTATATACACCTTATAAGAGTGAATTGGTGCATAACAACAATGAACCCTCAATAGAAATGTCAAATGTGATGAAATCCCTTATAAAGAAGGTATCCTTAAATTAAGGACAAATAAATCTCAAAAATATGTGTGACAAATATAAATACACCCAATATAAGTGGATATTAAGTGTAAAACAATAAAAGGTCATTCACACATATTCAATGGATGACATATTCAATGACTACATGTTTAACCCAAAGAAATCGAAATTGGGTTAAAAAGTTCCATTGACAGCCTAACGGCATCGTATCAAAATGAGTTGATGAGAGATAAAAAGTGTATCTCATCACTTGGACGTAAAATTTACATCAATAAGGATATATTATAACATATCCCAACATAAAAATATGTAAATTAAAAGACCCAACAAAAGATGTCTTTTAAAAAAGAGGAGGGTGAAAGGTTCCCTTACCGACTTGGGTATCTTTCAAAACATACACCCCATGAAAGAAAGACAATAGGTCATTGATGTAAATACTCATAAACGAAATTATATTAAACAAAGAGTAGAATAATGGGAAGTACATACACCACTCAATGGAATTTGTGGCAAATGTAGCATAAATCTCATGGGAATAAATGTGTGATGAAAAATCCCTTACGAAAACTCGGCAGCCTAACGGCGCCACATAAAACTTCCGAATATGGATTGATGAGATCAAATAGAGTATCCCATCATATTACCATAGAATTTACAGCAAGTGGAATATAAAATAAAATCCCCCAACATTGCAAGGAGGAGTTTAAAAGAAGTGACATAAAGGAGAGTACTTAAAAAGAAAGAGAGAGGTTAGATCTCTTACGAATGTTCGGCAGCCTTACGGCGCCACTCAAAACTTCCAAAATGGATTGATGATAGAGAATAGGGTCTCTCATCACATGAAAATAAAAATTACAGTAAATGTAATATAATATAACATCCCAATAATAAGAACTATTAGCTTAAAATAAATGACATAAAAGAGTGTACTTAAAAAGAAAGAGAGTTGAAGGATCCCTTACCTCGGGTCCGACTTGACTCGATCGTTCTTTAATATCCTGAATAATAAACATGAGTTAATTTATAATTCCTTAAGAACCTTTTTCAAGTTCATTATTACTTTTATACCACTTATTACCATGTCATAAACATTATGTAATCATTTAAGTTATTAATATTTGTTTTGCCGATATTTGGTTCTTAAGTCGAAAGTGGACTTCTTACAATTACATGTTGTTCGTGTGGCCAAATGTTTATTATATCCAGAATTGTATTCTTTATGTAGATATCATATATTTCATATATATCCAGTACATGCATGAATTTATAACATTACATAATCATTTAGAGGTAAGAAATGAAATGCACCGTTCATGGAGACGGTAAGCCGTACGTACGCATGAACGCTACTTTCATTTCTATTTCGTATTTTATAGAATGAAATAATAATGATATAAAGGTATATTATAATTCCAGTATAATATCATATATAATATCATATTTCATCCTTTATACATCCCACATATGGTATTTAACGAATCAAATCACTTTGAGGGGGCGGTAGTCCGCACTTCCTTAAATGAAGATATCGTGTATACCCATAATGGAAGCTATAAAGGTAAGACAAAAATGAAAAATACAGAAGCATAAATAAAACGTAAACATATTATATATCATATATAAAAATATTGACATCATAATGGCCACATTTTAAGGTGTTAAATGAGTATTGAACAATCATCGTTTCGGGAGGTCGAATTTCACCATCCACGGAAACCGTATGTTCTTTAACCATTTGATGTAGTTGTGTGATAGTGTAGCTCGAATAAATCGTATAACAAAATCCTAGTATATTGACGATACTGGTGTTGTTACAAAAGAAGTAAATAAAAAGAGTTTAGGGGGTTGGAGAAGCAAAATAAAACAAATGAACATGAGAGAGTGATTTACCTTTAAAAGTGTAACTCCTTTTGATTTGAGCCTAATGGCTTCCTTTGAAAGGATTATGCCCAAAGGGAATCCTCTATGATGATTATAGGGATGTGGAGAGAGTAAATGAGCAGGTTTTGGCCGAGCCAAAGGCTTGAGGAGTGTGTTAAATGAGGTAGAGGTGGGGGCCTTTTATAAGAGGAGAGGAGGGGCACTTTTGGAATGTAAAGAAATATTACTTTATTTGAAAATGTGTTTCGGTTTCAAAAGGTCCCACATTGATATAATTCGTGGATAAGGTGATAAGTCTTCGAAATCCACTCATCCAATAAGTTTTGTACATGTGTAGTTCATAGATTTTACATTATCTTTCCACTTTATTTAAATCGTCAAATAATGATATCATCGCTGCATCATTATTATGTCATAAATAATTTAATTTATTTAATGTCTAAAAATTATAAAAAAATACTATGATGTAGGAAATCTTTGTATATTTCCAATTAATATTTATAATCAAAAATATGACTTGTATAACCCCACTTAAAATTTTTTTTAGTAAAACATATCATGTTTGTGTCAATTTTACTTTTACATTAAATAAAATGTTATTTATGTCATTTCCCAACCCAAGTGGATCCATGGGGTCCCCAAGTTGACCCATGGCTTGTCTTGGTCGGCCATGATACAACCAATGAGGGTAAGACATGTGTCAAGCTCATCTCATTTTATTAAAGCATTATTTTTACCTTAAACTACACTAATTACCACTAATCGCGATTAAAAACTTAATAAGTTACTATTCCCCAAAAAAATATTTTAATCTCATTGAACCACATTTTACTTCTTAATGAAAACCATGTATGTCGGAGTTTTGAAAATCAAAACACAATGATGGAAAAATTTCATTTAAACGGAAAAATCAGTTTTTATAAGTACCACTTAGTGGTTTCACTATTCATCAAAAATTGAAGTTTTTCAGAAAAATCCAAATAATTCACCCTATGCTATATTTGATATTCTCAATTCAAAAATGAAGTCCGTTTTACAAAATTCAAAACATATGAGTCACATTAATTAATTTAATAATTAATCCCCGTTGTCATGACAAATAGCGTGTTTTATGAAACAATAAGTATCAAAAGATTGACACTAGTTTAAGTCTGATTTCAAAGTGAAATTGATTCCAACGACCACTATTGGATTTAATGGTAAAAATATTTTCTAATTTCACTTTAAAACCAATTCAAAATATAATCTAATCATATAAATAAATTATATTAAAAAGTGGTTTTGAATTAAAATACAACATTTTACACTATTCATTAAAAAAATGAACTTTATCGGAAAGATACCAAAAATTTACACAAAGTAAATTTTGATGTCCCGATTCTTAATAAGAGTTTTATTTGGTCCAAAATAATTTTTAAGAGTTAAAAAAACTATATTTAATGACGGTTCTCCATCAAAAGGTGATAAGTGAACCTTTAGTGAAAACTAGGGCATATATGCCTAAAATTGAATTCTTTCCGTATTTTAAGTCTTTATCTTTTATTGTATAAATGTAAAAATATTTAAGAACATATATAACCATATTTTAGTTATTTATATCCATTCCCGCCATTACAAAAGCTACATGTTAACTACCATTTAAAATAATATTTTTTTATTATTAGAGTGCAACGTAAGATTCCCAAGAAACTCGTTGTTGCGTGTTGGGTACGCCATCGAGCATAGTGTCGCCTTTAAAGTCATATTAATATTTTATTCAGAAATATGGATAAATATGAAAATGCCATATTCCTTATTTATCTGGGGTGTTATATAGATAACCCATATTATGATTCCATGTAGGAAAACATGGATATGGAAGAGAAAACATACGGTCAAGTTCTGATGGAGAGTGATAGGAATCCTGATTAGGAGAAAGTTAACCACCATAAAATCACAAAACTATGATGTGTTAAACGGTCTTTGATTTTCCAGTAGGAAACGTAAAACAACAACATAATTTTTTACGTTCCTTTTCATAATTTTGTGGAATTCATTTACTACATAGAATTAGAACATAAAGAAATATACATAACATCAGGTATAGTTTCATCCTATAATAAGATTCTACCAAAAACTAATTTTTTTCTCCAAAAAATAAGCATTCAAAAAGACTTGGTCACATCAAAAGCATAATAATCATCTTCTAAATAATCACATAATCCACAAAATAAGAACTATATATTTTCCTTGTCTTTTGACATCAACTAAAACAAAAATGGATAGTACGAGATCATATAATCCACAAAATGGATAATCCTTTATAAAAATAAAATAATACTATTAATCACCAAAATTCAACAAAAAGTACCCAAATATCAAGAAAGGCCTTTCAATATACAATTTTCATTAATATTCATCGAAATTATCCTTACAAATATTGAATCCCAAAACTCAGAAGGATTTAATCTCACAGTCTTCCAATGTAAATCTTATAATTTGACTTCAAAAATCATAGACTACTCTTAATGTCTCATACTAATGAAAAATTAACCTAATCACATATTCACTATGATAGGTTCATCATTTCCATAAATATCACAAATATCCATATGTCTGCAATAAAAATAGATATTCTTCCAAAATAGAAATTTTAACCATTACTCCACAAATTTAATCTCATAGTAATTTATTTTTCTTATGAATAAAGTGTTCCCAAAAGAGAGAATGTCTTCCATAATTACTTTTATCACATAATCAACAAATAATTTACATATAATTAATCTTGATCAATTAAATAATTTAACAAAAAATAATAAGTTTTATTAACCAAGGACTTCACATATTCTAGTGGTATGTGATAAATCCCAATTACACTTTGTCTGTTGGTTCTATTCTCACACCTTTTTCCAATGCAACAGATTGTCACACGATCATCGTGATGTCCTTTTTATAAAACTCAAAAATAACCCTATCATTTTTTAACGATAGTTTTTTCCACATACCTCTTATTTTTATCCCAATCCATTATGATCTCAACATCTTAATTCTTGATGTCAAATATATATTGTCATTTTTATATTTCACCACCATATGATAAAATAAAAAGATCCAAAAAAAAAGAACATCATACATTGATCACAGTGTCCATTTGGTTTCATCATAATATTGTTCACATAGGTAAAATGTCTATGAATTCGCAAAAAATGATTTAGAGATCATTTATAATCATTTGATTCATTTATCCAAATACACCTTAAAAAACATAGGACATATGGGTATTCACAGGGAAAAAAAATTAGAAAATAATCATGTATGACATATAATTTCAAAACATCTGATAAAACATGATTTCTATAAAATAGTCAGATTGAATTTGAGTTGAAAATTTCAAGTAGTGGCCCTTTTAAAATTACATAGTTATGTGTTGAGAGACAATATTGTAAATGAAAATATAAATAGGTTGGGTAAGGGTCTCCTTCTTCAGAATCTTTTCCAAAAACATAATATGCTACATAATCTTGTGATAAGGTAAAAAATTTGAATATTCATTAGTAATATTTACCTCTCATTATAATATTTGAATGTATTAAAAATTCAATTTTTCTAAATACAACCCATGATCCACGATGATAACAAGGTATTTTATAGGTTTTTGATATCTCAAACAACTTCTTGCAAGTGATTTGCATGCTATAAAAAGTTTCACAATCATCCGAATATGACTTTGCAATAATTATTGCAAGCAAGTCATCAGGAAGAGATAGGAATGTCGTTTGAGTTACTCCACCTTCCATTTGTAACTGACATTCCTTGATCAAAAAATTTATAAAACAGGGATTCAACTGAAATAATAGACATAGGGACTAACCATGTGTCTAAAGAAAACTCTTAAGACCTAATTTGTCTTAAACGACCGTTGATACCAACTATAAGGACCCAGCCTTAAATATTAAATAATCATGAATTTTGTCAAGAATACACATTGATGATCTATTCAGGTTTAGATTTTTAGATAATTATGCCATAAATACGACATATCAACATGAATATTACAAAGTAGACACTTAAATAAAACTATGTTTTCACAACAATAAAACTCTGTAAATAAAACAACTATTTTTTTTCTTGAAATAAATCTTCTTTAATACTTCCTTTTTCTTACCCCTCCATACAACCTATGAAAAACATTTCAAAAACATGAGATGATCATAAAAATCACAGTATGGTTTATAAAATAAGGACTGGAAACATTAACCCATAATTAAATACAAATCAAGGAAACCATAATTTTCAATCATCACATACCTTCTCAAATCATAATACATATGAATAACACATAATAATCCAAAACCATTAAGGTAACTTGAGACATCCACATCATACATACATTTTAGATATCATAGCTATAGAGGGAGTCACATTTTGAATTCCCATCACAGTATAATCCTTAAATCTCATAGGAGAAACATTCACAATTACATCTGTCACGTTACCCAATGCATTGGAGAGAAATCTCAGGCTCACCCGCCCTTGATTTATCATGAAACCACCCATTTATGTAAACATGGACCAATAACCATAACATATTCAAAACACATAACACAATAATAATGGAAATATAATATTTCCACATTCCAATCAAAATATATCAAATCCATATATTGAAATAAACAATGCTTTATCAAATCATTTTCAAAAACATTTAAAAATTTCATAAAGTGATTTTTGAGTGAAAGTGTGCCATAGAACATTGAAGATTTTAAATATATTATTATTTTAAAAAATTAATGTCCATATAAATAAATCATAAAAAACATTTTTAATACATGGAAATTAATGAGAAATATTCCGAAGAATAAATATTTATATCATTTAAAATGATATTTTAGTTAAAGAGTTTTTACTAAATGAGAGACGCTTGAATACAAATAATTGAGGAATAAAATTTAGTCATAACTTTATAATATCATGAGAATAAAGAGATTCATGATATAATATTCCAAAGTTCAGTATATACAACATATAAGATTGAATTGGTGAATAACAACAATGATGTCTCAATGGAATGTAAATTGAGACAAATCCCTTATAAAAATATATCCATGGTTTAAGTATATATCAATTACATAATAATATGTGAAAAATTTAAATACACTCAATATGACTGAATATTCAGTGTAAATAAATCTGAGAACATTCACATATATTTTTGTAAAAACATCACCAATTACTTGGATGTTTAAGTCAATGAATGGAAATTAAGTTAAAATTACTCTTATCATGGTCATATCAATTACTTGAGAATTTATTAATGGAGTGATTATTTGTATCAAATGTATATCCACACAAAGGGGAGTGGAAATTACAACATAATTAAATAAATAGTTATTCCACACATAATCATATCATGACATAATAAATAATTATATGATTAATCCAAGGATCTGAAATTTTGTTAAAAGTTTCCATTAACGATTTGCTAACTTATGAAACATACAATCCATGAATAAAGGATCATAAAATGAATATTTAAATACCAATAAATTGATGTATATTACACTATGAATAAAATATTGGGATTTACATAAACCACACAAAAGAAAATAGTGGAAAATATAGGATGAGTCTCACCCAAATAAAAGGTGAGATGAAAATCCCTCACCACGTTGTAATCAATCAAGTAATATGGCAAGAAGTTAAAAAACACTAAATGATTCAAAAAATAACATGAATATAAATAATATCATTATGATATATATCAAATGGAAGTACACAATACCACACATTCAATAAATTAGTGGTGAATAATGGAAATCTCATAGAATTAAAAGTGATATGAGAAACCCCTTACCTTATGTCCGACTTGACTTGTATGTTCCTTATTCTTCATGAATAAGAAACTAAAGTTAATTTGTTCTTGATTTATACCATTTTCCATATTTATTATTATTTTAATACCACTTAATACCATCTTATAAACATTATGCAATCATTTACATTAATAATGATCGTTTAGTTGATATTTGGTACTTAAGTCAAAAATGGACTTCTTATAACTAAAAGTTGACCTTATGGTAATAGTACATTATCTCCAGAATGATATTAATTATTCAGTTTCCATGTATATAATATATATGAAGTATATATATGTATTTATAATATTACCTAACATTTAGAGGTAATAAATGAAATGCACCGTGAATGGAGACGGTAAGCCGTACGCACGCATTAACGCTACAGTCATTTCTATTATGTATTTTAATGGAATTAAAACATATTTATACACAATTATATTTTAATAACAGTATAATATCATATATAATATCATTAAATACATCATTTATATATCCCACATACAACATTAACGAGTTATATCACTTTGAGGGGGCGGTAGTCCACACTTTCTCAAATGAAATTATCGTGTTTACTCATAATGGAAACCAAAAAGGAATTCCATAAATTAAGAAATAAATAAGCATAAAGGAAACATAAACATAATATGTATCATATATAAATACAGTGCCATATTAATGGCCACCATTTGAGGTGGTAAGATATAATTGAACATTTATCGCTTCATGCGGCGTTAGTTTTTCTCCCAGCATAACAATATGTTCATTATCCTTTAGTTGTTAGTGTGTGTAATTGTAGCTCCAATAATTTTCATAAAAAATAATTGTGTATTTAGGATACCGTTTTTGTTATAAAATAATGTAATTCATGGATTTTAGGGGTTGGAGATGCAAAATAAAAGAAAATAATTTTAGAGAAACTGTTTCCTTTAATTCGAGTAACTCCATTTGAATTGAACCAAAAGGACTTCTTGAAGTGTCTTATGTCTAATGTAAGGGTTATAGAACTAATAGAGGGATATTGAGAGGATATTAAGGTAGAGTTTGGATCAGACAAGGAGCTTTTGTGGTGTGAGGAATGAGTTAGAAGTGGTGTCCTGTTATAAGGGAGAGAAGGAGCTATTTAGGAATGTTTGAAATAGTTATTTTATTATAAACTGATCATTGGTTTCAAAAGGTCAAAAACACATCAAGGTAGAAGATAAAATGAATAATGGTGGAAATAAATTCATCCAATAAGAATTGGACTTGATATGGATGTAATTGTAATATTTATAATCTAATTTATTTAAATCATCAATTAATGAGGTAAATACTGCATCATTTTTGTGTCTTAATAATTTAATTTATTTGATTATAAAAATTATAAAACAAATAACATGATGTAGGAAATAATTTTATCTCTACAATAAATATATATATTAAAATTTATAACTTATATAACCCCATGTAAATATTAATTTACTAAAAAATATTTGTTTGTTACATTGTTGTCTTTACATTAAATTAGTTAATCTAAAGTGTCATTATAACTCATAAGTGGAACCATGGGCTCCCAAAAGCAACCAAATTATGCCCATTTTTGTCCATGACTCATCCAATAACGTTAGGAAAATTGTTAATATTTTTTTTTATAATTATAATTTTCTTTTTACCTTGAATTGCTCTATTTATCATTAACCGCGATAAATAAAAGTCAAAAGTTATTATCCACCAAAAAATTATTTTCATCTTATTGAACCACATTATACTTACTAATAACAACAATGTATTTCAGATTTTCTAAATTCAATTCACAAATGTTTTTAAATTTCCTTTAGATGATAAAGTTAGTTTTTTTAACTACTACATTGTGGTTTCACTATACATTAAAAATTGAAGTTTTTCAGAAAAATACATTCAATTCAGCTTAAGATATATATGATATTCAGAATTTAAAAACGATGTCTATTTTAAAAAATTAAATACATAAAAGTATCATTTATTAATTTTAAATTAATTCTCGTTGTCAAAACAAATAGCATGTTTTTAGGAAACACGATCTATCAAAATATTGACACATGTTTATATCCAATTTCAAAGTAAAGTTACTTATAATGACCAACA
Organism: Viscum album; assembly: GCA_963277665.1. Taxonomy (NCBI): domain Eukaryota; kingdom Viridiplantae; phylum Streptophyta; class Magnoliopsida; order Santalales; family Viscaceae; genus Viscum; species Viscum album. The sequence goes on along the minus strand of OY728142.1, from coordinate 1,563,578,072 downwards.
TTGGATTAAATGGTTAAAATATAATCTAATTAAAATTTAAATCAATTAAAATATAATCTAACAAAATAAATAAATTAAATTAAAAGGATGTTGGGAATTAATATATAGTATTTTACACTATTAATTGAAAAATTAATTTTACCAGAAAAATACTAAAAAATTGCCCAAAGAAATTTTTTTTGTCCGAATTATAAATAATAAATTTATTTGGTCAAATAGAACATATAAAAGTGACCAAAACTATATTTAATGAGGGTTCTCAATCAAAAGGAAATAAAGCAACCTTAGAGTGAATATTAGAGTATTTATGCTTAAAATCAAATTATTTTCTTATTTTTAGCCTCTAAATTTTATTGGATAAATGTAAAAACTTTTAATAAACCTGTATAATAATATTTTAGATAGTTATGATCATTCTTGCCAATGTAACATATTGGCTTTAATTATAACTTAAAATTAAAATATTATATTTTTAGTGTGCAACTTCATGATTTCAAAGAAACCCATTGTTCTGTATTGAGTACGCTATCGATCATAACATCCCATTTAAAGTAGAAATAATATTTAATTCAAAAATAGTAACAAATATGAAAAATTTCAGGTTCATTATTTACCTGGGATGTTACATTGATAAATTGAGAAATACCTAACTTGGGATAGAAATTTTCTTAATTTAATCTCAGTGGGATACCTCCAGTATTCAATGGTATTATTTCTATGACTAAGAAGTAATATGTACCTAATTTGTTTATCTAGTAAATTTATCCTTTGATTTTACTCATATATATTGAATGAAAATAAAAATTCATGAATAAAAATTATCACTTAATCTAATATAAAATTCAAATGAATCACATTAAGCATAACCAATAAAATGAAAATATGAATTACTATATATTTTATGTGATAATGTATGTTCTTCATAATGAAAAATACATTTCGATATTTATTAAATATAAATGAGAAATCAATGACACAATAGTTACAAACAATAATATCTTCAATAGTGACTACCAAAATACACCACTAACAACCTTTTCTACTAGAACGTCATCAAATTCATTTTACTCTGAGCTTCATGTTTTCAACCCAAACACATTATATGTGTAAAAAATTCACATTCTACTATTGGTATAAATATAACGTACATGAATTCAAAAAAAAACCAAATGAAGATGGTAAAATTGATGTTAGATATAAATTATTAAAACACAAATAAACATTATTTATTAATCCAATCAAGACTAAAGTATAGTCATAATCATCTTAATTTACCTCAATAGATGTTATATACAAAATTTAATAATAAAAAAAATAGATAAATATAAACTGAAAATCACCCAAAGTAGTCATATTCTAGCTCATCTATATAACTTCCATTACATTATTTTGTTTTATACATTCCAACCTAATGATTTTGGGAGATTTGAGGGGGGATTTCCCATTTTTACGGAAAAAATAAATAATTTAAATATGTTTCACATTCTCTTGGGGTGTTACCTATATCAAAATTTTTGGATTCATCCATAATAATAATGGTTGATACAAATTAGACAATATTTATATGGAAATAAAAATATTATATAAATGTGATTTAATATGGTGTTTCCGAAATCTATTTTTTTTTCAAATAAATCTATCAAAAAAATAATCATATATATATAATATATTTGAAATTATTTACCTTGTATTCCCAATAAACAAGTCATTATAAGAAATATATTTACAACATCACAATATATATTATAATATAATATAACGGTCAAAAGTAATTTCTATGTTTTTCAATTATTTGGAATAAAAAAAGTGAACAAAATAAACGTTTTCATGACATGTAATCTTCTATTAATAACATGTGGACTAGATTAGAAGCTAATCTGTAGTTCCAAAATCATGTTCTGTTCTATTTAAAATTAATATTTGTTTGATTGATTATGTCATTTGTTAGACAAACAAGTTTCATTATCATGTACCCCAATAAGAATATGCTTATAATATCTTAGTAGATAATGTTATTCCTTCCAATAAAAATGATAAAACTAGGGGAAACGGTATTAAACTATAGTACCTATGTTATTTGATTTCAAATATTATGACATGTGACTTTTAGTACCAAAAATTATTATATTTATGCTTTGATAAAAACATAATATGTTGTTATAATTTAAACATGATGTGTGTTTATGACTACAATATAAATCACCTTTAACATTTATAGGATACAATATCATTTTCAATCTAAATTAATAATGTAATTTATGATAAACCTCATATATCTATCAAATATACTAGTCAAATATGATCTTTTTTGTCGATTACTCTTCTACAAGAACAATTATTGATTGATTTAATGATAACATCCCACCTCCCATATGTAAAAAAATTAATAATTTTCATTGAGTCATCATTATCTATCATTTAACCCCCGTTAATATAATAAAAAATGATCACATGTTTAATGCATCATCATACCAATGATAATTAACTTTCGTACATCTAATATATTATTTAGAGTCCTTTATGATTCCCACGTTATCCTTATTATGAACTCATTGTATAAATATTTATTATTGATAATATGTAGGTAATTATTATTTAATTCCTTGGTTGATATGTAATATTAATATCTTATTATTTGATCATATGTGTGATCTGATCGATGTCGGTGATAATGATTAAACATTGGAGTGTGATGAGGATATTGTTTTACAGATTCCATGATTATTTATAAACAATAATTAAAACATATATACAAAAAATCATCAATTAACATATATTTTTTAAACTATAAAATTTTAATCAGAAGAATAAAAAATTATTTATATTTAGAAAAATGTCAACTTACATTTCCATAATCCATTAAAACAGTAATGAGTTATTTAGTTAAATAATGAATTCCATATAATCATAAACATATAAAATAATTTTTTTTAAAAAAATGTCTAATATATCTCCTCAAAATACATGAAATGAATAATGAAAATAAAACTCAGTAGTGGGAATGAAATATTATTCAATGTGCGATCAATTGAATATTAATAATTTATTGATCATGAATACAAAAAATAAATATAGAAAATATGTAAAATTATTATAATTTCTGATAATTTTCACATGATTACAATTTCTATCCATAGTGTAGTAAAATTTTCATTTCCTAAAAAATGAGGGAGTTGATTCATTGATAAGAACCCGAGGATCTGTCCATCATTTGTTTTTTAGTGATTAATTTACTATTGAAAAAATATTTATGTGCACTCATAGATAAATGTTTTGGTTTTAGAATATTACACCAATCGCTATTAAAATATATATTATAATGGGATATATATTGTGATGTAAAATGAAGTAAAAGAAATTTACTCTTATGAAAAATCCATTATTCTAAGAGAAACTATTAGGTTATATTTTAAAATGAATCACTAAATAATAGATACATTTTTTATACATTTTCATTTAATTTGAGAACAATATTGATATAATTAATAATGATATAAATTATTCAACTTCTCACAACTAAAGAAAAATTATCTTAACAATAAAGAGGTAATAAAATATTAAAAATAATTAACAAGAATTAAACAATACAGTTTATATGTATATTCAAATTTTATTAATTTACCCAAATTTTTATGAAAAAAAATTAATGAATGATGTCTAATATGACTATACCATATTTTTCATGGATGATTTTAACTATTAACCTATTAATGACTTATATAAATAGTGACAAACTAATAATTATTTTAATAAATATTTTAAATCCAAAGTATGTTATATTAATAAATATTAAATTATAGATGATTTAATTTTAAAAACGTATATTCATTATATTAGATTATAGATACCATCCACACAAATTTCATTACATGAGGAATTTTGGAAACTATGTTCTAATAATCATAATTATATATCAATGATTAATTATTATATTGAATGATAGTGTGTATTTACCATTTAAATTTTTATTCAAATTTTATTATATCATTTTTATTAATTAATATTATTATTTAATATTATCTTAATATCAATGGAAATTTAAAACATTTAAATTTATTATTTTTTAAAAATTTGTATCATTCTATTTTTTAAATATATCATTCCCTAATTTATCCTATATTATGTTCTTTTTAAAGAAATATTTGAGCAATCTATATCCAATATAAATGATTTATAATTATTTTTATGTCTTTTTCAATTTGTTTCGATTTTTACTCCAATAATACATTATTTAAATTGAATGAGAAAAACTTTTAAAATATTTCACTATATTTTTTATCATTATTATTTTTATTTTCTATTCATTGTTTCTAATATTTCATAACCATTCATTAAATAATTTTTTATATTTTTTCTTCACAAATCATCAACATCAATTATTTTGTATAAAATTACATCACTTTTTAAATTTTTTTAACATGATTGACCTAATTATATGTTGTTTGATATTATTATTTAACTACAATGTATTTAATAAAGTGTTATCATTTTCATTTATAATAATTTATTAATTATTCCAATAATCATTATATTTTTGGTGGAACATATTATAAAACAACAAAATGCATTCACCATTCAATGATTCCATGAGGTGAACCAAATTATAATTGTGTTGTGAGTGCAATACAATACTATTAATAAGGGTAGAAATATGTTAAAGATATCCCACTATATAGAAAACACTATATTCATAAAATATATTAAATTTCCATAATTTTTCCAAACTTATAATGACAAAATATGATGACTATACACATCATTTTTAGTTTTTTTACCATATGTGTTTCCCATTTCATTTTATTATATACTCAAAGGGATTATATATATAAATAATGGATTGAACAATAGTATACATTCAATTAAAAAAGTCGATTTTTATTATTTAATGTATTTTTTATAATAAAACCATCAACCTTTATCTAAGGAACAATACCTTAAGATTATTGATTGATTAATCATATTTCACATTTTTAGGTATGTATCAATGAAAATATTTTTATGAGTGTTTTTCCAATGTCCTATCATGTGTTCCATTGAATCAACACCATATGTTATTGCACCATGTGACCTTAGTCATGACATACCTTACAAAAGAGGTATTAGACTATAAATGATATTCAATGTTTATAAAGTGGGGAATTTAGGCCATCAATATCAATGTAAATCCCAGAGTAATAATAACAACCATAATGAGATATCCTAACATTAAAAAAAGTCACCACCTGAAAGAAGTTTTGAAAATAAATTTATATGAGTATAAACATGAAATAAAACCAAGGGGAAACTAGTTTTTTTAATTGAACATACAATAAAAATTCACCATAAAGTGGAACCACATACAATAACAATAAATCCATGAAACAAATGGACACTGAACTCATCTCATTGCTAGTCATGATCCGGAACTGATCAATTTTACTATAAAATATCCTATAAAGATATGAAAAACGAAACTAATAGGGGAATAACCCCTTAATACAATACCTATTAAAAATTTCATGTGTTTATTATCATGATGAAATGTGACATCAATACCCAAGATGGGTGTTAGTCCTATTAGTACCCAAAGACTTCTAATTTCTAAAATCATATCAGGTTTTAGTAATATATTATTCTAATATTTATAAAAAATTTAGACGATTCATATAACTAATTTAATAAGCATATATTACTCATGGGTTATGTAATACAACCAAGGTCGTCCATAACAAATTTGACAAGCACCATAAATCTCTAGTCATGTTTATTGATATAATGACTAAGCATAACTAAACAGTGCATAAGGAAGGACACCATCGCCATGAATACCAAAGAGAATACATTGGTGACAAACTAAAATTTACCCTATAATCATATATCAAGAATTCAAGGATTTCTAACATGGAATTATCCTTAGTATAAAACTATGAAACCAAGGAATCTAACGTTTGGATATTGTAAAAAAATTTAAGCACCATGTTTTTATGGTGTCCATATTAATAGGCTAGAAAAATAGAAACCCATCCAAAAGGTATTATGTCTTCTATAGTAATTTTGAATAATGGGATCTCATACATTATGATTATCAAGTGTACAAATAGGTAAATTATTAAATGATTCTAATATAATCAATTACTAAAAGATCACTTAGATTTAAGAAGTAGCTTCTATAAGTTATTCACATTGATGAATAAATGTCGAATCCATAGTAGGTCCTATAATTCCAAGGATTTGGGATTCCATTAACCAAGGGAAATAAAAATCCATGTTATTCAAGAGTGTCACCAAATAGAATCCATGATAACCCATGGGGTTCTATACATTTCATATTTAAATCTTAATCCATGAAATGTCAACCTTTGAATTATTTATAATTAAATTCATTACTTATTTTAATTATAACATTCCTTTTATGGACTATCATCTAATTCTATTATCATCAAATACATCTACTAAAACATTCTCTATGTGTTCAAAATATATTGGCCATTCCCATGTCCTAATAGGAATCCTCAGAAATATCATCTCATAAAATGTACTTCATGAAACATCAGGGAATCTCATAGGTCGTCTCACAGATTACCCATCATCCTAATTCACTATTAAGTCATCTCGATAGTGAACATTAATTTTTAATGATTAATATTAAATCATATGAAATTTATATTAAATAAATTTCACAATATAATGAACTTAAGGGCAATAAAGGAATTATGTGTATGAAAATATTGATAACAAAAAAATCTAAATAATTTATCTAAATAATTTTATATAATTTTTTTTACAACTAGAATCGTTCTAAATCCTATAAAACATATAACCATTCTACTTAAATTGAGGTAGAAAGAAATATACATTGTTAGCTCAAATTGATTGTAAGGGAATGAATAAAAAACATTTAGTGAATGATAATATGATCATTACTAGTATTAATCTAGAAAAATCAGTCAAAATCAATAATTATGAAATATTTTTTGTTTTTTTCAGACAAATGACATTTTGTATAAAATTAAATAATCATAAATAATCAGTCATGATCCCAAAACACGTATCATATAAATTAATAATATATTTTTCCACATAATCATAAAAAATAATTTCCTAAGTCACGAATAAGTAAAATTAATGTTACAGAGGATTGATATCACACTATATTCCATCGTATTCATCTTTATGGTTCTCTCCCTATAATTTTTTATTAGAAAAATTTCCATACTCCTATGGGTTCACTACCAATTAAAGTATATCTTATATCCTGATATATAAGTATATATACTATTCACTATAAGGATATAAAATCACGGTTTTACACATAATAAATTTTAAACCGTGCATTTGTCTGAGATAACATCAATAGGCATTCATCAAATCATCCACTCATAACCCGAGGAAGGGATGAAAATAAAAAAAATTAATCATCAAAATTATAAAATACAGGATGAAATAATAATGATGGTAAAATTTCATCATATACCTAATCAATAATAAGAATCATCATTATGTATTGTTATACATTATATTTCAGTTCAATGATATGTAAATATGAAAAATAATCTTTTAATAGAATCCTATTTTTAGAATATTATAATATTCAAAATAATGGTAAAAAATATATTATTTTAAAATAATAAAGAAAAACTATATATTATAAATTACTGAAAATATTATTCAATGTTGTGGTAATATCAATTTATGCGGTCTATGTAAAAACAAAAGCTCAATTAAATTATTAATTAATATGTAAAATGTAAAACATAAATTAAATAATAAAAAAATTATTCTTAATACATGAAAAATAATTAAAATATTGTAAAAATTACATTAGATAATATTTGGATAATACATAAAAAATAATGAAATCGTTTTAGTGAAGTAAAATTCATCGAATAAAGATTTACACATGAAGGGAAAAAAGATCTGTTTTCTATCAAAATTTTATTTTTGTCTCGTAAGTACATAAAGTTTGTAAAAAGTAAACATTAAATATATATAAATTACTGAATTAAAATAAATTATACAACATCAAGGAGATAAATATGATATAATTAAGACATTATCATATTTAATTATAAAAAATCTTTGTAATAAATGGATTTTAACATAATACCCTCTTCTCAAGTTAATATTTCTCCATAAGTGCTCTAATGTATTATACAATAAAATTACCTTTTTTTAAATATATATTATAAATATATCCTAATAAACAAGATAATTATATAATTAATCATTTTAATATTTATTAATATTATTAAATAGTAATTTTAATTATATATAATATTAATTTGTTTTTAAATAAAAAAATTGTTTAAATTGAACTCATTTTTTATTATATTTCAAAAAAAAATTATAAAATATATAATATTAATCTAAAAAACATACTAAAAAAAGATTATAAATTTAATATTTGGTTAATTTTTTGATTGCCATTAAATATTGATTTTCTAGTTAATAAAAAACATTTTTTTTATAAAAAATATATTTTCGTTTCAATATATTGAGTAATTTGAAAATACCAAGACTTTTTTGTATTAATTAGTGTATCATAATTAATTTTTAGTTAAATTTAATTTAGTTAAATTATTTTTATTTTTCATTATATTTTATTTTATTTTATATTTGTTTTGGGGTTAAAAAAATATTTTCCTAAAATTTATTTCTTAACAAATAATTTTTTCCTATATTAATTATATATTATAATACCAAATGGTGAATTTTTTTAATTACTATAATTTAATATATATAATTAAATATTAATTTATATTCATATGATGATTTATTTTTCATAAAATTAATATAAAATTATCTATTTTTGGAAATGTACAGTTCTTGAAAACCCACTTTTTCATCTCCATAAGAAATTTTGATTGAAATTAAATTTTACAACATAATTTAATTTAATTTTTTTTATAAAATATTATTTTTTATTAGAACAGAATAAATTATTTATTAATAAACCTTCAATTTTTTTAACATTAAAAGCTATCAAGTTGATATTAATTTTCATGATTATGGTTAAATAAAATTCTCTGGGGGTAAAACTAAAAATATAAATGGAAAAATGGAAAACAAATATTTCTAAAATATATTATAAAGGAATCCATTGGGAATATCATGTATTAGGATCGTGAATTGAACATTTTAGAGACTTTTGAAATGTTAAAACTATGGTTACATTTTTTTGTTTAAAAAATTACAACACTTACTCTATCATCACTTATAAAGTGACAACGCAATCTCATATAGTATTCATGAAATAAACTAACTTTTTATCATCCAAATCCTTTATAAAAATATTCCTTAATTCCAAGAAACTTTCAAGTACCCCATTTTTTTCTTTAAATAAATACTAAAAAAGGTTTTGGTGCCTAACCAAGGATGTTTCCAAAATAAGGGGTATCATTTTTACCCATCAATAATTATTTTATTTTGTAACCTATACTTATAATATTCAAAAATTAATAAATATATTAGAAATTTTATATTCCATATAATTTAATGTTATTTTATTAATTTAGGAATGTAAATCCACATCATGATGCATCAAATGGGATAGTAATTCACCATTCATGTGTACAGTTAACTGCTACCTTTAAAACTGATTCCATTCAATTTCCATCATCACCACTAAATGATTTTTTAGTCACAGAAAGAAATAATATATATATATATATATATATATATTATTTTTTAACATATTTATACATAAATTGTCATTATGTCACATATAAATTCTTATTGTCCATTTTTTGGGGGTACAATAAGTTCTTATATTTGTACATCTGACCAACACCTCACTAAGTGATTTGATACATTTTTCACTAACAAATTACATATAAGAATATATGGATAAATAAAATAATTTTTTTTCTATTAATGATTTAATAATTATTTTTAATTAATATTTATAAATAAGAAATGATAATACATCAATTGTGTTCTTATAATGAAAAATTGAAACATCGTTTGTGGATGTGTGGACAACAACCTCCATGATGTGATGTGAAATTTTTCACTACTAAATGAAATGGGTGGTATAAATAACTATATTTAATGAAATTATATGACATTAATGATGTTTTTATCATTATTTAAATTTAATATAATTCTTATATTGTTTCCATAGTGATCATTAAAAATGGAAACATTTATCATCCCTATGTATGACCTATCATCAACATTATGGTAACATTAATAATTTTCCGAAAAATATTTCATTATTGATTAAAAAAAAATTATTGATGCATAAATATGATACTAATTTTTTGATTCGAAAATAATTTATTATTAATAATGAAATTTTTATCCAATGGTCAACCTACTGATGTAAATTTTTAATCATAATCCAAATATCATCGAAACACATGAGGTAACATAAATTTTCCAATTAATTGAATATAATGAAATAAAATGTGAAAAAAAGATTAATATACTTGAAAAAAGATTATATAAAACATAAATAAATATAATATTTTTATTATTGAGGAAGATAAATAATGTAAGAGACATATTAAAATCATGGAAAGTGACTTTATATAAAGTTTTATTTAATGTGGAATGTTTTAATTTTATACAGAAATATTATTTTAAGTGGTTTATATAAATAAATTTTTAAATTTAGTTAACTGAAAATTATTAATATATTATTATTTAATTATTTCTATAATTTTATTCATTAATGGGGCTTAGGATTTAAAAACTTCTATTGTGATAAAGAATTTACGTTAAAAATTCACATCATATGTTTTCATTTCAGCATATTTTTTCTAAAATTTCCATGTTATTAGTATGTTTTTATTTTTTAAATTACAGTTCAATAATTGAAATATTAGTCTATTATTATATATTTATAAAAAAATAATTGTATTGAATTTTTTACTTTCATTACCAATGAAAAAATAAATTCTCAATTTTAATGTTTGTAGAGACAAGGACATTTCACATCACCATAATTATTATTTTATGTATTAATAACCTTAAATGTGTAAATCTATTCATATTATAAAATCCAACATTCCATTTCTCGGGTTAATTTAGTTTCATATTTGTGTTTTAAAATATAATTTTATTTATTTATAAAAACTATAAATTTAAAAGAAAAGGGTGATTATTTATTGAAAATGAGTTTTTAAAATAAATAGATGTTTTGATATTTGAATGTGTTTTTTATGATTTTAAAATTTTTAACAAATAAATTATAATAGAAATATTAAATCATAAATTTTTTATAAATTTTGTGGTTTAATGACATTATATATGATTGGTGAACCATAATAGCACGAGGTGAGCCACATATAAATTATATGATGGTTGTGCCTAGAGAGCACTCAATTTCATTGGGTAATGATTATATTCTCTTGATAATTTTATTGGATGCTGATATTTTGGTGGTTTAAATTAGTATGGAATCATTATGGGTTTTATAAGGGTTCTTTGAAATGATATAACCAGGATGCTAAATTGATTTTTAATGATTTCTAGTGAGTTTTCATGGAAAATATTTTTTTTCAAGAGTTATTTTTAATGATTATTCTATTTTAATTATAACTCCCAATCAGTATAAAATTTATTTTTATTCGAAAGGGTTTCTAACAAGATTTTATATTTTCAACAAGAATACAATTTTTTATGTGGCTTACTAGGCTTTATTTGGTCGTCCCACAATTTTCAAATGTTTTTAGTTGGATTTAATGATGGGTAAAAAAATGTAACATGTAATAATTAATTTCAAGAATACGTTTCATGAAAATAAATCACTTTTTGTTTTAAATGTTTTATATTGATAAAATATTAAATACTTGTGGTAGTGTCAAAATTGAGTTGAATTATTATTTTTATATCAGTTAGAACTTAATTCTATAATACTATTTACTAAATAATTACATCAAATTTAAATGAATAAAATATTCAATTTAAATAGAATATTTGGTAAAGTGTAATAAAATATAATAATATTTGGTAGAAAAGAGTGAATTTGATATAACTAGTGGATTGGATAACGTTAATAGAAAGGCATGAGAAGTAGTAACTTTGTGTCTAGATTATAATGATTTATAATTTTATGATTTCCATTATGCTACATCGAAACTATCTATGTTCAGTTTACATTTCCATTGAGTAAATATGGTTGTTTTAGTGGGATTTATCCATGTGAAAATTAATCTTCCAATAATAAGTATCCATATGGTTATAATCAGATAATTACAGTTACTTGTAGAGATGGATCAGTTAAACAATGCTAAAAACGGTATAGGTATCCATGAAATAGTGGAACCCAATATAAAAACAAACATTAAAAAAGAATATCATTTTATGAATAAAAATCCACTAATTTTCAGATGTTCATCTGAAAATATGAAAAATAACGTTTGGATCAATTCTCTGGAGAATATACATCATGTCATGTGTTTTTCATAATTTCACATGTAAACTCATTTAATTTATTATTTTAAATGTGATGATGAATGATGGTGGTATTTTTTTATGAATACTAGAGATAATATTATCTATATTCCAAGGAAATAGAAACATTGATTGATCTATTTCTTCATAAATATATACTTATGGTTTTTGATAGTTGATTAAAAATAATTATCAAATTAATCAAAACGTATGATAATTTTGTGACCATGTATAGTTATAATTTTACAATAGATTTGATAAATGTACTATTTTTTCAATGTATTGATATTAATCATAATATATTATTATCAGTATTGATGAAACTTCTAAAAATGGGTTTTTTTCACGTGATTTTAAAATATATGATAACGATCTTAATTTTTCTGAAAAATTTTAGATTTAGTTTTCTGACACATTTGTTACTTATTGTGAAGAATTTAAGAAGAATCTAGGATGGATGGTGTTGGGGAATCATAAAAAATATATATAGATGAAAAAATGAGGTTCCAATCATTGGGAATTTGTATCAAATGACACAATGGATAATATCATACGAATTCACTAATGTTTAACCAATATAGAAAATTTGTTCAAATGGAACATGATTGTATAGGAAATAATTATGATTAATCAAAGAATGAGGTAAATAATAGCTATCCAATTTTGGATTTTTTTTAAATTAGTGCGTTCATTTTGTTAATATATTCTTGATGTTAGTAAATTAGGCTAGAAACCATCATGATCAATTGAAAAATGGTCTGGGAAAATATATTTCTACTATTAGTGTTGATCTTGAGTTATATAATGAATTATTGAAAGGTATGATGCTTATGTAATAAAATTATTATTAAACAATATTTGACTCTATAGATTTAAAATTATTTATTTTGGAAAAATATGTATGTAAATTGTGAATATTAATACATGAAATTATGATTTATATTTTTGTTATAATTATCAGTGGATTTATAAAAGCATCCATTTTTTATAGGAATATAACTTTTTTATCAGTGGGACGGTCTTTTATGTAAATATACATGTAGTAGACATTATAAAACTTTGAAAATAATGTATATGGATTGGATTTCAATTTAACATGCTAAGATATATTTTAATGATAATAATGATTTATTCAATGATTTAATAAATGTAATAATATACCAAGATGGTGAGAAATTAAATGTGTATGGTATTGAAAGGTAATAATGTGTATGGTATTGAAAAGAATGCAACTTTTAAGATTATTGACTTTGTAGTAGATAATGAATAGATGTGTTTTTATTTTGGATGATTTTCATGTTGTTATTTTTAATTGGGATGTTGAATTTTCTATTCACATAGTGGGTTACTCAATTACTATTTAAAAACATCTTATCTAATTGGTCAAGTGGAAATTTTAGCAATTACAAAAATAGAAAGTGTTATTTAACAATGATTTCCTTCAAATAATAAATTCATAATGGGGTACTCCATTTTTAAAATATTCATAGATTTTTCATTGAGAATATGTACTAACTATAGTTTTTTTTATTAAATCACTATAAAGATGATGTATCCTTTTCCACATATTGATTTTTTTGATCACCTTCATGGAGAATAGTATTTCTAGAAGGATTATCATATCTCCTGAAACCATAAACTGAGGTAGAATGAAGAATATATTCTAAAAACAACATTTCATAAATGATATGCTCATTGTGTGTTGTTATTTATTCCATATGTCTTTTCAATTAACTAATAATTTTTATGGACCATAATAATGGACATTTAAGGGGTTTATGAAATGATTGTGGTTGTGTTACTGATGATATTTTGATAACATTTAATATTTGGGAGCAACATGAATGAAACTAAATGATTATTTTTATGAATAAATAATATAAATAAAATAATGTAAATTTTTATGGGATTATTGGGTTACTACAGAAACATTATAGAAAAAATGTCTCAACTGGGAAGACCAATTTCAAATTAAAATGATTAAGTATATTAAGTCATTGGTAATTCTATAATTTTTTTAATGAATTCAAAATGTATTTTGTAAATTACCCATTTATTGAACTCCCTTTGAGAAATATATATTTCATCATCTACAATGATGACTCATGGAATGGATTTTGTGGCTTCCCAATACTGAATTACTAAGAAATTTGATATGCATATAGTAAGATGAGCCCTCATGATTTATGTTAATGTACACATTTTATGGAAGGAACCATTATGGTTTTTTTTAAATATTAATAAGTATCATATTAATGGATCAAAAGTTGAAATATATACTGATCACATATTTTTGAAGGATATATTAACATATAAATAATAGGAAATATGATAGAAAAATGGTGGTACTAGATCAAAGATTATTATATCACTATTAATTTCCATCATGTGGTATAAAAAAAATCTATAGTGCATTGAATTGAAAAAATAACGTTATAGTGACCTTGTTACATTGGAAACATAAGCCATTTGGAAAATGATTTTGAAATCTTTATCATAAAAGTTATGGATTATGGGAAAAAATAATTTCTATTTATTGTTTTTAATGATAGAATTTATATGAATGAATTTAATATGGTCATTATAATGGCCCACACCAACCCATACCATTATATTGTGAAAATAAGATGGATTAAGTGTTTTGAGAGTTCATATTGACTTATTTCAACACTTTTAAAATTTTCAATTTTATGAGGTTCTCTAACTTTAAGTGTCTATTGGTAGGTTTTGATGGAGATTCACAATGTTGAGTCACGATCGGGACATGTCATGGTGACTCATGATGTTGAGTTTCAATGTTAAGTCGTTGAAAGTATTCTCTGAAGGGGTGAGTCATTGTGCTGATTTGCAATGTTGAGTCATACAGTGGTGATTCATTCAACGGTAGCTAGTGATAGTGACTCACACCAATTACTCACACTAATGACTTATATTTGTGACTCACACTAGTGACTTTCATAAGAAACTCAAACTAGTTACACGTTATGATATCTTTCAAGTATGACTCACATTGGTGACTTATAGCATTGAATCACTAAATGACAAGTCATTTCCAACAGTTATAAAATTTAAATAATTCGACAGGTTTTCCCTTTTTCACTAATTTTACATTTTCATTTATATAAAATTAGTTAAAAGTCATATTTAACGGTTATGGGATCAATTTTGAATAATATCTATCTTATAAAAACATAAATCTTCATTCGACTTCCCAAATGCATGGTCTTTGCCAAGATCGCACATTAATTTATTCTAAAAACCTTTTCCCTCATTTATTTATGATCTGGACTTTCTAATGTTGACATAATCTATTCCTTGTCAATATCACACTCTATTAGTATGATATGCCCCAAACATTTTTTCCCTGAGATATCTTGTTGTCGTGATGTAGCCTTTGGATCACGTTTTCCCTAACGACTTTTTCTACTACATGTGCATCCACTACATTGGTGCAACCAGATTTTTTTATCATATCTTTTTTGAAGTAGGTTTTCTATTAACTCTATCAATTGTGAATCAAATGAGGTGGGTGTCTGAATTCCCTCTTGAGAATATTTTTTAATTAAAAATTAATAAAGATAATAAAATCAATTTTTGTCAATAAATAGGGGCTAAAGATTATAAATAATGATCGTACTTTTTTTATATTTTGATCAACATTTTGATATATATATGGGATATATGTGTACTAAAAATCATTGAATTTTGTGGTTCAGGGTTGTACATAAAATTTTATTGAATGTATGTTTTTCTACTTATCGTTAAAAAATACATGGAATCTGTTAACAATGCATATTCTGCTAAAATAAATGGATTCCTTAGGATCAAACATTTGATGTGATTACCACTGACATAACAAGTAGAAATTGAGTAAGGATTTCATTGATAAATATTTATATTCTTATTCATGGTTCATGTGGTGGTGTTTTCAGTGTGTGATTCTTTTGACATGTTTTGTAGTAGGGTTGTGGACCTGGCTGGTGGATGCGGGGTAGTTTGGGAGGTGAAATGGAATCATAGGTTCCTAGATTAATTGATTTTTGGATATATGGAAAGTTTTGTGAAGTGGTATTGTGGTGTCCATACTTGTTGTGGTTGTAAACACCTCAATGGTTGATGTATTTTTTTCTTAGACATTACCCATGATTTGGGTAGGGATTTGTTTTTTTCTCATCCTTGAGGGCTATAATCAGAGGTTTATACCCGATTCTTCTTGATATGCTGCTCTATTGACAAAGGTGACCATCAGGGATCAATATGTTGTGTTGGGTGATCAATGCAAGGATTCTTTTTGGTATATTAAGTTGATTTTGGTTAGTTCTCCAGTGCTATAGATGCCTAAACATGGAGTTATGTTTAATTTTTTTTGTGATGCTTCTCTTCTAGGATTGTGATGCATGCTGATGGAGCATCACAGAGTGATCTCTTAATGGTATAGGATGTTATGTCCTTATGAATGTAAATATGCCACCAATGATCTAGAGTGTGCATCAGTAGTGTTGGAAATGATTTTTTTGGTATCATTACCACATTGGGGAGAACATTGTGGTATTCATATATAAAAAGGATTTGAGATATATCTTTTCCGAGAGAGATCTCAAATTGTGATAGTGGAGGAGGATATTATTTCTCTAGGACAATGATTCTGAGATCTCCTACACATTCTAATGGTCATGTCATGGCTGTTTATTTGAGAAGGAACTAATGGAATGAGGTTATTTTGGAATCTGATGATTTCTGGAAGGGTATAGTGGATTTGTAATCCATGAACATGGATTCATGGGTAGACAACGATAGAGGATATATAGTTCAGATGATTGTACAATAATCTCTAATGTTGCAGGTGGAGGAGTCTCAACATTGAGGAATAGATGTAGAGGTGATGCATGATTCTGTTTTCCATGGTGATGCTCTAGAAGGGTAGTCAATAAAAGGTCGAAACTGAATGTTGTTTCTTGTGATTATATATGTTTTAGAAGTGATTAATTATGATGTAATCAATTATTTTTCTTTCCAACCTGTAGAGATACAAAATAGTGTTTACAAAATTTCATGTGGCTTATTGATGTCATTATGGTGACACAAGATGAAATTGAATGTGGTGGAGTTTTTGGAGAATTTCTTAGTGTTTTTGTAAGTGAATACTAAGCCCCATTGTCCCATTGGTTTTTTTCATCCTTTGGATTTACCCAAGTTGAATTTTTATGACTTATCAATGGATTTCATCATAATGTTAACCAAATATTAGGGAGAATCTGATGTTATATGGGTATTAGTGGATCATCTGACGAAATTGGATCACTTATTAGCGATCAATGAGCTGGGCACATTGGATGCCTTCGAAAAGAGATATATGGATGATGTGGTGAATCTTTATAGAGTTCTGAGATCCATTGTCTCAGATCGAGATAGAAGTTTTACCTCACGAGTCTGGAGGGTATTTCATAATGCTTTCGAAACATAGTTATTCCTCATCACTTCCTTCCACCCTCATGAATATGGCAAGATAGAATGGGTTATCCATGTGCTGGAAGATATGGTGGAAGAATGCATCATGGAATTTGGTGGATCATGGGTTTGAAAACATCCCCTAGTAGAGTTTTCTTATAATAACAGCTTCCACAACTCCATTGATATGGTTATATTTAATGATTTGTATGGAAGGTCCTATTGTTCACCATTTTGCAGAATACTGGTCAGGGAGATATCTCTTCATATCCCATAGTTAGTGAATAGAATGATAGAGAAGGTCCAATAAGATTGAGAGAGGGTGAATGCGGTGTAAGACTAGCAGATGTGTTATACCAATTGTAGAAGAATAACCATAGTGTTCAAGGTTGGGGAAAATGTTCTTTAAAGTTTCTGCCTGATATGGGATGCCGTTGTATGGTAGGAGGATTGTGAATTATGCAAAGATTGTAGAACACGTCCTTGTGTAGGGGTGAGTGAGACTGATGGAAGAACAGTTGGAATTTCCACCATAGTTGGAAAGGATCGATGATGTCTTTTGCATCTCTCAACTCCATCAGTATCTTCATAATTATTCCCAGGATTGACTTGGGAGAGACAGATATCAAAGAAGATTTGATATTTGTGGATCAACTAGAATATATCTAGGATTATCGAAATATGGTGCTTCATGGTTGTACCATTCAACTAGTTTTTGTTTTGTAGATGCATTGTGGCCTATAGGAGTTTACATAGGAAAAAAAACATAGATGTATTCCCAGTACCTATATATGTTTTTGGATTTTTTATTTTCTATATGTCATTGTTCTATAATGATTGATCCTTATATTATGAAATTATTTTTTCTATTTTTTTTGAAACGTGAGTGTTGTAATATGTGAAGATTAAGTTACATGTGAAAATGAGAGGACCTGATTAATAATTGTGATGCATTAATTGTGATTTAATTAAACCCAAAGATGATATTTTATTGACATAAAAAAAAATTCCCTGATTTGTTTGATTGTGATGACATGGTTGCCGTTCATGTGTGGTATGTCTTCGGGTCACTCGGGTTAGAAGATGACAGAAGAGGGATTATTTGATGAGAAGCATTCCACTCAAGCTTTCGAACCACATAAGGTGTTTTTTCAATGTATGTTGATATGTTTGATTGGTAGTAGTTTTTCTTGTGGTTGGGATCCATGAGTGGTATCTCATGGGAGAGTGGTTCATACCCCACTTTTTTCTATATCTTTTTTTTGAAATATTGGGGGATAGAATAGGTTGAGTGGTTTCTAATGTAATGTCACATAATTTTCTGATCCATCGAGTGGGGAAAATCATGTTTTTGATGTGTTCTAGGAGGTCACAGTGACTTAATTCCACACGTTGAACTTTTTTGATTTTTAGGTTATCCATTCCTAGGTTGTGGATGGTAAGTCATGGTGGTAAGTTGAAATAGTTATTTATGATGGTGACTAATGAAGGTGACTCAGGAAGGTGTGTAACAATGGTATGTTGCTGATGGTAGATCAAAATGGTGAGTCGTAATGGTAGGTCCCTAATTATATACCGCAACAGAGTATCACTTTGGGGAGTCATGATGGTGAACGACGATGGTGAGTTGAAGTGGAATGTCATCCAATAAAGATTCGTCTAATGGTAGATCATGACAGTCTCACACCATTTACTCAAAATGATGACTCACACCGGTGACTCGAACTAGTGAGTCGCACTCGTGACTCATGCTCATAGCTAATAATAGTGACTCACACTGATGAAACATAGTGGTGAATCAAATAATGGTGATTCATTTCCAATATTTTTTTAATTTTATTCCAATCATAATGGTTTTATTGTTTCTCCCCTTTTACATTTTCTATGATGTAAAATGTGTTAAATATGATATTTAATGGTTATTTGAGTAGTTTAAAATAATATTTATCTTTTAATAACATGATTCATCCATTTACATCCAAACCACATTGTCTTTTTCAAGATCCTCATATAATATATTTTAAAAAACATTTCCCCCATTGATTTAGTATATGGACTTTATAAAGCCTAGATCATATTATCCATATATAGTCCTATTTTTCTTTGTATGATATGCCCCAAACCATTCTTCCCAGATGAGTCATGTTTTTGTGGTGTATCCTCTAGATTATATTTTCTGTAGAGGATTTTCATAATACATGTAAACCATGTGCTTTGGTTAAACAAATAAGTGATGATCATCTCTTTTTCCAAGTTAGATTTCCTTCATCTCTCTAAATTTTTATTCATGTGGGTGTGTTCATGAATGTCTCTTGTGAATATATTTCAATCCAAAATAAATAATGATAATCAAATATATTCATATCAATTAACATGGACAAGGGATAGTGACATATTATCATACTATTAATTTGATATTATATTCAATAGTGTAAATTGTATGGTCTATATTCTTATTAAAAATCATTGTTGTTGGTGGTCCATTGTTGCACACAAAATGTTTGTGAATGCATGTTTTTATTCTTCTCAATAATCAAATACCAGGAATCATTTGACAACATATAATCTACTAAAATAAATTGTTCCTCCATGATCAAATTTTTTCAATGATAACCCCGATATTAACAAGTCTAAAATGAGTAACTAATCCCTTGTTAAATCTTATTATTCTATTCCTTGAATCGTATATTCAGGTGATGTGTGTGGGTATGTTCTGTCTTGTGTTGTTTTAGGGTTGTGAGAATGGTTGAGTGATGTGGGGTCGTTCAGGCGGCGAAATGGAATCTCAGGTTGAGAGATTGATTGATTTTGGGTTGGATAGATAGTGTTGTTTAGTGGGGTTATGATCTGTTTGTACTGTGTTATTATTGTTTCATGTGATAGTTGTGGTGTGGTAATAAATATGGGCTAAAAATAATAGTTATGAGGAGATGTGTTGTTTGGTGTGGCTATGTGTTGGAGGTTTCCCTTGAAGGGAGGATGGATTTTGAGTAATAACATTGAATAATGATGCTGGTACCGGTTTTCGGGGTTTCTTCAACATTAATAACCTATTAAAATTACTAATCTATCTAAGTATCAGTATGTCATGTCATAAAGAGGTGTTAAACATAGATCAAATATGAAGTTGGTTAATCTACCACAGTTTTTCTTCCTCTGTGTGACTTTTGATGTGCTACTAGTTCTGATTTTTGATTAGTATATTCCCATGTAGTAATGGAAGGAATAAATTAATTGTTAATAAATAATGAGAATTAGTTAAATTAATTGGAAGGGGTATTATTTGAGTATGTGATTATCATTTGGCGGTTAATTTAGAAGTATAAAAAAAGTCATATTAGGAGTTGGTTGTCTATTTAAAAACCATAGTATGTACTTTAGTGTTTCATATCATATAATTATTACATGTATTTTTCCTTTTTTATTTCTACACACACCTGATCACAGTTATTTAAAATATTATCAACACCCCCATCATCATGGGGGAAGGTTCCCTTCCCAAACATCCAATTAGGAGGATAGATTGATGCCCACCTAGCCATTCCTACTAATTCATCATTGTAGTGTTTTCCTAAGATTATTTATGAATTTTGTGGCTTGTGAGGCCTATATGTGTGTGGGGGAGTGGTGATTTCTCAAGTTTCTTCAATATGGGATGATTTGGGCATTCCTAAGATTCATTGGGATGAAATGTTGTGTGAGGAATAGGTGTGTGCGGGTAGGATGTGATGTGATTCGATTTCATTAGTAATGAGACTAGATGTGAGGCCCATGTGTGTTAGTTAGGGATGGGATGTGGTTCATTTGACCATGTGACAGGACTAGTATTAAGGATCATGTTTGTGTGGGAAGGATTTCTGTTGTACAATTGAATGAGGTGGGAGCACTATATTTTTTTTATTATCCAGGATCCACTAAACTAGTGAGATGTGGTTCGGGGAACGCAAACAATCAATTTATTTACTATATTAATTTATAAGACTTGTGTTATTTGGTGAGTGTTCTTTATTGAGGTTGGGATGGCTATTATAACATGTTAGGTGATATTGGGTGATGTTTTTTTATCATGGTATCATTATTATGCTTTCCTCACTTGTGCATGACATACATTGCTGCTTCCTCTTTAGTAAACATGTTAGTTCACCCTATATAAATAAAACTATATTACAGATTCAAGGATGATTATGTGGACCATGGTGGACCTTACTAGATTATACATTAGGAAATTTTTTTGGTCATTTATTTGCTTTTTCGGAATTTACAATGGGGTTTTAATGTATTCTGAACAGTTTTATTCTAAACATACTTTCAAAAAGATTTGGGATTTATTATATATATAGTACATTGAGTTTTTTTTGGGATGATAAATATTATCTTCTGATATTATTTTATAAATAAAAAGGGTAGTGACTCCCATTTTATGATAATATATAAACCCTTGGTCCAAGTCACCACCCTAAGGCCTATTGGAGGCAGTACATGGGGGTCATTGTCTCCCTTCCTTCATTGAAAGACAAGGATATGAATCTTTAGAAGGAGGGCGTCATAATAATCATAAATGTATCATGAAATATCGGAAAACGTTGAATATATTGAGAAGGATAATATTAATGATTTTAATTTTTATGAGATTAAGATAATGTAAAAAATTATTTGTTCCTTTTGATTTATAACTAAAGAAAGAGTTGTTGAGTGAAGCACATTTTTCTTGATTTTATATTCATCTATGTTGTATTAATATATAATGATACCCTAAGGATTGTTACTAGTGGGATTGAATGAATAGAGATATTTTTGACTTTACCATGATGTCTTTGATTTGTTAAATGTTAATGGAATAGTGAAAATTATAAAATGTAATGTTTCAACATTTTATAGTGAAAGTGTAGAAATCTGAAAATATTTCAACAGATTTATTGGTGGGATTATAGAATAATTATCAGGGGGAATAATTCAATTTGGGCGATTATTTATCATCTAAACAAATTTGGGTATTTTCGTCAAATTTCAAAAAAAAATCATTTTATTATCATTCTCAATTTTTCTAATGGAGATATTCAAGTTAAATTTTGTTCATATCTCTATTTTATTATACCGTGATCCCATGATAAAAAAAATATTTTTTTAATATACCATAGATGTTTTTTGGTAGTAGATTAAATACATATATATATATATTTAAAGTAACACCCCGATGTTTTAATAAAAAAAATTGTTCAATAGTAGAAAAAAGACACAAAATATAGCATAAACTAACAACTAAATATTTATATTTTAATCATTACATTTGGAAAAATATTTAATAATGTATGGTATAAATAATATTAAGTGAATTATTAAAATAGGGATTAAATAATTATATATTTTTAATTATTTTGTGACGAATTAATTAAATATGAGAATAAAACCCTTTTGAAAATAAAAAGAAATTAGTTTTTGAAAAACTATTGAAATAGGAAAAATTTGGCTTATAAACTAAAAAAATTAACTCTTGTTGGATTATATTAATTCTAAATATTCATAAAATATTCAATAAAATATTTTACATTCATCTTATATGATTTCTCAACAATATATAATTAAAAATCCCTTATTACACATAAAATATGTGTTTCAAAAAGATAATTTTTCCACATTTTAATGTAGAACATATTTTTTATATATTTATAGACTCATTTATAAATTATATTTGACATAATATAATTATTATATGATACTGGACTATCAAAATTTAATTTGGTTTATTTTTTTTATTTTTTTTATAAGACTCATATATTGATGAATATTATAAAATACTGAAATTTAACTGAAAAAAAATTATTAATCTAAGTAATTTATAGTAAATAATAATATTATTATTGGTTTTAAATTATAAATAGATACCTATTTTATTAATTAATAAAATAATGTTAATTTTAAAAACATTCACATTGAATATAGATATATAATCATTTCAATCATTTCAATGTTTTTAATTTAAATTCCACTTTTATCTATCTATCAACATGATTAGTTTTCCATTTTTATTAAATTATATGTTTCAGAATTTATAATTGAATGGAATATTTGTAATAAAACGTTATATATATTTTTTTTAAAATCCACTATTTATTTTTAGATGAAATGAATAATAATTTTTTTAGCATTGATTAAGGTAAATTGTGTAATTATAGGAAAATATTATATTTCAAAAATTATATAATTACCCGAAAACTTGTACTTATTTAATTTTAAGAGTTTTTTTCATAAAAACTATATTTGAGGACAATTTATAGCCATTGGAATTCAAATATATTAGAGTATGAAATTTGTAATATTATATTCAACGAAAAGTCAATTTTTTCATTCTTTTCTTTTTATCAAATGAAATATTTTTAATACAGGATTTTTTTGGGGATATATTTTACTATAAATAGTATTTAATAATATAAAATGTTTATTTTTTTCATTATAATTTATTCATAAATTTTATTGAATAAATAATTAGATTAATGTGTTACACAATGGTGTTGTGGTAATTGTTAATCTAAAATAATTATCAAATAAATGATATAAACATACTTGAAGAAATATAATTTGAGATGATTAATTTCATAAAATATTATTTGTAGATGGATCTAACATATTATTGACCATTTTGGTTTATTTATTTGAAATTATATTTTTGTCGTAATAATTTTAAGAAGGCGTGTAATTTATAGTATAAAAATGTAGAATATTGGTTTTTTTAAAGAACAATATTTTATTAAGTGATATTAAACTTTTTCAAATCCAAACACTATTAAATGGTTTTGTATAAGTCCAAAAATATATTTAATTACACATTTAGTGGTATTTTATCATGTTTTGTTAATTATATTAACCATCAAAATATGAATTACATGATATCACAATATGAGTTAAAATTGTAAAATGAGGGTTGAAACAGATTCATAAGGGATAAAAAATTATAAAACCATGTATAATATTAATTTAATTAATTTATTTAAACTCATAAGAATCTTATAATTTAAATAACTATTTTAGACACATTTAAAAGAGAAAATTAGTATATATTAATTTTATATTTTTATTATTTCCAAGAGTGCCCCTCCCCTATCTTATAAGAAGGAACCCCTTATTCTAAATTTTTTCTCATTAAAAAAATCCATTTTAGACATTATCTACCCAAATCCCTCACTAAATTCTCACCCCACATTATATATTCCTTAGTTAATTTATAAAACCTTCCTTATATGTGTTTCCTTGTTGATCAAAGATGGTCTTCTGAAGGAGATAGATCATTTTAAATGTTTTATTGACTTTTTATTTCCACTTAAACATCCTAAAAATAATTATCAACCCTATTGAAATCAAAAAAACAAGAATAATAAATAATTTGATATGTTATTATGTAAATATTATAACACCAATGCATCTCCTCCTCCATCAAATGGGGAAAAATTAATTGTTCTTTTGAATGGTGAAATACCTTCTTGCAATCCAATATAATTTTTTTCCATTACAGTACCTGATATCTAGTTGTAATGATAGAATTAGTATTTATAAACTTTATACATTATTAAATTTTTTTATTATTAATTATAATATATCATTTACTTTCTCAACATTCCATTCACTTGATTATGCTAACATCATTTATGCGTAAATGTGAACTATCACATCCAAGAACTGATGTGATTCATTTTTTATCACCACACCACATTGATGATGTATATAAGAATATTTAAAGGTATATTATATGATATTAGTGATGTAATTATAATTATTTAAATAGAATATAATACATTCTTTTATTCTAAAGACATCATTATAAAAGAAAACATTACTCATGTATAGGTTTGGCCATCTTCTATATAATTATAATGTTGTCCATTTTTCATAATCATACATACTTTTTTATTTAAAATTATAATTTATTTATAATAATGAAAATTATATTAAGAATATTTTTCTATATATGATTATATAATGACCCCTATTATGATAAATATCAATCCAAATACACTTTGGACTGATATATATATTATCATCAAAATGCCCGGTGTGATCTTAAATAATTGGGAATTTGTTTTAACATGTTAATAAGTATCATAAAAGGAATGACAATCATGAAAATGGTAAAACATAATGAATATAATTATCATAAAATTATTATTCTAGATTTCAAATGACTAATGTAATGAACAAAACTCATGTATAGTTATATCATCACAATCTCCATTTATGGATGCATATTTTGATTTTATACGCTAACCTTATTTTATAAGGTTTTCATAAACGCACATTAAAATGTGGTATAATGAATTTATTTTATTTAATAATATTTAATAATTAAAAAAAATCATTCATGGAGATATAAATTAAATGTTTTTAGTGGTATTGGATATATTTAATATATAAATATTTCATTACCAAATACTTTTCTTTTTGTCAAAATTCTAGTTATTATTTTGAACATTTATTTATATGCATGAAAAATGATTATAAAATATATTTTCATTAAATTTTATATTTCATTATATATTTTTCAGAATGAATTGTTTTACATTTATAATATGTAAAATTTTTACCATCTTATAAATAAATGTTCTATTAATAATATACAGTGTGACAATGTCTTTTCACCCTCCATTAAAATTATTTTATTTATAGATTCCACCACAAGATTTATTGATTAATTAAATCGAAAAAATTATTTATGTTTATGGTTATATGGTAATGAAAATGGGGTTTCAAAATAATGTTTTTTTTATATTGGATATGATATTTGGAATGTCAATGATATCTGAATGTTCTTTTTATATGATTTTAATGGTGTTTTTTCAAATGGTGAAATTTTTAATTACATGTTACGGTTATTTGGGCATTATAAAAGATTGTTTGACCTAGAATGTTTTTGGTGAGACCATTATATAATATATAATTGGTTATGTATGAGTTTTGTAATGGTTCTATTTGATGATGTACCAAGGAACCCAACAGAATTTTTTATTGTTTCTAATTAGTTTTTCAAAAATTGTGTTCAATGTGTTATCAGGTTTCCACTATACTAGAGATTCTAATTATTTTCATCCCTTAATAAAAAATTTTGTTCTTCTAATATGTTTTAAAATATTATTTATAGGAGTTAAGGAGATATAGTGAAAATGATGATATCAATGGTATAATTGTTTGGTGAAAATTGGATACTTCTTATAAGTGTCAACTTGTAATATATGGATCTACTTTGTAATAAATTTTTTGGATTCTCTAAAACTCTAAAATAAAAATATCCTTGAATGCCATTTATTGTTCAAAACACTATAATATGTATTTTTATGGTCTCGTTCTCACTATTTGTTTCAATCAATGGTTTAGATAACATTAGAGGTTAGGATGTTAGTTAATAATAAGTTACAAGTTATATATAATAGTAACGATTATCATGGTTAGATGATTCATAGTTATGTTATATTAATTGAATGAGTTTGATGTAACATTAATAATGATATTTTGTTATTTATTATTCACATAATATGGTATATATTAATTTTTTTACCCACATTTATCTTTTTTGGTTTTTGAAAATGGTTGGATCTGGAAGGATCCACTATAACAATTCATATTAAAGAAAATCCATTGCTTATATGAATGATAACACTAATGAAATGTGAAATTCAATGGGAAAACATGTAGTAATATGAAGGAAACAATCATTGGCATTGATTAATAACATAAAACATGTTTAGTTTTCTAGTGCATTATATATGAGAGAAAGGAATTGATGTGGATGTTCATATAACAGTGATCATAAAGGTAAATATTTTTGTCATGAATGATTAAAGAAACATCTTCAATATTTCTGTAATGGGGTGGTAAAAATATTTAAATGTGTTAAATGAGGGTATAATGAAATAAAATTCCATATAAAAGGAATATTTAATTTGACTCGATAAAAGGGAAAACATTGTTTTGGAGTTATCAATTGAACATTTTAAATTTGAGAAGTATGGTTGTTATGAAAATATATTACTTGGTAAAAAATGTTCATGAATCACATGACTGGGACAATAGAAATACATGTTTTGGAATATCATATAACATTACAGTTGAATATAATGGAACTGAAAATGACATATGAAATGTTCTGAGTATTTCATAGAACATTTTTTATTATTATTAAATAATAGGATATGATTTATATTTTTATGTATGAAATATGTATTTTGGAATGAAGTTGAAGAACATGCTTATATGATTATGAATAATGTTTAATGATTAATATGTCTACATATATGGAATCCATGTGATATGATATATCTATTAGAGATTAAATATCTAAAATGACTAATTCTATTTGGATGGATGGAGTACATTGGAAGACTTTTTTTTAGATTGTTTTATGTTTCACATATATATTTGTTATTTGAAAGTATAGTTTGAAGAATAATTATATCTTATTATGTGAAAATAATTTTAAAGGTATGTATAACCATTGCGATTAATATGATCATTGAATTTGATCTAATTATTGGATATTACTTTCTTGGATGAAAAATTATATGTATTAGATAAACATCAAGGTAAAATTGTGTTATATTTATTTTTTGGTATTTGTTGTCATTTTCAGAATGTTATAAAAAAAATTTTGTTTTAAAAAAATTGCATCTGAATTTATGGGTGACACCCCACTATGTCGAACATGGTCATGTATATTGAACCCGCAACAGAAGGGTAGAAGGGGTGAATCTCCTACCACTGGCCTATGAAATGTCTCAATTAGTATCCCATTTTAATTTTATTTATATTATTTTATGTGTGAAGA
This sequence comes from Viscum album, assembly GCA_963277665.1. Classification (NCBI taxonomy): domain Eukaryota; kingdom Viridiplantae; phylum Streptophyta; class Magnoliopsida; order Santalales; family Viscaceae; genus Viscum; species Viscum album. The sequence goes on along the minus strand of OY728142.1, from coordinate 1,563,549,439 downwards.
ATTGTATTATTTTTTAAAAATATGTTAGTAGAATATATAACCTTGGAATAGGATAATGATGTTGTGATTAAGTTATTAATTTTATTTAAGAAGTCGTTTACTATTTTGGGTACCCTTTTATTATTGTGGTAAATATATTATTATGGGATTTTAATTTAGAAATATTGGTTGATTTATTTTTTGGAATCATATAATATTTTATTGATGATTTATGGTGATTCAGGTTATTAATGGAAATGGTTGGTGTATCTTGATTATTAATAGGAAAATTAATTTTGAGTATAATAATTCATGAATAATTTATGTTATTTGAAGATAATTCATTAAATTTGAATTGGAAGTACTAGAAATCAAATCCTTCTATATTTTTTGCAATTTTATATTAGATTTGATTATTTTGCGGAAATTTTATTAATATTTAATTATGAAATGGTATATTCAGATCTTTTGTTATTAGTATTGAATTTTTAAGATTGAAGTAATATCTCATCTTATAAAGGGTTATTATTTTTATGGAATTATTTTATTATATCATGAGCATTTTGGTTTTGGTTAATGATAGAGGAAAAGAAAAATATATAGTAAATATTTTATGGATTATGTCATTATCTATATGAATATTATACTTTATCAAGCCTAAAAAAATCATCTTCAATGATAATCAATTGGAGGAAATTATGAACATGTTATGGAAATTAATTTGAGGATGAAACTTTATTTTTCAGGTAATTAGTTTTCCTATGCTCTTAGTCAATGTGGTAAAATAATAACTCAACTGTATGAAAATTATTTGAAATAGAAACATTATTTGTTTAATTATCTTAATAATAAGTCAATGACAATTTTAACTCTCATTGAAATATGGATTTTTGATTGTTGGTGATACCCTAAAATAACACAAGTAAGAACATTGTATTTGATATTGTGTATGAAATGCGAGAACAAGCTCATAAGTTTATATAATATTCATATACTTTATAATATATCTACTATTTATAGTAGATTCCATGCCTAAAAGAACCAGTTAGCATGTGTGACACAGAGTAGTTACCTTTTTAAATAACTAGTGTTACAAACAAGATTTACCTTATTTTATATCTTGTTTTACATAAAAGATCAAGTTTCACAAAAAAAATATGTCTTATTAATATATTTTTATATAATACAATTCGATATAACATATAAGTTTTGTTAGTAGTTATGAATTGTATTAACTTACTTATTAAATTATTGGTTTTACAATAACATTATTATAATACATAGGTAATAAATTATTGCAGGATTCAATTGAATATTAACAGAATGTATTTATATAGAACCATCATTTCTCATGAACATATTTTAAACTAATAAATTAAAGTAATTATAATAAGTTATTTATTTTAATGGAATATATATGTTATATATTCAATAAACTATTTTTTATCCAATAATTGGGTTAGATATGCCTAAGATACGAAAAAACCATATTTTACACATAAAAACTGATATATTTAAAAATACAAATAAAATAGATTTTATTAGAGACCCTATGTTAAATATATATTTTTTCAATAATATTTTTTTAATATTTAAAATAAATTTTTTATCTTAAATAAAAATATAAAAATTAGTTTAGGGTTATTTTCTTTATATTTGTCTGAGACATTTAATGTTAAAAAAATAGTAAAAATACTAAATTTTACTTCAAAATGCATTTTAAACTAATTTATTTATAATGAAAAATTTTAATTTTATTTGGTTATAATTTTTATTTATTATGTATTTTTATTCATTTATCTAATTTTGATTATTTCAATCATATTAACATTGAAATCGACTAAAAACATTTCTAACTTTTGAATGTTTTTACACTAAAACTTGTATTTTCATATCATCTTTAACATTAATATTTATTTAATTTATTCCATTTTTGTGATTGGAATTTGGAAAAATGGATTCATATTTTTAATAAAAATAATTTCTAATTTCTAATAAGAACCATTTTCTAGAAAATTATTAGTGAAGACGATTAACATTAACACCAATTATTAAGGTAAAGCAATGAATAATAAAAGAATAAAACATTAACCTAAGGGCCAAAATGAACAACCCACATGTAAAACACCAATTTTATGGATTTAATTTGTCCCTTAACCATACATTTTTGAGTTTTATTTGTATTTTTTTGACTCTTTTATGTTTTTACATGTTCAAACATAACTTGATTCCAATTATTTCAAGTTAGTTATTTTCCTTCTCTATACTAGGCCACCACGTCTCCCCATTTCTCACACATCTAAAACCTCTTAGGTTTGGAAACGAACATCCAAAATAGTGTCCCAAAATTCCATCCCTATACTTAAATTCCACTTATTATGTAGATATCAATTCATGTAAGATCTTTGGTCCAACAAACAATAGTTACCTGATTAAAATCTAACGTCTTAACTCAAGATTTTTAGAATCATTTCCTTTTTCCAATCCATATAATATTACTATTATATGATTAATTAAAAAAATAAGTATCCTCAATATTCTAGAATGTATTTACATTATAGTTTCTACCTAAACATACCCACACCTCCATCTAATGGTTAATGGACTATGGTTTCTGTGTATGTTGAACTGTTGCCTAAAGAAACGATGATTGTTCAATTTTTCCCAACCACATCTAATAGAAGCCGTTATGATTGACACTATATTTATATAAAATTTTTATTTTTTTATAATGTTTCATTATTCTATAATTTCTATTTATAAAATTCTATTATTTTTTCATTGTTTTGTAAATATAATAATCTTGTTTGAGATAGTGTAGATTATCGCTCCAACATAGCATGTGATTAGTTTGCATGATAAATTGAATTTATAAATGAATGGTCATAATTAAATATAAGTTGCATAAAAACATCAATATTATATCAACGAAATAATTATATTTCTATATTTATAATATATATATAGCTATATCATCTTTTTTATTACCCATCCACATGATTTAAAATATATTACATCATTCCTGGATGTGTGGAGTACAACATCATAATTGTGATGTGATGATATTTTCATTAATGAATAATATATATAAGTATATATGATTAAATAATATGATATTTATTATGTATTTATCATTATTTATATATTTCAGTTACATACCTTCATTCTATAATGATCATTTAAAAATGGTGATGTTATTCATGCGTACGTATGGCCTACCGTCTCCATTATTGTAATATATTCTAATTTTCTTAATCATAATTAATAATTTATTTTAAAAGTATATTTTTTATAAAAATATGATAATTATTTAATGTTTATTATTCTCTAAATGTTATTTAATGAACCCATTGACCATTTTTGACCAATAGTAGTTCTTTTTACATATTAACTGAATTTCCTCAAAAACACCCAATGAAAACATAATTGTTTTTGTTTGTTACAAAAACATGTAATAAGGGAAATAAAATTAATTTTAAAATTTAAATTGTTATGAATCAGTTAAAAAAAGTGACATAAATTTATTATACAGAATGTTAAATGATGTTCAACCAAAATTAAACTCTATGTAAAGCAATTTCATCCATCTTATAATTTTTCGGAGAGACATGTTATTTTCACCTATCATTCATTTTTTTGTATATACATTCATGATTGTATTATAGGTAAATTTTATTTAAATTTAATGGTACTCACATCTACATTTTATGATCCCAATTTCTTGGAGTTTCTGACAAAATAGTATACAAATTTGAAAATTGTTATATCTGAATTTTCAATCATTGAACTCATGTTTTATTATTCACTTAAACTCTTATTTGAGGGGAATATATTTAAATTTTACATGATATATCATGAATCTCAATATATTATTGATATTCTATGTCTCATTTAATTTACCTTCTTTACATGGAGAGTATAAAACCAGTTACCTAGTTTTAAGTGTTTATTAATACAATCTCATTTCTTTTTTGAGATTTCTAATGATTATTCATTCATAGATGAAATATTATGATCAATCTTTCAATAATAGTCTTGTGTTTATGTACTTATATTATTTCATGATATAGTCAGGTATTTCTAACATTTTATACATTCTGTTACATCAGATAATTAAGAAAATGTTTTTAAGAAAGACTGACTTTACCCTATCTACATTCAGAAATATATTCAAACCCATGTTTCCCAAAAATAGTTTAAAATAATATTATTCGATTCCAGTATAATATTTCAATGAAATTTTTACCATTTTTTATCTTTTATGAATCTCAACCAAGGCATCATCTCGTCACTTTCCAAAGAGTGCATTTTATTCTTTTTTACCATGAAAAATAAATACACATTTTACATCATAAAACATGTATAGATGCATATTTAATTATTTCATTGATGGATCGTTTTCCAGTTTAAATGTCTTTATTTAAAATATCAATAAATTTTATTTTAAATTAAATGTATTTTAATTTAGTTTTTTAAAATAAAAGTTTATTTTTCTCATGAATATTTTTAAATGTTATTATTAAATTTAATCAATGAAAAAAACCATCATTTTTACAACCCTTTAGATTTATAGGGTTGAAACCATCATTATTCTTTCACTGGATGGTTTATTATTGATTTTGAAATGTTTAATTTTAAAAATAACTTCTTTTATTACATTGTTAGTCAAATTTTAGTATTCAATATCATATGATCATTAAACTTTGAATTTACTATTATTATTCCGTCCATTTTTCATAGATATTACTATTTTTAAATCAAATACCATTTCCCACAAGGTGCCTACATTGGAATTAATTTTATTAATTCGGTAATTATTGATAAATCAATAATTCTCATTAAATACTCTTATTTAGTAAGGAATATTATTATTTTTTGATTATTCAATATGAAGAATGATTTTGAGGTGTATACATAATTTGGGGACCATGGAATGAAATCCCCTCATTGAATTATTAGTCTCCAGAGATGAAATATATGGCTAGAGATAGTAAATGGGTTTTACATTATAGTTAAAATGCCTTGACCAGATTGGTTCCATGTACCAATGAAACAAGGGACTCAATAATTTATTATTTATTTCATATTTTTTTAATTGTTATTCAACATTTTTATTTTTTGCATCTATATATATATGGATTCATTTCATTTCCGTTCATTGATTAATGGAATGTGTTTTACTTTGATACCTTGAAATATTTATTTATCATTATCTATTTACTTTTAATGGAATGTAATTCCAATTATTACCTATCTATATTCCTCATGTAGTTACATTCAATTTATTTATTACATGGCATGTTTTTTAGTTATTTACCTTTCCATATTGATTAATTTTTTCTTCCACTATATTTTTTCCTTACTAATAAATAGATCTCTCCCTTATTAAGATTACATCCCTTAGAATCCATGAAGCTAACTATGGATGATATGTTGGAAAATACTAGATGGATTAGAGTTATCTTTGAAGTTGTTTATTTTTTGTAATAAATAAGTTATATAAATAATTTATCCCTTTGTAATACAATTATCATTTATATATCTAGTTTTCCAATACTAATAAATTGATTTGGCCTTCAGGGATTGATTCTTTATAATCATGCCAATGTAATTGAGAGAAAAAATTTGCTCCAACCTAACTTTGTCTGGTTTCTATAGTTTTTATAATAGGAAGTTTAGTAGCAACCTCGGGAACTAGATATAGAGAATCAATGATAAGATAAAATAACCCTAATGTAGTATTTTAGGATATGTAAAGATTAAACAATCAAATTTGGATAAATAATTGATTATGTGGGTCTTCCTAGAAATACAACTCAATTAATACACTACAAGGCGATGTGGTTCTAGTACAAATGTACATAGGAATAACAACTCCTAAAATTTGTGTTGATCCAAACTCAGGGTGACATGGTATATGACAACAAGCCATACTATGCAATTTTTTTGACACTCTAGGAGGATATGCATAGGATAATACACTTTTTCATTACAAATAATTATTAAGGATTTTGATACCACACTTGTGACACAGGTTAAACATAATGAGTTTTAGGTTGATCATAAGGTTTCATGATTTAAAAATAAATTTAATGATATTATAGATAATTCCAGGACTCATAAAGGACCAATGATATGTATTTTGGTTTTATTGAAAACATTAATTAAAAATATATTTAGTTTTTATCCTTATGTCATGGATGTATATAATATTTATTTTTTATATTAATTTAATACGGTTTTAGAAAAGTAAATCATATAATCTGGGATACATCCAATCAAATTCGGCAAGGCCATGGTCCTTGAACCCATGACCGAAGGATTATAATGGTTTCATTCCAACATTTGTATTATTTAATGTCATTTTTAATTTTCATTTTTTAGTTAAACACTTTAAGAAATAAATATTAATGATGAATCAGTAGTAACACATTGTATTATTATAAATTATTCTACCAACCATATTTAATTTCAGAGATAGTTAGAGATAAATAGTAAGACTTTTCACTCTTTAATAGGCCCTATGATCCTTTAAATTTTCATTGAGTACTTGAGGCATAAAAAAATTATTGATAATTAATTTCTTGTAGTAAATGGAATGATTTATAATTTGATCGAAGAATAATGAAAAACAATGATGTTTATATGAGATTGAAATGTTTCATTTAATAAAATTTATTTATTCTCATTATTAAAAAAATAATTAAAAAACATTAAAAATTTGTTAAGTAAATATGTTATCCTACTAAAATAATTTGTCTTTAACTAATGGTCTTCTAAATCATTATGTATGTACGTATTTTAGGCCCTCAAAATTTTTTTGATCATTCACTTGTTTTTGAATGATGACCTCGTTCAATCACTATAAATATTTATGTTTTTTCTCTAGGTTTGTTTTTCTACAATCCAATGATGTTCTCCTACATAGATACCTAGTTACATGGTAGTCGATGTGACCTTTTTACGTTACATACTCTCTTTTATAGAGGATTCCATTTGAACCCTACTCACGATGATATAGTAAAATAATAGGAGGTATCAAATAATATATCCCTGTGAGGGAGTTTAAATTGATATGGCTCAACTTAAATAACGTGTAGGATGTGACTCCATAAAAAACTGATGTACAAACCTTGTATTCGATAACATGTATGACACAAAACAATAAGAACATAATGAAATAAAATTTATAGATACCATGTAATATTTATACTATTTAAAATATATTCCATTAATGAAACACCATGTCAAGTAGTTTTACATAAAATAATGTCCATTATCTAAATCTTTTCTCACACACAATAGCGTCCTTCCGTGATAGCATGTCTTTTACACAAGACCCAGTTTCACCAAATAACAGTTTATTAATAAAATATTTTAATTTAATATAATATGGTATATCCTAGCCGTTATTTTATAGGTTCTGAATATTATTAACTAAAATATGAAAATATATGTTTTATAACATTATAAGATCAATTCATAGGTCATGAATAATTTTTTGAACCAATTGAAAATAAATATAATATTTCTATATTAAACCATTTTTATGATCATGAATCTATTTTACCCTAATAAATTAAATTAATTAAAACAAGTTAATTATTTTTATGGAATATATATTTTATATATGAAATAAAATATTTTTGGTATTCATCCATTAGGTTTGATATACCTATGATAATAAAAAACCATGTTCAAAACAGAAAAACCTTTATTTTTATTAAGAAAATATTATTATATTTCAATAGAGATACCATTTTAAATATATATTTCAACAAATAAATAGATTTAATATATCAAAAAAATCTTATATAAATTAGAAACTAAATAATATGGTGAAGGGGGGTTTTATATATTATTCTGAGACTTTTCCATTTTTAATGAACAGTAAAAAATAATAAACGTTAGGTCAAAACTGCATTTTAATAAAATTTATTTATTAGGATAAATTATAATTTTAATTGATTTTAAAATTTATTTATATAATATATTTTTCATTCAATAAAATTTAGGTCATTGGATTCAATTTATCATCGAAATTGATTGTAAAAATATAGCCAACTTTTGTACGTTTTTACATTAAAACCCCACATTATTATCATGTCATTGGGATTAATATTAATTTAATATCCTCCACTTATGTTATTATAATTTGAAATAATTCTTCAAAAAATTGAAATTATATTAATTTTTAAAATCAAGCAATACCAAGATATTTTGGACAAAAATTTTAAGGAAAGTGCTTTACATTAATTGCAATTGTTAATGTAAAACTAATCTTAATAAAGTATTTTACCTTTAGCATAATGGTTTAAATGACCTATAAAATTGTTTAACACACAATTTTTGGACATAATTAATCGTTTATCCTTCAATTATTGAATTTGATTTGTTTTTATGTATATTTTTAGGTTATAAAAAGTGGACACATACCATTTTATTCCAAAAAATCTAAGCGGGTCATTTTCCATCATTATAAAAGGCCACCTCTTATACTCATTTCTCACACATCTAAAAAAACATTGGTGCTTCTTATATCTTACACATAGGTATACAAAATCTCTCCCCAAAATCTCTAATCCTCCCATAGGGAATTAATAAATTCAAAGAAGCTTATGGTTGAAACCAAATGTTGATACCCGATTAAGAGGAAACAACTTCATTCAATATTTTTAGTACCAATTCTATTATTTACTTTCAATAATATTCTTATTATATAATTAAAGGAAAAAATGTATCCTCAATATAATGGGAATTTTTTATTATAATGTTTCAACCTAATCATACACACATATCCATCTAATTGGTAATGAACATATAGTTTCTATGTTCGGTGAACTCCTAACAGATAAAATGGTGATTGTTCAATTTTTTCATATCTCCCATCATGGTGGTAATTATGAAGGACCCAATATAAATATATGGAATATATTTTATTTATAATTTTTTTAATATTTATATTTTATTTATAACATGCTTTTACGATTTCCATGTTGTGTAAATATAATAATATTGTTTGAGGAATTGTGGACAACTGCTCCTTCATAGTAGTGTTATTATTTTGCATGATAAATTGAATATATAAATGAATGCGCATAATTAAAAATAATTTACATAAAAAAATATATAATATATAAATGAAAACAATTATATTTATGGAAATCTAATATATATAGCTATATAATCTTTTTTATTACCCCATCACACAATTTAAAATTGATAACATAGTTCGTGGATTTTTGGACTACAACATCCGCATCATAATGTCAATCCATTTAGATAACATAATTCTATATATAATTATATATGATTAAATAATATAATATTTATTATATAATTGTAATTCTAATTTTTTTTAGTTAATTACCTTTTTTCAACCATGATAATTTAAAAATTGGAATGTCACTCATGTGTATGTACAACCTACCATATCCATGATTGTATCATAATCTCATTTTCATAAACATTTCTAAGGACTGAATATAAAAGTAAAATTTATTTAAATTTATAATAATATTTATCATTTTTATTATTATGGATATTTTATAAAATTTACCATTTTACCATAGCTAACTGGGAATAGTTGTTTTGACATAGAAAAAGAATTTGGTGAAAAACACCCAATGTAAACATAACTGTTTAAGTAGTTTAAAAAACATGGTATTATATGAAATAAAATATATTATAAACATTAAAAATGTTTTTAATAATGTATTAAAATAACATAAATTTATTATATATGAATTTGAAAGATGTTCACCTGAATGGAAACTCAAGGTAATGCGATTTCATCTCACCTTTATTTTCTGTGAGATACATGTTATGTTCCCCACTCTATTATTTTTGAGTGGTGTATGTACATACATGATGGTATTATATGTATCATATACATAAATTTAATTTTATTATAATAAAAATTTTAGGATCCATCATTAATGAGGCTTATGGTTAAATTTTTTCATATTTGATTAAAAAATTTGTCGCAATTCCCATTATTTGAACTCATGTTTAATTTGCAGCTAAATGATTTTTGAGGTGGATGTATTTAATTTTAGTTTTTATATCTTCGATTATATTATTTTCATGATAATATATGATTTATTTATTTTCCATTTCATATATAGATAGTTTGATCCTAGTTACCATGTAATAAGAGTTTATTGAGACAATACCATCGCTTTTTTGAGATTGTTTTTATGCTTCCCATTATGGAATCTTATCATCCACCTATCAATAAAAATAATGAGTTTACATATACTATTTTATTTCAGGATATAATCCTATATTGGTACCATTTTATACTCTATATATATAATAAATTTAATAATGTGTATTTTAGAAACACAAACATTACCCTCGCTTCTGTTGGAAACATATTAAAAACCATGTTTTCCATTAAGAGTTTATAAGAATATTATTACATTCCACTATAATATTTTACTTAATATTTTATACTTTTTTATCAATATCATCATAGGACTCATCTTATCACTTTTAAAATGAACAATTTTATACCATTTTACTATACATAATAATTTTATAACTTTTACGACATGTACGTATTTATCCACAATCATTTCATTGAAGCCTCCTTATCAAGATTAAATCATTTATTATTAATATATATTTAAAATTGATTTTAATAAAAAATTATTTTATGAATGTTTATTTAAGAGACTGATATTTTCAAAAAAAATATTTTCAAAATTAATTCTTTTATTTCATCGGGGACAACAAACGTCAATTTTACCCAACATTGGTTTTGTTTTGTTTATACCATCCTTCTCCTTCCTCTGTATGGTTTATTATTTATTTGGAAAAGGATTTAATTCACAATAAATTATTTGATTTCATTGTTAGTCACCTTAATTTATTCAATATTCTATGATCATTGACATTTTAATTTCCCCTTATTATCCATTTCCTTTTTATGTATATTTATATTTACAAAACTGTATGCCAATTTACATATAGTTCATACATTCGATGTAATTTGATTAATTATGGAATTGTTGATAAATACAAATTTCTCAATAAATATTGTTATATTATAATGAGTAATATTAATTTGATTATGAAATATCATCATCTCTTTGAACTTGTAGACACAGGTTGGTGACCGGTGAATGAAAGACCCTCAATGCCTTACTGGTCTCATGAGATGAAACAGTTGGATAGATTCCATGGATGTGTTTTTACCCTATTTTTAAATCATCATAAAAAACGACTGGACAGTCATGGTTTCATGTACATAGGAAACATTATTTACAAAAATCTATAATTTCATTCACATTAGTTTTAGTTATTATTCATCCATGAGATTTTCCATCAACGTGTCTATGAATTAATTTCATTTCAGTTAATGGATTAATGACATGTGTTTTAGATTCATATATTTCCATATATATTTTTCCTTATCTTGTTATTTGAATGGAATATAAATCCATTTATTTCCATTCCTTATTTCTTATGTAATTTTTTTAGTTTATTGATTACATGGCATGTGTGTTTAGTTTTACACCTTTCTATATTGACTATTCCAATTGATTCATTATTGTATCATCTATATTTTTCCCTTACAGATCATTTTATCTCACCATTATTATTTTTCTATACTTACGAATCACAGAATAGTACCTTCAATGATATATAGGAATATGCTATATTTAATAGAGTTATCCTAATGGATGATTAGTTGTTTTGAGGAAAAATATTATATTTTTAATTGGTGTTTCAATTTTTTTTAAAAAATATAGTTATGTATCATGTTTTAAAATACTAGAAAACTGATTTGACCTTTAGGGTTTGATTCCTTATAATAATATCAATGTAATTGATAGAGGACAGTGACAATGGTCTACATGGATCTAGGTCGCAAAATTGTTATCGTTCCCACGGCCATGTTATCTCTCACTCTCATTGAAATAATAATTATTATTTTCCCTTACATTTATATATATTCCAATATGAAACCCCAGAACATATTATCTATGGTGAACATCGTACTTCAATTTCATTATTTTAATGTCGAAGTTTAATTAATCCTTATTATGATGTGTAAATTCCATAAATTTAATATTAATAGTTGGAACATGATAATAATTAATTAGATCAAATTAAAAGGATTAAAATAATTAACAATGGATATTTTTTCATCCAAATTTTTCATAAACGAAACACATTGTTCAAGAGATTATATAATATCCCACATAATCCGTAAATGAATGACTAAATATTGTTGTATAAATGTTACCTTAAAAAACTATTTTTTTTATAATGGAGGGTATTAATGGGGTAAACTATATAAGGAAAATAGGTTTTAAATATTTAAATATAATTAATTCTATGATGACCAATCACATATAAATGACAAAAAAATTCAAAATAAAAAGAAATACTTTTATGAGAAACAATGTAACTGAGAATAAGTGTGCTTATAAAAATAATTAAATAACTTTTGATGGATTATATATAAGGACCTAACATTAAAACATGAAATAATATTAAATTAAATTAATAATTCACATTTAGGATCTTTTCAGGTTTATAGTTTTACAGAATTAAGCCCTAACTATTACATTTCATATAAAAAGTTACAATGTAGACACTACAAATCAGTTACATTTTTTTCAAAAAATACAAACTCTTGAAAAAAGAGTCATATCTAATTCCATGTTTTAGACAACATTACTTGTCCTTGATCCCATCCTTGAACCTAAACTTCTTCAAGTCCTATGAAAAACATTTCAAAATGCGGGATGAGGATAAAAAGCTCAGTAAGTGTTATAAAACAAAGAATGAAAACATTATTCCATCATTGCATACATAACATACGCTTTTTTACATACCTCATGAAATTATACGATTTATGATTAACAAATAGAATGCATAAATCATAAAAGAATCTTTTGTCATCCATATCATACTGAAAATGTTGCTACCACAGCTATGCTTAGAGTTACATTTGGAATACCCATCACAATATATTCCCAATATATCTTAGGAGAGACATACATTTTTACATCTGTCATGTTACCTAATGCATTGGAGAGCTATCTCTAGCTCACCTGCCCTAGGTTTATTACAGAACCACCCATATGTGTAAACAATCCCCAAAATCATAACATATTCATAACACATATAACAAACATAAAGGAAAGAAAAAATTTCAACATATCAGTCATAGTATATCATTAAAATATATTGACATACAAAAATGCATAATCCAAACCATTTTCAAAAACAAAATACATAAAATATTATATGGAAATTTTTTTCCTTTTAAAAACATTATGGCTTGTTATGAAAGACATAGATCAAATAATACCCATAGTGGTGGAAAAATTCTTTTTCACCACGAAAGTTAAAAAGGCAAATTTATATTTTTTCATTGAATAATATTCATCATAGAAAAAAATTTCATTTTAATGAAATGAAAAGTTAAAGGGTTTTATACTTCGTATAAAAGAAAGTCGCGTATAAAACCAAATATGTCTCAATGAAAGGAGATTGATACAATGTCCCACAAAAAGATCATTTTGTAAATAAAATAGATCAATTATTTCTATTCACTATAAATACACATAAATAAATTTTAAATACAAAATATTTCATAATCATTGCATAGGAAAAATCAAAAAGTTTAAGATTAACCCAAAAAATAGGAATTGGGTTAGGAAGTTCCCATACCTCGTGTCTGACTGGACCCGGTCATTCTTTAATCTCCTGAATAATAAAAAAAAGTTAATTTATTGTTGATTAATAATATCTTTCATGTTTATTATTCATTTTATATCACTTATAATAATGTTATATACATTATGTAATTATTAATGATAATAAGAGTTGTTTTGTAAATATTTGGTACTTGAGTAAAAAATGATCACCTTAAATTAACAAGTTGTTCATGCATTTAAATATCCATTATCTTAAGAATGGTATTCATTAGGTATATATCATATATATAATAAATATATAGTATAATTATTTATTAAAAATAGTATATAAAATTTGAAAATAAGAATTGAAATGCACCATTCATGGAGACGGTAAGTTGTACGTACGCATGGATGCTACTTTCATTTCTATTTCATATTTTAATGAAATTAAAACATAATGATACATAGATATATTATAATTCCAGTATAATATCACATATAATATCATTATCTCCATCCTTTATATGTACCACATAAAGAATTAAGGAGTCATATCACTTTGAGGGGGCAGGAGTCTGCACTTCCTAAAATGAAATTATCACATTACCCATAATGGAAACCATAAAGGAATGATATAAATGAAAAATACAGAATAATTAATAAAACACAAACATAATATATATCATATATAAATACAGTTCCTTAATAATGGTTACCATGAGAGGCGATAGGATATAGTTGAACAATTATCGTTTCGTGAGGCGTTAGTTTTCCATCCCCAAAAACATTATTTTCTTCACCCATTAGATGGAGGTGTGTGTACGTGTAGCTATAATCCTTCCCATAAAAACATCCTAGTATATTGAGAATAAATTTTTTTTATAGATTAATGGAATAAAAATAGTTTAGGGGGTTGGAGAAGTAAAATAAAATAAATGAATTTAAGGGTAACTGTTACCTTTAAGTTGGGAAAATCCCTTTACTTTGAACCAAAATTACTTCTTAAAGTGCCTTCTGCCTATGATATAGCTTCTAAGTGGAAGATAGTGCTGTACAGAGACTAATTGGGTAGAGTTTGGAAATTTGAAAATGCTTGAGAGGTGTGAGGAATTGGTTAGAACTGATGGATTTTTATAAGCGGAGGAGGGGCTCTTTATGAAAGTTTGAAAAACATATTTTATTAGATACTTTACTTCATTTTCAAAAGGTACAAAAATTAGTAAAGTAAAAAGACAAGATGAATCATGGTCTAAATAAAATAATACAATAATAATTGGATAGTTTTTAGATATTTTTTTAATATTTATAATCTTATTTATTTAAATCATTTACTGATGATGTAAATACTACATCCTTCGTCTGTCATATGTTATTTAATTTATTTGATGTCTAAAAATTAATAAAAAAATACCATAATGTATGAAATATTTTTATATTTCCAAATAATATTAATAGTAATAATTATAACTTATATAACCCCTTGTAAAAATGTATCTACTAAAAGATATTTGTTTGTGTCCTTTTTGTCTTTACTTTAAATTAATTAATCTAAAGTTTCATTATAACTCCCAAGTGGATCCATGGGGACCATTAATATACCCATAGATTCCCATGGTCTTCCATGACTCATCCAATAAGGATAGAACAATGGATAATGAAATTTGTTAATATTATGATATTATTTTTCACCATGAATAACCCTATTTACCTTTATCCGCGGTAAATAAAAGTCAAATGTTACTATTCTCCAATAATTATTTTCATGTTAATAAACCACATTTTACTTAATAATAAAATCCATGTATGATGGATTTTTAAAATTCAATTCATAGAAGTGGTAAAATTTTATTAAATGAAAGATTCAGTTTTTTGACTACTAATTAGTGGTTTCACTATTCATCAAAAATTGAAGTTTTTCAGAAAAATACCAAAACTTCACCGTAAGATAAATTTTATATTTTGAATTCAAAAATAATGTCTATTTTACCAAATTCCAAAAATAGAAGTTTCATTAATTAATTTTATAGATAATTACCATTGTTAAAACATAAAGCGTGTTTTTATGAAATATTAACTATCAATGATTTATTTTTGTTAATTTAAAATTTCAAAGTGAAATTACTTTCAATGGCCATTATTGGGTTAAATGGAAAAAGTATAATATATTTATAGTTTCAAACCAATTAAAATGATAATATAACCATACCATTACATTAGATTAAATGGTGGTTTTGAATTAAAATACAATATTTTTTCACTATTCATATAAAAATGATCTTTATCTAAAAAAATACCCAAATTTAATCCAATGTAAATTTTGATGTTTGGATTCTAAATAAAGATATTATTTTGTCAAATATAACAATTAAGAGTGACTAAAACTAGATTTAAAATTGTTTCTCCATCAAAAGACGGTAAATTGACCTTTTAAAGATTATTTGAATATTTATACTTAAAATCAGATTCTTTCTTATTTTAATCCTCTAAATTTTATTGAAAAAAAGTAAAAATATTGAGAAAACATGTATAATCATATTTTAGTTATTTCTCTCCATTGTCGCCAATACAACGACTATGATTTAACTACCATTTAAAATGATAATATTATATTATTAGTGTGTAACGTATGATTTCAAACAAATACGTTGTTGCGTATCAGGTACGCCATAGAACATTGATACCCCTTTAAAGTAAAATTAATATTTAATTCACAAATATTAATTAAAATTAAAATGTATTAATTCTTTATTTAATTGAGATGTTACATCGTTCCCCCTTTTGTAAAATGCATCCTCACAATTTTATTCACATATCATATAAATGGGGGTATTAATCCCTTATAGAATTTTCATATTCCCACATTGTCTCTTCAACCATATGGTTTTTCCAAAAAACCTTTACCTGATGAATTACCATATTCTACAACACTTTCTTTCTACAGTCAATAATTTGGACTGGTTGTTCTTAATAAGAGAGATTCTCTTCAAACTAAACTACGTTTGAGCTCAAATAAAGAGATGGATATGACATATACATTCTCAACATTGAAACATGAAAAACATTGTGTATTTGGGAGGAAAATGGAGGTAAAGACACTCTGTACGCAAATAATCCAACATTGTCCATGATTTCATATGGTCAGGTGAACCTTATACTCAACTTTACATTCTTACAATAACACATAAAACTTTTACAAGGAGAAGCTTTGAGAAAAACATGATCACCTTCATCAAAAGAAAGATCCTTCCTCTGGTTATCCACATTACTTTTCTGCAGACTCTGAGTTGTTCTCATGTTATTCGAAATCAATTGAACTTTTTCTTCCATCTCTTCTACCAATTCTAGTCCCATCAATTTCCTTTCACCAACGTCATCCCAAAAAAGTTGGAGTTCGACAACACTTTCTATATAATGCCCCAAATGGAGCCATCTATTCACCGGAATTAAAACTGTAATTAAAAGAAAATTCAATCAATGAAGTTTGGTGGTCCCAACTTCCCTCGTAGTCTAGTGAACAAGCACGTATCATTTCTTCCATGGTTTTAATTGTTCGTTCTGGCTGCTCATCTGATTGAGGATGAAAAGCTGTACTAAAATTAAATTCAGTACCCAACGACTTCTGAAGTCTTTTACAAAAGCTAGAGGTAAACATGGGATCACAATCAGATATAATGGAGTGTGGAACACCATGCAATCTGATTGTCTCTTTAACATACAACCAAGAATGTTGATCTAGAGTCAAATTATCTCAAATAGAAAGGAAATGGTAGAATTAGTCAATCAGTCAACAATAACCCATGTTGCATTATTTTCTTAATATGCCATCGGTAATCCCACAATAGAGTCCATTGATATATTTTCACATTTCCACTATAGAAACAGTAATGAATGAAACATTACTTTTTTAACTAATGCTCTGCTTTAAGCTGGTGACAATCCAAACACTTCATAGTAAAATCAGCAAAATCTCTTTTCATTCCATCCCACCAGTAATACTACCAATAATCTCTGTACATATTAGTACCACTAGTATGAAATGAAAACATGAAACTATGAGCTTCATATAAAAACTAATTCTTTAACTGTGAATCAAAAGGCATGTATAATCTCTTTCCATACCTCAAAACACAGTCATTATAAATGTAAAAATCAGGCAACTTACCATTCTGAACTAACTCTACCTTTTTCTATAACTCATTGTCTACTATCTGCGCATGATTTATTCTGTCTGATAGGGATGAAATCACTAAAACCTTAAACAAATCAGAATAACATCCTGCAAAAACTTCTTCTATTCCAAATTTCATCAAATCAATAAACCCAAGGATCTCAATCTAAATGTAGCATGGTTAGTGAAGCATTACTTTTTTGACTCAAAGCATCAGAAATTTTATATTATTTTCCCGGATGGGAATGGATCATCTATTCATAATTCTTAATTAATTCCAACAATTTCCTCTGTCTCATGTTCAATTTTTTTGAGTGAATATATACATCCAACTTTGTGGTCAGTATATATTTCACATTTTACTCAATACAAATGATGCCTCCAAATTTTTAATGCCAAAACAACATCAACTACATCCAAATCATGTGTAGGGTAATTTAACTCATGAGGTTCCAACTGACATGAATCATAAGAATTTACCTGATCATTTTTTATAAGGACACAACCATGTCCATTAAACAATACATCAATTTATATAAAAAACTCACAATTTTTAGAATGTAGTGCTAGAACTGGAGCATTCACCAATATTCTTTTCAATTCTTGAATACAATGATCACATTATTTTGTCCCAATGATATTATCTTCTTTTCGAGTTAAAATAGTCATTGTACTATATAATAGTTAAAAATTCACAACAAACATCCAGTAATCACCTTCTAATCCAAGAAAACTACGGATTTTAGTAATATTAGTGGGTTTTAGCCATTCTTCAAAAACTTTTGTTTTGGAAGGATCAACAGTTATGCCATTTTTGAAATAATTTGACCAACGAATGGTATTTTTTTGTAACCAAAACTCACACATTCCAAATTTACCACACTGTTTCTTTTATTTTAAGGTTTGACAGACAAACCTTAAATGACTTTCATGCACCTCATTACTTTTTGAATAAACCCAAATATTATCAATAAACAAAACCACCATTTATCAACCTGGATCAAATGAACTATCACTATTGTAAACTATTCAATTCTAATTCTAACTATCATAGGATCCTGATTATGAAGGTAATTTCCCACTAGACTCCTTCACTACACAACTTCCATGTTTCCTCTTTTAAAATCCATTCTGAATCAAAAGTTATCTTAGGCAAAACAACATGGTAATCTATAAATGCTATATCATTTCAATATTAACATAAATTAATTTATGGGTATTAATTTATCAATTCCCTAACTCCAAATGTTGTCTAAACCGACCTCTAATACCAACTATATAGACTCGGCATTAAAACATTAAATAAGTGTGAATTCAATAAATAATTCACAGTAAGGATCTTTTCAGGTTTATAGTTTTAGAGAATTAGGCCCCAACTATTAAATTATATCTCGAAAATAAAAAATTAGAAACATCTACATAGTTACCATTTTTTCACAAATTAAAAACTAATGAAAAAAAGAGTCAGGTCTAGTTCCAAGTTTGAGACAACATGACTTTTCCTTGATACCATCCTTGACCGTATTCTTCTTCAAGTCCTATGAAAAACATTTCAGATCTTGGGATGAGAATAAAAAATGAAGTAATTGTTATAAAATAATGAATGAAAACATTAGTACATCATTTCATACATAACATAAGCTCTATAACATAACTCATGAAATCATAGGATTTATTAGTAACACAGAGAAAACATAAATCATAAATCAAACTTGTGGCATCTATATCATACATACATTATAGCTATCACAGCTACGTAGGGAGTTAACATTGGTGTACCAATCACAATATATTCAAAAAATCACTTACGAGAAACAAACATGTTTACCTCCATCATGTTACCCAATGCATTGGATAACTATCTCGGGCTCACCCGTCCAAGGATTATTACCGAACCACCCATATATGTAAACAATCCCCAAGAACCATAACAAATTCATAACACATAAAACGAACATAAAGGATAGATAAAATTTACATATATGAATAACAGTATATCATTTAAATATATTGAAATAAAAAATCCATTATAAAAACCTTTTTCAATACCAAAACACAAAAAATAGTAAATGATATTTAATTTCATTTTAAAAACCTTATGGCTTATTATGGAATCCATAGATCAAATAATTCTTGCGGCGCTTGAAAGGGTCATTATCACAGCTTATGTTAAAAAGATACATTATATTATGGCATTTAGTAATATGCCTTATAGAAAAAAGACTCCATTTGTAGTAAATGAAAAGACAAAGGGTTTTATTCATCATATAAATGAATGTCGGGTGTAAAATAAAATATGCCTCAATGAAAGAAGATTGAGATGAAGTCCCATAAAAAGATAATTTTGTAAATAAAATAGATTGATTATGTGAATTCACTATAGGTACACATAAGGAACGTATAAATACAATATAGGACATAATCATAGATTAGAAAAATCACTAAGCAGAAGATTATCATAGAGAATGGGAATTGGGTTAAGAAGTTCCCTTACCTCATGTATGACAGGACCCGTTCGTTCTTTAATATCCTGAATAACAAAATAAAGTTAATTTCTACATTATTAATAAAATTTTTCGAGATAATTATTCCTTTTATTTCATTTATTAATATGTAATCAATATAATGTAATTATTTATGCTAATAACGGTCATTTTTCTGATATTTGGTACTAGAGTAAAAAATGAACACCTTATAATTACAAGTTGGTCATGTGTTAAAGTATACATTAACTTCAGAATGATATTCATGATGTAGATCTAATATATATCATATATATACAGTATATGTATGTATATATAATATTTCATAACATTTGAAGATAAGAAATGAAATGCACCGTTCATGGAGACCGTAAACCGTATGTACGCAGGAACGCTAATTTCATTGTTATTTATTATTTAAATATAATTAAAATATATTGATTCATATGAATATTATAATTCCAGTATAATATCATGTATAATACCATTAACCCAATCATTTATATTTCCCACAGAAGGCATTAACGTGTCATATCACTTTGAGGGTGCGGTAGTCCGCACTTCCTAAAATGAAGTTATTGCATTTACCAGTAATGGAAACCATAATGGCATGATATAAATGTAAAATAAAGATGAATGAATAAAAATAAACATAATATATATCATATATAAATGGAGTTCCATCATAATGGCCACCATGATAGGTGGTAGGAGATAATTGAACAATCCTCGTTTCGTGAGGCGTTAGTTTTCCATCCATAGAAACATTATGTTCTTTATCCATTAGATAGATGTATGTGTATGTGTAGTTAAAATAATTATCAAAAAAACATCCTAGTATATTGAGGATACTGGTTTTGTTATAATCTAAAGGAATAAAAAGACTTTAGGGGTTATAGATGTAAAATAAACTAATTGAATTTAAGAGAAACAGTTACCTTTAATTTGGGTAACTCCCTTTGGTTTGAACCAAAAGGACTACATGAAGTGCCTTCTATATAAGGTAATTCCTCTAAGTGGAACAAAGGGATGTACATAGATTAATTGGGTAGAGTTTGTCCATGAAAAATGGCTTGAGAGGTGTAAGGAATTTGATTGAAGTGAGGGATTTTTATTAGGGGGTGAGGGGCTCTTTAAAAAAGCTTGAAACAATTATTTTATAATACAATTATCATCGGTTTCAAAAGGTCCAAAAATAATTAATGTCGAATATAATATGAATCATGGTCGAAAAAATCATCTATTATGAATTGGACTGGATTTAGATATTGTTTTATTATTTATAATCTTATTTATTTAAATCATATATTAATGATGTAAATACTGCATCATTATTGGGTCATATATAATGCGATTTTTTGATGTAAAAATATTATAAAAAACCATAATGTTGGAAATATTTTTATTTTTCCAAATATTATTTACAGTCAAAACTATAACTTATATAACCCCATGTAAAAATTCATTTTTAAAAAGATATTTTTTTTACATTTTGCCTTCACTTTAAATTAATTAATCTAATGTTTCGTTATCACTCCCATGTGGCTCCACGGGGTCCCAAAGTCGACCTATGGATGCCCATATGACTCATAATATATTTTTAGGATAATTATTTATGTAAATTAGTAATATTATGATATTAGTTTTTACCATGAATTACCCTATTTATCTTCAACCACGATAAATAAATTTCAAAAGTTTCTAGTCACCAAAACTTATTTTAATCTTTTTGAATCACATTTTTTGTACTAATAAACACCATGTAAGTCATATTTTTGAAATTTAATTCACAAAATTTGTATAATTTCATTGAAATGAAATGGTAGTTTTTTAACTACTACATAGTGGTTTCACTATCCATCAAAAATTGTGGTTTTTCAAAAAAAGAAAAAATTCACCCAAAGAAAAATTTGATATTTTGAATTCAAAAATAATTTATATTTTACCAAATTCAAAACATATAATATTCATTATTTGATATTATAATAAATTATTGTTGTTAAAACAAAAGGCGTGTTTTTAAGAAATAATAACCATCAAAAGATTGATATTTGTTAATGTACAATTTCAAATTGAAATTACATACAAGGGCCAAAATTGGATTAAATGGGAAAAACTAAAATCTATTTACTCTTTATAACCAACTAAAAGTATAATCTAACCATTCAAGAAATCATATTAAAAGGTGGTTTTGAGTTAAAATGCAGCATCTTTTCACTATTCATAAAGAAAGATCATTATCGGAAAAATACCGAAATTTAATCCAAAGTAAATTTTGATGTCTCAATTATTTAAAATGATTTTATTTTGTGAAATAGAATATATATGAGGTAAAAAAATCTATTTAAAATGGGGTTTCCATCAAAATGCGGTAAGTCAGCCTTTTAATGAATATTATGGTATTTATGCTTAAAATTTGATTGTTTCTTATTTTAATCCTCTAAAATTTTATTGGATAAATGTAAAAACATTTATCAAACATGTATAATCATCTTTTAGTTAGTTATATCCATTCCCTCCAAATAAACGACTAGGCGTTAAGTACCATTTAAAATAATAATATTATATTATTAGTGTGTGGCATATGATTTCAATGAAACCTGTTGTTGTGTATTGGGTACACCATTGAACATAAAACCCCCTTTTATGTAAAATCAAAATTAACTCAAAAATATTAAATATTAAAAATGATTTATTTTATTTATTTACTGAGTATTTTACATCCTTCCCTCTTTTTGAAATTGTGTCCTCACAATTTCATTAAATTATTAAATAAAAGGGAATATTTATCCCTCACAGCCTTTTCAGATTCCCACATTGCCTCTTCAACCATATGGGATTTCCAAAAAACCTTTAACAGGTGAATTAAATTATTCTACAACACATGATCTCTACGGTCAAGAATCTAAACCAGTTGTTCCTCATAATAGGTATTGTCTTTCAACTAAACTACCTATAGGATCAAAAAATGAGATGGATCCGATATATACTTTCTCAACATTGAAATACGAAAAACATTGTATACCTGGGGAAAACATGGAGGTGAAGACAATCTGTAAGCAACTAATCCAATATTCTTCAAGATTTCATATGGTCCAGCGAACCATGGACTCAACATTCCCTTCATACCAAAACACATCACACTTTTCCATGGGAAAACATTTATAAAAACATGATCACCTACCTCAAATGAATGAACCATCCTTAAATTATCCTCATAACTTTTTTGCCATCTCTGAGCTGTTCTCATGTGCTTCTGAATCAAATGAACTTTTTCTACCATATCTTCAACCAATTCTAGTCCCATCAGCTTCCTTTCACCTACTTCATCCCAAAAAGCTGGAGTTCGACAACATATTCAATATAATGCCTCAAATGGAGCCATTTCTATACCGGAATGAAAACTGTTATTATAAGAAAATTCAACCAAATAAGTATGGTGGTCTCAAATTCCCGCATTGCCTAGTGAACAAGAAAGTAGCATATACTCCAATTTCTGAATTTTTCGTTCTAACTACCCATCTGATTGAGGATTAAAATTTGTACTAAAATTTAATTCAGTAACCAACGACTTTTGAAGTCTTTTCCAGAAATTATAAGTAAACATGAGATCATGATCAGATACAATACATTAGAGAACTCTATGCAACCTAACTATCTCATTAACATACAACCGAGAAAGTAGATCAAGATAAAAGTTATCTGGAATAGGAAACAAATGAGCACATTTATTCAATAGATCAAAAATATCCCATATTTCATTATTAACATGAGATATCTTCGATAATACCACAATGAAGTCAATAGAAATGTTTTCACATTTCCACTCCAGCTTCGGTAATGTATGAAGCATCCCTTTTGATGAATGCATCTCTACTTTAACCTGCTGACAAGTCAAATACTTTACAGTAAAATCAACAATAACTCTTTTCATTCCATCCCATCATAAATACTTCTAAAGATCTCTATAAATCATAGAACTTCCAAGATTAACTGTAAACAGGGAAATATGAGCATCACATAATAACTCATTCTTCGAAAATGAATCAAAAGGCACACATAATATCTTTCCAAACCTCAAACCACAATCACTATCAATATCAAAATCAGGTAACATACCCTTCTGAACAAACTCCACCTTTTTCTGTAACTCATCGTCTTCTTTCTGTGCTTTCTTTATTCTGTTAGATAGGGATGATCTCCCGAACAACTGAAACTAAACAGAAGATCTTCCTACACCAATACCTTCTTTGCCAATGTTCATCAAATCAAAAATCCAAGGATCATGTTCTAAACATTGCATGGTTAATGAAGAATTAATTTTTTGACACAAAGCATCAAGCACCTTATTTTCTTTTCCCGTATGGTAATAGAACGAGAAATCATAATCCTTGATTAAATCAAACCATCTCCTTTTCTTGTGTTCAGTTATTTCTGAGTGTATATATATTTCAATCATTACTTGTTAGTATATATTTGAAATTTTAATCCATAAAAACGATGCCTCAATGTTTTTAAAGAAAAACCAACATTAGAAAATTCCAAATCATGTGTAGTGTATTTTAACTCAGGGGGTTTAAACTCACACGAATATTAAGAAATTACTTGATCATTCTGCATAAGGACATAACCATGTCATTTCAAAGAAGCATCACTATAAATAACAAACTCGCTATTTTATAAGGAAGTTCCAGAACTGTTGAATTCACAAATATTCTTTTCAAATCCGGAAAACAATCGTCAGGTTATTTTTTTCCAAATGAAAGTAACTCCTTTTCAAGTTATCATAGTCATTATACTAGATAATTGTAAAAAATTCCCAAAAAACATCCAGTAAAAACCTTCCAAACCAAGAAAACTATATATCTTCATAATATTTGTGGGTCTTGGACATTCTTCAACAACTTTTTTTTAGCAGGATCAATAGTTATGACAATTTTTTAAATTACATGACCAAGGAATAAAATATGTTGTAACAAAAAATCACAATTACTAAATTTCCCAAAATTTTTCTTTTCTTGTAAGGTTTTCTAGAGAAACCTTAAATAAATTTTATACTCCTTGTTAATTTTTGAATAAACCAAAATATCATCAATAAACACAACCACCATTTTTCACAAGAATCAACTGATCCATCACATTAATAAACTATTAAATTCTGATTCTGACGATCTTAAGATGCTGATTTGGAAGGTAATTTCCCTCTGCATTCCATCACTAAACAACTGCCATGTTTCCTCTTTGAAAAACCATTTGGAACACAGAAATATCTTAGGCGATGCAACATGGTAATCTGTAAATGTATATCATTTCAATATTAACATAAATTAATTTATGGATATTAATTTAACGATATCCTAACTCCTAAAGATGTCTAAACAACCATATCATACAAACTATAAGTACTCGACCTTAAAACATAATATAATCATTAATTAAACTAATAATTCACAATAAGGATTTTTTCATGTTTAGTGTTTTATATAATTAGGCCAAAATTATTAAATTACATCTCAAAAGATTCACAGTAGAAACATCTACCCAGTTTCCATTTTTCACATAATAAAAACTCTTGAAGAAAAGTGTCATGTCTAGTTTAATGTTTTAGACAACATGTCTTTTTCTTAATCCCATCCTTGACCCTATTCTTATTTAATTCTAGTGAGAAACATTTCAAAACTTGGGATGAGCGTAAAAAGCTCAAAAAGGGTTATAAAACAAAGAATCAAAACATTAGTCCATTGTTTAATACATAATATATGCTCTCAAACATACCATATGAAATCATAAGATTTATGCATAACAAATAGAAAACATAAGTCATAAATCAAACATGTGGAAATCATATCATACATACATTGTAGCTATCATAGCTATGTAGGGAGTTACATTTGGAATACCCAACACAATATAATCCCTAAATATCTTAGGGGAAACATTCAGGTTTACCTCTATCACATTACCCAATGCATGAGAGAGATATCTCAAGCTCACTGGAGCAAGGTTTATCACAGAACCACCTATATAAGTAAAAAATTCCCAAGAGCCATAACATATTCATAACACATAAAACAAACATAAAGGAAGATAAGATTTCCACATATCAATTAGAGTATTTCATTTAAATATATTGAAATAAAATATATATTAAAAACCATTATCAATACCAAAATACACAACAGAGTATATGGTATTTATATTTATTTTAAAAACATTATGGATTGTTATAGAATCCATAGATCAAATAATACCCGTGATGATAGAAAAGGTTGTTGTCATCGCTTACATTAAAAAGATACATTTTTTTGGTCTTTCGGTAAAATGCCTCACAGAAAAAATATTCTATTTGAATGAAATGAAAAGTCAAAGGTTTGTATATAGCGTATAGAAGAATGTCGTGTATAAAATACAATATGCATTAATGAAAGAAGATTGAGATGAATTCCCTTAAAAAGATCATTTTGAAAATAAAATAGATCGATTATGTGTATTCCATATAAGTACACATAATGAAATTATAAATACAAAATAGGACATAATCAAATCATGAAAAATAAAAAAGTAGAAAATTAACCAAAAGAATCAGAATTTGGTTAATTATTTCTCTTACCTCGTGTTTGACTTGACCCGTTCGATGCAGACGGTGCGACCTTCAGACGCTGAGGAACTCACCACTGGACACCAGCGAGCTGCTGAGAACAAAACCAGGAGTGCTCTGAAGAGTTTGCCAGTCTAGGGTTCTCATCTCACCATTGCACGCCCCTTCGTTGGGGACGGCGTGAAGTTCCTCCTTGAGCTCAGTGGTATGGTAAAGTACTTCTGATGCAGTGGCATCGTGTAGTGTCTCCCCTTGCTGTGGAGATGAACAAGGGGGTTCGATGGTTTATGGTCCAGAACCATAGGTGTAAGTCCGGTCCCTGTCGATGACATACTCTTCGGAGCGCTCCTGGTTTTATTCTTGAAAACTTGCGGGTGTCCTGTGGTGAGTTCCTCAGCTTCTGTAGGTCACTCCCATGTGTCAGCTGTTCGTGGGGTCCCGACTCTTCTCAGGTAAGTGAGGTGGGGTTTCGTTGTGTCTAAAGCGGTCGATTCGGTCGGCGGTGGTGGGATCTTCATAAACTGGGCGTTGCTTGCGTGGTTTGGTGGTATTGCTGAAGTTGAAGACGAAGGGGTTTCTGGTGGACTCTTCTGAAATTGTGATGTTGGATTAGTGAAAGGTCAAGAGGTCAGCCGGTTTGATCATCCTATGGATGCGATGAAGTTGGTGAGAATCACTGCAGTTTTCTTGTTTTCTGATTGTTTTTATTTGTGATGTGCATCTATCGCGTTGGAATTTTTGGTTTTGTGAATGTCTATGGTATGTTGATGGTTGGGTGTGGCTCTTGATTTGCGACGATGATGACGGGCTTCTGCATGCATTGAGGTTGAATGTGACGATGGACTCTGGTGAAGCTCGCCGACAATCTGGTGTTTGTCTGAGATCATGGAGGTCAGACCTGGTACCCTTGTCATCATCCAGTGAATGGTGGCGCATTGTGTTCCGGTTCTCACACTGGTAGAATGATGGTTTTTGCTTGGAAATGCTTCTCTAGGAGGTCATGCAGCTCGAGGTGGGCACGTGGTTAGTGGGTTTTTTTGTGAATTTTGAATTTCTGGTTTTCTGTTGTTTGACTATGTGGTTTCCGGTTTTCCTAAAACAGCTTTTCTGAAAATAAAAAAAAGGATTTGAACTTGACCGGTTCATTCTTTAATTTCCTGAATAATAAACTAAATATAATTTTGACTTTCATAACATCCTTTTTCCAGTTTATTATTCCCTTTATATCACTTATTACCATGTAATAATCATTATTTAATTATTTATGTTTATAATGGTCATTTTTTTGATATTTGGTACTTGAGTCAAAAATGAACACATTATAATTACAAGTTGTTCATGTGGTAAAATATAAATTTTCTTTAGAGTGATATTCATTATGTAGATAACATATATATCATATATATCCAGTATATGTATTTATATATAATAGTATATAAGATTTTGAGATAAGAAATGAAATGCACCATTCACGGAGATGGTAAGCCGAACGTACGCATTAATGCTATTTTACTTTCTATTTCTTATTTTAATTGAATTAAATAATAATGATGCATAGGTATATTATAATTCTTGTATAATATCATATATAATGTCATTAAACCATCCTTTATACGTCCCACATAAGGAATTTACGAGTCATATCACTTTGTGGGGGCGGTAGCCCACACTTCAAAAAATCAATTTGTCACGTTTACCCATAATGAAAATCATAAAGGTATGATATAAATGACAAATAAAGAAGAATGAATAAAACATAAACATAATATATATCATATATAAAGACATTTCCATCACAATGGCCACCATGATAGGTGGTAAGAGATAATTGAACAATCATTATTTCGTGAGGTGTTTGTTTTCCACCCACATAATCATTATGTTCATTACCCATTAGATAGAGGTGTGTGTAAGTTTAGTTGAATCGTAATCATAACAACATCCTAGTATATTATATATACTAGTGTTATTATAAAATATTGGAGTAAAAAGGGATTTGGGGTTGGAGAAGTAAAATAAAAGAAATAAATTTAAGGGAAACAGTTACCTTTAATTTGGTTAACTCTCTTGGGTTTGAACAAAAAAACTTTTTGAAGTGACTTCTACATGAGTTAAGGTTTCTTGGTGGAGGATATGGACATAGGGAGATTAATTGGATAGTGTTTGGAAAATCCAAAAGGCTTGAGAGATGTGAGGAATTGGTTTGTAGTTATCACTTTTTATAAGGGGGAGGAGGGGAACTTTAAGAAATATTGAAACAATTATTTTATTATAAACTTATCTTCAGTTTCAAAAAAATCA
The DNA here is from genome assembly GCA_963277665.1 of Viscum album. Taxonomy (NCBI): domain Eukaryota; kingdom Viridiplantae; phylum Streptophyta; class Magnoliopsida; order Santalales; family Viscaceae; genus Viscum; species Viscum album. Next base: position 1,563,520,249 of record OY728142.1, on the reverse strand, counting down.
AAAATTCATTAATGTCAAAGATAATATGACTCATGGTCAAAATAAAATAATTCAATAAGAATTAAACTTGTTTTAGATATTTTTTTAATATTTATAATCTTATTTATTTAAATCATTTATTAATGATGTAAATACTGCATCATTATTATGCCATATATAATTTAATTTATTTAATGTCTTAAAATCATATTCAAAAACCATAATTTTAGAAATCCATTTAGTTTTACATAGAATATTCATTATCTAAAATATAACTTATATAACCCCTTGTAAAAATTTATTTTCTAAATGATATATTTATTTTCATTTTGGTCTTATAGTTTAAATTAAATAATCTAAAGTTTCATTATCACTAACAAGTGGCTCCATGGGGTACCAAAATCAACCCATGTATGAAACTTGTCTGCCATGGCTCATAAAATATGTTTAGTAAATGATTTAATGTAATTTTTTATTATTATGATATTATTTTTTACCTTGAATTACCGTATTGTCCTTTAACAACAGTAAATAAAAATCAAAAGTTACAATAAACCAAAAATTATTTTCATCTTATTGAACCATATTGTACATAGTAATAAAATCCATGTATGTAAGATTTTGGAAATAAAATTTACATAAGTGGTAAAATTTAATTGAAATGAAAAAGTCAGTTTTTTGAACTACTACTTAATGGCTTCACTATCATAAAAAACTGTAGTATTTCAGAAAAATACCAAAATTTCACCCTAATATAAATTTGATATTCTGAATTCAAAAATGATGTCTATTTTACCAAATTCAAAACATATAAGTTTCACTAATTAATTTTATTATTAATTTCAATTGTCAAAACCAAAAACGTGTTTTTAGGAAATAATAACTATCAATAGAATGATACATGTTATCGTAAAATTTCGTGGTGAAATTATTTCAAATGGCCAACATTGTATTAAATGGAATGAATATAATATATTTAAACTTTTAAACCAAATAAAGGAAAATATAACCAAAAACATAAATTATATTTAAAGGTGGTTTTGAATTTAAATATAGCATCTTTTCACTATTCATAGAAAATGAACATTATCGGATAAATACCAAAATTTCATCCAAAGTAAATTTTTATGTACCTATCCTAAATAGGGATTTTATTTTTTCAAATAGAATATATAAGATTGAAAATAACTAGATTTAAATAGGGTTCTCCATCAAAAGGCGATAAATTGACCTTTTAATGAATATTAGACTATTTATGCTTAAAATCAGATTTTTTCTTATTCTACGACTCTAAAATTTAATAAATAGAAGTAAACAAATTATCAAATATGTATAATCATATTATATTTAGTTATATACATTCTCTCCAATACAATGGCTTGGCATTAACTTTAATTAAAAATAATAATATTATATTGTTAGTGTCAAACGTAAGATTTCAACGAAACCTATTGTTGTGTATCGGGAACACCAATGAACATACCAACCCCATTAAAGTAAAATTAATATTTAATTAAAATTTATTAATTAAAGAAAATGAATTATTTATTTATATACTTGGAATGTTACATCCTTCCCCTCTTTTGAATATTGTGTCCTTTCAATTTTATTCACTAATAATTTAAATGGGAGTATTTATCCCTCATAAAATTTTCTTATTTCCACATTACCTATTCGACCATATGGTTTTTTCACAAAACCTTTACCAGTTTAATTAACATATTCCGTAACACTTTCTCTATATGTTCAATAATTAGAACTATCTATTCATCATAAGAGAAATTTTCTTCCAACTGAACTAACCATGGGATCCAAACATGAGATGGTTCCGGCATACACTTTCTCAAAATTAAAACATGAAAAACAATGTTTACCGGGGAAAAACATTGAGATCAAGCCACTCTGTATTCAACTGATCCAACATTATCCTGGATTTCATATGGTCTAGTGAACTTTGGACTCAACATTCCCTTCTTACCAAAACACATCACACTTTTCCATGGAGAACATTTTTGAAAAACACAATCACCTACCTTGAATTAAATATGCATTCCCCGGTTATCCGCATAACTATTTCACCAACACTGTGTTGTTCTCATGTGCTTCTAAATTAACGGATTTTTTTCTTCCTTCCCTTCTACCAATTATGGCCCCATCACATTCCTTTCACATACTTCATCCCAAAAAGCTAGAGTTCGACAACACTTTCTATATAATGCACCAAATGGAGCCATCTGTATTCTGGAATGAAAACTGTTATTATTAGAAAATTCATCCAAATAAGAAAGTTTGTCCCAACATCCCTGGTAATCTAGTGAACAAACATGTTGCATATCCTCTATGGTATGAATTGTTCATTCTGACTTCCTATCTGATTGAGGATGAAAAACTCTACTAAAATTTAATTCAGTACCCAAATAATTTTGAAGTTCTTTCAAAAAGATATAAGTAAACATGGAATCAATATCAGATACTATCGAGTGGAAAAAACCATGCATCCGGACAATCTCGTTAACATACAACTGCGAATGTTGACCTAGATACAAAGTATCTTGAATAGGAAGGAAATGAGCGGATTTAGTCAATCGATCAACAATAACCCATATTACATTAGTACCTCGAGATGTCATAAGTAATCCCATAATGAAGTCTTTGGATATATTTTTCCCATTTCAACTCTAGCTCTATTAATGACTGAAGTATCACTTTTGGTAACAGTCACTCTACATAAACCTGCTGAAAATTAAAACACTTCACAGTAAAATTAGTAATAACACATTTCATTCCATCCCACTAGAAATTTACCTGACGATCTCTATGCATCATAGTTATTCCAGGATGAACTGAAAATGGGGAACTATGAGCTTCACATAACAACTCATTCGTCAACAATGAATCACAAGGAACGCCTAATCTCTTTACAACCCTCCAAACACAATCAATATTAACATTAAAATCTAGAAACCAACCCTTCTGAACCAAATATACCTTTTTCTATAACTCACTGTCTTATTTAAGTTCTTTATTTATTCTTTCTGGTAGGGGTGATATCACTGACACCTGAAACAAATCATAAGAACTTCTTATACAAACAACTTCAATTCAAAATATCATCAAATCAAAAAACCAAATATCTCATTCAAAATGTATCCTGGTTAATGAAGTAATAATTTTTTGACTCCAAGAACCATCCACTTTATTTTCTTTTCCCAGATGGTAATGGAACATGAAATCATAATCCTTAATTAATTCAAACCATCTCATCGGTCTCATGTTCAATTTATTATGAGTGAATTTAAACATCAAACTTTTGTGGTCTGTATATATTTTACATTTTACTCCATAAAAATAATGCCACCAAATTTTTAATGAAAAAACAACAATACCTAATTCAAAATCATGCGGATGGTATTTTAACTCATGAGGATTCAACTGATGTGAACCAGAAGCAATTACCTGATCATTCTGCATAAGGGCCCAACCATGTCCTTTCAACAAATCATCATTGTAAATAAAAAACGCACCATTTCTAGAAGGTAGTTCTATAACTGGAGCATTCATCAATCTTGTTTTCAATTATATAAAACAATCATCACATGATTTTATCAAAATGAACGTAACACATTTTCTATTTAACTTATTCTTTGGACTAGATAACTGTTAAAAATTCACAACAATCCTCTGGTAATAAACCCTCCAAACCAAGAAAACTACAGATCTCGGGTATATTTGGGGATCTTGGCCATTCTTACAACAACTTTTATTTATCAAGATATATAGTTATTCCATTTTTTGAATTAACATGACCCAGGAATGAAATTTTTTGTAACCAAAACTCACACTTCCTAAATTTCCCAAATAGTTTCGTTTCATTTATGGTTTTCAAGACAACCCTTAAATGACATTCGTGATCCTATTTACTTTTTGAATAAACCAAAATTTCATAAATAAACAAATCCACCATTTATCACATGAATCAACATATCCATCACTATAGTAAACTTTTGAATTCTGATTCTGACCATCTCAAGATGCGGATTTGGATGGTAATTCCCCTCTGCATTATATCACTCCACAACTACCTTGTTTCCAATATGAAAAACCATTGTGAACACATAAATATCTTAGGTGAAGAAACATGGTAATATGTAAATGCTATATCATTTCAATATTGACATAAATTAATTTATAGATATTAATTTAACAATACCCAAACTCCTAAAGTTGTCTAAACAGACCTTTGATTACAACTATAAGGACCCAGACTTAAAACATTACATAATCTTGAATTAAATGAATAATTCACATTGTGAATAATTTTAGGTTTAGATATTTATAGAATTAGGCCATAACTATTACATTACATCTCAGGAGACATAAATTATACACTTCTACTCAGTTTCCATTATTTTTACAAAATAAAAACTCTTGAAAAAATGAGCCATGTATAGTACCTGGTTTTAGACAGCATGAATTTTCCATGATCCCATCCTTGACCCTATTCTTCTTTATGTCATATGAAAAACATTTCCAAAATTGGGATGAGTATAAAAATATCAGTAAGGGTAATAAAACAAAGAATGAAAACATCAGTACACCATTCCATACATATTATAACCTCTTTAAAAAACTTCTTGAAATCATAACATTTATGAATAATACGTACAAAACATAAATCATAAATGAAACATGGGAAATCAATATCATAATTATATTGTAGCAATCATAGCTATGTGGAGAGTTACATTTGGAATAACCATCACAGTATATTCCCTAAATCTATTAGGAGAAACATTAATGTTTTCCTCCATCGTGCTACCCAATGCATTGAAGAGCTATCTCGGGCTCACCTATCATTAGTTTATCATGGAACCACCCGTATACATAAAAAATGACCAAGAACCATAACATATTCATAACACATAAAATTGACATAAAGGAAAGATAAAATTTCCATATATCAATAACAGTATATTATTTAAATACATTGACAAAAAAATACATTATCAAAACCATTATCAATACCAAAATACATAAAAGAGTATGAGGTATTTATTTTCCTTTTAAAAACATTATGGCTTGTTATGGAAGCCATAGATCAAATAATTCCCACGACAGTGGAAAAGGTCATTATGAGTACTTATGTTAAAAAGAAACATTCTTTTTTCATTTAGTGAAACACCTCATAGAAAAAATATTCCATTTCAATTAAATGAAAATTCAAAGGGTTTTATACATTGTATAAAAAAAGTCGTATATAAAACCAAATATGCGTCAATAAAAGGGGATTATGATGAAGTCCCATAGAATGATCATTTTGTAAATAAAATAGATCAATTATGTGGATTAACTATATGTACACATAAAAAAATTGTAAATAGAAGATATGAAAAAATCATAGCATAGAAAAATCAAAAAGTAGAATATTAACCGAAAGAATGGGAATTGGGTTATGAAGTCCCCTTACCTCGTGTATAACCTGACCCGTTCATTCTTTAATCTCCTAAATTAAAAAGTAAAGTTAATTTCTACTTTTATAATAAATTTTTTCTAGTTTATTATTTCTTTTATATCACTTATTACCATGTCATAAACATTTTTTTATTATTAATGTTAATAACGATTGTTTTGTCGATATTTGGTACTTCAGTCAAAAATTAACACCTTATAATTACAAGTAGTTCATGTGGTAAAATATCTATTATCATAAGAATGATATAAATTATTTTGATATCATATATATCATATATATCCAGTATATGTATGTATTTATAACATTACATTACATTTTGAGATAAAAAATGAAATGCATCGTTCATGGAGACGGTTAGTCGCACGTACGCATGAACGCTACTTTCATTTATCTTTATTATCTTAATTGAATTAAAACATAATGATACATCGATATATTATAATTACAGTATAATATCATAAATAATATAATTAACTCCATCCTTTATACATCCCACATAAGGCGTTAACGAGTATTATCACTCTGAGTGGGGGGTAGTCTGCACTTCCTAAAATGAAATTATCACATTTACCCATAATGGAATCTATAAAGGTATTAAAGAAATGAAAAATAAATAGTCTTGAAGAAAACATAAACATAATATATTTCACATATAAATATATTTTCATCATAATTGCCACCATGAGAGGTGGAATGAGAAAATTGAACAATCATCTTTTTGGGAGGTGTTAGTTTTACATCCACATAAACATTATGTTCCTAATCCATTTGATGGTGGTTTGTTTAAATGTATTTGGAATAATTCACATAAAACATCCTAGAATATTCATGATACTAAGGTAATTATAAAATAAATTAATAAAGAGAGTTTAGTAGGTTGGAGAAGCTAAATAAATGAAATGAATTTAAGAGAACCTGTTACCATTAATTTGGGTAAATCCCTTTGGTTTGAACAAAAAGGACATCTTGAAGTTCCTTCAGCCTATGGTACAGATTCTAGTTGAAATAGAGGTATTTTCAGAGATTAAATGTTTAGATTTTTGATGAGCCATAAGACTTTATAGTTTTTTTTGGAATTGGAAGGAAATGAGTGCTTTTTATAAGGGGGGAGGGATCTTTTTGAATGTGTGAAACAATTTTATTATTATAATATTTTCTTCGGTTTCAAAAGGTCCAAAAATCATTAATGTAAAATATAAGATGACTCATTGACAAAATAAAATCATCCAATAAGAATTTTACCAGTTATAGATATTGTTTTAATATTTATAATCACATTTATTTAAATCATTAATTAATTATGTAAATACTGCATCTTTATTCTTTCATCTATAATTTAATTATTTTGAGGTCTAAAAATTATAAAAAAAGACCATAATGTAGGATATTTGTTTATATTTCCCAATAATATTTATAGTAGAATATATAAATTATATAACAATATATAAAAATTAAAATACTAAATGTTATTTTTTATGTCATATTTGTCTTTACATTAAATTAATTAATCTAAAGTGTCATTATCACTCCCAAGTGGCTCTATTGGGTAAAAAATTCGACCCATGGACTCACGTGGTCGTCCATGACTCCTCCAATAAGATTTGGACAAGTGTTAATTAATTTTCTATAATTATTATATTATTTATTACCATGATTTACCATATTTACCTTTAATTACGGTAAATAAAAGTCAAAAGTTACTATTCAACATCAATTAATTTTATCTTATTGAACCCAATTTTACTTACTAGTAACAACCTTGTATTTCAATTTTTTTATTTATATTTCACAGAAGCAATAAAATTTCATTTAAACGATAAAGTCAGTTATTTAACTACTACTTAGTGGTTTCACTATTTATCAAAATTTGATGTTTTTCTAAAAAAACAATATATTCACCCTTAGATAAATTTGATATTATGAATTCTTAAATGATGTTTGTTTTACCAAATATAACACATTTAAGCCTCATTAATTAATTTTATAATTAATTTTTTTTGTTAAAATAAAAAACGACTTTTTAATAAATAATAACTATTAAAAGAATGATACTTGTTAACATACAATTTCAGAGTGAAAATATTTCCAATGACCAACATTGGATTAAATGGTAAAAATATATTATATTTAAAATTTAATAAAAATTAAAAGGATAATATAATTATACAAATAAATATGATTAAAATGTTGTTTGGAATTAAAACAAAGCATTTTTCACTATTAATTAAAAAATGAACATTATCGAAAAAATAACAAAATTTCATCCAAAGTAAATGTTGATGTCCTGATTCTAACGAAAATTTAAATTTTTTCAAATAGAACATTTAATTGGGACAAAAACTAGTTTTAAAAATAGTTCTCCATCATAAGATGGTAAATTAACTTTTTAATGAATATTATAGTATTTATGCTTAAAATCATATTATTTTTTGGTTAAGCCTCTAAAATTTGTGGGATAAATGTTAAAACATCTATCAAACATGTATAATCATATTTTAGTTAGTTCTATCAATTATTACCAATACAATAATTAGCCGTTATCTACCATTTAATATAATAATAATATATTTTTAGTGTGTAACGTAAGATTTCAAAGAAACTCGTTGTTGGGTATCAGGTAAATCATCGAACATAAAAACAACTTTAATGTAAAATTAATATTTAACTCACCAATATTATTTAAAAAATAAAATTTATTATGTCTTTATTTCCATTGGATGTTTAATTATATTAATAATGTATTTATATATATATTATTAATTAAATGATTTCTATTTTACTTTTATGTTTTATAGACACTATATTTGAACAAATTATGTTTTATGCATAGAAGAAGTAGTTTTTGAAAACGAAAAATTTTCCAAATTTTTATGGCACAATTTTATTAAATATAGTTTTTTAACATTTATAAATTCTAATTGAAAAAATTTAATTCATATTTTAAAGATGAATATAAAAATTTCATTTGGATTACATTTCTTGATTTTTATAATATGTTTTATATTTTGAATAACACTAAAAATTAATTACATTTTGTCGAAAACATGCTTTTAGTTTAAAAAATTTATACTGTAATTATAAAAATTATTATTGTTAATTTATAATTAGATCATTATTTTATTGTTTCTTCCAAATAATTTTATTTTAATCATTTTCACAATGAATTTGTATAAAAATACGTTTCAATCATTTTAAGGTTTCTAATTTAAAAACATGTTTTCTTGATCCGTCAACAAGAAAGTTATTAAAATAATTTTAGCCAATTATATTTTTTTCCATATTTTGAATAAGAAGGAAAACATTTATAAAATAGTTCCCTTTTATTGTTGGACAATATGTACACAATCAATAATAATTTATTGATAACAGAGTTGAAGGAAAATCAGTACATTAATGGTAAAAATAATATCATAAATATTATAAATATACCCTTACATTTTTCATATTTTATTTTCATGTGTTTTAGTCAACCAAAACAAACATGAGGACAAAATTACGATGGAATTGATCCTCATGGATTAGAGAATAATAATTATAATATTATATTCAATGAATGTTTAAATTTTAATACATTTGTTTTTAAAAAGATAAATAATTTTAATATGTCGTAATATATGGGATTTTTTCACTTATAAAAACATTATTTAATTATTAAAATATTATATTTATCATGATAATAAATTTAAAATATTTATATAATAAATAATTAAATTAATTTTTTGCATAATTATGAAGTACTAATTTTTTTAATTAAAGTAAATGTCTAATAAATGAAATTTTGATTACAAAACTAAATAAAATTTGACAAGATTAATTTCATTTGTGAATATATTAGATTAATTTGAAATCTTAGTTATTTATTAGTATTATTCTTTCAATATTAACTTTTTTATGTTGTTTTTATAAAGGCCATTAATGAATGGTTTCTAAAATGTCATTATTGATATTTTAAAGAAAATAATATTTTATTAGTTGATATAAAATTTATAAAAATATACATTTCATAGAAATTATATTTATGAGTCATAGAATGTAATCAATGACTAATTAATTTTTCATTTGAAAATTTATAGTAATTATATTAACCCTCAAAGTGTAAATTATATGATATAATGGTAGGAGTACAAATGGTTAAATAAGTGTTGAAATTAAAATATAAGGTTTACCAAAATTATATAAAGAGGTATAATTTAAAGTGTATGAATAGTTTTTTTACCAATAATCATCCAATATTTGTATTAAATAATATTGGAGACATTTTTAATATAAAAATTAATTTGTATTAATTTAATATTTTGAAAAATTACATGATTGACCCTCTCCTCTCTTATATCATTTCTCCCATTATATTTTAAACACACATAAAAATCTATTTTTTCATCCAATATATTCCCAAATCCCTGAAAATAGTCCATACCCACATGATAGTGTACTTATTTTAGGCAGAACACCTTCCCTAGAGTAATTACAATGTTAACCAAATGCGGTCATTTGATAGAGAGCTGACTTTTTTAGTCAAGTATTTATGTTTCATTTTCTCCACTTCCATTTAATATTATACCGCATTGTTGAAATTAAATCTCCTATAAAATCAATATAATAATATTTTATTATGTTAAAATCATCACCTATATCCTTCTCCAATTCTATCAACTGGGAATATAATTAATCATTCATATATATAGAGTAATACAACCATGCAAACCATAATAATTTTTTTCCAAAAACATCTCACATGTGTTCTTATAATGATTGAAATAACAATTTTATATTATATTCATGACTTTTCTATCATTTTTGAAGATAATATATCACTTCTGTTTTTACAATTAGTTGCATAGATAAAAGGAAATTCGTTCAACTGTACGTGTGAACTATAATCTTCATGAAGCGATGTGATTCGTTTTAAATCACCAAAACACATAGATGAAATATAATTTTATCAAAAAACTAATATGAAAACAAGTTTAAAAGTGTTTTTAAAATTATTAAAGGTTTTATTAAATGTTATGGTTTTTTTGAAGTTATAAATTACGGTTGTTCTTAGATAGTTTCAGGTGATCCTATTATAGCTTAAATGATGGGTGTGCCATGATATTGATCCAATGCATTGGGTTATCTGAATATGGAAGGTGACCATATTGTTATTCAATTTATAAGGGTTCTATGAAGGTTTTTTAAGGGTTCTATGGGATGATGTATAAATTCAACTATATTTTTTTTATATTTATTTCAATCATTTTTGGACAAAATGTTTTTAATGGCCTTTCATGTTTTGATATGTTTAATGAATTTATTGTTTATGTCCATTACTGTGATTATTGTTATTATCCCTTGTTTTAAAATGTTATTTATGGTATTTAAGAATGATTAGAGATAAGGATTTTTTATAGGGGTAATTTTAGTAATTTTTCATTAATAGAATCCATGGTTTAATTATAATAGCAGTATTTAATAAATGAAATGGGTACAAAGTATAAGTGTCGTCATATAAAATATTAATTTCCATTGTAAGATCTTTTGGTAATTCTCTAAAACATGTTAATTAAAAGATCCTAAAATGTTATTTCTATTTCAAAAAACTATAATTTTTAATTTTTAATGTTCGTGTATTATATTTAAATCCTCAATATTATGGATAATTTGAGTGAAAATTTCCAACCATGGAAGATATTATTTGTTATTGTTCAATGAATTACCTAGGATATTGGTATCACTATTTTTCATAGGTTATGTTTTTTTGAAGAAAATAATATTCATTTCATCAAATCAATTCCATTGTTTGTATCATTATATGGAAAGAATTATTGAAGTAAATATATTTTCTTTTCTTATATATAAATAATTTAAATGGCGTCGAAGATGGTAGTGTAAATGTATAAGAAAGTGTACCTGATTCAACCACATATATTGATTTCTCTACATAGGAATGAAATTTATGTGGATAACCACCCGAACTATCATTCTTATGATGTAGTTGTTAATTTTTTTATTAATGTGTCTCCATGTAAATGTTTTATGTGTATTAGTTTGGAGGGTAACATTAGTCAATGGATAATTGTAAAGTATTAAATCTTCAATAATGATAAATCATTAGACTACTGAGTGTCCTTACTTATTATTTTATCATAGGTAAACAATATTTTTTCTTGATACTATATAATAAAAATATTTTATGTATTCATCTCATGACTTGATCCTTGATGTAAATTGGTTGAAAGAGAACTATTATCACGGAGAACATCATGTTAAAATTGTTTTCCGAATAGAAAAATTATTGTGGATTAATGTGATTCAATAGGTTATGGTTTTACTAAAAATAAACATGGTTGAAGAGGTAACATGGGAATCTGTAAGTGGATTTAATGAAATATATACCCACTTGAATAAAATTGAATCAAAATGTGAGTATGATATTTTTAAAAGATAATAAGATTTTAACAGAAAACGTAATGAGAGAATAAATCATTTTCATATTTATTAATATTAATCAGACAATTATACTCATTAAACAAATATTAAGTATATTTTAAACCAAGAAAGAAATTGTTTGAAATAAAATTTTATATTATAAGGTTTACAGTCATATATTATTTTATATGTTATAGAATTTAAATCTGAAAAAATTAATTTAAATTTCGAAATTATCATATAAAAATTATCTATCGGTGATTTTATTTGGATTTTTTGATATTATTATTTCTTAAAGAGTTGGGAAAGATAATAATTTTTGTAAAATTGTATTTTTTTTATAAAAAAATTAAGTAATATATGTTCAAATTATTTGTTTAATATGTTCTAAATTAGAATATCTATCATTTAGTTAAATTTATTATTCTTAATTACTTTTTAATAATATTTGTTCTAGATTACGGGATATGTTTGATTATGGGATTGAAATGGGATTTTATTATAAACCATTGATATGATGCTTAGGGTTTATCCATTTTAATTAAATAAAGTAATACCTAATTAGTATTTTTATAAACCAAATTTATATATTACATATAATTAATTTTAATTTAAATTTATACAATTATTATTTCTAATCATAGAGTTAATATAAAATCAATTTTCTCTCAAAAAGTATGTATCATGAAGACCATCTGTTTTATCTCATATGGATGTTTTGGATTAAATTAAATTCTAACTAATATGTGGAATATATTTGGAAATATAAACACCATATTAAAAATCATAATTATATATATTATATATTATTTTAAAAACCCATATTGATCATGGAAAATAGTTAAAAATAAATACCCTGGGTACGGTACAAAACTGATTTACCAAGGGTGAAAATAAATATATAAATAATATAATGACCTCAATACATTTATAAAAAATGTCTTATAATCATTTATAGACCATATAATTTATATGTATCATTATGGACCAATGTGGTATACTTGTTATGTTTTACAATCATTAGTATGCCATTTTATTTTACAAACATTCTAGGGTTCCACTCAACTCAATTACAATAAGACATCCCTCCTCTACACATCAAAAATTAAATAAAGTTTATATTTACCAAAAAAATATAAAATAAAATCCTTATTTACCTATCCTTGAATTATATAAAATGTTTTTATCATAAATATGTACAATGATTTATTTTGGTGCTTACATGTGGAGTCTTCATGAAGAAGTATTTTTCTAAAATGAGCATCGTTATTTTATTAATTCTTTCACCTTTTTAAAATAATTTTCAATTTTTATTATATAAAAATCATATTATCTCCCACATAATAATAATTTATAATTTGAATTTAATTATGTAAATAAATATCATATTCCATTTAATGGTATGTGCAATTACCATGAGGTCGTTATTGTGTATGGTAGACTACAACCTTGCAACGTGATGTGTATCATTTTTCACTAATGCTTTACATGGAATGTAATATGGGTAATTTTAATAAATATATATCATATCAATGAAATAATAATTACATTCATTACAAATATATAAATATTTAATTGTGAAATATCATTATATATCCAATAATTAAAATTTATGTTGTCATTTATGAATTTGAGGATTAGTGCATCAAAAAATTGAAATGATTCGTCTTTCAGCACCAACAATCATAGATGATATTTATGGATACATTAAAATAAATAATATTTATATTATTAAATTTTTATCATTCTTAAAACCTGACCAAATCTCACGACCCCCACCCCACAAAGTGTACCTCTCTTGGCCCAGAAATAAGATAATGGAGATAATGACCCCCGAGTCCAAACTCCAAAAGGCCTCGGGTTCGCGACTTGCACCAAGGGTATAATAATCACACAAATGGAAGTAATTACCCTCTAATATAACACATGCGAAAAAGTGAGATAAGATAGACACCAAACAACTGTATCTCAGATAGCTATATAAATGAAATCCCATGTACACATATGTAATTTCATGAAAAACTACTACAACTAAAAGGGGAAAACTATAAGTACCCAAAAGAAACTAAAAACAATAGCAACCACGAAGCCCAAATAACTCCTCCCACCCCAAGCTTATAGAAACCATCCTTATCTCCATTCTACTCAATGTGACCAGAAAAATAGTTTATATATACATTGGGAGAGTATACCAGTATTCTCAATAGGTTCCTCACTAAAGCATCCATTGAAAAATTAATGAAAGCATGATAAAGAACTGTGAATAATAAATGAAACTAACTCGTCACCTAAATAGGTATATTATGTTCCCAGAATCACCATGGATACTCAAAACAAGTAACGCATACAAGAGTATATAATATAATAATGAATATCAAGGGTACCCTGCTACTACTTCCCCACTGGATTGTCGCTTTTCTCCAATGTCGCATGTACTAATCATCTCTCCCAAAAGGACATGCTTGCAGACACCTGGGTGAATAACCAAAATAGGAAACTCATGCAAAAAAAGCACCACCTCCACGATAACATGTGACCAGATAGTTTACTGGAGCCCCCACATCTCATATAACGTGTATCATATGTCGGGTATTATTCCTGAAGGCATTATAGCCCATACACTGTGTATGGATCCTCATTCCATCATAGCCTATAAAGGGAACTCCTATGGTAGTCCATAGGATACTATATCCAAAATATATGTGTCTGAATAACCACAATCCATTACAGTATACTACACACATATGTGGTTAAAACTAACAATTGTGCCTACCAGCATGAGTAACAACCAAGAGAAGATAGTGGGGCCAATGGGGGTAGTCACCAATCCATCCTCCCACTAGAATGTTAGGGAAAACACCCAGCATGGCTCAGAATCCCCATGGTGTCAGTTTCCCTAACTGGAAAGGTGGAGTAGCGTATAGAATCACAAAATGTACAGAATATATTATACCTCACAACCACACTATGGGCATACTCTATTCTTAGAGTCAACTCTAGCGAACATCTCTCGGACTCCCAGCTTCCACTTCTATGACTAGGTTTCCAATAAGCACACAACCATTTAAATAAATTTTATACATGACTTCATTCCCTTTTTATTAGTTTCACATTTTGTTCATTAATTAATTAGTCATTAAATAACCATAAACAATTCTTCATTAAATTTCATTATCATCACCACCCGAAGTCCACTGTCCCTATAAATTTAAACCTAAGCATTGAGTCCCAGCTGGCTACTACCCCTTGGGTTAACATCATTTATTCCATCATTTATTAACAACAGTATAACTTTCTTTTATAGGTATTCTAGAAAAATATTTTAATCTACTAAACCAAAGGGGGCTCGTCATGGTGAGTAGATAAACTACCCCTCGTGTCTTTTTCGCATATAGCATGATCATAGACCGATCATCCTTTAAGAAGCTAAACTTAGAAGGCACGTGGCATACCCCAAGAATCTTCACCTGTGTCATAAGAAGGGTAATCAAGACCAGCTGCATTTAGAAGTGGGGAAGGTAAAGAAGATAAACAACCAATAAAAACTAGTACGAATCCAAATATTCACATCCAACCAATTTCATTATCCATAGTGTCCTCCCTGCTATCCACATGCATATCCCAATGCATCTCAACACAGTAGGTGTCAACTTCTTCTAAAACGAGTAGGCCTCCATGGCCCCACATATCACAACAGCATTCCTGGCTCACATCACCACACAAGAAGCAAGAAAACTAACATCCCATCAATTGGGCTCTAGGACCTTAAATAAGCAAGAGGGTAACTCATAACCCAACAAGAAATTATCTTTTATTAAAAACATAGTTCATTAATCCATCATGGATTAACCACCTTATTATATTCAGGATTCGAATTCGGGAAACCTAACCAGCAATCTATCACAAATAATTAAACATGTTCACTACACCAATTTTAATAACATCAAATTTTAACAAGTTTAACGGGTGTAATTTACATGACTCTTTATATTTTTCGAAACAATTATCAATTATTTCCAAATTTACATTCTTTACCAATTTCCATTAAGAATGAAAATATAAACCAAGCAAGCCTACATATCACACTATCTAGCAAAAAAATAGCCAATAACATGTGATCCACATCAATTTATTTATCCTGTTCAAATATTTATTATGGCAATTTCATTGTGTTCCAGTGGGATAAAAAATGCTAACTATACATTTTCACGTAAAAGAAAAAGAAGAAACAAATCCCCTACCTCAAATAGTTCGTGAAGTTATTTATACCAGAAGAAACCACATAGCGGGTTACGATCACACCCCTTTGACATCTTTTCCCACTAGAGGATGCAGCGACACCACCACACCGGTCAACACCAATGAAATGTCTATTAGGAACATGGAGATATCATTTCATAAAATTTCAATGGGAAAAAGAAAAAGATGAACCCAAAAGAATTAGGATATAAGATAACATGTATAAGATATTGATCGATATGCTTTGTTGCCCCAAAAATAGAGGGGATCCAATAAAAGTCGGAATGTTTGATAACACCACTTCGACAAGAATGAATGGAAGTATTTATCATATCCGACATGAGAAAATGGAGGATGAATTAGGGTGTAAGATATATCGTCCCATTAGAAGATTTAACATAGTAGAGGTATAAGATATGCTGGATTTTCCATTAAAATGGGATTGCATTAAACCACGCAGTTTAACCATTTAAAATCATCCAAAAACATAGGGAAATTAACAATGGAGTTATGGCCATTGAATCTGCCTTATAGTCCTTTAATGGATGCTTTAAATTCATAAAATTCAAAGGAAAGGTCAAAGGAGAGAACTGTATGAAGCTGGAAACAATGTTCATGAACTCAAAATTTTGCAAAGTAAAAAAACTGTTTATGAACCTTACCATTGAAACGTCACCATTAGAACCTCACTGTTCTAGAAAAACTGTTCATGAACCTCACCGTTGGAACCTCAAAATTCGTTAAATAGCGTTCATGAACTCAAAATTTGGAAAAGGTAAGAGGTCACCATTGAAACCTCACCGTTCTAGAAACACTATTCATGAACTGAAAATATGTCAAAGGTAAGAGGTCTCCATTGGAACCTCACCATTCTAGAAACGAAATTCATGAACTCAAATTTTGTCAAAGGAAAGAGGTCACCCTTGGAACTTCACTTTTAAACTGTTCACATAAGGCTACTAATTACACTGTTCACATAAGGTCACCATTTCACTGTTCACATAAGGCTACAGATGACACTGTTCACATAAGGTTACAGATGACACTATTCACATAAGGTTCTCATTTCACTGTTCACCTAAGGCTACTGATTATAGTGTTCACATATGTTTACCGATGCACTGTTCACCTAAGACTTTCGATGACACTGTTTTCATAAGGTTACTCTTTCGTTGTTTACATAAGGGTACAGATGAAACTGTTCACGTAAGGTTACCATTACACAGTTCACCTAAGGCCATTGATTACTCTGTTCACATAAGTTTACTATTGCACTGTTTTCCTAAGGATACCAATTAGTCTGTTGATATATGGTTACCGATGACATTGTTCACCTAAGGTTACTGATTCACTGTTCATAGAACTGCAAATTTGGTATAATGTTGGGGATAAGACACCCTAATATACTAGAACACCTCAGAAAGCTGATTTTCGCAAAATAATTGACCAGAGAGGTCTGATCCATCACATCAGATACCTATTAAATCATTTTCATCCTCAATATTTCATAAAAAACTAAAAGGTAATAGAACCGATGCCTGAAGAACCACCCATAGAGATACCTCTCAAAAGATATCAAGCCACAAGAAGCAACCAATGAAATCCATATCATAAACACTAAAGTTATATCACCATAGATGGAACATCATTACATGAAATGATTTAAACATAAAAAAACTGTAGGTACTAAGAATGTATCTTTGACTCACATTCCTTGGTACACATATCCATGCCATCTTTATGTCACAATAAATGAACTAGAGGGATAGAATGACCGTGAACCACCTTCTCTTTGCAGTCTTGGATCTCCATAGGTCTCTTCTCAAATGTCTCATCATCATCATCAATGATCTCTCCCCAATCAATGAAGTGAGAGTCATGATGAAGTTAACGATAGAGCTGCAACACTTCAAAAACAGTGTGTGTCCAACTCATCTACATGGGGAGTGCTACTCGATACACCAAAACTCTAATATGAGCTAACTCCTTGAAAGGCCCAATAATACAGGGAGAGAGCTTACTCCCATGACCAAACCATCGATTCCCATGACGGGGAGTCACCTTCAGAAACATGTGCTCCCCAACATCAAACAATAAGGGTCTCTTCCATTGAACAACATATGATTTCTGATGATCATTTTTTGTCTTCATAATCTCACGTGTCACCCGAACCATCTCAGTTGTATTCTACCCTAGTTCTGGTACGATAATTGTTGACTCTCTGATCCTAGTCCAGAACAATGGAAAACTGAAAGGCCAGACATACAAGCCTTCAAACGGAACTATAATGATGGTGGAGTGAAAATTATTATTGTAAGCGAACTCCTCCAATGGTAAGTGCCTCATCCATGAACCTATAAAATCAAGGACAGAAGAACGTGACATGTTTTCAAGAGTCTAGATTGTTCACTCTGCCTGACCTTCTGTTTGTGGATGAAAAAGAGTTCTACGAATTAGCTAAGAACCAAAATCATGTTGGAGACCTCTCCACACCCTAGAGGTGAAACAAGGATCTCGATCATAAATGATCATCCTTCGGACTCTGTGGTGTCTCGCCGCCTCCTCTAGATGCTGCCTCAACAAAACTTCCACTGAGCTTGACTCCTTGATAAATATAAATTAAAAATATATTTTTAAACAATCCACTACCACCAAAATAGCATCATGTCCTCTCGGAGCTCGAGGTAAACTAGTAACAATGTTCATTGAGATATCCCCCCCACTTCCATTGAGGAACATATAATGGATGGATCAAACCACCATGAACATGGTGTTCATCCATCACCTTCTGGGAAACGAAACATCGAGAAACAATCTCAGCAATAGCATGCCTCAACCCAAGCCACCAAAACAGGCTCCTCAAGGCTTGGTACATCTTTGTCGCGCTAGGATGCAACACTGAAGGAGAACTATGGAACTCAATGAGAACCATCTCGCACATTGTAAATGGAACAAATATCCTTCCTTGATATAAAAATCAGTGTTTTTCATTCTCATACCAACCATCAGGGGACTCACCACAAACTACATGGTCACCCTAGACATCAACCTCTAGATCCCCCAATAGAGACTCTTCCACATGTTGCACCAGATATGACTGCACCATCTTTATAAAAATACAACCTCTACCCCCAACTTCTACCATATATAGATGTAATGCAAAAAATTCTTCTATTACATGAAGAATCACAGAATTCACACACTGCATCACTACGTGATGTTCGACTCAGCACGTCAGCTACAACATTCCCCTTTCCCAGTATATACATTATTTCAATGTCATATTCATATAAGGACTCAATCCACCAATGTTGTCATAAGTTTAAGTCACACTGGGTGAAAACATACCTCAGTACATTCTGATCTGTGAAGACCAAAAAGCACTCACCAATGAGGTAATGTCTCAAAACATTAGATAAAACACCACAGCTTCCAACTAAAGGACATGGGTGCCATAGTTATGTTCATGGGGAGGAAAATTATGAGTCCCATAAGAAAAATAAGATCGTTGCTTCATCAGAACAAAACCTAACCCCAAATGCGAAGCATCGAAAAAACATCAAACTGTACTCCTTCTACAAGAAGAAAATGAACTAAAGAACTTACAAACATCTCCTTTAAATACTCAAAATCATCCCGATACTAATCAATCCAAATGAATTCATGATCCTTTCTGGTTAACGATGTTAAAGTAGTCGCAAATCGAGGGAAATAGGCTAAGAACATCATGTAGTAGCTTGAGAGAACCAGGAAACAATGAAACTCAGACACTGTTTTGGGGGATGACCAAGACAAAACTAAATCTATCTTGGATGGATCCATAACTAATCCCTACTTGAAAACAACATTCCCCAGGAAACAGACTTCTCAAGCCCAAAAACCACACTTAGACAACATCCCAAACAGTTGTTGTTGATGAAGAACTCCCAATACGACATGTATATGCCCTACATTCTCCTCATCAGACGTGGAAGACATAAGGATTTAATCGATGAAAACCACCATGAGTGTTTTGTAGAAATCACGAAACAAAACGTTCATCAATTACTTGAACACATCTGGAGCATTAGTCACACCGAACTACATTACAACGAACTCAAAATGCACATGATAATGACAGAATGCTGTCTTCGGGATATTATCATCATTCACATGATTTTGATGGTATCCTGTCCACAAATTGATATTTGGGAGCCAACATAAACCTTTCAATTGATCGACTAAATCATATATCCATGGAAGAGGATAGTGATTCTTCATTGTTAGTTTGTTTTTACGATGATAATCGACACAGAACCGCAAACTGTAGTTAGCCTTTTTCTTGAAAAAATATAGTGCACCCCACAATGACACACATGTCCAATCAAAACCACAGTGTAACATGCCATCTAGTTGTACATGTATCTCGTGTATCTTAGGAAGGGACATCCTATTTGGACAAATATAGATAGGAGATTCTCTTGGTTGTAGCTCAATCCCAAACATGATCTCTTGTCAAGGGGGTATGGTTGTAACCTATTCTTGAATGACATCAGGGTACTCATTTATTACCCCACGAATCACCAACATCTAAACCTCCGAAGAACCTAACTTTAGCTAATCCATCAAGGATGATAATCATGGAACACTCTTCTGACCCATCTGAGGGTCTCACTCACCAACGAACACCATTGTCTCTCCATCCGCATCGAAGAAAACAACATGCCACCTAAAGAGATCCACAATAGCATTCATCAAATAGAACCAATCCAATCTAGGGATGGAATCATATGGTTGCTTTCATAAACATAGAAAATATCCCCATGATTAATGCTACCCAAAAGTAGCCCAAAATCTCAACACACTTTAAACATGTCAGTATGGCCTCCAACTGGCTTAGTCAACGCCAAGGGAACATAAAGCATCTCTACCTCAAGTCCCAATGCATGGACAAGGGTAGCTGATATGAAGGATTGTGTCACTCCTGAATCAAAAAAGGCATACACCAAGGTGGGAAAAAAGAAAATGTTACCTCGAATGACTTATGGATCCCCTAGAGGTGGAAATGCTAAAACCTGCAGCTGACCACAATATCCTCCATGACCTCTCTGGCCCTGATGATGACCACCACCATGGTCTCACTTTTCACTCTGAGTACGGGGAGCATCAAGGGGATGTTCTATTTCCTTTACAGCACCTCAAGATAGGTCTTCATAATAAATTGGGGGACCTGATGCTAGATCTCTAGATGGAAAGCCTCATCAAAATTCCTCAACCTGGCTTCCTCATATAACAAAAGGTTTGAAGAATATCATAAAAGGATCTTGGAACAGATTTTCAAATCTCACACAGTGAATATCCCCTGTCAAAGGGTAAGAAGATCCTTGATATGGATGCCTTCACGGTTGAAGAAATAAGCTCAAATCTAAACTTCTCTCAGAACACCTCCCATGAGATCCTTGACTCCTCGTGATCCCCAAGGAACAAGAACCACCAATTCCTCACTGATCCACACAAATTCCTAACAACTAAGGACACCTGATGCTACATCCATGCACGGATCGAACTAAATCCTATCTCGACCTCCTCGAACCAGTCCTCCTTGTATGCATTGCAAATGGAGACCTCATACTTCTGCAGACTCTGGCTCTGAAACTCTCAAATTGTTCTGCTCCAAGTGTCATCATCGCCACCCTCTACCTTGCGGTGATCTTCCGGAAAAACATGCTAGACATCTTCTATGTGATCCTGATAAGGACATCGACTTGGAGCCATACCTGTAAAATAACAAACAGTTAGATATCATATACTTAGAATATCAAGGAGTCATCATTAATTAATTAATTTTTTTCTTTTAATCATTTTAGTTTAACCTATCCCAAGGACTACCCATTCTAGCATAGGAACAAAGAAGAATGATACATGATCCTTTCCTAGGTCTCTACCCTGCAACTAGTATAACCTCATTTAATAGTCATTGTAATCATAAAAGTATGTACATATGATCCTAGAGGGCCCAAAATGACTATGACTCAACCAGTCTACAGTGTTTACATCACTTACTAATCATGACTGACACTATTTCACTACCAACCCCTGAAACCTCACATATTCCTAACACCAAACTCCATAAAATCTCTCAACCAGACCTCTGATACAACTATATAATGACCCCCTCCCCACAAAGTGTACCCATCCTAGGCTAGCATTCTGATAAGGGATATAATGACCACTGATCCCCACCACATGTAGCCTCCAGGTTGGAGAATAGAACCAAGGGTGCTGTAAACACACAAATGGGAGGAATTTCCCTCCACGATTACCAATGCAGAAGAGAGAGAAAAGATAGAAACCAACCAACTCAAAATCAGGTAGAAATATAAATGAAATCCCATGTAAACGTAGAAATTTTATGAAAAACTAATACAACTAAAAGGGGAAAACTGAAAGTACCCAAAGGAAAAGAAAAACAACAGCATCCCCAAAGGCCAAATAACTCATGCAACCCCGAGCCAGTAGAAAGAATCATAATCTCCAACCTGATCCTAGTGACCTGAAAAACTGTTTATATATACATAGGGTTAGTATAACAGTATACATAGTAGGATCCTCCCCAAATTCTCTTCTAAAAAATTAAAGAAAGAATGCTAAAGCACAGTGAACAACAAAAGAAACCAACTTGTCACAATAAAAATATACTAACTTTCAATCCTCAACATGGCTTCTCTCACCATGCAATGAATACAAGAGTTTATAATATAATAATGAATATCAAGGGTAACTTTCTACTACCTTCCCACTAGTTTTCCACTTTTCCACAATGTCGCACGTCTAATGCATTTCTCTCCAAAAAGGATTTCCCGCCGATACCTGGGCAAACCAACGTAATATGGACCTCATGAAATAAAACAAACCTGGTCTACGTAAAGAAGTAACCTGGTAGATTCTGGTATCCACCATAGCTCGTATAACATGTATCATATGTTGGGTATTATACCTAAATCCGTTACATCCCATACACCAATTAAGGTTCCTCACGTTATCAACACTTATACATGTTACACCTATAGTAGTCCATTTGATACTATATGCAGAATATATGTTGGTGAATAGCCATAATCCATTACGGCCCTCCACACATATGTATGAGGATAACTAAACAATGTGCCTACCAGCATGAGTAACTACCAAAAGAAGAGATTGGGGCCACTGGGGGAAGTTAGCCATCCATCCCCCCATGTGAATGTTGGGGAAAACACCCCCTAGGGCTCAATATCATCGTGGTGTCAGTTTCTCTAACTGAAAGGGTGGAGTAGAATATAGAAACACAAAAAGTAAAAAATATACAATATATCACAACCACACTATTGTCATTACCTAGTCTTAGAACCAACAATAGCTAATGTTTCTCAAACTCCCGACTAACACTTCTAATACTAGGTATCCTATAAACACACAACCATTTAAAGATCATTATTACATTTATTCACTCTCTTTTTATCAGTTTCACTTTACAATAATTAATTACTTAAAAATTATTTAAAAATAAATAATTCCACATTATATTTCATTATCATCACACCCAAATTCCACTGTCCCATTATATTTCAACCTCATCATTGCATCCTAGAAAGCTCCATCCCCTTTGGGTTAACATCACTTATTCAATCATTTATTAACCACATTATTACTTTCTGATATTCCTAGGCATTCTCAAAAAAAATATTATAAGCCACTAAACACAAGGGAGCTCAACACTATGAATAGATGAACTACCCGTCGAGTCAATGTCGCCTGTAGGAAGAGTGTAGACCCATCCTCCCTTGAGAAGCTAAACATGAAAATAACATGGCATACCTAACACGTCATCACCCATTTCGGAAGAAGGGTAAGCAATACCATCTTCCTTGAGATGTTGGGAATATAATGAAAATAAACAAACAATAAGAATCAGTTTGAATCCAAACATTCAAATCCAACCCATTTCATCATCCTTGATGTCCTCCACGACACCCACGTGCATAACCAGAATCATCTCACCACTTAAGGTGTTAACTGCTTCCACAAACAGTAGGCCTCAAAGCCCCAACATTTCACAACAACCATCCATGCTCATATCACACCACAAGCAGCTGGACAGAACATCATATCAATTGGTCTCTTCTCCCATAAATAAGATAGAGGGTAACATAGAACCATATAAGGAATTATCTTTTATCAAACAACCATTTCATTAATCCTTCATGGATTAACCGATTTATTATTCATAGGATCCAAATTTGGAAATCCTATCCAGTATGCTATCACAAATAGTTAAACATTATTACTGAACCCATTTGATTAACATAAAATTACAAAAATAAGAAAAATATTCATTTAAATGCTTGTTTATCATTCGCCAAACAATTATGAAATAATTTCAGCATAACATTCTTTACTAATTTCCATCATGATAGAAAATCTAAAAAATAAAGCATAGATATAATACTCTCTAGAAAATAATAGGCAATAACATATAATCGATAACAAATTATTTATCGGGTTAAAATATTTATTATATCAATTCAATTGTTATCCAGTGAGATAAAACATGCCAACTATACATTTTTACATAAAATAAAATAAAAGAAACAAATCCCATGCCTTAAATAGATCTTGAAATTCTTTATACGAGAACAAGCCACACAATGGGTAAATATCCCCCCCCCTTGACAACTTTATCCACCTGGGGATGCATAGAAACCACCACACCACTCAACTCTAATGAAAATTCCATTAGGAACATAGAGATATCATTCCATAAAATGGAGAGAGAAAACCTAAGGAGATGAACCCAAAAGAATGATGATAAAACATATCTTAAATCTACGATCGATCAAAATGCTTGGTTGCACAAAAAACAGAGGGGAACGAATCCAAGGATGAATGTTTGATTTCAAAACTCATATGGGAAGGAATGAAAGGATGGATCATCCCATAGATAAGAACAAGTAGGAAGAATTATGGAGGAAGATATATCATCTCTTTAGAATATTTAAAAGGGTTGTGGTTTAAGAAATGATGAATTTTCCATTAAAAGTGGATCACTTTAAAAAACGCGGTTTGACTGAGTAAAAGAATCACAAGAATTAGGAAAATTAATATAGTAGTTATGGACATTTATTTGTCCTTAGTGTTTTTAAAACAAGTTTTTAAATGCATTTTACGTCAAATGATACATCAAAGGGGAGAAACTATAGCATGTTGGTAACACTGTTCACGAACTCTAAATTTGGAAAAGGAAAAACAATATTCATGAACCTCACTGTTGAAACCATAACATCGGAACCTCACCGTTCAAGAAGTATAGTTCATGATCTTCACCATTAGAACCTCACTGTAGGAACCTCACCATTCTAGAAACACTTTTCATGAACTCAAAACTTGGCAGAGTAAAGAGGTCACCGTTAGAACCTCACCTTTCTGGAAACACTGTTTATGCACTAAAAATTTGGATAAGGAAGGATGTAAATGTTCGAACCTCACTGTTTTACTATTCACAAAAGGCCACTGATTACACCGATGACATAATGTCAGTGTTGCACTGTTTACTTAAGGTTAACGATTACACTGTTCACATAAGGTTACCGTTTCACTGTTCACCTAAGGCTATTGATGAAAGTGTTCAGATAATGTTAATGTAGAACTTCATACCTAAGGCTACCAATGATATAGTTCACATAAGGTCACCATTGCATTGTTCACATAAGTGTTCAATGACATTGTTCACATAAGGTTACTGTTGCACAGTTCACCTAAGGCAACCGATGATATTGTTCACATAAGGTTACTAATGCATTGTTCACCTAAGGCTCCCGGTGACACTGTTCATATAATTTTACAGATGAAACTATTCACATTCGGTTATTGATGCACTATTCTCAAAAGTAGAAATTTGGAAAAAGTGTGGGGGATAATCCACCTTGACATCCCAGAACACCTCAGACACTAGATTTTTGCAAAGGAATGGAATAGAGATGTCCGCACCATTACACTTAATTCCTTCCTAATTTACATAATAATGATTGAAAAATGGAAACATTTCTCAAGCATATATATATACTACAATCTCAGTGATCATAATAATTATTGTTTTCCATAACTATATTTATTGATATGTTTAATAATTTATTATTTATGTACAAATATTGTAATTATGATATTATTATTATTCATATATTATTGAATAATTACCTATATAAAAAATGGTTATCGTACTAAAGACAATTTTGAAAAAAAAAACCACAGAAACATCCGATGAAAAATATAATTTATATATTAATTGTGTATAATATTTTAATAAGCCAAATAAAAAATGATAAAATTAGTCTTGAAAAAAAATTAACATATTTTAATTATTCATCATGATAAATTCTAGGTGTTAATATTCATAATTTTATTATGGGAAATTGTTTAAATATGCATTCATTAATTCATATTTTGATATTATTCTTCTATATTATTTTATTTGGACTATATAAAGCCCCATTTAAATTTTATATAACTAATTTTTCAATCATAAATTTATTTTATATTTTTCATGTAATTTTTTCCTTGAGATTATGTTTCAAATATTTCTAATATGATAAGGGACTTCTCATTAAAAAAATTGCATTCAACTTTTTCCTACGAACACACTTTTTCATAAATGTATATTCCTTATAAATCCATTTTTATTTAAATATGTGTTTATAAAGAAATATTTTTCATTTATTTCAAGTATTTTTAAAAGGTATCACTGCAAATATTTTATGAGTTTCATTTTGAATAAAAAAATAATGTTTTATGTTAATTTATACAATTAAATTGACACCCCCTACCTCCATTAATAATTTTTTAGCATGGATTCCCAAACATGATTCCATTTTTACATAAAATAAACCCCACTTTCCCTTATTTTAAAATTTTTTATAATGTTTTTTCAAAATGAAATCCTAATTTTATATTTATAATTTTGTTTAAATGAAATGATTATAATTGTATTGAAAACTATATTTACAAATAAATAAATTGTTTTATTAATTTGAAAGTGATTTGATAAACGATTAAAAGAGTTTTAAAAACAATTGATAATAAAAAATAATAATGATTGAATTTTTTTCATGTTGTGGTTCTTTGATTTTTTATATGATGAATTCTCGAAACTAGTGTAAGTGGATCCAGATATAAATTATATGTTTAGTCCTCTCTGATATTAAACTATTTAATTCCGATATTATAATGTTATATGTATCTTTATAATGGAAATTTTTAATATTTGTATTCTAGTTATTAGTATTTTTTAGGGTTCTATAAGGGTTATTTGAAATTAGGTCCTAAGAATCCTATAGGTCTTTATAATTCATTCTAATAAATTTTTAGTGAAATATATATATATATATATTAATATATAAGATGTTTTGAAAATAATTTTAATTAAATTTATATGAAAATGATATATTTTTATAATAATATTTTCTAGGTTTTTCTAGTTTTCAATAGAGAAACAATTTTCTTCTTTTAAATCCGTGACCAATATTTGTTTTCAAATTTATCATTTTTAAAATATTTATTAGTGGATTTTAGGATGTGTAGTAGAATTTATGATTTTATGATTGATGTCATAAAAGTTTTCAATAAAAGGAAATAATTTTTTTTAATGTTTTATATTGTTAGAAAATGGTCATTGATCTGATGTTTTCAATATTGTTTTATATGGTTTTCATATGTATGGATTATGATTCCTTTTTCTATATCTCTAAACCTAAAAATATCCACCAACATATAAGAATGAATTCTAGAATTAAAACTCATTATTATGTTATATTTACGTATTTTTCTTAATATATAGTAAAAACTAAGCATGATTTACTTATAACTACTTGTTACTTGTTCATTATCATTCATTCATTATAATTATCATATATAATTATAACTATATCATTTACATCTATCTTTTTTTGGAGGATATAACAATCCACATAAATTATATTTTATTCAAATACATAATTTCCAAGATTTTATAAGTGTCATAATTTTCTATTATTTACATTTTTGTACCATTCAAATATTTTTTAGATGAAAAAGTATATAAAGCAATATGTGTTATTTGTAGTGTGTACGTATAAATAAGTGTATTTTTCATTTTTATATGGATAAATGGACAAAATTAAATATTAATGAACCTCTATATAATCATTTCATTATCTACAAAATTACATTTCCAAATGTAATCTATCATACCAAAAAATCATTATTGATGGTGGTGGTAATTGAGTTGTATTGTTATGGTGTTGATGTAGTCCATGTGTACAAATGAGTGATATATACATATCATACCAAATTTAGAATAAGTTGTATCATTTTTAAATCATCTTAATATCATTAAACTATATTTATGATCAATAATTGATAATTTTTTATAGATATGACTTGTTTATAGTAAATAAAAGAATAAATGTATTTTAAGGTTCTTCATTACAATCTTTAGCTCATCATTTGGAGGAGTCTAATGAGTTACTAATTAATCCTTAAGGGATTAAAGTTAAGATAATAATAGAAGAAACTTGATTTTGGTAGTGATTCTAGGAAAAAATTTGAGTATTTATTTTATGATATTAATGGGTCAAATTGTCTTAATAATGGAGGATATGAGGTTTCCTTTTATAAAGGGGTTATATAGAATATTTCATTACAAATTTCAATTATATAATAAAAATTTCATTGTAATATGTCTCAAAATTGTATAGAATTAATATTTTGGAAAAACTATTTTTTTTAATATCATAATTGAATAAACATTTTATTTGTGTGTGTAGATGTTCCACCCTTATCACATGGTTAATCTCCAAGAAAATAGGTTTTAATATTAACAATGTTAATAAAATTTTAATTTTTTTATGATTCAATATTATTTGAAATTTATCTGACTAGATAAATTTATATTAATTAAAATTTTTCAAAATATGTAATACATTTTAAAATATTAAATTTATCTAAATTTATTTATTTATTTTTAATTTTTGTACGAAGCAAAAAAGAATCAGTTTTTTGATTTTTTATTCAATAATGATTATTCTAATACCATTGGTAGCCTTTTAAAAAATAAAATAAATTTTTATTCATTATATATAATATAATATATTTATATTTCATTAATAAACATTATTAATAAGGAATAAATATATTTCTTAAGAAAAAAATTCATTTCACGCATAATGATAATTGTTTAGTAAAGTGGGATTTTATGCCCAACAATAATATTTTATACAAATCAAGTATTAGGATGATAAATATGTAATTAATTAGATAAATTATAAATAAATTATTCATAGGTTAGTCTAGGATATCGTTGAAATTATAATTTTGTTAACATGTCAAAATGTGATAAAAATGAATTGACTGGAAAACATATATCTGAAGCATAAATAAACTTTATTGAAAATAGTGTGATTATATATTATGAGTTAATTAATTAATTTTACTTAATATAATCCAATAGGAATATATATTTAAAATTTATTATTTATTATTATTCAAACCTATTACCTTAATAACTAGGTTATAATGGTCTATTGTGACACTATTTATATAGAGTTTTTATTATATGTAATGAATGAAATAAAATACATTGTGAATTAAAAAAAGAAAATAAATATTAAATGATGAAGTGTTACATTATATAACACTGAAAAAATAATTTCCCATATAAAATTTTCACCATTCATTCCAGAAAATGTGTACATATCTAGTTCATCACATCTTAGGTTTCCCATGTAGATTCATTAAATTTTTTATTCCACTAAAAAACCTTACAATGGTTAGTAATACGATAACATATAACATTATATCTATCATTAAATATTTTTATTTTTAGCTATGTATAAGTATATTGTGGATTTATTGATTCAAAAAATGATTATTATATGTGAAGGATTAAGGTATTTAATTCCACAGAGGATACACAAATACTACATCATGAACTATTGAGCTGTATTATGGGAGTGACAAGTGGTAAATTTCATTTAATACATGATCATGATTATCGATTAGACCAACATAAAAAAGGGTCATATTTACCTTATTTGTAAATCTCATGACCTTATACAATAATGAAATTCACAATAACAAATCATTAAAAACCTTTAATTTGAAATCATGCCGATGATTGAAATAATTACACTCATGTTTACTATGAGATTCAATGATGAGATCCTGAATAGATTTGAAATTCAATACCATTTTATAATCTAGCAGAGGACCCTATAGTTTTATTTCTCCATCATCATCTCAATAGTTAAACATTCTAAAACTATTTACATATAAAAATTCATAAGGATATATACATAGGATTTAGTGAATATTATTTTATTATGAAAATTAAAAGTGAGTATGTTTTTATTCCTTACATACCTTTAAATCTAACAAAAATGTTGTTATAAATTCTTATAGGGAATGAATGATCTTCTCAGACTGGCCATCTATCTAAGGGTTATAATTATTACTAATACACTACAGTGTATTTATATATTATTAAAAACATATACATAACATTGTAGTAATCCTAAGATACTTATCATATACAATAGAATATATTACAACATTTAAACATACAACCACATTATAATATAGAATTCCAGGATGATCAAGTGAAAATCAACATAGATGGAAATGAAATGTTCTAACATAATATGTCAATAAACTTAAAAACAAATAATAATATGGTCTTCATATGTTTTGGGGAGTGTAATAGGGAAATCTTTAGTGATGCTTGGTAATTTATATTCTAGAATGCTAATTGGGTGTGACCTACAAATATAGATCTATCTCATGGATATTACATGATGACATGACAAACACTGAGAGAGATTCTATTTAGTATCTATAATCATGTTGTCCCACCAAAAATAAGCTTTAATATATCCTTTAAACATCATAAATGATGGATTAATATTGGATTATGAGATATGATATTTTTCCAAATGTTATTTTTGATGTTTTTTATATTGATGGGAAGTAGGGTAAATTTAGGTTTTTATCACTACATTATAGGGAGAAAAAACCTAGGAATATTTATACATTTCTTATTTTACACCATATCCTCCATTTCACCACATTGAAAAATGTATGTATACCTGATTGAATAGTATATGTTTCAATATAATATTTATCCCCTTATATAATGATTTCCATTAAATAATTGTAAAATCCATAAATATGTGATCTTTTACATCCTCATAATTGATAATCTGACATAATCGAATCATATAAATGTATCATTATCCTTGTTCACATTCCCAATGTGGTAGTGTATTTTGAAGTCACAATATTTAATCAACTATAACAAACTTCAATGAATCAAATTCATCAAATATCTAGATGAATTTGTATAGTTTAACTATTATTTAACTCAAACCATTCTATGTAAATATAATTTTCCCAAATATTTAATGCAAAGATTAGCACATCTAAATGAAAATAACATGTCAAATAATTTTTTTTTCATAAACCTTCAATATGAATAGTTGAATGTAAATAGTTATAAATTTATCCAAAAAAAATACATCCCAAATGATTTGTTAATTTATCAATATAAATCATTATACTTCACCCACTAGAGGGTCATGTGTGAAAAATTCAACAGATCATCTTCATATTTGGTTCCTTTAAATTATCAACAATCTAAAAGGTCTACATGAAATTATATCCACTCATTGTTAAATTAGGGTGTTTATTAGATATAAAAGATGTATAAATCGAAATATATTAATAATGAGTAGTAAATAAAACCATAACATTTTATTTTAATCGTAGTGATCATTCTTGGGAAATGATTAAAACATTTTTTTTATTTTTGATCATATATATATATATCACAAAAATGAAACTTACTATAGCAAAAATTCATATTTTGATATTTTTTCCTGGAATAGATCCGTCATTCGGATAATCAATACATTACTAGTGTGAAGTTTATTCTTTTTATACCCTTTGAATATATAATATTAATAACTATAATTACTCACCAAAGCTTATCAATGTAATCACTAAAGTATATATTAATGAAATACTTGAGGATATTTTATTATTTTTAATACCAAATACAACAACAATTAATTTTAATTTTATATACCTTTAATGAAAAGTTATCTTGCATAGGTCATTAATTTTAACCATAATCTTCTAGTATTCAGATTCAAGATCAATCTGGTAAAAATACTTCTCCACAAAAGTGATCAAAAAATCATCAATATAGGGTAGAAGATGTTTATG
This sequence comes from Viscum album, assembly GCA_963277665.1. Lineage (NCBI taxonomy): Eukaryota > Viridiplantae > Streptophyta > Magnoliopsida > Santalales > Viscaceae > Viscum > Viscum album. The sequence goes on along the minus strand of OY728142.1, from coordinate 1,563,487,878 downwards.
ATTGATTTTGATATAGTTATGGTAATGATAATAAAAACAAATTCATAGTGATTCTAATATATTATAAAAATATATATATGTAAACCCCATCCTGTTGCACAAAATCAAATGAATCACCTCCCATTTTTATCCATTAGTTTTTTCTACAATTCATGTAACTCAAAGAGTGAATGTCTGTAGGTATTCTTTGGAATATGTGAAACATTGTGTATGAGATCTATTGAAAAAACATCATGATTTACAGGATTTCATGGTTACTCTTATTGAATTTCAACAATAAATACCTTTAGAATACACATATAATTTATGTATTTATTCTTCCCCACAATATAACACAAATAAAAATATTCAATATGATTAGGCCAAATAAATGGTTTTGTGTTATATTTTATTTTTATATTTATCATCATGTTCATAGATAATCATATGTTTCATTGGAATATCTAATGTTACATACCTTCTTAGGAAATACATGATTGATTTATATAATTAATTCTTACCCATTATAAAGATAAAATAAAATTCAATTAGGGGAATTTCTTCTTTAAATTCAGGAAGTACATTCCCAAAACAAGTAATTATGGAATTTTAAAGACATGATATGTGATCAATATACCATTATTTTTATTACCAATATTTATACATTAATCAATATATGTAGTGAAGTAATTCCTTTAGAAAGGAATTCATATATAAAGGTGTGTGTTGATTAATAATTGAATTAGATATTAGAAATTATAGTGTGGATTGTAATTTTACCTTTCAACAATGCATTATCATATGCCACATTAGCAATAGAGACTATATGTGATTTCATCAACTCTCTAGGATTATAAAGACAATAAAATTATCATTATAATTAACCCTGAAATTAGATAAATATTTTTACAATTTTTATACACCTATAAATATTATCATTATACTGTGGGTGGGGCATTATGTACAGATTTTTCTCTATTTGAAACCTCAACTAACCTATTCTCAATAGATTGATATTTTGTTTCCTTATGTATTAATTTTACACTCTTAAACCCTTAAAAAATCCCTAGGGTTCTTTAAAATATATTTTTTCCAAACATATATCACATGTTTAAATGTTTTTTTCATCCCTCTATGGTTTTTGGTAGTGGAATTTCAACCGAATTTAATCTTTTTTTTATAAAAAACAAGAGATTGATGGATAACCCCATATCCATTTCCACCATGAAAACACATTGAAACAAATATTCAGTTAGGATGAAGTATCTAATGGTTAACACCACTTAGATAAAAATATTTATGCTAATAATTAATTAATCAAACCTTATTTCTTGTTTTGAAATTATTATTAAATCATATTATCCATGTGTTTTATAATATTATACATAGGTAGAAAATAATATATCATTCTAATTCTAAATATCACATAATTCCTTCTCAGACTTCATATAAAATATAATTTGGATTTAGTTTTTGAAAAATAAACACCTAAACACATCCCATCCCATGAATTTTATTTATTCCAATTTCCATTATTTATTGATATGGCTCCACCATTTATCCAAATCACCTTTCAAATGATAAATATTTAATATTATGATTTATTTTACAAATAGTGTTATAATGGAATAACATTTCAATGGTAATTATCATGTTATTATGAATTACCGGTTTGATAGACACACTAAAAGATGGCAGTGATTCCACATGAAGGAACAAACATTATATTGTTCCTTTATTTTTTATTCTCAATTCATTAATTAATTGATGGACTAAATTAATGTGAAATTATAGAAAAATTATTTTTAATTCTAGATTCCATTATCTTTGGTTTCATAGGAGGAAAATCATTTCATTTTCAATACAATTAAGTATTAATAATATTCATTATTATTCTACACATTAACTGAAAAGAAAAATGAAATAATGAGACTCAAAAATTAGTGTGGTTAATCATATATTTTTGTAAAAACATTATATAATGTTCATAACATGAAACCTTATATTCAATATATGAAAAATTATGATTAAAACCTTCCATACATATATATATATATTAAATATTCCTATGAATCAAAATATATCTTAACAGAATATGTGAATTAATAAAAATATAACTCTAATGTGTATAAAAAGGATCATTGTGAGGACTCATTCACCATTATCCAGAATGATAGATGAGATTTACTGAGCAATTTATTTTCTAGTTTATTACCACAACATTTATCTTTAAAAATACCATTTCTAATTATTTTATCCTGATAGTGATTTATTTTCATATGGAAACTAGACTCTTTTATTTACCATAAAATGGGGTGTTCTATACATTCGATTTTCCATTGGATCATCACTAAATTTTTACCATCATATTTCAAGAGTGCACCTAATAATTCATTTGATTCCAAATACAGTGAACCATAAAATTTATAAATAATTATTTAATTAGTTTCATTCATATAAAATAGATGTCACAATAATAGGCACATGAGTATTATATGGTGTCTGTTTCTTTTACATAATATATACATAATAATTTATTAAATAAAAGATCTACATAATTTCATTAAATGTTCCTCATTATTTGAACACTTTGTTGAATATCATCTTCTATCCATTATTCTTAACCTTGATAAGGTAATAACATCTTTAGTGACATAATATTATATATAATGCCAAAAAATACATTCAAATCAATCATACGTGCTGATCCTAATTCATGAATAATTTCATTGTAAACATACATATACTGACAATAATAAATCCCAAACACTTAATGATAATTATTCATGAATCATAAAATAAGGTTCTGTCTAACAAATGAGGTAGGATATAAGTGTGAGGGAAAATAAATCATCATTCAAAATCCATGTCAGTATATCATAATAATAAAACATATATATGTGGAATGAATATAAGAATAGTTTATCATTACCTTGGTCAATTCTTACTACCAAATCAATCAGAGTGGATTTGGTACCCTAAAAAATCTATCATTTCCATATTAAGGTTCAACCACATGAATATCTTATTAGAAAATGTTCATAAATAACTAGGTTTACTCCCTATTATAGTCCCTATAATCTCATTGAAATTATTTTTACCCATTAATTTTTTTATATAAAATTCCATTCCCGTCACTCGCATAATGATAAAAATATATATTCATTCCTAAAGATCATAAAACATACTTCATATCATGAAATAATAAATTTTTGAAAGGATATGGTCTATAAAAATTGTTAATCAACATAAACATAAAAATTCCATAGAATGAATCATTACTATAATAGTAGAACATATATCCAATAAATAATAAGAATCAATGAATGATGTTATTTTAGATAAAAATACCTCTAAATGATCATCATAATATTTCATGATGAAGAAAACTTTTTTATTTAAAATAACAGATTAAAAATATAAAAATAATAAAAAATATATAGGAGAAGTTATATTCAAAAATATAATAGGAATCATATTATTTTTTATTTTATGAAATGTTTATTCGTGATGTTTTGTAAAGATAATAATTTTTTGTAAGTTAAAATAATTATTCCTTTATCATTTTTCAGATAAAAATGACGTAGATTATTTGAAAAAGATAAGAAAATAAATCTTAATACATCATAAATTACATATATTGTTATTTAAAATTAAATTTATATATTATTTTTACAGTATTAAATTCTAGTATTAAAACATTTTAATGAAAATATCTACATGATTAATATGATTCTTCATAGCTTGGAAAAGTAAAAAATATTATACATAAAAATATTCATTCAATGTCATGATTAACGAATTATATTTAAATGAATGAAAACATTAATTCGATTGAAAAGTAAATAAGAGAATAATATGCAAAAGTCATGGGAGAGATTCAAAATTTAAATTATTCATCATAATATGTATTCATTAACAATATTCGTTGAAATGAGATTGTAACATAAAACACTTACATTGAGTCTATCTTATTATATATGCACATTGAACTGCTATTTCATAAATTCAATATTATTATATTTATATAATAGAAACACAATATTACCTAAAATTAGATGCATTATTTAATTATTACATCATATCACCAATTCATTTATAATATTTCATTGTCATCATCTTTCGCTGTGTTAACCACTTTTTTTTTATGTATGTCCTTATTTAGTGATTATGGTCCATCAACAAAGATAACGATTCCATTATCTCAAAAATTGAAATAATGAAATAAATATAATATATATTTACAATTTAATTGATTATTTTCACCCATATAAAATTTTGATTAAAAATATTTCATATCATTATTGGAAGATATTAGTCTGTTTATACGCATGAGTAGAAATTACTATTTTATGTAGATGGAGAAAAATAAAGGTAAATATTAATTAACATTTATATAATAATTATTATAATTTAAATATAATATATACATTTATTTATTAAATCTATATAACAAAAAAATAATTATTTTTGTGGAAAAAGTGTCGTATAGCTAGGTTGGAGCAGTTGACCACATGTATGCACGAGCAATATATTCATCTCTACTTGGATTATGAAATGGTTCTAAATTATTATACCTTCATCATAATAAAATTTCAATATATTTACCATTGTATATTATTAATTTTCATTAAACATGTTTATAAATTTTTTAATAATAAATAATGTTAAGAGTTTTGTTAGAATTTATACATATTCATTGAGACGCCTCATTTAGCTTACTCCTTATGCATCTAAAGAACTGTTATTGTATATAATAAAATAAACAAGATGAAATCATGGTTTCTCATCATATTTTTAGTATAGTGATTTTACATGATAAATGGATCAAATAAAAATATTAATGTAGGATAGTATGTTCCCTTTTAAAAGTGAGGAGATGCACCAACATGGAATTTCATAAAATATTTCAAAAATTTATGCCCACATTCAATGGAATATGGATCCTAATGAACTTGAGACAAAGGGAGAATACATAATGGATTAAATATAATTAGTAAATGATAAATTGATAGGTTTTAGTGCTTACACTAGACAAATATAAATTTATATCCCCTCCCCAAACAAACAACCCTGATAAAACTATTTAAAACATTATTTTGGATATTAAATATTATATATTAGACTATTAAATATTAAAAAATTAGTAGAATATTAAATTTAAAAAAATATTAATATTTAAAAAAAATTCATTTTAATATATTAATTGAATATAATTTTTATTAATTTATCTTTAATTAATAATGATATGTAAAACAAAAACTTGTATGAAAAAAATTTATTTTTATAAACATTTATTAAAATGTATCTCTTTACATGTAATTTAAATTTAATGAATGTTAAACTATTATTTTTAATTAATAATTTACAAATATAATTATAATAATATCTTCATATTATTAAAATAACATTATAATTTATAATATATAAATTCATTAAGATACAATCATATTCGGCACATAATAACCAGATATAAGAGAAATACTTTTTTAAGAAAAAAAGTGATATATAAAAAATATTTTAAATGATGATTGTAATTATATAAATTAGATTATATAAAAATAAAGCAGTCTTTTGTAACATAATTAAATTATGAATAACATATTTGGAAATTTACTAGAATATAAATTTTAGTTTTCTTTAAAATAAATATTTCTTATTATTGACAAAAAAAATTATTTTTAGAAAACTTGTTAAAATGAACCCTAAGATAATATTTAAATGATTAAATTAAAATTTTATTTATTTTTTAAAATAATTTTACTATGAATTATGTAAAATTATAATAAATTTTATGTGAAAAATCCGTGAAAACCCATTTTTATTAAACACAATTATCTTTTGTAAAAGAAATTTTATGAAATTTTATGATTTATATATTATAAAACTATAATTAAATATTTATTATTGATATATATTAGTCATATTTTTCATATGGTTTTTATTAATATTAATACCATCCAATTTAATATCTAGATTATTATAATTTACTATATCATGGTTCATATTAGCATGGCGTTTCATGTTTGTAATGTTATCAAATACATCATGTTTTATTTCTATGTAATTTAATATTTAATAATTATGTGAGAAAATCACAAATAATTATACCAAAAAAGGAACATTATTACGTTTATTTAACTTAATATTATCTCATAATAGTTTTATTTATGGTTTATATGGAATTTATAAAAAATGTCCCTTGAAAAGGTTCATGTTTAACCATAAACACAGTGGTTAAATACAATAATTTTTGGGGCCACATCTTAAAAATGTATTATTTTCCAATTAAATGTTGATGAAAAGTCAGCTAATATAATATATTACAAATTCTAAATGAAATTTATCAGTATAAGGTTTCATCACCTCACTGAATCATTGGTCATTATATTTCATTTATCATTTCCTAAAATACTTTAGCCACTATCATGGGATAAGAAATTAGTAGAGTTCCCTTATAAAAAACCAATTCATTATTCAATTTTTTTTTTCAAATGTAGGGGTTCTTATAGGTTTGCAAATGTACAATACTAAGGGGAACATAGAGATACTGGCTGAGTTTTCAATAAGTTAATAGTTTTAAATAATTAATTTAATTAATTTAATAAAAAGTGCTCCAATGCTTCTTGGGATATTAATATCATAAAACATAACATTTTAATCTCATAAAACATAATTTTCAGCCCTTAAATATTTATAGATATAATTTAATGAAAAAGAACCTCAATTTTGATTCAATAAATTATAAATCAACAGAAAAAATATTTTTCCTCGATTCGCCATGATCAATCCATCCCGACAAAATCCATTCCATGATTGAAACTTCTCAAATACTTATATAATCCAACACATTACAAATAATTAATTAAAAAACATAAAAAATAATTTAAAAATTTTATTATATTTTAATTAAACATCAACCAACTCATCGAGAATATGGTCCTAAATGAACCATTGAAAAACAACCAATGGGAGGTCAACAATAAAATTGAGAAACACTTCCTAGTAAATTCTATAAATTAAAATATTGTATCATTTTCGAATCATGAAATATTTATTGAATGCCATTGTATAACAAATAATAATTAATATCTGGTCAAAATTACGATCTACTAAGAGAAGATGCTTCCATGATATTTCCGTTAATGACGTAGAATAAAATCCCTAACATAATCAGGAGACACTTCCATGCTCTGGTGCAATTACCAATGATGGCCTAAGAATTTTTTTTTTGGAATTTGTAAATATCTAATAGGAATAAAAATAGGATATTTCTAGAGGATAGAAGAAAAATCATTTCACTATGAAAAAAAACACACACTAAGATCAAGGGGCTATATCATGCTATGAGGGAGGTCAAGTCATTATTTGTTCAATAAAGATGTAATGTAATTGATTGGATTACAATTCAAACCCATGAGAGGTAATTTTTTTAAAATAAACACTTAAAATCTATAATGGATTATAGTAACTATAAGAAGTTTATTCTACCACTTGTTGAACCTATATATCAGTCCATTTTTCTTATTGACTAGCTTGTGATATCAATAAGTTTTTAAACATCCACTCTATCATCTCTTAATTCATTATCAATATCTTTGAAAATGATCCCTAGATTCACCCCATCAATAAAAATACAATTTTATGTTCCCAAAATCCTAGATTTTTGTTCAATTGTTTAGTAATCACATCCTCCAGACTCCTAAAATTCCAACTTCTAATTAATATGAAACTCCCCTGAAAATATGAGGTAAAGAGATCTGCCTACCATTGCAATTATCTTCCCCAATAAGGTATAATGGAAGTCCAATTTCCCATATTATCCATTCATGATCATTAATTTATCATGAAATAGTCATGACCACCTCAAATAATATTGTGTTCTTCTAAGACCCTTCATGAGTATCAATACCCACAAGACACTAAATTTCTATCTAAATATTATATCTAATAATTTGAAGTCTATTTTATAATCCGTTCCATAGTTGACTCCACAAAAATCATTTTCTCATATAATAAAATTCTAATTATTTTCATCATTAACCCTCTAAATTTATTAATATAAATCCATAGAACAATAAAATGATCTTTCATGTCTGGTATCCCTCCAATCATGCCCAATTAAATGATATAATATTGATATTACCAAACATAGATGATTTTCCTCATTGATTCATGTCATTAGAAAATAATGAACTATCAAATTACCAGATTATAATTCCTTTTTCCCAAATAGAAAACATTCACCATCCATTTAACCACACTAACTCCCGTACATAAAAAAATGGGATCTGCACAATTTCATAATAAATTTATTTAACCCACCTACATTATTTCCGACAAGAACATATTTATTTATGATGCAACAAAAGTGGAACCTCATAAAAACATCATTTTCCTAAAACTGGTTCTTATAATCTATCCAACATCACCTATAAACACAGTCTCAATGTTCCTTGATAATCTATATGAGTTATCCTCCAAAACATATTATGCTATAAATTACTAACTTTATATATCAAGGATATGTATTACATTCCCTTGATACATATATAATAAGGTTCATTATAGAAAGTATTATATTATACTAATAACCAATGGAGTGTCCCTTTTATTTCTTCAATGAATTGATCATTGATCAATATGGTCCACATTTCATTTTTTGGGAAATTAAACATCTTTAATTCCCAAAAAAATATATCAATAATGTGTTATTTATAAAAATAATAATACAACCTATTTCCAGACTCATGTGAAATTAATCAATGGAATTAATTGTTATCTCATTCATTTCGAGGGTAATTTTGTTTCTATGAATCCTTAATAGGTCTAAACTAATATGTTTATGAAACTACCAATGAAATTCAATCAAGATTCGGCTATAAAATGATTCTTTAGTAGTTTTCAATATTACATAAGTAATTTAAAACACCTCAACACAATAATTTAATCATTATAGACAATAGAGAAACATTTATACAACACGTACAACTCCCCAAAAAATTTTTACAATAAGAACCGTTATATTCCTTGTCATCGGAAGTAATATTTGATCTTCAATCGATACATTATAGCCATACGATGGTCTACTAATCAGTCACACATCATATGTCACTAAGGGATCACCACCACAACATAACATCATAAAAACACTCAAGTTCCTACATATTGGTTAATAACTAAAATATGTCATCAAGTATCTAAAACATTCCACTAAATCCATGGAGTTTTAATGTCCCATTCAATCATATGGGACTTCGTATCCTGATCCCCTATGTAATTTTTCCCAACTAGGTATCACATTCACAAACTGAGCATATAATCATGAAACAACCCATGCTATTTAAAAACCAACATAATCAATATCAACACTTAGTATCAAAAATGTATACTAAAAAATGTGATATTTCCCTTCAAAAAATCCATCCCAACCAACATCATCATTATCCCCTAGTGATCACCCATTTTCTCTCAGTGATACTATGACACATCAAAAATTTGAATTTTATAGATCCTATAAAGTACCGTCAATAAAATTATTCTTATGTACCCTGAGAACTATAATCTATGAATATAAATATGTAACCACATAAAAAAATATACCACTCATTCCTAAGAATTATTTTTTATCATCCTTAATATAATCCATTACTGATAATCAAATCCCTGAGAACTACCCAGGATTCAATCTCAAAACATATCATCCTTTCATGCTTCACTATTCCTTGGATAGTTTTTCTTGAATAAACATAAATATTCCAATTAGTAACCACAAAAAAACGGGAAACGGATAGGTATACAAATGGTTGTTCCATCTCTAAATATTCCTAAAATTTGATAAGAATCACAATGTCATTATCATCATGAAAACAGATATATCTAATACAGTTTTGTCATATAACATGTTTCACATCAATTTTTATGAAATAATAAGTATATGTGTATAACAATGACTATTCTATTTAATAAAATCAACAGAATGTTCCAACCCACTATTTTAGTCAATTTAGATGGATGTATGTTTGATTTACTAATTTCACGAGAATCATTAAAAGTTCAGTAGTTATCCCACCAATTATACACCATAACATCACTATAAAAATTATATAGGTAATAATATAATACCACAACTAAAAAATAAGTTTTTTCTATAATCTAAACCCATTATTCAGTCTTATATATACCTAAAAACACATAGAACACACCTTACCTACTCATGTGAAATTATTCTAACTAGGTACCCATATATACACCCTCCCCCTCAAGAATCACTATATAAAAAGATAGAAAGAGAACACCATCCAATATCTCAAAGGAAAAAATTATAGTTTCCAACTATTCAATGATATATACTCATAATGGTAAAAAATATAGTATCTCCCCTAACAACATACCAAACATGATATCAAAACCATTATCTCTTAAGTATATCAATTTAATAATATCACGTTTGATGAATTTCATTTTAACCATTTTACCTGAAACAATGTTATAAGTTTTGATCAAATCCTACTAAAAATATTTATATAAATTGATGTCCATTGACATTAAATAATGAAAATACACTTGTGTCTATTTAAGAAACATTATTAATCTGAATCCATCAGATAATTATCAGTACTAATGTTCTTATCCTCAAGTTTATGAGTGAAAAATAAAAATCTCTATGTGTTAACACAAGGCACAAAATACCAATAACATATAACCATTAAGTCTAATTAAACATCATGTGGATCAAGGAAACATATTATATTCATAAATGAAAATTTCTCCAAAAACTCACTTGACATATCAATATAATGAAAACATTCATTCCACCAAGGTATAATTACACCAATAAATTATATTAGAAAGCACCATATATAATATTTCTGATAATTTAAAAATCATTTCCTCGAGTCATCCATAAATATCACCCAGAATATTATATTTTATAAGAATCTTATATTCATATAATGATGTATGACCACACATATAATCATTGTACTTAATAACCTGGGAGATTGAATCCAATAAATTAGATTTTCATACATCATAATCAACCTCATGTGTCTCACTCACTGTTTACTCAAATCAATTAAATTATGTGAATTGATGAAAAAAATTCATGTCCATATAATCATGAGAATTCCCAAATATATTGGTTAAATACAACCACAAAAGGGGTAATTAAAAAGCAACAATAACATAAAATTTTTGAATTAATTAACCCATAATAGAAATTAGAAAAAAACACAATTGTGGTATTATTTTTCAATTCCCATACTTAGAAGAAATTGAACTAGTTCCCCAACATGGTGTTATATGGGACCTCCAATATACATCACTTTGTGTAAGAGGTTGTAGATATGAATTTATGGCTAATGTGTTTTATTTTTAGGTGGGGGTGGAAATGAAGTCATTTATGTATAAAAATACTACAATAATATCAACTATTACATGATAAGATAATCTGATTACAATCACAAAAAATAAAATAACTTTTAGTAAATAAGTGTCATTATAAACATTACTTAAAAATGGAAAAATATTAGAATAAAAACTAGTCATACCGAAGAAGGACCCACGCGGGTGGTCAATATACATGGAAATTGAAATATTATAATAATCCAAGATATTATACTTTATCAATATATTCCTCAGTCATTCATAATAGCATCTCCAATACAAAATCCCAAATATTTAATACAAACAGTATATACAATGGGGAAAATTCCTCAATGGTTACCAGTGAATAATAGTATCATTATCTACTCGATTTTCCATAAACCATTTTACCTCATGTAGGGTATTATTAAATCATATTAGATCTCTAAAAAATGTTTAAAAATGTTTTTATAGTTTTGTAAATACATGGTATGTTAATATTTATAAAAAAATAAAGCCTGGGCTACCAATTAAAAAAATAAGAAAAATACAATTCATAGAGTCTTTGTTTAAACCAATGGATTCCTTTAGATATTTTTTCCATTACCATTTATATTATATCATGATGACGTATATGACAATAGTATCTACTTCCAAATTTCGTTACCATGTAATCCCCATCCATGAATACAAAATGAAATCATAGGGGGATCTATTGGTAATTTCTATTCAATAATCTCCACAAGAATCCATGGAATTAATCCATTTAATTATTATCTATATGAAACATGAGATTACATTGAATAAAACATTTGTATGTTATAGATTCATTTCATGGAAACAATGTTAAATGAATAGATTTTAATAGAATTTACTATAATCTAGACACCGATGCATTTGGTCTTGTATAATCTTGCTGAATATGGGGAGTTCATCATGTGTCTTTCACAAGTTTATCCTAAAGGAAAACATGTTATTAATAAATAGAAATTCATATATATGAAATCATAATAACACCTATATATGCAGATCAAATTAATTCATAATGATAAATAAATGAGTAATCCTTCGAATATCATATAATTCAATGTATTCAAACATCCTTGAATTCTCTAAATAATCATATCATGGAATTGTAGGTAGTTCACTATCAGAATCCAATCCTTCCAAATAACTTCTAACAATTTCTTATTCTAAACATAATCCATGGAATGAAACACAATGAATATTAAAAAATTAAAAAATAATTATTTTTCTATTAATTCATTCTTTTAATGTATTATTATTCTATAAATAGATAAAATAAATTTCTTCCGTACTATTTTTCAGTTCTAATGAGGAATTAAATATTTTACTGTATTATTGGTCATAATATCCACCATCATAAAATAAAAGGTCCCATGTGACAAGTAAGGGAATCCCATAGATTACCTAACTAAACAATTTGGTTTTGAAAATTATAAATAAATTATCCAAACGATATCATTAATAAAATAATTCCAAATATTAATTTTTTAATTTACAATTTCATTAAATTTTCATATGATATTTGTGAAAACACATCCCTATAAAATATTATAGGCCACCCATAAATGATAAAAATCAACAAATTAATTAGTATAACCCATTGGGAAAACTTTTATATTTTACAATTCATTACGAAACCCATGTAACCAAGGTTACCATTATTTATAAATTTAATCAAATTCACTATTTTATGGATTCAATTCGTATCATTACCCATCATCAATAATAATTAAAAGGAATTTACAAAAATCTATATGCAATTATTTGAGGATGTGGAACACTTATTATTTACTACCATGATTCAAATTAATTACACCTTGGGGATTCCATATTGTGTGGTGGTCGAGGTGTGAGTCTATGAAATAAAACTTTCTCTCTGGGGACCAATGATAGGATTAAAATACTCAAATATTGGACTTATAAATTTTTGAATTATTTTCAGTTATATCAATCAAAATTCCTATTCAAAAACAATCACATACACCTTAATATTTTGATAAATTGTAAGATGTATTAGTCACCATATACAAGTAATTCAACGTATTCCATTTTAATTCAAATTGATTTCAATTTCGTCTCATCCATTCAAAGAATATATGAATGTTGTAATGTTCTTTTAACGAATGAATCAGAACCCAATACATTGTCTCATTTAAAAAAAATACCAAACACCAATTATAAAACTTAATAAAATAGTTATGTGATTAATAAATGTTCCCCAACTCACATGTGACATGTCTTTCGATGGAGCCATGTGAAAAAACATTTCAGAGATTTGTATTAGATATCTAACACAATTTCCCAAAAAACACCGAACATGATGAGGTGATTCCATAGGTAATTAATAAAATTTTTTAATTTAAAATAAATGAAACTCAATACATTATAATATCAATAAAAGATAAATGTCTACCATGAACATGGGACTCCATGAGACATCTTTTATATGTAATGAACATAAGCACCATGATAATTCTTTAATTGAAATATGATCCTATATAATCACCAATGAGGACATATATTATATATGTGTAAATTTGGAAGAATATAAAGTGGATAAAAATATAAGAATTTTTTACAATGAAACTAAACTAAAATCTATGATAACTGACCTAAAACATCATATTATAATTTTTTGAAGAAGGTGATTAGAGGGAGGGGCCCTTGTCAGAGAAAACAAGAAATTGTTAAATGTGAAAGTCTTCATTAAAAATAAATGAAACATAAGAGTTCCCAATTCTCCCATTAAATTAATCAATACACAGCTTGTGGGAGATTGTGATTGAGGTATGGCTATAGGTAGTGGCTAATATGAATCCCCAAAAACACTAAAATTCCTTTTATTTACTATAGTTTTTCACCAGCCACATTAACCTCTACTTAATGATCACATGAACAATATAGAAACATGTTGATCCCCATTACATGTGAAAAGAAACCCATTTAGGTTATCAATTTCTCAAAATTCCATTTCAATATCCACTCTACAAAATAAATCATCAAACAGTTTTGAAATATATTTATTTATATTAAATTTTATAGAAAATGTTTGTATAAATTCTATTAATGTTGTTAGTTTTTTCTATAATTAAAATTATTTTCTTCAGTTTACTATTATTATTTAGATAGCACTACAGTAAATAGATAAATTGTAGGTTGGGTTTTGAAATATTAATCACAGTTAATGTTTTATTAGAAACCTTATGAATAATAATTCTAAATATGATTTTTATTTATCTATAATTTAAAAACAAATATTTTAAAATGATTTTTTATATTATGGAATGTTTTTTAGGAGATTATGAAATTACTTATTAATAAATAGGTAAATGAAATTATATTCTTAAATAAGAAATTAGTATGATGACATATAGATTGGAACAATTATTCCAATGATCAATCTATTATGCCATTTTATAGGAAATAACTCAAATCATTGGGAGAATCACGATTCACTATTGAATAATACATTACTTTTAAAAAAAATTGATAATTGATATAGATAATTTATAATGTCTTTTTGTACATGAATATTAGGTAATTGAATCAATAAAACATAAAAGAGATTCAAAATTATGAACTTTTGTAAAAAAATGGTTTCTGAAAATAAATTCCTTTGAATAGAATATTCTGAAGACTATTTGAGTGAAGATTCCTATAGTTCATGAATATATAGAAAAGTTTTTTTTGTATTATTAATCATAAATAAACATAAATTGAGTGACATGTGTATGGTTTTTTGTTATTCATGTATATTTATTTACTATAAAATTTAAAATTGTTAAAAATATATCAAATAATCTATTTTAGTTGATGAAATCGTGTACTACGACATAAATATTTAATGTTCCCATAATGTTTAGAGTAATTTTTATTGAATAGTAGTATTAAATAATTTAAATGTAAAATTGATGGTAACAGTATCATGTAATTGTTTATAATGGAAAAGTACATTGTAACACCAAATGATTTTTTAATGTTTAAATAAATATTCATCGTATTGATGATTGTAATACATAAAATATCAAAATAAAGTGAATAGTTATTTATTATAGAAAAAAATAAATGAAATAATAAATTGTTCAATAATAAATAATTGTAAATTTTTTTTTTATTATAATAAGCTTTCTAGTTCGCATAACAGAATAATATTGGTTCTAAATAATTTTTTATTGAAATTATTATTTCAAAAAATTATTACATTATAAAAGGAAAATATCAAAATATAAATCAAAATAAATTTATGGACTATTACATAAATAAATTAGCATTATCCAAGAAATAATTAAGTGAAAATTATGAATTATAAATTAATTAATCATGCCTAATCCAAAAAAAAATTTACTTTGACATTTTTTTGGTATTTAATTTTCAAATATAATAGATTAATATTTTTTTATAAATTTTATTGCAACCTATCATTTATGTATACATATATAATTTACTAGTAAAAAATGGTCTTATTTGTTAACTAATTAATATATTTAAATTTATATTACTAAATATATATTTTCCAAATGAATTATTATGTGTTATGACTTATTATATAAAAATTATTTTTTATAATAATTATAAAGTGAATCATGTAGAGTAGTTTTCACAATTGTATACACCTAAAAAATATTTGATAAAATGTATAATTTATTTTTATTTTACAAAATATATTTTTAATTTAATATTTAATCACATAATCATGGTTCAAAATATGGTTAAAAAAATAATTATGTGATTTTTTCCTAAAATATCAAAAAAAATATCATGAAATTGTTGGATAAGGACTTGAATTTCCACTTTATATCCCGACCCCAAACACACCACCCCCAATAAAAGTAGTTTATACATAATTTTGGATATTAAATATTATAGATTAGACTATTAATTAAGATAAAAATTTATAATAATAAAATAAAATAATTATGATTATTTATAAAAATTTATCCCTTTTAATAGATTAATTTGATACAATTTTTACTAATTTATCTTTAAATAATCATGAAATTTAAAACAATAACATTTATGTAAAAAATTACATTTTGTTAAAAATTTATTAAAATATATATGTTTACAAGTAATTTAAATTTAATGAATGTTAAAATATTATTTTTAATAAATAATATACAAATATTATTAAAAAAAATATATTAATATTCCTAAAATAATAATATAATATATAATATATTAATTCATTAAGATACAATCATATTGTGCACATAATAACAGGATTTTAGATAAAATATATTTATGAAAAAAAGTTATATATACAAGAAATATATAAAATGATGATTGTAATGATATAAATTCGATTATATAAAAATAAATGATTCCTTTGTAAAATAATGAACTGATGAAATACATAATTGGAAAATTACTAGACTGGAAAATTTAATTTTCACAAAAAAAAATATTTCTCATTATTAAATAAAAATTATTTACTTTTAGAAAACTAGTTAAATTTATTCCTAAGATAATATTGAAATTATTATTTTAAAATTTTTTCAAATAATATTCTTATGAACTATGTATAATTATAATAAATTTAATGTGAAAAAATTGTAAAAACCCTTTTTCATTTAACATAATTATCTTGTGTGAATTGAATTTAATGAAAATTATTGATTTATATATTATGAAACTAAAAATACATTTATATTATATATATATATATATTAGTCATAATTTTCATAAGGATTTTATTAATTTTAATACCATCAAATTTAATATAGAGATTATTATAATTTACTATATCATGGATCATATTACCATGGAGTTTCATGTACATAATGTAATCAGATACGTCAGGTTTTATTTATATATAATTTAATATTAAATCATGATGTGTTTAAATCCCAAAACATTATTCAAAAAAAGGAACTTTGATAAGTTTATTTTGCTTAATATTATTTCATTTAAGTTTTATTTATGGTTTATATAGATTTATAAAAAATTTCCCGTTGAATGGTTACAAGTTTAGCCATAAACACAGTGGTTAATTAAATTAATTTTTGAAACCACTCCTTCCAAATATTTTATTTTCCAATTCAATGTTCACGAACAGTCTGCTAAAATAAAATATTAAAAATTCGAAATGAAATATAGTAGTATAATGGTTCATCGCATCCCAGTATTATTGGTCATTAAATTTCATTGATCATTTCAAAAAACCCATTGGCCACTATCGAGGGTTAACGAATGAGTTGAGTTTCCTTATCAAAAACCTATTCATTCCTCAATTTTTTTTTCAAAATTTAGAGTTTTTGTAGGTTTGGTAATGTACAATCCTAAGGGGAACATAGTGCTACAGGATGGGTTTTCAATACATTAAAATTTTCAAATCACTACTTTATTTATTTAAATAAAACATTCCCCGAATATTCTTGGGATATTAATATTATAAAACATAACATTTTAACCACATTAAACATAATTTTAAGTCTTTATATTTTTATATAGATAATGTAATGAAAATGAACATCAATTTTGATACCATCAATTATAAATAAAGAGATAAAATATGTTTCTAGGATTCTCTAAGATCAATCTTGCCCGACAACCACTATTCCATGATTGCATCATCTCAAATACCTATATAACCCCTCACAGAATCAATAATTAATTAAAAATATTAAAAAATTATTTAATCATTTTTTGTAATGTAATTAAACATCATCCAACTCATCGAGAACATGCTTCTTATTGAAACATTGAGAAACAACCCATGGGAGGTCTATAATAAAATTGAGAAACCCTTTCTAGTAAATTCCATAAATTAAAATATTGTATCATTTTCAAATCATGACATATTTTTTGAATGATATTGTAAAACAAATAATAATTCATATCTGGTTAAAATTATGATCAACCACTAGAAGAT
Organism: Viscum album; assembly: GCA_963277665.1. Classification (NCBI taxonomy): domain Eukaryota; kingdom Viridiplantae; phylum Streptophyta; class Magnoliopsida; order Santalales; family Viscaceae; genus Viscum; species Viscum album. The sequence goes on along the minus strand of OY728142.1, from coordinate 1,563,469,634 downwards.
GCATCCATGATACTTCCATTAACTATTTAGAAAACAATCCCCAAGAGAATCAGGAGACCATGCTAGGCTATGGTGAAATTACTTATAAAGGCCTCACCAAAAGATTGGGAAATTATAAATATGTAATATGTATCATAAAAGGATATTATAAGAGGATAGAACACAAATAATTTCACTTTGGAAATAAAAATAACAATAAGATCAAGGGGCTATAACATTGTATGAGGGAGGGCCAGTCATAGTCTATTCAATAAAGATGTAATATAAAATATAGGAATAGTATTCAGAACCTTGAGGGGTAATTTTTTTAAAATAAACACCTAAAACCATTCATTGATTATGGTTAATATAAGAAGTGGATTATACCACATTCTGAAATCATTTATTAGTCCATTTCCATCACTAAATCAATAGTTATATCAAGATGTATTTTATTATGCACTCCAATATATCCTAATTCTATATCAATATCTTTCAAAATGATTCCAAGATTCACCCCATCACTAAAAATACAACTTTAGGTTCCCAAAATCATTGATATTTGTCCCATTTCTTAGTTATCACATACACCAAACTCATAAAATTCTATCGACTCATTAATCTGAAACTCCCATACACATATGAGGTAAATAAATCTTTCAACCATAGCAATTTTCTTCCCCAATAAGGTGCAATGGAGCTCCATTTATCTGTATCATTCTATCAGAGTCATTAATTCATCAAGAAATAGTCATGACCACATCGAATAATCTTGTGTTCATCTAATACCCGCTAAGAGTTTCAATACCCAAATGTCACCAAATTTAATTATAATGATTATATCTGTTGATTTGTAGTCTATTTTATCGTATGTTCTATATTTCTCTCCACTATAATCATTATCTCACAAAAACAAATTCCAATTATTTTCATCATTAAACTTCTAAATTTATTAATATAACTCTATAGAATAACAAAATGATCTTCTAGGCCTGGTATCCATCCAACCATGCCCAATTAAATGATATAATATTGCTATAAATAGATATAGATGATTTTCCTCATGGACTCATTGAATTAGAATATAATATAATACCAAATTAACAGATGCTAATTCCTTTTTCCCCAATTCAAAACATTCACCATCTATTTAACCACACTAATTCTCATACGTAAAACAAAACATGATATCCACAATTATATCATCAATTGATCAAACCAACCACCATCATTTCCAACAAGAACATATTTATTTATGATCCAAAAAAAGTAAAACCACATAATAATATCATTTTCGTGAAACTGGTTCTTAGAATCTATCCAACATCACCTATAAAGACAATCTCAAAGTAACGCGGTATCATTTTTGAGTTATCCTCCAAAAGTTATTCAGATAAAAATCCATAACATGATATATCAAGGATATGTATTACACTCCATTGATACCTATATAATAAGAGTCATTATAAAAAGTATTACATTATACTAAAAAATAATGGAGCGTACCTTTTATTTCTTCACATTACTGATCATTGACCAATATGGGCCACATTTCATATTTTGGGAAATGAAAACTCTTCAATTACCTGAATAATATACCATCAATGTGTTATTTATAAAAATAATAATACTTCCTTTTTCCAGACTCACATGAAATTAATCAATGGAATTAATTGCCATATCATTTTAGGGTAAAATTTCTTGTATGAATCTTTTATAGGTCTAAAATAATACATTTATGAAAGTACTAATGACATTCAATCAAGAATCTGCCAAAAAATGATTCTTTATTCATTTTCATATTACAAAAGTATTTTAACACACCTCAACACATTTATAAAATCGTTATTTCCAACAGAGATTCATTTATTAAGCATGTACAACTCTCCAAAACAATTTGGCTCTAATAACCATTATATTCCTTGTCATCTAAACTAATGTTTGGTCATCAATCGATACATGAAAGCCTTATGATGCTCTACCAATATGTCACACTTCATATGTCACTAAGGGATCACCTCCACAGTATAACATAATAAAAATACTCATGTTCCAACATATTGGTTGATAACTAAAATTTCTCATCTAGTATCTTACACATTCCACAAAATCCATGGAGTTTTAATATCCCACTCAAACATATGGGACATCGTATCATGCTCCCCTATGTAATGTGTCCAAACTATGAATCACATTCTTAAACTGAGCATAAAATCATGCCACAACAATTGCTCTTTAAAAACCACCAAAATCAATATGAACACTTATTTTCGAAAACAGATTCTAAAAAATGTGATATTTCCTTTTGGAAAATCCATACCAACCAACAACATCATTTTCCCCTAGAGATCACCTATTCACTCTTTGTGATACTATGATACATCCAAAATTTAAATTTTATAGAACCTATAAAATACCATTAATAAAATTATTCTTATGTACCTTGAGAACTAGAAGATCTGAAAATAATTATGGAACCACATTAAAATTAAAAAATATACCACCCAAACCTAACCATCCATTTTTTTATCATCACTAATATAATCCATTACTAATAATAAAATTCCCAAGAACTACCCATGCTTAATACTCAACACATATCATCATTTCATGATTCACTATTCACTGGACAATTTTTCATGAATAACCATAAATATTACCATACAAAATCACAACATAAAGGGAAATGCATAGGTAAACAATTGATTGTTCAATCTCTAAATATTACTAAAATTTTAGCATCATCACAATGTTCTTTTCATCATGAAAATCGATATAACTAATACTATATAGTCATATACCACTTTTCACCTCAATTTTGGGTATATAATACTTATATGTGTATACCCTTGCATATTGTATTTAATACAATCAATAGAATGGGCCAACCCACTCTATCGGTCAACCTATAGTTGACTATGTCCGATTAACTAATTTCATGTGAATAATTAAAAGTTCAGTAGGCCTCCCACCAATTCTACATAACAACATCACTAAAAAATTTCTATAGGTAATCATATAATTACCACAACTAAACAATAAGTGTTTTATATAATCTAAACCCATTCTATGTTGTTATATATACTAGGAAACACATAGAACACCATTTACATACTCATGGGAAATGATTCTAACTACGACCCCAATATAGATCCACCAACTCAAGAATCACTATATTAAAAGATATGAAGATACACAATCCAATATCTCAATGGAAAAAATTCATATTTTCCCGCTATTTAATGATATGTACTCATTATGGTAAAAAAATATTGTATCTCCCCTAACATCATACGAAACTTGATGTCAAAACCATTATCTCTAAAGGATATCAATTTAATAATGTCACATTGGATGAATTTAATTTTTTCCATTTTACATTAACCGAGGTTATGGTTTTTGATCAATTGATAACCAAAATATTTCTTTAAAATGATGTCTATTGACATTATATAATGAAAATACAGACGTGTCTATTGATAGAAAATATAAATCTTTCAGATAATTATTAGTAGTTATGGTCTTATCCTCAAGTTTATGAGTTCAAAATATAACTCTCTATGTGTCAACATAGAGCACAAAATACCTAGAACATAAAACTATTATGCTAAATTAAACCCCATGTGGATCAAGGAAACTTATTATATTCATAAATGTAAATTTCACCACAATACAACTTGACTAATGAATATAATGGAAAAATTCAGTCCACCTAGGTCTAATTCCAACAATAAATTATATTATAAAACACAATATATAATATTTTGACAATTTAAAAATCATTTCATTATGCCATTCATATAAGTCACTAAGAATATGATATTTCATTTGAATCCTATGATCATAGAATAATGTATGAGGACACACATAATCATTGTCCTTACATACCTGGGAGATTAAATCCAATAAATTAGATACTCAAACATCATAATCAACCTAATGTGTTTCACTCCAAGTTAAATAAAATAAATTAAATTTTGTGAATTGATGAAAAAAATTCATGTCCATATAATCTTGAGAATTCCCAAATTTGTTGGTTAGATACATTCATAAAAGGGATCATGAACAATAAAAAATGACATCCTATTTTTAAATTAATAAACACATAATAGAAACTAGAATCAACAAACATAGTTGTGATATTATTTTCAATTACAATCATTATAATAAATTGAACTAGTTCCCCAATATGGTGTTCCATGGGACCTCTGATTTACCTCTCCATCCGTAAGAGGTTGTAGATGGTAAGTGAGGGTGAATGTGTTTTATATTTGTGTGGGGGAGAAAATGAACTCATTTCCGTATAAAAAATATAACAATAATATCAATTTTTACCTGATAAGATAATCTTATAATAATCACAAAAAACAATAATAACATCTATTAAATTAGTATCATTATTAAAAATCCATAAAAAATGGAAAAATATTAGAATACAAACTAATCATACAATAGAAGTTTCCACGTGGGTAGTCTATATACATGGAAATTGAAATATTATATTAATCCATGATGATACACATCATCAATATATTCATCAATCATTCATTGTATCATCTCTCATAACCGCGCCCAAATATCTAATACAAACAGAATATACAATATAGAAAATTCCTCAATGAGTAGCAATGAAAAATAGTATCATGGTCTACTCGATTTCTCACAATCCATAGTACCCCATGTAGTGTAGAGTAAAATAATTTAAGACATTGAAAAAGTGTGTAAAAGTTTTTTTCTAGTTTTTTAAATATAGGTTATGTTAATATTTATTAAAAAATAAAGTCTCGGATTCCAATTACTAAAAAATAAGGTAAATAAAATTCATAGAGTCCTTGATGAATCCAATGGATTCCTTTCATCCTTCATACATTACCAGTTATATTATATCATGTTGAAGGATATGACAATAGTATCTACTTCCAAATTGAATTACCATGTAATCCACATGAATTTGATAATGAAATCCAAGGGTGATCTATCTGTAATTTCCACTCAATAAAGTCACCTATAATCCATGGAATTAATCCATGGAATTATTCTCGATATAAACCAAGAGATTACATGGAATAAAACATTAGTATATTATAAATTCATTTTTTGGAAACAATGTTAAATGAATCCATAGTAATAGAATTTTCGAAAATCATAGACCCCAATGCATTTGGTCTTGTATAATCATGCTAAATATGGGGAGTTCCTCAAGTATCATTCACAAGGGTATCTTAGAGAAATAAATGATGATTTTACATGGAAATCCATATCTATGAAATATTAAAAAAAATAGAGAGATGTTAATCATATTCACTCATAATGATAAATAAATGTAAAATCTTTATAATATCATATAATTCAATGTCTTTACACTTCCTTGAATTCAAGGAATCATCGTATCATGGAATTGCATGTATTGAACTATTAGAATATACTCATACCGATGCAATTCCAACAATTTATTATCATAAACAATATCCATGGAATGGAACCCAATGAATTTTTAGAAAATAAAAATTAATTAAATTTTCTTATTAATTCATTACTTTAAGGTATTATCATTCTATGCATAGATAAAAAAATTATTTTAAAACATTTTTTAGTTTTTTTGAGGAAATAAATATTATAGGGTATTATTTATCCTAATATCCTCCATCATCAAATAAATGGTCCTATATGACATGTAAGATAATCCCATGGATTACCTAACAAAACAATTAGGTTTGAAAATTCTAAAAAATTATCCAAACCTTATCATTAATAAAATAAATACAAATATTTTATTTTAATTTACAAATTCATTAAATTTTCATATGGTATATGCGCAAACACATCCCTATTGAATATTATAGGCCACCCATACTCGATAATAATCAATAAATTAATCAGTATAACCCTTTGGGAAACCTGTTAATTTTTCCAATTCATTACAAAACCCATGTTACCAAGGATAACATGATATATATATTTAATTAAATTCACTTTTTCATGGATTCAAAGCATATTATTAGCCAATATCCATAATCTTTCACAAGAATTTACAAAAATATATTTGCTAATACTGAGGTATTTGGATCAATTATTAATGAAAACCAAGATTCAAATTAATTACACCTTGGGAGTTTCACATTATGTGGTGGTCGATGTGTGGGTCCATGAAATGAAACAGGCTCTATAGGGACCCATGATTGGAATAGAATAATCAAAGATTTTCTTTATATATTTTTGAATTATTTTAAGTGATATGAATCAAAATAAGTGTTTGAAAACAATCACATACACGTTAGAATTTTGATACATTGGAGGATATATTAGTCAAAACCTACCAGGAATTCAATGCATTCCATTATAATTCAAATTCTAGTCAATTTCATCTCATCCCTTCAAATAATATATGAATCTAGTAATGTTCATTAAAAAAATGAATCAGAACCCAATCCATTATCTAATTTAAAAATATATCCTTATCCCATTCTAAAACTCAGTAAACTTGCTAAATGATTTTATTTATTTATAGAATAAATGTCCCCAAACTCACAGGTGACATGAATTTCTATTGAACCACGAGACAAAACATTTCGGTGATTGGAATTTGACATCAAACACAATTTACCAAAAAATACCTAACATGTTGAGGTGATTCCATATGTAATTCATAAATATTTTAATTGAAAAATAAATGAAGCTCAATATATTATCATATAATGAAAAACCAACGGTCTACTACTAACATGGGTGTAACAGCCCGAGATTTAATAAAAAAATATTCTTTATAATTTTATTAATGTCTTGTGTTGTACGCTACACAAAACGGAGCTTGCACAACACGCATCTTTGACTTACCTTGAATTACACGCAATCGTAACCTTCCTCGATAGCGTGTGTAGTACGCAACATTGAGTTTCATGAAACAATGATATGCTATTAAAATATTATTAAAACTAGCTGTTATGAATAGTAATAACCACCTTTTGAAATTTTGTAATTTTATTTTTTCAAAATGGAATTCATTTTTTGATTCATAATATCGAAATTAGCTTAGGGTGAAATTTTGGTAATTTTCGGATAAATTTCATATTTTGATGAATAATGGAAATAACTAAATTTTAATTAAAAACAACTTTTTCAATAAAAATAATTAATAGTGATAAATTATTAATTTTAGTGGTTTTAAATTATATTTAGAATATATTTTTACAATTTAATATAATGTTTGTCATTGGATGTAATTTCACATTTAAACCAGTTATAAACAAGTGTCAATCTTTTGATAGATATTGTTTCTTAAAAACACGCTATTTGTTTTAACAGCGGGATTTAATTATAAAATTAATTAATGAAACTTCTATGTTATGAATTTGGTAAAATAGAATTCATTTTTTGAATTCAGAATATGAAATATAGCTTAGGATGAAATTTTGGCATTATTCTGAAAAACATCAATTTTTGATGAATAGTGAAACTACTAAGTGGTAGGTTAAAAACTGAATTTTGCATAAAGATTAATTTTACCGCTTCTGTGAATGGAATTTCGAAAATCCGACAGACACGGTTGATATCAGTAAGTAAAATGTGGTTCAATGAGATAAAAATAATTTTTTGGTGAATAGTAACTTTTTACATTTTTTACCGCGGTTAATAGTAAATAGGGTAACTAAGGGTAAATATGATATTACTATTACCCTAACACATGTCCTAATTCTATTGGATAAGTGTAATTCGACCAAAAACAACCTTATAAATATAATATGCCCATTTAGGTCCACTTGGATTAGATTATGACATTTAATATTATTTTATTTAATGAATAGTTAAAATAGTTAAAATCAAAGTTTAATAACTAAAACATTTTTAATATGGGGTTATACATAAGATAAATTCGACTATAAATATTCATTAGAAATATAAAAAGATTTCCTACATAATTATATTTTATTTATAATTTTTAGACTTTAAATAAATTAATTTATTTATGACACAACGATGATGCAGTAATTACCCTTTTAAGGAAATATTAACATAATTGATGTTATAAATGCTCAAATGAATGTAATTTGAGACTTTTTATGAATTCCACTAATTTTATAGGTTACTATGATATATTAGGTTTGATTTAATCAACTTGGTTCGAACATATAATTCTGTTATGACTTTCACAAAAATCATATATCAAATAGTGTCAAAATTGACACAAAATAGTTTTTAAATCAAATATTATATTATTAATTGTTATTTTATTCCTAAAAATCTAAGGTTCGGCCAAATGACATATATAAGGATATATATATTAATAATAAACAATTTGGGGTTCGTTTGGCATGTTATTGTATTTGTATTAACCATATAGTAAAAGAAATCAAAAAGACGCGGTAAAAGTTAAATTATTTAACTTAGAGTTAAATCTAATTGATAAGGTTAAAATAATACCCTAAACTTGTCTAAATCCTATTGGTTGATAGGATTTCGACCCATCCCCACTTTATCTTCGAAATAAGACCCTTTGGAACCATTATAAACCGATTTTGACATTAATATAAAATAATATTTTGAGGTATTCCTAAGGTGCCCCTCTCCTCCCTTATAAAAGGACACCTCCTCCCCCTCCTCCTCACACAAACATGAGCACTCAAGCTCGGCCAAACCCTGCCATTTTCTCCTCTCCACTTCCCTAGAATAATCCTAGAGGTCCTGGTCTACTTCAAAGACCAATCTTAGTTCCCGAAGTGGAGGATTCAAAGAGGCGTTCCAAAGAAGAGGTAATATCCATTACCGATCTTTTCAACTTCTTTCTTCTTCAACTTCTTCTTATTTAGTTGTTTCATGATAAAGAAATAACATCAGTATTTCTTATATACTGATATGTTATTATAAATATTAAACAACTCTAATTAAACTTCTATCCATCCTATGGAAAAAGGAAATCACCGCGTGTGCGTACGTACGGAATACCGTCTCCACGCCGTGGTGTAATCTATTTTCCGCCACCACCTTACATGGATGGGTATAATGGTGTAAAGAATAACTATACATAGTTATTCAAACATCATATTGATTCTGATATCTTGTATAATCCACTCCACTCCAATTCAATATTTATGGAAATGATATCATCGCTCGTGCGTACGTACGGACTACCGTCTCCACGACGCGATGAGATTCATTCTCCATGTTAACCATTTAATAATGATTATAAAGTATATATAAGAAATAATAATGAAATATATGACATTATAAATCTACTTGATTTATGTATATATATATATATGTATGTCATCTACTTACTTCCATTCAAGACAATAAGGAAAGGAAAACAGCGTTCATGCGTACGTACGGACTACCGTCTCCATGAACGGTGTTTTTCATTTCATTTATCTATCTATTATATATATATATATACTGAATATATATGATATATAAATCATATATTATATTCTGGAATTAATTAAATCATGATATAAGTAATAATAATGTCAAGAACAACAAGTCAAAACACCTATGATAAATGAAACGATTTTACCCAAAACGCTTCTTTAACATGGAATTTACAAAAGAACGGGTAATATAATGTCATAAGTGAACCATATATGATATCATAACAATGAATATGATTCTGTAATAAGTCAATGACATTATTTAAATAATTATACAGGAGGTTCGGACACATACGAAGCAAATCGGACCTAAGGTAAGGGAAATATCACAATCTCATTTTTATCCGAGATTGTTTATTCGTAAGTATTTACTGGGGTGTATTTTATCATCCACATCCATGTTTCATCAATATGTGATATTATTTTCCATCCACCTACAATTTTTTAAATCCATTTTTACCCTTCGGTGAGTTTTTAGTAATATGTATGAAAGGAATCTTTTGTCGTTTTTCATACGAGGTACTTTTTGACTTTTCCGACAAAAGTACGAAGAATGTTTTATTTAACTTATACGGCAAGAATGGATTTTTAAAACATTATTTCCAAGAAGCTTCCTTTACAAGTTTTCAATTTTATTTTTAATCAACTTCTTTTATTTTAAAGTAGTATGACATGTTATGAAAGGAAAAATGTTTTTGAAGTAGAAAGGATATTTTCCTCAAGAATGTAGTTCAAGTATTTTATCAAAATTATTTTCCATCTAAGATAATAAAAGGGTTCTGTATTTATCCCTATTATTACATTGGTTTGATTATGTTTTGATGGAAATATTTTTATGAATTCCTTTATCTTATATGGTTTGTTTTATGATGTCATGATGTTTCAAGAATCCCATTTTTGTTACATGTGTTATGCGATGATGTATGATTTATGATTATGTGGCACACATAAGAAAGGGTTAATTATGAGATGGGTGGGACCTATATCTCCCTCCAATGCATTGGGTAAAGATTTTATATCTCATGAGATAGGCATGGCTGAAATGGTAGGTTATACCGGTTCAGTGAAACAGGACTGAAACGAGGGCTACTCGATTCAAAAAGGGACTTTGTCCACTAAGATAGTCTTGGCAATGAGTCTTGACTAACAAGAAATGATTCTCTATGATTATGTGTGTATGCCACAAAGTTTCATGTTTTAAGTTATGGTTATTGGGATTACATTTCACTTCTATGATTTATCCCATGTTATGATATTATGAGCTCTTTTGCAGGTTAAGATTTCTAAAAGCTATGTTCTTATGTATATGATGTGATTGATATTTCTTTTGTTTACCCTTACTGAGCAATTGAGCTCACCCTTTTATGTTTTCATTTCCCCAGGATATAAAGAAAGGTTTTAGGTAAAAAAAGGAAAGATCTTTATGGGAGATATTGAAGATCTTTCACCATGATTAGAAGATTGCGTTCCGAGTTTCCAAAGACACTAAACTATTACGATCCTTGTGTGTGTTTTTTTTTGTTATGTACTAAGTATTCCGCAAAAGTAATGTAATGTACATGTACGTCAAGCTACGGGTCTCTACAGTTGGTATCAGAGGAAAGGTTTAGTCAACCTTTGGAAACTAGGATGTGAGAACTTTAGTGAGATCCCTAGAGATATTTCTAAGGTGTTTCTAGGGATGTCTCTAAGGTTAAGTATATGTATAGGTTATAGTACTATAATTACACTAACGATCAATGAATTAAACCTAATATGTTAGATATTGAAGGTACTCCCCCTTTATTAGGTTGTTTTCCCTAGCATGATTTTTGCCTCTCACACTATTCTTTTTGGGTTTTAGACGATGGCTGGAACCTGAAGGAACCGTGTTGATCAATGCAATGGACAATGAAACAATTTCCCTCCTGAACAGACAAATGTTATGGGAGATGGTGTGCAAAATCTTATTGCTATACTTACACAAGCTATGAATAATTCTGGACTTCCAAATGAGCATAGAAGGGAACAATATTCTATTGAGTCCTTCATGAGGCAACGTCCACCTTCTTTCAGTGGGTCTTCTGATCCACTTGTTGCTGAACAATGCATCAGTACCACTGAAAAGATATTTTCTGTTCTTCAATGTTCTGAGCATGATAAAGTCATCTTAGCATTATATCGTTTGGAAGGTGAAGCTGATCAATGGTGTAATCTTATTAAGAATACGAGCCAAGGGGTGAAATTGAGTCCATGGAATGGGACGAGTTCAAGAACTTGTTTTTCAGTATGTACTTCCCTCGTATTCTTTGAACAAAGATGGAGAAGGAGTTTCTTGAACTAAAGAAAAAGGATGATGAATCTGTTGGTATATACGAAGCGAATTTTACAAGACTTGCAAGGTATGCATCTGGCAATATCATCCAACCTGAAAGTAAAGTTGATCAATTTTTCAGTGGCATAAAACCAAGTCTTCGAAGGGCATTAGCTATAAGAGACTTTAGTAGCTATGAAGAAATTGTGTGTTGTGCTATCAAGGTAGAAATGGAAGTTGGTGTTACATATCAATCTCATGGTTTTGACAAGAAACGAAAGATGGAGTTCAAGGAGAAATCTCAGAATAATGGTGAAAAGAAGATGAATGTTTCCTTATGCACAAAGTGTGGAAAGAAGCATGGCGGAGATTGTCTTAAAGGGACTAGAAAATGTTTTAAGTGTGGAAAAGAAGGTCATCGAGTAGCTGAGTGTCGAAGTAATGGAAAAAGGGATTCTAATGATGTGAATAAAGCAAACACTGCAGAGAACGCACCACCAACACTTCAATGCTTCAAGTGCAAGGAAATGGGGCATTATGCTAATAAATGCCCTAAACCAAGGGTTAGTGATGATCTACATGAGCAACCGCTTAAGGCAAAGGACAAAGGGAAGTCACATGCGATCACTATTGGCGATGTTGAATATGACAACGATGTGGTGGAATGATTAAGTGTTTATGTAATGGGATTCCAAAATAATTTTGTATCATAAAGTATTGGAATATTTATGTATTGGTCTAATGTGGTATTCAAAGTGATTGAGATATTTTTGGAAATAAGTTGATATGACCATAATGAAGGGAAAACGAGAAAACGAAATGTTTAACAGTATTCATGAGCTCATGATTGATATAAGGACTAAGTGATATCATTGTTTGAGTATATAGAATTTTGAGGATTTTGGTATGTGGAAAGTGTTAAATTTTAACTGCATTCATGTTTTCACTAAGGTTTTCAAGAGAATACATGATTAAGGACTTTGAATGTTTGGAATGTGACCAACAAAACATATCTTATGATATATGGGGATCGACGATGGTGTTAAATATCTGGTAATCATTTTCATTATGTTATGAGAGTGGACTGCAGTATTATGGATAAGCCTAAAGATTAGAATGGATTATGTTGGACATAAGTTAGGATAAAACATTTTTCGATATTATTGATGGGATGTTATAGTAATATAGCTTTAGAAAAAGGACAACCTGTAGGACGGGCGACAGCCCATCACGTCGGACAAGGATGTGGGAATCGAACCCACAACCGAAGTGCGACTGGCCTTTATCGCCTACCACTGGCCTACAGGAAGTCCCTGTTTATTAGAAACTAGTTTTATTATATTAAGCAGTATGATATATGAAGTATAAAGTCCATTTTAGGAACCATATATGATTAATCTCACTATAGATCGACTTATGTATATAATTTTTGCTAACCTTTTGTTTGAGACAGATGGAATGACCCGTCATTCTATCACATGATCTGCTAACACTTCACGAATAACAAATTCAACTTTATTTATTTAAGAGATGAAGTGGAAATTGTTAAAGGCACGAACAACAGTGAGATTGTACCAAAATAAAGTAAGTATTTATTCTAATTCAAATTCTTTAACTTTAGGGAAACTATCTTGAAAACCAAAAATGTTGTCCTAGTGATCTTATATCTGATGAATCAGATGGTACCTTAGATCGTCACAAATTTATGGCTTTTTGATTGTTGGATTTTTCATAGCCATGTTCTCTACCACTCTCCATCAGAACACGATGGTTAGATTTCTCTTCCATATCCATATTTTCACCTATGTGGAAACCTAGTGATTTGTTTATTTGGGTAACCGTTACGTTTCATACTTTTGTTTTTAAAGATTGGTTTTGATATTCCTTTTTACGATGTGGGTTTCTATTAAAGAAACTTTTGATTAGTAAACCATTTATAACCCCGACGAATTTCGAGGGAGAAATTCATTTTAAGGGGGGTAGAATGTAACAGCCCGGGATTTAATAAAAAAAATATTCTTTATAATTTTATTAATGTCTTGTGTTATACGCTACACAAAACGGAGCTTGCACAACACGCATCTTTGACTTACCTTGCATTACACGCAATCGCAACCTTCCTCGATAGCGTGTGTAGTACGCAATATTGAGTTTCACGAAACAATGATATGCTATTAAAATATTATTAAAACTAGCCGTTATGAATAGTAATAACCACCTTTTGAAATTTTGTAATTTTATTTTTCAAAATGGAATTCATTTTTGGATTTATAATATCGAAATTAGCTTAGGGTGAAATTTTGGTAATTTTCGGATAACTTTCATATTTTGATGAATAGTGGAAATAACTAAATTTTAATTAAAAACAACTTTTTCAATCAAAATAATTAATAGTGATAAATTATTAATTTTAGTGGTTTTAAATTATATTTAGAATATATTTTTACAATTTAATAGAATGTTGGTCATTGGATGTAATTTCACATTTAAACCAGTTATAAACAAGTGTCAATCTTTTGATATATATTGTTTCTTAAAAACACGCTATTTGTTTTAACAGCGGGATTTAATTATAAAATTAATTAATGCAACTTCTATGTAATGAATTTGGTAAAATAGACTTCATTTTTTGAATTCAGAATATGAAATATAGCTTAGGATGAAATTTTGGCATTGTTCTGAAAAACATCAATTTTTGATGAATAGTGAAATTACTATGTGGTAGGTTAAAAACTGAATTTTGCATAAAGATTAATTTTACCGCTTCTGTGAGTGGAATTTCGAAAATCCGACAGACACGGTTGATATCAGTAAGTAAAATGTGGTTCAATGAGATAAAAATAATTTTTTGGTGAATAGTAACTTTTTACATTTTTTACCGCGGTTAATAGTAAATAGGGTAACTAAGGGTAAATATGATATTACTATTACCCTAACACAGGTCCTAATTCTATTGGATAAGTGTAATTCGACCAAGAACAACCTTATAAATATAATATGACCATTTAGGTCCACTTGGATTAGATTATGACATTTAATATTAATTTATTTAATGAATAGTTAAAATAGTTAAAATCAATGTTTAATAACTAAAACATTTTTAATATTGGGTTATACATAAGATAAATTCGACTATAAATATTCATTAGAAAGATAAAAAGATTTCCTACATAATTATATTTTATTTATAATTTTTAGACTTTAAATAAATTAATTTATTTATGACACAACGATGATGAAATAATTACCCTTTTAAGGAAATATTAACATAATTAATGTTATAAATGCTCAAATGAATGTAATTTGAGACTTTTTATGAATTCCACTAATTTTATAGGTTACTATGATATATTAGGTTTTATTTAATCAACTTGGTTCGAACATATAATTCTGTTATGACTTTCACAAAAATCATATATCAAATAGTGTCAAAATTGACACAAAATAGTTTTTTAAATCAAATATTATATTATTAATTGTTATATTATTCCTAAAAATCTAAGGTTCGGCCAAATGACATATATAAGGATATATATATTAATAATAAACAATTTGGGGTTCTTTTGGCATGTTATTGTATGTGTATTAACCATATAGTGAAAGAAAACAAAAAGACGCGGTAAAAGTTCAATTATTTAACTTAGAGTTAAATCTAATTGATAAGGTTAAAATAATACCCTAAACTTGTCTAAATCCTATTGGTTGATAGGATTTCGACCCATCCCCACTTTATCTTTGAAATAAGACCCTTTGGAACCATTATAAACCGATTTTGACATTAATATAAAATAATATTTTGAGGTATTCCTAAGGTGCCCCTCTCCTCCCTTATAAAAGGACACCTCCTCCCCCTCCTCCTCACACAAATTTGAGCACTCAATCTCAGACAACCCCTGCCATTTTCTCCTCTCCACTTCCCTAGAATAATCCTAGAGGTCCTGGTCTTCTTAAAAGACCAATCTTAGTTTCCTAAGTGGAGGATTCAAAGAGGTGTTCCAAAGAAGAGGTAATATCTATTACCGATCTTTTCAACTTCTTTCTTCTTCAACTTCTTCTTCTTTAGTTGTTTCATGATAAAGTAATAACATCAGTATTTCTTATATACTGATATGTTATTATAAATATGAAACAACTCTAATTAATCTTCTATCCATCCTACGGAAAAAGGAAATCACCGCGCGTGCGTACGTACGGAATACCGTCTCCACGCCGTGGTGTAATCTATTTTCCGCCACCTCCTTACATGGATGGGTATAATGGTGTAAATAATAACTATACATAGTTATTCAAACATCATATTGATTCTGATATCTTGTATAATCCACTCCAATTCAATTCAATATTTATGGAAATGATATCATCGCTCGTGCGTACGTACGGACTACCGTCTCCATGACGCGATGAGATTCATTCTCCATGTTAACCATTTAAGAATGATTATAAAGTATATATAAGAAATAATAATGAAATATATGACATTATAAAGCTACTGGATTTATGTATATATATATATGTATGTCATCTACTTACTTCCATTCAAGACAATAAGGAAAGGAAAACAGCGTTCATGCGTACGTACGGACTACCGTCTCCATGAACGGTGTTTTTCATTTCATTTATCTATCTATTATATATATATATACTGAATATATATGATATATAAATCATATTTTATATTCTGGAAGTAAGTAAATCATGATATAAGTAATAATAATGTCAAGAACAACAAGTCAAAACACCTACGATAAATGAAACGATTTTACACAAAACGTTTCTTTAACATGGAATTTACAAAAAAACGGGTAATATAATGTCATAAGTGAACCATATATGATATCATAAAAATTAATATGATTCAGTAATAAGTCAATGACATTATTTAAATCATTATACAGGTGGTTCGGACACATACGAAACAAATCAGACCTAAGGTAAGGGAAATATCACAATCTCATTTTTATCCGAGATTGTTTATTCTTAAGTATTTACTGGGGTGTATTTTATCATCCACATCCATGTTTCATCAATATGTGATATTATTTTCATCCACCTACAATTGTTTAAATCCATTTTTACCCTTCGGTGAGTTTTTATTAATATGTATGAAAGGAATCTTTTGTCGTTTTTCATACGAGGTACTTTTTGACTTTTCCGAGAAATGTATGAAGAATGTTCTATTTAACTTATACGGCAAGAATGGATTTTTAAAACATTATTTCCAAGAAGATTCCTTTACAAGTTTTCAAGTTTATTTTTAATCAAATTCTTTTATTTTAAAGTCGTATGACATGTTATGAAAGGAAAAATGTTTTTGAAGTAGAAAGGATATTTTCCTCAAGAATGTAGTTCAAGTATTTTATCAAAATTATTTTCCATCTAAGATAATAAAAGGGTTCTGTTTTTATCCCTATTATTACATTCGTTTGATTATGTTGTGATGGAAATATTTTTATGAATTCCTTTATCTTATATTGTTTGTTTTATGATGACATGATGTTTCAAGAATCCCATTTTTGCTACATGTGTTTTGCGATGATGTATGGTTTATGATTATGTGGCACACATAAGAAAGGATTCATTATAATATGGGTGGGACCTATATCTCCCTCCAATGCATTGGGTAAAGATTTTATATCTCATGAGATATACATGGCTGAAATGGTAGGTTATACCGGTTCAGTGAAACAGGACTGAAACGAGGGCTACTCGATTCAGAAAGGGACTTTGTCCACTAAGATAGTCATGGCAATGAGTCTTGACTAACAAGAAATGATTCTCTATGATTATGTGTGTATGCCAAAAAGTTTCATGTTTTATGTTATGATTATTGGGATTACATTTCACTTCTATGATTTATCCCATGTTATGATATTATGAGCTCTTTTGCAGGTTAAGATTTACAAAAGCTATGTTCTTATGTATATGATGTGATTGATATTTCTTTTGTTTACCCTTACTGAGCATTTGAGCTCACCCTTTTATGTTTTCTTTTCCCCGGGATATAAATAAAGGTTTTAGATAAAAAAAGGGAAGATCATTATGGGAGATATTGAAGATCTTTCACCACGATTAGAAGATTACGTTTTGAGTTTCCAAAGACACTAAACTATTACTATCCTTGTGTGTGTTTTTTTGTTATGTACTAAGTATTCCGTAAAAGTAATGTAATGTCCATGTACGTCAAACTACGGGTCTCTACAATGCGACACTATGAGACATCTATAATATTTGAAGAACATAATGACCATGATAATCGTTTAATTGAAATATGATCCTATATAATCAACTATGATGACATATATAATATATGTGTAAATTTGGAAGAATCTAAATTAGAGATCAATAGAGTATGATTGACAATGAAACTAAACTAAAATCCATGATAAGAGACATGAAACACTAAATAATCATTGTGTCAAGAAATTTATTTGAGGGAGGGGGACCTTATCGGAACAAACAAGAAAATTTGAAATGTTAATGTCTCTATTAAAAATAACTGAGTTGTAGGTGTTCTAATTATCAAATTGAAATAATCCAGACACAACTTATAGGGGAATGTGATTGATGTATGGATGTAGGTAGTGGCTAATACCAATCTTGAAAAACAATAACATTATTTTTATCTACTATAGTTTTTCACCAGCCACATTAACCTCTACTTAATGATAACATGAACAAACTAGAAACATGTTGAGCCATATTATGTGACAAAATAAACCCATTTAGGTTCTTAATCACCCAAAATTACATTTCTATGTCCACCCACCAAAATAAATCATCAACCAGTGTCGAAATATATATATTTATATTGAATTTTAGGGAATTTTTTTTATAAATTCTATTAATGTTGTCAATTTTTACAATAATTATAATTATTTTCATTATCTTAATAGTATTATTTTGTTGGTCGAAACCAAATCTGAAAAAAATATTAGAAATTCCTGACATTCATTGTAATTAAGATATTCATAGTTGTGCCCTTAATTGTGAGATAAATATTAGTGATTCTTATTGGTATCATGGAACTAGTGTTAAGATATGTAATATTTAATTAACTTCTAGAATTATAATAAAAAATATCATGTAAGAATGAAAACCAATCATGCCACTAGTCAAAAAATTGGGATAAAGAATCCTTGAAACTGTATATGGGGAACCATAAGGCACTTCATGATTGTCAAATAGGGGCAAAATGATAATCATTGTCGATGTGATATGATGTAACCCATTAAATATGATTTCAAAGAGGAGTTTTAGATTAAAAATATGCCAATCCTACATTTATTTAAATGCATGTTATAGGAGAACAATACAAGCCAATTCCCTTTGCCAAGGGTTGTCAGGGATATTTAACCCCAAAAACCTCTAAGGAAACAACAAGGGGAATATGATACCACTAATACTGAGGTGGATCAAAAAATGATTTTGTGATAGGTAATATTTTTAATCATTCAATGATTGGAAACATAATTTTTTTATTCTACTTCAATGAAATCAATCTTATCATTCATGTATATTAAAATTATTCAAAACCAACCTAAAAATATGGATGTTGAATGATATTTGAGTACAATAAATAATTAAATTAATTTATATATGTTACATAACTCCTCCCCAATAAATTTTTGTTTACAAAACATCCCAAAAAAATTTATTCAAAATTCAATTCGTAGTGATTAATTATATATTTGTCAGAGATTGGATATATTTAAACAATGACAACTTCAATTGTCAATATTGGGAGGTCACTTTTTCACATCCAAAGGAATCCTATAATTTTTTAGAACGTTATAATAGATGATGCATATCCATCATAGTAATCATCTAAATTTTGGATATTATAGCCTTTTAGAGAGAATATATTTCTTAAATGATTATGTCAAATGAGAGGATCCTTTTTTAATACATTCCAATTGTGAGGGGATACAACAATGTGTTCCCTAATGAATTTAATTGCCTTTATACTGACTATGAGAGCGGGTTATTAATTAATCTTATATATATATATTCCAATATCATTTACTCCATACAGGATGTCCTCCACTGAGTTGGATGAAATGAAGAAGTCGTTACAAGAGACTCTCGAAAAATAGTTTTATATGTTTGAGTGCTTCACCATTGGGTTCACCAGTCCTCTTCATCATTAATATGGTTAGATCAATGAGACTATACATTGATTATAATGAATATATTTAAATAAATATAAATAAAATATTCCCCCTTCCATGGATAGTTTTCTTTTTTAATCAACTATGTGAGGCTAAGTGTTTCTCAATGACGGAATATCATTCGGGATATCACCAAAAAATGGTGAATTTGGAAGTTATTCCCTAGATTTCATTCTGAACATGTTATGGAAAATATTAGTTCTTAGTAATTCCATTTAACTCAATAATTATATGGAAAATTTTTATGGACATGATGAATGATTTCATTATAGAATAAATAGATAAATATTTTGTGGTCTCTATAGAAGATATTCTGATATACTGAATGTGAAATGAGGAGAATGTGGAGAATTTGAATACTATAGTAATAAATATTAGGAAGGAGTAATTTTTCTTTCTGTACTGAATTGGAAGACTAAATCATTGAGATGAAAAAGGATTAATCACTAGACCAGAACTAGCACTACCCACAATTGGAGAACACTTTGTGTTATAACGTGATGCATCAAATAAGTGATTACATTGTTTATTGATGTAAAATAAAAATTTAGAATAATATGCCTCAAGGTAGATTAATTTTTTTTATAAAAAACACACTCTAAGTGAACTATAGATGATGTTTATGATCATTACATGGATAATTTTGTTGAATTATCATTATCAGGGATTGTGTGAGATATACACTGATCATAAAGCAATAAATATATAGTCACACATAAGGAGATTAATCTGTACTGACAGGTATAGTAAGATATCATAAGGGACTATGACCGATCAATTCACTACTATCCCAATAATGAAGATAATGTAGAAAACACCCATTGTAAAAAGGATCATGATGTATTACTAATGAAGTGAACAAGGACCCAATCTTCTCTTGAAAAAAGGATGGACATTGGGAATTATAAGTGACGTAATGACATCATTACATTCTAAAAATTATATATATACAAAAACATATTAATTAGATAATGGGTTCTAAAATAGATGATGTGGAAATTCAGAATATGTTTGCAGTTAATGTTTTTGTGAAATACTCATAATTCAAAATTAATGTGGAAAATGTTGTATGATTTGGGATACCACTACATCTACCAAAAAATCAAGAGATAGAGAATGATATTTTTAATGATCCATATTGTGTGATATTATTTATCAACCTAGGGAGAACAATCATATATCAAGATATAAAAGAGAAATAACGATAAAAATGATGAAGCAGTTTATCAATGTATATGCATCAAAGTTCCTAGTAAGTCAACATATGATGGATAAAAGGGTGATTCTTAATTTAATGTTGAAAACATTACCCATACCAAAATGGAAATCAGAAAACATGATCATGATCATTTTCATTGGATATTTGAACCCATCCAATAGAAATAATGATATATGGTTTATTTTATGTTGTCATTAAAATAGAGCTGACAGTTTTAAAATTTGAGAGGAATCCTCACTCAATCACGTGTCATGGATATACATTAGAGAAATGGTGAAACTATATAGTTGACAATAATTTATTATATCTGATCAAGATTTTAGGACAACTTAAACGTTTGGGAAAATTCCATAATAACCAATATACGCTATGCTGAACTTTTACACGAACTATCATTATTATGCTGAAGGTCTTCCTTGGTGGACTATTCATACACATGAAGACATATTGGGTGAGTTCTCAATGGACATCAAAGGAAAATGAGATCAAAATATTACACTAATCATTTTCTCTTAAAATTATATATTTTTTTCAAGCATACAAATGAAACAATTTGATTCCCTTGACCAGAAATGATGTACATCACCTTCCTTATGATGTTATATAATGAAAGGTACTAGAATCTGAAATAGATAATTAACCGAAGGAAATTGGAAAGACCATCCAACAATATATATGAGATTATAAATGTCAATAGAATCTATATGATTGAAATATTCGATGGGATATAGAGTTTTGAGGCTGTTGATAAAGAAATCCTCTACATATCTCTATGGGTGAGACTCCAACGAAATGGGAAAAATAAAAATATATGTCCTAGGTAAATATTCACATTAAATTCTTGATCCCATCATAGATTTGTCATATTGACTTTAAATTCAACCAACCATATCTCAAATAAATAATTTTTTAATAATATCCCTCCTCATGAATTGCATACCACATCACTCACATATATTTAATTTAGTGGGTATATATTAGGAAAATGATCTATCTTTTGGGGAGAAGCTATTGAAGATCATGGACCGTAGAGATAATGTTCTATACAACATGACCAACATCATGGTTATACTAATATAGAGGAACCACATATATGGATATTTGACATGGGAACTAGAATATAAAATGATGGATATGAAAAATCAATGTTTTAACCTCATAATGGAAAATGATTTTTTTATGAGATTTTTCATGTAGTTATAATTTCACATCGTGGTAATTTTTTTGAAGTCATAACTTGAAATAATTTAATTCTTTTTATAGCTTATGTTTCATATAACATATATTTTAAACAATCAAATATACAATAATGAAATATTAAGAAGGAAATTTTAATATGACCACTACTTCTATTTGTATGAATAGGGAAAAATATTAGAAAATGTATTGTTTATTAAGAGATAAACATTTAATTATTAATTAATAAATTTTATTATTGAAAATTATTTTTTCTTATAAAATGATATTATTTACATATATGATAAAATAAATTTAAATTTTTCTTTTCAATTATATAAAAATCATTAGAAAAATAATCGATTATGAATATAGCATCTAAAATTTTTTTGGGATTAATTTTTGGGAATTTTATAATAAATTTCTATGTTTAATGAGCAATGAAAAATAATTATTTACATTATAAAATGTAGTTTTAATTTGAGGAATTTTTAATGTTGAATTCTATTTGGGATTACTTTTTAACATTCATGAGTTCCAATAGATTATTAATTCTCTATTTTTTAATTAAATTTAATTTTTAACTAAATTTAGTTTGAAAACATTTTTAACATGAAAATGGCCTTCTTCCAAAAAATGATCTCATTGCATTTTTAAAATTTATATTTAAATTATATTCAACCCATTTTTTTTACAAATATGGAAAAATAATTCAATTTTTTGGAATCATATGGTCCTAATTTGTTAAATATAAAAATTTATTTTTTCATCACTATTAAGAGTAACCATGGAAAAAAATTACCATGGTTCATGTTAAGTCACGTACATAATGGTAAAAATAATTTGATAAGTACTAAAAAATCTCTAGAACACTTGCCTCAACATATATTTTTTGAAATATAATAATTTAATGGATACTTTTCAATGAACATTTTATAGGTATTATTAAAATCAATGAAATTGAAAAATTACCAAAAAAAATATTTTTTAGATGTAGAATATTTTTAATATATTGATAACCAGAAGTTATTTTAGACGATAAATATTATTTGTAAGTATAAAATAACTATATACATATTTTTAGTAAATTTCTATTTGTAGTATATAAAAAATTACATTAACATCTTACTAAAAAATGGTGAGGTAATTATAAAATTTATGATAAAATAAATTAAATTATATTAAAAATATTAAAATAAATATAATTAGATACATTTAAGATGATCCAAAAATTCTATAGATAGCCATGAAATATATAGATAATTATAAAATTGATTGTTATGATTTTACTTGTCTTCCGGATAATTTTAATATTGTATGATTGAATAGTTATAAATATTACAATACTCATAATTTAAAGAATTAATATATTTTCAAAATATTTAAAAATCATAAAATTGATTTTAAAAAAAAATAGTTTTTATGGAATAAAATTATTCATAATTTAGAAATTTATGTTCAAATTAAAACATATATGTAAATATTATATATGGTTAATATTAAAAATTTTGATACCATAATTAAAATTACAATAAGACAATTATGTGTTATTCAAAATGATAATGTATAAAATAAAACAAAAATATGCATAAACATTATTGTTTTTTTGTATTAATATGTTATATTACCATGGAAGATAATATATTGAAATTTATTGTATTTTGATATAAAATTACTTTTTTATAAATTATGAATTTAAAAATTTTCTAAAAACACCCTACTCTTCAATTTTAATCACCCCACATAACCTCTTATCCTCACGCAATGTATGCTTGGAATCAGGTCAATATTCATCTTAATTTTCTTAAATACTATATGACACACTTCACATGTCTTTTAATATAGAAAACCCAAAATATCATGTTCTTAAATTCTCTCATCAGTTATTTGATATTCAATAAGAACTATTTTCAAACCATATCTGTTAATTTCATTTCTTTTTAATCCATAAGAAACAAATATTTAAATAATTAAATAATAATAACAATATTCCCATTCCTATACTATAATGTAATATTTATAATTTAATATATTATGTACACCTCCCCTCACATCTCCTATTATTCTATGAAACGAATCATTTGTCCATGTTTTTGGGGTTTTCCAACTCTATGGAAAATGAATTTTCATTTTCCATTACAACCTTATCAAATGGTTATAAACACATTCGTAGAGTTAAATAAGATTTAATCTTTTATATTAAAACATTTTCAATGCTTTTAGCAAATTTATAAGCACAATATAAAAGTAAACAAAAAATGATTTTTATTCCCGAAAAATTTGTCAAGCTAAGCTAAACATTTATAATTATTGTTTCATCAAATGAATCATCCTCATACTAGAAAACAGAATGATAGATGGGTAATTTATACTTATTTATATTCATAAATTCCACTTTATTTGACTTCTAGATAATTATTTCTATTTTGAAAGAACAACCACAATTATACACTACTAAAAAGATTAAGATGTTATGAAATACAACAACCCCCTTAAGATAAAATTGAACATTATAACTCATAAAAATCTACATACATTAAATTAATAGAAATATAATAAATAAAATAAATGTGTAAAAATAATTTCTCATATAATTATTGAATCATGTTTTATTATCTAGGTAAAAATGAGCATGCGATGAATTACTTTATAGAGAATGTGAGGGATCTCCTCGAACCACCATATTTTCTTTGTGTTATGATTTCTATATACATTCCAAAAAAATATTCACCAATTATTATTATATACTTCTCAAATGTTTTTTGTATATTTACCACATATATTTTTTACACAAATTCCTATTTCAATTATTTGGAAGTAAATGTTTTATATGGTTCTAGACAGAATTCATTTAGTTAGGGAACCCTAATTAAAGGGAACTTATGTTTTCCCTTCCCATTTTCATATACACCCCATAAAATTAATAAAACTCTAATGAATTTTATAAGATAAATTATATTATAATTAAAAAATATTTAAATTATTTTTTGATTTCATGCAAATAAAATATTCAATTTTCCACTTTATATACTCTTTAATCGTTTTCTAAAAAAGTGTTAATGTGGATCATTTCCAAATTTATTTAACCACACTTTTTACATGTTATTAATTGACATGGACATAATTTAATATGATATATTATTATTTTATCTTATGAACTTACCAGTATAATATATAATCATTCATTCATTGGTTCCAACATGATACTCACTTTGTGTGTGCTTTATTACATTATTACGATAATCCTTTCATTTCATTTGTATCCTATATGTTTATAGAATATTATTAATTATTTATCTGGAATAAATATTCCTGAAAATATTACGTTTGGATATCCAATAAACCACTCTAATAAATAAATTAATATTTACTATTATGTGTTTTTATTTATGTTATTATAGAGTAAAGATAATCCAAAATGGGACTTTTCCCACCATGTGATATCATCATTGAAGTTTTCGGTAAATAATATTCATGAAATAGTTTATGGTTCATCCATATTACAATAGTTCCTTGATCATATCATTCCATGTTCAATACATCATTATTCCATGTGTTTATTAAAGATCTATTATTTTCATGTTACCATGTACTGCCTTTCTAAACCATGTTCTATGTTTCATTCCAATATTTATTACCTTACTCAAATTTTTATCTAATTCTTATTGTTTATGTGTTCCCTAGCTTATCCAATGTATAATTAGAAGCTCAAATGGTGTTTGGATATTTTTTAAGAAATTAAAAAAAGTACGGTCTTAATTATAGTTTCATATTTTCTATTTATAAACCGAGCCCACATAAAATACTATTATATTTGATTATTGGTTTTCTATATTCATAAAATATTATTTTAATATCCTTTAAATAATAGTTTCAATATATAACCTCATCCTAATAGTGTAAGGGATGACCTAATATTTCCTACTTCATCTAGAATTTCATCCACAAACTTAGAGGTGGATAATAAAGAATATGACCTCTAGAATGGACTTCCTTGTTAGGGGATGATGTCTCTACTACCATTGATGAGATCATGCTTGTAAATATAGAATTAGAACATTAACCTCAGCCTATATTTATTGGTACCTCTATAATCCTTGAGGAGAAAGAGATGTAAAAAGAATATCTAAAAAATATTGAATTGTGTTCAGATGAATTTTTTATAAATTCATAGACTAAACCCATATGTGGATATGCATCTTCTCGGGATACCGAATGTAAATTGAGGTTTCAAGAAGGCATCTAGAAAGATGCACACCTCTCATTGTACCAAAATTGAGATATAATCATAAAATCAATCATATATGATTTTTTCAGAGAGATGAGATATAAATTGTGGATTTCTAACATCATCCATGCCAATCAATTGAAAGATTTGGGTATGCATCAAATTCAAAAACCAAAATATAAAATTTCCATAGGGGGCATCCAATTACTGATACCAGAAGTCTAGAATAATGAATATACTATATTCTAATCCTTTTGTTGGATGGATGTGTATTTTAGGAACAATCCAATAAATTTTTCCCTTTAATATTAGAATGTCACGACCTTTAAAACACCCCTGGGGATTTTTCACAATCACATAATTCCATTTGGATTAAGGAAAGATGTAACCATTTACGAATGACATGAGGATCATATAGACTCAAAATTCATTTTTTTCATAGATTTTTATTAATGATATAGTGGTCACTAGTGGGAAAAAATAAGACCAATTAAAAATTATTAATTCAAGAACGTAATAATAACAAAGAAATGAATTTGATTATGATCTATGATCACCCATAAGCTGATGTCTCGTCACATACAACCATCATCATGATTCAAACTATAGAAATCACCATAATCACCAGTATCAATGTCCCTGAATATTTTATGGAGCTAGGTGGAGTCCATGGATATTATTTTAAATCCCCATTTAGAAGCATACATTTTTTCCTTTAGAGAACCAAAAACAATCTTCTACATCAAAGATAGTTGGAATCCTCATAGAAACTATAAAAAAATCAAAACAAGATCTATATCCTTCCCCACCAAACAGTAAAACAAAAACACCATTATAGTACGTGATCACCCCATTAGAATGAAAAATACAAAAAACATTATCCACCATGAACTAAATTGACGGCCACTGCCTTAACCAATCATTATTAAAACCAACCTAGAAACAAAAAATAGGACCTTCATAAAATACGTCAATCATATCTTTCACCATAGAAGAATCAACCAAAAACTAAAAATTAATTGTCTAATAAATCCATAAAAATCATTCATATCATGGAAGTTGTTAATACCTCCAATGAATGCCTCTATTAGAAAATGGGATGATAAACCTAAATGTCGAGGAAAAAGAAAAATGTATCAGGTCGCATATAGAGAAATGTCAGTGGACAAACTCTACATCCGAAAAGCTCTATGAAGCAACTAATATATACTGAATCATGGGAGGAGTCAAGGGAATTAGTATAAAGGTTGGTATTTTAACGAATGCGGGATACATACAAAACTATCATGGAGATATATTAACCATCACCTAATGTTAAGATCGAGTCTACTAAAAAGCACCTGGAAGACCACGGACCACCAATCCAATATTCACATAACCATAATGGCCCATACATCTAGAACTAGCTTGAGGTGGATCAATGGAACACCATATCCAAGCATTGATAGAGTGTCTAAGGGATTCCCTAACGAACCACCTTCTTTAGGACCATGAATTTTGAAAGAAACAATCAACCAAATGAGAGTCCAGATCAACGACAGACAAGATAGGGGAAATGAATATGGGATTCCATGATCAATGATGTAGGGGGTGTGTTGACACAATAATCAAGGAAAAAATAATCCCCACTCTAGAGGGTAGTTGAGGAGAAACATTAAGGAAAACATAAGGGGAAATGGATTCCACCCAGAGTCCCATCAGAAATCCTACCTTGCATAATATATCAAAACACTTATTATGACTAATACATGGTTTTTATGTCATTGACATAGTGGTTAAATCTATACTGTGATGAAATCAGATCATGTATATTCAAATATTCTTGGATATGTTGTGAAAACACATTCTGGAAATGAACTTGTTTAATTGAGCTTCAGGAATATCATTTCAGAAACTCCCTTCCTTTTTTGTACACCGCCATGATATTGGGGTCAACAGATAATGGGATGATGAAATACTACAAATTTAACCTATCTAAATCCCAATTATATGAGGGGGAATCAAGAAAACTTCACCAATATTTGGATTTTCATATCAATCAAAGTAGAATAATTCACCAACTTCACCAATTAAATTATGAAAAATGATATCTATCGATGGGATGAGGATTCATAAGAATATTTCGAGAGTCTTAGTTAGTAAGTACTATACCCAAATGTCATAATTCCATTAGTGGGGGAAATACCCTCATATTTTTTTTGGATTCTTTAGAATTATCACACATCACTCTCAACACCGATATATGTAATAAATAGAATAAAAAGAGTCTCTATTTCATCAGAATAATTATGCTATGAATTGAGAAATGTTATTCTCAGATGAAAATAAAGGTTTTGCGCTTATCATTCCATTAATAATTCTATATTATTTTTTGTTTAGAAACATGATGTTAACTTGTTCACTATCATTAAACCTCTCAGGAACAACCTTGTCCAACCAATGCAACTGGGTGTTTTTCCTGAAGGGTAGTTATTCTAAAATTATATATAATCTGTTCGAGGCACAAAAATTAAGGATGAAGAACACCCTGGATGATTTCCTTATGGACTATCCCTCCTATTAAATAATATAACTTCCAATTGTACATCCATAATAGGAGGTTTAATATTCCCATGACACACCCCATTCGTATTATTTGAATTTTTTTGTTTCTCCTAATTTCCAATCACTAATAGAATATTAAACCAGAACATTAATTAGGTTTCTTATGGATTTATTTCTCTATCCAGTTATATTACTTTTTCCTTAACCTTTCTCACTATATGAAGGAAGTACTAACAATGATGATAATACCAAAAACTCAGTAAAAACTCGGGACTTTCCATAAAACTAAAGATAACCTACCTTAAAATCAAATGGGAATCATAGCATGGTATAAAGAAAATCATTGGTGAATATGTTTTGAAATTATTATAATTATTTCATTAATGGGGTTTGTTATAGTTCTAATGGATGTGCAATATTCCTATCTCATGTTGAATCATGTTCCCTGAACATAGAATATATATTCCTTTGAATTGGATAATACATTCATAGTTTTGGATGACCCCGACCATGAAGATGAAGTATTTTTTATCACACATCAAAGGATGGTCTCATCAATCAATATAAATGGCGTTTATATAATAAATACGAAAAAACCTCCCTATAGAATGATTATATAGTATCTACCCTCGAAGGATGAATCCCATAATTCATTATCCCTAAAGTGGGACTCCATCTAATTAAAAAGAAATAAGGGAACATACATGATCTTGAGCATCAAACATTACTATATGGGATGGGGCAAATGAATAGAGATCTATCTAAAAGACTGTAATTGGCACAATAATATTTGGATTATATAAATATATATAGATAAATATATATTCAATCCTGGAATAATTCCTTGAAGGCTACTAGGATTCTTATCATCTTGGGAGCAGGTTCTCCCCAAAAATTAGGAGGCATGAATACTAGTTGGAAACTATGATACAATAATATTTTTAATAATCATGGAAATTTTATTTATGCCAATGTCATGAAAACATAATGCATCAACCCTTGGAATTTATTCATATATCATAATAATAATGGTTGATTTCAATATTGTGAATTTATATTGTAGGGATATATCCATGAAAGAAACTAATAAGTTTAATGATATATTTACTAAAACTGACTTAATTTCCAATAGTAATTAGTCAATACGGCTCAATGATCATGGTTCAACATAAACCATCAAATTAATGAACTCCAATATCATCACCCTCACATGATATTGATGGGAAATGAAACCAACTTATATTATATGAAATTTAAGTAATTTTACCTAGAATATAACATCAAGACTACACATTCATCCTATTATAATAGAATGGAAAATATAAATGTAGATTTCTTCATTTAGAATCTATCAAAAATAGAGGAAAAATATAGTGAATAAGGTGAACAATTAAATGATGGACATGATCCGCCATAGTAACATCCATGGTACATATTTGAGAATATTTATTCATATCTATAAAAATTTATGCATAAGATATAATTTTATTTTAAAGGGGGAACTATGTATGATAGCATAACTGATTCACAATAATGGTTTTCTTAGAAATGTCATGTTGCACATAAGTCCGAGTTATACCAAAATAATACAATATTAATATTATTTTTCTAAATGGTAGTTAATTCCTATTCGTGGTATTGGAGGTAATGACTAGAACTAACAATATTATGTTTAAAAATGGTTTTTTCATTCATCTAATAAATTTTAGAGGCTTAAAATGAGAATAATTCCAATTTTAAGAATAAAATAGTCTAATATTTTCTAAAAGGTAGTTTTAAAACCATTTGATGAATAAAACTTTTTAAATATATTTTCTGAGAAATTTGTATGTTATATTTGATAAAAATATACTTATTATTCAGAATCATGACATCCAAATTCATTTTGGATGAATTTAGGTATTTTTATGATAAAATTAATTTTCTAATGAATAGTAAAACATATAGCTTTTTAATTAAAAACTAAATTTTCATTTCAATTTTTAAACAGATATATTTTCAATTTAATTGGTTTTAATGATTAATTGGATTAATTAGTCATAATTTTTTACAATTTTTGTTATTTTAGTTAATTTAATATTGAAATTTGATATAAACACTTGTCAATATTTTCATGGGTTTTACTTTAAAATACTTGTATTTTCATTTTGATAATAGAAATATTTTTCAAATTAATTACTACAACTTCTCTATTTATATTTTTAAAAAATTGATTCTGTATTCAGAATCACAAGCTCCAAATTATTTAAATTTTCCCATTTTAATTTTTCACATGATAAATATTAACATTAGTAATTATTTTTATTTTCCCCAATTAAAGTGTAAATTAGGTAAATTAGGGTAAAAATAATATTATAATAAGATAAAACAACACTAATACTTGGACTAATCCTATTGGATGAGACATTACTGACCATAATGACCCTTGGGATTTAATGTTGGTTGTTGGAATCCATTTGGGTGTTATTATTATAGTTATAACTTTTAATTTAAATTGCTGAAAAATATGATACAAACATTAGTCTTCTTAATAAAAAATTTAACTTCTTTTTATTTAAGGGTTATAGTTGAATATAAATATTCAATAGAATTGAAAAATGTTTTCCAAAATCAGGGAATTTTATTTATAAATTTTATAAATTAAATAATTAAATTAAATAATGACACAATAATGATGGAATAATATACTTATTAATAAATGAATTAAATAATAAATAAATAAATTTTAAAATTAAAATTAATTTACATAATTTATGTAATATATGATTTTTAGATGTGAATATGACATGTTATAAGAATATTAAATGGTTTTCTTCTATGTTATATCCATATTTAGATTTTATTTAAATTCAATAAAATGAATAGATTAAAAATTAACTTAATAGATGTTTTATATAAATAGTATTTTATTAAATTATGTGAATATATAAAATATATTTTAAAATAAAAAAGTGATAATTAATATTATGAGTAAATTTTCATTAAGTTTCCAATTATGGGAAATTAACCCCATATAAATAATGTTAATAGCCTCTAAATATTTAAAATATTTCCAGACCAATTACAAGAAAATAAATATGGATAAACTGAAAAGGCTAGTTATAAAATAAAATCAATACATGACTAAGACCTAATGTATGAGATGATTTACCACTATCCTCTTATTATCTTAGAAATATATCATGTTGGAGAGATTCGAAAAAGTATTTAAATTCTTATTAATTTAATAATTTAAGAGTTTCCAAAGCTCCCTGTGCACTCTCATATAAAAAGTTACCCTCACTTCTCTAATAATCACTCATTAAGAACCATTTTGTTCAGAAACGATCTACCAAAAACACTTCCAAGAATCCCTTCCTGCGTCCTATAAGCCTCCATTTTAGCAAAAATACTCCCATGGAATCCCTTTCGTATAAACAAAAAGAAGTTACCCGATTAAGTGGTAACAACTTCATCCTTTTTTTAGAGACATTTACATTCTAAATCCCAAAACCATTCTTATTATATTATTAAATTAAAAAACAGTACAATAAAACAATTTTTTGTTATATTTTTTTCTTAAACATAATCACACATCTATTTTATGGGTATTGAACATATTATTTCTGTGTATGTCAAACTACTGCCACATGAAATGATGATTGTTCAATTTTCCCCTACAACCTTTCTCTGTAGCCATTTTAGTAAAAACTATTTTTATAAATGATATATATTATATTCATATTTTATATATATTATCTCTATAATTCCGTAGTTTTTATTTATAATATGCCTTTATGTGTTCCATGTAGTGTAAATATTTTAATTTCATTTCGAGGAAGTGTGGACTATCACCCCACTCAAATATATATGACTCGTTGTTGTAATATATGGATCATATAAAGAATGGTAGTGAAAAAAATATTACCCCATATGACATTAATATAATATTGGTATTGTAATATACATTTATATCATTTAATTATTTATCTTTTAATTTGATAAAGAAATGAATGTATCATTCATGCATTCGTATGACATAACGTCTTCATGAACATTGAATTTCATTTCTCATCTCCTAATATTTTGGATTATTCTAAATACATATATACTAGATATACATGATACCTCAATCATGAATACTTGGTTGGAGGGGATGGAATTTTGACAACATGAAAAATTTATATAAAAACAAGTTCATTTTTGACTCACGTACTAAATATTGAAAAAATGCCCACTATGAAATTAAATAGTTATATGATATTTATAACATGGTAATAAGTAATATAAAAAATAATAAAATTAAAAATGGTTATCCAAAAATTATAAATTAACCTATATTTATTATTTAAGTAAATAAATAATGTACGAGACAAGTTAGATAAAAGGAAAGAGAATCTATCTCAATGCCCTTTTACTAAGGCATAATTTTATATTATACACCATATTATATTATACTGTGTATAAAAACACCATTTAATTTTCACTCAATTAAATAGTTTTTTAAAGAATATTTTTCAAAGAAGCATTTTACTATACCAAAAATGGAATGTATTTTTAATGAGAAAATATTTCAGTAACCGAAACTATTATTTGTAATTAGATTACTCTAAAAGGCATAATGTTTTTTAAAGAAGAATAAAGACCATATTCCCTTTTTTGGTATTTTGGTATTGAAAATGGTTTTCATAATGGATTTATTATATCATTAACTTGATAGGAAATCTTAGGATTGCAATGTGGAAATATTATATTTCCTTTATACATTTTATTATGAGTTAAGATTACATTATGGTTATTCTAAATTGTTTCTATATATGGGTGGTTTAATGATAATCCAAGGGTGGGTGAGCCCATGATATCTATCCAATGCATTGTGTAATGAGATACATGTAAACATTAAGGATTCTCCTAGGAGAATTTGGGAATATACTCTGTTGTGTATTCCTAATGTCACCATGATGGGTAATCTCTATGTATTTGTGGAAGCTACAATGTAAGTATGATATGGATTCCACATATTAACCATATGATTTATGATTTATGAGATGTTTTTTAGGAAGGTTTTGATTTCATTAGGAGTTATAGAAAATAAATGTTATTCTGGTGAAAATTTTGATTCTGTGAAAACGTTTTCTTGGGTTTAAAATATTTATGGATTACCGGATTTTTCCCTTATTTTATATTACATAATGTGATTTTTATGCAATCCCAATTTTTGGAAATTTTTTCCCTAGAGTATAATGATGGGTAAAATAATTTAATAAGTAAAGATAAAATTTTTCATGAATGTAACTCATGTAAATTTTTATATAAAAAATTATTATGGATGAAATGGATAATATTTTAGTTGTATCCAATTTTTTTAAATTTGAGTTTCTATAAAATAGTTAGGGAATAATTATGAAAAACTCTAATCCTTAAAATATCATCAATGTGAATTCTTGACTGAACTCAAGATTATATCATGACTGAGGATTGGACTTATTATTGGTATCAAAGGGATTGTTTTGAATCAATTAGG
This sequence comes from Viscum album, assembly GCA_963277665.1. Taxonomy (NCBI): domain Eukaryota; kingdom Viridiplantae; phylum Streptophyta; class Magnoliopsida; order Santalales; family Viscaceae; genus Viscum; species Viscum album. The sequence goes on along the minus strand of OY728142.1, from coordinate 1,563,435,162 downwards.
GATTATGTGTTTTGGTGAAAACCATGGTAAATTTTTGTGTATATTATTTTGGTTATTTTCATTTTCTATAATATTTTTATATCAATGAATGACCATTACAACATGAATGATGAGGATCGAAAACACCCTTCATATATCATCATCATGACTAGCTCAGAATAATTATTTCGGTTTCACTTCAGGATGATTCTAAAACATTTTCTAACATAAATCTCAATTGAATGAAATTTATGGAGATATAAAACACCTGCCTAAAACCTATATACCATTTTCAGTCATGGGCTGTTTTTAATCAAATCCTATTTTCATAATATTCTCATATTATACAAAATGGTAAATTTGATCATATAATTTTTAGATATTTTATGTTATCATAAGATTATATAGAATATTATGATTTTGAAAAATCTACTGAAGAAGGAGACTATTGCACGACATATTTATATTTATTATTAAAATATTGTGTTTCATGACATACTTATTGTATTTCAAATAGACCATTAATTGAATTTTTCATCCAAAACATGGTCTGAATGTTTTATAAAAAGTATTTCGTAAATGATGTTATGAAATTATATGTCAGACAATATTTTTTTCAAAAACAATTTTTTCTATAATAACCCATATTACACACATTTTACAAGGATTATTTGGATATGGGAAGAAGTTTATTTTCAAGAATCTCTAAATCATTAATGTAATGAATTAACATTCTATCAATGTGAACAAAATGATGATGAATCATAGTGGACACCATGATCAAGGTATGTTGTTATTTTTTTTGGAATCAGTTTATTTAATCATTTGGAGGTGAAATAAAATAATATGTAAAAATATATATGACATAATGAATTATGATATTTGGGTTATTATGAGTTGTGATGAAAATAAGAGGTATAATAAATCCTTTATGGTTAAAGTTTTTTTTGTTATTTTTAAGAAATATTTATATTTATGGGTATTTTATAATAATTATATATTTGTATAAAAAAATTACCCCATGAATGGTGGAAACCGATCTCGCCAGACAAGGAAATGGGTATCGAACAGAAAACTAAAATGCAACAAGGTTTTATCACATTCCATTATCCTACTTGATGCCCCTTATTATTAAGACTTTTTATTTTTAGTTATAATAATTTATGGAATAAGAAAAAGATTATATTTGTAAATTATGTTTAATGAAGTAGATATCCTTGGTATTTGAAAATGATTTAGGGATTAAGTGATAAAATTTATTTTGGAAGACATTATCTAACTGAGAGCGTTACATTATTAAGATAAAAATAATAATTCATGATTTTCATTGACGTGTAATGGTTGAATTATAATATAGAAAAATATAATATTTTAATTTTGGAATTATAGAAATCAGGTTATTTTATCATGTAATTAACATATATTATAAAAAATATTATTAGGATAATTACTTTTTGGTATGAGACTGCTTGAGTGGTTAATGTTATTTAGAGATACATGTTAAATATTATATTGAATTTTTTTAAAAAATTCCTTCGTAATTTTGTTTTTCAATCATAGTATGGATTATATGAAGGAATTTTTAGTTAATTTATATATTGAATGGAATTTGTTGAACTTTGGGAATTACTCTTGAATTTTTGAGTTTAAAAGTACTATTTTATTTATACTATAGTTTATTCTTTTCTGGAATTATATGATCTTGTACGATCCATTTGGGTTTTGAAAGTGTTTAAACGTATTAGAAAAATATAGTTAAAATTTTATGGCAGATATGTGTTTTAATATGTTTTATATAGTTCTTCAGGTATAAAAATTTCATATTCAATACCAATCATTCAGAGAAAAAGGTGAGTTTTGGTGGAAATTGATTAAGGGATGAATCTTTACATGTCATGTAACCGTATTACCTAATGTTCTTATTATATGTTGTAAATAAATTATTCACCTTTATGAATAGGATATTAAAACAAAAACCTTTCTATTTGTTTTTCCTATTGTGAAGTCAAATACCATATAACTAATAGCATGATTATAGTTTTGATTGTTAACTTTTTACTAAAAATATTTTATGTTACCCTCCATCATAACATGATAGTTAGTTTTAATTCCATATCCATGTTTTCTTATATAGAATCATAATATGCGTTATTATAGGTGACCATCACGCTTTTTGTTATTTATTTTAAACTAGATGTTTTTACACTTATTTAATGTGATATTTCAATTATGGTATATTGAAAATTCATACTTTATTTTCTGACCTCGAATGAAAATTAGGAGGACACAATTTCTGAAAGGGGGGAGAATGTAACATCCGTTGTTTTTATGGAATTGTACATTTTCATATCTATTAATATTTTTTATTTAGATATTAATTTTCATTTCAATGGAACACTCTGTGTGATAGAATACCCAACACACAACAATGGGTCTCTCTGAAATCTTACATTTCACACAATACTTTATTATAAATGAAAATAATATAATAACATTATAATTATTTTAAATGGTAGTTAACACCTAGCAAGTTTATTTGCAAGAATGGACAGAAATATCTATTTTATATTTAAAAAATTTTATTAAATGTTTTTAATTTCATTCTATAAATTTTACAAGATTCAAATGATATTAAATCCAATTATATGATTAATATAGTCTAATATTTTTTTTAAGTATTTTTAGCGCCTATTGATGGTGAACCCTTTTTAAATATAGTTTTGAAAATTATTTTTTTTCTTTTTCCAAACAAATTAACATATTATTTAGAATAGGTATGTCATAATTTATTTGGGATTAATTTTGGTATTTTGATGATAAAATTTAATTTTTTATAAATAAAGAATAATAATACACTTTACTTCAAAAAATTTATTTTTTATAAATTTTTATATAGATAGATTTCCATTTACTTTTTAATGTGTAATTAAATAATTATTTAATTTTTGAATACAATTTTGGTAATTAGAGGGTATTTCACATTGAAATTTTATATAAACACATATCAGTATTTTTCTTATATTTAGTTTTAAAAAACTTGTTTTCTCATTTTGAAAATATAAATTAATTTTAAATTAATGAAGGCATTTTTTTGGATTTTGGAAGAATTGATTCCATATTTGGAATAAGAGGGTCCAAATTATTTTACATGATCAATTCTATTTTCATAAATGATGAATAATAACTATAGTAATTATTTTTATTTACCACAGTTAAAAGATAAATCAGGTAAATAAGGGTAAAAATAATATTATAATAATATACAAAAACTATAAGACTAGATATAATCCTATTATATTATATATATCTAAGTAGAATAACCATTTGAAAGAGAATTTGGCCTCTATAAGCCACATGGGTGTGATTATGACACTTATAACATTTAATTTAAAATAATGGAAAATATGAAATAAACATATATATTATTACAAACAAATTTTAATATGGGTTTAAATATAATATATATTAGAATATAAATAGTAATTATAAATATAAAAATAATTCCAACGTCATGGTATTTTATTTATAATTTTTACACATTATATAAATATATTTTATTTTAACATAATGATGATGGAATAATATACTTATTAATGAAGGTATCACATAAATGATATTATAAATATTAAAATAAATATCTTCTAATTTAAATTATGTCATTAACAATTTTTTTAGTTCAATATGACATGTTATAATACTATTAAATTTTTTGTTTTGATTTTGTCTCTCTATTTATATTTTTTAAAAATTAATTTAAATGAATAGTTTTATAATTTACATAATTTATGTTTTATAAAAATGTAATTTTTAAAATTATCTAAAAAAGAATTTTAAATAAAATAGTGACTATGATAAGTTATGATATTTTATTTAGTCTATATTTATGGGAAATTTATCCAATATATGTTAAATTAATACCCTCTTAATAATTAAAATGTTGATCCAACAATTAAAATTAACAGGGAATAATTCGTGGTAAACTTAAACAATAATGATTTAAATTAAATTAATAAATGTATAAGTTTTTTTGTTGAGATAATTTATAATTATATTCATCTTGTCTTCGAAATCAATGATGTTGGATAAATATTAATTAAAAAATAAATTTATATTATCTTAATAATTTAATAATGCACAACTGCACCCCTCCCATCTCCTAAAAATAGGTACCCTCTCTTCTCTAACAATCATTATTCATGAACACTTTCGATGAGTAAGTACCTACCCGGAACACTTCCTTGAATCCCACACCAAATATTTTAAGAATCACTTATAGAATAAATCCTCCCAAGAATAGTTTTGGTATAAACAAAAAGAAGTTATACAATTAAGTGGTAACACCTTCTCTAATGATTTTTACTTTAATTTCAATTATATACTCACTAAACTATTATTATGATTTTATAAAATAAAAAAACCAATATCCTAATTATTCTATGATGTTTTTATTAAATGGTTTCTATCTATACTTTGTCACACCTCCATATTATAGGTAATGAATATATTGTTTCTCTGTACGATGAACTACTGCTTCACGAAATGATGATTGTTCAATTATCACCTATAACCTCACATTGGGGTCATTATAATAGATAAATTTTTTAAATATGATATATGATATGTGTATATTGTATCTATTCATAAATTACTTATATTTAGAACATACCATTATGTATTCCATGTTTTGTGAATACACTAATTTCTTTCGAGGGAGTGTGGACTGCCACCCCCTCAATGCGTTATGACTCATTCCCGCTATGAATAGAACATATAATGAATTATTTTATAAAAAATATGAGACATAAATGAAAATATATATAATAAGGGTATTATAATATAAATTTTTATCATTTAATTTTTATTCTTTTAATATGAAAATAAAAAGAAAATAGTGTTCATACGTAAGTACAGCCTACCATCTCCATTATCGGTGCCTTTCATTTCATATCTCCAAATATTATTAATAATGATAAATATATAAAAATTTCAAATATAATATATTTAAATCATTAATTCTATTCTGTAGAGGATGCACTTTTGAACACATGGATAATTTACATCAAAAAAATATCAATTTTTAATCAAGTACCAAATATAAAAAATATGTATCATATGAAATTAAATAGTCATGTAATTACAATTACAAGATAATAAGTTATATAAAAGAATAATAAACTCAAATAATGTGTTCAATCAACTATAAATTTACCTATGTTTATTATTTATGAAAATAAAAAATGTATGAGGCATGTTGGACAAAATGTAAGGGGATTCCTCTTAATCTCCTTTCTTGTAAGCATAATTTGATATTATAATCCACTTTAATTTATAAGGTGTATAATAAACCCTATTTAATGTTCATTTAATTTAATGTTTTTCAACAAAAATATTTTTCTATGAATAATTTTACTAAACCAAATAGTTATTATTATTTTACCGTATGACTTTTTCTAGAGCTGCAAACATTACTTTAAATATGCCTTTCTCTACAATCTGTAATGTTTTTAAAAGAAAAAAGAATTACATATTGCCTTTTCTTTATTTTGGTATGGAATGTGGTTTTTAGAATGGATCTCATTTATCATTATCTTGAAATTATATCTTATGACTACAAACTAGAAATTTTATTTTTCCATTATGAATTTTTTATGAGTTTTGCGTATGATGTGGTTATTTTTTATTTATTATGTATACAGGTGGATCTGTGATAAACTGATGGTGGGTGAGCCCAGGATACATCTCTAATGCATTGGGTAATGACACTGTGGGAATCATTAATGTTTATATTAAAATAATTTGGGAATAAACTATGATGGTTATTCGAAACAAAACCATGAAGGTTACTCAATTTATAGCAATGAAAGATGAAATGTCATTATGAAATTGATTCCACAAGCTACATTGTGGTTATATGATTTCTAAAAATATTTTTATTAATCTTATGATAACATGATGTATGTTAAAAAGTATGTGTTTTATTGGTGAAATGTATGATTTTTGTGAAATTTTTTCATCGGATTAAAATATTCCTAAACTAAAATTTTTAGTCCTTATTTTATTTTCCTTACAAAAATTTTTATTCTCATCCCATGATTTTGAAATGTTATCGACAAGGTATATGGATGGGTAAGTGAAAATACTAATTCATGAAGAATGTTTTTTCATGAAAATAAATAAAGGTTATTTTTAAAAATTATTATATTGTGGAAGAAAAGAGAATTGATTTTGTTGCATAGACTTTGTATAAATGTGTGTTTTTACACAATAGTTATGGACTAATTATCTAAAAATATGAACTTGAAAAGGTCCTCAATATAAAATCATTACATAATATAATATTATGTGATGTTTAAGGCTGGATAATTACACCCATGTTTTATGGGCCTACCATACTGCAACACATACTGCTACCTGAGTAACTATATATCCCTAAATGTTGGGAACTGAGGTAGTGTTTCCCAAATATGTCCAGTTTCCCTCTCATGTAATAGTTATATGTGGAAAATTCTTATATTGAGAGAAATAAAAATAGGGGTTTGGATAATTAGAATAAAAATATTAGAAAATGTTGTGTACACAACAAAACATTGAAGTACACTTGAATCATATTTCACTATCCTCTGAAAAGTATTTCCATATATTGAATAATGCAAGGAGAACTGGTATTGGTTATAATATCCCAGTTTATTTTATGGTAAAAAGAATTCTAGGAGGGAAACTATATAGGAAAGTCTATATATTTTACATAAAGTTTATCACGTAGGATCTTGCACACTGGAAACAACAAATAAGGGAACATGTCATGACCCCCCACTAATTTGAGGATTCATAAAAAATTCATTGAATAGATTAAATTAATTTTCTCTTTTCCATGTAACATGATGTTAAACTACATAAACACATCATGGTTGCATAACATTGAATAATAAAATTTCATCCTTGTCTTGTGAAGTGAAAATCTATTTAATCGACTTCGTCAAATGTTGTTAACTAGATAAACACATCCTGGTCACGTGATATTAAATGAAAAAAAAAACTCATCCATGTAACATGATGTTAAAATGATAAACCTTTTCCCAGTCATATTACATTATGTTGTAATAACTTTTCATTTTCAAATGATTTTAAACTAAAAAATGCATCTTATTCTAAATAAACATGTAATAAATGTATGATGATAAACTTTTTAAAAAATATCCTTGAACTATGACATTAATCTAAATATCAGATCACATCCAAATAATAAAAACACAAATTATACAGAACACATCCTGACTACATGACATTAAACTGAGTGGGTGATGTCCACAACAAATGAAATTTTACATTAGGGATAGCATCATGTCTCCAAATATTAATTACAAGTGATATATATAGGATAATATTAATAAATTACCCATATCCATGTGTGTGAATCGAATCCAAAAAAGAAATTTCTCATAAAAGAACTATGTGTGGAATGATTTATTCCATTAAAATATACCCAGTGAATGAAAACCCTAATTACATTGTCTATCAATAATATATTCACCCTATTGAAATGAAATCACACTATGTGACAATGGAAAATACATACTTTCCATGATAGGTGATCCCTATATTTAAGACAATTAATTAAACTCTAGGTATGATTTCCTCACCACATGACAAAAAACAACGTGGTTTCCCGTAGCTATGTATTTTTTCATTCCTTCAATCACAAGATACGTAGGGAATCCAAAACCTCTATTCATGGGCCCATTTTCATTATTCATCTTCTATTACTAAGAGTCATCGTCTTCATCAACAGATGAAGATAAACTAAATGGATGAAATCCTCCCCACATGATGCTAAATTAAATATATTTTAGGACTATGTGTGATTTTAATAACATTCAAATGAGTTATGTTGGGACACATAAATCCTATATCTTATCTCAACAACCACATGAAAAATAATAAATATTTTCTTTCCTCAAATTACATTTATTTTTTTATAGTACTCTTTATTATTTCAGGAATTCCCTATAGATCATAGGTCATGTGAGTTTATGAATTTGGTAAGGCCTTCATAACAAAACTGAAAGATACCAATTAAAAAGGGTTAATATTCACTGAGATTCAACAATATAAAAGGCAAACATTTTTCCCTCACTACATGACATTAAAATTAATATTTGATATCTCTTGAATTACATACAGGAAATCATTACCTTTAACCCAACTAGAGATTAACACCATCATTTGTGTCAGTATCCCACCATAACTCCATTTTTCAACTATGTGTACCTTGATTTCTAAGAACAAAAGATACGCAGTGATGCCCAGAATGACATTTTGGGGCCAAAACCTAATTTGCAATTTTCATGTTTATGATCCTAAATCATTTTCACATGATCCTAATGTACATTATTTCTCATCAACTATGTCGGTCTTGATTAATATCATCAAATAATATGTAGTGATTCTTGCATTATTATTGCAAGGTACAACTACCACAATCAATGGGAATAATGCCCCCATTGTGTATGGGTAAGACCTTTGCGGAGAGAATCAGATTCATGATCTATGTTTTGGTTCACTCCCATTACCATGGTATTCATAGTGATAGTGTGATATCTGAATCATGGGTCCAATCAAAACAAAAAATTCCTCCAAATACCTATTTATAGATTTTACCTGTATAGGAGACATCCATAAAATAACTTTGCATGAATATATTTTTTTCATCACATGATACATAGGGACACCCTGATCCCCAATCATAGTGTCATACATAACATATAAAAGATAAAAATTCACCCCTAACATTACATGGGATCAACCAGTTTAAAAAAATTTCCTTACCACATGACATTAAACTGCAAGGAAAATAACCATGTTTCTTGACATTAAATCACAAAACACATGTCTCCACCACAAGACAACAAAATATAGATGAAATCTCCCAACCCCACCCCATATAATAGTATCATAAGAGACCTCCACTGATCATTAAATGTATTGGGGTCTAATGTTATCTTGAAATCCCCCCATCCCATTAGTCACACATCATGTCTATATCTCCTTAGGTTACTACCAACCTTTCATATCCCACATAAGGGATTAAAATACTCTTTTTTTTACCCTTTTATTGATTTATATGATATTATTCCTACCAAAAAGTGTCATGTGGGACTTGGAGTAGTTGTTTTTTCATACTTGTGACCTTAAAGTCACCATTGAAAAACTAAGAAAATGAGGTGTTCTATGCCATCCCTACCGGGATTGTCTAATATCATTACACATTACCTTTGAATATCAAGTTATCATATAAGTCATTTTAATTACCTTCTATGAAGGATGTTGGAATTTTCTAGACCATGGTTATAACAATTAGTCTCTTATGTGACATTCCCTACCAACAAGGTCCATCTATGTACTAAACCTTTATAGAAATATATTTGGTCAATGTTGTGTGACCTTAATCATTACCCTTTGATAGTCCAAATAAAAATATTTTCAAAATAATATTAAAATTGGCATAAAACATTCTAGAATTAAAAAATGTGAAGAAAATCATGAGAAAAATTCATGTAGCTACTTACTAAGCTATTCATCCCTAGATTTTAGGTAAAAAAATACAGCATAAATGATTTTAGAATAAATCTTATATCAGTCACATTGTGGAAATTTTAAAAGCAAATTCATTCTCTATATACCCCTTGGGTGAAGAAAAAATTTACTGTAATGTTATTTCACATATCAAATTCACAATAATGTGTTCAATAAGTTGTGATACACATTTTATTTATTTCAAATATTTCATGAATATAATTTTTTCTAAGACTCAAACGTAATTAATTGACTATAATGGGTAACAAAAAACATAAAACGTCCTTTAGTAAATGATACTAATAATCATTTTAACATTTTTTTTACAATGACTATATGTATATGGGTCATTCATATTAGCCTATGGTCATCAACTAAATGTTTCATATTAGGAAAAAATGTATTTCTAACCCTTATTATCAGGGACATCATAGTGATTGATCAAAACATCTTAAAGTTATTTTTTTCATCCACTGAATGATTTTCTCATATCATTTTAATTGCTATAGGACTTTGGGTAGTGACTTACAATACCCATAACCAATCTATTCATGTATATATTCAATTGATCAATGTGACATAACTGATTTTTTACCTTTGATAATTAATGAATGTGACACTCCATTTCTAGAAATTCTTAAGACCCTCACCTCATGACTAAAAACCATAATTAATATGGACTAAGAATCCCAAAAAGTTATTAACTACCCTTATTTTTTGATAAACCTTACTGGATATACATTTCTCCAATCTCTATATCATCACCTAGAAATTTAATTTTTTAAAACTTACCCATGTCCCTTGGAAAATAGTGAGGATAATAATTGACTGATCTTGAATGTATGAAATAAGGCCTAATGTTGAAGGGAATTTACATATCTACTAAAGGAATCACTCCCTTTAACCTATAGATGAATAATGTTAAATCTTATTTTCCATATGATGATAAGATAAGCGTGGTCCTAAATACTAATGAATATGGGAGTGAAAGTAGTTAAATATTCCATCGGTTTGTTTTTTTTTTAAATATTAGAATCGAATTATTTGGTTCTCTACTTATAAAATAATGTCCCATTGATTCTATGGTGTCAAAAAAATAGTCCCCCAAACTCCAATTATTGTATGAGTTAATGTTGCTATATAATCAAGTCACACTGAGGTTGTTGAGTAAGGAACAACTCTAGAGTTACTTATTAATAAATATGCTCCTACATCCATGTATGATTCCAAAGTATTCATGGATGATATAAATGACCTACACATTTCCTGTTTGGAAATATACATAGATACATAGAATTATATTTCTTAGATCCCCTAGAATAATTGTCAATAAAACATCCAAAATGATGTCACCTGTTTTCATTTCATGGGTAATTGGTTTTCATTACAAATCTTTCCTCAAAATCATGAAATGTGTGGATTCTTTCTGGGATAGAAATAATATTATCTACTATCATATATCAGATACATAGTTCTCAACCAACCTTTCATAGGATAAAATGATCATTATTAATGATGATACTAGGCATTATGGGAATTCTAGGATGTGATAGGGTGAAGTTTCATAGCGATGGACAATAGTGTAATGACATTTTATGGAGTGAGGGAAGATTATGTAGGAACTAATGTATCTCAAGATTTAAATATATTTCACCAAGGTAGATGTTCATGAAGGGAAACTGGTGGTGGATAATGAATAGGTAGGATCATAGGAACCTAATAGGGAAGAGTAATTGTGGGCATGTGCTAATGTTGAGACCATAAATTTGACTTATCTGCGCCAATCCATAGAGTATATAAACTAGGAATTTCTCATATATAATGAATCAAATGAGGTGGATCAGTAATAAAAATGATCAACTCACATAGAGATACTCCATGTTATGTATTCCCAAGCATTTATTTGATAGAATGAATAATTTTTCCTCCAATTAATATCCATTATGTTTTTTGGAAATGATAATTAGTTATATCTGTATTCATTTTGAAATATAACTTCCATCGTATATCAATTTCATGTGAGATATGAGATAAGAAAATTGGAAGGATCATATAATGGTCTTATTTTTTATAAGTTGAGGGACTTAGTTAATGTTGTTTTTACTATTTCTATGGTCACATGGAAAACCCCATAAGCATTGTTTTTTGTGTAATACCAACATAATTTTTTTCTAATTCCAATATTGTGGTGGCTTAGTGGGATTATGTTTACTTTTTCTTTGGCCACCCGTTGTGGAATTTTTACCTAACCAATTTTCTTTATTTTTATATTTTCTTTTTATCACTAAATTATTCTTAAATAATGAACATAATAGGTCCAATGAGCTAGTACACAAATTTTACCTGAGTACCCTTTGTGTGTTTTCTACAATGCAAGTATTATATATCTTTTTATATAATTTTAGAGTATTTAAAACCAATCAAATGAAACTCATGTTCTAGGTAGAATAGTTTTTACCATGAATTATGTGGTGAGGTCCCCAATATGGGTTAATGGTAGAGTATGTCCCAATATTGTATTGGAATGTATTAATGAATTTTCATGGACACAGTTTTCTAATTTTTGAATCGAAGACATGTTATGGTTAATGTACATGAGGATTAACAATACAAATAGTTTCATGCATGATTTTTGGGCTCTACGAATGTAAATGAATCCTATCATAGGGGAAAATTTTCCTTTGGATGATATACCCAATTTTTTTGGGGAACATATATGAAAAACCAGTGGAGAAATATTGTTTGTAGTCAAACAAATTATTTCCTCTAACAAGACACCTTCTTTAATAATGCCTTGATAATTTATGAAAATTTGGATCTTTAAAGGCCACAGTGGTGGCTTCTAGAGGGAAAATGTCTGAAAACATATCAACGGATTTATATCAGTGCTATCCATTTTTGAGGATCTACTTTTACATGGATTTAACTTTGTAATGGTGGTAACGAACATGGTGTAGTTTAATTTACTACAACTAGGATGAGGAACATTCAATTTAATGTCTTAAGGTTATGACGTTCATGGTATATAATTTAGGATGAAATTGTTTTCACCAAGGGATAAACTATTTTCTCATTCCTTAACAATATATCCATGATTGTTAGATTATCCTCATGTATTAAAGGTAATGCTTGGATTATATAATCTACTGGATTGAGAATCTGAGTAGTTATGTGGAAAAAACATCATTGAGGAATATAATGGTAGGAAAATTATCTCTCAATGATGAGTTTTCCATTGGTTTACATACATTTTCCAGGGGAGATATATGCATATTCAATTGGGGAATTTTTTTCATAGGAAAAAATTTGTGTCATTATGAGATTAACTAACCATTTCTGATGGCTAGGGTGGATTACTCAGATTCAATCTTCCACAGGACCAAATTTATGTCTAAAAGTATTTTTATTGAACATGAAAAGACCATTCCATAATGAAGTTTTCTACTAATAGATATATTGGATTCCCATATATAGGTTTTACACATTCATTGGAATTATTATTCACAGTTTCCTGATGATATATGAATTGGGAATCACTACATATCTTATAAAAATGAGAATTGATCAATATATAGTTTCCGGATTTCTTCGACACACATCAATCGAACTCTTTTTTGGGAATAGGGTAGTTTTCTTTTGAATATGCTCCCACATGTGATGTGAGACATGTATGTGACCCAACAATGAATATACATCACATGTATAAGAATTAAAGGTAATTTTTTTTTGTGGCTGGATTGGGATATAAGACCCTCTAATTGCTACAAATAAATTCAAAAAGTGAATCAGTGCATACTTAGTTTTTAAAATTTTCCCCAAATGTTTTTCTATAAGGCTTCAAAAAAGAAGGGATTTTTAAAAATATATTTTGGATGAACATAGAATATAATATTTGGGTTTCACTATAATTTATATGATGGAAGGGATGAATAAATTCATAGTTATATACAACATCTAGATTATTTTCATGTGACTATGAAATTGTCAATGTAGTTTAATGTCATAAGGTGATGATAGAATGTGGTCATGAAATTTGAGACCATATGTCTAGGACCATTTATCATAGAAACAATGAGTAATATGATTCTCATTGTGGAAGGAACCCATGACGTTCTTAGATAATTATGGGGAAAGAAAGTGTAAACCATTTTTCTAGGGATTCATAGATAAGAATTTATTATATGGGGAAAATTCCATTGGTAATTAGAGTGATAAAAACATATCATAGGGATTAGGTTTCCTTTGTATTAAATTCCTTTTTGTAATAATTCTTTTGAAATGACAACTTGGATATTTTATGTCTATCCGAACAATTGTTTACCCATAATATTGAACACCTATTTTCAATGGATTCATAACAGATTTAATTATCAGTAATTTCTCATGTCATAGTGAATAAAGGGTGGAATAAATATGTGTGGGAACCTAAGAAGAATATATAACATGATTAACCATGGAGAGTGAAATTCCCTATCTAGATATTAATCATATTTTGGGAGGTTATTGTTATTTCGTTGATAGATCCTTGAAAGGGGAACCAAAATATGAGATATGATGTATATAGATTTGTTTGTATACAATTGATGGGGATATTATTCTTCTTAATTACATGGTGAATGGGACTAGGATATGATGTCTATGAGGTACTACATATCTCATCAAAATTAGTATTATTCCACAAGTATTTTTTGAGGTACCATAAAAATTAATTCCATGAAGAAGGTATATTTTACATGTAGTGTAACATCATGTGATAATGACATATATTCCACTTCATGTATATGAAATTTCTTATATTCATTTAGTGGTCTTATTATCTGGACAATAAGATAATGGATTGGGAAATTTTGATTTTGAATCTGCTGGACAAAGATTAGGGATTTGAGAACCATTACATATCACATTATGAAGAGAATCAAGTTGTATGGTGTAATTCAAATGGATCCCTATGAAGGCCTGACTAATACATCTCGATGGGTGAATTTTATCCTTTGATTATTTTCATAATTAAAGATGGACATGGTATTGGAGATCAAGGAATCAATATGTATCCTTTAGTTGTAGGAATCAAGAAACACCTAGGTTTCTGATCACATGTATTTTAACGTCATGCGGTGGGGATGAAGGTGACCTAAAATGAAAGAGGTGGAATGTTGCATCTTGAAAAATAATAAGGGATATAGGCATACTTGTGAATCCTATAAGGAAGTCACTGTAAATCATATGTGGGATGTAAAAAAAACCTAAGAAGAAGTACCATAAATTATTTTTTAAAACTAGGTGAGGGTAATTTAATTTACTTATTGGTTAATACCAGGAAATGAGGTCTAGGTGTCACTAGAAATCTCATATAAATATAATCCTGTCAATCATATTTCATGATGATCCATACATTTTTACATCATTTTTTGAGGAAGATGGTCACATACATGAATGACGTATCTTCATGGATAGGACCATGAATAAATATTTGGCCATCACTACATACCCTTTAAGGGTATTAATCAATCCAAGTATGTTATTTTTGAAAATATACCTGCATAGGTCTAGCCCAAATGTTGGGAGGGTTATTTTTTTTACTTTTTGGATGTCTAGATCTATATTTAACATCCATATCATTGCTACATTTTTGTTGTTGATAGGAATCAACTAGTATTCCGACCTTGAAAAAAACATGGTAGATGACTGGTATTAAGGGAAAATTCTTATCTACTGGGAACAATATGGTTTTTTGTAATTTTAGAATCATTCTAAAATGGTATTGGTTTCATGAAGTTTATTATATTTTTACATGGATGATGTACCATGTAGTTTAACATCATATGATCTGGATTATTTTGTTTTGTCATTATGGGAAGGATGATTTAATATACCATTGTGAAATATAATCTAGATGTGTAATGGTTACATGGGTCCAATGAAAACTAATATAAATATATAATGAATGATGGAAAATATATTGATCTGGCTAACACAAGAGATCTAGTCATAACTACGTATCCTATTATGGTAAGAACCAATACGCATGTAGTTCTTGAGGATTATTCTCTATGCAGATATGTCTCTCTCATGAGGTTTTGGGTATTTTGTGTTTATCCATCACAAATATAGTTAATGTGTGGTAAATCCTCAATTGAAATAACGATTCTTGTGATGTTTTACATCATTTTATGAGGAAATTGATGTCGTGATGTTTAATTTCTTTTTTTCTGGACAATGATGTCTTGACTTTTATGGTAATGTGCTAGTGACCGTCATTACAGTTTTAGGTCATGTATCACATTAAATTTTCCATGCTGTTTAAAATTATATGATCATAACTTTATACTATGAAGTTTGACATCATTCGACTAGGATGAAGGTTTATATGTCATTATAGGACATACTTCTTCTGGAATGTTGAATTGATGTGATTCATGGAAATATGACTTACCATAAAAATCATATAATAATCTCCATTGGGGTTGTACATATGTATGGATTAATGTCACTCCGACATTGATTCCAATATCATAGGATTATCTCCTAGTTTCATCATATCCCTCAGGAATAACATCATCTATACATGGAATAATGATAAGAGGTGATCATTTTTTAATGTATAACACATTTTGGGTTGGTAGGACATGTAGATAATACATGTTATGTAATATGTTTTCATCTAATTTCTCCAATTTAATATATCCCTTTATTAATTTTTTTTTGTGGTAACTGATCATAAATGGTATTGTAGATTGAGATATATTTGACATCAATAGGAATGACCGCCTTTGTCCCAAATACTAATATGAATGGGGTACCATGTGTTCATGTGCGATTCATGGTTTGGTAATCTAACAAGGCATGCAGGTGCTTCTCTGACAATGAAATTTTATCATTCTCAACCTACTACTAGAGTATATTTTATAGGTGTTTTGATGGGAATTATCTATCAATTAACATCTATGTGGTAGCTAGATGAACAATATTCCATGATGGCAGACTTCTGATATATATTTCCCAATTCTGTAGTTTAGAAATTGGGCCCATTATATGTCCTTAATTTATGAGGGACACCAACTCTTATGAAGATAATCGGTTTCACAAAGATGAAAACCTTCCTTGAACAATATTCATTGAGGTTTATAGCTTTATCCCACTTTGAGAATAATTCAATATTAGTAAGAATATACTTGAACTATATTGCCTTAATATGAGGATATAGTCCCTCAATATCCCATCCACATATAGAATATAGCCAGGAGTACCTAGATATGTGGGGAAATTCCAGGGGTTGGTTATTAAATTTTGGGTTAACCTAACATGAATGAAACATGTTGATGAATTTAATGTAGGCCTATGTTAGTGTGGGCTAGTAGTACCCATGAATCCAAAATTGATTGGAAAGATTGAGTCTCGACTGGTGAGATGCACACACTATAGTATATAATTCATAAAATGAGTAGTGTATTTTCCATAAATTCTCCTATGAAGGACCCCATAAAGGCTGATCTTATAGAGTATGTTTTGGTTATTCATACCATCCTATAGAACAATAGTATTTTTTTAATTAAGATTTTATTTTTCTTGTCCCCGTCTACAGAGATTTCCCCATTTTGACAATAGGACAAAATGTCATCCATCCAACTAGTTTTAGGACAGTATAGTTCTAGGATGGGAATAATATCATCAATTTCATCGATGTTGTTTGGTTGAAATGGTGAGACTATCCAGCGGTTCCTAATGATGTTTATTATTTCATCATTCTCTATATTGGATTGGTATTGGATTCATTTTCTAGGGAATTATCTTTGGGATTCTGTTATCATGGGACATGGTTCAATGTAATATCCAAATATAATTAATCCATTAATCCCAATACATTGAGGAGTATAGGATTATATATTCATTTTTTAGATCATAGTGATTGTTATCATTTGTAATGACATGTTCTGAATCACCATTTATCTCCAATTTATTTACAAGTCCCTAAAGTGACATCTCTAAACAATCAATGATATCATACATTTCAACATAATTGTTTTTAGCCCAACTGAATATTGGATGGAATATGCTAGGATGGTCTTTGTATTGAATATAATAAAAACTCTTATAACCACACTATTGATCTTGGTGTCCTTCCATCATCTTCCCAGTCTATCTTCTAGTTGCACCATATAAATTATTCTCCAATATCTATGGGACCTCATTAACCTATAAGACCTCTAAATCGAGTAATTATATCTCCAATTTTTTAAATTCTACTGAGCAGTTCTAAACCACAAAATATGACAATGCCTTACCCGTGATCACTATCTGAAGATATAATTTAATTTGAAACTACTATAGGATGATCACTTATTGTGAAAGACATTAAGTAAACATTAGATGATAGAGAATGTATTTTAGAGGGTAAATATGAGGTAAAAAATGATTCTCATGCGGTTGAAGGTAGTCCCCTAGCTTATGGATTACAATTATTAGTACATCAGAAGATATATAAATATGAGGGAAATTAGTCTCAAGGATGATCACTATGTGAATGATATAATAGGGGTTGTATTCAATATTGAGACCATTCATTTGTAGGAGGATTTAATATAGTGATCACTATATGGTTGTCACATGAAAAATAATTTTCCATCCTCCGACAAGAGTAATCAACACCAGAGGGATCTGGAGATATTTTGTAATATTAATGTATTTTTTCTAACTATCATATTTCCAATGATATGTAACACCTTTTTTATAAACATGTTGAATTGAATTAATTCTCCCAAAAGATTTTATATTATGTTTTTTATGTGGGAATAGTGTCTCTAATGTAATATTATCTATGATAAGTTTTGAATAGGTGACATGCCGATGATTTTATTTTTTCTCTAGGTAAAATTCTATGCAACAATGGAAAATGATGAAGTTGAGAAATTCCCTCTAGTTAACACCAAAAGCACATTTATATGTATTTATATTCAAAATGTTCTTCCAAAATGTAATGAATTAGGTTTGATGATAACAATGGTTTTAGATAATAATAAAGATTTAATCACTATTTTACCATAATAGAATTTTAAAAATAATACATAAAATTATTTGGAGATGAGATTCAGGTTATGTTGTCATATAGAGAAGACATTTTTCAAGCTAAATGAAATTTCCTTATAGAAAAATAATCTTTTTGGTAATATAGAAAATTTCTTATTCATCTTAATAGTCCATTTATATTTGATTGTATCATGAAAATTCATCTATGAAGGAGAGAACCAAATATTCAGTTATAATATTGATCAATTGTTGTTTTATTTGGACTCGAAATTCTTCTTTTGAGAACAGTTGATTGAGATATTTAATGTTGATAAAAATCTGATTTTTCTATTCTTATTCATGTTATGGATGACTATTTACATACATTTGAGATATTTTTCATCTTGAATGAAGATATATCTAACAAGATTGTTAACATCCACCTCAATTTTGGCACAATCTGTAGGGTTCATCCCTATGGATGCATGTTTATAGTCATAGTGGTCCTTTGTTTACCCTAGGGATGAGGGGAAATGTCTAGATCAAGGCCCAACATTTTTTATCATTGTTGGATAATTCATCTAAATTCAACTTCAAGATGGAAGTATATACATCTTTCCCTAGGAAAGGCATGGATACATTAATCAAGGGGGGTCATGGATCTTCTTCTGTTCGCAGATTAATTTTTAGGTGATCATCATTGGTGGTTGAGACAACCTATTCGAATGATGAAGGGGTTTCTCTAACATCATCCTCCTCATTTTCTCCATCCTCCTCATAATTAATCTCTTGATTTTTTGTGGAATAATGTTTTGGGACGAGTTATCTAGAGTCCAAAGAGAAGTCAATATATTTATATTCGACATATGATGTGACATCCACTAATCTCGCTAACTGAAAATAGACTCCTTTTAAATTTTGGATGGTATTTAGTGAGGGATATAGGAGTTAATTTATCCTCTTTGAGTAGGAAAATAAAAACTGCACCTTAACTAGTGAGAAATGTATTTCAGAGATCATTATATATGGAATGATGGAATTTTCATCTAAGTTATCATTATTATTTGGGGTGTCAAAATACAATTAACAACTGTTGTAAATATTTTTGATGGATGAAATCATGGAAATTTATGAATTTGAACTTGTATTTGGGCATACATACTCAACCTTATTGATGGGAAAGATGTACTCATTGCTAAATTGTTTCAAGGGGTTGTCTAGGATCATTTATATAACCCTTGAGGTAGTAACATAGAAAATGCCATTGAACGTGGGTTTCTTCTATTTACATTGAGTGAATACTTATCATATATAATGTGACTTGTAAAATTAGAATCAGGCCTCATCAGCATGAAACATTCAAATTTTATCATTAACGTAGAATTTTATGCCTTAAAAGTAATATTAGGGGATTTCAATATGTTCACACAATCAGATCCTTCTAAGAAATATGTTCATGTTCATGTTCTCCGGGCCCAGTAAGAATTCAGAGTCAGATAGGTGGTCTCCAAATTTGGAATTGATTCTGATTTTTCTTAATAGCTTATCCTTAATTTTTTTCATAACATAGAATGTTATGGTGGAAGGAACTACATTAGATTCATTGGTGGTATGTTAGTGAAGATTTTTTATTGGAATGATGTTATTTATAGATGCAATACTAATGAATACTTTATAGTCAACGTCATCATTTATCAGGATAGAAACATTCCTTGTTCATATGTGTCCATATATAATTCCATCATCATCTTGACCTACAATATATATAATATCATAGAATTATATAGAATCAATCATTGTATAATAATCCTCATCAGTAGAATCCTAGCCTTCAAAATCCAGATTGATATGAAAAGACTATATGAGTGTGTTCCTAAGGATATTTTAATACATGAGTCATCAATGATTGATATATTGATTGTTACCAAGGATAAATATTTCAGGTTTTCATATTACTTGTCCAAATGTCTACGCCTCCATATGAATCAATTCTCTATTATATGATCTCAATGTACATTAGTATTTTATATAAATTGATCAACAATCATGATATGAGTTAGAGGCACCATTTCTCTTGATGGGTTAGGTTGGGTAGGTATTGCTACACACCAAGGGTGATCTATCACATATTCATCTTCCTCTTTAAATTTATATTACATAGTTATAGGGTCACGGTGGAATTTGGACGGTGTATGGAGATTTTATTATTCATTTTGGTCCCGTTAAAAGGATATTATATTAGTTTATATGAAAATGATAGAACATGAATGGGTGAAACTAGAAGTCTATCATTTCGAGTGGTATCACCTTCATCAATTTCATCAGATCCATTGGCTTATTCCTCTAGTTCCCCAATAGGATGCGGGGAACTTGGGTCTATAGTCCCACACATCCCTGTAAAATGGATCCATTAAATTTATGTGATTAATGGGACTGTATACTAACACCACTTCTGATTTTTACATTCCATAGATAATTGTTTCTATGGCTGCCATTTTATGGGTTAGTGACCATTATTTCAGATATGAGGGAATAATGTCTATGAGATTCACACCATTAATTGGCCTTGATGTAGGACCATCCACATCCATATTCTCTACATGATTTCAGCCAGACCTCTTTACAAAAGACTGGAAACTTGAGGTTTCTGCTGTCAATGACATCATATTTGTTGTAACAAAACTAGATGGGGGTGTTAAACTATTCATGGTGAATATAATGAGTACAATTTAATATATTTGAGTATTCCAACTATCATATTGTTTTCCCCTATACAAAAAAATTATTCCAAATCACCTCTTTCATTGGAGTAATTTGAATAAACTTACTTCACTTGTTATTGTAGACTTTCCAACTTCAAATGTACAAAATATACCATTTTATATATGATCCCATTGAAGAAAAAAATTTCATTAATAACATGTCATAGTATCTAGTGAAAAGGGAAATAATATAGCCGGTATTCAAGACCTACCTATTTGGGCCACATGGCCTCTAATAGGAAGAGTAAATCATTTTACATAGAGGCTATAACATAACTATGAACTTGACTTTCTCAAATTGAAAAAAATTTATTCCATCGTTCATAAAATATTTTTTTTATTAGTCCACTCTAATCATCTTATCTAGGTAAGGTTGTTTTGTTGATTACCAAGGGTGTTTAATACTACGGCACATGTTTTCAAATTGGAGTAGGTATGGAGTCTGTTTCAAGTGTTATAGATGCTTCCCCCACCTTTCCTACCCATTTCCAAAGGACTTTTTTAGTTATCCAAGAATTGAGCATAGTCGGTTGCATAGAGACACCGATTCATTGGTAAAAATTAGAAAAATACTAAAACCCACATATTTAAATCACATGGATTAGATGAATTCATTTCACTACATAATAGTTGTTAATTCAAAGAGAGATCATATCCTAATGGGGAATATATCAGTTTAGGGAGAAGGTAAAACTTTATAATAAATTATTATACACTTTTATTTTATTTCTTTCATCAATTCAATAGATCACTAATTTTCATCTTTTCCAGCTTTGAGCTAAACTAATAGAATAATTACTAATATATACCTTGATATACTATGATTGACCAACCTAAATATATTGTGTACCATATAAGGGTTATCCCTTGCAAGGATCGCTCGAAGGATATGTGTTTTTCTTAATTATTTTTTAAATGTTCCCATTATGGGATCACAATTGGGAGAATAGTGTGTCATATGTTGTTCTGAGTCACAATATCCATTGAATATTTTCATTGCTAGACTCCTGAAATTTTAGGATAATAGGGTGTCACTCTACAAAATGGGTAAGTATTTCATTCCAGATGCACTGGTGCAATTAGATTCAATATGGTTTTCCTTAGATTTACAAATGAATCAATGGTGACATGAATCCCTTAATGATTTTTTGTTTGAAAAAAATAATGGAATGTTGTAGAAATGGGATGTATCTAACACGTCGGTTCAACAATTTTGAGTGGATTATATTTATCTTTCTACATCATTTTCGGTTGTTTCATTAACTCATTCATGTTTTCTTCTACATGGAGGTAAAACATGATATACATCTATAATTGTTTCCAGGTAAACAAATGGTTTCTATGCTTAGTTGGGAGGGTTTCCTATCCTTTATTCCTTTACTAAGATGAATTCATTTGGCTGAAATAGACTAAATATAAGTTTATGATGAGTCTCTCTAGGAGATTCATATTTGATAGATTCAATATTTAGAAGCAACTCAATTTTGTGTAACATTAAAAATTTCATTTATTCCTCATAACAAGTGAATCGATCTTCAATAATATGGATATTTTTTAACTAAATGGTGGATGTGTTTTTTATAAGATATTTTCTATATTATTGTAAGTGAATTTATAAGGAGGACATATGAAATTGATCAATGGAGCCCAATATTTTGGGTTGTTCCTTTTATTCCGGGTATGCGTACCATCATATTTAGTTTGGAACATATTCTAGAAAGAACCATCCTATCATTAAACATCTAAAATTTAATAATTTTTTTTCTCATTATCATGATTTATTTCTTTGAAATTAACCAATTCATAATGCAGTATTGTTTCCATACTGGATATTGAATGATAAGAGGGTTTTTATACTCTTTGATGGACATATCCCTTCTATTTTGATATCCCCATAAGGATTCATTGTGAAGATAATCAAGGAGGGAAACCCTACACATCTGGGTAATTCACCTCTCTAATTTAGGAAATGGGTCTTGAGATATGAAAAAATGGAAGACCTCTCATATTTTCATCCTCCCTTTATAGAAAATGTCTTATTTTTTTATAGGGTTTTTAAGGTAGTAAATTCCCCTAGCTGTATGTATTGAAGTTACACCTATCATCTTCATGTTATACCTCATTCAATATTTTTCTTTCACTGGGGTTTTTTGTTAAAAATCCACCTACTCCTACGGGATGTGGTGTGTCATGTAGGGTGCCGCTAATATCACCTCATTATTTCTATCATGAATTTTTTTGGTCATTAATTGTGTAAAATTCTATGTCATAGTGTGATCTTATTGATTTCAAAGAAATAATAAGTTATTGATGATTGGATTCCTTTAAGAAATTAGCATACTAAATGTTCTCAGTTTCCTAGTTTTTAAATATTTTGATGGCTTTCTGTCATTTGGGTTGATTATTTTAAGTCTTATTAAATGATTTTTTTTGAGTTTGTCATCATTCCTGAGAAACAATTATTTTTAATGGTCATATTGGATTAACGAATATAACAAAAAAATCAATAGGATCTATTGAATGGGGAATGATGTAAAATTCAATGATCCATGTTCCCCCATACCCCAATATGAACATCATGGGGGAGTCGACAAATAGATTATGAAACATACGAAATTAATTGAGGCATTCTAATGGAATTTCATTTAATTATTTCCATGATAATGATATTCATGTATAATGAAGTGATTGCAATTATATTTTTTGAATAAACTCTTCTAATCTTTTACATGGTCTACATAACTACTATAATGAAAGAACACTGATTTTTGGTCGAAGTGGTATCTCTCAACATTCAGATGAATATTGTGTATTTATTAATTCAAAAATTAGCTTCGAATGTCGAACAGAGAAGAGGATGAGTGAAAAAACATAATATCTATGTCATCCTAGATCAATTAACTAATAAAAAAACAAAATCCATTTTTTCTATGAGACACAAATACACTACATTGGATTAATAGGATTCATCTTCAATGATTTTTTTTGTAAGTAGTGGCGCTTTTAGTGGTCTTGTTGGTATAAGAATGGTCTGAGGTTGTCTTGGAGAAAGTGTCTTTCCATGGTACATCCTTTGGTTGAGAAATGATGTATCTTATCATTGATTTGTTTTATAACATATTTGGACCCATTTTTAAAAGAACGTATGAAATAAGGTTTTTTCGCAGTTTAATTAGCATCGGGAGTACCTAATCCTTGATGTGCAATATCCCTACAAGGAGGAACTATGCTGTGGAATCTTTCATGGTGATGTAAACCATCATAGTTCAATGTCTAACTATATAATGAATTTCTATAGTGTATACTATGATCACGACCATCAGTGTGGTTTATATAAATGAGAGGTAATTCTTACTATTTGATATTTCGGCCATGGAGAGGGCTTTTATGATTCTCCTCAAGAGATATGATTTCATGATCGATTGTCTTATTCCCCAAAAGGACACCATTGTGGTATGTTCTGTAGGGATGAAATCAAGAGCTAATGAAAATAATGTTTCATGGAGGACAATGTCAACAACTTATAATACTCACTTAGCATTTTAATGGATTGGCATGATCTTGAGAAATTATTGATGAATGTTGAATGGAATCCACTGTTATAGCTTCTAGTAGAGTGGGGTTATGAGCCCGCTCTCCATTTTATAGTATAATTTTTCATGAGTTCTTTTTAGGATCACTTTTTCAGCAACTGGTGACGCATTCAATAAGTGATGACCTTCATATATTAGTTACTATTCATGTGGACCCATTATAGTTCAGAGTATATTCCCAAAAAGATTTCAGATTTTTAGTAAGAATATATATCTACATAAGAGTGGCCATCGAATTGGCCCGGTTTCCACTCTGTTGTAATGTGTATTTTTCCTAATCATATTCTCCAATTATCATTGGATATTGTTGATGAACATCCTAGATGAGAGTAAGGAAGCTTGTATGATCCCGTTTGGAAACCTCAATGTGTGGATAAGTCACCCCACCTGAGGAGGTGGGAGTTTGGTCTGGACTCCATGCTATTACCGTCGATGTGATTATATATTGGAATTTATGTAGGATATAGTTAGGTATTGATATATGATATTCTATTTTTTCAAAAATGGGATGAGAAAAATCCTTTAAGGGATGATTAATATATTCTCATTCAAGTGGCCATTAAAGAATATGTTCATGCTCTAGTCCTCCATTTCCTACCCCAAAATACTTGCATCCCTCCAATACGATGGTAGAGGTACTAGTGTTACCCTGATTTACCACCAAAATATTCCATCATTATTCTCTTATTTCTCCCATTATTGACTGATATGATTTATATTATGGTGAATAAAATTGTGTTGGTATATTGGTGTCCATCATATTTTTCTAATGTAATATAAATTCATCCATAAGAGTTTGTATCTACTTGTATTTGGTGGCTATAAAATTTGTATGATAAAAATAATATTAACGAGCATGATTTTGTTTCCTCTAGTATCTAGTTACCACAGTATTTTCCTGTCATAGATGATTTGAATTAGCCGTAATTTTTATGTACCAGTAGTATTTCACTTCATTTTCATGATGTGATAAATATTTGAAGTTAGGGATTTTCATTTTTTCATTGGATTTCATCTTATTTGATAGATGGGATTCATGAGAGTGAGTTGGAATATAAGCCTGCTCATGGGTGGATTCCGAAAAATATTATTGGTCGGCATAATATATGATATCATAAAGTTCCATATTTTTTCTTTCATATTTTCCTGACATTCTTCTGGTGAAATATCATGGATATGCCTCTACTTTTACTTTTCCACTATATTTTCATGGATTCTTCATATTTGCGTGAAGGAATTTTCATATGTTTTTGTTTTGTTTTTTTTTCATGATGGGCACCATATGGGTGAGTGGAAATTTTCATATTCACATAGGTAGATGCCTAATTCATGTGGTATTATTCTTCGGCATTAATAAGGATAATGGACTATCTCGTATTGTCATATCTTCCCCTTTTGTGGGCCGCTCAGGGATCCCTAGTCCACCAAACTTCTTCTTGGGACCACATGGCGATATCTTATATATTGTGAGAATACTATGTCTCATGGAGTTAATAGGAAAATATTTCCCACACTGGACATTGATCGTGAAACATGTGTTGCTGGGAAGAATGTGTTGATAAACATTACATCAAACTCCCCATGGCAAGGCAAAAACTCGTTTTCATGGTCGAAGGACACCCTCCCAAAATTGTTTGAGATGGGTTTTAGGATCATCTGCTTCTGGACTACTGACCATCATTGGGAGGATGACTGGAAAGGCTTCATTTACTGTAGTATCAGTCAAAAATCATAGAAGGATGAATGTTTACCTTTCCGGTTTTGTTATCAGACCTATTCATTTGAAACACACAATTGTAGATGATGGCTAGGCGATGGAATCCCTTATATGGTTGTGGACCCAACCTAAGAAGTTCTTTACAAACCTGTTTTTGATAGTTGGTGAGATTCATTTGGATTGGATATTGTTCCTCTATAGATTGTCGATAATATATATGAGAGATATAGAAAAAACCCATTACATAGTAGCCTCTCATGGGCATAGGTCAAATTTATGGTCTCGTTCGGCACCATATCATTTTGGATGAAAAAGGGGTATGGTGCGAGGTATCACTAACACCTTAGTTTATGATGCACGTCGGTTTCTCCATTTTATTTCCAATTAATGACTCATTATTCTTATTAATTGATTTCAAAGGAATAAATTATGGTAAATTAATAACGATGGGTAAATTATAATTGAAAGGTATGAAACATGTTTTTTTCATGCAGCCAAAAAATTTCAATGACTCTCATACATATGAAGACTCATGGACCTAAATTCCAAATACTATTATTTAGTAGGGATCTTGGCTAACAATACATAAGAACTAAAATTGGTCAAGATGATGGGATTTTGGGATTTCGATCCTTTTTAGGGGAACTATTTCTTATTCCAAGACTCTCTTATAGATTTTGGATATGTTCATAAATCATTTGTTCGTTCCCATAGATATATACATGAGTCAAACTAAGATAATGATAAATTAAAAAAATGAATGTATTGAAATCATCTATATGTATCATATTTTATTCATAAATGAATGTTTCTATTTGTATCCAATGTTATCCATCAATGATATCCATTATGCATATGATCATTGGTCTTTTGGTCATCACGAGGGTGATTTTGGTTTAATCTATATGGTGGGGTGCTCTAAATATTATCACCATTTAGGGAGAAGTATGTTGATATGATGTCTGTATCATACCCGAAATATGGGATTCATATGGATCCTCATGAGATGAATCAGTACCCATGTATATTAGTGAAACCTAATAAGACACATCACCACATTAGGTCATGTGACACAGACGTAACCATAATGTTTAACATCATGTTATGAAGATGTCCAGATGGAAGGTTTCGAGTCAATGAGAGTGTGTAACTTATGAAGAGGTGGCCCATGGGAGTAGGAAAAGATGTGGTCTACTATGTGGATATAGACCTACAAATATTGTGGCCAAAAGAACGGTAGGGTGAATTTGGGTGTTGGGGTTGGACGGTATGGAGGTTATATATATATATATATCATTTAGTTGGAAATTACAGATAATGTTTTTCAGTAATACATGTTCCTTAAATATATGGAGAATGCCCATTTAGACAATGGATGGGGATTACATCTCTTGAAAAAATACCCTTTGATGTTTTGGTTCCATAAAGGTACAGTTCCCTCTATTAACCTCTATATGTGAGTCGTGTTTTGTGTCAGAAATATGTGGTGGCAGTATATATAAAGATCACATGATCCACATTTGTTCGTTTGTGGATGGAGGTTGGAGACCAAATGGGGGGAGAGAGGGAGGGATTTGAATCATCGCATCTCTTCTTATTCATAGTGATGATAGTCATATCTGGTGATCTGTCTAGGTATGCCCGAGGCTGGTGAAGAGGATAAATATTCCCTCATACCACAATAAAGGCTTGAGGATTACACCTAGATAGAGGCCCTACTAGTCTAATGGGAAGAGAATAGTGGTTGGGACTATCTCACATCGAATGTAAAGGGTAGTGGTTCAAATCAATAAATATAATATGGATGTTTACTTGATATCCTACATGGTTTGAACCATCATTAAAATGATATTGTTGACATGAAATCATTACTATTGTTCCCCTTTTTTAAGAGGATACACACGTGAATCATCATACCATGAGTATATAGAATTTAGAGGACATGATAATGTTTCCAACAATCGGATCATTTGGAATAGGTGTCCATGGAAGAGGGAATTCAATAATTATGATTGTTTTTAGAGGGAATAATATGTGTCCTGATTAATTTATTGAAGTTAGGGATGTGATATAGAGAGTGGAACACCCTAGGATACCCCATTCTATGTATCATGTTCTTTTAAAGGTTGGGGCTCCCTATGCATAGATTTTTTCTATGAAGTTGATGGTATATTTCTTGTTGCATAGTGAATTGGGTACCAAGGGCCCTCCAATGTAGCATGTCAATATATGGAACTTTGGTCTAAGTAATGTATCAATTTTTATTAAGACTCAAGTTCCTCACATTTATATTTTTGCATAGCGGGGTCCGGTTCCTCCAACATTGTGTTTTTCTACTCGAGGTCTGGTTCCAATCTGATATTTTTCTTCTAGGGGTTCCTATGGCCAATGCAGACATCCATTTATAAACTATTAAATGGTGTCTATAAAGAGGTTTATTGTTTCACATATGGTTTCATGATTTATTATTTCCTCCCTAATGTAATGTAGTTGATTATTTCCAATAGGTAATAGAATGAAGCATTTTTCATCTCTCTTCCATTGTCTTACTATGTGTCCTTTATTTTTTAAAACATTTTTTACTCCCCCATAGGGTCCTCTAATAGAAGAATGGATGGTAGTGTATCGATATGATTGGTTCTCAATATTTTCCTGTGGGGATTATTTTCCATGATCCCAATGAGGATTCTCCTTCTAACAAATGATTTCTTTCATAGGGGAAAATCACTCTTTGTCTCTATAAAAAAATTGGTTTAATAATCGGGGGTTGGTAGTACTACTGTATCTGGTTACCTATTTATTTATTGGTGGATGGTCATTTTTTATGATGACAATCACCATCCGACCCCACAAATGATTTCAATTTTTTACGGGCTTTGAAAAACCATCTAAAACAGAAAACTATTTTGTTCACTAGAAGGCTACAAGGATCTATGGAATACAACTATGATTAGTGTATTGAGAAAATTTTTCTTTATTCATTGGATTAATCAGCCCGTAATGTCTTCAAAACGTTTAATATTCTTTTTCAAATTATTCTTCAATAAATGAACTTCAAATTTTATAAATTTATATAATTATATTTTTCTTTTATGTGTAATTTTCATGACACAATAGAATCCATTAAAGGTAAAAAAAATATTTGAATCTTAATTTAAATATTAATTCATATTTTACATGACTAAAAAGAACATGTAATCATCCCCTTATATTCTACGTAATGAACCTTATGTAACATTTTTTTGTGGATATATTATGCCCATGAATTTATATTTCAACGTCATAATTGATATTCCGAAGGGTTATTTAATAGATTTTTTCTGAAGTTTTTCATTAATAAAATCTGTTGTATTTATTAATAATTAATATATTATCAAATACATTATTTTTATTATTAGGGGTTAACTATATCTATGGAAAAAATAAATTCCACTTATTAAGGATTTTCACCATTTCCCAAGTCATATTTGGAACCACAACTAGTAGATCATCATAGTATTATTCATGGGGAAAATTAATTAATATATAAAATGAATATTCTATGAATTAATTATATATCAATTATGATAGATAATGTTGATGTATTTCCAAATGAACATCTTATATATTGAAATGATCATAATTTTTAGATGTCTATTCATCCCACCTTGATGTAATTCCCATATACAATCCTCCCTATATAATGTATATAATGTACATAGATAAATTAATGAAACTACTGCATAATATTTTTGAAATGTGATTCATACCAATAAGTGATTCCTATATTGTAAAACTAGTTTAATTATTAAAAACAGATGGAGAAATCTGTATTGATTTGTTCTAACTTTAGGGTTAGAAACATTTGTATTATTTCTTTTAGCATTTATTCATGATTTTTTGAAATCAATAAATATGTGAAAACTTCTCAATGATGGATATGTATTATGGTTATCATCAATCAAACATCATGATGATTGATATAGAAAAATGGATTTTCTTATAACGTATGTACATTACGTGTTTACAACAATTTCTTTTTTCTTAACCAATACACTATAAGTGTTCATGGACTTAATGAATTTTGTATTAGGGGATTGTTAGGATTTTTTTTATTATTTTCTAGATGAAAGCATGATATATTTTATATGATATAATTAGAATAAATTCCACTTATAACTCTTCTTTAAAAATATATTATACATGTATATTTATAGTTAATTATGTAATTTTGAATTATTTATTTATAATGGCTCATTTCATAGCCATATTATCTCTAAGTATCTAATAATAATTAACTATGTGATGTCCAATGTTGTCATAAAATGGAACATGTAATAATATTGATAAACATCATTATATTGGAATAGATTGATATTGTTAGTGTTATGATGAATATTTTTTTGTATTATCTATAAAAGATTCCCTGATGATATGTAATGGAACGAAATTCAAATGTTATATTGAATATAATAGAAGTAATGGTGTATTGATAAAGGGATTAATCAATGCACATGAATTAACCTTACTATCTGGTAAGGAAGGGTTTGATAAAATCTATAACTCTATGATGAAATGATTAAAAAATTCATATAAAATGTATGATAATGTAATTATATTTAAATATATTTAACTAGAAAACAATAAGAAAAATGATCTAAACAATGAAATTAGGTGAGTAGAAATATGATTTCAATGTATGATATAGTGAATCTGATTTCATAATTAGGCAATTTAACTATGTTTAAATAAACTGATGTCATAAATAACTATATTTATTACTGTAGTCGGATGTCATAATTTGACATGTACATATCTATAGACTGATATCATATTTATGAAATTTGATTCATTACAATATTTATTCATCACCTTGTACATCGTACTGTAAGGTGACATGTCAACAGAGTATCATAAATTATGTCAGTGCATTTAATTCACTAAAATATGACTCTTATAAATTAAATTTAAAATGATAAAATAGATTAATGAACGATTTCCTATTTTTTCATGAAATAGTATCACCTTGAAATAGTGCCACTATGAAACATTGTCTTCTTCTTTTCCATTATATAGTGAGATAATCATGATGCCACAATTTCGTTGAAATGAGGAATAGGTTGAACAAATATGGTGTCAGGATAATGTTGCCTCATGACTAGTATCAAGTCCTTTGTCAAAATCATGAATGGGTCCTTTATG
Organism: Viscum album; assembly: GCA_963277665.1. Taxonomy (NCBI): domain Eukaryota; kingdom Viridiplantae; phylum Streptophyta; class Magnoliopsida; order Santalales; family Viscaceae; genus Viscum; species Viscum album. The sequence continues at coordinate 1,563,403,354 of OY728142.1, read as the reverse complement.
ATGGTAGTAAGGAACAGATGATAGAGACTATATGAGATTTGAAAACTGGTTACGGTGACTAGGTTACTATGAATGGGTTACAGTTTCTAGGTTACGATGTCATGAATTAAAGTGTCTGGTTTTACGGTGTCTGTCTTACTGTGTCTGGTATTACGTTGTCTAGATTATGGTGTCAGGGTTTACGATATCTAGGACATTTAAAAAATCCGAAACAAGTGGAAGACATATGGTTTCTAAAACATATAAAAATATCTACTAAAATGTTTTAGGAAATAACATTCATATAATTAATTAGACTTAATATTTAATATAAGAAAACATTATCGAAAAAAATTATATATAGATTAAAATATTCAATCCTGGTTTAAACATGGTTTATATGAATCAGGAGTTGAAAGTATACTTAAACCATACGGAAACAAACCATTTTTACATGTGATTTGTGATAGATTAAACAACATAGAAATGACTTGTAATCATTAAAACATAATTAAAGCTTTAGGAGTCCAACAATCTCCTCCATTTTATAATAACAAATCATAGGAGTTAGATGTTTTTTCTTAGTATTCCTTCTCCCAATTTTGGATTATCAAAAAATTACAGGAAAAAAGAAAAATATATATGTAATAAAAGAAAATAAGAGAATAGACATGAACAGTGAACATTACATTAAATGGAAATATATTTTTCATTACAAGAATTTGGAAACAGTACAAAACATCCCTATTAAAATAAATTGTTCACATTCCTTTAGCACTAGTAGTCTTCACATTTCCCTTGGCAACCGCATTAGAATGAGCCAAAGGAGTATAATTATATGGTGAATAAGGGATTAAGACAACTATATGAGAATGACGAGGGAGCCCTTACAAATCCACAAAATCTATAGTGGGTTTGGATGAAGACCCAATAAAGTATTTGCCATGGGTAAAGAGCCTAATCTGGCTCAGTGCTTGAGAAACAGACATGGAGGCAGATGGAAAAATAATCGATGAGTAATGAGTTAAACAAGGCCACAAAGTATCATCTCCAGGATCCAAAATTGATGTTCTTCGAACATGAAGATAAGGCTTCCACTATAGAATGAAATCAGTAATGATCTCACCACTATACTACATTTTCCACTCGAAATCATATTTTTCTCCACGAACATGTCCAATAGATGAGTGAAATATTTCATATTTGGACATGAGCCTTGAAGGCTTGAGTTTCATGATGAATTTTCAAATTCTCTACATGTTAGTTGAAATTATTGATCAAATCATTCTTATATAAATCCTATTAATGTTGAAATCAAAATTCTTATTTATTTTTTCTTAAGTTTCATTGGAAGTATTTTAATGAATCCTCACAATGTAAAGATCTATGTCGCTATTCTTAACAATAGTAGAAAATATTTTCATTGTAAAAATCACTTAACACTAAATAAATTTCCACCTTAATAAAAGTTCTGATTTTATCACTATCTATATGTTGAGATGACTATCTAGAGGATTTTGAAGCTATAACGACTAAAGTGAGCGACTTGATCTGATTTAGATCATTCTATAGACACCCCTTATACTGATGAGTCTGATATTTAGGTCTAATAACAAGATCACACACATCATTGAATATATTGATGTTTCTCTCAACCACTTAGTCATAAACTGAAGTCATGTCAGGTTGAGTCAGAGATATAGTATTCTGGGGAATCCGATCACTAACATCCCAGGTAGGATGAGCAAAAAGTGATTTTCTTGGTTGCAAAAATTTTTAAAAATCTTCATCCCTATCTCTAAGAGACTTAACCTCATCACTCAACTTAATGTTCTCAATTCTAACTTCATTTATTTCATAAATCATTTTTGAATGAATTTTCCATATGATTTTCTTTAACAGAAATGCACCATCTCTTTCATAATGATTTTTCACAGTAGAATGATAGGAGTTTATGATATTATCAAATCTATCTAATAGACTATAACTAAAAAAACTAATACCATTGTGACTCAAATAAGAAGATGGTTCTTGTGTAGTTTCACGAATAAGAGTTGAGACAGGTTCAGTATCGTTGTTATAGAATTCATCAATAGAATGTACTGGTTTCAATTGAAACACAATGGAATGGACTATGACATTAACAACTGCCTCCTAGTTTTTATTCACATCAATGTAGATAGGAAACATATAATAGGTATACATAGTCCCTTAATCAATCTGATTGGGAACTTCTACACTTTCTAGACTAGGGTGATGCTGCCCATAAAACGGTGAATTTCTTATAGAAGTAAGAGATTTAGTCCCTTGACCTGTTTCTAAATTTCCATCTCAAATTGGCGCACAAATTTCATTTCTAGCCAGCTGAAAGGCTTAGTCCCTTCATTCCTTATCTGATGAGATAAATGTAGGATCAATTTTTACCTATTATTGTAACTCAAAAATAGCCTCTTATTCAATATAAATTTCTCCTTCATTATTCTCTTCAAGAAAACCACTTTATTTTTCACTAGCAGTAGATTCTATTCCAGTAGATGGTTATTATTATAATTCAACACTTCTTTTAGTAACATATACATTATTCTCAATTAAATTTCTTTAATAGGTAGACCATTGTATTTTTTGTCCATGACTTTTCCTTCCAAAGGTGCAACAACTACCTCTTATCCATCTTTATCAGAATAATCAACAACTTCATCTAGTTCCAAACTAGGATCATATATGTGTTTAGGTCTTGAGGGATTCTCAACTGGAATAATGTATTCATACAACCATTCATTGTCCTCCCCCAAGGATTTTCCTGAGGATTCCAACATTTTTTTATCCTTATAACTATATAATTTGCGATACAGAACTCATAATCAGCGATGAATTGTTCATTCGAGGAAACCACCCCTTTATCAGACAACATTACATAGATTAAACACGAATAAAAAAAATTAGAAGAATTTGAGGTTTTCTTAATAAATTCACACATTAAATGAATAATATACTTACACAGATTAATATTGTGCCCATTTTTCATATGATCTATCTAGAACACATATTGATACTTAAGAGTAAAAAAATCCATATTCCTTTAAGAAATGTGACTCTGGATAAAAATTAACATAAACCTTGTTTCATCATCCAACTCAGCATAAATTTCCATTATTTTCTTCTTATTATCATTGCGACATTATAGGGATTCTTATAAAACAAAAAAAACATCACAAGGTGGAAGAGGAACTCTCTCATAGTCCTCAAATAATCATTCACGATGTATTCCTAGGTAGCCATCCCAAAAACTTGAGGAAAAAGTACACCATTGACCATTAACCATTCTTATTATAAAAAACCATATTCAATATCGAAATAAAACTAGACATACTGATTAAAGTAAGAACCATGTTTTGGAATAATCATACTTTTATCTTTTGTGAACTAGCTTAGCCAAACCTACTCATTTAGTACATTCCAAACTAATGACTTACTTGTCTGTAACAAATTAGGGCATATTTCCTTTTCTATTAAAAATATTGTCTCGACATGATTTAGATTAAACGGTCCATTGGGTGCTAATTCGGTTCCCTTTTCAATTTGTTATTATATTTTCACTTCACAAGAGTTGATAAAGATGGTAACATAATTTTAGGAATTCAAATAGGGTTCGAGAGATATGTAGAGTTGACAGAGGACTTATGGTTTGAAATAATTTGCATTCAGTTTTGAGGGAAGAGGTCATGAGTGAATAAAAAGTGAAAGATACTAGTTTTTTATCATTTAGGAATTTCATGCGTCAGAAATTCAAAATCATTGGATAAAAAATAAAATAATAAACAAAATGATACCTATATTAAAATACAAATAAAATGAAAAATAATTCATTATGGTGAGATTGAAATATATTATCATGGTGAGACCAAAATAGATAGTCAAGATGTCATCTTTAGGGTGTGACTCCAAATGGTGTGACCTTATCATTTGAAACAGTATGAGAAAAGACAGTAACAAATAGATAGTAAATGTGAGGAAGTAAAAATGAAACAGTAACTACAAGAATGTGACCTATGAAACTATGAGATTGAGATAGTAATTCTATGAAAATGAGTTGTGAAACAGAAAATCCTGAAACTATAAACTGTAAAATAGTATGTTTTGAAATAGTAAGGTTGAAACTATATGTTTCGAAACTCTAATTTTGAAACCCCATGTTTTGAAATTTTACACATTCAACTTTATATTTATCACTACCAATTCATGTATTATGTAATTCATCCTTTTTCAGTTTAATTTTTTAGTGACTATATCAGTAATATGACATTTACATCCAATAGATTTTGATGTCATACCACCATTATGATAATGGTCTCATAAAAATTTATGTCTTACATCAATATGTTTTGTCATAGATTGTGAAACATGATTCATTGAAATGTTAATAGCACTTTTAATGTCACAATTTATAGGTACATTTCCAAAATGATATCCATATTCTAGTAATGTGTGTTTCACACACAAAAAAATTACACAACAACTACCTGAAACAATATATTCAACATCAGTTGTAAATAATGAAAAAGAGTTTTGTTTATTACTACACCATGACACTAGATATTTGCCTAAAATGTGACACATTATAGAGGTTATTTTTCTATCTAACTTACTACCACTAAAATCATAACAATAATAGCCGTTCCACTCAAAGGATTGTCCTCTTGGATTGAAGAATCATAGATTGGTTTTATGTTTGAGGTATTTTAAAATCCATTTAACATCATTTAAATGAGACTCTTTAGGGTTTTCTTAAAATAGATGACACATACATATAGTAAACATAATACCAAATTAGCAAGAAGTTATGTAGAGTATGCTTCAAATTATTTCGTTATAAGTGTATTGATCAATATATTTTCCATATTCATCAAGATTAATCTTACATGTAGTACTCCTTGGAGTGTCACTAATTTTATTGTTGTCCAACCCACAACATTTTAGAAGATATTTAAAATATTTTCATTGATTTAAAAGAATACCATATTTAATTTTGAAATATTTTGAATCCAAGAAAGCTTTTTAGTTCACCCATTAAACTAATTCCAAATCCACTTTTAATCATTTGTGAAAATTCAATATATAAATAATTTTTCAATGATCCAAAAATAATATCACTTAAATAAATTTGAACTACAATTATATCACTGAAAATTATTTTTATAAAAAGAGTTGGATTATTTATACATTTTATAAAACCACGGTAAAAATGAAAAGTAGTTATATTTTATACAAAGATCTTAGAGCTTGTTTTAAATAAATCAAAAAAAATTATAATTTAAATATAGGATTTGGAAAGTGAGTATTTGTGAAACTAGGTGTTGTTCAACTGAAATATCCTCACCTATATACCCATTTAGGATTGAAATATTGAAATTCCTTTGATATAGTTTGAAATTATGATGGGCTGCATAAGCCAACATGATTCGTGATGGCTTCACGTATAGAAATTGGGGAAAAGGTATCCTCATAGTCAATTCATTCATCTTGATTATATTGTTGTGCAACCAATCATTCCTTATTTCTATCAATGTTACCAACTTCATCCTTTTTATTTCTAGACATCCATATAGTGCTTATGGTAAAAGTGTCTTTGGGTCTGTCAAAATGTTTCAAAACATTGTTCTTTTTAAACTAATTAAGTTATTTTTTCATATCCATCACCCAAAATTCATCATATATACCTTAATTGATATTTAGGTTCGTATTCTAAAAAGAAAACATGATGTTCAACTAGGTTTTTAAGAGAATCTCTAGTTTGTGTTCCATTATCTAAATATCATAAAACAACATATAAATAATGGTTCTTAAGGATTATAACTACTCTAGAAAAATAGGGTCTAGTGATTTGAGGTTCGACAATAGGTTATTGTTCATTTTGGATTGAATCTATAGAATATCAATAATTGGATGTTTTTACATATTATATTATAGGATAGTTAGAGGATTTAGCCAATATTTCTAGATTTTACATATCATCCTCATGATTTTCTTGATAGGACTTATGCTCATGTGGATTTTTCTCATTAAACATGACTTGGAAATATTCGTCCACACATTTATTTCTTTTGATAAACACTATATAGTCTTTACTAGATATTGAATATACTTCAAAGATTCCTACATCACTCTTGGATGAAAATTTTTAATGACTGTCCTTATTATTAAGGATATATAAATTGCAACCAAATACATTGAAGTAATATACATTGGGGTTTTTATTATTCTGAAACTCATATATATTTCATGTAAGAATAGGTTTAATAAAAAATCCATTAATAATGTAGCATGATGTACTTACATATCCTTCCCAAAAATAAATCAGTATGTCAAATTCACTAAGCATGGTTCATGAATTTTTTTTCAAGCTCCTATTTATTTTTTCTATAACTTCATTTGGTTTAGGTGTTCTAAGGGAAGATAAATTATGTCTATAGTCGTTTTCTGAGAAAAATAATTCAAAATATTGATTTTAAAAATAATAGCCATGTTCACTTCATAGTGATTTAATTCTATTCCCAATATGTTTTTCTACAGATTTAGCGTATTCGGTGAAATGATAGTAGTGTTTACTTTTGTGAGAAAATAAGATGGTCCATGTATACCTACAATATTCATTTAAATGAACATAAACATACTGCTTCCCTTTTAAACTATAAACTCTGGTCGGTCTAAACAAGTCCATGTGAACAAAATCGAGAGGTTGATATGTTTAAACTTCTCTCTTTATAATGAAGGAAATTATGTGTTTTATTCCCTTTTGACAATGATTAAAAACATTATAATTTTGGAATCTGTAGTTTGGTTTTACATATGACTAAACTTTTCATAGTATTATTTATAAGGGATTGAATATTTTTGTGTCATAATATTCTATGCCAAATCAAAGACTCATTGTGAAATACACTTAAACATAAAGCATTCTCAGAAACTAAAAAATCTATGTTAACAGAATAGACAATTTTATTTCTAAATATAGAACATACATATTAATTTTTAGGGTAAAAACACATTGAAATCTTCATTTTCCAATTTAACATGAAATCTATCCTTACAATGTTGTGATATAATTTGTAGAATATATTATAGTTAATTAAAAAAAAAACTTTAGAGATTCAAAATTCGTTAGAGTTACCAATTTGGCTAAGGAAAATGATTTTTCCGTTAGCATTGTCACCCAAGGTGACATGTACACCATCTATATTTATTATGTTCATGAAAAAATAATAGTCTCCATTCATGTGCATTGAACACCAACTGTCCATGTACGATAAGCTTTTATAGGATCTGTTCAAACAATTTTCCTACAAAATATTCAAATAATCATAGGCTTTGGTAAACATATATGTTTGGGTCCAGTAATATTAGTAACAATTTCTCTAGGACCCCACATCTTCTTTATAGATTTTCTAGAAGAATTATATAATTTATTTGAGATATGAAAGTTATTTGGTCTAGAAAATCTAAAAATAGTAGAGAATGTATCATTGTTTTAACTAGGAAAATGTTTTCAAGAGATTTGTATAATGATGTATGTTCTTTATTTAGAAAAAAAATTCCAAAAATTTCTCTCACTAGTTTGACAGCCAATACAAACTATATTTTCGGTAAATTAGTTTACCAAGAGTTTGTGCCATGGAAAGTTTACCATTAATAAAAAATTCAACATCCTTTTTCATTTCTCATTAGATATCATAAATTCATTGTTTTCTTGGGGAAATTGAAATTTTTTCCCTATTTCTACAACACATTCATATTTAATAGTATATGATATATTAAAATGATTCTTTAATTACATTTTTTCTTTACGTTCATTACATGTCTCCTGAATCATAATTCCATACAAAAAAATTTCAAATTTAGATATATTTTCAGTTGACTATCCTATTAAAAATAACAAGGGTTTTGTATAAAAGAATATAGTGTTACCTCAAATGTGTATTTCATGAAACACATATTTTATTTGTTAGATTTTTCATCATTTGAAGACTCTGAGTCAGTTGAACTATCCTCCGAAGCACTCCAATATTATTTTATTTCCATTTTAAACATTCAATCTTTGTCCTCATATTCCTTTTTATATTTTATCTAAGGATAATTAGACATTACATGTCCCATTATCTTGTATTCATACCATACAATGTCATCTGACTTGTCATTTCTTTTCCAATACTTCTTCCAGCTTCACTTGTCATCATATCTTCTTTTGATTTTAGGATTTCTGAAAATTTTCATCTTTTTGAAAAAATTAAAAGAACTTCTGGGTAATTAAGAAATATCCTCATCACTATAAGGTGATGATTGTACACTGTACGAACTTTATACATAGACTTAAAGTTTTTCCATTCCTTTGTAATTTGATGTGGTGGTCTTGAATGCGACATTTATTTGGGATCATCCTTATCTTTCTAGTTAACTTTCAGATTTTCTACGTACAACATTAGTTTCCCAATGAGTTCTTTGATAGATAATTTGCTTATGTCACATAAATCTCTAATGGATACATATGTTCCTCTCCATATATCTGGTCAGAATATGAGAATCCTATAAATTTGTTCTTTTGTTGTAACTTCTCTTCCATGATTGATCATTGTGTTAACTATTTAATTGAACCTGAGGTACATATCAGAAATAGGATCATTTGTCATCATTTAAAAATTATAATAAAAATTAGTATAAGTATTAAATCTCATTTCCTTAACATCATATGTTCCATCATGTGAAATAAACAGTGTATACAAAATTTCAGCGGCAATGTTACATTCCGAACGTCTGTTAAATTCTTCATCTCTAAAATAGAAATAAAATGCATTCCTTACATTGAAATTATTATTGTAATCTTTCTCAGTAGGGTTATACCAATTAATTCTATCAGTATAAGGATTTTTATACCCATCTATAATTGAATTAAAAATTTCAAAACCCATACTTTTTAAATTATTTATCTTTTTAATATTTTAATGTTTATAATTGGTTCTGTTAAAAAATGGATGTTTGATTGTTGATGTACCATCGAGCCAATTATATAAAACTAATAGATACTTTTTATGTGTTTTGAATTTATAACTAACTTAAATTTACATATCATTATTATAAAACTATGTTCACTATTTAAAATATTTTAAAACAAGATCTTAAAAATAATAATCACTTTTGATTCAAAATGTTTGTCAGAGTAGATACCTAAGAGGGGGTTAATTGACTATCTAAAAATATTTCTATCAAAAAGTTCACTTAAAAGGATTTACCAAAAAAATAATACATGCCCATAATTATAGGTAATTTGATTATAATATTTTGATTGTTAATATATCTTCTCAGAAGATTGAGTAGTTATTGGTAATATCAATGTGAGTTATGGATAATACTTTTGAATATATTCTAAAAATGAAAAGCAGTTATATCTTCTATTCAAGACTAACTATCAATGTAAAATTTTGTGTTTTGAAATATAATATAACATATAAAATAACGAAATCAAAAGACAACGTGAAAAAAGTGGTTCAGTATCAAGATGAGACTTAATCCTATAAAAATCACGATCACCTGCCACAATGAAGTTTAGGTAGATAAGAGATTGATCCACACCCTAGATCAGGGTAAACAATAGTACACAGGAATTTCTTGGTCATACGACCTCCTCTATTATTCTTCATGGGTATAAACTACTAGGTCAAACATGAATCTCTTACACACTTATCTGTGGGAGTAAATAGTTTTGAGAGGATGTGAGAGGAAGGATATCTTTTATCCTTAATTTTAATAAAGGTAGCAATGTATGTTTTAATAAATACACACACACAAACTGCTCAAAAGCTAGAAACAATACACCACAGATAAATGATGTAGATAATGTTTGATGTGCGATGAGGGTTATTTTATGTAGCTCTTGACTTGTAGGATGAAGATGATGCATGTGTCGAGTCCTGTTGTGGAAATATAGTGTATTGAATGTCAGGTTATCTTTTTTCTAGATCGATGAATTAAGCTCTGAAGCTTCTGTGCTTCTTTGAGATTGTACTGTGAAGATGATTGAGGCTCTGATCTATGGTGGTTCAACCTTTTGGGGTCGATAGTTATTTGTGTGTTCATCAATTGTATCTTGTTTCCTACATCAATTAAATTTTTCAAATGCTCCTTCCACTAATTATTTATCCAGTACCACACATTCCTTTTAGTTAAAGGGATTATGTGTTAGAGCAGACATGATCCATGTATTCTGCAATTTGTACCATGTATTGTCATGTGAAATGTCTAAAATGAAACATTAATTATGTTAGTTCCTTTAAATTAATCAAATATGACTGTTATAAATTAAAATTAAAATGAAAAAACATACTAATGAATAGTGTCACACGTTTTCATGAAATGGTATCACTTGGATATAGTGTGACCGAGAATCATTGTCTTCTTATTACCATTTTAGGTGTCAGACAGTGATGAATCCATAGATTCATTGAGATCAAGAATCGGTAGCACAAATGTGGTGTTTGGATCACAATGTCTCAAGACCATTGTATAGTCCTTTTTCAAAACATTGAACAATGTATTCATGATTGTAGTAAGGAACAATAGTCACAGACTCAATGAGATATGAATACTGGTTACAGTGTTTGGGTTACATTTTCTAGGTTATTGTGTCTGGGTTTTGATATAAGGGATTAGGATGTCCAGGTTTAGGGTTTCCGACTTATGGTGTTAGGGATTACAGTTTTTGGGTTTATGGTGACTAGATAAATAAGTTAGGGTTTATGGTGTCTGGGACTTTTCCATCATCCAAAACCACTGGAAGACTTATGGATTCTCAAATATAGCCAAATATATGTAGGGTTTTTAGAGGAAATAACAGTCAAAAATGAATTATGTTATGCTTTAATATGAAAAAACATTATAGAACAAAAGTAGATAAATTTCCCATTTTTCAATCATGATGTAAACATGATTTATAATAATCAATAACTTTTTAAGGTCTATTTAAAGCATATGGAATCCAACCATTTGGACACATTATTTGAGATAGAATAATCAATGTTAATAAGATTTTCGATCATCAAAACTTGATTAAAACATGAGGTGGCCAACAAATATGAATATTTAATCCTGATAATTTATATAAAGAATATTCCTCTTCAAGAGATGAAATGATGAGATCTAATTGTTTTAATTGGAATTCTTAACTCACTAATTTAGTATTTTATCACATATTGAGTTACAGTATATGAGTACACATGAAAATAAGTGTAACAAAAAAATCTATAGTTTATATGCATGAAAATTATGATGCTTAATAGAGATTTCATATTTTTTTCCCATATCTTTTGAAGAGGATTATATATCTATAATCAAGGTATGATCTTTTAGGGAGGTAGTTTGTGAAACAGTTGAACAGGAAATATTTATTGTTTATGTAGTGACCAATCCCTGAAAAATATAATGTATGTTATCTTCGAATAGAGTTACTATGACCAAGGAGTTATATGTAATAAACAAGTCGGAATTAGGGGATTCTATAACATCAATTCATCGTTAGTATGGACTCCATAGAGGCAACCCATTTTCGTAAACAACGTAACATGTGTGTATTCGATAGATATTATAATTAATTGCATATATTTTCTTGTTTTAGTGATTCTTTTATCCGAGTAACATGATAGAAATTATTCTATACATCCAGAAATGATGATCCTAAAATAATAAGAAAATATTTAAATAAAATTTATAACATGGACATGAAAAATATTCAAACCACCTAACCCAATTCATAGTTTATTCTAGTTAGAAAACATAATATGAAAATATTCAACGTATATGGGTTATTATGTACTAACAACAGTGTTTACTCACATCTAAAAATATGTAATTATCATCCACATGAACACCATACACAAATAGATAATAATGATGTCATGAGACTCCATGGAGGATCATAAATAATTTTATGTGATCATTATCCTAATTTAACATAATGGATTTAGAAGATTTTTCAAAATTATTTTGACATAGAAATATACATGACAATTACATTATATCACCAAACAATTTTATGTATTAGATAACTAAAAAAATGGATTATAAGATGGGATCATTATCACATGAGTTAAATGAAAAATGGTAATAGTACTAATATTTTTTGTAATATGAATAAAAATTTTCTCCAATTTCATTACATTAATTTCACCTTATGGTGTTTTTCATAGGGGGTGATATCTCACTCTAATCTAGTGGTTTAATATTATGAAGATACATCTTTTCCGTGATTAATATTAATATAAAACTACTATAGTGAATGTTATCCAAAATCATATCATTGAATCACAAAATATAAATTAATTATAATCTACTGGTAAGTTGAAGCACAAATAATTTTAAAAATTGTATGTTATATTATTGTTTGTATCACTATATGAATGAGTTAAATATACTACTATGAATAAAATTCATTGTCAATGTATTTTTTTAGCATTTATATATTTTGGAGAAAAATATTGTTATGTTTAATCGTTTTGATTTTTTCTAAAACCACCATAATTTGTATTAGGATTTTCATTTCATCATATTAATGAATGACATGGTAGACCCAACAAACATATTCCCCATATTGAGAATATATAATGAACCCAATATTTCATATAATTAAGAAATTTTAATGGTTATTTATATTAGATTCAATGTATTATATAGTCCATTATCGAAAATGTGGAATGTATATGGGATAATAACAATTAGGAAGAAGTAATAATGGATCTAAGGGAACTAAGTTCTATAAATTATATTATTTTGATTACGTATTTATGTATACTCAAATTTTCCACGACAATGACAGTTAGTGGTGGGGAGAATATACGATTTGGGAACTAACTATCATCACGTAACTGTTATTTATTCATCTTCCCAATAAGAATAAAAAAATTAATTAATAAAAAAATGATAAAAATATATTATTATTTTATATTTATTTATATACAATAATATAAATATGAAAAAATTCCCATGAAAAAAATTAGTCTCTATTGTCAGGACCCCCTCCCACCAATGATTCCCCTACTGAGATGGAAATGGTGAAAGGGATATAATGACCCCCCGAGTCCCACCTCCAGTAGGACACGAAGTGGCGACTAACACCAAGGGTAGGAGTTTTCACAAATATGGAAGGAATTACCCTTTTTATTATTTATGATCAGGAAATAGGATGAGTTAAACACTAAAAGAAAAAGGAACAAGTAAATAAAAATAAGCCCAAAACCCACCCATATTCATGTTTTATACAATACTGAAACAAAAGTACAAATACAAGGAAATCTCCAAAATACGATACCAAAATGAAATAAAGAAAAAACTGCAAGAAGAAAAACTCCAATGCCCAACTAGAAAGGTCACACATGGTCCCTAAAGTGCTCCTGAAACCCTGAAAATAAACTTTGGTTGAGAATACAAGTATACTCAATAGGAAAATATAAAACTCTCATGCACAGGTGGGGATACATTCTAATTCCCCATTAGATAATAGAAGGAACCAAAGCCTATCAAGGAATCTATCCACCCATCCTTATAAGCCAAACTCACCAAATATCACAAGTCAATAGAGTAGTATAGCAATATTATCAATGTATTAGTACCCTGCACCACCTTCTCACTGAATACTGCTCAAGACCTCATGCCTAACGCTCTGATGCTTTCCCCTCTTCCTATGTCAGTGTGGTAACCTGGCCATACGAAGCTCATAGTATCGCACCATTACTCAATCCTCAACCATAAACACATCTCATCCCAAAGAAACATGGGAACCACATCACATCTCATCTTGAAGACACCAGTGAACATATCACATCCTCATCCTGAAGACTCTTAGGAAACATATGTTTTAACCTTCCCGAATGATCTTGGGCTATAGAACCTCGGAGAGGGAGCACATGGATGAACATTGACCAGTCATCCTTTAGATGTTTGAGAATCTCACCCCCCCCCATCCCACGGGTGCTTGGCACGAAGTGCTCAACATGGTTGGGGTGAATATAGAAATATATAATGTAAAGATTTATATAATTATATCAACCAATCAACCCATCCTAAGGCTCTTACACTACATATCTGAGCACATGGGTTGGTACTTCTACCTCAAAAGTATGAACACAATAAAAATCCTCAAACCCCATTAAGATTTTCATTTTTCAATAGTTCTAGATTATCGGTTCTATAACTACCGAGCAACTAACTAAAACCATACCAGATCAATCCTGCATAAAACATATCCCTGCCAACCTCAAATAATGTTAGGGAAAACACAAGCAACACAATACCATTTTCTTTTATCAACCAATCAATTCCATTGATGTTCCATATTTAATCAACTATTATGCCCAAAAATTCATTATTTAACTATTCCACTTTTATTCATAGGGAAAACCCACAACCAAACCTACCACACCCCCACTACTCAACCATTTCACAATAAACCACAAAACACCCCTTCACATAATTAAACCCCAACCAGCACCCACAAAATTCATTTTTTTAGTTTAACTGGGGTGATCATATAAGGGTTATAGGTATTCATTTAATCATCCAACTTTACATGATTAACACATTTCCACATTCTTTGAAATTACATCCCCAAAAAAAATCCAGGAAAACATGGAAACATTTAATTGCCCATGAAAAGGCCCCTAACAACCATGAATTTCAGTAGGTATAAGCCTATTCAATTCTCAACATAATAAAAGGACAATCATTGATGGAAATAAAACAGCAATATCAAAAAAATTTCCCCAAACCCGTTATTTATCCAGTTATTATCTTTATTTACTGGTTCAACCGTATCTTAGGAAGACTAGAGGATACCCACCCCACCTGATGCACAAATGTTAGAGTGATGAAGTTAATATCCCTACTTAAACGGGTTTTGATGTCCTTCTGGGAGAATAACCACCAGAAGGATTTCGATAACTCCTCTCGATGACTACTTCCGCCCGTGGATGCGGAGGCACAACCACACTAAAAACCAAGAGAGAATTAATTAAGGTTTAAGGTTTCACTTGTCATAGAATGGTATGGAGGAACAGAAAGAGGAGATCGAGGAAGGAATAAGAACGGGGTAGAACGTTCCATTAAGACGAAGTTCGTCGATGATCTTCGTTCCCATAAAATGTCACCAGTCTCCTTGGTAGAAAACTATGAAGATGAAGTCAAAGAAGAGGGAAAGGAACAAGGGGCACGATGTTCACCTCATCGACACAATCCCGCATCCATCGACAGATCGATGATCGGAGTCCGGATGAAGAAGATTGGAGGAAGGCTTCTGGGTCATCCGAGAGCCTCACTATGCAGAGAAGAAGAGGGATCCGTCAATAACATGTGACCCTCTATTATATAGGAAACGAAAAGGTAAAACGGTACACAACGTGTATTAATGAATACATGAAGTCACCATACAACTGTTAGGCTATTTTACTAGTCAACACATGACACGTCACACGGTTTCCATTCATTTAATGATAATAATAACTTCAATTAATAATAGGTGTTTTATTAACACAGTACATGAATCATAAAAAGGTATTCATCATTGGTCGTAAAATGACCTTCATAATTTCAGGGTTACACTGCTACTGATGATTCGTCAATCCAAAATCATCCTGAAGATGTTATGACTACTTAAGATTTTATAACCCAAAATAATAAAAATATTATTATATTATTGTTATTATATTATTATTATTATATTTATATTATTTTAATCATCCCAGACATTTCATGAACGAGGGGTTGACACCCCCCTCCATGCGCCTTCCCTTTCCTCATTTATCATTTTATTACAATTATAATATATTAAATCAACATTATATTACATATAATATTATTAAATTCTTATAAAGGGAGGATATCACTCCCTCTCTCCAATCACATGATATTCTCGAACGGGTTGGGAACCACTTCCATTCTTCAGTAAGATTTTATTATTTTTTATAATCTTTTAAATGAATATTATTATATTTATTTTAATATTCCAATATAAAAGTTGGGTTCACCCATAAGGGGTCCCCCCCATGGGCCTCTTCATATTATTATTATTATAAAAAATTCTTACATAATAATACCCTTTTAATATTATTTACACAATTAAAACATTAAATGTGGAGAACCGCACAACGCCTCCTGTACAAGTTCACACCCATGAACCCCATTTATTATAATTTATTCCTTTATAATTTATTCCATGAACCTCCCATTATATTCCAATCACACACATAATTTATTATTTATTAAAATTTAAATAAATCAAAATGAAACAATGCACCTCACCTCATTGAATTAAATACATTCAAGTTTATTTCTTCTTTTTCACAATGATTAAATTAAAACCATTATTCTAATTAACAACAAATATTTTCATTCCACCATTATCAATAATTATTATAAAAAATTATTATTATAACACACGCCATGTTTGACCACATCAATTTTTTTACAATGTAATTGACCAGAGAGGTCTGGGTCATTACATTATATACCTCTCAAAACATTCTCATCCTCAAGAATTAATAACCAACCCACAAAAAGGTGAAAGGTCCAAACAGCCACCCCACAAGATACCTTTGAAGGATCTCATCATAACAGGAATCCAACCACTATTCTAATTATATGAGTCTGAGAATTCCTTCCCCCGTGTCGAGATATTATCTAATTTAAGTGGAACTAACTCTCCTACACGGGTTTAATCGCATCCACATTAATGCATCTCAATTAGAGATTAGGTCCTCCTCTCCCCACATGTTAGGACTCATCACACACATTTAATGGAAAGAGGGAAACAACTTACCATTATAGACTTATGAAAAACAAGGTCCAGGCCCAAATCATGGGTGAGAATGAGTTTCAACAGAGGAGTTTGATGCTCCTGAATTTTAAAAAAACATAAACAAGAGAATTTTATTAAAACCAAAAACATCTCTCTTAATCTATGGCCATGCTAGGGTTACCACTTTTATAGCGTGAAACTGTCGTGTCCCACTCCCTCGCTTCTTTGTTGATGTCCACCACCTTGACTATGTCCTGGTTGGGGTCCTTGAGGAATTCCTTGTGGTTGGACACCACCTGCTCTAGCTCCCTTTGGAGGGACTGGATCCTGTTGCTACTAGAATGTTCGTGTTGGGAACTTCTGTTGGGGCTGGGGCTGAACCGGTCCAGTCCCTCTATACTGAGTCTTAAAAGGGAAATGTCTTCCAAGATTCCCACGATTCCCACATGCAAAGCACCTCAGCCCCTGGCCCATAGAAAATGGGCAGAAATCGGGAGATTGTTATGGGACATGCTGAAGTCTGCACCCTATCAGTCGAAACATGGAAGGTCCTATTGCCGGGAATCTACTGCTGACTGCCTCCTTCTTGGATGAACTTGGGAGACTCCTCTCTCGCAGTGGACCTACATGTGAGTACATAAACTCAATTATTTTCACCTTTTTCTGTACATTTAATTATGTTGGTAAGGTGAAAGGGGTCACCACGCACCGAATAGAGGGGTGAAGGGCCTCCTCTAAATTTCTAGCTCGAGAATCCTCATCTAAAAATAGACTTGGGAAAAAACAGAGGAGAACCTTGAACATGACCCCTAGTTCCCGGACTAACATGATTCCTTGTTGGAGAGACAACAACTCTTGAATCTTCTCGGCCTTCCTCATCGAGGAAAGAAGTTCCTCGCGGAACTCCTTCTTGATGTTTTCCCATACAACATGTGTCTCCTTCCCGTCCTCATGGTAACACATCCACCACTGACGCGACACTCTTCATGGATGGCTAACGGCTAGAGGAACTCGGTACCCTGATGGAGACCTGATCAGACCAAAGGTGATCTCGAGTTCCTCCAACAAACTCTCTGATTCCATATCCAAAGTGTTGCCTTCATACTTACTCAACATATATCGCTAGAAATCATGAAACCTGGACTACCATAAGTTTTTTTCCTCCTCTCGGTCAATCCTCAACTGATCGGCCGCCTAAATCTGCTGGGCCTCGACAACCCAAGTCACCCGGGAATGACGTCCAGGTGCCATAGATGTACGGAAAACAATAAATTCCTAAGCCCAAGTAGCAAGGAAATTTTCTCAGGGTTTCATTTTATCATTTTATTTTTATTTCTTTCCTAGATCACCCAAATCATGTAAAAAAAATCATGATGACGCATGTACCTTTCCTAGGTTCTCTATCCTGAAATCAATATAGTCTTACTTGGTTGTTCAGTAAGCTCAGAGTCCTTGCATCGGATCACGGGGGCCCAAAAATCCCGTGTCCAAGCCGGTTTTCTTTGGCCTATGTCATGCAGCAAGGTCAACCAACAATGGTTCCCTACCATCCCAAGCAATCCTCAAAGTACCTAACTCCGGACTCAATCCTATCTCTCAACAACATGGCTTTGATTACATTCCGTCATGACCCCCTCCCACCAAAGACTCCCCTCCTGAGCTGGCAATGGTGAAAGTGAGATAATGACCACTGAGTCCCGCCCTTAGTAGGCCCTGGAGTGGAAACTAGCACCAAGGGTATAGGTATTCACAAATATGGGAGGCATTACCCTTTTTATTATTTATTATCAGGAAATAGGATGAGTCAAACACAAAATTAAAAAGGAACAATTAAATTAAAATTAACCCAAATCCAAACCCATATACATGTTTTATACAATATTGAAAAAAATTTAAAAATACAAGATAATATCCAAAGTATGATTCCAATAAAATGAAATAAAAAACTGGAAACAGAAAAAATCCAACACCCAACTATCAAGGTCCCGAACGGTCCCTAATGTGCTCATGAAAACCTGAAAGTAAAGGTATGATGAGCATACACGTATACGTAGTAGGAAAACCAAATCCTCTCGTGCACATGGGGTGAGACATCCGAATTCCCCGTGAGAAAACACAAGTAACCAAAGCCTAGAAAAGAATCAATCCACCCAACCTTACAAGACACACTCTCCAAATATCACAAGTCACTAGAGTAGTATAGTAATATTATCAATGTATAGGTACCATGCACCACCTTCCCACTGAATACTGCTCAATCCCTCAAGACAATTCTCTGATGCTTTCCCCTCTTCCTGAGTTAGTTCCACAACCCATCCATATGAAGCTCATCGTATCCTACCGACCCTCAATCCTCAGACATAACCACATATCATCCCGAAGACACCTAGGAACCACATCACATCTCATCCAAAAGATTCATGGGAACATATCACATCCTCATCCCAAAGACTCTTGAGAAACATCTGTCGTAACCTCCCTGAAGGATCATGGGCTATAGAACCTTGAATAAGGAGCACATGGAAGAACACTAACCTGCCATCCTTTAGATATTTGAGAATTCCCCCCATCCAATGGTTGTTCGACAAGTAGTTATCCACATTGGTGGGGGTCATAACTAAACATAAAATGTACTAATTTATATAATTATATCAACCACTCAGCACATCCTAAGGCTTCTACACAAAAGATCTGAGCACATGGCTTGACACTGCTACCTCGAAAGTATGCACACAAAAAATAGGCCAAAACCCCATTAATCTTTCCCTATTTCAAAAGTGTTAGTTTATCAGTTCCATAACAACCGAGCAACTAACAACAACCCAACCAGATCAATCGTTCGTAAAACATATCCCTTCCAACCACAAAAAAAAAGATAGGGAAAACACACGCAAAAATATACCATTTTCTTTTATCAACCAATCAATTCCATTTATTTCCCATATTTGATCAACATCCATGACCCACAATTCATATGATAACTCTTCCACTTTTATTCATATACACAACCCAGAACCAATCCAACCGTAGCCCCACTACTCACTTGTTCCATAACAACCCACGGAACACTCCTTCATATAATTAAAACCCAACCAGCAGCCACAAAATGCATTACTTAGTTTAACTGGGGTGATCATATAAGGGTTCCAGGTATTCATTTAATCAACCAACATTACCATATTATCCAATTTCCACATTCTATGATACTCCATCTGCAAAAAAATCCATGAAAAATATGGTAATATTTAATTCCACAAGCAATGGCCCCCAATGACAGTGATTTTCAGTAGGCATAAGACTGTTCAATTCCAAACATAATAAATCGATAAGTATTGATGGAAATAAAACAACTATATCAACAAAATTTCCGTAAACCCGTACTTTAAGCAGTTATAATCATTATTTACTTCTTCAACCGTATCTCACTAAAATTAGAGTATACTCACCCCGCCTGATGCACAAACGAGAGAGAGATGTTTTTAAGATCCCTACATGAACAGGTTTTGATGTCCTTCTACGAGAACAACCACCATGATGAATTCAATCACTCCTCCAGATGACTACGTCCTCCTGTGGACGTTGCGGCACAACCGCACTAAAAACCAAGAGAGAATCTATTATGGTTTAAGGTGTCAATTGTCATAGAATGGAAAGGTGGAACAGAAAGAGGAGATCGAGGAAGGCATAAGAACAGGGTAGAATGTACCATTAAGATAATGTTCATCAAAGAGAATCATTACCAGCAAATATCAGCAATATCCTCAGTAGGAAACTGATAAGAGGAAATCAAAGAAGAGTGAATGGAACAAGGTGCACAATGTTCACCTCGTCGACACGATCTTGTAGCCATGGACAGATTGACGATTGGAGTCCGGATGAAGAAGATGGAAGGGAGCCTATTGGGACATCCTGGAGTGTCGTTGTGCTGAGAAGAACAGGAGTCCGTAAATAACACGTGACCCTCTCTTATATATTCAACAAAAAGGTAAAAAGGTATGTAACATGTATTAATGAATACACGACATGACCGTACAACTATTACGTTGTTTGACTGGTCAACACATGACACGCCATGCGGTTTCCATTCGTTTAATGACAATAATAACATCAATTAATAATAGGTGTTTTATTGAGCCGAGACATGAGTCATAAAATGGTATTCATTCTTGGTCTTAAAATGACCATCATAATATCAGGGTTACACTGCCACTTACGGTTCTTCGTTTCGATATCATCTGAAGAAGTTGTGGACTACTTAATATTTGATAACCCAAATTAATGACAACATTATTATATTATTATATTTATATTTATATTCTTTCAATCATCCAAAACATTTCACGCATGAGGGGTTGGAACCCCTCCCCCTCCATGTGCCTCCCCTTTCCTCTTTTATCATTCTATTAATATTATAATATTTAAATAAACATTATATTGCATATATTATTACTAAATTCTTCTAATGGGAGGATTACACACCCTCTCTCCAATCACATGATATTCACACATTGGTTGGGAACCCCTTCGATTAATCATTATCATTTTCTTATTTTTTATAATATATTATATGAATATTATTATAATTAATTTAATATTCCAAAATACAAGTTGGATTCACCCATAATGGTTCCCCCCCCTCCATGCACTCTTCATGTTATTATATTTACAACAAATTATTACATAATAATACCCTTTTTAATGTTATTTGGACAATTCCTACTTTAATTGTGGAGAACCGCGCAACTCCTCCTGTACAAGGTCACGCCCATGCACCCCATTTATTATAAGTTATTCCTTTATAATATATTACATGCGCCTCCCATTATATTCCCATTAAACACATAATTCATTATTTATTAAAATTCAAATAAATCAAAATGAAACCATGAACCTCTCCACATTGAATTAAATACATTCAATTTTATTTCTTTTATTTCACAGTGATTAAATTAAAACCATTTAATCTGTTTAAAATAAAATATTTTCAAACCACCATTATCAATTATTGTTATCAAAAATTATTATTATAACATGAGTCATTTATGACCTCAAATTTTTTTTACAAAGTAAGGGACCAAAGATGTCCGGGCCATTACATCAGATACATCTCAAAACATTATCGTCCTTGAGAATTAAAAACTGACACATAAAAAGGGGAAATGATCAAACAACAAACCTGTATGATACCACTCAGGGCTCTCATCATAAATTGAATCCAACCTCTATCCTAATTATATGAATCAGGGAATTTATTTCCCCATGTCGAGATATTATCTACTTAAGGCGACACTGACTCGCCTGCACGGGTTTAATCTCTTCCACATTAATGCGTCTCAATTAGGGATTAGGTCCTCCATTCCCAACATTTTATGACTCATCATACACATTTAAAGGAAAGACGGAAAAAACATAGCATTATAGACTCATGAAAAAGAAGGTCCAGGCCCAATGCATGGGAGAGAATGAGTTTCAACAAAGGAGTGTGACTCTCCTGAATTTAAAAAAAACATAAACGAGAGCATTTAAGTAAATAAAAAACATCTCTCTCTATCTCTGGCCTTACTAGGGTTGTCGCTTCTATTGTGTGAAACTATCCGCGTCCCACTCCTCTGCCTCTCGGTTGAAATACACCTCCTCGACCACATCCAAGTTGGGATCCTTGAGGAATAACCTATGGTTGGCCACCACCTCCACCAGCTCCCCTTGGAGGGATTGGAGCCTCTTGCTACTGGAAGGGTAGTGCTGGGAACTACTACTGGGGCTGGGGCTGATCCTGGCTGGTCCCTCCACACTGAGTCTGAAAAGGGAAATGTCTGCCAAGATGCCCATGATTCCCACATGGAAAGCACCTCGGTCACTGGCCCGTTGAAAACAAGAAAAAATCGTGAGATTGGTATGTGACATGCTAAAGTCTCCTCTCTGCCTGTCGAAAGGGGTCACCGTGCACCAAAAATATGGGTGATGTGACTCCACTAAATGATTGGTTCGGGAATCCTCATCTGGAAAGAGATTTGGGGAAAATGGATGAGATCCTTGAACATGATCCCTAGTTCCCGCACTAATGTGCTTCCATGTTGGAGAGACAAGAACTCCTCCCTCTTCTCGACCTTCCTTGCTGAGGAATGAAATTCCTCGCAGAACTCCTTCTTGAATTTGGCCTATAAATCATATGTCTCTTTCCCCTCCCCAAGGTAAAGCATCCACCACTAACGCGTTGCTCCTCACTGCTGGATTACGGATAGAGGAATCTAATACTCTTATGGAGCCCTGATCAACCAAAAGGTGATATTGAGTTCCTCCATCCAACTCTCTGATTCTGTATTCGAAGTGTTTCATTTATACTTCATCAACCTCTGTCACTAGAAAGAAAGAAACTTGCACTGACACAAGTCGTCTTGCTCCTCTCGGTTAATCCTTAGCTGATTGACCATCAGAATATGATGGGCCTCGACAGCCCGAGTCACCCAGGAATGACATCCAGGTGCCATAACATTACGGTAAACAAAGAACACCTATACCCAAGTAGCACGGAAAGTATCTCAAGGTTTCATTTTATCATTTTTTTCGATTTCTTTCCCAGAACACCCAAATTAAGTAAAACACAAATCATGATGATGCATATACCGTACCTAGGGTTTATGTCCTATAATCAATGTAGAATTAATTGGTCATTCGGTAAGCTTAGTTTCCTTGCATAGAATCATAGGGGGCCCTAAAATCTCGTGTCCTAACCGGTCTTCCCTAGCCTATGTCACGCACCATGATCTGGCAACCCTGTTGCCCTACCATCCCATAAAATCCTTACTGTGCCTAACTCCAGACTCAATCCTATCTCTCAACAACATGCCTATGATACCATTCTATCATGACCCTCTCCCACCAAAGATTCCCCTCCTGAGCTGGAAATGTTGAAAGCGATATAATGACCACGGAGTCCCACCTCTTATAGGCCATAGAGTGGTGACTAGCACCATGGGCATGAGTTTTCACAAATATGGGAGGCATTGCTATTTTACTTATTTTAGATCAGGAAATAGGATGAGTCAAACACCAAAAAAAGTAACAAGTAAATGAAAATAAACCCAAAACCAAACCCATATGAATGTTTTATACAATACTGAAACAAAATTACAGATACAAGAAAAGATTCAAAGTATGATACCAAAAAAATAAAACAAAAACTACAACCAGCAAAACTCCAACGCCCAACTAGCAAGTTCTTGCACGGTCCTTGAAGTCCTCCTAAATACCTGAAAGTAAACATAGGGTGAGAATACAAGTATACTCATTAGGAAAACCTAAATCTCTCATGTACTGGTGGGGAGAAATTCTAATGCCCTGTGAGAAAACAATGTAACCAAAGCCTAGAAAGGAATCTATCCACCCAACCTTACATGCCACCCTCACCAAATATTGCAAGTCAATAGATTATAATAGTAATATTATCAATGTATGGGTACACCGCATCACCTAACCACTGAATACTGCTCAAGACCTCATGCCTAATGCTCTGATTCTTTCCCATCATCCTGAACTAGTGTCGCAACATGGCCATACGAAGCTCATAATATCTTGTTGGCACTCAATCCTCGGCCATAACCACATCTCATCCTCAAGACACCTGGGAACCACATCACATCTCATCCCAAAGACACCTGGGAACATATCACATACTCATCACGAAGAATCTTGGGAAACATCTGTCGTAACCTACCTGAAGGATCTTAGGCTATAGAACCTGGTAGAGGGAGAACATGCAAGAACAGTAACCATCCATCCCTTAAATGTTTGAGAATCTCACCCCCATCCCACGGGTGTTCAGAATGTAGTGATAAACATGGGTGGGGTGTGTAAAGAAACATAAAACGTATAGATTTATATAATTATATCAAACACTCATCCCATCATATGGCTTATAAAAAACGATCTGAGCACATGGCTCGACACTGTTACCTCGAAATTATGCACACAATAAATAGCCATAAACCCCATTATTCTATTCATGTTTGAACAATTTTAGATTATTAGTTCCTTAACAACCTTTAAAATATCAAAAACCAAACCTGATCAATCTTTCGTAAAACATATCTCTTCCAACAAAAAATAAACGTAGGGAAAACACACGCAACACAATAAGATTTTCTTTTATCAGCAAATCAATTCTATTGATTTTCCATATTTAATCAACTACCATACCACACAATTAATTAGTCAAATCTTCCACTTTTATTCATATGCACAACCCACAACCAAGCCAACCATGGCCCCACTACTCACTTGTTCCACAACAACACAGAAAACACCTATTCACATAATTAAACACTAACCAGAACCGACAAAATTAATTATTTAGTTTAACTGGGGTGATCATAAAATGGTTCCATGTATTCATTTAATCATCCAACTTTACATGATTAACAAATTTCCACATTCTATGAAATTCCATCCACAATACAATCAAGGAAAACAGGGAAACATTTAATTGTGCATGCAAAGGCCCCCAACAACTGTGATTTTCAGTAGACATAAGTCTATTCAATTCACAACATAATCAAAGGATAAACACTAATGGAAATAAAACAACAATATCATCAAAATTTCCCCAAACCCGTTCTATAACAATTTATTATCTTTATTTACTTGTTTAACCATATCTCACGAATACAAGAGGATACCCACCGAGCATGATGCAAAAAAACAGAGAAAGATGACGGTAAGATTCCTACTTGAACAGATTTTGATGTCATTCTATGTGAACAACTAGCACGAGGATTTCAATCACTCCTCTCGACAACTTTGTCCTACAGTCGAAGATGCGACACAACCTCACTGAAAACAAAGAGAGACTCCATTATGTTTTAATGTGTCACTTGTCATTGTAAGGAAATGATGAACAAAATAACAGAATGAAGAAGGAATAAGTATGGGGTTGAAATTACCATTTAGATGACATTCGTCAAAGATCATCGTTCCCGTCAAATATCTGCAATCTCCCCTGTAGAAAACTGTGAAGAGGAAGTCGGAGAAGAGGGAAAGTAACGAGGTGCACGATTTTCGCCTCATCAACAAGATCCCTATTCCACCGACAGATCGATGATCAGAGTCTGGATGAAGAAGATAGGAGAATGAATTTTGGGTCATCCGTGAGTGTCGCTATGTGGAGAAAAAGAGGGGTCTGTAAATAAAAAATGACCTTCTCTTATATAGGCAACAAAATGGTAAAATGGTATGCAACGTGTATTAATGAATACACGATATGACCGTACAACTACTACGATGTTTGACTAGTCAACACACAACACGTCACGCAGTTTCCATGTGTTTAATGAAAATAATAACTTCAATTAATAATATGTGATTCATTAACCCGATTCATGATTCATAAAAACGTATTTATCATTGGTCTTAAAATAACCGTCATAAATTCAGGGCAACGCTGCCGTTGACAGTTCATCAATATGATATCATCTGAAGAAGTTATGGACTACAAAATATTGGATAAAACAAAATAGAAACAATATTATTATATTATTATATTTATATTTATATTCTTTTAATCATCCAAAACATTTCATGCATGAGGGGTTGGCACCCCCCTCCATGCACCTTCCCATTCATCTTTTATCATTTTATTACTATTATAATATATTAAATCTACATTATATTATATATATTATTATTAAATTTTTATAATGGTAGGATAACACTCCCTCTCTCATATCACATGATATTTACACACGGGTTGGGAACCCCTTCCATTCTTCATTATCATTTTATTATTTTTTATATCTTTTAAATGAATATTATTATAATTATTTTTATATTCCAAAATACATGTTGGATTCAGCCATATGGGATCCCCCCCCACAGGAACCTCTTCATGTTATTATTATTTTAATAAATTATTACATAATAATACACTTTTTAATGTTATTTACACAATTCCCACTTTAATTTTGATGAACCACACAATGCCTCATGTACAAGGTCACACTCATGCGCCCCATTTATTATAATTTATTCCCTTATAATTTATTCTATGTGCCTCCCATTATATGCCCATTACAAAAATATTTTATTATTTATTAAAATTTAAATACATCGAAATGAATCCATGAACCTCCCATCATTGAATTAAATACATTCAATTCTATTTCATTTATTTCACAATGATTAAATTAAAACCATTTAATCTAATTAAAAAAAATTATTTTCACGCCACCATTATCTATTATTATTATAAAAAAAGTATAAAACACGTCATGTTTGACCACATCAAATTTTTTACAATGTAATGGACCGGAGAGGTCCGGGCCATTACATTGATCGTATGATTATTCATTTATTAACAAGGATATTTTTGATTTTTAATTAAGTGATAATTGTAAATGAGTAAATAAATTTCATTTGGAAATATATATATTATCATAAAAATTAAATTAAACTTAGAATCATTATATTTAAAATAAATAACAAGGAAATTTTAGCAAAAAAATTTATAATGATTTATATTAATTTATTGTATAAAACAGTAATTTTCCAAAGAATTTCATTTTTTAAAATATTGTATATAACTTTCAAAAAAATTAAATTGATAACAATAATGTAAAAAATTATTATAATTCTTAAATGGATATATAGGTTAGTTAAATTTAATTATATAGGTATTTTGAAATAATATTAATTATACATAAACATTAAAATGATATTTTCAACAGCAAAATTAGTTTATCAATGTATCATATATGTTAATTTAAAAGATAATTTTCTCATATATGGTAATTTATTTTTATATAATTGTGTTGAAATTAATAATCAAATCAGTTATGTTTTTTTAATTGTGGTGATTTAATATTTTTGAAAAAAAATATTTCTTCTAGTAAAAATAAAAAATCACTGTTTTTTGTAAAAATAGTTAATATACTATAGATCGAAAATTTTTAAACATAGTTTCTTATTATATATCTAATATATTAACAATTTTTAAAATTAATACTGACATTCTATAGAAAATGAATATTCCTAACCCTGCAAAGCCCCATTTGATTCATCCTTTACCCCTCCCTTATCATGATATTCCAATGAAATGACCATCGGTTTCACATATAAAAATATATCACATTCATATATTATATAATACTCGTATAGTAATATACATTTAAATTAAATTTCCCTAAATATTCACTCTACATATTAATTCCACATATTTTTCTGTCATTTTAATAAGTTCTCCTCAATCATTATGAAGATTCATTGAATATAAGGTGTTTTAATCCTCCCCTTACATTTTGGAATGCTTTTAGTTAATTATATTTAATTAAATATTTAATTTCAAAAAAATAATTATTTTTATTACATATTATTATCATACATTTGATATGTTATAACTAAGTGATAACATATTCCATATATTTATAACCATCATTAAAGTAATAAATTTACATTTCTAAGTGTTCATAAAATCATCTCTACTATAATATTGTTAATCACAAAATAAATATGTATTTTTTATTCATGAAATATTAATTTCTATGGTCTAAATAAATTCATTTTCCTATCATTAATGATATTTTAACATTACCTCTCGTTATAATTCTTTAATAACATGTTATTATTATCTAACACTCTAATAGATCATTTTCCAAAAATATATTTTGTTAATGTAAATATTATGTGGTTTAATAATATTAAAATCCCTAACAATTTATAACTATGTAGTTCAACATAATGTAACAAATTAATATATGTCTAATAACACTAATAAATTGGTGTTTGGCTATTATATAGAGTTTTTCATAATTACCAACTAAGGTATATGAAATGTATTATTTGACACTCGTGAGGGATTTTTCATTGATAAAAGATGAACATACCTTGAACATTATTTAATGATTGATTCTAATTTATATCATTATATTCTAATATATCTATTAACTAAATACTTTATGTTATTCCCATTATAATTTTTTTCGATTACACAGTGAATATAATATTTTTTTCAATGTTGATTGTTAGATATTTATGATTATGTACACATTATTATATTGAGTTGTATGGTAATTCATACCCAAAATGGTCTTTATACAAAAAATTTTATAATAATTAGAAATAAATATTGATAATGGATTATAATATTATTTATTTCTCTTAATAGATGAATGCATTTGATATTTTATGTTATGTATAGGGTCATCAATTATATATCCCATCTATCAGTCGATAATTATAAAGAGACATAAATGTTGGGAATAATTTTTATATGCCTTACTCATTTTAGAATAATTATATGGAATGAGGCCTTCATTTTATGTACGTTAATATGGAATGATGTTTTCATGATAATAAAAATAGTTATGGAATTATACATTCAATGTCAATAAACTATGCTTCATTATCATGTTATTGTTAATATTATTATGTTATTTGTGGATCTATTAATATCATTCGAGGTAAAATTTATTTTATTTATTTTATAAATATTTTATTCCATTAATATTATTTTATATGTTTTTCTGTATAGTACCCATTAATGGTATCATATTCTTACCCATTTCCTAATTATTTACAAAAACTAATGGAAACATTCAAGAATAAAATTTATAAAATATGGAATTTCATATTGAGATAATGAAAATTGAGTTTTTGTGAAAATGGTTATTAGAGTTTATTGTATTAGGGTATTTATTTCAATATATTGTTTGCTACGAATGATAAACAACAAGATCATATGCAATTTGATCAATTTATTTTTTCACATTTATAATAATATTACAATAATAACAATGTGACTATATTGGCCTTTTTATAGAATAATTTTAAACACGGGTGTTTTTCAAAATATTTTAAAAATAATTTCAAAAGTATCAAAAATCCATCTCTATAATGTTCAAAATTTAAAAAAAATATATTCCCATGTTCTTAATTTGTCATATGATTATTCATATCCATTATAAATTATTTTTATACTATAAATTAGTTTATCCATAGTTTTGAAATTTTTTATTAAAATATAAGTTATTATAATCATCAATATATACATTTTTTATTTTTCTATGAAATTTCCTTATTCAGAAAACATTTTTTTCATCAGTGTTATCAGAATTCAAATTTATATTATGTTTTACAAAGGATATGGCTTTATTTTTCATCACAACATATTTTCATTAACGGGTTATCATCATGATTTTTGGATGAATTAAGAAACTCATTTCACTTTATAGGATAATTATTCTATGATTAAATTGTGTTCATTTTCAAGATTATTCATTACTTAAATATATTCTTTTCATTTTTTATCCATTGGAATAAAATTATAATTCTCTCTAATTAATTCATTAATTATTTAAAATTAGTTATATGAGATTAATTGTATAGGCGAGTTAACCCAGTGAATTAATGATTGAAAGTAAAAAAGTGTGGACCCAATAAACCTATAAAATCTTTCCACAATTTGTTTATTATTTTTTCGATGAGATTCGATAGTAGATTTTTTATTATATTCTAATTTTTTTCTCAATATATTTTGAGAACTATTTTTTAGGAAAATTTCATTATTTCATTGAAGATTATTGTTGAATAATTATTCTGTAACCCTATTAAATAATATTTTTTATTCCCATACATGAAAATATGAATATTAATTCAGGAAATATGTATTACTAGGTAGGAATCTATTATATTATGAATCATATTTTTATCTTCTAATTATATTATCACCTTTTATTTATTTATGTCATTTTATATTTAGGTCTAATGTTTAATTATATTTATTATTTATTGTCACCCATCCATATGGTTAAAACAAATATATAATTAATAATTGTATTAAATAATATATATATATATGGGTATCACAGGTGAAATATACGGTTGAGGTTTAAAAAATGAATAATATATTATGGTTATGTATCAAATTTTATAAAAATAATGTAATGGTTGGATTTAGGGTGTGTTTCATTATGGTATATCATGCATATTTTTGTATTATCATTCGAAATATATATATATGTAATTGTTGGGTATGCTTAGATGTGGAATTAATATTTAGTTTCAAATATTATAAAAATATAGCTGAAACACCAAGAGAAATTCATTATATGAATTGAAAGTTTATTAATTTAATGAAAATGATAACATTGACCACACCAAATTCCCTGTAAAATGAAAATTAAATTAAATTTCATTTAAGATAATAATGATCTACTAAATAAAGATTTCATTGAATGTTATCTAATCTACATGTAATCTAGAAATTTTCCGAAACTATTTTCATATTTAAGTATCCCTATGAATAATTGACTCTAATAATCACTAATAAAAAATATGATGAATGATCATAAGATATCACCAATAATATGGAGAATCAAATTAGTTTTCTGGTTATTGGTATCTATATCATTACTTCAATCATTGTGACAATATTAGAGGATTTTGATAAGAGAAATGAATGTTTTTTATACATTTTAAGAATGAGATAAGTTATATATAGTTTTTTAGAAGGAATATTTTATAGTCCATACATTTTCAAAAGATTATTCTCATAATTTTATTAGTGCATAGATCTATTTTCTTTAAAGGTAATAATTATTATATTGGTGAATTATATAGAGTGTGTCATTATAAATCACAAAAATAAAGATGTTAATTATATTTCACACAAATATTATTTAGTGGATACATCCTTACATTCATTTTCATGATACATTAAAAAGAAATACAATTATTATCAATGATTTTAATAGTTATTTGATTACAAATATTATCATAAACTCCATAAATTATGAAAATATAAATATCTGTTAAAACAAAAGAAAAATGTGGCCTCAATAATTTTTCACAATTAAATATTATATCTTATGAAATCAATATTCAAAACATGGTAATAGATTTATTATCAAAACCATAATGGTTTAGTTAATTTTAAAACATGGATAAATATAAAGCAGGTACATAAAAATCTATTTCATCTCACAATAAGAACATTACAACTAGAACCCTCCTTAGATATTTAAAAATTAAATATCTTCTTATTATAATAGAAAAAATGAATGATAATAAATGGTGAGATACATTTATCAGTTAGAGAAATCGAGGGAGATAAAAACTACCACTTATTCTTAATACCAGATAAGGGTATAAGTTCATTAGATTAAAAATTGAAAACTATAACCACTAAATCATATACATTCATCTTGAGTCACAATATAATTATAAGAAATTCACAATTAGATAATCATATATAATTGATGGAATCAAAACTAGGGTGGTGACATTATCCGTTACCCATGATGTCGTACTCCTACTATCTTCTAGAAAGAGGTCATTCTTCACCCATGTTTGATGATGTTTGTTTTGGACAAAAAATAAAAAGTGTTATTGGTTATCATTGTAACAAATTTTGATAAAGATAGATGTGTTTTAACGCCCTGAATATCTAGGGGATTCAATATGTGGGACTTCCATTAGATATTTCACCCTCTAGATCAAAGTGACAAATGGGTTGACGTATTATGGTGTAGAAAAATACCCATAAAATACTTCTTCTTAACATAGAAAATCAAAAATCGCAAAAACCATTCGGATGCTAATATTAAAAAATTGTCATAAGTATGGCTTCAAGTTGCCACTACTGTAAGACTAACCACAAGTATATCACACGTCTCTTCTTTTTCATTGGAAGATCGACCCATAATGTGTAGAGTTTCTTCCTTATGTTTATCACATTCCTATCTTGAGACCCCTGTGATGCACCTTTACCGGAATGCTAGTTTTAGGGGATAGAAAACGTGGGACCAGAAAGAATGGATTGATTGACACTCTTCAATTATGGGTGTAGTTTTTTATAGAAATACAGGAACCGTGCAAAGTACGAGGGGATTCCATCAATTTGGAGATCCTTCATTGCACATAAAATGAGCCACCTGACTATTTGGGTGACCTTCATCAACAACTATAATGATGCATCCTCGCTACGACCATTGCATGTTTCCTCCCCAGTGACCCACCCTCGCTCTTTGGTACATGGTCCTTAGGAGCAATGGATCCCTCCAATAGATGGTTTAATGAAGAATATAGATGGATCATGAATCTCAGGTGTCATATAAGTTAGAGTAGTATGGGACCACAAGGGAATCTTTTTTAACCATCATGGAAGACTACAATTGTCGTAACATCCTAAATGCTGAGGAAAAGGCGATTCTGACTGAGATCTCATTTTTCATCCTGCAAAAAATAAGACTCTGGCATATAATAAATTATATTATAATCCTTCATAACTCCTTGAATGGGAATGGATCCACACTGTGGTCAACTTCTTATACTGTCAATAAGTGAATATCCCTCATCAACAACAATATTTAGGTCTCTCAGACCTAGAATTAGGGGAATAATTTAGCGGACGACCTTGCTGCCCATGCCGATTATGTTCCCAATGTCGCCTATTTTATTAAAATTTATTACATTAAACCATTGGGGTTGAATCTGATATAGGGGATTCTATTTTCCTACACTAATACCGGCCTCCCTAAGTATTGGAAGCCCTGCATAGCATGTACTCATTACATGAATAAAATT
This sequence comes from Viscum album, assembly GCA_963277665.1. NCBI lineage: Eukaryota > Viridiplantae > Streptophyta > Magnoliopsida > Santalales > Viscaceae > Viscum > Viscum album. The sequence goes on along the minus strand of OY728142.1, from coordinate 1,563,369,975 downwards.
TATAATGATATGATGATGATAATCATAAAGGAATAAAAAAATGATCCTAGACCCGGATGGTGCGGCCCGGCCCGGCCACTAAGCGGCTCGGCCGTAACGGCCGAGCGGGGCGCCGCGACCTTGAATGGTCTGTGGCCCTACGTGGGGGGCCGCCTCTCACCAACGGACGTGGCCGGGGTGCCACGTCCTACCTTCATCGGTCCCGCACGGTCGCGGGTCGGTCGGCCTACCGCTGTCGGCGCCACCGTGTCGGCGCGGCGCGCCGGCGGGTTTCTCCGCGGACCACCGGACGAGTTCCGGTGGTCGTAAAAATGCGCTGTCTTCGCTAATGGCCCTCTCGGGGCCCGTCCTTCACTGAGAGGACCTCACATCGCCCGTGCAGCTTGTTTTGTCGTCGTCCACCATTTTTCACACCAAGAATGAAAGGGGCGGTGGGTTGGGACTTGTTCGTTGGTCCGCACCCACCGCATTAGCGGTTTTTAAAATTATCACATTAAATATTTAATCATACACCACGGGTATAAATCACAAAGATTTAAAAGAATCAACCCCTGCCTCAACGTTGTCTTCGAACGTGAGTTCATCACGTAATTGACCGTCGCGGAAGAAGAGGTTCTTCGTGTCGTGGGAGGGGCGTCGCTATCGTCACGGTACACGGAGTTGTGTAGACAAACTCCGAGGATTAAAATCACACAGATTTTAATTTCACCAAAAGAATCCATGCCGAGGATATACTTCACAAAGAATTAAAAGAACCGCAACCCCCTACCTCAATCGGTTGTTGATCGAAGATTGTCACGGGGAAGGAGCATCGCAGAAGTAGCGTCACGGAAGGAGAATCGTCGCTGTCACAGCGTCGATCTCCAAGGATCCGGCATTCTTCGTCGCCCTTCTTCGGAGGCCAGTGTTCTTCGCATTCTTCACGTTCTTTGCGAAGAAGGATGAAGATCTCCAAGACCTAAAGAATTCTCCAAATCCTCTCAATAAGAAACCATCAAGGTAACACGTGTTGGTCTTATTTTATTCCCATGCCAACGATTTGAAATTAAAAGTTAAGAAACGAAAAATTAATTTGAAGAATTAATTGTAACAAATTAACTGCCCAATTTAATGGGGCGTTTCTTAACTCAAAAAAATGAACGGTTGACTTTATTTAAAAGAGGTTTGCGTGGGTGGATTACTTAGAGGAAAAGAAACAGTGGGGCTCGTGCGGGCCCCACCTCACAAATATCCTACAAATTGAGTAGGATATCATGGGTCCCACCTTATCCGCTTTGCTTGGCTTAAGTGGATTTATGTAGATTTAAGTGGTTTTAAGTGAAATAAAATAAAGTTTCGCATCCCCTTTATTTTATTTCTTAACTTAACCCCAAAAATTAAAAACCACACCCGAGAAAACACAAATCTGGAAAAGGAATTTCTAAGCAAATACCGGCGCTGCGATTCCATCGGTGCCCTCATAATTCGATTCCGAGCACCAGTTCAAAATTTAGAAAAACCGGCTCGTTCGTTCACTGAACGTACCTGAGCCAAACATCGAAAAATAATTCTGGGCACACCGGGCCTCGAAATCATGTGCCGTCAGAAACTGCGTTCATGTAAAATTCCAAAGATAATTAAGAAAAAAATTTCTTTGAATTTTACAGCTCTTTACATCACACCCACCTCAGGGCTTTACATCCCCATAAAGATACAAAATATACAAGGGAAACAAAAGTGGGTACTAAGCACGTATCTGAGTCTCCCGCTCCCAAGTTATCTCCTGGAGGTTCCCGTGCTGCCATGTGATGCGCACTAGAGGAATCGACCGTCCACGTAGGACCCACTCCTGTCGATCCTTGATCTCCACCAGGACCTCCGCAAAAGTCTCCCCATCATCAACGTCCAGCTCCCCATGGTCAATGATATGCGTCGGGTCGTGCATGTATCTCCTCAACTGGGATACGTGGAAGACGTCGTGCACCCGGTGCAACTGACGCGATAGAGCCAGGGGATAAGCCACCTCTCTAATCATGCTGAGGACCTGGAATGGTCCAATGAAGCTTGGAGACAACTTGCTCTCTCGGCCAAATCCACGTAATCCACATCGAGGTGAGACACACAAGAAGATGTGGTCTCCATCCTCAAACTCTAGTGGCCTCCGCCTCCTATCAGCATAAGACATCTGCCGACTCTAAGCTGTCCTCGTCTGCTCCTGGATGACCTGGACCTTCTCTGTCTTGGCCTGGACCATCTCTGGTCCTGCAAGTGCTGACTCCCCAGGGTCTATCCAGTACAAAGGAGATCTGCAAGGTTGGTCGTACAACGCCTCCTATGTTGCCATCCCGATGGTGGAGTGGTAGCTGTTGTTGTACACAAACTCTACCAAGGGTAGGTGGTCCTCCCAGATGCGACCAAAGTAGAGGAAACATGTGCGGAGCATGTCCTCGAGAGTCTGTATGGTCCTCTCCATCTAACCATCTGTCTGAGGGTGAAAGGTGGTGCATAGACGTAGCTGCGTCCCGACCACCTCCTGCAACCCCTTCCAAAGCCGGGAAGTAAAGCGAGAATCTCGATCGGAGACGATGGATGATGGCACACCGTGAAGCTATACAATCTCCTGAACATAGAGGCGTCCCCAAGCTCTCCACTACGTCCATCTCTCTGATGGGTAAGAAGTGAGCCGACATGGTTAGTCGGTCGACAATCACCCAAATGGAGTTGTGACCATTGGAAGTGCGTGGAAGTCCAGTCACGAAGTCCATAGATATCCCGTCCCACTTCCACTCCGGGACCTCCATGGGTTGTACCAATCCCGCTGGTACCGGATGCTCTGCCTTCACCAGCTGACAGGTGAGACATCGAAAAACAAACTTTTCCATAGCCTTCTTCATGACCGGCCACCAGTGTTGTCATCTGAGGTCCTGGTACATCTTAGCCACTCCAGGATGTACTGCCAAGGGAGAATTGTGAGACTCTCTCAGCACCTCCTCCCACAAAGCAACAGGTACCAAGGTATGTCCTCTGAAAAGGAAGTCGTGCTCTTCTCCAATGGAGAAACCATCAGGTGCCTGTCCTAAGGATATATGCGCATGCCGCGTCTCACAGTCAGCATCCCCATGTTGTGCCTCCTTGACCTGTTGCAGTAGTGGAGGGGTGACTATGACAGACTGAAGGAAGGCTGCTCCATCTCTATCCATGAAGGATATCATCAAAGCGGCCAGATACTATGTCGCCTCCTCATATAGCTGAATGCCCGTCCTCCTGCTGAGAGCATCAGCTACTACATTCCCCTTCCCAGGAGTATAGACTATCTCAAAGTCATTGTCTTGGAAGAACTCAATCCATCGCCGTTGTCTCAGGTTCAGGTCCTTCTGAGAGAAGATGTACCTGAGACTCTGATGGTCCGAAAAGACTGTAAAATGCTCGCCCATCAGGTAGTGTCGCCATGTCTTCAGAGCGAAGACCACTGCTGCTAACTCCAGGTCATGGGTAGCATAGTTCAGCTCATGCAGCCTCAACTAACGTGATCCATAGGAAATCACTGCCCGCTCCTGCATAAGGACACTTCCGAGTCTGGTCCATGATGCATCGCAGTAGACTACATACCCTACTCCCTCCTCTGGCGGCCTCAAGATAGGTGTGCTGTTCAATCTTTGTCTCAGCTCCCGGAAGCTCTGCTGACATCTGTCTGACCACACAAAAGGATTCCCCTTCTTCATAAGATCTGAGAGTGGTGCCGCATCTCTGGAGAAGTCTGGAAAAAATCTCCGATAGTATCTAGCTAGTCCCATGAAACTCCGCACCTCCGTCACGCTCCTGGGTGGCTCCCATGCTAGCACTGCCTCGATGTTCGCAGGATCCACTGCAAATCCCACCTCAGAGATGACGTGCCCCAAGAAGTGGACCTCACGTATCCAGAACTGACACTTCGAGAGCTTTCCGTATTGCTGGTTCTCTCGGAGTGTGTCTAGTACAACCCGCAAGTGGTAGGAATACTCCTCCTAAGTGGCCGAGTATATCAAAATGTCGTCGATGAAGACTATGACAAATCGATTGAGGTATGGATGAAAGATCCTATTCATGAGGCCCATGAACACCGCTAGAGCATTGCTTAGGCCAAAGGGCATAAACAAGAACTCATAGTGGCCATACTGACTTCTGAAGGCCGTCTTCTGCACGTCCTCGTCTGAAACTCTGAGCTGATGATAGCCTGACCTGAGGTCTATCTTCGAGAACCACCGTTCTCCCTTGAGCTTATCGAAGAGGTCATCAATCCTCGGTATTGGATACTTATTCCTCATTGTCACCTGGTTCAAGAGACGATAGCCGACACACAGTCGCACGATCCTGTCTACCTTCTTGGCGAACAATATTCGGGAAGCCCAAGGTGAAACAATGGGTTAGATAAATCCCTTGCCCTGCAAGTCCTCCAACTGTACCCGTAGCTCTCGAAGCTCAGAGGGGGCCATTCAATATGATGGAGTTGATATTGGGGCTGTCCCGGGGAACAAGTCAATATAAGAGTCTACCTCTCTGCGAGGAGGTAGTCCTGGAATGTCGTCGGGAAAGACGTCCGCATACTGATCCACCAATGCAGGAAAACTAGGACTCCGCACATTAACTGCTCCTAGGATGAGGCTAGCCAACTTATGAGTGATGGGATGTGCTCTCCTTTGTGGAAGTCTATAATGTTCTACGAAGGCTCCCTTCTCGCTGGTGAAGGTGAACCTGCTCCCGTCGGTGCGTACACATCGCACCTTGCGCCTAATACAGTCAATCTGAGCATAGACTGTGGATAACCAATCCATTCCCAAGATGACATCGTAAGGCCTCGACGCCACTACATGAAGATCCTAGCCGAAGCTCTCACCTCCTAGAGTAAGCTCACACTACTGGCACTAGTGTGTAATCGTTGAGTCTACTCCTGTAGGAGTCTCTAGCCGTAAGGATCGAGCCAACAGCTCTGTTGGAATCTCCGAGATCTGAACAAGGGCTGCATCTATGAAATAGTGACTCACTCTTGTGTCCATAAGAACTACAACAAGGGTGGAATAGACACAGATAGTACCTAGAATCATCTCGGGTGCGCCGTGGTCGTAGGCCTCCGCTTCCTGGAGCAGTGCCTGTCTCTTCCCGACAGCTCCCTGTGGCCGGGGTGGACCTCCTGGTGGTGGTGGTGGTAGAGCCTCAAAGCGTCACCCACCACCTGCTGCTCGGCCAGCTCCTCTGCCTCGTCTTCCTGCTCCCTGCGGACCTCCATGGTCAACCCTCTGCCTCTGCCTCGGTGGCCCCTCAACTATCTGATGCTCCTCAGCACGGCGGGTCAGGCAGTCACGAGAAATGTGGCCCTGCCCGCCGCATGAGTAGCACTGTCTTCCACTCGAAAATCTGGCTCCACGCTGTGTGCCCCACACTGATGAGCCAGTGTCTTGAGGTCGTCTGCCTTAGGGTCTGGTCTGCCTGGACCCATGAGTCATCCATTGAATGCCTGCTGTAGAGGAATCTGCGACGTGTCGCCCTGCAGTAGGTGTCGCTGCTGTTGTAGACTCAGCAAGGAAGCTCTAGATCAAATGTTCTCTCTCCAGTACTCTTGCCTGGGTCAGAATACTGAGGGAGATCAACGATTCCCTGATCTCCTGCCTCAATCCCTGCTCAAAGGTTCGGGCCCGGAAGAATGGGTCTCGTACCATGTCTATCGAGTAGCGCGAGAGATCGGTAAATCTCGCCGAGTACTGGGCGACCGTCAGGCTGCCCTACCACAGCTGTAGAAGCTCCTGGATGTGCACCACACTAAGGGTGGCTGGGAAAAACTCTGAGCGGAAGAGGCTCAAAAAGTCCATCCAGAGAAGAGATGCCTCATCGTGCATCTGGATCATCAAGCTCCACCATCGGCCTGCTACCACGTGTAGTAGGCGCGCTGCGAGGATCACCATGAGGTCTGCCGGTGTCCTCTCTAAACTGAAAACTCGTAAAACTGCCTCCAGCCAGTCCTCGGCGGCCTGAGGGTCCGTCTCCCCACAGAACCTGGGCAGTCGCTGGTGCTAAAACTCATACAGTGCACTAAGGTGACGTGCTTCGTCAGCGGCTAGGGCTGGAAGAATCGGTGGCTCAGAGGGTAGAGCTAATGTCGCTGCCTCAGCTGTCAAAGGGCCCTATACCGCGGCCTCGTCGCTCGGCGGGCTGTCGTCATGTACGACACTCGGATACCTAGCTGGCTGTTGTTGTGGGGCCATCCTAAAAATAAATAGGTGTTCCACGGTCAAACAGTATACCTGGTGAGTTGACATAAAGTAATCACAAAGAAAACATGAATCACACATGCAATCAATGTTTTCGTCCATTAAGTCAGAAATCAGAAGTCAGGGTATTGGTGTACGGATACGTCGGCCGCCGTACCAACACTGGACTCCCTAGACTGATAAACACACCCAATACACTTAACACTATTGCTTCACATATAAAATGATCAGAGTCCAAAGATCTATGGTAGAACCGAACTCCTCTGATACCAATTTGTCACGACCCGTCCTCGGGGCCCGTGCCGTGACTACCCCAAGCCTGCCATCCATAGGCCAGGGGATGGCGACTAGCACCAAGGCGTAAATCCCAGTAAAAAGAGAAGGCATTGCCTTTGTAAAGTAAACAAACACCACAGAGCAAGAAAGTAGTAGAAGTAAACACTACGTAAAAACTGAGTACAACACTAAGTGCGGAAATGTATGTGGGCAAGAATACAAACCCAAACTGAATGTAAAGTACAACTAGAAAGGGAAGACACCAACTAAAAGTAGAGCCGCAGTGGGAAGCCGTCCACTAGAAGTTCCACCTGAATGGTGGGTATAGATAGCCTCCACTGCTCCTCGAGTCCAGCTGACCGCTCCGAGTACGTCCCGCCCAGTGGTCCACCTCAGGGTATCGTCCTGCTCCGCAAGCCTCATCCATGATCAGCGTTTTCTATCGTCTGCAACCAACACAACGTAGTGCGGGCATAGACCTTGCATGGGTGAGTATAAGCTACCCAGTAGGGACCCCGAGACCCCCGAAGGTCTCCCGGAATCCACAAAGGATAATCTACAAAGGAAAGATACAATAACGAAGTAACATTCGACAATGCTTGGGTATATGCCCATACATATACCCAAGTCCCCAATTCCAGTACGCTCCAACTTCTGAGCTCAAGTACAACCCAGTCCACCCAGGAAAGTAAAACGTAAATCCACACAGAATGGCACAACACAATACACATAGGAAAGAAAAATAGGATTCAACTGACACAGATATACTTCTTCATATGACGATAGAGATGATCAGATATATTCACTGATTTATCTAAGTCATCGGACCCACAAAGGATCGAAAGGTACTAACCCCCGCAATGACCCACAAAGGATCTAACCCACACAAGATCGATAGGTAACTATCCCCTGCAAAGACCCACAAAAGATCGGATCCACACAGGATCTGCAGGCACTAGCCCACACAGGACCGCTAAGCACTGACCCACATAGGATCGGACCCAAACAGGATCTGCAGCACTGATCCATGTAGGATCGCTGAGTGTTGTAGTCATCGCTGCCGAATCCACTGAGGATCTCTCTACCATCATCGTCGTCGTCGCAGTCGCAGCCAGCTCTAGGGTTCCCGCACACAGCAAGCTTGTTCGGGAGGGTCCGCTCTGCGAACTGAGAGGCTGATACATCAACTGACACACAGTCCGAACTTGATGTATCCAAAAGTTCTGTATCGTCAACAGGAACACAATGTCGCAGACGACGCGTCAATCGGACGCCCGGTCTGAGAGTTATTGGCTTTTCCGTCCCAGGGGCCCGGTTGGTTTTTATGTCAAAACCAACCCGACCGTACTCCAGCTGCGTCCAAATCTCGGGTGGAGTAAGCCAAAAGATCCATCTCACTAAGAGGAATCCATCAAAGTCGACAGCACGTCGATCGGACGTCCAGAGCTCAAGTTATGAGTGTTTCCGCTTCGAGGGCCCGGTTGGTTTCGTGTACGAAACAACCCGGCCGAACCCAAAGTATTCTGAATCCCTAAGTGTGATATACCGAAATGACCGACTCGATCCAAGGATCACATCGCAACTGATAGTACTTCGTTCGGAGGCCCGTAGATCATGTTATGAGCAATAGACCGAAAAGGGTCCATAAACAGGGGGTCTGGGCCCAGACTGACCCGACCCACCCCCTGGGTCGCCCCAAACCGGGTCGACCCGACCCGGGTCCGACCTGGATGGTGCGGCCCGGTCACCAGGCGGCTCGACGCTAATGGCTGAGCGGTTCATAAGGGGGTCACCGCCCCCTTCAATGGTCCGCGGCCCCGCGTGTGGGGCCGCATCTCGCCAACTGACGCGGCTGGGGTGCCGCGTCTCGCCTTCGCCGGTCCCACGTGGTCGCGGATTGGCCGGCCTGCCGCCGCGGCTTCAGCTGTGGCTGTTCTTCCCGGCGGCGCGCAGGCGGGTTGCTCCGCGGACCACCGGATGAGTTCCGGTGGTCGAAAAAATGCAATGTCATCGCCAATGGCCCTCCCGGGGCCCGTCCTTCACTGCGAGGACCTCAAATCGCCTGTGCTGCTTGTTTTTTCGTCGTCCGCCATTTTTCACACCAAGAACAAAAGGGGCGGCGGGTTCAGACATGTTCGTTGGTCTGCACCCACCGCTTTAGCGGTTTTTAAAAGTCTCACAACAAATATTTAATCATACGTTGTGGGTATAAATCACAAAGATTTAAAAGAATCAACCCCTACCTCAACGTTGTCGTCGAACGTCAGTTCGACGTGGATTTGACCATCACGGAAGAAGATGATCATCGCATCGCGGAAGGGGCATCGCTGTCATCGCGGTACACGGCGTCGCATAGATAAACTCCGAGGATTAAAATCACATAGATTTTAATTGCACCAAAAGAATCCATGTCGAGGATATAAGTCACAAAGAATTAAAGGAATCGCAACCCCTACCTCAATCGGTTGTTGATCGAAGATTGTCACGGGGAAGGGGCGTCGCGGATGAAGCGTCGCGGAAGGAGAATCTTCGGCGTCATGGCGTCGATCTCCGAGGATCCGGCGTTCTTCGTTGCCCTTCGTCAGAGGCTGGCATTCTTCGCGTTCTTCGCGAAGAAGGATGAAGATCTCCAAGACATAAAGCTTTGTCCAAATCCTCTCTACAAGCAACCCCCAAGGAAAGACGTGTTGGCCTTATTTTATTCCCATGCCATCGATTTTAAATTCAACGTTATGAAATGAAAAATTAATTCGAAGAATTAATTGTAACAACTTAACTGCCCAATTTAATGGGGCGTTTCATAACTCAAAATAACGCACGGTTGACTTTATTTAAATGAGTTTTTCGCGGGTGCGTTACTTAGAGGAAAAGAAATGGTAGGGTTCGTGTCGGCCCCCCCTCACAAATATCATACCAAGTGGGTGGAATATCGTGGGTCCCACCTTATCCGTTTAACTTGGCTTAAGTGGATTTAAGTGGCTTTAAGTGAAATAAAATAAAGTGTCGCATCACCTTTATTTTATTTCTTAACTTAACCCCAAAAATTAAAAACCACACCCGAGCAAACGCAATTCCAGAAAAGGTGTTTCTACGAAAATACTGGTGATATAATTCCTTCAGTGCCCTCAGAATTTGATTCCAAGCACCGGTTCAAAAGTTAGAATAACCAGCTCATTTGTCCACTGAACGTACCCAAGCCAAACTTCGGAAAATGATTCTGGGCACACCGGGCCTCAGAATCTGGTGGCGTCAAAAACTGAATTCATGTAAAATTCCAAAGAAAATTAGGAAAAAAATTTCCAGGAATTTTACAGGTCTTTACATATTCATTATTACTTAATATTTTATCATGAAATAATAGAACACCATGTTTCATTGTCATAATGAATACATTTTTATATCTACAGATCATGAAAAAATTTATCATTCCATCATAATATAATGGGTTTCATTAGTAATTTATTATCAAAAATATATACTATCTAGAAAAAATGTATGTAAATTTGTTTAGAATAGTATTCCCAATAAATCATAATTATCATAAAAGGATGTTACCATATATGAAAACACCATTAAGAAAACACTGGAGAACTTTTTAAATAAAATACACATTTTATTTTGAAATTAAATATTTAAATTCAAAATATTTTAAAGATATTAAGAGATTATTTTTCATTTAAATGATCGATGGAAAATATAAAACTATGACTCAATGAATGTTTTAGTCATAATGATGTAAAAATAGATTCATGAATTATATATTAAAAAATAAATGTTGGTATCACCATTAGAAAAAGTACCTTATTTGTAAAATGAAATGAAGATTCATTTCATAATTTTTTCATAATATCCATCATGGATGAAAATAATTTTAATCAATAATTAAAATGTAATAATGATATGAAGTTCTTTCTAAGAAAATATATAAACGTATGAAAATTTTTCGCAACAGAAAAAATAATAATAAAAGATATTGATAATAAAATTCTTCAAATAACTTGAGTATAAAAGGTTATGAAAGGAAAATAAAAACATGTATTATAGAAAAATAGTAATTAGGTAATTAATTTAATGGAATTTTTCATAATTTTTACCATTTATTTATTCATTAGAAATATTACTATAAACGAACCCAAAAAATGAGATTGTAATGTAAAACTCTCACTACATTTGTAACTATTCATTCATCTATATTCAGAAATAAATAACATCAAATAAATTGATAAATTAAATAATCATTAAAAATATTCTGTATATTAATTGATATACATCAATAATTTATACAAAAGTATAAAATAACATATGTCCCATGGAAGGAAATTTTGGATGATAACCCATTACAACATTGGTACCATTCTAATAAAAAAATCATGGAAGATTATTATGAATTATAACATTACATACTATGAAATATGAAGGAAAAATGATTTAATATTTCGAGGGATTTGTATATTTATCTCATACACATAAATATATTTTCAATTTCAAACACATCTCAGTGATGTAGTTTTGTGATGAATAGTACATAAATCAATATAGTCATGCTTCATCATAATTATAAATTTATGTATATATAATTATAATTTATTATAATTGTATTCCACAACAATATTAATAAATATAGAAACATATACGGTCATATTATAAGAAATCATGATATATTTTAAAAAAAATTAATTATTAAATTCATCATTCCCTAGTGGTAAGTATTTATTTTGTCTTGATTTTTCTATTTGGTAGATGTCGTAACCATACATAGTTCATAGTTCAATCATATCTATAATGATAATAATTATATTAAAATAATATATAAAATTAAATATTTATATTTATTACCATCCATAAAGTATATTATTTTAAATGAATTACCCAATTCATCGAAAGGGTAGTATGTACATATGAATGAATGTTTAATTTATTTCTTATTGAAGATAATGAAAAAAAGATAAATAATATTTTAAAATTATATAATATTATTTATTAATTAAATATAGTATATATTTATAAAATCATCCATTGTGCACATAAGTGTGATGTGGTGATTGAAAATTATTGATATCATTGTGTGTAGGCAGTAGTCCATATATACGACCAAGCAATATTTGAATTTCATATTCTACTGAAAAGGAGGTGGTAAATTTCCATTGTATAAAAATAATAAATATATATTTATATTTTTATACTCTTTAAATAATGTTACGATGGATACAATATTTTTCAATAAATTGGATTAAGAAATATTTTCAAAAAGATCATTTTATATCTATACGTGTTCTTTGGAAGACATCATTTTCCTTATAAATTATGTGTTGATGAATTTTTATAAGGATAATTAATGAAAGAATATGATTTTGGGAATTATTATAGTATTATCATAGAATATATAAAGGAAAATGTTTAATGCTCAATCATTGTGTATAATGGAGTAGACGAGGTTCCTTATATAATTGATCGAGAGGACATACCTGGAATAACCAATATTGTTCTCAAATAATAAATCTTTTTCTGAGTTAAATTTCTTTAAAAAATATGGAAAATACAATATACAGTAATATAAGGTCCATAAAAAAATTTAAAAATTTTGAATTAGACATTGTAATGTGGAAATAATACCCAATTTCAAAATCTAACAAGACTAGTAATCTGATTTTCACATTAACTGTGGTATCATATTTGCAATATTTTTATTCGTTAAAAAAAATAAGCATCACCCCTTCTAAAATTGTAAAATTTATGACAACAATATGGAATCTAATATAGGGAATTCAATTTCTATAATCTTTAAACAATAAAATTAAAATAAATCATCAAAATTCCATAATAATTTGTATTTAGAAAAATGTTTTCAGATAATCACATAGAGTATAATATCAATTGGTGCCATTAAATTAATATTATATGACTATACAAATATTTCAATTATTATAAAATATTAAAATTTAAATATAATTATTGATAGAATATTTTTATTTTGTTTTGCAATACAAAAAAATTGACCGATGAAAAGAGGATAATAGAGGTTTTTTTTATGGTGTAAGAGATTGAACTTTTACTCAAATAATGTATTATTGTTATTAAAATATTATATATATATTATTTTTTATCAAAGGATAATTATTATACTTTAGGATAAAATATAAAATATAATGTTTTTTTTCTAAACTGTTTTACTTAATGTAAGGAACATATATTTTTAAAAAAATAAGTAATATTCCTAATTCCCATATAAATGAATAATTTCATGAAAACAAATTTCCTTAATAAAAATAATAATTATATTATGATCACAAAAATGATATCAATTTCTTGAAATAAAATTTTAATAAAATGTAAAATTTAATTATAAATTCCATGATTAAAATTCAATAATAACTATTTCCAAAAAATAAATTCATTAAGTCCAATATATGATTTTAATTAAAATTAAAATATTATTTAATCATTATTTAATATATTTGAATTATTAAAAACCAATAAATATTGCTTCAATGTCTTCTTATCGTATAATTAGTAAAAATTTAATGTCTAGAATATAACTATAAAATTTGAATAATTTATTTAATTTATTTTTAATTTTTTTTATATCTAGGTGTTGTGTGTTGTGAAAATGATCATGAATTTTTTTTCTTTTAAACGTATTTATTTTTTATGTTACATTTCCCTGATCTAGAAAAATAGATCATAAAAAGTTTTTCCATATAAAACCATTATTCCGTTATAGAAAATCCACATACAGATAATGAACTGCATACATTGGGAAAATAAAATATCCATTGAAGAGGAAATGTGGGTGAAATAAATGTTACATAGTATAATACATATTTGGTAACAGATACAAGTACAACATTAGTGGGATGTAAAATATAGAGATATAAGATTAAATAGATACCCTAGGAATAATGAATTTTTATATATAATAAATACAATCTATCCATATATAATTTTTTCACCAAAACACCAACATATATCTATGTCAATATTCCAGTTTAACAATAAATTTAATCGAAAACATTGAGATCTTGAATGATAAACTACTATAGAAATATATTTTGTTGATTCTTTATGAACATTTAATTTATAGAACATTGTATAATCATTGAAGAAATTATTAATCTTTTAAACCAAAAAAATTAAAATAGTAATAATTCATCATTCTTTATAAAACTTTTATGATACTCTATAAAAATATTACTTAATTCATATTTCCAAAAAATTATAATAATATTATTTTTTCCATTTCCTATTATCTATATTTATTTAGATTTCTTGTGGTTTAAATAATCTATAAAGTAAATATAATTCATACCTTTCAAATTTTTGTCACAGTTTCTTCATTATTGATATTAAAAAAATTTCATTTATTACATTTTTGTTCATCATCTTGAGAATTCCCTATAAAATATTTATTTAATTAAATCTGATGCATTCCACATATAATCATTATGTCATCATTGATACATTATTTAAAAAAAAATTCTAATTCTTTGTGTTATCCAAACATTACCTTTATATGTTGAACTTTTCATCTTCATGAGTTTTATTCTTATATATATAATATAATTTCCAATGTCAATAATTGAAGAAATTCCCAATGAAATATTATTTAATCATAATTTTTGGATCCACAGATTCATGAATGTCTTTTTGTTGAATATCGGTGTTTATTTTCATATTTTAGAGGTATTTTTTTGAGTATACAATTTTGGCACAATTTACAGACAAAATTAATGTTTATTATGGTGAACCAGAATCCTCTATGTGAATCCTCATAGTATAGAATGGTCAGGTTCCCTAAATACAAAACCATGTATGCTATCACAATGTGAAACACTTATAGTGACATTATAATGATTCATGAGCAGTGTGACAATCCTTATGAAAAAATAATTTGGATCTCCTGGGGTGGTTGTGCATTGTACAATTTTGGTACATAGTTTGTATAATCATTTGGACATACATTTTTCACAAGAATTTTGTTATATAAAACAGCAATAAATTACGATTACTGTTGAAATATTTACTAAATATTCATCATATTTTCTATGATTCTTTATCCTAGGGACCCCAATAATATTTTAATTATGTTAAAACAAGGAATTTTACATTTTAATATATCTACGAAGAAAAATTATCATATTGTAAAGGTTTTTTTTTCTACTTCAATTTATTATGTTCATTTAAAATTAAAATATCCTCCCAGGTAAAAACCACAGATATGTGTAGTGATGGTTAGATCTATAATCTATATAATATGTTTATGATTTATCCTCTATTTCATTATAGTTCCACTATATATCAATCATGTTGGTTGTTAATCCTTTGGTCAAAATCCTAATTGAACATCAGTGATCGGCCTTGGATTTAAGTATTGTTGTAAGAATGAATGGAGAATGATGTTTGTGGTGAAAATGAATTTTTAATCAATTCATTTTGAATGATCATTTGGGGTCGAAGAGCCTGAATTCTATATTTGAGGTAGGTAGAATCACTATTACTAAATCAAATATTACAGTATTGAATTAATTTATTATAAGATTCAATTTTCAATATAATTATTTATATTTCATTAATGAATTTATATACTTTATTGTCACATTAATAATTTTGGGGGATCGTGTAGTAAAAATATGGATTAAGGGGCCCTTAAAATAAAAAAATGAGGCATCCTATGGGACTCTAGATACATTCGGAGTGAAAAATATCATTTATGGTGTGTTTTATAACTTGAAAAAAGGTCTTCATAAGACAAAAATTTTTTCTTATGAGTAAAGATTCAAGGATTGAGCATTGTGTGTGTATGACTGTCTGATACCATATATGATGTTCCATATTTTGGAATGCATTCATTGGGAAATAGCTTATTTGTTGAATAAGAGTGTAAATACGTTTCATATTAGTGGTATACCTCAATATTAGTGTGACTTTAACAACCCTGAATTTTGGGTAATAATCATAGCATATGTAAGAACTAAATATATTATGATTTCTTAAGGGTGATTGAGCTACTGATTGATCATTATCCCATGCAGACATGGGATGTGACTTAGGCCAATTTAATGATAATTACCTATTAATGTTTACTAGGGAACCATGTAGTTTTTTTGGGAGTAGAATCTATATATTTTGTGAAAATGGGTAGAAGAACATATGTTATATAGAATCACCAAGTGGTTATATTAGGTGTTAGATTTTGGGAGTATTGACTAAGGCCGATTCAAAATCACTAGTAGTTTTTAGATTACTGATATTTATAATTCCACAACATAAGTCATTAGGTGGGAACTATATTTATATATTTTAGTAGTCAATCAGCATATCAGGTTGTGACCATTTTACATAATGATGTGTAAGTTACTAGTATGGTATAGAATTGTTTTTGGAGGACAACCCTTATACCATATACAATGTTCCATGAAATTTCATGATTGACATTACTATATCACTTTATCGATATTTCATTCAATATTCTGAGTAATATTTCGTTACATGTAACAACCCGAGATTTTATAGGAATTATTCATTTTAATTCCATTGATATCTTGTGTTGTACGCTACACCATGATTAGATTATATTATTCGCAACACTGTATTAGATTGAAGTATACACAACACTATTCTTGGCTTACATTACACGCAATCGCGACCTTCCTCGATAGCATATGTAGTACGCAATACCTGGTATCACAAAACAATGATATATTATTATAATATTATTATGAACTAGTCGTTATGAATATTAGTATATAAATTTTTAATTTTATGTCATTATAATTCATCTTCCACATTTTATATAACATTGTATGAGAACAAAATAATTGTTTTGAGTAAAATAAGTATTTTTCAAAAAATACAGTTTTACCACCTTTTGTTGGCGCACCAACATTAAATTTAGTTTTTGACATTTTTTAACTTCAATTTGACAAAATAAAATTCTTCTTTGGAATCAGGATATAAAAATTTACTTTGGATAAATTTTTCATATTATTCTGACAACTTTCATATTTTAATGAATATTAAAAACACGCTATTTTTTAATTAAAAACAGCCTTTTTAATCTCAATAATTATATTGGTAAATTATAAGATTTAATGGCTTTAAATTATAAATATAATATATTTTTACCATTTAATATAATTTCTGTCATTACCATTAATTTTACATTTAATTCATAGATAAAAACCTTTCAATCTTTGGCAATGTTTTAATTTTTAAAACCTGTTTTCTAAACAACGAGATTAATTTTAAAATAATTACTCCAACTTATGCGTTTTTAATTTTGAAGAATGGATTCCATATTTGGATTTCATGGCTTAAAATTATGTTAATAGGTTACTTTTATATTTTTTTATATTATGAATAGTAACTCTGATAATTTTTATTTAATACAGTTAATGGTAAATAGGATAATTATTGGTAAAAATAGGGTTATAAAATTACCTTAACACCTTCCAAAATTCATTTGGATGACTAAAAGTCAACCCGTATCACCTAATGGTTGTATGAAATACATTTTATATACTTTTTAACATTAAAATAATTTAATTATTATTAAAACAAAATAAAGTGACAACATGTCACTCTCATAAATCATGTATGTATAATAATTTTAATTTAGTGATAAAATTCATGAATATTTGAACATGAATAGTCTCCGGAAATCTAATAACTTTATATACATCATGTGAATTTATTTATAATTTATAGGGACTAAATAAGTAACATTTAAGGTGACACAATAGTGATGCTGAAATTATTTTATTGATTTTAATATCAAATAAATGGTATTAAAAATATTTAAATAAATATTATATGAACTATTTAATGTGCTCCACTAATATTTTAGATAAATATGACATGTTATGAATCTATTAATTCTTTTATTACAAACATATCTTCTATTTGGATTTTATTTAAATTCAAATAAATGAATAGTGTAAAAATTGACACTATTGTTATTTTATAAAAATAACATAATATAAAATTGTTTAAAAATCACAAAAAAAATTTATCAATTATAAATTAAAATTTATAAGGTCGAAAATGTTATTTATAATACAATTATGGAAAATTGACAACTCATAAGTATTTATTTATATCATTTTAAAATTTAGAATCTTATAACCACAAATAAAATTAAATAGATTAAATAAAGATAAATCAAGTTGACAATGTTTGAAATAAATTACCAACGTGTCTAAATTTTATTGGATGATGATATTACAACCCTATATAATCTAAGTTCGGATTTTCGTCTTTTTTTAAGTTTTTATGTGGTGTTTGAATTTCTTATCAATTAATATTTTTGAGGTTTCCAAAGGTGTCCCTCTCCTCCCTTATAAAGGGGCACCTCCTCTCTCTTCACTTTACCCAAATTTGAGCCTTCAGGATCATCCAACCCCTGACCATTTCCCATATCAAATTCCCTTGAAACATTATAGAGGTTCTGGTCTCCTCAGAATGCCAACTCTAGTGCCTGAAGAGGAGGTTATGAAGAGGCGCGTCAAAGAAGAGGTAATATCCTTTAACGATTCTTTCCAGTTTTTTTTCTTGTACTACTTCTTCTTTATTTTTTTAATCATCAATTAATAAAATAAGTATCACTAATATACAGATATGTTATTATAAATATTAAACAATCCTATTTCATCTTATATTTATCCTACGAAAAATGAAATCACAGTGTGTGTGTACGTACGGAATACCGTCTCAACACTGTGGTGTAATCTATTTTCCACTACCACCTTACATGGATGGGTATAATGGTGAAAATAAATAACTATTTATGATTATTTTATAGTGATATTGATTCTGAAATCTTATAAATACACTTCAATTAAATTTCACGATCTTGGGAATGATATCATCGCTCGTGCGTACGTACGGACTACCGTCTTCACGAACGTGATGAGATTCATTTTCCATGATTAACCATTCAATTATGATTATAAAGTATACATAATAAATAATCATGAAATATATTACATGATAATTATACTTTATCTATGTACATATATGTTTCATTTACTTAATTCAATTTAATTCAATAAGGAAACGAAAACAGCGTTCATGCGTACGTACGACCTATCGTCTCCATGAACTGTGTATTTCATTCCATTTATCGATGTATGTGATGAATATATATTAAATATAAATCATGTTTTACATTCTGGAATTTATTAAATCAGAATATATGTAATAATATCTAGGAAAACATGTTGAAACACGTACGATAAATGAAATGATTTTACCCAAAACGCTACTTCAACAAGGAATTCACCAAAGAACTGGTTATATAATTGTATATGTGAAACATATATGATATCATAACAATGAATATTATTCTGTAACAATTCAATGAAATTATTTAAATCATTATACATGATGATTGGATACATACGCAGCATATCAGACATAAGGTAATGGATAATGATGTAATCTCAATTTTTTTTATCCGAGATTGCTTATACGTAAGTATTTATTGGGGTTATATTTTTCATCCATGTCCATAAAATGTTTTTCATAAAGTGTCAATATTCGTCCATGTATCTTTAAAGTCATTTTTACCCATATTTTACTTTTACTTTGTGTTATGTATGGAATCTTTCTTTTTTTAATCATACGTCGTACTTTTTGACTTTTCTGTTAAAAGTACGAGGAGAATGTTTTTTTAACATATACGACATGAATGGATTTATACAGTTTTATAAATCCTTATTTTCATGAAGCTTCCTATACAATATTTCATGATTATTTTCAACTAAATCTTTTTCATTTAAAATTGTATGGCATTTTTTAAAAGAAAATGTTTTTGAAGAAGAAATGGTATTTTCCTCAAGAATCCATTTCAAGTGTTTTGTCAAAACTATTTTCCATATAAGATGAAATTATTTATTATGATTTTTTTTTCAATTATAAGGTATCTATTATTTACATGGTTTTATAATTCTTATGATTAAATGATATCCATTTTTTTTATATGGATTACGTTAGGATGGGATGATGTTTATGAAACCCATTTTATTCTTTGGGTTATGATGAATGATTTATGTTTATTTTTTGGAACAAGTAAGAATGGTTTCATTATGAGATGGGTGAGACCTATATCTCTCTCCAATGCATTGGGTAAATATTTATATCTCATGAGATAGATATGGCTGAATAGTATGTTAATCTGGTTCAGTGTTACAGGACTGGAATGGGGAGTGAACTCAATTCTGAAAGGGACTTTGTCCACTAAGATGGGCTTTGTAGCAATGCCTTTTCTACTATAGAAATAATATCATATTCATAATGGTTTTCCACAATTTTCTGTTTTATTCCCATGTTAATTTATCATGATGGATGATACATTACGATCTATGCCCTACGTACTGCCATGTTTTATCTCATTGCTCAATATTTTGATGTTTAAATATTATGTTCATGTTTTTAAGTTCAAATGTATATGTTTTGTTTTATTTTCTCCATGCGTACCCTTAATGAGAATTTTATATCACCCTTTATATGTTTTATTTTCCCCAGGATATAAAGAATGGTTTTAGATAAGAAAAGAAGGGGATGATCTTTATGTGAAGTGTTGATGATCTTTCACCATGTTTAGAAGATTATGTTCCAAGTTATCAAAGACACTAAACTATTACGATCCTTGAGTGTTGGTTTTTTAATGTATTAAATATTCTACAAAATTAATGTAATGTCCATGTATTTCAATTTTGGGTTCTCTACAGTTGGTATCAGAGAAGAGGTTTAGTTTACATTTGGAAACTAGGATGCGAAAACATTAGTTAGATATCTGGAGATATTTTTAAGGTATGTTTAGGGATGTCCCTAAGGATTAGTATAACTATTGGCTATAGTCCTAGAATTATGCTTACGATCATGAATAACCTAGGGTGAAACTAGGGTGTCATGGATTAAAGAATTTGTGATAAGTTAGACATCCCATAAGTGACTTTTTATGCTTATGTGGTTCCTCATTATTTTAGATTTTTCTTACACCAGTGTTGTTGGTTTTAGTAAATGAAGGGACCCAGAATGAATTGGGTCAACACTGAATCCAATGGAAAAATTTCATACTATGAACATGGAAATTGTGTTATACCTAGAAAGAAAGATATTGTGATAATGCCGAATCAGTCATCGTGATATATGATTTACAAGGTGGACATTAGTGGTATTTTTAATTCACCACATAAGTAGAAGATGGACTTTTATGCATGTTAGAATGGCCAGGAGAATAGACAATGGAAGATTGGGATTTCTAACGAAGGAAAGATGAACATTGATGAAAACATCAAATGGAGGGGAAGATGATATCTGTGTGGGGAGAAGGGTCATAGAGTGGCCGACTATTATGATGTTCAATGTCTTATCTGTAGAGAACATGGGCATTACCAACTCAATGCCCGAACCTAAGAGGATACTTCTAAATCAAGGAAAAACTTATTCCATGATAATCATTGAAGTCGATTTATTGAAGTGATTATGTATTGGTATTCAAGAATAATGTTCTTGACATACTTTTATGGTATATTGGAATATCTATGTATTTGTCTACTGTGGATTTCAACAATAATATGGTACCGGTAACAATGAAAAGTGACTGAAATATTTTTGGGAATTGGATGATATGTGCATAATGAAGGTATAAGTAGAAAATGAAATGTTTGATATTATTCATGATATCTTGACTGATATAAGGGCAAAGTTATATCATGGTTTGAGTATATAGAAATTTTGAGATTTTGGTATGTGGAAAGTGTTAAATTTTGATAGCATTCATGTTTTCACTATGGTTCAATGGGTATTTCCAGAGAATTCATGATTAAGGTATTCACATGTTTGTAATGTGACCAACATGATATGTCTTATGATATATGGGGGAGAAATGATGAGTTTCACATGCTCAGCAGAGGACATTTCTAGTAATTGTTTTCCTAATACTATAAACTTTGACAGAAGTATTTTGGATATGCCTAAAGATTGGAATGGATTATGTTGGACATAAGTTAGTATTGTGTAAGGCTAGAACTTTTTTCTATATTATTTATGGGTGTTATAATAATGTAGTTTTATAAAAAAAGGACAATGTGCAAGATAGGTGAAAACTCATCGCGTCAGACGAGGCTATTGGAATCGAACCCACAACCGAAGTGCGACGGGCCTTTATCTCCTACCACTGGACTATAGAATGTACATGGTTAGTAGAAACTAGTTTTATTTTATTAAGAGGTATGATAGATGAAGTATAAGTCCATTTTTGGAACCACATCCGATTATCCTCACCATAGATGGAGTTGTGTACATTTGATAACTTTTGATAACCTTTTGTTTGCGACAGATGGAATGACCCATCATTCTGTAACATGATATGCTAACAATTAAATAATGAAAAATTCAACTTCATTTCTTTAAGATATGAAGTGGAAATTGTTCAAGGCATGAACAACGGTGAGATCGTACCGAAATAAAGTAAGTATTACTTCTAATTCGAATTCTTCATCTTTAGGGAAATGATCTTGAAAACCAAAAATGTTTTCTTAGTGCTCTTATATCTGATGAATCAACTGGTACCATAGATCATAAAAAATTTATGTATTTTTTATTTTTGGCTTTTTCATAGCCATGTTTTCTACCACTCTCCATCAGAACATGATGGTTAGATATCTCTTCCATATCCATATTTTCACCTATGTTCTCCAATGTGGAAACCTAGTGGTGAGTTAATTTGGGTAACCGTTATGTTTGATAATTCACTTTATAAAATTACGTTTTAGTATTATTTTTTACGATGTCGGTTTCAATGAAAGAAACATTCAATTTGTAAACCATTTATAACCCCGAAGAATTTCAAGGGTGAAATTCATTTTAAGGGGGGTAGAATGTAACAACCTGGGATTTTATGATAATTATTCTTTTTAATTTCATTGATGTCTTTTGTTGCATGCTACACCAAGAATAGCTTGTACTATACAGAAAACTATACTATATTTAAGTATAAACAACACTATTCTTGGCTTTCATTACACGAAACCATGACCTTCCTCGATAGCGTGTGTAGTACGCAATAGCGGGTTTCACTAAACAACGATGTATTTTTTAATATTTTTATGAACTAGCTGTTATGAATAATAGGATATAAATTTTTAATTTTATGACATTATAATTCATATTACACATTTAATATAACATTGTATGAGAAGAAAATAAAATTTTCAGGTAAAATAAGTATTTTTAAAAAAATAATGTTTTGCCGCCTTTTGATTGTGCACCCACATTGAATATAGTTTTTGACATTTTTATAAAATCAATTTGACAAAATAAATTTATTATTTGGAATCAGGATATAAAAAATTACATTGAATAAATTTTTCATATTATTCTGATAACATTTATATTTAAATGAAAAGTAAAAACATGTTATATTTTAATTAAAAACAACATTTTTCATCGCAATAATTTATATGGATAAATTATTCTATTGAATGGTTTTAAATTATAAATAGAATATATTTTTAGAATTTAATATTATTTTTGTCATTACCATTAATTTTACATTGAATTCATAGATAAATCAATTCAATCTTTAGCAATGTTTTAACTTTCAAAACCCGTTTTCTTATCAACGAGATTAATTTTAAATTAATTAATGTGACTTATGTGTTTTTAATTTTGAAAAATGGAATCCATATATGGATTCAGTGGGTTCAAATTATGTTAATAGGTTAATTTTATTATTTTTTGATATTATGAATAGTAACTACGATAATTTTTATTTACTGCAGTTAAAGGTAAATCAGGTAATTAAGGGTCAAAATAAGATTATAAATTACCCTAACACCTTCCAAGATTATATTAGATGACTAAAAGTAAACCCTTATCATCTAAGGGTTGTAATAAATTCATTTTATTTAATTTTGACCATTAAAATAATTTAATTTTTATTAAAACCAAATAAAGTGACAACATGTCACTCTGTTAAATCATAAAATTATAATATTTTTAATTTAGTGATAAACTTCAT
This sequence comes from Viscum album, assembly GCA_963277665.1. Lineage (NCBI taxonomy): Eukaryota > Viridiplantae > Streptophyta > Magnoliopsida > Santalales > Viscaceae > Viscum > Viscum album. Next base: position 1,563,346,455 of record OY728142.1, on the reverse strand, counting down.
GAAACATAGAACATGAATATTATCCAAAACACTAATTAAATTATATACATCATGTAAATTTATTTAGAATTTTTTGGGATTAAATCATTATAATTAATGGTGACACAATAGTGATGTTGAAATTATTTTATTGATTGAAATATAAAATAAATAATTTTAAAATTATTAAAATAAATATTATATGAACTATTTAATGTTCTCCACTAATTATATAGATAAACAAGACATGTTATGACTCTATTATATATTTTAGTTCGAACATATCCTCCGTGTGGATATTATTTAAATTCAAATAAATGAATAGTGTCAAAATCGACACTATTGTTATCTTATGAAAATAACATAATATAAAATTGTTTAAAAATCACAAAAAAAATTAACAATTATAAATTATAATTTATATGGTCTAAAATGTCATTTATAATCCAATTATGGACAATTCACAAGAAATAAGTAATTATTTATAACAATTTAAAATTTAGATTCTTATAACCAAAAATAAAATTAAATAGATTAAATAAGGATAAATCAAGTTGATAAAGTTTAAAATAAATTACCAACATGTATAAATTTTATTGGATGATGATACTAAAACCCTACCTCATCTATGTTCGGATTTGAGTCATTTTGGATATTTTAAGTGGGGTTTGAATTTATCATAAATTAATATTTTTGAGGTTTCCAAAGGTGCCCTTCTCCTCCCTTATAAAATGGAACCTCCTTCCTCTTTTCATTGCACATTTTTTATCCTTCAATCTCGGCCAATCCCTGATAATTCCCTTATCAACTTCCCTAGAAAAATTATTGAGGTTCTGGTCTCCTCAAAATACCAATTCTAGTGCCTTAAGAGGAGGTTAAGAATGGGCGTGTCAAAGAATAGATAATATCCTTTACCGATTCATTCCAATATATTTATTCTTCTACTTTATCATTATTGGATTCATAAAAAATTAATAACATAAGTATCACTCCTATTATGATATGTTAATATAAATATGAAACAAATCTATTTCATCTTCTATCCATCCTACGGAATACGAAATCACAGCGCGTGCATACGTACAGAATACCGTCTCCATGCCATGGTGTAATATATTTTCCACCACCACATTACTTTGATAGGTATAATGATGTAAATAAATAACAATATATGATTATTTTAAAGTGATATTTATTCTATAATATTATACATACACTTCAATACAATTCCATGATCATTGGAATGATATCATCGCTCGTGCGTACGTATAGACTACCGTCTCCACGAACGTGATGAGATTCATTTTCCATGATTAACCGTTCAAGTATAATTATTAATTATATATAATAAATAATAATGAAAAATATTACATAATAATAAATCTGGATTTATATACGTATATGTTTCACATACTTAATTCCATTTAATTCAATAAGGAAACGAAAACAGAGTTCATGCGTACGTACGGCCTACCATCTCCATGAACGGTGTATTTCATTCCATTTATAGATCTATATTATGAATATATATTATATCTAAATCATGTTTTGAATTCTGGAAATAAGTAAATCAGGATATAAGTAATAATATATATAACAACATGTCGAAACACGTACGATACATGAAACAATTTTACCCAAAACACTACATTAACATGGACTTTACAAAAGAACGGGTAATATAAATTCATAATTGAACCATATATGATATCATAAAAATGAATATGATTATTTTATAAGTCAATGACATTATTTAAATCATTATACGAGAGGTTCAGATAAATACAAAGCATATCAGACATAAGGTAAGGGATAATGTTGCAATCGGAATTTTTTTATCCGAGATTGCTTATACGTAAGTATTTACTAGGGTTATATTCTTCATCCATGTCCATAAAATGTTTTTCATAAAATGTTTAATATTCTTCCATATATTTTTAAATTCATTTTTACCCATATTTTACTTTTACATTGTGTTATGATTGAATCTTTCTTTTTTTTACCATACGTGGTACTTTTTGACGTTTCCGTTAAAAGTACAAGGAGAATGTTTTTTTAACATATACAGAATGAAAGGATTTTTACAGTTTTATGAAGCCTTATTTTCATAAATAATCCTCTATAATATTTGATGATTATTTTCAACTAAATCCTTTTCATTTAAAATTGAATTTTATTTTTTTTAAAGAAAATTTTTTTGATGAAGAAATGATATTTTCCTCAAGAATTCATTTCAAGTGTTTTTTCAAAACTGTTGTGTCCTGGGCCCAGGATTGTTGGGCCCCCGCCAGGATTGTTGGAGCCTGTGCCCCGGTAACCAATCCCACATCGGTTGTGGAGGGAGATTGGTGGGTGCTTGAAATTCCCGTGCCTACCTTCCCCTCAGCAACGCGTTTTAAAGCCGTGAGGCCTGGGATAGCAACTGGGCCAGAGCGGACAATATTGTTGGGCCGAGGGATCTGATCCATCAATTGGTATCAGAGGACGTATTTGAATAATTCCCTTACCGGTTTCAAATTAAAGATCCTATTTTTTGATGGCTTCTACCGCTTCTTTCTCTCAATCCCCTGAAGGACATTCTTTGGATCGTGCTCCATTCTTTGATGGAGCCGATTATAGTTTTTGGAAAACCCGCATGACCACATTTCTTAAAAGCATTAGCTATCCTATTTTTAAAATTGTCATGCATGGTTATACTCTCTCTAGTAAAGATGAATCTCAATGGACCCCCGCCGACATTGCAAATTTCGAGCTTGATGGCAAAGCCATGAATGCTCTTCATTGCGGGTTAGATAGAAATGTTTTTGATTGTATTTCTTCTTGCACATCTTCTCATGATATTTGGAAATTTTTAGAACTAACCTATGAAGGTTCTAACCTAGTGTCTTTGACTTTTTTGGTGCCCCGGACACCAACCGGAACTATACCAAAGCCCACGGACATATTTTGCATCAATTGGCCAACCTCCGGCGACTTCCTCCAAGGGAACCCCAATAGCTCCAACAACTTCCACATCCAAGGAGCCCCTTCAAAGAAGCTTGGAAGCGGCCTTCAACATCTCCATCCAATCAAAGGCGCCCAAGGCTTCTCAAAATACAGTTTTTATTGTATATTTATTTTTGAGCTTAAATTTGGGTTTGTGCCTACAAACCCCAACCCTTGTCTCATCCCCCTTTCTTTTGGGTTTCACACCACCACTATGGTGTGAAGAGGTTTCTTCAAGCCTTTCCTTTTAAAAGGCTTGTGTTTCGGTGAGCTAGCCTTCACCCGTTAAAAAGGCTAGTGGGTTCTTGCTTAACCATCAAAAGCAAGTGGGTTCTTGCTAAACCACAAAAAGCAAGCTGTAATAGGTCCTAGTGCTACCTCAAAGCCTAGTGGGTTTCTTGCTAAAACCATTGAAAAGCAAGCGGTAGGAATCTCTCAACGGTTGAGTTGGGAGCGGAGACGTAGGCCGGGTTTTGGCCGAACTCCGTTAACAATTTCTTGTGTCTTGCCTCATCATGGTAATCTCATAAGTCATGAGTGACCCTATGAGTTCTTCAACCGGAATCTTCTTGACATCTTTCGCTTCTTGGATTGTCGTCACCTTTGGTGCCCAAGAGCTTGGTAGGACCCAAAGAATTTTCTTCACCATTGTTTCTGCTGAAACATCATCACCAAGGGAATTTCTCCCATTGCAAACATCAGTAAAACGAGTAAACATTCCAGTGATTGACTCGTGTGGGTGCATTGTGAAACTCTCAAAGTCTTGACGATACATATCTAACCTAGTGTCTTTTAGCAAGAAACCCACTAGGCTTTGAGGTAGCACTAGGACCTATTACAGCTTGCTTTTTGTGGTTTAGCAAGAACCCACTTGCTTTTGATGGTTAAGCAAGAACCCACTAGCCTTTTTAACGGGTGAAGGCTAGCTCACCGAAACACAAGCCTTTTAAAAGGAAAGGCTTGAAGAAACCTCTTCACACCTTAGTGGTGGTGTGAAACCCAAAAGAAAGGGGGATGAGACAAGGGTTGGGGTTTGTAGGCACAAACCCAAATTTAAGCTCAAAAATAAATATACAATAAAAACCGTATTTTGAGAAGCCTTGGGCGCCTTTGATTGGATGGAGATGTTGAAGGCCGCTTCCAAGCTTCTTTGAAGGGGCTCCTTGGATGTGGAAGTTGTTGGAGCTATGGGGGTTCCCTTGGAGGAAGTCGCCGGAGGTTGGCCAATTGATGCAAAATATGTCCGTGGGCTTTGGTATAGTTCCGGTTGGTGTCCGGGGCTTCCATGGCCTTTATTTATAGGCATGGAACCCTTGGGGAGGCTTCGAAGCCGTTGGAGAGGCTAAAAGAGCCGTTGGGAGCCAAGTGGGCCAGCCTGGTCAAACTGCAACAGCTAGTTTGACTGGCTCCACCGGCTGGCCGGTGCAGGGCCACCGGCTGGCCGGTGCAGGGCCACCGGCTGGCCGGTGCCTTGGAGAATGGAAACTTGTTCTGCCCAGGAGCCACCGGCTGGCCGGTGCTGAGGCCACCGGCTGGCCGGTGGGGAGACAGTAGCTGGCACTGTTGGGGCTGGATGCCACCGGCTGGCCGGTGCTGAGGCCACCGGTTGGCCGGTGGGATGGCAGTGAGTGGCTCTTCTGCCCAGAGTCCACCGGCTGGCCGGTGGTGAAGCCACCGGTTGGCCGGTGAACTGAATTTCAGTCCACTTCGTCCATTCTTGGGCCAATCCTTTGGCAATCTTTTGCCTATCATTCACAACACTTAAAAACAAGGTTAAACACATATGAAAGTGATTGTGATCATGAAAATCAAAGAGTGTGGGGTACAACAATCTCCCCCTATTTTGATGATCACAATCACTTATCTAAGCAATGTAAAAACTTAAATGAAAGGCATGCTTTAAATGATAAATTGAAAATAAATACTAAGCATGAGAGAAAAGATTCTCCCCCAATCAATCAAGAAATTTCTCCCCCTTTGTGATTATCAAAATAGAGTGGGGCATAAAACTTGATTGAGGGAAACGATGAAAAACGAGATTTTAAATCAATTGAAAATGATATCAATTGTTGAAAATTTTGAAATGAAAATTGAATAACAGTTTGAATTGAAAGTTTTGAATCAAAAACCAATTGAATTTTGAAATTTGAAACCAAATGAAATTTGTTGAAATTGAGAGTTTTGAATCAAAAATGAATTGAAAGATTTGAATGAAAAATTCGAATTGAATATTTTGAAATGAAAATTTGATACCAAGTGTTGAAATTGAAAGTTGGAATCGAATATTTTGAAAATGAAATCAAAAGTTTGAATCTAAGACAAGGTTTTGAAAATTCTCCCCCTAAATGAAAACAATAAGTCACCGGGGATAAGAAATAAATTTTGGCCCGGAGAGACTCGCAAGAAGGGATTTTTCAATCCAAACTTGTCTCATAGCGGGTCTTCTCCTATAAAATTCGTCCGAAAAGAAAATAGACTTTGGTTGGCCGTAACGGGCATTTTTGCAATTGCATTCATATATCATGTTCCCGTGTTTCTTACAATAGTTGCAAAATTTAAAACTAGAGCTCCCCCTAACAAAAACAGTTGGTGCATGGGAGGAGGAAGCTTGGTTGGTGTAGCCAAGCCCTTGGGTGGTTCTAGAAATTCGTTGGGAACCTAGGATATTGTTCAAATTTTGTTCCCCTTGGGTGAACTTAGCTAGGGTCTCCCTTAGGTCTTTGATGGTTGATTCCATGGAATCAACATTGGGGAAATTTTGGATTTTTAGGGAGAGTTCCTCCTTTTCTTTGAGAAGTTGGTCTTTTTCAGAGGAAAGTTTTTTGAAATTCTTTTTCAAAGAAACAAATTTTGAAGAAAGCTCATGAAAACCATTTTCTAATTGGTCTCTAGCATGTTGGAGTTCCTCATAAGATAAATGATTAAATGAATTAGAAGAACTAGAGGAGAAAGAGGAGGAAGAGGAGGAAGATACCTCATGTTTTGCCATTAGGCATTTTGTACCTTGATCGCCTGAGGAGGAGGAGGAGGATGAAGAGGTGGAGCTATCACTCCATGTTGCCTTTGAGGCCTTCTTCTTTTTCTTCTTGGCCCTTTTCTTGTTGAGTGGGCAATCGGGCTTGTAATGGCCCTTTTCGCCGGGTTCTTGCTTGTTGTCGGGTTCTTGCTTTTGAGCCTTCTTAGAACCTTCATAGGTTAGTTCTAAAAATTTCCAAATATCATGAGAAGATGTGCAAGAAGAAATACAATCAAAACCATTTCTATCTAACCCGCAATGAAGAGCATTCATGGCTTTGCCATCAAGCTCAAAATTTGCAATGTCGGCGGGGGTCCATTGAGATTCATCTTTACTAGAGAGAGTATAACCATGCATGACAATTTTAAAAATAGGATAGCTAATGCTTTTAAGAAATGTGGTCATGCGGGTTTTCCAAAAACTATAATCGGCTCCATCAAAGAATGGAGCACGATCCAAAGAATGTCCTTCAGGGGATTGAGAGAAAGAAGCGGTAGAAGCCATCAAAAAATAGGATCTTTAATTTGAAACCGGTAAGGGAATTATTCAAATACGTCCTCTGATACCAATTGATGGATCAGATCCCTCGGCCCATCAATATTGTCCGCTCTGGCCCAGTTGCTATCCCAGGCCTCACGGCTTTAAAACGCGTTGCTGAGGGGAAGGTAGGCACGGGAATTTCAAGCACCCACCAATCTCCCTCCACAACCGATGTGGGATTGGTTACCGGGGCACAGGCGCCAACAATCCTGGCGGGGGCCCAACAATCCTGGGCCCAGGACACAACATCCCCCCCCCAAGCCCACACCGGTCCCGAGACCAACCACCCTCTGATACCAATTGATGGATCGGATCCCTCGGCCCAGCAATATTGTCCGCTCTGACCCAGTTGCTATCCCAGGCCTCACGGCTTTAAAACGCGTTGCTGAGGGGAAGGTAGGCACGGGAATTTCAAGCACCCACCAATCTCCCTCCACAACCGATGTGGGATTGGTTACCAGGGCACAGGCGCCAACAATCCTGGCGGGGGCCCAACAATCCTGGGCCCAGGACACAACATTCCCCCCCCCCCAAGCCCACACCGGTCCCGAGACCAACCACCCTCTGATACCAATTGATGGATCGGATCCCTCGGCCCAGCAATATTGTCCGCTCTGACCCAGTTGCTATCCCAGGCCTCACGGCTTTAAAACGCGTTGCTGAGGATAAGGTAGGCACGGGAATTTCAAGCACCCACCAATCTCCCTCCACAACCGATGTGGGATTGGTTACCGGGACACAGGCGCCAACAATCCTGGCGGGGGCCCAACAATCCTGGGCCCAGGACACAACAAAAACTATTTTCCATATAAGATGAACTTATTTAGTATGATTTTTTTCAATTATAATGTCTATATTATTTACATGGTTTAATTCTTCTTATGATTAAATGATATCCATTTTTTATATGGATTATGTTATGATGGAAAGATGTTTAAGAACACCATTTTTTTCTTTGGGTTATGATGAATGATTTATTTTTATTTTATGGCACAAGTAATAATGATTTCATTTTGAGATGTGTGGGACCTATATCTCCCTCCAATTCAGTGGGTAATGATTTATATCTCATGATATAGACATGGCAAGAACCGTAAGTTAATCCGGTTCAGTGTTACATGACTGAAACGAGGAGTGAACTCGATTAAGAAAGGGACTTTGTCCACTAAGATAGCCTTGGAAGCAATGCCTTGGCTAATATGGAAATCATATCATATTCTTAATGGTTTTACATAATTAAATGTTTTATTCCCATGCTAGTTTATCATGATTGATGATCCATTATGATCTATGCCCTAAGTACTTCCATGTTTCTGTCATTGATAAAGATTTTGAAGTTTAAATATTATGTTCATGTTTTCAAGTGCAAATGTATATGGTTTGTTTTATTTTCTCCATTATTACCTTTACCTAGAATTTTAGCTCACCCATTATATGTTTTCTTTTCCCCAGGATATAAAGATAGGATTTAGGTATGAAAAAAGGGGAAGAACATAATGGGAGATGTAAAAGATCTTTCACCAAGATTAGAAGATTATGTTCCAAGTTTCCAAAGATAATAAACTATTAAAATCCTTGAATTTTGGTTTTTGTTATGTATTAAGTATTCCGAAAAAGTAATGTAATTTCTATGTACGTCATGTTTGGGGTTTCTACATTATTACTCAATGGAATTTCTTTGGAATAGATCTAATTATATTAATTGGACATTTGCATGTAAATAGTGTCTCATACACATGTATTTTCCCATTAGAACATAAGTGAATTTTAAATACATGGGCATGGGTGTGTTTCCCATGTGTCCTTTTTGTGATGTTATGGATATGGGTGTATTTGTGTGTGTGTAAATTTGGGCTACTGTATCAAATGGTATTCCAGATGACTATGAGTATCCACTGAGACCTAGTTTTTATATTTTATTCATATAGTTTTTTTATTTTATAATAGTTTAATTCTTTAAAAAATATTATTGGTTTTGATAAATTTATATTTTAATATTTTATTAAATTCAAAATTGTAATTTATTTGTAATATATTTTTATTAAAATTTCTTATAATATTTTTTTAATTATCTACGTTTTGTTCATGATAGAATAGTTTTATTTTCTAAAAGAAAAATTGGTACTTAATGTTTTCTTAAATATGATTATTTTTTCAGTTTCCTTATAAAAAGTATTGGTCAATCATATGTGGGTCACCTAGGCTCTCCCTAAAAAACATTGGGGTCCCATTGGGTCATTCAGATGGGAAGGCCCACTACAGGAAGCTCATAAGGAGGATTTGGAATGGTAAGGGTTCCTATTTCATGATAATTCATGTTTCCCATATATAAGCCTTATAAAGCATGTCGTCTTGGAAACTTTTTTGGGCCTAGAAGACCATTGGTCTGAAATCCCAAGTGAGTGGAAAGTGTAAAGTAGTGTTGATCCCATGTAACTATCTCAAATTGTGGGATTACACCGCCTGTATGTTATATTGTATTCTACCTACATTTCAAAATCAATGTTGGAAGTTGTTTGAGTTAAAAAACTTCATCCGTATTTAAAAGACATGGTCATGGTCACAAATTTCATATATTCTAAATTCCATATGATTTATGTAATTTGAGGTCAAACATTTTAATTGTTATCCATATCATATCCATTAAATGATCATATCATATTCTTGCTCCAGTACTATCATACATTCACAATTAGATCATGTATGTCAAAGATCATTGGGAAAATATAGTAGCGATATTACTAAAACATCTTTGGTCAATTCATTGTTTTTTAATCTAAATGTTTTTAATTCAATTTTTTTATAAAATTCATTTTATCATCATATTCTATGAATTTTTTTAAACACCATGCCACCAACATCGTTCATATGATGTTCACCATTCTTCACTATTATTGGATGATAATTTTTATTAATGGATCCACCAGAACTTAATGGATGTATCATTGGTTCACTAGTAGTTCACCTCAACTGATAAACCATTGGAAATTATCAAATGGAAGTTCTCTATATTTTAATCACTATACAGTGGTCGGAGAAATTCTATTTTTATGTGGTTAGAGATTAATGGAAAAAACCTCTATTTTACCACCATTGTATTTATTATTGTATCGTTGTCATGTTGCTTCAGAAGTGGTTTTGGTGATGAATTCTTATTTTGTTTTGTATTATTTTATTTATTTAGTTTCATTCTTTATGGAAACAAATATTTCATTATGTTGTCTTGTTTAATATACCAATGCGAAACCCAAAAGTAGTTATTTATTATCATATTATCAGATATCTTGGAAGAGTCCTCAAAAATTTATTCTTGATGTTTCTTTTTGTTTCCCATGCTATAGTGGATGATTCTTCGAGCGTTTTTGGTTTTCCACCATTGGATATCTCTAACGGTGGGTTATCTTCCATAACTGGAAATCTCTAATGGTAGTGTAACACCTCAAGATTTTGTGAGATTGAATATTTTTAATTTAATTTATTTCTTGTGTTTTACACTACATAAATATTATCTTGTACTATATTAAAAACCGTATTAGCTTGCAGTATACTCCACAATATTCATTGCTTGTGCTGCACAGAATTTCATGTTCATTTGATTGAATTAATTTCACATAACATTGACTATAGATTTTTTAAAATGTATAAATGAAGTATGCTTTGATTATGTTATACACAACAAAAAAGTAGGCTATCACTACACACAACACTGACATGGTTTGCATTACACGTAAGAGTAACCTCCCCCGATAGTTTGTGTGGTACGCAATACCTAGTTTCACTCAAAATGATATATTTTTAAAATATTGTATAAAATATAATTATTGAATAGTATAAACCAAATTTTAAATTTTATATAACCTTTTAATATATCTTACACATGACATTGGAACAAAATCAAATTTTCAAATAACAGATGTTTTATCAAAAAAATTGTAGTTTTACAGTATTTTGAAGGAAGAGCTATTTTAAATATATTTTTCTCAAATTTATAAGTGATATTTATTGAGATAAAACTATTTATTGAAATAGGGAAAAAATATTTTAGATTGGATAATTTTTTGATATTTTTTATAACATTAATATTTTGATGAATACTGGAAATATGCTAAATTTTAATTGAAAAAAAATCATCAAAATAATATAATACTTAAGATATATTATTCAATGGTTTTAAATTATAAAGAGAATATATATATTTATAGTTTAATAAAATATAATTATTTTTTATTAATTTTACGTTGAATACAAATATAAAAACATTTCAATATTTTTCTACGTTTTAAACAAAAACCTGTTTTTTCAACAACAAGGTTAATTTTAATTTAATTACTATAATATAAGGGTTTTGAATTTGAAAAAAATGGATTCTATATTTTTAATCATAGGGTTAAAACATTATATATAAATAGATTTTATTTTTGGACATTATGAATAGTAACTGAAGAATTTATTTTATTTACCATGGTTAAAGGATAAATCTGTTAAATAATGGGAAAAAATAATATAATATTATTATTAATATACTCTAACTCATGACCTATTCCAATTTGATGTGCTATGACTGACCATGGTCATACATGGGTCAATTTAGGGACCACATGAATTCACATGGATGTTAAAATAAAACATTCTAAGAATTAATTTAATGTAATGGTATTTGTAACCTAATGATATTTATTTTACTAAATCGATTTTGATATGGTATTATATAACAGATATATATGTCTACAAATAGTCATTAGAAATTTAAAATGTTTTCCTATATTGTGGTATTATATTTATAACATTTAAAAATATAATATATACATTTATTTATAACACAATTATGGTGTAGTAATAACCACATTAATAAAAGATTCCAATAAATGAATTTATAAATATTAAAATAAATTTAATTTGAATATTTGGATTTAATAAAATAATTTTATAGATTACATTTACATGTTATATATGAGTTAATTCAGTTTTTTTTTGGTAATTAATACTGTTGTTTTGATCTTTTTAAAAAGTCTTGTATGAATAGTATCCAAAATAGACACAATTTGTAATTTAAAACATAAAACATTTTATTAAATTATATTAAATTAATAAATATCTAAGACTTGGAAAAATGGTTAATATAAGTCCAAATATTTCATAAATATATTTTTTGGGTTTTTTGACATGAAATGGTTTTTACATTAACACACAATGTGTAAATAACATGATATTACACTATGATTAAAATTGGTAAAATTAGGTTTACAACAAATATAATGAAAAAAAAATATTGAAAACATGTCAAAAAATTATTGGATGATTTTTATTCAAACCGTAATCATATTATATTCAAATTAAATAAGTTTTTCTGAAATTTAAAATGAAATTTAATTTATAAAAAATTAATATTTTAATACTTTCATGATGTGCTCCTCTCCTCTTTTAATAAAGGGAAACTACTCCTCCTCTTAACTCCTTTTTTAGCCTTCATGATCTGAAAAACCCAAACCATTTCTATTATAAACATCGTTAGTTACATTTTAGATGTTCTTTTTATATCAAAAGTCCAACTATATTTCCCAAAGAAGAAATTTAAATGAGGGACGTCAAGAAAGAGGTAATCTCTTCTACAGATTCTATAAAATTTATTTCATCTTATACTTCCACATAGTTAGATTTTTTCATTATAATGTAATAACATATGTATAAAACATATATTGATATGTTATTATAAATATTGAACAACCCTATTTCACCATCTATCCATCCTATGAAAAATGAAACCATCGTGTTGTGTACGTAGGAATTACTATCTCCATACTGTGGTGTAATCTATTTTTCACCGCCACCTTACATTGATGGGAATAATATTGGAATTAATAACTATATATGATTATTAATACATGATACTAATAATGAGATATTAAACAACATCCTCTTCAATATCGTTCAACAACTATGGAAATGATATCTTTGATCATGCGTACATACGACTTACCGTCTCAATAATGCGACGAGATTCATAATCCATGTTAACCATTCAAGAATGATTATAAAGTATACATAATAAATAACCAAAAAATGTATGACATAATAATTCTATTGGATATATATATAAATATATGTATACATATTTCATTTACATACATCAAACCAATTCAATTAGGAAATGAAAACAGTGTTCATTCGTACGTACAGAGTACCGTCCCAATGAATGGTGTATTCCATTCCATTTATCAATAATATATATACATATACCGTATATATAAATATATATAAATCATTTTTTACATTATACATGTCTGTAAATCATGATATAATTAATCATATCTAGAATATCATGTACAAACATGTAGGATATTTGAAAATGATTATGACCCAAAACATTGCTTTAATATGGAATTGACAAATAAACTATTAATATAATGTCATAAGTGAATCATATATGATATCATAAATAATATTACGGTTTGTTATAAGTTAATAATATTTTCACACCCACTATAAAGGTGTTTTAGAAACATGCATATGAAATCGGACCTAAGGTAAGGGATAATTTTTCAATCTCATTTTTATCTGAGATTTCTTATAGGTAAGTATTTACTAGGGTTATATTTATCATCCAAATCTATGTTTTCCAAAAATGTTTTCATACAATGTTTAATATTATTCCATGTGTTTTTAATGTATTTTTGAAATTTTTTTTCTTTTATTAATTGTTATGGAAGGCATCTTTCTTTTGATTACCATAAGAGATACTTTTTTTTGAATTTTCTAGAAAAGTTACAATCATAATGTTTTTGTCTAACTAATACATCATGAATGGATTTTAAATATTTCATGAAGCCTTAATTACATGAATATAAATATAGATTATTACATGCTTAATTTCTTCTATATTATTTTCTTTTAAAACATAATGGAATTTTGGTAATATAAAATTCTTTTGAAGAAAAAACAATATTTTCTTCAAGAACTATGTTCATGTGTTTTATAAAATTTATTTTACATATAAGAGGAAAAAGGGGTATGTTTTCGTACCAATTATTACTTATATTAGATTTTTTTGTGATGGAATTATTTTTATTGACGATTATTGATTTTATATGTATTATGTTATGATGGAATGATGTTTAATAATCCCATTTTATTTCATGGGTTATGATATTATGAATGATTTATGTTTTTGGGGAATATGTAATAATGATTTCAATATGAGATTGGTGGACAAATATCTTCCTAGAATTCATTGGGTAAAGATTTATATCTCATCAGATAAACATGTATGGAATGAGAGGAAAATCCAATTACGTAATACATAGCTGCAACAGAAAATAAACTTGATTCAGTAATGGAATTTGTCCACTAGGATGGTCTTAGCAAAAATGCCTTGGATATTATGGAAATCATAATATATTCTTTTTAGTTTTTTCCAATTACATTTTTTATTCCAATGATATTCTATCATGGTTAATCTTCATTTATAATCTATGACTTCTGTACTTCCAAGATTTAGGTCATTGATCAAGATTTTGATATTTAAACATTGTGTTCATGTTATTAAATTCAAAAGATTATAGATTGTTTTATGTTCTCCGTGTTTTACCCATACTGAGCATTTGATCTCACACTTTTTTATTTTTTTCCCCGATGATATAAAGAAGGTTCATGGTTTTAATTCTATAGGGGACCATATTAATGAGAGATGTTGAATATATTTCACCTTTATTATAATATTATATTCTGAGTTTCCAAAGAAAGTAATATAATACTATCTTAGGGAGTATGTTTGTGTCATGTATTAATTATTCCTCAAAAGAAATGAAATGTACATGTATATCAAGCATCGGTATCTACAATTGGTATGAGATAAAATGTTTAGTTATCCTTTGGAATCTAGTATGCAAAAACATTTTTGAAATGCCTAGAGATATTTCTATGTAATGTCCTAGGTTGTCTCTATGGGAAAGTCTAAATATAGGTTACAGTCCTAGAATTATGGTTGTGAAGATGAAAAACCAGGGATCATACATGAGATGATAGATATTGAAATTACTCCCCCTTGATTTTTTCCCTAGTATGATTTCTGCCTCGGACAGTATAATTTGTGGGTTTTAGACAATGGATGTAACCCAAAGGAAGCACACTAATTCTGGATGCGACGTGTAATGCTTTTATTATCCTGATGAACAACCATTTTTTATCAGAGGTCAAATAAAAATATTTTTCCCATTACAAAAAATCCTCATAGGATTTCAAATGACCAAAGGTGGGAACCACTTTCTCTTGGATAATTCTTAAGGCAATATCCACCTTATTTTAGGGCAATGACAGATCCACTAGTTGAAAATAGATGTATTTTTACCGTAAAAAATATATTTTCCATTTTCCTTTTACAAGAACATGAGAAGGATAAGTTGGGAACTTATATCATGGTAGGTAAATTAAATATATTGGAGAAATTTATCAAGAATGTGAGTCTTGAAGATAAAATTCACTCCATGTATTGGGAGGATTTCATGAACTTATTTCTCATTATATATCTTCATCTTATTTTTCTTAAAAAAATGAGATTTAATTTTCTCGTCTATCTCATTGTTATGATAAGGAAAGAAGGATTCTATTAAATGGAAAGTATAAAAATTATGAAGAAAATAATATTAGATTTTCGTTATGCTCAATGTGTGGAAGGAAACATAGAGGAAATTGTCTTAATGGTACTGATAAATGTTTTAAGTGGGGGAAATAAGATCATCAAGAATTTTACTGCTGATTTAATGGGAAAAATAGAATGATCCGACGAGATCACCTCCGAGAAAGTTGGTTTTCAAGTGCATGTAAATGAGGCATTATTCTAACCAATTCCAAAATATAAGGGTTGTGGAAGATTACCGAAGTCAACAACCTATTACGGCCAAAAACATTAAAATCGCCTAAGAACACTATTGGTGATGTTGATAACGACAACGTAGTGGTGGAATGATTAAGAGTTTATGTTATGGGATTTCAAAAATAGTGTTTTGAATTCTCATTTATAGTATTATTGAATATTGTTATATATATGTATTGATCCATTATAGTTCTCCATAATTATAGGCCACCAATAACAATGAAAAGTGATTGAAATGATTATGGAAAGCACATGATATGTCTATAATGAAGTTATAATGTGATAATGAGACATTTGATAGTACTATTGAGCTCATTACTGATATAATAAAAAATTGATATCATTTTTTGAGTAAATATAATTTTTGGGATTTTGGTGTGTGGAAAGAGATAACTTTTGACCACATTCATGTTTTCACTAAGGTTCAATGGTAATTCATGATTCGAGAGATTACATAAATAAGGTACTAACATGTTTGGAATGTGATAACCGTGAACTACCAATTGAGATATTTGAGACATGTGTTTAGTTGATATTGTTCATCTTTATCTATCTTATATTTTTTTAATGGATTTTAATATTACACATTTATGGATAGTTTAAGTTATTTTCTATTTTTAGTTTTCTAGATTAAATTATAATATCAATATTGATGGAGTTAGGCTTATTTGATATCCATTTCAAAAAAAATCAGATGGATGGAATGATCTGATAACACTTCATTAATGAAAAATTAAATCACATTTCATTAAGTGATAAAGTAGATGTTGTTCAATGCATTAAAAACAGTGAGATTGTACCAAAATCATATAAGACATTATTCTAATGAAAATTTCATCAACATCCGGAAAGGGTTCTAGAAAACCAAAAATGTTATCAATGTACCTTCTTATCAAATGAATCATATGGTCCCTTAAATCATTGTAGATTTATGGATTTCTAGTTATTAACTTTCTCCAAACCTTATTTTATATCACTATCCCAGAGATTGTGATGGTTAAATTTCTCTTCCATATCCATGTTTTAACTTCCTTCCTATGTTCTTGTAACACCCCAGGTAAATAAGGAATATGACATTTTCATATTTATCCATATTTGTGAATAAAATATTAATATGACTTTAAAGGGGACTCTATGCTCGATGGCGTACCCAAAACGCAACAACGAGTTTCTTGGTAATCTTACGTTGCACCCTAATAATAAAATAATATTATTTTAAATGGTAGTTAACATGTAGGTGTTGTAATGGAGGGAATGGATAGAAATAACTAAAGTATGATTATATATGTTCTTAAATATTTTTACATTTATAAAATAAAAGATAAATACTTAAAATACGGAAAGAATTCAATTTTAGGCATATATGCCCTAGTTTTCACTAAAGGTACACATATCACCATTTGATGGAGAACCGTCATTAAATATAGTTTTTTTCACTCTTAAACATTCTTTTGGACCAAATAAAACTCTTATTAAGAATCGGGACATCAAAATTTACTTTGTGTAAATTTTTGGTATCTTTCCGATAAAGTTCATTTTTTAATGAATAGTGTAAAATGTTGTATTTTAATTCAAAACTACTTTTTAATCTAATTTATTTATATTATAAGATTATATTTTGAATTGGTTTTAAAGTGAAATTAGAAAATATTTTTACCAATAAATTCAATAGTGGTCGTTGGAATCAATTTCACTTTGAAATCCAACTTAAACTAGTGTCAATCTTTTGATACTTATTGTTTCATAAAACACGCTATTTGTCATGACAGCGGGAATTAATTATTAAATTAATTAATTTGACTTATATGTTTTGAATTTTGTAAAACGGACTTCATTTTTGAATTCAGAATATCAAATATAGCTTAGGGTGAATTTTTGGGATTTTTCTGAAAAACTTCAATTTTTGATGAATAGTGAAACCACTAAGTGGTACTTATAAAAACTGATTTTTCCGTTTAAATGAAATTTTTCCATCATTGTGTTTTGATTTTCAAAACTCCGACATACATGGTTGTCATTAAGATGTAAAATGTGGTTCAATGAGATTAAAATAATTTTTTGGTGAATAGTAACTTATTAAGTTTTTAATCGCGATTAGTGGTAATTAGTGTAGTTTAAGGTAAAAATAATGCTTTAATAAAATGAGATGAGCTTGAAACATGTCTTACCCTCATTGGTTGTATCATGGCCGACCAAGACAATCCATGGGTCAACTTGGGGTCCCCATGGATCCACTTTGGTTGGGAAATGACATAAATAACATTTTATTTAATGTAAAAGTAAAATTGACACAAACATGATATGTTTTACTAAAAGAACTTTTAAGTGGGGTTATACAAGTCATATTTTTGATTATAAATATTCATTGTAAAGCTACAAATATTTCATACATCATAGTATTTTTTTATAATTTTTAGACATTAAATAAATTAAATTATTTATGACATAATAATGATGCAGCGATGACATCATTATTTGACGATTTAAATAAAATGGAAAGATAATGTAAAATCTATGAACTAAACATGTCCAAAACTTATTGGATGAGTGAATTTAGAAGACTTATCACCTTATCCACGAAGTATATCAATGTGGGACCTTTTGAAACCGAAACACATTTTCAAATAAAGTAATATTTCTTTACTTTTCAAAAGTGCCCCTCCTCTCCTCTTATAAAAGGCCCCCACCTCTACAACATTTAACACACTCCTAGAGCCTTTGTCTAGGCCAACCCCTACCCATTTACTCTCTCCACATCCCTCTCATCATCCTAGAGGATTCCCTTTGGGCAGAATCCTTTCAAAGGAAGCCTTTAGGCTCAAATCAAAAGGAGTTACACTTTTAAAGGTAATTCACTCTCTCATGTTCATTTGTTTTATTTTGCTTCTCCAACCCCCTAAACTCTTTTTATTTACTTCTTTTGTAACAACACCAGTATCTTCAATATACTAGGATTTTTTTATAAGATTTATTCGAGCTACACTCTCACACAACTACATCAAATGGTTAAAGAACATACAGTTTCCGTGGATGGTGAAATTCTACCTCCCGAAACGATGATTGTTCAATACTCATTTAACACCTTAAAAGGTGGCCATTATGATGTCACTATTTTTATATATGATATATAATATGTTTATGTTTTATTTATGCTTCTGTATTTTTCATTTTTGTCTTACCTTTATGGCTTCCATTATGGGTATACGCGATATCTTCATTTAAGGAAGTGCGGACTACCGCCCCCTCAAAGTGATTTGATTCGTTAAATACCATATGTGGGATGTATAAAGGATGGAAATATGATATTATATATAATATTATACTGTAATTATAATGTACCTTTATATAATTATTATTCCATTCTATAAAATACGAAATAGAAATGTATGTAGCGTTCATGCGTACGTACGGCTTACCGTCTCCATGAACGGTGCATTTCATTTCTTACCTCTAAACGATTATGTAATGTTATAAATTCATGAATGTACTGGATATATATGACATATATGATATATACATAAGGAATAAAATTCTGGATATAATAAACATTTGGCCACACGAACAACATGTAATTGTAAGAAGTCCACTTTCGACTTAAGAACCAAATATCGGAAAAACAAATATTATTAACTTAAATGATTACATAATGTTTATGAAATGGTAATAAGTGGTATAAAAGTAATAATGAACTTGAAAAAGGTTCTTAAGGAATTATAAATTAACTCAAGTTTATTATTCAGGAGATTAAAGAACGATGAAGTCAAGTCGGACCCGAGGTAAGGGATCCTACAACTCTCTTTCTTTTTAAGTACACTCTTTTATGTCATTTATTTTAAGCTCATCTTTCTTATTATTGGGATGTTCTATTATATTTCATTTACTGTAATTTTTATGTTCATGTGATGAGAGACCCTATTCTCTCTCATCAATCCATTTTATATGTTTTGAGTGGCGCCGTTAGGCTGCCGAACTTTCGTAAGGGATCCTACAACTCTCTTTCTTTTTAAGTACTCTCTTTTATGTCACTTCTTTTAAACTCCTCCTTGCAATGTTGGGTGATTTTCTTTTATATTCCACTTGATGTAAATTCTATTGTAATATGATGGGATACTCTATTTGATCTCATCAATCCAGGCTGCCGAGTTCTCATAAGGGATTTTTCATCTCACTTTTATTCCCGTGAGATTTATGCTACATTTGCCACAAATTACATTGAGTGGTGTATGTACTGCACATTATTCTACTCTTTCTGTAATATAATTTAGTTTATGAGTATTTAAATCAATGATCTATTGTCCTTCTTTCATGGGGTGTATGTTTTGAAAGATACCCAAGTCGGTAAGGGAACCTTTCACCCTCCCCTTTTTTAAAAGACTTCTATTGTTGGGTCTTTTAATTTACATATTGTTATGTTGGGATATGTTATCATATATCCTTATTGATGTAAATTTTACGTCCAAGTGATGAGATACACTTTTTATCTCTCATCAACTCATTTTGATGCGATGCCGTTAGGCTGTCAATGGAACTTTTTAACCAAATTTCGATTTCTTTGGGTTCAACATGTAGTCATTGAATATGTCATCCATTGAATATGTGAGAATGACCTTTTATTGTTTTACACTTAATATCCACTTATATTGGGTGTATTTATATTTTTCACACATATTTTTGAGATTTATTTGTCCTTAATTTAAGGATACCTTCAATATAAGGGATTTCATCACATTTGACATTTCTATTGAGGGTTCATTGTTGTTATGCACCAATTCACTCTTATATGGTGTATATACTGTCCTTTGGAGTATTATATCATGAATACTTTTATTCTCATGATATTATAAAGTTCTGACTAATTGTTATTCCTCGATTATTGTATTCAAGTGTCTCTAATTTTGGTAAAACCCCTTTAACCAAAATATCGTTTTAAATGTTTTAATTATTTGTTCTTATTAATATCAATGTTTTCAAAATGGTTTTAAGGATTTATTTATATGGATATTAATGGTTTAAAATGTTAAAATCTTCAAGGTGGTATGGGACACTTTGATTCAAAAATCTCTTTATTAAATGGTTTTGGAAATGGTTTCTTTTTGAATGGATTCATTATTTCAATATCCTAAAATGTTATATTGTGATTGAAATGTGGAAATGTTATGTTTCCTTTATTCATGTTTATGTGATACGATTATGTTATGGTTCTTGGGCATGTTTATGAAGAACGGGTGGTTCCGTGATAAACTAAGGGCGGGTGAGCCCGATATAGCTCTCCAGTGCATTGGGTAACGCGAAGAAGTGAAACGTTAAGGTTTCTCCAAAGAGATTTAGGGAATATACTGTGATGGGTATTCCAAACGTAACCAAGAGGGTTACTCCCTAAGTAAGAATGTTATGAATGCCTCAAGTAACCTTTATATCTTATGTTTTCTATGATTTATTCATGATTTGATAGGCCTATGTTTTATGGGTAAAGTATGATTTCATTCTTATGTATATATGAACTCATGTTTCCTTTCCATATTTTTATAACCCTTATTGATCTTTTTATGCTCATCCCAAGTTTTTGAAATGCTTTTCACAGGTCAAGGGAAAGGTACATGATGTGAGGATAGTGTCAAGGATGTGTCAAGAAAGAATCCGTGTTTTATTTTAAATAGGATTCCATGGATGGGAAGAATGAATATTGTCTTTTATGTAACCACCTTGTTTAAATTTGGAATGTAATGCAAGTTTCATGATCTAATTCTCTAAAACTCTAAACCTGAAAAGATCCTCAATGTGTAATCTTGTAATAACTCAAGTTTATGTAAGGTTTAAGGCTGGGGCCTTATAATTGGTATCAAAGGTCTGTTTAGATAACTTTAGAGGTTAGGGTATTCTTTAAGCATAATTGACAATTACCATAATGGTTAGGATTTCAGAAAGAGTATTAGTTTAGATAAAGTGAATGAGTAAGTATATCTTATTGTCTATCTTACTCATTAGTACATGATGGTTTTGTTGATATACTCACACTGACCTTTTTGGTTTTAGTAAATGGCTGGATCTAGCAGGCACCAAAGTAACAGTGGATGTGAAGGAAACTGTGATAGTGTTTTGAGCAAGAAACTAAATGATATGGGAGCTGCAATGAGAACTCTTTTTATTATCCTCAACCAACTATCTGGAGTCATGATTGACCACCTAAACCTTGGATATTTCTCTAAGGCATCATATATGCAAGAAACAAATCCCTACGGAAGTACAGGTAATAATCATAAAGGTATGTGTGTTCAAAAACCTATGTGTCAAAGATGTGGAAAGAAACACCTAGGAAAATGTTTCAAAGGGACAGAAATATGCTATAGATGTGGAAATGAAGGTCATAAAGCAAGAACCTGCCATGGAAAAAGGAAGCATCCAGTTGACTCGAGGAAAGGGAAAGAAGTTATTTCTGAGGGATCAATTGAATGTTTTAAATGTGGTGTGCATGGTCATTATGCAAACACATGTCCTATGAAGAAGTTTCGTGAATGGGGTCACCAAGAGCGTACCAATATTCGTTTACCAATACCTAATGCCATTCCGATTGAGGATGAAGAAACTGACAATGACCAATCAAAGGTATGTACTATTTCATGACTATTGTTTTATTATTTTGGAATCTTAGGATATGATTCATGATTTTGTTTGTAGGAAAGAGGTATTTCGGAATATGTTGGAAAGGAATGGATAATGGATCAAGAAGAATGTTGAATGAGTAAGATGTCAACATATAAGGGCTTCAAGAGTTAGGGTGAAATTCTTAAGAGTATTAAGTCGCTTTTGATGATGGGGTTACATTAGAAGACTTTTTATATTATGTGTAACCCTGATGTTTAATATAGGAAAATTTTATTCAAGTAATAGTTATCTTTTCTTTTGTGGACATAGTTATAAAGAACCATTTGGGTATATATGATCCTTACTTTTGAGGTAATTATGGGTTACCATATGTTATGATTGAAGTGAAAGGCATGAGATAAAATTGATGTTAAATTATGTTATGGTTATTTTTGATGATTTTATCCCTTTTTGGGTAATGATTTGAGAATTATATAGTTTTGGAAAAAGGACAACACGCAGACCGTGTGACAACCCGTCGCGTCGGACAATGCTGCGGGAATCGAACCCACAACCAAAGTGTGACTGGTATTTATCGCCTACCACTGGACTACGTGAAGTCCCTGGTTAGTTTGACTGATTTTTTTAGTTATATGATTTTATGAATAAAGAGTAATTTGATTTTGGTGGATATGTGATTAGGATAATTACTTTTCAATGTGAGTCTTTAGGAGCAACTGATGTTGTTTGGAGATAAATGTTACGATTTATCTTGGAAGACTATGTGACTAAATCCTTCAAATATTTGTGTTTCAATCTTATATTGGTTTACTTTGAAGAATTTTATGGACAAATTGTTTATCGGATGGTCCTCGTTGAACTTTGGGTTTTGTTGGACAAATTTTGGAGATTAAGAATAGATTTTCTTTTTATAAGGGGTTATCCTTTTCTGGATTATCTGATCTTGTACTAACCTTTTTGGTTTTGGTTTTGGTTAAAGCCTAAATACATGGGATGTATATAGTTCTCTTTTGGGGATTATGTGATTCTCTAGAAGTTGATTATAGTACTCTTAATGCGAACAAGTCTCCCTAAATACTCGTCTTTTGGAAAAAATATGAGTTTGACTAAGGAATCTAGTAAAATTTGAAAGTCAACATGATAAGTGATTATGCTTCCTTATGAATAAATTCCTCAATAAAAAGTAACTTAAAACAAAAATGTTTTTTATTAACTTTTCCTACTGGGGAACCCAACACCGTTTAACCCATCACAAGTTTGTGATTTTCTTATTGTTAACTTTCTCCTAAACATGTTTTCTATCACTCTCCATCGGAACATGACCCTATGTTTTCTCCTCCATGTCCATATTTTCATACTTAGAATCCTATTATGGGTTAACTCGGGTGACCTCTGTGCTTAACTTTCTTTATTTTAAAGTGATTGTTTTACCGACTCTTGTTCCGATGTGGGACGTTCAAGGATGTTTCCAAGCGCAATTTTAAAATTGCAAGGACGCAATTCCCAAAAGGGGGGAAGGATGTAACACCCCAGGTAAATAAGGAATATTACATTTTCATATTTATCCATATTTTTGAATAAAATATTAATATTACTTTAAAGGGGACGCTATGCTCGATGGCGTACCCAACACGCAACAACGAGTTTCTTGGGAATCTTACGTTGCAGCCTAATAATAAAATAATATTATTTTAAATGGTAGTTAACATGTAGCCGTTGTAATGGCGGGAATGGATAGAAATAACTAAAATATGATTATATATGTTCTTAAATATTTTTACATTTATACAATAAAAGATAAAGACTTAAAATACGGAAAGAATTCAATTTTAGGCATATATGCCCTAGTTTTCACTAAAGGTTCACTTATCACCTTTTGATGGAGAACCGTCATTAAATCTAGTTTTTTTCACTCTTAAACATTCTTTTGGACCAAATAAAACTCTTATTAAGAATCGGGACATCAAAATTTACTTTGTGTAAATTTTTGGTATCTTTCCGATAAAGTTCATTTTTTTAATGAATAGTGTAAAATGTTGTATTTTAATTCAAAACCACTTTTTAATCTAATTTATTTATATGACTAGATTATATTTTGAATTGGTTTTAAAGTGAAATTAGAAAATATTTTTACCATTAAATCCAATAGTGGTCGTTGGAATCAATTTCACTTTGAAATCAGACTTAAACTAGTGTCAATCTTTTGATACTTATTGTTTCATAAAACACGCTATTTGTCATGACAGCGGGAATTAATTATTAAATTAATTAATGTGACTTATATGTTTTTAATTTTGTAAAACAGACTTCATTTTTGAATTCATAATATCAAATATAGCTTAGGGTGAATTTTTGGGATTTTTCTGAAAAACTTCAATTTTTGATGAATAGTGAAACCACTAAGTGGTACTTATAAAAACTGATTTTTCCGTTTAAATGAAATTTTGCCATCAGTGTGTTTTGATTTTCAAAAATCCGACATACATGGTTGTCATTAAGAAGTAAAATGTGGTTCAATGAGATTAAAATAATTTTTTGGTGAATAGTAACTTATTAAGTTTTTAATCGCGATTAGTGGTAATTAGTGTAGTTTAAGGTAAAAATAATGCTTTAATAAAATGAGATGAGCTTGACACATGTCTTACCCTCATTGTTTGTATCATGGACGACCAAGACAATCCATGGGTCAACTTGGGGACCCCATGGATCCACTTTGGTTGGGAAATGACATAAATAACATTTTATTTAATGTAAAAGTAAAATTGACACAAACATGATATGTTTTACTAAAACAATATTTAAGTGGGGTTATTCAAGTCATATTTTTTATTATAAATATTAATTGGAAAGCTAAAAAGATTTACTACATCATAGTAGTTTTTTTATAATTTTTAGACATTAAATAAATTAAATTATTTATGACATAATAATGATGCAGCGATGACATCATTATTTGACGATTTAAATAATATGGAAAGATAATGTAAAATCTATGAACTACACATGTCCAAAACTTATTGGATGAGTGTATTTAGAAGACTTATCATCTTATCCACGAATTATATCAATGTGGGACATTTTGAAACCGAAACACATTTTCAAATAAAGTAATATTTCTTTACTATCCAAAAGTGTCCCTCCTCTCCTCTTATAAAAGTCCCCCACCTCTACCTCATTTAACACACTCCTCAAGCCTTTGGCTCGGCCAACCCCTGCTCATTTACTCTCTCCACATACCTCTCATCATCCTATAGGATTCCCTTTGGGCATAAGCCTTTCAAAGGAAGCCTTTAGGCTCAAATCAAAAGGAGTTACACTTTTAAAGGTAATTCACTCTCTGATGTTCATTTGTTTTATTTTTCTTCTCCAACCCCCTAAACTCTTTTTATTTACTTCTATTGTAACAAAAACAGTATCTTAAATATACTAGTATTTTGTTATAATATTTATTCGAGCTACACTCTCACACAACTACATCAAATGGTTAAAGAACATACGGTTTCCGTGGATGGTGAAATTCTACCTCCCGAAACGATGATTGTTCAATACTCATTTAACACCTTCAAAGGTGGCCATTATGATGTCACTATTTTTATATATGATATATAATATGTTTATGTTTTATTTATGCTTCTGTATTTTTCATTTTTGTCTTACCTTTATGGCTTCCATTATGGGTATACGCGATATCTTCATTTAAGGAAGTGCGGACTACCGCCCCCTCAAAGTGATTTGATTCGTTAAATACCATATGTGAGATTTATAAAGGATGGAAATATGATATTATATATGATATTATACTGGAATTATAATATAACTTTATATCATTATTATTCCATTCTATAAAATACGAAATAGAAATGAATGTAGCGTTCATGCGTACGTACGGCTTACCGTCTCCATGAACGGTGCATTTCATTTCTTACCTCTAAATGATTATTTAATGTTATAAATTCATGAATGTACTGGATATATATGACATATATGATATCTACATAAGGAATACAATTCTGGATATAATAAACATTTGGCCAAACGAACAACATGTAATTGTAAGAAGTCCACTTTCGACTTAAGAACCAAATATCAGCAAAACAAATATTATTAACTTAAATGATTACATAATGTTTATGACATGGTAATAAGTGGTATAAAAGTAATAATTAACTTGAAAAATGTTCTTAAGGAATTATAAATTAACTCAAGATTATTATTCAGGAGATTAAAGAACGATCAAGTTAAGTCAGACCCGAGGTAAGGGATCCTACAACTCTCTTTCTTTTTATGTACACTCTTTTATGTCATTTATTTTAAGCTCATATTTCTTATTATTGGGATGTTATATTATATTAAATTTACTGTATTTTTTATGTTCATGTGATGAGAGACCCTATTCTCTCTCATCAATCCATTTTGGAAGTTTTGAGTGGCGTCGTTAGGCTGTCGAACTTTCGTAAGGGATCCTACAACTCTCTTTCTTTTTAAGTACTCTCTTTTATGTCACTTCTTTTAAACTCCTCCTTGAAATGTTGGGGGATTTTCTTTTATATTACACTTGATATAAATTATTTTGTAATATTATGGGATAATCTATTTGATCTCATCAATCCATATTCGGAAGTTTTATGTGGCGTCGTTAGGCTGCCGAGTTCTCATAAATGATTTTTCATCTCACTTTTATTCTCGTGAGATTTATGCTACATTTGCCACAAATTACATTGAGTGGTGTATGTACTGCCCATTATTCTACTCTTTGTGTAATATACTTTCGTTTATGAGTATTTACATCAATGATCTATTGTCCTTCTTTCATGGGGTGTATGTTTTGAAAGATACCGAAGTCGGTAAGGGAACCTTTCACCCTCCTCTTTTTTAAAAGACTTCTATTGTTGGGTCTTTTAATTTACATATTGTTATGTTGGGATATGTTATCATATATCCTTATTGATGTAAATTTTACGTCCAAGTGATGAGATACACTTTTTATCTCTCATCAACTCCTTTTGATGCGATGCCGTTAGGCTGTCAATGGAACTTTTTAACCCAATTTCGATTTCTTTGGGTTCAACATGTAGTCATTGAATATGTCATCCATTGAATATGTGTGAATGACCTTTTATTGTTTTACACTTAATATCCACTTATATTGGCTGTATTTATATTTTTCACACATATTTTTGAGATTTATTTGTCCTTAATTTAAGGATACCTTCTTTATAAGGGATTTCATCACATTTGACATTTCTATTGAGGGTTCATTGTTGTTATGCACCAATTCACTCTTATATGGTGTATATACTGTCCTTTGGAGTATTATATCATGAATCCTTTTATTCTCATGATATTATAAAGTTCTGACTAAATGTTATTCCTCGATTATTGTATTCAAGTGTCTCTAATTTTGGTAAACCCCCTTTAACCAAAATATCGTTTTAAATGTTTTAATTATTTGTTCTTATTAATATCTATGTCTTCAAAATGGTTTTAAGGATTTATTTATATGGATATTAATGTTTTAAAATGTTAAAATCTTCAAGGTGGTATGGGACACTTTGATTCAAAAATCTCTTTATTAAATGGTTTTGGAAATGGTTTCTTTTTGAATGGATACATTATTTCAATATCCTAAAATGTTATATTGTGATTGAAATGTGGAAATGTTATGTTTCATTTATTCATGTTTATGTGATACGATTATGTTATGGTTCTTGGGAATTTTTATGAAGAACGGGTGGTTCCGTGATAAAATAAGGGTGGGTGAGCCCGATATAGCTCTCCAATCCATTGGGTAACGCGAAGGAGTGAAACGTTAAGGTTTCTCTGAAGAGATTTAGGGAATATACTGTGATGGGTATTCCAAACGTAACCAAGAGGGTTACTCCCTATGTAAGAATGTTATTAATTCCTCAAGTTACCTTTATGTCGTATCTTTTCTATGATTTATTCATGATTTGATATGCCTATGTTTTATGGGTAAAGTATGATTTCATTCTTATGTATATATGAACTCATGTTTCCTTTACATATTTTTATAACCCTTACTGAGATTTTTATGCTCATCCCATGTTTTTGAAATGCTTTTCATAGGTCAAGGGAAAGGTACATGATGTGACGATAGTGTCAAGGATGTGTCAAGAAAGAATCCGTGTTTTATTTTAAATAGGTTTCCATGGATGGGAAGAATGAATATTGTCTTTTATGTATCCACCTTGTTTAAATGTGGAATGAAATTAAAGTTTCATGATCTAATTCTCTAAAACTCTAAACCTGAAAAGATCCTCAATGTGTAATATTGTAATAACTCAAGTTTAAGTAAGGTTTAAGGCTGGGGCCTTATAGTTCTCCTCTGTGGAAACCCAGTGATAAGTTACATTGGGTAACCGTTATGTTTATAACATTATTTTTAATTAGATGTCTTTGTATCCATTTTTACTATGTGGGTTTCCATGAAAGAAACTTTCTAGTATGAAACCATTTATAACCACAAAAAATTATTAGGTAAAAATTCATTTTAAGGTAGGTATAATGTAACACCTATATAATTTATGATATAGATTATTTTTAATTACAATTATGTCTTGTGTAGTACACTATAAAAACATTATCGTGTGCTATATGCAAGACCATATTAGCTTGCAGAATACAAAACACTATTCCTGGCTTGGGTTTCACACAATTTCAAGTTCATTTTCTAGATTTTATTTCACATGATACATAGTATAGATGTTGTTCAATTTATAAAAGAAATAAGTTTGGAATATGTTATACACAACAACAAAGGAAGCTTTCCCTACAAGCAACACTGACATGGATTGTGTTACTAACATGAGCATCCTGCCTTGATTTCTTTTGCCGAAAGCAATACGAAGTTTCACTAGACAAAAATATAGTGTTAAAATATTATATAAACTATCCTTTATGTATATTATTGGCAATATTTTAAATTTTTTATATCATTATAAATCACTTTACACATGATATGAAAAAAATAATTATTTTAATAAAACAAGTGTTTTTCATAAAAAATATAGTTTTTCAAACATTTGATGGCGCACCCATTTTAAAGCAGGGTTTAACAACTTTTCATATTTATATTTTACAAGTTGAAATTCTTATTTGGATGTGAAAAATAAAAATTTACATTGGGTATTTTTTTGATATTTTTCTCATAACATTCTTATTTTGATGAATAGTGAATATACGATAAATTTTAAATTTAAAAAAAATAATCAAAATAATTTATATGGTCAAAATATATTATTTAATTTTTTCATTGTATAAATAGAATATATTCTTATAGTTTAAGAAAATGTAATTCATTTTCATTATTTTTACACTGAATTCACAAGTAATACATTTCAATCATATGTAGTGTTTTAAACGAAAACTCATTTTTTCGATAATGGGATTAATTTTAAATTATTTTAAAAAACATCTGTGTTTTTAATTTTTATTAATGGATTCCATAATTGGAATCATATGGGTCAAATTTTTTAAATAGGTAATTTTTTATTTTTGCACATTATGAATGGTAACTTCAGTAATTATTTAATTTTCCATGGTCAATGGGTAGATCTGGGAAATAAGGGTAAAATATTAATGTTATAATAATATTATACTACCATAACAGATGCCCTATTCTTATTTTATGATCTATTTCAGACCATGGGAATCCTTGGGTCTATGTAGGGAAACCATGGATTCACTTAGATTTGAAAATTACACATTATAATAATTAACAAAAAAGTAATGTTAATTATAACCTTTACATATATATTTTACTAAATCAATTTTAAAATGTTGTTATATAAAATATATATAATGGATATGAAATTGACTCGTTAAAGTGTTGTCCCAAAACATAGTTCCATCAAACGGTTTCACCGAAATGGTGGCACTAGTCACGGTGGCACCGTGACGGTGGAACCGGTCATAATCGCATACCGACACGGTGGCGCAGTGATGGTGACACTACTTACGGTGTTCCACCGAACCGGTGGAACCATCATGGTGGCCTGGTAGCGGTCTCACTATCACGATCACCGAAATGGTCGCACCGCTTATGATGTTCCACCGAACTCGTGGAACCGTAGCGGTCACACCATTATGGTCACACACCGAAATGGTAGCACAACTTATGGTGGATCCATTATGGTGGCACCGTGAAGGTGGATCCATTACGTTGTCTCACTAAACAGTATCACACCCTTTTTTTATAGTTACACCCCAACAACGAATCTTTTGACATAAAAGTGTTTTAATACCACTTTCAAATCCATCAATAGATTTTAAATGGTATCTAAAATCCCAAATGATCCTCCCAACCAATTAATTACAAAAATATTTGTATTTTTCCTCAGTGTCACACCCTTTTCCAATACTTTCCCATTCCACCCTTGTTACGTGGTTTCATCTATTTAAAGGAAACCCTTAAAATCAAAGCTGTTATGGTCACCTATTTGATGAGAATTAATAATGATATTTAATTCCATGTTTTGTAAAAAACCCAACCAGCTGGAGAAACCATGATCCTCATTTAATGTGGTTCCATAATTCATGTCCCATAACACTAGGATCACATGATTATCACATGGGGAATATTTCCTCTTCTTTCCTGTACTCTTTCCTTTTCATGGTTTGTTTGGAGTCCCCCTTCATGAGGCTAGTGGTGTGCTTGGGCTAGAGCCTTCCCTACTAAATATTCGAGTCCTTGGTGTTCCTCCCATCCAAGTCACACATCCATAGTTCTTGGAACATGGAGAAAAAATTCGATCATTGACCATCAATGTAGGAATATTCCCTCATATCTTTTTAATGTGTATCATACAGGGTGGGTATGATAATATTTCTATGGGTATGGATGAAATCAATCCTAAAAAAGGTAATAAATTATTTTTAACGAATGAAGTGGTGTGTTGATGATTATTTTGACCACTTTTTCCTTGTCTTATATGTTGTGAATTGTATGGGCTCATGTACACTAACAATATTGGATGTTGGTTGTTCTTTCAATCACAATAATGAACCTTTGTTTTCTGGATAATTCTAAGATTTAATGGCAATAACATGGAAACTGGTTAATAATGTAATCTTGGTTTGTTAAATGTATTCTCAATGAATAATAATTCTTATATGGTCACCCCGGGTAACCAAACAGATAAACATAACTGAAGGAAAGGTGTGTTTAAATATGAAAACACTTTTTCTATGTTCGGGTGATATGTATGGTTGTTCTTCTTGGTGATTGTGAGGTAACCTAGATGGATATGGGATCCCCTATTCGGTAGTTGTTATTTTTTGTATTTTGGTTCATGTGGGGCTGTATGTTGGGTATTGGTTTGGTTCCAGTACATCGAGGGATCTCATGGATCCATTTTATTGTTGTGACATTTTAAGAGAAACGTTTGTTAATACCTAATTTACCGCTTGGCTTTTTTTTCCATTCCTGGAATGTTCCTATGTTTTTTGTTTCCCAGTAGTGATGAATTATTTAAATGGATCCTCTTTAATGTAATAGAAATAATGAGTTCAATAGGTAATTGTTTTTAGGGAATGAGTTGTGACCTATTTGTGACTAATGTGATTTTTATAAATTAAGAAAAACTAGGGTGTTTGTGTATGGGAAGGTTTTAGGAACCGATATGTTGGGATGATTGTTTATATACCAATATGTATAATTAATTTAATATGTTTATTATTCGCACCACATCCGAGATGAGACCTTTTTGCTAAATAACCCCATTTCACGGGGATAGTGCTTTTCTTAAAACTCATATGAGTTGCTAGTTACTAGCTCCTTTTCTACTAACTTTCCCGAGTATCCCAATACTCTTCGGGTAGGATGTGACGACCTAAGGTTCGTTATAGTCAATGATTCATCAGGCCATGTAGTTTTGGTGCTTTTCTATTGTGTGTGGATGTAGTTTATTTCCCATTTTTCTTTTGGATAAGGCACATACGGCTTCAGACGTGGAGGTAGTTGTTCTAGTCCTGGTGTTTTACAGTTGGGCGGTAGTTATTGTGGCCCAGGTGTCTGTGGGTGGTGTTGTGTGTAGTTATTTTGTCCTAGGTGTCTGGGGGAGGGATGAAAGGTTGTGGTGGCCAAAAATGTTGTTTTTGGGATGGCAGTGATACTGTAGTGAAAAAAACTAGGGGAGGACTGTTGTGTAGGATGTCATCAATAACCAGTGGGAATGTGGTGTATAGTACCCAAACATCAATGTGTTATTACTATTACTTGTCGTGATTATAATTATTTGGAGAGTGATCCTTGGTGAGTTTGGGGTGGATAGATTCCTTTATATGTGCTTTTTTTATCTCTTTTTTCTCACGGGGAAAGAGAATGCCTCCTCACTTGTGCACAAGAGCTTTTGGTCTTCCATAATAAGTATACTTTCATACTCACCCTATGTATACAAAACTATTTTCTGGTTTCTAGGAGAACTTTGGGGACCCTGCAGGGGCATATTTTCTCAGACTCGAGGAACATTATTGTTGTTGATTTTCTTGTCTTTTGGTACTTCTCTTTGATGTTTTGTTGTAGTTGTAGAAATTTATATTGAAACTTTCATATGTGAATGGATTGTTTTTTCTTTACTTTTACGTCCAGTTTTGGTGTTGTTTTGGATTTACTATCTTATTTCCCGTTCATTTTCAAAAAAGGTGAAATTCTTTCAATATAACATTGGAATTTATTCCCTTGGTGCAAGTCACTACTCTTGGTACAATTGAAGGTGGGACTCTGGGGTCATTATCTCTCTATCAACCTGAATAAGGAAGGTTCAAGTAGTTTTTTGTCCCTTACCTCATATTGGTGATGGTGGGTCTTGAGAGAATGGTATCCGAGTGATGGTTGAGAGACAAGATGATGTATGGGGTTAGGAATAGTGAGGATTGAATCGTATGTTAGGGAAACAATGTTAGGAAATATGGGCGTTTTAAACAGGTGAGGAAATAACAGCTACAACACGGGTTTTTAGGGCCCCCAGTGATCTGATGCTAGCACTCCAGACATATCTAATGACCTTGTGAGGCTACACTGATTGGAGGGTAGATACCCTAGGAAAGTTAAATCATCTAAATGACATATTTTCTTCCATGTATAGGGTATTTTGGGGATTTAAAATAAATATAACGTCTAAGAAACATTTTAAAAAAATATTCTTCATAACTCGGTCTTAGGCATTCTGTGTTTAGCTTCTAGTTATGGCACCCGAAGGGAGACCATGGGTAGTGTGGGTGATCGAAGCGGAGGAGGATGATTTGGATGATCCAAAGAAGTTCATCAAGAGGAGGCAGACGAACTGTGGCAGATGATTCTTAATGGCATTCAGCGGCAAACCCACAAGAAGTATGAGGGTAGCATCTCCGACATGGAGATAGATATGTAGCTTGTGGATCGTGTGATAAATTTAAACTTTATCCAAGCTCTGCGAGGGTACTAGATTCCAATCTTTGTAATCCATATGATGGGAGTAGAAAATTAGTGGTGGACACACTATCTTTGGGAGAATTGGGAGGGTGAGGTTTGATGGACTAACATCGATAGGGTGTTCTGAGGGAAATTCATCTCTTCCACAATGAAGGCTGAGAAGAGGAAGGAAGTACTCTCCATTCAGTTGGGGAGTCTTTCAATGAGTGAGATAGGATCATGTCCAAGTATCTCCATATCATTTTTCAAGACCTATTTCAATTTGAGCAGTCTCAAGGGAGACATTTAATGGAGGAACTTCGTCCTTTACTTTAGTATGACGTTACTCACTTCATGATACTGACCAATAAGGAGGTTCATAAGAAGGCTAAAGTGATGGAGGGGATTCACATGCTGGGAGGTGTTCTTTGAGAGGGGATCCTGATGCGCTTGTCAGAGGAGAAGGAAATTAGTAGCTTGCATCCACCGTTAGGGCCTTCCATGTTTCAGCCACTAGGTAGAAGGACCCAGCAGCTCTAGTTTTGATCTTCTCATCCTCTACCATTCATTGCGGGCCGAGATCCGAGATGCTTCATCTATAGATGTCAGTGAAACCATCTTAATTACTATCCAGGCTATGTTTTGTATAGTGAGGGGTGGGTAGGTTCAATGCCCACCTCAGCAAAAATAGTTTCTAGACAGAGCCTTTCAGCTACTGCACTAGGGATAGACATCTTTTGCTCCTCTGAGAGAAGACATTGTAGGAGGAGGCAGACCATCGAGCACTCCTTAGGGACCTCGAATAGGGTATGGCTGGGGAGTTGACCGACAGCTGAGAGGCAGAAGACCTAGGTGTGGGAAGTTGCATGCAGAAGAGGTAGTACTTCCAGTGGGGCCATAGGTCCTTCGAGGAGAGATCAACTTTTTTAGAACTCTTTTTGGCACTGTGTTTGATTTAGGAGCCTCAAACTGATTTTTTTAACTAGTCTAGCCCATATTTTGGCTATAGATGCAAAGATTTTTCACGTGCCCCAAGTTTTGAGTACACCAGTCGGACGTCAGACCAGCTTCTATCATGTTTTCCATGGATGTAGACTAATGTTGGGACCACATCTATCTAGTGGGGACCTTATGTAGTTCTAAACGAATCTATATGATAGAATTCAAGGAATCAAATTGATTTTCTCTATGTATTCCATTATTTACTGCTTCCAATGAAGAGTCCTGATTTACAAAATGAGCAAGAAATGTGTGCCTTTCATCAGTGAGAGGGGTTTCCATAAAATGTCTTCAGCGAGTGGAGCCCATTATTTCCTTGTTTCCTATGTTGTCAGTGGATTAAATAGATATGGATATGGGGGAATTCATGGGGATCATCAGTGAGTTACTAGAAGTCTTCCCTAGAGAGGTTTGGAGTCTACCCCCTCAACATGATGTCGACTTCGGGATAGACATGAAACTAGGTGCTCATCTGATTTCGATGGATCCCTATCGGATGGGGCCTTCTGAGTTGCAGGTGTTGCAGATTCAGATTGGTGAATTGATGAATAAAGGTTTTGTTCGACCAAGATTGTCACTATAGGGTGCATCAGTCGTAGGTATATGGTGATCTCTGGCTATGTATTGACTACTAGAGGCTGAACTAGGTAACACTCAAGAACTGTTAACCCAACTCGAGGATTGACGTCCTTTTTGATCAGTTGATGTGGGAAGTATGGTCCTCCAAGATAGAATTGTGGATGTGATATCACTAGTTTTGGGTGAATGATGGTGACATATCTATGAGACACTTAAGGTGTTGATATGGGAACATTGAGTTTGTGGTCATGTCGTTCGGTGTGACGAACACCCCATCCATGTTCATGGTTCTCATGAACTCCATCTTTTGGGAATATCTGGGCTGGTTCATAGTAATGTTTTTTGACGACATCCTGATGTACTCAAGATCAGAGGAGCGTCACGCTGAGCATTTGATGGTGGTTTTAGAGGTCCTCCGATAGTAATAGCTATATGGGAAGTTGTCCAATAGCATGTTTGTAATATGAGATGTAAAATTCCTTGGTCATTTTGTGCTTGAGCCAGGGATATCAGTGGACCCATCAAATTTTAAGGTGGTTATTTCTTTGGAAGCACCCAAGAACGTGGAAGAGGTTTATAGTTTCCTAGGTCTAGAAGGTTACTACAAGATATTTGTTCCCAACTTCTCCCGAGATTCAACGCCCACTACATTCTTCTCAATGAAAAACTAGGCTTTTATATGGAGTGTGTAGTTCCATGAATCCTTTAGTTATCTAAAGTGGAATCTAGTTAGTTCTCTAGAACTATGGTTTCCAGTTGAAGGGGTGACATTTGGGGTGTTCTTTGATGCTTTAGTCCAAGTCATAAGGTGTGTGATGATGGAACAACAAGGGTGATTTTTTATGGGACTAGGAAGTTATGTACACATGAGCATAACTATTCCACCCACTATCAGGAACATGAATCCTTCGTGTTCACAATTAATTTGTGGTGGGATTACCAAATTGTATACCACTTTATGGTCTTCATCGATCATAGGATCATGAACTATATCTTCTCCCAATGGGAACTGAACTTGTGGTAGCAGAGGTGGAATGAGTTCTTTCAGTACTACGACATCAAAATATCTTACACTAATGGTAACTGGAATGTGGTGGATGATACATTGAGAATTAAGTAACATGATGATGTGGTTCAAGAATCAGAATATGCTTGGTTGGAAAAGGAGGTGTTGTCTTTTCTACACCAGGATGCAGGGGTGGAGGATGGTAGAGGTTGTCTGTTTCAGATGATAGAAAAATACCCTCTATTGAAACAGTATGAGAAGTATCAGGTGGGGGACTTAGATTTTTATATGATGCACGATCATTTAAACTAGGGAGATGCCCTGGGAAGATGGTCAGATAAAGGGAATTATCAAATGTTGTTTCATGGGAAGTTGATCATCCAGGAAGAAATGTGCAAGAGAGTTCATGGTGAGTTCCACAACTCACCCCTAGTGGTACACCTAGGAGTTTCAAATATGTACTAGGGGTATGTTTTGGAAGCTTGGGGTGATGCGAGTAGTGGCAGATATTGTGGATAAGTGCCTCATGTGTCAAAAGGTGAAATATGAAAACCACATCTAATGAGGTCTTTTACATCCTTTAAATGTCCCCATGTGGAAATGGGGTGACATATCGATGGATTTTGTCATGGGACTAACCATAGTTAATGGTTTTTCTGATGAAATATGTATAGTGGTGGACAAACATAGGAAAACAGATCACTTCCGGGAAATCAAGGAGACATGTGTGGGGGTTTCCTTATCATAGAGGTACATGGAAGAGGTGGTGAAGTATCATGTTGTTCCAAGGTCCATAGTCTCGTATTGGGAGACTTGATTTGCCTCATAGGCCTAGAAATGATTGCAACATGATTTTGGCACACAGTTATGCCTCAGAACTACTTTCCACCCCAAACAGATTAACAGACAGAGCGGACCATCCATACGATTGAGGATATGCTAAAATAATGTGTTTTGGACTTTGGGGATCCTGGGTATGAAACTTTTTTATGGTAATTCTTTTGAAAAATAGTATATATCACTCTACCATTGGTATGGTACCATTTTAATACTTTTATGAGAGGTTGTTTTCTAACCTGTGTGTATGAAAGAGGTAGGGAAAGCTGGTGTTCATGGCCCGGTGGTGGTGTAGAGCATGAAAGAGATGGTTCATCTCATACTGGAGTGGATGAAGGCATATAAGGATTGGTTGATGTAATATTCCTATCATAGTAGGAGATCATTGGTGTTCTAGGTGGGGGGCTACATGTTAATTATTTTCTCCCTTCGACATGGGCAACAGAGGTTCAAAAGGGGAAGTATGTTTTCTCCCTTGTTTGTTCAACCCCTTGAGGTGTTTCGGTGAGTCGGCGATGTGGATTATTAGCTGGAGCCACAACCATCATTACTGAGGGTTCACGAAGTAGTCCATGTGTGTTAGATCAGTCAGTATATACATGGTTATTCACACATCCTTGACTGGTGGGAGCTCGATATCGAGGATGATGCAACGTTTATAGAGTGACCATTGAGAATCGGGGATTGTGAAGAGAAAGTGCATTGTGAATGAATCATCCCTATTGTTTGTGTGTTATAGA
The DNA here is from genome assembly GCA_963277665.1 of Viscum album. Lineage (NCBI taxonomy): Eukaryota > Viridiplantae > Streptophyta > Magnoliopsida > Santalales > Viscaceae > Viscum > Viscum album. Next base: position 1,563,308,892 of record OY728142.1, on the reverse strand, counting down.
GGCGTGGTGGATTCGAGGAGAGTACCTATGAACAAGAGGCACAAATTCACACCCAAAACCTAGAGTTATTTTGATTTTTGTTCTTTATTATTTTGTAATTGTTTTTGATGTAGTGCTTAACCATGTTAACTATAATATTGATTACTTCCCTTATTCTTTAGATGTGTGTAAATATTTCTTACTGTGGGGAGGGGGTACCTGATCCGTAATCAAGATAAATTAAATTGGAAGTGGTTAAACCCATGTGCGCATGTTGGTGATGCACAATGTGAAAAGAATCCTGACATGTAGTAAGGGACTCGCTTGTCTATAGATTGGATGAAATTACATTTAAATGTTTGCTTGGTTACTTGGGTGAGAGGATTGGTAGTGTATATGTGGTTATTTAGAAGATAGATGAGGGAGATATGTTCCTAGATATTGAGGATGTTTACTACGGAGAGGTATCATTCGATGTGGTTGTTTAGACCCCTCTCTTTTATTCATTTCTATTTTTTATTCTCTAGAGAGAGAATGTTTTCAGAGGTATCTGGTGTAATGGACCAAATAGTGAAAAATTAAAGAGTTTTCCAAATAGTCAATTCCATCAAAAGGTTCCACTATAATGGTGACATAGGTAATAGAGGCATTGTGATAGTGGAAACAGTCATTATCGCACAGTGAAATGGTGGCACCGCTTACGGTGTCCCACCATATCAATGCCATCGTCACGGTGGCTCCGTGAAGGTGGCAATGTATTGGCCGCACCGTCACAGTCACACACTGAAATAGTGGCACCATAGCGGTATCACCATCATGGTCACACACTGAAATGGTGGAACCTCTTACGGGGGCACTATGAAGGAGGCACAATCATGGTGGCACCATTACTATGTCACACCAAACAATGTCACACCATTTGTTTTTTTTCAGTTCCTACCCTGCAACATATCTTCTTATGTAAAGAAGTTTTAATGGCCATTTTAATGTCATTAAAATATAGTAAATGATATCTATAATCCCCTATTATCTGGGACACCCTTGACTTACAAAAAAATGTGTCTTTTTCTATTGTGTCACTCCATTTTCCAATACCTTCCAGTTCCTCCCTTATTACGTGTTTTCTACTATTTAAAGGAAACCCATTAACTCACAACCATTTTGGCCTCCTCTCCGATGATAATTATTAAATGAAAATTAATTCCACCATGTGTAACCACCCAACCACATAGAGAAACTATGATCATCTTTTATTGAGGTTCATGATTTTATATCCCATACATCCAGGATCTCACCTATTATCTCATGTGTATTCTTTCTTCTTTATGGCAGGTCTCATTCTTTTATTTGGTGCATTTGGAGTCCCCTCTCCATAGGCTAGTGGTTCACCAATTCTGGATCTTTTCTCACTCACTAGGGGAGTCCTCTGAGTTCCTCCACTGCAAGATGTGCATCCCCATTTCTTAGCGTGTGGAGAAAAACTTTTATCAATGATCATGCAAGTAGGGTTTTTCCTTTGTCTCTCATTACTACGTATAGGTGGGGTGGGTATGATAATGTTCTTATCAGGATGGATGAAACCAAACAACAACTAATATTATAAATTGGTTTTAAAGAACGTAGGGGTTTGTTTGATGATGTTTATATTCTATGTTACCTTTACTTATGTATTGTGAATTGTATGGGCTTATGTCCACTGAAAATTTTGTCTGTTTGTATACCATTCATGTGCACTAATTAAACTCTGTTTTCTACATAATTCTATGATTTAATTGATATAACATGGAAATTGTTCAATCACATAAACTCGATTTATTAAATTGATCCCCAATGAATATGAATCTTTTTGTGGTCACCCTAGTTAACCAAACAAAATGATCTAACTAAAGTAATGGGTTTTTTAAATTTGAAAACTCATATTCTCCATTCTAAGGATGTGTTTGGTTATTCTGCTTGATGCTTTTGAGTTGACATGGATGGGGATGGGATCCCCTACTATTCAGTTGATAGATTTTGTATTTGGGGCCGTGTGGGGCCATAAGCTGGAGCTTGGATTGGTTCTAGTACTTCATGGGATCTCGCGTATCCCTTATGTTGATGTAATTTTACAAGAGAACTGGGTGTGAATGGTTAATTTACAAGTTGACTAATTTTTCATCCTTGGCATGTTGCTATTATTATTAGTTTCCCAGTAGTAAAGAAATTTTTTAATGGAATCACTTGTATGTGATAACAAGAATGGGTTCAATGGGGAATTTTTTTTTGGGAATGGGTTGTGAGTTGGTTATGGATGTTGTGATTAATGTGAAGGAATAGTATCATGGGTGTTTGTTTAGGGGATGGTTTTGGAATCCCTAGGATGGGATGAGTAATTGTTTACCTATATGTATAATTTAGTTCTTATGTTTCTTATACACATTCCAAAAAAGATTAGAACTTCATTCCAAACACCCCCATTTAAGGGGGTAGGGTGTTTATCCCTAAACATCAATGAGTTTCTAGTTATTATGACCTTTTCTCCACTCGTTCTCAAGTAGTACAAGACCCATCGGGCAAGATGCGATGGTCTAAGGTCCATTATAGCTAATTAGTTTTTGGTCAGATTTGTTTTGGTGGTTAAAACAAATTTTTGTGGGAATTTTGTTTCTGAAGTGTCTTCGGGATGAGGCTCGGGTGTCTTCGGGCATGGAGGTAGTTGTTATGGACCTGTTTTCATTGGTCGTGATGGTAGTAGTAGTGGACCAAGAGTCTGCAAGTGGGGATGTGTGTGGTTTTTGTGGCCCAATGGTCTACGAGCCTGATGCATGGTTCTGGTGGCCCAAATGGTTGTTGTTGGGGTGGTAGTGAGACTACAATGAAAATGGTGGGGAAGGTTTCTTACTTAGGATGTCTTCAATAACCAGTGATAAAGTTGCGCGGGGTACCCAAACATCAATCTTTTATTACTATTAATTTATTTGAATTGCATTATTTGGCTAAATTTCCATCGTGAGGTTTGGGTGGATAGTTTCAGTGCTAGTTTCTTTTGTTATTTCATTAACTCAAGGGGCATTATAATGCCTCCCCACTTGTGCATGTGAGCATTCAGTCTTCCCTACTTAGTTTACATGTATACTCAACCTATGTATAAAAAACTGTTTTTTGGTTTCTAGGAGGACTTCGGGGACTGTGTGGGACTATATTAACTTGGACACTGGGATCATTTGTTTTAATTATTTTCTTTACTTTTGGTAGTTCACATTGGATTTTTCTTGTACTTGTAGCACTTTATATTGGAACATGCATCTGCGAATGGATAGTTTTTTGCAATAAATTTACTTACAGTTTTGGTGTTTTTTGGTATTTATTATTTTATCATCTGATACTTTTCAAAAAAGGGGTATTTTATTCCATATCACATAGTTCTTTATACCATCGGTTATAGTCTCCACTTCTTGGGCTTGTGAAGATGGGACTTAGGGGTCGTTATCTCTTCTTCAACTTGAAGAAGGAAGGTTCTGGTAGTGTGTTTTCCCTTCCCTAATCTTGGTAAAGGCTGGTCGTGAAAATATATATATGTATATAAATACTCATTATAAATATAAAAATATTTCCTACATCTTGGTATTTTTTTAGACTATTTATTTATTTATTTATGAAACAATTATGATGTAAGGATTACCCCATTAATTAAAGATTCTAATAAATGGATTTATAAATATTAAAATAAATTTAATTTTAATATTTTTATGGCATCGATAAATGTTGTGGAATTTATTTGGCATATTAAATATGAGATAATTACATTTTTTCGATATAATAAGCTTATTATGGGTTTTTAAAAAACTAAAGTATGATTAGACTCCAAAATTACCACAATTAATAACATAAAAACAAAAATAGGTTATTAAATGATATAAAATTATTCAAAATATAAGATTCGAACAAATGGTTCATATAAATCCGAATATGTCGTAAATATATTTTTTGGGTCTTTTTATATGATTGGGTAATTAAATTATTGCAAAATGTGTAAATTACATTATATCAAGATAAAACTAAAAATGGTAAAATTAGGATTTAACCATAATGATAAGGATAAAAAAATATTAAAAACATTTCAAAAAATTATGGAATTATGGATATATAAAAAATTATCATAGCTTCAAATTAAATAATATTTCGACAATTTTAAATGGAAATTGAATATATAATTAACTAATATTTTCAAACATTCCAAAAGTGCCCATATAATATCTTAATAAAAGGAACCTACTAACTCTCCGATTAATTCTATTTTTACCCTTCAATATTGGCCACAACCACCCCATTTCTCTTCTCATCATCCTTAGTTAAATTTTACCGGTTCTAGTATTCTCAATAGACCAACTCTTTTGCCATAATAGATAATTTAAATGAGGCACATCAGGGAAGAGTAAATCACATCTACCAATTCGTTCAAAGTTATTTCTTTTGATACTTACTCTTATTTAGGTGTTTCATTGTAAATTAATAAAATAAGTATCACTAATATAATGATATGATATTCTAAATATGTAAGAACTATATTTCACATTCTGCCCATCCCATGAAAAATTAAATCACTGTGCGTGCGTATGTACGGATTACCATCTCCCCACCGTGGTGTCATTTGTTTTTCATCACCACCTTACATGGATGGGTATAATTTAAGAAATAATTAGTATATCTGATTATTATAACATGATACTAATTATAATATATTATAAAAAATCCTACTTAATACCTTTAAAAAACTATGGGAATGTTATCGTCACTCGTGCCAACGAACATCATACCGTGTCCACGACAGGATGAGATTCATTCTCGTTGTTAACCATTCAAGAATGATTATAAAGTATATATAATATATAATTATGTAATATATGAAATAATAATTCTACTGTATATATATATATATCATTTAGTTACTTCAGTCCAATTCAATAAGGAAATGAAAACAGCTTTTATGCGTACACACAACCTGCCGTTTCCATGAAGTGAGTATTACATTTCATGTATCAATATATTATATATATTTATATACTGAATATATAATATATATATATATATATATCATGATCTATTTAATAATATGAATAATAACATGTCCAAACACATACGATAAATGAAAGGATTATTACCCAAAACGTTCCATTAACATGGAATTTTCTAACAAATATGTATTATTATGTCATAATTAAATAATATATGATATAATAAATATTATTATGGTTATTTTAAATGTTAATAAATATTTTAAACCCACTATAAATGAGTATCAGACACATACAGATGAAATTGGGCATACAGTTAGAGATAATTTTGCAATCTCATTTTTTTCCAAGATTGCTTATACATAAGTATTTTCTGGGGTCGTATTTATCATCCATGACAAAGTTTTCAAAGAAAGTGTTCATAAAATGTTTAATATTCAACAATATCTGTGTAAATTCATTTGTAACAATTTTTTACTTTAACTACATTTTATGGAAGTGATATTTCTTTTGATTACCATACGAGGTACTTTTTTTTGACTTTTCCAGCAAAAGTACACGGATAATGCTTTTCTTTAATGTATATGAAATTAATTTATTTTCATGGTTTCATGACACCATATTTCCATGAATATTCCTCTACATAATTTCATGTTTATATTCAACATAATTCCTTTCTATTAAAATTGGACATCATATTGAGAAAAGAAAATGCTTTTGAGGAAAAAGGATATTTTTCTCAAGAACTAAGTTCATCTGTTTTATAAAAATTATTTTCCATCTATTATGTAATAGGGTTATGTTTATACAACTATATTAAAAATTATTTAATTTTTGTTGAAATGGAATTATTTTTTATGAAGTCCATTTACTTTATATGGATTATATTATGAAGGAATGAGGTTTAATAAACAATTTTTATTTCATGGGTTATCCTGTGATGATTGATTTATGATTTTGTGGTACATGTAAGTATGATTTAAATATTATATTTAGAGGACCTATATATTCCTCCAATAAATTGGGAAATTATTTATATCTCATGATAAAAACATGACTGGAACGAAAGGTAACTCGGATTCTGTAATACATGGTTAGAAAGACAAGTATACCCAGTTCAATAATGGACCTTGTCAATTATGATTGTCTGGACAGTAATTCCTTGGCTTCTATGGAAATAAAAATATAGGAATATTAATTTTCCACAATTACATGTTTATTAAAATTCTATTCTATCATGGTTAATTTTAATTTATGATCAATGCCTTACGTAATTCAAAGATATAAGTTATTGCTCAATATTTTTATGTTTAAACACTAGGATCGGATTTTTACGTTTAAATAATTATGATTTTTTATGTTCTCTATGTTTTACCCTTACTGCGAATTTGAGATCACCTATTTTTATTTTATTATATTCCCAATCATATAAGGAAATGTTTTTGTTAGGGAAAATAAAAGTGGAAGATATTTATGGCAGATGTTTAAAATCATCCACCTTGATTAGAAGATTATATATCGTGTTTCCAAAGACATTGTACTAATATAGTATTGAGTTGTCTATTTGTGTCATGTATTAAGAATTTTTTTAAATGAAATGAAATGTCTATGTATGTCAAGCTTTGGTATCTACAAGTACATTTCATCCGCCAATGTAAATCAAAACATTGTATGATATTATTTTATTTACATAATGATTTTTTGAAATATTATTGGAAACCTTCTTATTTTATGTGGGATTTTATTATTTTATTCATGCTGTACAGCATAAGATCATTTCCAAATGTAGCCGAATGGGGTATACGTCAATGTTTCTGAACTTTCAGACATCCAAAAATAAATAATTTTAGTAGGAGTATATTTTTGTCAACATTCTCTAGTTTTACACAACTGGAAACCAAAGGAAAGTAAATCTACCAGTGGCTTTCTTAATCCACAATTATTTAATATTTTTATTCATGTTTTTAATTGTTATCTTAATTTCAAATTTTTAAATAAAAATTTGAAAAATCTATTATTATTAAATGTTTAATTAAAATAATAAGTGTGTAAAAATTATTGTAGCATCATCTTATATAAACTTATTCATGATGAAATGAGTTCATGTGATGGTCTAATTTTAAAAATTATTTATTTTCTTACAATATAAAATATATAGATTTTTAATGAAATTTAATTATAATTATAATTTAATTAATTCTATTACACTAAAAATATTAATTTTTTATTTAATATTTATAATGGAATAAAAATCTAAATTATACTATGTTTTCTAATATAACATTAAAATGTTAAAATAATTTTAATATTATTTAATTTTCATAAAATGACATATTTACTATAGATATTGGATAAAGACACTCCTTGAGAATATCTATTTCAATGAACTGAGCCACTTCTTAATGGAATAAAATAAAATATGTAATGATCATTATAAAAGATAAGTTGTGTTACATCATTGAAAAATTCAATGTGTTATAAATATTTATGAACTTTTTTGACTTCAATACCATTTATGTGATCCAAGATGATCCCCATCATCAACATTTTTACACTCAAATTTTAAATGGTAATCAAGATTGAACATAATTTATTTTCATTCTTTTTAATCAATATTTTTTTTTAATTTATATTCATACCATCTATTTCTATTATGTTTTTAATTATTCCAGTCCTATTTGTGCATTTCTTAATAAAAATAAATTCTTTCATCGACTATTCATTCCAACACCTAAAATGATGTATGGTTGTTGACACCTAATAAATATTTAGTTAAACATACTAGGTTAATATTTTATATGGGACTAGGTTGTGTATATGGATTTATATAAAAGGCATTGGTTGTATAATATTTATTAAACCATTATATTTGAGGTTTTTTATGGGTTCTTATTTCCTCATTGAATAGTGGATATTTATGAGTAGAAAAAGTTCTTTATGATCAAACACACGATAAATAATTGGGTTATTACTTTTAAATTTACTAAAAGTCATTCCAAGAAAAATAATCTAACTATAGTTCTTTAATATTATAGACCCTGATTATATTTTTCATTAAATTTTTGAATCAAATTTTCTCACCCATATAGTCATAATTTTTATCAATAATCATCTAGAAATTGGTATCATAGCTATGTCAATAGATCTATTGTAATGGTATCAGACAATTGGTGTCAATACCTTGTCTCTGACTAGATAGTATTTCTACAAAAAGTTATTAACTCATAATATCCATATATAATATATTCATCAGAACTAGAAAAAACTAGATTTATTTGAATTTGGATGGTGTAAATTACAATGATTTTTTATTCCCCAAGAAAACCTTATTAATTTATTTAAGTGAATATGGGTACTATAATGACATATTTGAATCCTTCCTGATGAAATTATGTTTTTATCACCTGAAATTCTTAAAAAATCCATATGATCTATCCACGATTGATCCAGATACACAATTAGATATTAAAATGGTAAAATATATTATGAAATATAAGGTTAAAAATATTTTATTATTCTATTAGTAGACATGTCTATAGATACATTTAATCATGAATTAAAACACCTGAAATATTTAGTATACTTCATGTGACTTATTATGGGACATACAATTTCCACAGTACCATTATAGGAATTCGTTAAGAAGAATACTAGGTCTCAAATATGGGATGTAATGATTTTTTAATCTATATGTTCTATTAATTAAGTATTACAACCAATGGAAAGAGTTATATTGGAGTTTTTTTACATAATTTCTCAAGTGGAAACAGTACTATAACTTCATCAAAAACTATGGAATGAATAGATAGTCTCCATCAATACGATTAATAAATTTAAGGCATGTAATTTTGTAGAATTAATAGGCTCCCAAGTAAATTATGAGTTAATGTTAAAAAATATTGATGACATGGAGTTTCCTAAAATAAAAGGTATTTCATTTAAATCCAAACTTATTTATATCAATAATAGATCTAAATTTGAGTTCTTGTAATGTTACTAGGATATGTATAATTTCAGTAAAAATATTTTTATGTTCATTAAAAAAATAGTGGAAATAGATAATTTAATTGGATGACTTTAATGGGATTTAAGTAAGTTAATAGTTATAAAAATAACGATGATTCATAATTAACTATTTATGACTATTGGTTGAATGGTCAAATAAATAATGAAATCCCTAAACTCAAACATATAAATAATGAAAATATAAAAGGTGAAATGAAAAATAATCTTTTTTGGAGGATAAAACAGTTCAAATAATAATGATATTGGTGTTGATTCTATAACTGAACTTGAGATAGAAAATTATTCCCTCATTGCTATTAAATGTGAGTTAAATGTTTCAATAATTAGTTAGTGAGTATATACTCTAAATTCTGATCATATTTATTTATTTAGAAAAAAATGAATTTGTTTTGGATGTAGGTTCTCACTCAGATTCTTTAAATTTCCAATTCAAGAATCTATTTTATTAAATTGTAGAATTAATGATTAATGGAATAAAAATAATTAAAATGAATATTATAACTAATGTAATGAAAAAGAATTTGAATAATGAAAATTTGAAAATAAAAGTGTAATTTTATAATAAAAAAATTCATATACCCATGAATTATTAATCTGAATAGGATTATAATTTTAATCTACTAAAACTAATAATAGAAAGTGATAGGATTAAAAATATTATAATATTAAATTATAATGATTTGGAAAAAATAATTAATTTAGTTTATTGAGTTCTAAAAAAGTCTATTTTTAATCATAATGTGGATTTTTATAATTTTTTAAAAGTTAAACAAAATTAGATAAATTTTTTCTTTAAATAATAAAATAAAAATATAACCTTTTTAATTATTTCATTATATGTCCATGACTAAATAATAATAAAAATTTTAAAATATTATCAAAAATAACTTCAAGGGTAATATGTGTTAAAATAATAGTGAAATTAAAACATAAAAATGAGTGTTCAATGTGCATTAAATAATATTTTTTTATTAATGTAAATTTTATTTAAATATTTTTAACTTTAATTTTATGTCTGAAAATATGACATAGAAGTATCAATGGCTCAAGGTAAATAAATAAATTCTTCACTAAGAAGAAGAAATCTGATATTTTATTAAAAAATCATTTCATTCATCTGATGGTTCCCCTGTCACATTTGAAGGAAACACTGATGTTCAGATAAAAGATAAGAGTGCCGTTTTATTTTCGAAAAAATTCAATATTTAAAATGTATTATTTATTCATGTAATAAAACATAATCATACATGTATCAATGTTGTGTGATGGTGGATTAAAATTTATATTTGATGTTTTTATATGTACTCTTTTATAAAATAAATTAGTTTTATTTTATGTAAATTAAAAATAAAATTTATATACTATTGTTTATTAACACATAACAATAGAAAATCATAATTTTAAAAATTATATATAAGAAGATGACATATTGTGACACATGAGGCTTAAGAATAAAATTTTTGGAAATCTAGAAAAGATTTATATTCATGAACAGTTTCAATAACATTCCATGTTACATACAGGTATATACTAATTGGGTATTTTTCATTAAAAATTAATGAAACTCAAATAAATATTTTAATATATTAATGATTTCATTACTTATAGATGTGTAAAAATATTACATATTGATTTGTTTGGACCAATTAAACCTGCTACTATTTTTTATAAAAATGAATTTGTTTGTGATTCCAGATGATAACTATATATTCTAATGCATTTATTTAATAACCCAAAAAATGAAACATTATAAACATTTTCTCTTTTCTGTTGTCTTATTAAAATTTTAAATAATGATTCATTAACCTCTTTATAATTAGATAGAGGTTTGGAATTATTGAAATTATAATTTAATACTATTTCTGAATCAAAAGGATATAAACATTATTTATAAGCACCTAGGGAACCATAATAGAATGGTGTGGCAGAAATAATTAATAGATCAATTGATGGAATTTATAGGTCTATATTAATAGATTTTAGCATAGAAACTTTTTGGGGAAGAATATATAAAATAATATTTCAATGTTTTCAGAATAGTTTATCTCATTAAATTTCTACATAAGACCCCATAGGCAATTTTTAATGGTTTTAAACCTAACGTTGTTTATTTTTTGGTAATTTGTTATAAATAATTTATATTAAACAAAAAACATATTTAAGAAATATTTTAGTCTAAATCAGACGAAGGGGTATATTTAGTATCTTTCAGAGCTATAAAATCTTATATAGGTTTTAATATGAAAAAAATAATTTTATGAATAATAAATGAATGTTATGTTAACTAAAAAAATTCTAATAAATAGGATTTTCAAATCAAAAAATGAAAATGATTGCCTCAGATAATTGATTTTTGGTGAACATAATGACCATTATAATGATAATGGATTAGTTGAGTGGGAGAATATATTTTATCAAAGTGAACTAGAGGAACTAATAACTATTAATGATCACCCTACTAAAAACGTCATTTGTAAGTTAAAATATATAATTTAAAAGAAAAAATATGTTTTACATGAATGTTACAAATCAATATTCCTGACATTGTTCCCAAAAAGGATTAAAATGATTTAATTTATTCAAATATAATTAATTAAATGAATGTTTAATTAAATAACCTTTAGTGGGATAACATCTAGGAATTATATTCAATTAAATAAGATATACATAATAAGGGAATAAAATATATTTTTTCTATTAATCTTAATGAATCCATCAGAATGGTTAAAAATAATGAATGAATAATTGATCAATGTTATAAACATGAAGATGGAAATTAAATATAAGAACATTTTTCTCCTATATATCATTTGTAAATAATTTAAATGCTATTATCCTTTTCATCTTTCAAAATATTCTTGTTATTTCAAATGGTTGTAAAGAGATCATTGTTAAATTCAATTGTTTTAGAGGAAATCTACACAAATGGAATTTTACCTATTACCAACGATTTAGAACTGTTGGTTATGACTGGGAAACCGTTGATATATTATCTACCAACAGTTTACCAAATTGTGTCCGATTAAGCCATTGGTAAAGTCTTATACCAATGGTTCTGTGTAACCCATTGGTATATGTGTTAAACCGATGGTTTAACAAACCGTTGGTATATGTTACCCTTATACCAATAGTTTCGAAACGTTTATACATAGTGTACTATATACACCTAAAGGACATTACAATGGTTATGAAACCCCTTCATTGAAGTTTATAGAAACAGTTATTACAAAACCGTTGGTATAATTTACATCAAAAGGTTATACCAATGGTTTTGAAAAATGTTGGTATACATATGCTGCAGCTCCACCACAACAGCACCCCGCAGCCACCTCCAACCGGCAACACTCCATGACCTGCAAGAACACATAAACCCATAATCCAAAATGCTACATGGAAATATTAAAATTCATCCATAATTTCAATATTTTGAAATTTAAAATTCATTCCTCACTCAAACCACAACATAAGAGAAAAATACAATAATCCAATAAAACCTGAATTGAAATGCAATAACACCCATAAAACCATTACAAAATTAAAATCCAATACTTCCAGAATCCAATACTCATAAAAATATTCAAAATTTAGAATTCATTACCAATACAGCCAAAATACAATACATCCAGAAATCAAATATTTAAAATTTAAATGAAATAACACCCATAACAATTTTCAAAATTCAGAAGTCACTCCTCACTCAAAGCACAACACCAATACGCACAATACAAAAACCCTCTATGTTTTACGAAGCACAAGGGATGTTTACTCATGGTCTTGGGTTGACTATCTTAAAACCAACATAGAAACTTGGGTAGAGTGGAAAGGATCATGATACCAATAAGATAGAAAATGGTTGTGGGTATGTTCTTAGACCATGCATGAGTTATAGGAAGTTCATGGGATGTTTATATCCCTCTAATGACTATGTATCCATGTATAAATGCTTCCTCAGGTGTTACTGGGAAACATTGGCCAATCTCAACATATGAGATTGGTTAACAGAATAGATTACATGTTTTTCAGAGACATTTCAATTTGAATAAGTGTATGTGGATAATTTTAATTCGGTCTCATGGGTGGGATGTGATAGGAATAACTATTTTGGGTTGTGGGTATGAATATTCAATTATGTCTTTGGTATTGGGTTCCCAAAGGGTCTTTGGTTTGGTCCTAGAACCCACTATTTGAGGATGGGATTGGTGTATTAAATTTCATATGTTTTAGAATAAGGTTAGGGGTTCTTCGTATGAGAAGAGGATTGTGTGATGTTGGACCATATATCATTGTGCTAATGTATCCAAACAATCCGAATACATTTGGTCGGGTTTCCTTATGCAAGTTGTTGTTTTCACTGAAAATCATGTCCATTTCAAAAAAAAGTGAGATAGATTGAGTGGTATCAGCCCCACCATGCCTCAGATTGAGGTGGGATTGACTTTTACATGTCAAAAATTACCCATGGATCGTTTTCATAACGAATCAATAGAATACGAATGCATTTGGTCGGTTTTCCATATGCTAGTTGTTGTTTCCACATAAATTGTTGTCCATTTCAAATAAAAGTGAGACACTTTGAGTGGTACCGGCCACATCATGACTTGGATTGAGACAGGATTGACTTGTTCACGTTATAAATGATTCATGGATCCTTGTGCTAAATTATTAACACAATCAGATTATGTTTGGTCATTTTTATGAATGTCTGTTCTTTTTACAAAAAATAGTGTCCATTTCAAACAAAATAGAGACACATTGAGTGATAACAACCGCACCGTGCCACATATTGAGGCGGTATTCACTCTTACACGACAATAATGATCCATGGATCGTTGTAGTGATGTATCAATATAATATGAATGTGTTTGGTTGGTTTTCAACATGCAAGTTGTTGTTTTCACGTAAAATCCTGTCCATTTCAAATAATAGTGAGCCACTTTGAGTTGTACCGGCCACACCATGCCTTGGATTGAGGCAGGGTTGACTCGTACACTTCCCAAATTAACCATGTATTGTTTTCCTAATGTATCAATAGAATCCAAATGTGTTTGGTCAGTTTTCCATATGAAAGTTGTTGTTTTCACATAATATCATGTCTATTTCAAATAAAAGTTAGACAATTTGAGTCGTATCAGCCACACCGTTCTTTTTAATGAGGCAGGGTTGACTCGTACACATCATAAATGACCCATGAATTATTTACGAAAAGTATCAATAGAATCTGAATGTGTTTGGTGAGTTTTCCATATGCAAGTTGGTGTTTTCACTTAAAATCCTATGCATTTCAAATAAAAGTGAGACAATTTGAGTGGTACCGACCACACTGTGCCTCGGATTGAGGCGGGGTTGATTCGTACACAAAACAAATGATCCATGGATGTTTTTCCTAATGTATCAAAAGAATTTCAATGCATTTGGAAGTTTTTCATATGCTAGTTGTTGTTTTCACTTAAAATATTATCCATTCAAATAAAAGTGAGAAACTTTTAATGGTGCCGGCCACCCTGTTCCTTGGATTGAGGTGGGGTTGACTCGTACACATTAAAAATGACCCATGGATTGTTTTCCTATTCTATCAAAAGAATCTGAATTTTTTTGGTACGTTTTCTATATGCCAGTTGTTGTGTTCACTTAAAATGTTGTAAAATTAAAATAAAAGAGAGACACTTTGAGTGGTATCGGCCACACCATACATCAGATTGAGTTTAGGTTGACTTTTTCAAATCACAAATGATCCATGGATCGTTTAACTAAAGTATCAATAGATTACGAAGGTATTTGTTTATTCTTCTGTATGCATGTTGTTGTATTCACATAAAATCTTGTTCATTTCAAATAAATGTGACATATTTTGAGTGGTACCCACCACAACGTGAGTCAGATTGGGGTGGGGTTCACTCTGATATGTCAGAAATGACAAATAGATAATTTCATAATGTATCAATAGAATCCAAATGCATTTGGTCAGTTTTCCATATGTTGGTTGTTTTGTTCTCTTAAAATGATGTCCAGTTAAAATAAATGTGAGACACATTGAGTGGTACAGGCCACACAATGCCTTAGATTGAGACGAGGTGACTCTTACTCATCACATATGTCCCATGGATTGTTGTTCAAAAGTATTAACACAATCTGAATGCGTTTGTTCGGTTGTGCATATTCCAGTTATTGTTTTCACTTAAAATTTTTTCCATTTCAAATATTGGTGAGACACTTTGAGTGGTACCAGTCACACCGTTCTGAAGATTGAGTCAGGGTTGACTCATACATGTCACAAATGACCCATGGATTGTTTTCCTAAATTAGTAATAGAATATGAATGTGTTTGATTGGTTTTTTGTATGAAATAAGTTGTTTTCACTTAAAATCATGACCATTTAAAATAAATGTGAGTCGTTTTGAGTGGAACCGACCACACTGTGCCTCGGATTGAGTCGGGGTTGCCTCGTACACGAACAAAATTACACATGTATTGTTTTCCTAATCTACCAACAGATTCCAAATGCGTTGTTTATTTATCTGTATGCCAGTTGTTGTTTTCACCTAAAACGTAGTCCAATTCAAATAAAATTGAGACACTTTCAGTGGTACGGTCCACACCGTGCCTCATATTGAGGCAAGGTTGACTCATACATGTCAAAAATTACAAATGGATAGTTTTCCTAAAGTATAAATAGAATCTAAATGTGTTTGGTAAGTTTTCCGTATGCCAGTTGTTGTGTTCACTCAAAATGATGTCCAATTAAAATAAAAAGTGAGACACATTGAATGGTATCAGGCACACCATGCATTGGATTGAGGTGGGGTTGACTATTTTACATCACAAATGACCCATGTATATTTTTATAATGTATCAACAAAATCTGAATGCATTTGGTCGGTTTTCTGTATGCAAGTTCTTGTTTTCACATCAAATCCTGATCATATCAAATAAAAGTGAGACATTTTTAGTGGTATCCGCCACACCATGACTTGGATTGAGTCAGGTATGACTCGTATACATCCCAAATGACCCATTTATCATTTTCCTAAGGTATGAACAGAATCTGAATAGGCTTGTTCAGTTTTCCGTATGCCAGTTGTTGTGTTCACTTAAAATGTTGTCTAATTAAAAAAAAAGCGAGACACTTTGAATTCTACTGGCCACACCATGCCTCAAATTGAGGTGAGGTTGAGTCTTAATAATCACATATGACACATGGATCGTTTCCCTAATGTATCAACACAATCCGAATGTGTTTGTTCGGTTTTCCATATGCCAGTTGTTGTTTTCACTTAAAATGTAGTCCATTTCAAATAATGGTGAGACACTTTGAGTGGTACCTATCACACCGTGCCTCGAATTAAGGTGGGATTGACTCATACAAATCACAAATGTCCCATGGATTGTTGTATTAATGTATCAACATAATAATAATGGGTTTGGTTAGTTTTCCATATGCTATTTGTTGTGTTCAATTAAAATTTTGTCAAATTAAAATAAAAGTGAGACACTTTGAGTGGTACAAGCCACACCATTCCTCGAATTGATGAGGGGTTGAGTCGTACATGTCACAAATGAGCCATGGATTATTTTCCTAATGTATCAACAGAATTTGTATGTGTTTGGTTGGCTTTTCTTATGCATGTTGTTGTTTTCACATAAAATCGTGTTCATTTCAAATAAAAGTGAGACAATTTGAGTGGTACCGGCCACCTCATGATTCGGATTAAGGAGGGGTTGACTCGTACACATCTAAAATGACCGATGGATCAATTTCCTAATGTATAAATAGAGCCCAAATTCGATTTGTTGGTTTTATATATGCTATTTTTTGTGTTCACATAAAATGTTGTCCAATTAAAATAAATGTGAGACACTTTGAGTGGTACCGGCCACATCCTCCCTTAGATTGAGGAGGGATTGACTCGTTCATGTCACAAATGACCCATGCGTCTTTTTTCCTTATGTATCAACACAATCCAAATGCACTGGGTCGTTTTTCTATACTCACATTGTTTTTTTCACTTAAAATATTGTTCATTTTCAATAGAAGTGAGATAGTTTGAGTGGTACCACCCACACCGTGCCTTAGATTAAGGCAGGGTTGACACGTACACGTCTAAAAAGACCCATGGATCATTGTACTAAAGTATTAATAGAATCCGAATGCATTTGGTATGATTTCGATATTCCGGTTTTTGTGCTCACTTAAAATGTTCTCCAATTAAAATAAAAGTGAGACACATTGATTGGTACCTACCACACTGTGCCTCAGATTGAGGTGGGGTTGACTCATACAAGTCGCAAATGACCCATGGATCCTTGTGTTAATGTATCAACACAATCCAAATATGTTTGTTCAGTTTTACATATGACAGTTGTTTTTACTTAAAAGTGTGTCCATTTTAAAGAGATCTTAAATTAGGATCCAAGAAGCCAAATAAAGAGTGAGATTTTCTCCAGAATCAAGGTAGGTGGACCTTAGCATTTCATGAAATGTTGTGATGTTTTAAATATGCTGAATCGCTGGTCTCCCTATGTTGGGATGTCGGGTTGGGGGGTTGTTCGGGTTCCAAAGATGTGGGTGGGGGGGCTCTTTGGGTCCAGGGAGAAGGATGGGGGATGTCCGTTTGGCTGTTCGAGGTCCATGGGGGATGATGGGGGGTTGTCATTGGGGCTATCATGGGGCTATCCGGGTGGCTGTCCGTGGGTTGTCCAGGGTCCAGGGAGGATGGTGGTGGCTGTCTAGGGTCCAGGGAGGAGGGGGCTGTCCACGGTCTAGGGATGAGGGTGGGGCTGTCCGAGGTCAAGGGAGGTGGGTGTGGGGGGGGGGGGGGGGGGCTGTATGAGGGGCTGTCTGTGGGGCTATTTGGAGGGGGGGTTGTCTTGGGGCTATCTGGGGTCCAGGTAGGAGGGTGGGGGGAAGTCCCAAAAACATGGGATGGTATTTACATATTTTCTACGAAAATTCATTCATGGTTAAAAAAATTAGTTCATTATGTCAACTTCTAATCAAACCATAAATTTTCCAAATGCCACTAAAAAATAACAATTAAATTAAAATAATTAAAAAATAATGATAATGTGACCGACATAATCACACAAGTATTCATGCACAATTAATCAATAAACATCAAAGGTCAGTAATATTAGTAAAAAATGTAACAGATCAATCTGTCCCTTATCACCATAATTATCATCACCATCCACATCACCCTCACCCTCATCCTCATAAACATCCCCATCATTATCCCCACCCTCCTCCATGCCCTCATACTCAACCTCGACTTCCTCATCACCCTCTTCCTCCACCTCACCCTCCTCCTCACCCTCCTCCTCCTCCGTCTCGGCCTCCTCCTCACCATCATATCGACCACCACTAGAACTGCCACATGGTGCACCAAATATAGAATGCATTGATTAAATATATTCATCACTAGAAGTGTTGGCCTTAGGTGGAAGTGTAGGACGTAAAACTTCCATGAGTTTCACAAAGGCAACGCCTGCCCTAGCATACTGTTCTGCAATCTCACTGGCCTCATTTTTACCTTGATCTGCCTATGCCCTAACCTACTGCAATACGGTGGCACAACAAATCATACTTGATGAGGGAAAATACCTCATCGTATCTATACTCTTCCCAGGTCAGCAACATACTGTGCCAGGGTGCTCATTTCCCAACACTAGATGTATGTGATCATTTGGCCCATAATTGTCAGGTTTTTGGGATCGAGGGCCTCTAAAGTAGCCTGTTACCAATATAAATAGAGTATTATGTTAAAAATGGATATTAGAATTTTAAATCTACAATATAAAACATAAAATATGCAGCAGATTCGGTTCATTAACCAAACTTCCATCAATCTTCATTCTACATAAGAAAAACAATTTTTATTGAGGCACACTTCCTTCTATATTCAATTTATGCCTCTACAATGACATTAAATGTAGAAAACCATAATTAAAAATAGTATACCAAAAAACCATAGTAATTGAATAACTAAAATTATATACCATATTTAGAAATTAGATAAATTTTGGAGGAAGTAATTCAAAGAGAAAGTCATAAAGAATGATTATAAACTTTCATAAATGCTATCTCTCAAGAACTTGCATCATAGTACGCCCCTATGTGTGGATGTATTTCTTAGCATCAATGTTTTTTATTTCTTTCAGAGGCATCCTAAATAAATTTCAATTATTAGTATTAATGAAAAACATGAAAATTTTCATTTAATTACATATAATTTAATTAATACCGTAAATTGGCTAGTCTCCCAATGAGTAATCATCTGTGGGTACTATTATAATCGGCAATCATCCATGGTCGGGACCACCTCTATGTACGTGCCCACTCTAGCATGATATCCAATGTACAAATCATAATTATAAGCTCTCAAATGATCACCAAAATCCTTTAGACATGTTGGGCGTGCACCCTCACCATCGGGGAAATTAAATCACTGGTGAAACTAAAATATAAATTAATATAAATAAAAAACTTATTATATTTCATTGAATACAACAAGTTTTATTACCCATATATCTACCCATGATTTATCCATGGCTTCATTTAGCAGTTGTCTCCATGAGAGCGGGCTGACATGAATGCTGTTAGAGAATTTGGAAAGTGTCGCAAAAAAACACCGACATTGATGCCCTGATTTTTCAATCATCTTACAATCATCATTAAACTCCGCAATAAACTATGTGATGCAGTTCCACACCGAACACATATATGTATGCCCCCTCCCCCGCCTCCTATCAGTAGATTTTTCTGTTATGAATGAAAATAAATATTTTATCAATACATGTTATAATGAAAATAAATAAGTTTGTATTAATTTGTTAGGGTTTTATAAGTATGCCATGTAGTAGTCTGATCAATGGGAACCGTTGTATCCACATTAACTGAAGGAACACCATGTAAAGATGGAGAGGTTCCCAATGTATGCACCAAATGGATAGACTCTAGAAGAGGACTAGTCAAAGAAGATGGAATATAAAATCCCAGAGAGAAAGAAGCCGAAGTTAAAGAAAAGGGCATGGATGGATGACAAAATTCTGGATTGGGAGTGGGATTCATAATAGGACATGGTGTATATGGGTGAGGAGGCTCAGATGTAATGGGTCATGAAAACATGGGAGGTCTAAATATCCAATGTCTCCCTAATGAAACACTGAAATTATAATATGGTATGGATTTGAATGTCAGTGGGAGGGGCAAGGTCTAATCGTGTATGCCGACCACATCGTCTAGCTCCCATACCACCCCCACTCATACGAACAACCTGAGTACTCAGAAAACTACTAGGCTTCTCATCAAATAATTGTCACCTAATAGATGGATCCTAAAAAATTGTATAAAAAAAATTAATCACATGTCATTATATATTATTAAAATAAAAATATTTGAAATACAATACTCACAACAGGAACTAGTGGTGGAATTCCCAGCTCAACCATGCGACGACTATTGTCCATAATCACTTTTCATCGCCTCTCTTTAATTGGTTTCATTTTCTAGAATTTGAAAATAAATATGGATGTAAATAGAAAAGGATAACTACTGTTTAACCCAAAAAAATGAGAGGGAATATGAGGATTCATGGATAATATAACTAACCCTTTTTTTAGGTGAGCTTGAACAAATATATAATGAAGTCAATAAATCATAGAATATTTAATAAACAAATTTATTTTTTAGTTGGGTTATTATTTACTATATGTCATCAGTCTATTAAAATCATGGGACATTGATTCTACCATATTCATAAGTGGTGAAGTAGTGGTAAAATTAAAGAAAATATTTAATTTCATTAGATCAGGTAGATGATGTAGGATTCAATACATGTTTTATAGAAGAATAAAAACCATAATGTTTATTACCTGGTAAATTCTTAAACAGAGGTCTTAGAGTCATAAATATTTTATAAAAATCATAGATGATTCATTGAAATGTTCACCAAGATAGAAATTTTGTTTTCGTAGGTTTAAATAAAATTCAATTTCAAATTAAAAAATGCAATTCAATTTAAAATTCCAACCAATAAACATTGAAAATTCACTTAACGGTCAAATCGGATACAACATATCTGTTATCAATATTAAATCAATTAGAATAGAAACAACCTTAACAACCCAACTCAATTTAATCCAAAAGATTTCAGAACATGGATAAATGATTATATATATTATTTACCATAACATCAGGTTCACAATAAACTCTGACAATTGAGATATTAGATTAATCAAAAGAAATAAATGGGTTGGTTACAATGGATGTAGGGACACTGTCAATTCCATCATCACCATCATCATAAATATGTCTTGGAATTACATCAACTATGACACCATGTTCAGGATGAAGATGTTCTTTGACACAAAAATATTATTTATCAAATTATGCCAATACATATGGTTCATCGGTATCAAGAGTGTGAGTCATATTATTTACTTGAAATCCACAATAATAAATAAATGTTCCCTGTCTCTTCATCGAATCAAACCAATATCATCACATCTTCGTGACTCATCTAATAGTGTAATAATACAATATTATTATTTATTCAACGACTCCATAATAACCCACATTTTCAAATCGCAGTCTACTATCTGATTCCCTAGCATTACAGTCTGGTGTGGTAGTTACAATAACACCATCATGTTGTGTTCAAATGTTCATTGCTCGTTCAATGACAGTAAATTTGTACCCATTGATAACAATTGATTTACAGTCACAAACCATTGTATTAAGACCAAAATCCAAAACGATTATTTCCTCAGAGACAATGTCTACTGGAAAACTCATTACCTGCAGTAAAATGAATATTAAACTTAATTAAACATTGATTTAATTATTTTAAATAGTAATATATTTACTTTCAAATTTAACCAAGAAGAAAACTCTTTGCTATGCAAAGAATTCTACCTTAAAAAACGTAAAGAATGATGATTTCTATTTATCATTGTTTTATATTCCCTATAGATATAAAATATGAATATATTAACTGATATATATTTGAGGTATACATATTAAATTAATTACTTGCTGTTTTCATTGAACAATCCTGGTTAAACAAAACTGTATGATGTGTTATCTCCCGCTCTTCGAGGCTTAAGGTCTTCAATGTATATGATCTAGAAATTTCTCTTGTTTGAGGATGTGATGGAAAACTGGGATCAATTTTCTCATACTTTTCTTATTCATTTCTCATTGTTATGTTCATTCTTGTAGTATGATCAGACAAATACATTCAGCCGAAATCTATAAATTCTTGAGCCAAGTAACCGTTCACTATAGAACCTTCAGGACGATTAATTTTTCAGACATAAGACATTAATGTGTATATATTTCTTTCATTTGGATACATCTATGAAAAATAAACAGGTCCTCTGAAAATTATTTTAGTGGAAATATGAACAGTCAGCTACAACACACTTGTGAAAAATGATGATGAAAATATTTTCTCTTTCTCACAAAAAAATTAATGGGGAATCTGAAAAAATATTTTGCAAGAAAGACATGGATATCTTCTTAGCTCAATGATCTATAAAAAAATGGCACAATTGAATAACTGTCACCCTTACATTTTTGAACAAAAGATGAAGGATTTCTATTGTAATCAACTCATGCAAAATAATGTGATAATCATGAGTCTTCAATGATTTTAGCTTCAACTCTCTTCTGTTGACCCATTAAATAATTTTCTGGAATAGAAATTAGGAACTCTAATAGTATCTTATACTTCCAGAAAAAAAAATTTCCCTTGGGTGTCATCACATAAGAAGAATATAGAACATGGAATTTATTTTCACTAATATGCACATGATTCAATTCTGTTCTTATGCCCAATCAACCAAGTCGCACTGAGACCGTAAATCATCATTTTTCTTTCCCATAATAGTTCAATGTATCGGATGAAACATATCACATATATTATTTTTAATGTGCATTACGACTAAGAAATGAAGTAACAAATTGGTTAAACAATAATGCATATCAAAAAAGAAACTCCTCTTCCTCCCTTTATAATAGGTCTCTGTGGAAACATTATTTTACTTTCCAAATTTCATTTGACCCTTCCCGGATGAAAATATGAAATCATTCAATTAATTAAGCTCATCAGGTCCAAACATATGATGAGGTGGATCATCGGTCTCTACAGTATTATCAAATCTTAGATGATTATTTCTATATGGATAGTCCATTGGCAAGAATCGTCGATGTCCGATAAAACTGAAACTACATTGATGTATCTATCTTTTGGATCGTGTATTCTTAATACAAAGATTACATGACAGTTTTCCATTAGCGCTCTATCTAGACATCATTGCATTTGCCGAAAAATCATTGATCATCCACATAATCATAGAACACATCTGAAATATGCCTTTAGAATATTCATCTTATGTGCAAACACTAACATCCCAATGAAGTTTCAACTCATTTATTAATGGTAGCATGTATACGTCAATATCAATGTCGGGATCAGAAGATCCAGTTATGAGTATACTCAAGAAAGTGAATGTTTTTTTCATAAAAAACCATGCGGGAGGAATATAAATGATTATAAAAAATGGCTGTGTATTGTGAGAAGTAATCATATTCCCAAATGGAATGAACTCGTCACATGAAAGTCCCAGCCTCACATTACGCACATCAGCTACAAAATTAGGATATAGAGCATCAAATCTCTTCCATGCTAATCCATCTGTAGGGTGAACTAACTCATCCTTAGTCTTATTTCTCTCGGTATCATGTCTTCTAATATTTATTGATATTTTCTATGAAATAAAAATATTCTTGGAGTCTGGGGATCAATGAAATGTTCCATATTACATTATTTGGCATGTGGGACGGTGTTCCATCAGATTTTGACTCCCAGCGGGATGTGCCACATTTTAAACAATCATTTCGTTCAGTGGTTTCCTACATGAATAAAATGCAATCTTTCAGGCAAGAATGAATTTTTTTTAATAAAAATATATGTTCCCGATCTAACATCCATGGCATATAGTGGTTTGAGGGAATATCTACATCATCTGGAAGTAAATTCTTCAATAAGGTAAAAATGTATTCGATTACTGTATTAGAAATCTCATAAATAGTTTTCCCATGAAACCATCATATTAAAGAAAATTCTTTTTAATTTTATCACATTGTCGATATACTGGAGTTGTGGTAGCCTCATTAAAGTTTTTCACCCCGACAACATCATCATTTTCGTTAGATTCATCATGTGTGCTCACATCGAAACCTTCTTGAGTAAGAATCCTTTCTTTTTCATGATGATGAATAAATGGAAACTGATCTTATAAAAAATTCTCCACTACAGTCCTCTCATTTAGATCATCAGTAATTTGAGATGTCATTTTCACCCCATTGTGATTCCACACATAATAGTTTTCTTGCAAACTGTATTTGGTTATGTGGTAGTTGACTTATTCACGGCTCAACCAAGGTATGTCAACACAAATGGAACATGGGCAGTGTATGCGACCACTAAATGAAGCGTTGTGAAATGAAAAATCTAAAAAGCTCTCCAAATTTTTTTGAAAATCTTTGGAGATCTGATCAGTTTCATACATCCAAAATCTATCCATTCTGTAAAAACATAATTTTTATAAGTCATTTCGTCAAAAGGAATTAAATAAGATTCATGTTTCATAGAAAATATATTTGAATTAAATGAGAATTGTTCACTTTATAGGATACCATAACTAACACCGTACTATATATGAGAATCATAATTTAAAATACAACTAAATAATATATTAATAACAAAAAATATCTTTGAAGAACAATACATTAGGGTAATGATCATCTACACTTGTGGAGGAGAATTATTCAGCGGTTGAATAATTTTTAGAATGAAGAAATTTTATATTTTAGTAGATAATTTGAGTGATCACATACATTTCCCAAGGGGGAGGGAGTGTCCAGGGGGTGTGGGGTGTACAGGGGGTGGCAGGGTTGTCTAAGGGGGTCGGAGGTGTCCAGGGGGTGGGGGCTGTCTAGGGTGGTCGGGGTGTCCAGGTGGGCACGCTGTCCACGGTGGTGGTCGGGCTGTCTAGGGGGTAGGGTGTGTCTAGTGGGTGGGTGGGCTGTCCAAGGGGGTGAGTTGGGTCTCTAGGGGGTGGGTGGGGCTGTCCAGGGGGTATGGGGGGTCTAGGGGGTGGGTGGGCTATCCAGGGGGTGGGTGGGTTGTCCACGGGGGTGGTAGGGGATATCCAATGGGGTTAGGGGTGTCAAGGTGGTGGGTGGGGGTGCTTTCTATAGGTGGTGGAATTCAGTGGGATGGGGGTGTCTGGGGGTGGTGGGAGGGAGTCTGGGTGGGGGGGGGGGTGGGGGCAGTCCATGAGGGTGGGGGGGGGAATTCCATGGGGTACTGGCGGTCCAGGGAGGTGGATCGGCTGTCAATGGAGGTGACATGGATGTCTACGGGGGTTGGGGTGTCTAGGGGGTGGGGGATTTCTAGGGGTAGGGGTTTTCCATAGGGGTGGTAGGGGTGGTGGGTCATTCTTGGGGTATGAGGTGTCTAGGGTGGTGAGCGAGCAGTCCACAAGGGTGGGGGGGGGGGGCTATCCAGGGGGTAGGTGGTGGGTCAGTGGGCTTTACACGGGGGTTGGGGGGGGCTATCCAGGGGTTACCGGGTGTCTAGGGGGTGGGCGGGCTATCCACACAGGTGGTAGGGCTATCTAGGGGGGGTCAGCGTGGTCCATGGGGGTTGGGGGGCCTCCCAGGGTGGGGGATTTCCAGGGGGTATGAGGTGTTCAAGAAAACCCACCCCACCCCCATGGATTGCCGACCCCACCTCCACCTGGATAGCCCACCCCCCTTGGGCACCCAACACCACCTCCCCCACCTAGACATCCCCCCAACCCCCTTGTATACTGCACCCCCTTAATATCCCACACCTCCTTGACATCCCACACCCCAGCCCCACCTTCCTCGACAACCAAAACTCCTTTCCCCACCTATACACCCCCATTGGACATCCCAAAACTCCTTGGTAGCCCAAACACCCTCCCCCTCCTGGAGAGCACCCCCCCCCCCCCCCCCCCCGCCCACCACCCTTGGACAACCCACCCCTCCCTGGACAGCGGACACCCCCTCCCCTACAGCCCCCCTGACCCCCCCCCCCCCCCCTCGGAAGCACCCCTGGACCCCCCCCCCCCCCATGACAGCGCACCCCCTCCCTGGAGAGACCACACCCCATCCCCTGCAGCCCCCACCCACCTGTACACCCTACCATGTGGATAGCCCACCCACCTAGACAACCCCCCCTGAACATGCACCCCCTCCCCCACCTGGACTGCTAACCCCCATCGCTTGACACCCCACACCACCCTCCCCCACCTAGACACCCCACATTGACCCCCTGGACAGCCCACACCCCGCCTTGTGGCAGCCCATTCCCCCCTCCAACACACCCCTATAGTCCCCCTACCCCCAGCAGCCTCTACCCCCCTGGACAACCCACCCCCCA
Source organism: Viscum album (assembly GCA_963277665.1). NCBI lineage: Eukaryota > Viridiplantae > Streptophyta > Magnoliopsida > Santalales > Viscaceae > Viscum > Viscum album. The sequence goes on along the minus strand of OY728142.1, from coordinate 1,563,282,421 downwards.
CTTGGATTCCCCCCCCCCCACACCTGGACAACCCTTACCCCTCCTGCAATCCCATTTAGGGTATTTTTATTTTAAATCATTTTTTTCATTACAAATGTCAAACTATCATGCATTAGTCTTTCTATAAACAATAAATATAAAGCCCCACTAAACATAATACATAAAACCTCACTAAACAAAAAACATAAAACAAACATAAAACAAAAAATAAACAAACCCTTTACCCCATGAACTAAACAAACCCCACTAAACAGACCATTTATGATGTATGAATTGTTGAACAAAAAAACATAAAACAAACAAATGGTTAGATACTCCAACATCAATAACACTATTTTAGATGAAATGAAAACATCAAACATAAAATAAATCGAGGAATAACCCTAAAACTAAGGTAACACTTACTAATTTGAATTCTAACGATAAAAATTTGTTTGATTGAACAAGGAACATATTCTGGAATGTGTTACACAACCGAGAATACATCGAGAGGAGGTCTACATTATGTCTGCAATCAGACTGACTGGGGGCCGGTGCTCTGGGTATTTTGGGGGAAAACATTCCCAACAGTTTTTAAAAACTGTTGAGAAAGCTTCCCTTTACCAACGGTTTATCAAAACCTCCATTATACCTTAAAGAAAATAGTTCTTTTACCAACTTATTTAGAAAACCATTATGAAATATTACGAATCTTTACACATTGCCAACTGCTTATTCAAACCGTTGGAAAATATTTCTTCTTTTACACTATAGAAACAGTTTCCTCAAACCATTACTATAGTACTATTGGGAAAACACCATGTTCCAGTAGTGCTATGTAAGAAACCCCCTTTATATGAAAATTATTATTTTATAGATCATGTTATTAAATATAATAATGACTTATAGGGGCTTAAAAAAAAAATCTATGATATTTTTATGAAATACTGACACCCTTTTACTAAAAAAGTATTTTGTTATTGTTAAGGATGCCAAAACATTGCTTGTAAAATGTATTTCACATGAAATTATGATGAAAGAAATAAATAATTAAGATATGATATTTTGTTGATAAAATGAATCTATATATAATGATTTTTATAAGACATTGAAAAGTGATTTTGAAATTATATTAATGGGATAATGATTTTTTTCCTTTCCATTAAATTAATAAATGTAATGATGGAACTATCTTATATTAAGATACTTATGCTAATGAAATTGTACAGTGGTTTGAGCATGATTGTAATAAGACTATGATAATACCAATTTTAACTAATCCTAAATTCTAATTTTATGAGTCTGGAATGAAATTTATTATTAAATTTTAATGAAGAATGTTAAAAAAATCCACTCTCTTCACTACATCTAAACCATACATCATGTCCTTTGTTTTTTATTCCATGTTTCAGTCAAATCCCACATAATGTATCCTTAAATCTGTTAAAAGTGTAATGATGTGTATAAATTTTTTTTACAAGAATATTTTATTATAATGAAAAATAAGTTGATTTTATATTTTTATCTAATTCTGAGTTTAGAGGTTGAGGGCATGATGGTATAATTACTACATGTATGTGCATCCATTTATAATTTTTAGGGATCTATAAAAAACAATATTCAATAGTACTGTGAATAGATAAAAGTGAATATGTTGTTTTTTAAAATTTCTATTAACATGACATTAAGATTAAAAAATTGAATGATTTTAATATTAATTTTGAAAATATTTCTATTTTCTATGCCAAATATAATGCAATTTCAATTTCAACAAACCCACTTCAACAATATAGAAATAAACAAATAGATTGAATATTTCCCTTTCATATGTAACATGTAAATTAATGTGATATATGTTTAGAATATGTTCTTATCATGAAACAATTAGATAAATTTTAACAAAATTATCATATTATGTTAAACTTGAAAAGATAAAATTTGAATTGGGTACGTAATAAGCATAAAATCATTGATTGTATAATAAATTTCATTTAATATTATTTTTCATGTGTTCTCTAAATTAAGGTTAAAATTTAGACATATTAAAATATAGCTAAATGTTATTTTTTTAATATGTTTTGTTAATGTATTACTCCGTTTCTTTTAATATATTATATTTTTTAAAAGGTATTCTATTTTTCATTTTTATTATTTTTTATATTTTTAAAAATTTCAAAGATATATTTATTCAATGGATGTTCCATAAATTTATGATTTTTAATTTAAAAAATACGAAATATTGAATTATTACAATGTAGTTTTATCTCTGTAAATATTATTTAAATTTTATCAAATAAATATATATGCATGTAATTATTTTTCAAAACAAAATTACTAATTTTTTAATTGTAATTTATAAAAATTATTACGTAATTATTTTAAATATGTTCATGTTTAAATAATATTATTTATTAAATAATAAATATTACACATAATGTTTTATGGTTTTTTTCTTATGTTTATTGTTTGTTTAATTATATAAAAATATTTTTTCTATACAATGTTAGACAGCTTGGCTATCCATCAACACCTTAAAAGATCCAATGGGTCAACATAGTGGTAAGGATCACCATTGGTATACCATAAGGACTCATAGGAATGATGAGTGTTCATAGTGATTTCTAATTATCATTGGGAATATTAATAAGTCCCATAGAGTGCACCAAATAAGAGCATGTATTGGGATGAGTAGCATGTTGGGTTAAAGGATCGCTTGTGTTAAATGTGTAAACAAGTGTTGATCCTCAGAATACAGATCAAACGCTAGGAATGTTCCACTTGTATGTTATAATGTTATCTCTCAGCATCACCAAATCTATGTTGTAAATAGTTGGTGTTATTAAATTCAGACGATATTATAAATCTCCTAAATAATCATAGCCATCAGATATTTTAAATCTAATACATTCGATCTATTTTTAAGTCATCTTTTTAATTTGTTGTCATCCATACACCCATTTATAAATTCAATCATATTATTATTTTTTAATTATCATACATCAATGGTGTTATATTGTATGCTTAAACCTTAATGGAAAGAATTGTAACAATCACACGAAGACAGTATATGGTAGTTTGAAAGTTTTTCATCTAATTATATGAAAAATATATTATGTGGAAGAGGATCAGTTCATCATCTTCTACCTCAACCAATTTTCGACCCCATTCCACGAATAACATTTACTAATATTTATTCTTTATTCACTATAAAAATTTCATGTTTTTATTAGTGGACCTTCTATACCTCAATAAAATCACCATTTGGCCACAAAATATTCACATATGTTGAATCATAGTGGGAAGTATTCTAATGGTACATCTCTATTTCATTACTGTTATACGCCAAAAAAATCTACTTTTTTCTATTGATGGACCACATTAGTAGAACATTTATTATTCACACATATGATTTACAAAAGATGTACATAAAAGTTAAATTGGTATTGGATGTTTTGTTTCCATATTCATCAGTTTTGTTTCATTTTATTTAGCTTTCATTATCATTTAAGAAACGGCCATTTTCAGTAGGGCCTATTATTTCATCATTCACCATTGGAACCCCATATTAAAATTTTATTTTAATATTGTTAGAAGGATTTTTAATATCCTCATAAACTAAATTTGATTTTTTCTTGTAGTTACTAAATATATTCTTGAATAATATTCAATTGTTTTTTCCTTCTACCCTTACAAATCTCCAATACTAGTTTATATTCCACCAATATACATATCCAATGAATGATCATCTCCCATTATTGTTAATCTAGATGTAGCTTGTTTTTATTTCGAATTTAAAAGCAATTATTTTAAATACGGTAGTAAGTTGTTTTCTTTTTGGTTGGATTTTATTATTTTAGGATTATTCTATAACCATATATCATTTGAACTGGTTGTATAATAATTTACCATTGTCTTCCTTAATATAATAACAATTAAATGATATATCAGTTTAAATGTAATATATTTTTAGGACCATTTAAAACATTTCCACCATTGGATTCTAGTGGTATGTCAGTATACCGCCATCCTTTTTAGTCCAACGTTATTAATAACATATTTCAATTATTTTTTATATTTTAATTTTGGTTTTTAAAATAATAACTTGGTTAAATGTTTCATTAATTTATGATGAACTATGAATTTATAATTTTATAAAAATTAATTTTCAAAATTTTATGTACACATATTCCTCTAGATTTAAATTAATGTGTCACACTATTCATAAAATAATTTTCAATCTTTATAATATTAAGATTCAAATATTATTGAAATATTTTTATAAATATAACATGGTTACAATATTTATACATCAAATATTAATTGTTTTAAAATTTTAATATTTTCAAAAGTAATAAAAATAATTTCTTCGATATGTTTTCTATAATGGATTTATCAAAAAAGGGTAAATCATATTATTATGTTTTTATATAGTAAACTGATTTCCAAAAATATTGGACATAGAGGCCCTCCTATAGGATTTATTACTTAATAGTCCAAGAGACATATTCAATAAATAAAAAAATATCAGTGCATGTCATTTGAAAATATTTTCTACGATGCATAATTTGAATATTTTTCTATTCTCAGTGTTTCATGAATAACTGCCACATATGTACTCTTACTATGACCATATATTAAATTATTCATCAAGATTATTTCACTAATGTGACTAGTAATCATCATGCTTCAACATAGTAAACATTTTATTCTTCTATTAATTCCACTATATTTTTTTTATTCATGTAACATATTCTTTCTTTTTATATTTCTTCAATAATTGTTTTTTCCCAATAAAATGTAATTAATGATTCATTTGTTTATTTTTTTCCTTTATTAGAAAGATAAGTCATTGAATCTTGATGAATAGTTACGTAGGAAAACATGGCTGGTCTCCTGTATCAGACTAGGTTGTTCCTCTAGTTATTTTTAAAATGAAGTGTCTTTAACATGGTTATCACACCTTTAAAAATTACATTCATTCTATGTACCATTATCCTCATGGAGTTGATGTGTTTGAGTAGTGCAATATGATATTTTTTATCAAACCAATAATAAATCATATAGTTCATAATTTTTATGTCTATTGCAACTCCTTCAAGGAAAAATTCAATCACTACATATCATAAATGTATAAATCTCATATATTTTTTACATTGAATTGGGAATAGTACTATTCACTCCCCCCTCTAATCATTTTTTACATCACTAAGGATCTAACAAGGTTGTGTGGCCCATGAGACCTATGATTTTTGTACTATTTACATCGATATATGTGATTTGTAAATGAATTTATTTCCACATTATGTTCTTGGAATATTCTATATTCTTTTAGTTAGATGAATGATATAAATGTGACAGGTGGACCCAAAATGGATTGATAGTCATAGATGGAAACCATATTCAAAAACTCAAACTGACCTAACAATATTACTGAGTTAGATTATAGGGAATATGGGAAAAATATTTCTTGATATGAGAGTATAATTGTATATAGTGACCTATCCTGGGAGTAAAAATTACAGACGGGTCATGATATCCTTATTTGGGGTGAATTTTTTTATTCCACATGGAAAACAGAAATGATAACATTATATAGAATTAATTATATTATAGACATGTAATAATACATTGAATACATGTCTATGTACCATAAAAATGTGTTTTTTGTGACATTTCAAATACTAAATAATATATGAATCAATGCCAGTATAGTCTGTGTTTTGTGAAAAAACTGTGAGGGAATGATTGAAAGAAATATGATTGAGTGTGTTAATTTATCTTATGTGACAATGAATTTATATTAATTCATTGATTAAATGTTTTTTTCAATTATGTATGGATTTTATACGGTCACACATTTTCTGGGTATCATGCTTTGTGTGCAGACTATTCATCATCTATTCCCTATAAGAATTCGTATGGGTAGTCATTCGAGATGATATACTGCAGTCTGTACATGGTGATGGATAGAAATAGGGACTCTTTTTTTAAATTTACTATGAAACAAAATTTTCATAATGTTATGTCTTCCATGTGTATGGTTAGCTCATTTGATGATATAGGAAATGTCCAATTTGTCAACATTCAATATTTTATTTCTTATGATCGTAATTTTTATGTACACAATTATCGTCATTAATAAATGATTATATTTGGTTAGTCCTGATTTATATTCTATGGTAAACGATTATAGTCTCCCCTTGACAAACTATAGACCATCAATGCAATTTAAAAACCTTTCGTATAAGATGATTAACACTTGACATCATTTGGAAATATATCTTGGACCTATTGATTATGGTCATGGTGTTATGAAATGGTACTAGAGTAAGGATTTTCATATTCATTATATATGATATGATAGATATATGGTCATGTACAGTGATGGGGTTTGTGATAGGATACAAAATCACAATTCATTAACACATTTCTAGTTGGATACGAAAGAAACTATGGCTATGGATATATGTTCGTTAATTAAATACTATTATAGAGAGGATTCATGAAATATTGTTTAATATGTGATTGAAATAATGTGGTTTTGTGCATGGCATGTTTAAAGAAGTATTGTGAATATTTTTTATACTATACATGTTGGACTAACTTGATAGTCTTGTACTTGTGTACGTTTTCCTTAATAAAATTTTACAAGAGAATGTCATGTGGATTATACAGATATAGATCAATGGTGATAACAATACCTTAATCAATAAATATTTTTGGAAACAATCTTTTTTTAGAATGGGTAGACAATTACCTAGTTATAACTATATAAGATAATGAAATCCTAGTAGAACCCTATTACAAACCAAGGAATTCCACATGGTCGATGAATCACAATAGGGTTGAGTTTTATCTCTCTATTTAGGATATGATCATTTTTGGATGTGTTCCATATTTGTATGAGAATCTATGTTATATGGGTGAGTAGTATCATTCTATATTCATGTCCTACTTGGTTTTTATAATCACTTATTGGTTTTGTCTTCAATGAGATTCTCTTTATATAGTGACTCAAAAGCTACACATTTCTAAGGAAATAAATGCACTAGTGGACCTGTCAATAATGATAAGGTGTTGAAACTATAAGAACCATATATTTAGGAATGATATTTAATTATTGAAATGAATGTGTCTAGTAATATACTTATTTATCTAATAACAGAATATAGTGGTGTCACAAACTAGTTATTTGATTCTTAAAATTGTTACATTAGTCTAAAACAATAAAAATTTTATATCCAAACATTAAAATGGGAATGAAATATAATACAGAGAAAGGTTATTATTAAAATATCGATCACCCTAATTTTTCAGAAAAATCTTTATAATAAAAACCACTATAGAAATAGAATAATTAATCTGTCACAAATAAAAATTATAGAAAATTGGAATGTAGAACCATCAGATGAATTAACAAGAATAATGAATGAATGAATTATATAGTATTAATGGTTTGAAATGTGGATGTTGAAATATTAATGTGACCATTGGAATATAATCATGATTGTCACAATTAGTAACCTGACCAATATAGTAGTAATTTTATAAAAAATATTACAATGTAAAATATGTAATATGTATTTTCCAAAAATTAATTGAATATGAATATGATAATTCAATAAAATAAATATTAAGATTAAATAATGATAGAAAATATAAATAAAATTTTAATACAATGTATTTAACTGTATTTCATAAAAGTAATATATATTTACATTAAAATTATCAATTAATTATGATAGATAATTATTTTGATAAATTGAATTTCTTTTTTTAAATAATCATTTTTACGTTATCCAAGTTTGATTTTTTAAAATTTTAATGACAATACATTAATCATCATGATAACAGTGAAAATATTATTTTTCTATAACAAATGTATTTGAATCACACCATTCATGATGTAATAATTTCATAATAATTTCTAAAACTTGAGGTTCATACAAAACATATTTAATTTGATATGTGAGTAATTAAAATAAAATAATCCATATTTCCAATCTAAAAAATTAGTTTCCAAAGAAAATATCCAAAGGAATTCAATTAAAAATAATTCTTATTTTTTCATTTCCCGTTTTGATAAACTAGTGATTTATAATAATAAAGGGGTTTAAATTCATAAAACCAATTTATTATCTTTATATATGAAACACCCTATGCTTCCACGATATGCTTCTCTTTGAATAATACAATAGAGTGTGTTTTATACAACTTCGAGTTCTAACACACCACAACCAATCAAACTAGCCATTATGACCCAATTTTTGAAATTTTATAAATTTTATCTTTCAAAATGGACTTCATTTTTGGAGTCAGAAAATTGAAATTAGTTTAGGGCGAATTTTTGGTATTATTCTGAAATCATTCAATTTTTGATGAATAGTGAAAAACACTGAGTTATAGTTTAAATCCGAATTTTTATTTAAATAATTATTTATTATATTTAAATTTATTTTAGGTCAAAATAGATACATAATTCATATATAAGGTAAATTTAATTCATTGGAGTCAGTTTATAATAATTATATATATATATATATAAAAATTTTATAGAACTTTTTACCGTCGTTTACCCACCTCCTAATAGCATTTATAAATTTACATGAAACTTAATTTTACTGCTTCTGTGAGTTGAATTTCAAAAATCTAAGTGAAACTGTTGATATTAGTATGTAAAATGGGGTTCAATAAGATGAAAACAATTTTTGGTGAATAGTAACTTTTTACTTTTATTTACCACGGTTAAAATTAAATTGGGTAATTAATTGTAAAAATGATATTATGATTTCCCTAACACATGTCATAATTATATTGGATAAGTTTAATTCGACCAAAAACAACCTTATGAATAAAATATGATCTTTATGTCCATATGAATTAGATTAGGACATTTATTATTATTTTATTTAAAGAAGAGTTAAAAGAGTTAAAATCAATGCTTAAAAACTAAAACATTTTTAATATTGGGTTATACATAAGATAAATTTGACTATAAATATTCATTAGAATCATAAAATTATTTTATACATAATTGTATTTTATTTATTATTTTTAGAGATTATATTATTAAATTAATTAATAACACAATGATGATGAAGTAATTGCCATATTAATGAATGATTAAAATAATTGATATTATAAATATCCAAATAAATGTAATTTGAGACTTTTCATGAATTCCACTTATTTTCTAGGTTAATATGACCTAATAGGATTGGTTATAAGAATTGTTTTTGATGTAATAATGCTTTTAATAATTTAGATAAAACAAAATACAAAATAGTGTCAATATTGACAAAAGAGAGTTTTTAAAAAAATATTATATTATTAATTGATATTATATTCATAAAAATATATGGTTTGTACAATAGATTTAGTTAACGATATATATATCATTAATGAACCACTTGGGGTTCTTTTGAAAGTATATATTATGTTTATTAACCATATAATATAAAAATACAATGAGACATGGTAAATGTCAAACTATTTAACTAAGAGTTAAATCTAAAAGATAAAGTTAATATAATGACCCAAACCTGTCTAAAAACAATTGGTTGAGTGTTTTTAGACCCATACCCTCATTATAATTTAAATAATTAATTTTTGAGCCACTAGAAACCGAAAATGATTTTATTATAATATAATATTTCTACCTTTTCATAAGGTCTCTCCCACCCTTCTTATAAAAGGGCACTCCACCTTCTCTCTAATTCACACCATCAAAGCCATTTGGCTCAACCAGAACCTACCCAAATACCATCTAAACTGTCCTCCCTTTAATATTATAGGCCTTCCTTTAGTCAGAAAGCCATCCTAAGGATCTGTTTTGATCAAATAATATGGAAGAACCTAAAGAAGAGGTAAATACTTCATCACCCCTTTTAAGTTCCTTTCTTCTTCCACTTCCTCTTTCTTTTTTGTTTCAATTTTAAAATAATAAATCTAGTATCTTCTATATACTATGATTTTATTATAAATATGGTACAACCATATTCATAATTATATCCATTCCTTGACTGACATGTCACCATACGTGCGTACGTACGGCTTACCGTCTCCACGTCATGGGGTAATTGTTATTCAATAAATTATTATTTTGATGGGTATAATAATGATGTGTAAATGATGTAAATAATAAATAAAAAATGATATTGATTCTGTATATATGATATACAATCCAATTATATATTATTTTAATATCAAAAGAATGATATTATTGCTCGTGTGTACGTACGGATTACCGTCTCCATGAACCCGATGAGTTTAATTATACATCGTATCCATTCAAGAATAATTTTTATTAGTTGATTAAAAATAATTTTTAATGACTTAATATCATTCTAAATATGAATAACATGAATCCTATCGATAAAAACCATTACTTACGTAACAAATCATATAAAGGAAAAAAAATCCGTTAACACATGAAATGACGATAATACTAAGATATTATTAACAATGCAATGTTAAAAGATCATATATTTTATCATATTAATTTATTAAATTCTTTTATAATTTAATAAAAATTATTTCACCATTATTCTTGAGGTTAACCTACCCTATAACATTGAAAAGTACAAGGTAAGGGTTAATTCTACTATCTCGTCACTATCCGAGGTTGTTTATATGTAATTATTTAATGGGGCCAGTTTATCATCCACATCCATGTTTCCTAAAAATGAATTTGATTTTTTTTTTCAATTTAATAGAAAATGGGTTAATCTAATTTATAAAATTAATTGATCTTAGATGTTTTGAATGGAATATTTCCTTCATTTTTCAAACAAGGTACTATATGACCTTTCCATAAAAATTATGGTAAAATGTTTTTTTAACTTATACGGAGGGTGCGACTATTTTCCCCCGTTATAACATCGTCTAAGCTTCCATTACAAGATTATAAGAATATTATGAAAATAAATGTTTTCTTTTATAATTATATGACTTTTAAATGATTTAAAAAAATAGATATTTCTCTCAAATAATTTTGATTTCATATGTGTCAATATCCATTAATGGAATTTAAGCTTGTTTGAGGTTGATTTATTATGATAATATTATTCCATATTATATTGATGGTTTTGTTATATGTTTGAATATGTATGTGTTATTTTATACCATTCATTGTTTATGGATAAATTATTTTCATTTTGTATGCTAATTTTAATATGTATGTTTATGTTATGTTTAAACATTTTTATATGAAGAATTCATTATAAATAGTATGTTATGGGTCGATCCTGCTATAGCTCCTCGATGCAACAGTTGGTATCATGAGGCAAAATAGTTTCTTGGGATAAGGACTTAGTAAAATCTTATATGTATACTTTGCACAAGGCCATGACTATGTGGTTATGAAAGTATGTCAATATGTATTCCACCATTATAAAAGTGGTTATTTATATTTCATGTGATTATTCGACTAGTAGAATATACATTTGAAAAAGTATGTGGTATTATTTGATTTTATCTTTACCATATTATGTAGAAATTCATTTTTAAAAGGCTTTTGTTCTAGTCATATACATTTCCTTAAATTTTTATTCTTATTTATAATAGTTATCGCATTATTATTTTCCTTAGTGAGCATCTGAGCTCACCCCTTTCTATGATTTATTTTTGACAGGATGTGAAGATGTATATTATGACTGACCTGCAGGGGTATTCTAAGGGATCTCAGTGTTGTCTATGGAAATAATGTTGTTGTAGTTTTCAATTTTATGATGTAATGTAAACCTTATAAATGTATCTAGTACTTACAAGGCTACTAAAAATCAGTATTTCAAGACTGGATATTTTGTGATCACACAAGTGATATGTAATAATGCACCGACTCTTGGCATCTGGGGTTTGGGCGTTACAGTTGGTATTAGAGGAAGTTTAGTACAAACCGTGGATACTAGATTTATATAAACTCAGATTAGAGAAAATTACCCTATGATATGCACCTAGTGGAAGGAATGTAAACTGTATCAATGCATGCTCTGCATGTAGGGATTTCCCTCCCTCTTAATATAATTATAGTGGAGCTAGTGATACAACTAGTGCTGATCTGCTTATCACTATATTGGGACAACTCACTCATGTTAAGAATAATAAACTTACATGTATAGAGCACCTTGATCTGAATCGTGGAAGATCAATGTTAGATCTGTTCATGAGGAAACAACCACCATCATTCAATGGGGGTACAAATCCACTAGTATCTAAGGAATGGATAAATTTCATAGATAAAATATTCCACGCCACGGGGAGTAGAGAAAGGGAAAAAATGTCATGGTATTTTACCGCCTCATTGGAGATGATGATCAATGGTGGTCATTAATTCAAAACACAAAGGAAGATGATGAAGTATCAAATATGTAATAGAGGGTGATTAAAGAAATTTTATTAGAAAAATATGTTCTTTACGACCATTGAGTGGATATAGAGAGACCATTTCTTGGTATGAGGAAAAAGGAGGATGAGTATGTCACAAATTATGAATCTAAATTTACAAGTTTAGCGAGGCATGTTTCATATTATATACACAACCCAGGAAATATGATTGATCATTTGTTTGATGGGTTAAAACCATTTCTCCATCAAGAATTAGTCTCACAAACCATATCGTTATACAAAGATAATATCCCATGTTCTATCAAGACATAATAGGAATTCTCTATGTCTTATGACTTTAAAGAAAACCCAGAGAAGAAGAGTTCTGTTGAACACTCTGGAAATGAAAATTAGGGGAAGATGGGAAATGTTGAATATCCATCCTGTAGTAAATGTGGGAAGACACACCCTGGAAAATTCATGAAGGGAATCAGAGTATGTTACAAGTGTGGTGAAAAAGGCCACTATGTTCGTAATTTCAAGGTTAAGAAAGAGGTTGTCGATTTTGAATACTAAAATTGTAGTGATAGGGGCCATTATGTAAATGAATGTCCTAAGCATCAGTGGAATTTACCTCAGAAAAGGCCAAGGGATCAAGGCTATGCTTATGATATCACTACTACTGAGGTTGAAGCTGTAAAAGACATGATGGTATGTAATTTAATGGTTTCCTCAGGTTTAGAAAATTCATTATTTGATTCTTGATCATCGCATTTTTTCATATCTTCCCACATGTCTAATAAAATTATAAATTTACATTTTTATTTAAAAATGATGTTTCCAGTAAAAACTCCTAAGGGATGTTCATTGCAACCATGTTTTGTGAATAAATCCCCATTAGGGTATATAAATGTTCTTTTTTTGATTATATCAATGTAAAACCCATGATTTATTTCTATATAATCCTCTGTTTGGATTGGATTTCAGACTATGATGAAAAAATTTATGGTTAGAAAAAGTAGGTTACTATTTTTGATGACGATGATAAAGAACTCTTTATCTTTAGAGCAGAATCCACACCCCCTAATTCTTATCTAGACGCACCCCATGTTGCTCAACTAAATTCAATTATATGGGAGTAAGAGAATGAAAAAACTATGAGTGTGGAAAAGAATCTTCAAATAGAGGATGTCCCTATTGTGGAAGAGTGCGTTGATGTATTTCTAGAGTATTTACATGGAAATCCTATAGAACAAGAAATTGGGTTTTCCATTGATTTAATTCCTTGTTTAACATCCATATAAAAACCCCTTATAGAATGGAGATTGTTGAATTAGTGTTTATAAAGAGACATCAAGAGGAATTGAGAAATAAGGGATTTATTCCCCCTAGAGTTTGTCTATGGGGATCCCCTGTCCTTTTTGTTAAGAAGAAATATGGATCTATGAGGTTCTGCATTGACTATAGGGAGATCAAGGCTATAACAATAAACAACAAGTATCCCCTACCTCACATTGATGATTTATTCGACCAACTACATTGAGATCAATACATTTCAATGATTGACCTTCGATCTAGATATCATCAGTTGTGTGTGAAGAAGGAAGACATTCCAAAAACAACATTTCGATCCAGGTACGGGCATTAGGTGTTTACAGTAATGCCTTTTGGATTGACTAATTCACCCTCAGTCTTCATGGATGTAATGAATAATTTTTTCAAGGAATATCTTGATTACTTTGTTGTGGTATTTATTGATGATATCTTGGTTTACTCTAAATGCTACGATGATCATGAAAATCACTTGCGCATTATCCTGAAGACTCTTAGAAGACATAAATTATATGGGATGCTTAGCAAGGGTGAATTCTATCTTCAAGAGATTTTTTTTGGCCATACTGTCTCTAATGATGGAATCTCTGTTGATCCTTCTATAACTATGGTAATCCAAGAATGGCTAGCACTGGGGAATATAACCAAGGTACACTATTTTATTGGTTTATCAGGTTATTATAGACATTTCATACTTAATTTTTCCCAATTGGAAAACCCATGAACCAAGATCACGCGTAAAGGGTTTAAATTTGATTGGGAAATAGAGTGTGAATAATGTTTTGAAGAACTGAAGAGAATAAAATTTAATTCTATTATATTGATTCTACAATCATGGAATAATGCATTTTTTATTTATAGTGATGATACAAAAAAATGATATGGTTTTTTACTTATGCATAATGATATGGTTATTGCCTGTGCATTACGACAACTAAAAATTCATGAGAAAAACTATCCTACTCATGATCTTAAGTTAGCAGCTTTAATCTTTTCTATGAAGATATAGAGACGTTATCTCTATAGTGAAAAATGTGAGATATATTACGATCACAAGAGTTTGAAGTATATTTTATCATAGAAAGAACTCAACATGAGGCAACAGAGATGGCTTGAACTACTCAATGTTAATGATTACACTATAAAATACCACCCAGGGAAGGAAAATAATGTTTCAAATGCACTGAGTAGAAAATATCATGGAGTTTTGAACAATATAAGATATGAGAGGGATCCTATTTCCGTTGAACTAATAAAGATTGATATGGGAATAAACATGGAAGGTGAATCATTATTTCTTTTTAAAATGGATGCCAAACCAACTTTACTATAAAGCATAAAAATTTCTCAGGATGATGATGAGGAGTCTCAAAAAAAGATTTAATATATGAACGGTGGGAGATTGACCGACTTCATATATGAAGATGAGATTTTGAAATTTGGGAAGAGACTTTGTGTTCCTAATATACTTGATCGGAATAGGGAATTGTTAGATGATTCTAATAGATCCAATTTCTCTATACAGCCTGGGAACCCCAAAATGTATAGAGATTTGAAAGAATATTTTTTGGTAGGTATAAGAGATATGCCGATAACCGAAGGAAGGATTTGGAATTTTTGTAAGGGATCATGTTTTCGTGAAGGTATCTACATGGAAGGGTGTTGTACATTTCGGAAAGAAGGGAAAATTGAGTCCCAGGTACATCGGACCTTTTGAAATTCTAGAACGAATTGGGGCCGTAGCATACCGTTTGGAAATGCCGCTAAGTCTCTCCAAAGATCAAGATGAATTCCACGTATCACTATTGACAAAATACATGCCTTACCCAATGCATGTTCTCACCTATGAGAAATTAGAACTGGAACCCGATCTGTCTTATTTCTAAGAGCCTCTCAAGGTTCTTGAAACAAGAAATCATGTTCTCATAAATCGGATGAATTGTCTGGTAAAAGTTATATGGAAAAACAATAAGATTGAAGAGGCGTTGTGGGAACCCGAGGAAAATATGATGAAGAACCTCCCGAGTCTTTTTGTGTTGTAATATTTTATAAATTTTGAGACGGAAATTAATTTAAGGAGGGGAGAATGTAACACCTCACACTTCCATGGTACGCTTCTTATTGAATAATATAATAGCATGTGTTGTACGCAATATTGAGGTCTAACACCCCGAAACCAATCAAAAAAGACGTTATGAATAGTAATATCTAATTTTTGAAATTTTATAAATTTTATAATTCAATATGGACTTCATTTTTGGATTCGGAATATTGAAATTAGCTTAGACTGAATTTTTGGTATTTTTCTAAAATCTTTCAATTTTTGATGAATAGTAAAAACCTTTGAGTTATAGTATAAACCCGAATTCTTAATTGAAGAATAATTTATTTTATTTAAATTTATTTTATGTCAATATAGATACATAATAACTATATATGTTCAATGTAGTTCATTGGAGTCATTTTATTATAATTTGAGATAAATAAAAATTTTATTGAACTTTTTTCTGTCTTTTACCCACCTTCTAGGAGCTTTTGAAAATTTACATAAAACCTAATTTTACTGCTTCAGTGAGTTGAATTTCAAAAATCCGAGAAACATGTTGGATAATAGTAAGTAAAATCTTGTTCAATAAGATAAAAACAATTTTTAGTGAGGAATAAATTTTTACTTTTATTTACCACGGTTAAAAGTAAATAGGGTAAATAAGGGTTAAACTAAAATTATTAATACCCTATCATGTGTCCTAATTATATTGGATAAGTGTAATTCGAATGGAAACAATCTTTGGAAGAAAATATGATCCATTAGGTACACTTATATTAGATTAGAACATTTTTTATTAGTTTATTTAAAGAATAGTTAAATTAGTTCAAATCAACGTTTATTAACTAAACTATTTTTAATATGGAGTTATACATAACATAAATTTGATTATAAATATTCATTAGAAAGATAAAAATATTTACTACATAATTTCTTTTTAGTTATAATTTTTAGAAATTAAATAATTAAATTTATTTATGACACAATGCTGATGTGTAAATTATCCTATTAATGAGTTATTAAAATAATTGATATTATAAATATCCAAAAAAATGTAATTTGGAACTTTTTATTAATTAAAATAATTTTATAAGTTAATATGAAATGTTATAGTTGGTTAAATAATTTTTTTTCTAAGAAATAATGTTTTTATTAATATAGAAAAAAAAATTCCAAATAGTGTCATAATTGAAATAAAAGAGTTTTTAAAACAAATATTTTATTATTAATTGATATTATATTTCTAATAATCAATGATACTTAAAAAAGTCTTATATAATGATAGGTATATAATTAATTAACCAATTGGGGTTCTATTGTAATTATATAGTACGTTTATTAACCATATAATATTAAAATACAAAGAGACATGGTAAATGTAAAACTATTTAACATAGTGTTAAATCTAAAAGATAATGTTAATATAATGACCCCAACCTGTATAAAATCTATTGGTTTAGTGGATTTAAACCCATCCCCCTCCCCTTATCCTTTAAATAATTAATTCTGGAGACATTAAAAACCGAAAATTATTTTATTATAAAATAATATTTCTTGCTTTTCCAAAAATGCCCCTCACCCCTCTTATAAAAGAGAACTCCCCCTTCACTCTAATTCACACATTAAAAGCTATTTGACTCTACCAAAACCTGACCAAATACCATATAAACTGTCCTACCTTTATCATATATTCCTTCCTTTTTTCATAAAGCCAACCTGAGAAGCCCTTTTGATCAAATCAAAAGGAAGAACCAGAAGAAGAGGTAAACATTTCATCACATATTTTGTGTTCATTTCTTCTTACACATCCTCTTTCATTATTGATTACATTATAAAATAATAAATCCAGTATCTTTTATATACTATTATGTTTTTATAAATATGTTACAACCATATTCATTACTATATCTATCCTTTGATTGACCTGTCACCATACGTGCGTACGTACAGCTTACCGTCTCCATGACGTGGTGTAATTGTTATTCAATACATTATTATTTGGATGGGTATAATAATAATTTATAATTGATGTAAATAAGAAATATAACCTGATAATTATTATATATATATATTATATACCATCATATTATATATTATTTTAATATCAAATTAATGATAATATCGCACGTGCGTACGTTTGGATTACCATCTCCACAAACGCGATGAGATTCATGCCTCATCGTATCCGTTCAATACTAAATTTCATTATATGATTAAAAATAATGTTTAAAGACTTAATATCATTCCGACTATGAATAATATACTTCCTATCCATAAAAAATTACTTACGTAACAATGTATATGATGTTAAACGAATCATGTAACTCCCGAAATGACGTTAATACTAAGATATTATTAACAAATCAATGATAAAAGATAATATATGATATCATATTAATGTATACGATTATTATATAATTTAATAATTATTATTTCACCATTATATAGGGGGATAACCTTCTCTCGACCAAGATAAACGTAAAAGGTAAGGGTTAATTCTACAATCATTTCATTATCAGATGTTGTTTATACAGAATTTTTTACTGGGACCTCTTTATCATCAACATCCATGATTCTTAAAAATGTATTTCAAATCATTATTACTATTTAATATACAATGGGAATATTCATTTACACCATTATTTGACCTTATATGTTTTGAAAGGAATCTTTCCGTCATTTTCCAAACAAGGTACTTTATGACCTTTTCCTCAAAATTAAGTTAAGAATATTTTTATTAACTTATACGGCAGGTGCAGCTATTCTTTCGCCATTATAACATCGTCAAAGCTTCCCTTACAATATTATATGAATATTTTCAAAAAAATTGTTTTCGTTTTATAATTATGTGAATTTTAAATGATATCAAAAAGAGAAAGTGATATTTCTCTCAAATAGTTTTGATTTCATCAATGTCAGTATCATTTGATGGATTTTATGCTTGTTTAAAGTTTATTTATTATGATAAAAATATTCCATATTATATTAAAGGTTTTGTGATATGATTGACTGTGGATGTGTTATTTTATACCATTCATGGTTTATGGATAAAGTATTGACATTTTTATGCTAGTTTTAACACTAATGTTTATATTATGATTAAACGTTTTCATATGTGTAATGCATTGGACTTAGTATGTGATGGGTGTAGCCCGCTATTGCTACTCGATGCATGAGTAGGTCAAATGAGAGAAACTAGTGTCTTGGTGAAAGGCCTTAACGAAATATTAATTGTATTCATGGTAGAAGGCCTTGACTATGTGGTTATGAAAGTCTGGCATTAATAATTTCATCATGATGAAAGAGGTTATTGATATTGCATGTGATTATTCGGCTAGTAGAATATCCATGTGAATAAGTAAATGGAATTATTTGATTCTATCTTTTCCATATTATGTTGAAGTTCATGTTTAAAAGGAATTTTTTTCATTTTATAAATTTCCTTCAATGTTTATTCTTATTTATAAAAGTTTCCGCTTTATTGTTATCCTTAATGAGAATCTGATCTCAGTCCATTCTATGTTTTATTTTTCCAAGTATGTGAGGATATATATTATGACTGACCTACAGTGATATTCTATGTGATCTCAATGCTGTCTATGGAAACAATTTTGTTGTAGTTTTCCATTTTATGATGTAATGTAAACCTTATGAATGCATCTAGTACATCCAAGGCTACTAAACTAACTGGTCTTTCAATACTTTATCTTTTGTGATCATGTTAGTGATAATGCACCGACTTTGGGCTTCTCGGGTCGGGGAGTTAATATTGGTATCAGAAGAAGATTATTAAAAACATTGGAAACTAGATTTAGAAATAATCTGATTAGAGAAAATTACCCTAAGATAGGTCCCTAGTGGAAGTAATGGAAACAGTATCAATACATGCACTCCATGTAGGGATTTCCATTCTTCTATATATAATTATCGTGGAGCTGGTGACACAACTGGTGCTGATCAGCTTATAACTATATTGCGAAAACTCACACGGGATATTAATTATAAACTTACCTATATGGAGCACCTTCATCCGCAGCGTGGAGGATCAATGTAAGATATCTTCATGAGGAAACAACCACCAACATTAAATGGGGGTACAAATCCACTAGTATCATATCAATGGATAAATTCCTTAAGTAATATATTTCACACTATGGGGAGTATTGAAGGGGAATGATTTGTCATGACATTTTACCGCCTCATTAGAGATGATGATCAATGGTGGTATTTTATTTAAAACAAAAAGGAAGAAGATAAAGTTTTAAATATGGAATGGAGGGAGTTTAAAGATATTTTCTTAGAAAAATACTTTCATCATAACCATTGAGTGGATATGAAAAGACAATTTATGGGTATGATGAAAAAGGCTGATGAGAATATCACAAAGTATAAATCTAACATTACAAGGTTAGTAAGGCATACTGCAGATTATTTACGTAACCTATGAAGTAATATTGATAGTTTTGTTGATGGGTTAAAACAATTTCTCCATCGAGAATTAGTCTCACAATCCTTCTTGTCGTATGATGATATTGTCTCATGTGATATTAAGACAGAAAAGGAATTCTCTATATCTTATGACATTAAAGAAAACCAAGAGAAGAAGAGATCTAGTAAACACTCTAGAAATGGAAATAAGGAGAAGAAGGGAAAAGTTGAATATCCATCCTATAGTAAATGTGAGAAGAAACAACCTGGTACTTGCAATAATGGAATCAAAGTCTCTTTCAAGTGTGGTGAAAAAGGCCACCAAGTTCACGATTTGAAGGGGATGAAAGAGGTTGTCGATGTTGGATACTCCCATTATAGAGAAAGGGGGAATTTTGGAAATATATGTCCTAATCTTCAGGGGAATTTACCACAGAAAAGGCCATGGGATCAAGGCCAAGTTAATGTTATCAATACTGCTGAGGTTGAAGCTCTAAAAGACGTAGTGGCAGGTAATTTAACAGTTTACTCAGGTTTTAAAAATTCATTATTTGATTCTGGATCATCCCAATTTTCATATCTTCCTAGTTTTATAAGAAAATTAGATATTTACAATTTTATTTAACAAGGGAGTTGTCAGTCAAAACTCTTAAGGGAAGTATCATTGAAACAATGTTTTGTGAATCAGTTCCCATTAGGGAATATAAATGTTTTTTATTTGGTGATCTCATTGTCAAACCAATGATTGAATTCGATATAATCATTGGTATGGATTGGCTTTCGGACCATGATGCAAAAATTTATTATAAGAAGATTGAGGTTACTATTCTTTATGATGATGATAAAGAACACCTTATCTTTAGAGAATAATACTCACCACCTAATTATTATCTAGATCTACCCCGAGTAGCTCAACTAAATTCAATTATTGGGGAGGAAGATGATGAACTAAATATGACCGAGGAAAAAAAATTTCAAATAGAGGATGTAACTATTGTGAAAGGGTATGTTTATGTATTTCCAGAGGATTTACCTAGAAATCCTCCAAAATGAGAAATTGAGTTTTCCATTGATTTAATTCCTAGTTCATGGACCATGTCAAAGTCCTCTTATATAATGGACATTGTGGAATTAGTGTAACTAAAGAGACAATAAGAGGAACTGAGTAATAAGGGATTTATTAGACCTAGTGTTTCCCAATGGGGATCCCCAGTCCTTTTTGTAAAGAAGAAATATGGATATATGAGGTTGTCCATTGACTACATGGAGATCAATGATATAACAATAAATAAAAAGTATCCCCTACCCCGCATTGATGATTTATTTGACCAACTTCATGGAGATAAATACTTTTCAAATATTGAACTTCGATCTGGATATCATTAGTTGTGTGTGAATAAGGAA
This sequence comes from Viscum album, assembly GCA_963277665.1. Classification (NCBI taxonomy): domain Eukaryota; kingdom Viridiplantae; phylum Streptophyta; class Magnoliopsida; order Santalales; family Viscaceae; genus Viscum; species Viscum album. Next base: position 1,563,260,907 of record OY728142.1, on the reverse strand, counting down.
GACATTCAAAAAACATCATTTCGATCTAGGTACAAGCATTACAAGTATACAGTAATTCCTTTTGGATTGACTAAGGCACCCTCTGTCTTTATGGATCTAATGAATAGACATTTAAATGAATATCTTGATGAATATGTAGTGGTATTTATTGATTAAATATTGGTATACTCAAAAAGCTACGAAGATCCTGAAAATCACCTGCGCATTATCCTGATGACTCTTAGAAGACACGAATTATATGGGATGTTAAGCAAGTGTGAATTCTAGCTTCAATAGATTTATTTTCATGGACATATTTTCTCTATGGAAGGAATCTCTATTGATCCTTCTACGACCATGTTAATCCATGAATGGCCATCACCGATGAGTATAATTGAGGTATGCAGTATTATTGGTTTTGCAGGTTATTATTGATGTTTCGTCCTGAATTTTTCCTGATTGGAAAACCCATTAACCATGCTCACGCATAAAGGGGATAAATTTTATTTGAAAAAAGAGTGTAAATAATGTTTTGAATAACTGAAGAGAATATTATTCAATACTCTTATATTGACTCTACCATCGTTGAATGTTGTGTTTGTTAATTATAGTGATGCATCAAAAAAATGACTTGTTTGTGTCCTTATGTAGAAGGATAGGATTATTTCCAACGCATCATGAAACCTAAAAATTCATGAGAAAAACTATCTTAATCACTATTTTAAGTTAGTAGCTACAATATTTTCTTTGAAGATATGGAGACACAATATCTATGGTGAAAACAGTGTGATATATACCAATCACAAGAGTTTAATGTATATTTTATCACAAAAAGAACTCAACATGAGGAAAAGGAGGTGTCTTGAACTACTCATGTATTATTATTGCACTATACACTACCACCTGGGGAAGGAAAATAAGGTGGCAGATGCATTGAGTAGAAAATATCATGGAGTTTTGAACAAGATGAGATATGAGAGGGATCCTATTTCCATGGATCTAGTAATGATGGATATGGGAATAACCATGTAAGGTGAAACATCAGTGCTATTTAAAATGGATTCCATACAATATTTACTAGAAATGGTAAAAATTTCTCAGTTTGATGAAGATAAGTTTCAATAGAAGATTAAATCTGTGAATGGTGGGAGATTGATCAACTTCGTATATGATGATGTGATTTTGGAATTTTTTAATATAATTTGTGTTCTTAATATACCTGATCTAAAAAGGTAATTGTTAGATGATACCCATAGCTCCAACTTCACTATACACCCTAGTAGCACCAAAATGTATACATATTGGAAAAAATACTTTTGGTTGGACAACATAATGAAGGATATTGTTGATTTTGTGTCGAGATGTATGGTGTGTTAACATGTGAATATTGGAAGGCAACAGCCTTGAGGAGTCATGCATCCTCTTCCCATACCTGAGTGGAAATGAGATGATATCAAGATGGACTTTGTGATGGGGCTATCAAAGACTCCTAGAAGGAATGATGTAATATGGGTCATTGTTGATGGTCTTACCAAGTCAACACATTTTCATTCTATAAGGGCAGATTGAACACTTGAACATTTAGCAATACTATATATTAATGATGTTGAAATAATTCATGGAGTACCACTATTGATTGTTTTTTATCGGGATCCCCATTTTACATCATGATTCTGGGAAAGCCATCATAAATCCATGGATACTGAACTTTGTTTGGGCACTGCCTACCACCCCCAAACTGATGGACATTCAGAACGGACTATTCAAACCTGAGAAGACATGTTGAGATCATACTCACATGACTTTCAAGGTGTGTGGGATCAATATTTACCTCTGGTAGAATTTTCTATAATAATGGCTTCCATTCAAGTATTCAGATGGCACCATATAAAGCATTATACGGAAAGATATGTCACACACAAACCTGTTGGAATGATGCTGGTGAATGAAAACTCGTAGGCCATGAATATGTGGAGGAAAGGATGGAAAAGGTTAAGGTAATCTAAAACCACATCAATGAAACTCAAAGTATGTTGATGAGATATGCCGATAACCAAAGGAAGGATTTGGAATTTTGGTATGTAATCATGTTTTCTTGAAGGTATCTACATGGAAGGGTGTTATACATTTCGGTAAGAAGGGAAATTTGAGTCCCATGTACTTCAGACCTTTCGAAATTCAAGAACGAATTGGGGTTGTAGCTTACCAGTTGGAAATGCCACCAAGTCTCTCCAAAGTACATGATGTATTCCACGTATCACTGTTGATAAAATAAATGACTTACCCAAAGGATGTTCTCACCTATGGGGAATTAGAACCAGAACCCGATCTGTCTTATTGCGAAGACCCTATCCAGATTCTTGAAACAAGAAAACAAGTGCTGAGAAACCGAACGAATTGTCTGGTAAAAGTTCTATGGAGAAACAATAACAAGGAAGAGGCAACGTGGGAACCCGAGGAACATATGATAAAGAATCTACCAAGACTTTTTATTCTGTAATTTTCTAGATATTTCATGAATGAAATTACTTGTAGGAGGGGAGAATATAACTCCACAAACTTCTATAGTACGCTTCTCTATGAATAAAACAAGAGTGTGTGATGTACCGAACTTTGACTTCTAACATACCGCAACTAATCAAACAAGCCGTTATGAATATTAATACCCACTTTTTAAAATTTTATAAACCTTATCATTCAAAATAGAATTCATTTTTGGATTCGAAATATCGAAATTATCATAAAGTGTATTTTTCGTATATTTCGGAAAACATTCGTTTTTTATGAATAGTGAAAAATAATGAGTTATAGTTTAGACCTGATTTTTTTGTGAATAATAATTTATTTTATTTAAATTTATTTTATGTCAAAATAGATACATAATACCTATATATGTTCAATGTAATTCATTGAAGTTAGTTTATAATAATTTTAGATAAATAAAAATTTTATTGAACTTTTTACCGACTTTTACCCACCTCCTAGGAGAATTTACAAATTTTCATAAAACCTAATTTTACCACTTATGTGAGTTCAATTTCAAAAATCTGAGAGACACGATTGATATTAGTAAGTAAAATGTGGTTCAATAAGATGAAAATAATTTTTAGTGAACATTAGCGTTTTACTTTTATTTACTACAGTTAAAAGTAAATTTGGTAATTATGTATAAAAATGATATTATTATTCCCCTAAAACATGTCCTAATTTTATTCCATATGTTTAATTATACCAAAAACAACCTTAGTAATAAAATATGATCCATTAGTTACACTTGGATCAGATTAGCACATTTTTTATTTTTTTATTTAAAGAAGAGTTAAAAGAGATAAAATCAATGTATAATAACTGAAATATTTTTAATATAGTGTTATACATAAGATAAATTCAACTATAAATATTAATTAGAAATATAAAGAGAGTTCCTACATAATTGTAATTTATTTTTAATTTTTAGACATTAAATAACAAAATTTATTTATTACACAATGATGATGCGACAATTACCATATTAATGAAGAATTAAAATAATTGATATTATAAATATACAAATAAATGTAATTTGATACTTTTTATGAATTACACTAATTTTCTAGGTAAATATGACATTACAAGGTTAGTTAAATGAATTATTTCTAAAGTAATAATGTTGTTATTACTTTAGAAATAACAAAATACCAAATAGTGTCAAAATTGACTTGAAAGTGTTTTTAAAACAAATATTTTATTATTAATTGATATTATATTTCTAAAAATCCATGGTACTTCCAAAAGTCATATACAATGATAGGTGTATCACTAATGAACCATTTTAGGTTCTCTTGGAAGTATATAGTAATTTTATTAACCATATAGTATAAAAATACAAAGAGACATGGTAAATGTAAAACTATTTCTCATAGAGATAAATCTAAAAGATAATGTTCATATAGAGAACCATAACTATCTAAAATATATTGGTTGTGTGTTTTTAGAACCATAAAAACCTTAGCCTTTAAATAATTCATTTTGGAGCCATTATAAATCGAAAATGATTTTATTATAAAATAATATTTATAACTTTTCCTAAGGTGCCCCTCACCCCTCTTATAAAATGGAACTCCCGCTTTCCTTTATTTCACACATTCAAAGCCATTTTACTCTACCAACCCCCACCCAAATACCCTCTGAACTGTCCTCCCTAAATCCTAGAGGCCTTCCTTTTTTCAGAAAGCCATCCTAAGGAGCCATTTTGATCAAATCAAAAGGACGAACCCGAATAAGAGGTAAATATTTAATCTCCTCTTTCAAGTTAATTTCTTCTTACACTTCCTCTTTCCTTGTATTTTACATTCAAAAATATTAAATCCAGTATCTTCTATATACTATGATGTTATTATAAATATTTTACAATAATATTAATTATTATATCCATCCATTGAATGACATGTCACCATACGTGCATACTTACGGCTTACCGTCTCCACGTCATGGTGTAATTGTTATTCAATACATTATTATTTGGATGGGTATAATAATGATGTGTAATTGATTTAAATAGGAAATATTACATGATAATGATTCTGTATATAAGATATACCATCCTATTATATATTATTTTTATATCAAAAGAGTGATATTGTCGCTCGTGCACACATTTGTATTACCGTCTCCACAAACAAGATGAGATTCATTCCCCATTGTATCCGTTCACGACTAATTTTCATTATATTATTAAAAATAATGTTTAATGACTTTATATCATTCCAAATATGTATAAGATATGTCATATCCAAAACAAACACTATTTACATAAAAAGCATATGATGGAAAAAGAATCAGGTAACTCCCGAAACGACGATAATACTAAGATATTGTTAACAATGAAATGATAAAAGATAATATATGATATCATATTAATGTTTATGATTCTTATATAATTTAATAACAATTATTAAACCATTATATAGAAGTCTAACCTTCCCTTGTCCAAGAAAAAGTACAAGGTAAGGGTTAATTCTATAATCTCTTCATTATCGGAGATGTATATAAGTAATTATTTACGGGGACATCTTTATCATCCAAATCCATGATTCTTAAAAATTATTACAAATCATTTTTACTATTTAATAGGCATTGTGGTAAATTAATTTAAATTTTTTTTGACCTTATATGTTTTTAAAGGAATCTTTTTGTCATTTTCCAAATAGGGTAATTTATGACCTTTCCAACAAAATTATGGTAAGAATGTTTTTATTAACTTATATGGCGGGTGCGGATATTTTTCTTCCATTATAACATCGTCAAAGTTTCACTTACCATATTATAATAATATTTTAAAATAAATGTTTTCTTTTATAATTATGTGACTTTTAAATGATATCAAAAAGAGAAAGTGATATTTCTATCAAATAGTTTTGATTTCATCTATGTCAATATCCTTTTATGGATTTTAAGCTTGTTTGAGGTTGATTTATTATGATAAAGATCTTCCATAATATATTGAAGGTTTCAGGATATGTTTGATTGTGGATGTGTTATTTTATACCATTCATAATTTAGGGATAAATTATTGACATTTCATATTCTAGTTTGAATACGAATGTTTATGTAATATTTAAACCTTTTTATATGAGGAATAGATTGGAATTATTATGTGACGGGTGTAGCCCGCTATTGCTCCTCGAAGCATCGGTAGGTCACAAGAGTCAAACTAGGGTCTTGGCACAAGACCGTGACATAATCTTATTTTTTTTCTTGGCAGAAGGCCTTGAATATGTGGTTATGAAATTATGGCATTAAGTATTCCATCATTATGAAAGTGGATACTGATATTGCATGTGAATATTTGACTAGTTGAATATCCTTGTGAATAAGTAAATGGAATTATTTTATTTTATCATTGCCATATTATGATAAAGTTCATGTTTAAATCGATATTTCTTTTTTCTTATACATTTCCTTAAATTTTTATGATTATTTATAAAAGTTTATGCTTTATTGTTAACCTTACTGAGCATTTGAGCCCACCCCTTTCTATGTTTTATTTTTCCTAGGACGCGAAGAATTATATTATGATTGACCTGCAAGGATTTTCTATGGGACCTCAGTGTTGTATATGGAATCAATGTTCTTTTAGTTTTCCATTTTATGATGTAATGTAATCCTTATCAATGTATCTAGTACTTCCAAGGCTACTAAACTAATCGTTCTTTCGAGAATTGATATTTTTTTATCATGAAAATGATATGTAATAATGCACCGACTCTGGGATTCTAGGGTCGGGGCATTACAATATATTATTCTTTATGTCCAAAATATATCTATTATAAGGATTAAAATTGATACTATAAATTTTTTCATATATTTTGTAATAAAAATACACCTATCCCTAAGTATTAATAAACCCTCCACCTCTACATGGAAATAATTCATACGTCACATAAAAAATCAAAATATCTACCACAATCCCAACTCATAAAATCTTACATACCAATGAGATGTTATGGAGAAAACCAACTCCATACAACAAGTAATTTTCATTCTATACAAGAGAAGAAACACTGATAAATTGGAATGTTTTTATAAACACGTATCACATTTTCCGGCTATATTCTATTTTTTCACAACAAATTTTAAAATAATATCTTCTTGGACAGTGTATTAAGAATTTTAATAATATATAAATTATTTTTACTACTTTAAATTATTATTTTTTTGACATTTTTATATTTCATACAACTCTATCATCATCATTGGTTAATATTCTCATTAACTGTTGATTAACAACCAATGAAAAAATTCCAAATTTTTCTTTATAAACATTTTAATTGATGTTAATAATAAATCAATTTAAAATTATAAATGTTTAAAATTATTTATTTTTAACATATAAAATTAATTATAAATTTTTATAAACTACATTGATGAAAAATAAAAAACCCTCAAAAGATGAAATTTTTATGCAAAATATGATATCATAATTCTTCAACATTATCAAATTATAATGAAATATAATAAAATTTTGGTTAGTGATTTATAGTGAAATAAATTAAAATAATTAAATACTTTTTAAATGTTTTAATGAATAATTTTTTTATTCGGGAGATGGAAGAATGAATAAATAAATTTGGAGTTATAGCAAGGGGATTCTAGAAACCAAATTATACATTTGGGGTTATCTAACATTTCAAATTAATTTCAGTAAAAATATTCCAATAATATAATATATATTCTCACTATATATTCATTCTATTTTATTCCAGGGATATAAAATCTTCAACAAAAATAATATTTTTTCTAAAACAATTACAATGCTTTATGGGAATAAATTGTTTAGAAAAAAATATCTTAAGTCATCTTGAGTAATTGAACATTAAAATAAAAAAAATGATATATTTTTACAAATTATTATCTCCCATATTCATTTTTAATTGTATTCTTAATTTCAGTAAATAAAAATTTCGAAATATTTTTCAAAACCCATTCATTTATTGGGATAATTCATGACTATGATTGTTATCTATTCATGTGGCTTGCATGATTATGAGAACACTATGATATGACACGTGGTTCTAGAAAGGAATTAAAATACAATAAATTAGGTACAATGATGTATCTCAGGAAATGAATTTTATTATAACTAAACATTATGGTTGATTTTATCATATTCATTACTATATATTCACTTTTTTCTATGGGGGAATGATTCTATTATTTTTCCTAGATATGTGTTGTATTTGACCACTATGATATGATGTGTCATTATTATTCATATGAGACATGAAATTCAATTATAAATTATATCCATGAATATATTAATTATGGTCCTATTTTTATTATATGACGATTTTCATTATGCTCACCAACATGTTATTGATTCATGTATCTTATTCCATACATTACTGAGATTTTATATCACAAATTTGTCTGATGACTATCCTCATGTTAATACATTTAATAATTATATATAGAGAGATTTAGAATGTCAATTTAAATGAAATTAAACAAATCATCTATTTTATTATGTATTATTGATGTGTGAGGATAAATTTCTAAATACTCTAATCCTTGGATATTGGATTTGTAGCACTATTATGTTTTTTATATTAATACTATGGTAATAATATTATAAGGGGATACTTGGTATTTATACTAGGTAACAAATCAGAATTTATTTAGTTTGAAAAAAATAATGTTATAAAACATTATTGACAACTCTTTGGATGGGTTTATGTATAGGAAAAATTACATGAATAATCATTTTAAAAAATAATAAACATATAAAACCCATATGATATGTATTTATATTTAATTCATATGTAATAAAAATTTATTTACTGAAGATTTGTGGAATTAGTTTTGGTTCAAAACCTTTATCATATAGAAAATGGTTGGTAGCATGACAAACCATGGCAACAACCTGTGTGAGGAACAACATAATGATTGTCTAAATGACACACCTAATCAAAATAATGGGGGAGTTCTAAAAAATGTGGATTATTAATATGTTTCATTATGTTATATGAAATTATATACACTATGAGTAATGATTGAAATCACTCAAAAAAGATTTTTTTAGATATCAGGACATTTATGAGTGATTGAACTAAATGATTCAATGGGACTTCAAATCCACTTCTCTAAGGAGAGTGGGTAATCTCATTAGAGAAAATAATTTCCATTCCCCATTATTCTATGAAGAATTATTTTACCCTTTCTTTTTATAATTATGATAGATATTCCGATATATAGTGGGTGTTTATGGTGAATAGTAATTTGAATGATGAAATGTAAGTGATGGAGTAAAATGAATTTATGAAAATATTTTTTCAAATTGTTTTCCTAGAACTCTATGAAAAAGTCTAGAATGATAATTTCTATAATATAAAAAAAGGATGGAAATTCTATATTGGATTATGAGGAAAACATCAGATGGATTGATACATATTCCACAATATTTGATATGAATATTCATAAAAACACAATTTATTATTTACTAAATTAAAGCCACTCCTTCTCAAGGATATATCTATTAGGTAATTTGAGATTTTTGAATAATTAGATTAATTTTAGCTCAATATAGATATTGATTTTAGTCAATGACCCCATTTATTAGGGGATAATAATATAATAATTTATATTTTTGATTTTGGTAAAGAATGAAAATAGTGGAAATATGATCTATCTAATTATATGTCAGAAATATTGGAATAATATTCCTGATAATTAACTAAATATGACAAGGAAATGTGTCAATTGTAATAGAGAAGGTCTCCAATATAAGGAATTCTATGGAGATATGGTAAATCTAGACAACAAATATGTTAAAAGGATGGAATCTCTTCATGAACAATCCATTTCATACTGCTTCAAGTGTATAATGTAAGAGAACTGTACCAGATATTTAACTCACTCACATGTCCGTATGGGTAATCATAATCAACAACAACCAAAGGAAAATGAGAAACATAATTCATAGGTGATCTCTAAAACTGAAGAGGATCATATATATTATGTTATACAAGAAAAACTTAGGATTTACTTAATAATGGATGTTGTTTCATTTTATTCATGTTATAAAAATTCAATTATAACATAAATATTTTATGGAACAATTTCAAAAAATCATTAAAATATTGAATTAGATATATCTATAAAAATATTTAGGGGTCATACCATTTTATCCAATGTGATGTAAACTAATCATGTAAGATTCTTTGGGACTATTCTTCTCAAAAATATCATCATCCTCGACCAGATTTAATTTCCAACTATACTAAGGATGTATTGGATATATTTATATAGATAAAATATATTTATAATGGAAAATATTTTAAAATATTTATAATTATAAATTAATACAGCTAAAATTCCAAAAGATCAATAATTTCATATTTTAAGCCCCTTAATGGTGTGGTTAATGATTCTAAAGAAAGAAAAATGGAATACATAAATGGTTCAGTCAAAGGAAAGTATAAAACACGGATAAATAAACATTTTCAGGGAATATACTTTTGTATTTCCCAAAGATATTTCTAGAATTCCACCATATTATCAGGTAGGGTACCCAATATAGCTTATTCCCAGATAAACTCTTATTTCTAAATGGACATATAAGATGTCCCCTATAGAACATGAATAGATAAGAAGAATATACAAGATAACATCGAAAAAGGGTTTATACACCATAGTGTATCACCATGGGGTTCTCCCATAATCATTATAAAGAAAAATGGTCCATCAATTAAGCTATGTTTCATGAACCATGATCTCAACAAGATCACAATAAAAAAAGTTTTCCCTTCAAAGGATATATAACCTGATGGAAAAACTATAAGGTACTTCATACCTCTCAATGGTGGATATCCATATAAGATATCTTCAAACAATGATGAATAATGAAGATATTAAAAAGATGGACCTCTAGAATAGTTATAGGAAGTATTAGTTCAATTGATTCCCTTCAGAAAAAATAATACCCCAATAAATTTTAATGGAATATAAAATTGTGTATTTAGAGACTACAAAGAAATTTTTTGATAGTGTTTATTAATGAAATTATCAGTAAAATAAATATTAATTATGAATATTAAGGGACATTATGGGTTTTTATATATACATTAAATAAGGATAAAATTAATTCTATGTTTAAATGATAATTTTTAATGAAAAAAGTCACATTATTAGGGATATTTATGAAGATTTTATAACCCAATTACTATGTATAATGGAAGGAAGAAATGCATATGAGGAAAAAATATTGTGAGGAATGATTTAAGTAAATAATGAATTGGATACTTACTACAACTGTATTCACCCTACCAATATGTGGAGAATGATTTGGGATATGAAATGTTTCTTCGATGAGAGTCTGGAATTCTGTACTCATGAGGAATGAAAAAGAGACACCCTCCACCTAATGAAAATTGATGATACATGAGAAAAATTCCAATCACATGACATTGGGTTAGCATAGGTGGTATTTTCCATGATTATGTGGATGCATTACCTCTATGGTGAGAAGTGTGACATATATACATTTCACTGGACTCAAAATTAATTATTTATGTAGAAGGAGATCAACATGTATTGGTGATGATGGTTCGAGATACTCAAGGACTATTATATCTCAATTCAGTATCATTCAAAAATAGTGAATATGGTAGTTGATTCTCTTATAAAAACCCAACCTTACACTATATCCATTATGTCGATTCATATAGAGTATATCATGATGTTTATGATAATAACAGGTAAAGAAATAATAATGGTTTAATATGCATCAAAAATTCCATAAATGATTTCGTAACCATTTATCTATGGGAAAATCAATGAAGATCAAAGGGAATATTAGGAAAATAAAAGGACGATGAATGTTGTAATCTAATGGATGCTTTGTTAATTACATGTAAATGAAGATGATGTGATATTATTTGGAACTTGGGTTTATGTTCCATCATCACAAGAGATAAATAAGGTTATATGAGAATATTCCTATTTCTTGTTTTTGTCTATCCATGTTAGAAGAACCATCATTTAAAGAGATCTTTTAGAGGAGTTCTAGTGGGATAAATCAATTAAGAGAGCTCCATGTACAACAAAAAGATTATGTTATATAATCAACATAAAGAAGAGAAACAATAATACAATGGGTAGATGAAAACATTCCCAGAACCTCATGGAAAAGTGGAATCAGATCCATGTACATTTTCACTGGTATCCAAAAGAAATATAAAGGAAACAATGTGACATAGTATGGTGTGGATTGATTCACAATAACTACACACTTAATTGAAATTTTAGAATATTTATCATTTAAAAAACAATCAAATATATATATGTAAAGTGATGATGAAACATGGTGAACCAATTTTTATTATTTCTTATCATGATACAAGGTACACATCTATATTTTATATATTTATTGAACAAAATTTGATTAATTAATTGAATTTTAGTGTTGGACATCACCCACAATTTGATGTCTAATCTGAATGTAGTATCAATATTCTCAAGGACATGTTGAGATCTAACTCAAGGAAATTTAAATATGGTAAGGATAAACATCTTCAAATATTTTAGTTCTCATAAAATAATATCATCCCCAAATTTATTAAAATTGACTAATAGGTTACTCTAAATGGGGATATATGTATAACACTAACAAGTTTGGATGATGTTAGTGAATCAATGCTACTTGGACATAATCTTATGAACAAGATGACAGTGAAGGTTTTAACAAACAATCAACACAAAAAGGTACTCTCAGTTATCAAACATTCTATGGAAGAAACAATTAGATGAACATCGATATTGAAGTAAGATAAAATATTTTCCATCAAATATCAACATGGGAGAGTCATTTGGATTATAATGAAGGATAAGTATAACTCTAGGATTGTTTCCCCTTTTAATATTTATGATCTTATTGGATTAATTTCCTATCATCTTTCTCATAAAAAATATATTTCTAATGTTAATGATGTGTTTCATGTATCTCAAATAAATAATTACATAGAGGATATATCACATGAAATAAATATAGAGGTGTAATAAATTGAGAATCACCACTCATATTAGGAACATCTAGTGAAGATATTATATCAAAGAGACATTGTCATGTGAAACAACACAACTCACTTTGTCAAGGTATTGTGGTGGAACCATAAATATGAAGAGGTGATGTGTGAATTAGAAAAGATAATGAAATATGATAATTCTAATCTATTATCAGACAGTAATATCAATTAAAATTAAATAGATTATATTTCAAAAGGGGTAAAGAATATAACAAAACAATGTATATAAGTGATATATATTTATTTAAATTAATGTGAGTTATGTTATATAGTATTATACAATAATAGAACATTGTTAAACCAAAAAAATTATTAATTGAATTTTTTATATTAGTCCATAACATTATCTATTAAAATTCAAAACCATAAAGTGATAAAAATTATCAAATAAAAAAATAATTGGATGATATGGATCTCCAAAATCATCCAAAAAATCCTATCATGAACCAAACTATTGAAATGAAAAAAATTATTATATTTGTTTACATTATTGATAATAGAAATTTAGAGCCTTGAGATAACATGAGTTAAATTATTAATTATACAATGTAGTAGTATTTATAAGAGGAAATACGGCCAACGTAATAGCAATTTGGTACTTTTGAATTATAGCATGTACATTGGAATATAAATTTGACCAAAAAAATTAAATGTAAAATAAATTCTATATATCATGAGTAATTTAAGTAAATATAAATATATTTCTTCTGAAAATAAATAACAATATTAATATCATATTGAAATTATAAACAAATTATTAATACACTATATTTTAATATATTTTGTAACAATGAAAAAAATAAATATTTAATTTTAATATGAAATATTTTCGATATTTAATTCCATAAAATGAGTTTTATTTTTGAAATTATAACATTGAAACTATACATGTGATTTTTTATGTTCTTTAATGAGAATAATTTATGTTTCAAGAGATTCGTAAAAATATATATTTTTCTATAGCCAGTGTTTCTTGAAGTACATCACTCATGATTTATTAATTATGAAATAATTTCATGAACCATATATTCTACAAAAATATATTTAATTTGGTAAATCAGTCATTAAAATAAAATATAAATGATCAATAAACATATAATCACTATTGGAAATCTGACTTTTCCAAACATTTTTATACCAACCGTTTGTAAAAATTGTTCGTATAGGTCCCCATTCCCAACGGTTTGGCCAAACCATTGGGAAGTGTCCCCCATATATCAACCTTCCACCTAGAATTACACCTAAAATCAAGGATCTATACCAATGGTTGTCAAAACAATTTGTATAGGTCTATACCAACGGTTTTGACAATCGTTGGTATAGATCCTTTGATTTTTTATCAGATATTCTTACTGAGAACATTAAATAAATCAAAATTTAAAATAATTAAGAGAATACATATATATATTTATGTAATTTTGTTCACTAAAGTCATGTTAGGTTAGTTGTTATGTCGTTAATGATAATATATGGGTCCTGGGATCAAATCCCAGTGAATGTTTTTTTTGAAAAACATATACCAACGGTTCCATAACCGTTTGTATAGATTTTCATATTACTTATACCAACAGTTTTACCAAAACCATTTGTATAGACCTATCCCAACGGCTTATTTCGCAACAGTTCTCCAAACCGTTAGTATATGCTATACCAACAATTTTGAGGCCTATTCCAATGGTTCCAAACCATTGGTATAGGTTAGTTTTCCAGTAGTGAAATTACATTCCAATGACTAAATTCTAAAGCATACCTTAATAAAATCTAATCAATTTTCCACATTCCATGTTAATAAATTATTTATTCAAATTTTAAAGGGGATTAAATTTCTTATTCCATTATAATATATTAATATGTGATTAATTTTGTAAAACAATTATCATTCATTTATTTATTTAGATAAAATATTTTATTATATATATTCTTCCCAAAATACTCATCCACTCATGTAAAAATTACTAGTCTCCCTCCAGTTGTAAAACCGATTCTCCCAAACATATATAATCCAAATAACCTCCAATATTCTCTCTCGTAATCCATTATAAACATTATTTTTGTGAAGTAACAATTCAAATCCACTCATAATGGATTGTTATAAAGGTACAAGTGAAGTAATACTATAAAAATATTATATTTTTTTCACTAATGTATTTTTTTTATTCTCATCTAATATTTTTTATATCATTCAACTAAATATATTATAATTAAAATAATAAGTATGTTGAAAGTAATTTTTTATTATATTAAAAACAATATTTTCATGTTATTTAAAATTTATAACACTCTTTCATCATCTTTGGATAATGTTCCAGTTAACTATTGGTTAACCACCTATGAGGATGTTTTAAAATGATTCATAATACACAAAATAATAAATGTTATTAATAATTTTTTCCCATATAATAATGAATATATTTATTTATTTTGATATTTTATAATTTATTATTAGAATATTTAAATTAACCAAAATAGAAATATCAAAATTGAATAATAATGAGAAACTTTTAAGGGGAACATGATATAAAAACACCTTTACACTGAAAATGGATATTACAAAATATAATCGAATTATTTTATATTATAAATTTTGACATTAACTAAGATGATTTACTTTTGGGTCACTTTTTTTAAAATAAAATTCTCATTATTACTATGTAATAATGAAAATATAATGGAATATTTACGGTAATGTATTCTCAAACCCATTCAATTTTTTTGGGTTATCTCCCATTTAAAATTGATTTAAGTATGAATAATACATTAATATCCCAAAATTTGTATACTAGTTTTTTTTATTCTGATTTATGGGAAATACATTCATATACCCTTAATAAATATTTTCTATTTCATTTAAAAAGAATTACCTAAATAAATGAATGCCCAAACCAACACATTAATCTTTTTAAGGGGTTTCACATTTCAAAAAGGATGAATTTTTTTTAATTATTATCACCATTACTAATTTAGGAATCCTAAATTTCATTACATGATGTATGATAAGTCATGTAATTTATGTATCCCATTCCTTTCTTTTGGGTATTTCATGACTATGATTGGTATCAATCTATGTGACATGCATGATGATTATAATTTTATCATGTGTCTCAATAAACATAAATTATATTGAACTCAAATACTATTTGTTATGTGTTTTATCAAATGATAAAAGGTTAATAATGTATGAAAATGATTTTCTATTTGTTGAAATTTTCAATGTTAGAAATATTCACATATGTCATTTGCGAACTTGATGATAGATCTTATTAAAATTATATGTGGTATTTGAAATTTATGATATGATGTTTAATTATTTTTTAAATGAAACATTCCATTTCGTAAAAAATTGGTTCCCACAAGCTGTTGATAATGATCCTATTAATATAATATGATAATGTTTATTATGATCATCCATGTTCTATTGATAAATTCTCATTATTACACCCCATACTATGAGAGTAGATCAAAATATTCATTGGTATATATCCTCCATTTACTAAATGTAATAATGATATCATGGGAGATATAGACGAATATATTATTTTATTTTAAATAATTATTATTTATTATCTAAAATTTATATTGGATATTAATTTTCATATTGAACTAACCCTTTAAAACCAATATTTGTATCACTGTAATGTTGAATATCATAAATTTAATGTCATAAAAATAGAATACAATTAGGGGTCACTATATAATACTTATACATAATGAGTAATATATTATTGGTGCTTTATATTGTTTCATCAGTGAATGTGAAAATTATCCCCAAGTAAGGAAAATTGTATTTTTTGGTATGAGGATTTCAGACATTTTAGCAATGGACTACATTATCAAAAGAGGAAGAGTGTTGTCATTAATTATTCCATATAAAAAATTGAGGTTTCAATGTTTATGAATGTTTTATTAATAAAATTTAATATTTTTTTTATGAACATTGGTAATAGGTTGGTTACCTATTACTTTGTCATGAACTGTCCTCGGGGCCCGTGCCGTGACTACCCCAAGCCCGCCTTCCATAGGCCAGGCGCTGGCGACTAGCACCAAAGGTGTAATTCCCGATAACTGGGAAGGTATTGACTTTATAAAAGTAAACAAAACACCACAGAGTACAAGCAGAAGTAAAACAGTAAGTACAAAAGGAAATGCTGAAAAGTAAATGGGTCCGAATACAAACCCAATCTAAAGTACAGCTACAACTGAAAAAATTACAACTGAAAATGAAAAACAGATGGAAGAATGGAAGCATCTCATGAGTCGTCCTCCTTGGATCATACCTGAAGGGTAGGTACAGATGCCCTCCTCAGCATTCCACATCCGATCGTCCGTCTGTCTGTCTCCTCCGGGTACCGAATCGTCGTGAGATCTACCTCCGGGTACCATCCAGTCCTCGAACGCTCAGCCTCCGTCAGTGATGCTCATCGTCTGCATCGAACACAACGTGGTGCGGGATATTCCGTGCAGGGGTGAGTATAAAGATACTCAGTAGGGACCCTGAGACCCTCATGGCCTCTCTAAATACAATAAGGATAACCACAAAGAAGAATCACAACAGATAACTCTTACTTAGGTATAAGCCCATACTTATACCTAAGTCATCAATAACCCATCTCAATCATGAAGAAACACAATGGTTATGAAATCAACAGATAACCTCTACTTAGATATATTCCCATATATATACCTAAGTTATCAAGTGACCCATCTCAATCATGAGGTAAACACCTAGGTCATAAAATCATCTCAAACCTGGATTTTATTCACGATATCAAAACCAAGGCTGCTGGAGAACTCCACCTCTGTCGAGTACAGTGGGTCTTCCGCTACAACCAAGCGCATCCCACTAACCTTGGACTGCTTAAGTACTCCATCTATCGAGTACTATGGGCATGCCGCTACAACCAAGCACATCCCACCATGGGTCAGCCGCTACAACCAAGCCCACCCCCTCATAGCCTACATAGGTACTCCTTTTGGTGAGTACCGCAGGTCTTCCACAACAACCAAGTGCACCTCCACCGTGGGTCTGCTGCTACAACCAAGTGCACCCCACTAGGATATCCAAATCACTCCGAGTCGATCGATCAGCAGTCGTCATGTCTCAGTCAGCTACTAGGTCTCTGCACTCTGCTAGATCGTCTCCGGGAAGGTCCTCTCTATGAGCTACTGGTAGATACTCCAAGTATCACAAGTCCCACGAAGAAGTATCTCAAACTACCGCTTCATCATTGGGGTCTCAACGCAACAGACGACGCGTCAATCGGGCGCGCGGTCTTTGAGTTATTTGCCTTTTCGTCCTAGGGGCCTGAATGCTTTCTTACGCGAACCAACACGGCCGTATCTAAAATGTACCCTGAAATCTCATAGGATATAACCATAGGGAACAATTCTCAGTGTGATCACCAACGCCACGGACGATTCGTCAAACGGACGTTCGGTCTGAAAGTTATCCACTTTTCCGTTGAAGGGGCCTGGTTGAATTTCCGGTACAATCCAACCCGGGCACTATCTAACACCATCCAAATCTCAGACGAAGAGATCCAAAAGATCCGCCTCATCAATAGTAATCCAACAATGTCTAGGGCACGTCAATCGGACGTCTGGAGCTCGATATATAAGTGTTTCCGCTACGGGGGCCCGGTTGGTTTCGTGTACGAACCCACCCATCCAAACCCAATGTTCTCCGAAACCGTGAGTGTAATATACCGAAACAACCGTCTCGATCCAAGGAGCACATCACAAGTGACGGTGCATAGATCGGAGGTCCGTATCCAATGTTATGCGTGAAGGTCCAAAACAGGTCCGAAATGGGGGTCTGGGCCCGGTGCGACCCAGCCCAGCCACCTCGGGTCGGTCGGAGCCGGGTCGACCCGACCCGGGTCCGGCCCGACCTAGGCGCGGCCCTTCCCGGCGCTCTGGCGGTCCGGTTTCCAGCTCGGCTTAACCGAGCTAGCGGTCGGGGGGGGGGGGTGCTTCCCCCTGTATCATTAAATGAAGCCCCCATGTGGGTGGCCGCTGCCGTCCGGCCGGACGGGGGTTACGAACCCCCGGTTCCTCCACTGACTATCCAGCCCGCTCCGGCCAGCCGGCTGCTTCTGCCATGAGACCGGCACGGACCGGTCCCCCTGCTCCGACGCCGATGGTCGAAAATTGGCCACCGGTCCCTGCCCCGCCGCGGCCTAAGGCCGTGACCTTGGTCTGTCCGGTGCGGCGCGACGGCGCCACGCCCCTCCGCCGCTGCCCGGCTCTGGCCGTGGTGTTTTCGTGATTCTCTGGCACGGCGCGACGACAACACGAATCTTTGTCGCAAGATCCCACATGGGGATGTTGCATCGCGTCACTTTCCTTTGAACCACATCAACAAAAAAGATAAGCGAGGAGGGTCTGCCATGTTTGTCTGATCCGGACCCCTCCTGTTAAACGATAGCAAGCTGTCCAATTGAAATGAGGAATGACGATGGAAGAATTTATGAATGACAACAATAATAAAACCCCTACCTCATTCATTGTTGTCGAACAAGGTTTGTCAAGGAAATGGACGTCGCAGAATTGATCATCGCAGAAGAAGAGGATCATTGGTGTTTGTTGATCTCCGAGGAAGGCGTCTCTCACCGTCGTCCGTCGTCGGAGGTCGGTGTTCTTCGTCGGCAACGGCGCATTCTTCGCGTTCTTAGACGAAGGAGAAGAACTTCGAGACTTAGAGTTTCTTCCCCCCAAACCTCTCTCAACAAGCTCACAACAATAATAAAATAAGTGTTTCACTTAATTTATTACTCATGACTTAAGTTTGAAAATCAAAAATTGAATTAAAACACTTAAGTAACTCATGTGTCATTTAATAGGAGGGTTATGGGAGTTTAGGGAATATGAATGGGTGTGCTTCGTGTGGGCCCCACCGCCCTCATAACCTCTCAGGGGATTTTGGGTGGTTTCCCAACTTCCACTCAAAGGACTACCACTTAGAAAGAAAAAAATAAAATTTGTAGCTATATTTTATTTTTAACATCCACAATTTTTAACAACTCCTCCCATGTAAACGCAAGTCCGGAAAAGGTGTTCCTAAGAAATTACTGGTGCTGCGAATCCATTGGTGCACTCGGAATTCGATTCCGAGCACCGGTTCAAATGTTAGGAAAACCCGCTCATTTTTTCACTGAACATACCCGAGCTAAACTTCGGAAATTGATTTCAGGCACACCGGGCCTCGGAATAAGGCGCTGTCAGAAACTGCATTCTTGTGAAATCCCAAAGAAAATTAAGGAAAAATATTCCCTAAAATTTCCGGGTCTTTAAATTAGCCCCACCTCAGGGATTTACTTCCTTGTAAAGATTTAACAAAATCTAGGGATACAGAAGTGGTACTGAGAACGCTTCTGAGCCTTCTTCTCCCAGGTGCTCCCCTGGAGGTTCTTCTGCTACCAGTGAAAGCGTTCAAGAGGAATCAACCATTCTCATAGGACCCGCTCCTATCGATCCTCAACCTCTACTGGAATCTTCACGCACGTTTCCTAGTCATCGACGTCCAACTCCCTGAGGTCGATGATGTGTGAAGGATCATGCACGTATCTCCTCAGCCGAGGTACGTGGATGATTTAATGCACCTGGTGCAACTGAGGTGGAAAGGTCAAGCGGCAAACCACCTCGCCTACCCTGCTGAGGACCTTGAAGGGTCCAATGAAATGCGGAGATAACTTACCACCTCAGCCAAATCTCCGTAATTCCACGTCGAGGTGAGACCCGTAAGAAAATGTGGTCTCCATCCTTGAACTCCAGTGGTCTCTGCCTCTTGTCAGAATAAGGCTTCTGTCGGCTCTGAGCTGTCCTCATCCACTCTTGGATGACATGGACCTTCTCTGTTGTGGCTTGTACCATCTCGTGTCCCACAAGAGCTACTATGATTTCTTTATTGCCGATAAGATAAATTTGGTCTCATCCCCTGGATGAACCACATTCTTTGCCTAATACAGTCAATTCGGACATGAATGATGTATTCATGCCATGGAAGGCATCGTAAAGCCTCGACTTTACTACCAAGAGATCCAACCATCACTCTTGCCTCTAAGGGTCAAGTCACACTTTCGGCATTAGTGTGAGGTAACTGGGTCTCCTCTAGTAGGAATCTCGAAAGTGAGGGTCAAGTCAACAGTTTAAACCGGAACCTCTTAGTACACAAAAAGGAAGGAAGCAAATGTCACAAAGGTAAGTGTCTTTTTATTATTGCAGCTCATAGTACAAAGACACAAATGTAACAACAACATGGAACCAGAAGTACGAAGAACAAAAGGAAACTACTAGTTCTGCTCCTGTCCACTTTCTTATAGAGCTCCGTAGTCGTATGCTTCTACTGCCTAAATCTGAGCTCTCCAATGTCCATATGTTCCCTACGGGCTGGGTGGACCTCGTGGTGGGGGTGGTGGTAGCACCTCGATGCGTCGTGCACCTCCAGCTGCTCGGCCAGCTCCCCTCCCTCGACCTGCTGCTCCTAGAGGTCCGCCTTGATTGAACCTCTACCTCTGCCTGGGAGATTCATCATTTAACTATTGGTCATCTTCATGGAGGGTCGGACAGTCACGACCAATGTGACCAACCCCACCGCAGGAGTAACATTGTCTGCGCATGTTAAGTAGTTCTCCACCACGGGTGCCCCGCACACACGATCCAGATTAATGCGGTTGACCACCTGTAGGTCTGGTCCTCTTGGACCTCTGCCTCATCTATCTACTGCCCACTACAGAAGACTCTGCCGCATGCCGGCTAGTGGTGGGTCCTGCTGCTGGAGACTGCTCAGCAAGGAAACTCTCCACTAAGATTGCTCGCTCCAACACCCCTGTCTGCGTCAGGATGGTGTGAGATACAACAAAAGCTCTAATCTCTCGCCTGAGCCCCTGGTCGAAGGTTCGGACCCTGAAGAATAGGTCCCGTACCATATCTGTGGAGTAGCATGAGAGTTCTGTGAACCTCGCTGAGTACTGCGCAACCATCATGCTACCCTGTTGTAGATGCAGCAGCTCCTATATACGCACCGCTCGAAGGGTGGTTGGTACAGACTCTGTCTAGAACAGGACCTCGATGTCTTCCCCCAGAAGTGTCGCCTCCTCATGCATTTGGAGCATCAGGCTCCACCATCTGCCTAATGCTGCCTGAAAGCGGCTGGTAGCAAGGATCACCATGAAGTCTGCTGGCATCGCCACTAGCCTGAAGACTCTCACCATAGCCTCTAGCCAATCCTCATCCGCCTGCGGGTCCGTCTCTCCCCTAAACCTAGGTGGAATCTTGCACTGGAAATCGCGCAGTGCGCTCAAGCGACGTGCACCCTCTACTGCTGGGGCTGGTGGCATCGGTGGCACAATGGGTAGTAGTACCGCTGGTGCCTCCGCAGGTGCCTCAACTAGAATAGGGCCCTGTACTGAGGCCACCTTGTTTGGCGGGCTGTGAGAACGTACAACTCTCGGGGCTCTAGCTTGTCGTCCATGGGGAGGCACCCTGAAAGAAACAAACGTGACACTGTCAAACGATTATACCTGGTGATTTGACCTGGTTTGAGCTATTTTAAGGGAAAACCTTCGAAAACACTCATGCAATCAGTGTTTTCGTGCACAAATATGGAAATCAGAAGTCAGGGACCTGGTGTATTAATAGGTCGGCCGCCCGCACCAACACTGGATTACCTAATCTGAAAACCACACTCGGTACCCATAACAATATTGCTTCATTGAAAATGAATATCAGAGTTACACGTTATGCAGTAGAACCGACTCCTTTGATACCAATTTTTTCACGACCTGTCCTCGGGGCCCGTGCCGTGACTACCCCAAGCCCGCCTTCCATAGGTCAAGGGCTAGCGACTAGCACCAAAGGCATAATTTCTGATAACTGGGAAGGCAATGCCTTTATAAAAGTAATCAAAACACCACAGAGTACAAGCGGAAGTGAAACACTAAGTACAAAAGGAAGTGCTGAAAATTAAATGGGCCAGAATACAAACCGAATCAAAAGAGAAGCTACAACTGAACAAAAGTACAACATAAAAAGAAAAAAAACTGAAATAATGGAAGCAGCTCTTGGGTCATCCTCCTCGAATCCTACATGATGGGTAGGTACAGATTCCCTCCTCATCATTCCACGTGCGATCCTCCGTCCATCTGTCTCCTCCGGGTACCGACTCGTCGTGAGATCCACCTCTGGGTACCATTCTGTCCTCGAACGCTCGGCCTCTGTCAGTGTTGTCCGTCATCTGTATCCAACACAACGTGGTGTGGGGAAAGACCATTTAGGGGTGTGTATAATGGTACATAGTAGGGACCCTGAGACCCTCATGGTCTCTCTAAATAAAACAAAGATAACCACAAAGATCAATCTCAACAGATGACTCTTACTTAGGTATAATCCCATACTTTTAAATAAGTCATCAATAACCCATCACAAACATGAGGAAACACAAAGTTTATGAAATCAATGGATAACCTATACTTAGATATATTCCCATACGTATACCTAAGTTATCAAGTGACCCATCTCAATCATGAGGTAATCACCTAGGTCATAGACTCAGCTCAAACCAGTATTTTATTCACGATATCGATACCATGACGTCTAGAGAACTCCTCCTGTATCGAGTATAGTGGGTCTGTCGCTACAACCAAGCCCGTCCCACTAACTTTGGACTGCTGAAGTACTCCACCTGTCGAGTACTGTGGGTCTGCCGCTGTAACCATGTGCATCCCACCATGGTTCTGCAACTACAACCAAGTGCACCCCCTCATAGCCTACAGAGGTAATCCTTCTATCGAGTACCACAGATCTGCCACTACTACTAAGCGCACCTCCGTTGTGGGTCTACCTCTACAACCAATCGCACCCCACTGGGCTATCCGAATCACTCCAAGTCGATCGATCAATAGTCGTCAAGTCTCAGTCAGCTACTAGGTCTCTCTACTCTTCTAGCTCGTCTCCGGGAGGGTATGCTCCATGAGCTACGGGTCGATACTCCAAGTATCACAAGTCCCACGAATAAGACTCTCAATGAACTACCTGGTCATAGGGGTCTCAACCCAACAGACGACGTGTCAATCGGGCGCCCTGTCTGTGAGTTATTAGCCTTTTCGTCCTAGTGGCCTGGTTTGTTTTGTGCGCGAACCAACCCGGTCGTATCTCAACTGTAACCCGAACTATCATAGGGTATACCCATAGGGACCGTTTGTCAACGTGATCACCAACGCCGCTGACGCTTCGTCAAACAGACGTCCGGTCTGAATGTTATCAGCTTTTCCGGTCTAGGGGCCCGGTTGGATTTTGGGTACAATCCAACCCGGCTACTATCCAACTGCATCCAAATCTCAGGCGAAGAAATCCAAAAGTTCCGTCTCATAAAGAGGAATCCAACAAAGTCTATGGCACATCAATCAGACATCCGGAGCTCGAGATATAAGTGTTTCCGTTCCGAGGGCCCGGTTGGTTTCGTGTACGAACCAACCTGGTTGAACCCAATGTTTTCCAAAACCTTGAGTATAATATATTGAAATGACCATTTCGATCCAAGGAGCACATCACAACTGAAAGTGCATCGATCGGAGGTACGTAGCCCATGTTATGGGAAAAAGACCAAAACATGTCTGAAATGGGGGTCTCGGCCCGGCCCGGCCCAACCCAACCCCCTTGGGTTGGACCGAACAGGGGTGACCCGACCCAGGTCCGGGTCCGGACCGCTTGGGCGCGGCCCGGCCCGGCGCGCTGGCGGTCCGCTGGCTAGCTCGGTTTAACCGAGCTTGCGGTAATGGGGGGGGGGGCGATGCCCCCCCTGTCTCATTAAACGCGGCCCCCATGTGGGGGCCGCTGCTGTCCGGCCAGCAGGGGGTTACAAACCCCCAGCTCCTCCCCTAACCGGTCGGCCCGCTCCAGCCGTCCAGTTGCTACCGCCATGGGACCGACACGGGCCGGTCCCCCTGCTCTAATGCCTGCGGACGAAAATTGGTTGCCGGTCCCTGCTCCGCCGCGGCCAAAGGCGGCAGCTACGGTGTTTTCGTGATTCTCCGGCACGGCGTGACGACGCCGTGCATCCCTGCCGCAAGATCCCAGGCCGTTCTATTGCATCGCATCAATTTCCTTCGAACTGCATCAACACAATGATAAGGGAGGAGGTTCGGGCGTTTTTGTGCAGTCCGGCCCCCTCCTGTTAAATGATAGCATGCGGTCCAATTGAAACGAGGAATGGCGATGGAAGAATTTACGAATACCAACAAAAATAAAACCCATACCTCAAGTGTTGTCGTCGAACAAGGTTTGTCGCAGAAAAGGACGTCGCAGAATTTATCATCGCGGATGAAGAGGATCATTGTCGTGTTTTGATCTCCGAGGAAGGCGTCCCTCACTGTCGTCCATCATCGGAGGTCATCGTTCTTCATCGGCGGTGGTGCATTCTTCGCGTTCTTCGATAAAGGAGAATAACTTTGAGACTTAGAGTTTTCTTCACCCAAACCTCTCTCAACAAGGTCACAACAATAATAAAATAAGCGATTCACTTATTTTATTACCCCTGAATTAAGTTTGAAATTCAAAAATTGAATTAAACCACTGAATTAACTCATGTGTCATTTAATAGGAGGGTTATGGGAGTTTAGGGAGTATTAAGGGGTGGGGTTCGTGTGGGCCCACCACTATCATAACCACTCATCGAACGTTGGGTGGTTTCCCAACTTCCACTCATAGGACTACCACTTAGAAAGAAAAAAATAAAATTTGTAGCTAAATATTATTTTTAAATTCCAAAATTTTTAACAACTCCTCCCATGTAAACGCAACTCCGGAAAAGGCGTTCCTAAGAAATTACCGGCGCTGCGAATCCATCAGTGCCATCAGAATTCGATTCCGAGCACCGGTTTAAATGTTAGGATAACCCGCTCGTTCGTTCACTGAACGTACCGAAGCTAAACTTCGGAAATTTATTCTAGGCACACCGGGCCTCGGAATCAGGCGCCATCAGATAATGCGTTCTTGTGAAATCCCAAAGAAAATTAATAAAAAAATTTCCCTAAATTTTCCCGTTCTTTACATACCTGGTCGTGATTGGGTGTTTTAGATTATTCTTAATGACGCAATGATAGTTGACCACTTTAGTTTTTCAATTTTTGATAAATAACTAGCCACAAAATCTACACATTATTTAAAATTCATTTTGAATAATATTTACCACATTATATAAATACATATTTTTATTGGTTTGATAACTATTGGATTTTTTGGGGTGCAATCATTTTAGGATAATTGGTTAATTGTGGTGTAGAAGACCATGGCTTGTGAGTTGTCATGTGTAAATTTTTAATTAAATTAGTGGTCGATATTGAGGATTAGCCTTAGGGAATTATTATTAGGGGGATATTTAGATGGTATAAAATTCAATATACATATACAAATGTTTTTGTGCATCATGAATAACATTAACATTGTAGCCTTTGTATGATAGTGTTCGATGATCTGTTGCAATTATGTTATGAGTAGACAGTCAGAATTTATAACTACATTAGATGATGGAATCCCCATTAATTTATTCAATGAATATGTGAAAAATCATATTTGTGGAGTATGTGACCATTCATGGGTGAATGCACTCTATTAATAATGTTTTTAAAGGTTACTAAATCATTAATTTATTGTTCTTGATATAACTATAATGTCAGTGTATTACTGGATCTGAGTGAAATTGGTTCAATAAATAATAATAAACTTATAAATATAATGTTTAATAAGATAGTGTTCATAATTTATCATATTAATTTTGTTATGGTGGTGTGAATCTTATTTCATACAATATTATTTGTAATTATTGCAATGTATGAATGTATATATGTTGGGACATGTGGTTGATATCACTCATCGGTAATCTAAACAATGATTCATTATTATGTTATTATGTTAGTGGCCAGATTATGTGTATATATCAATTAGTTTTAATGATGTGTGACCAATATATTCAGTATAAGATCATTTTTTAGGATTAGTATCATTAGATTGGTTTGTGTGACATGACATCAAGTAGGATATGTTATGGTATCATTGGGGGTGAAAAATTACATAAAACTACCATTGATACATTATAATGATATACGGTTTTTTATATATGATAATATATCCTTATCTTCAAATAAATGTGTTGTAGTGTGGATAATGTGATGAATCATATTGTCAAATGTATAAATTCCCGGTGAAATTTAACATTTCATCATTGTTTTATTACATCAAGTCATGGAATGTTGTTTTCAATTTATATAAACTATTTTATAAACCACATTAAATTCCCACTTTATTGTTATATTTTTGTGAAAAAATATGTGAAATGATTAAATTACCTATTAAAATCATGTATCTTATTTTTTTACCTTCTATGTGGAACATGGTATGAAAAACAATGCAACCATTACCATTAACTAATGAAAAAATTCAAATGGAAAAAGATTTTTTGGTTCATTGTTTGAAAAACTATGGGACCCAAATGTTATATTGTCCTTTATTGGATTTGGAAATTGAAAAATAGTGTCACGTTATCTTTATCTATGTAACCAA
Organism: Viscum album; assembly: GCA_963277665.1. Lineage (NCBI taxonomy): Eukaryota > Viridiplantae > Streptophyta > Magnoliopsida > Santalales > Viscaceae > Viscum > Viscum album. The sequence continues at coordinate 1,563,233,815 of OY728142.1, read as the reverse complement.
ACCATGTGCATCTGAATTAAATGACATCAAAATCCAATAAATAAAAAATATCCATAATATTTGACTAATTAAAAAAAAATTCTATAAGACTATATAACCATGGGTGTACAATTCCTTTTACTAAAATATTCAAACCTTTTATATTTTTCTTTTGATGTATATATAGAGGTCCAATATTGTAATTCAATTTTAATGATTATTTTTCTTACATTATTCTATTTATGTTAAATTACATCTTCTTCCCTAGAATTAGGCCTTTTATTTGGACAATTAATGTATGATCTAGAGTCATGATCATGTTCAGATTGATTATTATTACATTGAATAGAGATATTAATCATTAATGTTTGGTTTTAGAGAGAATAAATTGCAGCTGTGGGATTAAACCAGCCTGATTGTGTATTTTATTATTCATTTTAATAGATTTCTTAAGACATCAGATGCTTGGTGATCATGTATTACATCTCAAAGGTACCTGGTCCCCTCAAAAATCAATCACATATTGATATATGGATGTAATTATTTGTAGGAATCTATACTACTTATTGGTTATCATATATATTTCGTAACTCTTTCTTGATTATTTTATCCTCAATAAAAACGTGGGTTTCAGTTGCAAATATAAAGTTTAAATATTCCATCGACCTAGTAATTAGGTGAAATTAATTATTTAGACCCATGATGACATAAATTATTTACATATTGAGTAATTTAATCATTTTGAAAATTATATTCAAGGAGTATAAGATGTCCTTTTACAAAAAGACAATCATTGTTTTGTCCTGTAGTGAGTTTATGTTTTTGATAACAATGAAAAAATAAAAAAAATCCGAATGGATCATTCCATATATACAAAAAATATTTAGGAGGACTAATATCTTGTCTCATTTCAGCAGTCTATATAAAGTAATGTATATGGATACCCACTATGGTTTGTGGGTGGTGGTATTGGAATAGTTAATCCATTGAACTATTAGGGTGTCTTGTGGGAGATTCATTAGAGTAGTTATTGGTAATTCTAAATGTTTCAGGATGAGACTGTGGAATAGGTAATTATGGTTTCACAAGAAAATTTAATTTTTGTGAAGGAATAACTTGCTTGGGAGTTGACTAAGTTTTTTGGGAGATTATGGTTATGATAATATTTTTATATATATCATCTCTATGTTTTGATGATGTTTTCTGTTAGTTATGATGAATATGGAGAATGTTTTATTGGTAATCCATGGATTTTTCCAATGGATGATATGTCTGATGCTATAAATTGATTATTAGTAGAGTTATATAACACAATATTTCAGTTGTTGAGTAGTTTGATGATATTCAATAATTTTATATGAGGTAATTATAATAATGGTTTCTATTTTAAATAGAATTTGGGTGGCCTATACAATATTGTTTTTGGATGTTCCTTTCTGAAGATGACTAATAATATCTTAGAATATGATGGATATTATACACAATATCCTGAATTAGATACCCTTAGTCATTACGTTTTGAGTAGGAGGTTCCTCAGAAAAAAGTAGGCATGGAATTCATTTTTCTGATCTCCATTCCATTCAAACCTAGGGTGGATTTTACAGTAATCATCATACATGTGTATACCATGTGTCATAATTATTATTTTATCCGTTGCAATGTATGATTGTGAATATTCATGGGATTAATTGTAATATGTTGTATATTTTGTCATTTTATGTGTTTTATGGTGATTAAGTATGCCATTGTGGAATATTGGTGTATGAGTGACCCATGAGACATATTCATGTTGTTATGTGGCTATTTCTATATGTGAATGATGTGATAAAAATGACTAAATGTGATATTTTGTATATAAAATATTTTAATCTTAATATTTTGAAGGTTTCAATGTATCCATCATACATATATTGGTTAAATAGGCCCATTTAGGGAGTATATAAATGTGTTAAATATGACATTACTACAAGAATATGTTAGATGAAGGATGTGATGGACTTATGTTTCCATCACTTGTGTATGATAGTTTGTGATGAACATGATTGAATGGGAACATAAATATGTGGTCATGATAATCATATTTAACATAACATATGACCTTGGGATTATAGATTGGGTATGGTGACATTGTTTTACATGAAATAAATCATTGTTATTGTAGTTCAATTATGAATCCTTCTCATTGGCTACCAAATTTTGATGTTCAAACCCCCATCAAACGTTCATAGGGAATGGATACAATGTTTGCACAATCCTGGTCTGTTTCATCCTAGATAAGTCATGACACACACTTATATATGAATCAATTTTGGTTCATTTATATTTACTTCATATAGACATATATTAATATGTTAATTAATAGGGATTGGTGAGACCCCAAGATCTTATATTCTAGCACTATACATGGGAAATGTTGTGGACATACATATAATACATCATTTTTTTAGTTGAGTAGTTGGACATTGTGTGGAATAAGTTAATATTCCTTGGTGTGTGTATATAAGGATTATTATTGATTCATATATATGGGTTCCATTGAGTATCCTACATTATTTAATTGATTTCATATATTTTATGTGTATGATTGGAGGCTCAAAATATATGTAGTATGTATTATATCCAAAATAATATTATTATAACATTATCATTCTTATTTATCTAAATAATCTGATGGATATATATATGTTATATGAATTGGGCATTTATGATGGGATTTAATCTAATATTAGGATACAATCTACCCTTGACATATCATGGAACCTCAAATCACGACTGAAACCCCAAGCATACATGGTGGAAAAAATGATGTCATGTTGAAATCCTTCGTGGAAGTTGTGGTATTGGAGGAGTGTTACATAAAAAATCATCCCATTACACAAAAACCGTTCTACAAGTGTTTCTTCTTATATTATTTATATATATGAATCATTATATTATTTCCTCCATTGAAGTATAAAAAATATATTTTAAAAATAGTTGGTTCATTAAAAACATATATTCTTGTTTTTAATTATATATCAAGAAAAATAGTTTGTCATTAACAAATAAAATAACATTATATTAACCCATTTTATTTTGTAGATCATGATGAAAATCAATTCATCTTATGTCACATTCAACGTTAGCATGATTCTTCCTAGTTGTATCATTTAATTAAAATTTCAAATTGAGATGAATAATAGTCATAGTGAGTGACCATATAATCGTGAAAAATCAATGAATACATAAATATATATAATGTTTCCTATTTAAAAAGTATGACACCGTATGTATAAACCGGGATATTTATGGACATTGTCTTATAAATCGATTATAATGCTTCATAAATAAGACATTGATTAACAATGTAATATCCTATTGGAGTATATCTCTGGGTGTGTAGTCTTATAAATATTGATCAGGAAATTACGATATTCTTATTAATAGACAATATACATGTTACACTGTTATTACCTTATAGAGAATAAATACAAGACTTTATCCACTATGTAGTATCTATAAACTGATGTATTTTTTCAAAAGGAAAACTCATTTTTATAATAACATAGGATGCTCATTTAAAATTCAACTAATACTATTGACTATCATTATTTTTCCCTTCATATTTTTCAAACAATTACTATATATTTCTATGCTTCAAATAGATGAATCCAATGTATCTAAATAATTAAAATTTAAACTTTTTGGATGGATATTAGTTACATGTCCTTATCATCCATTGTATAATAATAAAATTTTCTTGTCATTGTAATCGTGAATAAAAAAGTAACTAGTATATAAAGAATCTATATCATCTCCCTATATTATCATCAAAAGTACAACACCTTTTATACAATTCATATGTAAACCCTTTCGACATATCATGTAATAATGGAAATATTCTAATGTGTGACATTATAATTTTACTAGGGGTTTATATGGGAGAAAAATGATATTTTATGGATTACATGATAAAAAGGTTATGAAAACGTGAGAATAGCATTTTAAAACCATACACAGTAATTCGTAGAAAATTATCTTGAGAAATTAAATAAATATTTATATTTCAGATAATGTGAGTCAAAAATTATTCAAAGTTCTAGATACATTAAATCATTATAATGGTAAAATATCATTTCATGTATCATTGGATCATATATTTGACAATCCTAATCATAGAAATATTATATCAAGAATAATCCACGAGGCATTAATGACATGATAACCATGGGATAAAACACTATGTTCCTACATTGGGATTCAGATAACCTCATGTCTACAAAAAATTTTCTATGTTATTACCAATTATATTACTTTTATATTTTTAGGGGACCTTTAATAAATTTTTTTGATTAATAAAACATTAATTTATACACAATGCATTGTGGAGCTACAATTGGCCCACACATTACATAATCATAATCCAATCATATGTATTCTACAAGATCATGAAATGATTTATCATTCCATCATAACACAATCCATTTAATGGAAAATGGGTATCACCAGTATTCCATAATAATTACATAGAAGTACTAAAATAAGGAATAATAAAGTTATTAGATAATTATATCCCCACAAAAGTATATGTATCAACAAAGGATGTTATCAAATATATAAAATTAACTTTATAGATCTATGGGACATTTATTACGTAAAATTCCATTCATACATTGAAATCACCTTGATGAAAACAATTTGATAATTTACAATTAAAAATTTATTTTTCTAAAACATGTAGACATGCAATATAATCTTTAATGATTTTTTTTACATGAAGGTTGAATTTCTTTTCATAATTTTATTTTAAACAAATATTTTGTTCATACCTTTGTTAAAAGTATATCTTTCCCAAAATGAGAAGTAAATTTCTTTAATAATTTATATAATAAAGTTAAAATATGGTAAAATATTTTAATAAATAATTTTTGAATATTAAATAAATTATTTAATGAATCATAATGAAAATATGTACATCCATGAAAATTTTTCTTGACTAAAGAGAAAAATTATATCGGTTTAAATTGAAAACATTATTATGGTCACATAATAACATAATGTATAAAATATTAATGTAAAAAACGTGTTTTATGTAAATAATCATAAGTGAATAGAATTTGTGTATTTTTCTATTGTGAAACCATATAATATTTCACCATAAATTTATGAATATCTAATCATGGTAAAATTTATATTGCAACATAAAACCCTTATATCTAAGATAACATTTTAATCATAATACCATAAACAAAATAATCTCAAATGAATCATTATTTATAATTATCATTAGTTTATTAATTATATAAAAAAACATTATTTTAGATAAACCCAAATAAATAAGTTATTCTTATAACAATACATATGTCCCATAGTATAAAATTTGAGATCATAACATCATATAACATTATATAATGTTGAATTAAGACCTTTTGGATGAAATATTTTTTAAAAAAGTTTAATTAATGTAATTAAGAAGGGTATATGAATTATAATTTCAAAGGGTCACTATATAGAACTCATAATCATAAATAGTTGAAAACATAATATATCTCTCAAGGAAATTAAATTGAGATGAAGAACCCTATAATTATATCTTCCTTATTTCTTAACATCTCAAAACTACAATATAATCTTTTTAAAATTATTATAATTGTATTAAAAAACAATAACACATACAATAACTTATATAGTCTATATGCATTATTTAATCACCAATTAATTTATAATTAATTATTAATTGTTTACATGGTGTGAAATTTTAAATTTGTAATGAATTATTATATTTGAAAATTAAGGTAATTATCCCAAGATCATTGTTCAATAATTATGAAAATTTTATTCATGATATAAATATCCTATAAATTAATTATATAAAATTTTAAAACCAGCAATTAATTTTAATGGATACATTTAATTAAAACATTATTGGAGACTATTTTCCATATTTGAGTAAGAATAAAATCATTATTTTCTAATAAAAATACCAAATAATGATAACTACAATATATCCATTATAGCATCAAATTTAATCATAAATTTCATATATATTTAGAAAACAGGTCATTATATTAGTAAATTTTAGGAAGCAATATAATAAAAATTTGATGTCTTTGAGGACGTGTTAGTCCTCATGTACGTGTGAGAGATTTATTAATTTCCTATTTGATGTACATTAGGTCAAACATTTTTTGACATACAAATATTTATAACTCATTATTTTTACAATACTAGACTCATTATGTTATTATTGAGTCTACATGTTTATAGAATGATGAAAATGGAAAAAATTGAAAACCAACTATTAAAATTTATACCTATTAAATAAGATATATCATTTTAATTTTATATATATTTTGAAATAAATTTTTTAGTTGAATAGATGATGATATATAATACAAATAATGTATCTATTAATGTGTTATTGTAGTTTATTTCAATTTCTACAGGTCTCAACTATTATGAAAAATATTGCGGAAGAAGTGTCATTTTATAATTGAGGGAGATGACCCCAATGGAATTATGTAAATAATGATTGTATATTTGATATATTTATCAAGTATAATTCTATATAATGACACATAATTATTATCTATAAATTTTATTGTTTATTATATAACCAATTATTATTATAAATTTTAATGTCGAAATAAAATCCTATCATTAGAATTAACTACCACTATAAAAAATAATTTTAACCATAACCATTTTAAAATATTTTAATTACTTATAATGTTTAATTTTGAAAAAAAATAAATATTATGGACAAATTAAAATTTTAATACACTCTCATATAAAAATTGTAATTCATTTTAAAACATTAAATTTCAAAATCTAAAATAATAATTCAAAAATATATATTTATAATGTAAATAAAACACATGTTTAGAAATATATATTTTAAATTATAAAAAATGAATTACTGTAATCCATTTTTGTTCAATTAATATTAAATAATATTCAAAATATTTCATATAATACATTATATAAACATTTTAATATTATTATTAAAAAATTATAATTATTTTATTTTATAATTATAGAAATTCGTTCCATTCATAAACGATTTTTCATAAAAACCTGTGTTTTTACCAAAATTTAGCCCTCGAATAAAATCAATTTTAATTATAAATAGAAAACAATAATAACTTTATCTATAATTAAATTATATTTATGATTCATTATGATCATATTTCAAAAATAAGTGGACTTTAAATTACTTGATTTAATTAAAATAAATGATAGTTTCATTAAATAATAGGAAGTCTTACTAATCACATACAAATATTTTTTTTAAACAAATCACAAACATTCACCCAATTATTGATAATATATTAATTTAAAAATAAATTTTTATTTACTAAAATATATGATCAAATAAATGAAAAATTAATTATAACATCCAGGAAATTCAGAAAAATAAAACACACTTTTGTGAAAATATCATTCTGAATATAAAATTAATTATATGATAATTTTTCAAAACTTTATGCGACAATATAATAAATTTCATTATAAAAACTAATATTTATCAACATTAATAAGGTCATTCCATTAAATAATACCAATACAATTACTAGGTTTTAATAATTATATTTCAATATTATTTTGATAATATATCATTTTTTGTTTAAAGATCATGTTTGTATGTAAAAAATGAATTTCAGAAAAAATTTCTATACAAAAAATTTTTTTAGGACAAATTTGATTTAGTATGATTAATTGATCATTACCATAATAAAATATGTAAATTACATGATAATATATCTTACAATTATAATACCATATTGGAATTGTATTGAATAATCATAGGTTGACCTACCATGTCAAATAAAACCTGTCCCCATAAGGCATGTAGTGAATTTTCAAATTCCCCATTCTAGTGATAAGCACCAAAATTATCAAATATGACTATTATTAAAAAAATTATAATAAATGACACATTAACATCATTGGGGAACATATAACTTTTTTTTGAAATCATATATCCCTAATTTGGAAATCCATGTACATAAATAACAACTTTTAAAAAATATATATATAAATAAACATACTATAAAACATCTAAACTTGATATAATTTAATCGATAACATTATAGGATAAAAAAATAAAATAATTTTTTTTAATAAATAATATCAACTAAAATTCCACGACATAGTAGCTAATATATAAGAATAAAATATTTAGTAAACAAAAAATTAGAAATCATAATACTCTATTTTAGACAAATACCCCAGACCTGTGTTCTCCATTGAAAACCATCCCACAAAGTTCAATATGGTAATCATGAAACACCCCTGAATATGTGGAATCATTATCTTTTTAGTTTCCATATATAACTATGTCTATTAATCAATTAGTGATATATTATAGTAAAAATTAATTCATGTAGGATTATACCATGCATCTATATTATATTATTTATAATTTATTACATAATTATACGTTTTAAGAGTGAATTTAGAGGGAACACTTCTCAATTAGTCTTTTAAAAAATTAAATACAAAAATATTTAAAATTAAATTACTATTAATAAAAGAAATCAATGCATTATTTTCATGAAAATTATTGAAAATAATTACAATAATAAAAAAAATTATATCAGAATCAAAATAAATATAATGAAATATGAGTGAAAAATTGTTTCAAAATTTTTAATGTAACTTATTAATAATAAAGAATATAGGCTATAACCTTTTGACCATGAATGTAAAATATGTTTTTCATTTTCTACTTCATTCAAAAAATATAAGGGGTACCTAATTGATACAAAACAGAATCCAAAACATGCCATAAGAAAAAATTATCCCTATGTTGCATTCTTAATGAAAGATGAATAATATCAACGTGCAGCATTAGATAGTACTATAATAAAAACTATTGTATCCCATTTAAAATTTTCCTATAATGCATACCCAAGGTTCCCTTATTCAATATAGAAACACTTTTTTCTTAAGAATATAATCATTAGAGAATAGTCTCTAATAACACATCAGGTCTTTTGTGTGAATGATATCAATATGATATATGATATTAGAAACAAATTTCATAAAAATCTAGTATATTATAACATAAAAAATTGGTTATAAATAAAGGAAAATTCATGATACATTTAAATATAAAATATATATTTCAAAAATTCATTTAAATTCACTAAATTAATTTTGATATTTAATTAAAAATCATGTGTAGTAAAAATTGTTTTTAAAAATAAAACAATAGGGAAATATTGAAGGCATAAATATTACCCAATATAAGAACATAAAATACATAAAAATATAAATAATTTTAGAATGATATTTTTATTACATGATATCGAATGAAAATATTTTTACAATCTTGGCATTATTAATATTAACATAATCATTTTTTCATAGAAACTTAAATTAAAATCATTATAACCCAATCACCACCTATTACAAGCAAAATATAAGGTATGGATGGTTTCACAACTAACAAGAAGACCAAGTGATTAATCATTGAATCCATCACGGAAAATAGGTATTCTATCCATGGTGGGATAGAAATAAATTACATGAAAAAAATTAAAGAAATAAATTTTGGAATATTATTAGAGGAAGAATACATGATAAATCATGTTTTTACTATAAATATTACCTCTTGAACATATAAAAGATTACTATGAATGTTTTTTAATTTTTTGTTAAAAATTGACAATAATGGAAGTAGCCAAAAAGAGGTTCAAATAATTGTAAACAAATATAATTTATTACTGAATTTATGTAAATAATTTATTTAATGATAAATATAAATTCTATATTGTTTAGGGTCGTTGTTTGGAAAAACATTTCAAAACATAAGGTTTTCACTATATGGAATCTCCATATATATATGTTATTCATATTATTTTTACATATATCATTATGTTACAATGAACCAATTTTGAACCTAAAAATTATGTATCAAACATGGAACATGTGTTTTTTTAGAAATACATGTGTTTTTAAGATAAAAATATAATCATAAAAAATATAGCATGAATTATATATCACCACCCACATGGAATATGTAATTCATTATCAATAATGAAACAATATACATGCTCCTTAATATCAATCATTATATATAATATATTCATTCATATAACTAAATAATTTCCATAAAAATAAATAAATGATATAATCAAAATAAAAACGAAAAAGGGACACAATGGGTGACACAGTTATACACAAATATCCATTTTATATATCATTTAAATTATCAAATCTTATTATTAGAGAAAATGTGTTGTCACTATGCCCCCATCATGACCTGACATTCCCATATCCTTGGTACATATGATACATGCTATAAATATACTTTGACCAAGGGGTAGGCATAAAGTATATTAATCAACCATGATGATCTATTATATATATATACTATTCCCAACCACTATGGTATTTGGTTCCAAATCCACAGCATCAAATAATATTACATGAGAATGTATTAAATAATACATATTCTATAGTTAAAATGAAATACAATGTGAGGAAAAAACATAATATAGTAAGGATATCATGTATCCCACCATTATTGGATTTTGTGTGATATTAAATCAATTTAAATTGTACACCATTAACATACCCTACATTCATAGCTCATGATTTACCCCCAAAAGAAAAATTCTAAGAATGACTCAATCAATGAGATTTAATTATAATAATTGTTAACTATTTTATTAATATGGTTTAGTTACTATAATACATATCATATCATTACCAAATCAACCAAAATCGTACATTTCATCATCTAAAAAATTCTTAGTCCCATGTTGGAGTACTTTTTCAAATTTTCAAAATTAAATATTTGAAAAACACAATAATACATAGAGTGATAAGGTGTTATATCATTAATAATTTTAGAAGAATAATACCTCTAAGGTATTAAACCAGTGAAATATGTTTTTTTCATGATCAAAAAAATCATGAATGAATTCTAAGATTAAATTTTAGTTTTTGTAAGTAGGTCTCTTACATTAAAAAATAATATGAAAAATAATAACATTGTATTATAATAATAAAGGATCATCCAATCTCCATAAATATCATTTTGAAAGGAATTTATAATATTTCATTATAAATTCAATGATCACACAGATGTTATTCATCCAAATATTACTGTTATGGAATATAATAAAAAAATTCCTAAATACCACATCCATCTTTTTCATAGTAATGTGAAATGAATAAATTAATCAAATTGAATTTTGTATCTCACCATTTATTATCTATACATGGAACTAACATAAAAAACCAATAGTAACCCACATCATCATGGAAAATAATTTAGAGACATTGGTATTTTAAAAATTCTTCTATCCTTAGGTTAATGTAACCATCTTCAATTCTTTACAACATCAAACACAACCTCTTAATAAAAAATTGGAACTAATATACATTTTATTAAAAAAAATTAGACATTTTTATAGTACGAAAAATTATAAAAGTTGTCCATATAAATTATATTTCATCATTGAGACTACTAATCATGATCTATGACGACCATAATATAAAATTTATCATATAGAGAGGGTTTTATCCACCATTATTTGGAGTAATCTCCTTAAATGTAATTTATTCTATTATTATTCTACAACATTCATGTGATATTTTTATATTAATGTATCTTCCACTATGACTCCATTAACATGATTACAGATTATGTCACAAACAATGTCACTGTTCAACAAATTAAACAACATAAGAAAATGATTTATAACCATATATGAGAAGATGTATATAATAATACTATTATTAGTTTAACTGATAAGAATATATTCAAGGAGATAGAGGTTACTTTCCATTATTTCATACAACACTACTATATGTGATGGGATGTGGGTATTATATATATTCATTTGAGACTGAAACAATTGAGATACATTTACAAAAACATTTCCACCCTGAATAAAATATACTCTCATCACATACCAATGGTCTCCCAATAACCTATATAACAATACATAGGATCTCGAGGAATTATGATGGGATCCAATGAAAATAAAATAAGGATTTTTTAAATTGATCTCTATCATCTCTCATCCCACTCAAATCCGTATAATTTTCATGTAAAATGAAATGAGGATTATACTACATGGTTAATTCATGAAAATGACTTCTAAAATATTATATATGTCCAAAAAACGTCAAAATATTGAATAAAATTTTATATATTTCTCAACACATTAATGTATAAATATTTTAGGATCCTTGAAAAAAAATTCTAATATTCCAAATAAAAATTATATCAATCATATTGGATTACAAAATAACATTGTTATATTATATAATTGATTCAAGGATCCATTTATGTTTTGAACACACCCTTGAGATGTTATTAATTATCTCCATTCCATAGATTTTAATCAACGATATAATCCTCGATCACCTCAAAATAAATCAAGATATCAATCATCATTTTGGTACATGAAATCCAAAAAAAATCTAGAGGAATTAATAATACCAACTATATATACTAGATACTTATAATATATATATAATATCATGTAACAATTATTGAAAATGTTGACATCATTAACTATAATATATAGGTGTCCAAATCTAATTAAAATAATTAAAAATCATATGAATATGTATAATTTATCAAATAAAATTTAATTTTGAGCCAATATAACCCTATTTTTAATGATTTTGTCAGTTTGAGTTCGATAATCAATGAAAATTCATAGACATATATCACCATTATTTGTAGAGTAAATAAGACATAGATGGATTCATGATATGTAAAATTGGAAATTTAATCAAATGATCATCCAATCAATCCTTAAAATACATCATCTATATGTCATACTATTGATAAGATATGAATTAAATGGAGGAAATTAATTTTACTTTTTGGATACATGAACCCTTCCGCAATATGATGTAACAAAATAATTTTGAAAAAAATATTAGGAATTCATTGTGAATCTTAAAGGATGTTGAGGATCTGAACAGTACACAATAATATCTGGAAGGAAACAATATATAATAATTGGGATTGAGTCAATAACCAAAATTATGTGTTCTGAACAAACCTAAACAGGTTCCCTACCCATTTATAATTCATTAGTGTCCCAATAATAATTAATCATCAAAACCCTTAAACAATTGAAATTCATTATAACTATGTAATTATAAATCCAATTATAAACAATACGAGACTACACATAATTGAACTATATATTCCCATGTAATATTCACATCTCTAATGACCATACTCCTCTCATGTATTCTGAATCCCCTTAATATCTAGTTTCATAAATTATAGTAATGTTCTATTACATATTGATTCCACATGGAAATAATATTAAATTTGTTGTTAGAAAATATTTAATTAATGGAATAACAAAAAATGATGTTAAATACAAAAATTTCCATCGACAAATCAATAAATATTGTAACTCTCATTGTTGATGACCTAACATGTGAATCCTTAAAAAATTATAAGCATCATATAATTTGATATATTCTAATAGATGTTGTGATATCTTGGTATGATGAGAGTTTCCATTCATTTTACCATTCTTTCAATTTTGTATGGATTTGGAAGAGCTCCATTCAATATATAATATTTTACGTAACATAATATATATTTATAATTACCAATTCCACTTCCCGGAGGAGGTCACATATAGAACCACATCATGTGGAAAATTCATCTCTAATAGTTTCATGTCATGGATGAATCAAAAAAATATATTCAGAATGACTCACCCTTAGACATCAATTCTCCTAACATATTATAACCTAATGGAATCATGGGATTGGGATAATATTAAAAAATATACCCAATACAAGCCTAATGGAATTATCCACATTTCCACATTTAGTGTGTTGTGGAACTCTAGTTCCCTTAAGAGGCAGCGCATGTAAAACATGGACTAATCAATCCAACCTTATATGTCTTAGCCATCACTACATTTCTTAACACCTCAATGTTTTTCATCATGATGAAAAAAAATCATATATGATACTATTTTATTCAAACCAATTTCAAAATATCAGGCCTTTATAATTTTATTCATTATGGGAATAGTGGAATAGATAACAAATGATACAAACTTACTAAATACTATATCATTTAATGAATCAATCAACTCATGGTCATTAAATATCTTCATTTCAAAAGATTCCTACTGTCTTTGTGAAATTTTTTATATCAATTTGAATATTTCTTACGTGAAACAAATCATTTTTATTTTACAATAAAATAGATTCAAATATCTACCACCTCATACTTAACTTCAATATGAGGTAGATCTGAAATTATATTTCTCATGATTAATTATAAATTATAAAATATATTTCCCAATGTAAATATTCTTTTCAGTATTGGGATATATATGATCCCCATGGAACAATTCTGTATATATATTTATATATATTATGAACAATACACCACCAAACACTTGTTCTTTTGATTTTCATGATAGAGAGGTTGAATAGATTATGTAAATGTACAAAAGTGTATAAGATCTTTTAGATTTTTTATATGTGGTGTATTCATTGATTAAAAATATACTATATTCAATAGTATCATTCAAATAGGAATGATCCTTAAAACATGTGCTGAGTAAAGAACCATATATTTCATGTTGTTACATTTGAGAGGTATTTTATATTTTTTTGAAGAATATAGTATTTTTAAAACTGATGTTCATAATTAGATTCTAAGAGGATTATAATCATAAACAATTTTATAGGATTTTAGTTTCATTTGGTAAAAAGAATTTTTAGGTGACTATTAGAATAAGTATCTATTTGGATGGAGGGATAATGTTTTTCTACCATAGCCACCATCTAGTTAGTAATCCCCACCATCAATATGGTGTGACTGAACAAATTATAGATGTCAGTAATGGTAATATTCATTAACTAATAGTGTAGCATTGGCCATCTGGTGACTACGTGCTATTCTATTTTAATTAGGTGTAGCCTCATAAACATTTCATCATTGTTAATTGGGTGATTGAGGTGAAAGGGGGATTGTGGTGGATATAGAATTTTGTTACCCATTTATAGGTACTTACATTATCTTTAGTTATTTCCCACGTTATTGGGTTTCTCTTATGACTCCCAATGATGGAGAGAATTTTTTGGGAGGCAAACTAACATAATGTTCAATGATATGTGTGGTTTTGAATTAATGAAATCATGGTAGAAATGTGTTAACTGTTTTGTGGAGTTATCCATGAGTTTGGAGGACTAACTAATTGGTTCTATTGTATTATTATATACAATGGGTGATTATATAATGATTAAAGGGTTTATTCAATGTGTATTTTACTTCTAAAACAATTCATTAAATGAGTACCCAATGTGAAAGAATTACACAATGTGCAATTGATACATAACATGTAATAACGTATTATTATATTTATTAAAAATGGAGATGGGGTTTCCATCATATGTGATCATCATGTATTAAGAAACATGTTAAAGTGTTACATTATTAGTAATTTTCATTATCATAACATTTAGCGAACCGTACATTTGAGGCCTTGAGACAAACACATCCAGTTAAAAAAATAATGTATAAAATATAACTGATTACTATATATACATTTACATATGATTATCTTTAATGGTGTATTATTTGGAGAAGAAGTACCACTCATATAAAATTTCAATGTAAAAATAATAATAAATGCGTGATAAGTCTTTTATTTCTCTATCTTCTTATTGAGGTTAATATCCATGAAACATATCAATGTCCATAAAAATATTTTAGAAAATATATAATAGGAATAATATCTCAGTATAGGATTTTTAAAAAACTAGTTAAAAACATTTTTAAAAATTATTTTTAATATAACACTGGAAAATACACATTAAAATTATTATGGCAATACTTTTGAAAATTTATATCATTCGATAATGATTTTATAAATAATTTTAATAAAGCGATAATTTTATAACATAACATGGAAAAAAGATTTAAAAATAATATATATTTTTGAATGCTCCATTGAAAATCCTTTGAAAACATGATTTATAAAATTACATTGAAAAAATTACATGTTGAAATAAATTATAGTATTATTTTTAAATACATATTATTTATGAAAAACTATATTTAAATAGAAAATACTTCCATCCAACAGCCCGAATACCTTCAATTTTTATTTATTTATTATAATAGAACCCACTTTTATGTTAACATGGGGAGTGGAACCAAGAAGACTCCATGAACATTAGACTTGAAGACTCCATGAACATTCGACTTAAAAAGACTTCAAGGTATTATAGATTAGAATTGAACTGACAACATGGAGAGACCCCTCCCCAGCATATGATCGTAAAAAAACTGTCAACCGTTACATGGAGCTTCAGAAAGAAAGTTTTATGTGTCAATTCATAGGCCTAATATTATTTTTGACACCATACACTCTCAAACATCCACATCCAAAATTCTATGAAAATATGAAAGGCCATCAATGGTACTTATTATTTTGAAAACATTATAATACTTTTTAAGAATAAATATTCTATTGAAAATATTATAAATAAATACAAAATACGTAATCATTTAAAGGATTATATTTATTTCTTGAAAATAAATTATTATTTTAAATATGATATAGGTCATTGAAAATACCTATGATTTTGAAAATGAAATTTTAATTTTTTAAATTACTTATTCTTGAAAGTTGTTTTAACATATTATATTTATTATTTATAAAATATTGAAATTTTATTTTGAAAAACCATGGGGAAACTTCTAAAATATATGGGTTTATAGGCCAACTAACATTCCTTAGAATTGGGATCACTCCCAATATCCTATTAATTTTTACAATGTTTGAATGCATATTTTCCGAACAACCCTTTTAGCTTCCCTTACAAATATATACATATATATATATATATATATATCACTATATATTTTTAATTAAAAATATAAAAATATATTATTTCATTCACACACCTATACTTATAAATATATAAGTAATTATTATCTTTCATGGAAACTACTTGTCAAAGATGGAAAAAACAAGCCTCATGATAAATATCATTATCATACATGAATGGGGTGTTAATGAAGTAGTGGTTATCAAGGATATATTTAAAAATTCTATAATTAACTCATAAAATAAATTTTATTGAAATATAACATAAAATAATAGACATTAATATTAATCCATAATTTTTAATATCCAAAACCATATAATTAATTCAAAATAAAATATTAAAAAATATAATTTTACTATAAAATGTGTAGTTATGAATCATCACATAAAATATTATAATTGTAAATTTTTAATAAAATGAAATAAAAGATATATCATTTTTGTTTCATAAAATAATAATAATTAAAACATTAATATTAAAGACATAAAATTATATAATGTTACATTTTTATGTAAAACATTATATCATTTCATATATATTTATATAAACATTAAAAAACTATTAGATAATATTTATAATAGTATCATTGATACATAAAATATAAGGGGGTGTAAATGTAGTCCCATAGTTTTTTATTTTTAAAATGAAGTTATACATGCATATAACAAATTAAATCCACTTTTATTATTATAAATTAGAAAATGTGTAGTCTCTAACATAAATGTACAATAAAATTAAACATATATATGTGTATCAGTAATATAAATTTCAATTTGAAAATAATATAAACATGTATGTATGTACTCAGGAATAAATTTAAATTGAAAATAATATATACAGGTATATATATGGACACTTACATAAATATATGTAAGATAATATTTTCATTATTTTAATTATATAATCATAGTGTTTTAAAATAATACAAATATATATGTTTGAAAAATATAGAAATTATATTATAACAATTTATATATAATATTTTTTAATAAATAAACATACGCAAATACATTAGTATGGGAAAGGGAAGGAAAATGTGAGGGAGATAGTCTTCTATATGATGTGTACTTGATTGAGTTAAAGGCAATGGAATTATTCCTCATTCAAATGGTGTGCTCGAACTGGGATAATATGGGTAAAATATAGAGGCGTTGATTCTTATTATTCTATGGGTGATGAGGGGTGATCCCTCAGTAAATATATATATATATATATATATATATATATCTGTGTGTGTGTGTGTGTGTGTGAATTTGAGCATCTATGAGAATTTTGGATTCTTGGTCAAAAAAAACAAAATTGTTTTTATACACTATGGATATCGAATGGGTTGTTTTAAAAACATTTACTCATGCATGGGGAACTAATGAGTTGAAGTATTTAATAGAAAATGAAAAAAAATTACATTTAAATTGATAATAATATATTAAAAATTCCATAATAAATATATATTATTACTCATGAATTCATTCAATTCTTACATGAGTAGTAAGGTTTTTCAGTATTTATCGAATCATATGGTACGATGAACACATCCAATGGGTAGACATGTAGAACATCACTCCAGTTTGTTCCATTGGTAAATAAATATTGGATTAGGAAATTTTTTGATGGTTTATTGAGATCTCCTCTCCATGGGCTGAGAAAATATTGATGGGATCTCCTTCTAGGGTGATATAGCCAAATCGAGTGTGGATTACATGACAATGGTTACATAGTATAGGGATATAGTTATTAGGATGATGAAGATAAACTGAGTTGTGATCAGGTTGTCATGGTGATCTAATTAAATGGTCATGATACCACTAGTATTTTAAAAATTGATCCCACATCAATAATTGAATCGAATAAACACTATTTTTTACATTAAGTAATGTCATCCAGGAAAAAAATTAATAATGTTCTTTTAAAATGGTCCCGAATATAAAATTTCACCTAACCCATGCAGGCACCGGGCAATGGCGCACATGAACTTTTATGATGCCTCATACCAGGTGACAAAAATAATTTTTTTCTACTATAGGGTGACCAAGGGTAGACCTCCCTATGTGTTTCATCTACATGGGTCCCCCAATTTTTTGAGGGGTCCCCAAGCTTTCTATAGAGACAGGTCAGAATAAATTTTGTATAATGAATGAACTAGATAAAGAAATGAGTATGAATGAAAAAGAAAAAATTTTCAAACAATTTTTCTTCAGCATTAATATTAATGAATTATTTTTATAAATCATCAAATCCATCATTATGGAGTAGTATGCTAGCCCATCATGTTGGGTTATATGGTGTGATTTACCTATGATTTATGTTGGAACTATTGTATTTTCTCATTTTCATACAATTTCTGCAATATTTATATACATTCCTTTGTTTTGTATTTTTTAAAAGATTGAAATTGATAACCATGATTTTGATAAAAAAAATTGCAGTACCTATAATTCCTTTATTTATTTAATATGAGAATATTTTAAATTTTTTTTAGATACTTATTATGGATTACATATGTGGGTTCCTATTGATCCTTTTAAAAATCACGTTTATAATTTTCTGGTAGTTATTATATCATTCTATGTTAATCAATGAATGTAAGGTAATAATTCCAGTGAGAGGTAGTTAGGTTTTGGATATTTGATTCTGGGTAAAATGATATTGAAATGTGGTGGCTTCTCCCAAGAAATCTCATAAATTAATTGGTTTTCCTATTTTTATTGTCCTTTGGGGTTGGATATGTACATACTGATTATAATACTCATCATTGTTTCCCACTTTTTGGTAATATTTATTTAACATATAACTAATTTCCATTGTTTTTTAATAATATATATATATATATATATGAATTTTGTTACATTAAGATGGATGAAATCATTCCCTCTGGTATTTTCTGAGGCATGTGTTCTAGTTTCCATCCCATTGGGATATGGAATTCCCTTTGGGTATGTGTAATATTGAGTAAGGTACTAGTTTCATTGGGTATTTAGGATAGTTCAGTATGGTTTGGAATCAATGTGTGGTACTTCATCAAGATTCATTTTATTGGGATATCAATTAGACTAGAGATATGATTTCTTGAAATTGGGAGGTATATTATTGTGAATGCCTATCCGTCTCTTTTCATGATTAGACTCATTTTACCACGGAATTTTTGGATTGATGTATCATATTTTGAGTTCATATAGTTGATATAGGTTTATATATAAGGGTTTTGTTGTTTAAACTGAGACCGTTGTATTGTATGATCATTTTTTTGTTTTGGTGTACACGAATTTTCCTCTGAGACATGTTCTCAGACATTATCATGAGGGTGTAAATAATGATCCTAAAGGGAATCCTCTAATGCATCAAAAATCAATCCAGGATATCTTCTATGATGTTTTTTTATTTTAATATAATTTTCAACAAGTTCATAACGTGGATGTTGTGTTATGGCTATGAGATGTTTGATAAATATATCGATCGTGGGAGTGCATCCATAAGAATCCACATTCCATTAATGGTATGAATAAACCTTTGTATATGAATGAATTGTAGTATATGATTGATTAGTTCATTGTATTCATAGACACACAAGAGAATATCACGGTAACGTGTGCAGTGTTCCAACATGTGGATCCTAGAAATAGGTGGTGGGATTCCTTGGTATAAGATAATGACAATGCAGAATTTTAAAGGAAGGGTTTCTAGACAATATTCTTCCATAAATTTTTTATAGATTTATTAATTAATGCGATTATTATAGAGTCCCTCTGTTTACATCGTTGTTACTTGTGGTTTAGAAATACGCAAATTATTTTTTTAAAAGTATTATTTCACAATAGGATGAAAAAGTTACAATATAAAAGATCAAAAATACCTTTAGGGTTTGATATATGATATGAGATCATAGATATTAATGCTAATTATTTTGACTTTTAATGAGAAAATGGAATGTGAAATGTTTGAAAAGATCAACATAATTGAAATGAAATGATATTCACCCTCGTATTCCACCTATTGGTATCTTAATTGGTGTTGGATGGATAAAGTAGAAGTGGTAGGATAATCATATTATTGGTAGAGGTGGTTCTCAATAGAAGGAATATTCAACACATCTAGTTACATATTATATAATTTACCTGAATTTCTATCGATGTGGAAGGGTTAAAATGATTCATAGTTATTTTCCATCACCTACTACGATGTGTTACACATGTGTAAATTAAATTCATCTACATTTTTTTGTCTATCTTTACCCCTTGATAATGATAGATATTTTTAACTCTAAAGGCCAATGTGGTGCATTCACATACATAAATTACCATTGGGCTATATATGTAGGCCTCAAGAGGGAATCGTCTTTATTCAATAGATGAGTATCTAGTGGAGCTAGATGTGTTCAAGAATACTGAGTGGTATCATATTTATTGCATCCTTAGACTATATATTATTATTTCAAAAAGGTTATTTCAAATCATTTATATCTAGACTTATAATTTATATTCTTATGAATCTGAAGAAATAAATGCTTTTTGTAATGGATCTAGTTACACCAGTTGGGAAGTGGAACGACTAATAGTTTTTGTGTCCTTGTGCACTATCGATAACTGATACATAGCTAGTCATGGATGTTCCATTTCATGATCTAGATCGATTTGATGTTATCATCCGGATATAAGGATATTTTATTTTCGTGTTTAGGATGATTTTTGTCATCAGGGAATTATAATTTTCTATAAATTTTTCTCTTATTTATGATCTCAATTGATTATGAAATATATTTTCTCAGAATGAAATGAATCAAATAGAGAGTCAGTGTGTGGAATAATTTTATAAGTTTGACATTTATATTGCCTACACCTTGGTGATGGGGGAAACATTGCATACAGTCGAAGCAGTAAAGTTACATTTAATGTTATTCTGAAATTAAGGGTTGATTAGAACCAAATGATGATTTTTATATGTTTCATCTATAAACTATAGAGCATTTTTTTGGTATGGTTTTGAATACAGTTCAATTACATTAATTTCTTATTGAGCATATTATATAGTGTCATCCAAAGGATGTTGTGTACAATGGAATTTGAGAATCCCTATATAGTGGGTAGGCCGTTTTGGGTTGGAGGATTTCCTAGTAGGTTATGGATTATTTTATTGTACATTTAGAGATTAACCAACATGTAAAGTGGTTACACAATGTCTGTTTGATCACCATATACATGTAAGGAAATAAATAAATGTCTCTAAATGATTAAGCGTCGCGTAATAGTTCCATAATGTGATATAATAAAAGATCATATTAATTTAGAATGATGATTGGTTTTCTATCATATGTGGTTGTAGTGGATTACACGATGTGTAAAGTGGTTAATTCCAATGGAATTATCTAGACTAGTAATTTTAGGGAACCATGTGAGTGATCATTCATATCCTTCAACCATACGTTTTTTTTATCTCAATCTAGAATTATTTAATGGTGATTTTTTGAGTCTCTATTTCATTTTAATTGATTTGTTTAGTTTTAGGTAATTTTTGAAGTTGGATCACATATATCCCTATGTGTAGGAAATTATAATTCTTATTTTCCTTGTTCATTGTTTCACAATTTTATTACATTTATGGGATCTTGATACATAATTAAGATAACTCTTTCAACTCTAAATGATCAGTGGTGTCATCATATTCTATGGTCTATTCCAATTGATGGTAGTGGAGGGATGGGTGTTTATTCTTCATGTCTGAAATTTTTCCACTTATATGACAACCTTTTTTTTGAATTGAATTTATTATAATATATTTATAATGGTACTAGGTCTTCTTATATAATTTTGTTGTTCTTCATATTGGTGTATTCTTTGTGGGATTTTTTAAACCTATATTTTGAGGTTGGTGGTTCAATATCTAGCTTTTATTGAAAGAATTGTATTGAGAATTATTTAATAATATGGTTTATAAATGAATTGAAAAATTATTTTTATGGGTGTAAATGAATTTGGGACAAAATTGGGGCCTTCTTCATTTTTTGTAAAAGAAAAACTATTGTTTTCATTGGAATTGAAAATAATTATGAAATTTATCTCATAAATAGCATTAGGTAAGTTAGTGGATGGTATAAAATAGGTATATCATCCATGTAACAATCAGAGGATTCTCTCATGTGATACTTATGTAATCTATAAGCATTTTTCTAGGTATATGGTTGATTTTTTTTGGATTTCCACTCATTGTGAGTTTCTCTTCTTTTTAGGCCTTTTTTAAAGGAACATTTTGAGCGCTATTCATTTTTTGTCATTTGAGAAGTTTCTTATCCATAATTTTTGAGTTTTTTAGTGTCATTTAACTATTATTTGAATGTAATGTTCTTTTATTTTTGAAATTCATGCATTGTATTTCAAATTTATATACATTCCATTATTTTCTAATTGTTCAAAACGATAATACAATTTTCTTTTTTTTTGAATAATGCATTATTACTTATACTCATTACATGGTCTCATTCATATTAGAAAACATGAATTGTTTTTTGGATACTTGTTGTGGAACACCTAGGTGGTATCATATTGATCCTATTATCTCACATAATGTGAACTTCTTCAGTGGCGCATAGACCATTGTTTTCATTCAATTATGGGAATGGAAATGCTCCACAATAAGGTGGAGAGGTTTTGGATAGTAGAGTCTATGTATCTGAATGGTGAGATGGTGTGGGTTTTTCCAATGATGTCACATGGATTAGATGGTTATCATATTTTTATAGTCCTTTGTGACATGGATGTTTTTTTACCCTTGTTTTTGTTTTTATTCCTGTTATCTATTTTTAGTTATTGAATCCAAATATTCCTTTTTCTAGTGTCTCTTTATATATATATATACCGTGTTATTTATTTTGGATCAGTGTAATCATTCCTTCTATTATTTTAATGGATATACTAGTTGAAGCCTCAAATCTGTGGGGATTGGGAACGCCCATCATGTTTGTGGTGTGTTAGGTGTGGTACCAGATTGAGAGTGTATTCAGGATTGTTCATTAAACATTGAATTGTAGTTAGAAAATACATTCCCATGACTCTTTATAATAACACATTTAAAATGGGTGGTTATGGTGGTCTTGTGATAATGAAAAAGGTAAAATTATATAATTTCTCCTTTTCTTTAAATTGATTTCTTCTAATTACATTATGTCTATTTCGGTTTTTTGTTATATTTACATATGAAAATAGTTGAATAGACCTAGAATGACGGAGATTTAGTGTGAAATAATATGTAGATAAATAAGAATGGTGTAAAAACATTATTAAAGGTGTGTTCAATGTATATCAATTATAAGATGAGGTATCTAACGAATTATATCATTTTATCATTTTACAGAGATCATTTTTTTATAATTAATTTTTTATGTTTTGTGGTATAAATAAGCTTCCAAAATCATGTAAAGAAATAGTGATGGTGTCTATATTCATGGATGAGGTATATGTGAAGGTTCCACCCATTTATATAGTATGATTTTAGTAAAATAATTAATTATTATATTCTATTATTAATTATTGGCATGTCTTCATGTGAAGAAGGTTCCTGAGAGCTATTATTAGGTCTATAAGTTTTTCGAAAAGGATTGGATGGGATTATGGAGGTATTGTAGAGTGAGGAATTAGTGTTAAAAACATAAGGGTGATATGTGGACACAATAATATATGTTAATGTTATTTTTCATTCTTAATAGTGATTTCCAACCCAAATCAAGGGGTTTATGAAAGGGGTATAATGTTTGGTGTGATAATAACCTGAGTATAATGGGAGTGTTTGCATTTTGGATAATGGATTTCATTACCTTTAACAATGGGTTACTTTGGGGTCATCATAGGTACAAGTTATTGTTGAATCAATAAGATTTTCCTTATGACTTTTCCAATCATTCATGCATGGGAGAGATTGTTAAGACAATATGGTTTCCTTATGACTTTACCATTCCTTCTTGTTTTGAAAATCACAAACACCTTATCTTAAGGAAAATTTCGTTTTACCCAATGTTTTTCTTCTATAAGGAAAAATTAACATCCCCAAGAAAGTTTATCCTTACCATGTTTTATTGTTCATTTCATAATTTTGTAAGTATAAAATTTAGTTTGAAACCAAAACCATGGGATCCCATAATTACATAGATATGAAGCAATCTGTTTTTGGATCCGAATTCTCAAAATACTTGTTATGATCTCTTATGAGTTCTGACTCCGAATTCTGAATTAGAATTCTGGTTACAAACTTTCTGAGTTCTGACTCGGAATTCTAAATATGAATTCTAGATACCAACTCTTCTGAGTTCAGACTCTGAATTCTGAATCTGAATTTTGGTAACGAACTCTTCTCAGTTCTGACTTCTAATTTTGAACAAGAATTTTGGATATGAACTATTCAGAGTTCTGACTCTGAATTCTAAATCAGAATTCCGGATACGAACTCTTCAGAGCTCTGACTATGAATTCTAAATTAGAATTTTGGTTACAAACTCTTCTGAGTCCTGACTCTGAATTCTGAATATGAATTCTGTATATGAACTTCTCTGAGTTCTGACTCCGAGTCCTATGAATTCAGAATCTGATCTCTTATGAGTTCTGACTTTGAATTCTCATGAACTCTGACTCTAAACTTTTTAAGTTCAACTTCTGAACACCTGTGAATCCAGATTCCAAATTTCATTGAAATTCAGACTTCGGAATTCTATATAATTCAGTTTCCTAATTCCTACAAAACATTATCCGAATATTATTGTTTATAGAATGCTAATTCATTTTTGGATGGACTTCGAACTTTCATTTACTTAAATTCCGAATATTAGAATTTAGTTATCCTTACACCAATTTAGTTATAAAATGATGTTGTTCTTTCAATTACTCAATAACGATTATTTGAGTGACTTGTGTATAGGTCCCTCCGAAATTCAAGGAAAAAATATGATCATTGGAGGAGGAAGCTGACCGATGAAGCTGTGCCTAAAAATAAGAGCTCGTTTGAAAGAGTTCATGACAGTTCTATGACTCTATAGGCCAAATGTTGTTGAATTGATTTCTAGAGAGTGACATTCATTGCTTTTTTCATACTGAACTACATGTTCATCTTTGCGTCGTACAACACTTATTGTTGTTGTGTATAATCGAGGGCTTCTGGGGATATGAAGATAGAGGTGTCAACTACCATGATGTTGAATGTTTCCTTGCTGAGGAAGACAGAGGTCTCGACTACCTGATAGTTGTGGGCTTACAGGGATAACACGATTGACTCTGATCTTCATATAGAGGGATTACCCTAGTGTGGGTAAGACAAAATTTCTTGAATGTATAAATCAAGGGACCTTTATCCAAGGTTGTTGGATACCCTTATCTTTAGGTTAAAAGACTTACTACATGTTATTATCTGTGTTAAATTTTTTCTGCTGCATTTTTATTATTGAGGAAATTATTTCAATCTTATAAATCCTTATAATTTTCGGGTGATTTAGTTAGATTCTATATGCTTTGTGGTAGAATCTTAGTTGTTGTGAAATTTTGTTACGTTTCATTTATGGAATCAATTTTCCCGAATCCAGTAAGTTATTATAACTTATAGGTGTTGGGAATTTTGGTTATTCAAAATTTCCAAAAGGTTTTTTTAAAATATACAATTCACCCCCTATTGTATTTGAGCATCTAATATTTACATATTCAATCCTACATTTGGTATTATAGTGTATATCATACTCACATATCATCTCAACAATTGGTATCTGAGGCATTGCTACTATCTGAATTAATGTCACGATTAGTCTTAGAAGAGAATTCTCAGAATTGAACTTCTCGATTAACACTTTTTCAGAATCATTTTTTCAGACTCATAATTTTTGATTCATTTTTTCATAGAGATAATTTTTTTCTATATTTTTAATGCTTAAGATTATATTCCTTGTTAACAAACATTATCTATTAACATGTTTTTGTGGAAAGACTTTTCTTAATGATGAAAGGAATCAATGATGATTCCATATACAATCTTAATCCAACAAAACCACCTATCTTTGATGGTAATGATTTCGAATATTGGAGAGATTTCATTAAGACTTTCATTATCAATACTGGTGTGGAAAATTTTGTTATGCTTACTGGAGGATATAAAATCCATTATAAAGAAGTTAGTACCTTTACCAATCAAGAAAAGCATGAATAGAAACTGAATTATAAGGTACGTAATACTTTTCATTGTTCCATGACTAGAATCATATATACTTAAATTCCATCTTCTGAAGTAGAAAATTAAATATGGAAGAAACTTGTAGTTACTCACTTTTGAACATCCGAAGTAATTGAAACTAGAAGATCCATGCTTAGTGCTATATATCATGGTTTATGCGTTCATTATAGAGAACCAATATGTAAGGTGCAACAATTATTCATGACTATTGTAAATAGTTTACAATCAATTGGTGAGAAAGGATTAGATGATGAACCTCTTGTTGATAAGATGATAGACATCATTCCAAATGAATGGGAATCCAAATGGACTGCTATTGATGAGAACAAAAAGTTTACTCAAATTTCCTTAGATGAGCTATTTGGAACTCTTCTTCAACATGAGACTAGAATGAAGTGATATGCTGATAAAATAATGAAGAAGAATGGAAATGGCAGTGTTTCTTTTACTACAACATCTAATCATATGAAATCTAAGACTCCTGAGAGAGTTACTAGACCATATCTAAGAAAGTTTTTATCCAATCTGAATATAGTGGAAGTTAATACTAAGAAAATGAATTAGAAAATCTTTCCCTAAGGATGAAAAAGATAGCTGGATAGAGGAACATTCAATCTAGATATAAGAAAAATGAAAGGGAAGATAAAGAAGATTTAGAAGTTACATGTTATGAATGCAAGAGATATGTACATATAAGACCTTATTGTTTTATGCTCAAGAGAAAATAATGAAAGGAAATGAATTTACAAAGAAATAGAAAGAATTATTATAAGGATAATGCTAAGAAAGTATAGAAAGCTAATGACTCCTGGAGTGCCAGTGGTGGAAACTCTTCAGATGAATCTTCAGATTATGAATCATCTGGACAAAATAATATTGGTATAATAGCCAGACTACCTATTGAAAATCATTTGCTTAATGGAAAAAGTACATAATACTAAATAAATGACCAATTTTTCTTTGAATGATAATGATAGTAAATACTATAACTCTTCGGATGAAGAATCTTCTTCTGATGAAGATAATTCTTTACCTTCCTATGATGAAGTATCTAGTTTTTCCAAACTTCATGAGATTGAGAATTCAAAACTCTTGAAAAAACTTGATATGAAAAATTCTAGGAATAATATTCTTACTAATGAAATATCATATCTTTCTAATGATCTTGATAAGAAAAATACTAATTTTTAAATATTTCAAAAAATCTTGAGGAAGCATGTTCTGAGAAGATTAATCCTTATAAAGATCTAGAAAGCATAATTTCTAGGAAAAACGTTTTTTAGCCTAGCTCTAGTTCAAAATCAAATGTTTTTGAAGTCAAGAACTGGTTATCATACTCCAATCCAAAATAATTTCATTGAGTATGTTTTTGTAAAACATTACATTAGGTAATGAATATTTTGATAAATTGTATTCTCAAATCTGACCTCTAAGGAATATTTATGGTTTTAGTTACTGTGGTTCTAAAATGGTTTTTAGTAATATTTATTTTGTTCCTCACAGTGCTCCATTCTATACTAAGTGTCAGTGTGGTGGACATTGGGCAATGAATTGTTCTCTAAACAAAACACATCCTTTAGGATTTCATAAATCCTATTTTTCTATGAAGATGTGGGTGCCTAAAATTTTTCTTTTTAAAATTTTTGGATCCATGAAAGTCTGGATTCTGAAAGTCTAACTCGTTTGATATTAGGAAAATATGGAAAGTAGATGCAACAATACGTGGTACGTGGATAGCAGATGTTCCCATCATATGAATGTTAACAAAAACTATTTTGAAAATATTATCAAGACCAAATGATGAATAGTAACTTTTAGAGATAATGCCCAGGGAGAAATTATTGGTATAGGTAACAATGTTCTTCTTGAAAAAACGTTGATTTAAAATGTTTTATTTTTTAAGGATCTTAAGAAAAATATCATTGACATAATCCAATTATGTGACGAATGCTAACTTGTGAATTTTTGGAATGACAAGTGCCTAATACACAATTCAAAGGAAGAGTTTATTCTTACTTCCCATAGGTAAGAGAATTTTTACACACTAAACCTAGAATAATATAGGAGCCAAGAGTTACCTTGACTTAGTGCATTGGAAGAACACTCTTGGTTATGGAATAGTATGTTAAGACATTGTAACCTTATGAACATATTCAAACATTCTAAGAAAAGATTAGTTATGGATCTACCTGTGCTTAGATTTTATTCATCAAAAGCATATGACCCTTGCTAATATGGAAAGAAACATAAATCAAGTTTTAAATCAGTCAGTGAAGTCTCAACTACTGATGTATTACAAATAGTGAATATAAATCATTTTGGTTGAACACAAATTAGAAGCATTGGTGGAAAGTATTATGTATTTGTCTTGGATGATGAATGAACTAGATTTACGTGGGTCTTTTTTCTAGCAAAGAAGATTGAAGACTTCTCTTATTTAAAAAGTTTTATTTCCCAATTGAAAAATGAGAAAAATATTTCATTTAAATCTATTCATAGTGATCATGGTGGAAAATTTCAAATTCTTATTTTGAAACGTTTTATAGTAGAAAAGGTATTACTCACAACTTATCAGCACCCAGAACACCTCAACAGAATGATGTTGTTGAATGTAGAAATAGAATTCGTCAAGAGATAACTAGTACCATGTTGAGTTAGTATTCTGTAGCTGAATATTTTTAGACTGAAGTTATAAGTACTTCTTGTTATATAATAAATCGTGTTTTGATTAGACCTTTTCTTAATAAATCAATTTATGAGTTATTGAATGGTATAAAACCTAAAATTTCTTACTTCGCGGTTTTTGGCTGGAAGGAATTCATTCTATATACTAAAGATATTCTACATAAATTCTCACCAAAATCTGAAGAAGGTATTATCTTAGGCTACTCCACAACTTTTATAGAATATAGAGTTTTCAATAAAAACACTTGTAATGTTAAAGAGACAATACATGTCAAATTTGATAATGCTGATTATTTTGTTTTTAATCAACCCTAACCTTCATCCTCGGATGTGTTTTCAGAAACTGATTATCAACCGTTGATAGAATATCCTTTTGATAAGGGAAATGTTCAAGAATATACAGCTGAAACATTTACCCCATAATATTTTCAACCCTATGTTAATGAACATGTTTTACAAAACCCAAATTAGTCATTTCTCTAGAATCATACCAGTGATAGTATCATTGGATATTAAAATAAACTTGTAAGGACTATAACTTCCTTATGAAACATAGTAGAACATCTAGCATTACATTCCCTATTAGAACCAAAAATCATTGATGATGTCTTCAGTGATGATGATTGGATTAAATCCATGAAAGGTGGCCTAAATGATTTCAAATGGAATAAAGACTAGACCATGGTTGAACGACCTAAGGAAACATCTGTTATTGGAGTAAAATGTGTCTTCAGAAATAATTGTGGTTAAAATGGAATCATTGTTAGAAATAAAGAAATATTAGTTGCTAAAGGCCATAATCAACAAGAAGGAATTGCCTATGAAGAAACCAATGCTCTAGTAGCTAGACATGAATATATTTGTATTTTACATGCCTTTGTAGCATTATTAAATTTCAATAGTTTTCAAATGGATGTGAAATGTGCTTAACTTAATGGTTATGTTCTAGAGGATGTTTTTTTAGAAAAACCTCCGGGCTTTGAAGATACCAAACATCCTGATCATGTTTTTAGAATTACCAAAGCTCTGTATGGACATAAACAAGCCCCTCAAGCTTGGTATGATTGACTTACATGATGTTTTGCTTCAAAATAACTATGTTAAGGGTATTGAAGATCCATCCCTTTTCATAAATAACGACAAGAAAAATGGTTTGATTGTACAAATTTATGTTGATGACATTATATTTGGTTCAACTCAGCAATATTTAACCAATTCATTTACGGATCTAATGAAATCTTAGTTTGAAATGAGTATGATGAGTGAGTTAACATTTTTCCTTGGTTTTAAAATTTCTCAAAAACCAGAAAGAATCTATATATTCCAACATAAGTATATTAGTGATCTTCTTAAAAATTATGGATATGACAACACTAAAAGTTTATGCACTCCCATTTCTACCCCAAACACACATGATCTTGATGAAGCTGGAAAACCAGTAGATCAAAAAACTTTTAGTGGTATGATAAGATGTTTACATAAATTAACTTCTAGATTTCTAGAATTAATGTTTTCAGTATTCTTATGTTCAAGATATCAATCCAATCCCAATGAATCTCACGTAAAGGCAGTGAAAATGAATTTTCGCTACATAAAGGGATCAATGGATTTAGGACTCCTTAATACTTTGGGAAATGATTTTACCTAAAAATGTTTTTCTGATGCTGACTTTGGTGGATGTAGAATGGATAGAAATAGAAAATGTGGAACTTGTCATTTCTTAGGTGATTCATTAGTTTCTTGGTCTTTCAAAAATCAACACTCAATAGCACTTTCAACTGCTGAAGCTGAATATGTAGCAGCTAGAAGTTGTTGTGCTCACGTGTTGTGGATGAAATACACACTCACAGTCGATGGTATGAGTTTTACCAAAACTGAAATTCATTGTGATAAAACAAGTTCCATTTCCCTTAGAAACAATCATGCACATCATTCTCATGAAAAACACATATATATTAGGAATCACATTCTTAGTTATCACACACAAAAAGTAGATATCATTTTTCAATTTATCAGAACACAAGATCAACTTGCAGATATTTTCACAAAATATTAACCCTCCGGTAGATTTGAATACATTAAACAGATGTTAGGAATGATAAATGTAAGGTAATTCTCCTAGATTAACTTCTTGTTGAACCAATCTTATTATTGTAAAAAACTCATTTTCATAGGGGGAGTACATATGTTATTAAAGTTTTTCATAATTTTCGTAGTTAGTTTTTCAAAATTTTCATAATGGAAATTTTCGTAGTTAGTTTTTTCAAAATTTTTGTAATGTAAATATTCGAAGTTATTTTTTTAAATATTTTCATTTTCGTAGTTTGTTTTTTATATTTTTCATAATGAAGTCTTTCATACTTGAAATTTTCATAATGAGAATTTTTCAAAATCAAAATTTTTCTAATGAAAATTTTCGTATTCAAAATTTTCATATTGAAATTTTGGTACTCAATAATTTTGCAATAAATTTTTCGACCTTATATTTTTCGTAATATGATTTTCGTAGTCAAAATTTTTTTAATCATATGTTATTCAAAAAGAATATCACATATTATGAATAATATTTCTAGAAATCATAAATGTATGATTTCCTTCTTAATTTTTTGTAGTGATTATATCATTTCTGCTATTTTATTTTTTATTTTAAATTTTTGAATTCAGGTTTTTCTTAGAAAACCTAAAAAGATTGGATCCTACCCAATTTTTCCTTGTGACATTCATTTTAACCATTAGATTTGATCAGAATATTTCTCAACCGTTAGATTGGATTTGGAAGATGAAATGTCACTTCCATCGCCTATATAAAGGACCCCCGATGGGTTGTCCCACATTGGTTTTCAGGCTCTCGTGTGCTAATGTTCTTCCCCCTTTCTTAAGCTGATTCTGAATCTCTCAGAGTTCCTCCAATCCGAATGTCTGAAGAAGCCTCTTCTCATGATATGTATACCATGAATCCATTCTCATGTTGGCAAGTGTACAAGGAAAGGTTGGTCCATCCGGACTTTTTCAAATAGAATTCAATTATTTCTATGAATATCAAGATTAATGTATGAGAGAGCATGAGTATATCAAATCCAAGAAATCAAGACTTGGTTTATCTGGATTTTCTTATAGAATATTATGTGTCAGTTTCTTTCTTTATGGAAGATGGAAGAGAAAAATTCTACTTCAAGAGTTATCGAAAAACTTATAAAATCTCATTCACCAAGGATGCTAGAATGGTGGAGTTATCTAATGAAGGGGAAGCCGATTTTTTCTCTCAAAAACTACCGGATGTTCAAGGATGTTTTATTAAGGTGAATGCTTTGTAATGTCTCGGACTATCAGATGTCAAGACAACAAAGATTTCTCACTTATCTATCCACAAAGCAGATCCTATAGTAATGGGTTCGTTGTTTTTTCTTACTGAGAAAAGGTGATAAGTACACCTTAAAGAGAATTTACATATATATCATGGATTTCTTGGTAAATCTAAGGAAAATAAATTTGATGAGTCACATTATCATTATGATAGAGAATATCAAAAATGGGAATTTGAGATCTCAGATTATTATGTATCCTTCCATACTTTCTTAGCTGATAGTTCGGTGTCTTGAATTATTCGAGATCCCTTGATGTTCCAAGCCAAGGAATAGTAAAGTGATTCTTGTAAGTGATGAAACTTTGTAAAGAATGAATATATTCTTTTCTAAGGAGTCAAGAGAGTTTTATGATCTTCCATTATAAGTCACAGAAGTCTTTCCAAAAACGCTGAAAAAGATGAACCATCAAAGAAGGACAGAAAGAAAAGAAAGTTGAAGGAAGTGGAAGTAGAAGAAAAAACCCCTAAGTTTAATGAAATCCATACCGCACATCCTAAACCCAAGAAGAAAAAATCCTACCTAGATGAGGTTGTTGTAAAATGAAGGGTGGATAATATTAATAGAAAATAAGTGGATTTACAGTTTGGTTTGGATCCTGTTGATGCTAAGGCCTTGAAAGAATCAACTGCTGAAGAGATTGAGAAGCAATCCAAATAGGAGAATCTTAAGACGAAAATGTATGAGGCAGAGATTATATAATCTGTCATGAAGGCAAGTGAAGTAGAATCCAAGAATATTCTGGTGCCACAATCTTTCTTGATAGATCCTTTATCTGAGACTCCAGGGAAGAATTTATTTACTCATGAAAATGCTAAAGAAAAACTTGTTGAAGAATTG
Source organism: Viscum album (assembly GCA_963277665.1). Classification (NCBI taxonomy): domain Eukaryota; kingdom Viridiplantae; phylum Streptophyta; class Magnoliopsida; order Santalales; family Viscaceae; genus Viscum; species Viscum album. Next base: position 1,563,199,925 of record OY728142.1, on the reverse strand, counting down.
GAATAAGTTGAAGAGGTGGAAGAAGAAAAAGAAGAAGAAGGGAGTGGTAAAACAGATGATCTTATAAATAAAGATCATGATTATCATGTCAAGGGAACCCCATCTGAAAAATTGTCACCCCGGCCTTCTGAAACTGAGTCATCAAAGATCGTCACTCCATAAAATGATTAAGAGAAGGGGGAAGAGAAAGGTGAAGAAGAAGTTGATAAATTGTCTGATGAAGAAAGTCTAAATAGTGATTTCATTCTTCATGTGGATGATGAGGCTAGAAATCATAAAGAACATGTAGATGAAGTTAGAGTTGTGAAACTGTCTGACAGCGGGTAGGAATCCCCTGATGAGGATGTAGAACCAAGAATTGATAAGGGTAAATATGTTTTTGTTGATACACCTATAAAACCTATATTAACGATGAATGATGTTGTAGTAAATTCAAAGAGGAAGCGTTTTGGGCTAGAAAAACAAATATCATGAAGTAATGTCTCAGATTCTGAATCATCTTCGGTTGTTCATGATTTTTTTGAACAATCATTGAAAAAGCTTGTCGACTACATTCCAACTTTTTCAAGAATAGACTCTAGATACCAGATGCTTCATCATTCTCCTAATCAGAAGTCAGATTCAGGGTCCATGGTGATAGAAAAGTGTGTCAAGATGGAATTAGATTACAAAACCTTATTTATATTCTACGAAGATCACAGAATGTCATCTAAGAAGATAGCCAGCTGGTCAAAGAGGTCAATTCAAGAAATGAGTGAGCTTGATCAATTTCAAGAAGATGTCAATGAAGCTTTTGATACCAAACACCAAAAATCTTTGATCTAACAAACAGCTTTAAAGAAGAGCTGACTCTAGAAAAAAATACTCATATTAAAGATTTGAAAGCCTTGAATGGGATGTTGAACTTTGTAGCTCAATGCTGGAAGTTGGAAAGAGATATCCGGATTGAGTTTGAAGAAAAGCTTGTGAAGCAAGATGAGTTGCAGAAGGCTCAAGAAGAAGTTCTTATGTCTCAGTAAGAGAGAATCAAAGCACTATAGATGGAATCTGAGGAAGATCACAAGGAATTAATGTATCTTAAAACCATCGTGAAGAAGATAATACCTAAGGAAAATGAAGAAAAATTGACCCATTCGGATCTTTTGTTGTAATGTCTTTCCTTATACAAATTCTACCAATTATAATGAAATTGTGGTTGCTTGTTTTGTTTGGTTGATTGCTATAATATTTCAGAAACCATATTTTTTCCATTCCCTCAAAATCATTTTGAAAATCAAAAAGGTGTAGAAGGAAAAATAATTCTAAAGGGGAGAAGTAAAATTACTTATAAGTATAGTAAAAATATCTATAAGTAAGGGGGGGGGGGGGGTTATCTAAGGGGGAGTTCTCATTACGATGCTTTCCACATTAAAATGAAAACTCTCATTCCGGAAATCTAGAATATGATCCTTAGTGTTCCAGAGACTAAGGGGGAGTTAGTCATATTCACCATTGTCCATGTACAAACGGAGATATGTTTTATTTTCAATGTTTAGTAAAATATTTTCAAAGCCATTATATTCTTTTTCAAAAGGATGATTATGCATTCCAAAAAGGGGGAGATTGTTGAATCAATAATGATTTCCTTAGGACATTTCCATTCCTTTATTCTAGGGGGTTATTGTTAAGACAATAAGTATTCCTTATTAATTTACCATTCCTTCTTGTTTTGAAAATCACAAACACCTTATCTTGAGTAAAATTTCATTTTACCCTATGATTTTCTTCTAGAAGGAAAATTTTCTTTCCCCAAGGAAATTTATCCTTACCATGTTTCATTGTTGATATCATAATATTTCTATGTGTAAAATTTGGTTTGAAACCAAAACTGTAGTATCCCATAATTACATAAATATGAATAATTCTGTTTTAGGATCTGAATTCTCAGAATACTGATTAAGAACTCTTCTAAGTTCTAACTCAAAATTCTAAATCAGAATTATGGTTACGAACTTTCTGAGTTCTGACTCTGAATGTTTAATACAAATTCTGGATATGAACTATTCTGAGTTCTGACTCCGAATTCTTAATCAAAATTCTTGTTATGAACTCTTCTAAGTTATGAATCTGAATTCTGAATCAGAATACTTATGAGTTCTGACTCCGAATTCTCATGAAATCGGACTCTGAACTTTGTAAATTCACGTTCTGAATACTTGTGTATTCACTTCCAAATTTCCTTGAAATTTAGACTCCAAAATTCTATAGGATTCTGGTACTGAATTCCTACAAAACAAAATCTGAATATCCTTGTATATTTATTCTGAATAAATTTTTGTTTAGACTCTGAACATTCATTTACTTACATTTCGAATTTCAGATTTTGGTTATGATTACACCTATTTAGTTATAAAACGTTATAGTGCTTTCAGTTACTCAATAACCATTGTTGGAGTGGCATGTGTACAGGTCCCTCCAAAATGCATGGAAAAATAAGACTGTTGGAGGAGGAATCCAATCGTTGAAGCCATGCCTATAAATAGGATCTCATTTGATAGAGCTTATGAAAGTTCTGTGACTCTAGAGACCACATGTTGTTGAAGTTATTTCTAGATAGAGACATTCATTTCTTTGTGCATACTGAACTACTTTTTCAGCTTTGCTTCGTGTGACTTGTATTTTTATTGTTTCCAATCTATGGCTTCTGGGGATAGGAATACACAGGTGCCGACTACCTTGAAGTAGAGGTCATCCTTGCTAAAGAAGATGGTGGTGCCAACTACATGATAGTTGAGTGCTTCTAGGGATAGTAAGATAGACGCAAATCTTCGTTTCGGGGGCTTACCCTGGTGTGGGTAAGAATGAATTTCTTGAATGTATAAATCAAGGGAACTTTATCCATGGTTGTGGGATACCCTTCTCTTTGGGTTGAAAGACTTACAACTTGTTACTTTCTTTGTTACAAGTTTCCGCTGCATTTTTAATGTTGATGATTGTATAACTATCTTATAATTCTTTATACTTGTACTCTGATTTAGTTATATTCAATAATCTTTAATGTAGAATCTTAGTTTCTATAAACTTCTATTATGTTTCATTTCCAGAAATCAATTTTTTGGAATCAATAAAGTCATTTTAACATAGAGGTGTTGTGAATTTTGGATATTGAAAATTTCTATAAGGTTTTTAAAAATATACAATTCACCTCCTCCTGTATTTGAGAAACTAATCTTTACATATTTTATCCTACATTTGGTATTATAGATTATATCATACTCACATACCAACTCAATAGTTTTCTAGGGTTAGAGAGTGATATTTAGATGTCATGAGCCATTTAGTGGGTCATAAGGTGTTTTTTTTCTGCATGTCTATCATTTAATTGTGTGAATAGTTATAGGGGGTAGGCGTGAGGGGTGTGGTTATGGATGATGAAAAGAAAAACCTCAAGGTCTCTTTCATGGGTCACAAAAATCCCTTATTATGATTATGTTTTGTAAGGTTATATGAGTTGATATGGATATATCCATCAAAAAATATATTTGGATAATGGAGTTGGTATCCTACATGGGATGCACTGAGGTATCTATCATGGGTAGTGAGACATCATACTTTTGTCATGTTATCCATAGTCATTTAGAAAATTCCATTGGCTTTCAAATGGACATTCCCTATGTGTTATACCACACCAATGGGCACTGGTTCTGATATAATAGGATATATTTGGTTATACATTCATTATTGTGATTAGGAATGCTATTGTACATTGGGGATAATATAATGAACACTATGGTATAGATCAGGATGAGAGACATTTAGTGACATCTTAAACTGGTGATGGGAATGATGTTTTTTTAGCGAGAGAGTCTATGATGTTTTTGGAGGACCAAATGGATTCTCTAATGGATGAATTAAGATGTATCCCAAAAAGCGAATAGCTGTCGATCGACAATCACATATGGATTTTCTAGCTAACTAAATGATGATATGTTACGATGTGTGATTTCAACTGGGGAAACATTCCCTTCATATTCATGGTTTATGATTCTTGAGGACACCTCTATATAATAAATGTTGATGGGTTAGGGGAATTATAATACTGTCTAGTGTATATATAGATGGGTTGCTGTGATGAAATACATTTCCCAAGAGGATTATATTTGGAGGTTGATCATTCCTCTATCAATTTTTATTTCTGTTGAAGTGATTTCTAGCAATAAAATGGGTTGGGGGATAACCATTCCATGTTCTTCCAGGCCATGGGTCAAGGAACATACAATGAGCTGCTTGTGGTTGTGAATGATAGTCACATAATTCATTATTACTTGTTATAGTATTATAAATTCCTGGATTTAGATGGTGTGTAAACATTGGATATCTCATTTCAGTGTTTTTTGTGATGAATTGAATTAGGATATTGTTAATGGATAGATTCATGATTTATGGACCACTAAATAATGGTTAGGGATGTGTTGTGTATTTTTGATGTATGACCATACCCTATGTCTTTAGGTATTTCCAAGAGGTTTTGGACATCACCATACCCTTTTCATTGGTTATTTAATGGTATAGGATTTGGTGGAATATAGGGGTGATTCGCCACATTCATTATAATGAAACATTTGTGTTTAGAGTCAACATGGTATTATTATCATCAGGTGATTTATGGGCGTTTATACCTCATTTGGTCTCATGAAATACTTGATATCACTAAAAAAACATGGACATACTGATTTTTTTATTTTAATCATTCATAAACACACATACGGAAACATATACTAGGGTTTCATAGTGACAATCTACATAGTTTTTTTCTCACAATACATAGGAATCACGATCTGTGATATGATGTTATGCAAACGTTTCATGGAAGATCCCTGGATATGTAGTTTATATTGGTATAGGAAATCTCTATGGGGTTTTAAGATACTGTGTTATGGGTTTGATAATACTTGTATGGAATTTATGCTTGTGTGTTATTTTTTATTTTTTTATTTTTATTATATATTACCTATGGAATATCAGTTGTATCTTACTTATGATACTATTATATATGTTTGTGAAGAATTTATTTATTTGTTATTCACACTCTGATAAATATGGTTATATAAAATTCATTGTTATTTTAACTGGTCGTGTACTGTGATTTGAGGTAATAGTCTTCCCTCTATATTGATCAGGACCTCAACACTTGATGAAAACCCCTTCTATATGGGGAGACACTATTTTGTCATTGTGGATCTCTTGATCATGTAGTTATATAGTTGGGGAATTATTTTTTAGTACCAAATATTTATTTTTTACTATGATTTTGAGAGATAAAAAAGGACTCTATGTGATGTGGGGGATCCTACGATGGATACTATACTAGTGCAATGGGAACACCTAGTCTATAATTATTTACTTGCTACCATGTATTTGGATAAATGTTCATGGGTTTTTATGGTACACATATTACGTTTTCACCTTGGGTGATGCACATTAAATTTGGATATTTAGTTATCATTATGTATTTTTACTTTTTTTTGAAATATGTCATGTACATATATCAAAGTAGCCAGATTGGATTAGCATGACATATGTGTTCTTTCATATGTTTTGTTACTAATGAATTGTCCAACTGATTATACTATCAACAACCACATATATGCTATGTTTCATCATAAATCCTTGGAGTAATTTGAATTAATGGGATTTCATGTACTATATGTTGATGGAAGGTCATGTGGATATTTCAATAGTCGAATTATTAGTGATGAATTTTTTCCCCTCATCAATGGAGCTATATAGAAACAATGTGTATTGAGTTTGGAATGTAAATCCCAAATGATGGAAGGATGATATATGAGATTATATATTGTTGTTTTGACTATGGGAATTAATTTCCCCATGAGTGTGGAAAACCTAAGTTTTTTATTGAATGAATTATGGAATACCTTTTTATTGGAATCATTGATGGCTATATATTGATGTGTTCATTGGGTTCCAGGACCTATATTTTTTAGATGAGGTATTGGACTACGTGATGGGAGTATGGATAGATTCTCATTATTCTAGAACGATTCTCTTGTATACATTAGACATTTTATATTAATGTGTCCCTGTATGTTCTTAAATAATAATGAGGTGTACTGAAGTAACATCATGATGTTATGGAATGACATGAATATAAATCATAATCAAAAGGTTAGGAATGTTGTTAAAGGCTAGATATTACAAGACTACTGTGATATTTTCTTAGGTTTTGTGATCAGATTATAAATGAGTATGGATCATTGGGTTATCTAAGGATGTTTATATAGTGGGTAAGAACATATGTTTCCTTTCACCAGGGACAACTATTCCATGGATGAGGATAGTTTAATTTTTCATTAATTTCAGAATTTTTTCGGTGTGTGAGGGTTGGTGCACGTGGGTCATGTGTGGTATAAGATGGTTTGTGGACATATTAATATGTATTTTATTTTTATTATGGGAATGGTTTGTGTGTTCTATGAATCAAAATGGTTTTTTTGTGGTTGTGTGGTTTTGGTTTTTGTCTAAGGGCTCTATGAGTGGTGATTAGTGTGGTTGGAAATGTTCATGCATGCATGGAGGCCTCATAATTTAGTTATAAAATTTTTTAATTTTTTTTTTGAGAAATGACGTAGAAGATATTGATCAACAATCCATTGTATCATTTATCAGTATAAGGAACCTTATAAGGGTTTTCAGGGAATCATGATAATGTCTTTAGAGGAATTACTAGCTTGTAGGGATATAATCTATTTAGGTTATTCTCACTTAGAGCTATATATGGGAATCAATATAAGGGGATGTTCACTATTCATTGGTTTGATGGTGTCAACCTCATTTGAAAAAACATTCTTGATTTTCAAAACTAATTGTTTGAGAGAATCAGCAATGGTTGAAAATTGGTGTTTAGTGTTGGCACATTTTTATCATCCACATGGATATGTACACTCATTTCATATTCATAATTATGGATCATTGGTTGTGGTCATTTGGGTTTTGAATGGTTTGTGAAAAATAATGAAACACTTTTACTAGGTATTTTATTATCTATCATGGGTGTATGACCCTCGTATTGGATGGGTAAGGGATGTGAGACTGGAAATGTACATTCAAGATGGTATTGGGATACTAGTACATGCATGAAATTGATAATGATTGGATCCTATGAAAATATAAGCATAATTGTTTTTGTAGAGTGTTTGTTAGAGATGAGGCATTGGAACTCAACTCATGGTAGTTTTGGTGTGACTAAAACTTTTTTTGGATTAAAAAGAAGCTAGTGATTAAGGAAGGATTAATACATATGTTAAAGGTGGGTAGTGGTGAAACTATAGAGTTAACATTGAAGTATGGTTCTAATATAATAGTTATTTCCTTTAAAATTATATAATTACAATAAGTGTAGTTAATATTGGTCATTTATTAAGGTATACAAATGTTTTGGTATGAGAAACCATGAATTTTCTAAAAAAAATTTTGGGTGTTAAACTAATTTTTTAAGCTACTTTAAATACCGAATGATTGGAACCAGGTTTGGAAAATTGTAAAAATTGTTACAGGTGTGTTAGAGGGATCATATCAATCACCAAGAGGTTAGTTGGTGTATCATGGCTTGGGGTTGAGATTATATATGGTAGAATTTGGGGAATTGTTTAATGGAATATGGTGAATGTTTAGTGGTTTGAATTTTGTATGGGGATTGGTTATGGTGATCGTGGACATAACAATTTCTATGTCGATGGTAGGGTATACATGTACCAATTTGGTTTCATTATTGTGTTACTGTTTGACTATTTCATATTCCTTCATGTATTGAGTAAAATAATATATCTTGAATGACATGATTATGTGGACCATTATTATTTATTTCAAGAAAACTCATGATGTAGACCATCCATTCCAGGAATGTGTTAGTTGATGATCATGCCTAGATCCTTGGTAATCAGATCAAATACACCTCCATGCATGTATTCTATTAGAGTGTACATTTGGGGACCTTAGTTTTATTGTTATTGGTGATTTACATCCCTTGGTGGTAGGAAATGGTGAAACATGTGATCGATATACGTCCCAGGAATTCATAGTCTTGGGCCAAGGATTTTGGATGTATGACTATTCCATGTTAATGTTGGTGAAAATTTTTGGATTTGTATGACAACATACATTAGGACATGGGTTATAGGATAATATTTTCTATAGTGAATCAAGGAGATGTGTGGACTCTAGAATTATTTTGATGTCGGAATTTTCTAGGTCAGGGAGGTGTGGTTAGAACCTGACTACATGATGGGTGTGTTTACCTCATCATCATTTGTGGTATAATGGTTAGAAAATTAAAACTCAATGTGTATGTTAATTGAATTATACATTCTTATTTGTACACATTCATATGATGAAATATATTAAGTGTTCATTGGAAGACCCAATAGTGTTTAATTCAAAAACCCTATACAATATTCTACATGGTCATGTATACATTATTCTAGATTTTTATGTTTTTGAATAAGATCTTATGTATATATTTGGATTTGAATGCTCTGTGAGTTGTGTAAATTTTGTCCCTACTTCCTAGGATGTCAATTGGGCTAGTATGTATATGATGTATTTTCATTTCATTTTGTATTTGGTATCATCACAGTGGATTATTAGTTTTATGGATTTTATGAATGCATCATTTGTGTTTTATTAGTGATTAATAGTTTATTATGAATAATTTGATGGCTATGGATGTCAATAATTCTGGTTTCTTTTTACTAATAAAATACTATGATATATTATACCAGTTTACTATATCTATATATTAGTACCTCACAAGTAATTTGAAGCCTTCGATTTATGGGTTTGTGAAATTGAGGCCACAATGTTTTGTGGATGTGGTCGGCCCAGGGTTGGGTAGTTAGTTGTTATAATGAAGATGAGAAACTATTGAATCATTTGGGATCTATGTAGCGCCACATATTTCCATTGTAAAACCCTTTATTTATTCATTTTAGGTATGTAATGTGTATAATTTATGTTTGGTAGGGTTTGGGGACCACTTGTAATTTTTTTGTGGATTTCATACCTGTGTAGAGGTGGTTCACCGTCTAGGGAAATTGTGCAACACTTGTCAGAAATTGTGGACAGTGAGACATGGGCTAAAAGGGATGTTCACATGTTGCGTAAAATTTTCCAAATAGTGAGTAATCATAGGAGAAACTATATTATTTGAAAATGGGTTTTCATCAATTTGAGGTAGTGGATTTATCTTGGTAGGAACTCAATTTTGAGGCCATTAGAGTAGACCGTTCAAGGGACATTCATTCTATATTGGCTTACCCAAAGATACTGAACTGCTTTTCTGACCTTGTGACTAAACCATGTATGGGTCAATACCAAATCAATATAAAGTGGACATAACACGTTTTTCCATTAAACCTATTTTCAACATGATGGACCTAACTATGTATTTTGGTCTCTCAATGGTTTTTTAACCACTCCCATGTAAATTGAAAGTAATATAGAATAATACATTGGTGCGTTGAAGCACGCTTCATTCAATAAGTCTTATTTCATTATAGTTCATGATGTGTTTCTTAGATATACATCTTTTCATCAATTATTTCCATAGATCTATACCTGTTTTGGTATGATCTATGGTTTTGGGGGAAAAATATATTTATATTAATCATTTTTCATGGTAAGGGAAGATATCAAAGGAAGGGTCATGGAAATTCCACCCATTCGTGAAATGTTGTTCTTTCCATATATTATTTTTGCAATATTATTGAGCTATGTGGAATCACTATCAACTAATATTGATAGATTTTATTGTATTAGTTTTGAATATATTTAATTAATTTCAATTTTTTGAGAAATCATGGTAAAAAAATGATATAGAACATCTTTTGCAATGATTTAATGATTTTGGGGGCATTTTGTAATTATGTTCAATTGTTGGGAAAAGTGATTTAGTTCATTTATTTTCTAAATTATATATTAAGATATTAATTTGATTGAATTTTGAAATAGATTTCCTGAAAAATTCGTTTGAATAAAATACTGTTCTATTGAAATGGTTTTTGGAAAAATGGTATTGACATTGTTTTTTATCATACATTGTATGTGTGTTTTTATTGAATTTATGGGAAATGGTTGAAATATAAACTTGTGGTCAGTGAAAAAGGTGTAATGGGACATGGGAAATAATTACCTTCTGATTACATGATAGATCAACGAGAGACAGATCATGAGTATGGAACTTTCATAACATAGCTTGCATAGTTGGTATTGTGGTTGTGTTGAATAAAATGGTTATTCCAAATGGAGTTACTAGAATTATTTTAAATTTTTTGTTTGTTTTATTTCTTGAACAACCGATATAATTTGATAATTGGTTTTATAGTACGTATATATATTTAACTATAACTTATTTTTGAAGTTGTTTTATACTTATTTATATTTATCTATATCCTATTTTTGAAATTGTATTATATAAATTTTTTAGATGTTTTTTATATTTAGTTATAAAATATTTTGAAAATTATTTTACAAAAACTATTTTATATAAATTTTAATAAAACTTCTATCCTAGTGGTGTGAATGGGGAACTCATTAGGGAAAACATACATATTTTCAGTTCTCACCCCATTTTTTGAACTTCGGTGCTTTTTCAGAAATCCTCTACCAAGACATGGGAAAGATAAATTATCACAGATATTTAGCACTGCATCATGATAATCAAGCTATCTGGTGAAGATGGAGAATGGGGCTAATGGAGCCTGGAGCCTTGTAGTATTATTAGAATCTAGCCTGTTTTTTATTTTCTATTCATATAGATATTTTGGTCTTTTGGTATGGGGCATTATTTGAATATCGTGTTGATATAAAAAATTTGAATTGTCTTTATTGGAAATCTTGCATCATAAAGTGGTATTTTTTTATTAGTTATTAGTGGTTTGATTTATTCATTAAGGGGAAATCATCCCCCTCCTGTCTAATGAATCCATTCTATATTTATTGCTAGTTGTGTGCATCTTTGGGGGGGGTGTTCCCGGAGGCCATGTAATGTCTCATGTCCATGTCAAGCTTATGAGAGGTGGAAACATGTTAAAATTGTTTTTATTTTGTTTGGACCGATGGAATGTTTGATATAAATGATATCACCTAGTTCATTATCTTGTGGAACATGTTGAAGTTAGTTTTCTGGGATTTGGATTTGAATTCACTCTTTTCTATTCCATGAGATGGGATCATAAAAAAGGGTATGATTGGTGAGATTTGAAATGTAGAGCATAAAAACCATAGCTAACCATTTTGTTTAACATCAAGTTACCAGGGAGATGGGTACATATGTTTTTTTGGAGAAATGTAATGGATTTTGATATCTAATTATCATAGGTTTAGCCAATTAGATGAGTATGAAATTCATTATAGGAATGAATTTCCATAAGAAGTGCACGTATAATTTTGAGTAATGATTTATGATATAGGGATAAGGTTTGGATTTATGAAAATTATGAAAGTGTATTAAAATAAATGTTATTGGAAAAGAGTATGGCAGTGTCATTTTGAAATGGATTGATTTTGTAGAATAAATTTATTGTATTAAAAAACGGTTGACCATGGTTGATTTTGGGGATAAAGGTTGTTCTATTTGATGTGATATCATTTGAAATTTAAGCCTTTAGTTTTTAGAGAGTGAGGTTTGGGAGGATATGGTTTGGTTAGAAAATTTCACTCATTTTAAATAGTAGAAACCAATGTGATGATGTTATGGAGAATGTGGTTTCACTTAATCCATAGGTCAACCAACATCTGGTTCATAGTATCATTCGTGAATTTAAATATATCTACATAAGGAGCGAAAATAATTAGCCAAGATAAGTGGATCATTCTTCCTAGTTATAAGAAGAGAATCCACCCTTATTTTAGGGATATTCTAATCCATGAAGTGTAGATGAATGGACAATATAGGATGAATCATATCTTCTATTTCTTTGGTTCACCAATGGTTCGAAAATTCAATATGGAGTCTTATATTCTAGTGGATCTTTCACATCAGTGTTGGTAACTATAGGTCCAGTCTATTGTGTATCATAGAATTAATTTGGTATATTATTATAATTTTTTTAGAAAACATTTTTATCACCTCATGTTCAAGATACATAAAATGATGAATTCATTTAGCCTGAATCATGAAAATATATCTACCAGAGTATTCATCTAAATAGACGAATTTAGTTCACTTTCCACCTTAGGTTGATGCTAGTGTATCCTAGTGGGAATTCATCTTAGAATTGTGGTAAAGGTAGGATATTCACACATTGATTGTTTTCCTTCATATTGTTGACTATGTAGAGATGGTAAACCTAGAAATAATTAATGGAAGATACAATTCAAGAACAATAAGAGGAGGAAATTTGTTTATACCGATGAGAAACAGTGGGATATCTAATTGTGTATGAAAATAGAGGAGGGAAACCTGTTTCCAAGGTTTGACCGAGAATTATAATAGAAAAGTCGTATCAATGAATATTTCTCTTAGACACATGAAAAAGTGGTATTTTCCATCAACTACATCAATTTATAGTGTAAAAAACCACCAAGATAATTCAACAATTGAAACAAGATGGTAGAACCTAAATGATACAGTTGAAGTTCTCTAAGGTCAACAAATTAATAAACTTCAAATTTGTCGTATGATTCATATAATCCAATGTGGAGAAAAAAACATAATTAGTTGCATTAGCATCGCAGTTCTAGAAACAATGATTCTAGGAATACCATGACTAGTCATCATTGGAAATATCAGTAAGGCAACAAGGAATAGAGTCCAGTGACAAATAACTTATAATGATATGAGAATGTGATTATGAATAATCATTATAGATCATCTAGGGTGATAGGATCAAATATTTTAAATTCTACCCTTATGAATGTTTTTTTTTGATACATTTGCATCTCTTTCCTTCATTTCTTCTCTTTGTATTTTTTTATGTTTAAAACAAGAGATTATTCCTTTAATAAAAAAACCCCCATTCTTCAAAGATAACGTCGAGTAATTTTGTTTAAGGATTGTACTATAACTATTGATGGAGATGAGAGGAAATATTATTTATTTTTGATGATGATGGGTTTTTATGATATAATCATGGAAATTGATAGGATGAAATCTTTCATGGATCACATTAAATGATATAAAATAATAGTTAGTTTTTCAAATGAGGAAAACATCCGGAATCTCATCAGAGTTCAAAGGGTTGTAAGGACAGGTGTAATGGGCTTGTTGGCACCAGCAGTGGGAATAACCTCCTACTAGTTGGGGGTGTTGAATTTTTCATCAATTGAAGATATCAAAGATAATTGTTTCCCATCAGTCATGGAGGAATTTGTAGACTATTTTCTCAAGAACATTTCAATGTTACCAAATATAAGAGAAATGATTTTTAAGATCATCCTCCTTTTAGGGACCATTCTAATTTCACTTCAATAATATAGAATGGATCCAATATAATTAAGGGAGATTAATGTTTAGTTTTAAGAGCTAGAAATAAAGGGTTTCATTCATCAATGTATATCTTTTAAGGAAACACTAAGCTTGTTCGTAAAGAAAGAAGACTAAAATGTTTAGCATTGTGATGAATATCGTAATCATAACCAAGTTACGATAAAGAATATATTTCCACTTCTAGGAATTGATTATCTATATGATTAATTTAAGGTAACCCAGTGGTTATCTAGAATTAAATTGTCATCAGGATATCTCTAATTGTGAGTTTGGAAGATGGAAATGTTGAAAATAGATTTCATAAATAGATATGACCATTATGAATATGTGGTTACGCCTTTTGGATATACGAATGAACCAGAAGTTCTTATAGAATTGATTAATTAGATATTTCATATATGTGTTGATTACTTTGTAGTGGTGTTTATTTTTGACAAATTTGAGTATTCATGTACAAGGGTTGAGCATGAGATACACTTGGAGACAATGTTTGGAATCGTGAGAGAGCATTGTTTGTGTTCAAAATTTACAAGGTGTTTATTTTTTAAAAGAAGTAATTTTTATAGGGAATGTAGTTTTTAAATGATGGAATTTAGGGGAAAAAATGACGGTAGATGTTTTTATCTCTATGAAACAGAAAAAGAATGTTTTTTAGATACCTATAGTTCTTTTTCTAGCTTGTTTCTACTAAGGATTTTATCGTGAAAATTCATGGAACCCCTGACAAATGTTATCTTTTAAAATGAAGAATTTTTTATTCCAAAAGACAGTTGAATGCCATAAATCATTTAAAGATATAAATTTTATCATTACTTCATAACCTATATTTATACATCCAAAATTAGGATAGGGGTACATGGTATACTGTGATGCTTCATGATTGGGGTTGTGGTGCATTCACATGTAAGGAGATAATGTCATGTATTTTGGATCATGGAAGATGACAATGGACAAGAAAAATTACCCAAACCATTATTTAGAGTTGGTCATAGTTTTCTATTCCTTGAATACATTATATCATTTTATCTCTGGTGAGAAATGTATTATGTTCAAAGATGATATGAGATTGAATCATATTTTCTCATATCGAGGATTCAATATGAGGTAAATGAGATAGATTCGGTATCTCCAAATGTTCAATGTTGACATAATGAATTCACTGGGTAACAAAAATTTTGTTGCTGATGCATTATGAAAATATTTATATACATAGTTTCAAAAAGAAGTTTCTCATTAATGGTAGTTGAGGCCAATCATATATGATATGAATGTGGAATGTCAATATCAAGGTGATGTTATTGTTTTAATTTCAGTTTATATAGTTCATTGTTTGGAAAATATGGTTAAAGACGGATTACATTGGAAGTAGAATGTGTGGCTATGAGTTCAATACTCAACGGTGGGAGGCCATTGAAGGATGGAGGTGTGTGGGAGTTCTATGTTATGAATTATAAATTGGATAGTTGTAAATATGGCTTGGTAGAAAATATTTTTTTCATGCATAACAAAATTTTCCATTGACGTTCATCTTGGAATACATAAGATGTATGTGGTCTTGAATGTACAGTTTTGGTGGGTCATCATCAAATGGAATATGTATGAGTTTGATTCAGGATGATTGAATTGTCATAAATTTAAAGAATTCAATCAGAAAAAAGAATATATGTTGAATTATATTCATATTCCAGTGTGGAAATGGGAACAAATAGCGATGGATTTTTCTATCGGTCTCCCAAGAATGGTTCAGAAACATGATTCAATATGGGTGATCACATATCAGATTAAAAAGTCGTATCATTTCATCCCTATTTGTAAAAATCATAAATTGTAGGATATTTTCAATATTTATATCTATGGTGCGGTAAAGACACATGGAATACAAATTTCTATTGTGTGATATAAAGATCGATGTTTTATATTTTTTACTGAAATCCTTATAAAAATTCATTGGGACTGAACTGAAAATGAATCTAGTTTATTATTTTCTGATGAATAAAAAATCTTTAAGGATAATAAAAATAGTGGAAGACATGTTCCAAGATTGAGTAATGAATTTTTGCTGCTCATGGAAAGAGCACATACCTATAGTGGAGTTCTCATATAACAAATACTATCATGCCTCGGTATATATGGCTCATTTTTATGCATTTTATGGGTCTTCCATTCATTATACACTTTTTTCAGTTGAAACATGATAGAAATTATTAGTTGGAATGATTATTTTAAATAAAATATTTTATAGCATTCAGTTGATCTTAAATAGAATGGATACGGTGTATTGAAGTCCTATAACATTTTCAGATCCTCATCAACGATTGTTGTCAGTCACAGTTTGGGATCATCAATTTTTTTAGATTTCTCTAAGGCTTGGAAATTGTAATTTTTTAATGTTTGGAATGTTATATCTCTAAAAAAAATTAATTTTGAGGTTCTGGAACATGCTGGAGCGGTTGAATATCGATTGGATTTTCCACTATGGTTCACTGTGGTGAAAAATGTGATTCAAGTGTCTCAATTGAAAAACTATCAGCATGATCTTGACCATGTTATCAAATATAATCACATTAATCTAGAGATATATGATTCATTGGTACATATATTGGTGCATATTGTGGATAGAAAAGTGAAAGTTATATTGGAAAAATCATCGGTTTAATTGAGTTTTGTGGACATAAGGGTAGATTTTGGAAGTCGCGTTGGAATGATAATGTGAAATGAATGATCAATGGTCTGAAATCTTTTAGGTAAATGTAGGTTTTTTACTTTCTGAGGATGGAATTACCAATGCTGGGGAGAATTACACACCACATGTATTTGAAATTTAACCATTTTTTTTCTTTTTTATGTATGTAAAGTAAATTTGTTATGGTTGGGATGGTCTTAGGACACTTTGAAATGTTTTCTATATTTATTATAAGTTCAGAAGTCATACAACATTTTTGAAAATAATATAAGACTTTAAAGAAACAATAAATAGTGATAAATTGGTTAATGTGGATGTGCATAGGCTACCGATGATTTTTCCAAACCATTCAGAATCATAAGAGAAATAGTGCTCATTGAAAAAGAAAATTGGTCATTTTGAGGAAATGGATTTAGCATCATGGAACAAGGGTTGGAGGCCATGTGTGTAGACCATACAAGGGTCACTATAAAGATATTGGATAATGAAGTATTAGTGCATAATTATTCTAACCGTGCGACTAAACCATGCGTGGGCCAAAACAACTTACTTACGTAGTGGATCTAAAATGTGTTTGCATTAGACCATTTCTTTTATGACCCAAAACATCCTAAACATTAGATTTTGATCTATTAATGGTTGGATAAGATCTCCCACGCATATTTGAAGTGATCTGCTGCCATCCAATGGTGTGTTAAAGCATGATTCTTGTGGAAAGGCTTCAAATTATATCATTCATGATGCTTTTCTTAGATCTACTTCTATCAGTCTCTTTAATTAATACATTTATGACCTATGTGGGTATATCTTGGGTTTTTGATGATAAATAAGTATATATATGTCTTGGTTCATGTTAGGGAATTTTATCTATTGCATGTTCGTGGAGATTCAACCTATTTTTTGTAAAATACATTATACCGTTTATCATTTTCACTAAAACAATCGAGGTAGGTGGCTTCACTATAACCTCCACTTACTAGAATTTAAATTATTAGTTTAAATTTATTTAATTTATTGAAAATTTATTTTGAAATACTTTTTCAATGCATGATATAAATCCTCATTAGTTATTATTTTTGGTTTATGGAGAAATTGTTGAATTTTGTGAATTATTGTGAAAAATAATTTATTTTATTGATAATAAAATAGAAATTATAAAATATTTCATTTATAGATTTTTAAAATGTATTTTTTTTAAAACAATTTTCAATAAGAACATTTTTTAACTTAAATAGTTTCGGCATATTGATATTGATATTTTTTTTAGTAGTCTTAGTTTGTGTGTTCATATTTCATTTATGCGTAATGGTTAAAATATGAGAATCTTCTCAGTTTCAATAGTGTAATGAAACATTGGAAATAATTAACTTTTGTTGAAATGGTTGATCGACTTGATGTCACATATGTGTTTTGATCTATCATAATGAATCATGAATAGTTGGTGTTGTTGTTCTTTTGAATAAAATGGTTATACATAATAGATTTTGTGGAATGGTATTAAATGTATGGTTTGGTTTCGTTGAGGAGAAATTAATTTCATTGGAATATTTGTAATGAGGGTACCTATTTTTTTTTTAACCAGTTTTGTAAATTGTTCTATATAATCTATTTTAATAGTTTTTTATAATTAATTATAAACTATATTTGGAAATTTTTTTATATAAACTATTTTACATAAATATTTATAACTCTTCTATCCTTGTGGCGTGAGTAGGGAATTCATTTGGGAATACTATTTATAAATACTAAAAACCACTTCATTGGCACTCTAGTCTGATTGTAGATATTAGCTACATGGACTTGGGAAAAGGTTAAGTATAAAACATCTTTTTCATAACATCAAGATATAGGGGCTATCTGGTTATGTTGGGCCATGAATATTTAAGAGCATGGAGTCTTATTGTTTTTCTATTGTCTTTTTATTTTATCATCCAATGCTTACATCGATATTGTAGTTATCCATTATGGGACATGATTTGAGTATGATTTTGATATATGATATATGAGATTCAATGATTAGTTATCATGTATCATATAATGTTATGTTTAGTTATGAATTATTGGTTTTTGTTTTAATCATAAATGGAAAATTATCCCTCACCACTTTAATGAATCAATTTGTTATTTATTTCTAGCGTTTGGTCTCTTGAGTATGTCAGTTAAGGCCATGTAGCATCTCACCACCCTCTCAAGGCAATTAGATGGTGAAAATATGTAACGATATTAGTATATGAT
Source organism: Viscum album (assembly GCA_963277665.1). Lineage (NCBI taxonomy): Eukaryota > Viridiplantae > Streptophyta > Magnoliopsida > Santalales > Viscaceae > Viscum > Viscum album. The sequence goes on along the minus strand of OY728142.1, from coordinate 1,563,181,524 downwards.
TATTATTTTGTTATGTTTTCGCTGAATCATTCCTAAATTGATCCACAATATTTATGTATAAGGTATATGGGCAAGGAAATATAAACCTAGGAGTTGAATTTAAGAAAACGGTTTATCATTTTTGGAAAAGTGTTATATTTCACAAAATATGTTTGTAAGCATTTAGTTTGTACACTACACTATTTCATACATATGGTGAATATACTATTTGAAAAATTCAAAACTAATGATCTTGATAATTTTATAATGTTGAAATTATGAATGAATTAAAAAAATAAGAATAATTTTTATATTTACATGGTGCTTCTAAGAGATCATTATTGGAAGGTCACACATGAAGAAGCATCATAATGGAATTTATGAGGAGTACATTGAAGAGTTCAGATATAATTTCATTGACAAAATATATTTTTAGAGGTATTTTTTATAAAATATTAACTAATAATTCATTAATGTTATGAAAAATGTTAATAAATGATTCAAAAATTAATAACATTAACATAATAAATCCATGGAAAATACATGATCACAATTTAAATGAGAATGTGTTGGGGGATCATGTTAAACAATAATGTGGGAATTTGAGGATATATTAGTTACTCAATAGTTTCTCAAAGCTAAAATGTGGTATAGGTATTTAATATATATATTGGTAATGTATTTTACCTAAGGGATGTCTATAGTACATGACCATTGATGCATTTTTCAAATATATAATATAACTAGTAATGATAAATCACTTCACATAGGTAATTCCAAAAAAAATTATCTAGGAGGGACAATGATCTACATTGAAGTAAAATAAAATATATAATTAGGAAATTAATATTTACATGAATATATCTTGGAGTTACTAAATATATCAAGGAGTTAATTTGTGAATCATATTTATTTATTCAATATAAAATTCATAGAATTTTTTTCAATAATATTCAGGTAACATTCATGTCATTTAATTATGGATGATTTATTCTATGTAAATATATAGGAGATGATGATAAAGATGATCTAATGGATCCAGTGAATTTTTATTTAATAAATTATCAATAATAGTGTACATTCCATCGAGTGGGAATTCCAAAACTATTTTTATGTTTAATGGATTCATGGAAACAAAAACAACACCATGCATATTTTCTATAGACATGAAGTTACAATAAAAATAATTAAAAAATATACTTTAATTTTTAAATCCGTTTTATGGTTGACTGAAAATGTAAAATGATGGATTCATTATGGTTGTAGAAAATTAGATCATTTTCCCAAAGAATAAAAAAATATAGAAATATTGATTTACCCATCCCCACTCATGGTTACTCAATGTTCAAGAACATGAAAAATATTACTTGATTAATCAAACAAGTTAAATTATGTATAAAATTAATAGAGAAAAAAAATTAACCTATTAAATAATAAATAAGAATTATAAATTTTAATAATAATACATTAATACAAAAAATTATACGAATAAAAATTCAAACACATTCCCAAATGTTTATTATTTTTAAAAACTATTTTAAGAACCATACACCATCTATGATATCTATATACAGATGTTAAATACACCTAATATCACAATTGTTTTATAGATTTATTTACTGTTAATCCTAAATATAAACATAATTTTTCTTTACCACATCCACCATAAAACATGAAAATTTAAAACACATCTCTGAAGGTTTCCTCAAATATCATAATTGCAATAGACCACATTGAAATACCTAATAACTATTCTAAAATAATTTATATAATACCAAAATTAATATTGAAACATGATGTTGATCCTATAGAGAAGTCAGAGATGCACATCATAGAACCCAAATCTCAATATCATCCAATTCTATTTTAATCCAATTATCACTCCCCAGCCCCTAAAATAACACTTATTAATTAAAAAAAATATTTAAATAATTATACCATGTTGACAGTCCACATCACATGAAGAGAATCGACACATAGCCTATATCATATTACAAGTTTTCACAAGTTAGAAAAAATTGTTAAATGTATCAAATCATAAAATTGATAATGGATTAAACATTGAGGGAACATAAACCACATAATATAATTTGTGTGTACGTGTGAACAATCACCTCCATGAAGAGATGTGACACATAGCCTAAATCATTTGTGTGTACATGTGAACAATCACCTCCACAAAGCGATGTGACACATTTTTATTTTATTAAATCAGTTTTCTGATATATATATATATATACTTATATTTAATGAGTAATATTATAATAATTATGTTATGATCATTCTGTAGTGGTAAAATAATACTTGTCATCTTTCCATAATTATCAATTAAAAATGGAAAACGTTACTCTGTGGTACGTACGACTTACTGTATGCCTGAATATATCATTGATCAATTTTCATAACTAGACATCATGGTTTGGTTTAATGTTATAATTTATGACTAAAAATTATAATAATGTAATGAATATTTTTCTTCATATTATATAATTATGACCATATGGACTACTGACATCATACCATGTCCATTTTGAACACAAGTAGAAAATATCAATAGAACGTTCAATATGTACTAAAATTATTATTTAATTGTTATAATGTGGTAATGTATGATAAATAGGTAATAATCAACATTATAATGTTTCTCAATAAATTATAAATTAAAACATGTTTATTATTCGTAATGAAAAAAGAAACATACAAGATGAATGGAACTTAATGTTAGAGATTTTGTCTCAATCTCCTTCCATAGAGATAAATTTTGGAAATATACACCTCCTTCACTTATATGATGTATAATGGACCCATTTAATTTTAATTTCATTCCATGGTTTTCAAAATGGAATTTTTTTAAATGAAGAGATTCATTAAATTAATAAATTATTGTTTTTAATGTATACATAGACAATGACTTCTCTATCGCAATAACCATTATTTGATATTTGGATTCCACATCAAGACGTATTATTTCTAAACGAAAAATGATATACCTTATTCCCATTTGGGTATTTTGGTATTGAAAATGTTTTTGAATATGTATTGACTACTTCAATATCATGAAATAATTTTTCTTTATAAATGAAATTTTATGATAGAAATGTTTATAATCGCAATATTTACTGTGTTATGATTATAGAATGGTACTTGGAATTTTGACTGGAGATTATGTAATAATGTAATGATTTGTCATGACCTATCTCTCGGGGCCTGTGTTGTGACAACCACAAACCCGCCTTCCATAGGCCAGGGGCTGGTGACTAGCACCAATGGGGTAAATCCCTAAAAACTGGGAAGGAATTGCATTTAAAAACTATAAAAACACACAATAGAGTATGATGGAAGCTAAACACTAAGTAAAACTACATAAAAAATGATTGTTTAAAAGTAAAAGGGGACAGAAATACAAGACCAAAAGTAAAGTACAAGGAAACTGAAAACAATTACAATTGAAGAAAGGTATACAGTTGTCGGATTGTCCACCAGGGAGTCCAACCTGAAGGGTAGGACAGAAGCCTCTACAAAACTCAACATTCTTCTACCTCCTCTACATGGTCCACATCCGGGTACCATCTAGTCATGTCCACTCAGCCATGGTCAGAATTGTCTGTCGTCTGCATCCATCACAATGAGGTGCGGTCAATGCCCGTGCTAGGGTAAGTATAATGATTCTCAGTAGGGACACCGAGACACTCAAAGTATCACCAAAATCCAACAAGGATAAACCAAAATGTATGAAATCAACAAATAACCCCACTTAGGTATATACACATATATACACCTATGTTATCTGGTAATCAATCTCAATCATGAGGTAAACACAAAAGTTACCGACTCAGCTCAAACCAGGATTTTATTATAGGGGTTGTATAAAGTAAGATTTCCAGTCCCAATATCGAATCCTCAGCTCATGGAGTACTCCTTCTCTATCGAGTACAGTGGGCCTTCCACGTCACACAGAGGTGGTTCCCACTATCCTTGGTCTGCTGGGATACTCTTCATGTCGAGTACCATGGGTTTGCTGCGTCATAAAGAGGCACTTCCCACTGTGGGTCCGTCGCATCACACAGTGGTGCTCCCCCTCATAGCCTGTTGAGGTACACCTCCTGTCATGTATCATGGGTCTGCTGCATCACACATAGGTGCTCCCCACTGTGCATCTTTAGCGACACCAAGGCGCTCCCCACTGGGCTAGTCAAACTCATCTGAGTTGAATCAGTCAACAGTCGTCAGGTCTCAACCAACTACTAGTTTCCCACACAAATGCTTTCTCGTTCCCAGTAGATCCGCTCCATAAGCTACTAGTTGATGCTCCAACTACCACTAAGTCCCATGAAGAAGTAACTTAATGGTCCTCCATGTCATAGAGGTCTCAATGCAACTGTTTTCACATCAATCAGACACCCGGTCTGTGATTTATTAGACTTTTATTCTCGGGGGACGAGTTTGATTTGTGCACCTTCCAACCTGACTGTATCTCAACATTACCTCAAACTCTAGTGGGCTATACTCAAAGGGACCAATATACTCCAAGTATACCAGCGATGCTGACGGTTCATCAAACTTTTGTCTAGTGCCAAAGATATTACCAAAATAAAGTAAAGGGTCGTGGTGGGCCCGGGTCAGGTTTGACTTAGTTGGGCCAACCCGGCCTGGTTCGACCCAGTTAGGCTTGTTGGTTTTGGACCAGCCCATTAGGTGTGCCACCCTCTTAGGTTTGACCCGGCCCACTTGGCCTAGGCCAGCAGGTCGCGAGGGCAGTTCATCCCAGGCTCGGTCCCAATTTGGCCCGTAGCGTCGTGAAGGTGTGGCCCGACGTGATGGGCGTGACCAGGCTGTTTCAGCCAGGGCACTGCGAGGGTGGATGGAATTCCTGCTCAGCCAGGAGGGAGGTAAGGCGAGAGGCCAGGCAGGAGGCCAAGCGGGCGGCCAGGCGAGCGGCCGGGCAGGTGGCCAAGCCGGCGGCCTGGAGAGCGGCCTAGTGGGCGGCCAAGCGGGCGGCCTGCCGGGCGGTCAGTCGATAGGTTAGGGTGTGGGCCAGCATGGGTTTGGCTGGGCCACATGGGAGGCGTAGGTGGCCGGGAGGCCAGGCCAGTGTGGTCTTAGCTGCAGGTGGTGCGGAATGTCGTGGGGTCAGCACGATTCACAGAGGTCGCGGGTAGCGTGGCCTCTGTCGCTGCCGCCTCTATCGCCTCGTTGTTGTTACGTCGCCATGCTGAATAACACCACAAGAAGGAAAATCGATGGAGGATGTTGGTTCATGTTTGGTTGGCCCACACACACCACATTTAGGGAGGTAACAATTGGATTATCAAGAAAATAAGATGAACATTAAAACGTCTGCAAAAAATTCCTTTTTAACCATTGATGAGGATAACAAAAGGTATATCATCATCAAGTAATAAACCCCCTAACTTTGATTCATTGATCGATGTTCGTTTATGGAGTCACGGATGTCGGTTGTCAAAGATGACTCACGATAGTTGAAGCCTCGGGGAAGAAGTTTAAGAAGGTCATTGTTCATCATTCTTCATTGGGAGATGGGGTTCTTCGTAGGGAGATGGGGTTCTTCGTTGGTGAACTCTAATTCTCCCAAACTCTCCTCTCAAAATCTCCCACCCAAATGAGAAATCCCAACCATAAGAAATAATAATAGATTGATGTCATATTAATTCATTGGAAAATTATTCAATTTGGTGGAATTAAATTAATGGGCTCCACCTAATTAATTCATGAGTGTAGGCACAAAATTAATTAGGGGAGATCAAGAGGTTCCATTAGGGTGGTGGAACCATTAAGTGAGAGCTCAGGAGTTTTATCCCCCACATAAATGGGTAGTTCAAGGGGTATCATCATTGGGTGGTCCCCACCACTATAACCTCTCATTGGAGGTTAATGTGTTTTGGTTCCACCTCCAACTCCCATGAGGAGGTTTTAACCACCAAACACCCACATTGAGGCTCAAATAAAATAATGTGAAAACTCAATTTATTTTATTACTTTCCATGAATACCAAAAATCTATTATCTACTCTCGACCAACTGCCATCAAGGTGAAAGTATCCTTAAGTGAATACCGAAGTTGTGAGTTCAACAGTGCCCTCCGATTTAAGTTCTGAGCACCAGTTCAAATGTTTTAAAAATATGCTCATACTTTTAATGAACGTACCCAAACAAAACATATGAAATTTATTTCGGGGACACCGTACCTCAGTATCAAGCACCATCAATTTTCGCGGGCTCGTAAAATTCCCTTTTATTACAAAAAATTCCCACCATATTTCTAGGTCTTTACATTCCCCCCACCTGGGGGATTTACATCCCCATAAGCTACAACTTGAAATAAAGGAACAAATGGGGGTACTGATAACGCATTTGATCCTACCTCTCCCATGTTCTCCCCTGGAGGTTCTTGTGTTTCCAACGAATGCACAAAAGAGGTATCGACCATCCATGATGGGCACTCTCCTGTCGATGCTCAATCTCCACTAGAACCTTTGTAAATGTCGCACCATCGTCAATGTCCATCTCTCCATGGTCAATGATGTGACAAGGGTCATGCATGTATCTCCTCAGCTGGGATACATGGAAGACATCATGCACCCAGTGCAACTGAGTTGGAAGTGAAAAGTGGTAAGCCACCTCGCCTACTATGTTGAGGACCTATAAAGGTTCAATGAATCTCAAAGATAAATTTCCACTTTGGAAAAATCTTCATAATCCTCGTCGAGGTGAGACCCGAAGAAAGACGTGGTCTCCATCCCCAAACTCCAGAAGTCTCTGTCTCCTGTCAGCATATGACTTCTTCATACTCTGTGATATCTTCATCCGCTCTTAAATGATCTACACCTTCTCTTTGGTATCCGATACCATCTCTGGTCCCACTAGTGCGGACTCCCCTGGGTCTGTCCAACATAGTGGAGATCTTCAAGGTCAACCATTCAAGGCCTCAAACTGTGCCATCCCGATGGTGGAGTGAAAATTGTTGTTACATCAAAACTCCACCATGGATAAGTGATCCTCTAATATCTGATCGAATTCAAGGACACAAGAACGTAGCAAGTCCTTGAGGGTCTGAATGGTCTGCTCAGTATGACCATCCGTCTGATGATGGAAGGTGGTGCTCAAATGAAGCTACGTCCAGAAAGACTCTTGCAACACCTTCCATAACCGGGAAGTAAATCATGCATCAAGATTAGTGATAAGAGAATAAGGTAATCCATGTTTCTGCACAATCTCATGCATGTAGAGGTGTCGTATGCTCTCTACTAACCCTGCTATCTTACCGGTAGGAAGTGGGCTGACATGGGGAGTCGGTCGAAGATCACTCAGATAGAGTCATGTCCCCTTGATGTACGTGAGAGACCCATCATGAAGTCCATGGATATCTCATCCCACCTACTCTCTGGGAACTCTAAAGGCTAAACCATGCATTATGGTACCTGATTCTCCACCATAACTTGCTGACAAGTGAGGCATCGAGAAACAAACTATGTTATGTCCTTCTTTATACCTGGCCAGTAGTGTTGTCATCGAAGGTCCTGGTACATCTTCTTCATTCATGGATGTACCGCTATAGAGTATGTGCGAAAATCCCTCAAAAATTCCACATGAAGTTACACTAACACCATAGTACGTCCTTTGAAGAGGATGACATGCTCCTCACATACAAAAAATCCGTCAGGTGCCTGCCCAGTGGATATATGAGCACATCATGTCTCACAGTCAGCATCTCCACGTTTCGCCTCCCAGAGTTACTGATGAAGATTGGGAGTGACTATAAGAAACTGAAGGAAATATGCTCCATCTCGGTTCACAAAGGATATTAGAAAAGTATCCAGAAGCTCTGTCGCCTCTCCTAGCAACTATATTCCAGATCTCTTACTAAGTGCATATGCTACAACATACTCCTCCCCAGGAGTATAGACTATCTCCAATTCATAGTCCTAGGGGAACTCACACCATCGCTGATGTCTCAAGTTAAGGTCCTTCTAAGAGAAGATATATCTGAGACTCTGGTGGTTAGAGAAGAATTTAAAATGCTCACACATCAAATAGTGTTTCCACATATTCAAGGTGAAGAGCACTGCTACAAACTACAGGTCATGGGTAGCGTAGCTCTACTCACATTTTCTTAGTTGCTGAGAACCATATGTGATCACTGCTCGCTCATACATCAGGACCCACCCATGTCGGATCCTTGTTGTTTCACAATAGACTACATACCCTATGCCCTCCTCTGGAAGCCTCAAGATGGGGGAACTAGCTAGCCTCTACCTCATATCACATTTATTTTTTTGAGATATGCCTTATTAAACACTATTTAATATGTGTTGTGTGTTTATAATTGAAATTGATATATAAAATATTTAATCTAATAATATTTATTTATTTTAAAAAAAATTGATGATAATTAATTTTATGTGATATATGGTTAGATAGTTTGCAATGTGCTAAAGATTTCTTCATGAACATCAAATTTTCTTTCAAGTTACACACTCACTATATTAGTAAACTAATTTTATTATTATTTATTATTATTTACTCCTATTAAATTATATGATTACGTCTCAAAAATTAGTTCCTCGCTAATTTATAATTAATTCTATTGTGGAATTATTATTCTATAAGGTTCCCTTCTCTATTCATTCTAATAAGCATGCCAGATTAACTGAACATCCCAATTTCTTACCCATTTTAAGTTTCATAAATAATTTTTTATAAAAAAATTATTTTTATAAAATAACCTTCTGTATCATTAAAAATATATATTTTTTTATTTTTGGTTTGATACAAACAATTATGAAATTTTCTGTATCAAAAAAAATATTATATTTTCTCTAAGACCGTACTAATTCCACCAATTACTAATGTTTCATGAAAACATCATTTTTGAATTAATTATAATTTTATTTTCCTGCCATTTAATTTTTTAGGACATGCATGTTTTAAATATTAATTTACGAAAAATATAATGTATTTTTTCAAAAGAATGATTATCTGCAAAGTAAAAAATGGTATTTATATCAATAATTCATTGATAATTTAATTAGATTGTTATAATATACTTATTAAAACTATAATGAATATTTTTTTAATTGAGACTTTTTATTTATGATATCCTATACAATGTTTTATTGAATAATTTGTGAACATTTTGAATATGGATGTTTTATCTTCATACCATTAACAATATTACTCAAAATGGTTAGTGATTATGATTACTAATTTGGGAATGGTATTTACATTTCATATGAATTTTTAAACGTTCCACACCGTTCATATGTGAAATAAATTTAACATATTATGTTATGGAAAATATCTTACTATATCCCCTCGATGCATGGATATGTCACATGTGACAAACCAGATTTAGACCGGGCTGAGGTCATGCCCATTTATTTTTAGATATCAATATCAATGAGGAATAAAAAAAATTATTTTCAAATGAATCTTTTGATGCCTCATAAGTATGTTTTAGAATTCCATCATTATGAATTCCATTATTATGAGATTGTTTTTTATTTACCATGTGAATATTTTTTTGGTGTAATTTCATTATAAAATTTATCTATCTCATGGGATTAATTATATACAACTATTTAATTAGATTTTAATCATTAAATAATATTATCATGATTATTTTTAATGATGTTTTTAGTAATTCCCCTTTCCATATTGCTAATTTTTATTTATGTTATCTATTTCTGTATTGCTTACCCTAAGTGAGCATCTGATCTCACCCCTTTCTTATGTTTCATTTTTCCCAAGGATGTAAAAATGTATATAATGAGTGACTTGAAAAGATAATATAATAGTTTATGGTTATTTAAAATGTATTTTATATGATTTCTTTTATTTATATTTGTATTTTAATACTTATTTTTTAATAATATTCCAAAGAAACTAAACTATTACGTGTTTTGGGATGTGAATGCTTTTTCATACTACTAATGTAATAATGTATGGATCTTACTATGAGTTACCTGGGTTGGGGTATATACAGTTGTAATTAGAGAAATTTTAGTATGAATCTTGGAAATTGGATTTTGGAAAACATATACTAGTGAAATATAACCCTATAAGTTATTTTGGGAATAATTTCAGGGTAACTATGAATATTATTTAAGGAATAGTCATAACAAAATTTTAAATTTTTTGTCTATTTTTTCATTTGTTTTAGATTATAAATTTTTATCATAATGTTATCATATAATCAAATGTATTCAATTATTATGAAATGGAACAACATTGAAATAATGGAAGCTACATCAATGCACATAATCCTAAGAGAAAGAATGAATGTTTCTTTGTTGCATTCTACCCAGCCATTCAAGAGAATTGCATTGTCAACTATTATCAACTTATGAGGAATTAAATTTCTCTTATAACAATAAATTTAATGTTTTTTTCTATTTTAATAGCACAGTCCCTCCCACACATCATGATATTTTTAGCATTGGGCCGAACCTACATGGTTTTTTTCCTTGGGCTCTGGACCTTAGACATTCCCTAGGAAAAAGCCTCAATGATGGGAGAGGAATCCACAACACCTTATAATGGCATGCTTCATGACTCTCCACCTTCAATGTGGCATAGAAATCTTAAACCACCATAGAGGGGAATAATGTCCTCTCTGGCACATGAAACGAACCCTTTTCATGGACTTATTATCATATGCAATGACACACTAATTTTCGGTGTTCATCTAGGGTTCCTAGAACCAAAAATATATGTATAATATTGTACTATTAAAAAAATATAAAATGGGAAAACAATTTCTCTATCTTTGATATTTTTTAGATTATCATATAAATTGTCACATGTGATGATAATTATCTAACAATTTTATGTTCGATATTAAATATATATTATCACATGCGATAATATTTATCTTTCATGGAAAATTTTATGTTTACCGTTAGTTCAACACATGTGCTAACAATTATCCATCAGAATACTTATCTTTGATAATATCACAATTATTGTTTTAATAGTCATAATAATGAACCCTTGATAATCTCAAAATTATCATTCGATTATTATATTAATTATCCTTTGAAAATATATGTAAAATTTATATCTGATATTTCCATGGAATTGATATTTGATAAAAACATATAATTACCCCAAGATAATTTCCCTAAACTACATCATGTGAAAATTACATTGTAATTATAATTTAATAATTTGTATAATTATATTATAATAAGTTGTTTTACAATTTATCAAATTATTCATTTTTAATTATAATTTTTTGTTTGATAATTTATTTTCAAAGATCCATTAAAATGTGAAAAATTAGATCGAGGAATACCTTCATGCATTTGAAACAAAAAATATTATTTGATTCTTATTATCGAGAGGAATTCAATGGTACCGGCGACGCGTAGTTCTGGTGATTAAAAAATATATTATTTAAATATGAATTTGAAAGAATGATAAAAACAAATAATAATAATACTTTACTGTAATTAATAAATAAAATCACCTCCTTCAACGATGTACCATTCCAAGGAGATAAAAAATAGAAACCTTAGGTAACATTTTAGTCGTGCATAATTGTTTCATTCCGAGAAACTCTTCAAAAATCACCTAGATGGAATGTTAAAATCAATCAAACTCAAAATGATCGACCTACACTAATGATAAAGGTTTTTATAATATTTAAGAACCCTAAAAACACAACACACCTAAGCCCATGTACAAACAACCCCATTAAATATTCCATTCAACTGAAAATTAATGGTCGAGTCATTAATTTCCCCTTAATAATTCATTGAAATTGAAACTAATTGAATCTATTAATAAACTAAAGGCATTTAAAATATAATGAGGCCTAAATAGGGGATGACCCTGTGTAAAATATAAATGGAAGAATAATAATTAATTTTAAAAAATAAAATAAGGTTTTAAATATTTAACAAAATTAATTATTTTATATAAAAAATAAATAAACTCTAATGTATATTGCACATAAAAATTATACAATGTCTAGGTAAAACACCATATTTCGGACACAATGGTGGCTTTATATTTCTCAAACGATGAACCATTGGAGGGATATTAATGTTTTAAAAATTAAAAAACCGAATAAATAATTAATTAACAAAAAAAGTGTCATTTTTGTGAACTATGGGTTCAACATTTCTTAAATACAAATGTTATACCTATATGGGATAAACAATGCATTCCAGACCTATCAATGTTTTCATATTTACCATTTGGAACCACATTTCAGAGATACATAAGTATTTTAAATAAAATAATATATTAAATATTATGTAATTTCAGTGTATCACGAGAGAGCCATCCAAATATCTGGTTCCTTCAAACATCATACCCCTCCAAGGGTATTTACCTCAATTTGGACAAAACGGTATACTTAGATTTTACAAATAAAAATTCATTTTTGAGTTATAAAATTATCTTGAATAAAAATTTTGTGCTTAATATATTATATTTAATATTTTTATTCCATTTTCACTAAGGCGTTTTGGGCCTCAAAATTTTACACAAACAAAGTTTGGAACTATAAATATATTTAATTAGACATTTTAAGATGTTAAATGTTATTTATGGACTTTTAACACATTTATAAAAAAGTCATGGATATTTTTATCCCACTTAAAACGTTAATAATTTAAAATATGTTGGTTTAGGAATACCTTAAACAGTAATGGGTTGTTACAACCTCCTCATCATAGGAATATTAAGAAGATTTATAGTATGGGTTGAAATAATCTTGTTAGATTCATTGGTATTAAATAGAGCAGGCACTAATGAAGAAGTTATAGTAATTGTACCGCTCATGGTTACTGGATGAGTACCTGCTTCCTCTAGAGACTCTTCCACTGTGTGATGAATATTTGTTCTGGATGCTTGTGGATGAAAGGCTTTTATATTTAATCATTTAATTTCCCCATGGTTTTTTGAAGGTTTTAATGATCTCATGTCATTATGTGTAATGGAATACTTGTCTAATAACTTCTTCAAGTGCCCTAAATATCTGTAAGAGCGATAGTTTTGTCGGCCTACTCAAGATTGAAAAACTCAATAACCTTGGCCAAACAATAGACACTGTATAATTGAAAAGATCCTTGATGTCCTTCCATTCTAATCCCCTATGTTTCTTTGTCACCACTATCATGTCCCACCATCTCATTATTTTCACCTCCAATAAAGAGATGTCACACTTACCTTGATCTCGTCCTATGTCTTCATGAAGACATATAGACATTCTATCCTTCCATTCCATTCCTCATCATGTCAAGGATCAATAGAGCCCTTGAAAACTGGTTTATTCTTGTGAACGAACAAATGAATATGATTTTTAATAATATTCCCATGGGGATCCATAGTTAGAGACTAAATGGGGACATGTGGTGGTGCCTCATACAAACCATATACAATAATCAAAATCACATCAACTATATTAGGATCAATAATAAGATTCACTCACTAATGTTCATCAGTATCCTCCTTTAGGATATGATTCACACATCTTATCAAAGGCAAGATGTTATAAAACATCTATAGACAACATGTAATACATTTGATAATTCCAATAAATATTAATGTGGGAAACATAATCACAACATGTAGAATTGAAATTATTAAGATTTTACTCTATCCTAATTAAAATATGGAAAATACTAAAACTATTCCACATGACGTATTTCCCTAACCACTATTGGAGAGTTTTGTTTCATTATGGTGAGATCTAGCCTGAAAATCATTCTCAACTACCTCGTAAGTCTCAAAAATATTTTATTATTCTTACTAACTTCACGAAAAGAATCTCATCCTAACTCTTATATCATTTTGTCACGAACCAGCCTGAGTACCCTCGTAACATGATAACCTCCATTTTATACCATTTTGTCACAATCCTGCCAAGGTACCCTGGTATCCCAATAATAAAACATACCCTGACATAGAAATAAGGGAATTCCTAATCCCCACAGGTGGGTGACTAGTACATGGAATCATAAAAACAAGACATTGGAACGATTTTTCCACTAACATTATAGAATGAAACGAAACAAGACAATACTCATATCAAAATAAATCTCTACTAGGAGTAAATTAACAGAATACTAAAAGGAATAAAATTGCCCAAATAACTACAACGAAAGTTCCAAAATTAGGAAAACATCCCATGTTTATAAGCAACACAACTCACCAATCCAAACATTCAACAGGTTGATCCACACCCAAGAGATCCATTCCCCATTGCTCGGACAAAGAATGTGATTGTCTATAAACACCTGAAGGCAAATGTAGGGGGTGAGCTAAAAATCCCAATAGGGTCTCAACATAAATTATATAATAAAGTCAAACAATTGATTGATATTGAACTAATGGGTTAATTTCATATTTTGAATTAAATTTATTTTCTTATAATCACATAAATTTGATGTAATAAAACCCAATTTATTTGAGTTGGGAGTTTTGAATGGGTTTCAACATGAGATTTAGCAAAACCACTAATGGAATTTAATTAGTGTGTGGTTATGGAATTTTGATATTTTAAATTTTTTAGTTTAAATTATGTATATTATGAAAATGATTTCAATTAAATTGTAGAATTTAATTGTGATGTAGAATTTTGAAAATATGGAATTGGTTTTGAATGGAGTTGAAACTTGAGAAAATGGTCTAAATTTTTTTGATAAAATTATTTATTTTATCATGTTTAAGAGGAATGTTTTTATTAATACATGTTTTAGTTTTAAATAGAAAATTTGGATTTAAATGGAATTGTTGGATTGAATTTTATTTTGTGATATCTTAAACTAAATTTCCCAACATTGATTGTATAAGAGAACATGAAATCATTAGGGAGATCGTGAGTTATTTGGACACACCCTAAGATAAATACAACATTCTAAAAAAATATTCAACAGGACACATTCATTATGTGATGGTGACTAGTCCTCTCTAACTAGTGTCAAAATGATATGTTTGTGCACATTTTACTGAGTTTACATTGATAGTGCAGAGTTCTTTAACCAAAAATATTATCTTACCTAATTTGAACATAACCATGGTGCTCGCATAGAATTTTTATTTGATATATAGAATAATTCCTTTGTTTAAACTAAATTAAATTCATGATTATTTTATAAAAACTATTTTTTGTTACTATTTTATTTAATGCATTGTTTTAGAAATATTCAATAATTTTTAAATTCATGTCTTAATGTTTATTTTAAATCAATAGAAATGGATACTATGATTTTTATAATTATTCTTTATAATACAAAACTTTTTTATCTTTTTAAATTGAAAGCATTAATTTTGTTTATAAACTATTGGATAATGTTATGAAATGTGTAGTGAGACCCTACATGTATTTTTAGCTCAAACCCAACATTTACCTTTCTGTGTTTGTAGAAATTCTCTTTCAAGGTCTTATCAAGGGGAAATTATATCTTTTAGGTGGATCTAGCTATTCAGTGTTGGGCTTGGTTTGTTGTGTTCCCTATGACTTTAGGTTGTTTTCCCTTTTTTGAATCGTTTTTTATAGTTCATTGTTTCGTTTTATTCCTTATTGTATTCTGGCACTTTACTCATTGAGGATATTTATTTTGATACGTATAATGACTTGTTTCTTAATTCTTTTTTCTTTTTTAGTGGAAAAATCGTTCGACATCTAGTTTTTATGATACCAGGTTCTAAACATTGACCCATGGGGATCAGATATTCCTTTCTAGCTATGTCAAGGTTGATTAGGATATCGAGTAACCAGGGTTCCTAGGCTGGTTTGTGACATCTACGTATTAGGGTATAATATGGGAGCATGAGAAGAAGAATACAATATGGGAAAATATTGATGAAGTGAGGAAGTAAAATATAGATTTTCAAAAAAATTAGAATATTTCCAGGAAAGACTGTTATTTTCCTTAGAGGAAAGAAAATTTTCTTTATTTTTGGGGAAAGAGGAAATCATGCTCATTATTTCAGTTTATGTATATAATTTTCCTTTGTTAAATTCATAATCTATAAGGTTATGTGGATCTACATGAGAGAATTCACTAAGCATAAAATGAATATGCCTCAACAAAAATCCAATTGGTCATCTGTAAGCTTATAATCTTACCCCATACAAGTATGAATGATTACTTTGAATATTTTTGGATTATTGGAATATGTTATTTGATTATATTTAGAATGATCTAACTATAATAATTAAGGATTGTATTGTATAAGTTTTTCATCATGGATTTGAGATCACATTTTGAATGGTTCTGTGGAAATGGAAAAGTGTTTCAGAGAAAATTTTATCTTTTTGATGAAACATGACTTGGGAAAGTTTATGAAAAACATGATATTTATATTTAAATAAAAAAATACAAGTATATGGGATTGTATTCATGACCATGAAGTTGGTTATGGATTGGATGGATTATGTTTTATTTATATTATTTACTATTTGTTTAGATTTAAGGAATATTTTAGACAACCTGAGATTTCATTTGTGGAAGCATCCATATCATTATAATAATTTTAATTTAAATATTATATTCATATTTTTTATATGTGATATTAGTTTTATCATTAGTTTTTTTATAGAATTATTATATTTTGCTGAATTTTAAAATTTTGTGACATTCCTTCTATATTTTTGGACAATGAAATATAGAAAAAAAATTGAATAGTCCATAAGGTTAACTACTTATGGAATAAAGTAATAATATTATTTATTTTTGTTAAATTATAAATTATACTAATGTAAAACTTGTTACACCCATTTATAATTTATTAAATATTAAAAGAAAAAATATTGACTTTTTGACCTTTTGATTCAATGAAGTGATATAGAAATATATTTTTTATATTTTCTATCAATCTCCAGTTTAATGAAATGAAGTAGAGATCTATCGAATCAAAATAAAAGGATATGATTATGACATGGAATGGAATCATGGGTGTTTATATTCTAAAGATCTTCATTATATGGTAATGTAAACTCTTTTCTCTAGGAAAATAAATTTGGATCAAAAACAATATCTCTTTACTTTTCATAATATGAAATAAATAATCCATTAACAGTTTTAAATTTACAATTTTATGATGGTAGATGTTCTGTCATGACCCATTTGTGAGTCCCATGTCATGACTACCACAAGACCGCCCATAATGGATATGGGATGGGGACTAGAAACGAAGGAAATATCCCATAACATAGAGGAATTTTCTTGGGTACCTATATGAATTCACAGACAGACACCCATCAAACCCACATGCCACTAATACATACCCTGAATGTAAAAGTAAAAAATTTGTTGTTAAGGGGTCAGAATAGAAGACCAAAAAAAGAGAAGTACAAGATCTTAAATTCTATTTGTGGTTAAACCTACCAGAAGGTAATTTGGAAGAGGTGAAACCTACAGTCCTATAAGTATGGCTCGTCTGTTAGATTTCACTAGACAAATCCTAGTGCAGGACAAACAAGGTATCTGTCAAAAGGTATCTCATCTTCTCAAGACACAACACATACTAGCATAGCCTATGCATGGGTGAGTAACACAATACTCAATACGTACCCCAAAATACGATGGTAATACCAAAAAGGAATGAATTTAAAAATTAGACTTCCAAAGAGGTAAACGATGTGTAGCCTGTTTCAAGTATTATAGAGAGAGAGAGAGTCACTAGATTCCACTCCCATAGGTATAACCAAAAGTGTTGAAATAAATATTATTAGTCATAATTATGAATATCATGTACCACCAAGGGACTCATCTCTGATGAGTCACTGTGGTTTTTTGTTTCACTGAGGTCCCCTTATCTTCTGGGCCACTAGGGTACACTCAACTACCTAGCCACTATGTTTTTTATGTCTGCTCAACCACTCAGGTCCTCTCGTCTACTTGGCCACTATGGTCTTCTCCTATGTTGGTACAATAAGGTATTCCCTTATACTATTACATTGATGTCCACTCATCTACTCGGCCACCGAGGTTTGTTCTTATGATGGGTCACTGAGTTCTACTCATATGTTTGGCCACTATGGTCTACTCGTTTGGTAGATTCGCACTTGTAACTTTCATGATTCGGTGACAATTTACTCCTCAATCCATCAGTCGTATTTCAATATCCATGAAAACTTATATGGAGTGTCTAAAAAAGATCATCTTGTTACGAGGGCTCCAACGTTGTAAATGACCCATCATTGCACATGAGGCTAGCCCAGTTGGTAAGTACTCCGAAAGTGCATCCAAGCGACCCATGATCAAATCTAGGAAGAGGCATAATTTTCGGCTTACTAAAGTAGGAATTGTGCAGTACTGTAGCAGGTACTGTAGCGGTAACTGTAGCAGGTACTGTTTGGTATTGTAGCAGCTGGGAATATGACCTTTTTGGGCCTTCAGGCCACCTATTTGGTCCCCAGGTCTTTAAGGCCTTCGGGCCATCTAGGACTTCGGGTCAGTAATGCCTTCAGGCCACCTCAAGGACATCCGGCCACCTTAAGTGCAGATGTAAATCAGAAAACCTACAAGGAACAAGCTCTATAAATAGGATGAGAAAAGGAGCTTTCACCATAGCGTATGCTAAACGGATTTCAATAATGAAAGGTTATGGATCCTAAAATCGGTAAAAGCATGTGCATGATTAGGAATGCCAAGCCGAATAGCCATGCAAAGGTGGAGAGAAAAATTCACGAAGAAGATGCTAGGGAGGAACAGTTCCATGTAGTTACTATGGGTTGTATATAATGTTTGATGGCCTACAAGCAAAGAATTCGTATATGGCCTACATGCCATGTAATACTTACGCCTAAGGGACTTGTAAGGGTTCCACATCACCACTTGAATGGTGGATTATCGAAATAAAAAAAAATTAAGGCCTTCGGGCCATTGGATGGTAAATGACACATCATTCGGACCTACGGTTTGGATGTTCTACTGAATTCATTAAAAAGGGGTTGATGTGTTCTAGGAATGTCCCAACCTAGTCATAACGACCCGTCCAGGTCGGGCCAACCCAACATGAGATGGTAATACCGACCTTACGCAACCCGTATCTGATCTAAACTACTGGATTGTGGGTCCGGTCTGTTTGGTCGTGGGTCCAGTCTTTGATACCGCAGGGTCTGGCTTGTTGGGCCACCTGTGAGGACACATATTCTTCAGATCGGTCGGCCACTGCACACTTGTTCGGTCTCCACCAGATGAAATAGTCATCACATACCCACCATTCCATGCATCTGATAGCTTGCCAACTACCTCCAATGAACACGGACTCATGGACCACGTGTCATCGCAGACCCGGGGGCTGACCGTTGGTCATACGGCTTGATGCAACACCCCACTAGAAGCACTATTTTGCAACACCGTTGGTGGATGGTAGTGGCCTCCAATGACGTGTTTTGATTCCTGTATATAGCTGCTACCTAGTCCCATAGTCGGTCGTTTCAAGTGCCGCCACTATCTTAGTGGCAATAGACTTGGTTCTCTGGTTCGTTCATTGGACTAGAAAATATTCCATCGTCCTTGGATAGTCTTCTCACCTTTGTTGGGCTCCAACTCATCTTGAATTTGATCTAGGGGCCCGGTCATGCTCAGATCCTCCTAGTAAATTCCTACGTCACCACGTGGGTCTATCAACAACACGAGGAAGAGGAGAGATCATAAGGAACACCCATACTGAAGAATATTGGCCCTATTTTTCGGACTTGTTTCTACATCATAGAAAAATTGATGACATCCAAGACTGATTTTTCTATATCCCCCATTAATTATTTTAATACCCTATGATATCTTGTCATGTTATCTCTTCAATGTAATTCAATAACGTGTACTACATGGCACACAGAGTTCAAGCGCACCACCACATTCCAAACTAGCAATTCAAACAACGATTATGAATAGAAATTAATTGAATCTTGAATTTTATATACTCCACATAATTTTAAATTATTTATTACGTGTTTCTTAGATATATTATAATAAAAAAGTCAATTTTTCAGAGAAAAATGTATTTTAAAAAAATGAAATTTTACCACCATTGAATGGAGAACGCCTTTTAAATCAAATATTTGAATCTTTTACATATTAAATTTGACAAAATAATATTCATCTTCAGAATCGGGACATCATAATTTACATGGGATGAAATTTTGGTATTCTTCTAATAATATTAATTTTTATTGAATAGTGAGAAATAATGTGTTTTAATTCAAAACTGCCTTTTAATCAAATTTTGTTATATGGTTAGATTATCTTTATAATTGGTATTGAAGTGTATATAGATTATATTTTTACCATTTAATCCAATTTTTTTCATTGGATGTAATTTCATTTCAAATTTGAACACAAACAAGTTTCAATATTTTGATAATTATTATATCTTACAAACACTCTTTTTGTTTTGCCCATGGGAATTAATTTTAAATTAATTAATCCAACATCTTTGGTTTTAATTTGGTAAAATTGACATAATTTTTAAATTCATAATATCAAATATAGAAAAGGCTTAATTATTGTAATTTTTCCGAAAACATCAATTTTTGATAAATATTGAAACCACTAAGTACTAGTTAAAAACTTGAGTTGTTCATTTAAAAAAAATTAACCACTTATGTGAATTGAATTTAGAAAATCATACATACATGGTTGTTATTAGTTTGTTTAATTTTTCTCAATAAGATGAAAAAAAATTTATTGAATAGTAACTGTTGACTTTTATTTACTGTGGTTAAAGGTAAATTGGATAATGCAAGGTAAAAATAATATTTTAGTAATAAAAAATATCCTTAACACTTATAATAACCTTATTGGATGAGTCTTGGCCATCCATTGGCATCTTTGGGTCGATTTAGGGACACTATGGAGCCACATGTGAATGATAATGACACTTTATATTAATTAATTTTATATAAAGACAAAAATGACTTAAATATATATCTTTTAGAAAATAAATTTTTACGTAGGGAAATATAAATTTTATCCATGACAATAAGTATTCATTTGAAATATGAAACGATTTCCTAAATCATGTTATTTCTTTTTAAATTTTATACTTCAAATAAATAATATTATTTAAGACATAATAATAATGTAGTTTTTACCTCAATAATGAATGATTTAAATAAATAAGATTAGAAAGATAAAAAAAATATCCACAAACTATCCAATTCCTATTGGATATTTTATTTTGAACATGAGTCATATTATAATCGACTATAATTAGTTTTGGAAATTTAGAAACCAAAAATCATTATATAATAAAATAATCATTTCACATATTCCTAAAGAGCCTCTCCTCCCACTTATAAAAATCTCTTAACTCTAACCCATTACTAAATCCTCTCAATCCCCTTGGCTCATCCATCCTCTTCCCAAATAAGTTATCAAGATCCATCCCTTCCACATAGATGCCTTACGTTAGGTAGAAGGCACTTCATTAAATCCATTTGGTACAGAGTAAAGGGAGTCACCCAATTTTAGGTAATGTCTTCTCTAAATATCCCTTCTATTATTTTACTTCTCCAACCCCCTAAACACTTTTTATTAAAAATTTTATAATAAAACAAGTATCCCCAGTATTATAGTTTTTTGTTATGAAAATTATTCAATACAAACTTACACACACCTCCATCTAATGGGAAATGATCATAATATTTTTGTGGACAACGAACTTCTTCCTCAACGATGATTGTTCAATTATCTCCGACTGCCTCTTATGGTTGCAATTATTATGGAAATATATTTTTATATTAAATATATTATTTTTATGTTTTCTCTATGCTTCTGTAAATTTCAATTACAAACAACCCTTTATGCATTGCAATATTTATGAACATGCCAATTTCATTTGAGAAAGTAAGGACTACCGCCCCATCAAGGGGACATGATTCGTTAATGACATACAATGAACGTATAGAGGACGGAGTTAATTAAATTATGTAACAATTATATCATATGAAATTATACATTAATTATAGAATATATTTTTATAATTATGTTTTCATTTCAGTAAATATGAAATAGAAATGAAAGTATCCTTCATGCGTACGTATGGCTTACCATCTCCATGAACTGGACATTTCATTTCATGTCTCCAAATATCATGAAATAATTATAAATATATTCTACAATACTATATATATATGATATATATGATATTTAAATAATTAATATGAAACTAGATATAATATAATTTTGTCTACATGGACAATTTGTTTTTATAACAAGTTCATTTTGGACATATGTACAAAATATCGAAAAAATGATCATTATTAACTTATATGATTACAAAATGTTTATAACATAGTAATAAGTGATATAAAAGGAAAAATAAAATTGTAAAAGGTTTTTAATCTTGTTCAGATTATCATTAGTTTATTATTTAGGAGATTAAAAAACGAATGAGTCAAGTCGGACATGAGGTAAGGGGTTCCTTATCTCACATTTAATTCTGTGAGATTTCCATTATTTTCCTCTTATTTATTGCTTATGGAGTATTGTGTACTGAAATTTGATATACATTATCATTATTCTCTTTATATTCATGGTATTTTATGATTCGTTTGGTGGTTATTAACTTTTGGTCATACCACTCGATTGATTACAACGAAGTAAGAGTTTTTTATCTAACTTTTTATTCCTGTGAGATTCATGCTATATTGGACACTATTTTGTTTTTGTGTGGCGACTGTACATCCCATGATTGTATTCATAGTTTAATATTCATTAATATATCTTTATTTACATCTTCATTGTATGATCCTTCTTTCATGTGGTTTATGTTTCATAAGTTACCAATTTGGGAAGGGAATTTCCAATTCTAATTTCTCCTCATTGGGATTTACACATACTTTATTGATTATTATACTCAATGATTATGTGTGGAATCACTGTTTTTTATTTGTATAGTAATTTTCACTTCCCTTTTTGTGGGTATATGTTAGATACACATATTCAATGCATTTATAATTTCTCAATCCCTTGATATGAACTTGATAAGAGTAATATGAACTCAATTTCCATTCATTAAGTTAAAAATCCATGTCATTGGTGTTGTTTTAAAAAAAACATATGTGTGAATTTCTTCTAATTGATTTACACTGAATATCCAATCATATTGAGTGTATTTATTTTTTTTACACATATTTATGTCATTGATTTTTCCTTAACCTATGGATAAAGTCCTTATAAGGGACTTTATCTCAATTTACATTCCATTAAGTCTTCTATGTTGCTAAGCACCAGTTAGATTTTATTTTGTGTATATACTATACTTTGACATAGTATTTCATTAATAACATTATTCTCATGTATTTATAATGTTTTGATTACTTCAATTATTTGTATCAAGCATCTATCATTTGGTTATGAACTCTATCTAAAATATCATTTTAGATGTTTTAAAAATTTATTCTTATAAATCATTCTCATTAATGTCCATGTTTTTAAAATGTTTTCAAGGTTATATTTATATGGAAATTAATTCTTTTAAATTAAAATTATTTTTAAATGATTCAAATTTGCATGGGACACTTTGATTCCAAATTCCATTATAAACAGCTTCTTGACAATTAGTGAGACTTTTAAATGTTTTCAAGTAAAATGGTGATATTTCTCTCAAAATTTTTTGATGATTATTTTCATCTACGTCAATATACACCATTATTCTTGATTGTGGTTGATTTATTATAATAAAATCATCTATATTTTATTAACTGAGTTATTTTTTACTATGAATGTGGAATTTTTATGCCATTGATGGTTTGTTGTTAAAATATTGACATTTCATATCTAGTTTAAATACGAATGTATTGATTACGTTTCAACCTTTTCATATGAAGAATTTCTTGGACATAGTAAGTGACGGGTGGAGGCCACTATAGCACCTAGATGCATTAATAAGTATCATGAGACAAACTCATTTCTTACTAAAAGGCCTTGAGAAAATGATATTTGTAGTATTGGCACAAGGCCTTGACTATGTGTTTATGAAGCATGGCATTATGCATTCCTTCATTATCAATGTGGTTGTTAATATTTCATGAAATTATTAAACTCCTAAAATATATTTGTGAATAAGTAAATGGAATTATTTTATTTTTTAAGTTCCATATTATGATGATGATAATGATTAAACGGTTTTTTTAGTCTTATACATTTCCATAAATGTTTATGCTTATTTATGAATGTTTCTGCTATATTGTTATACTTACTGCGCATTTGAGCTCATCCCTTTCTATGTTTTATGTAACCCATGATGTGATAAAGTATTTTATGGTTGACCTGTAGGGATAGGATAAGTATATAAGTGTGTTTAAAAGGGAGGGATTTTGTTGATGTTTTTATTTCCTGATGTAATGTTAAACTTATGGGTATATCTATTAGTTCTAGGGATACTAAACTGATCAGTCTTCCAAGTCATGATTCCTTTCCTAATGTCAATTTTATGTAATAATGCACTGACTCTAGGTAAAGAGGGTAGGGGTATTACAGTTGTTATCAGAGGTAGTTTATTAAAAACCATGGAAACTAGATTTAGAAAAACATTTATTAGGGAACATTACCCTATGATAGGCATTGTGGATTAATATAGAAGAACATCCTTGAATGTTGCTACTGTAGAGATTTTTGAGTTTTCCAAGCAATTCATCCATTTCTAGATACAAGTAGGTAGAGGCGGCTCAATCACATATGTACCTAGAGGTAAAACCTAAAAAACAGCTTTGAGCTAGGATCGAACAGGAACTGTTGCACGACAATGAGCCTTACTGCACTATTGGTTAGCATACTACCTAGGGATACGCTTAGAATAATTCAGATTTTCATTAAAACCCAATTTTAATGAATTTTATATATTATTAGAATAAATAACATTTTTTAATTCTAATGTATTTTAGATTTAAAATATAGTGTTATTATATTCTCTAAATTATTTTTTGACTCACTCTATGCTTTCATGTGTTAGTCAATGGCTGGATTCCATGTAAGTTATAATAACATTGAAATTGATGTACAATGCGGGTATGATGGTGGAAATGAGAAACGAAGTAGAATTTGGATAGGAGTAAGAAATATCATGTTCATGCCAAATCAATTTTCCAAAAATATGATAAACAACATATATATTAACAAACTCCAAGACTCAAAAAAGAAGAGAAAGGTGGTGAATGATAAGAGCTGAAGCAGTGGATACCATGGAGTAAATAAAACTCAATTTCCATCACTTATGAAATGTGAAAGGGGACTCCTAGGAAAGTGTCTCAATGGAACAAAGGAATGCATTATTTGTGGGATACAAGGACATAATGTAAGGAATTGCAGAAGAAAAATTAAGAGTACTATAAATCAAAATAAAAATGATCCTATGAATACAATTACAATTATTTTCTGTAAATGTAAAGGGCCATGGAATTACCTGAGTCAATTATCTATTCTATAAGATAACATCTACATAAAGGAAGAACCTATTTTGAAATTAATTTATGGAGAAAATTTTAAATTTATGTGATTAATTTGGAAGAATATTATTCTGTATGTGTATCCATGTAGTTTTTTATGTGAAAATAATGTTTGAAGAAGAATTATCTTTTATTTTTTGGATATAGTTCTAAATAACCATTTGGGTTTATATTATCCTTGAATTGTAGGAAATTACGGGTTATTAATTTTTAGGATGAAATTTTTAGGTATGAGATATCATTTATGTTTAAAATATGTTAGGGTTATTTTTTAGGAATTTATCTCACTTTTTAGAATTTTATATAAATATATAGTTATTGAAAAAGGTCAACACACAGACTTTGTGACAACCCATCATGTCAGACAATGATGTGGTAATCGAACTTAGAACTAATGTGCGACTGGGATTTATCGCCTACCATTGGACTACGTAAATTCCCTGGTTGGTATGACTCATTATTTTTAGTTAAATGATTTTATGGATCAATAATATATTGATTTTGGGAACTTATGACTGGTCCTTAGTGTTAGAAAATGAATTTTTGATAAAGTTATAAATGTTATTTTGGAAGATATTTTCTATTTTGGTAAAACTATATGCTTATGTAAAATATAATACTATGGGATTTCATTTGAGGAGTAATATTATAAGGCCCCAGCCTTAAACCATAATTAATCTTGAGTTATTACAAGATTACACCTTGAGGATCATTTCAGGTTTAGTGTTTCAGAGAATTAGAACATAAAACTTGCATTACATTCCACATTTAAACAAAGTGGTTACATAAAAGATAGTATTCATTTTTTCCATCAATGGAAACATATTTAAAATAAAACATGGATTCTTTCTTGACACTTCCTTGACACTATCATCATATCATGTACCTTTCCCTTGTTCTGTGAAAAACATTTCAAAAAAAAACTTGGGATGAGCATAAAAAGCTCAGTAAGGGTTATAAAAATAGGGAAAGGAAACATGAGTTCATATACACATAATAATGAAATCATACCTTAACCATAAAACATAAACACTTTAAAATACCTCAAAAAATCATTAATAAATCATAGAAATCATAAGACATAAAGGTAACTTGAGGCATTCATAACATTCTTACGGAGGGAGTAACCCTCTCGGTTACGTTTGGAATACCCATCACAATATATTCCCTAAATCTCTTCGGATAAACCTTAACGTTTCACTCCTTTGCGTTACCCAATGCATTGGAGAGCCATATCGGGCTCACCCGCCCTTATTTTATCACGGAACCACTCGTCTTCATAATAATGCCCAAAAACCACAACATAAACGTATCACATAAAACATGCATAAAGGAAACATAAAATTTCCACCTTTCAATCAAAATATATCAATACAACACATTGATATAAAAACATTATTAAAACCATGTTCAATACCAAAATAAAAGAAACGTAAAACATGGTATTTATTTTTCTTTTAAAAAAAGTATGGCTTGTAGAGGAAGCTGAAACTCAAATAATGGTCACGGTGGCGGAGAAGTTGTTGTCACCGCATACATAAGACAAAAACATTCCCTTTTATTTTTTAGTAAAACGCTTCTTATAAAAAAATTCCTTTTGGATAAACATAAAAGTTAAATGGGTTTATACACTGTATAAAATAAGGTTTTGTATAAAACAAAATATGCCTCAATGAAAGGAGATTGAGACGAAGTCCCATACCTCGGGTCCGACTTGACTCGATCATTATTTAACCTCCTGAATAATAAACTTGAGTTAATTTCTACTTGATTAAGAACCTTTTTCAATTTCATTATTCCTTTTATATCACGTATTTGAATGTCATGAACACTATGTAATTATTCAAGTTAATAACGGTCGTTTCAACGATCATTGGTACTTGAGTAAAAAATAAACACTTTATAATTATAAGTTTTTTGTGTATCCATTATATCTAGAATGGTATTAATGATGTAGATATCATATATAACATATATATCTAGTACATGCATGCATTTATAATATTACATAACATTTAGAGGTAAGAAATGAAATGCACCATTCATGGAGACGGTAAGCCGTACGTATGCATGAACGCTGCTTCCATTTCTATTTCAGATTTTATGAAATGGAATCATAATGAAATAAAGGTATATTATAATTCCAGTGTAATATCATATATAATATCATAACTCCATCCTATATAAGTCCCACATATGGTATTAACGAATCAAATCACTTTGAGGGGGCGGTAGTCCCCACTTCCTTAAATGAAAATATCGCGTTTACCCATAATGGAAACCATAAAGGTATGCCCAAAATGAAAAATACAGAAGCTTAAGGAAAAAATAAATATATTATATATCATATATAAATATAGTGTCATCTTAATGGACACCTTTGAAGGTGTTAAAAGAATTTTGAACAATCATCGTTTTGGGAGGCCGAAATTCGCCATCCACGGAAACAGTATGTTCTTTAACCATTAAATGTATGTGTGTGTAAGTGTAGCTCAAATACTTCTTATAACAACATCCTAGTATATTGAAGATACTGGAGTTGTTACAATATAAAATAATAAAAACAGTTTAGGGGATTGGAGAAGCAAAATAATACAAAAGGACTCAAGTGAAGACATTACCTTTAAATCGGGTAACTCCCTTTGGTTTGAGCTCAAAGGCTTCCTTGGGAAGACTTCTACCCAAAGTGAGGCTTGAAAGATTAAGAGAGGGAAGTGGAGAGACAAAATGGGCAGGGTTGTGCTGAGTCAAAGGCTTTGGAAATGTGGGTAAAGGGGTAGAGGTGGGGTCCTTTTATAAGAGGAGAGGAGGGGCAGTCATGGAAAATAAAGAAAAGTTACTTTATTTTAAAATGAGTATCGGATTAAAAAGGTCCTACATTGATATAATTCGAGGTTAAGGTGATAAGGGTTCGAAATATACCCATATAATAGGTTTTGGACTTGTGTAGATCGTAGATTTTACATTATTTTTTCATTTTATTTAAATCCTTTATTAATGAGGTAATCGCTGCATCATCATGATGTCATAAATAATTTAATATATCTAATGTCTAAAAATTATAAAAAAAATCATGATATAGGAAATATTTTTAGATTTCTAATTAATATTTATATTCAAAAATCTGACTTGTATAACCCCATTTTAAAATTGTTTTCGTAAAACATCTCATGTTTGTGTCATTTTTACTTTAACATTAAATAAAAAGTTATTTATGTCATTTCCCAACCAAAGTGGCTACATGGGGTCCCCAAGTTGACCCATGGATTGTCTTGGTCGGCCATGACACATCCAATGAGGGTAGGACATGTGTCTAGGTATTTTCATTTTATTATAATATCATTTATTCCTTAAATTGCATTAATTACCTCTAATCGCGATTAAGAACTTAAAAGTTACTATTCACCAAAAAATTATTTTAATCCCATTGAACCACATTTCACTTATTAATGACAACCATGTATGTTGGATTTTTTAAAATCAAAACATAGAAGTGGAAAAGTTTCTTTTAAATGAAAAATCAGTTTCTTTAATTACCATTTAGTGGTTTCACTATTCATAAAAAATTGATGTTTTTTAGAAAAATACCAAAAATTCACCATAAGATATATTTCATACTCAGAATTCAAAAATGATGTCTATTTTACAAAATTCATGTCATATAAGTCACATTAATTAATTTAATAATTAATTCTCATTGTCATGACAAATAGCGTGTTTTTATGAAATAATAAGTATCAAAAGATTCACACGAGTTTAAGTCCAATTTCAAAGTGAAATTGATTCTAACGAACACAATTGGATTAAATGGTAAAAATATATTCTAATTTCAAATTAAAACCAATTCAAAAGATAATATAATAATATAAATAAATTCGATTAAAAAGAGGTTTTGAATTAGAATACAACATTTTTAACCATTCATTAAAAAAATAAACTTCATCGGAAAAATATCAAAATTCACACAAAGTAAATTTTCATGTCCCAATCATAAATAATAAGTTTATTTTGACATACATAGAATATAAAATTTCCAAAAGTTATATTTAAAAATGGTTTTCCATTAAAAGGAAGTAAAACAATCTTTTAAAAATATTAGTGTATTACAGTCTTAAGATTGGATTTATTTTCATTTTAAGCCTATAAAACACTATCCAATTCACTAATAGACATAGATAAAAATATCTATTATTCATTACATACTTGAGATGTTACTTCCTTCCCCCCTTTTGAAAATTGTGTCCTCACAATTTATTTACTTATCGAATAAATGGGGGTACTTATCCCTCATTGCATTTTCAGATTCCCATGTTTCCTCTTCAATCATGTGGTTTTTTTATCAAAACCATTACTTGATGAATCACCTTATTCCGTAACACTTGCTCCCTGTGGTCAAAAATCTGGACCGGTTTTTCCCCATAAGATAGGTACTCTTCCAACTGAACTACCTCAGGACTCAAAACATGAGATGGATCTGGAATTTACTTTCTCAGCATCGAAACATGAAAAACTTTGTGTACCTGAGACAAACTCGAAGGTAAATCCACTCGGTATGCAACTGATCCAACTCTCTCCAAAATTTCATATGGTCCAATGAACCTTGGATTCAGCTTTCCTTTCTTACCAAATCGCATCACACTTTTCCATGGTGAGACTTTGAGAAAAACATGATCACATACCTCAATAGATAGATCCTTCCTCCTGTTGTCCGTATAACTCTTCTGCCTACTCTGAGTTGTTCTCATGTGTTTCTGTATCAGTTTATCTTTTTCTGCCAACACTTCTACCATTTATGGTCCTATCAGCTTTCTTTCACCCACTTCATCCCAAAAAGCTGGTGTTTGGCACCGCTTCCCATATAACGCCTCAAATGGTGCCATCTGTATACAAGAATGAAAAATGTTATTATATGAAAATTCAACCAAAGAAAGATGTTGGTACCAACTTCCCTGATAATCCATTGAACAAGCACGTAGCATATCTTCCAATGTCTGAATTGTTCATTCTGACTGCCCATCTGATTGAGAACGAAAAGCTGTACTAAAATTTAATTCAGTACCCAATGACTTCTGAAGGCCCTTGCAAAAGTTAGAAGTAATCCTGGGATAACGGTCAGATACAATGGAGAGAGGAACTCCATGTAACCTGACTATCTCTTTAAGATACAAACAGGAAAGTTGATCTAGGGAAAAAGTATCTCGTATAGAAAGGAAATTTGCAGATTTAGTCAAGCGATCAATAATAACCTAGATTGCATTATTACGTCGATTTGTCTTCGGTAATCCCACAACAAATTCCATGGATATATTCTCCCATTTCCACTATGGCACTTGTAGAGGCTGAAACAACCCTTTTGGTAACTGCCACTCTGATTTAACCTGCTGACAAGTCAAACACTTCACAGTAAAATCAGTAATATCTCTTTTCATTCCAACCCACCAGTAATACTCCGACAGATCTATGTACATCTTAGTACTACCAGGATGAACCGAAAACGGAGAACTATGATCTTCACATAACAACTCTCTCTTCAACTGTGAATCCCAAGTCACACACAATCTCTTACCAAATCTCAAAACACAATCACTATCAATGTTGAATTCATGCAACTTACCTTTCTGAACTAGCTCTACCTTTTTCTGCAACTCACTGTCTTGCTTCTGTGCTTGCTTGATTCTGTCTTATAGAGAAGCTTTCACTGATACCTGAAACAAAAAAGAAGAACATCCTGCACCAACAAAATCTATTCCAATGTTTATCAAATCCTTAACCAAAGGATCACGTTCCAAACGCAACATTGCTAATGAAAAATTAATTTTTTGACTCAAAGTATCAACAACTTTATTTTCTTTTCCTGGATGGTATTGAATTTTACAATCATAATCCTTGATTATTTCTAGCCATTGCATATGTCTCATGTTTAACTCTTTCTGAGTGAATATATACATTAAACTTTTATGATCAGTATATATTTCACACTTTACTCCATACAAATGATGCCTCCAAAATTTTAAATCGAAAACAACAACAGCTAATTCCAAATCATGTGTAGGGTAATTTACCTCATGAGTTTTCAACTGTCGTGAAACATAAGCAATTACCTGATAATTCTGCATTAGGATACAACCAAGTCCTTTCAATGAAGCATCACTATATATAAAAAACTTACCATTCCTGGAAGGAAGTTCCAAAACTGGAGAATTCACCAATTTTCTTTTCAACTTTTAAAAACAATAATCACATTCTTTTGTCCAGATAAACTTAACACCCTTCTGATTTAGCTTAGTCACTGGACTAGATAACTGTGAAAAATTTCTAAAAAACATTTGGTAATTTCCTGCCAAACCAAGGAAACTACGAATATCTATTACATTTGTGGGTCTTGGACATTCTTCAACAACCTTTGTTTTTTCAGGATCAACGGTTATCCAATCATTAGAAAAAATGTAACCAAGGAAAGAAATTTGTTGTAACCAAAACTCACACTTTCTGAATTTCCCATAAAATTTCTTTTCTGTTAAGGTTTTCAAAATAACACTTAAATGTCTTCCATGCTCCTCTTTACTTTTAGAAAACACGAAAATATCATCAATGAAAACCACCACCAACATATCCAAGAACTCATGGTAAATTCTATTCATTACGTCCATGAATACAGTAGGTGAATTGGTTAGCCCAAAAGGCATTACTACAAATTCATAATGGCCATATATTGTACAAAATGCAGTATTCGGAACAACTGCTTCCTTTACCTTCAGCTGATGGTACCCATATCTTAGGTCAATCATTGAAAAATATTGATCTCCCTGGAGCTGATCAAACAAATCATAGATATGAGGAAAAGGATATTTGTTCTTATTAGTGATGTAATTCAAGGCTCTATAATCAATGCAAAGTCTCATAGAACCATATTTATTTTTAACAAATAAAACAGAAGCACCCCATGGTGACGTACTTGGTCGAATGAAACATTTCTCTAATAAATCATGTAATTGCTCCTTCAACTCTAAAAGTTCAATTTGAACCATTCGATATGGGGGTTTCGAAATTGGCTTAGCATCATGGACTAAGTCAACAGTAAATTCAACTTCCCGATCTAGTATTATTCCAGGCAACTCATCAGGAAAAACATCAAGATAGTCATTTACCACGGGAACTTCATTAATCTGAACAGTTCCCATTTTTTCAACAATATTTGTAAGGTAATATTCATTTCCATCTTTTATAAGTTTCTCAGCCTCTTGATAAGTTATAAATAGTAAGGGTTTATTCTTGTACACAAACTGAAAGTCTTTCTGAAAATAAACTACTTTAGCTCTACAATCAGTCTTAGCATGGTAAATAGAGAGCTTATCCATACCCAGGATAACATCAAACTAGACCAGAGGTAAAACAACAAGGTTCTCAAGTAGGATCTTTTCACGGATAAGGATAGGAAGATTCATATAAATTCTTTTTGCCTCAACATTTCCCCCAGGTGTTTTTACCAAAAGTTCGGGAGTCATTTCTTGAGATGGTATTCCCATTTTACTAGAAAATCTTTCAGAGATGAAAGAATGTGTAGACCCCGAATCAAAAAATACACTGGAATAATATGAAAAACAAACAAAGTATCTGATACAACTTCATTTGATGGCCCGACATCTCCTGAAGTAGTTGCAAAGAATTTCACCAACCCTTTCTTCTTGTAGTCTAATAGCTTCTCATCACTCAAGCTCTTTGTCGGACACTCGTTTGCATAGTGACCCATCTCATTGCACTTAAAACATTTCACTAACTGAAAATCAAATTTGGTCTTACCATCACCCTACTCATTTTCAGTGCAATGACGAGCCTTATGTCCCATATTACCGCATCAGTAGCACTTTATAGAATTCAGAAGACATTCCCCAGCATGCCTTTTCCCACATTTATCACAAACTAGTAACTTAGATTTCTTACCATCAGAATTTTTTGAACAATTCTTCCCTTTCTCATCCCACCTCGGTCTCTTCTTCTGTTGGTTTTTATAGAACACTTGATCATCGGAAAACTCCATTTCCACCCTCTCAGCACATCGAACAAGCTTTTCATAACTTTTACACTCATGAGAATCTAATGCCCTTTGAAATTTTGTCTTTAATCCTAAGTAAAAATGATTGATTTTACTATCAAGGTCTCGGATAAAATTTGGAGCATACCTTGCCAATCGAGTGAACCTTTCCACATAGGCAGCCACTGAGTCTTCCTCTTGCCTCAATTCCAGGAATTGCTTTTCCATCCTAAGTATAACAAACTTAGGAAAATACTTCTCAAGAAACATACCATTAAATTCATCACAGTCAAGAGCATCAATCTCATCGGCGTCCCTGATATTTTTAACCATCGACCACCACTAATCTACCTCATCCTCCAAACGGTAAATAGCAAGACTAACCTTTTGGTTGTCTAAACAGCCCATGACATCGAAAATCTTCTCCTGTGCTTTATCCACCCTTCAGCTAACATCAGGTCAGATGATCCTCTGAATGATGGGGGATGTTGCCTCATGAAATGTTCCACCACTGACATGTTCCTCTGCGGTTGATCTAGCTGATCTCGTGAATGGATACCACTACCATTTATCGCTTGAGTCAACTGCGTCATTACTGCAACAAACTGTTCAGTTCCAATTCCGACCATCTCAGGATGCTGATTCGGAAGGTTATTTCCTTCTGTATGCCTTCCTAGAACTTCTTCCCTATTTCCTCTGCGGAAAACCATTCTGAACAAACATATCTTAAATGAAGAAACATGGTAATCTTCAAATGCTATATAATTTCAAAAAAAAAAATTTGGATAATCATTTAATAGAATTCTAACTCCTAAAGTTATCTAAACCGACCTCTGATACCAACTATAAGGCCCCTTCCATAAACCCTACTTAATCTGGAGTTATTACAAGATTACACCTAGAGGATCTTTTCAGGTTTAGAGTTTTAGATAATTAGAACATAAAACTTGCATTACATTCCACATTTAAACAAAGAGGTTACATAAAAGATAGTATTAATTTTTCCCATCAATGGAAACATATTTAAAATAAAACATGGATACTTTCTTGACACTTCCTTGACACTATCATCATATCATGTACCTTTCCCTTGTCATATGAGAAACATTTCAAAAAAAATTGGGATGAGCATAAAAAGCTCAGTAAGGGTTATAAAAATATGGAAAGGAAACATGAGTTCATATAAAAATAAGAATGAAATCATAGTTTACCCATAAAACATAAGCACATTAACATACCTCATCAAATCATGAATAAATCATATTAATCATAAGACATAAAGGTAACTTGAGGAATTCATAACAATCTTACGTAGGGAGTAACCCTCTTGGTTACGTTTGGAATACCCATCACAGTATATTCCCTAAATCTCTTCGAAGAAACCTTAACGTTTCACTCCTTCGCGTTACCCAATGCATTGGAGAGATATATCGGGCTCACCTGCTCTTAGATTATCACGGAACCACCCGTCTTCATAATAATGCCCAAAAACCACAACATAATCATATCACATAAAACATGCATAAAGGAAACATAACATTTCCACCTTTCTATCACAAGATATCAATACAACACATTTATATAAAAACATTATGAAAACCATTTTCAATACCAAAATAAACGAAAAGTAAAACATGGTATTTATTTTTCTTTTAAAAAAACTATGGCTTGTAGAGAAAGCCGAAACTCAAATAATGGTCACGGCGGCGGAGAAGTCATTATCGCCGCATACGTACGACAAAAAACAATCCCTTTTGTCGTTTAGTAAAAAACTTAGTATAAAAAAGATTACTTTTGGATAAACGTAAAATTCAAAGGGGTTTATACATCGTATAAAAGAAGGTTCTTTGTAAAACAAAATATTCCTCAATGAAAGGAGATTGAGACGAAGTCCCACACCTCGGGTCCGACATGACTCAATCGTTATTTAACCTCCTAAATAATAAAAATGAGTTAATTTATACTTGTTTAAGAACCTTTTTCATGTTCATTATTCCTTTTATATCACTTATTTCCATGTCATGAACACTATATAATTATCCAAGTTAATAACGGTCATTTTAACGATCATTAGTACTAGAGTCAAAAATAAACCCTTTATAATTACAAGTTTTTCATGTATCCATTATATCCAGAATGGTATTCAGGATGTAGATATCATATATATCATATATATCCAGTACATGCATGCATTTATATTATTACATAACATTTAGTGGTATGAAATGAAATGCACCGTTCATTGAGACGGTAAGTCATACGTACGCATAAACGCTGCTTCCATTTCTATTTCATATTATATGAAATAGAATCATAATGATATAAAGGTATATTATAATTCTAGTGTAATATCATATATAATATCATAACTCCATCCTTTATATGTCCCACATATGGTATTAACGAATCAAATCACTTTGAGGGGGCGGTAGTCCCCACTTCCTTAAATGAAGATATCACATTTACCCATAATGGAAACCATAATGGTATGCCCAAAATGAAAAATACAGAAGATTAAGGAAAACATAAACATATTATATATCATATATAAATATAGTGTAATCTTAATGGCCACCTTTGATGGTGTTAAATGAATGTTGATCAATCATCGTTTTGGGAGGCCGAAATTCGCCATCCACAGAAACAGTACGTTCTTTAACCATTAGATATATGTGTGTGTAAGTGTAGCTCGAATCCTTATTATAACAAAATACTAGTAAATTGAAGATACTGGAGTTGTTACAAAAGAATAGAATAAAAAGAGTTTAGGGGATTGAAGAAGCAAAATAAAACAAAAGGACTCAAGTGAAGGCATTACCTTTAAATCGGGTAACTCCCTTTGGTTTGAGCTCAAAGGCTTCCTTGGGAAGACTTCTGCCCAAAGTGAGGCTTCAAAGAGTTAGAGAAGGAAGTGTAGAGACACAATGGGCAGGGTTGTACTGAGTCAAAGGCTTTGGAAGTGTGGGTAAGGGGGTAGAGGTGGGGGCCTTTTATAAGAGGAGAAGAGGGGCACTCATGAAAATTAAAGAAAAGTTACTTTATTTTAAAATGAGTGTCGGATTCAAAAGGTCCTACATTGATATAATTCGAGGATAAGGTGATAAGGGTTCGAAATATACCCATACAATAGGTTTTTGACATGTGTAGATCGTATATTTTAAATTATCTTTTCATTTTATTTAAATCCTTTATTAATGAGGTAATCGCTGCATCATCATGATGTCATAAATAATATAATACATATAATGTCTAAAAATTATAAAAAAAATCATGATGTAGGAAATCGTTTTAGATTTCTAATGAATATTTATATTCAAAAATCTGACTTGTATAACCCTATGTAAAAATTGTTTTAGTAATACATCTCATGTTTGTGTCATTTTTACTTTAACATTAAATAAAAAGTTATTTATGTCATTTCCCAACCAAAGTGGCTGCATGGGGTCCCCAAGTTGACCCATGGATTGTCTTGATCGTCCATGACACATCCAATGAGGGTAGTACATGTGTCTAGGTATTTTCATTTTATTATAATATCGTTTTTCCTTAAATTGCATTAATTACCTCTAATCGCGATTAAAAACTTAATAAGTTACTATTCACCAAAAAATTATTTTAATCCCATTGAACCACATTTTACATATTAATGACAACCATGTATGTTGGATTTTTGAAAATCAAATCACAGAAGTGGCAAAATTACATTTAAACAAAAAATCAGTTTCTTTAATTACCACTTAGTGGTTTCACTATTCATCAAAAATTGAAGTTTTTCAGAAAAATACCAAAACTACACCCTAATATATATTTGATATTCAGAATTCAAAAATGATGTCTATTTTACAAAATTACAATCATATAAGTCACATTAATTAATTTAATAATTAATTCCAATTGTCATGACAAATAGCGTGTTTTTATGAAATAATAAGTATCAAAAGATTGACACTAGTTTAAGTCCAATTTCAAAGTGAAATTGATTCCAACGTCCAATATTGGATTAAATGGTAAAAATATATTCTAATTTCACTTTAAAACCAATTCAAAAGATAATCTAATAATATAAATAAATTAGATTAAAAAGAGGTTTTTAATTAAAACAAAACATTTTTAACTATTCATTAAAAAAAGAACTTCATCGGAAAAATACCAAAAATTCACACAAAGTAAATTTCGATGTCCCAATAATAAAGAATAAGTATATTTTGACAAACATAGAATATAAAATTGTCAATAGTTAGATGTAAAATTGGTTTTCCATTAAAAGGCACTAAAACAATCTTTTAAAAATATTAGTGTATTCCAGGCTTAATATTGGATTTATTTTCATTTTAAGCCTCTAAAACACTATCTAATTCACTAATAGACATAGATATAAATATCTATTATTCATTACATACTTGGGATGTTACATCCTTCCCCCTTTAGAAAAGTTTATCCTCGCAATTTATTTACTTATCGAATAAATGGGGGTACTTATCCCTCATTGCATTTTCAGATTCCCATGTTGCCTCTTCAATCATGTGGTTTTTTCACAAAGCCTTACATGATGAATCACCTTATTCCGTAAAACTTGCTCCCTGTGGTCAAGAATATGGACCGGTTTTTCCCCATAAGATAGGTACTCTTCCAGCTGAACTACCTCGGGAATCAAAACATGAGATGTATCTGGCATGTACTTTCTCAACATCGAAACATGAAAAGCATTGTGTACCTGAGACAAACTCGTAGGTAAAGCCACTCGGTATGCAACTGATCCAACTCTCTCCATAATTTCATATGGTATAATGAACCTTGGACTCAGATTTATTTTCTTACCAAATCGCATGACACTTTTCCATGGTGAGACTTTGAAAAAAACATGATCACCTACCATAATAGATAGATCCTTCCTCCTATTGTCTGTATAACTCTTCCGCCTGCTCTGAGCTGTTCTCATGTGTTTCAATATCAGTTTAACTTTTTTTTGCCAACTCTTCTACCATTTCTAGTCCCATCAGCTTTCTTTCACCCACTTCATCCCAAAAAGCTGGAGTTCGACACCGCTTCCCATATAACGCCTCAAATGGTGCCATCTATATACTAGAATCAAAACTGTTATTATATGAAAATTCATCCAAAGAAATATGTTGGTCCCAACTTCCCTGATAATTCATCGAACAAGCACGTAGAATATCTTCCAATGTCGGAATTGTTCGTTCTGACTACCCATCTGATTGAGAACGAAAAGCTATACTAAAATTTAATTCAGTAGCCAACAACTTCTGAAGGCCCTTCAAAAAGTTATAAGTAAACATGGGATCATGGTCAGATACAATTGAGATAGGAACTCCATGTAACCTGAATATCTCATTAAGATACAAACAGGAATGTTGATCTAGGGAAAAAGTATCCCGTATAACAAGGAAATGAGAAGATTTAGTCTAGCGATCAACAATATCCCAGATTGCATTATTACCTCGAGTTGTCTTCGGTAATCCCAAAACGAAGTCCATGGATATATTCTCCCATTTCCACTATGGAACTGGTAGAGGATAAAACAACCCTTTTGGTAACTGCCACTCTGCTTTAACCTACTGACAAGTCAAACACTTCACAGTAAAATCAGCAATATCTCTTTTCATTCCGTCCCACTAGTAATACTCCCGCAGATCTCTGTACATCTTAGTACTTCCAGGATGAACTGAAAACGGAGAACTATGAGCTTCACATAACAACTCTCTCTTCAACAGTGAATCACAAGGCACACACAACCTCTTCCCAAATCTCAAAACACAATCACTATCAATGTTTAATTCATGAAACTTACCTTTATAAACCAGCTCTACCTTTTTATGCAACTCACTGTCTTTCTTCTGTGCTTTCTTGATTCTGTCTGATAGATAAGATTTCACTGATACCTGAAAAAAACAGAAGAACATCATACACCAACAACTTCTATTCCAAAGTTTATCAAATCCTTTACCAAAGGATCACTTTCCAAACGCGACATTGCTAATGAAACATTACTTTTTTGACTCAAAGCATCAGCCACTTTATTTTCTTTTCCCGGATGGTAATGAATTTTACAATCATAATCCTTGATTAATTCTTGTCATCGCATTTGTCTCATGTTTAACTCTTTCTAAGAGAATATATACTTTAATATTTTATGATCAGTATATATTTAACACTTTACTCCATACAAATGATGCCTCCATATTTTTAAAGTGAAAACAATAGTAGCTAATTCCAAATCATGTGTAGGGTAATTTACCTAATGAGTTGTCAACTGTCATGAAACATAAGCAATTACCTAATCATTCTGCATTAGGACGCAACCAAGTCCTTTCAATGAAGCATCACTGTATATAAAAAACTCACCATTCCAGGAATGAAGTGCCAAAACTGGAGCATTCACCAATCTTCTTTTCAACTCCTAAAAACAATCATCACATTCTTTTGTCCAGATAAACTTAACGCCCTTCCAATTTATCTTAGTCATTGTACTAGATAACCGTGAAAAATTTCTAACAAACCTTCAGTAATTTCTTGCCAAACCATGGAAACTACGAATCTCTGTTACATTTGTGGGTCTGGGTTATTCTTCAACAACCTTTGTTTTTTCAGGATCAACGGTTATCCCATTTTTAGAAACAATGTGACCAAGGAATGAAATTTTTTTCAACCAAAACTCACAATTGATTAATTTCCCATAAAATTTATTTTCTTTTAATGTTTTCAAAATAACCCTTAAATGTCTTCCATGCTACTCTTTACTTTTAGAAAACACCAAAATATCATCAATTAAAACCACCACAAACTTATCCAAGAACTCATGGAAAATTCAATTCATTAAGTCCATGAATACAACAGGTGAATTGGTTAGCCCAAAAGGCATTACTACAAATTCATAATGGCCATATCTTTTACGAAACATAGTCTTTGGAACATCTTCTTCCTTTACCTTCAGCTGATGGTACCCATATCTTAGGACAATCTTTGAAAAATACTGAGCTCCCTGGAGCTGATCAAACGAATCATCGATATGAGGAAAAGGATATTTGTTCTCAACAGTGATGATATTCAAGGCTCTATAATCAACGCAAAGTCTCATAGAACCACCTTTCTTTTTAACAAATAAAACAGAATCACCCCCTGGTGACGTTCTAGGTCGAGTGAAACCTTTCTCTAATAAATCTTGCAATTTCTCCTTCAACTCTAAAAGTTCAATTTGAGCCATTCGATAAGGGGGTTTTGAAATTGGCTTAGCATCACAGACTAAGTCAATAGTAAATTCAACTTCCCGATCTGGTATTATTCCAAGAAACTCATCAGGAAAAACATCAAGATACTCATTTACCACTGGCACAACATTAATCCAAACAGGTCCCTTGTTTTCAACAATATGTGCAAGGTAACATTCATTTCCATCATTTATAAGTTTCTCAGCCTCTTGATAAGTTATCAATAGTAAGGGTTTATTCTTGTACACAAAATGAAAGTCTTTCTGAAAATAAACTTCCTTAGCTCTACAGTCAATCTTAGCATGGTAAATAGAGAGCCTATCCATACCCAGGATAACATCAAACTCAACCAGAGGTAAAACAATAAGGTTAGAAAGTAGGTTCTTTTAACGGATAAGGACAGGAAGAATCTTATAAATTCTTTTTGCCTCAACATTTCCCCTCATGTGTTTTTACCAAAAGTTCAGGAGTCATTTCTTGAGATGGTATTCCCATTTTACTAGAAAATATTTCAGAGATTAAAGAATGTGTAGACCCCGAATCAAACAACACACTGGCATAATATGAAAAAACAATGTACCTGATATAACTTCATTTGATGCCCCGACATCTACTGAAGTAGTTGCAAACGATTTCACTACCCCTTTCTTCTTGTAGTCTAACTGCTTATCATCACTGAAGCTCTTTGTCGGACACTCATTTTCATATTGACCCATCTCATTGCACTTAAAACATTTCACTAACTGAAAATCAAATTTGGTCTTACCATCACCCTGCTCTTTTTCAGTGCAATCACGAGCCTTATGTCCCATCTTACCGCATCGGTAGCACTTTCCAGAATTCAGAAGACATTCCCCAGCATGCCATTTCCCACATTTATCACAAATAGGAAACTTAGTTTTCTTACCATCAGACTTTTTTTAACAATTCTTCCCTCTCTCCTCCCACCTCGGTCCCTTCTTCTATTGGTTGTTATGGAACACTTGATCCTCGAAAAACTCCATTTCCACCTTCTCAGCACATCGAACAAGCTTTTCAAAACTTTTAAACTCACAAGAATCTAATGCCCTTTGAAATTTTGGCTTTAATACTAAGTAAAAACGATTGATTTTACTATCAAGGTCTCGGATAAAATTTGGAGCATACCTTGCCAATCAAGTGAACCATTCCACATAGGCAGCCACTGAGTCTTCCTCTTGCATCAATTCCAGGAATTGATTTTCCATCCTAAGTCTAACAGCCTTAGGAAAATAATTCTCAAGAAACATACCTTTAAATTCATCCCATTCAAGAGCATCAATCTCATCGGCATCCCTGATATTTTTAACCATCGAACACCACTGATCTGCCTCACTCTCCAAATGGTAAATAGCAAGACTAACCATTTGATTATCCGAACACCCCATGACATCGAAAATCTTCTTCTTTGCTTTAATCCACCCTTCAGCTAACACCAGGTCAGATAATCCTCTGAATGATGGGGGATGTTGCCTCATGAAATGTTCCACCACTGACATGTTCCTCTGCGGTTAATCTGGCTGATCTCGTGCATGGATACCACCACCATTTATCGCTTGAGTCAACTGCTCCATTACTACAATAAACTGTTCAGTTCCAATTCCGACCATCTCATGATGCTGATTCGAAAGTTTATTTCCTTATGTATGCCTTCCTAGAAATTCTTCCCTATTTCCTCTGCGGAAAACCATTCTGAACAAACATATCTTAGATGAAGCAACATGATAATCTTCAAATTCTATATCATTTAAAAAAAATTTGGATAATCATTTAATAGAATTCTAACTCCTAAAGTAATCTAAACCGACCTCTGATACCAACTATAAGTCCCCTGCCATAAACCCTACTTAATCTTGAGTTATTACAAGATTACACTTGGAGGATCTTTTTAGGTTTAGAGTTTTAGAGAATTAGAACATAAAACTTGCATTACATTCCACATTTAAACAAATTGGTTACATAAAAGATAGTATTAATTTTTCCCATCAATGGAAACATATTTAAAATAAAACATGGATTCTTTCTTGACACTTCCTTGATACTATCATCATATCATGTACCTTTCCCTTGTCCTGTGAAAAACATTTCAAAAAAAACATGGGATGAGCATAAAAAGCTGTGTAAGGGTTATAAAAATATGGAAAGGAAACATGAGTTCATATACACATAAGAATGAAATCATACTTTACCCATAAAACATAATCACTTTAACATACCTCATCAAATCATGAATAAACCATAGTAATCATAAGACATAAAGGTAACTTGAGGCTTTCATAACATTCGTACGTAGGGAGTAACCCTCTTGGTTACGTTTGGAATACCCATCACAGTATATTCCCTAAATCTCTTCGGAGAAAACTTAACATTTCACCCCTTCGCGTTACCCAATGCATTGGAGAGCTATATCGGGCTCACTTGCCCTTAGTTTATCATGGAAACACCCGTCTTCATAATAATGCCCAAAAACAACAACATAATCGTATCACATAAAACATGCATAAAGGAAACATAACATTTCCACCTTTCTATCACAAGATATCAATACAACACATTGATATAAAAACATTATGAAAACCATTTTCAATACCAAAATAAAAGAAAAGTAAAACATGGTATTTATTTTTCTTTTAAAAAAATGTATGGCTTGTAGAGGAAGCCGAAACTCAAATAATGGTCATGGCGGCGGAGAAGTCGTTGTCGCCGCATACGTAATACAGAAACATTCCCTTTTGTCGTTTAGTAAAATGCTTCATATAAAAAATATTCCTTTTGGATAAACTTAAAATTCAAAGGGGTTTATACACCATATAAAAGAAGGATTTGTATAAAACAAAATATGCCTCAATGAAAGGAGATTGAGACGCAGTCCCACACCTCGGGTCCGACACGACTCGATCGTTATTTAACCTCCTGAATAATAAACTTGAGTGAATTTCTACTTGTTTAAGAACCTTTTTCAAGTTCATTATTCCTTTTATATCACTTATTGCAATGTCATGAACACTATGTAATTATTCAAGTTAATAACGGTCGTTTTAACGATCATTGGTACTAGAGTCAAAAATAGACCCTTTATAATTACAAGTTGTTCATGTATCCATTATATCCAGAATGGAATTCATTATGTAGATATCATATATATCATATATAACCAGTACATGCATGCATTTATAATATTACATAACATTTAGAGGTATGAAATGAAATTCACCATTCATGGAGACGGTAAGCCGTACATACGCATGAACGCTGCTTCCATTTATATTTCATATTTTATGAAATTGAATCATAATGATATAAAGGTATATTATAATCCCAATGTAATATCATATATAATATCATAACTCCATCCTTTATACGTCCCACATATTGTATTAACGAATCAAATCACTTTGAGGGGGCGGTAGTCCGCACTTCCTTAAATGAAGATATCGCGTTTACCCATAATGAAAACCATAAAGGTATGCCCAAAATGAAAAATACAGAAGATTAAGGAAAACATAAACATTTTATATATCATATATAAATATAGTGTCATCATAATGGCCACCTTTGAAGGTGTTAAAAGAATGTTGAACAATCATCATTTCGGGAGGCCGAAATTCGCCATCCACGGAAACAGTATGTTTTTTAACCATTAGATGTAGGTGTGTGTAAGT
Source organism: Viscum album (assembly GCA_963277665.1). Lineage (NCBI taxonomy): Eukaryota > Viridiplantae > Streptophyta > Magnoliopsida > Santalales > Viscaceae > Viscum > Viscum album. The sequence goes on along the minus strand of OY728142.1, from coordinate 1,563,137,176 downwards.
GTAGCTCGAATCCTTCTTATAAAAACCTCCTAGTATATTAAAGATACTGGATTTGTTACAAAATAAAAGAATAAAAAGTTTTTAGGGGATTGGAGAAGCAAAATAAAACAAAAGGACTCAAGCAAAGACATTACCTTTAAATCGGGTAAATCCATTTGGTTTGAGATCAAAGGCTTCCTTGGGAAGACATCTGCCCAAAGTGAGGATTTAAGGAGTAATATAGGGCAGTGGAGAGACAAAATGGTTAGGGGATGGCCGAGCCAAAGGCTTTGGATGTTTGGGTAAGGGGGTAGAAGTGGGGGCCTTTTATAAGAGGAGAGGAGGGGCACTCTTGGAAAGTAAAGAAGCGTTACTTTATTTTATAATGAGTATCAGATTCAAAAGGTCCTACATTGATATACTTTGAGTATAAGGTTATAAGGGTTCGATATATACCCATAAAATAGGTTTTGGACATGTGTAGATCATAGATTTTACATTATCTTTTCATTTTATTTAAATCCTTTATTAATGATGTAATCGATGCATCATCATGATGTCATAAATAATTTAATATAATTAATGTCTAAAAATTTTTAAAAAAATTTCATGATGTAGGAAACCTTTTTATATTTCTAATGAATATTTATAGTCAAAAATCGGACTTGTATAACCCCATGTAAAAATTGTTTTAGTAAACATCTCATGTTTGTGTCATTTTTACTTTAACATTAAATAAAAAGTTATTTAAGTCATTTCCCAACCAAAGTGGCTCCATGGGGTCCCCAAGATGACCCATGTATTGTCTTGGTCGGCCATGACACATCCAATGAGGGTAGGACACGTGTCTAGGTATTTTCATTTTATTATAATATCATTTTTCCTTAAATTGCACTAATTACCTCTAATCACGATTAAGAACTTAATAAGTTACTATTCACCAAAAAATTATTTTAATCCCATTGAAACAAATTTTACTTATTAATGACAACAATTTATGTCAGATTTTTTTAAACCAAATCACAGAAGTGGTAAAGTTTCATTTAAACGAAAAATCAGTTTCTTTAATTACCACTTAGTGGTTTCATTATTCATCAAAAATTGATGTTTTTCAGAAAAAATACCAGAACTTCACCCTAAGCTATATTTGATATTCCGAATTCAAAAATGATGTCTATTTTACAAAATTCAAATCATATAAGTCACATTAATTAATTTAATAATTAATTCCCACTGTCATGACAAATAGCGTGTTTTTATGAAACAATAAGTATCAAAAGATTGACACTAGTTTAAGTAAAATTTCAAAGTGAAATTGATTCCAACGTCCACTATTGGATTAAATGGTAAAAATATATTCTAATTTCACTTTGAAAACAATTCAAAAGCTAATATAATCATATAAATAAATTAGATTAAAAAAAGTTTTTGAATTAAAATACAACAGTTTTCACTATTCATTAAAAATGAACTTTATCGGAAAAATACCAAATATTCACACAAAGTAAATATTGATGTCCCAATAATAAAGAATAAGTTTATTTTGACAAACATAGCTTATTAAATTGTCAAAAGTTAGATTTAAATATGGTTTTCCAATTAAAGGCAGTAAAACAATCTTTTAAAAATATTAGTGTATTCCATGTTTAAGATTTGATTTATTTTCATTTTAAGCCTCTAAAACACTATCTAATTAACTAATAGACATAGATAATAATATCTATTATTTATTACTTACTTGGGATGTTACAAATAGTGGGTTTATATTTGTGTTTTTATTGTGGATTTATAGTGATTTGGGTTATTTATGGAAATTATTGACCTATCATAGAGAATATGTGATTTGGTTATTTATTTCTAAGTATGTGATTTAAGAGTGGTTGATGTTATTTTGATATAAAATTTAACGTGGTTGACTACATTAGAAAATTCTACTTCGTTTTGGGGTTCATTAACAGATTTGATTACATTGAATGATTTTATGGAAAAAAGTTTATATAATTGTATTTATTTATCTTTGGGAATTTTTGGTTTGATTTTAGATATTCAGATTAGTATTTCATTATCTAAAGGATAATCTTTTTTTGGGATCATCTGGTCTTTTACTAACCAATTTGGTTTTATTTAAACTATAATGAAAAGGTAAATATGTAGTTCATCTTTTTTGGATTATGTTATTATCTATTAGTTGATTCTAGTGCTCAGGTCTGACCAAGTCATCTTGAATGCTCATCATTTGGAGTGATTGATAAGTTTGTGGAAAGAATTAGAAAAAGTATGAAACTCTAATTGTGTTGTATATATTTTTTATCTTATTATATGAATAAATCAATTATTATAGTTCATGGAATGGATATTAAAACTCAAAATATGCTATCCCTATGCTTTATGTTTTCTTGGACCGATGATATTTTAAATCATCATAGATTGATTTCATTGGGGCCCTTTAATTTTATACTATTTTTTATTAATGACCTCGATCACTCCCTAAAAATATTTACATTTTTTCTCCAATTATGTGTCTCCATTTTCCACCAATGTTCTCCTAATATAGATCATAATTTGGCGGTGAAGTTTTCCTTCCCATTCCTTCTTATTAAGACTACATTTTATTAACCCAATTTCCTATGGGGGTTTCCACAATGTTTTTTTTTCTATTTTTATCATTTTATTTTTGATGAACAATTTCAAATTGAGAGGACAAAATTTATTGAAGGATTGTAGAATGTAACACCCCAATAATTCTTTCTTCATTATCTCTTCGAAGTAATTCGATAATTTTTATTATACACAACACTGAGTTCAAGTACATGACTTACCAAACTATCCATTCAGAAAATAGTTATGAATAATATTAGCAGGATTTTGAATTTTATAAACTCCATATAATTTTAACTTATGTATTACGTGTTTCTTCGAAATATTATTAGAACAAATTCAATTTTTCAGATAAAAATGTATTTTTTTTTTAAAAACTGCTATTTTCCCACAATTTAATGGATACCCCTTTTTAAATCAAATATTTAACACTTTTACATATTCATTTTGAAAAATTAAAATTATTCATTAGAATCCGGATGTCAAAATTTAATTTGAATGAAATTTTGGTATTTTTCTAATAATATTCATTTTTTTTGAATAGTGAGAAATACTGTATTTTATTTCAAAACAACCTATTAATATAATAAATTTCTCTGGTTAGATTATCGTTTTAATTGTTTATGAAGTGTAATTAGATTATATTTTTACCATTATATCCAATGTTTGTTGTTGGATGTAATATAACTTCAAAATTGAACATAAACAAGTGTCAATCTTTTGATAATTAATATTTCATAAAAACACGTGTTTTATTTTGACAACGGAGATTAATTTTAAATTATTTTATCCATATTAAATGAATTTAATTTGGTAAAACATCAATAATTTTTTAATTTGGAAAATAAAATATAGGTTAGGTTGAATTTTTGGAATTTTTCAGAAAAACTTCAATTTTTTATGAATAGTGAACCACTAAGTAGTAGTTAAAAATCTGACATTTTCATTTAAATAATATTTTACCACTTCAATGAATTGAATTTTGAAAATCCTACATACATGTTTGTTATTAGTATGTAAAATATTATTCAATTATATTGAAATAATTTTTGGTAATTAGTAATTTTTGACCAGTATTTACCACGTTTAAAGGTAAATAGGTTAATTTAAGGTAAAAAGAATATTTTGATAATACAAAATTACCTTAACAATTTTTATATCCTTATTTGATGAGTCATTTCTTATCATTGGAATATTTGGGTATATTTTGGAACCCATGGATCCTCTTAATAGTGATAATGACAATTAATATAAATTCATTTTATGTAAAGACAAAAATGACTTAAAAATATATCTTTTAGTAAATATATTTTTACATGGGGTTATATAAGTTATCACTTCGACTACAAATTTTCATTATAAATATAAAAATATTTCCTACATCATGGTATTTTTTTATAATTTTTAGACATCAAATAAATAAAATTATTAATGACACAATAATGATGTAGTGTTTACCTCATTAATGAATGATTGAAATAAATTAGGTTATAAATATTAAAAAATTATCCAAAACCTATCCTATTTTTATTGGATGATTTTATTTCGACGATGAGTCATCTTATCATTGACCATAATTAGTTTTGGTCCTTTATAAACCGAAAATCATTATATAATAAAATAATATGTTCAGACGTTCTTTAAGAGCCCCTCCCCCCCTTATAAAGATCCCACACCTGTAACCCATTACACACACCTTTCATGCCCCGTGGATCATTAATCCTCTACCCAAATAAGATCTCAAGATCCCTCCCTTCTACCTAGCAGCCTTACCTTAGGAATATGTCACTTCATGAAATCCTTTTGGTTCAATACAAAGGGAGTTGACCAATTTTAAGGTAACTTCTTCCCTAAAGGTCTCTTCTTTTATATTACTTCCCTAACACCCTAAACTCATTTTATTTATTTCATTTATAACAACACCAGTACAATAAAAATACAATATTTTTTTTTGATATGTATTCGATCAAGACTTACACACATCTCTATCTAATGGGAAAACAGACTATTTGTTCTGTGGACGGTGAAATACTGCCTCACGAAACGATGATTGTTCAATTATCTCCTACCGCCTCCTATGGTGGCCATTATGATTGAACTATATTTATATATTATATATATTATATTTATTATTTCTCTATTATTTTGTTATTTTTTTTTTCAAAAAAACCTTTATTCTTTCCAGTACGGGTGAACACGATAATTTCATTTGATGAAGTGTGGACTACAGCCCCCTAAAGGTGATATGATTCGTTCAAGAAATACATGGAACATTTTAAATAAGGAGTTAATTAAATTATGTAACCCATATATCATATGATATTATACATTAATAATAATATACCTATATATCATTATGTTTTCATTTCATTAAATATGAAATAGAAATGAAAGTAGCGTTAATGCGTATGTACGACTTACCGTCTCCATTAATGGTGAATTTCATTTCTTATCTCCAAATATCATGAACAAATTATAAATATATACCTATATACTGGATATATATATACATATTATTTTATTTAAATCTTGAATATGATACTGGAGATAATAGAATTTTGACAATAAAGTCAATTTTTAATTATAACAAGTACATTTTTTACTCAGGTACCAAATATCAAGAAAACAACCATTATAAACATAAATTATTACATAATGTATATAACATGGTAATAAGTGATATAAAGGAATAATAAAATTGAAAAAGGTAATTTAATTTAGTAGAAATCAACACTAGTTAATTATTTAGGAGATTTAAGAATGAACGAGTCAATTCGGGTTCAAGGTAAGGGGTTTCTTATCTCACTTTCATTTCTGTGAGATTTATATTATTCACCAATTATTTATTGCATGTGTTGTTTTTTGTATTGAAATTTGATAAATATTATCATGATTCACTTTATTTCCTAGGAATTATATGATTCATTTGGTGGTTAATAACTTTTTTTTATATGACTCTATTGATTACAATGAAGTACGAGTTTTTCTTCTATCATTTTATTCTCGTGAGATTCATGCTATATTAGACACTATTTCCTTTTGGGTGGCATATGTACTACCCATTAGTTTATTATTTGTGTAATATAGTATGATTTATGGATATTTACATTATTATTTTATGATACTTCTTTGATGGGTTGTATGTTTCATAAGTTACCAAATCGGTAAGGGAATTTTAAATTTCCATTTCCACTCCTTGCGATTTACGCAAACTTCCTTGATTTTTTTACTCAAAGATTTTATGTGGAATCACTATTTATTATTTAGGTAGTAATTTCCACTCTCCTTTGTGTGGGTAAACTCTTGATACACATAATCACTCCATTAATAATTTCTCAAGTCATTGATGCGAACTTGATAAGAGTAATCTAAACTAAATTTCCATTCATTGAGTTAAATATCCAAGACATTGGTGTTGTTTTACAAAAATATGTGTCGAATTCCTCTGATTGATTTACACTGAGTATCCAATCATAATGAGTATATTTATATTTTTCACACATAATTATGTCTTTGATTTATCTTTAACCTTAGGTAACACTCTTTATAATGTAGTTATCTCAATTTACATTCCTTAAGACTTCTTTGTTGTTATGCACCAATTCAATTTTATTTGGTGTATATACTATATATTGACATAGTATATAATGAATCCTTTTATTATAATTATATTATAATGTTTTTATTACCTCAATTATTTGTATTCAATTGTCTCTCATTCGGTTAGGAACTCTAACTAAAATATCATTTTAAATGTTATAAAAATTTATTCATCTAAATCGTTTTTATTAATGTACATGATTTGAAAATGGTTTTACAGATATATTTATAAGGACATTAATGATATCTAATTGAAATTCCATTTAAATGTTTCAATGTGGAATGAGACACTTTGATTAAAAAATCAATTTAAAATAGCTTCTTGATAAACACTGAGGCTTTTAAATGATTTCAATAAAAAGGGGGATATTTCTCTCAAAAGGTTTTGATGATTATTTTCATCTATGACAATATCACTCATTATTCTCGACTGAGGTTGATTATTTATAATACAATAATCCATATTGTATTTAATGTGTTATATTTTACTATGAGTGTGCTATTTTTATGCCTTTCATTTTTTTGTTAAAATATTGACATTTCGTATACTAGTTTTATTACAAATGATTATATTATGTTTCAGCCTTATCAGATAAGGAATCCAATGGACATAACATCTAAATGGTGGAGCCAGCTATAGATCATAGATGTATTAGTAGGTCTTATTAGTCAAACTAGTGTCTTGGCACATGTCATTGAATAAATATTTAATGTAATCATGGCACATGGCCTTGAATGTGTGGTTATGAAGTCTGGAATTATGCATTCTATCATTATGAAATTAGAAATTAATAAAACATGTGATTATTCGACTAGAATAATATCAATATGAATAAGTAAATATAATTATTTGATTTTATCTTTTCCATATCATGCTGAAGTTCATGTTTAAAAGGATTTTGTTTTAGTCTTATACATTGACTTAAATTTTTATGCTTATTTATGAAAGTTTCTTCAATGCTGTTATCCTTACTGAGCATCTGAGCTAACCCCATTATATGTTTTATTTTTCCCATAATGTGAAAAAGTATTTTATGGTTGACCTGTAGGATAGGTTAAGGATATATGTGTGTTTAAAAATTGGACAAAATGTTTCTGATTTTTTCATTTAATGATGTAATGTAAAATATATGAGAGTATCTAGTACATTCAAGGCTACTAAACTAATTGGTCTTTTGGGACATGATTCCTTGTATCATGTCAATGTTATATAATAATGCACCGACTCTAGGTAACTAGGTTCGGGCGTTACAATTAAGCCCTGAAAAAAGACTTCCTAAACCCGCAACAATGATCTCCCCACGTATCATATTGTTTGTTGGTTGATCCACATTCATAATTTATAATGAATGAACGGGGATGGGAAACTCACTTTGAAAAGAACCCCTAACATCGAGGTTAGATCATTTGATGTCGATGATAGGAGTAGCACCTTCACCTCCCTTGGTTCCTCGATCCTCAATACTTCATTGTCGGTGATTCATCATTCATAAAATGAAAATTCTAATCTTCTACTGTTTTTTGTGTAAACAAGGATCATCTTTCCATGATCCCATATTTGATTAATCCATTAAAAGGAGGATACTTGTTTCATCATTTCTGTTATGATGAGTCATAGCATCTTTATGTTGTTTCACTTATGAAATGACATTTTTATTTTTCATTAGTTTCATATTCTTTATGATATGACATTTATGAAATGAAATAGCCAATTAAAAATTGTTTCATTGCGATTTTTATTGAATTAAAAAAATTTATGTTTATTTTATTCATCATTAAAACCCACAAAAATAAACTTTTCCCCCAAATCGTTCTAGTCATTGAAATTTTCATTTCATAGGTATTTTCATTATTCTGGATGCAATAATGCCACAATTATTTTAATCTCATCACCATTTTTGAAGATTCCAAAACTGCATATGTGTTCTGTTTTAACTAAAAAAATTCAAACAATTATTTTGGGATCACTGGGCCTCGGATTTGTGGGACATCTTATCACCTGGTCTAGAAGTATTCTCACATAACTAAAAAAATTACATGTAATTTAGAGTATAATACATTCTCTCCACCTTATTTATCTACGTTCTCTTAAGGCAAGATAATGGCTAAACAAACTAATAGTTGGTACAATGCAAAAATCTGTGTCCGCCACTCCCAAGTCCTCTACTGAAGATTCCCATGATTCCATTGAACATGCACCTAAGGAATTGACCTTACATGATTGATCTGCTCCTATCGATCCTCAATCTCCACCAGGAACACCTTAAACATCACCTCATCATCAATATACAAATGTCCCTAGTCAATGACATGTGATGGATCATGTATGTACCCCAATAGATGTGGTATGTGAAATAAATTATGAATATTTTTCATCCATGGGGCATGATGTAGGAGGCACGACACATTAAAAACTGAACATAGAACCTAAAAATAGATGATGATTCTCAGAGAGAACATGGCGCACTGGTAGAATAATTGTTTTCCCCGTTGAGGCGAGACATGACGAAACACCTGGACCCCTTCCGAAAACTACATGGGATTCTATATCCTATAATCATAGGACATACACCTACTATGTGCAGTTCTCATCCACTTTCGGATGATCCTATACTTCTCGGTGGTAGCACCTACCAACTTGTGACCCATGAGTAATTACTCCCCTAGGTCAGTTTAACATAATGGCGATCTTCAAGGTTGCCAATACAGTTCCTTGAATGGTGATATAACAATGGTGGAGGGGTATCTATTTTTATACATTCATTCCACCTGTGTTATTTGATACTCTAAACTGTGACTGATGTCCATGATACTAGCACGAATCATGTCCTCTAAAACATAAATAGTCTTCTCTATCTGACCATCCATTTAGGGATGAAATTTCATACTCAAACACAGATGATTCCCAATGGAATCATTCAATCCATTCCATAGCTGGGATGTTTTTCATGAATTATGGATTAAAAATATCATTGAATTCACTCAAGGATGTTGCACTACCTCCTGAACGTAGAGTTGTCCCAAGCTATATCCTGAACCATTCACTTAGATGGGTTGGAAGTTGGCCAATATGGTGAGTTGGTCAATAATTACCCATATGGTTTCATGCCCTATGGACGTAAGGGGTAAATCTATCCTAATATATATCAAGATATCATCCAACTTCATATCTAGTACTTCGAGTGGCTCAATCAAGACTACTAGAACCTGATGGCCTGCTATCATTTTTTCATATGTGAGGCACCGTGAAACAAACTATGCCACTTCCTTATTCATCGAAGGTCACCAGTACTAACATCATATATCTTATACATCTATTTAACTCTTGTATTTACCTCTAAAGGGGAGATGTAGAACTCCTTAAGTATCTTCTCCTGCAATTCAAGTGGTACAATAGTTCACCCTCTGAAAATGATGACATGCTATCCACCAATCTAATATCCATCAGAAGATGTTCCTGAGGATAACAAAGCACATAGGGCATCAAAATCAACATCCACAAGATGTTCCCCCATAATTTGATTTAATTTTGGTGGTGTTATATCCATTGACTAAATATAATTTTCTCCTCCTCCATCCATGAAGGATACATGCATCATATCTTACTAATCTAACACATCACTCAGAAACTATTAACTAGTTATTCTTTATGGAACATTTTCACCATATTACCCTTGCAATGTGTATATACTATCTCAAAGTCATGATCCTAGAGGAACTCTATCCACTTCCATTCTCTCATGATCATGTCCTTATGGGAGAAGATATGCCTATGAATTTTTTTCTCAGAGTACATGGTAAACTGCTCACCCATCATGTTTTGTCACCATATCTACAAAGAAAAGACAACCTCTAGTAGCTTCAGTTCATAACTAATGTGATTATGATCATGATGCCTCAACTGTAAGGAACCATAGGTGATCACTGGCTATTCATACAACAGGACTCCACAAATTCATGTCTCTTATGTGTTGTGGAATACAGCATACCAAAATCCTTCCACTAGTAGTCTCAAGATGAGGGAAACTATTCAGTCTCTACCTCATCACCTAAAAACTATGTTGGCATATCTCTGTCCACATGAAGAGTTTTCCCTTATGTTTCAAATATGAAAATGGTGATTCTATCCTAAAAAATTCATGCATGATCCTCCAATACTATCCAACCAAACCAAATAGATGCAGCACCTCAGTCATGCTCACAGATGGCTCACACACCAACACCACCCCTATATTTTTCAGATCCACCGCAACTCTAGCCTCTGAAATGATGTGTCCTATAATGTGGAGATAACAAATCCAAAACATTCATATCACGATCATCCCATAATGACGGTGATATCAGAGTGTATCCATGAAAATATATATGGGTATCAGATGATCCTATTCAGATTCCAAGTACACCACGATGTTGTTAATTAAGACCATAATGTACTAGTCATAGTAAGGCTAGAATATCTTATTTATGAGTCCAATGAAAACTGCAGGGGAATTAGGCACACAAAATGGAATCACAAATAACACATAGTGTCCATATCGTCACCTAAAGGTTTTCTTCAGTACATCCTCAACCTATACATAAAGATGATAATAACATTATCTAGGTTCTATCTTTGAGAACCTAATATCTTCCGTCTACTAATTTAATAGGTTATCAATCCTAGGAAGTGGATATTAGATCTTCACGGACACCTTATTTGGGTGTTAGAAGTCCACACACAACCTCATACTATCATATACATTTTTGTCAATCCAAACTGGTGCTTCCCACGGTGACACACTGGGCCTCATGAAGCCCTTTAACTACATATCCTATAGTTGTACACTCAACACATGAAGCTCTGCAAGAGCCATCTGATATGATGATATGGATATCAGGGTCGTCCTGGGGAAATGCTCATTTCAGATGTAAACCTCCCAGTGAGGGAGAAATACCAGAACATCATCAGGAATGATTTCTTTGTACTTGTTCACCGCTATAAGAATGGGAGGACTCTTCATGCCACCACACTGAGGGTGAGGCTATACGATTGGGGAGTGATTGACTACAGCCACCTCCGAGAAAGCATATCCTATAATTTGAGCAATACACATTCACTAGTAAAGGAAAACATGGCCCCATATCCATGGAATGACAACACATTATTGAAAAAAACACCATTTTGAGAATTGAATGTGTATAACGATTCCATTCCTAGAATAATTTCATAAGGCCTCAACACTGCTACAAGGAGATCCCAATAATGACATCAACTCCAAGAGTAATATAAAAATGATAAACCCAATTTGTGATCATTGAATCCCCTCCAGTAGGAGCCTATATTCATAAGGATTGAGTCAACAACTCTACCAGAATCTTAGAGCTCCAATAAAGGTATGTGGTAATGAATTAGTTAATAGAAGCTATATCTATAAGAACTAAATATCTAGTGGGGTAGATAAATATTCTACCATTAGTCATCTCTAGAGTGATGAGGTTGTAAACCTCCATCATCTGAAGCTAGAATTTTCCCCATCCACCTGATTCAAGAGACCATGGTGGACCACCTGTGCTTGTAGGGGTAGAACATCAAGACACATTCCACCACCTAAATCTCATTTTACTCCCCTTCCATGATTAACTCCATACAGACCACCATACTCGACCCTTTTTTCCCGCATCAGTGATACCTCGAACATCGACAGATCATCTTCAGTTTGTGTCGAGTAGTTAGGATCCATGTTTTCATTCTTTCCATATGAGTATAATAGCCTTCAATATAGACGAATACATATTTTGTATGATTATTGTACCACTGATTCTACATTCTGTGATCACCCTCCAAAATGTATGACTCTGTTGGTTTTCCATGTATGATTCTTGGTACCCACAACTGGAAACACTTCTGGTCGTTGTCTACTAGTAAAATTGGCTACTATAGCATGCTCTGTCGAGAAGCTATATTTGAGTAAGGCTCACTCTAGCACCCCAACCTAGGTAGGGATTCTATGGGAAAACATGGATTCCTTGATCTCTTAGAATATTCCATTCTCAAAATCTAGACTCCCAAAGAACGGGTCTCGCACCCTATCCAGGGTGTAATGGGAAATCATGGTGAATCTCCTAGAGTACTTTACTACATTTATGTGGCACTGTTTTATGTGTAGTATATACTGTATGTGTATTGAGCGGAATGTCGCTAGAAATAACTCAAAACTGAATAGGTTATCATAATCAATATAGGTTAGGTTATCATAATTGTGTATTGAGATATTCATTTTACATTATATCCTTGTCGATCCATGAAGAAGTCGCATAGATAAGAACACCATTTGGTCAAGAGGCATTCTCACTAGGTGGAATACTCACATAACAACCTCGAGAAAATTCATGGCCACATGGGGGTCAGTCTCACCCCTAAACATGGGAATTCTCTACCCCTAAGACTCATGTAAGGAATTAATCCTATGTGTTTCCTCTACTAGTAACATTGGTAGTAACAGCTGATCAATAGGTGATGATAACACTAGTGAACCTCCCCGTGGGGCCATCTTTAGTACTAGTCCCTGTACCGATGCCTCAAAAATAGGAATACCTTCCTTGCGGTCATGTACCTGATTCTTATATGGTTGTCTACATGGAAACATATTGAAATATATCACAATGAAACACAACCAATAGATTATACATGGTGAGATGAATTTGAATCTAGAAGGACAAGAGAACACCATCAATTCCAATATTATTCATAAAAGATGTTTTTTCATCTTGTATGTCTAAAATAATGATTCAGTATCCTGGTGTGTGGATACATTGGCCATTTCCCCAAAACTAGACTACCAAAGACTGAAATTTGAACTCAAAATATTTAACACTACGTCCACAAAACATAGTAGTAGACTCTTAGTCATTATGGTTGAATGTTCCTACTTTGATATAACATTATCAATCCCCATCCCTGAGGAACTATTCTGCGACTACTCTTTGTCCTCCCACCGATGGCTAGGGGTTGGTGACTATCACAAAATGCATTATACAATATGTGGGAGGAGTTTTCTATAGTGTCTATATATACGCATGCACTCACACCCATACCACAATTCTTAAAAGTAAAAAATCATGCCACTAAGAAAACCACTGAGAGTAAAAGTACAAAACATGAAGTAAAGGGGACATAATACAAGATCAAAAAAAATACAAGTACATGCTCCAGATGTCCATCTACGGTAAACCATACCAAAATTGTAGATTAATGGATGCCTCTTGAATTCATATAAATACACCTCATTTAACAGATCTCACTTGGGACAACCAAGTGTTGGGCCACCAAGGTCTCTATTGATATGCATGTCATCTACAGAAGACACAACCTGTGGGGTCAGAACCCATACATGGGTCAGTAACAGAATACTATCTATAGAACGTAAAAGAAATATGTAATACCATAAAGGAATGTATGAACAATGTATACTACCAAAGAGGTACACGAAATTTAGCATCACGGACAGGTTGTTGGGAGAGAGAGAGTCACTAGATTCAACTGACACATGTATAACAAAAATTAAGAATTAAATACTATCATTAGTAATATGGAACATCTTAAAAGGCCAAGGGACTCATCCCTGTTGAGTCACCGTGGTCAGCTAGGACACTGAGGTATGCTCGTCTATTGGTCCAGTGAGGTCCAATCATCATCTTGGCCACTCATGTCTACTCATATACTCGGCCCCTAAGGTCAGCTCATCTTCTAGGCCACTATCTTCTTATCTTATACTAGGACACTACGGTTTTTTCATCATTTGGGCCAATAATGTTTTATCGTCTATTGTATTCTCTCACTTAGCATGTTTGATTCTAGGAGAATCGACTCCATATGCCATCATCCATATTTCTATATCCATGAAAAATAATTTGGTTTATATATAAAAGAGTGTATTTTCACGAGGGTCCCAATGGTGAAAAAGGGTCACCATTCAGACACACAGTTTTGATGTTATGGATGTTTTACTAAATAGGGGGCTGGTGGGGTCTTGGTTCGGTCTGGGCTGCATAGACCGAGCTGACCCGACCTTAACCAGGTTTGACCTCACCTCGATCAAACCCATCCTACTAGGACGATCTCAAATTATCTATTCCTAGTCCATCCGTCTTGGTCTTGGTTCCGGCCCACTAGGCCGCCGTGGGCAGCACATCTTCTACAACCAGGAATATCGATGTGGGCAAGATCAGTCTACAGCGGACGGGGATATGGTAGTGTTCAATCCATGTCACATGGCCAGCTACTTGTTGATGCCTACTCCACATGAAGTCCCAGAGACCGTGTGCTATTGATGAACCATGACATGGACATGTGTCTTCTGGCCTGATCCAACACCCTTCTAGTTATGGGGTTTCAGACTGTCACAATCCATGGTCTGCAACCTCCACTGATGCGGTGCATGAGAGGTTTCATTCATGGGACACCAGACATTCTCTGGTGGTTCATTCTTTGATATTGAGGGTGTTATAAAGTACTTGGATCATATTTTCACCTGTCATGGAATCTAAATATTCATTCCATTGTCATGGGGTCTGTTCGAGCTCAGAACCAATCGGTAAAGTTAGACATGACCACATTGTTCTATAGGTGTTGTACATGAGGAGGTGGGAAAATCACTAGGAACATCCAATGTGAGATATGTTGGCCTGATTCAATTGAGCTTCGTCCCACATGTAAGAAAAATTAAATACATTGAATAATTATTAATTAATATCCCCCTTTTTTTAATCCCCATGAAAACAGTTCCCAAATGAAGAATAATGATCGGCCATAGGATCAACTTGATAGTGGGTTGATCTACGTTATTGATTTATTAAGACTGAACTGGGAATAGAAAGTCACAAAGAAAAACCCCATTACATTGATCTTGGATTATTCAATTGTGAAGATTGAAGTAGCATCACCATCTCCCATCATTACATGATCCTCAATCCATCGTTAGTTGTGATTCTCTGTCAGTTCCTTGCAACAGATAATCCTCTAAATGTTTCTGAAGAGACATGGATCTTTTTGCCACAACCTAGAATTAGATTAATTTATTTAAAGGAGGAAATAGATTTCATCATTTCAATTACACTAATCCGCAGCATAATTACGCTATTTTATTTATGAAATAATGTATTTGTTATGCATCAGTTTCAGAGATTTTACGCTATTTAATTTATAAAATGAAATAGTAAATGTGACATTGCATCGCAGTGAAACGATATTGAATAAAATAAAATTTTTATGTATATTTTATTCATTCCTAAAACGCTGAAAAAAAATTCCCTCAACCATCACCAGTTGAGGTTACTCCCTTTCATAGATAAATTCTTCGTTGTTGATGCAATGGTGCCCTAATATTTTTAATCTGGGTACCCATTTAGACATTTCTAGAACTTCGTTCAGGTGCTATTTTAAATAATCCTAACAAAAAGTTGAAAAAACAATTGCAGGCTCACGTGGCCTCAAAATAAATTAACATATGAGGGCCTAGTCTCAAAATAATTACATATAATTAAAAAAAGTTACATGGAATTTTGGTAACATTTTGTTTTTTAATAACAATGTTCTATGTCACTCAACATCAAAACACGATAGTTATATTTATATACTTTCTTCTAGTTTTCTCATATTGGGAAACCTATTATTATGGTGACAATACCATTTTTGTTTTCCCTATTTTTAATATAATGTATTATTAACCATACTTCAGATGTGGTTTTCCAAATATGGAATTTTTATGTATCAAAAATTGATTTACTTCCATGTGAAAATTCAAAATTTTGAAGAAGTAATTTATTGAAGGAGTAGATAATATATCACAACAATATTTAATGGCACGGATCACTATATATCTATTTAATTTACTTGAATTTTTATAGCTGAAATGAATCCAGATACACTATTAGATAATATAAAGACCGCTGGAAGTATAATCTGACTATTAGGAATAGTAATGTAGCCATTTTGAAAAATTACAACATGAATGAAAAAATAAAAAAATGGTTTATTCATAATTAAAAATAATAAATATTTATATCACAGAATATAAAATATATTTTAATAATGTTAAATTATGTTTTGTTATTTTTTTAAAAAAAATCATATTAAAATTTAATAATTAAATAAATTTTTTAAAATTAAATTTATTTTCATTATATAGATTCATAAATTAATATTCTTTTTATTATTATATGATAATTTTATGAGGAAATAATTAATTTTTCAAAGTGTCATCAAATCCATTACATCATTAATATCTGTAATTTTATAATAAATAATGAATTTATATAATTTTTTTAACATTTAGTTAATTATTTTTATATAATGGATTCCATTTTTGAAATATACAAAATGAAAAAATTGTCTTTCCTTTTGATAATTTTATAAAAAAAATTAATTATTAGTTAACTAGAAAAAATAATTTTTAATATATTAATACTATATTTTCATGAAATCACAAAGATATGATTATGATATTAAACTTATTAAAAATATAGAGTTATTATTTATTATATTATAATATAAATATATTATGATAAATAGTTCACAACATGTCTATCAAATTTTTTTCTGAAAATTATTACAAAATCATTATCAGCATTGATGTATTGCCGTTAAAATATTCAGAAAGTCAAATTTGGATCCATAAAGTTAATAATTGATTAGTAATAATTATTTTCAAGAATTTTTAATTAATTATTATTTAGAAGATATTTTATCAGATAGATTTAAATTTTAGAGTTATATAAAACAAATGTTAATCTAAATCATGTGAAAAACATGCTAAATTCAAGAGAAGACATGTTAACAAATTGGAGAAGTTTCCTTGACATTTGAATGATTAATTTTACATAATGAATGAATCTAAATGATAATCATAATCATAATTGATATATTATTAGGACTAGAATTTATTTATTATTTTAATATATATAATAAATAACATAGATTCTTATGTAACAATGATGTAGTTCTTGTGAAAGTAGAGGAAAAATAACTAAATGATCCCAATGATAATTATAAGAACCCATGAATGACCAAAAAATGAATAGATCTGTTTTAATTTTTAATTTTTTTCCAGATTTCATTATTTTTTCAGATATTTGACATATTTGGACTTACATGAATCACATTTTTCGAATTATAATATTCAATTTAAATTTATGAAATTTTTTCCCACTTTGAATTTCAATTAGTATATCATTTTAGTATAAATTTTTTAATAATATTTATTAACCATAAATAGTAAATTGATATAATTTAATATTTTATTTATCATGTATATGTATTTATAATTTTTTGTTAGTAAATAATGAACATAATTTCTTATACAATTATGATATAATAATGATTTATTAAAATAAAAATTGAAATAAATATTTTTTTAAAAAAATAAATATTATATATGATTATTTAGGTAATAGAAAAATCATTTATATGAATCTGATATAACTATGATATAATAATATAATGTTTTTGAATTTGAAACTATTTTTTATTTTTTACAGAAATATTAATGTGTGGTGTGAAATTTTTTTAAAAATAATTCAGGATTGAAATATTTTTTTCAATATTTAAAATTCAAAAAACTATAAAGGAGAAATATGGGAATACAATGTCATATATGTGATATTCTATGAATTGATTGGGCATTTTTAATGACTCTATCCCAATATTATACATTTTATATTTTAATTGTAATTTCCTGTGTATTTATAATTAATAAATTTTTATTTCAATTAATATGTAGGACTAATATAATAATTTTATGATAAATTAGATGCTTTTACCAATAACATTCTCGATAGGAAACAAAGAGTTTCTCTTTACACTTACATTTCACACAACATTGAGTTATACCAAAAAATAATATTCCAATAATATTATTAATATAATGGTAGTTAACGCCTCACTCTTTGAATGGTAGGTATTAATAGTATAAAATAAATTTTGAAATATGGTTTACAAATGTTTAAATAATGATTCATTAGTTGACAAATTTATTATAGATGGAAATAAAAATCAATATATTATAAAGGATGTGTTTTAATGAAAACCTATTTTAAAAGGAAATAATTGTGTTTGTAAAATCATATCACTCATTATGTAATTTTATTTAATGAAAAATATATTTTATATATTCAATTAAATGTTTTATAATTATCGTATACGTTTTCTATATATGATATAAGAACAAATTGATTTTTTTATATGAAAGTCGTATTTTTCTAAAAATGTAGTTTAACTGCCTTTTGATGGAGATCCCTTTTTAAATTTATTTTTTTTTCACTTTTATATAATCTATTTAAAAAAATAAACATATTATATAAAATATGAACATCAAAATTTACTTTGGTTGAAATTTTTTATTATTATGAAAAAATATATATTTTAATAAATAGTTAAAAATACTACATTAGTGTTGAAAACTACCATTTCATTTAATTTATTTATATATATAGATTTTCATTTTAATTTGTTTTAAAGTGTAACTTCATTGAGTTTTTGTCATTTATTCCAATTACTATCATCAAATGTAGATTCATTTTGAAATTTGACACAAACAAAAGTCATTCTTCTTATAGTTATTACATTTTAAAAATCGGCATTCTAGTATTGACAATGGGAAATAAGATTGAATTTATTACATCCATTTCTGTTTTTTGAATTTTGAAAAATGGATTCCATTATTTTGAATCAAAAGGTTGCAATTTTTTAAATATGTACGTTTTTTTGCATATTTTGAATATTAACTTCAATAATTATTTTATTAATCATGGTTAAATGGTAACTAAGATATATAAAGGTAAATATAATCTTATATCAACATTAAACTACCATATAACATGTCATTATCCCATTGGATGACATTTTTTAATCCATGAGAAACTTTGAATTGGTTTAAGGACCCCATGGAGCCACATGGGAGTGATAATGGCATTTAATAATAATTAATTTAACGTAAAGTGAAAAATAACATAAACAAGTAAATATTAATAAAAAAATTATGGGATTATATATGTGATATATTACCCTATAGATATTAATTATAAATATATATATATTTACTAAATCATTGTACTTTATTTATAATTTTTCGATATTAAATAAATAAATATGGTTTTGACCTAATGATGATATAATGAATTATTCATTAATAAAGGATTGAAATAAATGATATTATAAATTTGAAAAGAAATGTAATTTAGTAATATTGATTCCATCCTTGAATTTTTTGGATGATATTGAAATATTATCGTTTGTTTAATTCCTTATATTTGAAGGAATCAGGTAGATCAGAATTTGTAAAAAATTCATGTATGAATATTGTTGAAAATTGATATAATTCATAAATTAAAAAATTAAATAGATTATTAAATGATATTATTTTCTGAAAAAGATATGATTAAGAAAAATGGTAAATACAATTACATATATTTGATAAATTAGTTTTTTTGTGTCATTTAACATGATATGTTAATTCAATTATCCCAAAATGTGTATATAACATGATATAATTGTAAGATTAAAGTTAGTAAAATAATGGTTAAAACACAAATAAAAGGATAAAAAATTATTCATAACTTATCTAAAATAAAAATGATTATTTTTAATTGAATAAAATTCATCTTATCTTACAATTAAATTAGTTTGGAGTATTTTTTATCTAAATTGATTATATAATTAAATAATATTTCAATACTTTCCAGAAGTACCCCCAACTCTTATATAAAAGGGAACTTATTGTTCACATTTTCTTAATATTCATAAAAAATTTAGTTTGGAAACTCTCAGTCCAATACTCTTCTTAGAATTCCTCCATTCCTCCTGTAAGCCTTACGTTTGGTAGAATGAAATTATAGAAAGCCTTCTGGCTCAAATAAGAAGATGTTACCTGATTTAGAGGTAACGTCTTCTCTCATGTTTCATTACTTTTTTTCCTTATCCAATACTTATGATTTCCCTATTAATTGTTTACACAAAAACACTAGTATAATTAATATACTAGGTTATTTTATTATATGTATTTGAAATACACTTAAACAGACCTCAATCTAATGGATACAAACCTACTATTTATATATACGATAAACTACTACCACATGAAACAATAATTCTTCAATTTTACCCAACCACATCTCATGGTGGACATTATGATGTAATTGTATTAATATTATATATATATATATATATATATATTTTATATATAGTTCATCATTTTTAATTACAACATACCATTATACTTTCAATGATGTGTAAATATGATAATTTTATTTGAGGAAATGTGGACTACTGCACCCAAAAAGTGATATGAATCACTCATGATATACATGGAACATATAAAGGAAGGTCTTACTATTCCCAAGGAAAATACATGATAAAAATATTATAATAGTATTATAATATACCTTTTTATCATTTGATTATATATCATTTGGTATGACAAATAAATGAAAGTAGCTTTCATGAGTAAGTACATTGTACCGTCTCTATGAACAGTGAATTTATTTTCTTGTCTCCAAATGTTATGGACTATTATAAATACATATATACTTGATATATATGATATTTAAATCATTAATATTATTTTAGAGATGATTTACTTTTATCATCATGTACAATTTATATCAAAACAATTTCATTTTCGTCTAAAGAAACAAATATTGTCAAAACAACTGATATTTCATTAAATAATTTTGTAATTTTTATAAAATTGTAATAAGTGATATTAAAGGAATAATAAAAATTAAAAATCATTTGATTAAATTAGAAATTAACATAAGTTTATTATTCAGGAATAACTAGGAACAAACATGATGAGTCAAACTCAAGGTAAAGGACATCGTCTAGATCTAATTTAGTTGAGTCATATTTTGATAATATACAACTCCTTATTTTTATGGTGTATAATAAGCACTTTTATAATTTAATTTCATTCAATGAGAATCTTTTCTCTAAAAACCATTTTACTAAATATAATAGGAATTTTTTTATCATTTGTGTTTACAACGACTTCTCCACCGCTGTAATCGTAATTTTCTATTTGGCTTCGTCTATAAGTCATAATGTTTTTAAAAGAAAAGAAACACCTTATTATATTTTTTTGATGTTTTTTTATTGAAAATGGTGTTTTAAATGAATTGATTATTTAAAAATCATGAAATAATTTCTTTTGATTTATTTTTATTTAAAATGAAAATTTATTAATGAAATGTGGATATTTGAAATATTTTATGTGCTATAATTATATAATGGTACATAGAAATTTGACCGGTGATTATGTGATAAACCAAGATGGGTCGGTACATGATAAACCAAATAATGGGTGGTTCCGTGATTATCTATCGGTGGGTTGTTATGTTATAACCTACAATGCATTGAGTATAGAAGTCAACAATTTTTTATTCCATTTAGTGATATGTGTGGAAGTCAGCTGAATAGTTATTACATTTGAGTATTCTTATGTCTAAGGATACCTTATATAGTTTTGGTTTCACTCAATGGATAGTATGGTTAAATTTTGGTTATAAATTGGTAAGCAATGAGCTTATATTTAGTGATGTTTTTTGCTACTTCTTAATGTATTACTTTATTAAAAAGTTTTCATGGTTCAATTTTATTCTCAATTATAACAGTTTTAATTCATTATATATCCCTTACTATGCTTTTTATGCTCATCCCACATTTTGAAATGTTATTTATAGTACAAAAAGAATATTAGAGTCATGAATGGGATCAAATAAATTTTATGCTTTTAAAGCAAAAAATGTTTTCGTATTTCTTCTTAAAATGTTTTTTAATTATGAAAAAATAGTATAGTGAGTAGAAGTGTCTACATAAAATATTCATGATGTTTTGTATTAGTTATGAACTAATTAATTAAATCTCTAAACAAGTAATGGTCCTTGATGTGAATTTAATTCAAATTATTGACATACCTTAAGAATGTGTAATGTTTAAGGATGGGACTATATAGTTGGTATCAGTGGTTTGTTTTGATAACTGTAGAGGTTAGGGTATTATTTTTTCATAACTCACAGGTTTTATATAACCACAATGGTTAACATATTAGAAATATCCATTGCTATTTTAGTTTAATTGAATGATTTTTAGAGATCATGAATAATTATATATTAGTGTATACCCTCCTTATAAGATATTATATGATGATTTTATCGATATACTCACAATGACCATTTACCTTTAGGTAAATGGATTGATCTAGTAGGAACCAAAGTAGCAATGAATGTGAAATAAACTGTGGGGATTTTCTAAATAAGTAACTAAATTAAATTGGAGCTATAATGATAGCACTTCTAGTTATTCTTATCCAACTATCTAGATTCATGATTGACCACTTGAACCTTGTGGTTTTTATGAGGCATAATATATAGAAGAAACAAAACCTTATGGATTTCCATGCGCTAATCCAAATATTATGTATATTAGAAGACCTATTTTTCAAGGGTGTGGAATGAAAAACAATGGAATATGTTTCAAAGAGATGGGAATATGTTACAGATGTTTTAATGAAGGTCATAAAGAAATAACCTTCCATGAAAAAAAATATCATTCAATTTCCCTATGATAGGGAAATAAGTTCCTTAAAAGGGATCAAATGAATGTTTTAAATGTGGTGTGCTTGGTGCCTATGGGAATTGATGTCCTATAAGAAATTTTTGGGAATGGGATATGTGGGACCATAAAAATATATGTTTACCAATATCTAATTCCATTCCAATTGACGACGAAGAAATAGATAATGACCTATTAATGGTTAGGATTATTTCATAGAACATGTTTTGAAATTAGATAATCTTAAGACATTATGCAAGATTGTGTTCATCGGAAGGAAATATAAAATAATAATAAGGAAAACAAGGAAATAGGATCATGAATAATTTTAGATTATTAAGATGTC
This sequence comes from Viscum album, assembly GCA_963277665.1. Taxonomy (NCBI): domain Eukaryota; kingdom Viridiplantae; phylum Streptophyta; class Magnoliopsida; order Santalales; family Viscaceae; genus Viscum; species Viscum album. Next base: position 1,563,114,071 of record OY728142.1, on the reverse strand, counting down.
TATATTTTATGAATTGAATAGATATGTTCGAACTATGGATAATGATATTTTTAAATGTATTAAAGATGAGATTACTAAGGAATACTTCTAGTATTTTTAATCCATATGTTTTTATAAAAAAAATTAAATGAGGAATAATTATATATTCTTTTTTGAACATAGACATAAAAAACTATTAGTGATTATATGATCCTTGAATTTGAAGTAAAAAAGGGTTATTGATTTTTGGGTTTCAAAATGCAAGGAATAAGCTAACCTTTGAGGTTAAAATATTATATGGTTATATTTAAATTTTTTACATAATTTTGGGAATTTTTTATGAATTATATAGTTTTTTTTAAATGGACAACCCACAAGAATGGTGACAACCCGTTGTGTCTGAAAAAGCCTCAGCAACCAAACCCGCAACCGAAGGGCGACAAGGGAAATTCGTCTACCGCTAGTCTATGCGAATATCATCGAAAGTATGAATTACTTTTTTTGTATAACTGATTTTATAGACATATAATAAGTTGAATTTTGGAACTAATGTTTTATAAAAATTATATTCCTAGTGTAGGAAAATTATTTTGAGATGATGTGATAAATGATATTTTGGAGGAGGAACACTCTTTTGGGAACACTATATGCATTTGTTAAATTGTTACAATGGGATTTCATTTTAGGAGTAATTGTTGAATTTTATTTTTTAAGAATCTATGTTTGTTAATTTTTATATATGGTGATTTGGGATATGTATGGAAATTATTAACCAATCATAAAGAATACATGATTAAGCTAAATTCTTTTCATTATAAGACTTGCAGAGTAGTCGATGTTATTTTGAGATAAATGTTTATAATTATTATGGGATACTATGTGATCAAATATTTTGGAACTTTGGGTTTCAATATATTTTATGGATTATTTTGATGAATTTTATGGATAATGATTTATTGAATTGTTGTTGTTGATCATTGGGTATTAGATATTACGAGTAGAATTTCATTTTTATAAAGGAATATTATTTTAGTGGGATATATGAGTTTGAAATAATCATTTTGGTTTTTATAAATATAAGAAGATATGGAAAATATATGGTTCGACTTTTGTGGATTACATGATTATTTATAATTTGATTCTAGCACTTCCATTGTAACCACGTCATTTTGAACACTCATCCTTTGGAGAAATGATGTGTTTGTAGATGAAATTTATTAATCGATGAAAATATAATTATCATGTATGTATGTTTCCTTATTTTAATATTCAATATCATAACTACATTTGTCAATATTATGAAAAGGAACATAAACCAGAAATGTTTTTGATGTAATTTTCTTACTGGGGAATCAAATAATTTTAACGCATCATAAGATTATGGTTTTCTTGTAGTTAACTTTCTCCTAATCATGTTTCTATCAGTCTATATCAGAATATGACACTTAATTTATCTTCCATATCCATGTTATGCTATATTGAATACTAGAATATGTTATCTCGGATGACCCTTGTACTTATCATTCATTATTTCAATGTGATAGTATTATTGAATGTTTTTCCGATTTGGGATTTTCAATGATGTTTCCTAGAAAATTTTAAAATTACATGCACAGAGTTTCAAAAATAGGGGAATGATGTAATGACCTATGTATTTATAGAATAATACATTTTTATTTCTATTAATATTTATCAAAAAGATATCAGTTTTTTGATAAGGGGGATTCTTTTTATGATAGCATTCTCAACATACAATAATGGGTTTCTAAAAAATCTAGTGTTCCACACATCATTGTGTTATACCAAAAAATAATACAGTAATAATATTATTATTTTTACTGGTAGTTAACTCCAAGTCATTGGAATGTGAGAATGATTACTATCAAATGAGTTTTTAAATATCATTTACACATTATTAAATAATGATTCATTGGCTACCAGATTTATTAAAAATGGAAATAAAAATCAATTGAATATAATAGATTTGATTTTATGAAACCCTATTTAAAAAGAGAATAATTTTGTTTATAAAATAATATCACTCTTTATGAATTTCTATTTAATAAAAATATATATTATATATTAAATTACATGATTTATATTTTTCTTATATGTTTTCTACATATTATATAACAACAAATTCAATTTTTCATATAAAAGAAATATTCATAAAAAAATCCAGTTCTACCACATTTTAATGGAGAACGCTTTATAAAATCAGTATTTGTAACTTTTACATGATCAAATTGACAAAATTAATTTTTTCTATAGAATGGGAACATCAAAATTTAGTTTTTTTTAATATTGGTATTTTTCTATTGATATTCATATTTTAATGAATAGTGAAAAATACTACATTTTAATTAAAATTGTGTTTTAATCTAATTATTTATATAGATATCTTTTAATTTTAATTAAGATTAATGTGTAATTGTAATATTCTTTTAAACATTAATCCAAATATAGTTATTTTAAGTAATTTTCCTTTGAAATTTCACATAAACACGTGTCAATAATTTGATTGTTTTTACTTCTTAAACCACCAATTTCTTTTTTAAAAACGGGAATTAATTTTAAATTTATTGCATCAAATTATTTGTTTTGAATTTGGAAAATTTATTTCCATATTTGGAATTTTAAGGATTGAATTGTGTAAATATGTATCTTTTATTTTTGAACATTTTTAATAGTAACATATGTAATTATTTTATTTTCCATGGTTAAAAAGAAATTATGGAAATTAAGGGTAAAAATAATATTATATTAATATTAAAATACAATAAAACATGTTCTAGACCTATTATATTATTTATTATCGACCATGTAAAACCATGGGTCTATTTTAGGACCCGATAGAGCCACTTGGGATTGATAATGAAATTTTATAATAATTAATATAATATACACAGAAAAATAACACAAACATATATATTTTACTAAAATAATTTTATATGGGGTTATATACGTGATAAATTCGACTATAAATACTCATTAAAAAGATAAAAATATCCTACATCATAATATTTTATTCATATTTTTAAGATATTTAATAAAAAAAAAAATTATATCGCAATGATGATTTCTGTGAATGATTCATTAATAAAGAATTCAAATAATTGATATTATCAATATTAAAATAAATGTACATTGATTATATTATTTCCATCCAGAACATTTTTGGATGATATTGACACATTAGATTTTAGTTAATTCCTGTCATTCTAAGGAATTAAGGTGTTATGTTTATTTAAAAAAATCAAGAATGAATAGTTCAAAATTTAATTTAATAGATAATGTAAAACATAAAATATTTAATTAAATGCTATTAATCTCTTAAAAATATAATATTCAGAAAAATTGTTATCAAAATTTGAAATATTTCAGTAATATTTTATTGTCATTTCACATGATATTGTAATTAAATTCACCAGCAATAAATAAATAACATGATATCACAATATGAATAAAAATGGTAAAATAAATGTTAAACCAAAACGATAAGGATAAAAAATATGGAAAACATTTCTAATAGTTTTGGATGATGGGTATTCTAACCAAAATCATATTATATTATAATTAAATTAATTTTGGACAAATTTTAATTGAAATTGAATTTATAATAAATTAATATTTGAAGGCATTCCTAAAGTGCCCCTCACTTCCTCCATAAAAGGGTAATTTTCCTTCTATTTTCTCAGACATCCAAAGAAATTTAGGTCAGAAAATAACTCTCCCAAACTCTTCCAAGAATCCCTATATTCCACCTAGAATCCTTACCTTGGGCATAAGGCAATTCAATAAATCCTCTTGGAAAAATTCAAAGTAGTTTACCAATTGAAATGTAATGTGTTCTCTCAAGTTCCATTCCATTATTTTCAATCTCCACTACCTATACTCTTCATATTAATTGATTTCATAAAAAACAATACTCAATATACTAGGTTTTTGATATGATATGTATTTTAACTACACTAACACAGTCATCCATCTAATGGATACGAACAAACTATTTCTATTTACAGTGAACTACTCCGTTACAAAACGATGATTGTTCAATTCTCCCCTACCACCTCTCATGGTAGAAATTATGATCGCAAAAATTTATATATTATATATGATATATTAATATTTTCTCTGTTATTATGTAATTCATATTAAAAACATATTATTATAATTTCAATAATTTGTAAATATTATAATTTTATTTGAGAAATGTGGACTATCGCCCCCTAAAGTTGATATGACATGTGCATTCTATACATGGAATGTATAAAATATGGTTTTATAAAACCTATGATACATACATGACATAAATGTTATATAAGAATTTTAATATTCATTCCTATAATTTTATTATTATTGTTTTAGTATAAAAAATGAATATAGCCTTCCTGCATATGTATGACCCACCATCTCCATAAATAGTGCATTTCCATTATTATCTCCAAATGTTATATACTATTATAAATACTTATATAATAGATATATATAATATTTAAACCATGAATATCATTATGTAGATTATTTAATTTTGACTAAATGAAAATTTTATATCAAAACTGGTTCACTTTTTACTCAAGTACCGAATATCAACAAAACAACTAATATTAAGATAAATAATACTGATATTTTTATAACATTGTAATAATTGGAATGAAAGTAATAACAAACATTAAAATGGTTCTGATACAAGTTAAAATTAAATTAAATTAATTATTTAAGAAGAATAAGGAACATAGGTGATGATTCAGACTCAATCTAAGGGACTTCATCTCGATCTCCTATCAATGAGGCATATTTTGATAATATACACCTCTATATTTATACAGTTTCTAATAAACACCTTGGAATTTTAATTTCCTTCAAATGGATTATTTTTTATACAAAGAGTTTTACTAATTGAAAAATACAATGTCTTAATGTCTGTGTAGACAACGACCTCTTTGTCACCGTAATTGTTATTTGATATATGGCTTCCTTTATAAGTTTTGATGTTTTTAAAAGGGGAAGAAACCCCTTATTCCCATTTGTATGATTTCATATTAATATTTTTAAGATATGTATTGAGTTTTTCATAGTCTTGAATTTATTTCTTGTGATTTAAAATGAAAATTTATAAGTGAAATGTTAATATTTCAAATATTTTATGTGTTATGATTTCACGACCCATCCCACGGGGCCTGTACGTGACTACCCCAATCCTTTCTTCCATTCGCTAGGTGTTGGTGACTATCACCTGAAAGATTCCTCCAATCAGGGAAGTCATTTCCTTAGAGATATGTATACACTCAAAATTTGAAACTAAAAATAAATAACCAACCAATGCATGGTATAACACATAGAGTAATGTAAAACAATAGGTAAAACTGTAATCTAAAAATAGTGGGCCGGAATACAAGACCTGCAAAATGAAGGAAGTTAAAAATATGTCACATTTTCCCAGGAGATATAATTATAGGGTAGTAACTGTATGTCTGAATATGAAGAAGAGGATCACAACTGATCCCATCGCACCAACTTCCACCATGTCCCGAACAACCAATATCTTTCTTGGAGTGTCAGTTGTCTACAACAAACACACATGTATCGGTGTAGCCTGTGCAGGGGTGAGTATAACAAATCAGTAGGGGATCCTGAGACCCATGAAGGTCTCTCAGTAATCTAAAAAGGAAAAACTCAAAATAAAAAAGACAAATTTAATATCACAAGTATGATCTTAATCATGAAGCACAATGAAAAAGAGACGTATCACTCAAATAGTATAAGTTCAAGGATACTATGATAAGGATGAATAGTCTAAAAGATAAATCATCATATTTGTACTAACTATATTGCTGACCTATATAGGTCCCTGTATAATGTCATGTATTGGTCGCTAGATACGGACCCGTATTCGTCACTAGTGATGACCCATATTATTCACAGTTGCTGACATGTATTGGTCGCTGGTGCTGACCCCTATTGGTTTCTGGGGTTGACCCATATTAGTCACTGGTACTGAGTTAGGGATGCTTTGTCGAAAAGCTAGATAATCCAAAATAGAGTTTCTGATGCTGTCCAGTATTGGTTGCCCTTCTTCTTCGAGTCACAACTAGCCACAATGTTCCCCCACGAAGCACGCCTGATATAAAAAAGACTCTTCTCCTTGATCCACTGGTCATATTTCAACCAGTAGAAAGTCCCACTAAAGTCATATCCAAAGGGATATCCTAATCAATGGGGTCCCAACATGACAGACTTTGTGTCGATCAGATACCCGACCTATGAGATATGGGCACTTTAGTAAAAGGGGTCCGATTGGATTCAAGTTTGATCCAGCCCAGGTATCACATAAAACTCCGTAAAAACTCGTTTAGAGTGTCTCCAAAGGGTTTCCATGTCACAAGAGTACTTATGCTCCAGACATCGTGTCGATCAGACGATCATTTTGTCAGTTAATCTTATTTCTATGATACCTGGGTGATCGCACCTCGGTTCGGCCCGACACAGTCAGGGCCGCCCGAATATAGCATAGGGAACACTTTCAAAAAGGGTTTCCAATGCCCCTAAAGACATGTAAAACAGACACTCGGTTCGTCAGTTACATGTGTTTTATTAATTCAAACACATCTAGCCACCACAAAACGCAATGACGCACCCCCTTCCCACCCCCGCGGCCGGTTGGCGTGGGTCTCCTCTAGCTGCAGTCGTCCGCCGCCGGCATGGTGCACCATTAGTTCGTTCCACAGGCCCCCAGATGTGCTCTGGTTGTCCCATCATGGTGTTCTTCTTCTTCTACGAGCCTCCTAGACTGTCATCATCATAGCGTGACCCTCTGTCTCATTTTTCTGTAAAAATTGAGGAACATCGTTCCTGAAGAACGCAACATGAAAGAAATAACAGAAGGTCTGATGATTTTATGGTTCATCCATGCCCTCTGAATTAACATGATAACAAACATGGGAATATTTATCAATCACTAAATATTTAATAAACTCATTTCAATAACGTTAAACAAAAACCAAACATAATCTCCCTACCTGGATGAGATGTTTGGTGACGACAATTGACAGAACCTCCTTCGTCGTTGGTATTGGTTTGTGATTCGGTGGCGCTCATCACTGATCGCAGAATTTGGTCTCATCCTCTAGGGGGATGTTTTCATAGAACTCCACCAGAGTTTCCTCGCATGAATAAGTTGTGCCAAAAACCCACACAATGATCTATTTAAATAGGAGGGGGAAAAGTGAGTAATGCACTGAAAAATTAATGAGCTTCAATAAATTAATTAATGAATCTCATTTAATTAACAACGGTGGAGTTACACTATATATGATTCAATCCATTAAATGGTTTGACAATTAACAAGCCCTACCACCCCCTATCATATGTTGGATAAAAAGAAAATAAAATAACAATTACATGTTATATTATTAATCATTAAAAATTCCAAAACTATCCTTTTCTCCTGACCAACTACAGCCAAAGTAGAGCTTCCCTTATGTAAATCTTGGAATTGCCGATTCAACAGTGCTATCATATTTCAATTCCGAGCACTGGATCAAAAGGCAGAAAATATCATCTGTGCATTTTCTAAATGGATCTAATTAAACGTTCAGAAATTTATTTCGGGCTCACTGGGCCTCAAAATAATGCACTATAAATTTTAGTAGAATCATAATAATACAGAAAAATTAAAAAAAAAAATTTTATGGGTCTTTACATTCTCCCCTCCTTGATAATTTATGTCCATGAAATCCAAACAGGGATACACAAACATATAGGGGTATTGTGAACGTATATTAACTTTTATATCCCATGTGATCTCTTGGAGATTTTTATGCTACCAAAGAATGTGTAGAAGCGTTATCAAACACCCACGAAGTATCTTCTCAAGTCGATCCTCTATCTCCATCGGGTACTCCAAAAAAGTCACCCTGTCATCAATCTCTAGCTCTCTGTTGTCAATGACTTGAGATAGATCATGCACCAATCTCCCCAGCAGGGATATTAGGAAGACATTGTGCACCCTCTCCAACTGCGACGACAGTTCGAAGTGGTACACCACCCTTCCAATCCTTCGATGTATTAGGAATTGTCAGATGAACCATAGTGAGAGTTTGTTGCGTTGGCCAAATCTCAGTAGTTCACATCGAGGGGAGACTGTCAAGAAAACATGCCCCCTTCATAGAACTATAGTGGTCTACATCACCCATCAGTATAGAACATATATTGGCTCTGTAAATTTTTAATCCACTCTTGGATGACCATCACCTTCTTATTGTAGAATGTACCATCTCTGGTTCTACGAGTGCTGGCTCTCCTGGATCTGTCCAGCATTAGGGCAATCCGCACAATCATCCATATGACTCAATGGGGGACATACCAATGGTGGAGTGATAGCTATTATTTTATAAAAACTACATGAAGGTTTGGTGGTCCTCCCAACTGCGGAAAAAATCAAGTACACAACCACACAACATGTCCTCCATGATCTGGATTGTCTGCTCAGTCAGACCATCTGTCTGCTAGTGAAATGTTGTGCTCAAGAAAAGATGAGTTCTGAAATCCTCTTTCAATAATTTCCACAATCGGGATGTGAAGAGTTCATCACGGTCAAATATTATTGTCGAAGGCACCCCGTGAAGGCTCACGTTATCCTGAATGAAGAGACATCCCAAGATCTATACCGAACCCTTCTCTCCAATAGAAAGAAAGTGGGATGACATGGTGAGATGATTAATGATCACCTAGATGGTATCATGCCCTCTATACATACGTCGTAACCCCATCATGAAGTCTATCAATATCACTTCCCACTTCTGCTCTGGTATCTCGAGGGGTTGGTTCAAGCCTGCTGGTACCAGGTGCTCGACCTTAACTTTATGGAAATTGAGGTATCTAGAAAAACTCTCTACCACAACATTGTTGATCCCAAGCCACATGTACAGATGTCGGAGATCGGGATACATCTTCATCATGCTTGTATATACATCCAAGGATGATGTATGGAACTCACTCAATACCTCCTCTTGTAATTCCACTATCTCAACTGTACGTCCTCTAAAAAGGATGGTGTGCTCCCCACAATCAGAATATCCATCCGGTGAATGGATTGAGGATATCTGAACATGCATAGTCTCACTATTAATATCTCTGAATTGCACCTACCTTACTCACTGAAGGAAGGGAGGTGCCACTACCAATTATTGGATGTAGGATATCTCATCTTTACCCATAGAGGATATCTGAAGTAAGGATAAGTACTCAGTAGCCTCATTCAGTTGTTTTTAACTCGATCTCTAGCTATGTGCATCTTCCACTACATTCTCCTTCACAGGAGTATTGACTATCTCAATGTAATAGTCCTGGAGGAACTCTATCCGGTATCACTATCTCAGATTCTGATATTTATATGTGATGATATATCTGATCCTCTTGTGTTCTATGTAAAAGATGAATCGATCGCCCATTAGGTAGTGTCGCCACATCTTCAGTGTGAAGACAACTGCTTCCAACACTAAGTCGTGAGTCATATAACTCTTCTCATTTGGCCTCAGCTCTCGGGAGCCCTAAATAATCACTACATCACCCTACATCAGGATGCAACTGTGTCTGGTCTCTAATGCATCATAGTAAACTATGTAGTTAGTTCCCTCTTCTGGGATCCTCATATGGGATCGTTGGTCAAGCTATGCCTCAACTATTGAAAGCTATTCTAGCATTTGTCTGACCACTAGAAGGATGTCTTCTTTCTCTACAAGGTAGTCATATGTGTTACAACTCTGGGGAAATCAGGTTTAAATAATCGATAGTATCTTTTTATTCCATAGAGGCTCTGAACAACAGTAACACTCATGGGTGGCTCCAAATAAAGTACGGCCTCGATAGTTGATGAATCAACTGCAACTCCAGCACCTGGGTAGACGTGTCTCATGAAGTGGAACTTCAATATCAATAACTCAATATTCGAGATCTTCCCATATAACTAGAGTTCCCGGAGTGTGTCAATAACTATCCTCAGGTGTATATCATTATCTTCCTCACAATTTTAGTAAACCAATATTTCATCGATTAAAACAATATGAAGTGATCAAGGAATGGCTGGAATTTCCTGTTCATGAGCCCTGTGAACACTGCTTGAGCATTTTTTTACGAAGAAAGGAATCACCAAGAACCCATAATTGTCATAGTGATATCTTATGATTGTCTTTGGTACGTCCTCATTTCATACCTCGAGCGGGTGATAGCTTGATCTGAGGTCTATCTTTGAAGACCATCGAGCTCCCTTCAGCTGGTCGAAGAGATAATCAATCCTCGGCAAAGGATACTTGTTTTTCACAATCCACTTGATTATGCATCAGAAGACCACACATAGCCTAAAACATCTGTCTTACTTCTTGGAAAACAAAATTGTGGATGCCCATGGAGAAACACTGGGACTTTGGAATCCCTTCCTCTATAAGTCCTCCAACTATACCCTCATATACCAGAGCTCCATTTGGGGCATCTGATATGTTGGTGTAGATATCAGTTTTATTCCTTTGTTCAATTAAATGTCGAAGCCTACCTCTCTACGAGGATGTAGTCCTGGGGAATTATCTGGAAAAAATTCATCATAATCTTCCACCACAGATGAGAATTGTATACTTGCCTCATCCACCATGTCGAAGGTCATTCAAGACATGTGATATGTAATAGGATACACCCTCATAAGAACAATTCCATCTCATGCTGCTCTATTTTCCTTCTCATCAACAAAGGAAAACTAGCCTGCATCTCTACGCATACATTGAACTGTACGTCTCAACAATTCAACCAGTGTGTGAACTACTGACAGCCATTCCACGCTTAGAATGAAATCATATGGCATCAACACCGCTACTAGAAGATCCCATCTGAAACTCTCTCATCTGATATTAAGAAAACACTATCGCCACTACTGTGTGACCACTGAATCTCCTCTCGTTGGAGTATCCAACCACAAAGGTCAATCTAAAAGCTCAATACAAATATCAGGGTCCCGAACTACGTTCACTATATGGAAATAATTCCTAGCACCTATGTCGATGAGCACTACTGCGAATGTATAGAAGATATAGATCGTACCTAGAATCATATCAGAAATGTTAGGATCATGAGCCTCTATTGTCCCTAGAAGTTCCTATCCCCATGTACCTACTCCCGAATCTCTTGGTGGTCTTATTGGGGTGGTGGTGGTGGAAGGTCCTGATGACCCCGACCACCTCCCACTGCACGTCCTACTCCCCTACCTCATTTTCCTCCTGGATAATGCTCATGCTCCTACCTCAGCCACACACTCAGTGGCCCCTACAGCTTCTGTTGATCATCCTATTGGGGAGTCGGAAAAACCCGATTCAGTGACACTTTCACCCAAAGAAAAAATATATCATGGCTCACTAGTATCTCCCTTGGGATCAGAGACTCACACCTCTGACCACGCATCTCAGGGTCACCCTCTGAAAGGACTAGAGTGGTTGGGCTTCTGTGTCCTATATCTAGTTCTAGCTATAAATGATTCTGCAATCTATCATCTGGTAGGGGATCTCACTATAACTGTCTTCTTGGTATGGAATCTCTCTATCATAAAATCTCCCTCTAGCTCCCCAGCCTGCGTCGGGATTCTGAGAGAAATAGTCGAAGCTATGATCTTTTTATGGAGCCCCTTATAAAAACTATAGGCCCTATGGAATGGAATCCTACCATATTGGTGGAGTATCAGGAGAGGTCATTAAATAACGCTGAGTACTGAGCCAGATTATTTCTACCTTGTTGGAGATGCATCATCTCCTGAATACTCACAGAGAATAGTGATGCTGGAACAAACTCTGCCTGGAAAAGGCACTCAGATTACGGCCATGTGAGGATCATCTACTCATGCACCTAGAGTATCGAGCTCCCCCATCATCTAGCCGAGACCTGAAGAAGGAAAGACAAAAAGATCTACATCTTCTCTATGAGTGTCTATACTGTGTAAAAGACTCGTTAAACGGACTCATTCCAGTCCTCTGCTACATGGGGGGTCCATCTCGCCTCAAAAAATTGGAGGCCTAGCTCTCATGAACTAATGAAACATGCTCAGGTATCATGGATAATCTAGTAGTTGAATCTACTGCTCAATGGTTGGAGGTGTTGTTGTTACACCACCCAAAGGTTTCTTCACAGTGAGTGGTCCCTGTACCAAAGCCTCATCGCTTGGTGGGACACATTGGTGATCTCTAACTAGAATCCTGGTTTTTTTCTTAATGGATCCATAATGTATGAAAAATATGTTCCATAGTCAATAAGTCATACATTTTGAGGTGACTCAATAATGATCATGAAAACATTTCAAAACAATGTCAACCTGTGTTTTCATATACCACATCGGAAAATAGAATTCAGGGTCCAATTGTATGGTTATGTTCATCGATGCACCAAAACTATACACCCTGTACTAAAAACCAAAATCAAGACACATTACACAATTACCTCATTAAAATTAGACACTTTGTTCATCTGGTAGAACCGACCACCATAAAATACTACTTTGTCACGACTCATCCCATGGGGTCTGGAAGTGACTACCTCGAACGCCCCTTCTATAGGCTAGGGGTTGGTGACTAGCACCTGAAGGATTTTTTCAAATATGGAAGACATTGCCTTAAATATCTGTACCGACTCAAAATGGGAAACTGCAGTAAACAACCAAGAAAAGAATTGTGTAACCATTATTGAAAAGTACATCCACATGTAAAACTAAAAAATGAAAATAGTGGTCGAGAATACAGACCCTAGATACTGAAATAAGGAAAATAGATGTTTCATATAACCTAGATCTCAACCTATAGGGTAGTAGCTATAAGTATGATGTCTAGGAAGATGATCTTGTCTAATCCCATTGCACCATGCTCCATCAAGTCCTGACTCTCAAATTTCTACCTCAGAGTATCAGTAGTCTACACTTGAGACAAATGTGTAGGTAGAACCCGGGCAGGCGTGAGTATAACATCTAAATCAAGGATCCAAAGTCCCTCGAAGGTCTCTTAGTAATACACAATGTAAAAAAATTATAAAAAATAACACAAAGCAAATATCACAAAAATGATATAAATCATAAAGAACCAAGAAAAAGTGATGGATCACTCTAAAGGTATATCTTTATGGTTAAAAGGATAGGGATGAATAGTCATAATTCTAGATAATCCAATCTATTGTAACACTACCGCTGACCTTTATAGGTCCATGTATGCTGACCCATATTGGTCTCTAGATGATGACCAGTATTGGTTGATGGTGTTCACCTGTATTGGTCGGTGGTGATGACCATTATTGGTCGCTGGTGCTGACACAAATTGGTCATTGGTGGTGACCCATATTGGTCGTTGGAATAAATGTAGGGATGATTAGTCATAAATCTAGATCATCCCACATTTTAGTTTATGATGTTGACACGTATTGGTCCCTATTCTTCTTCATCTCATTGTGAGACACTAGATTCCCACATGTATAATTCATGAGCTCCATAAGACTCTTCTCCTCAAGACATTAGTCATATATCAATTGGTACCATGTCCCGTAAAAAACATACCCAAGGGACCGCTCTGTCATAGGGCTCCAAACGTGATGGACGACGCGTCAATCATTTGTGTGGCATGTGCGATATGTGCAATTTTGTAAAAGTTTCCTAGTTGGATTCATGTATAATCTAACCCAGTTTTCATTTCATAAATCATCAAAACTCACTTTGTGTATCTCCAAAGCACCGATATGACACAAGGGTCTTTATTCCACAAACGGAGCATCGATTGGATGCCTGGTCTATTAGTTACACCCCTTTCCATGAAATAGTGGTGATCACATCTCAGATAGGCCTAGCTAGGTCATGCCCACCAGTATATTTCTAGGGGACCCCTTCCCAAAAGCGGTTTCAATTCTACGGACGGAGTGTTAAATAGACACTCGGGTCATCAGTTATGAGAAATACATTATTCGATGGCCAGTTGGGTCTGGGCTCGGTCCTACTCTGTCAGGACTGCCCAACACAACGGGTCATGGCTTGTTTGTGGGCTCGGGCCACTGTTATCCTGACCCGCTAGGCGGGTCCGTCCCGTTCCCCCGACCCACGTTCGACCCGGTCCACCTGTAGGTGGACCACATCTTCTAGATGGCCCCACGGATTTGGAGAAGTTTCTTCTAGTCAGGGTCAGTTACATGATTGACCGGTCCTAGCCGACGTGGCGTGGTGCAGGCCCCATCCTACATCAGCCCACTAGCCATGAAAACTGTCACATGCGACGCCTGCGAGTGTATCCCTTCTCCTATGCGGCCATCTTGGGATGGACGCCTTTAGACACCATTGAATGCAAAGGTGTGACACATTCCCATCACCCACAATGAGCTTCTGCGGGCCACCTACAGGCACTACCGGCCACCATCATCATGGCACGTTGGAAGTTCATTCCGTGGGCCACCAGATGTGATCTAGTGGTCCATTCTTAGTGATGTTTATTCCTACGACTCTCTCGGACTGCCTCTATAATTTAATGACCCTATTTCTCACTTTTATATAAAAATTGATGAATTCCATTCCCAATGAATGCAACATGAATGAAGCAGTGGAGGGTACATGCATTATTCGTTCGACCCACACCCTCTTCGTTAACATGATAACATGCGGGAGAATATTTATCTTTCATTAAATATTAAAAAAATTATTCAATAATGTTAATCCAAAATAAACACGAACCCCTACCTATATGAGATATCTACGGACAACGATCGACAGAACGTCCTTCGTTATTGTCGTCCGTTCCTGAATCGGTGGCACTCATCATTACTCGCTAAATCCGACCTCGTCCTCCTGGTGGATGTTGCCACATAACTCTGCCAAAATTTCCTATATTTTAGATGACATGAAGAAACCCCACCACATGATCTATTTAAATTGGAGGGGGAAATATGAGTAACACATTGAGGAATTAATGAGGTTTATGAAATTAATTAATGAACCTATTTTAATTCAAAACGGTGGAGTTATGCAGTTAATGAGTCAAGGCATTAAATGGATTGCAAATTAACTGTTCCTGACAACGTCACTCATCTGTTGGATAAAAAGAAAATAAAATAACAATTATAGGTTATCTTATTATTCATTAATAAGTTAAAAAAATATTTTTATCACAACCAACTACAGTCGAATTAACCTCATCTTAAGCTAATCTTGATGCTGCAGATTCATCAAAGCTCTCAGATTTCAATTCTGAGAACATGTTCAAAAGATATAAAATCTTTCGCATGTGTTTACTGAACATACCAAATAAATGTTCAGAAATTAATTTCATTTACACCAGGGCTAAAATCACGCACCGTCAATTTTCATAGACTCCCAATAATTCAAAATAAATAATAAAACATGTATCTTTTTGGGTCTTTACATGTGATTTTATAATGGTACATTGACATTTAACAGGTGGTTACTTGATAAACTAATATGAGTGGTTACAAGAAAATCCAAATGATGCGTGGTTCCATGAAAAACCATGGAAGAGTGGTTACGTTATAACCTCCAATGGATTTAGTTTGGATTTCAGTCGTAAGGATATTCCTTTTAGTGATATGTGTGGAATTCGACCATATGGTTATTCCAATTATGTATGTTTATATCCCATGTTACATTTATATGTTTTATTTTCCTTTCTATTATCATTAATTTAAACTATGGGTTAAAAAAGGGTATCAAACGAGATTATATTTAATGATGTTTTTTTGCTAATTATTAAAGTATTACATTATGAAAATGTTATCATTGTTATCAGGTTATTACAATAATAACACTTTTCATTCATTATGTATCCATTACTAATATTTTTATGATCATACCATGTTTACTAATGTTTTTCATAGGGCATTAAGATAAATATATTCAAGGATGGTTGGAAGGAAAATATATTCGATTAAAATAGGAAATTATGTCATGTTTCATTATAAAGTGTTATTGTTTTTTTAAAAAGGATATTGAATAGTTGTGTATACTTATAATATTCATGATGTTGTGTATATGTTTTTACTTAATTATCCATAGCTCTTAAACTAAAATGATCCTCGATGTGAATTAAAGTAAATTTATAGAGATATATGAAGAGTTAGTAATGTTAAAGGCTATGGCCATATATTTTGTATTAGAGGTCAGTTTAGATAACAAAAGAGGATATGAGGTTATTTACGAATAACTAACATATTTTATATAACCATATAAGTTATCATATTATAAAGTGTCATATTTATATTAGTTAAATAAAATGGGTTTAAGATAACATCAATATGTATATCTTAGTGTTTTCCCTCATCATTAGATAGTATATGATGATTTTGTTGGTATAGTCATAGTGACAGTTTTGGTTTTAGTAAATGGATTGACCTAGTAGAACCAATGGAACAATGGATGTGATGGATACTAGGTTGGTTTTCTAAATAAGAAATTAAATGAAATGGGAGCAGCAATGAGAATTGTTTTTGTAATTCTTAACCAACAACCTAGATTAATGATTAACAACTTAAACCTTGTTGATTTTTCCAAGGCATCATATATGTTAGAAATGAATCAATATGGATGTTAAGTTATTTATCATAAGTGAATGTATATTAAAAAACCTATGTGTCATGGATGTTGAAAGAAACACCTAAAAATCATTTAAATGAATGGGAAGATGTTATAGGTGTGGCATTGAAGGTCACTAAGAAATAACTTTCCACTAAAAAAAGGATGTATTTAGTTTACACTTTGAAATGGAATAATGTTATTTCTGAGGGATCAATTGAATGTCTTAAATGTATTGTTCATGGTCATTACAAAAATTGATTTCAAAAAAATAACGTTCGAAAATGGGATATGTAATACCATACAGAAATATATTTACCAATTCCTAATTACATTCCAACAGTCGATGTGAAATCTAAGAATAACATTTGAATATTATAGATTATTTCATACCACATGTTTTGATATTATTGAATATTATGACATTATGCATGATTTTATTTGAATGATTGATGTATAAAAAATTAGACGGAAAAACATGGATAAAGGATCGTGAAAAATACCTGATGATTAAGATGTCTAAATTTGAGGAATTTAAGAGTTATGTTGGATCAATGGATGATGATATGTTACAATGTATTAACGATTGGATTAATTTTGAAGAATTATAATATTTTTAATAGTTCAATTGTTATATAAAAATGTTAATTGAGGAAGAATTACCTTTTCTATTGTGGATATTGATATAGAGAACCATTAAAGTTTATATAATCCATAAATTTGAGGAAATTAAGGGTTATTAATTTTTAGAATTCAAAATGAGAGGTTTGAGTTAATCATTGAGGATAAAATATTTTATGGATATTTCAGAATATTTTATCAATTTTTTTTGAATTTTCAATGAATTACTGAATTTTTGGAGAATAAAGACCTGCAGGAAGGTTGACAACCCATCACGTCCATCTAGGTAGTGGGAATCAAACCCACAACCTTAGGGAGATGGGGGTGTATCACCTACGACTGGACTACAAGAAGCCTCATGTTATTATGAATTATTATATTTATCTTTTCTAATTTTGAAGATTATGAATAAGTTGATTTTGAGAACTTATGTATTATCAAATGGATATCCATTGTATAAGAAAATTATTTGGGGACTAAGTGATAAATGATATTTTTTGTGATGTTCTCTCTTATGGGAATAATAAATGCCTGTGGAATATAGAATACAATGGGATTCCATTTCAGGAGTAATGTTTGAATTTTATTTTGGAAGAATTTATGTTTTTATTATATACATATGGATATTTTGGTTATTTATGGAAATGATTAACCTATCATAGAAAATATGTGACTAGGTTAATTACTTTTTTGTATGAAACATTAGAAATCAGTGATTTTTTTTGGAGATAAATGGTTTTTATTTATCATGGAAGACTATGTGATAAAATCCTTCTGAATCATTGGTTTCAAACTTGGATTGAATTATTTTGAAGAATTTTAAGGACAATTTTTTATTGAACGGTCCTTGTTAAACTATGGTTATTAGGGATTAAGATTAAGATTTCAATTTATAAATGATTATACATTTTAGTGATTATATGATCTTGTACTAACCATTTTGGTTTCTGTTAATGTAAAAAAATAGTGTAAACATAATGTTCATATTTTTGGATTATGTGATTCTCAAGATGTTGTTTTTTTCACTTCTAGGGTGACCATGTCATCTTGATTACTCATCACTTGGAGAAAAGCTGATTTTTTGGAATAAATTTATTAAATAATGACACTCCACATGTCATGTACATATGTTTCTTTATTTTATTATTCAATATCATAAATAAATTCCATAACATTATGAAAATTGACTTTAATAAAAATGTTTTCCATTTACTTTTTCAAATGGGGAATCAAGGACAGTATAACCCATCACATATTTGCTTTTTTTCTAGTAGTTAACATTCTCCTATTCATGTTTTCTATAACTCTCCATCAGAACCTCACTGTTAGTTACTATTCTATATCCTTGTTTTCGAACACGTAATCATGGTATGGGTTATCTTGGATGACCCTTTTACTTTTATTTCATCCATTAAAATTGATTGTATTATTGATTCATTTTTCGATGTTGTATTTTCAATGAAGTCTCTTAACCAAATTTTAAAATTTTGAGGACACAATTCCCAAAATAGAGGAATGATGTAATGACCATGGTATTTTTAGGTCAATACATATTTATTTCAATTTATATTTATGGATAAGATATAAATTTTATGTCAATGGTGAATATTTTTTACAATAGCATACATGACATACGACAACTGGTTTCTAAAAAATCTTATGTTGCACACAACATTGAGTAATACCAAAAAATTATACATTAACAATATTTTTACCTTAAATAGTAGTAAACTCTTAGATGGGGGAATTGGTAGAATGAATAGTATCAACCGAATTTTGAAATTTGAATTACACATGTTAAAATAAAGATTAATTGGTTACTAAATTTATTAGAAATTGAAATAAAACACAATTGAATATAAATGAGGTTTTTTTATAAATAAACATTTAAAAATGGAATCATTTTTTATAAAATAATATCATTCTTCCAATAATTTTTTTAATGAAAACTATATGTTATATATTCAAGGAAATGTTTTACATTATTCTTCTTTGTTTTCTAGATATGATATAAGAACAAATTCAACTTTTATTATCAATGAAGAATTTATCTAAAAATCTTGTTTTACAGACTTATATTGGAGAACCCTCTATATTTTTTGTTTTTTTAAATTTTATATTTCTATTTGGAAAATAATATTCTTCGAAAGAAGATGACCAATAAAATTTACATTGGTTGTAATTTTTGTATTCTCTATTGGAATTCATATTTAAATTAATAATGAAATGTACTAATTTTTAATTCAAAACTACCTTATCACCTAATTTATTTATATACTTATATTTTCATTTTAATTAGTTATACGGATTAAATAGAATATCTTTTTATTATATAATACAATGATGGTCATTGACAGTAATTTCACTTTGAAATTGAACAACAACACATGTCAATATATTGATTGTTATTACTTTATAAAAACCTATTTTTCAGTAATGAAAATTGGAATTAATGTTAAATTAGTTTCATCTAATTTATTGTTTTGAATCTAGAAAATTGGATTCCCTATTTGGAATCAGATGGTTCAAATTATGTAAATAGGTAACTTTTTTTGACATTATGAACAGTAACGTTAGTAATTATAATATTTACCGTGGTTAAATGTTAAATCTGGAAAAGAACGGAAAAATAATATTATAATAATATTAAACTACCCTAACACATGACTTAATCCCATTGGATGAGATATGTCAGATTATGTGAGTCTTTGGGTCTATTTTAGTATCCCATAGAGCAACATGGGAGTGATAATGCCATTTTTAATTATTAATTTAATGTAAAGTGAAAAATAAAATATACCTTTATATTTTAAAAAAAAATATTTTATATGTGGTTATATAAGTGATCTATTCAACCATATATTTTTATTATAAAGGAAAAAATATTTCCAACATAAAGAAATGGATTTTATTATGACACAAAAATGATGCAGTGAATGATTCATTAATAATGGATTGAAATAAATGATATTATAAATATTAAAATATATTTTATTTTATTATTTTGATTCCATCCCAAAATTTTCTGGATGATATTTTCATATTATATTATAGATAACAACTTTTATTAGAATTAATCATGTTTTTATGAATTTGTTAAAATGTTATGTATCGATATGTCCAAAATTGACATAATTCATAACATAAAACCTAAAATAGATAAATAAATGATTTAGAATTTATTTTAATATAATTTTCAAATAATGGTTAATACTAGACCACATATTTCAAAAATTCCTTTTTTGGGACTTTGGTCATGATATGGTAATTAAATTAACACAAAAAATGTATGTAAGATGATATCACTTTAATATTAAAAAGGGTAATGTAGTCATTAAACCAAAAACTGAAGGAATAATAATAATCAAGAGATGGCTAAAAATTACTAGATTATGGGTATTCAAAACCAAATCATCATATATTAGAATTAAATTAGTTTTGGACCATTTTCAATTGATATTTACATTATAAAAAATTAATATTTCATGACACCCAAAAAGCTTCCATTGCCTCTTCTATAAAATGGAATGTCTAGTACTATTTATCTAAAATATATAAAGGAATTTTGATAAAATGATGTCTAAAAATTAATATACATAGAATACCTTCCATTCTTATTTAATTCTTACATTTGTTAGAATTCAATTTAGTTGATAGCTTTTGGCTTAAATAAAACATGTTACCCAAATTAGAGGTAACTTCTTCTCTCAAGATCGATTCCTTTATTTTACATCACCACTCTCTATGCAATTATTGTGAATTTATTTCCTAAAAAACTAGTGTAATAAATATATTATGATTATTTTATGAGAATTATTATAAAAAAACATACACAAACCACATTTAATGGATATGGAAAAACAGTTTCAGTGTACGGTGAACAACACCCTTACAAAACAATGTTTGTTCGAATTTCCACAACCACCTCTATTAATATCCATTAAGATGGAAATATATTTTTATATGGTATATATTTTATTTATTTTGTCTCAATAATTATGTAATTTTTAATTACAACATACCTTTATGGTTTTCATTTTGTGTTAATATTATAATTTCTTTTGAGGATGTGTGGACTATCGCCCCCTCAAAGTGATATGACCCATTCATTCTATAAATGGAACTTGTAATAGATGGTTTTATTAATCATATAAGAAATAAATTACATAAATATAATAGTGGTATTATATGATAAATTTATATCAATTTATTATAATTCCTTTATTATTACAAAAAAACAAAAGTAGTGTTCATGCGTACGTAAGACCTACCGTCTCCATGAACAATGCATTTAATTTATTATATCCAAATTATATACACAATTATAAATACATATATGTGGGATTTATATAATATTTAAATCATGAATATCATTTTGGGGATGATATAATTTTGAATACTTGTACAATGTATATCAAAACAAGTTTATTTTTTACTCAAGTACTGAATATCGACAAAACCACCGAAAATAAATTAAATAATTATGTAATTTTTATATAATTTTAATAAATGATATAAAAGGACTGATAAAATTGAATAAGTTTCTAGTTTTTTTTGAAATTAACTTATTTTTCTTATTCATGAATAACAAGGAATATACGCGACAATTCAAACATAATGTATGTGACTTCATCTCAATATACTTTCACTGAGGCATATTTTGATAATATAAACCACTTTTTTATAAGGTGTATAATAGAAACCATTGACATTTAATTTCATTTTAAATTAATATTTTACTCTATAAACCATTTTAATAAACATCAAAAGGTACTATTTTTACATATTGGGTGACAACAACCTCTCCACCTCTATAATTGTTATTTGATTTTTGGATTTCTCTATAAGCCTTAATATTTTTAAAGGAAAATAAACCCCATATTACATTTTATGTTATTGGATTTGAAAGGGTTTTTAAAATGGATTAATTATTTCAAAATCATCAGATTATTTCTAGTGATGAAAAATGATATGTAATTAGTGAAATGTTGATATTTTTTATATTTTAGGGGTCATGATTATGTAATGGTACATGGAAATTTGAATGGTTATTATGTGATAATTAAATATAGGTGGATATATGATAAAAATATATGGGTGGTTGTGATAATCCTTGGAAGGTTGGTTACATTATAACATCCAATGCATTGGTTATAGAATGCAGGTGTATGGAAATTCAATTTATTGATATGTGTTAAAGTCAACCGTTTGGTCATTCCATTTATGTATGTTTAGGTTCAATGATAACATTATAATATTTATGCATCTTTATATGAAATTTATGGTTATATTTAGGTTACAAATGTGAGATAAATGATATTATGTTCAGTGATGTTTCTTTGCAACTTCTTAAAGTATCACTATATGATAATTCCTTCTTGGATTACATGTTTTCTTAGAAATAATCATTTTCATTCATTATCTATCACTTACTGAGCTTTTTAATCTCATCCCATGTTTGGAAATTTTTTCATAGAACATTATGAATAATATGGTTAAGTATGGGATCATGGAAAATTTATGCTGTTAAAACATGAAACGATATAATGTTTCTTTTTAAAGAGTTTTTTTTTTGAAAAAAAATGTATAATGTTAGAAGTTCCAACTTGTAATATTCATGATATTTTATATATGTTACAATCTAATTTTATAAATCACAAATCCTAAATAGTTCCTCTATATGAATTAAATTCAAAATATCATGTTATTCCATGAATAAATAGTTTTTATTATTGGGGACTTATATTAATATTTTATGTAATTATAGTGTTTCGCCTCACCTAAAAATAAGTAAACCGTCATTAATTCACAAAATTTCATAACCTTGATCCATCTTACTCAACAATCCAATGAAAAACTACATTATTATCATCCCTATCCAAATTATAGTGCTTTTAGTCTCAAAAAAAGTACACTACCTTCTTTCCTATGTTCGTTCACATGGAGAACGATTCAAGAGGTTAAATCCCATTTTGAATTCTTAATATTCATTTAATTTATTCTCTTTTATTATCCTTTACATACCTCATCTATCAAAAATTCATGATAAATACATTATATAATATTTAATTTAATTTCATTATTTATAAGGGGTATCCATCCTCAAACCCCTTATTCAATATTATTATTCTAAAAATAAAATCATCATTTTTGAGGTGCCAATTTACCACTATCACAGATGAAAAGTTTTTATTTTTCAATAACTCCTTTATGGAAATTCATAAAAAATTATAAATAAATAACATTAATATATTTAATAAATATTATTTAATGTTTTGGAACTACAATATATTCATAATATGAATTCATATGAAGGAACTAGTTTTCCGTGATAAAAAAATGTACAAAATAACTAAAATGTTATCATTGATGTTTTGCGTATTGAATCATCCTAATATATCGAAATGAAATTATATATTAGACATTAAATATTCAAAAAAACATTAATAAAATATAATATAAATTGTTTTTAACTATTTCTATTTTACATTATCATTTATATCGTATATATGTGAATTGATCATGAATGCCCATGAAACAGACACTCCAAATTGAAGAAATTTAATGTTAAACTTATTCAAAAGGTCATAAATGATCTTAATAAAAATGAAATAAATCATATAAATTATTTAAATTATTTGAATTAAATTATTAGTGAATCAAATATCATTATCCTTATTATTAGGTTAATGTGATATATACATTAATACAAAAGGATAGGGGTCTCTCATTTCACTTTTATTTATATGAGATATTTCTTCTTCAAAAAAATATTCTATTTATGGTTAATATATATTGTAATTTTATGTATAATATAATTAATCTATTAATATGCATGTAATTAAATGTATAATTTTATGATCATTTATTTAATAGGTTATTTGTTTCAACGTTTTGCAATGTTGTAAGGCATTCTTCCCGAACCTCAATTTTTCTATTGGGTCACACACACCCTCTCTATTTACCCCCCCCCCCCCAAATTTGTTTATTCTTATAATTTTATCCACATAATTTTTTTTCTATGATTCAACCAAATGTACTCAACAAATTTTTTTTTTCATTAATAGAGAAACATAATTTTATAAATGTTCCCTTTCTAATTCATCCCATCAAGCATTCCCAATTAATGGGTACATCCCAATATGTTACACCTTTTCATGTTCTATCAAAAATATAATTTAAGACACAAATAATTTTCTAAAAACCAATTTTTTTCATGAAAAACTATGTTATGTAATTTCTGGTTTTATGTAAAAAATTAAGCCTTGTTTTATTTAAAGACTCCTTTATGTTTTCTCCTAAATCACATTGATGTGGAATATTTCTAAACCTACTTTAAAAAATATTTTTACATATGTTCACTTTAGTTGGACATCATTTATACCTCAACTAAATTTTATTTATTCTAAAATTTTCATTTCTTGGATATAAATTTTTACAATATTATTTTATTGAGATTACAAATGATTTTTCCAAAATAACTCTTATTTTCAATGTAAATAGAGTTTTTATCTCAATAATTCAATGATGATTTTATTAGGTTATTTTTATCTATTTAAACTCTTTATGTTTAATCTTATGATTAATATGGATTTATATTTTATGACATCATCTACAATATTTCATTAAATTATTTATGATTAGTTTCACTATGGACGTGGTATATATTGATATCATTCACCATATTACTCAGAATTCTTAGTGATTATGTTTCATGTTTGGGGGAGGTTATTTATATTTTAGATGAACATGTTTTTTATTATTAAATCCATTCATATTAGAAACTAATTTGACTTATTAAGTGATTTTTGGGGACCACCATAGCCTCTTGATTAATCGATAGGTCTAATGAGACAAACCATATATAGAAGTGTTTGAGGCCTTGTATATTAAATGTTCCAAAATGGTTTTGGCTCAGGCCTTAACATTTTATTTCCAAATTTCTTGGATGAGGTCTTTATGGTAGGTGTCTACATTCCAATATAATGAAATCAACTAATATGATGTTTTTTATTTATTTTATATGTGATTATTCAGTTAGTATAATTTCATTAAACAATATTTCTAGATCATGGGATGATTTATTTGGAATTATTTGATGATATTTGAAACAAGTCATATTATTCACAAGATTATGCATTAATGTCAAATGTTTTTATATATTACCCTTTTATTATTCCATATGTATATTTATGTTATATTACTCTATATTGTTTACCCTTATTCTTCATCTGAGCATACCCCTTATGTTTTAATTTTCCCTAGGATACTCTGATGTGTAATATGAATGAATTTCACATATAATATAATAGTATAAGGGTTTTTCCAATGGATTTTATATGTGGTATTTTATTAAATTTTTCAATGTAATATATATTTTTATATAGTCTTCCAAATATACTAAACTAATTGTTATGTTATGATGTCAATGATTGTTCATACTACCATTGAAATAATTTTTGACATAGGCTTCAGGATACTATGGTTGTGGTATTTAGTATTTTTATTAGAGGATATTTAGTATAAAAATTGGAATCTCTTTCCTTGATAACATTGAATAGGTAAATATAAAATAATAATCTTCTTTGATAATATTCTCAAGGTAACCGAGATTATGATTTAGATAATAGTCTTCAATAAATTTACAATTTACATTATGTTTTAAATTGTTTTATTTTATAAATTATTTAACATAATGTTTTAATATAATGTACATTATTCCCTTGTTATAAATGGTGCCTCATAGAAGGAATATTTATCGAAAAAAGAACATAATAAACAAATAAAGAATGAATGTTTCATTGATATGTAAAATTTAGTCAGTTGAATTGAAATATTTTAGATAATGTTCTCATGATATGAGGAGATAATATCACATTATATCAAGAATGATAATAATTTTTCTATATATTATGGATTTTAAATGAATAATGAGAAGAAGAGTCCAATAAATAATATATGGATAATGGAAAAAATGATAAAAATGAATTTTCCCACAAGTTATAAATGTGGAAGGAAATACAATTTTATATGCCTAAGTTGAAAAGGTGTATTCATAATGTGTGTTTAAAAAAGAAACCATGTCCACTATTTAAATTTAAGGGAAAATTTTCCTAATCATCAATACATCAAATGTTTGGATATCGGGAACTACATAGGATAATGCCCAAAAAATTAGTGGACTATGCCTAAAATAAATCTAATGGATCATGTAAAAACATATTATCATTCCATTTTAAAATACTAATGAAAAGTATCAATATTCATGGAATAGTTAAATGTGTCAATAAGGTATTTTAAAAAATATTTAATGGTTATAAATATTGATTATACTATTGTAAGTATTAATTATGTATTTTAGGGAACATATTGAATGGTTAGGTTTATTCGGAAAAGTGTTTTAGTGGGAATGATGATTTATTTGTAAAGACCTTACATGAAAAAGATATCCCAGTACATGTTACTGACATTGAAATAATAATAAATTGATTTATATGATATATTATTGGAGACCCTGAATTTTGATAGTGATTTTATGATTTATGTTATCATTATGGTGTTTACTACATAAATACATTTAAGGACTGTATTCGACCACTTCAGAAATTAGTTTTTTTAGAATTCATGTTTTCATAATGGTTTTATCATGATAAATGTATTCATATATTTTGTATGTAATATTAAGAGTAACATTATTATGATTCATGAAATCATTGGTTAAGTTGAATTTATACATTTGGAGACATTTCTTCTAATTCTTTGGACTTGTAATTGGGAAGAATTTTTTTGGACGAGCCATAAAGATAACAACTTATGAAACTGATTTATGAAATTATTGATTATGATTCATGATTGATTAATAATATTAGATAACCAAGGGTTAGAATTTTCAGAATAGTAAACATTTAAATACTAATGGAATTACTTTTGGATATTATGATTCATAAAATTTAATCAAGAATAAAAAAATATATCATTCAGTATCTGTATCAGTATTAAATAAAAGATGTGGAGATTGATCGAATCACAACCATATGATGAGAGTATGACATTGAATGAAATCATGTATTTTTATTTTCTAATGATATTCTTAATATAGTAAAAGAAACTATCAACTATCGAAAAATTATTTTGGAACAAAAAAATCGTATTTTTCATTTTCTTATTGAAAAGTAAATGGTCTTTCAACCAATCACAAATTTTCATTTTTATGATTGTAATCATTCTGATAATAATGTTCTCAATGATTCTTCATTATGACATGATTGTTATATTTCATCACGTCAAAAAATGTTTGACTATAGGGAAAACTAATATTGTGGTGACCTTCTAGTCCACCATGCCATTATATAAATATGATGTATTATAAACCCTATTTCTAATGTGGGTCTCCATGAAGTGAATTTTCATGTATTAATCAGTTATTTTTAAGTGAAATTTCTATATTGTTAGGATGATGTTTATTGAAGGATTGAATAATTTAATAGCCCAATATTTTATGGTATGTATCAACTTACATTTATTCAATTTATTTAATAGCTTATATGTAAAATGAACCATGATATAAATTTAAATATTAAAATGATCATAGGAGTAATAATGCGACTCTTGGGAATCAAAATGTGTCCATGAGAATATTTATCTCACAATTAAAAGTATAAATACAATTTTGGTATCTCATAATGAGAAATAAGATATATTTATATCATGAAAAAAATAAGTTTCCAATTAAATGATGGTATTTTTGAGAAACACAAATTTTAGATTTTCAATGTAATAATTATATTAATTATTTAATTAAAATTTATATTCATAAAATAGATTCATGAATTAATATTTTTTATAATTATAATTAGATAATCATTCAAGGCAATAATTATTTTTTCAATGTGTTTTCAAATAATTTATAACATGAAAATCCGTATTTCTCGAATAATGGATAATTTTATTTAAAAAATTAAATTTATCATAATTAAAAATAATCATAAAATTATATCAATTTATGAAATCCAACTGTAAAAAATCGGTTAGGTGGAAATATTAAAATTATTATAAGAATGTTTTTTTAATGAATAGTAAACAATACATTTTATATAATAATACTATATTTTTGGGACATCACCAAGACATAGATATGATATAAAATTAATTAACCATATATAATGATAAAATTATAAAATATTAATATTAATATTTTATGAGAAATAAATTAGAAAATGTATATTATAATTTTTCATTATATGTTAAAAAAATCATTCTCAATGTTGACGTATTGCTTATGCAACATTGTTAATGTAAATGTTTTTCCCTTATAGTTAATAGTTGAGTGTTGAAAATTATTTTCACCACTTATTTATTAATTATTATATATAATTTATTTTTTATGATAATTTAATATTTTAGAGTTACATATAATGAATCAAATGATAATGCATGTACAATGCTTACGCAATGAAAGAAATGACAAGGTAACACATTACATATGTTTTATGGACATGTTTATGAGTAAATATAATTAATTAATGAATCTATAATATTATATAGAACATACGGAATTTGTTTTTATGATATTAATTTATAATAATTTTTTGTATATGAAATAGATAACATTATTTCTAATGTTAATCTAATGCAATGATTGGGAAAGAAGAAGAAAATTAAATAAAATATTTATGATCAAAATAAAACTAAAACATAAAGTAATAAAAAATATTAATTTATATATATTTCAATTTAGTGGCCAATATTGTAATTTTATTCAAATTTAGGACCTATTTATATCCAGTTGAATCACTCTAATCCCATTATAATATTTTATTCTAATGTATATCATGTTTTTCAGACTACGATTTTCAATTAATATATCATCTTCTAAAATATTTTTTTGGCCATAAAAATTCATTTTAAATATATGAAATTTATATTATACACTGATTTTTTTATAAAATTTTTAGTGAATAAATATATACCTTATTGTCTTCCTTAATGATGATGCAAATATTATTTAATTAATGAAAAAATAAATTGAATGCAATCAAAAAATTTAAAATAAATATACATTGACATTTTAAGGTAATAAATATATTATCAAGATTAATATTTTATTTCTATGATATAATAAAATATTTTTCCTCAAATTATAAACTTTTGTGATGTTTTTAATGTCATATAATGGAATAGTTGTAAATTTGAAGAAAATTACTTTGCATTATTAAAATATTATATTAATTTTTTAAAAAACTATATTAATATTTATGGAGGCCATAAATGATAAGAATATATTGAAAATGTGATCTCTATGGATTATTTGGCCTTTCAAAAGCCTTTAACACAATATTTGAGCTGTTATTTTTTTATAATATAATTAATTTCTAATGATTCCCTCAACTAAATTAAAAAAAGGGACTCTTACATTCACATAATATCAACATATAAAGCATTATTTCTCAAATTTACTATGAGAAATCAACTTCTACTCATGAATAGAAAAATTCTAGGGCTTTTTTCCTCACAAAAAAATAACTTTTATGATCTCTAAGGAGGTTATTAATGAGAATAATTTAAGAGGTAAAATATCATTTCCATATTATAATTTTCTTTCAATTAATTTTTGATTCATATCATTTACTTACCTCCTCTAACAAAAAATGCATGATTATTCTGGTATCATATAAATACACATCAATGATATTATGTTAATTTGATATCCATCATCAAACAATATCTTATATTTTTTTATTCTCAAAATGAACACATTGTCTCGGTGGTGCTGATTTTACAACTTTGTGGACACTGTGTTTTCATATTTTTATACATCTTACAAGGATGGTCAAAAACTCATTTTTATGTATAAAATAGAAATTTATATATGTAATAAAAGTTATTTAGTTTTCTAAATTAAGTATATAAACATCATATTAATTCATTAGCCAAAACTAGTATGTGATGATCAATGAAACAGAAAAATAATCTTTAATGGTAATCAATAATTATTTTTCAAATGATTCATCCTCATATATGTAAATAACATGATATATAATAACATTTAAAAAAATTTAATATCATTTTAACATATAATATCAATTATGGATATGTATTTATATTTTAAAAGATTTTTTGTAATTGTATAAATGTTATCTAGTAATGAAAAAAATGTAAACAAATATTCCCAAACAATGAAATTGAATATTAAAAATTATTATAAAGTCCATACAAGAACATAATTAAATTATTATAAATTATATACTTGTTGGATATGTTATGAATTAAATTATTAATTAATATAATTTCATTATCCATGAAATTATTTTTAACTGAATCAAACATTCATATATAAGGTAAGGGTTCTTCCAAATCTCGTTTATTTCTATGACATATTCCTTATTCACCAATATTTTTTTGATTTTTGTGTATGACTACATCCCTTTGCTGTAATAGAACATGAATCTATTTAAATTCATCGTATTAACTATTTCATTTATGGTCGTTTTTATTTTGGGAAATGCACTTCAAATGTATTATAATAGGAGAGGGTTTCTAACAAATACACTTTTTTTCATTTGAGTTACACACACACTCTCTTTTTAGCCAAATATAATTATTAATTATTATTATTTACCCCTCATAGGTTTTTTTCATTATTTTTTTAAAAAGGTTTCAATGTCAATTCATCGTTCTCTTTTTGGGAAATACATGTTTTATGATATTATATTCTCAATTTCTCATGGTAAGGAAGCCTAATAAAAGTATACTTCTCAATTTATTTCACATATTCATGTATCATCTATAATATTTTATAATTAACCATTAGTTTTCCTAAATAGATAAAAATTCATGGAAAAAATATCTTTTAATTTCTGGTATTATACAAAAATCATTGACTCTTTCCTATTAAAATAATTATTTATATATATTCATAAATAGTACTCAAGTGGACCATTTATAATTTTCAATAATAAAATAATTTGAAATGATTTCACTTCAGTTAACCATAATTTTTGAATCAAACATAATTTCATTGTACATCAAATTTATTTTTTGGGATATTCATTTATAAAATATTTAGTTATATAAAATAAAAATTATTTTTCCAAAAGAACCCGTATTTTCAATGATAAAATGTTATTTCTCTCATTAATTCCTCTATGATATTATAAGAATATTTTCATCTATTTCAACACACTATGTTTATTATGATGATTTATTTTTATTTATATTTTATTATATCATCATTAATATTTTATTGATTGGGTTACGATCTGTTTGATAGTGGTTGTGATAACATGAAAAAATTCACCCCATTACACCAAATGTATAGTGATTATATTTACTGATTGTGGAATTTTATATACATTTTTTATACATAGGATATTTATGTTTCACCAAATACATATGTGTAATTCATTGGCCTTAGTAAGCGATGTGTGGGGACCTCTATAGCCCTTCAATGCATCAATCTGTCTTATGAGATAAACTACATATGGACTTCACTAAGGCCATCAGAATTTATTTTCAATTATGGATATAGTCACGACCTAAGTCATTTATATTCAAATTCTTGGCTGAGGCTTAAACAACATGTTTCATATTCCTATCATTATTCATTCGATCATTAAGAGACTAGTTATTTTTTCATGTGAGTATTCAGTTATTAAAATTCCCTTAGATGAGTTTTCTCTATCCTGAAATTATATATATGGAATTGTTCAATAAACTTGTATTCCTTAAATATTATTCTCGATTATGTTTTAATGGAATTAATATTTTTTATTCAGCATGCCTAATTTCTTATGTTTATTTATTTTAGATTTTACAATATTTCTTACCTTTACTGAGAAACTGAGCTGACCTATTTCATATGTTTTATTTTCCCCCTCGATTAGAAGATGTATATTATAAAATTATATATGGTATTATCTAAGAGTATATTGGTGTTTCTAATGGAGTTTCTATTTAGTTGTTCATTTAATGTTGAAATGTAGTACTTATGTATCTATATATTCTTCCAAATATACTAAACTATTCAGTCATTCAGGATGGGAATTCTTGTTCTTTATGCTAAAGTAATATTGTAATCCATCATATTTGAGATACTGTGGTTGGTGTCATTATAAATGTAATTATATATTATTCATTATCATGGTTTACATATTCATGTTTATATATATGCATTTTTAAAGATAGCTTGTTCTTATCATATTAGATTGTGTGAGAGTCTTAGGGTTTTCAAAACTGTTTGTATACTCACACTTCGTTATACACCTTGGTGTTTTTTGATTAACTATTTATTATTATATTAGTAATAGAAATAATATACACTTTTCTAGCATAGAATCATGATTCATATCTCATTCCCTCCAGAATTTTGATATTATATATATTCCTTTTTATCGATTAATCATTTTATCACATCAATTATTTGCAGTCTATAGTGTATTTATATATTATTTAATTACTATTTTCTATTTTTAAATTATTGTTACGAAAATATTATTTTTCTATCATTGTAAATTTTTTTAAATCATGCATGATGTTTACATTATCCCAATGTGAATATATATTTTTTCTTGTGTTTTATATAATATTGAAATTTCCATTAATGAGTTGGTAAAATTTTTTTCACTTATTTCATTAATTTATAAAATATATTAAATAACATAAGGATAGTTTCATATTTGAATCACCGAAGATAATAGTTTAATGTGAGAATGATAACTATATTATTATTTTTTTCTAATATTATAAAGGCTTTGTAGCCCATTTTCTTCTGGGAGGTTTTAAAATTAGTATTCCTTAATTATGGACTCTTTTAATTTTTCCGAAGACATATTTGTGTACAAAAGTTGATGTTAGTGGGAGGAAAATAATCATAAATAACCCAATTCATTGGGTAAATTTCTAATTACATGTTGTACCATATATGGTGAGAATATAATAGAGAATATTATGTAATTTTGAAATTTTTAGTAGGCCTGACACATACTTATGATTCCAAGTTTTATGTTTCATCCACAATTATATGAATCCATAATCTTGTGATCTATTCAACCGTATGAATCTCTTACATATATTATGATCATTCGATTTTATGATATCAAGATGATTATCTTAGCTCGTGTGTATTATACAATATTAACATGGTTTATTCACTAACTATGTTTTATATCTCTCTTTTAAAAATTATATACTTCTACTAAATATACTATACCATATAAAAATAAAAATTATCTTTCAAATAACATGATGAATATTTATAAAAAGATGATGTGTTTTATGATTATGTCATGGTTTTATGAATATAATTTTATAATCAAACTATGCCTCAATACTTTTTACTTTTTTATATGGAATTATATTTTAAAATAAGTGATATATTTTCATTATAAAACATGAGATTCTATAATTTTTATCATTGAATGTTTTAATATTTATTGGACATAATTATAAGGATGTATTACCTGAAACTATAGGTATAAATATATATATAGAGAAACATTATAATAATTCTATAATGTAAATAATGTGTCATATCCATTAAATTAGATCTATGAAATTATTTTTCATCAGTCAAAGAATCATTCATAGAATAACATTGTGGATATAGCACTATATAAGTCATGTTGGTTAATAACTCAACCATCACTCATTGCACAATAAGTTGTCCTCACTAAGAACCTGGTCTGAATTTCTCAATGGAAATGTTTTTGTTTTTTTACATTATATTTATGAACCTATATAATAATTTTGAAAAATAAACATGTATAGTAAAAATTCACAATGTAATATAACATAGATTCATAATAATAATAAATAAAATAATTTTTTGTTTTTTTGTTTTAATAAGTTTTTCATTCCTATCTTGAACTTATGATACTGTAACACAGGATGTATAAAATTTAGTTTAGGAGCATCTTAGGACATGATGATGAATGTTCTATTGAATTAATAGGATAAGGGTATATTTAATAATAGAATATAGATAAAAATAACATTTATTAAAGCATATTAATTCATGTATCAGGTTACTCATATCATTAAATTGGGATCCCTTCGATATTTGTAGTTGAAATGAAATATTATTATTATTTTTATTATACTGGAAAATATGATCATTGTGGTCTTAATAAATTATTTGGATGAAAATAAAAATGGTAGAAATTTTTTATTATTCATTGATGTACAAAAAATATATTTAGTGTTTATATATATATATATATGTATTCATTTGTAATCAATTTTTTTGAAGTATTATTCTAATATAACATGATGAAATGAATTTTTATTCATCATTGAAATAATTTTTTTTTATATTTGTGTATTATATATTTATAAATATTCCCATGCTAAAATTAATGTCTATAATATTAGAGAAAACATATTTATACACCTTTTAATGGATTTCAATTCTAAAATTTGAATGGATTATTTATCATTATGTGGACCCAACATCAATTGTTATGAGAAGGAAGCATTTTTCCATGACTCTAATCATCCTTTAAAAACATTCATGTGTATATAGGATGGTTAATAAACATAACAGTCTTTATCTAATGAACTGATATTGATGCCTTTAACGAAATAATTCCCATCTCTAGTTATTGATTTAAATGGTTATATCATCCTTAAAAACATGACCATTAGGGGGGTAAATGTATATATATTCAATGAATATTTTTTGGGTCTCCCACATGATTGATATGTTTTTCCATCTTTTATTGTAGAATAATTTTTCAATACGCCATTGCACCTATTATTATTTACACAAAAAATAATGATAATGATGATTTACTAGTTACATGTATTTATGAATTCTTAAATTACCTAGGTTGTTTCCAATAAATCCCATAATCTGACATCAAGTAATGATATAAAAAATTCTAGCTACATAAGGGGGAAATGTAAACTATTTTTTGACATTGTTTGGATTCATTGAGTTCATAATTACTCGATTAAAACAAACTAATTGTCATCTAATCATTACATACATGATAAATTGTGTTTCAATTTTTGTTAGAAACTTTTATTATATCATATTTATTATATTATTATATAGTAAACAATCAATGATGATCCTGAGTAACTGTAGAGTACTATTTGAAATTCATTTTTAGAAGATATCATAGATATAATTTAAAATATCAAATATTATATCATAAATAAATTATGACTTTTTTGAAATTGTACTTAATGTCATGTAACATTAAAAGTTCTATTAAATTCTACTATGATTGATGAAAATCCATCACCAACATCTAAAATGATTATATTTTTTTAATGGAATTAACTAAGCATTATAAAAAAATTAAAAATATTATCTAGATATTAATAGCTATAATAATGGATAAATCTAAATTAATATTTGTATCTGTAGAATAATGAATATAATGCTAGTGTCCTTTAATTTAAAAATTTCTTTAATATAGAAACAATTTTAACACTATATACATTTGGGGATGGATGTTTTATATATAGTTACTATTCAAATAATGTAATTAGTTGGTCTAATCATACAAAATTATAATGTGACAGCATAAACATTAATGCAGTTTATGTGGAATGTGTAAATTTACTCTATAAATTATCCTGTAGTGGATTTAATACTATTTAAAATTTTAATTTACATACATTAAAACTTTAAAGAGATAAATAACATTTCAAGACCTGTCCTCGGGGCCCGTTCTGTGACAACCCCAATCCCTCCTTCCATATGCCAGAGGCTGGCGACTAGCAAAAAAGGCGTAAATCCGGATAAAAGTGGTAGGAATTGCCTTTATATAAGTAAACATACAAAACTGATTACGCAGGTGAAGCAAGAACTAAGTAAAACTGAGTACAAAATGAAGTGCTAAAAAAGTAAATGGGCCACTATACTAACCCAACTAGAAGTACAATACAACTGAGAAAGAATATACAATAGCAGTAAAGTAAAGCGGCAACCACTGAGTCATCCTCCGGATATCCCACATGAAAGGTGGGTGCAGACGGTCTCCTCAGCTCCCCGGGTCCGGTCATCCACTCCGTGTACGTCCTGTCAAGTGGTCCACCTCTGAGTACCGTCTAGCTCTACAAGCCTCCACCTCGATCAATGTTTTCTTTCGTCTGAATCTAACATGTCGTAGTGCGGGCATAGCCCATGCATGGGTGAGTATACGATACTCAGTAGGGACCCTGACACCCCCGAAGATCTCCCAGAATCCAGGAAGGATAAACCACAAAGGAAAGTTATAAACCTGAAGTATCGACCAACTCTACTTACGTATATTCCCATACATATACCTAAGTCATCAATCTCAGTTTGGCTCCAACAACCGAGCCCAAGAACAATCCAGTTGACACAGGAAAGAAGTCAATCATACCAATGATAATGATTGAATGACAAGACTAAGCTCACATAGGTATACTGCTCACAAAGAGGGGTGGAGATGATTAGATGTAGCCTCTGTATCATCTCCTCTAACGAACCCTGGTAGGATCCATGTACAGAAGTCGTCGCTACCAAACCCACGTATGATCCAAGTACAGTAACCATAGTTTCCAAACCCACGTAGTATCCAACTACAGTCTTCATTGCTCCCGAACCCATGGAGGATCCATGTACAGTTGTCCTCACTGCCGAACCCACATAGGATCCAAGTACAGTTTTCTTCGTCATCGAACCCACATAGGATCCTAGCACGGTAGTCATTGTAGTCGCATCCAGTTCTAGGGTTCCCGCACATAGCGTACTCAATTCCGGGAGTGTCCACTCTTCGAGTAATATAATTGTTACATAAAAAATCATGATGTCAAGAGTTGATGTATCCTGATGTTCCGTCTCATCAAAAGGAACTCAACATGACAGACGGCGCGTCAATTGGACGGCTGGTCTGAGAGATATTAGATTTTTCGTTCCAGCGGCCCAGTTGGAAATATGCTCATTCCAAACCTGGCCATTTACCGAGGTTGTCCAAAACACACTTAGAGTATTGAAAAAAGGCTTCCTCATCAATAGGGTCCCAGTTCCATAGACAGGGAATTGATCGAACACACGATCATTTAGTTATTCACTTTTATGTGAATAACGGGCCCGACCCGATAAGCCCAATAGGATGGCAGGTCAGGTCACCCAGTTTTTGTGGGTCCGTCCCGGTAGGGGTGTCGGACTGGACCAAAGTTTTGTGCACTCTAGCCTCGGGGCACGGCTCGTCCCAAAGAGAGAACGGCCCGCCAGGGCGCAGCACGGCTAGTCGTGGCCCAGCTTGCTCGACCAGCACGCCGAGAGGTCTGAGGGGGCGCGGCCCCCCTGCTGTCCGAACTGGCGATGCCTTATGGTGATGACCATCCTTCTTGCACAAGCAGCCCGCATGGATGGGCTGCGAGTTCTTTTGCACGGCGCCCTCCAGGTGGTGTGACCTCGCTCCGCCCGGCTGGCCGACGGGCCGACCGGTCCTTCCATCGAAGGGGACCGCAATGCGGGCGGCGGTTCCTACTGCACAGTCGGCGCGACGAATCCTGCTTCCTCCACCCTGTCCAGTGCTGGCCGCGGCTCTGTGTCCCCAGCCCAGCATGACAATTCCGTGTTTCATCCGATGCGGTCCTCTTGGCAGCGGCGTTTCATTGCATGTGTGATGGCGGCCCTTGCACCAACGGTCTCTTCTGCATTCCGCCTCCGATAATCGATTCCATATAATTAAACAAGATCAAAAGGAGGGTCATCGGTCCATGTTTTTTCAGCCCACTCCCTCCGCGTTAAGCGATAGAAATAGGCCAAGAAAAACAAGGTTATAAATTGATGAACTGAGGCACAATTTTAATCCAATAAAATTGAACGTAATCTCGTACCTCGATAATTAACGTTGCATGTCGGGCGTCGCGGAAGACGACGTTGTGAGGAAAGGATTAGTTGGTGACTTTGGAGTGCATCCGAGGAGGAAGCAGCATCTCCTAACTTGTCGCAGTGATGATAATGGATGGTGTGTCATCATTCATCATGGAACCGAAGTTCTTCATCGAAGAAGTCTTCGTTCTTCGTCGGAGGGTTAGTGTTCTTCCCCAAAAACTCAAGAGCTATTTCACATAAAAAAATCCTCCACCCAAATAAAATAATAATCTACCCTATTATTTTATTTAACAGAAGCCATTTCAAATTCAAACATTCAAACCACATCATTAATTAAATGTGTTGGAAATTAATTAAATGGAGGGAGAGGAGGTGGAAGATCTCATAAATGTTGGGAGAGTTGTCAATATTAATCAAAGGTGTTTAATGGGGGGGTTAAGGGAGATAAAAGGTTGGGGATCGTGTTGTCCCCACTAATCATTTATCCACACATGGGAAGTTGGGTTGTTGTGGGCCCCACCAACAACTTCCCATGGGAGGGTTTAACTCCCAATGTTTTAAAATAAAATTGTTCTAACAATTTTTTTTATTTTAAACTAATTCCCCAAATAACAATTCTCATCCCGCTTAAAATGCAACTACAACAAAGGTCCCCTTAAGTAATTACCAGCACTACGGGTTCATCGGTGACCTCGGATTTCAATTCTGACTACCGGGTAAAATTATGGAAAAAAACCCTCATTCGTTTATTGAACGTACCCGAGCTAAAAATCAGAAATTTATTCTGGGCACACCAGGCCCTGGAATCAGGTTCTGTCAGAATCCATAGACTTGTGAAATTCAAAAGTATTTATGAAAAAAATTTCCTTGAAATTTCCAGGTCTTTAAATTTCTCACACCTTTGGGATTTACGTCTCTATAAAGATACAACATAATCTAGGGAAACAAATGAGAGTATTGAGCATGCATCTATGCCTCCAGCTCCCACGTGCTCTCCTAGAGGTTCTCATGTTGCCATCGAATGTGCAATATAAGAATCGACTATCCATGTAGGACCCTCTCCTATCGATCCTCTATCAATATGGGGACCTCCTCAAATGTTTCCACGTCATCGATGTATATATCCCCATGATCAATGATGTGGGTCTGGTCGTGCACGTATCTTCTTAGTTGAGTTACGTGAAAGACATCGTGAACCCAGAGCAACTGAGGTAGAAGGGTTAGGCGGTAAGCCACCTCACCTACCCCATTGAGGACCTGGAATGGTCTGATGAAGCATGGATATAACTTGCTGCCCCATCCAAATATCTGTAATCCATATCGAGGTGAGACCTGAAATAAAATGTGGTCGCCATCCTTGAACTCTAGTGGTCTCCATATTCTATCAGCATAGAACTTCTGTCTGCTATGTGCAGTCCTCATCCACTCCTGGATGATCTGCACCTTCTCCATTGTATCCTGAAACTTCTCTGGTCTTACAAGTGCTGACTCCATGGGGTCAGTCCAGCACCGAGGTGATCTACAAGGTCGGATGTACTATGCCTCATATGGTGCCATCTCGATGGTGGAGTGGCTGTTGTTGGTGTACACAAACTCCACCAAGGGTAGTTGATCCACCCAGCTACAACCAAAATCATGGAAACATGCCCGGAGCATATTATCAAGTGTCTAAATGGTCCTCTCTGTCTGGCCATCCATAAGAGGATGAAAGGCAGTGGTCAGGCATAGCTGCGTCCCAATTGCCTCCTGAAACCCCTTCCAAATCCGAGATGTAAAGTGGGAGTCTCGATCGGAGTTGATAGATGATGGAAAACCATGAAGGCATCTGATCTCATTAATTTAAAGGCATCCCAATATATCTACTGAGCCCTTCACTCTGATCTGAAAGAAGTGGGCTGACTTGGTGAGTCGGTCGGTGATCACCTAGATAGAGTCGTGCCCACTGGATGTACATGGAATCCCCATCACAAAATCCATGGATATCTCGTCCCACATCAACTTAGGAACCTCCAAGGTCTGTACCCAACCAATGGGTACCTGGTGCTCCAGCTTCTCTTGTTGGCAAGTGAGGCATCGTGAAACAAACTCTGGTACTACCTTCTTCATACTCGACCACCAGTGCAGTCGCCTGAGGTCCTGGTACATCTTCTCCACTCTTGGATGTACCACTAGAGGAGAAGTGTAAAACTCCCTCAGCAGATCCTCTGGTTGTACAACTGGTACCATAGTACTTCCCATGAAGTTGATGATGTGCTCCCCTCCTTCAAAAAATCCAACGGGTCGTAGCCCTAAAGATAGTCGAGCACGTCATGTCTCACAGTCAGTGTCCACTCAATGTGCCTCTCTAACTCGCTGATGAAGTGGAGGAGTGTGTGGGAGAGACTGAAGAAAGGCTGCTCCATCTCAATCCACAAAGTATATCTACAATGCGGCTAGCTTCTCTTCTACCTCTCTTAGTTGCTAAATGCCCGATATCCTGCTGATAGCATCAACTACAACATTCCCCTTCCAATGAGTATAGACTATATTGACTTCATAGTCCTGGAAGAACTTGAGCCATCATCATTGTCTCAGGATATTGTCCTTCTGCGAGAATATGTACATGAGACTCTGGTGGTCAGAGTAGTCTATAAAGCACTCACCCATCAAAAATTGTCACCATATCTTCAAGGAGAAGACCACTGCTGCTAACTCCAGGTCATCGGTAGCATATTTCTTCTCATGATGTCTCAAATACCGTGAAACATACATGATCACTGTTTGCTCCTACATTAGGACACACCCGACTACTTTACATGATGAGTCACAATAAACTACGTACCCTACGCCCTCCTCTGGTGGCCTCAAGATGGGCACACTGGTCAGTCGATGTCTCAGCTCATGAATTCTCTAACGACATCTATCTGACCACCGGAAGGGTTTCCGCTTCATCGTCAATGATGAAAGTGGTGCTGAAACTCTAAAGAAGTCGGACACAAAACTATGTTTGGCCGACTCATGAGTGATTGAATGCACTCACATATGCATGATTACATCTTGTACTGCATGAGGTTCCCATTTCTCCAACCAAGGAAAACCCATCCTAACGTTCTAGGTAAATCACAACCTTTTGTCCTAATACATTCAATCTGTGTATGAACTGTGGTTACCCAGTCCATACCCAAACTAATGTTGTAAGGCCTTGACGCTGTCACCCAGAGGTTCTATCCTAAACTCTCACCTCAAGGGTCAGATCACACCGTTAGTGTAAGCGTGATTATCGAGTCTCCTCTCAAAGGTTTCTCCAGACATGAGGGTCAAGTCAATGGCATAACCAAATACTCTAGGTCTGGGACAGGATTCATGGAAGAAAGGAATGATTCGTATCAATGTATGTTGTTACAGTAGCTAGTATTAGACACAGACCATACCGTGAATCATTCCTTGAGCCCTTGAGTCACACTCCATGACCTCATGTAGCTATTCTCTTCCCCTACCCTCTAGCTCACTGAGCCTAGCGGGGACTATAATGGCCGGTGGTTGTAACAAGTTGAAATGTTCACCACCACTTTCTTGTCTCCTAGCTCATCATCCACATCTACTACTGTAGAGACCCGAAGCTTGACGTACATTGACTTTACATTACATTTTCAGAATACTTAGTACATAACAAAAACACACAGGCAAGGATCGTAATAGTTTAGTGTCTTTGGAAACTCGGAACGTAATCTTCTAATCGTGGTGAAAGATCTTCAACATCTCCCATAAAGATCTTCTTTTTTTTATACCTAAAACCTTTCTTTATATCTTGGGGAAAAGAAAACATAAAAGGGTGAGCTCAAATGCTCAGTAAAGGTAAACAAAAGAAATATCAATCACATCACATACATAAGCACATAACTTTTGGAAATCTTAACCTGTAAAAGAGATCATAATTTCATAACATGGGGTAAATCATGGCAGTGAAATGTAATCACAATAATCATAACTTAAAACATGAAACTTTTTGGCATTCACAAATAATCATAGAGAATCATTTCTTGTTAGTCAAGACTCATTGCCAAGACTATCTTAGTGGACAAAGTCCCTTTCTGAACCGAGTCACCCTCGTTTCAGTCCTGTTTCACGGAACCGGTATAACCTACCGTTGCAGCCATGTCTATCTCATTAGATATAAAATCTTTACCCAATGCATTGGAGGGAGATATAGGTCCCACCCATCTCATAATGATACCATTCTTATGTGTGCCACAAAATCATAAAACATACATCATTGCATAACCCATGTAATAAAAATGGGAATCTTAAACATCATGACATCATAAAAGAATTCATATACGATAAAGGAATTCATAAAAATAATTCCATCACAACATAATCAAATAAATGTAATAATAGGGATAAAAACAGAACCCTTTATTATCTTAGATGGAAAATAATTTTGATAAAACACTTGAACTTCATTCTTGAGGAAAATATCCTTTCTACTTCAAAAACACTTTTCCTTTCTAAATATGTCATACAATTTTAAACTAAAAGAAGTTGATTAAAAATAAACTATAAAACTTGTAAAGGAATCTTCTTGGAAATAATGATTTCAAAATCCATTCATGCCGTATAAGTTAAAAGAACATTCTTTGTACTTTTTTCGGAAAAGTCAAAAACTACCTCGTACGAAAAAAGACAAAAGATTCCTTTCATATCTTTTACTAAAAACTCACCAAAGGGTAAAATTGCATTTAAAAAATTGTATGTGAATGGAAATAAAATTACATATTGAGGAAACATGGATGTGGATGATAAAATACACCCCAACAAATTTCAAATTATAATCAATCTCGGATAAAAATTAGATTGTGATATTTCCCTTACCTTAGGTCTGACTTACTTTGTAAGTGTCTGAACCTACAGTATAATGATTTAAATAATGTTATTGACTTAATCCAGAATAATACTTATTTTTATGATATCATATATGGTAATATTCTTAGCTTCTTAGTAGTAATATTTCATTGCTACTTGTTATTCGGGTGTTTATAACTTTTTGGTTCTTATGCGTGTTTTGTCGAATAAATTCTTATTATTTTCTTTAGGTTATAGATACCTCATTTCCATAATGGTATTAGTGTAATATATATCGTATTAATTCACTAAATTCATTTATATAATCATTATGAAATGAAGATCATGTAGAACGAGTCGCATCACATCGTGGAGACGGTATTCCGTACGTACGCACGAGTGATAATATCGTTCCTATGATCGTGGAATTGTATTGGAGTATATGTATACTATTTAAGAATCAATATAAATTTATAATAGTCATATATAGTCATTATTTACACCATTATACCCATCCAATGAAGGTGGTGGTGGAAAATAGTTTACACCACGGCGTGGAGACGGTATTCCGTACGTACGCACGCGCTGTGATTTTGTTTTCCGTAGGATGGATAGATGGTGAAATAGGGTTGTTTCATACTTATAATAACATATCAGTATATGAGTGATACTGATTTTATTACTTCATAATGAAACAACCTATGAAGAAGAAGTGGAAGAAGAAATAAAGTTGAAAGAATCGTTAACGGAAATTACCTCTTCTTTGAAGCGCCTCTATGAGACCT
Organism: Viscum album; assembly: GCA_963277665.1. NCBI lineage: Eukaryota > Viridiplantae > Streptophyta > Magnoliopsida > Santalales > Viscaceae > Viscum > Viscum album. The sequence continues at coordinate 1,563,070,468 of OY728142.1, read as the reverse complement.
CCTCTTAGGGCACTAAAATTGGTCTTTGAGGAAGACCAGAACCTCTAGGATGTTACTAGGTAAGTGGAGAGGAGAATTTGGCAGGGTTTGGCCGAGCGTGAAGGCTGAAAGTTGTGTGTGAGGAGGAGAGGGAGGAGGTGCCTTGTTATAAGGGAGAAGAGGGGTACCTTTGGAATAACTAAAAATATTATTTTATTATAAAGTCAAGTTCAGTTTTAAATAGCTCCAAATTGATATATTTCTAAGATAAGTTGGGGATGGGTCTAAATACTCTCATGAAATAGAATATAGACATGTTTAGGTTCCTATTTTAACCTTATCATTTTGATTTAACATTAACTTAAATAATTGTACTTTTACCGTATCTTCTTGTGTTCTTTCACTATAAGGTTAATAAACTTACTATAAGAAGCCAAACGAACTCCAAGTTGTTTATTATTAATATATATAACCTTATCTAAGTCATTTGGCCGAACCTTAGATTTTTAGGAATAAAATAACAATTAATAATATAATATTTGTTTTAAAAACTATTTTATCTCAATTTTGACACTATTTAGTAATTGATTTTTGTGAAACTAATAACAGAATGATAAGTTCGAAAAAAGTAAATTAAATCAATAATAACATGTCATATTAAGCTATAAAATTAGTTTAATTCATAAAAAGTCTCAAATTACATTTATTTCGGTGTTTATAACATCAATTATGTCAATATTTCATTAATAAGATAATTACTGCATCATCATTGTGTCAAAAATAAATTAAATTATTTAAAGTCTAAAAATTACAAATAAAATACCATTATGTAGGAAAGATTTTTAGATTTATAATGAATATTTATAGTCGAATTTATATTATTTATAACCCCATATTAAAAATTATTTACTTATTAAACTTTGATTTTAACTATTTTAGCCCTTCTTTAAATAAATTAATAATAAATGTCCTAATCTAGTCAAAGTGGGCCTAAATGGTCATATTTTATTCCTAAGTTAGTTTTTGGTCGAATTAAACTTATCCAATAGAATTAGTACATGTGTTAGGGTAATAATAATATCATCTTTACCCTTAATTACCCTATTTACTTTTTACCGTGGTAAAAAAAAGTTAAAAGTCACTATTCACCAAAAATTATTTTCATCTCATTGAACCACATTTTAGTCCTTGATATTAACCGTGTCTCTCGGAGTTTCGAAATTCCACTCACAGATGTGGTAAAATTAACTTTTATGAAAAATTCAGTTTTTTAACTACCACTTAGTGGTTTCACTATTCATCAAAAATTGAAAGTTTTCATAAAAATACCAAAATTTCACCCTAGGCTAATTTCGATATTCCGAATCCAAAAATGAATTCCATTTTGAAAAATAAAATTTAAAAAATTTCAAAAAGTGTTTATTACTATTCATACGGCTAGTTTTAATAATATTTTAATAGCATATTGTTGTTTAGTGAAACTCGTTATTGCGTACTACACACGATATCGAGGAAGGTCGTGATTGCGTGTAATTCAAGGAAAATCAAGGATGCGTGTTGTGCAGGCTCCTTTTGGTGTAGCGTACAACACATGACATTAACAAAATTAAAAAGGATATTTTTCATAAAATCTCGGGGTGTTACATTCTACCCCCCTTAAAATGAATTTCGCCCCTGAAATTCGTCGGGGTTATAAATGGTTTACTACTTGAAAGTTTCTTTAATAGAAACACACATCGTAAAAAGGAATACCAAAACCAATCTTTAAAAACAAAATTATGAAACGTAACGGTTACCCAAATAAACTAATCACTGGGTTTCCATATAGGTGAAAATTTGGATATGGAAGAAAAATCTAACCATCATGTTCTGATTGAGAGTGGTAGAGAACATGGCTATGGAAAAGACAACAATCAAAAATCCATAAATTTGTGACGATCTAAGGTACCATCTGATTAATCAGATATAAGAGCACTTGGACAACATTTTTGGTTTTCAAGATCGTTTCCCTAAAGTTGAATTATTTGAATTACAATAAATACTTACTTTATTTTGGTACAATCTCACTGTTGTTCGTGCCTTAAACAATTTCCACTTCATCTCTTAAATAAATGAAGTTGAATTTGTTATTCGTGAAGTGTTAGTAGATCATGTGATAGAATGACGGGTCATTCCATCTCTTTCAAACAAAAGGTTAGCAAAAGTTATAAGTCCATCTTATGGTTAATCATATATGGTTTCAAAAATGAACTTATACTTCATATATCATACATCTTAATAAAATAAAACTAGTTTTTACTAACCAGGGACTTCCTGTAGGCCAGTGGTAGGCGATAAAGGCCAGTCGCACTTCGGTTGTGGGTTTGATTCCCACAGCCTTATCCGACGCGATGGGCTGTCGCACGTCCTGTAGGTTGTCCTTTTTTCTAAATCTATATTACTATAACATCCCATCAATAATACTAACTTATGTCCATCATACTCCATTCCAATCTTTAGGCTTATCCATAATACTGTCGTCCACTCTCAGAGATTTAATACCATCATTGATCCCCATATATCATAAGATATATCTTGTTGGTCACATTCCAAACATTCAAAGGCCTTAATCTTGTACTCTCTTGAATACCCATTGAACCTTATTGAAAACATGAGTTCTGTTAAAAGTTAACACTTTCCATATACCAAAATCCTCAAAATTCTATATACTCAAACCATGATATCACTTAGTCCTTATATCAATCATGAGCTCATGAATAATGTTAAATATCTCAATCACTTTGAATACAAAAGTAGTCCAACACATTAATATTCCAATACTTTATGATACAACATTATTTTGGAATCCCATTACATAAACACTTAATCATTCCACCACATCGTTGTCATAATCAACATCGCCAATAGTGATCGCATGTGACTTCCCTTTGTCCTTTGCCTTAGGTGGTTTCTCATGCTGATCATCACTAACTCTTGGATTTGGTCATTTATTAGCATAATGCCCCATTTCCTTGCACTTGAAGCATTGAAGTGTTAGTGGTGCGTTCTCTACAGTGTTTGATTTATTTACATCATTAGAAACCCGTTTTCCATTACTTCGACACTCAGCTGCTCGATGACCTTCTTCTCCACACTTAAAACATTTTCTAGTCCCTTTAAGACAATCTCCACCATGCTTATTTCCACACATTGAGCCTAAGGAAACATTCATCTTCTTTTCATCATTATTCTGATATTTCTCCTTGAACTCCATCTTTCGTTTATTTTCAAAACCATGAGATGGATATGTAACACCAACTTCCATTTCTACCTTCATAGCACATCGCACAATTTCTTCATAGCTTCTGAAGTCTCTTATAGCTAATGCCCTTCGAATACTTGGTTTTAAGCCACTGAAAAATTGATCAACTTTACTTTTAGGTTGGATGATAATGCCAGATGCATACCTTGCAAGTCTTGTAAAATTTTCTTCATATATACCAACAGATTCATCATCCTTCTGCTTCAGCTCAAGAAACTCATTTTCCATCTTCGTTCGAAGAATACGAGGGAAGTACTTACTGAAAAACAAGTTCTTGAACTCGTCCCATTCCATGGAATCAACTTCATCTCTTGGCCTCGTATTCTTGATAAGATTCCACCATTGATCAGCATCACCTTCCAAACAATACACTTCTAAGATGACTTTATCATGTTCAGAACATTGAAGAACTGAAAATATCTTTTCAATGGTACTGATCCATTGTTCAGCAACAAGTATATCGGAAGTCCCACTGAAAGAAGGTGGATGTTGCCTCATGAAGGACTCAATAGAATTTTGTTCCCTTATATGCTCATTTGGAAGTCCAGAATGATTCATATCTTGTGTAAGTATACCAATAATATTTTCCACTCCATCTCCCATAACATTTGTTTGTTCAGGAGGACAATCAGTGCATTGTCCATCGCATTGATCAACACGGTTCCTTCGGGTTCCAGCCATCGTCTAAAACCCAGAAAGAATAGTGTGAGAGGAAAAAAATCATGCTAGGGAAAACAACATAATAAAGGGGGAGTACCTTCAATATCTAACATCTTAGGTTTAATTATATGATCGTTAGTGTAATTCTAGTACTATAACCTATACGTATACTTAACCTTAGGGACATCCCTAGACATACCTTTGAGATATCTCTAGGGATCTCACTAACGTTTTTGCATCCTAGTTTCCAAAGGTTGACTAAACCTTTCCTCTAATACCAACTCTAGAGACCCGAATCATGACGTACATTGACATTACATTACGTTTGTGGAATACTTAGTACATAACAAAAACACACACGCAAGGATTGTAATAGTTTATTGTCTTTGGAAACTCAGAACGTAATCTTCTAATCGTGGTGAAAGATCTTCAACATCTCCCATAAATATCTTCTTTTTTTATACCTAAAACCTTTCTTTATATCCTGGGGAAAAGAAAACATAAAAGGGTGAGCTCAAATGCTCAGTAAGGGTAAACAAAAGAAATATCAATCACATCATATACATAAGAACATAACTTTTGGAAATCTTAACCTGCAAAAGAGATCATAATTTCATAACATGGGGTAAATCATGGAAGTGAAATGTAATCACAATAATCATAACTTAAAACATGAAACTTTGTGGCATTCACAGATAATCATATAGAATCATTTCTTGTTAGTCAAGACTCATTGCCAAGACTATCTTAGTGGACAAAGTACCTTTCTGAACCGAGTCACCCTCATTTCAGCCCTGTTTCACTGAACCGGTATAACCTACCGTTCCAGCAATATCTATCTCATGAGATATAAATTATTTACCCAATGCATTGGAGGGAGATATAGGTCCCACCCATATCATAATTATACCATTCTTATGTGTGCAACAAAATCATAAAACATACATCATTTCATAACCCATGTAATAAAAATGGGAATCTTAAACATCATGACATCATAAAAGAATTCATATACGATAAAAGAATTCATAAAAATAATTCCATCACAACATAATCAAATCAATGTAATAATAGGGATAAAAACGGAACCCTTTATTATCATAGATGGAAAATAATTTTTATAAAACACTTGAACTTCATTCTTGAGGAAAATATCCTTTCAACTTAAAAAACACTTTTCCTTTCTTAACATGTCATAAAATTTTAAACTAAAAGAAGTTGATTAAAAATAAACTTTAAAAATTGTAAAGGAAGCTTCTTGGAAATAATTTTTTAAAAATCCATTAATGTCGTATAAGTTAAGAAAAACATTCTCTGTACTTTTGTCGGAAATGTCAAAAAGTACCTTGTACGAAAAAAGGCAAAAGATTCCTTTCATATCTTTTACTAAAAACTCAGAAAAGGGTAAAATTGGATTTAAAAAATTGTAGGTGAATGGAAATAATATTAATTATTGTGGAAACATGGATGTGGATGATAAAATACACCACAGTAAATTTCAATGTATAATCAATCTCGGATAAAAATGAGATTGTGATATTTCCCTTACCTTAGGACCGACTTGCTTTGTAAGTGTCAGAACCTCCAGTATAATGATTTAAATAATGTTATTGACTTAATCAAGAATCATTCTTATTTTTATTATATCATATATAGTCATATTCTTAGCTTCTTAGTAGCAATATTTCATTGCTACTTGTTATTCGGGTGTTTATAACTTTTTGGTTCTTATGCGTGTTTTGTCGAATAAATTCTTATTATTTTCTTGAGGTTATAGATACCTCATTTCCAGAATGTTATTAGTGTAATATATATCATATTAATTCATTCAATTCATTTATATAATCATTATGAAATGAATATCATGTAGAACGAGTCGCATCATATCGTGGAGACGGTATTCCGTACGTACGCACGAGTGATAATATCGTTCCTATGATCGTGGAATTGTATTGGAGTATATTTATACTATTTCAGAATAAATATCACTTTATAATAGTCATATATAGTCATTATTTACACCATTATACCCATCCAAGTAAGGTGGTGGTGGAAAATAGATTACACCACGGCGTGGAGACGGTATTCCGTACGTACGCACGCGCGGTGATTTTGTTTTCCGTAGGATGGATAGATGGTGAAATAGGGTAGTTTCATACTTATAATAACATATCAGTATATGAGTGATACTGATGTTATTACTTCATAATGAAACAACCTATGAAGAAGAAGTGGAAGAAGAAATAAAGTTGAAAGAATCGGTAACGGAAATTACCTCTTCTTTGAAGCGCCTCTTTGTGACCTCGTCATAGGGCACTAAAATTGGACTTTGAGGAAGACCAGAACCTCTAAGATGTTACTAGGGAAGTGGAGAGGATAATATTTCAGGGGTTGGCCGAGCTTGAAGGCTCAATGTTGTGTGTGAGGAGGAGAGGGAGGAGGTGCCCTTTTATAAGGGAGGAGAGGGGTACCTTTGGAATAACTAAAAATATTATTTTATTATAAAGTCAAGTTCGGTTATAAATAGATCCAAATTGATATATTTCGAAGCTAAGGTGGGGATGGGTCGAAATCCTCTCATCCAATATAATTTAGATAAGTTTAGGTTCCTATTTTAACCTTATCAATTAGATTTAACAATAAGTTAAATAATTGTACTTTTACCGTGTCTTCTTGTGTTCTTACACTATAAGGTTAATAAACTTACTATAAGAAGCCAAACAAACCCTAAGTTGTTTATTATTAATATATATAACCTTATCTAAGTCATTTGGCCGATCCTTATATTTTTAGGAATAAAATAACAATTAATAATATAATATTTGTTTTAAAAACTATTTTATGTCAATTTTGACACTATTTAGTAATTGTTTTTTGTGAAAATCATAAAAGAATGATAAGTTCGAAAACAGTTAATTATATCAATACTAACATGTCATATTAACCTAGAAAATTAGTGGAATTCATAAAAAGTCTCAAATTACATTTATTTTGGTGTTTATAACATCAATTATGTCAATATTTCATTAATACGATAATTACTGCATCATCATTGTGTCATAAATAAATTAAATTATTTAAAGTCTATAAATTACAAATAAAATACCATTATGTAGGAAATATTTTTAGATTTCTAATGAATTTTTATAGTAGAATTTATCTTATGTATAACCCCATATTAAAAATTATTTACTTATTAAACTTTGATTTTAACTATTTTAACCCTTCTTTAAATAAATTAATAATAAATGTCCTAATCTAGTCCATGTGGGCCTAAATGGTCATATTTTATTCCTAAGTTTGTTTTTGGTCGAATTACACTTATCCAACAGAATTACGACATGATTTAGGATAATAATAATATCATCTTTACCCTTAATTACCCTATTTACTTTTTACCGTGGTAAAAAAAAGTAAAAAGTTACTATTCACAAAAAATTATTTTCATCTCATTGAACCACATTTTAGTCCTGGATATTAACCGTGTCTCTCGGATTTTCGAAATTCCACTCACAGAAGCGGTAAAATTAAGTTTTATGAAAAATTCAGTTTTTTAACTACCACTTAGTGGTTTCACTATTCATCAAAAATTGAAAATTTTCAGAAAAATACCAAAATTTCACCCTAGGCTAATTCCGATATTCCGAATCCAAAAATGAATTCCATTTTGAAAAATAAAATTTACAAATTTTCAAAAAGTGGTTATTACTATTCATAACGGCTAGTTTTAATAATATTTTAATAGCATATTGTTGTTTAGTGAAACTCGTTATTGCGTACTACACACGCTATCGAGGAAGGTCGCGATTGCGTGTAATTCAAGGAAAATCAAGGATGCGTGTTGTGCAGGCTCCTTTTGGTGTAGCATACAACACATGACATTAACAAAATTAAAAAGAATATTATTAATAAAATCTCGGGGTGTTACATTCTACCCCCCTTAAAATGAATTTCGCCCTCAAAATTCGTCGGGGTTATAAATGGTTTACTACTTGAAAGTTTCTTTAATAGAAACCCACATCGTAAAAAGGAATACCAAAACCAATATTTAAAAACAAAAGTATGAAACGTAATGGTTACCCAAATAAACTAATCACTGGGTTTCCATATTGGTGAAAATATGGATATGAATGAAAAATCTAACCATCATGATCTGATGGAGAGTGGTAGAGAACATGGCTATGGAAAAGCCAACAATCACACATCCATAAATTTGTGATGATCTAAGGTACCATCTGATTAATCAGATATAAGAGCACTAGGACAACATTTTTGGTTTTCAAGATTGTTTCCCTAAAGTTGAAGAATTTGAATTAGAATAAATACTTAGTTTATTTTGGTACAATCTCCCTGTTGTTCGTGCCTTAAACAATTTCCACTTCATCTCTTAAATAAATGAAGTTGAATTTGTTATTTGTGAAGTGTTAGCAGATCATGTGATAGAATGACGGGTCATTCCATCTCTTTCAAACAAAAGGTTAGAAAAAGTTATAAGTCCATCTTATGGTTAATCATATATGGTTCCAAAAATGTACTTATACTTCATATATCATACCGCTTAATAAAATAAAACTAGTTTCTACTAACCAGTGACTTCCTGTAGGCCAGTGGTAGGCGATAAAGGCCAGTCGCACTTCGGTTGTGGGTTCGATTCCCACAGCCTTATCCGACGCGATGGGCTGTCGCCCGTCCTGTAGGTTGTCCTTTTTTCTAAAGCTATATTACTATATCATCCCATCAATAATACTAACTTATGTCCAACATAATCCATTCCAATATTTAGGCATATCCATAATACTATCGTCCACTCTCAGAGATTTAATACCATCATTGATCCCCATATATCATAAGATATATCTTGTTGGTCACATTCCAAACATTCAAAGGCCTTAATCTTGTACTCTCTTGAATACCCATTGAACCTTATTGAAAACATCAGTGCTGTTAAAAGTTAAAACTTTCCACATACCAAAATCCTCAAAATTATATATACTCAGACCATGATGTCACTTAGTCCTTATATCAATCATGAGCTCATGAATACTGTTAGATATATCAATCACTTTGAATACCACATTAGACCAACACATAAATATTCCAATACATTATGATACAACATTATTTTGGAATCCCATTACATAAACACTTAATCCTTCCACCACATCGTTGACATATTCAACATCGCCAATAGTGATCGCATGTGACTTCCCTTTTTCCTTTGCCTTAAGTGGTTGCTCATGGTGATCATCACTAACCCTTGGATTAGGGCATTTATTAGCATAATGCCCCATTTCCTTGCACTTGAAGCATTGAAGTGTTGGTGGTGCGTTCTCTATAGTGTTTGATTTATTCACATCATTAGAAACCCTTTTCCATTACTTCGACACTCTGCTGCTCGATGACCTTCTTTTCCACACATAAAACATTTTCTAGTCCCTTTAAGACAATCTTCACCATGCTTCTTTCCACACTTTGAGCATAAGGAAACATTCATCTTCTTTTCATCATTATTCTAAGATTTCTCCTTGAACTCCGTCTTTCGTTTCTTTTCAAAACCATGAGATGGATATGTAACACCAACTTCCATTTCTACCTTCATAGCACAACGCACAATTTCTTCATAGCTACTGATGTCTCTTATAGCTAATACCCTTTGAAGACTTGGTTTTAAGCCACTGAAAAATCGATCAACTTTACTTTTAGGTTGGATGATAATGTCAGATGCATACCTTGCAAGTCTTGTAAAATTTGCTTCGTATACACCAACAGATTCATCATCCTTCTGCTTCAGCTCAAGAAACTCCTTTTCCATCTTCGTTCGAAGAATACGAGGGAAGTACTTACTGAAAAACAAGTTATTGAACTCGTCCCATTCCATGGACTCAATTTCATCTCTTGGACTCGTATTCTTGATATGATTCCACCATTGATCAGCATCACCTTCCAAACGATACACTGCTAAGATGACTTTATCATGTTCAGAACATTGAAGAACTGAAAATATCTTTTCAATGGTACTGATCCATTGTTCCGCAACAAGTGGATCGGATGTCCCACTGAAAGAAGGTGGATGTTGCCTCATGAAGGACTCAATAGAATTTTGTTCCCTTCTCTGCTCATTTGGAAGTCCAGAATGATTCATAGCTTGTGTATGTATAGAAATAAGATTTTGCACTCCATCTCCCATAACATTTGTTTGTTCAAGAGGACAATCATTGCATTGTCCATTGCATTGATCAACACGGTTCCTTCGGGTTCCAGCCATCGTCTAAAACCCAAAAAGAATAGTGTGAGAGGAAAAAAAATCATGCTAGGGAAAACAACATAATAAAGGGGGAGTAACTTCAATATCTAACATCTTAGGTTTAATTCTATGATCGTTAGCGTAATTCTAGTACTATAATCTGTACGTATACTTAACCTTAGGGACATCCCTAGAAATACCTTTGAAATATCTCTAGGGATCTCACTAACGTTATTGCATCCTAGTTTCCAAAGGTTGACTAAACCTTTCCTCTGATACCAACTGTAGAGACCCGAAGCATGACGTACATTGAAATTACATTAAATTTGCGGAATACTTAGTACATAACAAAAACACACACGCAAGGATTGTAATAGTTTATTGTCTTTGAAATCTCGGAACGTAATCTTCGAATCGTGGTGAAAGATATTCAACATCTCCCATTAGGATCTTCTTTTTTTATACCTAAAACCATTCTTTATATCCTGGGGAAAAGAAAACATAAAAGGGTGAGCTCAAATGCTCAGTAAGGGTAATCAAAAGAAATATCAATCACACCATATACATAAGCACATAACTTTTGGAAATCTTAACCTACAAAAGAGATCATAATTTCATAACATGGGGTAAATCATGGCAGTGAAATGTAAGAACAATAATCATAACTTAAAACATGAAACTTTGTTGCATTCACACATAATCATAGAGAATCATTTCTTGTTAGTCAAGACTCATTGCCAAGACTATCTTAGTGGACAAAGTACCTTTCTCAACCGAGTCACCCTCGTTTAAGTCCTGTTTCACTGAACCGGTATAACCTACCGTTCCAGCCATGTCTATCTCATGAGATATAAAATAATTACCCAATGCATTGGAGGGAGATATAGGTCCCACCCATCTCATAATGATACCATTCTTATGTGTGCCACAAAATCATAAAACATACATCATTCCATAACCCATGTAATAAAAATGTGAATCTTAAACATCATGACATCATAAAAGAATTCATATACGATAAAGGAATTCATAAAAATAATTCCATCACGACATAATCAAATCAATGTAATAATAGGGATAAAAACAGAACCCTTTATTATCTTAGATGGAAAATAATTTTGATAAAACACTTGAACTTCATTCTTGAGGAAAATATCCTTTCTACTTCAAAAACACTTTTCCTTTCTTAACATGTCATACAATTTTAAACTAAAACAAGTTGATTAAAAATAAACTTTAAAACTTGTAAAGGAAGCTTCTTGGAAATAATTTTTTAAAAATCCATTCATGCCGTATAAGTTAAAAAAACATTTTTTGTACTTTTGTCGGAAAAGTCAAAAAGTACATCGTACGAAAAAAGTCAAAAGATACCTTTCATATGTTTTACTAAAAACTCACCAAAGGGTAAAATTGGATTTAAAAAATTGTAGGTGAATGGAAATAAAATTACATATTGAGGAAACATGTATGTGGATGATAAAATACACCCCAGTAAATTTCAAAGTATAATCAATCTCGAATAAAAATGAGATTGTGATATTTTCCTTACCTTAGGTCCGACTTGCTTTGTAAGTGTCTGAACCTACTGTATAATGATTTAAATAATGTTACTGACTTAATCCAGAATCATACTTATTTTTATGATATCATATATGGTCATATTCTTAGCTTCTTAGCAGTAATATTTCATTGGTACTTGTTATTCGGGTAATTATAACTTTTTGGTTCTTATGCGTGTTTTGTCGAATAAATTCTTATTCTTTTCTTTAGGTTATAGATACCTAATTTCCAGAATGGTATTAGTGTAATATATATCATATTAATTCATTCAATTCATTTATATAATCATTATGAAATGAAGATCATGTAGAACGAGTCGCATCACATCGTGGAGACGGTATTCCGTACGTACGCATGAGTGATAATATCGTTCCTATGTTCGTGGAATTGTATTAGAGTATATGTATACTATTTCAGAATCAATATCACTTTATAATAGTCATATATAGTCATTATTTACACCATTATACCCATCCAAGTAAGGTGGTGGTGGAAAATAGATTACACCACGACGTGCAGATGGTATTCCGTACGTACGCACGCGCGGTGATTTTGTTTTCCGTAGGATGGATATATGGTGAAATAGGGTTGTTTCATACTTATAATAACATATCAGTATATGAGTGATACTGATGTTATTAATTCATAATGAAACAACCTAAGAAGAAGAAGTGGAAGAAGAAATAAAGTTGAATGAATCGGTAACGGAAATTACCTCTTCTTTGAAGCGCCTCTTTGAGACCTCCTCTTAGGGCACTAAAATTGGTCTTTGAGGAAGACCAGAACCTCTAGGAAGTTACTAAGGAAGTGGAGAGGAGAATTTGGTAGGGGTTGGCCGAGCTTGAAGGCTCAATGTTGTGTGTGAGGAGGAGAGGGAGGAGGTGCCCTTTTATAAGGGAGGAGAGGGGTACCTTTGGAATAACTAAAAATATTATTTTATTATAAAGTCAAGTTCGGTTTTAAATAGCTCCAAATTGATATATTTAGAATCTAAGGTGGGGATGGGTATAAATCCTCTCATCCAATAGAATTTAGACAAGTTTAGGTTCCTATTTTAAACTTATCATTTAGATTTAACATTAAGTTAAATAATTGTACTTTTACCGTGTCTTCTTGTGTTCTTACACTATAAGGTTAATAAACTTACTATAAGAAGCCAAACGAACCCCAAGTTGTTTATTATTAATATATATAACCTTATCTAAGTAATTTGGCCGAATCATAGCTTTTTAGGAATAAAATAACAATTAATAATATAATATTTTTTTTAAAAACTATTTATGTCAATTTTGACACTATTTATTAATTGATTTATGTGAAAATCATAACAGAATGATAAGTTCGAAAAAAGTTAATTAAATCAATACTAACGTGTCATATTAACCTATAAAATTAGTGTAATTATTATTAAGTCTCAAATTACATTTATTTCGGTGTTTATAACAACAATTATGTCAATATTTCATTAATAAGATAATTACTGCATCATCATTGTGTCATAAATAAATTAAATAATTTAATGTCTAAAAATTACAAATAAAATACCATTATGTAGGCAATCTTTTTAGATTTCTAATGAATATTTATAGTCGAATTTATCTTTTGTATAACCCCATATTAAAAATTATTTACTTATTAAACATTGATTTTAACTATTTTAACCCTTCTTTAAATAAATTAATAATAAATGTTCTAATCTAGTCCATGTGGGGCTAAATGGTCATATTTTATTCCGAAGTTTGTTTTGGTCTAATTACACTTATCCAATAGAATTAGGACATGTGTTAGGGTAATAATAATATCATCTTTACCCCTAATTACCCTATTTACTTTTTACCGTGGTAAAAAAAGTAAAAAGTTACTATTCACCAAAAATTATTTTCATCTCATTGAACCACATTTTAGTCCTTGATATTAACCGTGTCTCTCGGATTTTTACTATTCCACTCACAGAAGCGTTAAAATTAAGTTTTATGAAAAATTCAGTTTTTTAACTACCACTTAGTGGGTTCACTATTCATCAAAAATTGAAAGTTTTCAGAAAAATACCAAAATTTCACTCTAGGCTAATTTCGATATTCCGAATCCAAAAATGAATTCCATTTTGAAAAATAAAATTTAAAAAATTTCAAAAAGTGGTTATTACTATTAATAACGTCTAGTTTTATAATATTTTAATAGCATATTGTTGTTTAGTGAAACTCGTTATTGCGTACTAAACACGCTATCGAGGAAGGTCGCGATTGCCTGTAATTCAAGGCAAATCAAGGATGCGTGTTGTGCAGGCTCCTTTTGGTGTAGCGTACAACACATGACATTAACAAAATTAAAAAGAATATTTTTCATAAAATCTCGGGGTGTTACATTCTACCCCCCTTAAAATGAATTTCGCCCTTGAAATTCGTCGGGGTTATAAATGGTTTACTACTTGAAAGTTTCTTTTATAGAAACCCACATCGTAAAAAGGAATACCAAAACCAATCTTTAAAAACAAAAGTATGAAACGTAACGGTTACCCAAATAAACTAATCACTGGGTTTCCATATAGGTGAAAATATGGATATGGAAGAAAAATCTAACCATCATGTTCTGATGGAGAGTGGTAGAGAACATGGCTATGGAAAAGACAACAATCACAAATCCATAAATTTGTGATGATCTAAGGTACCATCTGATTAATCAGATATAAGAGCACTAGGACAACATTTTTGGTTTTCAAGATTGTTTCCCTAATGTTGAAGAATTTGAATTAGAATAAATACTTACTTTATTTTGGTACAATCTCACTGTTGTTCGTGCCTTAAACAATTTCCACTTCATCTCTTAAATAAATGAAGTTGAATTTGTTATTCGTGAAGTGTTAGCAGATCATGTGATAGAATGACAGGTCATTCCATCTCTTTCAAACAATAGGTTAGCAAAAGTTATAAGTCCATCTTATGGTTAATCGTATATGGTTCCAAAAATGAACTTATAATTCATATATCATACCGCTTAATAAAATAAAACAAGTTTCTACTAACCAGTGAATTCCTGTAGGCCCGTGGTAGGCGATAAAGGCCAGTCGCACTTCGGCTGTGGGTTCGATTCCCAGAGCCTTATCCGACGCGATGGGCTGTCGCCCGTCCAGTAGGTTGTCCTTTTTTCTAAAGCTATATTACTATAACATCCCATCAATAATACAAACTTATGTCCAACATAATCCATTCCAATCATTAGGCTTATCCATAATACTATCATCAACACTCAGAGATTTAATACCATCATTGATCCCCATATACCATAAGATATCTTGTTGGTCACATTCCAAACATTCAAAGGCCTTAATCTTGTACTCTCTTGAATACCCATTGAACCTTATTGAAAACATCACTGCTATTAAAAGTTAACACTTTCCACATACCAAAATCCTCAAAATTCTATATACTCAAACCATGATGTCACTTAGTCCTTATATCAATTATGAGCTCATGAATACTGTTAAATATCTCAATCACATTGAATACCACATTAGACCAACACATAAATATTCCAATACTTTATGATACAACATTATTTTGGAATCCCATTACATAAACACTTAATCATTCCACCACATCGTTTTCATATTCAACATCGCCAATAGTGATCGCATGTGACTTCCCTTTGTCCTTTGCCTTAAGTGGTTTCTCATGTTGATCATCACTAACCCTTGGATTAGGGCATTTATTAGTATAATGCCCCATTTCCTGGCACTTGAAGCATTGAAGTGTTGGTGGTGCGTTCTCTATAGTGTTTGATTTATTCACATCATTAGAAACCCTTTTTCCATTACTTCGACACTCTGCTACTCGATGACCTTCTTTTCCCCACTTAAAACATTTTCTAGTCCCTTTAAGACAATCTTCACCATGCTTCTTTCCACACTTTGAGCATAAGGAAACATTCATCTTCTTTTCATCATTATTCTGAGATTTCTCCATGAACTCCGTCTTTCGTTTCTTTTGAAAACCATGAGATGGATATGTAACACCAACTTCCATTTCTACCTTCATAGCACAACGCACAATTTCATCATAGCTACTGAAGTCTCTTATAGCTAATTCCCTTAAAAGAATTGGTTTTAAGACACTGAAAAATAGATCAACTTTACTTTGAGGTTGGATGACAATGCCAGATGCATACCTTGCAAGTCTTGTAATATTTTCTTCGTATATACCAACAGATTCATCATCCTTCTGCTTCAGCTCAAGAAACTCCTTTTCAATCTTCGTTCGAAGAATACGAGGGAAGTACTTACTGAAAAACATGTTCTTGAACTCGTCCCATTCCATGGACTAAATTTCATCTCTTGGCCTCGTATTCTTGATAAGATTCCACCATTGATCAGCATCACCTTCCAAACGATACACTACTAAGATAACTTTATCATGTTCAGATCATTGAAGAACTGAAAATATCTTTTCAATGGTACTGGTCCATTGTTCAGCAACAAGTGGATCGGAAGTCCCACTGAAAGAAGGTGGGCGTTTTCTTCATGAAGGACTCAATAGAATTTTGTTCCCTTCTCTGCTCATTTGGATGTCCAGAATGATTCATAGCTTGTGTAAGTATAGCAATAAGATTTTGCACTCCATCTCCCATAATATTTGTTTGTTTAGGAGGAAAATCATTGCATTTTCCATTGCATTGATCAACACGGTTCCTTCGGGTTCCCGCCATCGTCTAAAACCCAAAAAGAATAGTGTGAGAGGAAAAAAATCATGCTAGGGAAAAGAACATAATAAAGGGGAGTACCTTCAATATATAACATCTTAGGTTTAATTCTATGATCGTTAGCGTAATTCTAGTATTATAACCTATACGTATACTTAACCTTAGAGACATCCCTAGATATACCATAGAAATATCTCTAGGGATCTCACTAACGTCTTCGCATCCTAGTTTCCAAAAGTTGACTAAACCTTTCCTCTGATACCAACTGTAGAGACCCGAAGCTTGACATACATTGACATTACATTACATTTGCGGAATACTTAGTACATAACAAAAACACACACGCAAGGATTGTAATAGTTTATTGTCTTTGGATACTCGGAACGTAATTTTCTAATCGTGGTGAAAGATCTTCAACATCTCCCATAAAGATCTTCTTTTTTATACATAAAACCTTTCTTTATATCCCGGGGAAAATAAAACATACAAAGGTGAGCTCAAATGCTCAGTAAGGGTAAACAAAAGAAATATCAATCACATCATATACATAAGCACATAACTTTTGGAAATCATAACCTGCAAAAGAGATCATAATTTCATAACATGGGGTAAATCATGGAAGTGATATGTAATCACAATAATCATAACTTAAAACATGAAACATTGTGGCATTCACACTTAATCATAGAGAATCATTTCTTGTTAGTCAAGACTCATTTCCAAGACTATCTTAGTGGACAAAGTCCCTTTCTGAACCGAGACACCCTCGTTTCAGTCCTGTTTCACTGAATCGGTATAACCTACCGTTCCAGCCATGCCTATCTCATGAGATATAAAATCTTTACCCAATTCATTGGAGGGAGATATAGGTCCCACCCATCTCATAATGATACCATTCTTATGTGTGCCACAAAATCATAAAACATACATCATTGCATAACCCATGTAATAAAAATGGGACTCATAAACATCATGACATCATAAAACAATTTATATACGATAAAGGAATTCATAAAAATAATTCCATCACAACATAATCAAATCAATGTAATAATAGGGATAAAACAGAACCCTTTTTTATCTTAGATGGAAAATAATTTTGATAAAACACTTCAACTTCATTCTTGAGGAAACTATCCTTTTTACTTCAAAAACACTTTTCCTTTCTTAACATGTCATACAATTTTAAACTAAAAGAATTTGATTAAAAATAAACATTAAAACTTGTAAAGGAATCTTCTTGGAAATAATTTTTTAAAAATCCATTCATGCCGTATAAGTTAAAAAAACATTCTTTGTACTTTTGTCGGAAATGACAAAAAGTACCTCATACGAAAAAAGAGAAAAGATTCCTTTCATATCTTTTACTAAAAACTCACCAAAGGGTAAAATTGGATTTAAAAAATTGTAGGTGAATGGAAATAATATTACATATTGTGGAAACATGGATGTGGATGATAAAATACACCCCAGTAAATTTCAAAGTATAATCAATCTCGGATAAAAATGAGATTGTGATATTTCCCTTACCTTAGGTCCGACTTTCTTTGTAAGTGTCCGAAACTCCAGTATAATGATTTAAATAATGTTATTGACTTAATAAAGAATCATACTTATTTTTATGATATCATATATGGTCATATTCATAGATTCTTAGTAGCAATATTTCATTGCTACTTGTTATTCGGGTGTTTTTAACTTTTTGGTTCTTATGCGTGTTTTGTCGAATAAATTATTATTATTTTCTTTAGGTTATAGATACCTCATTTACAGAATGTTATTAGTGTAATATATATCATATTAAATAATTCAATTCATTTATATAATCATTATGAAATGAATATCATGTAGAACGAGTCGCATCACATCGTGGAGACGGTATTCCGTACGTACGCAGAAGTGATATTATCGTTCCTATGATCGTCGAATTGTATTGGAGTATATGTATACTATTTCATAATCAATATCACTTTATAATAGTCATATATAGTCATTATTTACACCATTATACCCATCCAAGTAAGGTGGTGGTGGAAAATAGATTACACCACGGCGTGGAGACGGTATTCCGTACGTACGCACACGCGGTGATTTTGTTTTCCGTAGGATGGATAGATGGTTAAATAGGTTTGTTTCATACTTATAATAACATATCAGTATATGAGTGATACTGATGTTATTACTTCATAAGGAAACAACCTAAGAAGAATAAGTGGAAGAAGAAATAAAGTTGAAAGAATCGGTAACGGAAATTACCTCTTCTTTGAAGCGCCTCTTTGTGACCTCTTCTTAGGGCACTAAAATTGGTCTTTGAGGAAGACCAGAACCTCTAGGATGTTACTAGGGAAGTGGAGAGGAGAAATGTCAGGGGTTGGCCGAGCTTGAAGGCTCAATGTTGTGTGTGAGGAGGAGAGGGAGGAGGTGCCCTTTTATAAGGGAAGAGAGGGGTACCTTTGGAATAACTAAAAATATTATTTTATTATAAAGTCATGTTCGGTTTTAAATAGATCCAAATTGATATATTTCGAAGATAAGGTTAGGATGGGTCGAAATACTCTCATCCAATATAATTTAGACAAGTTTAGGTTCCTATTTTAACCTTATCAATTAGATTTAACAATAAGTTAAATAATTGTACTTTTACCGTGTCTTCTTGTGTTCTTACACTATAAGGTTAATAAACTTACTATAAGAAGCCAAACGAACCCTAAGTTGTTTATTATTAATATATATAACATTATCTAAGTCCTTTGGCCGAACCTTATACTTTTAGGAATAAAATAACAATTAATAATATAATATTTTTTTTAAAAACTATTTTATGTCAATTTTGACACTATTTAGTAATTGATTTTTGTGAAAATCATAACAGAATGATAAGTTCAAAAAAAGTAAATTAAATCAATACTAACATGTCATATTAACCTATAAAGTTAGTTTAATTCATAAAAAGTCTCAAATTACATTTATTTTGGTGTTTATAACATCAATTATGTCAATATTTCATTAATACGATAATTATTGCATCATCATTGTGTCATAAATAAATTAAATTATTTAAAGTCTAAAAATTACAAATAAAATACCATTATGTAGGAAATATTTTTATCTTTCTAATGAATATTTATAGTCGAATTTATCTTATGTATAACCCCATATTAATAATTATTTACTTATTAAACTTTGATTTTAACTATTTTAACCCTTCTTTAAATAAATTAATAATAACTGTCCTAATCTAATCCAAGTGGGCCTAAATGGTCATATTTTATTCCTAAGTTTGTTTTGGGTCGAATTAAACTTATCCAATATAATTATGACATGTGTTAGGGTAATAATAATATCATCTTTACCCTTAATTACCCTATTTACTTTTAACCGTGGTAAAAAAAGTAAAAAGTTACTATTCACCAAAATTATTTTCATCTCATTGAACCACATTTTAGTCCTTGATATTAACTGTGTCTCTCGGATTTTCGAAATTCCACTCACAGAAGCGGTAAAATTATGTTTTATGAGAAATTCAGTTTTTAACTACCACTTAGTGGTTTCACTATTCATCAAAAATTGAAAGTTTTCAGAAAAATACCAAAATTTCACCCTAGGCTAATTTTTATATTCCGATTCCAAAAATGAATTCCATTTTGAAAAATAAAATTTAAAAAATTTTAAAAAGTGGTTATTACTATTCATAACGGCTAGTTTTAATAATATTTTAATAGCATATTGTTGTTTAGTGAAACTCGTTATTGCGTACTACACACGCTATCGAGGAAGGTCGCGATTGCATGTAATTCAAGGAAAATCAAGGATGTGTGTTGTGAAAGATCCTTTTGGTGTAGCGTACAAGACATGAAATTAACGAAATTAAAAAGAATATTTTTCATAAAATCTTGGGGTGTTACAACTGCCCTATAGATTCATCTATCCTTAACACTTCCTCTTCTTGAAACATCACATATTCCCATGTCTCTGATACTGGAGCCAGTTTCATGCTTCTAACTGCTAGAATTTAATGGCTGTATTTGCTCATCCAAAGATCATTCAACCTTAAAGGTTCTCTCTAGCACCCTAACGTATGTTGGAATGCTTTAGTGGGAAATGTGAGGCTCAGATTTCCTCAAACACGCCTAGTTCAGAGGTCCGAGCTCTAATGCACTAATCGCTTTGTAAACATCAAGTGCGAGAAATAGTCGGTATGCCTCGATGAATACACATCTACCGACATGCCATAATGCCGAAACTATATCAGCTCTATAAAAACTCTCATCCACCTCCCAACACCAGTCTTCAGCCGCCTGTGGGTCAGGCTCACCTCGGAACATGAGGTATGTCTTGTGATGAAACACATTTAAGGAACGAATCCTACAAGTGTCCTCTACTGGTATCACAGGTTGTAACTACTGACCAACTAGTAGTGATATAGATGGAACACTACCCGAAGGTACTATCTCGGGAAACAATCCAAATACTGTAGCCTCATCACTATGTGGACCATCCTCATGGTCACTCGCTGAGAAGGACTAGTATCTAAGATCACCATCTCCACTAATAGTGTCTCAACTATACAGAAAACTCTAACAATCGCCTCTATCCAGTCCTCCACTACCTGAGAATCTGTCACGCCTCATAACCTCAGAGGACCCTACTGTAGGAACTCGTGCAATGCGCTCAGTCGGTGTGCACCATCCTCTAATGTGGTTGGTGGCATCTATTACCCAATGGGTAGTGGTGGTGCCGGTACACCACCCGAAGGATCCAACAAAGTAAGAGGGCCATGCACTGGAGCCTCGCCTCTTGGTGGGCCGTTATTGTGTACTTTCTCGAGAACTGTAGCTGACTATCTTCGCAGTAGCATCCTGATAAGGAACAGGTGCTCCATGGTCAAAAGAGTATACATGGTGAGCTGACACAAAGTAATCACAAAGAAAACATTTGAAACACATATGCATTCAGTGTTTTTGTGCACTGAGTCAGAAATCATAGGTTAGGTCCCTGGAGTATGGATATGTTTGCCTCTGCACCAACACTGGACTCCCTGGACTGAAAACCACAATCAATACTCATTACACTATTGCAACACAGAAAGAATGATCAGAATCTTGAGTTCTGCGGTAGAACTGACTCATTTGATACCAATTTGTCACGAACCATGTCGTGACTACCCCATGCCTGTCTTCCAAAGGTTAGGGGCTGGCAACTAGCACCCAAGACATAAATCCCGATAAAATGGGAATGCATTTCCTTTATATAAGTAGACATACACAACAGAGTACGCAATTGAAGCAAGCAGTAAGTAAAACTGATTAAAAAATTAAGTGTTCAAAAGTAAATGGTCTAATATACAAACCCAACTAAAAGTATAGTACAACTGAGAACGAAAGTACAACAATATTAAAGTAATGCAGAAACCCACTGAGTCGTCCTCCGGATATCCCACCTGAACGGTGGGTATAGAAGGCCTCCTCAGCTCCCTGGGTTCGGTCGTCCGCTCTGTGTAAGTCTCGTCTAGTGGTCCACCTCCGGGAACCATCCAGCTCCACAAGCCTCCACCTCAATCACTGTTGTCTGTCATCTGCATCCAACACAATGTAGTGCGGCCATATCCATTGCAGGGGTGAGTATAGGATACTCATTAGGGACCTCATGACCCCCAATGGTCTCCTAGAATCCACGAAGGATAAACTACAAAGGAAAGATACAAACACGAAGTATCAACCAACTCTACTTAGGTATATGGCCATACATATACTTAAGTCATCAATCTCAGTTTGGATCTATCTTCCGAGCACATGCACAATTCAGTCCCCACAGGAATGAAGTCAATCATACCAATGATAATGATTGAAAGAAAAGACTCAGCTCACAGAGGTATACTACACATGATGAGGAGTGGAGATGATTAGATGTATCCTTTGTATCATCTCCTATATCGAACCCATGTAGTATCAAAGTATATAATTCATTGCTGCCGAACCCACATAGGATCCAAGTACAGTAACCATCACTACCGAACCCACGTTGGCTCCAAGTACAGTCGTCATCAATGCTGAACCCACAGAGGATCCAAGTACTGTCATCCTCGCTTCCAAACCCACGTAGGATCCAAGTACAGTTGTCTTTGTTGTCGAACCCATGGAGGATCCTAGCATGGTAGTCGTCGCAGTCGATGCCCACTCTCGGGTTCCCACACACATCGTACTCGATTCTGAGAGGGTCTTCTCCTCATGTAAATGATTTGATAAATGAACTATCATGAAGTCCAGAATTGATGTATCCCGAAGTTTCATCTCGTCAAAAGGAACTCAACGCAATAGACGACGTGTCAATTGGACACCCGGTCTGAGAGATATTGTCTTTTTCATTCAGCAGCCCAGTTGGAAATTTGATCGTTCAAAACCCGGTCGTTTACCAATGTTTTCCAAAACTCAATAAGAGTATCGAAAATGGACCTCCTCATCGTTAGGGTCCTATTTCCACAGACATCGCATCGATCGGACACGTGGTCTTTATGTTATTCATGTTTATGTGAATAACGGGCCCGACCCGATAAGCCCAGTGGGATGGCGGGTCGGGTCACCCATATTTGGTGGGTCTGTCCCGGTAGGGGTGTCGAATCGGCTTGAAGGTTCACATGGTTCGGCTTGAGGTGTGTGGACCGACCCGAAGAGTGTGAGGCCTCTTCCGAAGTGGTGCGGCCCGGCGCTGCCCGGCGCGGCCCGGCTCAGCCCGGCCCGACACAGCCCGGCGGGGTGCGGCCCGAATGGGCGTGGCCCTGTCGGCTCGTCCAGCTGGCCGAGCAGCTCAGCCCAGAGGCCGAGTGGTCCAAGGTGGTGCGGCCTCATCAGTGTCCAAACCGGCGGCTCCTTGTGGTGTTGCCCTCCCAAACCAGCCTGCTAGGACGACCGGCCTTAAGCCACAAGCGGCCTGCACGGGCGCGCTGTGGGTTCTCCAGCGCGGCGCCCCCTGGCGCCACGGCCTTGCTCTGCCCAGCCGGTCCATCCGCCGAAGCGAGCCGCGGTTCATGCTGCACAACCGACACGTTGGTGCTGAATTCCTCCGCTGCTGCCAGTGCAGGCCGTGGCTCCGCATCCCCGACACGGCTTGACGGCGTCGTGATTCCTCTGTTGCGGCTCTCTTGGTCGTGGCTATTCATTGCATGTGTGATGGTGGACCTTGCGCCGCCAGTCTCTTTTGCATTCTGCCTCTGATCGTCGATTACATATAATTAAACAAGATCAAATGGAGGTCCGTTGGGCCATGTACGTTAGGCACGAGCCCTCTTCATTAAGCAATAACAATAGGCCAAAAAAAACAAGGTTATACAATAATGAACTGAGGCACAATTTTAATCCATTATAATTGAACTTAATCCCCTACATCAATAATTTACATCGCACGTCATGAGTCACGGAAGACGGTGTTGTGAGGAAAGGATTCATAGGCGATGCTGGAGTGCGTCTGTGGAGGAAGTGGATTCTCCTCTCTTGTCACGGAGAAGATAATGGATGGCGCATCATCATTCTTCATGGAACCGGCGCTCTTCGTCGAAGAATTTTCCATTCTTCGTCAGAGGGTCGATGCTATTCCCCAAAAACTCATGAGCTCCCCCACACAACAAAATCCTCCCAAAATAAAAATAATAAGCTACCTTATTATTTTATTTAACGCATGCAATTTCAAATTCAAACATTCAAAGCACCTCATTAATTAAATGTTTGGGAAATTAATTAAAGAGATTGAGAGGAGGTGGAAGATCACATAAATGTTCAGAGAGTTTTCAATATTAAAAAAGGTGTTTAATGGGGGGGTTTAAGGGATGTGAAAGGGTGGGTCTGATGTGGGATCCACCTCTCATTTATCCACACATGCAAAGTTGGGTAGTTATGGGCCCCACCAACAACTTCCCATAGGGCGGGGGGGGGGGGGGGTTAACATCCAAAGTTATAAAATAAAATTGTTCTAAATTTTTTTTACTGTAAAATATTTCCCCAAATAACAATTCTCAACCCACTAAAAAGGCAACTACGATAATGTTCCCCTTATGCAATTACTGGCACTGTGAGTTAATTGGTACCCTTGGATTTCAATTCTGAGCACCAGTTGAAAGGATAGAAAAAAAATCCCTCATTCGTTTACTGAACGTACCCATGCTAAACTTTGGAAATTTATTCCAGGCACACCGGCCCTCGGAATCAGATGTTGTTAAAAGCCACAGACTCGTGAAATTCCAATGTATTTATGAAAAAAATTGTTGAAATTTCCAGGTCATTACATAACATATATATATTTATTAGATTATATGAAAGATTATTGTCTTACAAGGGGAGATCAATTTGTTCTAATTATTAAATATGGTTCATAACAATTACTATAACTACTCAATCAACTACTATAGTGGGAATATAAATATATTTGATGATACTATAAGTTTAAATGATAAAAAAACCAATCAATTATTGTGATTGATAGTGATAAAATCCACATAAATTTGCAAATAATCATAATGTGAATCATACAAAAATATAACACATAAAACATTGAAAATATTGGTCAAAAAACAATTAGAGAGATTATCAGTGATTCTAAAATGAATTATATTGAGATACAAATAAATAATGATTAAATTAGGAAAACCCCATGAAGGTCATCATTGTTGATGAAGGAGTTGTGAGAATTCGGATATGAAATTATGAGCTATTAGAGCGTGGAATAAAGATGTTACTATTGTATTATGCCCATTACATTACATTCTATATCTACCCATGGAGTATGATTATCCTAATATATCACAAATAATAATTCTAATTTTACAATATGAGTATAGAGATCGATGAATTCAAGATAATGTAGGTGGTAATACGAAATTTGAATATAGAAACATAATAACCCATGGGGCTAATGTGACCATTTCCCACAACTTTATGTCAATTTTATAACATCCCCATAGAAATTTTAATTGATATGATAAATAATTCCAAATGAAATAATGAATTTCATTTGTCGACCATCTTAAAATGAATACTCTATTTTCCATTATTCGATAATATTATTAATAGATTATTTTCCAATGTAATAATTTACATATATAGTGATGTCAATTGTAACACTTTGATTAATTATTCCTAATAATAATAAAAATTTTATCAAAATGTTTTTTGTTACATATCACTATGATTTGAATACATTGATCCATATTAAAATGAAATATCAGTCTTCTACTGATGGGAAATCACCCTGGACTATCTAGAAACTTGCGGAAATGTCGTTATCATTCATTATAAATATCAATGTTGGATGAGATGAATATTGTCATAAGGGTCAGTTCTCCAATAAAATTTGATTCGAATTAAGAATTTAGAATGTACCATATAATTAATTATATATGATAGAATGTTGAAATCAAATAAAATAAAATGATGTTATATAATATTTTCTACTAAGGGAATGTTTTTTTTAATAATAGCGATATAAAGACTTTTAAAAAATTAATATGTTAATGAATTACTGTGTTGATAGAAGAGTTATGATGTAAATCATTAATGAGGATAAACAATAGATATTTTTTTATAATTTATTCCATTTTAAATCACCAATGAAGAGAGTAATGAGGTTTTTATTTAAATGGTCTTTGAAGTCCCATGTACTATGGACCCGCTTAGATTCTTTTCTCATCGATGTTATGTCATGCTATATATCATTTCATCAAAACAAATATTAATTCCATGATGTGTTCCATATATTATTACTATCAAATTACATACCATATCCCTTAATTTTCTTAAATACTAAATTTATATTTTTAGAACATTATCACCCTATGTAGAAAATGTAATTTAAATTATAGACCCTAGAGATAATGATATATGAAATTAAACACCTCATATAGTCGATGATTATTGAAAAATTAAGAATAAACAGTGGAATCATTGAATCATATTGGTGGAATGATAAATAATTAACATCAAATCATTTCATTATAATGTATGAAATAAAATTATCTTGGATAACATTATTAAGGATGAATTAAAGAAAATATCTGGATAATTATTTGGGGAATTTTCATTCCTAATAAATGTGGATCATACTTATTGATGTATAAAACAATAAATATCATGGACCATATAAGTAAAATTAACAAATTAGTATGTTAATTTCATACATTATATTTTGTGAATAAATATAATGAACAATATTGAGTGTAGCAAATCAAGAATGTAAATCATTGATAAATACAATAACTAATTTATGGAAATTTAGATAGTCTTAATCTCAACAAATAACTAATTCCATAAAAAAGATAAAAGTTATTAGTAATATATTCAAATTATTAAAAACAAATAATATGAAATTTCTTAATATATATTTAAATAATGAACGAATGAAGTGGTAGGTATTAAAGGGGCAGAAATTACTTATATATCCAATTGAAATATAGATAATAGAATAAAATTTGGGCTGCTAGGAATAGTAACCCAAAAATTATGTAAATTACCTAATTTTTTGAATTGTATTTTAAATTATTGAATTTTAGATAACTACAGGATACATTATTATATAAAAATAATAGTAATTTATATCAATTTTCATATAATATAATTGTTCCAAAAATATTAAATCTATCATTTTTCATATATACATTGTAATGTTTTTTTGAAAAACATATATGTTCTAATTTAATTGAAATAAATTTCATTGTTAAAGGTACCATATCTAAAATATTTTTTAATTTATATATGATTATTTTAAACATAAAATATCAATTTTTATATACATAATAAGATAAATTTATATAATCATATGATATATTTTTATGAATATGATATTTGGACTACATTAAAAATATTTGTTTTTCTGAAAATAATAAATTTTATTATAACATAAATTTATCATAATTAAATAATTATATTGATAAATTTCATTTCGTTTTAGTAAATGGTATATATAAATTAACATACGGTGAGGTTTCTGTGCTTTTTGAAAAATATATTTTATTAATATTTAAGTACAAAAAATAATGGGGTTTTAATGTTCGTTAAATACAAGTTTAGTAACACTAGGGAGGATGCATGAAAAAATTATATCATCCTCAAATAATCCAAATAAGTTATATAGAAACAAGTATCATCCAAAATTTTATTATTACTTAAAACCAATTAATCCTAATATAATTTATTAAAAACACCATTCTCCTCCCATCCTAAATACCACCCTTCATCACCCACACATTCACTAAATTTATAAGATTCTATGTAATCTGAATTCTTTGAAATCCCCATAACGGGTTCATTATAATGATATATGAGTTATACTCTCAAAAAAGGCCATTCTAAAGAACCTAGTGGTATAGTCTAAAATAGCACATCTAAGGATGGATAAAATGTTCTTAAAAATCAATTTTACATTTTTTTTCATATCTATTAACATATTATAATCTATCTAACATAGAATATTGGATTTAAGATCATAAATATACTAAAATGTTATTTCATAAATGGAATATATATTATCAATACACCAGTTTCAGTATTATAAATAAAAAATGTGGTTCATATGATGGTTGGTTCACCACCTCTATAAATAAATTATTTCAATTTTCATCATCTCTTTTATAGAAGGATTTATTACTAAATCATTGATTAAAAAATTACGGAAAATATTTTTATTCAATTAAATTTCACATGTAGTAATGCGTATTTAAACCTAACGTTTAAATGAAATCAGTGATTTTTACCATGATTAGAAAATATACATAAAATAAATCTCATTAAAAAAGAGCATACATATAAATAACAATAC
The DNA here is from genome assembly GCA_963277665.1 of Viscum album. Classification (NCBI taxonomy): domain Eukaryota; kingdom Viridiplantae; phylum Streptophyta; class Magnoliopsida; order Santalales; family Viscaceae; genus Viscum; species Viscum album. The sequence goes on along the minus strand of OY728142.1, from coordinate 1,563,042,230 downwards.
AAATAATTTGGTACATATTTATATTTTTATTAACAAAAAATATGAGATAGATAGGAATAAATTTTCATCAAACATCGGAAATTTTCCACAAACGTTATAAAAAAATCAATATATATTTTCAACCAATGAGAAATATGAATTCTGACACTAATGACATCAGGTAAATGAGTATATATATATTATATCAGTAAAATGGTTATCAAATGAAATAAAATAAATTAAAAAAATTGAAACATATTCATTAATTAAATTTTATAATCATAATAATATTATTAATTTATTTAGATACTCGTACAAATCGGGATTCGAACTGAGTTATGGGAACATGTATACATCCTATATATATTTAAGGTTATATTATTTATCTCTGAACATATCTTTCTATCCCAATTATTTTCATATATTTCCTTTATAATCAATATATATTTTCCTCACTTATATACATAGTTTATCATACCATTCATTATTGGTTATATATGAGATGTCAAGGTTCCCCACAAAATTTCATAACTAATGAAAAACAGAGAAATCATAAGTTACCAATATCATATTTTTTCTATTTCCACTCAATTATTGGTTATGACCATAATTAATTTAAATATATTCTCTTCACTTAATGGAAAAATATTAGTAAAAACCTGGATCTTTGTTTCAGGCATGTTTTCCTTTTTCTGGAGTTTTAAAGAAAAAAATGAACTTTTTGGAAATTTTCAAAGTACACGCCGAGTACTCTTCTAAGGCTCGAAGTCGTGTGTTGGCCATGCCTAGGCCACACACACGGTTTGTAGGGGTGACGTGGAGGCCAATTTTGGCAGAGTACGGAAAAGACCCAGTACATGCCATGAACACTAAAAGTTCAGCTCGTGTAATTTCTTTTTTTTCACTAAATGAACTGGGGCCACGCCTCACGCACAGAAACACCTCTTAATAGGTCTTGTTCGTCCAAGAGCATCCCGTATAGCCGAATCTTCGACGATCCCCCGTATTCTCGACCATTCTCCGATTTGAGAACGGTCGATTGCATTGGAATTCTAGCGATAAAATCTTCATTCTTCGTGAGCCACGTCTTCTGATTCCTCTTCATTATCGAGTTATCGTGGGTTCATAATTTTGTACGTTTTCTCAGATATAGGACATTCTAAGTGGAATCAGTCATCATGGTTCACCTATATCGATCTCTTAGGATTGAGGTAAGTGGTTTGTACCTTTCTATATAAATTTGAGGAGTATTTTGTGCAAATTCCACCAATACCCTTGAATGGGGTATTGCATGTTACCTATTTTGCACTGTTGTTTTCCTTCTTTGCATGCTTTGTGTAGTAGAGGGTTATTCTTGTGAGTAGAGTAATTCTTTTATGCTCAGGTTGCTTTCCAGGTTTGTTCTACCTATTTGTCATTTTTTCAGTTTCCATGCCTAGTCCTAGGATAGTGGAATTGCTACTTTATTATGCTGTTGAGCCTTAGAATGATAGGTAAGTAGTTATTGAGGTTTACTTGGATGACACACGCACTCTATGCATGTTTATCATCACTCAGGACTGTGAGAATGTAGAGTATTTAACCAAAGGGAGAAATGATGTAAGGGATTCTCTAGAGTGTCTTTAAATACGATGTGAGACCACAGGGGGAATTGATGATGAGTGCTTCCTCAGAGAGTCTTTAGTTCCTCGACGCGGGCCACATGGGGAATGAGACATTAAGTGCTTCCCTAGAGAGCCTTTAGTACGGTACGAGACTATAGGGGGAATTGACTGTGAGTGCTTCCTTAGAGAGTCTATTAATTCCATAGCTAAACCAGAGGGGTGAGACTCTGTGTGCCTCTTAGAGTGTTTCTAGTACTTGGGTCTAACCATAGGGGTTAGGCTGGGAGAGCTACCCAGAGGGTTACCTATTTTCTTCCTGTTGCTGGTTGCTTACTTGTGTACACACATGTTAGAACTGTGGATTGTATCTGCCTGTGCTTTCCTGTTTACTGCATCTTGTTATATTACTGCCATGTATTCATTGACTATTAGGAACAAATCTACGGGTGATTTCCTAATGGGATTGTAGCTCACATCCTTTTTGGGCCATGATTTTGGGCCCAAGCAGACTATGTTGTTGCAGGTATAGATAAGGGTAAGAACCCTTCCACATCATGTTATTGATTGCACTGGAGATTGAGAGCGTTGGACCAAGCCGTGGCTCACGATGCTGAAGAGTTTATTTTGTTTTCCTTTTCACTTTGTTTTTCAGTTGTACTTCAGCATGTTGGTTTGTTTCCTGCTTTCCATAGACATATTTACCATGTTGCATCATCATTATTTTATCCATTACATCTTCTATCCAGTTCAGTTGTTGTATGCTGTTTTTTTACTTCCGCTATTGTGTCTGGATGTTTTCCGCAGCATACTTTACCGAATGATGGCATAGTTTCCCCACCGAATCACCAAGGGATTTTCTGCTAGTCGACAGCCTCTGGCGTTTTGGGAAACGTGATTGATGTCTTGTTTAGGTACTCTGCCGTGTCACAAACAACACATGGCGATGTCACCTATCCTATACACACTGTGTTTGTTCAGAGCACGCCGTGTAAGGTTCATCTGTGTAGACGGCTGTGTGTTTAACAACACAGGACACCAAAGTTATGTACACGACAAGTTGTGTCCGCAAGGAACACGCCGTGTAGTATTTTTTTAAGAAAACTGTGTGGGTCAGTCATGTATGGGACTTGGGCAGGGGAATAGTTTTTAGGTACATGCCGTGTGTTGGGGTCAATACGCCGTGTCGTTGAGGTGTTACACAACTTGTTGGGCAGGATAACACGCCCATGTCAATGGCTTAAGAAGGAACATCGTGTCGTGTTTATACACATCATGTAGTCATGTTTTGTAAACATGTGTGTTTTCCTTCCCCTCTTTCCATTTTGTACTCTTGTGTTCTCTGTCCTTGATTTCTTGATCTAAGGCATGCTTCTGATATTTTAGAGATATGCCTCTGAGACGTCCTCCGGTCATACATCTATCATCATGCAGTGATCAAACGCCAGATATGTATGATCAGGGACTTCCTTCCGACCCTCCAGTCGGGCCAGCCATGGCACTAGCTGTCATACCAGTTGCTGGCTCTAATGCGCAGTTCAAGGAAGTTTTTATGAGGATGATGCAGACCTTCCAAGGAGCGCCTCCACCTGCCAAGACTATGGTAGACTTGACGTGAGTTTTCCAACATCAGCATCATCCTACTTTCTTGGGGGGAAGGAGGACCACAGGCTGCAGAGTCATGGCTGGAAACCATGGTGACTATCTTCGAGCATCCGGTGACGCCTCCAGAGAGGCGGGTTATGCTCTCCACCTATATCCGACGAGAATCCTCCAAGAGGTGGTGGGAGGTGATCTCACAGGCGTGTCACCAGCATTTTATGGCTTGGGTGTAGTTATAGAACATGTTCTATGACAACTTATACCCGGAGACCCTAAGGGCCGACGGAGCCCGGGAGTTCATGAGCTTAGAGCAGGGAACTATTTCTCTGATGGATTATTCCCCTCGTTTCACCGAGATGTAGAATTTCACACCCCTCCAAAATGGGATAGGAGTGTTCTTGGAAAGGAATTTCGAGGATGGTTTCAGGCGGGAGATCTGGTCGTAGGTGAACTTCTTCCAGCTGGCATCCATCACATCCATCGTCAATCAGGCACTGATTGCGGAGCACAATCTGAGAGACTCTGGAGCTGTGAGCCTGGGTGGTTCTGCTTCCAGATCTAGTCATCATCTAGATGATTGTAAGAATCATTGTAGGGAGTCTACGTGTGGTTATCGGAGGAAGTGAGATGCATCATCAGGTATCCTAGTGGTATACTACCAGTATGGTCGGTCAGGGAACACGAGGCTGCAGTGCCAGAGAGACCCCGTGGAGTGCCGATCTTGTGGCAAGATGGGCCACCTTCAGCATTTCTACAAGGATTTCTCACCAGAAGATGGTGACTGGGGTTCTTCCATGAGTCCTCATTCAAGAGATTCACCACTGGTTTCTCACTAGTCGGGGAACTGGAGTTATTCCGGCCATTCAGGCCGAGGTGGAGGTCAAGGCCATGGCGGTCAGCCACCAGTCCCTCAGCACCAGCAGGGAAGTTCAGCTCAAAGTGGTCAGCCAGGGGCGTAGGGCCGCGGTGAATTCCAGTCTTTCGCCGTGGAGCAGACTTTTCAGGAGCAGGAACCTGACCCTTCTACAGTTTGAGGTACGATTTTAGTAGCCTCAGTTTTATCTTCATCTCTTTCTGATACTGGTGCTACACATAGATTTATCTCTGTTTCTTTCATGGAGAGACTTGGGCTCTGTTTCATTTCTTCTTCCGACTCATTGACACTAGACACACCTTAGGGGACGAGGACATCTAATGTACGCCAATGTAGGGAGTGACCTCTTGAGGTTGTAGGGTATCATTTATTGTGGGTTCCCTATGTCCTAGAGATGACGGGCTATGATTTCATTCTCGGGATGGACTGGTTGGTTCCCTTCCAGGCCGTCGTTGACTCATATGGCCGCATAGTGAGTTTCGTTTCACCAGAGGGTGAGTATTTTCTTCATAGAGGTGAATGGGACGTTCAGGTGAGTTGAGCATGACTCGAGCATCATGGGCTAAGAAAGGTGACATCCCAGATTTCTAGTATTTATATAGATGATAAGGGGACTTCAATGTTGGACATTCCTCCTATGGTGGATCATTTCAGCGACGTCTTTCCAGAGGACTTTTCAGGTTTTTCGCCGGAGCATGTGGTAGAATTCTCCATTGAGCTCGTGCCAGGTGCGGCACCGGTGTCCATTCCTACCTATAGAATAAACACACCTGAGTTGCAGGATCTCAAGAAGTAGTTGGAGGAGTTGTAGGAAAAAGGTTTTATCCGATCCAGTACTTCTCCTTGGGGTTCGCCTATCCTGTTTGCGAAGAAGGTAGATGGAACCCTTCGACTTTGTGTCGACTATCGGAAGCTGAACCAGTTGATGGTTAAGAACAGATATCCATTTACAAGGATCGATGACATCTTTGATTATCTTCGAGGATCCTGGGTGTTCTCAAAGATCGATTTGAGTTCCGGTTATCATAAGTTGTGTGTTAGACCATCAAATATACCTCTGACGGCCTTCAAGATCAGGTATGGTCTATATGAGTATACAGTCATGTCGTTCGGTCTCACGAACGCGCCAACAGTTTTCATGGCACTGATGAACCCAATGTTCCATCATTTTTTGGACTCCTTCATCGTGGTCTTTGTGGAAGATATCTTGGTGTAAACTCACACTCGACACGACCACACCGCACATCTTGAGATCGTTCTGAGTACACTGAGAGAGAATCGGCTTTATGCTAAACTCTCGAAGTGCCACTTCTGGTTGGATCATATTCACATCTTTGGTCACATCATCTCAGAGGCAGGAGTATCTTCGGACCTAGAAAAAGTGATAGTTTTAGTTTTCTGGGAGCAGCCAAAGAATGTCTTTGAGGTATAAAGCATCCTTGGGCTGGCTAGATACTACAGATGATTCATTCAGGACTTTTCTCATCTACCAGCACCATTGACAGGTCTGACCAAGATGGGGTAGAAGTTATTATGGTCAGATTCTTGTGAGTCAGCCTTTTAGGAGTTGAAAAGGAGGTTGACGTCAGCACCGATACTAGTCTTTCTAGAGCTAGGCAAGAGCTACATTATTTACTGTGATGCTTTAGGTATCGGACTAGGAGCGGTGCGTATGCAAGGAGATGGAGTCATTGCGTATGGGTCTCGGCAGCTGAGGACACATGAGTGGAACTACCTTACGCATGATCTGGAGTTGGAAGCTGTTGTTCATGTCTTACGCTGTTGGAGACACTATCTGATGGGGAGCACTTTGTGGTCTTCACCGACCACAAGAGTCTCAAGTATATCTTCACTCAGCGTGATCTGAATCTGAGGCAGTGCAGGTGGGTTGAGTATCATCAGTCATTTGATTTCGAACTTGACTATACACCAGAAAAGGGAAACGTTGTGGGTGATGCGTTGATTAGGAGAACTCAGGTTCGGGCGATTCAAGAGTCCAGTAGTGAGTGGCAGCTGATGGCTCTATTCTCTAAGATGCATCTAGAGGTGCATGACAGACAGGGACAAACATTATATTCTTCTGTAGTTGTTACCTCTACACTTCTTGATCGATTACGGATGAGGCAACTATCAAACTCAGAATGCATAGTCCTGCAGGAGAGTGTGTCAGGAGAGGACCCTCTTCCTAGATGGATAGTGGGTGATGATGAGATCTTGCGTTACAGGGGATGCGTATGGGTGCCAGCAGACATACGTGAGGAGATGATTTGGGATTTTCATTCTTCTGTTTGGGCAGTTCATCCTGGCATCACCGAGATGTATCGGGATCTTCATCGCTAGTACTGGTGGCCAGGTATGAAGAAGGATGTTGCTAGTTTTGTCATGATATGTAATACTTTTCAGCAGGTGAAAGCAGAGCATCAGCGACCAGCAGGCCTTTTACAGCAGTTACCCGTTCCAAAGTGGAAGTGGATCGATGTTGAGATGGGATTTGTGACTGGGTTTCCGAGTTCACCTTCGGGAGACGATGTTGTTTGGGTTGTCGTCGAGAGGCTCACGAATGTTTCCCACTTCTTTCCGATCAAGGATACCTTCTGTTTCGATGATCTGGGATGACTTAACATCCGAGAGATTGTTCGTCTGCATGGAGTTCCACACTCTATTGTTTTTGATAGGGATGTGTGATTTAGTTCTTGGTTCTGGCAAGGGCTTCAAAAGGCCATGGGTACACAGGTACTTTTAAGTATAACATACCATCCCCAGAATGATGGCCAGTCCGAGCGCACGATCCAGGTGCTTGAGGTTATTCTTCGAGCTAGCATCCTAGACATTGGTGGTTCTTGGGAGATGCATATTCCTCTGGTGGATTTCTCCTACAACAATAGTTTCTCGGCGACCATTCAGATGGCACTATTCGAGGATTTGTACTGTAGGCCTTTCCGATCACCCTTGTGCTCGCTGGAGGCAGGAGAGGAAGCCTTGCTAGGACCTCATCTCGTTCAGGAGACCTCAGAGCAGATAGAGCTGATTCAGAAGAGGATGGCTACAACACAGTCTCGACATAAGTCTTATGCTGAACAGCGGAGATGACCTATGGTGTTCGAGGTCAGGGATCAGGTTTTCTTACTTGTCACACAATGGTTAGGACACAAGAGGATTCAGAGACAGTGTATGCTTTCACCACGGTACGTCAGGCCGTTTGATGTCTTGGAGAGAGTGGGGCTGGTCGCTTATCGGTTGTAGATACCACAGAGGTACCTGCCCATGCACGACTTCCTCCGCGTCTCTCATCTCCGACGCTAATTTTCAGACCCATCTCATGTCCTTCAACCTGAGGAGGTTGAGATTGAAGCAGATGTGTTGTTTGAGAAGCATCCTATTCGGATTGTCGATCATAGTATGAAGGTTCTCTGCGGGCGACCTGTTACTCTGGTACAAGTGTTATGGCAGCATGGGTGAGTGCAAGATGAGACTTGGGAAAGGGAGGTTGATGAATGATCGTAGTGGCCAGAGCTATTCCATGATTCTTCTTCTACGCCATGTTAGGGAAATTCGAGGATGAATTTCATTAAGGTGGAGAGTTTGTAAGATCCCGGATCTTCATTTCAGGTATGTTTTCCTTTTTCTGGATTTTTTAAGAAAAAAAATGAAATTTCTAGAAATTTTCGAGGTATACGTCGTGTACTTTTTATGTCCACGAAGTGTACTCTTCTACGGCTAGAAGTCGTGTGTTGGCCATGCCCAGGCCATACACACGGTGTGTAGGGGTGACGTGGAGGCTGATTTTGGCGGAGTATGGAAAAGACCCAGTACACGCCCTGTACTCTAAAAGTAAATGCTGTGTACTTTTTTTTTTACTAAATGATCTGCGGTCACGCTTGACGTACAGAAACACCTCCTTCTAGGTCACGTTTGTCTGAGAGAGACTCGTACGACCAAATATTCAATGATCCCCCGTCTTCTTGTTCGTTCTCCTATTCGAGCACTGTATATTGCATTGGAATCATAGTGATAAGATCATCCTTCTTCTTGAGCTTCATCTTCTGATTCCTCTTTGTTTTCGATTTATCATGGGTTGAGAGTTTTGTTCATTTTCTAAAATCTATGATGTTATAAGGGGAATCAGTCATCGTGGTTCACGTATATCGATCTCCAAGGATCGAGGTAGGTAGTTTTTGCCTTTCTGTAGAACGTTGATGAGTATTTTGTGCAAATTCCACCAATACCCTTGAATGGGGTATTGTGTCTTATATGTTTTTCTATGTTGTTTTCCTGCTTTTCATGATTTCTGTAGTATAGGGTTGAGCTTGTGAGTATAGAAATTTTTTTTATGCTCAGGTTGCTTTCCATGATTGTTCTGCCTGTTTGGAATTTTTCCAGTTTCCATGCCTAGTCGTAGGATAGTGGAACTGCTAATTTATTATGTTTTTGAGCCTTAGAATGATATAGAAGTAGTTCTTGAGGCTTACATGGATGATACATGCACACAATGCATGTTTATTTTTACTCAGGTCTGTGAGAACCTAGAGTAGTAGACCAAAGTGAGAATTGATGTAAGGGCTTCTCCAGAGTGTCTTTAAATACGATGCGAGACCACAGGGGGAATTGACGATGAGTGCTTCCTCAAAGATTTTGTAGTTCCTCGACGCGGGCCACATGGCGAATGAGACGTTGAGTGCTTCCCCCGAGAGCCTTTAGTATGATATGAGACTATAGGGGGAATTGACGGTGAGTTCTTCCTCAAAGAGTTTATTAATTCCATAGCTGAACTAGAGGGATGAGGCTGTTTGTGCATCATAGAGGGTTGCTAGTACTTGGGTTGAACCACATGGGTTAGGATGAGAGAGCTACCCAGAGGGTTGCCTGTTTTCTTCCTGTTGCTGGTTGCTTACTTGTGCACTTACTTGTTAGAACTATGGATTATAGTTGCTTGTGCATTCTTGTTTAATGCGTCTTGTTATATTACAACCTTGTATTTATTGACTGATAGGCACAAATCTTTAGGTTATTTCCTACTGGTATTGTATCTCACAGCCTATTTGGGCCATACATTTGGTCCCAAGAAGACTATGTTGTTATAGGTATAAATAATGGAAAGCGCCCTTCCACTTCAGGTTCTTGATTGCACTGGAGCTGGAGAGCATGGGACCGAGCCATGTCTCGTGATGCTGAGGAGTCTATTTTCTTTTACTTTGCACTTTTTTTTTCAGTTGTACTTCAACATATTGGTTTGTTGGCTGCTTTATATAGACATATGTACCTTGTTGCATCATCATTATTTTATCCATTGCTTCTGCTGTTCAGTTCAGTTGTTGTATGCTGTTTATTGCTTCCGCTATTGTGTCTGGTTGTTTTCTGATGCATACTTTACCGAATGAGGGCATAGTATCCCCACCGACTCACCAAGGCCCTTGCTGCTCATAGGAAGCCTCTCTCATTTGGGGAAACGCATATGAGGTCATGTGGCGAACCTGGTACATGGCACTGGTGGTGGGGCTCTGGACTCGGGTCATTATAATATTCATATTGATCATGACATTAATGAATAACATTGTGCACTTTCATCCTTTATGTTTTCTTATTAATTAATAAATAACTATTTTAGGGTTTTAATTCAACATTTACTTCTCCACATATTATTACAAATTTTTTTATGATTGAGTCCTATACTCCTGACTTTTTATTCATTTATTTAATAATGATAGCCTTAATGGATTTAAGTAATTGTTTTAAAGTAATTAATTTTTATATGTTATTATGTTATTATTTGAGACATGTATTGGTAACCAATTAAATTCTCATTCTTTTATCATATATAATAATTATGGGCCATTTAAACTTTTAATGGGAAAAAATCTCAGGTACAAGCTATTATATAATGACTAATACAAATAGTTTACAACCCCTCAATGCAATAACTGTTTATTTCATCTCTAGAAATATTATTAATGGTGCATGGGTACTTATTAAAGAACACATTTTTTTCCTGTCTTACCAGTGAGCCTTTAGTTTTTCTTAATATTTTAGGTTTTATGTCATAGAAACATTCTTTTGGTGAAATGATCTAATGATATTTTCCTTCTAATTCCATGTGTCTATTTTTTATGATCCCTCACTTTTATGATATAATGATGTCTATCTTTATTTATTTATAAATAGTTTTTTTAAGATTCATATTCCCTTATATAAATTTATACCTCACACTTCCCCCTATTGTACATTCCTATGATATCTCATGTATTAAAATATATTCATTTATCTTTTGATAAATTTTATGAGTAGTAGTTATTAATTTTTTTGGAACATATTTTTATCGATTCCATCAATGGTGATTGGAATATAGTTTTCAATTCTTTGATTTATATACTTTTATGAAAAATATTATGTTAACTTTTTTTATAAAACAAAATTTTTTGTTTTTTTATAAAAAATTATTATTTATTATTTTAAAAAATTTAAATATTAGAATACATTAAGGGAAACCATATAGAAAATTCTAAATATACGAAAGCCCCATAATTATTATAAAATAAGGATTACGTGGTTTCTTGGTGATAGAATTCTATTATGGATACGTCATGTGGATGGATAATCTTGATCAAATAGACATGAGGGAAATAAATAAGAATTTTATTTTATTTTTATAACTTGATATTAAATTTGCTTAGGACAAGTGGTTCTAATTTAACAAATGGTTTAACACGCTCATTTGATATTTTTTGGACATTTTTTATTCTCTTTATAAACCATTATGATAAATTTTAACACATTATTATGTTATTATATAATTTAATGATAAATGAGATATGCTACATAAAAAACATATATAATATTCCCATATTAGATATTATATTTAATATTTAGTTTTTTTATTTTTAATATGTATGTAATGCACCACATCTAAGTGTTTGGGTTTATGTAAATATCATTAAAAATATATAAATGGGTATATATAAAAATATATATTTTAAATTAATTGAGTAAATATATTACTTGTATTTATTTATCATTTTGTTGGAAATATATTATGAAAATATTTAAATATTATAAGATATATAATTTCATTATAAATTATTAATTAGAAATAAAATAAATGAGTTTGGAATAAAATAATAAAAAATTCTAATAGTTTTCTAGTATATATATATTTACTATTTTTATTTATACATTAAGAATACTTTTAAATATATTATTTATAATCTGTAATAGATTAGGGCTTATTTATGGTAGGGCTATGTTTAGGGGGACTATCAATCTTACTTTATTTTGATCATAGTAGTGGTACCTTTTTAGGAAGTATATGATTTCATATTATTACCTGAGGAAAAAAAAGGATATATGATTGATTATGGAGATAATAATTTTGGTGATTTTATGGGTTGGTATGGAAAAAGATCTTCTAGACCATGGGGAAACCAATATGCTAGGTAGAAGAGATATTACATAATATTTTAGGCCCATGTGATCCAATACAAGGACTCTAAATTAAACAGATTACCATGTCTAGGGATTCCTCTTATAAGGTAAAGTCCTTGGAAAAGTAAATGAATCTATATTTTTTATGTTCATATATAAATGTCGACATCTATAGTATTTAAACTATATTTATGTTATGACCCGTAAAATTCAAAGATTTTTTTTTTGTTAATTTTCCTTGGAATTGTACATGAACACAGTTTCTGAAGGCACCTGATTCCGAGGCCCGGTGTGCCCGGAATCATTTTCCGAAGTTTGGCTCGTGTACATTCAGTGAACGAACGAGCGGGTTTTTCTAACTTTTGAACTGGTGTCCGGAATCGAACTCTGAGGGCACCGATGAAATCGCAGCGCCGATATTTTCTTAGAAATGCCTCTTCTAGAGTTGCGTTTGCTCGAGTGTGGTTTTTAATTTGCGGGCATAAAGTTAAGAAATAAAATAATTGTTCGACAAACTTTATTTTATTTCACTTAAGCCACTTGAAATCCACTTAAACTGAGTTGAAACGGATAGAGTGCTATCCAGAAATATCCTACCCTCTTGGTAGGATATTTGTGAGGTGGGGCCCGCACGAGCCCCGTCGTTTCATTCCGCTAAGTAACGCACCCGCGAAAACCCGTCTTTATGAAAGTCAACTGACGCGTTTTCTTATTTTTCTTAACGCACCATTTAATTGGGCAGTTTTGTTCATAAATTAAATGGGCAGTTTCTTTCGTTAATTTAATTATACGAATTAAATGGGTCGTTACTCACCTCTTTTCGTTTGTTGGTGTAATAATAAAATAAGACCAATACCAACATTTGGAGGATTACTCGTTGAGAGGTTTTGTCAGAGTTCTTAAGCCTTCATCCTCCTTTGCGAAGAATGCGAAGAACGCGAAGAACGCGAAGAACGCCGACCTCCGACGAAGAACGCCGAACCCGCGGAAATCGACGACGTGACGCCGGATACCGCGACACCGACGTTTCCTCTCCCGTGAAAGTTTCTTTAAAATTAAAGAACCGGATGCAAATGAACAATTTTAATTTATTAAAATTATTGTATCATGTGTTGATTTATTTTCTCCCGTAGTTTTTATCTAACGGGGAGGGTGCGGGCCAAACGAACACGGCCCGCCAACCCTCCACCATTCTTCGTGGTTTTTCGGATTTGGCAGGCGACGAAAAATCGTGACGCAAGGGCAGTTTGTTGATTCCGCAGTGAAGAACGGAACCCAGGAGGAGCAACAGCGCAGACGGGAAGGAAAACGGACCACCGGAGCGACTCCGGTGGCCAGCGGAATCCGGCGGCGGCGCAAGCGGCCGGAGGTGGCAGCGCCTGTCGACCTGCGGCAGTGCGGGTCGGCGCATGCGGGACGCGGCTGAAGCCACGTCCGGCTGTCCAGGGCGACACCCCGCGGGTGTCGCGGGGGTGTCACGCGGGGGCGGCGGCTCCCCCCCCGTGTCGCTCGGGTTGTCCAGGGCGACACCCTGCGGGTGCCGCGGGGGTGTCACGCGGGGGCGGCGGCTCCCCCCCCCCCCCGCGTCGCTCGGGTTGTGCAGGGTGACACCCCGCGGGTGTCGCGGGGGTGTCACGCGGGGGCGGCCGCTCCCCCCCCCCCCCCCCCGCATCGCTCGGGTTGTCCAGGGCGACACCCCGCATGTGCCGCGGGGGTGTCATGCGGGGGCGGCGGCTCCCCCCCCCCCCTGCGTCACTCGGTCGCTCGGCCGAGCCGGGCCGAGCTGGCCGAGCCAGGCCGGTCCGACCGTCCCGGCCGGACCGGGTTCGGCCGACCCAGGGGGGGTTCGGCCCGGGCCCGGACCCCCGTCTTCGGACCATTTTCGGTCAAATGCCCGTATCTTGAGCTACGGGCCTCTGAACGATGCGCCGTTAGTGGAAACACGATCCTTGGATCGAGACAGTCGTTTCTGTATATCACACTCAAGGTTTCGGAATACTTTGTGTTCGGCCGGGTTGGTTCGTACACGAAACCAACGGGCCCTCGGAGCGGAAACGCTCATATCTTGAGCTACGGACGTCTGATTGACGTGCAATCAGCTTTGGTGGATTACTCTAAGTGAGACAGATCTTTTGGCATACTCCTCCCGAGGTTTGGACGCAGGTGGAGTACGGTTGGGTTGGTTTTGCCTTAAAAACCAACCGGGTCCCTGGGACGAAAAAGCCAATAACACTCAGACCGGGCGTCCGATTGACGCGCCGTCTGCGACGTTGAGTTCCTGTTGACGATACAGAACTTTTGGGTACATCAAATTCATACATTGTGTCAGTTGATGTATCAGCCTCTCGACTCGTGGAGCGGACCCTCCCGAACGAGCTTGCTGTGTGCGGGAACCTTAGAGTTGCCTGCTACTGCTGCTGTGACGACGATGACTGTATAGAGATCCTCAGTGGATTTGACTGCGACGATGATGAAAACCATATTGGAATCCTCAGAGTTTTCGGCAGTGACTACTACGGTACATCTTTGGATACGTCAACTCCGGACTACATCGACCTCTTAGCTCGTGGAGTGGACCCTCCCGTAACGAGTATGCCATGGGCGGAAACCCTAGAGACAGTTGAGGATTGACGACTGCTGATCGAACGACTCGGTGTGTTTCGGATAATACGACAGAGGTTCGCTTGGTTGTAGCGGCACAGTGGAGCGCTGGGTTGTAGCGGCAAACCCACGACAGAGGTGCTCTTGGTTGTAGCAGCACAGGGGAGCGCTTGGTTGTAGCGGCAGACCCACGACAGAGGTGCGCTTGGTTGTACCGGCACAGGGGACCGCTTGGTTGTAGTGGCAGACCCACGACGAAGGAGCGCTTGGTTGTAGCAGCACGTGGGAGCGCTTGGTTGTAGCAGCAGGTCTACAGTACCCGATAGGTGGAGAACTACAGCAGTCTAATGTAAGAGGGAAGCGCTTGGTTGTAGCGGCATAACCACTGTACATGATGGAGAAGGAGTTTCCCAATAGCTTTGGGTTCAACATCATGATCGATCTTATGTGGGTCGTTGCGAGGGTTAGTACCTACAGATCCTTTGTGGGTCCGACGGCTTAGATGAATCAGTGGTTACATCTGATCATCTCTAACGTCATACGAAGAAGTACCTGTGTGAGCTGAATCCTGTGTTACTCTCCTTTCTAGATTGTGTTGAGCTATCCTGTGTGGATTTACTGTTTTACTCTCCTTTGTGGATTGTTTGGGCTATCCTGTGCGGGTATACGTTTTGCTTTTCTGTGGGTACTGGGTTGTGCATGATCTCAGACATTGGAGCCTAGCGGGAATTGATGACTTGGGTATATGTATGGGCATATACCTAAGCATAGTTGGTTGTTACTTCGTGATTGTAACTTTCCTTTGTGGATTATCCCTTGGTGGATTTTGGGAGACCTTCGGGGGTCTCGGGGTCCCTACTCAGTAGCTTATACTCATCCCTGCATGGGCTATGCCCGCACTTCATTGTGTTGTTTGCAGACGACGGACAACACTGATCGTGGTGGAGGCGTGCGAAGCAGTACCGTACCTGGAGGTGGACCACTGGGCGGGACGCACTCGGAGTGGACGGCTGGACCGAGGAGCTGTGGTGGCTATCTGTACCCACCCTTCTGGTGGGACTTCCAGAGGACGGCTCGACACTGCGACTTTTCTTTTTAGTTGCTGTTTTCCCCTTTCAGTTGTACTTTACAATTGGGCTTGTATTTCCGGCCCCTTTTTCATTCATCATAGCTTGTTACAGTTTTACTTAGTGTTTACTTTTCCGCTTGCTTAATCTGTGGTGCTTGTTTACTTTTCAAAGGCAATGCCTTCCCTTTTCTTGGGATTTACGCCTTGGTGCTAGTCGCCAGTCCCTGGCCTATGGGAGGCGGGCTTGGGGTAGTCACGACATGGGCCCCGAGGACGGGTCGTGACAAATTGGTATCAAAGGTGGTCGGTTCTACCGCAGACTCTGATCTTTCTTCTACATGAAGCAATAGTGTTTAGCGTATTGGGTGTGGTTATCAGTCCAGGGAGTCCAGTGTTCGTGCGACGGCCGACGTATCCGTACACCAGGACCCTGACTTCTGATTTCCGACTTAATGCACGAAAACATTTATTGCATGTGTGTTTCAAGTTTTCTTTGTGATTACTTGTGCCAGCTCACCAGGTATACTATTCTGACCGTGGTGCACTTGTTTCCTTTCAGGATGGCCCGACGACAGCAGCCAGCTAGGGTTATAAGAGTGGAGCGTGATGACAGCCCACCGAGCGACGAGGCCTCGGTGCAGGGCTCCTTGTCAGCAGAGGCACTGGCGATTCCTTTACCCGCCGAGTCACCGATGCTACCAGCCCCAGCCGCTGACGATGCACGTCGCCTCAGTGCACTGCATGAGTTCCAGCGCCAGTGACCACCCAGGTTCCACGGGTAGACGGACCCTCAGGCCACCGAGGACTGGCTGGAGGCAGTAGTATGGGTTTTCAGATTAGTGAGGACACCAGCAGACCTCATGGTGATCCTCACAGCGAGCCTCCTGCATGCGGAAGCAGGCAGATGGTGGAGCTTGATGCTCCAGGTGCACGACGAGGCATCTCTCCTCTGGACGGACTTTGAGCGCATCTTCCGCTCCGAGTTCGTCCCAGCCACCCTCCGTGCGATATGCATACATGAGCTTCTTTAGATGTGGCAGGGCAGCTTGACAGTGGCCCAGTACTCGGCGAGATTTACTGATCTCTCGTGCTACTCCACAGATATGGTATGGGACCTGTTCTTCCGGGCCCGGACCTTCGAGCAGGGACTGAGGCATGAGATCAGGGCTTCGATGATCTCCCTCAACATTCCAACACAGGCGGAGGTGTTGGAGAGATCCCTCTTAGTGGAGAGTTTCCTTGCTGAGCAGTCTCTAGCAGCAGGACCCACCACTTGTCGTCATGCGGCAGAGTCTTCTACAGTGGGCAGTACACAGATGACGCAGGGGTCCAAGAGGACTAGACCTGCAGGTGGTCGGCAGCATGACTCTGGATCGTTTGTGCAAGGAACTCGGGTGGACAATGAATTTCCATGAGACAGAAGTGTTACTCATGCGGCAGGATTGGTCACATGGCTCGTGACTATCCGACCCGCCATACGGATGACCAAAAAATGAACGGAGAACCCCCTAGGCAAAGGAAGTGGTTCATCCCGAGGAGGAAACCAGATTTCTCTTATCAGTAAAGAAGAAATATTAGTAGCTCTTGTGGGACCAGAGATGGTCCCAACCGTGACAGAGAAGGTCCAGGTCATCCAGGAGCGGATGAGGACAGCTCAGAGCCGGCAGAAGTCTTTTGCTGACAGGAGGCGGAGGACACTAGAGTTCGAGGATTGCGACCATGTCTTCTTGCGTGTCTCACCTCCACGTGGTTTGCGGAGATTTGTATGAGGCGGCAAGTTGTCTCCACGCTTCATTGGACCATTCCAGGTCCTCATCAGGATTTGCGAGGTGGCTTATCGCCTGGCTCTACCACCTCAGTTGCACCGGGTGCACGAAGTCTTCCATGTATCTCAGCTGAGGAGATACGTGCACGACCCGATGCAAATCTTGACCATGGAGAACTGGTCTTTGTTTATAGGGCGACTTTTGCGAAGGTCCCAGTGTGGATTGAGGATCGATAGGAGCGGGTCCTACGTGGATGATTGATTCCTCTAGTGTGCTTCAGTTAGCTGTACGGGAACCTCCAGGAGAGCACTTTGGAGCGGGAGGCTCAGATGCGCGCTCAGCACTGCCTTTGTATCCTCACGTTTGTAGTGATGCTTTACGGGGACGTAAAGCCCTGTGGTGGGAGTAATGTAAAGACCCGTAAAAATCAAGGAAATTTTTTTTCTTAATTTTCCTTGGAATTTTACATGAACGCAGTTTCTGACGGCACCTGATTCTGAGGCCCGGTGTTCCCGGAATCATTTTCCAAAGTTTGGCTCAGGTACGTTCAGTGAACGGACGAGCGGGATTTTCTAACTTTTGAACCAGTGCCCGGAATCGAATTCTGAGGGCACCGATGAAATCGAAGCGCCGGTATTTTCTTAGAAAATCCTCTTCCGGGGTTGCGTTTCCTCGGGTGTGGTTTTTAATTTTCGGGCTTAAAGTTATGAAATAAAATAATTGTTCGACAAACATTATTTTATTTCACTTAAGCCACTTGAAGCCACTTGAAAGCCACTTAAACTGAGTTGAAATGGATAGAGTGCTATCCAGAAATATCCTACCCTCTTGGTAGGATATTTGTGAGGTGGGGCCCGCACGAGCCCCACCGTTTCTTTCCGCTAAGTAACTCACCCGCGAAAACCCATCTTTATGAAAGTTAACTAACGTGTTTTCTTATTTTTCGTAATGAACCATTTAATTGGGCAGTTTTGTTCGTAAATTAATTGGGCAGTTTCTTTCGTTAATTTAATTCTACGAATTAAATGGGTCGTTACTCACCTCTTTTAGTTTGTTGGCATAATAATAAAATAAGACCAATACCAACATTTGGAGGATTACTTGTTGATAGGTTTTTTCAGAGTTCTTGAGCCTTCATCCTCCTTTGTGAAGAACGCAAAGAACGCAAAGAACGCCGGCCTCCGATGAAGAACGCCGAACCCGCGGAAATCGACAACGCGAAGCCGGATACCACGACGCCGACGTTCCCTCTCCCGCGACATTCTTCGGCGAAGTTCCTTTTTCCACGACAAGATCCTTCGATCTTCCGTTGAGGTGAGTGTCTGTGATTCTTTAAATCTCCTTTGTGTTTTTTTTACAAAACACGGATTTAATTATTTATAATTAAATCTGTTGTTTCTTGGTCCGTTGAGTTCGTCGACGCAACGCCGGATTCCGCGACGAAGCGACGCCTTTCCGCGACGACGCGACGATCCCCTCCTTCGGCGACGAGCAAACCCGCGAAGAACGTGAGTACGACGACGACTACGAGGTAGGGATTTTTGTTTTGGAAATTCCCTTTTTCCCATGAAATTTTCTTTAAAATTAATGAACCTGATGCAAATGAACAATTTTAATTTATGAAAATTGTTGTATCATGTGTTGATTTATTTTCTCCCATAGTTTTTATCTAACGCGGAGGGTGCGGGCCAAATGAACACGGCCCGACAACCCTCCGCCGTTCTTCGTGGTTGTGCGGATTTGGCGGGAGACGGAAAATCGTGACGCAAGGGCAGTTTGTTGATTCCGTAGTGAAAAACGGAACCTGGGAGGAGAAACGGCGCAGACGGGAAGGAAAACGGACCACCAAAGCGACTCTGGGGGCCCGCGGAAGCCGGAGGCGGCGCGGGTCGCCGGCGTTGGCGCGCGCGGGACGCGGCTGAAGTCGCGTCCTACTGTCTAGGGCGACACACCGCAGGTGCCGTGGGGGTGTCCTGCGGGGGCGGCGGCTCCCCCCCGCACCACTCGTGTTGTCCAGGGTGACACCCCGCGGGTGCCGCGGGGGTGTCACGCGGGGGCGACGACTCCCCCCCCCCCCCCCGCGTCGCTCGGGTTGTCCAGGGCGACACCCCGCATGTGCCGCGGGGGTGTCACGGGGGGGGCGGCGGCTCCCCCCCCCCCACGTCGCCGGACGGTCGGCCGAGCCGGGCCGGGTTGGCCAAACCAGGCCGGTACAACGGGCCGGGCTGCACCCGGGCCGGGCTGGACCGGGTTCGGTCGACCCAGGGGGGGTCGGGCCGGGCCCAAACCCCCCGTCTTCGGACCATTTTCGGTCAAATGCCCGTATCATGAGCTACGGGCCTCCTAACGACGCGCCGTCAGTGGAAACACGATCCTTGGATCAAGACGGTCGTTTTGGTATGTCGCACTCATGGTTTTGGAATACTTTGGGTTCGTCTGGGATGGTTCGTACACGAAACCAACCGGGCCCTCGGAGCGGAAACGCTCATATCTTGAGCTACGGAGGTCTGATTGAAGTGCCGTCAGCTTTGGTGGATTCCTCTAAGTGAGACGGATCTTGTGGAATACTCCGCCCGAGGTTTGGACGTAGGTGTAGTACAGTTGGGTTGGTTTTTCATTCAAAACCAACCGGGCCCCTGGGACGAAAAAGCCAATAACTCTCAGACCGGGCGTCCGATTGACGCGCCGTCTACGACGTTGAGTTCCTGTTGGTGATACGGAACTTTTGGATACATCAACTGCGGACTTTGTTTCAGTTGATGTATCAGCCTCTCGACTCGTGGAGCGGACCCTCCCGAACGAGTTTGCTGTGTGAAGGAACCCTAGAGCTGGCTGCTACTGCTGCTGTGACGACGATGACTATACAGAGATCCTCAGTGGATTCGACTGCGACGATGATGAAAACTGTACGGGAATCCTCCGACTTTTCGGCAGTGACTACTATGGTACATCTTGGGATACATCAACTCCGGACTACATCGACCTCTTAGCTCGTGGAGTGGACCCTCCCGGAACGAGCATGCCATGGGCGGAAACCCTAGAGATAGTTGAGACTTGACGACTGCTGATCGAACGACTCGGTGTGTTACAGATAATACGATAGAGGTGCGCTTGGTTGTAGCGGCACATGGGAGTGCTTGGTTTAGCGGCAGACCCACGACAGAGGTGTGCTTGGTTGCAGCGGCACATGAGAGCGCTTGGTTGTAGTAGCAGACCCACGACAGAGGTGCGCTTGGTTGTAGCGGCATATGGGAGCGCTTGGTTGTAGCGGCAGAACCACGACAGAGGTGAGCTTGGTTGTAGCGGCACAGGGGAGCGCTTGGTTGTAGCGGCAGACCCACGACGGAGGAGCGCTTGGTTGTAGCGGTATGTGGGAGCTCTTGGTTGTAGCAGCAGGCCCACAGTACCCGATAGGTGGAGAACTACAGTAGTCTAAGGTAAGAGGGAAGCGCTTGGTTGTAGCGGCATAACCACTGTACTTGATGGAGAAGGAGTTTCCCAATAGCTTTGGGTTCAACTTCCTGATCGATCCTATGTGGGTCATTGCGAGAGTTAGTACCTACATATCCTTTGTGGGTCCGACGGATTAGATGAATCAGTGGTTACATCTGATCATCTCTAACGTCATACGAAGAAGTACCTGTGTGAGCTGAATCCTGTGTTACTCTCCTTTGTGGATTGTGTTGTGCTATCCGGTGTGGATTTACTGTTTTACTCTCCTTTGTGGATTGTTTGTGCTATCCTGTGTGGGTATACGTTTTTCTTTCCTGTGTGGGCTGGGTTGTGCTTGAGCTCGGACGTTGGAGCCGAGCGGGAATTGATGACTTCGTTATATGTATGGGCATATACCTAAGCAGAGTCGGTTGTTACTTCGTGATTGTAACTTTCCTTTTTGGATTATCCCTTGGTGGATTTCGGGAGACCTTCGGGGGTCTCGGGGTCCCTACTGAGTAGCTTATACTCACCCCTGCACAGGGTATGCCCGCACTTCATTGTGTTGGTTGCATACGACGGACAGCACTGGCCGTGGTGGAGGCGTGCGGAGTAGGACGGTACCTGGAGGTGGACCACTAGGTGGGACGCACTCAGAGTGGACGGCTAGACCGAGGAGCTGTGGAGGCTATCTGTACCCACCCTTCAGGTGGGACTTCCAGAGGACGGCTCGACGCTGCAGATTTTCTTTTTAGTTTTTGTTTTCCCCTTTGAGTTGTACTTTACAGTTGGGCTTGTATTTCCAGCCCCTTTTTCTTTCAACACAACTTGTTACAGTTTTACTTAGTGTTTACTTTTCTACTTGCTTACTCTGTGGTGCTTGTTTACTTTTCAAAGGCAATGCCTTCCCTTTTGTTGGGATTTACGCCTTGGTGCTAGTCGCCAGCCCCTAGCCTATGGAAGGCGGGCATGGGGTAGTCACGGCACGGGCCCCGAGGATGGGTCATGACAATTTAATTAAGAATCCATAAACATATTCCTTGATTCAAGTTTTAGGTAATATTTCCTTCTATTTAGATTTGGATTTTTGACATCAATCCCATAAAAGATAGGTTGGTGAGGTTGAAAAGGTTGGATCAGTCGATTGCTGGAGTGTTGATCTTGTTGAGGGGGATGAATATTCTCATTGGTATTTGGGTTCTTTTTAGTGTAATAATCTACTGATGTATATGAAAAACAACTCTATCTTGGGGTGGGAGTTTTTTTTGGATTTAGTGATCACCTCCAATATAATATGATATTGGGGTAGGTATTATGTCATGCTAGCAGTCTTTTAGATGATGTGTGTAGCTATTTAATAAGGGATATTATATATTGTTGTATCGATGAAAGTATATGATTCATAGATATACATCCAAAATGAGTTCCTCCTAGATTTTTCATCATTGAAAATGATGGTAGTGAATATAAATAGACTTCTTTTTATGAATGAGAGTGTTATATCATTATAGTTGCATGGAATCATGTTAAAAGAAATTTTAAATTTCACCCATGATCTATTTCATTTTGAGGTGTGTTGTGTAAGGAATCTTAAGGAGGCACTCTTTACATCTGTCGAGTATATAGTTACTCTGTTCACATTTTTGATATATATGGACATACAGATGATCATTATGTAGATCATGAATATCAACTCATGTGGTGGTATACCATATTTTTTAAACTATATAGTTTTCCCCGGGATCATTGTTTTTAGTATTATATCTTTTAAACCAGATCCACTATGGTTAGGAATTATGGTCGGTTGCCCCCAAGAGCTCCCTAGTCATCTTTATTTGTTGAGTGGATTTACCGGTTTTCTAAGGTTATTTGGACAATTTTTTCTAAATCGAGGAGTGTCATTACATTCTATGAATCCGTTACAAGTGGTTCAAGGAGAAAAATAATGTGTTAGTGGTCAGAATTAGCGTATTCCATATTATAAAATTCTAGTGAGACCATTTCAGTGTACATGTTGTAGAACTACAATCCACCAAGAGGTATTGGGGAACTCGGTGACTTGCCTCAAGATGATATCATTAATGTGGGAACATGAAATAAGAATTGTCCTGGAGGTTGTGGTGTATTGTGTTATTTTAAATATGGGTATGTATTTTCTATTCGATGGAGTTTTTAGAAATAGAGGTCCATGTTGTTATTTGTGGTACATTATTAATTTCACCAACCCATTTTTGAACATGTTTTATTCGAGAACCTCACACTCATTTTTATTCACTGAACCTAGCTCATTCATTGAAACAATATTTCGAGAGGCCTACCATGATAGTAGTGTTTCCATTTCCATGATATAACTTTACCACATTGTATGATATAATTCAAGTGTGTCAGCTAATGATGAAGACCTATTAATTTTGTGTTATTCTGTTATTTAAATACATATAGACATAAAATGTCATATTCGACATCAATTATTGTATTCCATGCATGCATTAATCAACTAATTTTAAGGGAAAATTTTATTTATTTATTTGGATTTTAATTGTGTGGTTCTCATTGGAGAATGATTATAAGGCCCCAGCCTTAAACCTTACTTAATCTTGAGTTATTACAAGATTACACATTGAGGATCTTTTCAGGTTTAGAGTTTTAGAGAATTAGATCATGAAACATTCATTACATTCCTCATTTAAACAAAGTGGTTACATAAAAGAAAGTATTCATTTTTCCCATAAACAGAAACATATTGAAAATAAAATATGGATTCTTTCTTGACTCATCCTTGACACTATCATCACATCTTGTACCTTTCCCTTGACCTGTGTAAAACATTTCAAAAACATGGGATGAGCATAAAAACCTCATTAAGGGTTATAAAAATATAGAAAGGAAACATGAGTTCAGATATACATAAGAATGAAATCATACATTACCCATAAAACATAGGCACTTTAACATACCTCATCAAACCATGAATAAATCATAGAAATCATAATACCAAAATGTAACTTGAGGCATTCATAACATTCTTACTTAGGGAGTATCCCTCTTGGCTACGTTTGGAATACCCATCACAGTATAATTCCCAAAATCTCTTCATAGAAACCTTAACGTTTCACTCCTTCACATTACCCAATGTATTGGAGAGCTATATCCGGCTCACCCACCCTTGGTTTATCACGGAACCACCCGTATTCATAATAATGCCCAAGAACCTCAACATAATCGTATAACATAAAAAATGCATAATGGAAACATAACATTTACACCTTTCAATCAAAAGATATCAATACCACACATTGATATAAAAACATTCTTAAAAACATTTTCAATAACAAAATAAAAGAAAAGTAAAACATGGTATTTTTTTCTTTTAAAAAGAAGGTATAGCTTGTAGAGGAAGCCGAAGCTCAAATAATGGTTACGGTGGTGGAGAAGTCATTGTCATCGCATACGTATGACAAAAACATTCCCTTTTGTCATTTAGTAAATGCTTCGTATAAAAAATATTCCTTTTGAATAAACGTAAATGTAAAAGGGGTTTATACACTGTATAAAGGAAGGTTGTGTATAAAACAAAATATGCCTCATTGAATGGAGATTTAGACGAAGTCCATTACAAAGACGGTATCCTTGGTTTAAGAATAAATCAATCACATAATTATGTGTGACAAACAAACACACCAAATATAAGTGGATATTAAGTGTAAAATAATCAAAGGCCATTCACACATATTCAAAGTTTGACATATTCAATAACTACGTGTTGAACCCAAAGAAACTGAAATTGGGTTAAGAAGTTCCCTTGACAGCTTAACGACGTCACATAAAAATGAGTTGATGAGAGATAAAAAAAGGGTATCTCATCACTTGGAAATAAAATTTACATCAATAAGGATATATGAGTACATATCCCAATGTAACAATATGTAAATTAAAAGACCCAGAAAAATAAGTCTTTTAAAAAGAGGAGGGTGAAAGGTTCCCTTACCGACATGGGTATCTTTCGAAACATAGACCTCGTGAAAGAATGACAATACAAAATTGATGTAAATACTCATTAAAGAAAGTATATTACACAATGAGTAAAATAATGGGAAGTACATACACCACTCAAAGGAAGTTGTGGCAAATGTAGCATAAATCTCACGGGAATAAAAGTGTGATGAAAAATCCCTTACGAAAACTCGGCAGCCTAACGACGCCACTTAAAACTTCCAAAAATGGATTAATGAGATCAAATAGGGTCTCTCACCATATTAACCTAATGTTTATAGAAAGAGGAATATAAAAGAACATCCCCTGACATAACAATGATGATCTTAAAAGAAGTGACATAAAAGAGAGTACTTAAAAAGAAAGAGAGAGGATAGATCTCTTACGAAAATTCGGCTGCCTAACGGCGCCACGCAAAACATCCAAAATGGATAGATGAGAGAGAATAGGGTCTCTCATCATATGAACATAAAAATTACAGTAAGATTAATATAAAATAACATACCAATAACAAGAAATGTTATCTTTAAAAGGAATGACATAAAAGAGTGTACATAAAAAGAAAGAGAGGAGTTGGATCCCTTACCTCGGGTCCGACTTGACTCGATCATTCTTTAACGTCCTGAATAATAAACTTGAGTTAATTTACACTTTATTAAGAACCTTTTTCTAGTTCATTATTCCAATTAGATCACTTATTTCCATGTTATAACCATTATGTAATCATTTAAGTTAATAATGTTTGTTTTGTCGATATTTGGTTCTTAAGTCGAAAGTGGACTTCTTACAATGACATGTTGTTCGTGTGGTCAAATGTTCATTATATACAGAATTATATTCATGATTTGGATATCATATATATCATATATATCCAGAATATACATGTATTTATAATATTACATAATCATTTAGAGGTAAGAAATGAAATGCACCGTTCATGGAGACGGTAAGCCGTACGTACGCATGAACGCTGCTTTCATTTCTATTTCATATTTTTATGGAATGGAATAATAATGATATAGAGGTATATTTTAATTCCAGTATAACATCATATATAATAACATTAAATCCATCCTTTATACATCCCACATATGGCATTAACGAATCACATCACTTTGAGGGGCGGTAGTCCGCACTTCTTTAAATGAAGATATCACGTTTACCCATAATGGAAACCATAAAGGTATGCTATAAATGAAAAATACATAAGCTTAAGTAAAACATAAAAATATTAGATATAATATATAAATATATTTTCATCTTAATGGCCACCTTTTAAGGTGTTAGAAGAATGTTGAACAAATCATCGTTTCGGGAGGCAGAAATTCGCCATCCAAGGAAACAGTATGTTCTTTAACCATTAGATGTAGGTGTGTGAAAGTGTAGCTCGAATCCTTATTATAACAAAATACTAGTATATTTATGATACTGGATTTGTTACAAAATAAATGAATAAAAAGTGTTTATGGGGTTGGAGAAGCAAAATAAAACAAAGGGACTCAAGTGAAGACATTACTTTAAAATCGGGTAACTCCCTTTGGATTGAGCTCAAAGGTTTCCATGGGAATACATCTTCCCAATGTGAGGCTTCATGGAGTAAGAGAGGGAATTGGAGAGACAAAATGGGCAGAGTTTGGCCGAGACAAAGGCTTTGGGAATGTGGGTAAGGAGGTAGAGGTGAGGGCCTTTTATAAGAGGAGAGGAGGGGCACTCTTGGAAGGTAAAGAAAAGTCACTTTATTTTAAAAATATATTCTGATTTAAGAGGTCCCAAACTGATGTGTTTCTAGGATAAGGTGATAAGGGTTCAAAATACACTCATCCAATAGGTTTTGGGCATCTGTAGGTCTTAGACATTACATTATCATTCCATTTTATTTAAATCATTAAATAATGAGGTCATCGCTGCATCATCATGATGTCATAAATAATTTAATTTATTTAATGTCTAAAATTTATAAAAAAACTACTATAATTTAGGAAATAGTTTTAGCTTTCCAATGAATACTTATAGTCAAAAATCGGATTTGTATAACCCCATGTAAAAATTGTTTTAGTAAAACATTTCATGTTTGTCTCATTTTTACTTTAACTTTAAATAAAAAGATATTAATGTCATTTTCCAACCAAAGTGGCTTCATGGGGTCCCCAAGTTGACCCATGGGTTTTCTTGGTCGTCCATGACACATAAAATGAGGTTAGGACATGTGTCAAGTTCATTTCATATTATTAAAACATTATTTTTACCTTCAACTACACTAATTACCTCTAATCGCGATTAAAAACTTAATAAGTTACTATTCACCAAAAAATTATTTTTATCCCATTGAAACACATTTTACTTATTAATGACAACCATGTATGTCGGATTTTTGAAATTCAAAACACAAAGATGGAAAAATTTAATTTAAATGGAAAAATCAGTTTTTATAAGTACCACTTAGTGGTTTCACTATTCATCAAAAATTGAAGTTTTTCAGAAAAATCCCAAAAATTCATCCTAAGATATATTTGATATTCCAAATTAAAATATGAATTCTATTTTACAAAATTAAAAACATATAAGTCACATTAATTAATTTAATAATTAATTCCCGCTGTCAGAGCAAATAGCGTGTTTTTATGAAACAATAATTATCAGAAGATTGACACTAGTTTAAGTCTGTTTTCAAAGTGAAATTACTTCCAACAACCACTATTGGATTTTATGGAAAACATATATTCTAATTTCACTTTAATCCCAATTCAAAATATAATCTAATCATATAAATAAATTATATTAAAAAGAGGTTTTGAATTAAAATACAACAATTTACACTATTCATTAAAAAAAGAACTTTATAAGAAAGATATCAAAAATTTACAAAAAGTAAATTTTGATGTCCCAATTCTTAAGAAGAGTTTTATTTGGTCCAAAAGGATGTATATGAGTTAACAAAAATATATTTAATGACGGTTCTCCATCAAAAGGCGATAAGTGAACCTTTAGTGAAAACTAGGGCATATACGCCTAAAATTGAATTATTTCCGCATTTTATGCCTTTATCTTTTATTGGATAAATGTAAAAAAATTTAGAAACATATATAATCATATTTTAGTTATTTCTATCCATTCCCGCCAATACAACGACTACATGTTAACTACCATAATATTATTTTATTATTAGAGTGCAACGTAAGATTCCCAAGAAACTCGTTGTTGCGTGTTCGGTACGCCATCGAGCATAGCGTCCCCTTTAAAGTCATATTAATATTTTATTCACAAATATGGATAAATATGAAAATGCCATATTCTTTATTTACCTGGGGTGTTACATCCTTCCCCCCTTATGGGAATTGCGTCCTCCCAATTTTAAAATTGGCCTTGGAATATTCATTGAAAATCCCACATCGGAATACGAGTTTGTAAAACAATCACTTTAAAATAAAGAAAGATAAGTACAGAGGTCACCCGAGTTAACCCATACAAGGATTCCATGTAGGAAAACATGGACATGGAGGAGAAAACAAAGGGTCATGTTCTGATGGAGAGTGATAGTAAACATGTTTAGGAGAAAGTTAACAATAAGAAAATCACAAACTTGTGATGGGTTAAACGGTATTCGATTCCCTTGTAGGAAAAGTTAACAGATGAAATTTTTGTTTTAAAGAATTTATTTTTGAGTTAACTAAATCATAATGAGACATACTTACTTGTCATGTAGACTTTAATCTTTTACTAGATTCTTTAATCAAACTCATATTTTCTCAAAAGATGAGTTTTTAGGAAGTCCTGTTCACATTAAGAGTACTATAATCAACTTCCTGAGAATCACCTAATCCAGAAAAGAGAACTATATACTTCCCATGTCTTTAGACTCTAACCAAAACCAAAAAGGTTAGTACATGATCAGAAAATCCGAAAAAGTATAATCCCGTATAAAAAGAAAACCTATTCTTAATCTCCAAAATTTGTCCCAAAAAAACCCAATGTTCAACGAAGACCATTAGATAAACAATTGGTCCATAAAATTCATCAAAGTAAACAAATCTAATATTGAAACCCAAATATTTGAAGGATTTAGTCACATAGTCTTCCAAGTTAAATCATAACATTTATCTCCAAACAACATCAGTTGCTCCTAAAGTCACGTATTCAAAAGTAATTAACCTAATCAAATATCCTCCATGATAGGTTAATCATTTTCATAAATAACACAAAATCAACATACTCTTAATTCATAAAATCATATAACTAAAAAGAATCAGTCAATCTAACCAGGGACTTCGCGTAGTCCAGTGGTAGGCGATAAATACCAGTCGCACTTTGGTTGTGGGTTCGATTCTCACAGCTTTGTCCGACGCGACGGGTTGTCACACGGTCTGCGTGTTGTCCTTTTTCCAAAACTATATAATTCTCAAATCATTCCCCAAAAAGGGATAAAATCTTCAAAAAAAAATCATAACATATTTTAACCTCAATTATATCTCATGACTTTCATTTTCCATCATATCATATAATAACCCATAATTACCTCAAAAGTAAGGATCATATAAACTCTAATGGTTACCTTTATAATTATTACCTGAAATTCCACATTGATTGGTCATCTCATACATGATGCATTACAAAACATACCAAGGTTCAAGTGGTTGATCATGACTCCTTGATATTTGGTTTAGAACAACCACGAGTTTCCCCATTGAATCCTCCATTTTATCTAGTATCTTAAAAAGAGAACCACCACAGTTTCCTTCAAACCTGTTATCTCTTTGGTGCCTGCTAGATCCAGCCATTCACTAAAAACAGAAATGTCAGTGTGAGTATATCAACAAAACCATCATGTACTAATGAGGAAGGTAAACACTAAGATATACTAACTCATTCACTTTATCTAAAACTAGGACTCTTTCTGAAATCCTAACCATTATGGTAATTCCACTTATGCTTAAAGAATACCCTAACTTCTTAAGTTATCTAAATTGACCTTTGATACCAACTATAAGGACCTAGCCTTAAACCTTACTTATTCTTGAGTTATTATAAGATTACACATTGAGGATCTTTTCAGGTTTAGAGTTTTAGAGAATTAGATCATGAAACATCCATTATATACAACATTTAAACAAAGTGGTTACATAAAAGACAGTATTCATTCTTCCCATCAAGGGAATCATATTGAAAATAAAACATGGATTATTTCTTGACTCATCCTTGACACTAAAATCACATCTCGTACCTTTCCCTTGACCTGTGAAAAACATTTCAAAAACTTGGGATGAGCATAAAAAGCTCAGTAAGGGTTATAAAAATATGGAAAAGAAACATGAGTTCATATATACATAAGAATGAAATCATACTTTAACAATAAAACATAGGCACTTTAACATACCTCATCAAACCAGGAATAAATCATAGAAACCATAAGACCTAAAGGTAACATGAGGCATTCATAACATTCTTAAATAGGGAGTAACCCTCTTGGCTACGTTTGGAATACCCATCACTGTATATTCCCTAAATCTCTTTGGAGAAACCTTAACTTTTCACTCCTTCACGTTACCCAATGCATTATAGAGCTATATCGGGCTCACCTACCATTAGTTTATCACGGAAAAACCCGTCTTCATAATAATTCCCAAGAACCTCAACATAATCGTATCACATAAAACATGCATAAAGGAAACATAACATTTCCACCTTTGAAACACAAGATATCAATACAATACATTGATATAAAAATATTCCGAAAACCATTTTCAATACCATAATAAAAGAAATGTAAAACATGGTATTTATTTTTCTTTTAAAAAGAAGGTATGGATTGTAGAGGAAGTCGAAGCTCAAATAATGGTCACGGCGGCGGAGAAGTCATTGTCGCCGCATACGTACGACAAAAACATTCCCTTTTGTCGTTTAGTAAATGATTCTTATAAAAAAGATTCCTTTTGAATAAACGTAAAATTCAAATGGGTTTATACACTGTATAAAGGAAGGTTGTGTATAAAACAAAATATGCCTCAATGAATGGAGATTGAGACGAAGTCCCTTACAAAGACGATATCCTTGGTTTAAGGATAAATCAATTACATAATTATGTGTGACAAACGAATACACCAAATATAAGTGGATATTAAGTGTAAAATAATAAAATTTCATTCACACATATTCAAAGGATGACATATTCAATAACTACATGTTGAACCCAAAGAAATTGAAATTGGGTTAAGAAGTTCCCTTGACAGCCTAACGATGTCACATCAAAATGAGTTGATGAGAGATAAAAAAAAGTGTATCTCATCACTTGGAAATAAAATTTACATCAATAAGGATATATGAGGACACATCCCAATGTAACAATATGTAAATTAAAATACCCAACAAAATAAGTCTTTTAAAAAGAGGAGGGTGAAAGGTTCCCATACCGACATGGGTATCTTTCGAAACATACACCTCGTGAAAGAAGGACAATACAACGTTGATGTAAATACTCATAAAAGAAAGTATATTACACAATGAGTAAAATAATGGGAAGTACATATAACACTCAAAGGAAGTTTTGGAAAATGTAGCATAAATCTCACAGGAATAAAAGTGAGATGAAAAATCCCTTACGAAAACTCGGCAGCCTAAAGGCGCCACATAAAACTTCCAAGAATGGATTGATGAGATCAAAAATGGTATCTCACCATATTAACATAAATTTTACAGAAAGAGGGTAATAAAAGAACATCCCCCGACATAACAAAGAATATCTTAGAAGAAGTGACATAAAAGAGAGTACTTAAAAAGAAAGAGAGAGGATAGATCACTTACGAAAATTCGACAGCCTAACGGCACCACTCAAAACTTAAAAAATGGATTGATGAGAGAGAATAGGGTCTCTCATCATATGAACATAAAAATTACAGTAATATTAATATAAAATAACATCCCAATAACAAGAAATATGATCTTTAAACAGAATGACATAAAAGAGTGTACTTAAAAAAAAAGAGGAGTAGGATCCCTTTCCTCGGGTCCGACTTGACTCGATCGTTCTTTAACGTCTTGAATAATAAACTTGAGTTAATTTCCACTTTATTAAGAACCTTTTTCTAGTTCATTATTCCTTTTATATCACTTATTTCCATGTTATAAACATTATGTAATCATTTAAGTTAATAATGTTTGTTTTGTCGATATTTGGTTCTTAAGTCGAAAGTGGACTTCTTACAATTACATGTTGTTCGTGTGGTCAAATGTTCATTATATCCATAATTATATTAATGATTTGGATATCATATATATCATATATATCAATAATGTACTTGTATTTATAATATTACATAATCATTTAGAGGTAATAAATTAAATGCACCGTTCATCGAGACGGTAAGCCGTACGTACGCATGAACGCTACATTCATTTCTATTTCATATTTTTATGGAATGGAATAATAATGATATAGAGGTATATTATAATTCCAGTATAGCATCATATATAATAACTTTAAATCTATAATTTATACATCCCAAATATTTCATTAACAAATCACATCACTTTGAGGGGGCGGTAGTCCGCACTTCCTTAAATGAAGATATCGTGTTTACCCATAATGGAAACCATAAAGGTATTCCATAAATGAAAAATAAAGAAGAATAAGTAAAACATAAACATATTAGATATCATATATAAATATAGATTCATCTTAATGGCCACCTTGGATGGTGTTTGAAGAATGTTGAACAATCATCGTTTGGGGAGGCAGAAATTCGACATCCATGAAAACAGTATGTTCTTTAACCATTAGATTTAGGTGTGTGAAAGTGTAGCTCGAATATTTCTTATAAAAACATACTAGTATATTGATGATACTGGATTTGTTACAAAAGAATTGAATAAAAAGAGTTTAGGGGGTTGGAGAAGCAAAATAAAACAAAAGGACTCAAGTGAAAACATTACCTTAAAATCGGGTAACTCCCTTTGGATTGAGCTCAAAGGATTCCTTGGGAAAACTTCTGCCCAATGAGAGGATTCAAGGAGTAAGAGAGGGAAGTGGAGAGACAAAATGGGCAGAGGTTGGCCGAGCCAAAGGCTTTGGTAATGTGGGTATGGAGGTAGAGGTGGAGGCCTTTTATAAGTGGAGAGGAGGGGCACTCTTGGAAGGTAAAGAAAAGTCACTTTATTTTAAAATGTTATTCGGATTTAAGAGGACCCACACTGATTTTTTTCAAGGATAAGGTGATAAGGGTTCGAAATCCACTCATAAAATAGGTTTTGGACATGTGTAGGTCTTAGATATTACTTTATCATTCCATTTTATTTAAATCATTAAATAATGAGGTCATCGCTGCATTATCATGATGTCATAAATAATTTAATTTATTTAATGTCTAAAAATTATAAAAAAAACTACTATAAGGTAGGAAATATTTTTATCTTTCCAATTAACATTTATAGTCAAAAATCTGATTTGTATAACCCCATGTAAAAATTGTTTTAGTAAAACATTTCATGTTTGTCTCATTTTTTACTTTAACTTTAAATAAAAAGATATTAATGTCATTTTCCAACCAAAGTGGCTTCATGGGGTCACCAAGTTGACCCATGGGATGTATTGGTCTTCCATGACACATAAAATGACGTTACTACATGTTTCATGTTCATTTCATATTATTAAAACATTATTTTTACCTTAAACTACACTAATTACCTCTAATCGCGATTAAAAACTTAATAAGTTACTAATCACCAAAAAATTATTTTTATCCCATTGAACCACATTTTACTTCTTAATGAAAACCATGTATGTCAGATTTTTTAAATTCAAAACAAAAAGATGGAAAAATTTCATTTAAACGGAAAAATCAGTTTTTATAAGTACCACTTAGTGGTTTCACTATTCATCAAAAATTTAAGTTTTTCAGAAAAAGCCCAAAAATTCACCCTAAGCTATATTTGATATTCCAAATTCAAAATTGAAGTCTATTTTACAAAATTCAAAACATATAAGTCACAATAATTAATTTAATAATTAATTCCCGATGTCAGAGCAAATAGCGTGTTTTTATGAAACAATAAGTATCAAAAGATTGACACTAGTTTAAGTCTATTTTCAAAGTGAAATTAATTCCAACGACCAATATTGGATTTAATGGTAAAAATATATTCTAATTTCACTTTAAACCCAATTAAAAAGATAATCTAATCATATAAATAATTTAGATTAAAAAAAAGTTTTGAATTAAAATACAACATTTTACACTATTCATTAAAAAAAGAACTTTATCAGAAAGATACCAAAAATTTACACAAAGTAATTTTTGATGTCCCAATTATTAAGAAGAGTTTTATTTGGTCCAAAAAGATGTATAAGAGTTAACAAAACTATATTTAATGACGGTTCTCCATCAAAAGGCGATAAGTGAACCTTTTGTGAAAACTAGGGCATATATGCCTAAAATTGAATTATTTCCGCATTTTATGCCATTATATTTTATTGGATAAATGTAAAAACATTTAAAAACATATATAATCATATTTTAGTTATTTCTATCCATTCCTGCCAATACAATGTCTACATGTTAACTACCATAATATTATTTTATTATTAGAGTGCAACGTAAGATTTCCAAGAAACTCGTCGTTGCGTGTTGGGTACACCATCGAGCATAACGTCCCCTTTAAAGTCATATTAATATTTTATTCACAAATATGGATAAATATGAAAATGTCATAATCTTTATTTACCTGGGGTGTTAGAAAGATATTTATCGATGTGTAGTATATTAATGGAACTCCATTATTTCTTGATAGAAGTGTTTTTGTTGATATTTTGTGGTCTTATGATACAGGTGTAACATTATGTTGTGAAGGTGTTGTTGTATGAAATTTATATAGTGGCTGTGAGGATTCCCTCTCACTATAAATTTCAGTTTGGGTTTATGTTAAAAATAGGTGTATCTCAAATTTCAATGGATCCTTATGGTATGGAACCCTAAATGTTATGGGGAAGATGAATCTAGAATATAATTGAATGTATAAGGGTTTCACCCAACATAGTTTTACTTGGTGTCGGGATCTAGTGTTATTCTACCAAAAAGAATATATTATACAGACGTTTTTAAATATTTCATAAGGAAAAATAATATAATGTATTGGAATATGAGCTATATTGTAAGGATTGGTGATTTTTTAACCAGTTAATAGGAAATATATCTTACATTAGAAAATCAATATGTAATATTCATATATCATGTTTAAGGTTAAGGAGGAAAATTTCAGGAGTAAATTATCATGAATGTATGGGAACATCATATTAATAGTCATACAGTTCGGTTCCATGAATAATACAGGTGTTAAAATGGGACTTAGGAACATAATTTTTTTGTGTTATTATACTTTTTCGGTATTTTTTCATTGATTAATTTTATATTTAAATGATGTTATCTAAATATCAAGTAAACCATATAAAATCTATATTATATGTCCATTTGTACAACCATCATTTAGGAATGTTTTGAAAGAGGTCATTTTTTGACTGAGTAGGTTTACTTCCTGGAAATTTGGTGTCCTAATTGTGTATTTTAAGGGATTTATTCACTGTAATGGATATTTTTTCCTTGGAAGAAAAAATTAATGTGGTAGAGGTTCACGTTTTTCAAGGCCTCATGGTATATTACTATATTTTCCTATATATTTTAAATTGATAGAATCCCCATTTATATCACTAACCTTGAATGACCTGGATTTTGTATTTGATTTTCATTGTTTGTTATAATATTACAACATTAAGGGGAGACTAATATTTTCTCTCATGCATCAAATTTCTGAGGAGGGGTGTTATATGAGACTTTATATGATGATTTCTCATTATTCTTGGGATGTTTAATGATGCAGTATAATGAAGTTATATATAATGAGTCTGGTTTTTTATGCCTCTTGGACATAAAATAAATGAAAATATTATTAGTTAGTATCATCATTTGAGTTTTACTAATGTTTTGTTGAAATTACATCATTATATAACACTTTTTTATCATTACCTACCATTGATATTATTATATATTTTATTATAGCTTGACCTGGACCATTAGTAATGTATAAGGATGTTGTTTTAAAGGATAATGAATTTTAGTTCTCCTATAAGTTAGCTAACATATCTATCATGGAGGATTCAATGAGATATGAATTAAGAATGGATTTTATTTGTCCATAGATTCATGGACTGTAATAGGGGAGTTGGAAGCTATGATTCATGAATCTATGTTATATAATTGTATAGGATTCATTCTATTAATGATAGTGAATCCTTATATTATGATGTCTTTGGGGATGTATCATTTTTCACAATCAAATGTTAAGGTGTGGTGTGACTATGTTTTCCATAGTGATACCCTAGTGCGATGGTCAGACATTGGTAAGATTCATATTTTGTTCAAGGGGAGGTTGTTCATACCATTATAAATATTAGATGGATACATTTTTTGAATCAAATCTCTCATTTTTTGTTACTCATATGATTACTAATGGATTACCATATTTTGATGGTACAATTTTAGTATCATCATATATAATGTTTGATGACCGTGATCATGGATCAATGTGTTCATTTTTTGTATGTTATGTAATAATACCATGTTTTTGGTGGGTCATTACTAAAATTTAATGTTATTAGTTCAATATTTTGATTCATATTAATGTAATTCATCATTTTATTTCCCCAGAAATATAGAGGATTTGATTATATCTTTGTAATTGTGGATAAACTAATAGAGATAGCAAACATCATAAAATTATATTGATTTCATGTAACAAAAATTTTGTCATGGTGGTTTTTGGATGAGATTATATGGATTTAAGGAATATTTAGGGCCATTATACCTATTTAGGATACTCGTTTTCTATAAATTCTAGAAAAAATTTCAAAATTGTTTTATCACTCAATTGCACCTCAGCACAACATTCTATCATTAAACTGATGGATTGATGGGGTATACTTTCCTGAAACCAGTGGATATATTCCATGTGTGAATTTTGGAAATTGTTGTATCTTAGGATAAGTAAGAAAAAAATTATTCCAAAAGTTTTAATATCTTAAACTCATCCACAATCATTTCCATATTTTAGTCACTATTTAGGATTCCATGTTTTTATCCATTGTGTGGAACACATTTAGGGAGACATCTGTTCTTAGTCACGATTGGGTGATGACCAAGAAATAGAAATTTTGAGACCTAAATATATTATGTTAACATCACAGAAAGACACTTTTAGTTTGATGTCAAGGTCCACGTATTGAATTAGTACTTTCCTCATCAAGGGCTATAGAGTTTATACAAGGGAGTATTATTTCTCCATAATATGTTCAACCATTTGAATTGTTGGAGAATGGTGGATTTTTTGTGTACTAGATAGATGTAAAATAGATAATAGATATGGTTAATGAAATATTCTACATTCTAATCAACATTGTTATATACATGACGATTTAAATGTCTGACACTTTGGAGAGTTATATATCAAGGATGTAACATAATTGAGGGAAAGATTAATAGAGATATGGGATCATTGGTATAATTCACTAAATGGATCCACCATTCTTTTGGATGGTGTCATATTCAAGCACGACTGTTGTGAGGAGATTACATGGGAGTGTTTGAGGTATATGCATGATCAGTAACTTGTGTTATTTTTTTGTTTTCCCTGTTATAGTTTTTCTATGACAAATGATAACTAAATTTTTTTTCACGAATTGGACAATTCCCTCTAATGGTGATGCGTCTTAAGGATTAAATCATGTGAACATTAGAGAAAAACTTATTAATTAAAAATTTTTATACTATAAAATAATTTGATATTACACATGTGAGGCACATATACAAAATTTTTAAAACTTGTTGAGTTGGAATGTAGACGTCCTAGATTTATATTCTTGAGGAAGTTTCACGTGTTGGTTTTTGTGGTTTTTTGATTAAATTTAATTAATATTTAAATCGTTCAATTTATGGTTGTATATAATTGTGGTGGACTTTAAATGGTTTTATATGGCGATAATATTTCTTCTTTACCGAGATTCAAATGTGTTATCTAAATGAACTAATATGTGGAACATCTCGTACATTCTAGTTTTTGTTATTCTTCTTGAGGATGTGAATCATTTAAGAGGTTATTAATTTAATATTCTAGGCATTCAGACAATAAAACATTGAAATTTTAGTTGATGTGTATGTTTAATATAGGTTTTAAATATTTTAAGAGGTTGATAGTGGAATTCTATATGATATTTTTGATGGAGAAAATATTTCTGTTTTGTAGGTTTTTCTGGTCTATAACATCGGGGCATGTGGCATGAAGAGTACACTTATAGCATAGGTACATAGAAGGGATGTTTTGGTGGTCCGGGTATTGTCATAATAACATTGTTATAGATAGATATATTGTGTTGTGAATTCTATTTAAAAGGATAATTTTGGTACATTTTTCGGGGTAGTTGAAACCATGTCACGGTGTTCTGGTGTAGACGTATTTTTTACGGTTTTATTTTTTTAAAATAATTTATTTCCATTAATTGTATTATAGTTCTTAGATTAGAGGATATGTGTTGTGGACCTCATTATTTGTGTTATATTTGGTTACGACCTAGACCACTATTGTGGGGTCCTCTTAATATATCACAAAATCCTATATTTTCATCATTTTTTCACTATACATAGGGATATTGAATAGAACATTTTGTATCACATTTTTCTTATAAATTATCAATCCCCTCCATACCCTAAATTCTTATAGTATTTCATATCGATTCTATAGAAAAACATAGATGTTTTTTATATCCTTTTACCCTTTCCACATGCTCTTGGAGTCTTGGAATATATGGATCAATCATTAAAAATTCTATGATAACTTCTGATGTATACCATAAATTGTTATACCTTGTAACTTATTTTTAGAAAGATTTTATATTGTATGTTTATTAAATGGGTGGTGTTATAGATGCATCTTTATGGGGATTATGTGTTCCTATTTGATCAATATTCATTGAAACATTATCATAGTTGGTGGTCATCTTCTACTTTTTCTCCCCTTATGCATCAAATTTGATAGCTGTTTTTGAGGTAAAGGATCTTCCACCTTCCCACCATTTAATTTACATGTTGGATATGTTGAAGTTTTTTCATTTTTTAAATAGAACATAACTTATTTATGATGTTAATTAATTATTTAATGAATGTTTAATCTAACATTAAGATATTGTACATTTTTTACTAGTTCTTGTGACATTATTTTTGTTGAAATGTATTCATTTCCTTCTTTAAAATGGATTTTTTAAATTCTTATGGGTATTTAAATAAATTAAATTGTTTTTTATTATTTATTAGAGTAAACTCATTTTAAAATGAATATGAGTCAATGTCCTACTAATAAATATATTGTTCAAGGAATTACTAATTTATGTGATAATTTACATGAAAATATTGTTCTAAATATAATAATATTTAATAAAAGTGACATATTATGTGTGACGATTTATGGTGTTATGGTTTTTATATGTGGTCATTGAGGAATAATTTTAGTTAATATGATTAAAATGGGATTGAAAATGAATAATGGTTACTATAGAATGTGGTCAAAATTCAGCTAATTTATATATAAAAACGGTGTGAAGTATTATGTTATGTTGTGTATTTTTGGGTTCTATTTTATTTTGTTATTAAACAAATAGTCATGGAAAAAAAGTTTCTTATGAAACTAAAATGGGTTGATTTGGAATTAATATTAAACTATTTAATTTAAATTGTGTGTGCGGTTAAATTAGATATTGATAAAAATAAAAATGATTCATCTTGGAAAATGTGAATTTTTATAATATAAAAATCAATGAATGGGTTCAGAATAAATTGGATATATAATGTGGCTTTTGATTTGTATTTTCTTTTGAGGTCTGATTTTTTAAGTGGTTTTAATGAAAATAGATGAGGTTGGGAGGCCTTTAGGTGTTTTTGTGAGATATGATGGTGATCATTCATTAAACACATATTTTATTATTGTACATGACTTTTATATTATGTATTCTTTTTAATTTCTACAAAATCCCCACCTCTATGGAAACCATTTTTATGAAAAACAAAATATTTTTGTGGGGATTTTCAAATTATCCCAGCTACTATGGATGGAAATATGGATACCCCTTCTTCACCAATATATATTTTATGATCGGTTATTATCAAGGTTTATGATAACATGAATATATTATATACTTATTGATGGCTAGATGATATTGATAATGATGTTGAATGTGAGGGTCATATATTGTATGATAAGGGAAAATATTGATACTTTTGTGTTTTTGATATATTACTATATATGATATCTGGAATTTGTTGTAGAATGGTGTTAGATTAATTACCTGTTCTTTTGTTTGGTGTTTGTAATGATGATGGTACACTATTGTATTTGAGAGGGAATTAGTGACTTTCTCACATGGGGTTCATGGTATGATGTATTTTCCATGTTTTTAAGGTGATATTCAATATAATGGATGAGAACACCGTGATATTCATAATTGGGAATTTAGAGAACAAAATTGGTATTAAAATGATGATTGTGTACAATATTTTTTATATATGATTCATATTATATTAACTAGTAATTACCAGTGCGTCCGCATGGCAATATATTCAATGCTTATTTTTAAGAAGATAAAACTATATTTCAATGTTCATAAAGAACAAGAATATTGAATATATTGAAAAAAGTGATAATTAATATTGAACTATAATTGGAAAAAATATAGAGAATTGAAAATATAGAAAAATAAGTATCATAAAATAACATAGGAGAATATGTAGGAGAATATATGAGAATATATAAGAAAAACATAAGTGTACCATCAATCTATAAAATAAACCATACAAATTCATGATGGGGAATATGAGGAAAACATATAAGAGAATATCTAAGGAAAATAAAATCATTTGAAAACATAGAAAACATATTAGAGATTAAAAATGGAAAAGAAGTCATACATTAAAAATGACATTTGAATATTGTGGAAAACATTCAATTGGAAAGAAAAGGACCATTTTTGAAAAAAAAATGAAATGAATATGAATGAAAAAATACAAGAATAATGAAAAGAGAATAGGTCATGATATAGAAAACAACATAAATATCCAACTTCAAATAAGTGAATAAAAAGAAAAACTGGAAAATAATTAGAAAAGTACATTAAAAATGAACATGAATTAAATAACATAAATATTAATGTCGGTGAGATATTATGAAAAGAACATGAAAGAATTATTATACAACATTAGTATAAACAACATAAAATTCCATTGGACATGAATGAAAATAACATTTAAATGGACATTTAAATTTCAGAACATACATTATATGTATTAATGTCACCAATAAATTATGTTACAGTACAAATATCCAACATCAAATGCCTACTAGATTTTTCTACATAGAAAAAAATGTTTAAAATAAGAATACTTGAATTTATAGAATAAAAAAATGAATGTTAACATAAAAAAATTAATTAGAAACCAAAATAAATGAAAGGTAAAATGTTTAAGTGCAACACCATCATACCAAAGGAAAGAAAAAAACCACATTAAGTGCATACAGTGACGATCACCTCTTCCTATGTCGACCCCGACCTCGAGATCCCCCCCTCGAGTTGGATGACGCCTTCTTCTCCATTATATCATTTGTACATGTGATGCCTCAATGACTGAGTCCCCTATAACTGCTTCGTGAGGCAGATCTTGTGCGCTAAGATCATCCTGCACGACCATGTAGACTGTGATGGATGACTACCGAAGATAGATGAAAAAAAGAATAATTTTTGGCATCATCAGATCAATTATTATACCGCAAAAGCTCCATTCGAAAGAAATAAATATTAAACATTCAAAAGATGGGGATACTTGTAATAATAAGATACTTATTCAACCACCCAACTTACAGAAAAGGGAACAGTGAATGAAAAGATACAAATCATACTTGTTGAGAGCTTTATGATACAAAAGTAGGTCTAATCCAGCACCATCCATTCCTACACAAGTACATCACAAAACATCCAGCACTTAAACTGCCTATAAATTAGAAAAACCTGATAGGTACTGTTTAATAGACCCTTAAAATGGTTAGAATTATTTGGGAAGTATATGAAGTTGAACCCACATGAATCTCTTACCTGGAAAAAACAGGAGGGCGGTAGATCCTTCCAGCAGCCACCAGCATTCAACCGGGCAAAACCATCGGGGGGGGGGGGGGGTCCTCCATCGGGGATAACATATATGTAATTACAAAATAAAATAAGATAATAGTAAAAGAATGTGATGTATTTTAGTCAACAATGGATACATAAATAACAATAAAATGAATTGTTTTAGTTTATCATTAAAACAAAATATTGTAAGAAAACAACCTTGATTATGGACAGGGGTCTGACGTTTCTTAATTTATAAGTATAGAGCAGTCTTGTCCCATATTTGAAGTGGAATCAGTACTAGATTATTCCAGTAGAACATATTTTATCCAATATCATATTTCTCTTATCATGAATCATTTTTATATGAATCAAAAAACAATGAAAATGCATCAATTTTCACAATTCTAACATAGTATTTTGAATCAAATTGCTCTATGGATTTAACTATTATCTCATAAACCATCACCCCATAAAACTTCAGTGCTGAAAATGGATTTTCATTTACTGTTTCATGCAACTAAATATTCAAATTTATTCCTCCACTCCTTCCTCTACATTTATAGTGTCTCAGATCTCCCAAATAAATGATAAATCAGCAATAAAACCAAACATTTAACTTGCAACCAAAGTTTACCTATATACTGGAAAATGAAAAAAACACACCCATATAGCTAATCTGCAACAAAAAAACTATATTTTAACAGTTGGTTTACCTGTATTTAAAATTCATTGCATTTTCTAAGATTGTGGTGTGTTTGTTAAAAGAAGGTTCTGTTTGATTTCATGCACCATGTTTGCACAGAAGTACCTATATAGAATAAAAAAATGAAGTCAAATGGTGTTGGGAAATCTGTTTATATGCTGGAAAATGATATTAAAAATACTGATACATGTAATCTACCAAAAAACTATATTTTAACAGCTAATTTACCTATATTTTTCATTGATTGGATTTTCTAACATTGGGTTGAGTTTGTTAACATAAGGATCTATTTGGTTGCATGTACTATGTATACCCAGAAGTACCTACAAGTAATAATAAAATTAATTTGAAATGATGTTGGATAATATGTCTATATGTTGAAAACTGATAACAAACACACCAATAAATGTAATCTACAACATAAGACCGTATATATAACAGCCAATTTACCTAATTTTATCATTCATTAGCTTTGATAACATTGGTGTGTGTTTGTTAACATAATGTTCTATTTCATTTCTTGTACCATTTAGTACATCTACATAATAAAACAAAATTATGTGAAATGTGGTTGGAAAGTCTCTATATATGTTGTATAATGATAACAAACACACCCATACAGGTAAACATGTCATTCGAGATATGTGCATTGGTAAGATTTTTTCGTATAGTTTATATTTGACATCCAATTCATGCTACATGATCAAATAATAAAAACTATGCCAATTTTAGGGCTGCAACTAATTCGTTAAGATCCATACCTCCAAAATGCATTGCTAATCCCCTTTCCATGATAGGGTATTTCTCCAAATTGTAGTCTAACCCCACCATGTGACCTAGTATGTATGACCAAGAAGATCCCAACACTGGTAATGTTTACTAATTATTTATCACCTAATCTCATTATAAATTATTTTTAAATCTCACATCATATGTGGAAATTCTAAATTTGAATCAAAACATATAACATATAAATTAAGTAACAAACTATTAAAATTATAACTAATAGTTTTATAAGTTTCTAAGACTTCATCATAATATTAGTAATCAGAAACATTATATGGAATAGAATACCAAATTATTTGTACCATTGAGAAATAATATATATGAAGTAACAGAAAAATAAAATAAGAATGAATATTTATGAACATTGAAACAGGAACAATGTACATATGAAATAATATATATGATGTAATAGAAAATTAAAATAAGAATTATGTTGTGCATCTGTATCCACTGAAGATTTAGAGGCAGTGACAACATAAACATGCAGTGACACTGTAGAGTGGAAAACAATAAACATTATATAGGGACCATAATGATTTGGGATAGGTAGGAGGAAACAGATAATAGATATGATTCCTTGATGACATGCATATTTTAGGGAGGATTCACTCCTTTATCGCTTCAAAATCACCATGATTTTATTAAATTAGTAATAAGAAATTGTTAAATTTCCTAGAAAAGCACATGATTGTGTTTTTTATTTAATGGCCGAAAATGCATTATTTATCCATATTAAGATATTGATTGAAAAATGCACAGTATCGTTGTTGTTAAAAACCACCATTCATTAAACCCATGTCTCTTAGTCTAATTAAATATTAAACTGAGGATAGAAGGTTTTAATCGGTTATTTTTCATTACTTCGTTCTTTTAATAAACACTGGTGGTGGAAATGAGTAGGGTTGCTATTTAATTTCAAAATCTCAATCCCAAACCTAGATAAATATTATATTAACTAACCCTATATCATAACTGTTTATTACCTCCAAACTGAACCCTGACCAACTAATTCATAATATAACCATATCACTACCCAAGCCCATTCAACTACCTTTTCCTGTTGATCTAAACCCGAACCAAAAGGCCAATCTTTCTAGGATTAGGGAATGAAATGTTCATCAAAACCTGTTTTGAATAACAACTCATGTTTTGAAAAATTAAACTATGAATATTAACTATAGTCTTAATCATTTCACTATAGTCTTCCCATAACAACACCTTTTTT
The DNA here is from genome assembly GCA_963277665.1 of Viscum album. Taxonomy (NCBI): domain Eukaryota; kingdom Viridiplantae; phylum Streptophyta; class Magnoliopsida; order Santalales; family Viscaceae; genus Viscum; species Viscum album. Next base: position 1,562,997,998 of record OY728142.1, on the reverse strand, counting down.
CAATAGCAACGCCTAAAATAATAATCATGAGATCCAAAATATTATACATATGAATAGAAGAACCTGTTTTGAAAAAACATGTAGTGCATATTGAATCATATGATGTATTAATTGATGATGAAAATCACTTATTGATTTCCATTTATACTTTCATCTAAAACAATGAGAATATGATGACACAAAGAAATTATAAGTCATACTAGTTGATGAAAAATAACCATACCAATAAATGTTTCCATCCACCATCAAGAACTCAAAATATGTCCATGCTGAATCACCTGCAGAATCCATGTAATTCCAGACAATCATGTCATGTGTTAATAAAGTGGATCAAAATTAACAGAGTAATGAAAATCTAGGTTTTAGAGGAGCCCTTGTCCTAATGGGTCACAAATGGATTCATTATAGTAAATTATTTTAATAATATAGAAACACTGAATGCTATGTATTGAATAAAATAAGATAGGAACACCGATTTCATACAATCTGATGTGGTGCAATAGAAAGTTTTCAATTCTACTATTGATCCAAAAGTAGTTCACTGTTGTCGCTGGAGTATCTATATTGGAAATATAGTAGCAGATTTATGAGTACTGTATTGAGACACCTATACATGAACATTAGTAAATTGATAATTTTCTAAGAAAACTGGATTATTATACAGACTAATAGGGGATTTAAAAGTACACTACCTCAATATAGGAAGAGAAACCTATTACAATAACATCCAACTAAAAGGTCAGTGGATTATGATAATTGTGGATGTGATGGAAAATAAAACGATCTCTTGTAATATACAATGGGTAACGCAAGTCCTGAAAGCTGGAATCTTCAGAGAGCATTGCAGTTGTTTGGAAACTCAAATGGCAATGTTACTAATTAAGATAACCATATTTTCAAAACAGTCTTGTAATATGAAATTTAAAAGTATACCATCTCAATGCGAGGAGAAATACGTGATAAAATAATCTCAAATTAATATATGTGTGTGGATTTCGATATTAGTGGATGTGTGAAAACATTTATTATTATAATATTGAGATCCATTCACCCAAAACCCACCATCAATGAGTTGTAGAAGCTCGACATGATGTGCCACATCAACATAAAAATAGAAAACATAATCGAATATCATCTCCAAAAATATTATGAATGAAGATTCATTGGTTAAAAACTACTCCCTGATATTGTTGGAGTCACACCCATTGTAGTAACCTAATATTTACATCAAATGAGACACTTCATAAATAAAGCATGAAGAGCCACATAATATAATACATCAAAATGACGTTGTTAAAAAACCTTCGGTGAAAAACATTGATGTAATTAATTTCTATAATTTATTCAAAACTATAACGAAACATAAGTTTTATGTAAATAACCAATCTATGGGTTGTGCTACATTGACTTGGTTTCTAGGAGTAAAAATAAATCCCATTGAAGCAACTGTATATATTGAAGAAAAAATATTAATCACTAGAAATAAAAAAATCAAGAGTACTAGCCAAACTCACATATGAGCATTTATGACAATGCATGCTTGCAAAAGGAAATTGTATTCGGCATAAATAAACAACATGCATGATAATTACATAGATTTATACCTGTGATTAGTCTAAGGAATTTGTTTGTTGGGTTACAGTAGGTGGAAAAAATGCTGGCTTTGGGGATTTGGAAATAGAAGTCGATGCCCGATGTACCTTATTCGAAGTCAAAGCTTGAGAGGACAGTTGAGATATAGAGGAGCTGTTGACTGTCATTCACTGGGATCTAGATTAGTCGGAGAAGAGGAGGATAAAAAACGATGGAATACAGTATAGCTGAAACCAAATAGGTAGAGGAAATTTGATACCTGGAGTCGCTAAAACCCTTGTCGTCGAGGTGAGTGTACAGGGGAGGGTCGGGGAAGGGCATCGAGGAAAATAGAGGTAGGTTTTAGGGAATATTACCGCGCAGTCGTTCGCTGGGATCTTGATTAGATGGAGAAGAGGGGGATCACTGTCAATGGATTACGGTAGAGTTGAAACCGAAGAGGTAGAGGAAAGGTGATACCTGGGGTCGCTGAAACCCTTTTCATTGAGGAGAGTGTATGCAGGAGGGTCGGGATAGGGTGTTGAGGAAATTAAAGGTAGGTTTTAGTGAATATTACCACAGTGGAGGCGTGGATGCACCGCATGGGGACACATTAGAAAAAAAAATTCCAAGTTTAGAAGATATATAGATATAAAGGGATACTTTATTTAGTGGCCCAGTAATGGAATGGAAGGGATTGGATAGGTATCATAATTAGTTTATGTTGGTACTATCATTTATCCAGTTGGGAATTAATATGGTCTTTCCATATTCAAATGAAAGATATTGGGAATGACATTAATGCGTATACATTTTATGATCATCAGGAATATAGAAAAACTATTTTCACAATTTCAGGTTGTCAACATGGAGAATTATAAAATTGGAAATAATTTAAATTTTGGGTTTTCCCTGGGTGCTTCCATATGTTTTTTATTTAGTGTTTATTTCAGAATATATTTATATTTTCCACAATGTACATTTTATTTTATTTCCTATTACACCAAATAAATTATTCATTTGACATGATGATATAATAACATCAATATCCCTTATATAATGAGTTATTTTTTTATATTTCTATGACCCACAACCTCACAGACTTCTATTAAATGGGCTAAAAATCATTTCTTTTGTATACGATGGAATACTACATCAAGAAATGATGTCAATCATTTTTCCATTACCACATAAAAATGTTTTTGTTAGTGGTTGATCTAACATTTATATGTAAAATTTATAACATAATTATACATTTATATTAATTACATATTATATACCTTTTTTCCAATACATAATGTATGTGATAACATCACTCACGTGTATGGAGGAATATCTCCTTGTGAAGTGGTTTCATTCATGTGAGATAATGTGTTATCTAGAATTTAATAATTATTAATATAAAATAAAAATGTTATAAAAATGAAATATATTTGATATTAAAGACATATTTATAAATATTCAATTAAATATAAATTTTTTTTGTTACCAATTCACTTAATAAAAAATGATAACGTTGTTTCTAGACGTGTGGACTACCGCCTCCTCAAAGTACACTGATTCTTTTTTTTAAACACTATATCATTATATATATATATATATATGAATGTAATTAAATAATATTATATTTTTTATTTTATTTTCATTCTATTAATATAACCTGTAACATACCATACATTCTTTTTAATCATTGAAAAAGTGAACAATTACTCATGTGTATGTATCGAATGTTATCCCAATGATTATAAAAGTTTCTAGTTTTTATAACCATAATTAGTGTTCTAATTTAATCTACTAAATAATTTATAAATATGATAATTATGTCATCATTATTATTTTATAGATTTCTATATAATGAATTACTTTACCAGAGTCAACATACCAAAGTCCTTTTTAACACAAAAACTGAATATGTTCAAAACACCTTACATAAACATAATTGATTCATTAATTATATATAAAATAACAATTAGTGAAATTAAAATAATAATAAACCTTAAAAATGGCCCTAAAATGTTATTAATTAACATTATTTTATTAATTCTTCAATATAATGACACACTTGATGATCTGACTCATGCTAAAGGACTTCTTATCAATTTCCTTTCATTGGGGAATATTTTCAGGATATTCACCCTAATTATTATATCATTTGTATATACAACCCAATCGTTGTTTTAGATAGTTATTTCATAAATTTTCATGTTATTTAAGGTTTTTTAATGTCAATATTTTGTGGGGAATATGGTTTAAATATTTCCCAAGTGATAATGGATTTTTCATCCCAATAAATCCCATTTTAATGGTTTCTATAAAAAACTATTTATCACCTACGTCTATTTTACAAAAATTTTATTATATGGAAATAATTTTAAGAAAATAAAATATTCATAAATATCATTTTATGTTACTTTTAATTATAATAAATTATTTTCAAAATAAATCTTTTGTTGTGTTTTAAATGGAACGTTTTGACAAATCACAAAGAAAAAATAATATTTTTAATATATAGTGACAATGAATTTTTATATCACCATTAATTATTATTCCATTCAATATTACATTTAAATATTTCATATTTTATTACATGAAGAACTATTTTTCCCATTTAGGGTAATTTTTTATTGAAAATTGTTTCCCAGAACAAAAGTGTATTTTGTATTGAAATTGGGATTTTCCATGAAAATTATATTCTTGTAGTTAAATGTGATTTTCATGTGATTTTAATTTTTTTCAAATGATAAATTGGATTATTATTGTTGGGGTTCATGGAAATTATTTATTCTTAGAGAACTCTGTTATCATAGTGTGATCCCATTATAACTTAAACGATGGTTGTACACAAATAGCTCTCTAATGAGTTGGGTAATGATCATGTTATCTCTTTAATTTTATTAGAAGTTTAATGTATTGTTATTCAAATATATATGGGTTTTGTAAGGATTTAATATGGGCCCTATGAGATGTTTTCCAAATGTATATACCCAATTTAACATTGAATTTAATGAGTTATCGAGAAAATATATTTTTTCAATTAATAAAATAGGTTTTATTTTAAAGGAATTATATTCTAATTTGTGGGTAAAATTTTAAGATTTCATAAAAGGTAATTTATGGGTTTTAATGTGTCTAAATTGAATGATATAATTCTTCATATAATATCCCCCATTGATATTTTTTCTCATAGAATATTTTTAAAAATGATCTGAAATATTTTTTGGTTTCATAATGAAATGGAAGTAGTGAGGTTGAATGTCTTGATGAGTTTTTAAGAAAAGAGATACATTTTTGTTTTAATAGTTATATATTATTTCAAAATTGGATACTAATAGAAATTTAAAAGTATTTTTTTTTTATTTTGTAATGTCTAAGTTGTGAAATAATTCTCTATAACCCAAATTTGATAAATATCTTCACGTTTATTTGAATAAAATATAGATATAAAACTAAATAACATTCATTATTTATTGAATATTAGTTAATTAATGTATTAACCATGTTCTAGATAATATTTAACATTAAGATAATGATAATAAAATTCATTTGTGATATATTACCTTATATTCATGTTAAAATGATATAACATTTTAAAATTAAAATATAGATAGATCTAAAGTATATCTATTCTGAATTTTTATTCATCAAAAGAATCATGGATTCTGTAGTGCGAAGGTACAGAGGGAAATATAACCACCTTAAAATTCATCCAATAATTGTTGGAATTGGAACTGTGTATATTTTCAAAGTGATGTGTCTATTGGGATGTTCCATAAATAGTTTTGGTATCCATGCAATAGAGGATCTTGTTCACTAATAAATGATTGTGTGTATAGTGGATCAATTCATGATGAAAAATCCCCCATTATTCAATTGATAAATTTACCTTCTAGTACCCAAGAGATGTATTAATTATAGGGAGAAGATATTTGATTTAATGTTATGTTATTAATGTAAAAAATTCAACTCCTGTCGTTTACCATATTTTTGTAAAATTTAAGTGACAGAGGTATTTTTAAAGGAAAACTATAGAGAAATATGGTATTCATTCAATATAATTGAAAATATATAAGTAAATTTTCAAACCAAAAGTTTTTCCATATGGGTTCTCATCTATGAATGGAAAAAATTACTATAAATTAAGAATAAATAAAAATATTTCATTGAATAATATGTATAAAACATCTCAAGATTGGATTGCTATGAGCATGACTTTTTTTAACTCACCAATAATAAAATCATAATGTTTTTAATATCGATTAAAACTTATCATCTGAAATGATTTGGAAACATAAAAATATAAAAGGTATGATGATTGTGTTCAGTTTTCTAAAAAGGATTAGATGATATATTCTAACAGTTTTGGGCCTCATGATCATGAATTTATGAACCAATAAATTAATAAAACATTGGTGATACATACAAACTTTAAATACTATGGTATGAAAATGATATTCCCACCATTTTTTATGTGGTAAAAAATAACATTGATAATGTATTTTAATGAAAGGGAAGTGAAACTAATGTAGAATGTTTGGTCACATGGCCTAAAAATGATTGTAAAGGAATCTTGAGAAATCATGTAATGGGGTATGAAAAATCCATTCAATGGTTTGATTTTTTTTGTTAAAATGAGTTAAGTCATTTTCCAAATTCATCTCTATAGTTATTAGTACAAAAAAACATCATGATCAGAAGTTAAGAGGTGTATCGAGGTCATTTAATACTACTAAAATGGATTTTGGCATGAAAAATTATGTGTCGGAATCAATGATACATTTTTATTTGAATTATTCAAACACCCTATTTTCCTTAGGATATTTTTCTTCTTTTATTTGTGAGAAAATTTCCGGTAATTTGTGAATATCACCTCATGAATATAAGATAAAAAATTCAGTGAAAATTATTGGTGGATGTATTAAATAAAAAAATTTATAAAAAATTTCAAATTTATTTTAGTGGGATATAATTCCTAGAAATCCTTTTGAACATTCCATAGTAGAGTGTGATATAAATTTTGTGTGGATTGGATTCCAGTTTGTCCTGTTAAAATAGATTGTGGAACAAAAAATGGTCTGTTCAATGAATTCATGCCAATGATAACATACCAAGAAGCAGATAAATTTATTAGATATCGAAGTAAAAGTTACATAGCACATATCCATAAAAATAATGAAACATTAAAAATTATTGAATTACTAGTTTCAAATGTATACATTGATGATTTTCCTGATGAATTTCTTTTTATAATTACTAATCAAGTGGTTGTGTTAAATATTTAATTATTAAATGACCCTAAACTAATATCTAAACCCCCTTATTGAATGATTCAAGTGGAATTTTTGTAATTGAGAAATAAATTTCAAGAGTCATTACCTAAACTTTCCAATCGTCCTATAACATCACCATGTGGTCATCATGGTTTGTTTTTTTTATTTTGGTTCAATGATAAATTGATTTAATTATAAATTCATTAAGGATAATAGTGTTAATAATATGTATCCATTCTAATATATCTATGATTTTTGTATCATCCCATTCTAAAAAAATAATTTTTGAAGATTAAACCATGGTAAAGAGAACTATAGTTGAAATTGAAGGAGGAATACATAAAAATACAATGAGTTGGACTACATTTAGGCACTATTAGTTTGATATTATTCTTATATGGTTATATAATGAACCTCATATATAAATGGACCTTATTAATTGAATTGTTCTTGTGTTCGAGGTATATTTTTCAATTTTGGATATTGATAAAATATTTGTATATTCTAATTCTCAAGAGGAAAATGATAACCTCAAATGGGTTATTTTCAAACAATACATGAAAATAATCTATATGGTGTATATATAAAGTGTTAATTTTAGTTGAAATAAATTTCTATACATTGTAACATTGTTTATAAAGTGGGAATAAATGTTAACCATGATAAAATATGTAGTGGAAGAATTTCAATAACCCAAAAATATCAAAGAGATTCATTATTTTCTTAGATAAATGGTATACTCTAAGTGGGTTATTGAATACTTTACATGGACAACTATCCATCCAGCTAATATAACTTGAAAAGGATTCAACTAATACCAAAAAAATGTATGTGATGATTGTTTTTTGGAAGTAAAAATATTTTTATAGAATTATATAGTTTTTGCTTTCCTTCTAGAAATGGGGAATTCATCATATAAAGTTATGAATCATATAAAGGAGTTTGTTTCATCTAAAAGCATAATTATCAGTTATTTTAGTATACATAAGGTTAATTGATATTGTAAGATATAAATTACCTTATAGTTTTTTTGTAATAAGCTATTGGGTTTCTTGCATTAAATTTTTGGGTAATCATATATACATGGTAAAGTGTGACATTTATACTAATTAAAATAGTTTTAAATATATTTTCAATCACAAATAATTTATCATGATATTGATAATATGGATGGAACTAATCAAGGATTCTAAATACATGATTCATTACTGCTCTTGAAAAAATATTGTCTGAAGCATTGAGTCAAAAAATAATGCTATATTAAACATGTTCATTTTGGATCATGATCCCTTAGTTAATGATTTTTTAATTTTTTTTATAATAGTTGTTGATGCATGGACACCCCCATTTTTGATTCATTATTCTATACATGAAAAATTTTCATGAAATAATAAAGATTACTCAAATGGAGGACCAATAATTTCCTGAAAATTTATAATATGTTAATCAAGATATGATTTCAAATTTTAATATTAATGAAAATGGTGTTATATGATTTTGAAAAAGACAATATGTGACCTATTATTAATAGTTTAAGATATAGTTATTGAATGAATATTATAATTCCATTTTTTAAATTCATCTAGGTAGCACCATGATGTATGATTACATTTGAGAGTATTACTTGTTTGATAGAATGGATTGTGATATTGTAAAATTTACTGTGATGTTTTAAATTTTTAGAAATTTAATGAATAATGAAAATTATCATAATGTATACTTCAACATTTTATATTCAGATTATAAATGGAGGAATATATCAAAAGATTTTTTGTATTATTTTTAAATATTTATCATGGTAATATAGTGATTTGGGTATTCTTTGTTTGATTTAGTGAATGTAAATAATTCTACCACATTAGGAAATGGTGCATTTGGACATATATGAAAACTATATATGATGGTTATAATAAGGTTACATTAATTTCACAACTCAATTATTTCAAACCATGATCCCAAGTTAAAATTTATTTTTTAGAAAGGACTCCGTAAGTCAATATGTACTAAAATAATTTTCTGTACATCCTATCATCAATAATCTACTGAAATATGTATGTGGAAAATTAAATCAATGTGATATATTTTTCATTATTGTTAAATGGAATACCATGGAATTTGGGAACAATATCATTTGTTGACTTTTTATCTTATAACATTAGTTACGACTCTAATATGATGATGGAAGCATTGGAGGAATTATATTAAAATTGCATTCATACACACGTTTTTTGGGAAAAAAGAGAAAGAATTTTTACGGAACCATTGTTGTTAATAGAAATAGTTTAGATGGTGTACTTGATTTAGTGAAACATTATTAGAAATTATAGTAGGTCAAAACATTTTTTTGATTACTATAAGAAAGATATTTCTTTTAATATAGGTGTTAAGGTATTTCACAATGATTATTAATGGAATGTTTTTATGAATTTTAGTAAGAATGTGGAGCAGAATTCATGGCTCATAAAACCATATGAAATATTGGAAAAAATCAGATCAATTTACTAATGATTGTATTTTCTAATGATTTCATATTAGGTACATAACACATTTCATGTTTTAATGGTTTAGAAATACATTACAGATACATCTCTTTTTTCCATGGAGTAACTCTTTTAAAATTAAATATTTCAATTATATAATATCATGTTAATATTATTTAAAATAGAGAGGAATTTTCGTGTAATAAGTTTATTATCCCTGTTATGTTTTTATTGAAAAATCATTTGGTTCAAGAGACAAGATGATTGTCTAAAAATTGTATAATGGAATGATGTCCACACATGTTTATTTGGTGAATTAAATTTTGATGGAAAAAATTCTAAAATATTGGAAATATGTAACAAAAAAGGAAATGATAGATTAAATAATTTTCATATTAATAAATATGAATTATATAATTATAATTACTATGAAAATATTATGGAATGTTTTCAAAAAAATAGATTAGTATTAATTAAACAATTTTAATTTCGGGGTTTTCGTCAAAGTATAATTTATAATTTTTTATTGTTAATTTTGATAATATTAATATCATTTATAAAATTGTCCTATCAATATTCAATATGGGTGAAATTTTATGATTTTTCAAAGAATATTTTTTTAATGAATATAAAAAAATACGGATTCCTATAAAAATACATTTCATTTAATTAATTCATTAATTTTAAAGTCTTAGTATGATTGGAAAATTTTTCATGTTTCTGAAGTATTTTTATACTTATTTATTTAGTTTACTACTTTTTAATCAATGTTATATTATTTTATAATTTAATTTTTTTGGGTTTGAAAACAAGTTCTCCTCAAAACTTTTTCAAAATTAATAATGTTTCTCAATTTTAGTTTTTCAAAATAACACATAATTTATAATGCTTAACTGCAAATTATAGATTATATATCATTGAATATGAATTTCATTAATGTTATTATATTAATAGACAGATAGTTAATATATAATCACATTTTTCAAAACATTCAATCATCTTCCAACCCAATGCCTTACCATATCTACGGGATTAATATTAAATTATTATTTTTCACCTATGGTAATTTGATTTTGAAGAAGGGATTCCATATTTTGAAATAGAATTATTTTTATCATCTAATATATTCAATATAATTTTTGACATATGTGATTTGGAAAAAGTGTTTGAATTAATTATAATGATTAAGTTTAAAATGATTTTATATAATGGTTAAACATTGAATATAAGGTGTAAATACACCACAAACCCTAATAATACTTCATTTTTATAGAACTGTTTCGATATCATACATTATATGGTCAATTTTATAATTATTGGGGATAATTGGCAGGTAAAACCTATTTTTATCAAATATTATTCCAAAAAATTACAACCGTGTCACTCACCTCACATATAAAAATACACACCTCTACCATATCATAAATACATGAAAAATATTTTTTTTTATAAAATATGAAACAATATAACTTCTCTAATTCCATTATATTATCCTAAAATAATTATTTTGGGCTGAAATAAAACCAAATACGACATTTGTTGCAGTCTAAAATGGAGATTCTCGAATAAGAGATAGCGTTCCTCAATAAGTGTTTTATATTATTTATTTTCCCATAACCATCAATTATTCGTATAAAATGATGATATAAAGAACTGAATATAATAATTATATTTTAATATTATGATCTAAAACACAACACCCATCCATTAAATGTGTTATGAAATCATTATTCTTATGTTTGATAGACCATGACCACATGAAATGATGTCGTCCGTTTTCCATTACGACCTCTCATAGTTGAATGCAATGATGGATATGATATATATATATATACATATTTGTGTGTGTGTGTGATATTTATAGTACAATTATACCCATGTAGTCAATATTTTATATATACCATGTTTATTTTAAAAAATGTACTGTATGTGATAATGTCTCTCATATGTTTGATGGGTTATGCCTCGTGAAGTGAAGTGATTTGTTTTAGCTAACTCAATATATGGATAAAAATAAGGGTACATATTACAAAAATATGTGATTAAAATTAATTAGTTGTCATATTCATGACATATGTATCATTATATAAATATAACATATTCATTTTACCTTTTCACTCACAAAGAAAAATGATAAGGTTGTTTGTATATGTGTGGACTACAGCCTCCTCATAAGATTTGATTGGTTTTATAACCGTCACATCAAAATAATGATATATAAAAGTATATATGATTAATTAATAATTTATTTATGATATAAGTATCATTATGTAATGATAAAATTTCACTGACGATTTTTTTCATACTGATCATTGAAAAATTGAAATGTTAATCATTGGTATATACGACCTAACATCTATATGTTTTTAATGTTAGTTATTTTTTCATATAAATTATTCATGACTAGTTTTAAAATTATAACTTATATATAATTATTATAATTATTTAATTATTATTATACTTTATATGTTCATTTAAATACCTCTTTGTCCATTATCGACACAAAGATGTTAAATTATACATGTAAACCAAATTTTGTTAAAATAAACAAACATATACATAATTGATTATGTAATTACATTATAAATTTAATAAGTAAATAAAATAAATAATAAGTTATATGATGGTTTTAAATAAAAAAAACTAACATTAGTATATTAATATGGAAAATAAAGTCACATGTGAGGAATGAGGATCAATATAAGGGACTACGTCTGAGTTTTTTTATAGTTGTATATCTTGAGTTTATGGACCATTACTATTTTATAAGGTGTATATATTACGCCTTTTAAAAATTATATCATTTAATTTTTTATTATAATTTTATTTCATTTTTTTATGGATTTAAATTCATTCAGATTATGATTGAAATATTTTCTTACAAATAATGTAATTTAAATGTAAATAAATCCTCTTGTAATATATCCCTTCAATATCTCCTTCCATTATTTGTCCATGCTTTAAAATGTATTTTGTGAAATTTTTTATATGGTCATAAAATAATTACAATGTTAATTTCATGTCTCTTATAATTTTTTTAGAAGCTTTCAAAACAAATATTTTTATGTTATTTATATTGAAAGTTTTTTGAAATGAAATATGATTTGTACTATTTTTATTATAATCTGACAATGAAAAATCATGTCACTATGACAGTACATTGATTTATATATTCTGTTGAAATATTACATGTTCACATAAATTAATAAAACTATTACAATTAATTATTTTTATTTTGAATTTTTGTTCAAAATAAATGTGTATTTATTATTGAAAATGAGACTTTGAAAGAAAAATGTATTTCAGTATTTTCATGTGATTTTCATCTAAGTTTAAATTATAATTTCAAATTGTATAATTTTTTATTCATTATGTCTTTATTGTAAAACATATATGATAGGTGTGAACAAATAGAATCAAGGGTAACCATTATATGATAAATGATAGGTTTGTCCAAATTACTCTCTAATGAATTGGGTAATGATCATGTTCTCTAGAAATTTATTTTAGAAAACAACCATATAGGATTTCCAATAATTATAGGATCTGTAAGGGTTCATTATGGGTTATAATTGATTTCGTATAATGTTCCCTAATTTTGTTTATATTTATCATAATGAGTTTTCCTGGAAATAATTAATTATTAAAAATAAAAATAAAATTCATTTTTATGGAATGATATTCTCCTCTATAGGTATAACCGTATTTTTAAGGAATTTTTTTAAGTGTATTAAAGTTATTCACCAAGAATATTATTATTATTTTTATTTCCCTTAATCACAAATTTTATCTGCCCAAAAATTTTGAAAATAAATTCACTCGATTTATTGGAAGGGTATGGAAAAAAAGGAGATCATGTTTAATGTCATGAAGAGTTTTCATGAAACGAGATAATGATTTATTTTAAAATTATTATATTATGGGGAAATTGATAGTAATAGAAAGTGTATATTTATTATTTTACGGATATGAAATATATTATTTATTATCTAATTATCTAAAAATCTAAAATTGAAATGATCCCCAATTATAAGTGAATAATTCTAAACATAACCCACAAGATTATGTAAATTTTATGGATATTATTATATAATACCATTAATAATCACATGAATGGGTAAATTTATTAAATAATAAGGAATAATCATCAATAAATGAGATATTATTAAAATAAAACAAGTTTTTATATTTTTTCATGTCATGATACACAATATAGAAATGTTTCACAATGATAAGTATAATATTGTTATAAATAATTATCCATTGAATATTTCATCAGATAGAGATAACCCCATACCATTACATTGGTATTCGGATAAAACCTCATATTTACCCACTATTCAGTGGGGAATTCTTCTATTATACCCTTTTACTTGGGATAAATATTCTTTTATACCATTCTAACTAGGCATAATTCACCATTGTACCACATTAGATGGAAATACATCATCATGATTACCTCATTGTCATGGGATAAATCTTCTAGTGTAACATTTAGCTAGGGATGTATCATCTCTACTACCCTTTTAGCACCCGAGGAATAAAATTAGAGGATGATAAAATCACCACCCATCATAAATCAAATGTAATTGTTCCATAAAATTTAAATCATCTAAAAAATCATAATTATATAATTCAAAAAAATTTCGGTCTCTTATTCACATAAATAAGAATAATTCTATTTTCATAAATAACCCATCAAAATAAATAAGGATTCATATGATATTTATGTAGAATAAATAAAAAAACATTTAATTATTTATTTAAAATTGAAATCACCATTAACCGAAATACACAAATAACATGAACATAATAAATAATAGGATATTGAAAATATAAATTTACAAAACTAATCATATAATAATGATATATATAGGGTGATTAAAAAACTCAGTTTTTGAAACATAACCCTTAGAAGGTAATAATATGTCAACATACATAATTTTTCAATAAATAGTTTGGAAAATTATTATAAAAGTTACGTTAATAATTATTCATGGGATATGAATGTGTAGATTCTTTAAAATATTAATCAAAGTGTTTCTTAGAAATTTTATTTTAAATTAATATCCAAATGAAAAATTGAATTGTGAAATTATCTTGGAGGTTTATAGTTTTACAAGAATATAATATAATTGATACATTTAACAGAATCAAAATTTTTTGTAAAATATGTGAAAATACATTTAGAGTATTAAATTTTAAAATGAATCATTAAAATAAATCCTTATAGAAGAAATGAATATTTTATAAATGTAATGTTGAGAATTTGGTAAAACAATTATTTTTAAATGATGGAAAATCCTTTTGATCTACTTGAAATCCCTTTATTAAAAACGTACACAATTATAATGGTGAATGAATAATTTTAAAAAAATATTAATGTGATCACAAATGGTAATTTCTGATGAAAAAAACAAGTTTATACTATTGAAAATATAACAATTAAGGGAAGTAAAAATAATAACATTGAAGAAAAATCAATTAAAAGTAATGGGAATTATATTAAAAATACCAATATATAAAAAACAATAGAAACATCATTGATTAATACATTGTTTTGAAATATTATTTGATAGAAGAGAATTTGAAATTAAAATTAGAATCATAAAATTTTATAATAATAAAATTAGGAAGGACAATTTTCACTAAAAAAATATTATGTCAATAGGTAAAGATTTTTATCATGAAAAACCCGTAAAAGTTAGGGAAAATTTATTTCAAAAACAATTTAAGTATGGTAATTAAAATTGAAATTATTTGCTCGTAAATAAAAATATTTGGCTTAGTTTTTATCTCAAATATTAATTATATATAGCTCAATAGTATAAATACATTTTTAGTTGAAAAACATGTCTCAAAGAGAGAAATTTTGAGCCAAAACCCTTTTGAACTGTTGAATAAAAAAACCATTCAAAACCCCATAATAATGAATAATAGAATTAAGATACAAAAAACCTTAATAAAAAATAAATAATGATATTATTTATCAATTAGATACTATACACCAAAATTAGATAAATTTTGGGGACCATATATGAACTCTACTCGAAACAAGAGAAATTAAGATGAAATATCTTACCTTAATTCCTTGATAAAATGCTCGCACTCAACCCATATGTAAAAAAATAACTAAAATAATATTCTATTTTATATCCATGGTCAAAAATATTATCATTTTATTAATATTATTATAATTCATTATTCTGAGTAAATTAATTAGAAATAGCGTATTATGAACATCCAGTGTCAATAACATCAACTCTTTTATATGTGTTGAAATAAAATATTTCATTTTAAAACATCTGATTACAATATAATCATTGATATATAATTTATTACTAATTAATATATAAATTAAATTTATTTAAAATGATCTTGTTTAGTTATATATGAGTTTTTATTTCATTAAGTTAAAATAAAATTGATAACGACTTAGTTTATTAATTATATTGAATGAAAATATAAATTTAACAATAAAATCAATACATTTTATAATACTTTAACAAATATCTAATAATCATTATTTTAGTACTATATTATAATATACTTTTTTTCATTTCCCAATTTATTATACATAATTTTATTTTGAACAATTTTTCATATAGGTGGTGAAATAAATATAGACTCGAAAGAGATTTAAATAGAATATAGAGTATGGTTAAGGATTTGTTTGATTTGAAATATAATCATTATAATAAATGTTTAATGGTATTATTTTTGATTATTTACAATATTTGAGTTTCTTAAATTTTTTAGACATTTTATGTAAATATTGATAGAAAATAAAAAATGTTTCATCATAGAGGCATTATTCCTCATGTATGCATATTTAGCATTACTCATTTGTCAATGGTTTGGATGTGGGAATGTGCATATTTAATTTACATTTAATAAGTATAACTAAATTATATATATTATATTTATGTTTCATTACAACACTTTGGTACGACTACTAATAGCAGTGATGGAAAAAAACATTCATTGTCACTTCTTAGAGGCAGTAGTTTGCAAAACGCACTAACAATGTTCTATTATTTTTCTAAGTAGACAAAAGAAAACTAATATTTTTTTACTATAAAATCCAAGTTAAAAAACAGTAACAAAATTCATATTCTTATTTTTATTCATTAATTATATTTTATGGATTGATAATTATTACAATAATATTAGGTAATTTTTCATAAAAATTAAAGGGTTTTATTTTTAAACAAATAGGTATTTCATACATTATATGTATTTATTTACATACTTATTTTCAAAATATAGAATTTGAATATTATAAAATTAATTTCATTTTTTATTTCACAATTTAAAAATCATCTATGGTTGTATTTTTAGTATTTTTCAAAATGTTTTAATTTACTATAAATGGTGAAAATAATGTTTATTTTAAAATGTTATTTATTCTGATATATTTAAAAAGAAAAATTATAGTTTTTAATTTTCAATTTTAAATGTATATTTTGTAAATTTAAATTAAATTATAGAAAATTTATAATATTAATAATTTAAAATTCCTTCAAAAATTGAAATCAACAGATTTTTTTTATCAAAATCTTCATTTTATTTTTAGTTATCATAAATTGTAGACATATCTAATTGATTTACCACTATAAAGGTAAAATAGATTAATTATGAGTAAAATTAAATTGATATATACTAAAAAGTAACATAAACACAATAATTATTTTTATTGTATAATTATATTATACCCTTTACAATGAAAACTTCGAATGCTTGTACTTTAGTTTCTATTTTTCAATGATTCTAATCTTTATAATATTTAATTTCTATAAAAGTAATTAATTTCAATCTCTTTGTTTAATTATCATTATACTGTTATATAAGGAGGAACATATGGAATTTTTAGTCATAATTTTTTTTATTTAAATAAATAAATTTTATTATAAATTTTATTTATTTTTAATTTTAACAAATGTAATATTTTCCATAAATTATAATGCAACACAAATAATTATGATAATGTGAGTAGTAGAAAATATAAGTAAATGGTTTAAAAATCTCTAAAAAAATATTTTTTGTGTAAGATAACATGTTAAAAAATTCATAATTTAATATAAAATATTTTGTATTTGTAAAAAAATTACATTTGAATTCAAATTTTTAGTTATTTTACACAGCCAAATTAACTAAATAGTCAAAAAATTGCATTAATGATATTTTGTAATTAAAATATTTTCATAGTCAATTTATAATTAAAAAAATAATTATCATAAGAAAATTTATTGGGATATAGTGTAAAATATAATATATTTTCCATTAGTGGGATTATAATCTATTAATAGTTACAATGATTAACCCTAAAGAGTAATTAGATTTTCTATTATGGTAATTTCTAAAAACTGTTATCATGGGTAAGTAAATTTGAATGGAAAAAAGAATAATATAAACAAGTAAAAAATTTAATAGATGAAGGGATTTTGAATCATACTCAACTATGGATTGAATCATATCAATTTGGATCCATATTAATATGTGAATTATTTTTTGTTAATTTAATAAGTTATAAAATTCCATGAATTTCCCTCTCTTATTTTTTAAATGAAAACCTTCCTTACATATTTTTTCACCCATAATACAAAATTATTCATCCTATAGATTAAAAAATAAATAAATATTACCCCCCCATAAATCTATTCTTGTTTTAGTAGTTATAATTTCATCCTTGTAGGGAATGTAGTTTAAGGAAAATGATATTTTCTAAAGAATATGTAATTGTTTTATGTGATGGTTTTAGATTAATATTTTCATCATCCCACATCAAATATTCTATGAATATTATGAAATAAAAAAATTAGTATCTAATCTATCATTCGATGTTTTTATTTCATTTAAATACCCTATATTCATATCTTTATTCTACCAAATGGGAAATAATGTTTTTATTCTTGGGTAGAGTAGAATACCACCACATGAACTCATGAAATTCATTTTCTAACTCCACCTCTCATTAATATTTGTTATATTGTAATATATATATATGTGTGTCTGTGTGTGTGTGTTATATTAACGATATATAATTATATATCATTAAATAAAATTAACATACCATATACAATCTTATATCTCCACCCATCCAAAAATATAATTTTTTTCATCTGTACAAGTGGACTACGACCTCTGTGAAGCTATGTGGTTACATTTTCATGAAAACATACCATGGATGGTATTTTTTATTGAATATAAAAAAATATAAATAGTTTATAATATAAATAATAATATGTAATGTTAAAATAACACATACCTTATTTCCATGATGAAATTTGAAAAATGGAATCATTACTCATGCATACATTCGGCCTTCCATCTCAAAAATTGAAATGTAGTTAATTTTAAAAACCATAATTCATTTTTGTCTTGAAAATAAAATCTATTAATAGAATTGATACATATTTCATGATTATTATGATTATTATTATTTAATAATGACCCCTTTTCCATATCTGACTTATCGAAATCATTTTTGATGTATAATCATTATATATTAAAAATATTCAGCATGAAGTTAATAGATTATGCAATTCAATAAAAATGGAAAATATATAAAAATTGAATATTTTACATGAAAATGGTTCCTTTTAATTTTAAAAATTAATATATATTTATTATCCATTATGGTAAAATTATCTGGGACATGTGAGACAATGTGTTTGGGATAGTTCATTTTTGAAACCATATTTTAAATATGTTAAATGTTGATTTTATATAAAATTTTCACCCATGAAAATAATAGAAAAAATATTTTTTATATAAATTAAAAATGAAATAAAATTTTAAGATGTGATTGTTGTGTATTTATAATTAATTTTATTCAAAGGAATAATTTTTCAAACCCGTTTTTCTCTCACTACAAAGGGAAAAAATTAATGTTCTATTTTAACCTATATAAAATTATTGTATTCTCACCAAATATTGATCATATATTTATGTATTCCATTCCTCTAAAATATTCCATCCAATTTTCATATTACTATACTCATTATCTTTCTTATGATAATTTTAGTTTTATAAATATGGTTTTAAAAAAGTTTGATATATAAACATTAAAAACTGTTTTACGTATATGTTGAAAATGATATTCATATGACTATGTAATTAGAATTTTAATTTTATAATCAAATTGAATGATTTAATGTGATTTATAAATGTCTTAGTACTCAGAAATTGTATTTAATCTAGATATCTTGTTATAGTTATCCATTTCATTAGGTAATGAATATGATCCCTAAGAAATTATGTTAGATTTGAAAAATATGGAATTTCTAATTGTTTGAGATTTTATAATGGTTGTTAAAAGATTTTATAAAAATCTTTTTTAAGAAACTTTATTTAAATTTCAATCCATTATAATGAGCCCTTTGGTAAATATGCTGATTTTAATATATATTTTAATAAATAATTTGAAGAAAGGGTTACACCCTAATAGGTAAAATATATATGATTTTAAGAACTCATTTTTCATGGATAACTGTGTTTATTAATAAAATATAATGTTATGAATGTAATAGTAGTACCCTTGATAAGTATATTAGGTGTTTTATTGATAAGGATCGGAAAAATCATGGAATTGAGAAAGAATGTGTAAGATCGAGTGGTTGGGTATTAAAAAATCTTCACACAATTGGAATGGTTCTATAATTTTTTTTCAAGAACATAATAATAATAATTAGGATTAAAACCATTATATCAAAGGGTACTACTTCTTATGACTTCAAATTTCATAAGAAACTTTTTTAATGTTCGAGAAGATAGAAATATATTTTACTAACAATCATTTTTTTCATCAAGAAAATTATAAAGAATAGGTAAAAATTGAAGGTAATTTTGAATTATATATCTAGGAAAAAATGAGTTAAGAAATACATATTCACATTTTGAGATATGTATACATAAAATAATTAATGACATTGTCTTATAAAATATCATATGTTTTTAAAAAACATATGTTCAGAAAGGTGGCACATTATCGCATGGAGAATTATCTAACAATTAATGAAAGCACAATAATAAGATACTTCACCCCAACACAAAATTTTGATGTTTGGGAATCATTTTATTATATTTTCATGATTAAAAGGAATCAAATTCTAAATGACTAAATAGATTAGCAGTCTTGTATATTCATATTACATACATGATATACATAAAACACTGAGAAATAGAATATATAGATATGATTCATAAATATATGAAATAAAAAACATACATAATGATTATTCAAAAATATATTCTTTATAAAATGAGGAAAAGAAACATTATAAGGGGAAACTAAAATGATTAGTATGTGTAACCTGGTTCTAGGCTCCACCAAGAGGAGCCTCATAACGGGTTAGTCACAAGACCATAGGCATATTTCCCCATAAACCATAGGAAGCTGACTAGCTGTTAGGGCATTAGGGAGATTGTAGGTATAATATGCCCCCATTGGCAGAATAACACAACGGAAATAAATAGATAACAATATCAGAAGAAATAATGATACGATATAACTATAGTTAGTGGAACAGTGAAAGATTTTGTAACTAGAACCCATATATATATGACACATGAAACATATGTCTTGTAATGAAGCTAAACATGTCATAATGCTGGAATATAGTAATAAAACAAAGTAAAAAAGAAAACAAATAAACTCTAGCTGCATCGCAAGCCTCAGCTTTGTACCATGCTCTTGAGATCCACAAGGATCATGTCCCTGAAGTAGTAGGGTGATTGACCTTATCTATACTAGCAACAATATAATCTATTTGGGTCCAAAATCATTACCCAAACAGGGTGTGAGACGAATCGTAGTAGGAAATAACCCAATGCTATATGCCAATATATTAGTGAATATATTTGGAAAGCAATAAAAAAGTACCAGCAAACAAGGAAGTACTCAAGAGTAAACAATTATACAGTTTCAATTGCATTCATTTTAACATATCAAATAAGATACTAAACACAAACACATCACCCTATGCGAAGCACTCACTACCAAAACCCTCTAGGTCAACCAAAAAACATAAGAAGCCCTCGGGGAAGTACACACAGTCCAACCCCTCTAGTTTAGCTTTAGCAAAGACTCTCTGAGGAAGCACTCACTACCAATTCCCCATGTACTCTTGTATATGTTACTATAGGCACTCCGGGGAAGCACCCAACACCCAATTCTCCATGTGGCCTCATAATGAAGAATCTATAGACACTCTAAGGGATCACATAGTACTCCCAATATATTCTCACAACGTAAAGTAAACAGAAACTCTGGAGAATCCCTCAATGTCCATTATCCCTATGGTTTACTACCCCAGGTTCTCACGACCTTCATTAAGTCAATTGTTCCAAAATTTATAAAGGCATCCAATGTAAACCTCAAAACTATTTGGCTAAACAGTCTACAAAATATCATAACATATTAGATAATAATCACTCAACCCTAACGATACTAGGCATGGAAGGCAAAGCAGCCTAACAGGAATGCTATAACAAATAGTCACAACAAAAAAATATGGGAAAAAACATTAATGACATGGAGAATTTAACCCTATAAAAAATCAATCAGCAACTATCCACACAAAAAAGGAATAACATGCAATAACATGGCTAAAAATCATAAACACAGAAAACCCAGTTCTTGCGTATTGGGAACTTTTGCACATTAATTTAAAAGACTATCTACAGAAAGTCTCATATCTTCATCCTTGGCATTGTACGGATGATATACGTGAACCACATGCCCTGAATATTCCATGATCTCTGTAGATCTATAGAAACACTAAAAACGTTCAACTTAGGATATCTCATTAAAGGGGAGAAAGGTAGAAATGTGGTTCTAGAAGAAGGAATAACTCACAGATGCAATTCCAGTTATACTAATGGAGTTCGGATTGGTGAACAATCTGCGAGTCGAGGGATTCGAAAGGATTCATGTTGTACGGTCACTCTTGTATGAGACTGAAAAATAAAAATATTTTTCTTCTAAATAGATGCAACCCCTATCTATTTAATGAAATAAAAATAATGTACACATCATGTTCTTTAAAAGTACAGAACATGTATATTCCTAACCAGGATGATGTGGGGAATTGATGAAACCCTATGTTGGTGTTGTTTTATTGTATTTTTAATGAACATGAATGATGGGTTCTTCCTCCACTATGATATATTTTTATGATGTGAGAAAAATATTGATGATGAGTTTGGGGTTCCCAAAGTGTATAGTATCGAGTTGTGGTGGATGAGTCCTGAGGACTTTTTCTTTCATGGAATGTTTGTGCAGTGGAGTGTTCGAGCAGGTAATGGAATTGCAAGAAGAGTTTCTTATTGCTTGACCTCCTTTTTCCTGGGATGTTACTAGTGGGTTTGGATGAGTTTATGGTTGTGGATTAATCTCCATACAAGATTGGTGAAGATTCTAGAGGGTATTCCACATGCTTTATATAGTTAGCATTACTTTTTCGGATCAGATTTTTCACCTTCCCTATTTTTTGGTAACATCGCATGCATATCATTAATCGTCATATAGAATTCATCAAGTGTAGGTACAAGTTCTGGAGTCCCCTTAAACAAAACGATGTGAATCACTACCTAGTGCTTGAATAAGTAGTATTTCCCCGAAAATATGGAGATTCTACCTTTTAGGTTCTCTCATTGTGGATTACTCAGAACAACAGTCTCAGGTAATCCTTCACTCAGGGAGACATGAACCAAATATATTAGTGGTGATTGGGATTCATGATGGACTATAACTTCATGATCACATATACTCTATTAATGTGTAAAATTAAGAAGATTCCAATATCAGGAAGTCCCCAACTCTCATATAGTGGGATGTTTCAGAGTTTTTTGTTTCTATTCATTTATGCCTAATGAAACAAGAGGGTACATTTCTTCTTCAATCAATAGTTTGGACTCCATCCCTTCTTGATTCTGATAGAGAGTCCCATATGTGAGATATTGACAAAGAGATCATTCGTGTCTCCAAAATAATCAATGAACTCACTAGATAGATATTTGGAAAGGGTGAATCACTAGACCTTAATCTGGGGACAAACAGAGGATCAGGTTACTATAATGGAGGAGGTGATGAGAGTGTTCCACAATTCCCCATTAGTTGTACATACTGGTGTGAGGAAGATGTACGGGGATATTACATAGTTGGTTGGGTGGTCTGATGTGAGTTGAATCACAGTTGAGTTCATCTCACGATTCCTCACCTATCTATGGGTGAAGGAAGAGAATCATGTTATTGTGGGTTTCCATAGCCTCTTCAAATCCCAAAGTTGAAATTGGGGAATCATATCCATGATGGTAATAATTGGTATTCCATTCATTTATATGGTCCATGAAACCATCTATGTGATTGTATAATGAATTATAGAGTTGGAACACTTATTTGATATCACGGAGAAGTGTTCAGTAGTGTTTTTGGGGAAATTGATCGTGTGGGAGATTGTTTTCCTTTATGGTGTACCCTCGATGATTATATCGGATTATGACATATGATTTATTTCAAGACTGTGGAGAGCATTGCTGGAATCATTTGGGACCCATATATGGTTGATTATAGCCTTTAACCTAAAGACATATTAGAAGAACGAGTGTACCATATTTCTCTTCAGATTTATGCTGAGGGACTGCGTGATGGTTATCATATGGTGAGGAAAGCTATCATAAATGTTCATTGGACCATTCGTGATCGTGTAAATGGTTATTAAGGTGACATACCACCTTCCCCTACACCCACAACTAAAGTGGGTGAATGAAAATTTCCATGTTTCTCAGATGGGGAGATATGTGCATGATCTTATGCATTTTCAAAATTAGATAAAACCATAAATGGATGCACATACCATTTGGTTCACATGTGGTGGTAGCATGGAAACGTGTAGAAGTGTTCAATAGAGAGGGAGATCCTTGTTTGATTTTAATCAAAATTTTTTTTGCCAATTTCTGATTATCAAGAATAAAAATAATGAATGAGGGAATGGTTTAAGGACCTGGACTTTCTAATTTAATACATTTTAATATTTACACACATATTTATAGAGTCTGGTTCTTAGACAACATGCGATTTTGAGGCCCTCTGTTCTCGAAATTAAGTTAATAAAAATTATTATGTATATTTTATATTATTCATGTGATGGAAGGGGCATATATCATAATAAATAGCATGAATTAGAAATATGAAGGCACAACTGAGTCCATAGGGTGGCATTTACCCTAGGTGGGTTATAAATTTTGTTTATATTGGTATCCCGTAGAAAAGGCCATGAAGGGAGAAATGAAAAATAATTTTTTATTTAAATTTTTTTATCACACACATTTTATTGATTAAATATTTAGTGGTGTCTCATATTGAAAATATGGTACAATATTTTATTTTGTAATAGGGCATATTACCTATGGGAGACACAATGTGATAGGGCATGGGATATTTAGATCTCACAATTGTTGGAAGATTACCTATTCGGAAAGTTTTAAACAAGCCTTTATAGTTTTTTGATTAGGGTTAGACCCCAATCTTCCCAATCTGCCTCCTCTCCTCCTTTTGTAATTTCCATTATGAAATTCTATCATATTTTAATAAAACCATGATGAATGTGTTGTCAACAACGAATGGATCAAATTGAGGTAAAATTCATCTTTCAAAATCAACATTTCTATGATTGATGGTTTGTTTGTTAAAATTGATTATTTATCATTTTCAATACATTGTTAGTGAATTTTGATGGGAAAACTAAAACGACCATTGATCTATTCATTTTTGGGACCCTTATTCATAGTCCTTCTAAGGCATCGTTCAATGACTACTATTCACCACATAGAAAATAAATATAATATTTGACCTAAGAATTGTTCGGTGATGTTCATGATCTGAGGATTCTAGATCTACAATGGATCCAGGTTTTGGGAATCAGAGGAGGAATGGCTGGGAGCGGAATAGGCTTCCTACTTTTTGTTACCTCAAAAATTTGATGAATGTTAGATTGAAGAATGTGTGTGTTGATCGGGACCAAGGATCCAAGATCTGGTATTGTCATCATGTTTCAAAAACCTGAGTGGTAACATCGGTCTACAGAGGCCGTTGGAGGTGTGTGACAGCCATGGGAACCAGGGATATAGCCCTGGATAATGCCAGAACATGGGTCTCCAGAGGGGCTCTATGAGTGGGGCTTGACAGGGATAGCGGTAGAGAGACGTAGAGCAAGGAAAAGGTGCTGGGTACGGCTATGGAATGATAGACATCAGGGTGTCAGGAAAATGATGGGACATGAGTTGTGGAAGGTTCCATGAAATGAATAGGCACACGACATGAACCATGGACGATAATACAAGGTGAATCATGGGGAATGGTCGGGTTCATGGTGACTGGATGCGTCAAGTAGGATGGAATGGCCCATAGAAGGCCTGAAAAGTCTTCTGACACAGTCTCAACCCCCCAATATCTACAAGAGTGAGCATATTTTTTTCATTCCATTTATGGACAGATGATACTACTTTTGAGATGGAATGTTTGTGTCTAATTAGGGAATTTTTATGTGTCATTATCATGGATCAGTTGCAAAAATCTCTTAAATATGATAACATTAACACTATTATTTTTTTAGATGATTTATATATCGAGCCTAACTCTAGAATATGATATCTGATCATTTCACCATTATCGGTAATGGGACACTGAAAGTGAGGAAGACCCTTAAATGTTGATTTCAAATGATTAAACCAAAATCATGATGTGGGTCCCATGACACCCAGTTTGGGAGTTTGTGGTGAAATATAAATTTTTCAATGGTTGTCCATCTTGAACTCATGAATAGTGAACCCTGTGGAATTTTTTAAAGTAAGTGTCATAGTTGTGCGATCCGTATGTTTTTTTCTAGGATTTTAACAAGGTCCCCATGAATCATCATTCATGTAGGATGGTGAGAAATGTAACTTCCTCACCAGGTGTCTTATTTGGGCTATAGAATTGTCTATCGTATGCACCTTTCCACAAGGATCAAAACGACGTGATCTATTTGGTTTTCTGGGACCATTGGTGGAGGAATTCATATAGAAGTATTTTTTGACATTTAAACCAATGAAGATCATCTTGAACTTATATTCCTTTTGGGATAGATGTTCCGTGTACTGTCCACGTACATTTTTACTCATAGGGGAACTTGTTCACAATTTATCACTAGAGAATGTCTAGGTACATATCTACGTGACAAGGTATGGTCACATGACATGTGGTCCCCATACACTGCATTTACTATTTAATAAATCTGACATATCATGTATTTAATTCTTTTGGGCTTATATTTCGGCATGCGAGTAACATATACTGTGTGTTTTTTCACATAGAACACAATGGTAACCTCCATTATTTACTTTGAGTTATAATGTAAGATGTTCAGGTGAGATGGATATTCATATAATGGATATGATCAGGTAGGATTATAAAAGATTTCTGAGCATACCCTCTCGTTGGGATGGGCAGGGGCAGTCCTCGATGCTTTTTGAGACATACCATCTAGTTGGGATGACCAATGTAATTCCATGGTGCATACAGAGATTAATCCCCTTACCTGCTATAGCGTCAGTTCTAGACGATACTAGTGTGAACCCCTATCAGCATGGTCATAGGTCCTCTATAACTACATCTGAGTGGAATCCCCCTACTGGGTAGTGTGGAGGTCCTCAATGACCACAGGGGAATCCCCCTCAATAATAATGTTATAGGTCCTCTGCAGCTACATTATAGGTAGCATAATCCATCATATTACACTTCAACGGGGCATGGAAGTGTGTCCCCGTCGACTCCTAGGTTTTGATCACCCTGACATAGTACTCTGCAAATCCTCGAGGACTATTGTGGCCTCCCCCTCGATAACATTGGTGTAAGTCCTCTA
The DNA here is from genome assembly GCA_963277665.1 of Viscum album. Taxonomy (NCBI): domain Eukaryota; kingdom Viridiplantae; phylum Streptophyta; class Magnoliopsida; order Santalales; family Viscaceae; genus Viscum; species Viscum album. Next base: position 1,562,970,776 of record OY728142.1, on the reverse strand, counting down.
TAGCTACTATTATATTGTAATCCCTCTAATGCACTAGGGAATGGGTCTCCTTACTCGATTTTGCACCATCCAGATGTATGGATCAATGATGGGATGTGATTTTTTGTACATTAGGACTCACGAGAAAAAAAGGACACATTCCTCACTCAAACACATACTTGTGATGTGACCTAAAATAGCGAGGGTGATTGATTTCCACACGAAGTGAATAATATAATGGCGCGATGATTGATCCCCTTTCACTTTCATGTAGAGGGATGGTGAGAGGGATGTTTGGAATTATTGGTGGATACTCGTGGAACTGTTAACAACTATTTTCTTGGGCTAACCTTCGATATGAAGCTCCCATTACTTTTCCATTTTGGTATCTATATTTTGAATATATATATATATATATATATCCTATTTTATTACCCAGTCCATGGGTTTTATATACTCTAAATCTAGGAGACATGAAGATTTACACAATATTCCACTTGATTTCCAAGTATATCATCTCAGGTTTGGACAAGTATAACATCAAAATTAGGTAGAAAATAGTCAATAAGCTATTCATATTCTCATCATTTCGAGCTCACTGTGTTTGGAAAAGCATTATTTCACTCTCTGGTTGGGTTGAGCTGTATTCATTTACTATACATTTTTCTATATATGGCATTCCATTTTATTTTTATTTCTTACTTCTCCCCCTTAGCCTTTTTGACATGTCCTTCTATGTATGTTAATACTCACCCAATCATGGGACTTACTCGCACATATCATGCCACATACGGATGATTGACTAGTTCTTCGTGACATCGTTGATTCATAGATATACGAGGTACTTGGACCGCGTACGGTGGTAATAGCCTACGATCATGGAGTGGGGATTTCCCCATTGTATTAATTTTCCATTTTTATCAGGTTATGAATCTTTTGTGGTTGGGAATGAATTTTCCTCCTTTTCCTTTCAGTTTACATTAATGTACTTGTACGAATTAGAGGTTGTTGCATGTTTGGTTTCTTTTATATCATTGTTGTATCATTTATTCATTTTCCTCTGCAGTTTGGCATTGATTTGGTTGTGTATGTGTGTAAAGGTAATTTGGAAAAGACTTTCCAATGTTTGTTATGTCTTCATCACTTGTCACCACCCCTGGACTATAAGGGAGGGCATGAAGTATTTGTGGTTCATGACACGACAAGAGTTGGTCATGATAGTTATATCATTGGAAATCATTGTAAGGAACAAGTTTTTGTTATTTTATTAAGAGAACCATGTACTAAACATAGATAAGGGGCTTAGGAATATAATTGGGTATAATTTAGAAAAAATTCAAGGATTTGGATGTTTTAGGAGAAGGTGTGGTGGTGGTTTGTATGTATAAGGTGGGAGATGGGTGTTTTTTATTTTATATTAAGTTGTTTATAATTTTGGAACAATACTATAAATATTGTAGATTTCCAAGAAAAAATATAATAATTAGAGAATGTGATTTCAAACTAATTATCTATTACCTCATACAGAATTTATCGATGATCCAATTATTAATTTATTCAATTATAATGTTAGATATATTAAATTACCATATTTTAATATTCACCAGAAATTATGTTATTATAAAAAAATATCAAAACCACACACTAACTCTTTTTTATGTTATCATTTCAATAATGAAGTTCAATATCAAGAAATTATTTTCAAAATATTAAATTTATTTATTAATTAAAACCATCATTCATTCGAAAAAACTAATTTTAATATTAGAATAAATTTATTGAATCCTTGAAAAATTAATTATGGTCTCATAAAATTCTAATATATTTTTAATAAAAAATATTACATTATGTATCTATTTTAGGAAAATAAATTTTATTTTAAATCATTAAATTAATTATATTATCTTTATGAATCAAATAAATTTTTCAAAAATGCGTACACTTAGTTCATTATTTTTAAAATATTTATATAATTATTAAATGTTATAAATATATCATATATTCCCTTTTGAGCATCCAAATTTATATTTATCCTTATATAGGTGAGGTTATTATTGTAATTTAATGATATCTATTCCTAATAGTCAGATTACTATTTTAATTGTAATGTTATTATTCTATTAGAATATATTATTTAATTTCTATAAATTATATTAATATCATTATACATATATATATATATAATATAATTCTTTAATTAAGTAATGTGAAACAATATTCTATATGTAAATGGGTGGTTAAATTTTTTCCCCTTTCGTATATTGGATTATCATTATTTTATTAACTTATTAAAATTTTTGGATTCTTTTACTTCAGAATATTGTTAGATTCTAATGTTACTTCTTCAACCATGTAGTTTTAGTAAAAAAATAACATTATGAATTACATTTTTTCTTAATACTTTCTCACTAAAATAAAAAATATGAATAGTCATTCTTTCATATATAAGTGTATCTTCCATCTAAAATTGTTTTGGTATAAACAACAATATGATTTAAGAACATAATTTATTAAAACAGATAATGATGAACATTTTGTACCAGGGAATAACTCAAAGGAAAAGTCATAATAAATGAATCTGATCCAATATTCCCTAGGATTTCATAGGTTTCATTGAACCATGGACTTGTCATCACCATCTTACCAAAACATGTCACAAATTTCCAATTTGAATCTTTTAGAAATTCAAGATCACATAAATTGAATGAAATATCCTTCCTCTGGTTATCCATATAATATTTCTACCTTCTCTAAGAAGTAATCATTGGTCACATAATGATATGATCATTCATTGATGTTTCTTCTACAAATTATGGTTGTATAAACTTTATTTCCCTTTATCCTCCCAAAATGCTAATGTTTGACATCGTATTCCATATAACTATTAATAAGGTGTCATATATATATATATATTCAATAATGATATCTATTATTATAAGAGATTTGAACCCAAGATATATAATGATCCCAACTCTATTTCTAATCAATTGAAAAACTCAAAACATATCCTTTAATTTTAGAATCTTTCACTATCACTGTTCATGAAATTGGGGATAAAAGGATGTGTAGAAATTTAATTCAGTTCTAAATTACTTATTAAGGTCCATCTAAAAATTGGAAGTAATCATTTGATAAATGTTAGATAAAAAGGAAAGAGGAATTATATAGAACCTAAATATATTTTTATGATAAAAATGAAAATATTTATCTAGATAAATAGTGTATCAAATATGAATAAAATTTGAAGATTTTAATTTTTGATCAATAGTAACCAAAATTGGATCATTAAACATTATGTCTTGGGTAATACCACAGTGAAATGTATGGATATATTTTTGTCCTTTCCACTATCACACTTGAAAAAGATAAAGCATCACATTCATTAATTTTCCTTCTACTTTAACCTATTGAAATATCAAACTTCACATGATAAATTCTACAATATATATATTCATTCCATGTCACAAATAATAATAACATATTTCTAAATACATTATATTTCATCAAGAATTAATATAAATTTTAGAACTATGAGATTCACATAACAATTATTTCTCTAACTTAGAATCAATAGAAACACATAATCTCTTTTAAAATCTCAAAACACAGTATTTATTAACGTTATATTATAGTAAATCACAATTTTTAACCAATTTTACCATTTTTGTAACTCATGAACATATTTCTTTTAGTTTGTAATTATATATGATAAATATGATTGCACCGAATCAAAAAACATCTTGGAATTCAACACAACAACAATATACAAGAAAAAAATTCAACAAAAGCATAACCATGCGATCACACTCCAAACAGAACATAGATAATCTATAAATATTTTTATGAATCAAAGCATGAACCAATTTATTTTCAATTATAGGTTGGTTATGAATCATAAAATCATAATCTATTATCAATTTTATCCATATTATATTACATAGGTTTAGATCATTTTTAGTAAATATATTTTTTGATCTTTTTGGTTCTATAAATATTTCACATGTATATCCATAAAAATTTTGTCTCTAAATTTTTATGGATAAAAACACAAAATATAATTCCAAATAATTTTTGAGATAATTTAAAAATGGGATTATATATTCCATTAAGTGTGAGAAATTACATGATCATTACTTTTCAGAATAAAACCCAGTCCATTTAATGAAGCATAAGTAATGATAATATGGTCACCATTTTTAGATGGTGGGTCCAAAACTAGATCACTCACCAATCTACATTTATAATCCTGATAATTAACATCACATTATTATTTCCAAAGAAATATATTCCATTTTCAAGATAACATAGTTATAAATCCTAATATTCTCGAGAATATTTTATTAAAACGGTTTTTAATACACTAATAATCAATAAAAAGAATGAATTTTAGTATCATTTGTAGGTGATGTCCATTCATCAACAACTTTTTTTCAGATCAACTATTCTTCCATTTTTATTTATAATTGTCCCATGAAATGAAGCTGTTTTATCTAAAAATGACTTATTGTAAAGTTACCTTATAAAATCATTTCATTGATCTTAAGTGGAATAATCCTAAATTTTTTCCATGATCCTCATAACATTTATAACAAACACTAATATCATCAATAAAAAACATATCTAAATATTCTATGATAATCATGTTCAAAATATCATTAAACACATCATGATAATTTTTCTAAAAAAAATTCATAACTAAACATTCATAATGCCTAAATATATTCTCTAATACTATTTAGTTAATTCCACCCTCCTTCAAACTCTATTGATGGTACATTTAGGTGAGATCAGACATTGAAATATGTTGTACTTCATTGAGCGGATAAAAAATTGATTGATATGAGGTATATGATTTTTATTTATAGAAAAAATGTTATTTAATTCTCTATAATTTATGAATATCGTAAGGTATCCATTTTACAGTTTAAAAAATATTATTAGACCCACGTAGAGTGATTGTTTAATAAAACCTTTTTATTGAAACTACTACAACTGTTTTCTCAACTCTATAAATTATACCTGATCCATTTGTTAATGGTGTTTTTGAAATATATTTAACATCAGGAAATATATAATTCGTAAACTCAACATATTTATCACTTATAATAGTAGGAAAATCATTAATAAAAAACATCTAGATACTCATTTACCACATGAGAATTATTAATATGAACAATTATGTTATTTTCAATAATATTTTCATGATAAATTTAATTTCCATATTTTAATAGTTTCTAATCTTTCTAATATGTTTTTAATCGTATGATATCATTCTGGTTTAGAAAAATAAATAACTTTTTGGAAAAAACTGTCTATCTTTATAATAAATATCAGTTGTTGAATATAATGACAATTAATTCAAAAAAATAAAATAAAATTCTACTTGGGGGTACAAAATATGTTTTTAGGTATATTATTTTCACAGACATCGATAGAAAAATTATTATAAAATGTTTTTATCTTTAATATATTCCCCTTGTTTTTACCATATGTTATAACATCATTTGTTGAGAAAGAATTACTAATTTACCAGAAATGTTCTTTGAAATGAAAGAATATTTTCACCCTATATCAATCAAAACAGTATCATAATATGAATAAACAAACAATGTAACTTATAAATTATTGTTTGATGGCCCATCATATAATGATGTAGTTTCAATGGATTTGATCCAAACATTTATATTATTACATGACTTTTTACCATCTATTGGGTTCCTCTTTGGACAGTAATTTTCATGATTACCCATCTCATTACATTTAAAAAATTGTAATTCATGTATATTAGAATTGTTATTTCTACTAACATGATCCATTTAATAGTAATTATGAGTGATATTCTCTATCATATAACATATTAAACACATACTAGAAATCAATATGCATTACAAAGTGTGGTTTTTTACCATAATCATCACAAAATGAAAACATAATTTTCTTACCAAAAATGATCTTTGATGAATTATTTCAATTTTACCACCACTTAATAAAATTTTTTCTACAAGTTCTCAAAGAACACATGATCATCCGAAATATACATTTCAACAATCTCAATATATTATTTGAATTAATGGGAATCCAATTCCATTCTATATTTTGGATTCAATATGGATAATATATTATTTACTTTTATATCGATATCTAGATATTCGTTGGAGTTTACATTCCCAATCGAATGAATTTTTCATCGTATAACACCACTATATTCTCCACCAATCTCAATTACAATAATTATTTCTATCCTATTTATAATTTCAATTATCAAATATTTCCCAAAGAATATAATTATGAATTAATCACATTCTAAAGCACTAATATCCTCAATATCCATGATATTTGTGACCATTGACCCCCACTCATTAGCATCACCCTCAAAAGTGTAAATAGTAATACTACCCTTTTGATAGTTTTAATATCGCATGATATCAAAAATCTTCTTTAGGGCATCAATACAACCTTTACATATAGATGGGTCAGAAGAACCACTAAACTCATGGTGGTGTTTCCCCATAAAATATTCTCCCAATAAAATATTAATTTGATGTTGGACTTGTTGATCTCATGTTTGTATGATTTCATTAATAATTTTTTTCATCAATTCCACCGTTATTATCACAAACAAAGTAGTACAATTTCGAACAATTTAGCTTTGTGGATTTGAAATGATATCTTAATATTGGTTACTCCAAACATAATCTTTCATTTTTTCACATTGGTAAACCATTTTGAACGTGAATATCATAGATTATGGATCATTGAAATATGTAAATGCTATGTATTTTCAACATAAATATGATGGGAAAATTAAATTATGGATATTTAATGAACATTATCCTAACCCACAAGTGTTTATAAACCTTTCTCTCATACCAAATGTACGGGATTAGACATAAAAATTACATAATCTGAATAATTCACCTAGAATAATTTTATATATTATCAAATATAATTTTGTTTTAGGGTTTTAGATAATTAGGTCATATCTTTACACATGAAATGTAATAAAAAATAAAGTAGACACTTGTGGTCAATATCCAATTTATTCACAATGTGAATATTTTAAAATAAAATATGATTTATTTATGCAACAAAACCGCATTTATAGAAACATTAATTACTAATTTCCATTACTATTATATAATCCTTATGAAAAACATAACACAAAATGTTCAGTAAGGGACATAAAATGGACGAATGAATCCTTCAGTTCATGAATGAAAACATATAAACAATGGTATAACTTTTACACATAAAACATAATCTATTCAGATTACTTAATGAAATCATAACATTCAAATAAGACAATTGAAAACAAAAATAATTCTTAAATATAACATTTGGAAACATTTTCATATCACTATTATATATAATGTAGAACTACCAACTATATTTGCAGTAATTGTAACACCCCAGGTAAATAATGAATATGAAATTTTCATATTTATCCATATTTGTGAATAAAATATTAATATGACTTTAAAGGGGATGCTATGCTCGATGGCGTACCCAACACGCAACAACGAGTTTCTTGAGAATCTTACGTTGCACTCTAATAATAAAATAATATTATTTCAAATGATAGTTAACATGTAGCCGTTGTATTGGCGGGAATGGATCGAAATAACTAAAATATGATTATATATGTTTTTTTAAATGTTTTTACATTTATACAATAAAAGATAAAGGCTTAAAATACGGAAAGAATTCAATTTTAGGCATATATGCCCTAGTTTTCACTAAAGGTTCACTTATCACCTTTTGATGGAGAACCGTCATTAAATATAGTTTTGTTCACTCTTAAACATTCTTTTGGACCTAATAAAACTCTTATTAAGAATCGGGACATCAAAATTTACTTTGTGTAAATTTTTGGTATCTTTCCGATAAAGTTCATTTTTTTAATGAATAGTGTAAAATGTTGTATTTTAATTCAAAACCACTTTTTAATATAATTTATTTATATGATTATATTATATTTTGAATTTGTTTTAAAGTGAAATTAGAAAATATTTTTACCATTAAATCCAATAGTGGTCGTTGGAATCAATTTCACTTTGAAATCAGACTTAAACCAGTGTCAAACTTTTGATACTTATTGTTTCATAAAAACACGCTATTTGCTCTGACAGCGGGAATTAATTATTAAATTAATTAATGTGACTTATATGTTTTGAATTTTGTAAAATAGACTTCATTTTTGAATTCGTAATATCAAATATAGCTTAGGGTGAATTTTTGGTAATTTTCTGAAAAACCTCAATTTTTGATGAATAGTGAAACCACTAAGTGGTAATCAAGCAAACTGATTTTTCAGTTAAATGAAAGTTTACCACTAATGTGTATTGAATTTTGAAAATCCGACATACATGGTTGTCATTAAGAAGTAAAATTTGGTTCAATGAGATTAAAATAATTTTTTGGTGAATAGTAACTTATTAAGTTTTTAATCGCGATTAATGGTAATTAGTGTAGTTTAAGGTATAAATTATGCTTTAATGATATGAAATGACCTAGACACATGTCCCAACCTTATTGGTTGTGTCATGGCCGACCAAGAAAAGCCATGGGTCAACTTGGGGACCCCATGGATCCACTTTGGTTGGGAAATGACATAAATAACATTTTATTTAATGTAAAAGTAAAATTGACACAAACATGATATGTTTTACTAAAACAATTTTTAAGTGGGGTTATACAAGTCATCCTATTGATTATAAATATTCATTGGAAAGATAAAAATATTTCTTACATCATAGTATTTTTTTTATAATTTTTAGACATTAAATAAATTAAATTATTTATGACATAATAATGATGCAGCGATGACATCATTATTTGACGATTTAAATAAAATGGAAATATAATGTAAAATCTATGAACTACACATGTCCAAAACTTATTGGATGAGTGGATTTCGAAGCCTTATCACCTTATCCACGAATTATATCAATTTGGGACCTTTTAAAACCGAAAAACATTTTCAAATAAAGTAATATTTCTTTACTTTCCAAAAGTACCCCTCCTCCCCTCTTATAAAAGGCCCCCACCTCTACCTCATTTAACACGCTCCTCAAGCCTTTGTCTCGGCCAACCCCTGACCATTTACTCTCTCCACATCCCTCTCCTCATCCTAGAGGATTCTATTTGGGCAGAATCCTTTCAATGTAAGCCTTTAGGCTCAAATCAAAAGGAGTTACACTTTTAAAGGTAATTCATTCTCTCATGTTCAGTTGTTTTATTTTGCTTCTCCAACCCCCTAAACTCTTTTTATTTACTTCTTTTGTAACAACACCAGTATATTAAATATACTAGGATGTTTTTATAAGATTTATTCGAGCTACACTCTCACACAACTACATCAAATGGTTAAAGAACATACGGTTTTCGTGGATGGTGAAATTCTGCCTCCCGAAACGATGATTGTTCAATACTCATTTAACACCTTCAAAGGTGGCCATTATGATGTCACTATTTTTATATATGATATATAATATGTTTATGTTTTATTTATGATTTTGTATTTTTCATTTTTGTCTTACCTTTATGGCTTCCATTATGGGTATACGTGATATCTTCATTTAAGGAAGTGCGGACTACCGCCCCCTCAAAGTGATTTGATTCGTTAAATACCATATGTGGGATGTATAAAGGATGGAAATATGATATTATATATTATATTATACTGGAATTATAATATACCTTTATATCATTATTATTCCATTCTACAAAATATGAAATAGAAATGAAAGTAGCGTTCATGCGTACGTACGGCTTACCGTCTCCATGAACGGTGCATTTCATTTCTTACCTCTAAATGATTATGTAATGTTATAAATGCATTCATGTACTGGATATAAATGACATATATTATATCTACATCATGAATAAAATTCTGGATATAATAAACATTTGGCCACACGAACAACATGTAATTGTAAGAAGTCCACTTTCGACTTAAGAACCAAATATCGACAAAACAATCATTATTAACTTAATGATTACATAGTGTTTATAAAAAGGAAATAAGTGATATAAAAGGAATGATAAGCTTGAAAAAGGTTCTTAATCAAGTATAAATTAACTCAAGTTTATTATTCAGGAGATTAAAGAACGATCGAGTCAAGTCGGACCCGAGGTAAGGGATCCTACTCCTCTCTTTCTTTTTAAGTACACACTTTTATGTCATTCCTTTTAAAGCTCTTCTTTCTTGTTATTGGGATGATATTTTATATTAAACTTACTGTAATTTTTATGTTCATGTGATGAGAGACCCTATTCTCTCTCATCAATCCATTTTGGATGTTTTGAGTGGCGCCGTTAGGCTGCCGAACTTTCGTAAGAGATCTAACCTCTCTCTTTCTTTTTAAGTACCCTCCTTTATGTCACTTCTTTTAATCTCCTCTTTGTAATGTTGGGGGATGTTATTTTATATTCCTCTTGATGTATATTTTATTGTAATGTGATGAGATACCCTATTTGATCTCATCAATCCATGTTCAGAAGCTTTATGTGGCGCCGTTAGGCTGCCGAGTTTTCATAAGGGATTTTTCATCTCACTTTTGTTCCCGTGAGATTTATGCTACCTTTGACACAAATTCCATTGAGTGGTGTATTTAATGCACATTATTCTACTCTTTGTGTAATATACTTTCGTTTATGAGTATTTACATCAATGTTCTTTTGTCCTTCTTCCATGGGGTGTATGTTTTTAAAGATACCCAAGTCGGTAAGGGAACCTTTCACCCTCCTCTTTTTTTAAACGACTTATTTTGATAGGTCATTTAATTTACATATTTTTATATTGGGATATGTTCTCATATATCCTTGTTGATGTAAATTTTATGTCCAAGTGATGAGATACACTTTTTATCTCTCATCAACTCATTTTGATGTGATGTCGTTAGGCTGTCAAGGGACCTTTTTAACCCAATTTCGATTTCTTTGGGTTCAACTTGTAGTCATTGAATATGTCATCCATTGAATATGTGTCAATGACCTTTTATTGTTTTACACTTAATATCCACTTATATTGGGTGTATATATATTTGTCACACATATTTTTGAGATTTATTTGTCCTTAATTTAAGGATACCTTCTTTATATGGGATTTCATCACATTTGACATTTCTATTGAGGGTTCATTGTTGTTATGCACCAATTCACTCTTATATGGTGTATATACTGTCCTTTGGAGTATTATATCATGAATCCATTTATTCTCATGATATTATAAAGTTCTGACTAAATGTTATTCCGCAATTATTCTATTCAAGTGTCTCTAATTTTGGTAAAACCCCTTTAACCAAAATATCTCTTTAAATGTTTTAATGATTTGTTCTTATTAATATCCATGTTTTAAAAATGGTTTTAAGGATTTATTTATATGGATATTAATTTTTTAAAATGTTAAAAGCTTCAAGGTGGTATGGGACACTTTGATTCAAAAATCTCTTTATTAAATGTTTTAAATGGTTTTGGAAGTGGTTTCTTTTTGAATGGATTCATTATTTAAATATACTAAGATGTTATATTGTGATTGAAATGTGGAAATGTTATGTTACCTTTATGCATGTTTTATGTGATACATTTATGTTATGGTTCTTGGGCATTGTTATTAAAATGGGTGGTTCCATGATAAACTAAGGGCGGGTGAGCCCGATATAGCTCTCCAATGCATTGGGTAACGCGAAGGAGTGAAACGTTAAGGTTTCTCCGAAGAGATTTAGGGAATATACTATGAAGGGTATTACAAACGTAACCAAGAAGGTTACTCCCTACGTAAGAATGTTATGAATGCCTCAAGTTACCTCTATGTCTTATGTTTTCTATGATTTATTCATGATTTGATATGCCTATGTTTTATGGGTAAAGTATGATTCCATTCTTATGTATATATGAACTCATGTTTCCTTTCCATATTTTTATAACCCTTACTGAGCCTTTTATGCTCATCCCAAGTTTTTGAAATGTTTTTCATAGGTCAAGGGAATGGTACATGATGCGATGATAGTGTCGAGGATGTGTCAAGAAAGAGTCCATGTTTCATTTTAAATATGTTTCCGTTGATGGGAAGAATAAATAATGTCTTTTATGTAACCACTTTGTTTAAATGTGGAATGTAATGCAAGTTTCATGATCTAATTCTCTAAAACTCTAAACCTGAAAATATCCTCAATGTGTAATCTTGTAATAACTCAAGATTAATTAAGGTTTAAGGCTGGGGCCTTATAGTTGGTATCAAAGGTTGGTTTAGATAACTTTAGAGGTTAGGGTATTCTTTAAGCATAACTAACATTACCATAATGATTAGGATTTCAGACAAGAGTCTTAGTTTTAGATAAATTTAATGAGTAAGTATATCTTATTGTTTATCTTACTCATTAGTACATGATGGTTTTGTTGATATACTCACACTGACCTTTTTGGTTTTAGTAAATGGCTAGATCTAGCAGGCACCAAAGAGACAACAGGTTTGAAGGAAACTGTGGTGGTTCTCTGATTAAGATACTAGATAAAATGGAGGATTCAATGAGGAAACTCGTGGTTGTTCTAAACCAAATATCAAGGAGTCATGATCAACCACTTAAACCTTGGTGAGTTCTCTAATGCATCAGGTACGAGATGGCCAATTCGATGTGGAAATTCAGGTAATAATTATTATGGTAACCATTAGGGTTTATATGATACTTAATTTTTAGGTAATTATGGGTTACTCTATGATATGATGGAAAATGAAAGGAATGAGATAAACTTGAGGTTAAAATATGTTATGATTATTCTTGAAGATTTTATCTCATTTTAGGGAATGTTTTAAGAATTATATAGTTTTGACAAAAGGACAACATGTAGACCGTGTGACATCCCGTCGCGTCGGACAAAGCTGCGGGAATCGAACCCACAACCAATGTGTGACTTGTATTTATCGCCTACCACTGGACTACGTGAAGTCCCTGGTTAGTTTGACTGATTCATTCTAGTTATATGATTTTATGAATTAAGAGTAAGTTGATTTTGGGTTATTTATGAAAATGATTAACCTATCATGAGGGATATGTGATTAGGTTAATTACTTTTCAAAACGAGACTTTAGGAGCAACTGATATTGTTTGGAGATAAATGTTACGATTTATCTTGGAAGACTATGCGACTAAATCCTTCAAATATTTGGGTTTCAATATTATATTGGTTTACTTTGAATAATTTTATGGACAAATTGATTATAGAATGGTCCTCGTTGAACTTTGGGTTTTGCTGGACAAATTTTGGAGATTAAGAATAGATTTTATTATTATAAAGGGTTATCCTTTTCTGGATTATCTGATCTTGTACTAGCCTTTTTGGTTTTGGATTTGGTTAAAGTATAAAGACATGGGAAGTATATAGTTCTATTTTTTGGATTAGGTGATTCTCTAGAAGTTTATTATAGTACTCTTAATGTGAACAAGTCTTCCTAAATACTCGTCTTTTGGAGAAAATACGAGTTTGTGTAAAAGATGAAAGTCAACATGATAAGTGATTGTGTTTCCTTATGAATAAATTCCTCAATAAAAAGTACCTTAAAACAAAAATGTTGTCTATTATCTTTTCCTACTGGGGAATCAAATACCGTTTAACCCATCACAAGTTTGTGATTTTCTCGTGGTTAACTTTCTCCTAAACATGTTTTCTATCACTCTCCATCAGAACATGACCCTTTGTTTTTTCCTCCATGTCCATATTTTCATACATGGAATCCTAGTATGGGTTTACTCGGGTGACCTTTGTACTTATCTTTCTTTATTTTAAAGTGTTTGTTTTACCGACTTTTGTTCCGATGTGGGACTTTCAAGTATGTTTCCAAGCGCAATTTTAAAATTGTGAGGACGCAATTCCCAAAAGGGGGGAAGGATGTAACACCCCAGGTAAATAATGAATATGAAATTTTCATATTTGTCCATATTTGTGAATAAAATATTAATATGACTTTAAAGGGGACGCTATGCTCGATGGCGTACCCAACACGCAAAAACGAGTTTCTTGGGAATCTTACGTTGCACTCTAATAATAAAATAATATTATTTCAAATGATAGTTAACATGTAGCCATTGTATTGGCGGGAATGGATAGAAATTACTAAAATATGATTATATATGTTTTTTTAAATGTTTTTACATTTATACAATAAAAGATAAAGACTTAAAATACGGAAAGAATTCAATTTTAGGCATATATGCCCTAGTTTTCACTAAAGGTTCACTTATCACCTTTTGATGGAGAACCGTCATTAAATATAGTTTTTTTCACTCTTAAACATTCTTTTGGACCAAATAAAACTCTTATTAAGAATCGGGACATCAAAATTTACTTTGTGTAACTTTTTGGTATCTTTCCGATAAAGTTCATTTTTTTTAATGAATAGTGTAAAATGTTGTATTTTAATTCAAAACCACTTTTTAATCTAATTTATTTATATGATTAGATTATATTTTGAATTGGTTTTAAAGTGAAATTAGAAAATATTTTTACCATTAAATCCAATAGTGGTCGTTGGAATCAATTTCACTTTGAAATCAGACTTAAACCAGTGTAAAACTTTTGATACTTATTGTTTCATGAAAACATGCTATTTGCTCTGACAGCGGGAATTAATTATTAAATTAGTTAATGTGACTTATATGTTTTGAATTTTTTAAAATAGACTTCATTTTTTAATTCTTAATATCAAATATAGCTTAGGGTGAATATTTGGTAATTTTCTGAAAAACTTCAATTTTTGATGAATAGTGAAACCACTAAGTGGTAATCAAGCAAACTGATTTTTCAGTTAAATGAAAGTTTACCACTAATGTGTATTGAATTTTGAAAATCCTACATACATGGTTTTCATTAAGAAGTAAAATGTGGTTCAATGAGATTAAAATAATTTTTTGGTGAATAGTAACTTATTAAGTTTTTAATCGCGATTAGTGGTAATTAGTGTAGTTTAAGGTATAAATAATGCTTTAATGATATGAAATGACCTAGACACATGTCCCAACCTTATTGGTTGTGTCATGGCCGACCAAGAAAAGCCATGGGTCAACTTGGGGACCCCATGGATCCACTTTGGTTGGGAAATGACATAAATAACATTTTATTTAATGTAAAAGTAAAATTGACACAAACATGATATGTTTTACAAAAACAATTTTTAAGTGGGATTATACAAGTCATCCTATTGATTATAAATATTAATTGGAAAGATAAAAATATTTCCTACATCATAGTATTTTTTTATAATTTTTAGACATTAAATAAATTAAATTATTTATGACTTAATAATGATGCAGCGATGACATCATTATTTGACGATTTAAATAAAATGGAAAGATAATGTAAAATATATGAACTACAAATGTCCAAAACTTATTGGATGACTGGAATTCGAAGCCTTATCACCTTATCCACGAATTATATCAATGTGGGACCTTTTAAAACCGAAAAACATTTTCAAATAAAGTAATATTTCTTTACTTCCCAAAAGTACCCCTCCTCTCCTCTTATAAAAGGCCCCCACCTCTACCTCATTTAACACACTCCTCAAGCCTTTGGCTCGGCCAACCCCTTCCCATTTACTCTCTCCACATCCCTCTCCTCATCCTAGAGGATTCTATTTGGGCATAATCCTTTCAAAGGAATCCTTTAGGCTCAAATCAAAAGGAGTTACACTTTTAAAGGTAATTCATTCTCTCATGTTCATTTGTTTTATTTTGCTTCTCCAACCCCCTAAACTCTTTTTATTTACTTCTTTTGTAACAACAACAGTATCTTAAATATACTATGATGTTGTTATAAGATTTATTCGAGCTACACTCTCACACAACTACATCAAATGGTTAAAGAACATACGGTTTCCGTGGATGGTGAAATTCTGCCTCCCGAAACGATGATTGTTCAATACTCATTTAACACCTTCAAAGGTGGCCATTATGATGTCACTATTTTTATATATGATATATAATATGTTTATGTTTTATTTATGCTTCTGTATTGTTCATTTTTGTCTTACCTTTATGGCTTCCATTATGGGTATACGCGATATCATCATTTAAGGAAGTGAGGACTACCGCCCCCTCAAAGTGATTTGATTCGTTAAATACCATATGTGGGATGTATAAAGGATGGAAATATGATATTATATATTATATTATACTGGAATTATAATATACCTTTATATCATTATTATTTCATTCTATAAAATACGAAATAGAAATGAAAGTAGCGTTCATGCGTACGTACGGCTTACCGTCTCCATGATCGGTGCATTTCATTTCTTACCTCTAAATGATTATGTAATGTTATAAATGCATTCATGTACTGGATATATATGACATATATTATATCTACATCATGAATAAAATTATGGATATAATAAACATTTGTCCACACGAACAACATGTAATTGTAAGAAGTCCACTTTCGACTTAAGAAACAAATATCGACAAAACAATCATTATTAACTTAATGATTACATAGTGTTTATAAAATGGAAATAAGTGATATAAAAGGAATAATAAGCTTGAAAAAGGTTCTTAATCAAGTTTAAATTAACTCAAGTTTAATATTCAGGAGATTAAAGAATGATCGAGTCAAGTCGGACCCGAGGTAAGGGATCCTACTCCTCTCTTTCTTTTTAAGTACACACTTTTATGTCATTCCTTTTAAAGCTCTTCTTTCTTGTTATTGGGATGATATTTTATATTAAAAGTACAGTAATTTTTATGTTCATGTGATGAGAGACCCTATTATCTCTCATCAATCCATTTTGGATGTTTTGAGTGGCGCCGTTAGGCTGCCGAACATTCGTAAGAGATCTAACCTCTCTCTTTCTTTTTAAGTACTCTCCTTTATGTAACTTCTTTTAAGATCCTCTTTGTAATGATGGGGGATGTTCTTTTATATTCCTCTTGATGTATATTTTATTTTAATGTGATGAGATACCCTATTTGATCTCATCAATCCATGTTCAGAAGCTTTATGTGGCGCCGTTAGGCTGCTGAGTTTTCGTAAGGGATTTTTCATCTCACTTTTGTTCCCGTGAGATTTATGCTACCTTTGACAAAAATTCCATTGAGTGGTGTATTTACTGCAAATTATTCTATTCTTTGTGTAATATACTTTCGTTTATGAGTATTTACATCAATGTTCTTTTGTCCTTCTTCCATGGGGTGTATGTTTTTAAAGATACCCAAGTCGGTAAGGGAACCTTTCACCCTCCTCTTTTTTTAAAAGACTTATTTTGTTGGGTATTTTAATTTACATATTGTTATATTGGGATATGTTCTCATATATCCTTTTTTATGTAAATTTTATGTCCAAGTGATGAGATAAACTTTTTATCTCTTATCAACTCATTTTGATGTGATGTCGTTAGGCTGTCAAGGGAACTTTTTAACCCAATTTTGATTTCTTTGGGTTCAACTTGTAGTCATTGAATATGTCATCCATTGAATATGTGTGAATAAACTTTTATTGTTCTACACTTAATATCCACTTATATTGGGTGTATATATATTTGTCACACATATTTTTGAGATTTATTTGACCTTAATTAAAGGATACCTTCTTTATAAGGGATTTCATCACATTTGACATTTCTATTGAGGGTTCATTGTTGTTATGCACCAATTCACTCTTATATGGTGTATATACTATCCTTTGGAGTATTATATCATGAATCCATTTATTCTCATGATATTATAAAGTTCTGACTAAATGTCATTCTGCAATTATTGTATTCAAGTGTCTCTAATTTTGGTAAAGCCCCTTTAACCAAAATATCTCTTTAAATGTTTTAATGATTTGTTCTTATTAATATCCATGTTTTAAAAATGGTTTTAATGATTTATTTATATGGATATTAATGGTTTAAAATGTTAAAATATTCAAGGTGGTATGAGACACTTTGATTCAAAAATCTCTTTATTAAATGTTTTAAATGGTTTTGGAAGTGGTTTCTTTTCGAATGGATTCATTATTTAAATATAATAAGATGTTATATTGTGATTGAAATGTGGAAATGTTATGTTTCCTTTATGCATGTTTTATGTGATACATTTATGTTATGGTTCTTGGTCATTGTTATGAAAACGGGTGGTTCCATGATAAACTAAGGGCGGGTGAGCCCGATATAGCTCTCCAATGCATTGGGTAACGCGAAGGAGTGAAACGTTAAGGTTTATCCGAAGAGATTTAGGGAATATACTGTGAAGGGTATTCCAAACGTAACCAAGAAGGTTACTCCCTACGTAAGAATGTTATGAATGCCTCAAGTTACCTCTATGTATTATGTTTTCTATGATTTATTCATGATTTGATATGCCTATGTTATATGGGTAATGTATGATTTCATTCTTATGTATATATGAACTCATGTTTCCTTTCCATATTTTTATAACCCTTACTTAGCCTTTTATGCTCATCCCAAGTTTTGAAATGTTTTTCACAGGTCAAGTGAAAGGTACATGATGTGATGATAGTGTCGAGGAAGTGTCAAGAAAGAATCCATGTTTCATTTTAAATATGTTTCCGTTGATGGGAAGAATAAATACTGTCTTTTATGTAACCACTTTGTTTAAATGTGGAATGTATTGCAAGTTTCATGATCTAATTCTCTAAAACTCTAAACCTGAAAAGATCCTCAATGTGTAATCTTGTAATAACTCAAGATTAAGTAAGGTTTAAGGCTGGGGCCTTATAGTAATAATCCTAGTTATGGTTGGAATTACGTCCATCGTATATTCCCATAATCTCTTTATAGAATCATAACTAGTTTACTCTAAGCCATTTCCCAATGCATTAGAGAGGTATAAGTGGTTCACCCTCCCTTGCATTATAATGGAAAAAAACTATACTATGAAACAATTCCCAGGATCCATAACATTATCATAACACACAAATCTTTTCTAAATGAATCTTTAATGACGTAAATAACATTTCCATGTGGAAATCAATTAGAATTTTTAAATGTTGAGCATTAATAAATGAAGAAAACAATTAAAAAATGTATATTTGTAAATGAATATTAAATGAAAAAATGAATTATGAATGTTTAAAATTATGTTGATGTTTGATATGTTAAAATAATTTTTTTCAAAAAATATTAAATAATATTTTATGAAATTCCCTTATAAATATCATATAATTGATGTGAGAATTAATCAAATGAATAGAATTATGTAATCACTATTAATCCATATAATACAAACTAATATTATCAAAATTAATTTCACTAATAATCTTATAAATACATAATCAATGAAGAAAAAGTATAACCAAAAAAATTGAAATTGGGTTAATAATTCATGTAACACATGTTTGTATGTGTTATTCACTTATACATATTGTACTGGATAATAAAATCCGAAAAACACATTAATTAATTCAGAACCTTTTCTAGATATATTTTATTTATTATATTTTTTTTATGTTCTTAAATGGGTATTTAGATGAGTTATAATGTTAATATCATCATTTATGGAGTGCTCGATTAATTGTTTTATGGTCGTTTCCCTTGAGTATAAGTATGGTATTTCTTATGAAATTGAAGAAAAAAACCAAAAGTGTAATAAAATGGTATTAATATAAATATATAAATTTAAATGATCGTATATATTATTTTATTTCATATGAGTGTATTCCATCAGGTAACTCATTTATGATATATTTTTTATTTATTTTAGGTGGTTTTTTCCCACAATGGAAAAATAATATCATTTATATTACACTATACCTACAAATAATAACCATAACATAAAAATAGTTGTAATATAGAAATTAAATATTTTAAAACATTATAATGATTTTATGAGTAGCCTTGAAGGTGTTAATGAAAAATTAAATCATTTCAACAAAGAAGGCAGTAAATCACCATGTCGCGGATGATTTTTTCAATTTTTGAATAATAGAAGAAGAGATGAGGTTTGATGATGGATATTACATTAACAAAATGAAATGAAATTATATATGATAATATATATTTCATTAAACAATAAATATAGGATATCTAGATATTGTAAAAAGAAATAATGAAATAATGATGTTAAATTAGAATGAATGAGGATTTTACCTCAATAACATCATCTCCATAAAAACCTACTTAAGGAACATGGTTGTGATATTTTTTTAAAAAAAAATTATAATAAATTTTTACAAGTCATTAAAAAGTAATTGAAAATA
This sequence comes from Viscum album, assembly GCA_963277665.1. Classification (NCBI taxonomy): domain Eukaryota; kingdom Viridiplantae; phylum Streptophyta; class Magnoliopsida; order Santalales; family Viscaceae; genus Viscum; species Viscum album. Next base: position 1,562,950,601 of record OY728142.1, on the reverse strand, counting down.
ATTTGGACATGATATAAGGATTTGAATCATTGAGGAGACGGGGAGGTGTCTATAAGTATTAGAGAGTGGTAGTTTGGAATTATTTGTTAGATTTTTTTATCAATTTTGATCATGACTTTCAATAATGTTTACTACTATGACTAAATATACCATCGAGAGAATTGGAGTTTTAATTAATTAGTATATACCATATCCATAAAGTATCAGTCACTCAATAATTTATTTATTAAATTATAATTTTAATTACTATATATTACTATATTTCATTATTCATTAAAAATTCAAATGTTATAGGAAAAATACAAAAAATAGACCCTAACCAATTTTTTAGTTGTAGCTTTCAAAAAAATGGGCATCATTTTATAAAAATAATTTTCTATATAATGGAACACTGTTTTTTAATTATAATAATCAATTATTCGAAACATACCAAATTTAATATTATAACCTATTTTATGACACGTTGAAAATTAATGAAGGTATCCTAAAAATTTCATACAATTATAATAAAAAGTATTATTTGGCGAATCAAATTTAAGAAAATTAATTTATATTTATATAAAAAATTTATTTATATATTAATAATTAAACATTAACATTTTTAAAAAAAAACAACATATATTTTACCATTTCTAAAACATTTATTTACTTATTACTTGACAAAAATATATCAAATCTCCTTATATAATATTCCAAATTATTTTATACTTCCATATATCAGGTATTTATTCTAAAGGATAGATTAATAATACCAATGATCAAATTACTATTCTCATAGGTATGTTACTATTCCATTAGTATTAAATCCATAATTTTTATAAATAAATCATATTTCATTATAAATTTATTATCAATTAAAATATTTATTTCTTGAGTGTAAAATGAATTCTCTAAGAATCTGTGATGTTAAAAAATGATTTTTAAGATTTCTCTCCATTTTGGATGCCATATGATGGGGGTCACTAGGTAATATATCTCTGAAACATCTTTTCAGATTATATATGATATTTTTGAGTTATTAGTTCTTCACATTTGTTTGACTAATATAGAAGTTTTATTGATAGACCTTATGAATAAATATATTCATGTGTTATTTGATATGTTTTCATTATGAATATTAATTATATATTATTATATTATAAATTTCATGAGGATAACGAATAAACCCTAAACGTTTTTTTGTAAACATTAAAATATAATACGGTATATAGAGGTTTTAGTATGTTTGAATTATGTGATAATATTTTAAATATCTGGAAATGTTATTTCTAAATATGGAATTACTATTTACCCTGGTAAAGCTTAATTTAATGAGGATTAGATAAGACCTAAAAATAATATATATATTTTTTGTTATCATGGATTAGTAGGCTACTAATAGTATAATTTTGAAAAAAATTACAATTTACTTGTCACACGTACTATGTTAACATGGAAATAAGTTAAATTAAACTGTATAAAATGGTTCATTGATTATTTCAGTAACTAAAATGAATATTGGTAAAATATACGATTTTCTATTGAAATACATTAATGGAGGATTTCTCATAAACCATGATGCTTCATTAAAGCGACATAGTTGTTTCCTAATGAAAAAATAAAATGTAATTTTTTATGATTCATGTCAACTAAATCCCAATTTGATAAATTATCCTATCATTACCTGTAATTTTATGTTGTGTTAATTTATTTAAAAATACACAGGAATTCTAGATTTTGATTAAAGTGTGAAATATAAAATGATCTTAAATGGTTTATGTATATATTCACTTAGAAACATGTGAACATGAGGTATAGAAGCTGGATGGAACATATGTAGGATTATTACTACTTGAATCATTAATATCATGGAAGAAAAAAAAATATTCATTATGCATTGAGTAAAATAAATAATGATATATTAAATATGTTTAATTTTGGTTAATGATTTGATGTATTTTTTGGCTTCAAATTGGGTCCGTATAAACATCCTATGTTTTGTTTCATGTTTCAATAATATCTTATTTGTTTGATTATGTTAAGGATGATCATAAGGAAGTTCATATATTAAATTAAAATATAGGATCTATTAAGAAGGGTATGTTTCTAAACCATAATGTTTACGGTGAGGGTAATTTTCTATTTAAAATGTGATTGTGTGTGCCTAATTATTTTCTGTTGAAGAAATATTAATTGATTAGTGCTCATAGTTCCATAAATTTCAAACATATTTGACCACTAGAATTCTCAAAGGACATCATGTGTATTATTGGTGTTATGAAATGAATATAGATATTACTTGCATTACATTGAATTGTTGGACATGTAAAAAGGATAAAGATTATTAAAATTTAACAAAGGTTATAGTTTATCATTTTCTAGTTTCATAATGAAGATAAAACAATATTTATATGGATATCACAGTTGTATTTCCTTATACATCATGAGGAAAAAATGTTATTTTATTTATTTTTTATAGATTAATTACATATAGTCTTTTCCACATAATTTTAGATATAAGTATTTTATATCAGCTTCCTTCACTATACATAAAAATGATAGTCATATTACCTAGAGTTCATGTCTTCATTACATTTACCACTATCCCATATATACAACTACATTTTAAAAATGATTTCATAATTTATTAGTTGTTGAATTAAATTTTAGTACACATTTTAATCGCTAATATGATGAAAAATATTGGAGAATGATTGAACATAGAAGACGTCTTTCATTATTATTAAATTTATTACTATGTATATTTGGATTATCGTCATATAGTAGTTTTTTATTTTAATAATTTTTTATTCAATTTTTAATATCGATTCATTTAAGGGTTTATATGCAATTTTTTGTTTGAATCTTACTTTTTGAGTTGATGTATGAGAAAGATATTACTAGGAACAGATTATGTAGAATAAATGGATAAATTTTTTTTGATGATCCACAATCATATGGGGTTGGGTAATAAAAAAAATTGTTTTGTGGATAACCAAATAACATAACCTTAATTTGAGGTGGATATTTTTTACATGTCATTTCTACTAGGAAATGTGTTCCATGTTTCTCTAAAAAGTGGACAAAAATCCTGGGTTTATTAAACAATTTCAAATCCTAGATAATTTTGGAGCAATGGCATATTATATGTATTTTACAAATATTTCATTATAGGTACATAATTAATTTCATGTTTTGATGTTATGTAAATATACTCGTGACCATCACATGTTTTGAGCACTGATATATTTCATTTTGATAACCATTATAAACAGAAACACTCAGTATAGAATATTAATCATATATAAAATTCATTGTGAAATTAGTAAATTTAACCATCTAATTTTTTTGTAATAATTGTATTGTAGAGGGCCAAACATAGTAAATCTAAAATTTTATGGGGGAAAGAAATACCAACACTTTTAATAGTTAAAAATATTGCAATATCTCAATTTTCACAAGAGTTTTAGAATGTAACAACCTAGTAATGATAATTTTAAATAATTTTCATGTAAATATATTATTATGTTATTATATTTTATACACTTCTAATTATTAAATTAATTTTATATAATTTTTAATTTTTAATGAAATTTATTTATTTCAATACAAATTTACATTCATACGTATTATGATTTTTTTATATATTTTGTTTTCAAATTTTCAAATTTTTATATTAAAATGTTATATTCATATTTTAATTGAAAATTTAAAAATATTATTATTATAGATTTTTTATAATTTATTAAAAATATTTTAATACATATTTGAAGGAAAAAATACTATTTTTTAAGATCCTAGGAATTTCTGGTGTCAATATCCTGGCCTTTTATAGAGTCAATCTCATGCACGTTTTGAAGTAAATTTGATATTTTATGTACCTCTGTATTGTAGTAGAGACTTGGGGTATGTTTGGGTTAACTTTTAAGTAAAAAAAAATAGAAGTGGGTTGTGCACCGTTTGCGCAAGGTTTGACAAATAGTGCGACCAAAATTTTGTTGAGTCAATAAGGTTTTCCTTATGACTTTTCCATTCCTTTATGTTTTGGGGAGATTTTTAAGTCACTAAAGTTTCCTTATGACTTCACCATCCATTCTTGTTTGGAAAATCCGAAACACCTTATCTCAAGGAAAAAATCATTTTACACTGTGTTTTACTTCTATAAGGATAAATTTTCTTTCCCAAGGAAATTTATGCTTAACATATTTTTTTATTGTTTTTTATTATTTTACCCAAGTATAGAATTTGGTTTCATAACAAAATTTTCAAAATCATATAATACATAGATATGATGTATTCTATTTTAGGATTCGATTTCCCATTACAAATTCTAGTGCAGTATTCCCATTACGAATTATAGTGAAGAATTATCATTACGAATTCTGATGATGAATTCCCATTACGAATTCTGATGAAGAATTAACATTACGAATTCTGATGAAAAATTCTCATTACGAATTCTGATGATGAATTCTAATTACAAATTCTGATGATGAATTCTCATTACAAATTCTGATGACGAATTCTCATTACGAATTCTGACGATGAATTATCATTACGAATTATGATGATGAATTCTCATTACGAATTTTGATCGTGAATTTTGATTTCGAATTATGGATAAGAACATTTATGTAGTTCGACTCCAAATTCTTTTGACAAACAGAATCCGAATATTCTGGCATTAATGAATCTAAATATATTTTCATTAGACAATAAAATTTTATTTGCTTACACTCCAAACATTTGAGTTTTCTTATATAACCATATTTTTTCTTATACTTTTTTTTTATATAAAACGATGAAGTCTATCCTATTTCTAAATAACTATTAGTTGAGTGACACGTGTATAGGTCCCTAAAAAATTTATGGAAGAATAAGACCGTTGGAGGAGGGAGCCGACCGTTGTAGCCATGCCAATAAATAGTAGCTCATTTGAAAGATCTCACAACAGTTCTGTGACCCTAGAGACCACATGATGTTGAAGTGATTTCTAAAGAGAGACTTTCATTGCATTGGGCATATTGAACTACTCATTCAGATTTTCTTTGTTTGATTCCAAATGTTGGTGATTACTTTTTAGGGCATCTGGGGATAGGAATACAGAGGTTCCGACTTACTTGAAGTTCGAGGGCTTCCTTTATGAGGAAGGAAGAGGTTCCAACTACATTGAAGTTGAGGGCTTGCGGGGATAGCAAGACAGACTTCTATCTTCATATGAAGGGATTACTCAGCTATCGGTAAGACAAACTTTCTTGAATGTATAAATCATGAGACCTTTATCCACGATTGTTGGATACCCTTCTATTTGGGTTAAAAGATATATTATTTGTTACTTGTAGTGTTAAGACATTGTTTTTCCGCTGTATTTTGTATGTTAAGGAATGTATAACCATCTTATACTTCCTGACACCTGTATACTTTGATTTAGTAAGATTCTATACACATTAAGGTAGAATGTTTTAGTAGTAAACATTTATTAAGTTTTATTTCTGGATTCATATTTCCGGAACCTATCAAGGTTCTAAAAATTAGAGGTGTTGTGAATCTACTTAGTTTAACTTTTTAAACATAGTTTTCGGTAACCAAATGTAAAGGATCCAAAATAATTTTTTTAAAGTGTACAATTCACCCCCCCTCATGTATTGGAGTATCTCATCTATCCAAAATTTGTTATTATAGAGTATATCATACTCACATACCATCTCACAATTGGTATCAGAGCAATGTTACATCTTAATTAATCCCACGATTAGATTCAGAGTAAATTACTTCTTCTTATTACTTTCCTAATTTATTTTTTCCAGATTCACTTTTCCGGATTCACTTTTTCAGATTCATAAAGTTCATATTCACTTTTTCTTAGAGATACAATATCTAGTTTCTTACTTGTGATATTTTTTTCTCTTCTTTACAAACTCATTCTTCTATCAAGATTGTGTGCCAAAGACTTTTCTTAAAGATGTCATGAATGAATGTTGGTTATATAGACAATCTTAATCCAACGAGATCACCTATCTTTGATGGTAATGATTACAAATATTGGAGAGATTGTATGAAGTCATTCATTATCAACACTGGTGTTGAAAATGTTTTTATGATTACTGGTGGATAAAAAATTCCAGAATAATAAGTAAGTGATTTTACAAATAAAAAAAATCATGAATTTCAATTGAATTATAAGGTATGCAACACTTTAATATATTCAATGACTAGAAATATATATAGCCAAATTTCATCTTCTGAAGCAGCATATTCTATATGGATGAAACTTGAAGTTACTCACTGTGGAACTTCCAAAGTAATCGAGACTAGAAGAGCCATGCTTAGAGCAAAATATCATGGTTTTAGTTTTCCTTATGGTGAACCCATATGCAAGGTGAAACAGAGATTCATGAAAATTGTGAATAGTTTACAATCAATGGGTGAAAAAGGATGAGATGATGAAACTCTTGTAGAAAATATTATCGACATCATGCCGAATGAGTGGGAATCTAAAAGGACTGCAATTGATGAGAATAAAAAGGTTACTCAGATTACCCTGGATGAGCTACTGGAACTCTTCTTCTGCATGAGACTAGAATGAAGAGAGATGTTGATATTCTGAAGAAGAAGAATGGAAATGGTAGTGTAGCTTTTACTTTTACTTCTAATCATATGAAATCCAACACTCCTGAGAGACTTACTAGATCCATATCTAAGAAATTTATTGTCGATTCAGAATCTAGTGGAAGTGAATCATCAGAAATATATTTAAGAAATCATGCTCGACGGATGAACAAGATTGTTGGATAAAGGAACTTTTATTCTAAATACAAGAAGAAGTAATGGAAAGATAGGAATGATTCTGAAGTTACATGCTATGAATGAAAGAGAGATTAGACACAAAAGACTTGACTTCCCTATTATCAAGAGAAAAGAATGAAAGGAAAGGCATTCTGAAAAAAACATAAAGAAGTATTACCATCCCAAATCAAAGAATGTGTTGAAAGCCAATGACACATGGAGTTCCAATGGTGGAGATTCTTTAGATGAATCATCGGATTATGAATCTTCTGGACAAAAGAATCTTGGTCTTTTAGCCAGGATACCTATTGATAATTTTTTCTTGATGGCTAAGGTACACAATGTTGAATTAATGACCAATATTTCTTTGATTTCTAATGATAGTAAATATTATAAATCTTGGATGAAGAATCCTCTTCTAATGAATATAATACTTTACCTACCTATGAATAAGTTTCTAGGTTATCCAAACTCCTTGACAATGTGAATTCAAAACTCATGAAAAACATGATAATGAAAATTCTAGGATTAATATTCTTACTAGGGAAATATCATATCTTTCTAAAGTTCGTGATAAGAAAATTTCTGATTTAGAAAGTATTTAAAAAATTCTTGAGGAAGTAAGTTCTGAGAAGAATAAACTTTTTAATGATCTAGAAAACGCAATTTCTATGAAAAATGTTTTCGAGCCTTACTATAGCTCAAAATCAGAAGTTTTTTAAGACAAGTACTTAGTTATTAAACTCAAATCTGAAATATTTTCCTTGAGGAAGTGTTTGTCAAACATTAACATAGGTACGAAAAATTTTGATAAAATTTATTCACAAATCTGACCTCGAAGGAATACTTCTAGTTTTGGTTATACTAGTTCTAAACAAATTTTTAGTAACAACTACTTTGTTCCTCAAAGTTCCCCATTCTATACTAAATTTTAGTTTGGTGGTCACATGGTAATGAATTGTTCATTAAAAAACCCAATCTTTAGGATTTTATAAGGCTTGTTTTTCTGAGAAGATGTGGGTACCCAAAATTTTTCATTCTGCAATTTCTGGATCCAGGAATGTCTATATTCTGAAAACCTATCTTTTTATTATTTTTAGGAACATAGGGAAAGTACCAATAGCATTACGTTGTACATGTATAGGTTATGTTCCCGGTATATTGTTGGTAATAGAAACTATTTTAAAAATATTATCAAGACGAAAGGAGGAAGAGTAACCTTCAGTGATAATTCTTAGGGAGAAATTATTGTTATAGGTAACATCGTTCTTCTTGAAAAGGTATTGATTTCAAATGTTTTATTTGTTAGGGGTCTTAAGAACAACCTCATCAGCATAATTCAATTATGTGATGAAGGGTACCTATTGAATTTTATAAATGATAAGTGCTAAGTACACAATTTCAAGGAAGAATTTATTCTTTCTACCAATAGGCAAGAGAATGTTTACACACTAAACTAAGAAGACCATTTGAGCCAAGGCATACCTTTCCTTAGTGAAATGAAAGATCACTCTTGGTAGTGGAATAGAAGGTAATGACACTATAAACTTAGGAAATTATGAAAATTTTCTAATAAAGGTTTAGTTAAGGATAAACCGGAGCTTATATTTGATTCTTCAAATGTTTGTGAAGCTTTCCATTATGGTAAGAAACATAAATCAAGTTTTAAATCCATTGTTGAAGTCTCAACGACTAATGCATTATAGCTAGTACATATGGATCTTTCTGTTCTTCAAAAAACTGGAAGCATTAGGGGAAAATATTATGTATTTGTTTTCATTGATGATTACACTATATTTATGTTGGTCTATTTTATTGAAAAGAAATATGAAGATTTTTCTTATTTTAATAGTTTTAGAGCCCATGTCAAAAATGAGAAAAACCTTCCACTAAAAACTATTCATAGTGATCTTGGAAAAGAATTTCAAAATTCTGATTTTGAAACTTTTAGTAGTAGAAAAGGTATTAATCACAAATTCTATACACACAGAACACCTCAACAGAACGGTGTTGTTGAAATAAGAAATAGAATTTTTCAAGAGATAACTAGAACCATGTTGAGTGAGTATTCTATAGCCAATATTTTTTGGGCTGAAGCTATAAGTACTGTTTGTTATACAATAAATTGGGTTTTAATTAGACCTTTTTCATAAAAAAATCCTTATGAGTTACGGAATTGTAGAAAACCAAGACATTCCTACTTTAATGTTTTTGGCTGCAAGGTATTCATTCTGAATACCTAATATAATTTACAAAAATTCACACCAAAATCTGATGAAGGAATTTTCATAGGCTACTCCACAACTTCTAAGGCTTATAGAGTTTTCAACAAAAACACTTTTACTATTGAAGAAACAGTATATGTCAAATTTGATGAAACTAATAATTTTGTTTTCAAACAACACCAACAAACATCCTCTGATGTGTTTTCAAAAACTGATTATCAACCTTTGTAAGAAAATCCTTGTTATAAAGAAAATGTACAAGAAGATACATCTGAAACATTTAACCCAGAATATTTTCTACCCTATGTTGATGAAAAAGTTTTACAAAACCCAAATCAGTCTATTCTAATGAATCATCCTGGTGATATTATCATTGGAGATGTGAATCAACTAGTAAGGACTAGACGTTCCGTATGAAATGAAATAGAACATATAGAATTCCTTTCCCAATTAGAACAAAAATGAACTGATGATGCTTTGGGTGATGATGATTGGATTAAATCCATGAAAGATATACTAAATGACTTCGAATTGAATAAAGTCTGAACCTTGGTTTGAAGACAGAAGGAAACTTCTACAATTGCAGTAAAATGGGTCTTCAGAAATATTTGTGATGAAAATGGATTCATAGTTATTAATAAAGCTAGATTGGTTTCTAAAGGCTATAATCAACAAGAGGGAATAGGCTACGGAGAAACCCATGCTCCAGTAGCTAGACTTGATTCTATTCATATTTTACTTTCCTTTGTAGAATTCTTCAATTTCAAGCTTTTTCAAATGGATGTAAAATGTGATTTCCTTAATGGTTATGTTCAATAAGAAGTTTTTGTTGAACAATCTCCTGGAATTGAAGACACAAAACATACTGATCATTTTTTAGGCATACCAATTCTTTTTATAGCCTTAAATAAGCCCCTTGATCTTGGTATGATAGACTTACATGATTTATGCATCAAAATAACTATGTTAAGGGAAATGAAGATCCAAACCTTTTTTAAAGAAAGATAAGAAAAATGTTTTGATTGTTCAAATTTATGTTGATGACATTATATTTGGTTCATCTCAGCAATCTTTAACTGATTCCTTTGTAGATCTAAATATATCTGATATTGAAATGAGTATGATGGGTGAGTTAACATTTTTCCCTGGTTTTCAAATTTCTCAAAAACAAGAACGAACTTATATATATCAATATAAGAATATTAAATATCTTCTTAAAAAGTATGGTTATGACAACACTAAAAGTATTTTTACTCCCATTGGTATCTCAAACACACATGATCTTGATTAAGATGGGAAACTAGTCGATCAGACATATTTTAGATATATGATAGGAAGCTTACTGTACTTGACAGCCAGTCGTCCAGACTTGATGTTTTCAGTATGCTTATGCGCCAAATATCAATCCAATCCTGAGGAATCTCATTTAGAGGTAGAGAAAAGAATTTTTTGATAAGTAAAGAGAATCATGGATCTAAGACTATTTTATACTTGTGGAAATGGATTTATCTTAAAAAGTTTATCAGATGCTGACTTTGGTGGGTGTAGAATGGATAGAAAGAGTACATCCAGAACTTTTCATTTCTTAGGAGATTCATTAGTTTCTTGGTCATGCAAGAAGCAACACTCAGAAGCACTATCCACTGGTAAAGATGAATATGTAGTAGCTGGATGCAGTTGTGCTCAAGTGTTGTGGATGCAACACACACTCACAGACTATGGTATGAGTTTTACCAAAACCCAAAATTTTGTGTGATTATACTAGTTCCATTTCCCTCAGTAAAAACCATGTACATCACTCTCGTGCAAAACACATAGATATTAGGAATCACATTATTAGGGATCACACACAAAAAAGAGATATTATTCTTCAGTTTATTGGAACAAAAGATCAACATGCTGACATTTTCACAAAAGCTTTACCTTCCGATAAATTTGAATATATTAAACAGATGTTAGGAATGATTACTGTAAGGTATTTTTCCTTGATTAACTCTCTTTTAAACCGATCTCCTTATAGTAATAAACTCATTTTCATAGGTGGAGTGGATTTTTTTGGGCTTTTAAAAAACTCTCAAAATGATGTTTTTAAAAATTTTCATATTGAGCTTTTTGAAAAAAATTCGTAATGAGCTTTTCAAAATTTTTCATAATGAGCTTTTAAAAAAATTTCATAATGAGCTTTTCAAATGTTTTCATAATGACCTATTCCAAAAATTTTGTAATGTGCTTTTCAAAATTTATCATAATGAGATTTTCCAAAAATTTCGTAATGAGCTTTTCAGAATTTTTCGTAATGAGATTTTCAAAATTTTTCATATTGTGCTTTTCAAAATTTTTCATAATGAGATTTTCAAAATTTTTCTTAATGAGATTTTCAAAAAATTTCGTAATGAGCTCTTCAAAATTTTCATAATGAGATTTTCCAATTTTTCGTAATGACATTTTGAAAAAATTTCGTAATGATCTTTTATTTTTTTTAAAAAAATCATTGAAAATTTTCCTAATAAAGATTTCATTTTCAAAATTTTTGTAATGAAGTGTTCATAATGGATATTTTTTTAATGATTTTTTTTGCAATAGAGTTTATGTACTCATACTTTTTGTAATAGAGTTTTCATTCTCAATGTTTTCGCAATAAACATTTCGAGATTATGTTTTTCGTAGTGAGTTTTTCGTAGTGAGTTTTTTGTAGTAAGTTTTTCATAGTAAATTTATCTTCAAGAAGAATATCACCTATTACGAATAATATTCCTAGATATCTAAATGATATGATCTTCTTAAATAAGTTTTCGTAATCATATTTTTCATGCTGGTATTTTCTTTTGTGTTATCTGGATGTGATTTTCCATAAAATCCGAATGTTTTATCTTAAAACCTTAAAAGATAGGATCAAAGATTTCCTTGCAGCTAGTTTTTCAACAGTTAGATAAGATCAGAATGTATCACAACTGTTAGATTGGTTATTGAATATGAATGGTCACCACCATTGCCTATATAATGGGGACCCCTGATTTTTTCCCACATTGATTTCAAGCCCTCATTTATTGAATTTCTTCCCTTCCTTCTTAAGAACATTCCAAATATTTCATTGTTCCCCCATTACGAATGTCCGTAGAAGCCAGTTCTTAAGAAATGTCTACTGTGAAGCCAATCTCAAGTTGGTTAGTCTATAGGGAAATATTGGTCCATCCGAAAGTTTTTAGTAAGTATGATTCTTTTATTTCTATGAATATCAAGCTCAATGGATGAGATGATTTCTGCCTATCAATGCCAGGGGATCCGGATGTTGTTTATACGGATTTCCTTATTTAATTTTATGAGTCATTTTCCTATCTATGATGATGACAGAAGAGAAAAATTATCCTTTAGGAGTTATGGGAAGACTTACAAACTTTCTTACACCAAGGCTGTGAGCTCGGTGGGGCTCTCATATGATGGAGAAGCCGATTTTTCCCCCTTAGGCTACCAGATTTGCAAGGATGTTTCATAAATGTGAAGGCTATTTAATTCTTTGGACTAAATGAAGTGAAGGCCATAGATAATTACCATATGTATACCAACAATCAGATTCTAGAGTTGTGTTTTCAAGGGTTATTTGTACCAAGAAGAGGTGACAAGGATAAAATAAAGAAAAGTGACATTTACATCTTGTATTTCATGGTAAATCTATGAATGATCAATATGATGAGGCACATTCTTATTACGGTTTAGAACATCAAGAATGGGAAATTGAAAGCTCAAATTATTATGTATCATGCTCTTCTCTCCATGTTTATTATTCGGTGTCTTGATTCTTTCAATATTGATTGCACCTCTAAGCCAAAAAATTTCATGGTAATGCATATCAGTGATTATACCCTCAAGATGATGGAGTTTGGTTTCTCTAATGAGTCAGATGAGTTTTATGATCTACCAGTGGAGGAGGCCGAGGCTATTCTAGAAAGTGTTCAAAAAGCATAACCAACAAATAAGGTTGGGAAGTAGAGGATGTTGAAAGAAGTTGAAGACAAACCCCCTAAGCCTAAAGAACCTCAATCAGCTACTCCTAAGACCAAAAATAAAAAACTTATCTTGATGAAGTGGTTTTCAAATGGAGGGAAGATAAAGTGGAAAGAAAAATAGGGGATCCACATTTTTGTTTGGATCCGGCTGAGGCTAAGTCCTTGAAAGAAAAAGTTGTTGATGAGCTAGAGAAATAGGCCAAAGAGAAGAATATGATGAAGAATATGACAGAGGATGAAATTTTTCAATCCCTTCTGAGGGATGCTGAAATAGATTCTGAAAATATTCCTCTTCTGAAATCTTTTTTGATAGAACAATTTCCTGGGACTCCAGGTAAGAAGACTCCAGAAAATCCCAATGAGAAGGAAATTGAGATAGAAGTGATGGTGAAAGTCCAGAAAGTTCTGGAGGATGTTTAAAAATCTGATATGAGTGGAGGTTCGGATGATATAATTAAGAAAGTTAAAGAATATCAAGATAAGAGAACCCCATCCGAGGAGTTTTCAATCTGGACTTCTCAAGACGCATCCTCAAGAATTGATACTCTGGGAGTTTATGAGAAAGAAGAAGAAGAAGAAGTGAACAAATTGTCAGAAGAGAGTCATAATCATGACTTTATCCATCCTGAGGATGTTAAAGCTAGATCTCAAAAAGAAAAACCTAATGAAGTCAAGATTTTACATTTATCCATGAGTGATCACGAATCCACTGATGGAGATGTCATACTGAAAACCAGAAAGGGTACGAAAGTTCTTATTGATACCCCAATGAAAGATATCATAAGTAAGAAGCATGTTGGAGGCACTTCTAAAAGGAATCTCATGGAAATAGAAGATGAACAATCTCCTAGCAAGTTGTCTACAGTGGGACACGATTTTATTGTTGAGTCCCTCAAGAAGTTGGTAGATACAATTCTGATCCTTCCTACAACAGACTCCAGATTCCAGATTCATCAGCACAACATGAACATGAAGTCAGAATCTGTATCCATAGTGATGGATAAATGTGTGAAGATTGAGGCAGAACATAAGAATTTTCTTATGAACTACGCGGTCCACAGAATGTCATGCAGAAAAATAACACTATGGTCTAAGAATATTGTTGAATATATGTAATTGCTTGATCATTTCCAACAAGATATTAATGAGACCTTTGGTACTATAGATGTTAAAATTAAAAAACTTTCAGACGATATTCAGGAAAAGCTTTGTCTAGAACAAAGTTCGTTGATTCAGGATGTGAATGATCTAAATGCGAAGCTGAGTTATGTTGTTCAAATCCAAAAAATAGAAAATAATCTTAAGAGCGAGATTCAAGAAAAGTTTTTGATACAAGATGATTTTCTAATTGCTTAGGAAGAGGCCATGAAGGCTCAGGAAGTGGTCCTGAAGGCTCAGGAAGAGAGGATCAAGGCATTAGAAAAGCAATTTGAGGAAGATCACAAAGAGCTGAAGAAGTTGAACCCCATTGTCAAAATGGTAATTTCCATGGAAAAAGTAACAAAATATACAACTTTGTTGTTTTGTTGAATATGTTTTTTTCCCTGTACTAATACTTTCAATCATAATGGAATGTTGGTTGGCCAATTTTTCCATGAATGTCTTTACTAATATTTCCGGTACCATATTTATTTTCCATTCCGTTAAAAACTTTTTTAAAATCACAAAGGGGGAGAAGGAAAAAGAACTCAAAAAAGATGAAGGAAAAATCTAAGAGGTAGATGAAAAAGATATCTACGTAAAGAATAAATTTCCCTAATTAAGGGGGAGCTTATTTATGGGGGTGTTTCTCATTACGATGATTTCCATTCTCATTATAGTGTAAATTCTCATTCCAGAAATCTAGAATATGATCCTTAGAGTTTCAAAGCCTAATGGGGAGTTAATCGTATTCACCATTGTTCATGAACAAAGGGATATAATTTTTATTTTCAATGTTTAATATTTTCTATGTTCTTATATTGTTTTTCCTAAGGTTGTTTGTTCTTTCTCAAATGGGGGAGATTTTTGAGTTAATAAGGTTTTTCTTTAGAATTTTCCATTCCTTCATGTTTTGGGGAGATTGTTAAGTCACTAAGGTTTCATTATGACTTCATCATCAATTCTTGTTTTGAAAATCACAAACACCTTATCTCAAGGAAAAAATTCATTTTATCATGTGTTTTACTTCAATAACGAAAAATTTCCTTTCTAAAAGAAAATTTATCCTTAAAAAATTATTTTATTATTGTTTATTATTTAACCTAATTATAAAATTTGGTTTCATATCTAAATTATTGGAATCCTATAATACTTAGATATGAAGTATTCTATTTTAGGATCCGAATTCCCATTATGAAATCTAGTGAAAAATTTACATTACAAATTCTAGTGATGAATTATTATTATGAATTCTGATGACGAATTCTCATTATGAATTCTGATGACGAATTCTCATTATGAATTCTGATGACGAATTCCCATTACGAATTCTGATGACGAATTCTCATTACGAATTATGATGACGAATTCTCATTACGAATTCTGATGACAAATTCTCATTATGAAATCTGAACACTAATTATCATTAAGAATTCTAATGTTGAATTCTCATTATGGATTTTAATTGTGAATTCTGATTACAAAATATGGATATTAACTTTTATGAATTTCAACTCTGAATTATTCTAATAAATAGAATCCAAATATTCCTACATTATAGAATCCGAATATATTTTCCTTAGACTCCAAAATTTTATTTTCTTAAACTCTGAATATTTGAGTTTCTTATATAACAATATTTTTTTTACACTTGTCATGTTATAAAATGATTTATTCTATTCTATTTCTAACTAACCGTTAGTTGAGTGACACATGTATAGTGCCCTTTTAAATTTATGAAAGAATATGATCGTTGGAGGAGAGAGCCGACCATTGAAGTCATGCCTTTAAATAGGATCTCATTTGAAAGATCTCACAACTGTTCTGTGACTTTAGAGACCACATGATGTTGAAGTGATTTCTAGAGTGAGACTTTCATTGCTTTGTGCGTACTGAACTTCTCGTTCATATTTTCTTTGTGCGATATCGAATGTTGGTGACTACATTTGAGGGCTTCCTGGGATATGACGATAGAGATGCCGACTACCTTGATTTTCAACGGCTTCCTTACTGAGGAGGATAGAGGTTCAAACTACCTTGATGTTGAGGGCTTGTGGGGATAGCAAGATAGAAAACAATCTTTGTATCGACGGATTACCCGGCTGTGGGTAAGACATATTTGCAAGAATGTATAAATCAAGGGACCTTTATCCAAGGTTGTTGGATACCCTTTTCTTTGGGTTAAAAGAGTTATTGTTTGTTTCTTGTAGTGTTACTACATTGTTTTTCCACTTCATTTTGATTGTTAAGGAATGTATAACTATCTTATGCTTCCTTACACTTATATACTCTAATTTAGTAAGATTCAATACGCTTTATGGTAGAATATTTTACTTGTAAACTTTTGTTATGTTTGATATCTGGATCCATATTTCCAGAACCTATCAATGTTTTAGAATTTAGAGGTGTTGTGAATCTACTCAGTTTAAATTTGTTAAACATAGTTTTTTGTAACCAACTTTAAAAGTTCCATAAGAATTATTTAAAGTATACAATTCAACCAAGTATTGTATTTAAGTATCTCATCGATCCTACATTTGGTATTATAGAGTATATCATACTCAATTACCATCTCACAATCGTGCCATCAAAATAAAACTACATAGAGTGGTACAAACAGTTTCTGAACGGTTTGACAAACCGTGCGACCAAACTGTGTGGACCGTGCAAATATGGACAGTGAGTTCCGCAGAATTTGTGCACGGTTTGACAAACTACGTGCCTTTGTCCAGGAAACCATGCGTGTGGTTTTTAATTTCAAAAATCCATTCTAAAACCACTCAAACCATAAGACTTATTTACATTCAAACATTGGATCAATCATGGAATCTTCTAGGTGTTTCCAAATCATACTGGAGAGATTTCAAGTTGATACAAACACCTTTTCTCTTGATTTAAGGCTTTGATTGAAGATCTACTCTCTTTTCGATAAGTAGATTTAATCCTGTTGTTTCTTCTGTTATTTCCTCTATCTTTCCATGATATTTTAATGGGGTATTTCTATCGTTTCCATGGGTCTGAACCTATGAGTTGAGGTATATATCTAAGAGGGTGGATCCAGATCTTGTTTTGAAAGATCATAAAGCCTTTGATCTTATTTTTGGTTTGGAGGATTTAGATATAGAACATGATCGACGACCTTGTGCCGCTCGGATTTTTGGGGAACTTCATTGGGATAACTTCCATCAATAAATTGAGGTAGGTGGTCTAAATATAATCCCATAGTATCATCTTGTTAGGTGTATAAAGTTGTATAAATTTTGTGGCATAAATAATTAATTTGTGGTTTGGTAATGCGGTTCATTGTGAATTGTGAATCTAGTTGAATAAGGGTGAGAGTTATGATGGAAGGATAAAGATGATTAAAAATTTGAATATGGTTTTATACGAGAAATGTTTATTTGTATTAAAAAGGGATGTTGGACATAGACTGATGCTCCTAATACCCATAGTGGTTCAGGAAATTGCATTATAGTACCAATGACTTTCATGAATTTGACATTTTATTGGACAAGTACTGATGCTCAAATACCCATGGGGTTGTGAGACAGGGACTGATGCTTCAAATACTCACATGTATGCTAGACATGACGTTCAACAAACATTCATTTATTTTGTATTACAGTTTCATTTGGATATTCATAAACAGAATATTGTGTCATAGTAATTATGAATTGAACAAGGGAAATTGTTTAGTATCCTACATGGGTTGAAGCAAGCATTGTGTTTTTAGTGTTCTCGAGAACCTGGATGTTTAATATATTAAACAAAGGTTAATTGGTTAAATTTAATTATTTTATCTATTGTCTTTCTTTATTATTATTGAAACTAAATACATTGCTTTATGAATGGATTTCTTTTGACACTGTTTTTGGTGACCTACTGAGTCGTACTCACTTTTTACTCGGGCTGCCTAATTGGTACCCGAATAGTCATTGTTGTTATAGGACGGGACAAGGTCAAGAGCCCTGGTTAGAGTGATGTTTGGGGTTCGATCATGGAAGAGGGAACCAGATGTGGATCGGGACCCGTTTGGAGTTATTCTGTCTCTACTTTCAGTTTCATTGTAGACACGTGAGTCTAGGATAGTCATTGCATGTTTTACCTTTCAGTTGAGTATTGCATTTCCAATTTTGATTATTCTAGTGACATTGTTCGGTTATATTTATATGTGTTTCTGCTATTTCTGGGATACATCCACTGGTATTTTATTCTGATAATAGAGGGTATAGTCTCCCTAAGACTGAATTAATAGACCCTCGCTGCTAGTTGGTACCCTGTGGCGTACGGGGAGGCGCGCTTGAGGGCTTTTGACCAATAGGATCAGAGCACTGTTCAGTGGCTCCCAGGTCAGGACGTTACCAAGTGGTATCAATGGAGGACTTTTGTTTTTCTTTATTTTACTTTCGTCTTACTATTTGGGGAAGGTAGATAGGGAATTGAAGAAATTTGAGGCTTGATAATGACCTCGTGTATAGGAGTTGCAATCCCATTTATGGGGGAAAACTCAAGTACTAAAGGTGGGATTGATGTTATTGTTGTTTGTCGTTACAGTTGAATTTTATTTCAACATGGGTGATGCACTTGTTGTGTGATGTGATTATTATTTCAAGAATTTGTTGAGTATTGATTCATGGACCAAAATCGAGTGAGTGTCTCGTCTAAAGGAATCAGTCTAGGCTCTCAGGATTATTGTGACATTCATCGTGTTAGGAATGAACGGGAAAATGGATTATGGGTAGATTGTTGAACTTAAACTATTTCTTTTCCTTTCTTGTGAAAATGAAATAAAAATGGTGTCTCATTTTGAAATTAAAAGAAATAATTGTGAAGTTATAAATTAATTTGGTTTTGTGCAATTGTGGTAACATTGTGAACTTTTTTCTAATATGCATGTTTTTCTTGGTAGAATTATGCCTCCATGACGCTTGTTGAGAGGACGAGCGGGGGGTATAGATAGAAATAGACCTCTAATGGGAGAACTTGAGGCACCAATAGTACCAACTGAAGAAGCGGGGGAAAATTTTCTCTAGAAACTCTCCTGTTTCATGAAAATGATGGAATGAGACCCTGGGTGGGTTATGAAAAGTATGTATGATCATACGAGGGAGTTTTAGTTGCAGCACCCACCGAATTTTGTAGGAGAGGGTGGTCTGAAGAAATATATGTTTGGATTGAATCTACCCATACTATACGTGAACACCTGGACACACCTATTGAGAAGAGAGGAAAGTTTGCAGTTTACAGGTTACACGGTCTTGAGAAACATTGGTGGGACTTCTAGACTCAGAATGACCAGTTGGAAGCTATGTAGTGGAAGGAATTTTAGGATAAGTTCATTGAGAAATTATATCCAGAGACACTCATACAGGAGAAAGTGGATGAGTTCATGAGGATAACTCATAGGAATATGTCTGTAATGGACTATGCTGGATGCTTTATAGACTTAAAACATTGTTCTCCAACATTGGCAGTTTATGAGGTCACTTCATCAAGACAATTTCTGGATGTACATAAATGTGAAATTTTGTCTCAATTGAATATTTTTAGGCTCAAGATGTTTCCAGAAGTGGTAAATCAGGATATCATCTTTGAGGGGAACCTAATGGAGGCTTCTAGTGGAAGACAAATGGTTTTTACTGGATAGCCAGATGGTGTGACTTTTGAGAGCTGGAAGCAACGTGATGAGAATTTCAGCCAGGGAGGTGGGAGATAGAGTAACCTGACAGAGGGGTCGGTAACATAGGACCTTACCCAAGTGTTTTTTCACCAGTGTGGAAGGACATGACATTATCATAATCAATGTCCCCAACCCCCTGTTGAATGCAGATCATGTGGTATGATGGGGCATATCCAGAAGTTCTGCAGGAACCCAAAGAAGTTAGGTGGTGATGGATTAACTAAACAGAGTTAGAGTGTGGGAAAGTGATCCTCTGCACCCTTTCATTCCCAAAGATGGAGTTCTACTGGCCGAGGTGGTAAGGGTGACAGACGTGGTGCTCTTCAGCAATAATGCCCATATCAGCAGTGTTTTACAAGTTAAAGGAGTCAGATGGCATCACCTGGAAGAGGAGCAGAACAGTTGCATGCAGTATAACCTACACTTGTGGATATCGATGTTGGACCATCGACAGTGAGAGGAACTATTCTTGTGGCATATACTTTATCTAATTCCTTATTTGATACCGGTGCCTCTCATTCCATTATATCTACAAAACGTGTTAATTGTTCGGGTTTGACAGTAGATTTTGTGAGAGGGGATATAACGATAGTCACACCTTTGGGGGACAGTCTAGAGACATATGTATGTTCAAGGTATGGTCTCTTAATATCAGAGAGTATCGTTTCCTATTGGATATCTATATCCTTAATATGATAGGCTTCGACCTAATCCTAGTTATGGACTGGTTAGTCACATACCGAGCCCACATTGATTGTTATCATCAGAGGGTGAAATTTATGTCACCTGCGGGTGACCATTACATTCACTATGGGGAGTGGGATATCCAGGCAAGTCGAGCAGGGCGAATTACATAACAGCAATTAGAGCTCACAGTGAATGTTTCTAGTCTTCTACAGGATGAAAAAGGTGTTAGTCAAGATTTCCTTCCACCCATGGTTGTTTTGTTTCTGGTTGTCTTCCCTGAAGACTTCTCAGGGATGCCACATAAGAGAGATATTGAATTTTTTATTGATCTCATGCCAGGAGATGAGGCAGTATCTATTCCACTATAAATAATGGCACCGATAGAGCTTCAAGAAATCTAAGATCAGTTGGAAGAATTGAAGGATAAATGATTTATCTGTCCAAGTACGTCTCTAGGGGGATCACCTGTACTATTTAAAAAGAAGGCTGATGGGTGTTTACGTTTGTGTGTCGATTACCAGAGGATGAACAAGATGACTGTGAGGAACCGTTATCCTCTACCGTGTATTGATTATATGGTTGACCAATTGAAGGGATCATGTGTTTTCTCAAAAATCAACTTGATATCAGGGTATCACCAGTTGAGAGTTCGGACATCTGATATACGGAGGACTGCTTTCAAGAGTAGATATGTCCTTTATGAGATTGCTTTAATTTTATTTTGGATAAAAAATGCACAAATAGTGTTTATGGCAATGATGAATAAGATCATTCATCCATACCTAGATTAGTTTTTGGCAGTATTTGTGGACAAAATCTTAGTGTACTTCAAGACTAATTTGGATCATGCCCAACATCTTAACATCGTCTTGAGTATATTGAGAGAGTATCAGCTATACACTAGGCTATCTAAGTAGCAATTTGGGATTGATCAGGTACACTTCTTGGGACACATCATCACAATGAATGGTGATTCAGTGGATCGAGAGAAGGTGAAAGAAGCGATTTCTTGGTAGCATCCCAAAAGTATTTTCGATATCCAAATCTTTTTGGGGTTAGATGGATATCACAAGAGATTTATCCAAGAATTTTCCTATCTTTAAACACCACTTTCAGGCATGAACAAAAAGGGATTAAAGTTTTAATGGTCAGGGTATTGAGAGATATCTTTTTAGAAGTTAAATATGTGTTTGATGTCCGCACCAATTTTCTCTCTACCTGAATCAGGTGAAGAGTACACGGTGTATTGTGAGACTTCTGGGATAGGAATCAGAGCTATTTTAATGAAAAGGGATAATGTTTTAGAATATTGGTCTCAACAGCTGAGGCCGCATGAATAGAATTATCCAACACATGACCAAGAGTTAGCAGCAGTGGTTTATGCTTTGATGCGTTGGCAACACTACCTCCTAGGTGAAAGGTTTATAGTTTATACTGATAAGAAGATCAGGAAGTAAATATTTTCTCAGCCTGATTTGAATCTTCGATAGCAGAGATGGGTTGAGTATATGCAGTCTTTTGTTTTTTAGCTGGTATATACACCTGGGAAAGGAAAATATGCGGTTGATGCTTTGAGTAGGAATACTCTGACTCTGATTGTTCAGGAATGTAGTGTAGAGTGGAAGATGAAGTCGTTGCTAGCTGAAATGCACATTGTGGTTTTGGAGAGAAATGAGGAAATGGAACTCGGGTCGGTTGTAGAGGAGTCTACACTTTTGTGACGGTTGAGGGACAATCAATATGAGGACACTGGATGCGTATCCATTAGTTAAAACTGTGAAGGTGGGGAGACACATTTAGATAGTAAGATTGATGAGAATGATATCGTTTATATGAAGAATCGGGTTGTTGTTCGTACGAGCATACGAGAGTAGCTCATGCAGTAATTTCATGCCTCAAGATCGGTTGTGCACCATGGTGTAACCAAAATGTATCATGATCTGTGATAACAGTTTTGGTGGCCAGGTATGAAGAAGGAGACATCAACTTTTGTGACATGATTCATTACCTATCAGCAGGTGAAGGTGGAACAACAACGACCTAGAGGTTTTCTACTACCATTATACATTCCAGAATGGAAGTGGGACGATATAACCATCGACTTAGTGAGAGGTCATACAAAAAAACTTAGTAATAATAATGCTCTTTTGGTCATTGTGGATCGACTGAAAAAGGTGGAACATTTCTTGCATATAAGGGAAACTTTTACAGTTGTGAAGTTGGGAGTGATGTATTTACATAAGATAGTTCGATTGCATGGGGTGACACGAACTATAGTTCGGATCACGATTCATAATTTACTTCATGTTTTTGGAAGGGTTTGCAGAAGGTACTTGGTACATAGGTTCTATTTAGTACGTCTTTCCATCTGCAAACTGATTGATAGTCAGAGCGCACTATACAAGTTCTTGAGGATATGTCGAGGGCATGTGTACATGACTTCAGTGGTACATGGGAGAAGCACCTAGCTTTAGTAGAGTTTTCCAATAACAACAGTTATCGGGAAACAATACAGATTCCACTATTTGAGTCTCTTTATGGTAGGCCATATAGATCACCACTATACTAGATGGAAGCGGGTGAGTCAGAGTAGTTGGGACATAGTCTCACACAGAAGACGACTAAACATGTTCAACTGATTCACAAACGAATGATTACAGATCAATGTCGACATATGTCTTATGCAGATAGACTGAGGCGACCTCTAGATTATACAGTTGGTGATCGTGTTTTCCTTCAGATGTAACCTAGGTTGGGACACTGCAGGATACGCAGGCCGGGAAAGTTGTCACCCATATTTGTTGGACCTTTTGAGATCATTAAGAAAGCCAGGCTGGTAATGTTTCAATTGGATCTTCCATAGAAATATAGAGCTATTCATGATGTTTTCCATGTATCACAATTACGGCAGTATCACCCCGACCCTTCTCATGTGATCGATGTGGATGATGTTGAGGTAGAGATAGATGTGTACATTGAGGAGCATATGATACATATGTTGGATCGTAGTGAGAAGGAGTTGAGGGGAAAAGTATAACTGATAGTTAATGTTTTATGGAAGCATGGATGTTTGAACGGAGAGACATGGTAATGGGAGGCAGATATATGGACTCAGTGGCCTAATCTTTTTAGCTCGGAATCTCAGTGATGTTCGGGAGTACATATCAAGGACGAGCTGTTATGAGGTGGGGAGAACGTAAGATCTTGTCCTTTTTGGAGTCAATATCCCGAAATTTTCTAGAGTCAATCTCGAGCATGTTTTCAAGTACTTTTGTTGTTTTTATGTACCTATGTTTTGGAGTGGTGACTTGGGGTGTGTTTGGGTGAACTTTTATGTAAAACAAAGGGGCAGTGGGTTGTGCACAGTTTGCGCACTGTTTGACAAACCGTGCGACCAAACCCTGCCAAGAAAGTAGAACTGGGCAGAGAAGTACACACATTTTACGCTCAGCTATACAAACCATGCGACAAAACCATGCGAACCATGGAAATTTGGATAGAAAGGTCCGCGTGGTGTGCTCACGGTTTGACAAACGGTGTGCCATTGTCCAAAAAACTGTGCGTGCGGTTTTTAATTCCAGAAATTCATTTTAAAACCACCCGAACCCCGGGAAATCCTTATTTTCCGACCTTGGCTTGGTCTTTGAAATTTCAAGGTTTTTCGAATGCCTCTTGGAGAGATTACAAGGTGATCCAAAAACATTTTGTTTATATTGAAGGCTTGGATTGAATATTTGCTCTCCTTTCAGAATGTAGATTTCATCATGTTGTTTCTTCTGTTCTTTCATCTATTTTCCATGATCATTTCATGGGGGATTTCCATCATTTCCATGGAACAAAACCAATGAGTTAAGGTATAGATATATGATAGTGGATCTAGATATAGTTTTCCATGATCTTAATTCATTTGTCTTATTATTGGTTTTGAGGATTTTGATCCAGAATAAGATTGATAATGTTGTGCCTCTCAAATATTTGGGGATTTTCGTTGGGCTAACATCCATCAATAAATTGAGGTATGTGGTCTAAATCCAATCCCATGGTCTCATATTGCTAGGAATATGCTATTGTAAAAATGTTGTTGCATAAATAATTAATTTGTGGTTTGGTTATGCGGTGTTTTGTGAATTGTGGATCTAGTTGAATATGGGTGAGAGTTATGATGGAAGGATAAAGATGATTAAACATTTGAATATGGTTTTATATGGGAATTCCTTTTTTGTTTTAAAAAAAGGTTGTGGGACATAGACTGATGCTCCTAATACCCATAGAGGTTCTATACATGGCGTTCTAGAACTAATGACACGCATGAATTTGATATTTTATAGGACAAAGACTGATGGTCCAAATACCCATGGGGTTGTGAGACTGGGATTGATGCTCCAAATACTCACATGTGTTCTAGAAATGATGTTCTATACTCATTCATTTACTTTGTACTATGGTTTCATTTGGCTCTTCATAGACACAATATTTTGGCATAGTAATTATGAATTAAAAAGGGGAAATAGTTTTGCCTCCAACACGGGCCGAAATAGGAATTGGGTGTTGGGTGTTCTCGGGAACCTAGATGATTAACGTATTAAAGAATTGTTAATTGGATAAATATAATTGTTTTCCTTATTTTCGTTCTTTATTATTATTTCAACTACATACACTGCTTTTTGAATCGATTGTTTTTGACACCCACCTACTAAGTCGTACTCACACCCTACGCGGGCATCCAAATCAGTAACTGAATACACTTTTTTGTTCTAGTACAGGACAAGGGAAAGATCCCTGGTTAGTGTGTTGTTTGGGGACAAAGCATGGAAGAGGGAACCAGACGTGGGTCGGGACCCATTTGGAGTCATTGTGTCTTTACTTTAGTTTCAGTGTGACACTTGGCACATGCATAGTCATAGCATGTCTTACATTTCAGTTGAGTGTTGTATTTCTGGTTTTGATTATGCTAGTGAAATTGTACTGTTATATTTATATGCGATTCCACTATTCCTTGGTTACTTCCGCTCGTATTTTATTCTGATAACAGAGTGAATAATCTCCCCAATACCGACTTACTAGACCCACAATTCTAGTTGGAACCCTCTGGAATACGAGGAGGAATACTTGCGGGCTTGTGTCCAATAGGCTCGGAGCACCGTTCAGTGGCTCCCAGTTTGGGACGTCACATATTTTTATTGAAAACAATGTTTTATTTTAATAAATACAAAATATAAAAAAATATTTTATATTATTTTTAAAAATTATTATTTATTATTTATTTATAATAATACAATTATTTTATTTATATTGATTTTACTACTTTAATTTGATTAAAAAATTATACATAAAATTAGCTTTATTTGAAACATTATTTTCGTCATATTTTTCATGATTAATTGTGAATTAAATTCCACCACTTCTAAAAATTTAATCAAGGAAATTAATTTACAAATTTTTAATCTATATTTCCAATTTTTTTAAATATGAATAATATAATTTTAGTCATTAGGAATTTTAATCGTAGAAATATTTGTTACCACAACAATGATAAAATGGAATAATTTAAGGCAAAAATAATTTAATTAGAATGAAAAAGTAACCATAAATTTTGAATTCCTTTTTTATTCAGATATTTCATCCATTATAAACCAAAAATATAATATTTTCCATTTATTAAATTTATCCATGTTATTGATATTTATTAGATTTCATGTAATGAAATGAAAAATACAGTTATTCACTTCCCTTTATTATCATTAAATATTGAAATATGGATAAATAGAATGTATCATCAGATATATATAGATAAATGTAGTGTCAATCATTTTTTATGATTATAATATATTTCTAATTTTTACTTTTGTAATAACGAGTCAATATTCTTATGAAACACAGACATAGTGAATGTTCCAATAGTAATAATGTGATGTAAATTAATATAAATGTTGTTAAAATTATATTTTTTTGGTATTTTAATATATCACATTAATTTTACATCTAAATAAGACATATGACGGATTTTTGATGGATTATATTATAATTCCTTTTTTCTAGTTGTTTTCAAGGTCAAAATAAATGAACAGATCCCCATTTTCATTGATGAATAATTTTAATAAATAATATTTTAATAAATTTTAAAAAAATCAATAAAAATAAAAATTCATCCACTTTATTTATATATGGTTTAAAATAACGTCATATTCCATTTATAATGAAATTAATCATTTATAGTAACTATCATGACCTATAAAATTTAAAATAATTATCGTGGTAATGGTCAATAAATGTTAATAAGATTTAAAACAAACAATAAAATGTAAAATATTAAATAATACATTTAAAATTTTTATTATGTTATATATTTTTTAATAATAAATATATTAACATATAATCACATCATCATGGAACCATTATAACATCATACATAAATTAAAATAATTTTATAGGTATTGAAATTCTACAAATTCCCCTCCCTTCTGTTATAAAATTACACCTCATGTTTTATTTTCATCACACAACAAAATCCTTCTGTTTTAGCAATTAAAAAACATCCTATAATCTAACGCCTCATTCTATAAGTCTTGGAAAAGGACACATACAAACCTTTACAGAATCATGTGAAAAGAAATTGAGATTGTTTGATGGAGAGGTTTAAATTTTAACTAAACATTATAATTTTATTTCTTCTCCCCCTCTTTAAAATAATATATTAGATTCAGATATTATATTTATTTCTAAAGTTTTTTTAAGGATTTTAATTTCATATCTTATATTCATCTCTTTGTTTTAGTATTTTTGAAATAAAAGGTTGGTTCGAATGTACTATGTACTACTATCTCATGAATATATGTCATTAATTTTCCATCACATACTATGATATATATTTTTAAGGATGAATTCTTTTTTTTATAAATAATATTAATGAAAATTTTATATTTACAATGAGGAAATATATTAAATGTTTTATTACCTTATTATTAACTAAAAATTGATAAAATTAATCATAGATATGTGTGGTGTACCACATCCACAATGTTATGGGATTTTTTTTTAATAATCCATTTAGATAGATTCTGTATATCATGGAATATAATGAAATAATATTTTATTTATTAGATAATGAATAATATTTCAATATAAAAATTACACACCTTCATTAAAAAATGATCAATAATAATTTGAAATTATACTCACGCATATGTATGACCCACCATCTCCTTGATTTTATTATTTTTCATAACAATATATCATAGATGGAAATGAAATTAAAATTTATGTATCATGATTGTAATTTTGAAATTATTATTACTCTAGAAATAATATATGAAGATTTTCTTTGTAAAAATTCATCATAACAAATTTTTTTGGTCATATAATCAACATACCATCAAAAAGTCCAACATAATAATAATTTATTATATAATTAAATATAACATGGGAAGATATATAATTAAATGAAAAATAATCATAAAAGAGGTTCATAATAAAGTAAATAATTAACAGAAATTAATTATTCATGAAGATAATGAATGTACAAGTCATGTTTCACTTGAGGTAAGGGATATATGACATTAAAAACAACATTTTTAATATTTTCATGATTTATATTGAAAATAATCCTTTTTAATTTCTAAATAAAAAATAATAATTTAATATCTAATTTATAGAAATACATGAATTATAATGTATTTTATAATCTCTTTTATTTAATTTTTTTGAAATGAATTTTTTTTTGAAATGTATTATCATCTTTACAAACAAAAATAGGAATATTTCATTTCTAACTTATATGGTGTCAATGTTTTACCCCCCTTTTAAAACTTTTATATTATGATTTTTATTCTTATATATGAACTCCTATTTCATTCAGTAAAAATTAATTCATCATTTTTAATAACATTAATTTTGAAATTTTTTTTTGATAGAATGAGATATAACAATATTAAAAAATATTTTAATTGTTGATTTATTATAATTTTTTATGAGTTTTATTATGGAAATTGGAGATTATATGTATTTTATATGTAAAATTATTCGTCAAAATATTTTGTAATCCAGTGATCACAATTTAACGCTATCATGCATTTGGAAACTATAATGATCCCAAAAAAATATGCAAGAAGATAACTATATAGATAATCAAACTTTAAGGGTTCTTATAAAGGGTTTTTATGGTTTTCATGATAAGAATCTCTAAATGAACCTAAATAACTTTTCTATTCCTCATAATTATTTTTCATGGAAATTGTTTTATTTAAAAATATAAGATAATAATTATAATAAAGGACAGATTAATCACTTTTAGGTAAAAAAGGTATACTATTTGGAAAAAAAATTTCACGGGTTATTATATTTTTATTATAATTACCCATGAGTATGATTTTCCCTTTTATATTCAAAGAATGTAATATTTTATAAACTATTGTTATTAATGAAAATTTCATTCATTGGAAATTATTGTTTTTTCAAAAAATTTATTTTTAATATTGTTGGGGTTGAAACCTCAATTTTATTATTATGAAAGGAAATATTTCTGATTGTGTAGAGGGAGACCCATTACATAACCTAAAGTCCCAAGACCTAGTGGTATGAATACTTGGCCCAAAAGAAAATTGTTGGGCCCAAATATCCTATTAGTGAATTGTACTGGTAATTTACTAATGCTGATATAGTAACCTCACTGCTAAAGTTCCTACTAAGGTACCATCCACCACTATAGTGTCACCACTGCTATTGTTACACCACATCCATAATAAGATAAACGATATTATTTTAAAGGAAACTGTTTTTATGATTTCATAGAATAAATATGGGCTAAAAGATTTCACTATTTAAATTTATATCTTTAATTTATATTAGGGTTCTTATCCCACTAATTGAAATTTAAAATGAAATAGATTTTGGAATAATATCTAAACATAATAAATTTTAATCATACTTCTATGAATCATGTGTATCATCACAAGGATTTTATATCACATTAACCGAAAGAAACATATTTCCTTAGAGAACCATTATCATAGAGTCAGTGATACAAACATTATTCATAGTAATGGATAAATAAGCCTCCAAATTATGATCAACCAAACATATAAAATTGGTGTGGTTATAAAGATAATTATGATTCCGTGACACAACAACAGAATTTAGTGTCAAATTCATACATGGTGGATCTTCCCTATATAAGGCCACAACCCCTATAGCTCACAAATTTCACAAGGATTCTTAATAATTGGGAAATGATTTCCATATTTTCCACAAAATTTTGACCTAACCAAGCTGAAATTCTTAATAACAGATGGTCACCAAATAAAAAATATAACTACAATTTTCAGGGATAAGTATATGATATATATTAGCTCTATGTTTTCACCACACTATAATGAATCAATTGAATATTCTATATCATTTTAGTGATTAAACATAGCTTAATCAAGGGTAATTAACCAATAACTAACCAAAAAATATATATCTCCAATATTGGGCATAAAATCAAACAAATTTACCAACATTGTTTGTAGATTTTAAACTATTTGTATAATAGTACTCATCTAATAAAATTTTTTATTCAAGGTTACACCAAATTTAATAACACATTTATATACTATATCTTAATGAATCTATATAGATCTCCTTTAATGGACATCAATCAATATATAACAATTATTTCTCAAATGTACCTTAGATCCTAGGAATCATCGTGTCCTCTCCTTAAGTGAGATGTGAACTTAGGATCCAAATAAATGACTAAAAAACAAGAAACTCAATTTATTCTAATAATTTATTATATTTAGAGACTTCCTAGTTCCTCATCATTGGTTGACTTATAAAGTGGTATAAAATGATATTATTTGGTTAGTCTATTTTTCATAGCCCATGTCACATTCTTCCCTTAATGGGATTAAGGTAACTCAACCATAAAATCCATATAAATATCATCCCACTTCCATGTCTACACTATAATTGGTAAAACTAAACATAAGGTTCTCTAGTGCTAATCTATTAACAATTGTATGATAAAAATATGATAAAGAGAGTTATTTATGTCTTCTATCATACCTAACCACCAAAATTATAATTTAACACCCTAAAAATCATCATGGTTTATTGGTGCACCACCCATTTGGAATTATGAAATTTACATTTCACAAAGTATCTCATAATAATGGTACAAAACCGATTCTTTAAATATATGATACCCTCTACAGAGATAAAATACTCAAAAATGGTTTACCTGTCATAACTAGAGTCTATAATTATTTATAATTTTTCATCTTGTTGTTTTTTTAATTAATTAACCTAGACAAGATGATGTTAATGTAATACATTCCAAGATAACCTCATACGCTTTGTCATAGAATCCAAAATAGAATTGATAATATATATTCAATATATTATACTCTTATAATGATTGTATCAATGAATGCTTCAAAAGGTTCCCTCTTAATGTAATATTATTGACATTCCCGTGACTGGGGATGTTTTAAATCTCAATATCAATTAACTATAGGTACTGTAGAAAATGCATTAAATGAGATTAAAATATTTTTTAGAGATCATATAACTCATTAATTATTTTATATAATAAATGTTAAACTATTTTCCAAAAAAATAAACTAATTCTCAAGATAATATTTCATGGATAAGTGTTCAAGATCACTGTTTAGATGATTATTTCATATGTGTCCCATGATGTTAGGATCTATAGGCTACTAGGAAAATTACATCTATAATAACTCTACCCAAAACAAAACCTGACGAGTCATAGAATTGAAAATATCTCATCCCATCCTAAATATGATTCAAAACTATTATATATGTCAATATAAATTTAATAATAATAAAATAAATCTACCATTTATTATCCCAAGTTAACATAACTCTTTACCAAGTGTCATCAATCATCACTGAAGAAAACATTTATAAGTCTCTGATGAATCTTTTTGAGTATCCCACCTATCCAAATTATTATATTTACTTGAACACATTGCACAGTTTTTCCCATATCATATCAGATATCTTTATCACTGGATCTACTAAAACACCATTTTCATAAAACATTTTTACCAAGGACATCACTTCCAGAATATATAATGTAAATTTTGAGTGATTCTAATTATTTATATAATGTCACATGGTTTATATAACTTATCTTAAAGTATAAACATTTTATTCCTATGTATGAGAATAAAATGTGATTTCTTATACAAATACCGCCATGAATGAGTCTAGGTACTTAAGAAATATTTATTTCATCAATTCCAAAATAAAAAAAATGGATTTTGATAGACCAAATTGAATAATATGAAACTCATAACGGTTACAAATTACCTATAAGGATTTATACTAAATATATGATTCATTTATTCTTAAATGGTAATGACGAAATCAAATAGTGATCATGAATAACCAATTATCCCTTCTAATCTATTTAAACTGATCATCAATATAAGGAAATGTATATTTTTTATTTTTAATAAATAGATTTTTTATCAATAATCCACACAAAGGTAAAGTGTTTTAACATATGTACATTCAATGAAAATAGGAATTTCCAAAGTTGGTTTATTCAGGTGTCAAAAACCATTCTAAAAAAATAAGATTTATTCATCAACCATTTTTACACTACTAGTTCAATATAGAAATATGGATTAGTAATTAGTTAACTACCCAGTACAATATAAATATAAAATTACACCTCACATATTAGAAAGCTATTAAAATTAATAGTTAAGAAATGAGAAATTTTGATGATAACTGAAGGGAGATGATACCACAATATAAGTCCATGGCCATAAACATTACATAATATTGAGTTATTTGAATAATTTAAATTGAGGATAATTTCAGGTTTAGAGTTTTATAGAATTAATCCATAATAATTACATATTATATCAAATATTACAAGAAAATGCATGTCTATAAGCTATCCGTTTGTTTTATAATATAATTCATTTTAAAAATAAATCATGAATAATATTTATTGAAAACATTCATCTTGACATATACATTTCTATTTACCAACCTTTTAACCTATAGAAAATATGTCAACAACCTAAGATGAGATCAAAAAATAATTAAGGCATATAAAAAAAGGATTGAAGTCATTCATCCATGACAGTTTAAAAATCCAAGAAAACATTTTCACAAAATCACACATTTCACCCATAAAACATAATCTTTTTTTCATACCTCTTGAAAACATAATATTCTTATAAAACTCCATAGAAACTATAAATCATAAATGTTACTTATTAAATCCATAGCATACGAACATTGTAGCTATCAAATCTATATATGAAGTAAACATCATGGTTATGTTTGTAAAATTCATCGCAGTATATTCCCCAAATTTAACAGGAGAAAACTTATTACTTAACCCCAAATCATTACCCAATGCATTGGACAGATATCATGTGCTTTCCCACACTAGAATAATCATGGAACAACCCGTATACATAATAAATGCCCAAGAATCATAACATAATCATAGAAAATAAAAAAAATCTTAATGGGAAAATAAAATTTCTACATTGCAAAAAAAAGATATCATTTCAAGATATTGACATATTCAATTCATTTTCAACACCATTTTCAATAAAAAAATACCTGAAAATTATAATGGTATTTCTTTTTCTTTTAAAAACATTATGACTTGTAGAGGGATACAAATACCAAATAATGGTTACGATGGTGTAAATTATATAGTCACCACATACATTAAAAACATTCCTTTTTTTATATTGTAATGTACTTCTCTGAAAAAAATTTCTTTTGAAAAACATTGAAAAAAATTAAAAGACAAGGGGTTTACTATAAACTATATAAAAGAAGGTGGTGTATATTATAAAAATATGCCTCAGTGAAATGATATTGGGATGAAGTCCCTAACATTGAGTACGACTCATCACGTATAATATATATTTTCCTAAATAATAATCATTGTCTAACTTTTAAATTTTTGAGAACCTTTTTAATCTTTAATATTCATTTTTATCACCTATTATCATGTTATATGAATTACATAATTATTTATGTTTATATCAGATGTTTAGGAAATATTCCATCATTGAGTCGAAAATGAACTTGTTATAATATAAATTATCAATGTTACCATAATTTCATCATCTACAAAATAATATTATTGACATAATAATTACATTTACACATCAATTATTCCATAAATAAAACCAATTATTTATGTTGTGAAAAATGAACAACGTTATATTCATGGATATGGCATGTCGTACGTACGTATGACTATCATTTTCAATTATTCCTTGATCAATATATAAATAAATTAATTATTATTTTACCATTACAGAATGATAATAGTGTTATTACCATCATAATAATTTTTAAATATACTTTTATATATCATACAAGTGATGTGGGGAATAAAAATAATTCACATCACTTCATGGAGTGATAGTTCACATGTACATGTGAACAACATTATAATTTTTATGTTGAATGAATACATGGACAGAATTAAAATATTAATTATTTAAAACTAAAATTATATAATGAATATCATACAAAAGCATTGATTTTATCATTATAACCATTTTTCATAGATGATAATTAAAAACTAACTATATTAGTTCACGAGAATGTAGTCCACCATACACGTTATAAAAATGTTCATTTTACCATTTTATAAAAATAGAGATTGTTTTAGGTGATGATACTAATATAATAACACAATAGTATATTGGGGATACTTGAGTTATTGTTTAATCATTGTATAAAAAGACTTAATAGATGGGGAAGAATAGATAAAATGTAAATAGTTATAAATGATACATCTTCTTCAATTGAACACCTTTGATGAACACCATAACACCATTATGAAGGGTGTTATTACTGAACTAAGACCTCAAGAATGTGGTGTGGGATTCTAAGAAGTGGTCTGTTTAGATATAAGATGAAAAAGGTACCTTTAATTTGATTACTAGAAAAAAGAGGGATCCTTTTTATAGAAAAGGGAAATTCAGCTTTGCAAACTCTTAAAATATTAAATTAATATAAATTAATTTTTAATCCAAATGTCTACAACATGAGATATGTTAATGATAATATGATAATATTTTTAAATCCTTTTATCCAATAATTTTTTAACTTTATTTGTTTTTATTTTAAACCTTATCATTTTTTTTACCCTTAATAATTATCTTTTAATTTTAATCATGGTGGAAACATTTTAAATATTAAATAGATATGAATTTTACATATATGGGGTCAATTTCTTGTAATTGGACCCTTAATGAACATTTAGAACATATCATTGTAAAATTATGATTTTAAAAGAATTTTAGTATTTTTGACTAATTCAATAAATTATTTGTTTTATAAAATATCAATTATATTAGTTTTTAAACTATTCATTTCATTAAATTTAAATAAAATCGAAAGTTAGAGATAATATCAGATAGTCCCCTTTAATATACATATATAATGTCATAATCACCATAACAATTTGTATATGGCCAAAACTATGTCAAATATTATTTACTTTATTATTTATAATATCATTAATTTGATTATTTAATTAATAAATCGATTATTCTATCATCATTTTGTAATGATTAAATTTAATTTTTTAATTTTTAAAAATTAAAAATAAATAAACATTATAGGTCATCTTTTAAAATTTATAATTACTATTTATAGTCAAATATATTACTTATATAATGCAATATTAAATATGTTTAACTATGAAAAGACATAATTGTGAATTTTTATTCCTTTACATTATATTAAATCTTAAAAATAACAAAATCACATCCATGTGGCTTCCAAATGCCGCAATTTGGACACTAGGATTGTCTTGGTCAGCTATAAATCATCCCATAAGTTTAGTAAATCTGTTATAGTAGTTTTATATTATTGTAATATTATTTTTTCCTTTAATTACCAGATTTACCTTCAGCCACGGTAATAAAATAATTACTAATATTATTGTTAATTATATCCAAAAAATAAAAGGTACATATTTATATAATTTTAACAATATAATTATATATATTGAATCCATTTTTACAAATTCAAAAGAAAAAAGATTCAGTAATTAATACAAAATCAATCTTCACTTTCAAAATAAGATATTTTGTTTTTTTAAAGTAAAAACCATCTAAATATTGAGAAGTGTTTATATCTATTTTCAAATTCAAATTAATATCAATAACCAAAATTGTATTGAATGATAAAAATATAATAAATTTAAAAAATAAATCCAATTCAAAGGATAACCTAACAATGTAAATAAATTTAATGAAATAACAGTTTTAAATTAAAATATAGTATATTTCCCTATTCATTAAAAAGTGTATTTTATCAGGAAAATATAACAATTTCAACCAAACTAAATTTTTCTGTCCCAAATCCAAATAAGAAGTTTATTTTTTGAAAAAAATCTTATAATCATGTGAAAACTATATTTAAAAACTTATATCCTTCAGAAGGAGGTAAAAAAACCATTTAAACATATTATTATATTTAATTATAACATATGTATGTATTCTTATTTTATGACACTATATATTATTAGAATAAAGACAAAGCATTTAATAAACATGTGTGAATATAATACAGTAAGTTCTATTCATTATCGCTAATACAATATCTCAGATATAACAACTATTTATTATAATAATATGAATAATGCATTATTCCTTAGTATATCTCAGACTTGTGTGCAACATAATATTTCAGAGAAACCCATGGTTACATGTTTGGTACTCTATCAGAAATATATATTCTAATTATATAAACTTAATAAATATACAAAATATATTGACAAATATGAAAATGTTTTATTCTATAATTACCTAGGTTGTTATATCCTTCCCCCTTTTAGAAATTGTGTCATAGAAATTTTATTCATATATCAAATATGTGGGTTTATTCCTCCCTCTTAACATTTGAATATTCTCATGTTTACTCTTCAAACATATTATATTTCACAAAACCATAACCTAATTAATTTCCTTATGTTGAAAAAAATTCATTTGTTGTCTAGAATAAGTACTTTTTGTTCCTCATAATAAATAATCTCTTCTAACTAAACTAATTTGGCACTCAAAAGATGAGATAGTTCCGGAATATATTTTCTTATAATTAGAAAATTTAAAAATTTTATACCTAGGATAAACTATGAGGAAAAAACACTTGGTAGGTAATTGATCCAACATTATCTATAATTTTATAGGGTCCAATAAACTGTAGAAAATACTTCACCATATATAAAAAACTAATCACACATTTCCATAGAGAATATATGGGAAAGAAAATATCACATAACTCAAAATATTGATCCTTCCTTCGGTTATCCACAATATTTATCATCCTGCTCAGATTTCTCATCACGTGATTTATAATTTACTAATATTTTATTGCAATCACTTCTACCAATTATGGTCCCATCATCATTCTTTTCAACTACATAATCTGAAATTTCTGGTGTTCCAGACCACATTCTATATATGCCTCAATTGGTTCCATGTATATACTTGAATGAAAAATAGTATTATAAGAAAAATCAACCATAGAATGATGTTGAAACCAACATCCATGGTAATCTATTTAACAAGAATTTAGAATATCCTTCATATTCTAAATGGTTCATTCTGACTACCCATATGATTGTGAATGAAAAGATGTACTAAAATTTATTTCAATACCCAAAAAATTTTGAATTCCATTCCAAAAGTTATAAGTGATTATTTGATCATTATCAGATATAATAGAATAACAAAATTCTTGTAACCTATCACCTTTATTTTAAAATGAGAATGTTAATCTAGATGAAATGTTTCTCAAATTTAAATAATATCAATATATTGGGTGAATATATCCCCAATAACCCAAATCACATTGTTACCTCGAGATTTGGAAATCACACTACAAAATACAGTGATATATTTTCCAATTTCCACATTGGTACTGGAATAGAGTAAAGTGTCCCCTTTGGAAATTATCATTCTTCTTTCACATGTATGCTTGTCATACATTTCTTTGTAATGTTAGGCATATCTTGTTTCATTTCATCACAGTAGTAATACAACTGATGTTTTCTTTACATCTTAGTACTACTAGGATGAACTAAAAATGAAGAACTATGACATTCACATAATAACAATTTTACAACTATTAATCACAAGGCACACATAATCACTTTTCATTTCTCAAAACACAATCATTATCGATGTTAAATTTATATAACATACCCTTCTGAACCAATTATATCAATTTCTACGACTCACTATCTTTTTTTTGTGCTTTCTATATTCTATTTGATATAAAAAATTCCACTGAAACCAAAAAAAAGAGGAATATCTTACACCAACAACATTCAATCAAAATTTAATCAAAATAATAAACAAAGGGTCACGTTCCAAATGCATCAATGATAATGTAAATTTTTTTCCATACTCAAAGCATCATTTACTTTGTTTGTTTTTCTATTATTTTAAAGAATCATGCACTATTAATCATTCATTAATTCCAACAATCATCACTGTCTATTGTTCAGTTCATTCTAATTGAATATATAATTCATTCTTTTGTGGTTAGTATATTTTTCAAATTTTTCTGCATACAAATTATTCCTCCAAATTATAAATGAAAAAACAATAGTAGATAATTCCAAATACTTTGTATTGTTATTTAACTCATGATTTTTCACCAGATGTGAAGCATATGTAATTACACAATCATTATTCATTAGGATACAACTAATTCCTTTCAAAAAATAATCATTTCAGTTAACTAATTCACATTTTATGGATGTTAATGCCAGTACTGTAGAGTTCACACTTCATATATTCAATTCATTAAAACAATCTTCATATTAATTTTCTATATATGAACTAAATATCATTTTTAGTTAACAATGTTAGTGAGATAGATAAAAGTGAAATATTTTAAACAGAACTCTGGTAATACCTCTTAAACCAAGAAAACTATTAATCTTGGTTATATTTGTGGGTATTTTCCATTTTTTAACAAAACAGTTTTATAATTATCAACATATATTCTATATTTAGAAACAATGTTACCATGGAATGATTTTATTTTTTGGTACCAAAACTCACACCTTATGAAAATGCCATATTGTTTATTTTTAAGGTTTTTAAAACAATCCTTAGATAAATTTAATGTTCCTCTTCAATTTTATGATACACTATAATGTCATTAATTAACAAACCCACAAAATTATCGAAGAAATCATAGAATATTCTACTAATAAGATCCATGATTATTGATGTTTCATTATTTAACCCAAATTATATAACTATAAATTCTTAATGTCCATGTCTAGTATGAAACATGGTCTTTAGAATGTATGCTTCCTTTAATTTTAACTATTTGTGCCCCGACATCACAAAAACCATTGAAAAATACGATGATCCCTAGATCAAATCAAACAAATTATTTATATAATAAAAAGGATATTTTTTATTAACATTATAATTATTCATGGATCTATAATCAATGAAATGTATCATTGATAATTCATTATTTTTGACAAATATTCCATGAGAACACTATTTTAATTTTCATGCTTGAATGAATCCGTTAATTAATAACTCATCTAATTCATTAATTACCTCTAAATGTTCAATTTCATCTATTTGATAAGAAGTTTTTGATATTAACAAAGCATTAGGAACTACGTCAACAGAAAAATCTAATTCTCAATCAGGTTTAACACTATGAAACTCAGTAGAAAAAACATCATGATAATTACTTACCACCAGAAAAACAATGATCTAAACAATTCTTTTTTTACAATACGTGAAAGGTAGAATTAGGTTTCATATTTTAATACATTCTCAGCTTCTTGATATTTAATTAGAGATAAGTGTTCCTTATTGTACAAAAACTGAAACTCTTTCGTAAAATAATATTTCTTATCTCTATAGTCAATTACAACATGGTAAATAGAAATCCAATCCATACCTACAATAACATAGAACTATATTAAAGTAAAAATAATAATTTTTGGATGAAAATTCATTCAAAAAACAAATAAAAGAATAATATTATAATATATTTGCTCCTCAAAATTTCTCACATGTGTTTTTACCATATGTTCAGGATTTTTTTATTGAGGTATAATTCCCAATTTACTAAATAATTCCAAGAAATAAAAAAAAATTTAGACCCAGAATTAAACATAATGTCATTATTATATGAAATAAAAAGTAATATACCTGATACCACTTCATTTAATATCCTATCATCAGTCGATGTAGTTTCAATTTATTTCACCACACCTATATTCTTATAGTTTAATTACTTCCCATCATACATTTTCTTTATCGAACAATCATTTTCAAAATGACCCGACTCATTTCAAATAAAAAAATTTACTAACTGAAACTAAGATTTTGTCTTATCACCACACTGACATTTTTCTATTCAATTATGAGCATTCTATCCCATGTTACCACATAATAAGTACTTACATAAATTCAAAATGCATTCCTCAATTTTTTTCCACAATTTTCATAAAATGTAAATTTAATTTTCTTACAATCAGACATTTTAGAAGAATTATTCTCTTTATCTACCCCCGCAATATCTTAATATTTTTTCTATCAATGAACACCTAATAATCAAGAAATATCATTTCCTCATTCCTTGCACATGAAAAAAAATCACAGCATTTGAACTGAAAATAAGAGAAATCCTTTGGTACAATGGATTTAATATTTTTTATAAATGATTCATTTTACATTAAATATCCCATATAAAATTTATAGAATAAGTTTCCAATATAGTAAATATTTCTTCATACACATCCCCCAATTCATTCTATTCTTAGTTATAAGATTTCATTCCCATACTAAGTAAAAAAACCGTAGAAACTATTTCTCAAAAAAAATTCCATTGAATTCATCCCAATGAAGTGAATAAATCTCCACACTATCGATGATATTCATGGTTTTAAACAACCATAGATCATCTTCATCATTAAAATGTTAAACAATAAGTATATCCTTTTGATGTTCTGAAAAACTCATGACATCAAAAATTATTTATATTACATTAGTCCAATCTTCAGCTATCAAATGTTAAGATGGTCCTTGGATTTATGGTGGATGTTACCTCCGGAAATGCCCCCCCTACTGACAAGTTTCTTTTTGGTTGATTTGTCTTATCCTAGACATGGATACAACCACAGTTAGTAGCATGAGTCAATTGTGCCATCACTACTAAAAAAATTTCTATTCTGATTTCAACCATCTTTAGATTATGATTTGGAAGGATGTTTTCCTCTATATTTCAACCCAACACATCAACATTGTTTCCTCTATAGAAAACAATTTTAAACTGACCTCTGATAACAACTATAAGGGATCGACCTTAAACATCACATAATTGATAGTACATTAATGAATTCACATTTATGATATTTTTAGTTTTATAGTTTTAGATAATTTGTCCATAACTATAATACAAGGCATTAAATATTTAAAAGTATACAAGTCAAAAAGAAATAATCTTTTTTCAAAATCTAAAACATTTAAAATAAATCATGAATTATTTTTCTAGATTATATTCTTCTAGACATTTCCTTTATCATACCCATCCTTATAACCTATACAAACATTTCAAAAATCTGGGATGAAAAAAAATAAGCTCAGTAAGGGATATAAATTATATAATAAAGATGTTATTCAATA
Organism: Viscum album; assembly: GCA_963277665.1. Taxonomy (NCBI): domain Eukaryota; kingdom Viridiplantae; phylum Streptophyta; class Magnoliopsida; order Santalales; family Viscaceae; genus Viscum; species Viscum album. Next base: position 1,562,909,422 of record OY728142.1, on the reverse strand, counting down.
ATTGTTTAAAAATCATGAAAATATTTTCACAAAATCATACTATTCACCCCTAAAACATAAATATATTTGTTTACATCTTGGTATCCTATGATTACTATAAAAATAAAAATAAATAATAAATGATAAAGGTAACTTGGAGAATCAATATCATACATACATTGTAGCTATTACAACTACACATAGAGTAACCAACAATGTTATGTTTGGAATACCGATAATAGTATATTCCATAAATCTCATAGCAGAAACCATATTTTTAAACTCCATATGATTACCCAATGAATTGGAGAGATATCATAGTCTCACCCTCCACATGTTCATCAGGGAACCACATGTTTTAATAATCAATGCAAAATAACTATAACATAATCATAGCATATAAAACAAGCTTAAATTTAAAATAACAGTTCCATATTTCAATAACAAGATATAATTTCAAGATATATACATAATAAATCAATTATCAAAATATTTTCAATACCAAAATTCCTATATATAAAATTTTATTTATTTTTCTTTTAAAAACATTATTTCTTTTAGGGAAATCCAAATACCAAATAAGGGTCACATCAGGAAAAATGTGATTTTTACCACGTACGTTAAATAAACATTCCTTTTATCATTTAGTAAAATTATTCATTGAAAATGATTCCTTTTGAAAACATTTGAATTAAATTAAAAGTAATATGGGTTTATTATAAACCATATGATCTAAGGTGGTGTTTATTATCGTAATATGTCTTAATGAATGGGGATTGTGATGAAGTCTCTTACATTGAGTACGAATCAACACCTATAGTCATTATATTCTTGAATAATAAAAGTATTTTAATTTATACATTCTAGAAAACATTTATCTATTTTATTATTTTATTTATAATACTTATTTCCATTTTATATAAATTAAATAATTATTTATGTTCATATCTAATGATCAGTTGATATTTGGTACTTGAGTCGATAATTAACTTACTGTATTGTAAAAGGCCAATGTGGAGATAAGGCCGTCATCTCCATAATAATATTAATGAAATTATAATTAAATTTAATCATCAATTATAATGTTAAATCAAACAATTTATTTATTGTATGGAAAATGATCATTGATACATTCATGTTGACAATAGGATGTAAGTACACAAGAGTAACATTTTCCATTTTTGATTGATCATTATGTAAATTAGATAACTATTATTTATAAAATTATATATTGATCATAATTTTATTAACATAAAAATATTATTTTAAATATACTTTTATAAATCATACACATTATGTGGTGAATTAAAATGGTTCGCATCGCTTCGTGGAGTTGATAGTTCACACGTACACACAAACTGTGTAATCATTTTTATGAGCATGGAACATATGCACATAATGAAAATATTAATCTTTTAATTTAAAAAATATGTAATTAATATCTTATATATACACATTAATTTTATCATTATAACTAATCAAGATTGAAGGTAATGAAAAATAAACTATATCGAATCCTGAGGCGATAGTCCACCGTACGCTTGAATAAAATGTTCATTTCTAATTTTATGAACATGAAGATGGATTTAGGTGATTATATTCACATAAGAAAATATATGTATATTTAGGATACTGGGGTATTATTTAAACCTAAAAGAAAAATATTTAATGGAATTAGAAGATTAGATAAAAAAGAAACACTTCAAAAAAAACGATACCTCTTCATTAGTTGACATCCTTTGAAGAACAACATAACACCAATAATAAGAGTGTTATGCCAAAAATAAGACCTCATGAAAGTGGGGATGGATCATAGGAATGGGTTTTCAAATATTATATTAGAACAAAAAATGTTCCTAAAATGTGATTATTAGATAATAGAGGGTACCTTTTTATTGGAGAGGTGAGGGGCAGCCTTGGAAACTCGTAAAATATTAAATTTATATAAATTATCATTTTACTATGAATGACTCCTAAATGAGATATAGTGAAGATAAGATAAGTATATTTCTAAATAATCACGTCCAATAATTTTTTTACATGTATTTATTTTATGTAAAACCATATAATTTTTGTTTACACTTAATTATTGTCCTTTATATTATTTTTGGTAACAATATTTTAAATATTAGGAGCCTATATATTTCACTTACAATAGAACAATTACACAAAACTGGACACTTAATTATATTTTTGAACATATCATTGTATCTTTGTGATTTTAAAATATTTTTTCGGAATTAAAAGAAAAAGTTATATTTAATATTTTTATAAAATATCAATTATGTCTATTTTTACACTAATAATTTAATTGAATTTAATTAAATTCCAAACATATAGATAACATAAAAAATCCATTTAATATAATTATAACATGTCATATTCATCTAGAATATTCATTTATGTCATAAATTATGTAAAACTGTATTTTGTAATATTTATAATTTCATTTATTTAATTCATTCATTAAAAAATGTAATATCGCATCATCAATGTTTCGTAATTGAATTTAATTATTTATTTCCAAAATATTGTAAATAAATTACAATGATTTAGGTAATATTTTTAAATTTATTATTATTATTTTTTGAATATAATTCTTCTATAACCCTATTATTGTTTATGTTATGAAGATACTTGATTATGTCATTTTTTCCTTTAAATTAAATGTTATAAATGTGATAATCACATCCATGTGGCTTCTAATGGCCACTATTTCCTCCCAAGAAATGTATTAGTCATACACAACTCATCCAACAGGATTATAACAAGATTTATTGTAGTTTTTTTATTATAATATTATTTTTACCATTAATTACATTATTTACCTTCAAATCTGGTAATATACAAAAACTGAAGACATTATTAATAATTTCTAAAAAATAAAAGGGACAGATTTAAATAATTGGATACATTTAATACCAACTGTGAAACCAATTTTTAAAAATTCGACACCTAGAAGATATGTTAAATGATTTAAAATTCATTCCTGTTTTAAAAAAAGAGAAATTTATTCTTGTAAAAGTCAAAACCTTCAAAATATTGAAATGCATTTATATCTAATTTCAACGTTAAATTACAACCATATACCAAAATTGTTTTACTGATAATAAAAAAATATATATATGGTTTAAAGTCAATTAATATTATAATCTAACTATATAAATAAATTCAATAAAAAAAACAATTTTAATAAAAATGTATTAGTTTTAATTATTCATTAAAAATGAATTTTATGAGAAGAATACAAAACATTCAACAAAAATAAATTATTATGTCTCTATTAGAAAGAATTTTTTTTATTTTTCAAATATAAATTATTAAATTATCAATAAATTAGATTTATAAATGTTTATCCATCAAACAGCAATAAATATACATTTTAAAAATATCAGATTCTTCTACACTTAAATTTGGATTTATTACAATTTTATGCCTATTGAATTTTTTAAAAGAAATAAAAAATATTTAATAAACATGTGTAGACGTAATATAGATATTTCTATTCATTCCTACCCATATAATAGATAGCTGATAAATTCCATTTAAAATAATAATATAAATAACGTATTATTTATTTGGTATGCCTTGGTACTATGTGCAATAATTTTTTTTAAAGAATCCCCCGATGACATGTTTTGGTATTCTATCATACATAGAATCATTTTTTATACAAACATAATATCTAATTAAATCTTATTAATATATTTTAAAATGTATTATTCTTTAATAACCTATGGTGCTACACTCTATTACTAATGCACTATATTAGTAGAAACCATAATTAGTACCTTAACTATATCATAAAATTAGGCCATTATATACTCAAACTCATGTACCATTCTCCTTGAAAGGAATTAGACACCCTATAATATGTATTATATGATATATTTTAAAGAAAACATTCAATATCTGCCTTATGAGATATAATCCACTTCTCATACATGAAATCATGATACATCATGTCAAGAACCAAAAAATCTTTTTGTAATATCAATCTATAATAGAGTGAAAATATAAGATAGAAATTTAATACCCTAATCTCTCTTCAATCTGAGGTGGTTGTAATATATGTATCATAATACAAATTCCTTATTTTATGATTGAAATATTTCAATATATTTGATGATATAAGTGTGGGAGATTCATTAGTATAAAATGAAGAAGTCATTAAAAATAAAACTATACTAAAGGTTCCTCTCAATTACACTGGGCCCACCTAAGTTTCCTCTATTGACTCTTCTACTAAATAATGGTTCTTTATTTTTTGTTCCTATGGTTGTGAGACCCTTTTCTATAAAGTAGTTTATTTCACCATAGTACATATTATTGATAATGATTCTAGTAAACTGTTCCTAGTAGAATATCAGTTTCATAAATTCCATAGGTGATATGAGTGATGACATAAACATTAGATCCTAGGTGCCTCAGGGATAACCATTATTGAATTCAAAATCCTATGGCATTGAAATTATGTTAAATGGAATCATTGAGTAACCACTAGAGATCTGAATGATGACTTTAGTACAGAACAACCACATATATCTGCATGTTTCCAATCACTTATAACGAAATCACAAATAATGCCATTAAGAGAAAACTAAAATCTTATAAACAATAACATACCCTCTAGGTGAAGCACATCCATCATTGATCTATCAATCATATTGTAATATGACATGATAATCAGCAGGGAACCCTATGATAAGATATCGATTTCAAATACCAATATCAAACCTTCAATCTCTCATCATCTATTTGGTCACAACAGCGAGTGAAAAAAAATTAATAATATCTAAAAAGGTTATTATACTATTTCATGGTCATATTACTCATTTATTGGTTGAGAATATATGTTGATTTTACTAAGTACATCATTTATCGATAAAAGTAATCAAGTAAAATAACAAGAATTCTAAAAACACATGATTATATTTAATAGATATTAGCTCGTTTTTTATTAAAATATATTATATTACACAAAAACATTCCTATGTATTATAAAATTATATTAGGTTTGGAGACTAAAAAAGATATAACAATTCTTTATATGTTAACTATATCATCTCCTAATAAGTCCTTTATATATTGATCCCTTATTTACTATAGTATACAGATTTAATTGCATCATAACATCAAGAAATTGAACCTAATAATAGATGAGGTTATACTCTCATTAAGGGAAAACAAGTGAGATAAATAAAAAAAATGAACATAATGGTATGACTAAATGTTAATAGTATTTAAAATACAGATCATTCATTCCAAATATCATAATATGGTGTCATTGAATAATTTTTATGTTCCTCTATGAAAAAAATCATAAGATAATCAAAAAAAATATCCATAATGTATTAACATTATCCTAATAAATAATTATGTTTTGGACACATAATAATAGAAAATCATTTCCAAATTAGTCAAGTATCACTTCAAAAGAAATAATATGGGAATGAATTCACTCCTAGAATATCATATTTGAATTATTTTACTCCATATATAATCATAGTGGACATATTACCTTATAGAAATGGTTCCACATAATGTTTCAGTCATGTATATATCCTGAGATATAATTTTTTATCTAATGAAATAATGGGAGGTATAGGTCCCTTGCATACCATAATGAAGACCTTATTTATGTGTTCAATATGATCGTAAATATTTTCTCATATCATAACCCATTAAATTGAATGGGTTTTATAAAATGTTTCACATTTCAGAACCTAAAAAAAAGAAACAATTTCATAATTATTTTATCATTTATTTAGATTATAACCATGGGAAAGGAATCCAGTTTCAACAATTTTTTATAATGGTATATGCCTTGGATGAGAAAAATGTTTCATAAACATATTTTCAAAATAATATATTTAAATAAATAATAATAATGGTATCCTTGGCATATATAACATGTAAATCTTAAATAAAATTGATATATATTACCTTATCATGAAATTGATTTTTCATGTTCATTAAAATCATTTATTGAGGTAAATAACCATTTATAATTAGAAAATACACTTTTTAAAACATAAGACATTAGGATATACATTTATCTGAAATAAAAAATAAAAAAATATAATTGACAATTTTGTGAATAAATCTTCATGTAACACCCTAATATTTTGGTAATATTTTGTTAATTTAATTAAAAATTCTCCATAGGGTTTGATACATTAAATAATCAGTGTCATCATTGGCCTATATGACAAGTGAAACTGAGTTTTAACACACAATGAAATTATATTATATCAAACAATAACATCATAACCATGAAGATAAATATGAATATATGAATGGTATAAACAAAATTAATAAAATATCAGTTTTAAAATAATATTTCATCTAAATAATTTTAAATTAGAATAAAAATTATTGGAAAATAAAGGAAGTCTTTTTAAAAACAATTTTTATATAAAAATAAAATAGTTCTAACTCACTAAAATAATCAGACCACTCTTGGTGAGATATTTTCTTTTAATTTATTTATATTATATATTGATCAAAACTATTATATATATTTTTATCTATACATGATATAATATGACAACAAATTTTCCACATAAAAATTGTATCCTCTAAAAAATAATGTTTGTCACCTTTATATGGAAAACATTTTTCAAAAGGTAATTTTTGGAAAATCAATATTACTTATTTTACTAAATAACTTCAGTATTTATAATTTGAATACAGAAATTATCATATGGTTAATTATATAGATTTTTTTTTGAAAGGATACATTTTTTACCAATAGTGAAAAATAATGGGTTTTAACTGAAAGAACCTTGTATTTTAAATAATTTATATTTTTATATTATATTTTTAATTTGTTATTAAATTATCATTTTTTAAAATTTATAATTCATCACTCCAGTTTTTCTTATTATAAAAATTTTAATATTGAATTTTTATATATTACAGTTTCAATATTTGGATCTTTTTTTCTTTAAAACCCATCTTTCTGGTAATATATATTTTATTAATATTTTAATTAAATTTAAAAAAATAAATAAATTAAATGCGGAAATATGTTTTTGATATCTTTTTATCATTAAAATATATAAATTATTATAAGGTTAACATTTTTTTATTCCAAAATGAATTGTAAATTCCATTAAAAATTAATTACCACATATGAGTATAAAATGGGTTTACATGTGTTTTATTATCAATAGATAACTGTAAAAATGATCTATACACTATTTTGGAAAATATTTTCTATATATATATCGTCAATTTGACTTCTATGGATTTATAAATAATTAATTTTGATCTTTGAGGAATATTAAAAATGTGGAAAAAAATATTTCTTTTAAAAATTTCCAAGTGTGTCCTCTCCCACACTTATAATACGCCGTAGTTTCTCTACTTTTCATCACATATTCAAAACATTATGGTTCATAAAATCCCTAATGAAATAAGATCCTAACCACCCACCTCTCATCCTAGATTTCATTATCTATATATAATTTCACCATAAGTATGATTTAGGGAAAACCTATGGAGGATACCCCATGAAGATGTAATTCTTTTCAACAAGTGTCTTCATTTTATATTTTTATCTGCCTCATTAATTTTATTTAATAATGATGATATAAAAATACATTATAATAAATATTAAAGGTTTATTTAAACAATTTCATGACATAAAAAATTCTTTACATCTATAAAATGGGTTATGAAATAATTGTTCTTGTGTATGGTGGAGTGTAACCACATGAATTTATGTCCTTTATTTTTTTCAATTACACCCTATATAATTTGACATAATTATGTATTTATTTCATATATATATAAAATTAATGATATTATTAATATTTTAAAATTATTATATCATATATAACGTAATGTTTTTCATTTTTTGGTAAAATGATAATGGCACTCATGTGTTTGTCAAACAACTACATCATGAAGCGATGCGATTCATTAACGCTTTACATGGAATGTGTTAAGGTAATTTTTAATATTAATATATGATAGAAATAAATTTATAATTATCTCCATGAAATTATTATAATTGTTAAAATAAAATTTATATCATTTTCATTCTTACCTATTGACTCCAATAAAGATGATCACCTCACTCATCTGCATGTGAATTACAACCATCAGAAAGTGATGTGAATATCTATTCATCACCACAAAAAATGTGCAATATTTATAACAATTTTTAATGATATTGTATTATTATATTATTATAAAAATGGAAACATATGATATTACTTACTTCATTTCCATAATGGACATTGAGAAATGATAACATCAGACATGTGTACATATGGAAAACCATCTCTGTGATCGTAACACACATAATTTCTCTAAAAAAACATTCATGATTGGTATTTAAATTATATTTGATGTATATATATGATAATTATATCAAGATTATTATGACATATGTTATGGGCCCATGATCAGTGTTTGTGGCCCAAAAATGATTAATCATAAAATACAAGAAAAATAGGATATTACCCAAGACATGACTCAAACATTGAATTATTAATAAATAGGTAATAAAAAATAAAAAATAAATAATATATGGTATGATATAATAATGTGTGGTGGTGTAATTAATGATTAATAATCTTTAATTTATTATTCATGTTGTTCGTATGAGTATGAAAAAACCAAATTTTTAAGGAAATGTATTATTATCTTACATTTTACTTTTTTCTGATACATGTTATATTTACCTCCTATTGACTTAATGTGGTTTATATAATACTTATAAATGTATTTTATGATTCTTATAATAAATTACATTGGGTTGTACATATAACTATTAGGATATCCAATTAATGAGGATTATGTTTCAACAGTCAACAAATGGTACGATATTTTTTCTTCATTTAACTTTTTTTGATACATACATTATGCATTGCACATAAATTCATCCATAAGGTGAAAATTTATACACTATGACAAGAAATATAATTAATTTTTTAATCCTCTTTATATTTTTTCATTTTATTTTATTTTTACAGGGTAATTTTGATTCAACATATCCATTGTTGTAAAATTTTTATGTTACAATATGATATTTCATCGAGATTGTTTATTATTAAGTCACTAATGTTGTAGTCATATGATATTTATCTAAATATTTATAAATGATTTTATTCTGATATAGTTATTATTTATTTATTCATGTAACGATTATATTTTCCCACACTTTGGTACATAAAATTATAAAAAAAGTTTTTTTAATAAAATCATACATTATTTATCTCTTCTATAAAAAAATTATTTTCATAAAAAAATTACTTTTTATAGAAAAACTTGTATAATCATTAACATTATATTATTTTATAATTAAATTTTTAACAATTTTTTAGTAAAAAAAAAAATTTAAAATGAATAATTATTTCATTATCAAATAGAATTCACATTTGGATTTTACAAAAAATGTGAATGTAATAATTTTTTTACATGTACGCCATTAAAAAATTTTCCCTTTTACATGAACAGTATTTTAATGTAATATTTATTTTTATATTGTACATGTTATTTCAAAAAAAAATGTGCTTCCAAAACAATATGTTGTCAAATGTGTTTTTCCAAGAGGAAGTAATATTTTCCAAAAAAAATTAAATGATTATTTAAAGAATACTTTATATTTTTTCATTGTTATATTCAATGAAAAATATTTTTAATTTTTTAAAGATTTGGAAAGTAATTTTCAATGAATTAGTTATTTGATAATAAATTTTCCATGGGATCATCCAAAATCCGTCATTAAATAAGATGGAATGCTTTGATACAATGCCTTAGTGATTATATAAACCAAGGATAGAATTCATAATATTTCGATAAAGGGTATATGATTATGATGAAAACATTTCAATGGAACCCATTTATATTGGCTTGATTACATCATAATATAAATCTATACAATCTGTCTTCTTTTCATGAGTTATACTATATTTAAATGATTGGAATCTATACTCAATTTTGTGGGTTATGATATAGAGAAATGTTTGTGAATGGAAATTTAATTCATTGGCAATGTTATAATGAATGTTTTATGATATTGGGGGACACATAAGTGTGATATTAAATATGTGATTGTGGTTACATTATTACCAACTTTTATGGTTACTTTATATCTACGATTTGTGGTTTTGTTATAAATAAATATGTGTCAGACCAATATATCCCTCTAATTAACTGGGTAATGATTTATATATCATTAAAATACAAGAATAAAATGAGGAGTGATGCACATTCAGCAAGACTTTGATAGAATGGGGTGTAAACATAGTGCCGTGTGATATGGATGGAAAATAGGGTGAAATGGGTTAAGTAAAACATAGATGGAATATGGATTCAATCCAGTTCTATAAAATAGTAAGAGAACATGGAGTAGAAATGGATCAATAAAGGACATTATCGTGTATGATAACCATGGATATGATCCTTAGAAAATAATGATATTTTTTTCTATGCTAATTTATATGAAAAAAAATCCATATCTTATTACAATACTATACTCTCATGGACATGTTATGGGATTACCTTATGATTCATGTCAAATGAAATTCTAATCTCTATTACATGGTTTTTTATAATGATTTAATATATAATGGTTATGCTTTTAGATGTTATGTTAATATTATCAAACCATTATGTTGTTGATATGCTTATGTATCTCCCTTGCTTACCCTTACCCATTATCTTAGATAATCCATTATTTTTTTCAATATCGCATGTCATGAATAATTCATTTATATAGGTGTACTAAATGAGATATTTTTAATGGGTAACATTCAATATAATTCACTAAATATGAATATTGTGTTCTAATATTTTAATGGTTGTAAAATATTACATTCCATTAGAAATTGTTTGTGAAATGCAATGAATATTAATAAAAAAATATGTAACATCTTGGTATGATAAGCATTGGACTTAATATTTTTTATCAGGGGAAAGGGACAATATACATATGGAAACAGATGTGGGAAAAAATCATTATGTTCCATAGAGATATTTCTAATTATTATTTTTTGGATGTCTCAAAGGGAATGTCTAAGGGTGAGTAAACGTATAGTAATTTTAAAAAGAAATTTTTTTAAAAGATAGAGTGAGTGGTTTCCAAATAATTACATCTATATCATGATACTACATGAGTAATTAGATCTACATCATATGTACATAGGGGAATAATCCCCAAAAATATCATATTGAGAAAGGGAACATCATGAACTGGTGCTTGATAATGAGACTCGAATCATATCTAGTTTTACACTCTCATGAGATATGAATTTTAAATTCAAAAAATATTCAGGATTCATCATATTGGTTATAAAAATAATATTACTATGAATAAGATTGGATAAACCTATTTTCATATATTAAAGAATTTATCATGATTTAGAAATCTAATATGTGAGTTTCTTTTTTATGTGGTTTCATACTATGAATAGAGTTTCTAAAAAAAATTTCAAAATATGTTTTTGGTGGTATCTAGATGTAACTGGGTTAACATTAAATATGATTGAATATTTACTAATGTGAAAAAAATAAATTTGAACGATTACTAGTGTAAATGATGTTATTATTCTGCATATTTAGTTTTCAAATACCAACATTAAAAACGTCTACCAGGATAAAATATAAGACTGAAAAGTGACGAGAAAGAAATAATTTGCATAGAGTTCTAGTTGTAGAGACCATGGAGGAAAAAAATTCAGTTTCCTATATGCTGAGAATGTGGGAAGGAACACTGATTTAGTTGTCCTTAATGAACAATAAGTTTATTTTTCTATGGAAATTTATGACTCAATACAGGTAACTACAAATAAAAAATAAAAAATAATGGTTAATTTAGTGGATTATAATAATGGTCACCCTAAGATATCATCAACTATTGAATTCATGAAATTTTTTAATATATGGGAATTCTGAAAATTGATTCCCAAATTTGAATGATCATGAAGTTAATCAGTATGGTGATATGAGAAATTATTACACTGGTGATATTGAAGTGACTAATAAAGTCATATGAATGGAAATATGTGTTAGGTAATAAAATATAGAACTATAATCAATATATTAATGATTTAGATGAAAAATGAATGTGTTTTTTTAATTGGAATTCAAGAATTATGTAATAAATGTATTTTGTGTAGTCAAGTTCATAAATATGAATTTGGAATAATATGGTGAAATATTATGATAACCTACAAACTTTATTGAATAAAAAGGTGATATATTACGAAAACCTCATGATTAAGTGAAGGTAAACCTTTATATGATCCAAATTTTGGTAAAATGGTGTTTAGTTTGAATAAATAATGATTCATAAAAAGAATCAGATAATATTGATTAACTCACAATGGATAAGGGATTCACGGAAAACGTTGTTTAAGTTATCATTAATGGAGTTTAAAACATTTTTATATTTATTGAATATGAAAAAATTATTTGGTTTTATTCCAGGAATGGGGAAGCATTTATTTTTTAATATGATTTTATGGTTTTTTAGTTCAATACCATTATTCAAGAGAACACATGAAGATGATATTTTCATGTTTGGTATTTTACATTCCTTATAATTATTAGGGTAAATGGGGTATTAATTAAAATTTTATTTTTTAAATTTATTGAACTTATATATAATGTATTGGATTTTAATCTTTATGTAGGGTCAAAAGCTTATCTATTTTTTAGAATTTGTATGTTCAAAATATAATTATGTTTTAGAGGTCAATTTATAATTTTTCTATATAAATATTTAGAAATATTGGATAACTTTTTCTAACCATTTTTTCTCATTATATGAAATGATAGACATACTAACTAATCATTTTATCAACAACTCTTATGATATTTGAGTTCTCCTAGCATAACCAATTAATTCACACTTATTAGTGTATGAGATGATGTTGAAATTTATCAAGGAATAAACCAAGAAAAAGATTATTCATATTGACAGAAATGAAATCAAGTTTATATTCTCTTGAAAATTATATAACATATTGAAAGGGATCATGAAATACCAGATTGAATTGTTATCATTATTTTTTATGATATCAAAGACTATATTAATAACTCATTGGTTTATAGTTATTTTGTATTTAAACTTCAATGGATCACCAAAATTTGTGTAATTTGTGATCATTATCACTAACTATAAGTTTTTATACTTTTCATCCTTGTCTAAATAATTTATTCCCACATTTTTTCTTCCATTTGTAATAATAGTGTTGAGTAACATTAGAATTACTTTATGTTTCTAATGTTCCATTATTAATTGACGTTTTACTATTAATTTGAATGAAGTGGATTTATATGAACGAATTTTCAAAATGATATAAATTTTATGATTGAGATGAATTTCATGGATGATATTAATGATAATGGTTGTAGAATATAACACAACTATATTTTGAGAATAATGTTTTTCAAATTCATATAAATTTTCTAACATCCATTGTAACACGAAACACTGAGTTTCTTCATTGGTGTTCTAGAAATTTGACAAAGTGTTCCAAAAGACCATTAAATAATATTATTTTAAATATTAACACTATAACTGTCACGACCCGCCTTCACCAATATGAGAGAAGAGACATAAGATTTCCAATCCCATTCTTCATCATGTTGAAGGAGAGATAATGACCCTCAAGTCACGCCTTCAAAAGGACCCAGAGTGGTGACTAGCACCAAGGGTATAGAATCACACACATGATGGAAGGCATTAACCTTTTTAATTTATAGGATTAGGAGATAAGTTAGTAAAACCCAACAACACCACAAGTGGATGTACATGTTAAGCCAAAACAAACAATTCCCATAGGCATGTTCCAAAATTAAATGCTACAAGGTATAAGAAAACCCCAAAATGAAAATACCAAAGAGAGGAAAATAGCAACGGCAACAGTCCCAACTTCTGAACTAGTATAACCCTGCACGATCCTTGAAGTCCTCCTGGAAACCTGAAAATAGTTTTATATATGTAGGGTGAGTATACAAGTATTCTTAGTAGGGAAAACCAAAGGCTCTCGTGCACAAATGGGGAGGCATTCTAATGCACCATGAGAAAAGAGATAACCAAAGAAACAATCAAGGAAAACTATCCACCCATGCCTCATCACAGAAAACTACCTAATAATACAAGTCATGTAATTTATAGAAATAGCACATCGATATTTGGGTACCCCACACCACATTCCCAATGGTTATAGAAGACATCCTATGCATTGAACCTCTCCCGCCATTCTCACTACTGTCCAACTTCAACATACTGCCCACACAAACCTGGGCCACAACCACACATCTTACCCTAAAACACCAAGACCACAGTAACCACACGTAACCACGCCCGCAAAAACATAGGCCAAAACAACTACTTCCACGCCCGTAGTCACCCGGGCCTCATCCTGAAGACTATTGGAAACAAACCTTCTCGCACACACCTGGGCCAACCACCACAACTACACTGCCTGAAGAATCATGGGCTATATGGACCTCAGGCCATTACAGTATGCCCGAACAGTCTTTTTCTATTCGAGAAAGGGTGAAAAAAAGGATCTAATAACCAGCCACTCATAGGAGTGTTGGGAAAAAATACCCTCCCCCATGAAATGGTGGTGTTTGGAACTAAGTTCTCAAGTTGGGTGTGGTGTGAATAAGAAACATAAGAACTACAATTATATTTCATATATAATGACCACTCATCCCAATATAGGAGTTCTAAAACCAATCTAAGAAAAAACACCCTCATTAATATTCATTCAAAAGAAGAACTGAACCCATGACCATGTCACCACTCATCTCGGAAAACAATTCCGCATTGAGCCCATTCTAGTTATTAAGTTCAAGTGATTCCATTTATGTAAATTCTGCACTACTAGGAAACTAACAGGAATAACCACAAGCGAGAGAAAGAGAAATTTCCAAATAGTAATTTAAGAATTCACAACTGGTTCTCTTGTAATGTCACAACGACAAAGGGATTCGTGAGATCCCTAAAATTACTGAAAACAAACCAAGCCTCGAGAAACTGCCCAACATATCTTCAGATTCAGAACCAACAGCCGTGCGACAACAGAGAATCCCATCCTCATCCACATCACCTCATAAGTATCTAGTTGGAAAACACACCTACTACCAAATAGAGTAGGGAAACTTCTATATTCAAGAATATTATTCATTAGGATCTTCTTTATGTTGGTTAACCGGGGTTATCACACAAGGATTTTTGTTCACTGAACATTCATTTAATTGGCCGAGTTTATGTGATTAAAAAAATTATCATGTGACACTCATTTAATCGTGTAAAAGAAAAAGAAATCTGAAAGAACAAAGGTTCATTAGTGTGCAAGTAAAAACCACCAATGGCCATGATTTTCAAGGGGCATGAGCCCGTACAATTCACAACACATAATTATGATTATGAAATACAACAGAAACACCGATCACACCCCCTTCCATTATTAAAAATTATGTTTTTTATCTTCTTTTAATGTTTGGTTTCATCCATCCCCATAGAAACAATAGCATACCCACCCAGCATGATACACAGTAAGAGAGACGAAGGAAAAACCCTAACTCGATGATCTGTGATCGATGTTTCTCTCAATGCGCCAATAAATGGGGAAGCATAACTTGTAGGGGAGGGGTTTCTGAGACTATAAGGACGAGCTGTAAGAGCTCCATCATATGCGCACCGCCTACCTCTATATGGGAACTCCAAACGCTCTAATGGAAGAGCTAACCTGGCCAAGAAGAATAAAACAAGGAAGGATAGTGTGATATAAAGATGAGCTCTACCATTAATGGATATCAATATATTCGGCGGTTTTAAAGGTGGAGTGTGTTTTCACCACGCGGTTGGGTGGTTACACATGATGAGATTAAATATTATTTAATAACTCTAATCGGGAATTGGCGGTAACAGTTGTTGCATTAAAGTATTATATATAAACAGAGGGGAACATTACACGGACACATAGCTGGGTAACTGCATTAGATACCTCTTGAACTATTCCTGTCCTCAAGAATCAAAGCAAGACCTGAAGAGAATAGAGGGGTCTGAAAACCCCTTGGGGACAAACCACCCCAAACAGCCACACCGAACCCATGGTCCATATTGTCCCGACACACGGTTCTGGGAGTTCCTTCCTCCATGTAAAGATAATATCTGCATTGGGTGGAACTAACTCACCCGCAAAGGTTTAATCGCATCCACCTTAATGCGTCTTGGTTAGAGATCGAGTCCTCCCTTCCCCACATATAAGGACTTTACACAACATTCACAAAGTAGGGAAACAAGACTCCTCATAAACCAAAAAGGTCAGCATTACATCACAAACAAGTAAAAAATGAAACATAAAAAACATAAAATAGCTCTGGGTATTGGGCGCGCATCTGGGCCTCCCGTTACCAGGTACACTCTTCGAGCCCACCATGCCTCCATAACACAAGAACTAAGGCAATTCCCTGTCCACGGAGCACCTTCTCTTCACAGTCCTCAATTCTCACAGGTATTTCCACAAACTTCATGTCGGTTTCATTGTCCAGCTTTCCCTATTCGAGGACATGTGAATCATCATGTAGATACCGTCAGAGTTGTAACACATGGAAGATGTCCTGAATTCTCAGTAGTGGTAGTGGTAGCGCTAGCGGATAAACCACTTTGTCAACCTGCCGCAGTACTTCAAACGGTCCGACGAACCTTGGAGAAAGCTTACTCCCTCTACTTAACCTCTGTTTCCCACACCGAGGGGATACCTTCAGGAATACATGTTCCCCGACCTCGAACTACAAGGGTCTCCTCCTATTATCAGTGTATGACTACTGTCAGTTTTGTCCCACCTTCATCCTCTCCTGTATAAGGTGATCCTTCTCTTTTGTGCTATGAACAACTTCAGGGCCAAGAACACAAGATTCCCCAATATCGGTCCAACATATGGGTGAGTGACATGTCCTTCCATACAATGATTCAAACAGAGCCATTCCAATAATAGAGTGATAGCTATTATTGTAGGAAAACACTTTGATAGGCAAGTTCCACACCCACGATCTCCCAGAGTCTAGAATACATGCCCGTAGCTTATCATCCTTTGTCTAGATGGTGCACTCTGTCTATCTATCTATCTAGGGGTGGAAAGCAGTGATAAGACATAGCTGGGTGACAGAAGTATGATGCAATCGTCTCCAGACTCATGAGGTAAACTGTGCTTCCCTATATGAGACTATGGTCCTCTAAACCCCATGTAAACATACCAACTCATCCAAATACCTCTGTTCTAAGGCATCCACTACACTCGAATCCTTGATTGCCCGAAAGTGAGGCGATTTCGTCAACCAGTCCACCACTACACAGAATTTATCACAACCTCCTTGATCATTGGGTAGTCCTATGATGATATCCATCGAGATTCCATCCCACTTCCACTCAGGGAAATTTAAAGGTTATTACAGACCGCCTGGAACATGGTGTTCAGCCTTCACCTGCTAACACAATAGGAACCTGGCCACAAACACTGCCATGAACCGATTTACCCCGAGCCACCAAAACTAAATCCACAGACTCTGGTACATATTGGAAACTCATGGGTTCACCACTAGGGGTGAGTTGTGAATTCACCAAGAAATCTCTCATGCATCGTCTCCAGAACAAACAACATCCCTCTAAAAAGCATATGATTCTAACCATCCTCCTTCCACCCTTCTGGAGCATCGTCATGGTTAACCTGGTCACACATTACGTCACTATCTATGAATCCCCACCGAGACTCCTCCACCTACTGTAGGATAAAGGATTTCACTGTCATCTGAAACAGACAACCTCTACAACCATCCTCCCTTATATACAAGTGTAGGGCATCCAAATCCTCCATCACCTTCCAAGCATCTATCGACTCTCGAGACGCATTCTAATATGAATTCATGCTCAAGGAATCATCCTCCACATTCCCTTTTCCTAAGGTGTGGGAAATCTTGAAGTAGTAGTACTGAAGGAACCCCTCCCACCTTTGAGGTAGTAATTTCAGGTTCCGCTGGGGGAAGATATAATTCAATATTTTGTGATTCGTGAATACCATGAAGTTCTCCCTGATGAGGTAATGCCAGCAAATCCATAGTGCGAACAAGACCGCCGAAAACTCTAGATCGTGGGTGGCATAGTTACGATCATGGGGGTGTAACTGTCTAGACCCATAAGTGATTACCCCTCACTGTTGCATCGGCACACACCTGAGGACTTGTCCTGAAGCATCACATAAGAACTTATATGATACCCTTTCTTCTGGAAACCATAGAACCTGGTCACTAACAAACATACCCTTTAGATAGTTGAAGGCTGCATCGCACAACCAACTCCACACGAAAGTCTGGACCTTCTTGGTCATGAATGTCAAAGTTGATGCAACTCGAGAGAATTTGCGCACGAACCTCTGGTATTAACCTACCAACCCTAGGAAACTAAGAATTTATGTCACACTCTTGGGTCCTACCCAAAAAACAACAGCCTCGACCATCGATGGGTCCACTTCTATTCCTTGCATGGAAACTACATGCCCAAGGAAGTGCACTTCTCATGTCTATAACATTCACTTGGACAATTTCCCATAGATTTGGTGTTGTAGGACGACCTCTATAACCGTTCTCAGGTGTTCTGCATGATCATCCTCTAATTTCGAGTAGGTCAGGATGTCTTCAATAAACACGACTACGAACTGATCCAGGTATTCACATAAGACGTTGTTCATGATCCCCATGAACACAACTGGTTCATTTGTTACACCGAATGGCATGACTACTAACTCAATGTGTCCATACCTACACCTGATGATTATCTTTGAGATGTCACCCTCCTTCACCTTCAACTACTGACATCCAGACCACATATCGATCTTAGAGAACCAACATGCTCCCCTTAGCTGGTCAAAGAGATCGTCTATCCTCGGGAGAGGGTAACAGTTCTTGATCGTTAACAGATTCAGTCCCCGGTAGTCTATGCGCAGCCTGAGACCACCATATTCATTCTTTGTGAAAAAGACAGGATCTCAACAGGGTGGCATACTTGGTCGAACAAAACCCTTCTTCATCATATCATCAATCTAAATCTGCAACTCTTGCAAATCATAAGGCGCCATCTGGTAGATCGCCATCGAAATCGGATAGGCTCCCTGTTGAAAGTCTATCAGGAATTCAACAATACATCGTGGGGGTAGAGTCACCACTTCTTCCGGGAAGACGTACATGAACTAACTGACGATCCCTGGGACATCTACCATTTCTACATCTGCTGATTCCATAGATAGTTTAGCTAAGAAGGAAAGGATGGGCTCCTCTCGCCTGCTGCTTTTCTGGAAACCCCACTCACCGATGAAAGTTAAACGTCGGCCGCCCAAATCAGAAAAAAATATCCTTCCTCAGAATCAGTCAAGGACGACATATACTGAGAACAACTACTCAATGACTAGGAAGACATCATTTTTTGTATCTACAATAGTAGAAGATCCCTAATAGACTGATGTGGCCCTATCATTAGTCTACACCGTCAGCAAACATAAAGCAACTCGGTCTAACATCCGACTAGCATGCTCAGCACTAGGGGAACTGGAAATCTCTCAACATCTAATCCTAATGCAGAGGATATACTGGCTGCAATAGAGGAGTGCGAAGCACCTTTATTGAACATGGCATGGGCTAGAGTACTAAACAAGTTGATAGTACCTCGAACGACTTCTGGCCCTACTAGAAATGCTGCTTCCACGGTGTGCAGCTGTCCACACCCAGCTCCTCTGCCTCTTTGCACACAGCCACTTCCCCGGCCACGCCCTTGTCAAGGTCCTTGAGGGGAACCCTTGGGTCAGCTTACTACCGCCACTTCCGGTCTCAGAGGGCCAGGAGCTTTCTTCCCCTGTAGCTTCTTCTGAAAGGGAACAACTAGAAACGACTGCTGGTGAGGTGGGCGTCGAACCTTCCCACCCCTACTGTACTCCACTCTATCCAGGCACGGATTCAGATGGTTCCCATGGCTTCCACAGACGAAGTATCTTATTCCTGGGCCTGAATGGAAAGGGAGAGGACTGAGAGATTAGAACTGGAACTGCTGAGGCATTCTCCCTACTGGTCGGAACCTAGAGGGAACTCATGATGGAGGTCTGCTGCTAATGACTTTCCCTTTCGATGAGACCGACTGGATTCCCTCTTGCGATACACCTCCCTTCATGTGAATCCTCTACACCACTTAAGCTTTCTTCTGGACCTCCATGTATGTCGGTAATGTTAAAGGAGTGACAACATACTAGAGATAAGGTCGAAGTGGTTCTTCCAAACGTCTTGCTCGGGACTCCTCATCTGGAAAAAGGTCTGGAGAAAAGTGGAGGAGATCCTTGAACATGATCCCAAACTCTCTCACTAAAATTCTCCCCTGCTGGGGGGAGAGTAGCTCCTGCCTCTACTTAGCCTTCATCATGGAAGAGATGAATTCCTCCCGGAAGTCCTTCTCGATGTCAGCCAATGTAACCTCAGCCTCCCTCTTCTCCCCAAGATAAAGTGTCCCCACTGACTCACTGCTCCAGGAATTTCGCTTATAGCCAAAGGAAACCGATATTTTGTCAGAGACCAGATCATGCTAAAATTTATCACCAACTCCTCTAGCCAGCACTCTGTCTCCATGTCTGAGATGCTACCCATGTACTTCCTGAGGGTCTTCCACTGAAAGTAACGAAGCGTCATCTACCACTAATCGTCCTCCTCCTCTCGGTCATCCCTCTGTGAATCATCAAAATCAATCTATGGGGCCTCGATCTCCCTTACTACCCTTGGTCACTGTCTAGGTGACATAGCTACATGGTAAACAAGGAATGCCTAAGCTTGAGTGGTGTAGAATATTTCTTTTAAATTTTCATAAACATCTTATTCATTTTTAATTCCAAAAATACCCATGAAACACAGTAACTCATGTCATTATGATGCATGTATCTTCCCTAGGGTCTCTACCCTACAATCAGTGTAGCCTTACTTGGTCGTTCGGTAGGCCCAGAGTCCTTGCATCAGATCATGAGGGGCCCTAAAATCCCATGTCATAGCTGGTCTTCTCTGGCCTATTTGACACCCCAAGATCACCCAACACTATTGCCCTACAATCCCATGGAATCCTTACAGTGCCTAACCCTAGTCTCCATCCTATCTCTCAGCCTACTCCTCTGATACCATTCTGTCATGACCCACCATCACTAAGATGAGATATGGGGATAACATATTGCCAAACCCTTCCTTCTTCATGTTGAAGGAGAGATAATGACCCCTGAGGCCCGACTTTAATAGGTCCCATAGTGGCATCTAGAACCAAGAGTATAGAATCACACACAAGATGGAAGGAATTACCCTTTTTATTTAATAGGACTAGGAGATAAGATAGTAAATCCCAATAACACCAAAAGTGGATGTACAGGTAAATCCAAAACAAACCATTCCCATATTCATGTTCTAAATGTAAATGCATGAAGGTTCAAGAAACCCCAAAAAATAAACATACCAAAGAGAGGAAAAAACCAAGGAAAACTATCCCAACATCCGAACTAGTATGATTCTGCACGATCCCGGATGTCCTCATAGAAACCTCAAAAAAAATTATATACATTGGGTGAGGATACAAGTATACTTAGTAGGGAAAACCAAAGACTCCCATATACAAGTGGGGCGGCATACTACTACCCCGTGAGAAAGGAGATAACCAATGAACCTAATAAAGAAAACTATACACCAAAAACTCACCAAGTCACACTCCCTAAAAAACGCAAGTCATGTAAGGTATAGAAATTGAACATCGATATTTGGGTACCATGCACCACATTCCAACTGGTTATTGAAGAAAACCTACGCATATGACCTCTCCCGCCATTCTCACTGCAGTCCCACAGCCACACCCCACCCGTACAAACCTGGGACACAACCACACATCCCGCCCACAAACTCCTGGTCCACAAAAACCATGCGTAACCATTCCTATAAACACTTGGGCCAAAACAACTACTGCCATGCCCGAAGACACCTGGGCCTCATCCGGAAGACTACTGGAAAAAACCTACATGCAAACACATGGGCCAACCACCAAAACTACCATGCTCAAAGAATGTTGGTCTATATATACCTCATGCCATTAAAGCCCACCCGAATAGTCTTGGGCTATTCGGGAAACAGACCAGAAAATGAGCTAATAACCAGCCACTCATTGGAGTGTTGTGAAAAATTCCCTCCCCAATGAAATGGGGGTGTTCGCCACTAAGTGATAAACTTCGGTGGGGTAAGAATAAGAAAAATAAGAACTAAAATTATATAATATATATAACAAGAACTCATCCCAACCTAAGAGTTCAAACACCAACATAAGCACAAACTCCTTCATTACTATTCATTCACAAGAAGCACCAAACCCACGACCATGTCACCACTCATCCCGGAAAACAATTCCCCATTAGACCCATTATTGTTTTTAGGTTTAAGTGATTCCATTAAAGTAAATTCTGAATAACTAGGCAACTAACATGCATAACCACAATCCAGAGAAAGAGAAAGAGCCAAACAAAAATTTAAGTATTCACACCCAGTTCTCTTGCAAAGTCACAACAACAAAGGGATTTGTGTGATCCCACAAAGTACTGGAACCAAACCAAGCCTCGAGATATATCCCCACACAGCTTCAGATTCACAACCAACATTCGTGCCACAATAGAGGAACCCATCCTCATCCACATCACCTTATAAGCATCTAGTAGGAATTCACCTCTACTACCAAACAGAGTAGGGAAACTTCCAGATTCAAGCATATTATTCATTAGGTTCTTCTTTATGTTGGTTAACCGGGGTCATCACATAAGGATTTTTTTCACCATAAATTCATCTAATCGGCCATGTTTACATGATTAACCAAATTCAAATGTCACACTCATTTAATCATGTAAAAGAAAAAGAAATATGAAAGCACAGAGGTTCATTAGTGAGCAAGGAAAAACAACCAACGACCATGATTTTCAGTGGGCATGAGCCTATATAATTCACAACACATAATTAAGAATATGAAATACAATAGAAACATCGATCACACCCCCACCATTCCTTTCATTAAAAGTAATTTTATTATCTTCATCTAATATATGGTTTCATCCATCCTTGTAGAAACAATTGCATACCCACTCCACATGATACACAGTAAGAGTGACGAAGGGAAAACCCCATCTGGATGTCCAAAGATAGATGTTTCTCTCGATGTGCCATGAATTAGGGATGCACAACTTACAGGGTAGGGGAGTTCAGTACTCCAAGGATGAGCAGTAAGGGATCTAGCACATGTGCACCACCTGCCTCGGGAAGGGAACTTCGAACTCTATAAGGGAAGTGTACTGCCCAGATGGTTGCTTGTACTTGTTAGGTAGGACCATGGGGGAAAGGTTGTGGGTACTTCCTAAATGGATACCTGTTTGTGTTTACCTGCTTGGTTAGTTGCAACATGATATTGAAACTATGGATTGGTTACTATTGAGTACATTCTTGTTTACTGTTTCGTTTACTTTTACGGGCCATATACTCATTGATTGTTAGGCACATATCTCATTGTGGTTGCCTATTGGGATTTAGTCTCACACCCTATTTGGGCCATGATTTTTGGCCTAAACAGATTATATTGTTCCAGATATAGACAAGGGCTAATACCCTTCAAATTAAGGTACTTGACATGTTGTAGAGATGGAGAGCACAGAACCAAGCATAGGCTTGCGATGCTGTGGAGATGATTACTGTTATTTTTGTAAATGGTTTAGTACTGTATTTCAGCATTGTGATTTGTTTCGCTGCTTTCCAAGACATATGTAACATGCATCATTTTATATATGTGCTCTAGTTTATTCTATCAGTCTTGTGCTATTTATTTTTGTAAGATATTATTACAGCTTCCACTATTGTATGTATTTGTTTACTTCTGTTTTATGCTCTACCAATGTGGGATTAGTTTACCCACTATCACTCCCAAGGCCCTCGCTGCTTGTCGGCGACCTCTGGCATTTGGGAAATGCGCTTTCGGTCATCTAACTAGCCGGGTACGGGGGTCTCTTGGTGGATTTCTCAATCGGGGCGTTTCAACATCAATCCCCCAAATCACTTGATTAAATACAACATTGTATAGTATTAGTGAAATCGAAAGTGTGTACCCAAATAATTGGTAATGATTTTCTAGAAGAGTATTTATTTTACTTTCTTCTCTACCTCCTTCTAATATTGTTATATATTTAGTATATAATATCCTAATTAGAATCCATATAATAAGGCAATATTAATATTCATATAATACCTACAAAACCACACATTTTCACAGAATTTGATATGCAAATATTCATTCATGGTACTACGGACTACCGACTCCTTAATTGATGACACTCGTTTTTCGATTACCATTTTCCATTGTTATTAATAATAATGAATTTATAGAATTTATATTAGATTTATAATTTTATTATGGTTATTTAATTATTATACTCACATACCATCATGCTTTCTCTTTTTTTGTTCATATGATAATGTCATTAGTCTGTACGGAAGACTACAACCCTGTGAAGGGATGTGATTCATTCACATGTCACATAAAATGTATTATTGATTCGATCAGTAAAATTATGTGAAATGTATATATATCTCTTTGTGTGTGAGTGTGTGTCATAAATATCATACTATAATGATAATATAAATATATATCACTATCATTTAATTATATTAACACTACAATAAAATAAGAGAATCCTTCATTCGTACATATGACATACTCTCTCCATTAATGGGGTATATAATTTTCAATGACAAGGAAAGATTTTATGGATTGATATATATATATATTGAATATATGTTATACTTGTTTTTTTTAAATTGTGTATACTATGATATCATGACATATGTAATAGGAACAAAAAATTTCCAGTCAAAAAAATTATAACAATAATATTATTACCTAAAAGGATTAATATATTGAATGATTATAAAAAAATGGATAATAATATGTTATATTCCGATCATATATGATATCATAAATATTAAACTGATTCTTTTATTATTTTATAAAATTCTCCAAACCAATATACAATAGGTAAATTATTGTTCCAGAAAAAGATAACGTAAGTTATTGTATTTCATCTCAATTTACAGTCTATTTAGTCTTATTTTTATTATAGAAGAGTTCAAATTTACATGGTGTATATATTACTAATTTGAAATGTAATATCACAATTAATTCATGCATTATAGTATTTTACATATCAATTTTTTTATTTCTGTTGAGATGGTATGTGAGAGTGATATATTTTATAATACCAAATGTAGGATCGAAATAATAAAGATTCTGAATAAAGTTTCTAATGATGCTCAATATACAATAGGGGTGAATTTTACACATTAAAAATTCTGTTGGAACTTTTAAAGATAGTTATTTTTAACAAGGTTAAAAAAGGAAATTTACAAAACCAATAGTTCTACACACTTTATAGATTCTGAAAATTTGATTCTGAGAATGTGATTCCCAAAATATGGCTCCGAAAAATGAAACGTAATGAATTTTTAAAAAGTTAAAGATTCTACCCTAAAGCGTATATAATCTCATTAGATCAGAGTACAAGTATAAGGAAGTATTAGATAGTTATACTTTCCTCAAAAAATAAAATGCAACATAGAAATTCTAACAAAATAAGTAACATGTAGTAAATCTTTTAACCCAAAGAGAAGGGTATCCAACAAACATGAATAAAGGTCCCTTGATTTTTAATTTTACAAAATTTTGTCTTACCCACACCAGGGTAAGCCCTCGATTAGAAGATCGGAGTCAGTCTTGCTATCCCCGCAGGCCCTCAACTTCAAGGTAGTCGGCACCTCTGTCTTCCTATCCCCGGAAGCCCTCGATTGTACACAACAACAATCAGAGTCACATAACGAAAATATGAACAAGATGTTCGGTATGCACAAAGAAATAAATCTTCTCTCTCTTGAAATTACATCAGTAGTATGTAATCTCTAGATTGATCACCTTGTTGTGGGCACTTTCAAATGATCTTCTATTTATAGGCAAAACTCCAATGGTCCGCTCCCTCCTCCAACGGTCATATTTTTCCATAAATTTGGGAGGGACCTTTACACGCGTCACCCAATCCACGATTAGTTAGTAACTAAATGCACGATATCATTTTATAACAAAAACAAGTTTAAGAAAAAAATTTGGTTACATAACCAAAAACAAATATTCGGAATGTATGAAAATAAAAGTTCTGAGTCTAACCAAAAATGAACTCGGTGTCTATAATACAAGGATATTCAGATTCTGTTTTCTATGGAATTCAGAGACTGAAATCAATAGAATTTTGGAGTCTGAATTTCAAGGAAATTTGAAATCTGGATTCACAAGAATTCGGAACCTGAACATACAAAGTTTGGAGTCACAGTTCAAGAGAATTCGAAGTCATATCTTATAATGTTCGGAGTCAGAATTCATGAGAATTTGGATTCTGAACATAAAATGTTCGGAGTCCTAATTCATAAGAATTCAGTGTTAGAACTCACAATGTTCTGATTATGACTTCACTATAATTCAGGGTCAGAACTCAAATGAGATTGGAGTATGAATTTAGTGAACTCAGATTCAAAACTCAGAAGGGTTCAAAGTATGAATTCAGAGAACTCGCAGTCCGAACTCTGAAGTGTTCAGAGTCTGAATTCAGAGAACTCGGAGTTGGAATTCAGAGACTGAAAATAGAATGCTCTTTATCTAAGTATTATATGATTCTAGGGTTTTGGATATGAAACCAAATTTTATACATAGACAAGATAATGAACAATGAAAACATGGTAAGTGTAAATTTCCATGGGGAAGGAAAATGTTCCTTACCTAAGTAAAACACAGGGTAAAATGAAATATTCCTTGAGATAAGGTGTTTGTAATTTTCAAAACAAGAGGAAATGGTAATGTCATAAATAAAACCTTATTGACTCATCAATCACCCCAAAGTATGAAGGATTGGAAAAGTCATAAGGAAAACCGTACTGACTCAATAATCTCCCTGTTTTTGGAAAGCACAAACATTCTTTCAAAAAATAATAAAAGGGTATAGAAAATATTTTTCAAGACATTCAAATAAATCTTATATCCCATTACACATGGTCAATAATGAATACGAATAAATCTCCCTTAGGCTTTGCAACACAAAGGATCATATTCTAGATTTCCAGAATGAGATGTTTCAATACCTTGATTATAGAAATCTCTGTAATGAAAACTCCCCCTTAGATAAACTCCCCCTTAGATTGGGATATCTATTCTTCTCTTAGTATTCTTTGTTCCTTTCTCCACCTTTGTGATTTTGAATTTTTTTTTGAGGGAATGGAAAATAAATTATAGTACCTGAAATATTAGTACAAATCAACCAAACAAAAACGTGTAACAAAAATTTAATTAAGATAGAAAGAATTTGAACATGGAATGAATACAACAAAAAATCTGATTTGGATCTATTTTCCTTCATCCTCCTTGGGTATCAATTTCATCACTATGGTTTTCATCTTTTTGAGGTCCTTGAGATCTTCTTATTATTTATTTAGGATATGACCCTGATCCTCCACTTTCTTCTCTAATGCATTGATCTTCTCTTCCTAAGCCTTCAGAGCCTCTGCCTGAGCCTTCAACAACACAACTTGATTAACTAGCTTCTCTTTGATATTGATCTGAAGATAACATTCCTTCTTCCAACTTTGGGAAACATAATATAGCTTCCCATTTAGATCCATTACCTCTTGAATCCGAATATTCTTCTCAAGAGTTATCTTTTCCTCAAATCTAGTCATGAGATCCTTGATTTTACTATTTTCATTATCAAACGATTCCATAACTTCATGTTGAAACTCATCACGCTCTCTCAAATCATTAAATATTTTCTTCAACCAGATAATCACTTTCTTACAATATTTTTTGTGGGAATCAAAGTTAATGAAGAAGTTCTTGAATTCAGCCTCAAGTTTTACACACTTATCCATCACCATGGATACTGAATATGATTTTTGATTGAAGCTGTGAGGGAGAATCTGACATCTCAAGTCAATGTTTGGAAATATTGGAATGGTATCAACAAACTTCTTCAGTGATTGAATGATGAAATCATGTCTTAGGGATGATGATTCTTAATTTGAGACTTTGCATTGTGAGGACTCTTATTCTAGCTCAAAAAGTGGCCTCTTCGAAGATCCACCAACATACATTGTCTTTAAAAAAACTTTGGTAGGAGTATCCACAATCCCCTGTTTCCCCTTATTAGTTCTCGGAATAACTTCCTCATCTAGAGACTCATGTTCATTGTTAGACAACTAAACAAATCTTCCCTCATCTACTTCTTCTTTTTGAGCTCCGGCCTCAGCATCGTCAGGATGAATAAAATGATGATTATAACATTCTTCCCCATATAGCATGTTCACTTCATCTTCATCCTTGCCATCTAATCCATGAGTAGCAAGCTTTGAAGATCCAACTTGAGAGGTCCAGATTGAAAATTTCTCGGATACACATTCCTTCTTATGAAAGTCCTCCACTTTCTTAATAAAATATTCTATATTACCACAACATTATTCTTCTACTACTTCTTTGACATCTTATTTCTCTTCAAAAACCTTCTGTTGGGCTTTTTATAGAGTCATAATATTCTTCCCCGGAGTCTCAGGTAAGGGTTCTACCAGGAAGGATTCTGGTACCAGAATTTGTTCAAAAGATTTTTCAGTATCCCTCAGAAGGGATTGCAAAATCTCAGTCGCATACATATTTTTCTTTAACATCTTTTCATTATCATTCTTTTGAATCTCATCTGCTGTTTACTCTTTCTAAGCCTTAGCTTCTGCAAGATCCATGAAAAATAGTGGTTCTCCATCCTTCCAATTTTTCTTGTCTTCCCTCCCCATGGCTACAACCTCATCTGGATAGGCCTTTTGTTTTTTAGGTTTTTGAGGTGTGGATTGAGCCTCCATATCTTTATGGGTTTTTTCTTCTTAATTTACATCCTTCAATTTCCTCTTCTTTCCCACCTTTTTTTATGGTTCATCCAATTCTTGCTTCTTCGAAATGGCTACAGCTTCCTCCTATGGTAAGTCATATAATCTTCTGACATTTTTAAAGAAACCAATATTAATTCTCTATAATGTATCATCACTTACTAACATGACTTTTAAATTCCATGGATTGTAACACTAAGGAATTTTGAAAGACTCCAGACATTGAACAATTAGCTTAGAGAGGATGACTAGATACATTATAATCTGAGTTTTCAGGTTTTTATTCTTGATATTATCTATCGTAATGATTATATGCTTCATCAAGTTTATCTTCATCATATTCACCAGGAAATCTAGGATGTACATGTCACTCTTCTCCATGGTTTCCTTATCTCCTTTTCTCAGAATGATAAAACCTTGAACCCACAATTCATGAATCTGATTATTTGTAGAAAAATGTATAACTTTTAGAGTCTTGACATCTGAATGTCCAAGACACTCCATAGCCTTAAGCTTATTGAAAATTCATTTATTATTATGAAATTTATGATAATATAACTCATATTCTCCTTCATTAGACAACCCCATAAAGATAGAATCCTTACGGTATGAAA
This sequence comes from Viscum album, assembly GCA_963277665.1. Lineage (NCBI taxonomy): Eukaryota > Viridiplantae > Streptophyta > Magnoliopsida > Santalales > Viscaceae > Viscum > Viscum album. Next base: position 1,562,879,804 of record OY728142.1, on the reverse strand, counting down.
GGGAATATGTTTATTCATAGCTTTTGAAAAATGATTTACTCCTCTATTATTCCTTGAAAAAGCTCAAAGATTCATTAAATTCCACAAGCAGATCCCGATATACTACACTTTGAGCTCTTAGCCTTGATATTCAAATGCTTTCATATCCATTCAACCTATTGTTCTTGGATATAATGGAATCATACTTTGCAATGAAATTCAGATGCACCAACCTCCCTCTATAAATCTGCCACTCCGAAATCGACTTGACAGTTTAAATCTCTTAAGAAGGAACTTCAACAGACATTCTGATTTGAGCAAGATTTGAGATGTATAGAATTGGATTTTGAAAGGGGTCAGAGATTCGGCATGCAAAGGCATAAAATAGGATGTGGGACAACACTTCAGGGGTCCTTTATATAAGTGTTATAAGTGACGATTTGTCTACCAATCTTGAACCAATGACTTTAAACCTTCTTATTAGATATTATGGTTGACATGATAGCCATAAAGAAATCTTGATATAATCCAATATTTTGAGGTTTTTTAATGAAAACATTCGTATTTAAGGAAACTATAATCCAAAAAATTTAAAACACAAAAGAAAATACCAGCAAGTAAAAGATGACTATGAAAACATAAGAAAAAAAATTCTTTTCAGATTACAATGAAATTTATTTGTAGTAGGTAATATTATTCTTGAAGAAAATTAGATTATCAACAAATATTGACTATGAAAACCTCTTTTACAAAAATCCTTATTATGAAAATTTGAGTAACAAAAATATTTATTTTGAAAATTTCAAGTATGAAACTCTTCATTATGAAAATTTCAGGTATTAAAATTTTCATTATGAAAATTATGAGTACAAAAATCATCATTATGAAAATTTCAATACGAAAAATTTAAAAACTAAATTTTCATTAGGAAAATTTGAAAAACAAGGTATGAGATAATTTAGAAAACTAACAATGAATGGTTTTGAAAAACTAACAATGAAAAGTTTTGAAAAACTAAGTACGAAAAATTTTAAAAACTGACAATAAAAATTTTCGAAAAAACTAATGATGAATTTTTTTTGAAAAACTGAGTACATAAGTTTTTGAAAAACAAACTATGAAATTTTTTGAACAACAAACTCTATATTTTTTTTTGAAAAAATGACAAACACATGTACTCCCCTTATGAAAAGAAGTTCATTACTATGAGGAGATTGGTTCAATATGAAGTTAAAAAGGAAGATTACCATACTGTTATCATTCCTAACATCTTTTTAATGTATTCAAATCTATCAGAGGGTATTGATTTTATGAAAATATTAGAAAATTGATCTTGCGTTTCGATAAATTGAAGAATGATATTTTCTTTCTTGTGTGTGATCCCTAAGAAATTGTTGTCTATTATCTTTGTGTTTTTCACAAGAGTGATTTGCAGGGTTTTGGCTTAAAGCTATGGAACTAGTATTATTACACAAAATTTGTGTTTTGGTAAAACTCATACCATAATATGTGAGTTTGTGTTACATCCACAACCCTTGAGAACAACAACTTCCAACTACTACATATTCAGCTTCAATAGTGGAAAGTGCTATTGAGTGTTGCTTCATGCATGACCAAGAAACTAATGAATATATTGATAAATGAAAAGTTCTAGATGTACTCTTTCTATCCATTCTACATCTACCGAAGTCTGCATCAAAAAAACATTTCAAAACAAAAACATTTCCAAAAGTATAGAAAAGTCTTAAATCTGTGGTTCCCTTTAAATACCGAATTTTTTCTTCACTGCCATTAAATTAGATTCCATAGGATTGGATAGATATCATGAATAGATGTATACTGAAAATATTAAGTCTAGATGAATAGCTGTCAAGTTATGTATGCTTCCTATCACACCTCTAATAGATGTTTGATCTGCTGGTTTCCTAGCTTCATCAAAATCAAGTGTGTCTGAGGTACTAATGTGAGTACTAATACTCTTTGTGTTGTCATATTCATACTTTTTAAGAATATATTTAATATACTTATGTTGGGATATATAGATTCCATCTTGTTTTTGAGAAATTTGATAACCATGGAAAAATGTTAACTCACCCATCATACTCATTTCAAACTCAGATTTCATTAGATTTTCAATGGAATCAGTTAAGGATTACAGAGTTCAACCAAATATAATGTCATCAACATAAATTTGAACAATCAAAACATTTTTCTTATCTTTATTTATAAAAAGGGTTGGATCTTCATTTCCCTTAACATAATTATTTTGAAGCTAAAATCCTGTAAGTCTATCATACCCAGCTCGATGGGCTTCCTTATGTCCATACAAAGATTTGGAAAGTCTATAAATGTGATCAGGATATTTTGTATCTTCAAAACCAGGAGGTTGATCAACAAAAACATCCTCTTGAACATAACCGTTAAGGATAGAACATTTCACATCCACTTGAAAAAGTTTGAAATTGATGAATGTTGTAAAGGCAAGTAAGATACGAATATATTCAAGTATAGATTCTGGAGAATAGGTTTGTTCATAGTCTATTCCCTCTTGTTGATTATAGCCTTTAGCAAATAATCTAGTTTTATTTTTTACTTTGATTCCATTTTCATCAAAGTTATTTCTGAAGACCCATTTAACAACAATAATAGATGTTTCCTTGGGTCTCTCAACAATGGTCTAGACATTATTCCTTTTGAATTAATTTAGTTCATCTTGCATGGCTTTAATATAATTATCATCACCCAAAGCTTCATCATTAACTTTTGGATCTAATTTGGAATGGAATGCTAGATGTTCTACTTCATTTCTTAATGTACATCTAGACCTTACCGGTTGATTCACATCGCCAATGATACTATCACTGGGATGATTCTTAAGAAACCCCTGATTTGGGTGTTGTAAAACCTATTCGTCAACATAGGGTAGGAAATATTCTAGGGTAAATTCTTCAAAAACATTTTCTTGGGAATTTTCCGTATCAGAAGGATCTTCTAACAAAGGTTGATAATAAGTTTTTGAAAACATATCCGAAGATATAGGTTGGGGTTGTTTTAAAACAAAAGGATTAGTTTCATCAAATTTGACATGTACTTTCTCTTCAACAGTACAAGTGTTTTTATTGAAAAATCTATAAGCCTTAGAAGTTGTAGAGTTTCCTAAAAAAACCCTTCATCAGATATTGGTGTGAATTTGTGTAGATTATCGTTAGTATTCAGGATGGATACGTTGCAACCAAAAACATTGAATTGGGAATGTCTAGGTTTTCTACCATTCCAAAAATCATACGGTGTTTTGTTAAAAAAAGGTCTAATCAAAACTCGATTAATAGTATAACAGCCATTACTTAAAAATTCAGCCCATAAGTGTCTTGTTATATATTATTAACTCAACATGGTTCTTGTTATCTCTTGAAAAATTCTATTTCTTCTTTCAAAAACACCAATCTGTTAAGGTGTTCTTGGTGATGAGAAATTTTGAGTAATGCTTTTTCATCTACAAAAATTTTCAAAATCATAATTCAAAATTCTCCACCAAGATCACTATGGATAGTTTTCAATGGAATGTTTTTCTCATTGTTATCTTGGGCTCTAAAACTTTTAAAATAAGAAAAAGCTTAAGACTTATTTTTTAGAAAATAGACCAATGTTAATCTAGTGTAATCATCAACTATGAAAATACATAATACTTGCCTACAATGCTTCCATTTTTTTGTAGGACCAAAATGACCTATATGCAGTCACTGTAATTCATCAGTAGTTAAGACTTCACCGATTGATTTAAAACGTGATTTATGTTGCTTTCTATATTAACCAGGATCACAAACCTTTGAGGAATCAAATATAAGCTCCGTTAGATCCTCAACTAATATTTTCTAAGAATGATTTCATAGGTTCTTAAGGCTACAATGACCTAACCTTCTATGTCACAACGAATAATCATCTTCCACTGCACTAAGGCAAGGAAGATCATGGCTCATAAGGTCTTCTATGTTTAGTGTGTATACACTCTCATGCCTATAGATAGAAAGAATAAAATCGTCCTTGGAAATGTCGAATAAGAACTTGTCATTCCTAAAATTCACAAGGTAACCTTCATCACATAATTAGATATTTCTAATGAGGTTGTGCTTAAGACCCTTAACAAATAAAACATTTGAAATCAATGTTTTTCAAAAAATAATAGTGTTATCTTTACCAATAATTTCTCCCTGAGTATTATCTCTGAAAGTTACTTTTCTTCCTTTGTTCTTCATAATCTTTTCAATGTAGTTTTTGTTACAAGTCATTTGCCGGGAACATCAACTATTCATGTACCATGTATTTCTGTTGGTACTCTCTCTATTTTCCTAAAAACAAAAGAGTTTGACTTTCGGAACACAACCATTCTAGGATCCTGAAATTTTAGAATGAAAAATCACAAGAACCAACATTTTCATAAAAAAATGGGCTTTATGAAATCCTAAAGACTGAGTTTTGTTTAAGGATTTTTTTTTTCCAATTCCCACCACACTGACACTTAGTACAGAATGAAGCACTTTGAGGAATAAAATAATTTTTACTAAAAATCAGTTTTGAACTAATATAACCAAAACCAGAATTATTCCTTAGAGGTTGTATTTTAGAATACATCTGATTAAAATATTCCTTACCTAAGGTAATGTTTGAAAAAAACCATCTCAAGGAAAAAATTTTGGATTTCAGTTTGAAAATCGCGTTCTTACCTTCTAAAAAATTTGACATGAAACTAGAGTTAGTCTTAAAAACAATTTTCTATGAAATTATGTTTTCTAGATGCTTAGAAATTTTATTCTTATCAGAATTTACTTACTCAATATTTTTTTGAAATACTTTCCAAATCAACAATTTTCATATCATGACCATTAGGAAGATCTGATATTACCTTAGTAAGAATAGTATTTCTAGAATTTGATTTATCACGATTTTTTATGAGTTTTTCATTCACAATCATAAGGAGCTTAGAAAACCTTGAAAATTATTCATAGGTATGTAAAGTATTATCTTCATCAGAAGAAGATTCTTCATCGAAAAATACATAATATTTATCATTACTATAATTTTCATTTAAATAAGCATTGGTCATTGATTCTACATTATGTACCATAGCAATTAAGAAATGATTTTCAATATGTAGTTTGGCTATTAAACCAAGATTCATCTTCCCATAATATTTATAATCTGACGATTCATCTAATGAGTCACCACCACTGGCACTCCAGGTGTCATTAACATTCAAGAATTTGTATCTTTACCCTTGTACTATTTTTTTATGTTTCTATCAGAATGCTTTTCCTTTATTTCTTTTCCCTTAAGCAGAGGACAATCATGTCTTATGTGTCCAAATCTCTTTCATTCTTAACACGTGACTTCTGAAACATTCTTGTCTTTGCATTCCTACTTCTAATATCTGGATTGAAATTTCTTTTGTCAAACAATCTTTGTCATCCTTCGAGAAAGATTTTCTAACTCTTTTTTTTGAAGATTCACTTCCACTAAGTTCGGATTGAATAAAAATCTTCTTATATTTCGATATAGTAATGCTCTCAGGAGTCTTGGATTTCATATGATTGAAGTTGTAGTAAAAGTAGCACTGACATTCCCATTATTCTTCTTTACATTATAAAAATCACTCTTCATTCTAGTCTAATGTTGAATAAGAGTTCCAAAAAGTTCATCAAGAGAAATCGGAGTGACCTTTCTATTCTCATCAATAGTAGTCCTCTTGGATTCCCACTCTTTCAGCATGATTTATATGATCTTATCAAAAATATCATCATCATCTAATACTTTCTCACCCATGGATTGTAAACTATTAAAAATAGTCATAAATCATTGTTTCACCTTACATATGTGTTCTCCACAAGGAATGCAGAATCCATGATATTCAGCTCTGAGCATAGCTCTTCTAGTTTCAATTACTTTGGATGTTCCAAAGTGAGTAACTTCATGTTTCTTCCAAATACAATTTGCGGCTTCGGAAGATGAAATTTGGATATATATATATATATATATATATTTCTAGCCATATATCAAAGCAATGTATTGTGTACCTTATAATTCAGTTGATATTCATTCTTTTCATGATTTGTGAATGTACTAACTTCCTTGTCACGTATTTTATATCCTCTAGTATTGATAATAAAAGTCTTCATGTGATCTATCCAATATTCATAATCCTTCCCATCAAAAATATGTTTTCTTGTTGGATTGAGATTTTCTAGGGAACAAACATTGATTCTAGCCATCATTAAGAAAACATCTTTCCATTAGAACTTGTTAATAGAAAATGTTGGGATTCAAGGAAAATATTCCTAATCAAGGAAAATTATAGAACAATAAAACTGAGTAAGGAAAACTTATATGTGAATATAATAATTTCAGAGACCTCCTTTGATACCAATTGTGGAGATGGTATGTGAGAGTGATATACTCTATAATACCAAATGTAGTATCGAAATAATAGAGATTCGGAATAAAGTATCTAATGATGCTCAATATACAAGAGGAGGGTGAATTGTACACATTAAAAATTCCTTTAGAAATTTTAAATATGGTTATGTTTAACATGGACAAACAAGGTAATTCACAAAACCTATAGTTCTTCACACTTTCTAGATTCCTAAAATTTGATTCCGAGAAAGTGATTCTAAAAAGATGGTTCCAGAAAATAAAACATAATGAATGATTACGAAGATAAAGATTCTACCTTAAAGCATGTTGAATATCACTAGATCATTGTACAAGTAAAAGGATGTATAAGATTGTTATACATTCCTCCACAAATAAATTGAAGTGGAAAACTTGTAACAAAAAAAGTAACAAATAGTAAATCTTTTAACCCAAAGAGAATGGTATGCAACAACATTGTATAAAGGCCTCATGATTTATACTTTAATGAAAATCTTTCTTAACCACACCAGGGTAAGCCCTCCACATTAAGATCGGAGGTAGTTGTGATATCCCCACAAGCCCTCAACTTCAAGGTAGTCGGCACCTCTGTCTTTCTCAGCAAGGAAGCCCTCAACATCAAGGTAGTCGACACCTCTGTCTCCATATCCACGGAAGACCTCGATTGTAAACAAAAACAATTAGAGACAAACAAAGAAAATCTGAACAAGATGTTTAGTACACATAAAGCAATAAATCCTATCTCTCTAGAAATCACTTCAGTAGCATGTAATCTCTAGATTGATCTACTTGTTGTGATATCTTTCAAATGAGATCCTATTTATAGTCACAACTCCAATGGTCAGCTCCCTCCTCCAACTGTCATATTTTTCCATGAATTTCTGGGGTACCCATACACATGTCACCTAAAAACCGTTAGTTAGTAACTGAATGCACGATAACATTTTATAACAAGAACAAGTGTATGAAAAAAATATGGTTACATATAAAAAATAAATTATTCGGAATGTAAGCAAATAAAATTTTGGAGTCTAACCAAAAACACATTCAATGTCTTTAATACAAGGATATTAAGATTCTGATTTTAAATAATTCAGAGCCTGAACTCAATAGAATTCTGGAGTTTGAATTTCAAGGAAATTCGGAATCTAGATTCACAAGAATTCAGAACCTGAACATACAATGTTCGGAGTTGGAGTTCATGTGAATTTGGAGTCAGATCATACAGAGCTCGGAGTCAGAGTTCATGAGAATTTGGAGTCAGAACGTACAGACATCGGAGTCTAAATTCATTTGAATTTGGAGTCCGAACTCCCAAAGTTTGGATTCTGAATTCATTAGAATTTTGAGATAGTACTTAGAAGAGTTTGGAACCTGAATTCAGAGAACTCGGATTCTGAATTCAAAAGTGTTTGGAGTCTGAATTCAGAGAACTTATAGTCAAAACTCCGAAGATTTCGAGTCTGAATTCAGAGAACTCAGAGTCTGAATTCAGTGTCTGAAAACATAATACTTTTTATCTAAGTATTATATGATTATGAGGTTTTGGATACAAAACTGAATTTTATACTTAGACAAGATAATGAAAAATGAAAAACATGTTAAGTATATATTTCCTTGTGGAAAGAAAATTTTCCTTATAGAAGTAAAACACAGTGTAAATGAATACTTCCTTAAGATGTGGTGTTGGTGATATTCAAAACAAGAAGAAATGGTAAAGTGATAGGGAAACCTTATTGACTCATCAATCTCCCTCAAGTATTATGTAATGTAAAAGACATAAAAAAACCTTATTGAATCAACAATTTCATCTAATGGGATTTTATTTTCATGTTACCATATGATAATGTTGTTATGATAAATTTAGTGATTTTATGACTTTTCATTGAAAAATAATTTTATTGAATTAATTTTGCATTGGTTATTACATTTATATTATATATACATAATCATGTGTGATGGATATCATTATTTCTTAAATAAATTATCATTTATAAATATGGTGATAAACTTTTAGTTTATTTTATTAAATATGTAAATATTGTTAAATATGTATCCTTTACACGATACATATATTTAATATGGTGAAATTTTTATTAATCTTAATTTATTATTCTTTATTGGATAAATTATTTGGACATTAATGATATGGGTTGATCACAAGTAAATATAATCATTTTGATTCATCATTAATCTCATGGGACAAGTCATTTTGCCAAATCAGAATTAGTTTTACCTAGTATGTTTTAAACGGTTTAGAGTATAGATCTTAAATTTAATGGTATCTTCTTCTTGGGAAACATGAATTCTGATAATTATGATATTCCATATTGATTATGTCTTATCGAGTTATTTAAATGGAATGTGTGTTTAGATATTTATCAATCTATATTGATTATTCTAATTGATTCATTAATTCATCAATATTATTTAGACCATAATTTTTATTTGAGCTCACCCATTTTCCCATTCCTTAGATATGAAGAAAAATTATTATAATGAGTTTCAATGATGCCCATATTGTATTTTTGTTAGGATATATTTCAATTTCCCCATATAAAGTGTTTACCATTTATGTAATATGGTTTTATTGATCTAAAATAATATTTTGTCCTTTGGGATTTTAATCATGTATATATTATAAATTAATAAATTAAGGCCCCATCTTCAGAATACAAGGGCCTGGTCTGTAATAGGAATTGGTGATAGTAAATATCCTATATCTCCGAAAAAACTCTCTAGTATCAAAATTATATTCAAGTGAACCATATGATTAATCTACTATTATCCACAGGATGATTCATCCTTAGGACTATTAAAATGTCTTCATTGAGGAGTGACACTATAGAAGATCAACAGACAACACTAAATGTGTCAAAAATGATACACAGATTATTATCTCACAATAATATCATAGAAATCATGAAGAATTAATCATTGGGTTTTCAACATAAGTATATAATAATAGTTTAAAATTCACTAATCATGTCAAAACATGCATCACATTATAATTCCTAAACACCCATGGGGTCTTAATGTTTGTTATGATGACACATGTCACCGAACTCACTCGCAACTACATCCTATGTGCCACCAATCCTACCAAAAATCTTCCTAGAGAAACCCATTTTAAAATTATTTCATGGTACTGTACACAATATATCCTAGAATATCATATAAATATTTTTCATAAACTAACCTAAATATCCTAGAAATGAGATACCTAAGCTAACTCTTACATGTATCTAATTGTGTTATTGTTCCCAAAAGTTTGGTTACTTGCAGCTAGAATCATACGAAGATCATCAGGGAGTTATTGTTACACCATAATGTGGACTAACATATTTTAAAAGTAATTATGATCACCAATCCCAAGGGAGATTATTCTATAATCATGAGGAAAAAATACCTAGATAACTGTATATCAGAATAAACATGATATGCCAAGATAAATTTAAAATATAAAACCATGCAATAAGTGGAAAAAATATACACTAGTAACCTAGATCACTCTAGGTCCAATGGTTCAATAACATACACCACCTCCAAGCAGTACCTTCTCTTTTCTTAGACAATACATAAGATAATCTACAAATTATTGGAGGAAAATGTAGGTAGTGATCTATAAATTCTATTATGGTATGAAAATGGTTTCATAATCAATTCATAATAAATTAAAATGAATATAAAATCAAATTAATAAAACAATACATGGAATTATAGTTAAATATATTCAAAAAAACATTATTTCATAATGAAATTTTATATTTATATAAAAACCAGGTTAAATGAATATTTTCTAATGAATATTTAGATCAAGTTGTTTGCATAAATAAAATATTTCTCTAAATAAATTTAACGTAATAATCATATATTTTAATTCATAATGCCATAAATTAGGACATGTGGTATATTATCTTCTTGTAATAGTAACTTCAAACTACACATTTTTTATCATAACTCAAGATCACTACACATCCCCTGACTCAGACCAATGGGGATCAGCAACCCATTATTGAAAATCATGACACAATATATTTATATTATTGTCATCATTGTAAAACATGATATAGGTATCGGATCCTATTATTTATGTCCAATTTACCCACTAAATGTGAGTTTAAAAATATCATATATCAATCAATTTATAACTAATTGGAAAATCAATCATTTAAAATTATTCAAAATGAGTTTTCCTTGTTTCCATTTCAAACATGACTTCCACATTTCATCACCAAATCAGTGGTTTTATTAATTCTTTACTTATAAATTCACATACCAATTTCTGATATATATATATATAATCAATTTTAATTTATAACAAACAATTTTTTTCAAATATTACCAAAACAATACATTCCAATATAATTGAGAGTCTTTCACAGTAATCATACAATTAAAAAATTCATCCATAAATCATCTCAAATCAGGATTTTTAATGATTTCAAAACTCATTTAAAATAAATATATGAAATTAATGATTAAAAATTAAGGTAACATCATGTGTAACCACCAAAATTTAATCATCAATCAAATCAACACCCATGATTGGATAATAACAATATCGAATAAAGGAAATGTAGGCCAGAAAATGAATAATTGATCCAAGACAACACGATCAATCAATATTTAATTAATGAAACATGATATTACATAGTTTCCAATTTGAAACAGTTAAAGGAAGAAATTGTTAGTAAACTCACCAAGGATCATATGACAAAACAATAAATCTCATATTCATGAAATACCTGACTATGAAATAGAGGAATCAATAAGTTTTCAAGTTGAATTCCTTTATAATGCTTCTGGAAATCAAATGTACCAGACAAATAAAACTGATGTGGAAGATTCATTTTTGACATAAATCAAGGAATTTTGATATAAATTCATCATTTTGAAAATAATTTTAAAATAGTGTAGCCTTAGGTAAAAAATATATTGAGAAAAATTTATTTTTTTAAGTTCATGTTTTAATGATTAAACCAATTTGTGTTGTATTTCATTCCCATGAATTAAATTCATTTTAATATTTAAATAATAAATCTAGGTTTTATGAAATGATTTATTTCATTAATTTCATCCAATAAGAATGATTTGGTAGAAATACACAATAACATATAAATCAACATGAACCCAACATGGATCCCTCTAAAATATGTGATAAATTTATACATATACTCCATTAATATAGAAAAAGATACATCCATGGTATTTTATATAACTGACCCAAAGAAATGGACACTATCATTGAAGGAACCAAAATAAATGATAATAATAATGAATTATAAACAAGATAAAATAATTAATGGGAATAAAATAAAAATACAATACATTAACTACTTGTGTTCCATCTTTAGGCTTGGTATAACATCCTATCTAACCTCTTTTGGGATTCAGATAAGATAGAATGCAACCTCTTCTTTTATGTGTGTTATATCCTCCCGTGTTCCATCATTTAGGAATGTGATAAAAATACATATACACATTGATGTAATAAAACATAAATATTTACTCAATGTATTGGGGTCCTAATGAAATTTTTTTCTGTTAATTAATAATCATAAATGCATTCCTATGTATTATAAAAGTACAAAAAATAATAAGAAAAACATATCACGTGGAAAAGATATATGATTCATCAATATTTCAAAATCTTTATCATAACCCATTGACAAAAATAATACATATAGTATCCTTGGATCATATTCCCCATAAATCATAAATAACAACAAAGGATTTCATCATTGATTAAAATTCCACTTAAAATATCACTAGAATATTTCTTGAGGAAAATACAATTTTATTTATTAAATCATATATTAAAATATGAATTTTTGAAAATTATATTGAAAAAAATTATTTTAAATTTTCCCTGAAAACATGTAGATTAATCAAAAAATAATTTAGCCTTCACTTGGGAAATATGTTTAATTCATGTAGTGTAACTTAAAAAAATGTTCAGAATCAAATTTTTAGTTCAAATTGAAAATTTTCTTATTCATAAAATGATAATAATTTTTCAATGACACCATTTTATTAATTATTTCAATAATAAATAAAAATGATATTAAAAAGGCATACATAAATGAAAAAATTTAAAAAAATATAGCTATTTTTGAGAAGGAATAAAAGATATTTTTTACTAGTTTGATAAATAAAGTAATTTTTGTCTAAAAATATACTTTTTGTCTCTAGTGTATATATATTCGAAAAAATATATTGGTGATACGTTTTTTAAATATATAAAATAAAATAATAAATATATTGAAAACCATATTGTTATGATCATGAAGTTACTTTATCACCAATTTAAATATTCTATATTCCAATAAATAGTGAAATTGTAACATTGATCAAATAATTTATTGGTGATATTTTTATCCAAAACAATTTAAAAATAGAAAATTATATGGTTCTGAATATCCCATTACATTTCAATATAATATTCATAAATTATATTCATTGGAACTGTATAAACCATATAAAAGAAACATGTTTCTAATAAGACATGGGTATGAAAAAAAGAAAAGTGAGACGATAGTAACATATGTCGTGTTTGAATTTATTAAAATGATATTTATCCCAAAATTATATTTTTTCATCATTTAGATCATTTTTTGTGAACCTTGGAATGATATCCAATAATATATTCATCTCTAGTTTTGGCCTAGAAATTTTGAGATGAGACTTGGTTTTGTTATGACTAGGTTAGAATAGTCAATGTGGTAGAAGGAATGGGGAGAAGGAGTGCCATTTTATTAGGGAGGAATTGACCAATATTAGAATAAAGGTAAAATCTAAATATAATTAATATATTTATAAATCACAACTCTTCCTATTAGCATTATAGTCGATGAAAAAAATGTGATCATCAAAATATCGTCAGCCAATGATATTTATAAATTCTTTTCAATTATTTTAAAACGTTTCATTTTATTGGCCTCTTATTTTACAAAATATAACCATAATTATAGAAAATATATTTAAATTAGATTATTTTATTTTTTCTTATAAGGCGAAAAATTTCTCCAAAATTTACATGGGATGGAATTTTTTATTAAATATTTTCTTATGTTACCTATTGAAATGGTTTTATGAATTTCAAATATTTTAATAAAATAATATTTTTCACTATATCTAATTAATGCAATTTTAGATTGTATTTAGTTACTTATACATAAAATTTATGTTGATGGTAGAATAATTTAGATATAAAAATTCAAACATTATAGAAATGTTATATATATCATTAAAATTTATGGAACACAATAATAAATTTTTTTTAACATTTATTATTTTTAATATAATTAATTATAATTTTCTACTAATTGAATAAATATTTTATCATCATTTCATTACAAATTAAGATAATTATTAAATCAATAAAATTTACATAAAAATTTATATGATAAAAAATGAGGTTTTTTTCTAATAAATCATTTCTAATCAAATGTATCCATTTTTAATCCTTGTAATAAATTTTTAAATGTATTAAATAAAAGAAAGTGATGTTTTCATTTATTTTCATATTAAAATAATTATATGGTAATAATAATAGTGAAATTGAACTAGGTGGCCTTATTATCTAGACATGTATGCGAATTGTAACAACTCGAGTTTTGAGCCAAGATAATACAATACTATTGAAATTTCACATTAGGTATTTTCTGGACAGGTAGCTCATTGATCCAAGAATTGGAACGTAATCACGTGGGTTGGAACCCACTTTTTTCATGTTATTAGATTTGGGTAAAGGCCTGAGGGTTACCCCTACTATCTCATTGGGTTTCAAGAGCACCAGACATCATAAATCTCATGTTCTAATGTTCTATATAGGTCGAATGGTTTATCTGAAACTATGCAACCCCTAGCAGTAGACCATGCGGTTTATGGAAGTAATCAGATGTTAAGTGCATGTGATATGCATGGTTTACACAAATTGTGTTCCAAGACCACATGAATATCACCACTTATGAAATACCAACGCACAATTCATTTCATGGTTAGCACACAGTTTGACTAAAAATTCATTTATTTGTTTTTCAAAAACACTGGTTGGTTTAGTGATTATCGGACAATTGAAATCCACCATTGCAGACATGAGACACACCAATTCAAACAAACATGAAAAGAACAAAGAACACAACAAGCTAGAAGAAAATCCGCATAGGATTCTTCTAAGGATGATGAACCATGGTGAGAGCTTCATTGACATAACTCCACAACGAGAAACCATGAGACCTTCAAGACACCATGGACAAAGAAACCGATGAGCATCCAAAGAGTTCAAAATTCCCAATGGTCACCAACACCATCCAAAACCTCATGGGATCCCTCAAACCCTGCCAAATTGGAGTTGTGCGTGAAGACGCATGACCAAATGGCCGAGGAATCCAAGAAAACATGAAACAATCATGACAAATAAACCTCTAAAACAGTTGACATGGTCACAAACCAATCCCATGTCAAACCTCAATCGGTTGTGTATGTGCATTCTAGTGATCTGCACTGCGGATTCTTACAAACATGATGGGCGACGATCCTATGATCAGAGGACACTAACTAGACCCCATAATGGGAAGGGAAGATATGTGAACACAATGGTGACTGGATCAGGATGGATATGGATGGATCTCTAGTGGAGGAACACCGAACTGTGTAGGGTTAGCCATGCGACACCGGGATCCCGGAGAGGCATCGTCGTTGTCGCGGACAGCGCTTCTCGGGGAGGATGGCAATCAACAGCAAGAGACCTACTACGTCGGGAGCACCATGTCTGTTGGAGGAAATCCACTTTCTAGAATGAGAGATTAGTACCGGTGGGATCCCGCCGTAGGAAAGACACTTTCTTGGGGAATCCCCACCTTCTTCCCCTGGTGCGTGCAACACACCTCTCGACACCTTACATTTACAATTATTTCTAGTTGATTTTCCTCATGTTTCTTGGTTAATGTCTCAAGGTAATACCCATGTCTCCCAATTCTTCACTTAGTTTTTTGTTTTTTATTCCCCATTGTTCTTCATATCTTGGATAAACCCTTGCATTGGTGTTAATCCAAATTTTATGATTTTCTTCCATTTATTGGGTGGGTAGTTCATCTCTCAATGCTTCTACTTATGTGGATTGGAATCAATTATTGAACATGAAGAACTTTGTATTATTAGGTTATACCGCCATAATTTTGAGGTAAATTTTCAAATACATTTTCCTTTAGATCAATTTCAATTTGGTTTTCTTTAATTTTAGGGTTCTTAATAATTTTTTATTCATATTGATCATCCACGACGTGGGTTTTATTTTCTATATTAAAAAGAGACATACATGAATATGCATTATAAGGCATATATATATATATACATTCCCCAATTATATACATTAATTAAACCATGACATTGTGAATATATTTATTGGGGCTAGGTTTTCTCATATGTAATTATGGAAAAATTGACATGTGAGTATGTATAAAAGGGTATATGAATACATAAGCATATTTGTAAGAATAACCATGTACATATTCATGGCCATGTGAATATATACATATGGTCATGATGTCATTATGTATATGTGATGGTTTATATGCTCAGAGGTGGGAAAGAGAAACATTGAGTGGTCACCAATGAATATTTGATGTGCTGAAGTGTTCATCGTGGACTTTCTCTACATGTGGTAGGATCTATTTCTTATTCCCTTTTGTTTATGTCTTCTGAATATTCCTTATTTTATATTCCATATCTCATTATTATGTTTTAAAATTCCTATGTGATTTTCATGTTGATCTTATTTCATTCCTTTAACACTTAATTTGTGATTTATGCTATATACTTATCACCTTTATATGAAATTGAAATGTTTATATTGAAGGAAATGAATTGATTGTGACATTGGAATGTGATTCTTAATCATACTAAATGAATTGTTTGATAAATATTTTCATCTATTGATAATACTACAACTTAGATGAGGTTATCTATCTTCTATCAGAATAGGCCATATGTGTAAGAACAATAATCTATTTTATATTATTATTTTTATATTATTGGTATCATTCCATTAATGGAACTTATTAATAAAAAGTTCAGAGTGGAAATGAATTTCATGTTTTAAATTCCTGGTTGTATGAATTAGTCCACCATTAATTAATATTTACAATTTCAATGCTTGTATATTGGATTTTTCATAAGGATATGGGTGTAACAAAGGATTCCGACTTAATGATCCACCAGGTGGACTCTCACTCCTTCTTTTTAGGAATTTATATTTTTATTAAACCTGTTAGGGGAAATATCAGCTATTCTAGATAATAGGTCACTATGAGTTATCTGTTATTACCTCTAGAAGAGTTACATCAGTCCCTTAGGCCACAATCCATTTTTTTAATTTATTGAAACCCCACTTTTAAGGAAAGTGGGTACCAACAAATCCATTACATCATCCAAGCATACGCCACAAAACACACATTACAAAATTCAAATATCAAAACAAAAAACCAGACCTAGATCACCACGCAGAGACTGACATCACGTACCCAGTTTCAAAAGTCAAACTAGAATCACCAAAAATCACGCAAATCACGCAAATCCCCATTAGATGGGTCGAAGGAAAATTGGTTGTAAAAACCCCATGTGAGACTCCGGTCCGTAGGTGCTATACTAGGTATACACTTAGACACATGTACTTAAATTTTGACACCATCCACTGAGTGATATATGGGTCTTCATTCATAGGTCACTATGGATAGAATCCATAGTATTGGTCATTTATTCTGATAGTAGAACGATAATTAGAATGTCCCTTATGATTTATATGGGTGATCTCAAGGTGTATCACTGTGTTATGGAGGATGAATAAATTTTTTATAATGAATCTAAAGTGTAATAAAAGAAAATTTCTAAAGATTATGAAAGAAAATATTGAATCTTTGGAAAATGGAAATAAAGGTATATGTTCAGAAAACCCAATCAAAATCCTATGTACATTCCAACTCCTCAAACCATATTTAACCTAATTTTCAAATTTAGGAGCTCCAGGATTAGACACACCGTATTATTCCAATTTATTTAATTTTATTGGTGTCTAAGTGGCACCCAATTCAATAAATGTATTAATATATAGTATATATCTTTCTATTAATTACTATAGAAAACATCAAAATTATTATTTCATGAAGTGGATTAGGATAGACACTATGGGTTTTAGAATAATGATATTTTATATCACACATAGAATAGGAACCATTGGTACCTGAGTATAATATATATCTATACATGAGGTAAAACGGATGAATCTCACATCTATTGTTTTGATTTACATTTATTGAAAGAAAAACGGGGGTAGAGGACTGAGATGATACTCATTATTCTCATAGAGTTAGTCATAAGGAACATATTATTTTATATAAATATTTTTTTTATTTTTACAAATCATACATGTAGATTCATATATGATACATGCATTTATTTAAATTTTTTGGCCACCTTTATATATAGTTTTTATTACATTTATCATATAATACTCAGTATATTCTATATAATATGTTTAATGTTTTTATTTATTCATATCTGTATTACCTATTTACTACTATAACCACGATGTTATAGTTTCTCCATCATATCACCATTAGACCCTCTCAGTTAGTCTCGAAACCTTGGTGAATGGAGATGCAATCATAAAGCCACGTGGCGACTAGTACAACAACTAGTTTAGTGGACCGTTAGGTTGGGACTCTATAATGTGGTATCATGACTCTTTTCCATATATTACTATTTGGGTATGAATGATAAGTGACTATAAATGTTTCTAACCAAGTTAAATATCTTGGTCTAGGACTGACCACCCAACCATTGTGAACAAGTTGAAGATGCCTGAGCTGGGATTGTTTTTTAAGTTAGTTATAAGTCATTTGATTTTAATTTAACCTCGAGTTATCTCATTACATTTAGTTCAATACTAATTTTAGATATTTAGTATGTATCCCTGGCATTGTACAATAATGAAGCGGAATTACCAGCATCTTAATAGGAACATAAGAATTCACATGCCATACATATAACATTCCATGTATATTACATTGTTAGGCTACATGAAATTGTCGATGTCCCTAATGTACCATTTTCCAACATTTTATAATACATGATTAAATGTTATGATTTTTTATTATTTTGGGATGTGTTATTTCTTATAGAGGTAGGAGTTATATTCATTTTGATTGTTAATATTTTTGGGCTTCTGTATTGTTTATCGTTGGTTAAAAATGTTTGGTAGTGACTATGTGGGATTCACATTCAAATGCATAAGGTGTATGTGAACCATATAAGTTGAAAAGTGATGAATCATATAATCAGAACATTATAAATTATATTTATATAATTACATATTATTGTATAAATTTTAAATATGTTTAATTTATCTTATATTCTAAAAACAATTTTTAGTAAGTTTTTAGATACTTCAACATGAATGGTGTATAAGTACCTAATAAATTGAGATGATAACACATAAAAACTGGGTCATCTATTGGGATAAATTGTTTTATAAATTTCTATAAAATAAATGATTTTTAATTTATACCATAAATTAATTGTAATCCTTGTTTAGGATTGTACCCTTTTATTATGGTGTAATGGGCCATGTGGTTGAAATTATTATATTCCAAACTAGAAACATATATGTTATTTGGGGAAAATTGTTAATGAAATGAACCATAGAGGATGATTTGAAAAATATTAATTCTTGATATTGATGTGTTGGTTTTAGTTGAACCCAAAATCGGCAAACAAGACCTTAGTAGGTCACCATATCTATTATATTCATATTCAAAACAGCATGGGGGTAAATACTCAATGTAAATGTGGTAAATAAATTTTTTCTCTTTTTGGTGTGTAATTTCTAACTAATAACCCTTTAATTAATTAATGACACCTTAATAATTTCATTCTACTCTTGTTTGAGGATTTTTAAATAAATTAATAATGATTGAAATAAGGTTTATCCAAATAATGATAATATTGTATCATGATTTCACTGAACAATAATCATTGAAAATATTGTTTAAATACCATTCTAATTATTCCTTATGTAAAGTGTTTGATTTTCATTAAAACTAACCTTTAAATGTTTCAAGGGTTAATGTATATTTGATTTAAATTGTTTAACATGAAACCGTAAGTGGTGTTTTTTGAAAACCCTTGTGTAAGGGTAGTTTAAATCCTTCCTTCAAAATGACATGAAATTGAATTAATTTATTTTCATAGGATTATAACTTCCTATGTATGAATGTGAATAATAGGTCATTAAAACTAGTTCCACATCGTAGGAATGGCCTTTTTTCAATTCTTTTTCCATCAGCATGGTGGTAGCCGATTTTGGGTAGCATACTCTGATCATTATAATATTTATTGTTCCTTATGAGGATTTTTTGTTGAATATTATTGTTTGGGTTATATATTCTCATTTTGGACTCTAGTTTTCATAAATGAATCCTATTTTATGCATGTTTCAGTGTCATTTAACCATTGTTACATGGGTGATCATTATGATATTATTAGTTCAAAGAAGATATGTATTCCTAGATAAATATGAGTCACTTAGAAGGTCATGTGACCCATCATGTCCTTTCTTTTCAATGTTAGACAATTTTTAATGTATTCGTAATTTTCTAAATGTGTAATGGAAATGTAACTCATTGGAAATTCGTCAATGTGGACCATCATACATATGAATACATATTGTTGATAAGACAATGGAATGAATCATGGTTGTTTCATTTGGTCTTATAATTATAGGGTTCTTTGTATTAATATACGAGATACATGAAGTCTAGGTAATAGTACAATAAACCATTATAATTTGGTGGTACCCGGGAAAATCATGATTTCTTACACCATAAATGTATGTGATCTCCAACTTTGTGTTACATGGGAATAATTAAAGATCATGGATCATCCCAATTTTCAAGCTTAGTTTTTTAATAGAATAATGTTTCATACACACTGGTCAGTTGCATCGACCATTATGATTAATGAATTTACATGTGTTAAAATTACTCATATAATCATCACATGTACATCTTGTTGTGAATCAAATCGATCACTATTGATTAGATGGTTATATATATATACCTAGAGTTTAAGGCTTGATGAAAGAATGATGGCCACCTCTAGGGCATTCAGTTAGTGGGAGATGGGGCATATACCATGAAATGAGATACCAATATAATTTAAATATGACTATGAAATACACGCCAAAGGTGGGGAGAATATCATAAATTATATTTCAAAGTTTCATTACAAGTAGAAATAATTCAACCTATAGGTCCATTTCCAATGGTCAAACATGCAATAATGATCGGTGGTAGGCAATAACTTTTTTTATTTTTTTTCATATAGAATGAATTTTGATCATTCCCTTCACAATTATTGAAACATTGGAAGACATAATTAGTCTATGATAGGCTAATGGGTTGTTTTTTGTGAACATGTGATTCTTTGGGTGGTCCAGGTGTCCTGGTTATGTTTTTGTTGTATTAGTAGGCGATGTTGAGATTTCTCTAAATGATGTTGATTGGTGGTTGTTAAATATTACTTCTCATAACATAGTTGGTTAGGAAAATTCTAGATCATTATCAATAACATATTATATACTTTTTTAATGATGTATTGGGACATTCTAGGAAAACTCTTATATCCTCTTAGTGTACATGAAACATTAATGAGACCATGTCCTTATCTTAGTTTCGTCTGTGTACATTGAGAGCGTGTTTTTCATTGGAAATACTAATTTTTTAAAAGAGATCGGTTTTATTGGGTAGTTTTTATTGATTTTTATCACCAATGTAATGGTAGTTCACAAGGAGTCGTCAACCTAGAGAGACAAGAGGGTTCCTTGGTTGGATTTCCTTGGACGGACTCATGGACACCAGTTGTTTTCTTCTTGACTTGAAAACTATGTGGTTTTATCATTGGTTTCTATAATTTTCTATGAGGTAGTATGTTATTATTGTACTTAGTTCTCACTTTTACTCCCCTAATTTGGTACTCATGGGATGAGATTCAAGGATTTGTGTTTTGAGTCTTAGGTTACCCTGTTTCTTACTCAGGCTAAAAAGGGATTTTTTTAAAATGATGATCCAAATGTGTCTAATCACAGAATTATTTTATGATCACTCTGATGCATGATAGAACATAAAATATTTTAGATAGAGACATCACAAAAATATTTTAACAATCTTCGGGGAGTTTTCTCTGTGAAATCCTCGATATACAATTGTTTAAAATGTGTTCAGTTTAACATTGGGAATATTCTGATTTTCTATGTGGGTCATTTGGAGAGAGGTTAGACTATATTGGATTGACCTATATTCATTGGGATTAATTTTAAAATAGATCCCTTTTTATTAGGCCCTTCTATCAGTACGTGTTTTATATTTCATGTCAATATCATTGTCAGAATATAATGAGAATGTGTTGATGGACAATTCAAACAGGTAGGATGTAGTGGTTCAGAGTCTAACTTTAACTCTGGAACATATGGAGAAGTGTCATAGGATGATTTCATGAGGTTATTATGTATATAACGTGTCACAAATTTTAAATTCATGGTTATGATTTTTATCAGTTATTTGTTTGTGGTTTGAGTGTTTGTTTTAGTTTCTATGAATTATTTTTCGAGTGAGAGGGTGGTTCTTGAAGATGAATTTAGAATATAGAAACAAAACATGGTCATTTGAGCAGGACCAAATGACCTGATATGGTTGTTTGATGTTCTCATTGCCTTACTAGGGCGTATTGGGGATAATAAAATCAATGGTGGATAGTTAGTAACAACGTTAGATTTGAGGAAAGGTAATTCATTTGGATGAAATTTGAGTTTTGGAGTTTACTAGATGTGACATTCATTGAACAGATATTTGGAATGTAATCCCAAGGGTATGAAAACATTTATGTGATGTTATTAGAATTTTTTAAAGTGCTTATGGGTCCCTTGGGTGTCTATTTTAGTTTCGACAGTAGAAGACCCCAAAAATTTCATGTTAGGAGGTTCTACACAGAGTGCACAGTTTGTCTGAAACCTTCTATCCCCCAGTAAAAAATTGTGCTGCTTATGGTAATGAGAAGATGATAACCTCATGGGAGATCATTTTTTATGAAACTATTCACATAAACTTCATGGGTATTGCCACTTTGGTAGTACATATGAAATATTACTCACCAATTTGGCACATATTTTTGCTAACCATGTGACCCAAAGTGCATACTATTCTTTCAATAAATATAATTAAATTCATTAAAATTTAAAAAATAATCTACCCATCATCATCAATTATCACTCAATGAAAACCCTCCCAAATCCCATGGCATGTGTAACACACCTCTCATATCCCTCCTTATGTGGATATTTCCACATTTTTTTTCCACTGCTTCATTTAGACGATGTTTCGTGCTAATACCCAGGGATTCTTTTCCCTTCATTTTATGTTTTAAACTTTCTAATTTCCCTACATAGCTCAGTAAAACCATTGGGTTGTGGTTAATTCATATTTTCTATTTTAATTATGTTTTTATGGTCTGTGGTGTGTCTCTTTGAGATTCTGCTTGAATTTTTTGGAATCCGTTGCTGATGATGAAATGTATTGGGTTGTTTGGGTTCACCAGACATCCTTTTGAGGTATTATTCCTTATGTCTTTTTTTTTGGAAAAAATTTAATTCGGGATTCTATATTTATAGTGTCCTAAAAACTATGTTTTGTGAATTGGTCATCCTTATTGAGGGTTATATTCAAAAAATTTGAAGGTGAAATACCTGCATATGCACATGTAGGAATGTATACATGTATATGTTCCCTCATTAAATATATATTCACAATAGAGACATGAATATATATATGTGGGACATGTTTTCTTATATATATATATGTATATATGAAAAAATGAGTCCATATTTATGTGTATATGGGTAAATTCATATATACGGATATATGTAAGGATACCCTTATACATATCTATGGCCATTCTCATATATACATAGGGATCAGGTCTCCTTATGTATATATGAAGGTTCATATTCATGTAGGTAGGAAAGAGAAGCATTAAGTGGTTTCCATTGAAAATTTGAAGTTCCAATGTGTTTGTCATGTCCAAATACATCATGATATATGATCGTTTTCTTATACACATTCATTTATCGATTTTGAATATGCCTTATTTCTTATCCCATCTATCATTTTAATGTTGTTAAATTCTTAATCATGTTCTGCCTTGATCTCATGTCTTTCTATTCACCCATACGCTATGATGTTGCATATATAATTTAAATATCGAGAAAAAATTGAATTATTTAAATTGAATGAAATGAATTGTGTGTCCCTTTTTTCATTATTAATTATGATAAATTAATATTTTGATGAATAATGCCATGTTTTTATAATAAAACACCCCCTAGATGAGGTGCACTATTTTCAATCAGAAAAGGCCATATGTGCATGACCTATAGCCAAATTCTTATGAGTATGAATAGTTTATTTTCCTCATAATATGAATAGTAAATAAAATTGGAGATTTCATAAAAAATACTACATGTTTTAAATGCATGGAATTATGAGTTGATCCATCTTACTAGAATTCTCGAAAAGGTAATGCTTTCGTAGTGAATTTACAATAGAGTCAATGGTGAATCACGGTGTTCTATAATATTGATCCCTTTGACAGACACTCATTAACTCTTGTTATAGATGTTGATAGTTAGTAAACATTCATGGGGTGAAATCATCTATACCTGAGATGTGATTGTCAGGTTTTATCTACTTTTACCTACAAACAACTAACAGTGATTCCCTAAGGGAGACCCCATTTATGGGATCTAAGGAATACTATTCGTACTAGGACTCGAGTGAGACTTTAGCCCCTATTTGTGATACCAGTTAAATACTACGATGATAGTACATGACTTTTGACACCATGCATTAAGTGACACAATGTGACATCATTCCTAGGTTGCCATAGATAGACTCATTGGAATTGGTCATATCATGATCCCCTAGAGTGATACATGGAATGTACCATTATATTTCCATGGATGTGATCTTGGTGTCTCACTATATAATGATTTATGAAAAAATGTTTTATAAGTATATAAAAAATTAATTTAAGAAAATTTCAACATTTTGAGAAAAAAAGATTGAATCATTGGAAAATGGAAGTGTAGGGACATGTAAACCAAGACAAATCACAAGATTGGGGACAGTCCAACTCCTGATTAGTTATTTCACATACATTTCCAATACAATTATTCATATTTAGAACCCATTGGCTTATGCAGAAGTAAGTAAATGGATTTTTGACTAAGTGAAACCCATTATAATGAGGGTATTTATTTTTAATTTATTTCATGCATTTATTTACTATGGAATACTGACAGCATTATATTTCATGAAATTGAATGGACTAGAAACCATGGCTAACATCTTACTAATTTTAAATCTCAAACCTAGTTCGAGAACCATTTATACTAGAGTATACATTATGTTTTCATGGGTTATTAATGGGTAGAAGCCAATATCTAATGATTTAGTTAACATTTCTTGTCTAATGATGGGGCAGAAGACTGAGCTAAATCTCATTAAACTCATGGATATAGTATTAGGGATGTTATGATTTTATTAGAATATATTTATTATTGTAATTTTTCATCCCATACTTGTAGAATCATCTATCATACAAAAATATCGATAATTTGGACTTGGCCACTTTTATATTCAATTGATATTTCATTTATCTCTTCCGTCTCTATCTTTTTGTTGCACATTTTCTTCCATTGCTAATTATTTTTGGTTATCTTCATTACAACTTTTCTACTATGACCTAGAATGTATAATATCTCCACTATATTACAGTTATATCCCCATTACTAGTCGACAACCTCTAGTATATGTGGATTCATGCTTGGTGATATATGGTAATTATTCTGTCTACTGGTATACTGGTCATTCGAGATATCGACATTGCCAAAAATTACTCCAAGTATAATTTAATGGAATGATTTTTGAGAAATTTCAAATCATTTTCCAAAATTTCAATACATATTTTACCCATTTTACCATAATATAGGTTATAGTTAATAAGGTAAAAAACAAATGTTTCGTACATTGAAAATATTATCCTTTGAATAAAAAATATGGAATATATTTTTTAAACATTCAATTTATATAATAATTTTCAATTATTTTAAATTTAACCCTGAATTATGTAAAAACAGTTGTAACAAAAAAAAATTTGTTTTGAATTATAAAAATATTTTTAAAAAAATCATAATGAAATGAAATCATATGAGATAAATAGGATTATTAATAACACAATTGATCTAATTTACATACAAAACCAATAAAAAAATATTTAAATTTGAAATCCTTAAATTAATTATATTTTAAAATAAAAATTTTTGTTTATCATTTCTATCATTGAAATGAATAATTTGATAAAATTAAAATGAAAAATCTGTTATATATAAATATGACATGATAATTCACAATTTATTTCATTTTTTTCAAAAAAAATATAAAATTGATAGAAAATAATTAATTATTTTCTCTCAAAATGGAAGAAATCATTTCTGATAAAAAATAAAATATTAATGTATATGATTAATTTTATATATAAGGGTGAATATTTATAAATATTAATTGATTATATATATCATTTATTAAAAAAATTAATAATGCATTTCTCACTTTACCTTATACCGATTTAAGTTTTCGGTAATAATGTTATACCATATTATAGTCCATTTAAACATATTGTTTCCTATTTCCAAATCCATTATATAATTTAGATTTATTAGAAGTGAAATATATCACCAAATCTCAAGGTATCACACTAATCCCCCATTGAAATTAATTTTACCATTTGAATAATTTACATATGATAAAAAATTGATAATATCTATGTTTTAGAAAATCCATAAGTTCCAAAGTAGCTTCTAAAAATTTATTATTCAACCATATAACATTAACAATAATATTTTTATTATCCCATAGCACTTCATCTGTAAAAAATATTATTTCATTCAGTATTTCTTTATAAAAAAATATCCCCTACTACTATGACCATTGTGTTCAATGCATGTGATGGATTAGTTATGAACACCCACTAGTTATTTACATAGAATAGATCATTATCTTTATATAGGTTCAATGAGTGATTCAAATGATAAGTTATCTTCCCAACTCAACAAAGAATATTCAAATAGAAAATATACCTAAGGATCATATTTTAATTTTTTTTCAAATACAATAACCCTCGTTAATGAAGAAATTTATAAGAATACTATATCAACTTGTGTGATTTCTATAATTTTTTAATGATTTTCAGTTTAACATTTCAATTGACACTGAGATGACTTAATATGATTTTGAATTCATTGGAATATCTCTAATACTTCCTATGATAGCTTAGGGTTCAACCACTTTTTTACAACATCATCCAAACACATTAGGCGTCATCACATCTATCTTTTGGGGGATTCATAAGGAGCCATATGAATTCTGATGTGAATGAAATTGGTGTGTGAAAACTAAAAATTGTAATGTGTTCATCCCAATGTCCTTTGAAATCAATATACCAAGATATTAACATATCATCTAGTGTATGAATTTTTTTCTTAGACTTACCACCTACATGAGGATAATAAAATGTTCTAAAACTAAACTCTATATCCATATCCCACTGAAGGCGTCACCAGATCCCTGAGGTAAAAATTAGATCATGATGAGATGCAACCGAATTTGGAAGTCAATGAATCTATACCACACATTTAATGTTAACTATGGAAGGACTATTAATTGTGTAATATTATATAATAATAAAAATATTGTTGAATTCTTAAGGAGGTTGTCTACAAATAAAATTTAATTATTAACATTAGATGTTTTTGGGATTCTAATGAGAAAATTAATGGTGATGTTTCCCTTTTCTAGTATAATAATGTTAATTGATGTAAATTTACGTTCAATATATTTTTCATCGAATTAACTTTCTTACATAACTCAAATGAAGATAAAAACTCCCCAATTTCTATTTTCATTATATTTGAAAATAATACTCATTAATATATCTATAAGTATTATTATGTTCATGATGAATATATAATGATGAACTATGATATTGATCTAATAACATCATCGTAAATATGGGTTTTATAGAACACATACATCTTTCCATAAAAATATGAATCATCCAAAATCAAGGATGAAACTATTAACATTCAAGATGCTCTTATATATTTCCAAATATTTATTTATTCATCATTACTTCTCACTTGGATATATGGTAAAACAATAATATTATGAAGATAATATATCTCCCCTTCAATGGATATTACTATATCAATCTCGTGAAAAAAAGAAAAAATGGATATTTTATTTTTCCCAATGAATTCAATATAACATAGTTTTTTTGACTCAATACATCAAAAAGTTGGTTCTCTTTCCCAAGGTGGTAATATTTTGCGTAGACATAATATTTAATCAACTCCCGATGAACATCTTTGCTTCACATTCATATATTATTGAGTTTGTATATGTATACAACCATTTTGATCTATACATATATCACACCATTCACCATAATAATAATTCCGCATTATATTTAATGCAATAATTACCATCTATATAATTAAATCATGATTAAAATAATTTTTATCTAGAACCATCTTATTTAAAATGGAATATGATATAAACATATAATTATTCTAAATTATTTATCCCAATTCTTTATTTGATTCATCACCATAGTTCCAAACCCCATTCCCTATATAGGTTTATATAAGAATAGTTTAACTCATTTTCCTTATCTTCAGTCCTATAACATTTTCCTCCCACCAAAATTTAAAAACAAAAAACACTACCATTCTTGTTAACAATCTTAAGGGATTATAATGGCAAGATATATTTTCAACAGTTCATTTATCATTTCTAGAAAAACCCTGAAAAATATAAATCACTTCCATATTGTCTGATCTGGGACAATATTCAATAAAATCATCCTTTTCTTGTTCCAATGATATATCACCATATGGGATTATATAAACCAAATATGAATATATTTTACAAAAAAATTATATATGTTAAAATTTTCATACAAATTATCATTCCTCATTTCCTTTAGATTTTTTACCAATGATTTACACACTCTTCAATTCTCATGAATGTAAAAAAATATCATCGATGAAGATTAAACCATATACATAAAGGTAATATATAATGACATTGTTCATTAAAAAGTGGAATATAGAATGGGATTTTGTACGACCAAATAGATTCACTATGAATTATTTGTGTTTATAGCACGTACAAAAATATACCTATGGTTAGTCTTCACTTTTGACCCCCAAA
The DNA here is from genome assembly GCA_963277665.1 of Viscum album. Lineage (NCBI taxonomy): Eukaryota > Viridiplantae > Streptophyta > Magnoliopsida > Santalales > Viscaceae > Viscum > Viscum album. Next base: position 1,562,851,017 of record OY728142.1, on the reverse strand, counting down.
TGATAGTATCTAGATCGAAGATAAATTATAGGAATATATTGATCCCATCATTATTGGTCTAAAATATAATCAATATAGTGAAGAGTATATACATTATCGATTGTGATACTTTTTAGTCCTGGATAATACTTTTATGTTCTTAATGATCCATATTCCTTCATAAAAAGAATAATATTTTCACCCCACTGTGTTTCACTTGACCGGATGAATCATTTTCAAGATTCACATAGTGTTGATTCATTAATTCAGAAAACTCAATTGGGGAAATTATATTTGTTTTATTTTATATAGTTATATCACAATGTATGATTTCAATTAAAAAAATATATCTTACTATTTTGAAGAAGACTTGGAAACTCATCTAGAAAATTATTATCAAACTATAATAAAATTAGAATACCGCTAATGTAGAGTTTCTCCACAAACATCTAAAAAATAATACTATTTTAAATATGAAATGAGACACATAAAATAGTTTTAATTTCGATTTGAATATCATATTAATAATCTTAATAATATATACTGTTATGTTGGATTAAAATATCAAATTTGAATTCCCTTCCTCAATAGTTGTTTTGGTATTTATGTAAATAATAATAATCAATTACAAAAATTACATCATATTTCACTTTTATAATAATTTCATATGGAATATTAATAAAAATACTATCTTGAAATTGGAACTTCCGGTGTCTAGGAGTCATCTTTTAGATTAGGGTATTTTATTAGATATTGCATTAGTTCATCACATTTATGATAGCAAGAATAATATTTATCCATATGTTGAATGTTAACAATCTCTATATAACTCTTCATTTATCCAATTTAATTTTTCACCATAAACCCATATTTTACATACATATATCATATTCCAATTAAACTAATATATTATATTTGGTGTCTATTACAATTTTTCAGACAAGAAAAAAAATATTCCTTCATTCCACTATTGGAACAACCTTTGAGACCCCTATTAAATTATTCCATCCTAATAATGTGAGTTCATGAGTTGGGTAAATAATATGTTATTTATAATATATCATGATAATTGAATTGGAATAATTTAAAAAATTAACATCAGTTAAATTTTCATTTGGAGGCTCTTAAACGAAACATTTTGTATAAAATAAAATGATAAATGATTCTACCAAGCTTGTTCCACTGACTAAAACAAAACAAGTCACGGTGTGAGAAACATTAATCCTACCAATTAATAATCATTTATAGTAAATCAAAATCCCAAAATTTTATTTTCAATTTATGAAACCTTATGAATAAAATAGTATAATTATTACTCAATTCTATTCAAATCCAATATGATTATTATAAATGTAAATGTAAAATAATTGAATCATACCATAAGGATTTACAGAAATAGGTGCACAAAAAGGGAACCATCACAATGAACTATAATGATTTCCATGATATTTTAAAACAACTATTATCAGGATAATTAACATTGATTAATTTTACCAAAACAACATCGACTTATTGTATACAGAACTGGATGTTTTTTAGGAAATTTATAAACTATCCTATTCCAAAACGATGGATGTTATCATATAATGGATTCTAATATTGGATTTCACTAATGATTTATCATTCTAGTTTCAAAAGGAAACTAAAATACTCTATGATAAAAACTATAGTAACCTATACTTTTAATACATATTTATCACAACTTATTATATTAATATTAAATATATAAAATAAAAATCCATTCTAGATTTTTAAATTTTTAGTTACCTTAGAAACAAAGATATATATTAAATTTGTTAATAAAATTTCAAAATATTCTACATCATAGTTCATCATAACAATAACTCTTATTATATACTATCAATAAAATATTTTCATTAAATATTGGGTATGATATAATATAATAGAGGAAGATCTGAGAAGCCTAGTCATGGTAACCATTGAAGATATAAATGAACATTTAAACATAACATTGAAAAAAATTTGGATGATAAAAAGGAATTGTAATTTAAATATATTATCATTTATTTAGTATATGATCACATAAATCATGTATAAATGTTATCATTGTAAAAGACTCGGATCAAAACTAGGTCAAAAACGTGATCCATTAAAACAAACCATTGGCATAATATAATGTCACAAAATCAAGGAAAATTGCTCATCATAATCATATTAATATAAATAACACAAAAAATATACCCACAAATCCATTAGTAACATATTATGTATAGAATAATTTCAGAAGTTCCTATTATGGGATAATTTAATCCTATAATATAACCTTTTTCGAGTTTGAGATAACCTCCCCATATACCCTCATTTTTCATGAATGTGATGAAATTTTGTAAACCCTTATTTGGTATTGTAATAACCTCTCATGTAATCGTTGAGCTCATAGAACATTAATAATTACCCATCTCATTAGAGAAATATTTATTTCCATACCCATCCATCAATATTATAATAATTCCATTAATAAGTAAGACACATAATCCTAAATACATTAATTATAACATTATTGAGGGAAAATAGTTTTTCTCATCAATCATTATCATAAGGATAGAAAACATAGAGAAACAATATTGATATTATCATTGGATTATATACCTAATAGATCATATCAAACCTGAAAGGATAGACTCATAGATGAAAATTTTCTTTAAAATAAAATAGGAATATTTCTTTTGTAAAATACCACTTTTTTTAAAAAAAATCACATATTTAAATATAAAAATATTTAAATAAAGTAATAAAAAAATTTCCATTCAAAGGGCTAATGGAATAATATATTTGATGAATAAGAGAATAAGGTTGTCTACATTCTAGAAAATTAAATTAATGTCTTTTATGACAAAACAATTATTCCAACATAATTATTAGTAAAGAGTTAAAACTATTACAATTTGAAAATGGAATGTATTTTCTATTATTTTTTTAGAAATACAATTAATGGTAAAAATGAAATTGAGTAATGAAATAATAATATATTATAAGTATCAATTAAATGATAGTAATAATTTAAAGGAAAAAATATATATTTGACCAAAGGGGGAATAATTTTTTATTTACTAAAACCCGTTGATTTCGTTTCATGAGTACATAATGTGAAAAATTTTATTTGAGAACATTTATTCTAAAAAATATATAATGCTGAAGAAGAATAGGGCGATTAATTACTTATTTGTCAGGAACTTTTTTCATGTTAAACATAATCATAGATAATATTTATAAATAATGAGATTGTAACATGAATACCTTACTGTGTTGGTAATCTCTTCATCAAAACCAAATAATATATACAACTTTAGATGTATTTTTAAATAAATATATTTTTCATTATAAGAATCATAAAAAAAATTAATGTATAATATATACCACACATAAAATAAAAATTGGTTTAATATGATGTTTTTTTCACAAAAACAAATTTAGGAAGGAAATCCGATACATGCAGTTCATCTTTCTTCAAATGTGATTTATCCTTATTTTGTATTGATAAGATCATGTGGATTTTTTCTTAAGGACCCCAATAATTATTATTATATAATTCCATTATACCTAATTCATGTATAGTGTATTTTTTAGGTGAATATAGAAGGAGTTATGCAATCTATCAAATCAATAAAATGTAAAAAAATTATAATTGGTCTCCTATTATGAAAGTGGAAAATTATACACATGGAATTGATGAAAATATTTAAATATATCTAATTTAATTCTCCAAAATAATGAATAAAAATATATATTAAATCAAATTCATGTAGTATATTTTGTTAATGTCAATATAATATAATATTTTTATATTTTTGTATTCATTTTAAGCATAATCGTTTTTATTAACAAATATGTCTACCAAATTTATCAATAACCAATTAAACATCTATTTCTATCTTGAGGGGCATAATTTTAATTATGTGGGGAAAATTGGGTCCAAAATGTTCGAGTGATGATATTTACAAAAGATTTATTATTCTATTGGACATCCTGAAAGATATTAAAAAATTATAAATAATTTAATGAAATATTATATTCAGTATTGTATCATTAATTCCATTTTTGGAACTATTAATATATATTGACATTAACGTAAATATTATAGTTATGGGATTTACAAATAAAATTTATACAACTCCCTAATATGTTCTTTTTATATAAAAATTTATCAAACTAAATAATATATCAAAATTTTATTACGATTAATATTTTAATGTTATTTTTTAATTTTACTATTAGTATAATATATATTTTTTCAGTATTGTTTGTCAATTTATTTTCACAATTAAACCACTAAAAAGAGAATTAAAATAACTATGAAAAAAATAATTTATATTTAATATAATCATTTATAATGGACATTATAATTTTGTTATGCTTATTAAAAAAAATTAGATATATAAATCACAAGAGGGTGATTGTTATTTATTTATTCATAAATTAAATTATTATAATTGTAATAATCAATCGAAAAATAGAACTATGTGGCCATGTATCAAATAATTAAATTTAAATTTACAAAAAAACTCATATAATATGATAAATAGAATTGTAATATAAATTATAAATCATATTCTCAATGTTTTAACCTTTTTTATAGCATTTACACTTTTTGAGAATACAAATATTAAGCATTGTTACTATTCACAAAGAAACAAAATAGGGACTTATTCACATAGTTTTATTTTCCTAATTCATAAAATGGAATCCAATTTTAAATTATTTTATTTAGATAATTGGTTGAATTTATTTTCAAGTAAAATAAAGAAACACATTGATAATATTTTTTCCAGAAATAAGTGTTTTGAAGAATAAATTTTTTAACAACAAAATAAAATATAAAATTAAAAATAATTAACATTCTTTTATTGATAATAACATTAATGAGTAATATATAATTTTAAACCCATATATAATGAATGTTACCATTTTAAATTCATTAAAAAATATTCATTCAATAATAATTTTTATATAAATAATATATGAAAATCATAATCAATTAATAAAATTGTATAGAAATGTATCTAATAATATCATTATATGATAGTTTAAATATTTGTTTTAAATTTATCAAATACATTTTGAAAATATGATGTAAATTAATTGTTTAGTTGACTAAAAAATAAATAAAATAAATGTTTTAGGAAAATGATTTTTTTAATCATATAATGAATTATCCAAAAACTAAGTACTTATTTATAAATATAAATTAATAATAATAATATTTTAAATAATTTTACAAACTATTTTATTCTTATAAACTACATCAATTTAACATCTTGGAAACAATGATATTCTATATTATGGTTCATTTGGACTTGGGGTTCTGTTTATCCCTTATTATCGAAGTAATTTAATTTATTTTAAAGAAACAGTTCTCATAAGATTATAGGGTTTACTATAAAGATCCTTGGATATTTATTCTGTTTAAATTATTCAATTAATATAAAAATATCATCATCTTCATCTAAATATGGATGTCCTGATATTGATATCCTATGTTTCTGTACATCAAATAATTTCTTATTCATATGAGACTTTACAGTGGGTGGTTCTTTAAAAAATTTTGAAATGTAGGATGCTGAATCTTTTCCAACTATAATATATTATACAGGATTATCTATGAAATCATGGAATTATATTAATTAGTGAGTTTATATTGTTGTAATATCTAATGTTATTATTAATATCTAGGGATAGATGGGTGGACATAACAAAAAAATTTCTAATCCCATATTCTATCATACGTAGATTCTCCATACTATAATTCACATAACATATATTATTAACATGGATTATCCTCTCAATATACCATTATTACTAAAAAGGGTAAATAATGAGTTTGAAATATTTATATAAAAGTAAATTAATAATAACTCCACCTTAATATGTGATACTCTTTCAAAAAATCATATTATAGTTATGTTTGACCTAAATTTCTCTTTATTCAATGTACTTTTTGTTATGGTGGGTTATCATATAAATTTTACCCCAATTATATATCATAATAAATCATTCAAAATATATTTCAATGTTTATGTCAACAAACAATGTATATCCCCCCAAGTGGGTAAAACTCTGTTTCCAGGTAGGCTTCTCCTTCTGGCACCCTGTGAAGACTGAGTTAATACCCAACCCACCATGTTCAATATTTCTACACCCGTGTATATCTGTTCCAAATTATATGTCAACTTTTAGTAACATTAAAATAATTTTCTATGAGGTTGAACAATATTCTCAATAATTTAAATGTATTTCTATTTATCATCATAAGATAATACCCATCCCATATAATATTTCTTTGAACTTGGAAAATTTCATGAAGAAAATCTTGCATACATTTTAAAAAAATATCTAAAATAAATAATATATTCCTTAGATTGTATATTTAAAGGACCAAGGTAATCATGAAATATATATTTTTACTATATATTTACTTTGTTAATTCATCTCATAATTAGTATCAAAACTCAATTGTCGAAATGGTTAATATTTTCGAAACTAACAACATAAACAAATTATTTTAAAACACATATAAACTTTTATTAATATTTTATTTCCACTAGAACACTTCTATACAAGTCACAAGATAAAATTAATCTACACATTCAAGGTAATTAATACATTATAATTATGTGAGGAAAAAATCATAGTTATAGAAAAGTATGTTATGATATATTAAAGAACATACATGTAGGAATAAATCTGGAAGATATGAATATCATAATCACTAATCAGGAGATAATTGATGATAATAAAAAACATGATTTAGAATAATGGGATCATAAATAAACCATTTTCGTTAAAATATTACATGTCTCTAATATATTATCAATAATCCTAATTTTTTTTAAAAGGACATAATAGTGAGAATACTTTTAAAAAACAAGAATAATCCTAAAAACATTGGATTTCATGGATGTGAATGACATCATGATACTTAGGCATAACATGATACACAATATGGGAATTTGGTACCACCACATGAGTATTAAAAATATACAAATCCATGAACATTACTATGTGAGGTAAAATACTCTTTGTACAATTCATTGTGAGATTAATCTTCTTTTTAAGCACTCTTATTGGCATAAATCCGACCACACAACATTTGAACTGTGATAAATCCCCTTGTGTACCATTTTTTAGGTTATAAATCATTTATTAACATTTTTGTAATAAAATAAATCCTCTCATTTAACTCATTTGGATGGGTTAAATCCCCCAATATACCTTTTTGATTAGAATAAATCCAGTTAGATATAGATTTTATATCATGAGACGTATATATAAACTAATTTATTGGAAGTGATATTCGGATCCACCTCGCAACATCATACATTCATTAATCATAAATTACATTTTAATATAAATATATCTTATAAAACCCATGTTAATGTAATGAGTTTATTATGAATCCAAATATAAATTATTAAATTTTTATTAATATCTCATCAAAATAATAAGGGATTTTTTTAAATTTCATACAAGTAAAAAATTATTAAATAAAAAATTTGAAACAAAAAACTAGATCACCAAAATTATAACAAAACATGAACATCAGAAATAGTAGAAAAAGCCAGTCATTTTCCAAAAGGAATCATATAAAATATATATATATATATATATAGTGTGATAAAATCCTCACATCATGAAATACAATCCATGTCGTGTGGTCACATTTTAAAATAAAATTTCTGTCAAAATATTTTCTTTAAATGTAATTAATTCATTCAAAATACATTTTTTAATGTAAAATGGAAATTAAAAAAATAATTATTTAAATATTTCATAATAAATATTACACGAATAAAATAAAAAAAATTAAAGGGTAAAAGTAAAATATTATTTCCAAATGTCTATTTCTAAAATAATATTTATAAACAATGTGTAGAAAAAGGAATAATGTTAATAATAAAATAATGGATTATTTATTGATATATATTTTACACTAAAAATTAGTCTAAAAATGTATCAATGAAAAGGAAAAAATAATAAAAAGAAAAAGTGTAGTGGAAGAGAGGACATTTATTCTAAATGACTGTAAAATCCATTTAAATGTTTCGAAATAACCTATTTGAAACCCCACTTCATGAATATTTTAATGAATATTTTGATTTAAAAATATTAATATGATGAAAATGGATCATTTCAGTTTATATCATATTTATTTTCCACTAGGTTTGGAATAAATATTATGGATAGTAAAAAAAATACATGGATGAAAATTTCATCGAAATTAATTTGTATTATTCTAAATTGTAGTCAATTTTACAAAACCATATAATCGTCATGGTTGATAAAAATAATTGTGAAAAATTATTTACCAATATTAAATCATGAAAATAAAAAATTTAGAATAGGATTTAATACAAGAAACATTAAATGGAATAGTTTTAGAAGTTATAATTTTCCAATGGAATGGATTTGAGTCGTGGAAACAACATAAACCTGAGAATAATTTATATTAGAATATCGTGAATGTTTGAGGTTAAAATTTAACATCCTTTTTTATGAATAAAATAAAATTCCGGGTATAATATCTCATTTTTTTGTATATTAACCGAATAATTATAATAATCTATATAAAAGTAAAATTTTACTTATTAAAGATAATTTTGAAGTTAAAGCATTTCCACCTGGGTAAGAATAAAAAAAGAAAACCATAAATGGATGATCAGTGAATTAATATTCAACCACCAGGAATAAAATAAAAATTATTAAAAAATTAATCAACTAAAAAGTAATCAAACCATTACAATATGAATATTTCATTAATAAAGATTTGTATAAAGGGAGGGAAATTCAGATGAAATCATTTACCTTGTTTTGATTCTTAGTTGACCATAGTTAAACAACATGTTAAAAAAAACTAAAATAATATCATATTTCATATAATTTCATGTAAAGAGTAACATTTTATAACTCATTTTATAATTCGTTATCATTAGTATATTATTTTTTAATAAAGTATTACGACCATAAGATATTAATGACTTTAACCCTTTTTAACATGATTAATAAAATTGATATCAGTATGAATAATTTGATATTATTATCATTATTTATATATATGTTTTTCCTATATATTATTAAAATTATACTTATATATAATGTTTTTAATTTATTCAAAAATTTCTTGGATATATTACCTGGAAATTGATTGAAATAAGCATATTTTGATTATTTTATCGAACAAAAATGTTCTGTTGATAATATAAAAAAATAAATCATATCATATCAATAAAAATGAAAAATAATCTGGATATTCTTAATATATTATTATAATAATTTTTATGTTACCTTAATCATATTTTATACAAATGTTCTTATAGGCGGTTAAATCAAGCAAAACATGATTAAGCAATAACTCTATTGGATAGAATGGTTAATAAAATGTTTATTTTGATATTATATAATTAAAATAGAATTATAATGATATTAATTTTATTTATTAATCGTGGTAAACAATATTTTGTTTCCATTTATATAAAATATGGAAATATATAAGAAAAAATTAAAATATTTCATTGTGGTTGTGGGATTCCTCACAAATTAATGTTTCTAGTTCTTATTTCTAAATTCTTGGGAGGGGGTAGGTTTTTATTCAATATACATTCGATATTGAAATTTAAATTAGATATACTATATTTCTTCATTATTTTCGTCATTATGAACATCTATATATTTTTAAATTGTTAGAAAATGATGACATCTCTTTGTGGATACAGTTGTATACACAACAAATTATGATGGATAAAATTGGATCTTTTCTAAGTACTCAACATTAATCAATAATTTGATGAAACTATACAAGGATTTATTTAAACAAATTGTAAATAAATTGTTTATAGAAAAGGAATAGTCTATACACATCACATATATTAAATTTCATAAGTGGTGTTAGTGTTTTATTGAATTTGATTTTTATTTCGATCCATTAACCAAAATTAACATTTAACTTTTTAATAAAATTTTACCCTTAGTATTTATAATAATGAAAATAAGAATTATTCTATTTGATTAAATAATTTGATAATTATTATTGAATGTTTTATAATCAATTTAATAAAAAAAATAATGTTATAAGAATATAATTTTCAAATAATCATTGTTATTGGTATGAATTATTTTAAGATAAACATAATTATTAGAATTAAAAATTATAATATATATTCAGTTTTGATAAATAAATTTATTTACCAGAAAAAAATAATATGTAGGAGGAATTTTTAGAATGAAAAAACTAAATTTCACACTCTAAAAATTAAATTTGTTGCAATGATTTTTTATTCAATTAATTTTACATTGTAATATAATCATAAAAAATATTAAACATTCAATTATAAGTTGGTAGAATTGTTTACAGTCAATATTTTTGTTCATTTAATTCATTTTTTATTATTTAAAATAATTTATAATATTATTGAATAAGATTAAAAAATTAGAAAATTAAAAAATTTAGAAATATTGATATACCACATTTTTTGATTGAAAATAAAACATTTCATAAAAAACTAATAAAAATAAAAATAAAAATTTTATTTTTAGAATTAAAAAATAAATTTTAGTTTTTAAAATTTAATTTCTAAAACTTCATAAATTCCTTAACCAAATAAAATACATAATATAGAATTAAGTAATTTTATTGAAAATTAACATTATCAATACTAAAGTATAATAATTATTTATATTCTGATTATTTAAAGTAATACTTTATTAGATATTATTATTACATTTTTAGTAACTTCAAATTACTATGATATGGGTTTTTATATTGATTATATTGTGACATATGTCATAACTCATCTATCTTACATTAAATGATCAAAAATATCATGTCATTATAGTTTTTGTTTCCTCGTTTATTTATAAAAGGATGTTTCTAGTTGACGTGTATCTTATCTGTAGATCAACATTATCTATTTGTAACGCCCCGACCCCAGTTACCCAGAGTCGGTGCATTATTACATTACATTGGCATGATCACAAGAAAGATCAAATCTCGAAAGACCGATTGGTTTTGTAGCCTTGGAAACACTAGATATATTCATAAGTTTTACATTACATCATAAAATGAAAAACTACTACAACAACATAATGTTTCCACAATCCACACTATTAACCCCTCATAAAATCCCTGCAGGTCATTCATAACTTACTTCTTCACATCCTGGGAAAAATAAAACATAGAAAAGGGGTGAGCTCAAATGCCCAGTAAGGATAACAATATAGCGGAAACTTTCATAAATAAGAATAAACATTTAAGGCAATGTATAACTAAAACAAAATCCTTTTAAATATGAACTTTAAACATGGTATGGCATAAATAAAATGAAATAATGCCATTTACTTATTCACATGGATATTCTACTAATCGAATAATCACATGCAAAAATCAATAACCACTTTCATAATGTTGGAATGCATAATGCCAGACTATCATAACCACATAGCCAAGGCCTCGTGCCAAGACTACAAATAAGATTTTGTCAAGGCCTTGTGCTAAGACACTAGTTTGTCTCATGAGACCTACCGATGCATCGAGGAGCTATAGCGGGCTCCACCCGTCACATATTAAGTCCAATGCATTCCCATATGAAAAGGTTTAAACATAACATAAACATTCGTATTAAAACTAGCATACAAAATGTCAATACTTTCACCATAAACTATGAATGGTATAAAAATATCACATCCACAGTCAAACATATCACAAAACCTTCAATACAATATAGAAGTTTTGTATCATAATAAATCAACTTCAAATAATCTTAAAATCCATCAAAGGATGTTGACATAGATGAAATGAAAATTCTTTTTAAAGAAATATCTCCTTTTATTTTGAAATCATTTAAGATCCATATAAAATAAAACATTTTCTTTGAAAATATTCTTATAATCTTGTAAGGTAAGCTTTGAAGATTTTATAACGGCGGAAAATAGCCGCACCCACCGTATAAGTAAAAAAACATTCTTACCTTAATTCTGTCGAAAAGGTTAAAAAGGACCTTGTTTTGAAAACGACGGAAAGGTTCCTTTATAAACCTCTTATAAGAAGTCAAACAAGGGAATAAATGACTTTAACCCATATTCTTGTAAATAATAAATATGTGTTGAAATACATTTCGAAGAAACATGGATGTGGATGATAAAGAAATCCCAGTAGATTATTACGTATAAACAACCTTGGATAATGAAGAGGTTGTAAAGTAAACCCTTACCTTGTACTTTTCCTTGGTTGGGGTAGGTTAACCTCCTGTATAATGGTGAAATAGTTGTTATTAAATTATACAAGAATCATATATAATAATATGATATCATATATGATCTTTTAACATTGATTTGTTAATAATATCTTAGAATTATCGTCGTTTCGGGAGTTAACTTACTCATTTTCTTTTATATGTTTTGTTACATAAGCCATGGTTTTTGTATCTTATTCATATCCAGAATGATATCTAGTCCTTAAACATCATTTTTAAATCATCAAATGATAATTATACTTGAATGGATACGATGGAGAATGAATCTCATCGCGTTCGTGGAGACGGTAGTCCGTACGTACGCACGAGCGACAATATCATTCTTTTGATATTAAACTAATATATAAATGGATGGTATATAATATATAAAGAATCATTAACATGTTATATTTATTATTTACATGAGTTACACATCATTATTATACCCATCCAAATAATATTATATTGAATAACAATTACACCACGACGTGGAGACGGTAGTCCGTACGTACGCACGTATGGTGACATGTTATTCAAAGGGTAGATAGAATACTGAATATGGTTGTACCATATTTATAATAACATCACAGTATATGTGAGATACTAGAGTTATTATTTTAGAATGGTAAGAAAAAAGGAAGAAGAAGTGGAAGAAGAAATGAACTTGGAGAAGGGTGGTGAAATCATTACCTCTTCTTCGGGTTCTTCCTTTTGATTTGATCAAAAGGGCTCCTTAGGATGGCTTTCTGATCAAACTAAGGCCTTTAGGTTGTAGTGAGGGATGTTGGGAGAGTATTTGGGCAGAGTTTGGCCGAACCAAAAGGCTTTGAAGGTGTGAAGAAATGAGAAGGAGGAGTTCCCTTTTATAAGAGGGGTGAGGGGCACCTTTGGAAAAGCTAGAAATATTAATTTATAATAAATTCATATTCGGTTTCTAATGGCTCCAAAGCATATTATTCAAAGGTTAAGGTGGGGATAGGTCTAAAACCACTCAACCAATAGAATTTAGACAGGTTTGGGTACTTATATTAACCTTATCTTTAAGTATTAACTCTAAGTTAATTAGTTTCACTTTTACAATGTCTCTTTGTATTTTTATATAATATGGTTAATAAACTTACTATATACATCCATGCGACCCCCAAGTGGTACATTAATGATGATCCTATCATGATATAAGTCTCTTGGCCGAACCTTAGATTTTTAGGAATTTAATATCAATTAATAATATAATATTTGTTTTAAGAACTCTTTTATGTCAATTTTGATACTATTCAATAGTTGATTTTTGTGAAACTCATAACAGATTGATTACTTCGAACAAAGTCAATTAAATCAATCCTAATATATCATATTATCCTAGAAAATTAGTTTAATTCATTAAAAGTTTCATATTATATTTATTTGGGTATTTATAATATCAATTATTTTAATTTTTCACTATTATAGTAATTACTGCATCATTATTGTGTCATAAATAAAATAAATTATTTAATGTCTAAAAATTATAAATAAAATATCATTATGTAGGAATTCTTTTTAGATTTCTAATGAATATTTATAATCTAAAATCCAACATATATATCCCTAAGTAACAATTGTTTTTCTAAAAGATATATGCTTGTGTCATTTTTGTATTCATTTTAACTTAATTAAAATAAAGTGTCATTATCACTTACAAGTGGATCCATGGGGTCCCAAAATAGACCCAAAGATTCCAATGGTTGACCATGTATCAACCAATAGGGTTAAGACACGTTTTAGGGTAATTTAGTATTATTATAATATTATTTTTTAACCCTTATTTACCGGATTTACCCTTAACCATGGTAAATAAAATATTTACCGCAGTAATTATTCAAAATATCTAAAAATAAAAGTTACCTATTTACACAATTTGAACATCCTGATTCCAAATATGGAATCCATTTTCCTAAATTCAAAACACAGAAGTGGCAGAAATTAATTTAAAATTAATTCCCGCTGTCAAAACAAAAAGCGTGTTTTTAAGAGATAATAACTATCAAAAGATTGACACTCGTTTATGTTCGGTTTAATTGTAAAATTATGTCCAATGACCAACATTATATTAAATGGTAAAAATATATTCTAAATATAATTTAAAACCACTCAAATTCATATTTTATCACTATTAATTATTTTGATTAAAAAAGTTGTTTTTAATTAAAACTTAGTAATTTTCACTATTCATCAAAATATGAAAGTTATCCGAAATGTACCAAAATTTCACCTTAGGCTAAATTCGATATTCCGAATCCAAAAATGAAGTCCATTTTCAAATATAAAATATATATAATTTCAAAAATTAGGTATTACTATTCATAACGGCTAGTTTGATTAGTTATGGTGTGTTAGAACTCGGTGTTGCGTACAACACACGCTGTCACATTATTCAAAGAGAAGCGTACCGTAGAAGCTTGGGGTGTTACATTATCCCCTCCTTCAAATAATTGCGTCCTCGCAATTTCAAGGGTATTACTGCATAAAAAGACTCGGGTGGTTCTTCATCATAAGTTCCTCGGGTTCCCACGTTGCCTCTTCCATCTTATGGTTTCTCCACAAATCTTTTACCAGACGCATCGTCCGGTTTCTCAGCACTTGTTCTCTCGTATCAAGAATCTTGACGGGCTCTTCGCAATAAGACAGATCGGGTTCCAGTTCTAATTCCTCATAGGTGAGTACATGCGTCGGATCAGGCATGTATTTCCTCAATAGAGATACGTGGAACACATCGTGAACTTTGGAGAGACTTGGCGGCATTGCCAATCGGTAAGCTACAACCCCAATTCGTTCTAGAATTTCGAAAGGTCCGATGTACCTGGGACTCAATTTACCTTTCTTACCAAAACGTATGACTCCCTTCCACAGAGATACCTTCAGAAAAACATGATCACCGACTTGAAATTCCAAATCCTTCCTTCGATTATCGGCATAGCTCTTCTGCCTACTTTGAGCTGCTTTGATGTGATTTTGGATTACTTTCACCTTTTCCACCGTTTCCTCCACCAGTTCTGGGTCTACAAGTTTTCTTTCACCAACGTCATCCCAACAGGTTGGTGTACGACATCTCTTTCCGTATAACGCTTCATATGGTGCCATCTGAATACTCGAATGGAAGCTATTGTTATAGGAAAATTCTACCAAAGGTAAATATTGATCCCACATACCCTGAAAGTCAAGTGAGCAAGATCTCAACATGTCTTCTAAGGTTTGAATAGTCCGTTCTGATTGTCCGTCTATCTGAGGGTGGTAAGCAGTGCTCAAATGAAGTTCAGTATCCAGGGATTTCTGAAGACTTTTCCAGAATCTTGTAGTAAAACGGGGATCACGATCAGAAACAATCGATAGGGGTACTCCATGAAATCTCACAACTTCATTAATATATAGTCTTGCTAGACGTTCCAGGGGTAGATCTTCTCTTATAGCAAGAAAATGTGCTGTCTTGGTAAGACGATCAACAAAAACCCATACTGCATCGTTCCTTCTAGGAGTCATTGGTAGCCCCATGACAAAGTCCATCGTAACATTGTCCCATTTCCACTCCGGTATGGGAAGAGGTTGCATGACTCCTCCAGGCTGTTGCTTTCCAGCTTTCACTTGTTGTCAAACCATACATCTTGACACAAAATCAGCAATCTCCCTCTTCATGTTGTCCCACCAAAAATGTTCCTTCAAATCTCTATACATTTTGGTGCTCCCAGGGTGTATAGAGAAATTGGAACTATGAGCATCATCCAGCAATTCCCTTTTTAGATCAGGTATATTGGGAACACAAAGTCTCTTCCCGAATTTCAAAATTCTATCTTCATACACAAAGTCTCTCAATCTCCCATCATTCACAGCTTTAATCTTCTTTTGGAATTCTTCATCATCGGTCTGAGAACTCTTAATCCTTTCTAGTAAAGATGGTTTGGCAACCATTTGAAAAAGCATTGATGTTTCACCTTCCCTGGTTATTCCCATGTCCATCTTCACTAGATCCATGAAAATTGGATCCCTTTCAATTCTCATCATGTTCAGAACTCCATGGTCTTTTCTTCTCAAAGCATCTGCTACTTTGTTTGCTTTCCCCAGGCGGTAGTGTATCATACAATCATAATCCTTGAGTAATTCAAGCCATCTCCTTTGCCTCATGTTGAGTTCTTTTTGTGAGAAAATATACTTCAAACTCTTGTGATCAGTATAAATCTCACATTTTTCACCATGGAGGTAGTGCCTCCATATCTTCAAAGCAAAGATCACAACTGCTAACTCGAGATCATGAGTAGGATAGTTTTGTTCATGAATTTTCAACTGTCGTGATGCATAGGCAATAACTCTATCATTCTGCATAAGGACACAACCAAGTCCTTTCTTTGATGCATCACTATAAATAACGAACCCATCATTCCCCGTTGGTAGAGTCAATATAGGAGCATTGACTAATCTTCTCTTCAGTTCTTCGAAACATTCTTCACACTCTTTTGTCCAAAGTAATTTAACCCCTTTACGTGTGAGCTTCGTTAATGGGTTAGCCAATCGGGCAAAATTCTGGACGAAACATCGATAATAACCTGCCAAACCAATAAAACTACATACCTCAGTTATACTCGTAGGTGCTGGCCATTCTTGGATTGCCTTGGTCTTAGAAGGATCAATAGAGATTCCATCTTTAGAGACAATATGGCCAAGAAAAGAAATCTCTTGAAGCCAGAATTCACACTTGCTAAACTTCCCATATAATTCATGCCTCCTCGGAGTCTTCAAGATAATGCGCAAGTGATTTTCATGATCTTCGTAGGTTTTGGAGTATACAAAGATATCATCAATAAATACCACCAAAAATTCATCGAGATACTCCTTGAAAACTCTATTCACTAGATCCATGAATACAGAGGGTGCATTAGTCAATCCAAATGGCATTACAGTAAACTCGTAATGCCCGTACCTGGTTCGAAATGCTGTTTTCGGAATGTCTTCCTTCTTAACACACAACTGATGGTATCCAGATCAAAGGTCAATCTTTGAAAAGTATTGAGCTCCATGCAGTTGGTCAAATAAATCATCAATACGAGGTAGGGGATACTTGTTCTTTATCGTTATAGCATTGATCTCCCTGTAGTCGATACATAACCTCATAGATCCATCTTTCTTTTTAACAAAAAGAACAGGGGATCCCCATGGAGAAACACCAGGGCGAATAAATCCCTTATTACTCAATTCCTCTAGTTGTTTCTTTAGTTCGACTAACTCTACAGTGGCCATTCTATAAGGGGTCTTCGATATAGGCCTTGATCCAGGAATCAAATCAATAGAAAACTCAACTTCTCGTTCTGGAGGATGTCCAGGTAAATCTTCTAGAAATACATCTACAAATTCTTTCACAACAGGTACATCCTCTATTTGAACATTCCTTTCCTCACCCGCAGTTATTTCATTCTCTTCCACCCCAATAATTGAATTAAGTTGAGCTACTGGGGGTGGATCTAAATAAGAATTAGGTGGTGACGATTCTGCTCTAAAAATAAGGTGCTCCTTATCATTATCATCAAGAATCGTAACCTCTTTCTTCTTACAATAAATCTTCGCATCATAGTCCGAAAGCCAGTCCATACTGAGGATTATATCAAACTCAATCATAGGTATGACGATGAAATCAGAAGATAAAGAAAATTTATGTGCTCTAATGGGGACTGATTCACAAAACTTTGTTGCAACGATACTTCCCTTAGGAGTTTTAACTGACAACTCCCTTATTAAATCAAATTGGAAATATCTAATTTTCTTAGCAAACTGGGAAGATATGAAACAATGCGATGATCCAGAATCAAATAATGCATTTTCTAAACTTGAGGAAACCATTAAATTACCTGCCACCACGTCTTTCGGAGATTCTACCTCAGCAGTAGTGATAGCATAAGTCTGGCCTTGATCCCTTGGCCATTTCTGAGGTAAGTTCTCCTGACGCTTAGGGCATGCATTTGCATAATGCCCCATCTCCCTGCAATTGTAGCACTGAACGTTGGTAGCTTCCTTCTTCCCCTTGCAATCATGAGCTTGGTAGCCTTTTTCACCACACTTGTAACAGACTCCCATTCCCTTCAAGCAAGTACCAGGATGTTTCTTCCCGCATTTACCACATGATGGATATTCAACCTTTCCTTTCTTCCCCTTATTTCCATTCCCAGATTGATCAGCAGGTCTCTTCTTCTCTTGCTTTGCTTTAAAGTCATAAGACTTAGAGAATTCCTTTTCGGTCTTGATAGCACATGAGACAATGTCTTCGTACGTTGAAAAGGATTGTGAGACTAATGCTCGACGGAGAAATGGTTTTAACCCATCAAAGAAACGATCAATCTTACTTCTTGGGTTGCGAATATAATCTCTAGCATACCTCGCTAACCTTGTAAAGTTAGCCTCATACTTTGTGACATTCTCATCCTCCTTCTGTCTCAGACTCAGAAATTGCCTTTCCATATCTGCTCGATGGTCGTGAGAGAAGTATTTTTCTAAAAACAGATCTTTGAACTCCCTTCATTCCATATTTGATACTTCATCATCTTCCTTCATGTTCTGAATCAATGACCACCATTGATCAGCATCCCTAGTGAGGCGGTAAACTGCCATGATAAATTTTTCCCTTTCACTGCTCCCCAAAGCCTGAAATATTTTCTCTAGGGAAAATATCCATTGCTCAACTACTAAGGGATTTGTATTCCCATTGAACGTTGGTGGTTGTTGCCTCATGAATCGATCTAACATTGATCCTCCACGCTGCGGATCAGGGTGCTCCATACGGGTAAGGTTATTATTCATAACCTGAGTAAGTTGTCCCAGTATGGTGATTAGCTGATCAGCACCAGTTGCATCACCAGCCCCGCTATAATTATCTTGAGCAGGAGGGCAATCCCTACATGGAGTGCGTGCATTGATACGGTTTCTATTTCTTCCACTAGGCGCCATTTCTAAACAATGGCATAAACTAGATCAGTTTATGAATCAAAATACATAATCCCATACTTATAAAACACTTAACATAAATTAAACTATTTATGGATATAATCCATAATCATAAGAATGTTTTCTTTGAGGAAGTATATACTTATAATCCCTTCAAAATGATTTGTAAAGAAAATGCGAGTTATCCTAAGCATATCCCCCGGGAGTGTCGTAAGCAAGAGTGCAGCAAGGCCCGTTGTCGTGCACCAGTTCCCGTTTGAGTCTAGCTCAAAGCGGTGTTTTCAGGTTTTACCCCTAGGTACATCTGTGCCAGAGCCGCCTCTACCTGCTCGTATCCAGACAGGGATGTATTTCTTGGAAAACTCACAAAATCTCTACAATACCAAAATTCTAGGAAGTTCTTCTATACTAATCCTCAAAGTTCATCTTAGGTCTACGTGCTCTAATCAGAGTTTATCTAAATCTAGATTCCAAGGTTTGTACTAAACTTCCTCTGATACCAACTGTAACGCCCCGACCCCAGTTACCCAGAGTCGGTGCATTATTACATTACATTGGCATGGTCACAAGAAAGATCAAATCTCGAAAGACCGATTGGTTTAGTATCCTTGGAAACACTAGATATATTCATAAGTTTTACATTACATCATAAAATGAAAAACTACTACAACAACATAATGTTTCCACAATCCACACTATTAACCCCTCATAAAATCCCTGTAGGTCATTCATAACTTACTTCTTCACATCCTGGGAAAAATAAAACATAGAAAAGGGGTGTTCTCAAATGCCCAGTAAGGATAACAATATAGCGGAAACTTTCATAAATAAGAATAAACATTTAAGGCAATGTATAACTAAAACAAAAGCCTTTTAAATATGAACTTTCAACATGGTATGGCATAAATAAAATGAAATAATGCCATTTACTTATTCACATGGATATTATACTAATCGAATAATCACATGCAAAAATCAATAACCACTTTCATAATGTTGGAATGCATAATGCCAGACTATCATAACCACATAGCCAAGGCCTCGTGCCAAGACTACAAATAAGATTTTGTCAAGGCCTTGTGCCAAGACACTAGTTTGTCTCATGAGACCTACCGATGCATCGAGGAGCTATAGCGGGCTCCACCCGTCACATATTAAGTCCAATGCATTCCCATATGAAAAGGTTTAAACATAACATAAACATTCGTATTAAAACTAGCATACGAAATGTCAATACTTTCACCATAAACAATGAATGGTATAAAAATAGCACATCCACAGTCAAACATATCACAAAACCTTCAATACAATATAGAAGTTTTGTATCATAATAAATCAACTTCAAATAATCTTAAAATCCATCAAAGGATGTTGACATAGATGAAATCAAAATTCTTTTTAAAGAAATATCTCCTTTTATTTTGAAATAATTTAAGATCCATATAAAATAAAACATTTTCTTTGAAAATATTCTTATAATCTTGTAAGGGAAGCTTTGAAGATTTTATAACGGTGGAAAATAGCCGCACCCGCCGTATAAGTAAAAAAACATTCTTACCTTAATTCTGTCGAAAAGGTTAAAAAGGACCTTGTTTTGAAAACGACGGAAAGATTCCTTTATAAACCTCCTATAAAAAGTCAAACAAGGGTATAACTGACTTTAACCCATATTCTTGTAAATAATAAATATGTGTTGAAATACATTTCGAAGAAACATGGATGTGGATGATAAAGAAATCCCAGTAGATTATTACGTATAAACAACCTTGGATAATGAAGAGGTTGTAAAGTAAACCATTACCTTGTACTTTTCCTTGGTTGGGGTAGGTTAACATCCTGTATAATGGTGAAATAGTGGTTATTAAATTATACAAGAATCATATATAATAATATGATATCATATATGATCTTTTAACATTGATTTGTTAATAATATCTTAGAATTATTGTCGTTTCGGGAGTTAACTTACTCATTTTCTTTTATATGTTTTGTTACATAAGCCATGGTTTTTGTATCTTATTCATATCCATAATGATATCTAGTCCTTAAAAATCATTTTTAAATCATCAAATGATAATTATACTTGAATGGATACGATGGAGAATGAATCTCATCGCGTTCGTGGAGACGGTAGTCCGTACGTACGCACGAGCGACAATATCATTCTTTTGATATTAAAATAATATATAAATGGATGGTATATCATATATACAGGATCATTAACATGTTATATTTATTATTTACATGAGTTACACATCATTATTATACCCATCCAAATAATATTATATTGAATAACAATTACACCACGACGTGGAGACGGTAGTCCGTACGTACGCACGTATGGTGACATGTTATTCAAAGGGTGGATAGAATACTGAATATGGTTGTACCATATTTATAATAACATCACAGTATATGTAAGATACTGGAGTTATTATTTTATAATGGTAAGAACAAAGGAAGAAGAAGTGGAAGAAGAAATGAACTTGGAGAAGGGTGGTGAAATCATTACCTCTTCTTCGGGTTCTTCCTCTTGATTTGATCAAAAGGGATCCTTAGGTTGGCTTTCTGATCAAACTAAGGCCTCTAGGTTGTATTGAGGGATGTTGGGAGAGTATTTGGGCAGAGTTTGGCCGAACCAAAAGGCTTTGAAGGTGTGAATAAATGAGAAGGAGGAGTGCCCTTTTATAAGAGGGGTGAGGGGCACCTTTGGAAAATCTAGAAATATTAATTTATAATAAATTCATATTCGGTTTCTAATGGCTCCAAAGCATATTATTTAAAGGTTAAGGTGGGGATAGGTCGAAAACCACTCAACCAATAGAATTTAGAAAGGTTTGGGTACTTATATTAACCTTATCTTTAAGTATTAACTCTAAGTTAATTAGTTTCACTTTTACAATGTCTCTTTGTATTTTTATATAATATGGTTAATAAACTTACTATATACATCCAAGAGACCCCCAAGTGGTACATTAATGATGAACCTATCATGATATAAGTCTCTTGGCCGAACCTTAGATTTTTATGAATTTAATATCTATTAATAATATAATATTTGTTTTAAGAACTCTTTTATGTCAATTTTGATACTATTCAATAGTTGATTTCTGTGAAACTCATAACAGATTGATTACTTCGAACAAAGTCAATTAAATCAATCCTAATATATCATATTATCCTAGAAAATTAGTTTAATTCATTAAAAGTTTCATATTATATTTATTTGGGTATTTATAATATCAATTATTTTAATTTTTCACTATTATAGTAATTACTGCATCATTATTGTGTCATAAATAAAATAAATTATTTAATGTCTAAAAATTATAAATAAAATATCATTATGTAGGAAATCGTTTTAGCTTTCTAATTAATATTTATAATCTAAAATCCAACATATATAACCCTATGTAACAATTGTTTTTCTAAAAGATATATGCTTGTGTCATTTTTGTATTCATTTTAACTTAATTAAAATAAAGTGTCATTATCACTTACATGTGGATCCATGGGGTCCCAAAATAGACCCAAAGATTCCCCTGGTAGACCATGTATCAACCAATAGGGTTAAGACACGTTTTAGGGTAATTTAGTATTATTATAATATTATTTTTTAACCCTTATTTACCGGATTTACCCTTAACCATGGTAAATAAAATATTTACCGCAGTAATTATTCAAAATGTCTAAAAATAAAAGTTACCTATTTACACAATTTAAACATCCTGATTCGAAATATGGAATCCATTTTCCTAAATTCAAAACACATAAGTGGCAGAAATTAATTTAAAATTAATTCCCGCTGTCAAAACAAAAAGCGTGTTTTTAAGAGATAATAACTATCAAAAGATTGACACTCGTTTATGTTCGGTTTAATTGTAAAATTATGTCCAATGACCAACATTATATTAAATGGTAAAAATATATTCTAAATATACTTTAAAACCACTCAAATTCATATTTTATCACTATTAATTATTTTGATTAAAAAAGTTGTTTTTAATTAAAACTTAGTAATTTTCACTATTCATCAAAATATGAATGTTATCCGAAATGTACCAAAATTTCACCGTAGGCTAAATTCGATATTCCGAATCCAAAAATGAAGTCCATTTTCAAATATAAAATATATATAATTTCAAAAAGTATGTATTACTATTCATAACAGCTAGTTTGATTAGTTATGGTGTGTTAGAACTCGGTGTTGTGTACAACACACGCTATCACATTATTCAAAGAGAAGCGTATCGTAGAAGCTTGGGGTGTTACACTATTGAAGATGAAAATAACCTCTCTATACATAAATTAATATTACATAACTTTTTTAGAACACTTAAAAATGTATACAAACAAAGGAAAAAATAATGTACAGGTCAAGTTCCATTCGATACAAAGAAACATAAAAAATGTTACATAAGTGAGATACATTGTCTTATATTTGGTTCTTCTTGAATATGACCCTTCTTAAGAATACAAATAATAATATATATCTTAATAACCTAGGGAACAAAACATAAAAAGGGGTGAGCTCAATTGCTTATAAAGTGTATACAACGAAGATATTTAATCATAATCATGAGAAAAATGGTAAGAGAACATATCCATGAAAAAAGGTTATCATGGCACAAATATAAAAGTTTACACACATGAATGAATGAATAAAGCATTATAGTTCATAATACCTAAATAATATGTAATTAAATTACATAAATAATTAAAACATAACAATGGATAATTATTTTTGAATTATGTAAGAAAATTAATTAAATTTAATGATTTCCATATCAGTCAAGGAATTGTAGTTGATACCATCTTAGTTGAAAAATTCCTTGATTGAAATGGGTTCACACCCTATTCTATCCCTGTATTACTAAACCATATTCAACTATCATTCGATCAATATATTACTAAATTTAGTTAATTTACTATTAAATTCATATAATACTGAACCAATTTCATTTATCATTAAATCCATGTACATATCAAGGGATATAAATCATTACCTAATTAATTGGAGGGAGATATACCTCACACCCATTACATTTTGAATTCATACATACATGTAGCACTAAATAAAAAATAAGCACAACATAACATATGAAATGAAATGGGTATTATAAAAATTTAATCATACTATAAAATATATAAAGGGATAGATTTCATAATAAATTCATCCTAATAATAACCCGTGAAAAGAAGAAGGTTTCAAAAACATATAACTCGTTAAAGAGAAACATGTTTCAAAAACATTGTTCCATCTACAAATAATCCATTTAAAGTAAGAATATAAATGATAACTTCAAATAATTTCTCCATAAATTCCTGAAAAAATAAAAATGGAAATTATCTTTTATGGGAAATAATTTTTGAAAAATCATTTTAAAAACATTTTTTGAGGAAATATCATTTCTTCCTTGAGAACTATTTATTAAAACATAAATCCATTTGGAAAACAAAATTCATTGAAAATTGATTAGAAAAACTATAAATGAAGAATTTAAGACAATAAAATAACTTAAATTACTTTTCTATTAAAAACTGACTTCAACTATATTTCAATTTGTTTTTTAAAATAAGGTTTGTTACTACAACAGATTTCTGACCAGAGAAAATGATGGCTATACTTTTCTAAAAAACATCATCTTACGTACCAATTAGTATAAAAATGGTAATAATACATGTATATAACTTCAATAAACTAATTATAATCAATGTCATTATTTTTTTGATATATTTATTATATTATTTCATCAAAGGATGTGTATGCAAAGACAACGTTGAGAAACCATGAAATTGTTTCATTAAAATCAAACCACATGGATACTTTTAATCATACTCTCCATGTAAGAGAATAAAATAAAATAAATATTAAAATATCATTAAAATAATTTTATTCATGAAATAACAAGAAAATTTTAATTATATACACCATGAAAAATTAGATACGTTCATAACAAAAAGTGAGTCTCAATAAATGAAAAACAAGACAAAACTATTTTACAGATTCCGTAACATTTGAAACCTAAAACACATGAATTGAATATTATAAAATGGATATTATATATCCCTAAATGAATTTATAATAATCATTTCATACATATACAGTCATTATATAGACCACACAAATAGAATGGGTGGTGAATAACGATTGTATATCACAGATAAAACATCTTATAAGAAATATCCATTCCTTGTGTCAGGACTCTTGTCGTACTCATTCATATAACCTATAACATAAATATAAAGTTTTCATACACATTTTATAGAACCATATAATTATATCTAAAATCATATAAGGGTAGAGTATGACCTTATATTATATGATTGTTAACTATCCTTTGTTAAGGAATCATTTTAGATAATATTCACTATCTTATGCACATGTGTCTTAAATTTTTATATTCTTGGTACTTCAACATATATCATGATTCATTAATTTAAACCATTATTTAAATATCATATATATTTTTTATATTTTTATTAAAATAATCAATAAAATATATATTTACTAAATTTAATACACAGTTCATAGAGATGGTAAATAGTATGTATGTATGATCATTATTTCAATTTTTATTAAAGTATTGAATGAAATAAAATGAAATATGTGATTATATGTTTCTAATTTCACTAACTTATTATTATAATTCTATATATATACTATATGTTAATTAAAAAACCTTAATACATTACAAGTAGATTTTGAACGAATCAGATCACTTGGAGTGGGTGGTAGTCCACATTTCCTCAAACGAAATCATTATAATTACATCATAGGGATTGTAAAAAAGATATGAGGTGTGAAAGGAATGTATATTATTAATGTAATAATATATATAATATATAAAATATATAAATATATTTTCCATTATAATGTCCACAATGATAGGTGTTAAGGTAAAAATGATCAATCATCATTTTGTGAGGTGGTAGTTCATTGTACATTTAATCAATATGTTTGATACCCATTAGATGGAGGTGTGTATATTTGTTGGTAAAAAAATAAGAATAAAAATAACCCAGTATATTTGGGATATTGTTTTTGTTATACAATAATTAAATGAAGATATTTTAGGGGTGGATAATGAAAATAAAAGAAAGGAGCATGAGAGAAAGTGTTGCCTCTTAATCGGGAAACTCCATTAGGTTTGTTCCAAAAGGAATCATTGGAAGATTTTAGGCCCAAATTTAGAATTAAATTAGTAATGGAGGGATATTTGGAAGTGTATTAAGTATATTTTTTCCAATCCTTTGTGGTTTTAGGGCTGTGAAAAATTGGGGGAGGGGTTTCCATTTATATGGAAATGAAAGGACACACTTAGTATTTCTTAAAACATGATACATGTACCATAATATTTACCAAAAAAAATTCATATAAAACCAAAAAAACTAAATAATAGAAGTTTAATCATATAATAATGTCTATATATGTATTTTTTACAGGGTTATAAGTCATTTTGTGTATTTAATTTAAGGTTTAGTATTTAGTTCATCTTAATTTTACAATATTCGATGTAATTAATTTTAATTATTTTCACTAAATGTTTTACTAAAAAACATTGTTAAACTTATTATAAATAATAAATAATTATTATTATAAATATTTAATCCTATTATACAAATTATAATCATATATTTGGATGAAATTAATTTAAAATTAACCCTGTAGTCGAGTGGACAATGTAGGTTTTTAGAGTTGAAATTATCAGAATATTGCTAATTTTTCATATCCAATTTCATTGTATAATTTCTTCCAATAAAATAAATTATATAATGTGATAAAAAATTTAAATTAAATAATCTTTTATTCCAAACTAAAATATATTTTTTGTATTAAAACACATTGTTTTTCACTATTTATCCAAAAAAGTTGTATTTTTGGTAAATCCAATTAATTTACCTGAAGCAAATTTTTACATTATTAATTAAAAAATGAATCTAATTTTATTAATATAATATATTAAATTATTCTAAAATTAATTTTATTATTTATCACATTAGGACATTAAAATCAGTTCCTTCGAGAAAATGATATTTTTAATCAAATAAGGACTCTACCAAAAATCATTTCATTCATTATCAAGATGTTTTATTTATATAAATAAATTATTAAAATATTTATGGAAAGTAGTTATTACTATTCATATTATAATTTTTATCAGCAATGTTATAGTTATTTGATTCAAATAATTATAATAATAAAATGATGTTTCATATAAACATTGGTTTTGCATGTAATGTACACCAAGTCAGTGGTGTGTGTCTTGTATTCCAAGTCGATGTTGGGTGTAACATATGAAAAATTGATGTTATGTATATCATATGCCAGGTAGTTTGTGTGTAATGTACACACAATCAGTTTCATATGAATCAAAATTTTTACATAGTTCATCACAATACATCAATGAAAATTTAATTTATTTGAAAAAAAGGTAAATAAATACCCGGGGTGTAACATTATACCACCCATTAATAATTTTCACCAAACCTTTTCATCACTTTGTTAAAAACAAATTAGGATAGTTATGCTTCATAAAATCCTCATGTTTCCATGTAGATTTATTTAATATGAAATTTCTCCAAAAAAACATTGACCATGTTAGTGATCTTGTTCCATATACATTTATCTATAAAATCTATAATCTCAACAGGTTTCTTCTCATAAGAAAGATAATGCTCTAGCATCATGACCTATGAGTATATTTCATGTGAAGGTTCTTGTATATACTTACTCAGTATAGATACATGGAACATAACATTGACATGAGATAGATTTGATGAAGTGAAAACAATTATGCTACCTTCCAAACATATTCAAGAATCTCAAATGGACTCATAAACCTAGTACTTAGTTAACCATTTTTATGAACATATTTGGTTTGTAATGGGGTGAGATTCATTTAAATACCATTTATATAAATTCAAATTCAAGATAATTCCATCAGTTATTAGTGTAATATTTCTTCCAACATTGATCTTCCTTAAAATGAGGCTAAATGTTTCTATCTATATCTACAATTTCTTCTCCAATCTCATGTACCAATATCTTTCTTTTTCCAACTTCCACCCAACACATTGGATCTCTACATTTCTTCCCATAAAGGTAATAATAGTGTTCCATTTTAATTCATGATTGAAATCTATTGTATTATGGGAACTCAACAAGAAAAAGTGGTTAATCCCAATAAAATTGGTATTCATTGAAAAAATATATAAACATATCTTATATGGTTTGAAATTTTTTCTTATTGACCATATGTTTGAGGATTATAATTAGTGTAGAAAGTAAATTTATAATTAATGGTTTTCTTAAGAGTTATCTAGAACTTCTTTATATACCTTGGAGCTCGATATGATAAAATATAATGCATTTCTCCGTGAAACATTTCTACTTAAATAATGTATATCAAGGAATGCATATTCATATATAAGTGTTCGGTAATAGCTATGAAGTGTGATTCCATAGTAAGGATGTCGACTACATCCAATACATAATTAATCCCTTTTGAGGTTTTGGGTAGTCTGATGAAAAATTCCATATGGATGATCTCCCATTTCCATTCTAGTATGGGTAATGGATGTAACATCCCATTTGAAATTTGTCATCAAGAAATAACATTTTGATATACCAAGCACCAAGATACAAACTCTGGAATATCTCTTCTCATTCCATCCGACCAGAACTATTCTTTAATGTATCTATACATCGTTATACATCCAAAATGAATAGAGAATGAATAACTACGATCATTATCTAACTTATCCTTTTAATATGGTATATAAGGAATATATAAACCACTCTTGAACCTTGTCATTCAATCTTGATTGAGGTTAAGAAAAAGAACATTTCTAACATTCTTTATCATCTCTTCATCTTCCATATGCTCCACTTTACTCATCACTATTATAAAGGATTGAACATTAATTTGAGAATGTTAAAATTTTTACCCATCAATAAGGATTTATAGATCCATCCACTGAATGTCCAAAAATATTTGATCTTTTTTTATCCTCCGCATGGATAATCTTGGATAATCCTTTCAACTCAAAAGATCAGCCACCATGTTCTCTTTCCTAGGTTGGTAATGTATAATGAAGTCATAAACATTTATCAACTACAAAAATATTCTATTGTTCATTTTTAACTCATTCTTTATGAATATATAATTTAGTATATTATGATCAGTTTATATATAACATTTTTTACTATAATAAAAATGCCTTCAAATATTGAATGCTAAAATTTCTGTTTCTAACTACAAACCACGAGTAAGGTTATTATTCTCCTGAATCATCAACTGTCATGAAGAATATTATATAACCATGTTATTCTTCAAAACAACAGATCCCAAACCCTTCTTTGATGCATCTCTATAGATTAAAAAATCTTCTTTGCTACAGGGTAATGTGAGTATAGGTTCACTAACTAACCATTTCTTTAGTTCCTTTAAAATTTTCAAACATCATATGTCTAGAGGAACATGACACCATTTCGTTTAACATGGTTAGAGGATTAGATATTCATGATAAATTCTCTCCACACCATCATTAAAATTCAGCTAATCCAAGAAATCTATGTATCTCAGTCACCGTGATTGGTCCTATACAACCTTCAATAGCCTCTTTTTTATGGATATTTGATTATACCATATTTGGAGATTATGTGACCCAAAATAAAACCTTTTTCATCCAAAATTCAATGTTTCAAAAATTTTCAAATATATTCTCCTTCGTTAGGATAATTAGTACAATTCCCTAGTTTTCTTTATACTCTTCCTTTCTCTTTTAAAACATAAGAATATAAATTTTTAAGAATACCACAAACTGATCACTGTAATATCAAAATACACTATTAATTTAAAACATAAAGATAACAGGGAAATTAGTTATCCAAGAAGGAATAAATATATATTAATAGTGTTCATTCCTTGTACAGAATATTGTTTTGCATATATCATCATTCATAACACTCAGTTACCGAATTATTGGACAATGGTCAATGTTGAAAAATATTTAGCCTCATGGAGCTGATAAAAAAAGGTAGCTATATGGGGAAAATTACACTTGTTCTTTACTTTGATCTTGGTCAACTCATGGAAATCAATATATATTTCCACTGATACACCATCCTTTTTTAGAAAATGAACTGGTTCTCAAAAAGGTGACAAAGTTGTCAAAATTAATCCCTTATCATGTTTTTCATGGATTATATTCATCAATTGCTAAAACAAAATTATATCCATTCTACAAGTAGTATTTGAAATTTCTGTGGAACTAGGTCAGAGTTCTGTTCATTTCAAAACATCACGTTTTGGTTTTAGGCTATGAAACGTTTCTAAAACATCATCCAATAAATCCCAAAAACATAGTCATTTAATGAAGGTCAATTTTTCCCACAAAAAATTGAGATAAAAACCCCTTTTGAATTTGAATTAAGACCCATAAATTGTATGTAATCACTATAAGAAGATCATACATATCATTACATTCATAGATCATAACATGAGGGTTTGAAATATAAAACATAAATTCAATTCCATTATAATTTATGTGTGATTAATAAAGAGAAAGACAACAAATTCTTGAGCATCAACATCATCAAAGTTAATCTATATAAAAATATCCTTTTTTAGGATTTTGTCCCTCTCATGAAAGGGGGATTGTCTGGAGAATTTCACATTCCTGTCTAAACATTAATATATATAATATCCTTTCATTTACTTGGGATATCATAAAAAGATACATCTTGTGCCCTAGGGTGCTAGTTTATTTCTTGAGAAGGACTTTACAAACACCTTACATCCCTATACACATGTGTGGGAAAAAATGGGTTTCGTTACATTCTGAAACTAAGAGGTAATTCTATTTTTCGCCTTAGTTGGTATGAGGTTTAATGTTTTTGTTATTATTTTTAATGTATATCTCTGAAAGTATAATGGATGATCTGCATGACTCATCATCATCCTCCCCACGACCAACAAGGTGTGGTTCCTCCTTTCATTAACACCATTCCTCTATCGTGAATAAGGAGGACTGGGTTGAGAAATAATGCCAGACTCTGGTAGAATTTCGATGATCTCTTGGTTAAGATACTATCCACCTCGATCCAATAGAATATTCTTTTTATTCTTACCATACTGATTCTTTACGTCATTAATGAATACCTCATCTTACTCTAAGGACTCTAACTTATACATTAGTAAGTATACATAGCCATATCTACTCAAATCATCAATATAAGTAATGATATACGAATATCCACATATAGCATCAATTGGAAATGGTCCACACAGGTGAACCAATATTAGAAGCTCAGTTTCCCTTTCACATTGTCCACCTAAAGGTGGCTTTGTCATTTTACCATGTAAACTAATGTCACATCTATCAAGTGGTTTTATCTTAGTGGAGTCTAAATAGACATTTTGGAATAGCTTTGTCATGTGCTTTTTGTTTACATTACTGAGACGGTGATGCCACAACTGGGTGATTTATGAGTCATGTGAGTTTCATTCATTATCAATTTCAAACACTTGGATTTCATAATTAAATACATAAAAGAAATTTTTTAAATACACCATACCATAACATACATTTTTCTTATAAATGAAGAAACCATTATTTACAAACATGAAAATAAATCTATCCATATTCCTACATGATACAGAAATTATGTTTTTGGTAACACTAGGCACATAATAACAGTTATTTAAAACCTAATTCATCCCAGTTTCTAATGACATATGGTAATCACCAATGGACAATGCAGCCAGCCTCGAGCCAGTGGCGGCTTGAAGATCCACTTATCCTTTTTAAATCATTCTAAATTTAATTTTTTCCTGAATTTGAATACAAATGTGATCCCCACAAGTTGTATCTAATACCCAATGTGTTGAAATGGAAAAATTACACTTGATAACAAAAGAACCGTTAGTGTCCCCATGCTTTTGGGTGCAATTCCTCTGCTAGTGGCCTTGATATCCCATGAAAAACCTACCGCCATTCATTCCTTGCATTGCCTCTTGATCTTCCCCTTCGTAGAGAGATGGTTCTCAAGGGATTCAGATCATTTATGAGTCCTTGGACCCTTTTCTTTCTCCTTATAATTCTTATTATCCATAAGGACTGCGGGTTTTCCATGCCCCCATGTCCATATCTACCAAGAGAATTAAGGTCTAAAGTTATGATACACTCTTATCATTGTTTCACATGTTGTAGTTCACAATAAACCTAGATAAGGTTATGGGCCATGATGATAGGATGAGATCTGTATGAAACTCATCCAGGATTATAATGCCTAAGATGTCCAGGAATTCAATGTATGAAATAATCATGACTACATGAGGCCCAGAAGGCACAAACTCTCTAATCATAGTTGTAATAAAAGTATTTGAGATCTCATATCTCTCTAATATCACCTTATCTTGATAGAGATCCATAATGTGAGAAATCAAGCTATACATGTCCATGTCTTCATGTTGCTTCAAGATCTCATTAGACATGGCCTATAATGTGAAAAATTGGACATCTATGGAATCATACATATGTTTTATATTGATAGATATTTCCTCATCACTGGAATCGTTTAATTTTTAAACTGGAACATGCTCTTCCAGCTCATACAATTGCTTCTCGTGGTGATGGATGACAAATAAATGCCTCTGTCGTTCCATGAAATTGGTGTCGAGGAGAATGTTTTTCTTCTCGAGTGTGATTCAAAATATTATGTTTGATGACATTTTTTTCTATTTCTAAAAATTTATATGGCTTTAGGTTTAGTACTTTATTATGATAAATACCGAGCCATATGAATAAATTAATACTTATTATTCTCCCACTATTTTATTGTAATCTAATAGCCCTCACCATTGACTTCAGAATATTTTATTGCATGAATATTCTAGTGGAAGGGATCCATATTTCCATTTTAATTACCCCAACTAGGGTTGGTTAAGAAAATTGAATGGTCTTTTGTAGCCATTCCAAATTCCAACTGCATTAACTTGCACCTCCATGATCTGTTGAGTGGACTACCCAATCATGAAACCCTTTTATTTTATATTTCCTCAACCTTTGCATCTTAGTTAAACCAGGGCCAGCAGTAGGATTCAACCCTTTAAGTGGACCAAGTCATGTCAACCCAAAACATTGAATTAAAATTCCCTATTAATTCAAATCATTCCAACTACAGTTGGACAAGCACTTTGAACTATGGTTCAATTCTAACCATGATTATTGAAGGATACATCGTCTTAATATTTCTCTGAGGTATTTTATCCTTATAAATAAATTTCCATTTTATTATATTTTATTCCATTTCTGTTAATATTATGTGGGATATACTTAAGTGATTAACCATGTCTAAAATAATATTAACACATGATCCGGTTTTATTTTAACTCTATATTGCATGATTGTTTAATTCATTAATAGTGTGATTGTGACAACACACACACAATAAATAAACCATAAAACTGACATAAATATAATAAATTTTATGATCATGAGCTTGTTATATTGGTTAGATTGTCAAGGGGATGATAAACTAACCAAGGACCTAGAGGAGAAACACCTTGAACCCTTTTATTTCGTGTTTATAGCTTTCCAACTGTCCACCTTTGTATCTACTTGGATTGGTTTCATCTTGGCTCCTAACTTGAGCCTCTCCACTAAATAGGGGGCTCCAACCATTACATATGCATTTATCTCACACGTAGGTGAGGGGTAAAATGGGGTTTTAAAAAAGGCACCTTGGGCACGCCAGCCCTACATATTAATGAAGAGAAGGCTCGAAGGCCAAAAAAAATTTACAGAAATTAATTAAAAGAAACCATTCAAATACAAAGTTCTTGGTATAGCTCTTTATCATACATACATGCAGAGATATTTACAGATAAATAAAACTAGCATTCAATCCATTATTAGTTATTTTTTAAGATAAATAACACTTGAATTTATTATTTATATTTAATTAATCAATCATTTTATCATAATCCCTTTTCAGAATTTCCTTGAGAATATCAGATATCATAATTTTAAACCAATAAATTCATTTAAAATTATCATTGTATGTATCTTGTACCATGGAGGCATCCTTGTGAATTCCCGTTCTTAACTACCCAATGAGTATAAATGAACATTAAACATATGTTAAATTAAACACACATATATAAAATGTCAATCACGTGTCGTACCTCAGCTTTACGCATGCACTATGGCAACCATATAAAGGGTTTTTATAATATTATTATAAATTTTAATAAATCTGCGTAATTTGGATAAGTACATAACGTGTAGTTTCGATTATACTACATGTACTTTTGTTCACAATCCATCTGATGTACATGTCTGGGAACATGGATTGTAGATGTACATCAGAATTCCTCAAAATACACGACGTGTACAGGGGGAAACACACTGTGTAGTTTCCTTATTATATGGTATCCTACCAGGAAAGCCATGTACGAGGTAGACGGTCGAACCCTAACCCAAAGGGACTACACCTCGTGTCTAGTGCACCACATGACATGTAATATGGAAACTGGGTACTACATGTTCCTGGTCAGCACACAGTGTGATTTAAGACATAGAAATACTCCCACACACGGCCTGTTTGGTGTACTATTCTGATGCATTGAACCTATACTACTATACATGTATTGATGAATACATGGCGTGTATTCTGGTGTTGTACAACCAAGAATATTTGTAACCATCGGGTGAGTTCCTATATTTTTATTTTAATCAAAATTGAATGAAAAATTCTTTTCTGTATGGTGAATGAGAAACGAGAGTGGTGGAAAAGATCTCGTGATTCAGATTATCAGAATAATGAACATTAATTAGAACAACTATATTATTAAATTAGTAAATAACCAACATAAAACTAAATAATTATAATAAATGATATGACCTCTATGACACCCCATGTAGTTTCTGGGAACAGTCGATGCACATTGGTGGGTGTGCCCAACATTAATTTTTCCTTTTAATGACGTATAATCCTTGATCTATCACGATAATAAAACTCTGGGTATTCGGAATAGATCAATGAATGAATGAAAAATAAGTGATTACTGGAAACATAGAGAGGATCATCATATGTTGGTTCTAATTATTTTAATTAAAAATTTAGAATTACCTAGATAGAATTATCTCTCAGTTGATATTTCTGGTCATGATCCAATGTGATCCATCATTTCATCGTAGAATCAAAGTGTAGTATTTCTATAGTGGTGATCCACATGTGCTCCACGTATCTCTAGACTATGCTGAAGGGATCTCCAGGTGCTATTGTAGAAGATAATTCTCTTGCAATGTCTTCCTTCGATCGCCTTGATCTGGTGGAGAAGGATCTATCTCTAGTAGCATGCGATCGTTTTTGGATGAAAATGAATTCTCTCTTGTCTTGAGAGATTTTTCTAAATCTATTGTGCACAACCAATCAAAATGGAATGGCTAATGAAAATTATATAATTTTGATTTTAATTACATAGTATAAGAAAATTATTTAATTAACCGAAAGCATTTGTTCATTTCATTTAATTATTAGCAATACCCTATGTCTAATAAAAGAAGCTATCTATTATTATTACTTGACATGCGCCCATCGAATGACCCATAATATTATTTAATTAAATAAAAAATATTATTTCTCATAAATTTATAGAAAATAATACATGGTGTGTATATTAATATACACAGCGTCTACTTTTTTTCGTTCTCTTTAATTACCCCACCACATTTATTAGACATCAAATAAGGGCTATTTATTTTTCAAAAACAATTTACACCATTACTTGCTAATAAATATATTTTTTTCCCACAAAAAATTCTCTCAAATAACTAGTTTAGAAATAAATGTTATTAGGCATCCATAAATAATTATTAAACCATAATTGGGAATAATATTTATTTAACATGTCGTATAAATATTTAACAGAGATAATTTGACACACTTTGTTTGTGATCCTATAGACCTTTTTCTCAAGGGAGTTAGGTAGAGCCTACCTATATTCCATGGTTAGAATCTAGTAACACGCCATATAACCCCTAGAGAATGAATTAACCGCCTCAATAACGTTTCACCTCTTACAAACACTCACTATGAAATGTAATCCCTCTATCTCGATATCTCAAATAAAGAAGGTTTCATGCCAGTGACATCAATCAATGTGCTATATTAATCATTCTTTGACTTACCGATAATTAACTCACCCATTCCTTACCTTGGTCATGAATTTATTTAGGCTATATCAATTCCATCATGTGGCCTGAGGTATCTACATCTGTTATGGAATAGAAATGACAAATAATTTCTTGAATTATCTATTACTGCATTATTACTTGTGATGCACCGAAAAAATCCTACCTCACTGTGAATAGTGTGTCATCAAATTTTTTGTCAATATATCTATGTGCGCGTGTTTTAATACCCAATATTATTAATTTTAATGTCTAAGGACCAATACAGATGTCCGCATATAGAAACATCAAATAGCACTATGAAATGTGTATTTACTACAGCTGGGTGTCATTCTCATAATTTCTTCTTGGATATTACCACGGGTGCACACCATGATAAGGCGCCTCAATGTTTTATGAGTCCTCACACTTAATGGAATGTATTATTTGGGTCCCTGAAATTACATTATCGGGCCATAGAACATATATTAAGGAAAAATGTTATGGAACATCAGGGTTCTCATCATAATAAGGATCCATTATGACCCTTTAATGCAATGACTATCCTTATGATGTTATAACATGCATTATCAAGCATAAGAACAATCAAGACATGATAAGAATTTTATTAATGAATAATTTAGAAAGTATGTTTTACAGGACACCAACTCCAACAATGTTTAACATATTTATAATTTATTTCATAAATTATTATTAGTTTTTAAATATTATATTAAATATACATTATTGCCTCTAATTGGATGGAGGATAAGATAATTTCATTCATGTGTACCATGGTCTAATAGCATTCGAAACAATGTTGTTATTTTATAATTTATGCATTACATTGAATGGTTTTAAGGATAAAATTAATTAATATATACTATATTTTTTACCCAAAAAAATTATAGAAATATAAAATCACATCTATATTATTACATTCCAATCCATTGAACAGTAATAATGTCTACCAAACCTCTCTGTGGACTACCGCCTCTATGTAGAAATGTTGAGTGTTTTTTATTTCATATATATGTGGATGATAATAATTATTGATATGTAAGAACCCCGTTTTTTGTGCCTATAATTCTTTGAAATTTTCTTGATTTTATTCCAGAGCAGGACGTTCAGACGATGTGCGATTCTGAACCCCAGTGTGGCTGAAATAAAATTTTCCATGTGTTCACACTGGACAAACTAAATAAATATAATAACTCCTAAACGGTAGCTCAGAAGGGAAAACCGAGTGCACTGTTGAGTCCGTAACGTGTCGTTTACCGTAGGAGGGGTATAATTTTCACGAGCGTGTGCCAACTGTGAAAAATGTCCCAATGGTAATTTTCCTAATTTAGCGGCCTCAGGCGTCGAATTTTATAACCTTTAGAATGGACGCTCTAATAAAAAATATGAGACCACTGCTGCACTCAGAACGTGGTTTTTACCCTTGAGTCATCTCAATCACGGCCCTCATTAATGTTCGGGTACGGGCCGATGAGTGGGTGGTTATGTGTTTTTTTATATTTGAACACACCATCAACACCATCCAACTCTCTGTGGGTTGTTCTTCCCTAGAGAAAGAGCTCTCAACAAGGATCCACCCTCTCCTTCATCACTCTTGCAAGGCGCGGTGGATCCAACAGCCCAATCGTGAAGCTTCAGGCTACACCCAACAAGGTAGGAGGATTTGATCTTCGTTTTGTTTTCTGTTTTGTCTTTGAATTTATTCTCCTATGTCTAATTTTTGTTCGATAATCAAAATAAGCCCATATTAGAGTATAAATAGATCTAATCTTTCCAACGCATGCTTCAAATTTAAAATCTGAGTCCCAGGGAGCCCATTGTGGCCCTAGGAGGTTTTCTAGCAGTTTCTTCGTTTTCCAACAAGGCGGCGCAACTGCGGTACTCGAGGCAACAACGGTGCTCCAAGCGGAGTGGCTGTACTCAAGGCGGTGGGATCCAGTAGCGGATTCAGGTGGTGGCTATAGGGCGCAGGGTGAGGCTGTCGGTGTCGAGCGTGACATGGTGCAACGGGGTCTCGACGCACGACCCCGCGGGAGGAACAAAGACCCGCTTTTACCGAGTCTCTACTTGGATCGAAGACCATCCACAAGGGTCGGTCGGCGAAGCGGTGGACCGCAGGTCTACGACTGGGCCGTGTGGCCAAACTGTGCGCTGGCGCTGCATGCCAGGGATGTCAGCGCGAGCCAGCCCGGACCAGGTGGACCGGCCGGCCAGGCCGTTCTAGCCCAAGAGGCTTCGTCCCCTCCAACTTCGGACACCCGTAACATTAGCTACGTGTGTCCATTTTTTAATCCGTCTAGAGAAATGTAATTCTTGACTCAGGATGTAGGTTTTGAGATGGTTTTGGGGATTTTTAATTAACGGGATGGGTGCTCGGTGGCGCAACACGCTCGTTAAGTACAAAGCCGAGATTCTTTTATTGGATGGCGCAGACACGTCTCATTTCCAATTTTGGCTCCGTCAGCGGCGTTGAGTCCCTATATTTGAGATGGAGATTTCTATCATGGTTTTGGGCATTGAATTCAAAGTTGACACATGGGGCCTACACTCCTTCTTTTGTGTTGTGTGCATCATTTGTTCCCCTTTTTCACAAGAAGTCTGTTCGAGGCATTTGAGTAGTCATTTTCGCATATTTTTCCGAGAGAATCATGATCGCGTAGTTCTCTAGACATGTATGGGAGTCGGGTGTGGGCTAGACATGCGATGGCTATGTTTAATAGTACCATATTCACCGGTTGTCCGTTTCTGGCGAGTTAGTAGTCCATCTCGCGTGTTTTTCCGCAAGGACTACAACAGTGTAATATGTCTAAGCATGTGGAGCCTCATTTGATATCATGTTAAATATGGAAACATGGGAAGGTGTTTTATGGATATCCCTTTTTATGCACTCTGAACCAACACATGGTGGCATTGTTAGTGACGCCTGGTGATGTTAGTAGCATTGCGGAGCTATCAGACCGATTCCGGGTCTACCCTTCGCTAGGGCTGGGTAGTGGGTCACCCTACAACTCATTAGTTTCTACCGTATAGTAGGGCTAGGAATTGGGTCTCCCATTATCTTCTTCTAGGACTACACTCCATCAGGGTTGGGCAGTGGGTCGCATGTCGTCTACTTCCAGGTCTACTCTTCAGCAGGGCTGGGCAGTGGGTCGCATGTCGACTCCTTCTAGGTCTACCCTCTAGTAAGGCTGGGCATTGGGTCACCTGATGATGTATTATGGTTTACCCTTCAACAGGTCTAGGTAATGCGTCACCCATTGGCATTTCCGACTCAGCCCTTATTTTGAGGCGTGTCGGTGTCCTTTTCGCCGTGACAATGGGAACGAGACCCTGATTGTGAAGATCAGTGGTGTGACAGTTTTAACGTTACCTAAGGACACACAAGGAAGAGGGGTACTTTCCCCACTGAGAAGTGTCCTTGAGATGTGACCTAAAACCATGCGGGCGAGTAAGTTCCGCCCAGAGCGGATAGTATCGAAGTGCGGAGACTGAACCCCTTTGAGTTGGCCTTCCTAGGTGGATGAGACGAGATGTTGGGCTGTGTGGATGGTTTTACTTGGAATAGATGGATACTTATCCTGGGCTAAGCATGCAGATGGATATCCCCTTACACACTCGTTTGGGTTTCTTCTTGAGCATATATATATATATATATAATGGCACCCTACTTTCGTTTCCACTCCATGGGGTCCATGCTTACATATTTCTGTTGTGTTGTGATGCACTCTCTTTAATAAACATTTCCACTGACCTTGTTAGTATACTACTCACCTCTTTACTGACTCCTTTGTAGCTCCATCGAGCATTTTGGGTATCCTACTGAGTATCATTATAGTCACCCCTTCTTGGGCTTTGCCCGCACCTGGTGTCCCATTGTAGATGACAGACAGGTTGATCGTGACTACAGAGGAGTGTATTGGTCGCAGATGTTGGAGTAGCGTACCGCGGTCGTGCTAGAGTTTTCATGTGGATGTCTATCTAGAAGTTTTATTTTTTTTACCAATTGCCAGTTTGTGGCACCTTTGGGATTGGGCATGTGTTTTTCCCTTTTTACATTCTAGTTTACTTGTCAGTACTTCCAGCAATTTACATACATTTTTTAGTGGTTAATGCATGATTGTGGTTGGGGTATAGTTTTTTGTCTTTTGGTTTTCTTTTTACTCTTCACTACTGCATCGAGTGGGTTGTGTGTGTTTGTATATAGTTACTTAGGAAAATCCCTCACTAGGATTGTTACACCTTCGACACTG
This sequence comes from Viscum album, assembly GCA_963277665.1. Classification (NCBI taxonomy): domain Eukaryota; kingdom Viridiplantae; phylum Streptophyta; class Magnoliopsida; order Santalales; family Viscaceae; genus Viscum; species Viscum album. The sequence continues at coordinate 1,562,810,381 of OY728142.1, read as the reverse complement.
GTCACCAGCATCTAGCCTATGGAGGAGGGCTTGAGGTAGTTTTGTCTCGGGACCGGTAGGGTCTGGTCTAGAAAAATTTGTATCAGAGGTGGTTCATTCCTTGGGAAGTTGTTCAGACGTCCCAAAAATGAATTTGTTGGGATTTTGGGAAATTATGTCGATGTGTCTCGAGAGCGGCTCTCATAACGGGGATTCCAGTAAAGGTACGGGAGGCCGACGTATCCATTCACCAAGACCCTGATAACCCGCTTGTCGACATGGGATGTCGAGACACTTGTTTCATAGAATTTTGAAACAAGCATCCTATAGGATTGAGTCATTGACTGTCCTTGTTTGAGTCATCTCCCCTTTGTTATTACTGTTATATATATATATATATATGCTCATATGATCGCGGTTTCCCATGATAATTTTCAGGATGCATCCACGATAGCAGCCATCCAGGTTACCCTCTCCAGTTTGTGATGATGACCTAGAGAGTGACGAGGTGTCAGTTTAGGGACCCTCACGTTGTCCCCTTCCACCCAGGGCTTTAGTAGTATCCCCTCCTCCTGATGTGCGGTAGCTTGTGCTGGTAGCTCATGTCGAGGTTGTGCGCAGACTGAGTGCGCTACGAAACTTCCTGCTTCCGAGGCCGTCGAGGTTCTACGGGGACCCGGATCCTCAGGTGGTGGAGGACTGGATTGAGTCAGTGTAACAACTCTTCAGGCTGGTACGGACCCCAACAGAATAGATGGTGGCCCTAGATTCCAGTATTTTTCTTGGGATAATCGGGCAATGATTGGGTTTGGTGATGCAGACCCATGACGAGTCGTCCCTCACATGGAATGGCTTCCAAAATCTTTTCCAAGAGAAGTAATCCCCTTTGTGTTTACGCTCTGTTCAGATATATGAGCTTCTGGAGATAAAGCAAGGTGGATTTCTGTGTCCCAGTAATTTCCCCGGTTCACTGATATTACACGATACTTGCAGGGCATGATCCGCGACAGCTACCTCTGGGCGTTGGAGTTCGAGTAGGGTCTTCCCAATGAGATCTGTGCTAGTGTTTTACCCTTGTGCATCCCCATTAACGTCGGGGTGCTGGAGCGGGCGCTTGTTAACGAGAGCTTCCTAGTCGAGAGGCGCCAGATAGTAGGACCTATTAGTGGCTACTTTAGAGTGGAGTCTTTAGCAGGAAGATGATAGAGGGATGGGCCTCAGAAGAGGAGGCCCTTCTGTGAGCAGACATAACGCTAGGGTCGAACACCAGAGTGGCACCGTAGGGCGCCAGTTCAAACAAGAGAGAGTCGGTGCTATGCTTGTGACAGACTAGGTCACCTAGAATGGTATTGCCTGACCAGGCGTACAGATCTGTCGGGGCATGAAGTTGGCGCACCACAGAGGCAGAGGCAGCACCGTGACTAGGGGTCACCTAGACAATGACCGATAAGTCCTCAGGGTGGTGGTGCATGCAGAGCGGTGGGACCAGGAGGTGGAGGAAGACTTTTCGAGATCCCTCACCTGCCACCACTGGACGGACCATGATAGGCTTAGGGAGCTGGCAGTTATGGCCGCATGCAGTTTCAGGACATGGGTGTTCGAGACCCTCTAGCGCACAATATGGTCCGAGGTACTCTTTGTTTTTACTCTATAATTTCTTCAGTACTGGTAGACACCGGTGTCTGCCATTCCTTTAGATCACTACTGTTGGTAAGGGGGTTGGAGCTTCCAGTAGAGGCACTGACACCTGCACTTAGCCTCGAGGTTCCTATGGGAAGTGCCTCGTTAGTGACATTTATCTGCAGACAGTGCGAACTATCATTTTGGAGGATGTAGTTTCACGTGGGACCTACTCGTCATCACGATGCAACCTTACGACGTCATCCTGGGCATGGATTGGATTTCTATTGATCATGCTCAGATCAACTGTGTTTAGAGGAAAGTTAGAGGTGTGTTTTCTGATGGGACAAGGTTCACAATCCTTGGTGAATGAGACCTCGTGGCAAAGCAGATGGTTACTTTGAGCAGGTGACACTGACCTTTTTTGCACCAGCTGGCGAGCATTGCTCTCAGAGCATCAGACACTACATGAACCTAGATTCCTAACATTGTAGAGGACTACATGGATGTTTTTCCTGAGGATGTTTTGGGACTACCTCCGAGGCAAGAGATGGATTCATGTATTGACTAGCAGTCGGGGACTGCTCTGATATCTTTTGCAGCATATCGGATGGCACATACAGAGCTTTCAGGAGCTACGATCTCAATAGGATGACCTTCATCAGAAGGGATTCATCTAACCCAATATGTCCCCCTGGGCAGCTCTAATCATGTTTTGTGAAGAAGGAAGACGAGAGCCTATGACTTTATATAGATTATCATCACCTGAATCAAGACATGATAAAGAACAAGTACCCTCTGTCGATGATCGAAGACCTCTTAGACCAGTTGCGAGGTGTGAAGTGGTTCTCGAAGATCGATATTTGATTTGGTTACCACCAGTTGTAGATTCGTGAGGCTGATATCCGGAATCTGGCCTTACATTTTCGATATGGGCACTACATGTTTTTGGTTATTTTATTTGGCCTGACGAATTCCCCTTCCGTATTTGTGGCTTTGATGAACCAGATTTTCTAGCCGTACTTGGACCGGTTTGTGGTTGTCTTTATTTAAGACATACTCATTTACTCAGTGATAGAGGAGGAGCACGTAGAGCCTTTGAGGATGGTCCTAGACATTCTTCAAGAGTACCAGATATATGGTAATCTCTCGAATGTGATAGTTCTAGATTCACGAGGATCACTTTTTGGGGAACCTCATTATGGAACATGGTTTGGCTATGTATCCCGCAAAGATAGAAGCAGTTCTTGCTTGGCTGCCCCTTTGACCGCATTGACAAGTAAGGGATGACCATTTACCTAGACTGATCAGTTCCATAAGGCCTTAGAGAAGTTGAGGCAGAGGCTGACTAGTGCTCCAGTGTTTAGGCAGCTAGAGGAGGGTGTTTAGTTCGTGGTATACTGCGACGATTTAGGAACTAGGATCAGGTGCATGATAATGTAGCAGTTGGTAGTGATTATATATGGATCGAGGCAGTTGAGGCCCCACGAATAGAATTATGTGACTCACAAATTGGATCTGGCAGCGGTAGTCTTCACTTTGAGGCTGTGGAGACAGTACTGTTTGAGTTAGCATTTTTTGGTCTACTCAGATCACCAAAGCCTCAAGTATATCTTCACTCAGTGGGATTTGAATCTGAGGCAGAGGCACTGGCTAGTTTTTCTGCATGACTATGATTTCAAGATAGTATACACTCGAGGGAAGGGCATTTTAGTAGCAAATTCCCTTAACAGGAAGTCCCTGGTCCGTTTAGTGCGGGAATCTTTAGAGCAGTTGGCTAAACTATTGATGAACTTGGTGGAGAAGGAGGGTAAAACTTTTTTACAGTCGATGGTGTTGACTCCATCACTCCTTGAGCATGTGAGAGAGTTTCAACTAGGATATATAGAGAGCGAGGTACTGTATGATTAGATATCCACATGGGATGCACCCGATGGGTATTCTGAAGGAGGGAATCATTAGATCCTATTTTAGGGGGGAGCTATAGTACCGATGGTGATGTGGGAGGAGGATATGTGGGTGTTCCGCACTTCTCCCTTTTCCATATATCCCGGTGTGGGGATGATGTACAAAGACCTTTAGCGGTAGTCTTGGTGGTTTGGCATGAAGCGGAGCGTAGCTCAGTTTTTTTCTCGGTGTCTTACCTGTCAGCAGGTGAAGGCAGAGCACCAGGTTCCGAAAGGGTTGTTGCGGCCCCTTGATATCCCGGAGTGGAAGTGGGATGTAATATCTATGGATTTTGTCACAGGGATTCCACACACAGTGAACTTCCATGACTCCATTTGGGTGATAGTAGACCGACTCACGATTTCGGTGCATTTTCTTGCTATCAGGGAGCAGCGCTCGGTGGAGAGTCTGGGGAAGTTATATGTTCGAGAGATCATCCGCCTTCATGGATTACCCTCGACGACCATCTCCGACTTTGATGCGTGGTTTATGTCAAGATTATGGTGATGCCTGAGGGAGGCATTCAGTACCCTGTTGCGAATGAGTACTGCTTTTCACCCCCAGAATGATGGGCAGACCGAGCACAATATCTAGGTGTTTGAGGATATGCTCAGGGTATGCGTGTTAGACTTTGTCCAGAGCTGGGAGGATCCCCAACCCATGGTAGAGTGTGCGTATAACAATAGTTAGCACTCTACTATAGGCATGGCACATTTTGAGGCCCTCTATGGGGGACCCTACAGGTCACACTTATGCTCGACGGAGGTTGGGGATACCTCCTTCATGGGCCCAGAGTAGGAGTAGGTGACAACGGAGAAGGTACAGGTCATTCATGAGCGGATGAGGATGGCTCGGAGCAGATAGAAGTCCTATGCAGACTGACGTCGCATCCCCATGGAGTTTGAGGAGGGAGACCATGTCTTTTTTAGAGTCTCCCAACGGCGTGGAACAAATAGGATCGTCTTGGGAGGCAAGTTGTCCCTGAGGTTCATTGGTCCCTTTGAGATCATGTGCCGGGTTAGTGAGGTCGCCTACCGTCTTACTCTACCCCCACAGTTGGAGAGAGTGCATGAAGTCTTCTACGTGTCATAGCTAAGAAAATACATGCATGACCCCAGGTAGGTTATCGACATGGGAGAGCTGGACATTGAGGATGGAGCCACCTATGTGGAGAACCAGTGGCAATTGAGGACCGATAGTAGCAGACTCTGCGCGGACGGGCCATTCCCCTAGTTCGTGTGTTGTGGCAGCACGGGAGGGTGCAGGAGAGCACTTGGGAGCAGGAGAGCAAGATGCGGGCTCAATATCCCAAGTCTTTCTTGTAGTTTTGTTTTTTGGGGATGAAAAATATGAAGGGGGGAATGATGTAAGAACATTGGTTATGATCCTGCAAGACGTTAAAATTTTATTGATGTTATTCCAGAACAGGGCATTCAGAGAGTGTGCGATTCTGAACCACGGTGTGGCCGAAATTAATTTTGGTGTGTGTTCACACTGTATGCTCAAAATAAATATAATAACTCTTGAATGGTAGCTCGGATGGGAAAACTGAGGGCACCATTGAGTCTAGAACTTGTCATTTACCCTATGAGGGGTATAATTTTCGCGGGAGCGAGCCAATTATGAAATACACCCCGTAGGAATTTTTGTAATTTAGCGGCCTCAGGTGTAAAATTTTATAACCATTAGAATGGAGGTTGGGATTAAAAATCAAAGACCACCATTTCACATAGAACGTGGTTTTTACCCTAGAGGCAGCTCAATCCTGTCCCTGATGAATGTTCATGTACGAGCTGACTAGTGGGTGGTTTAGTGTGTTTTTCTATTAAAACACACCATCCACCCTCATCACCTCTCCTGGGATTGTTCTTCACTGGCCCAAGTGATCTCAAAAATGATCCACCCTCTCCTCCACCACTCCTTCAAGGCACGACGACTTCGGCAGCCTTATCGTGAAGCTTCGGGCTACGCTCAACGAGGTAGGAGGATTTGTTCTTCGTTTTGTTTTATGTTTTGTGTTTAAATTTGTTATCCTATGTTGGATTGTTGTCTGATCGTCAACAGAATCCCATATTTGAGTAGAACTGATTATAAGCTTTCCAACGCATGCTTCAGATTGAAATGCAGAGCCCAGGGGTTTTCAGGGTGGCCCCGAGATGTTTTCGTCCCTTTCTTCGTATTCCGGCAAGGCGGCGTGGCGAGAGACCAAGGCGGCGCGCCTATGGTGCTCTAGGCAGTGGCAATGCTCCATGCAGTGCAGCTATACTCTAGGCGGCACACTCTGGTAGCAGCTTCAGGTGGTGTCTCCAGGGCGTGGGTGAGGCAGTCGGCGCTTAGCACGACGAGGTGCTCCAGGGTCGCGTCACGCGACCCTATGGGAGGAACAGAAACCCGCTTCCATCGGGTCTCCACGTAGACCGAAGACCGGCCACGAGGGACGGTCAGCTGAGTGGTGGACTTGGGGTCCATGGAAGGCCAACGCGGCCCAACTGCGGGACGGTACTGCAAGCCGGGCTGGTCGGCACGAGTCGGCCAGGACCGGGTGGACCACCGACCAGTCCGGTCTAGCCCAAAGGGATTTGTCCCCTCCAACTTCAGACATCTGTAAAATTCTCTACATTTGTCTGGTTTGCGTTTCGTTTGCAGTAGTGTAATCCTTGGCTCAGGAAAAATGTTTTGAGATGGTTTTGGGGATTTTTAATTCTCGGGATGGGAGCTCGGTAGTGTGACAAGCTCGTTAAATACTACGCTAGGATTCTTGTTTTGGATGGCACAGACACGTTCGATGTCTGATTTTAGCACTGTGAGCGGCGTTATTCCCCTGGAGTCGAGACGAAGATTTGCAGCATGGTTTTGGGAATTGAAGTCAGAGTTGAGATTTGGGCCCTATGAGCTATCTTTTGAGTTGTGTGCAACGTTTTTGCACCTTTTTCACCAGACCTCCATTCAAGGAATTGGAGTAGTTGTTTCCGCGTGTTTTTTCGAGAGCATCGTGATGGAGCTATTTTCCCGACGTGTATCAGAGTTGGGTTGCGGGCCTCACACTGGCTAGCTATGGTGAATAGTACCATTTTCATAGGTTGTCTATTTCAGGCGAGTATGTAGTCTATATCGTGTCTTTATCGGCGAGTACTGCAACGTTGTAATCAGTTTCGGCATGTGGAGCCTAATTTGAGATCATGTTAAATGTATAAACATGGGAACGTGTTGGATGGAGATCCCTTTTGATGCACTCTGAACCAATGCACGGTGGAATTGTTAGGGACACCTGGTGATGTCAGTAGCAGTGCAGAGCTATCAGGCCGATTTTGAGTCTACCCTTCATCATGGATGGGCAGTGGGTCAGCCGAAGACTCTTGAGGGTCAACCCTCTATAAGGGTTGGGAAGTGGGTCGCCCGTCGTCTTCTTCCAGGTCTACCCTCTAGCAGGGCTAGGCAGTGGATCACCCGTCGTCTTCTACCAGGTCAACACTCTATCAAGGTTGGGCAGGGGGTTTCCTGTCGACTCCTTCCAGGTCTACCCTCTGGTAGGTCTGGGCAGTGGTCTCCTGATGATTTATTATGGTTTACCCTCCAGTAGGGCTATGCAGTGGGTCACCCATTGGAATTTCAGACATAGCCCTTCTTATGAGGCTAGTCATTGACTTTTTCTCCATAACTATCAGAGCAGGACCCTGATTGTGCGGACCAGTGCTGTGACAGTTTTAACGTTACCTAAGGACCCACAAGGAAGAGGGGTACTTTCCCCACTGAGACGTGTCCTTGAGATGCTACCTAAAACCATGCAGGTGAGTCAGGGCCGCCCAAAGTAGATAGTATCAAAGTACGGTGATGGAGCCCCTTTGACTAGGGATTCCTTGGTGGAAGAGACGAGATGCTGGGCTATGCGGATGGTTTTACTTGAAACTCATGGCAACGTATCATGGGATGAGCTTGGAGATGTAGATCCCCTTACACAATCGTTTGGGTTTCTTTTTGAGCATATGTATATATATATATATATAATAAAACCCTGCTTTTGTTTCCACTCCTTGGGGTCCGTGCTTACTTATTTCTGTTGGGTTGAGCTACACTCTCTTTACTAAGCTTTTCCACTGACCTTGTTAGTCTACTGCTCACCTCTTTAGTGACTCCTTTGTTTCTCCCTTGATCTTTCTGGGTATCCTTCTGAGTAAATTTATACTCACCCCATCTTGGGCTTTTCCTACACCTGGTTTTCCCTTGTAGACGACGGACGGGATGATCGTGACTACGGAGGAGCATAGAGGTCGTAGTAGTTTGAGTAGCATACCATAGTCATGCTAGATATTTCAGGTGGGAGTTTATCCAGTTGTTTTATTTTGTTTTAATGTTCCCAGGATGAGGCACCTTTGTGGTTGGGCGTGTTTTTTGCCCTTTTTACATTCCAGTTTACTTGTCAGTTTTTCCAGAACTTCACATACTTTTTTTTAATTGTTGATGACTGATTGTGGTCTGGGTATAGCTGTTTGTATTCTGGTTTTCTTTTTAATCTTCACTGCTGCATCGAGTGGGTTGTGTGTGCGAGTGTATAGGTACATTGGCAAAGGCATCCCTGATATTGTTACGCCTTCGGCACTGGTCGCCAACCTCTAGCCTATAGAGGCGGTCTTGTGGTAGTTGTGGCTCGGGACCGGTAGGGTCTGGTCGTGATACATAAAATTAATATATATGATATATGTAAACTAATAATGATTCTATATTGGTGAAATAATATTTATATTCTTTTTTATCCATCCAGAGAGAAAATGGAAACCACATTCATGTATAGGTAAGGCCTACCTTATCCATGAACGGTGTAATAAATATTCTATATCTAAAATAATAGATTAATATCAATACATATAAAAAAATTAAAGATAATAAAAATTAGCTATATAATATATTTCTTCTAAAGTCATATATATAATAAATAGAACCCAATGTGTATTGTCACTTTTATAGTAGAGTAACTATAAATGTTAAATCGTAAATTGAAAGTACGAAAACAATTATCCAGAGTCTATCATTGTATCACATATTTTCTTCTACTCTATTATCATTAGAATCTCAATGTATGAACATTTCTGAAATAGCATCCTTTGTTTTTATTTCATCACTTAACTTATTATTATTGTGAACAGTGTGGTTATAAACCTAGAAGGACCCCACCATTTCATCCTTAACATATGTGAACATGTATATTGATGTTTATAAAATTACATTGATGTAAATATTAACAAAATAATTAAACCAATCAAAATTTAAGTGAATGTGAACTGACCAAGAATCAATTAAAGTTTACTATAAATATATTTGTTTCATGATTAGTGAGTATCATAATAGTACCACAAAGATAAATCATTCCATGTAAAACTTCAACCATTATGGATAGACTGCACACCATCCATTAAGGAAAATTCTATCAGTTTATAACGACATTATAATCTATCCCATATGAATGATAACAATGTTACACCTATAAGGAACCAATACATTCCCACTATTATAGTAATACCATCCAATTACTCATGGTTACATGAAATTATGTGATTATATGAACACTTAGCACAACCATATAATTAACACTTTCTCGTACGTAAGGATATTCATCATCAATAGATCACACTGACATAGATGGAAAGTCTTCCAAATTGAAAATAGTATACAAATATTCATCTTATGCAATGGTGTTATATATACTATTAAAGACATCAATATTGAGTCATTTCGTCTAAGCTATCCTATTAAAAGTTTAACGAAGTTTATATGTGCCACATGACAATATAATCACATATATGTAGATTCTACTACTCATACATAGAACCACATATAATACATAAAATATTAAGTAAAAATACTTCTCAATAAAATATTTAAATAGTCCATAATATATTAGAAAATAAAAATTAAAATTACGATGAATACAAAATTCATACCAATAAACATTGTCCTGTATTATTATCAGTAGCCACAAAGACACTTCTAATTAATTATTAAATTATTTCTCAGAGGATAATGATTCACTAAAATACTAACGTATAATGAAAAAAATACAATTTTCCAATATGTAATGGACTTCCTTCTATAATATTTATTATGTCAACATTCAATGGTTTTTAAAACACAATCACCCTAATTATGTTTATACAACAATAATAACATGTTACCTAGATAATAATGACTCTATCTGATTCGAATATTACATGACATGGGTTCTATATTAGTATCCTGAAAGAAAATTCCTTAGCCATATAGAAAATATTAATTCTATTACCATTATCATTAATTGTTTTAATCATGTTTTTTAGAATTAATGAAGAAATTTTCACTCAAAAAAACAATGCACAAACATTTTGAGAGGTTATTTTGTGTTTGATTCAATGGGAAACTCCAAAACAATTATGGTATTAACGTATATAATGGATTATCAAGTTGTTTTTGGGATAATAAAATCCCCATTGAGTATAAAAACAATGTATGAGGGGACTACTAAACACCCAAGACCATATATGGATCATATAGATATTTTTTGAAAATGTAATCATCATGGTATGAAGGATAATTAAATTAATATTAGGATAAAATCCACTACCATGACATTGATGAAAAAATAAATATGAAAGAATAAATAATCCACATAATGAATTCAAAATATGGGTAATAAGGTGGATGTTTTTTTTTCGTTTAATCTGTACAAAAACATCTCCATATAATCTAATATGATATCCACTATGGATGTAGTTGAGTGGATGTGACTAATATTTCAAGAATTTATTTGACCCAATTTTCATTTCAATTTTATATGGACTAAAAAATGATATATTTAGATAATATATATTATATATATATATAATGATAATTATTTTTAATTTTGATTTATTTTTTACTTTTCCCTCATTACATCCGTTATTAAATAAAAATAGTGTTTATGCCTAGATATAAAATACGATCTACATGAATATTTTAAAGTATATTTAGAAATATATATTTTTGACTGACACTAAATATATATATATATATATATATATTTGATATTAATATAATTAATAATAATTATATTATGATTTAACCAAGATAAATTTAAAAGGAAATGAATATTTGAATTGTGATAATCATTATTAATGACACAATTAACACGCAAAAAGAACAATTCCAATAGAAAATTATTGATAGAAAGTGGTAATTAATTTATCTAAAGGTAGCATATAAGATTATATATGTATGAAAATTAATATTTCAATTTAGTAAAATAAATATAAATTTATTTTAAAGAAGCATAGATTACTTTAGAAGTAATGAAAACTTGAGGTAAGTGATTTTTGTCACACTTTTACATACAAGGGACATATTTCATATTAACAACATAATTATTTGGTATTTTTTATATAATTTCCATGAATTTATATTAATATTATTATTATTATTATGAAATTTATGGTGATATAAATATCTATATAACTTTATTTCATTTATTGTGGTTAAAATTAAAAAATTGCAAAATTGATAAGTGAATTATTTCACAATATAAAAAAATATAAGAATGATAATGTTTAATAAATCTATAGGGAATTTTATTCCAAAATTTAAAAACTCTAAAAAAATTAAAAATATCATCTGATTTTTCATCTCTTATTTTTTAAATTCATTTTTATCCATTTGTTTATTTTCATCAAAAATGTTCAAAATAAATATTGTTATCGTATTTTGATTGAGTAAAATTTTGATATGTTTAAAAAAAATTAAAGTATTTTTACCATTCAACATATCATGAATTAAAATATTATTCATATATCATTAATAATATATTATATTAAAATTAATTTACATATTTAGAAGGGTTATTTCAAAAAAAAATGTTTTCTTATATAATTGCCTTGTTTTTTTAACAAAAAGATATAATTTTATAATATATTTGTAACCTTCCTAAATAATTATTCAAAGTGATATTTAATAATAATTTTACATATATGATGAAATATATTGATGTTATTTATGTCTTAATTATATTATCAACCAAGGATACAATCCTTATTCATTACCTTTATGGTTATGTTTATGATGAATATATTATTATCAAACCTATTTTATTTAACAGTGAATGATAAAATAAATAGTTTTGGATCATGTTTTGCACATATGTGTGATTTTCCCTATGTGATGGTATGGTTCTATATATCATTTAAATTAATTTTGTATATTTTTATATCTCACAATGTAAATATTTGTTTCATCTTAATTTCATTGATCTTGTATGTTATGACTATATATAAGCTCTATCCACTATGAGTTGTAGGTAGTGAGTCCATCTCCACTATAGTTAAATTACAATGGTCATTAACTATGTATTATCAAAATAATTTATAACTCTGTTGGTGTAACAATTTCAAGACATGATCATATGATTCGTGATTAAATAAAAATTATTTTTCAGTCTTATAACCAATGTCTCTTGAAATTATAATGTTTTCTTCCATGAAATATGTTCTAGATATATGAGATATTAATTTTTACTTCATTAGATATATTAATTTTCCCATACTATTATTATTATATTCTTATTTCAGAAGATAATTGGTTGATATTTCCAATTGATACCCTTACTAATTATCTATGATCACCAATTTATTATAATATCCTTCATGAGGTTATGAAGAAAAATATTATGTATGATATGATTATAATTGCTTCTAGTTACGGTAAAATATGTTGGAGATGATTCATATACTTTATTAACAATTTATCTATCTTTATAGGTTTTCAAGGAGACTAAAACCAAATTATTATTGTGTTGAATGAATTTTTATGTAATTAATACTGATATATTATGATGTAATATCTTTGTATGAAAATTATTGGTCACTATAATTTATACCTACGAAATGATTAGTAATCCTTTTGATACTAGTTTGATAAAACTTTAGTAAGAAACCTATGTATAATTATAATTATGGGAGTATATCCTCACATTATGGTAATGCTAACCAATGATATCATTTAAAACAATGGTTTTGTATATTTAAAATACATTTTCATGATTTATATATAATTTAAAAGAATTTTTTAAAATGATTATGTGGTTTTAAAAATTAAATACTATTACACACACTATGACATTTTTATTAATAAATGGGTGGATCCTAAATGATTCATGTTAATACTGAATGTGATGTAATATTATGTGACTGTATTTCAAATAAACCAATTTTCATAAGATATGGAATAAAAAATATTTCGAATATGATTTGAAAACATTATCAATCTATAAATCACATTGAGTTTCCATATAATAAATTTAGAGAAAAATGTTTAGTTAATACCATTATGAGGATAAACATAACATCATTTTTAAGATCCACATATCCACTTATGGATGAGTGGTTGATTTTCATGACTGAGAAAATATTTTATAATAACCATTACATAGTACATGTAATGGTTATCTATGTCATTAATTATCTGTAAACTGATGAGGAAAATCATTGGAATCATATTATTAATTTTTTATAATTAATATAAACTAACTCCATTAAAATAGATATATTTAGTAGGATATTTATCTAATAGTATTTTACATGTATTCTACATACAAATAATGAGATGAAATTCTATATGATTATGACTAAAAGATGATAAATCTTATGGAACTTAAGAGGAATTTTATAAGATGTTAAATTTACTCTCCAATCACAGTCGTTATCTTTGAAAAAAAAATCAATCTATTCATTGGGGGTAATAATATCAATATTTTTAAAGGAATAATATTTATGAGATATTGGTGGCTATAAGGAAATGATTCTTTGTAAACTGATTGTATAAATGGAAATTATATATTAACACAAATTATCATTGGTTTGATAATAATGTATGATGAGGAATCATAACTTGTTTTAATAAATCACATGGTGGAATGAAATTCAAGTAATATAAATTCTAGAAAAGTCGAAAGTAAAATCCATGTAATTTTGTGATTGTAATTATGTAGGGAAATATATGTAGAAAGAATGTTTATAAATCATGTAATTATTGAAATGAAATAAATAGATCAATAAATGCAATAAAGGATGTCAATGAATGAATTAATTTAGAACCAATAATCCAATTTATAAAAGGGAAAGTGTATGCTAATTATGATAAATATTGAATGATTCCAAATCACTTTGATGATCAATGTTGACAACTAGAAAATCAAAAATAAAATTGTTAACTTCAGGATATTAAAAAATCCGCAGTTGGTTTCCGGAATAACATGTTTAAGGGAACACATATCATACTTTATATAATAGATAATATCTTATTTGATTCTGGATATATCAATTAAATTTTAAAATGCTATTGAATTTCAATCTCAATGATTATATATTGTGTTATCAGTGAAAGATGCGTATGGTTAAATGGTGTCATATCAAGTTTGCAGTTCCAATTCAATTTATATTTTGTGAAATTTATTTACTACCAATTTTGTTATTCTCCCATTAGTATAACCTTAGGTAATTCTATACATGTATCAAAATTCATTAAATGGTGATCGTTTAATTTTTTTTGAAGGGAAATCAAATTTCTTATTCTATGTAATGGAATTGATGATTATCATGGTTAGTATGAATATGAATTTACAATTGGAATTACATATATCATTTATGAGTTAATTATTATTATTAGAAGGTAGCTAACTTATATTGTTGGGGAAAACTCAACACCGAGGATACATCAATTTTTTTGGAGTTGGTTGACGTTTTCCAAAAAGATATTCATATACTTACACCAAATCACTAAGTCGATATTTCAATACCCACTCATACCTCATATTGCACCTATTTCATATAATCATTATATAATAAAACAAATTGAGTTTTAGTAATTGAAAATGAATCTATAGGAAAATATTGACAAGGGATTTATAAATGTTATTTCATCACCTTATGGTGATCCAATATTTTTATTCATAATAAGGAACGAGCAAGAATCCAAACAATAAGTCTTGAGAACTAAACATGAGAACAATGATGAACAAGTATTATATACCCTATATTGATAACTGGTTTGTCATATACACTAAGACCAATAATTTTCATCGATTAATATTCATTATGAATATCATAATTTATGCTAAATGAATGTGGATATATTCATAAAAGCATTCTGTAAATCTTAAAGATAATATGAATTTTTATTGAATCCAAATTTTATAGCTAATTTTTACCATATATAAATAAATAATATGAATATATTCTTTAGAGACCATTGTGGTTAGTTTTTTGTATTTTTATAGATAATATTAATAAATATTTAAGTAGCAAGGATATTGAGAATGTTCATTAAGTAATTGTGTTAATGGCCCCATGTAGGGTGATGATGTTTGAAAAATGTAACAAGTGTGATTTTTTTATTTGGAAGGATTTATTAAGGAGTAATATAATCTCATGTGGGGGTATATATGTATAATTTTCAATGATAAATGTTTTTGAACAATTTCAGAGACTAAACATTGTTATTTAGATTAATATATTTATTGTTTTTATGGAAATTATTCATGTTTTCACTAAAATCTAACCTAATCATCAAGTTAACTATAACGGATGCTGTGTTCTTTTAGAGCGTTGAATATGAGGAATGTTTTAAGGAACATAACGTAAGGCTTGTCAGTGAACCTATTCCTACAAACCCCTAAAATGGGTAATGTTTTTCAATGTATACTTATTAAAAAAACGTACTAGGATGTTTCCACATTTAGAATGATATGGATGTATTTTATTCCTCATGAAAATCATAGTTCAATGAGAAGAATTAATATATTCATAATTTTCAGATAGATTCAATATTTTTTCATTGAAATTATAGAGGAATTATCTATATAGTGAAATGAAGGACATATATACATATCATAAATTTATGAAATATATCATCATACATAATGTGATAAATATTTTATACATTAGCTATTTGGAATGGATCAATAATTATGGATGCTCAGTAAATTACCGCATTTGGAAAGGAAATATGGTGGAAGATATTTTTAGTTAAAAGGATCACGGTAGATTATATATGATGTGGATAAAAAATTTCTATTATTTTTGGACATGTAATGTGTGGATATTGAAGTCAACATGGAATGGTTGAAATAATTTCGATCTAAAATGTTCATTCAGCCATCTATCTATGTATATATTAGACCCAATTCCATCAAATCAATCTCTATTTAATGACATTTCTTGTGTATCTCCCTTGAGGAAGTATATAAAAAATATATCCCATGTACAGAGTTCAAATTTTATAACACTAGTAGAATATAATTCAAATGAATAACAACCATTAGATATTATATATCATAGATAGAATGATCCACAAAATAAAGCATGTAACATTGTAAAATATTTGTGGGGGAAATAATAATTTAAGTACACTACTTTGGAAGATAAGGAAATGATGACACATAATTATCCCAATATAATTGTACCATAGTTAAAAATCTTCAGGGAAAATTTATTTTTATGGGGTGTAGAAAGTAACACCCCAAGAATTATATGAAATATTAATCATTAAATAATATTATTGATTGTGTTAAACATAAAATTATTTTTAGAAAAACCAAATTGCATTATTAAAATATTATAAATCTATTTTGTTTATCAAAATGGGTTTTCTAGTTTGAATACTAATAAAAAAATTAGGAAAAATATATTTTTTATATATTTATAATATGAGTTCAATAGGTATCATATTAGAATTTATATTTACTTGAAAATAATTCTTGTTTTTTTCTAAAAAACTATTTTATGTTATTATTGTATTTTATTTTAATAAAATAAATTAATAACTATGGTTAAATTATTTTAATGATTTTTTATATTCTATACATGATAATATTTTTTAATCATTAAATAAAATGATTCATTGAATGAGAATATATCATTATTTTGGCTTTGAAATATAATTTTTCTAAAAATAATATTTTTCCTAACATTCAATCTAAATTATAATTAAATTTATCTCATTTTTTGGTATTCAATTGGATAAATATAATTAAATATTTTGTATCAGGACATATTAATTTATTAAATGTGTTCCTTTTATATTTTTTGCAAATTAATAATAATCATTGATAAATTTACCACCTTGGTAAATGGAAAATGTTTTCAATCTAGAAATAAAATAAGCGATAGGGCCCAAAATCATCTAAATTATTATAGGATGAAATTTTTATACCCCTAAAAGCTTATATTAAAATTTTATATATTTAATGTACACTAGAATATGATAATTACATAAATATTATTTAAATCAAATAATGTATCAAAATGTCACTCAATAGAATTTTTTATCTCATTTGGGTACATATAGTGAAAAAAGTTAATTGTGAATAAATATAAGTGTATATTTTTATATCCATTACATTATTCTGATGTTTGAAAAAAATTATGTTTTATTAATTGTAAAATGACAATAATTTCTTATATAACAAAAATGTAATATTTCTGTATTAAATATAAAATATAAAATATTATTTTAAAAATATCTAAATTGATATAATTTGAATTAGTAAATTTGACCAAAAAAGTATTAAAAAAAATTGGAAATATTAAGGATTATTAAATTAATCATATTTTAATTCCCTAATTTGTTTATGAACATAAAATTAACCTAATTGAATAGTATAAAAAATGATAATAATTGTATTTTATCAAAATAATATATTATTTATTTTTATTAATGAAATCGTTAGATAATGAAATGATATAAGGAGGATATTATATGGTCTAAAAGTAATCTAATATTCCATTTATGTTACATTTTTCATCTTTTATGCAGACATTATAACACATGATTATTGAAAAAAAATTAACCACAATTAAATTTAAAATTTGTAAAAGAGTCTTAATCAAAATGATACTATTTAAAATGACACCTAATGTTGTCTAAATTATTTTGGTTTGGGGGATTATAACCATAGATGACCTTATATTTGATTATATAGCCATTTTTATGAATTTTATTTCAGATTTAATTTATTATACCGTATTATTTGGAAAATTCCAAATGTTCCCCTCACATCAATTATAAAATGGAATCATGTACCTCACTTATTTACAACAAATTGGGAATTTTAATGCCACCAAACACCCTAAATTTCATTTTTAAAATTCCATATCCAAATTATTGAGGTTATTTTCATTCCAAAATTCGAACATTAGATCCATTTAAAGGATATATAAAGGTATAATTTCAAGGAATAGGTAAACACCCTTATCATTCTATTTTTTTTATCTTCATTATTAACACCATAGGATCTATGATATTTATAATAAAATTAAAATTAATATTTATAACATATATTTAAATGGTATTATGATTATTAAAACACTATTTAAACCTTATTCCCATCAAATATGAAGGAAGAGTATTACTTGTGTGTATATATGGCAAACTGTCTCCACATAGTATAAAAATAAATTTATGAAAAATAAAATTTAACAATTTTTATTATGATATGATTAGTGTTTATATATGTAAATGATGAAATAATATCACTAATGTAAATTTATTCTTACTTCAACCCTCTTTCTATCAAAAAAATTGGAATATGATAATTTTGTTATTGAGTATGTGTGGACTAACACCTTTATGTAGTAATGTTTTTTTATTTTTGACATATATTTAATGGTAATGAGGATATATCAAATGAATGGATATGATATATATAAAAATTTAATTATTATTTAATATTCAATTATTATTTTCCATTAATTCATTCCATTCGTTAAAAAATAAAAACATTGTTCATGTGTACGTATGACCAATCGGCTCGATGAACATTGTAAATAATTTTGCTATCTCCGAAATTATAGAGAAAAATAAATATTATATATACATGGAATATTAAGATAATTATTAATATTCATCATGATATGGAAAAAAGTTAAATTTTGAGGGACCGGATCTACAAAACTGATATTCACCTGAAAAAGGAAACTATAAAAACCATGAAACATTAATTTTATTTAAAAAATATTTTAAATAATGGGTTGTTGAAATGAAATAAAGGGACCTTATATGATAATCTATGAATTTAAGTTACAATAAAATACAATTATAATAAATATAAATTAATTATATATGATCTTATAGTGATTTTAAAGATAGGTAAATTCGGGGTAAGTGATTTCCATCCAACGTTTATTTATATATGACACATAACATGTTCAGAACACAATTGTTTTGTGTGTTTTATATTATTACCATGAATTTATTTTATTATTACAATTATGTAATTTATGTGGATATAAAAAATTATATTTGTTAAATTTTATCAATGGAAATACAATTAAAATGTTCCCAAATAGTATTGGTTTTATTTTACAATCTCATAAATTTTCAGAATTTTTAATTTTTTAGCCTATTTTGGTTAATATTTGTCTACCTTTTATATATGTTAAAAAAATTATATTTAAAAATTGGTTATTAATATTTTCCAAATGTTTTTTTTTAAATTCAATTTTCTACCAAATAATATAAAATTTTAAATTTCTTCAAAAGGAATCTTCTTTTAATTTTATGAATGATGTACTTTTTTAATATATTATGAATCTATGAAATAATTTTTTTTATTAAATTATTTTGAATTAATTGATATTGACTATGTCATGAATGTTATTGCATATAAATCTTCCATTACTTTTTCGCAAGGAGACTTGATGTAATTTAATAATTACATAAAATATGGTAATAGTATACAATCAATATTATTTTAATGGTTGGTTTATCTATATGATGAAAATATGTTTAGAAACATATTTATTTTTACTTAATCTAATTTAATGAACGTTTAAAGATCAAATAGAACACACACATGCATGCACACACGCACACACATGCACACAAACATATACATGGATGTATATGATTTCGATCATGTGATAGTAAGAAACTATATCTCCCACTAATTCATTAGATATTACATTTTATCTCGTAATATAATAAATTGATGAAAGTTAATGTGACAGATATAATATGGGATGAAATTCTATGATCGGGATCTACTATGGGATGTAGGGGTGATTATTGATCCTCTATTGGCTTATGGTCTTAGTGGTTATACATGAAATGATGAAATGGTTTTATACGTATGGATGTGACTCATCTATTTGACATCATCATATGATTTATTATTTATTATTGAAGATTTTTCATTCTTATTATTTATTTATTTTTGTATGATATAGTGTTATTTGAGGACTCAATTTTATGATCTATGAGATATTGGATATACATCATAATTTATTTTCATGATATTGTAGTTACTTGTATTATTACTTGAAATGATCATAGATTGATATCTATAATGTTTACAATTTCTATCCATCTAATCTCCCCCATTCTTTATGTTTCATTTCCCTAGGATATAGAGAAGTGTATAAATTAAGAGAAGTTGAATAATGGTGGCTTATATGATGAAATAAGTGTGGGATTATGTATATATTTTCCTAATAAATTTGTCATATTTTTTATCTTTCCATTGATACTAGAAATAAATTTTTTTTGAATGGATCGAAATGTTATTTAATTAATATTATTCTATTAAGATTAAATAAATACATATCAAATGTATGGGTAATTATAGTAAATAATTAGGAAAAAATATTTCTTTCTTTGATTGATATAATTATTTTGACAAAAATTCTTTCACGATATATATATTCATCGAATTACTATTTATAATTATATTTCCTCTTCAATAAATATGAATCATAATAAAAACCAATGCCTCATGTTTGATTTACTAATTTCTCAAAAATGTATAATTTCATGATGAATAATTCGCATCCACCTTATTGATTTATTTTATTAATTTAAATATTAATTACACCCAAACGTGATTTTCACACTCTTATCTTCAAATATATCATTTCATATCTATTCTGATAATAAAACATCCCATTTCCCCTTTCAAAATTATTTCTTATTATTAATTTTAATGTCCACTACTTAAATAAGGGAAATAAAAAATTTAACATTTATTCATTAAAATCCATATATTTCATCTCCCGTAGAAAATTTTTTGGATAAAAATTTATTAAATATAAAGTATTTGTTAATATTACCTCATTATAAAAAATTGAAAATAACAACCAAAATATATTTTAGATAATTACTAAAAAATGTTAGGTGTAACATTTTCTATTATTTAAAATGTAAGGATATATTATGAAATTTACTTTTTTGATTAAACGTATTTTTATATATTTACCAAAAAATGGCATTACTATATTTATGTAACATTTAATTAAATACCCATAAAATTACCTTATTATATATTTATGCAAGGTGGTTGAATTTTAGAATCAACTATTTGATGCATTCATGTCTTTTTTATTGGATTTGATTACAGTAATTTTTATACTATATTTATTTCAATATGTTTATCATGAATTAATATATAAAATATTTTACGTGTAAAACTTTTGAATGGTTGATTATTATTTAATTGGTTGTGTCCTTTACAGACCTCCAATACATTACTTTATATTTTTGTCTTCTAATCTAAAAATGGAAAATTGGTAGTAGCCTAAGATGATATTTGTAGGAATTTAATAATCCCAACACATAAAGGGTCCATGGGTTTTACCCCAATCCGAACAAGTTTGATGTGTATAATATTATTTCTAAAAGGGTATATTGTCATAATTCATTGAAATTAATTTAATTGAAATCATATATTGTTCCATACACTACTAGGATATTATTTATTATACATATTTTTATTCCAAATTTAATTCTTTCATTATTATGATAAATGTTTAGTTATTAATTCATGTTGAATAAAAAGTTTGATACCGTAGATAATATTTTTTTATTATTTAATTAATCGAATTTTATTATCATTTTAGACTCGATAAAATGTTTTCCCCTTCAAATGTAATTAATATAACCATTTTCTTCTATTTTACTTTCCATTGTTTTTGTAGAAGTTTATAAAATTACATAATTGTAGAAATTGTTTAAATTGATGATATTAAGGAGGAATTGTCTCTATATATTGAATATATATATATATATATCATATCCCAAAAGAATATAATCCTTGGGTTTTTAGATTGCTTGATTTTTGATAGATTTAATGTTCCATTACAATAAAATATTAACGTGTTTATCTTTATCAATTTCTATAACAACCCCTGTAACTATATATTAAAAAAATTTCATATTTATTAATATTAATAAGTTATTAATATTAAATATAAAAATATTAGGTAATATTTAATCATAAAGGTAGTTGTTTCAGTAATCTATTTTCTTATATGTGTTTATATAAATGTTTTATTAATATATTTTATAATTATAATTTGGAAAAATTAATACTATTTTTGAAATTAGAATATCAAAATATAATTTGGTATATATTTTTTAGAAATATTGATTTTCATGTTAATAGTGACAAATATATTTTTTATATCCCTATACATTTAAATAAAATATATATTATAAAATCAAAAATAAATTTTGAATATTATTTCTATTTACATATATATTATTTAGTTATATTTAATCAACATAATTAATATTGAATCAACATTATATTGGGGTTTTGTAAATATTTATTTTGTGTCTAGAAATTGGGTTTTCTAAAAACTATTTGCAAATGCGAACTGCCTATCAATTTTAATGATTATGGTAAAATGAGTTTATTAGGTGTTAAACTAAAAATATAAGGGTTAAAATTTCTTATTATATTTCATATAAACTATTGGATTTTTAAATTTCTACCATTACACCGTTATGGTAAGATAATATCCCATTTTGAACTTTGTGACATGTTAAAATTGTTGTAGCACTCAATTAATTTTATAGATAACAAGTGTGTCCAATTCAACACTTATAAAAGTCCACCGCCTCTAATCATATATTCACAATATGAAAAAAAAATTGATACACCAATTCCAACCAAAATCACGTTCCAATATCCATTCCATATTTCTAAATGACATGGTTTTGGTATACATCCATTGTAGGAAGGCTAATGGTGAATCATTAAGGGAGGTAACCAAATAATACTTAACAATCATTGATGAGAGTTTTTGTTATATTTACTTTTACATCCACTTAAATTATTCTAAACCACGATTATAAAATAGCCTCAATATCCTCCATGTACTAAGATGTTATTTTTATTATGGAATAAAATATATTAATTTCATATTTATCAAATATAAAATATAATATATCATTTTATTTCGTACCTATTTCAATCACTAATAATGTGATAAAATATTTCATTGAATTGGGGACTACTGGATCCCCAATTTGATGTGATTTCGTTTCTCATAAACTTATCACAATAATTTATTATATAAAAATATATAAAATTAAATACAATTTTATTTTTTATATTATGATCATTTTTTAATGAAAAATGTTACTTATATTCTTTCAAAAATTATCATTGAAAAATAGAAATTCTACTGTAGTGTTTTAATGACATACCATCTCCATGATTATAATGTGCTTAATTTATAAAAACAATCATTAATAATTTTTTTATTAATAGTATAATTTATTTATAAATATTATAATTACATTAGAATTGTTATTCTTCATATGTTTAAATACTTTCCTCTTTTACCATAGTCAACCTACTTATGTAATTTTTGAAACATAGGCTAATTATCATCGATACATATGACAAAATATAATTGAATAAATAATCTTATATATCATTATACTAAGTGAATTAAAACATAAAATTATTATGAAAAATGTTCATTAAAAAGGTAATGATTATAATATATTTATTAATCCCATGGATAAATACACAAGTGACAAGTCAGGGTCAAGGTATGTTAATTGGTCTTAATTTCCTTTCATTGAGACATATTTGGATGTTATGCACATATATTCATTTATGATGTTTATATAAATAATCCATTGTAATGTAATATAATAATGTTATCAATTATCATGGTATTTATTGTTTTGTTTAATATTATTATTAATAAGGATTTTGAATTAAATATTTCAAAAGTAATTTTTAGATTTTCATTAAAATAATTAATCATTGAATGGTTTCTTTCAAACTATATTTCTCATATTTTTTCCATGTTTTTAAAATGATTTCAAAAAATATTCCTCATGAAAATAAATTTTTTATAAATGTGATTTTAATTTATTTCAAATGTTTTCATTGGCATATATTTATGGATTTTAAGGGAATCATTTGGATAAAAAATAAAAATTGAACATGGAATGTAAATTTTATTTCCACTTAGATTGTTATTTTAAATATATATTCATATGAATAAATAAATGTTTTACTAAATAGAAAACCCTAATTAAAATTTTAGGTAACATTATATTGAAAAAGGTTTAAAAAAAGTAAATTATGTATTGAAAATATCATTTTGAAAATTTTGTATTACACTATCTGAATGTTATTTTAATATGAGTTTAAAATAGTTTTTCTTATAAAATTTATTTTATTCATTTTAGGGTTCATTGAATTTTTTTATAATTTATTCTCCAAGATAGTTTAGGTGAGGTTTTCATCACCAAAAAAATGGGTGAGCCAAGATATCACTATAATGAAATTTGTAATGATTTTATTATCTAGAAAATTATATTTGAATATAGTCATATGGTTATTCAAATTTTAATTAGTTCTATAAATATTCTATAATGATTCAATGATATGATGTCTCTTGGTACATGTAATACATATCAATGATTGGTACTGAGTTTTCATGGAAATTATTTGGCATCGAAATATAAAATATTTAACCCATTCAAAGAATTGATATTTTCATTTTTGGGTAAAACAGATTTTTTAAAGCATTATCATGGTTTTTAATGTTTTTCAATAGATATTGTTTCCCTTATTTTTTTCTCTTATTATGTTTATTATGATAATACTTCATTTTTACTTTTTTTCCATAGGATATAAGAATGTGTAAATTAATTTAAGGGGACATGTTATAACTGCCTATGTGTTTTCATGAAATGTTATTGAGTGTATTTAATGAGTTAAATTGTGGGAAATGAAATTAATATGAAAAATAAACATTATAATATATTGGGTTTTTATGTATGATATATGATCAAATTATTTAAAACAATATATCTGAAATGATCTTGAAATATAATTTACATAATTATTGAATTAAAATCAATATTATTTTATCCATACGGTTTGATCCTTCTAGTTAGTTTTAGAGAGATTTTTATATAAAATTAGAGATTAAGATAAATTTAATTGTATTACATTGAAAATAAATTACATATGAAATAGCCTAAATGATATACCATTTGAAGATAAAAATTTATCATCCACAAAGATATGTAAATTCAGAGTGGTTTTCGATAGAGGAGACTCAAAATAAGTAGTGAGAAGGATTCAAGAGGAAAATATACAACAAATTCAACATCAGAAATTTTTTGGAATTAATATAGAATAATTTTTTTAATGATGGATCAGTTGAATCCATGTATTAATTTTTTTTTTATCCTTTCTAGAGAGGAAGCATATATACGATGAATGATCAATTCTATTATGGACAAATTCACGAGGAAACTTCCCTCATCTTTTTTGGTTCATCTGACTATGTGATAGTTGAATAATGGTTAAAATATTTTGAGAATATAATTTATTTCATGAAATGTTCCCTAGTTAAAAATGCAAGTAGTCCATTTATCATTTAGATATTGAAGCTGAAATTTATTAACTAGCCCATATACACGAGTACCTTGATTACTGAGTCTTCTTTAACATAGCTTGAAGTTTAGTCCAAGAAAGTTCCTAGGATTTCATATCAATTATAATTTCCATTTTGTTTCCTATTATATGGATTAAATATGTCTTCTTTTGAATTACTGTTGTGGACATGGAGGAGTTCGGGGTTGTATGAGGCATGTTCGGAGCACTAAAACTGAGTTTTAAGAAGATTTAAGCATGGAACAATTATATTTAAAACTATCTATGGTAGTCCATTTGGGTTGAAAAAACATGTGTGGATGGATAGAGAGATGGGAAGGATTTATAGTTAGGCACAACCATGTGGAATTTGATGCATAGTTATACTGTTGGTTCTATACTTCATTTGGACATTGAATGTGTGTTATTAATCATTTTTAGAACGGTTAGTCAAAATGTGCAAGGAAATTGTTCTGGGTGACCCTTCTAAAATATTAGAAAAGGTGGATTCTCCCACTTGTTGTCATATCATTATCCTAAACCTTGTAAACCTTCTAATTTAAAGTTATTTTGATAATTTTCAATTAAATTAAATACTATCATAAACCTAATTTCTTTCACTTGTCGGACAATAGATTCTTTTTATCACAATATCTTAATGGTCACTACCATTGAACATAATATGGTTTCTCCATCTGATATCTGATATAGATTATTTCGTCTGATAATTTCTTTAGTAGTACGAGCTTGATTCCTATGAATATGTTCTATCTTAATCTGACTATTAGCTGCGTTGTTTACATTGAGGATCACATGACCTACTTTCTAGATCTTTATCTATTCATCCAATTTCTCCCAATATAAGTTAAATCAAGAGTCGATACTAGAAAATAACTCCACTAATGATCTAAAGTAGATTCTATATCGAAACGACCTATATTTTAGGAGAATTATTATTCTACCTACCATTTTCCCCACGTTGTATATTTCAACAGGACCCTGATTTTTGAAATCCGTACCGAATTAGATTTAATTGGACCTATTAAAGGTACCGTTAGATTATATTGTAATGAGTTGGTAGACATTTCCCAAATCGTGGAAACCTGTGGGGTTTTCTTTATTGAAGTTCTCTATTGTTCCATTGCTTATCAATCCAAGATGTGAGTTAGTGTGGTGTCTTTTATGTTGGAATCTCAATTACAATGAGATTGATTTCAGTTGATTTTCATGAGTTGTGTTTCCTGCTTGTTTTTTTATATGATAATATTACATGTGTGGATTGATTGAATGGATGAAATGATAAATGTTTAAATGAGTGGGAAAACTGATTTGGTAAATTTTAAATTCATAAATGTTGAATTTAAACAATGTGTGAATGTCAGTGGTCAAAATAATATTATATTGATTGTGGGTTGTAAATTATGAGTGGGTATTCAAAATTGTTTCTTTAGAATTACTTTTTCATTTATGATTTGGTATAATCATGTGATTATTTTTGTTAGGTAATAGATATTGTGATTGGGTATACTCACATAACATGAAATTATTAAGGGCATAAAATTAATGATGTATGAATAGATGCCTTAGACAAGTTTCTTAGTTCTTGATTATAGTAGTGGACTCCGTAGATAGAGAATATCCTTGGGAATAGATTATGTGGGATCACATGGGACTTGCTACCCCTTCAATCTAGATTACATGGACTCACATAGGATGTGTATGGTATGATATTCTCCTAGGACTCAAACATTTCCTATATAGATTTTCAATCAAGATGCTATTGAGATATGATAAGTAATACATTGTCTTCATCAGATTAGATCTAGAACCTTGTTGTTTGATACTATTTTTATTACAAGGTCCTATGAAAATGTGAATAAATGGATTTACAACTTTCCATTGATGTTTTATAAGGCTTTATTGATTAAATAGAAAGTTCGTTGATTAATTGATATGTGTGGATGTGTGGTTAGGATGTGTTTTTTATTTCAGTTTTGTTATAGACTCATTGTTCTAGGCGATGAAACTTATTTTTCAAGGATCATTGAGTGGCATGTTAATATCAATTGATTTATAGTCGGTATTCCTTGTATACTATACATTAACTTACTACTCACATGCTTTACTTTTTAGCTACAGAGATGTTCATATTGCACAACATGGAACTGTATAGATCTTCGATGGTTATCTATGGGGATGTTATATAAAGCCCGATATCTTCCTCCCTTGAGAACCCTAATAGATTATTTTATTATAGGTGATGACAATAAAAATAACCCTAATATCGTTTGTTGATTAATTCATTGGAGATAGACAATATGATACTAAGATGAGGCTTCTGATGCAACTGGGATAATTTTTCCCCCTTTTTAAATTTATTGTATTTTACTTCCATGTACCAATTTTGGATGTTTTTTAGATACATGATTCTTCACCATTATTTTATTTAAGACACTTCGGGATTGATTATATTTTCCTTTCTCGATCATTAAAATGATTTCTTCTTGTTGTATCAGCTCCTACAATTGGTTTGTTATTGTTATCCTAATTTGTATACTCTTTTGATGAGGGAATAGTCACCCCATTGACACAAATAATCCCACAATATTATTCAAAAATATTAGGCATTTGAAGAGATACATTGTATACCTTTTGTACAATTGTGCTCGGGGAACTGCTTAGAGGAAACTGGTATTGCCACATTAGAAACTGGAATCTAGAGATTCATTTCTATTTTGTCATAATTTTGGATGAAAATGTATAGGGATATGAATGGAATGGAGTTTGGCAATTATTTGTTCCCAGAATTAACTAACCCACACAAATGGATTTTGAACATGTTTCTTGAATGATATTTTCTATCGTCTAGATTTTGACGATGAAAATTTATCTGAATCCACCATTTTTTGACACATATGATTTATTATATTATTATTGATGATATTAAATTTTTTCTTTAGTTGATACCCAATGAGATGAGGGAATGAAATATAATGAATGATATGGTAACATGATATAAATTTCATTCCATGCATTTTTTCATTCCATTTAGGATGCACTACCTGAGGAATGATTCTATGATAGTTTTTGTGATAGCTATATCAGTTGTTGAGGTTGATTTTTTTGGTGGATAATGTATTTTTCATCATAAATGGGTTGATAAGGTATATGGTCCCTTATATATTGGGATGTGACCCAACATTGATTTAAATGTAAACTTTAATTGACGATGTGTGGAATAGATGTGCACCAAATTTAGGTTCATGAGGTGTTATGGGCCCTCAATGATTTTGATTTGGTCAACCATTTTATAAAAAAAATTAGTAATTGAATAATGGAAATGAAATGTAAAATTAATGTGAATTGGAATGTAAATGTAATAGATAATTGAACAAGACCTGAATTATGAGCGGGTAAGAGGTAGTGTCTTGGGTGATTTTTGTTATAGTTAAATTATAGTATTGTCTTTTGGATTATGATGTGGGTTATGAAATTATTTTATGGTGTTTTAACATGTCATATTCTTGAGATCAGTGAATCTTGACATATATCCTTTCTAAGGAATGTGTTTGGATATTTGGAGACATAACACCACAATGTCATCTAGTCTTACACTGTGAAGGAGGTGATGACCACACAATGGAGGAGGTGGCGAATAGGATATCAGAGGATCCTAATAAATTTCATGTTTTTGATGCAACATTTATTACATATATAGGTTTTGATGAACAATTATTTGAGGGATTTGATCACTTTATGAAAATAATTCAAGGAGCACTAGAGTGTTTCTTATCTTTTGATGAGATGAAACATGTGTTCTACCAGTAATATCCCCCCTCCAGTTCAGTGGATAGTCCACAGGATATTGGGATGTGGCTATAGATGAAACTAGTGATATTTGAACATTTTGAGATTCCTATTTAGAGGAGGTTAAATCTCATGTAATATATTATATGTGGTGATGAAAACAACAGCTGGAATATTCGGAACTAGGCTGACTGGATACATTATATGGTTTGACCTGATTTCCAAACCAGGATCTAGGACTATTCTTCTACAAGAATCTATTGGCAGAGCAGACTGGTGAGATCATGCATTCTGAAGAAGGTTAAAATTAAAGTTAGGGATTATTATAAACACATTAAAATGATTTAGTGTTTATCACCGGCGTACCATATTGTTCAGTTATCAAGGGATATGTGATATGTAGTAGGTATCCTCTATACTATCAGATATCATGTCAATGTGTTTAGCATGTCCACCACATAGAAATTCTGAATGATATGCTACATTTATAGTGGATCATAATGAATTTTGGTAATGTAGTGTAAAAAAATTTTGTTTCAGGTCCCAGTGGTTCAATTTCATATTGAAGTATGTGATTTTTTGGGGTTACCATTAAATGAGTAATAGTCAAGCTATGAATTATAGCAGCACAATGTTCTGTTATCAATGTGGTAGGAAACCAATTGTAAATAATATGTTTGATCATGTCACAATCTAGTTATGAGAATAAAGAAGGATGTGACACAAATATTGTTTATATAGGACCATACCTCCCGTTATGAATGGTAGGTGTCATATCTGACACATGGTTCTACAGTAGGATCGTAAAATATGCCTTCAGTAGGGATTTGGAGAAATGTCTGTGGATCCCTCGAAGGTAGTGGTGCATTTTCCTGAGGAAGGAAGATAATTGATTTACATAGATAGTAGAGGGGTCATACACTGGGTTGTGGGGCTATTTCATTGGGTAACGATATAGGCTAGATCTATTTTTAAAGCATAACTCTGAGGAGTAGAGAATCAGACCATCTTCGGTGAGAGATAAAATTTTAGTAGCCTCTATAGTTGTATCTCTTCCATTTTAATATAGGTGTATCACATTGTTTTACACATTCTCTTTGGTTAATGGGATAAGTCCTATTTTACTATATTCTAATTGTGTATTGATGCTAGAAACACCATTGGAAATAGGAACAGAGAATGTGCAACAGTGTAGGGAGTTACCCCTTGTGGTTGGATGGTGTCACTTCATCTAGAATCTGTATTCCAACGAAATGATAGTGGTTGATGTCAAACAAGGGATTGATTGGATAATATTTTATCAATCAATTTCTGACCAATATTTCAATAGGGTGACATTTACATCACTATAGAGATCAATATATACTCACAAGGGTGAATAAGATGTCCCGTTGTGCCGAGCATGACTATAACATCATGGGATGGGTGAGATGACATCCCAGATAGATATTTTGTGCATATATGATCAGGGAGCACATTAGAAATACTTTCATCAAGTGGTTGATCATTTCATTTATTTGTTCTAGGACAACTATTCTAGTTTAACTCGTGATAGATGTTTATTTGTCCATCGATATTGTGCTAGGATCTGTATAATTATCCATTCATTATTAAACAATGTCTATAATTTAATTAAGGAGATCTAGGGGTAGATCAAGTGTTCAAAGGAATAGGTGTTTATCAAACCTATTACATACCACAAAGATCCAGGGTTCCGGAAAATTAGACCTTGATTTATTAAATAAAATGTAAAGTACAAGAAGTTTGGCCTCAAAAGGGGAAGTACAAAAGAGGGAATGTGTCATTACTTTTATATCATCATCCATCATGATAACGGAGAAATCAGGGATACTAAAATAACACATGGTTATCAGATACATAAATTTTCTCTTCAAGAGGGCATTAGAAATATTTTTCACCTCCCTATAAACATGCGTTACAAAGATCTAAAAGTGATTGTCATGAATGAGGCATGAAATCCAATGAGGAAGGAGCCACCAAGGAACATCACTATTATGTGTTCCAAAATAATTCACAACATGTTGTGAATTCTATTCAATCCATAAATTTTACCAGTTCTCGTAGACAGTATATTTGATTGCATAGATCACATCCCAATGTTTGGCTTCATACGCAGTACTTTGGCCAATAAAGTGGTGGAAGCAGCCTTTGATAAAATAGAGATAGGTATGGAAATAACCTAAACAGATTGAAGGTTTAGGAAATCAAGAACCATAACCATCGATGTGAAATTTAATCCCAAGAGGGATCAGTGGAATCCATCTGACGAACCTGATCTCAAGAGGCTGCATTGGTTTCCCTTTAGCACCAAAAAACTGCAATGTCTGCAAGTCTTCAATATAGTTATGCATCATTATAGATTTAACAACATTAGAAACATGAGTATCCATATCTATGGAAATATAATCCACTTAGAAACATGATGGTTGAATAATGAACATCGCATGGTTTCGTGCAGACCAGATAACATGAACGGTTGATGCAACAACCACAATGAGTAGGTAGTGCACCTGTGAACTCTTCCCACCTTCACAGAGTCTTGACCTGATCTAATAATGATTCCATCAATGGTAGACATCAAAAAATAATGGAGAAAAAATATATTTCCAAATATTAATTAAATAAAAATAGTTTAGGAAGAGGTGTTGGATAGATTCTTCTTCACTCATACATAGGGGGAAGGCGAAGGCAAGATGGTGCCCCGCTTTCTGCAGCTGATCATGTTTATGGAGTTAGTTCCTCCATATACTCTAAGGAATAACCATTATATATGGTTTAACTAAAATAGAAATAAAATGAAACATCTACTGTGGTGGTCGTTGGGATCCCACAAAGTTCATAGTATAATACTATTTGGTGTAGAATTGGACATGTGAATTGGAATTCCAAATTATATTATCATTATCCATGCATGTATATTTCCGTATTTCCGTTCCAGTTTGATACGGAAGAATAACTGCAAGAAAAATAGTTTATCTCATGGTGCCATCCACAGTCATCAAATCCATAGTGGAGGGGATTATATTCATTTCAATAGGGCAGTCCAACCTAGAGGACTTACAGAAATTATTCTTGGAGTCCCCACTAACCGTCCACATCGAGTGTTTCATGGTGGTATTGAAAGAGTTCCAAAGAGTGGGATAGATAGAGTAAATAGTATAGTGTAGATATCTAAAAAATTGTTGTTTTTTAAACATGAATGACAAAAATTCATCAGATGACTCACTATAAGACAAGAGGTTCCATGTAAACATGTTAATCAAGCCATAGTAGATTTTTAGATATCCTTAACCCCCATGCCTCCCATCTCAAAAGTCATAACACAATCCCTCCATGAAACCATTTTGAGTTTCCATTCATGCACTGAGAATGACCATAAGAAATTTATAGTCATAAATTGATGCACAATAAAAATACTTTTGGGACATCAATACAGAGAAAATAAGTACAAGCATAGATGTAATGACTGAGTTTATGAGGCATAACCTCATTGCCTATGACATAGTCTTGGCCTTCCATCTAGCATTCTTATTGATGAATCCAGAGTAAATATTCACTAGGATGTGGAATTTTAATCTTCTCTTGAATAAGGTAACCCCATGTTATGTGAAGGGGAGACAACCCTTATGCACGCCAATGGTTATAGAAATACTATTTTGTTCACCAACCGTGAGAATTTTTCCAAAATTGTTAAAGGACTAACCCAAACTGATGTCATGTCCAGGAACATCTTCATAGTGATTAAATAAGATTTAATGGAACCAATAGTGAACTTTTTAGGCTGACCAAACAAGATAATGTCATCATCATATAAAAAGTGAGAGGGGATAAGACTATTACATCCAGTTGTAACTTGTTTATAAATTCCATGATGACTAACTCAATGAAGCATCTACTCATGTATTCCTCAACAAGTGAAAACATGAGCCTTTAGATGGTGTCCCCTTGAAGAACACCCCTATTGAAAGGGATGTATCCCCATAGAGAACCCTTAACCAGAATGAAAAACTACACAAAGTGGTGAATGATTGAAATCAACTTAATAATGTCACTGGGAAAAACATACCTCATGAGGGATTCAAAAAGAATGCTTAATTTAACAGTGTCAAAAGTGTAAGACATTTCATTCTCTAATGCAAAGCTCCCAGTATATGAGGTTATCTTCAAATAATTGATACCTTTAGAAGTAATAACTAGAAAATTTAGAATGTTTCAACCTAGAAGAAACCCAAACTGGTTATGGATAATAAGACATTTATAAACAAACCCAATCTAGTCATCATAATATTGCTAATAACTTTGGGAATGGTGTTCTGAATAGCAACAGTCCTAAAGACACTGATATCAAGTACATTATATTTCATAGGAATAAGCACAATAACAATTGAATTGTATCCATAAGGAAGAGAGGAATGGAAAAAATACTGAATTGTTTCATCCATGTCATCATGAAGAAGATCCCAGTAAAACATTAATTTTTATTATGAACCTATCTAGTCTATAAACACTTTCCATGTTAAGAGGGAATAAGACCTCCCTAATCTCGTCCTTTAACTGGACCATCATGTAGAGATGATTCCAATTCTCTTTGATAAAATGGGAAATATTTTCATCAATTTTATAAGTTCTTCAAATCCCTTATTCAAAATATAGAGTCTCAATGTAATGAAACACTACACTAGTAATTGCACTTTCTAAGGTGTGGAGACAATCATTAACCCTAATGTACTTCTGTCCTGCCCAAAATTTATTTTCCTTATGTATTCTATGAAAAATCCATGAGTTTCTATCATCTTCATTCAATTAACAACAATTTAATTTATTTTTGTAAAGTGTCTCTATAACATTCAGAATTTAAACAAGCTATGAATGTGCCTGAATTTCATCCATGGAATGGATATCACCGTGCTAGTTACTAATTTGGAAGCATTCAAGTCTTTATTCAGAAAAATGAATCTCATGATCCCATTTAGTGTAAGATTTCCTACTCAAGTATCTTATATGTCATATTACATTCTACAGCTTCACCACATATATATGATGTGGGTTACCATAAAAACCATTTCTAGGATCACATAATTATCTATAGGAGATGATTCCGATGCTCATATATTGGGTTTTACGGTACTTTTGTAAAAAAGTATGATTGACATATTAGGCCTATAATGACCCATACTTTACATACATGGTTATTTCTTCATAATTGAAGCATACTTATTACAACATATAACAAAACCATGATAGGACCGTATAGGTATAGTGTCTTCAGAAATAGGGAAACATAAAAAACTGGTTCATAAATCATATACATTGTCTCTCGTTTATTTCATCATATCTAGAGTCCCATTTCACATATCCTACTTAATACCCTTCTTCCTGACCTGGGGAAATGAAAACATACAAAAGGGTGAGCTCAAATACTCAGTATGGTTAAACAAACGAAATATCAATCATACCATATTCATAAGAACATAACATTTTGAATATCTTAACCTGCAAAAGAGGAAATAATATCATAACATGGGATAAATCATAGTGGCGAAATGTAATCCCAATAATCACATATTAAAACATGATAATTTTTGTCATACACACATAATCATAGAAAATCATTTCATCTTAGTCAAGACTCATTTCAAGACTATCATAGTGGACAAAGTCCATTGCAGAACCAAGTTCACTCCTCGTTCCAGTCCTGTATCACTGAACCAGATTAACTTTCCAATCCAGCAATGTTTATCTCATGAGATATAAATATATACCCACAGCATTAGAGGAAGATATATGTCCCACCCATCTTATAAAGAAACCATTCATTTGTGTGCCAAAAAAATCATAAATCAGACATCATAGCATAACCCATGTAATAAAAATGGGATTCTTAAACATCATGACACCATAAAAAAATTCACATAAGATAAAGGAACACATAAAAATAATTCAATAAAAACATAATAAAATCAATTTAATAATAAGGATAGAAACAGAACCCTATATTATCTTAGTTGGAAAACATTTTGATAAAACACTTGAACTCCATTCTTGGGGAAAATATCATTTCTACTTCAAAAATATTTTCCCTTTCTTAACATGTCATAACATTTTATCATGTCTAAAAGAAGATAATTTAAAAAAACTTGAAAATATATATAGGAAGATTCATTGAAATAATGTTCTATGAAATCATACAAATCCATTCATGTCGTATAAGTTAAAAAACAACATTGTTCTCGTACTTTGGCCGGAAAAGTCAAAAAGTACCTCGTACTAAAAACGAAAAAAAAATTTCCTTTTTTTATAATATACTAAAAACTAACCAATGGGTAAATATGGATTTAAAATTTCATAGGAGGATACAAATAATATTACATATTGAGGAATCATGGATGTGGATGATGAATATTCCCAAGTAAATTCTAAT
This sequence comes from Viscum album, assembly GCA_963277665.1. NCBI lineage: Eukaryota > Viridiplantae > Streptophyta > Magnoliopsida > Santalales > Viscaceae > Viscum > Viscum album. The sequence continues at coordinate 1,562,774,910 of OY728142.1, read as the reverse complement.
ATATAAAAAATCTCGGATTAAAATGAGATTGCAAGATTTTCCTTTACCTTAGGTCTAATTTGCTTCATACGTATCCAAACCTCATATATATTGATTTAAATAATTTAATTGACTTATTACATATTCATATTCATTGTTATTATATCATACATTTTCATATTCTTATCTTCTTATTAGTACTATTTCATTGGTACTTGTTATCCGGGTGTTCATTGCTTTATGTTCTTACGAATGTCTTCTAGAATAATTTCTTATTACTCATTCTAGGTTATAGCTACCTTGTTTACAAGAATGGAATTAGTTTAATATATATCATATATATTCATTCAATTCATTTATATAATCATTATTCAATGAAGTTCATGTAGAACGAGTCGCATCACATCGTGGAGACGATAGGCCGTACGTACATACGAGCGATGATATCGTTCCCATAACTACTGAATGGTATTGGAGTGGAAGATAGAATGTCTAAGAATTATTATCAAGTTATAATAATCATATATAGTTATTATTTACACCATTATACCCATCCATGTAATGTGGTGGTGGAAAACAGATTACACCACAACATGGAGACGATATTCTGTACGTACGCACGCACGATGATTTCATTTTATGTAAGATGGATAGAAGATAAAATAGGGTTGTTTCATATTTATAATAACATATTAGTATATTAGTGATACTGGTGTTATTAATTTATGATGAAATAAATAAATAAGAAGATGTATAAGATGAAATAAAATGGAAAAAATTGGTAAAGGATATTACCTCTTCTTTGACGCGCCTCTTCTTAACCTCCGCTTAGGGCACTAAAGTTAGACTTTGAAGAAGACCAGGATCTATAGTATTATTCTAGGGAAGTTTAGAAGAGAAATTCAAAGGTTTTTTTCCAAGATTTAAGTCTCAAAATTGTGTGATGAGAAGAGGGAGGTGGTTCCCTTTTATAATAGAGGAGAGGGGCACCTTTAGAATTATAAGAAATATTAATTTATAATAAATTTAAACCCCACATAAAAACATAAAAAAATGACTCTAATCCAAATAGTAGATGAGATAGGGTTGTAATCTGATCAACCAATAAAATTTAGACAAGTTGGGAATTAATTTTAAACATTATTAACTAGATTTATCCTTATATAATCTATTTAATTTTATTTGTGGTAATAATATTCTAAATTTTAAATCATTATAAAATATTACTTATTCATTTTTATTTTTCCATAATTATATAATTTGTTACATTTTCGACCATATAAATATTAATTTTTATTTTTTATTTTTTTTGTGCTTTTTGAAAAATTTTATAATATGAAATTTTTATAAAATAATAATAGTGTCAATTTTGATACTATTAATTTATTTGAATTTAAATAAAATATACACAGATGATATGTCTGAACTAAAAGATTTAAAATATTCATAAAATGTCATATTCATCAAGAAAATTAGTGGATCACATTAAATATTTCATATATTATTAATTTTAATTCTTTTAAAATCATTTATTTGATAAATCAATCAATAAAATAACATCAACATCACTATTCTGCCATAATTAATGATAATTATTTAATACCTAAGAATTATAAATATATTCACAAGATGTAGATAATTTTATTAGCTTTGTGGAGACTATTCAGGTTCAATGTTTCATGATGTTTATCTCTAAATTAAAATTATTATACTTATAATATTTAAGAGAGTGACAAGTTGTTACTTTCTTTTGTTTTAAAAATAATTAAATTATTTTAATGGTCAAAAGTCCATAAAATGAATTTATTCATACCCTTAGGTGATAAGGGTCTACTTTTAGTCATCAAATATAATTTTGGCAGGTGTTAGGGTAATTTTATAATCTTATTTTTACCCTTAATTATCTGATTTACCTTTAACTGCAGTAAATAAAAATTACCGTAGTTCCTATTCATTATATCAAAAAAAGTAACCTATTAACATTATTTCGACCCAATGAATCCAATTATGGGATCAATTTTTTTCAAAATTAAAAAGACAGAAGTAGCAATAATTAATTTATAAATAATCCCGTTGTTAACAAAACATGTTTTAAAAGTTAAAACATTGCCAAAGATTGAAATGTTTTTACCTATGAATTCAATGTAAAATTTATGGTAATGACATACATTATATTAAATGGTAAAAATATATTATATTTATTGTTTAAAACCATTCAATTTATACTTTAACCATATAAATTATTGTGATGAAAAAAGTTGTTTTTAATTAAAATATAGAGTGTTTTTACTATTCATTAAAATATGGAAGTTATCAGAATAATATGAAAAATTTATCCAAAGTAAATTTTTTATCCTGATTCCAAAGAAGAATATTATTTTGTCAAATTTAACTTATAAACATGTCAAAAACTAGATTTAATGTTGGTGCGCCATCAAAAGGCGACAAACTGTAAATTTTTTTAAATACTAATTTTACCTGAAATATTTATTTTTTCAACATAAAATGTTTTAGAAAATGTGTAAGATGAATAAAAATTTTATAAAATTCAAAATGTAGTTAATATTATTCATAACAGCTAGTCCATAATAATATTATAACAATATATCGTTGTTTAGTGAAACTCGATATTACGTACAACACACGCTATCGAGGATGGTTGCTCTTGAGTATAACGCAAGCCAAGATTGTGTTGTGTGTAGTGAAAGATTCCATTGATGTTGCATATAAAATAATAGATAAAAAATATATTTCTCATAAAATATCTGGGTGATACATTTTACCGCCATTAAATTGAATTTCGCCCTCGAAATTTTTCAATTCGTAACAAACAGATGTGGATACATTTCCCTCGTCATATCCTCAGGCTCCCATGAAGCTTCTTCTAATCGGTGGTTCCTCCATAAAACATTCACCAAGTGAGTGGTCTTGTTCTGTAAAACTTTTTCGCTATGATCCCGAATCTCTATCGGTTGTTCTTCATAAGAACGATCTTTCTCCGGCGGTACAACTTCTGAACATAGTACATGTGAAATATCGGGTATGTAAATTCTCAGGAGAGATACGTGGAACCCATCGTGAACATGAGAGAGGTTTGGTGGAAGCACCAATCACTAAGCTACCTTCCCAACACGATCCAGTATTTCGAAAGGAATAATATACCTAGGGCTCAGCTTTCCCTTCTTTCCAAATCTCATTACACTCTTCCAAGGTGATATCTATAAGAAAACTTTATCACCCACTTCAAACTCTAGGTCTTTTCTTCATATTTCAGCATAAATATTTTGTCGACTCTGAGGTTCTCTGAAGTTCTATTGAATATATATGACTTTTTATACCATCTCATCGACAAGATCAGGTCCTAATAACTTTCATTCCCAATCTTCATCCCAGCAAGTTGGAGTTCTACATTTCTTTCCGTAGAGAGCTTCATAAGGAGCCATCTGAATGTTGGAGTAAAAGATATTATTATATGAAAATTACACCAAAGGTAGGTGTTGATCCCTACCACCTTTGAAATCCATAGAGAAAGCTCGTAACATGTCTTCTAGATTTTTAATTGTTCTCTCAGACTAACCATTTATCTAAGGATGATAAGCAGTGATGAAACTCAACTCTGTATCTAATGTATGCTGAATACATCACCAGAACATTGAGGTAACCCTTGACTCCCGATCAGATATAATGGAATGTGGTACTCCATGCTATCTTAACACTTCCTTTACATATATCCTTGAAAACTAATCTAGAGATAAATCTTATTTAATAGCAATGAAGTGTGACGACATCATAATACGATCTACTATGACCCAAATAGAATTATTTCCTTTGGATGTTTTAGGAAGTCATGTGACAAAGTTCAAAGTGATGTTTTCCCATACCCATTTGGGTATGGGTAATGGTTGTAACATCCCCTTAGAAATCCATCTCTCAACATTAACATGAAGACAAACCAAGTATCAAGAGACATATTCAACAATATCTCTTTTCATTCCATCCCACTAGAAGTACTCTTTCATGCCCTTATACATCTTCGTGCTTCCAGGACGAATAGAGAATGAAGAACTATGAGCACCATCCATCAACACCTTCTTTAATTCTGGGATGGGAGGAACACAGACCAGATTCCTAACCCTTATTATCCCATCACAATCAAGGTTTAATTAAGGAACATTTCTTACCTTCTTTTGTAACTCTACATCTTATTTTTGTGCCTCTTTAATCATCACATGTATAGATGGTTGAAAATTAATTTGTGTAAGATAAGATTTTCCCCTTCCATTATAATTCCAAGATCCATCCTTTTTAAATCCCTAAATATTGGATCTTTTGTGATCATAATCAAGGATAATCTAGCATGGCCTTGTCAACATAATTCATCTGCCACCTTCTTTTATTTCCCAGGGTGATAATGAATTGAGCAATCTTAATCCTTAATTATCTACAACTATATTCTTTGGCGCATGTTCAGCTCCTTTTGTGTGAATATATACTTTAAACTTTTATGATCAGTATAAATATCACACCTTTCACTATAAATGTAATGCCTCCATATTTTTAATGCAAATATTACCATGGCTAACTCAAAATCATTAGTTGGTTAATTTTTCTAATGGATTTTCAGCTGTCGTGGGTCATAAGCTATCACCATATCATTTTGCATGACAACACAACCCAATCCCTTGTTGGATGAATCACTGTAGATCACAAACATTTCTCCAATACAAGTCCGTGTGAGCAATGGTTCACTTGATAACCTTCGTTTTAACTCCTTGAAATTTTCTTCACACTCCTCCATCCAAACAAACTTAACTCCTTTTCGAGTCAACAGAATTAGTTGATTATATAACCTTGAAAAGTCTTTCACAAAACGTCGATAATATCCCGCCAAGAAAAGAGAAATTCGGGTCATAGTTACTGTTTTTGGTCTTGAACATCTTTTGATAACCTCTGTTTTTGCTGGATCCACATATATCCCTCTTTTGAGATTATGTGACCCAAAAAATGAATCTTTTTGATGCCAAAATTCACACTTGCTAAATTTGGCATAAAGCTTCTCCTTTCTTAGGGTCTTTAATACAATTCTCAAGTGATCTTCATGTCCTTTATTTTTCTTGGAATTGACCAGAATATCATCTATAAAGACTACCACAAAAAGATCATGATATTCTCTAAAGACTATATTCATTAGATCCATGAAGATATAAGGGGAATTAGTAAGACCAAATGGCATCACTATAAATTCCAGGTGTCCATACCTAGTACGAAAATATATCTTTGGTATATCCTCATTTTTTACCCATAATTGATGATACCCAGGACAAAGATCAATCTTGGAAAAGTATTGAGCTCCGTGTAGTTTTTCAAATAAGTCATTAATGCGTGGGAGAGGGTATTTGTTTTTGATAGTGATCTTGTTAAATTCTCGATAATCAATTCAGAGTATTATTGATCCATCTTTCTTCTTAACAAATAGAAAAGGTCCTCACCAAGGTGACGCACTAGGTCGTATGAATCCTTTTTCAAGATTATCTTTTAGTTTCTTCTTCAATTCCTACAACTCAATTGGGTCCATTCTATAAGGTTTCATTAAAATAGTCATAGCACCCCATATGAGTTCTATTGAAAAATCAACTTCACGATTTGGTGGAACACCTAGAAATTCCTTTGTAAAGACATCATCAAACTCCCGTACAATGGGAATATTCTTAATCGTGAGTTTCAACTCTAGCCATTTGAGATAAATAACCATCATTTAATAGAATCAAGACCCATAAGATAGAAGAAATTTCCCCTATAAGGTTATATTCATCCTTGCATTGATAGATGATCATAGATTTATCGGGAATATTAAATGTGATTTCCCTTTTATGGAAATTTATATGATCTCCATATAAAGAAAGCCAATCCATGCCAAGAATCAAACCAAATTCCACTATTAGAAGGTTCACAAGATTTGCAGGAAGCATTTTCCCACAAACTTCAATCAGAGAAGAATTGTAATCTTTTGATGCGGCCATTATACCATTAGGAGTTGTCACAGCTAACTCAACATCTAATTGTTGAGGTGATATGGTGATACCCTTAGAAACTTCTTCCAAAATAAATGAGTGGGTGGATCCAGAATCAAATAATACATTTTCTACATTAGAGTGGATGGTATGTGTAACTTTCCCCACTTTGTTATCATACTCCACATCGCCAATTGTAATTTCATGTGAATTTCCTTTTTCATTGGCCTTAAGAGTTTTTGACATAGATCATCATCAACAACCCTTGGATTATGGCATTGAATGGAACAATTCCCCATTTCCTTGCACTTGAAACATTGAAGTGTAGGAGGTGCATTCGGTGTATCCCTTTTTTGTTCGCATCATTAGATATCTTCTTCCCATTATTTCGACATTCAACTGCCCGATGATATTCTTTTCCACACGTAAAAAATTTACTTGTCCCTTTAAGACAATTTCCTCTATGTTTCATTCTACACTTTGAGAATAAGGGAAAACTCATCTTCTTTTCAGTGTGGCCTTTAGATTTTCCTTTGAATTCCATTTTCCTCTTCTGATCAAACCCATATTATTGATTGGTTACTCCAATATCTATATCAACCTAGAGAGCACATCGAACAATTTCCTCATAGCTATTGAAGTCCATTGTGACTAATGCCTTCGAAGTCTTGGTTCTAAGCCACTAAAGAATCGATCGATCTTACTCTCATGTTGGATAATAATTCTGGAAGCATACCTTGCATGTCTTATAAAATTTTCTTCGTAGTTACCAACAGATTCATCATGCTTTTACTATAGTTCAAGAAACATCTTCTCCATCATTGTTCCATGAATACGAGGGATGTACTTATTGAAACATATGTTCTTGAACTCATCCCATTCCATGGACTCAATTTCTTCTCCTTGTCTCATATTCTTGATCAAATTCCACCATTGATCAGCATCACCTTCAAAACGATACCCTGCTAAGATTACTTTGTCATGTTTATAACATTGTAGAACTGAAAATATCATTTTAGTGGCACTGATCCATTGTTCAGATACTAATGCATCATATGACCAGCAGAATGAAGGTGGACGCAGTCTCATGAAGGATTTAATAGAATGTTGATATTTCCTTTCCTCTTTTGGAAGTTCTGCATGATTCCTAGCTTGAGAATGTTGTGTGATCATGGCTACAAGATTTTTCATTCCATCTCCCATAACGTTTGTTTGATCAGGGGGACAATCATTGCATTTCCTGTCGCATTCAGCATTAACATGGTTCATTCGGGTTCTAGCCATTGACTAAAACCAAGAAGCACAGTGTGAGAAACACTAATCATTACAGGAAAACCAAATAATCAAGAATAAAATTTCACACATTAGGTCTTATCATATGTTGTTAATGGCCACTTCTAAACTACTATGATTATGTTCTATTCTTAGACAAATCCTTAGGGTTCTTACTAAGGATTTCACATCATAGATTCCAAATGTTGACAATAACTTTCCTCTGATACCAAATATAACGACCCATACATTACATACATGGTTATTTCTTCTGAATTGAAGCCTAATTATTACAACATATAACAAAACCATGATAGGACCGTATAGTAATAGTGTCTTTAGAAACTGGGAAACATAAACAACTAGATCATAAATCATCTACATTGTCTCCAGTTAATTTCATAATATCTAGAGTCCCCTTTGGCATATCCTACTTAATAATTTTCTTTCTGACCTGAGGAAAAGAAAACATACAAAATGGTGAGTTCAAATTCTTAGTAAGGGTAAACAATAGAAATATCAAACATATCATATTCATAAGAACATAACATTTTGAATATCATAACCTTCAAAAGAGATCATAATATCATAACATGGGATAAATCATAGTGGGGAAATGTAATCCCAATAATCATAATATAAAACATGAAACTTTGTGGCATACACACATAATCATAGAAAGTCATTTCATCATAGTCCAGACTCATTGCCAATACTATCATAGTAGATATAGTCCCTTATTGAACTGAGTTCACTCCTCATTCCAGTCCTGTATCACTCATCCAGATTAACTTTCTGTTCCATCCAGGTCTATCTCATGAGATATAAATCTTTACCCAATGCATTGGAGGGAGATATAGGTCCCACCTATCTCATAATTAATCCATTCTTATGTGTGCCACAAAATCATAAATCATACATCATAGCATGACACATGTAATAAAAATGGGATTCTTAAACATCTTGGCATCATAAAATAATTAATATAAGATAAATTTCTTCATAAAAATAATTACTTCATAACATAATCAAATAAATGTAATAATAGGGATAGAAACAGAACCCCATGTTATCTTAGATAGAAAATAATTTTGAAAAAACACTTGAACTCCATTCTTGAGGAAAATGTCACTTCTACTTCAAAACCATTTTTCATTTCTTAAAATTTCATAACATTTTAAACTAAAAGAAGTAAATTAAAAATAAATTTGATAATTTTTAAAGAAAGATTCATGGAAATAATGTTCTATGAAATCATAAAAATCCATTCATTCCGTATAAGTTAAAAAACATTCTTCTCGTACTTTGGCTGGAAAAGTCAAAAAGTACCTCATAATAAAAACGAAAAAAGATTCCTTTCATATATGTTACTAAAAATTCACCAATGGGTAAAGTTGGTTTTAAAAAATTTTAATAGGATAGAAATAATATTACATATTGTCGAAACAAGTATGTGGATGATAAATATTCCCCAGTAAATTCTAAAGTATAATCAATCTCAGATAAAAATGAGATTGTGAGATTTTCCCTAACCTTAGGTCTGATTTTCTTCTTACATATCCTAACCTCCTATATAATTATTTAAATAATGTTATTGACTTATTACGGAATCATATTCATTGTTATGATATCATACATGGTCCTATTCTTATCATCTTATTAGTAATATTTCATTACTACTTGTTATTCGGGTGTTCATTGCTTTATGTTCTTATGCATGTCTTGTCGAATAAATTCTTATTACTCTTTCTATGTTATATATTCCTTATTTACAGAATGGTATTAGTGTAATATATATCATATATATTCATTCAATTCATTTATATAATCATTATTCAATAAATATCATGTAGAACGAGTCACATCACATCGTAGAGACAGTAGGTCGTACGTACGCACGAGCAATGATATCATTCCCATAACTATTAAATGGTATTGGAGTGGAAGATGGAATGTAACATAATTAGTATCATATTATAATAATCATATATAGTTATTATTTACCCCATTATACCTATCCAAGTAATTTGGTTGTGTAAAACAGATTACACCACGGCATGGAGACGATATTCTGTACGTAAGCACGCTCGGTGTTTTCATTTTCGGTAGGATGGATAGAAGGTGAAATAGGGTTGTTTCATATTTATAATAACATATCAGTATTTGATTGATACTGATTTTTTTAATTTATGATGAAACAAATAAATAATAATAAGTAGAAGGAGAAATAAAATGGAGAGAATCGGTAAATGATATTACCTCTTCTTTGACGTGCCTCTTCATAACCTCCTATTAGAACACTAAATTTGGTCTTTTATGAAGACCATGACCTCTTGAATGTTTCTATGGAAGTGTAGAAGATAAAATTGTCCGGGTCTGTCATGGATTTAAGGGTCAAAATTGTATGAGGAGGAGAGGGAGGTGGTGCACTTTTATAAGGGAGGAGAGGGGTACCTTTGGAATTAGAAGACATATTAATTTAAAATAAATTCCAAACCCACATAATAACATCCAAAAAAGACTAAATTAGAATATTAGAAGATATAGGGTTTTAATATCATCACAAAATAAAATTTAGACATGTTGAGAATTTATTTTAAACATTATCAACTTGATTTATACTTATATAATCAATTTAATTATTTTGTGGTTATAATATTCCTAATTTTAATTCATTATAAATAATTACATATTTGTTGTTAATTGATCATAATTGTATAATGTATTACATTTTATACATCATATATTTTAATTTATAATTTTTTAATATTTTTGTGATTTTTAAACAATTTTATAATATGTAGTTTTTATAAAATAACAATAGTGTCAATTTTGACAGTATTTATTTATTTGAATTTAAATAAAATATAAACAGAAGATATGTTCAAACTAAAAGATTTAATAGATTTATAACATGGCATATTTATCTATAAAATTAGTTGAGCACATTAACTAGTTCATATATTACTTATTTTAATACTTATAAAATCATTTATTTGACAATTCAATCAATAAAATAATTTTAACATCACTATTGTGTCATAATTAATGATAATTATACAATCCCTAAAAATTATAAATAAATTCACATGATGTATATAATTTAATTATCTTTCTGTATACAATTCATGTTCAATGTTTCATCATGTTTATCACTAAATTTAAATTATTATACTTATAATATAAAAGAGAGTCACATGTTGTCACTTTCTATGGTTTTAATAATAATTAAATTATTTAAATGGTAAAAAGTCCATAAAATGAATTTATTCCTACCCTTATGTGATAATGGTCGACTTTTAGTCATCCAATAGAATTTTTGAAGGTGTTAGGGTAATTTTATAATCATATTTTTACCCTTAATTACCCGATTTACCTTTAACTACAGTAAATAAAATTTACCATAGTTACTATTGATAAAATCAAAAAAATAAAAGTAACCTATTAACATAATTTAGACCCACTTAATTCCAATATAGAATCCATTTTTAATAATTCAAAACACTAAAGTTGTAGTAATTAATTTAGAATTAATCCTGTTGTTAAGAAAACGTGTTTTTAATGTTAAAACAATGCCAAAGATTGAAATGTTTTTATTTATGAATAAAATGTAAAATTTATTTTAATTACATAAAATATATTAAATGGTAAAAATATATTCCATTTATACTTTAAAACCATTAAATATTATAATTTAACCATTTAAAATATGGTGATTAAATTTTTTTTTAAAATTTATATATATCATGTTTTTACTATTCATTACAATATGGAAGTTATCATAATAATATGAATAATTTATCCAATGTGAATTTTTATATCATGATTCAAAATAATAATTCCATTTAGTCAAATTTAACTTATAAACATGTCAAAATATAGATTTAATGTTGGTTCCCCATCAAAAGGCGGCAAAACTGCATTTTTTTAAAAATATTATTTTTACCCAAATTTTTTTTTGTTCACATACCATGTTTTAGAAAATTTGTAACATGAATAATAATGTTATAAAATTTAAAATGTATTTAATACTATTCATAACGGCTATTCCATAATAATATTATATCAATATATCTTTGTTTAGTGAAACTCGATATTATGTACAACAGACCTTATCGAGGAAGGTTGATCTTGTGTATAACGAAAGCCATGTTAGGGTTGTGTGTAGTGAATGATTCCATTGATGTTGCATATAACATGAGAAAAGAAATATTTCTCATAAAATATCAGGGTGTTACATTGCCTAGTGTTTAATATCGGAAGTTCAACCATCAACTGATAATGAATCAATATTTTTTTTTCGCAGATAGAAGACCTATTTGATCATCTACATGGAGATCATGTGTTCCTAAAAATTTGTTTTAGGTCGGCTCAATGGTGGTGGCATTCCCATATTTTTTTTGGTAATGGAGATTCCATTCAACATGATTCATGGGACATACTCACTGGTTTACACCTTTATAACAAGATGGATATTCCAATTCAAGAGGTGGAGGATGACTTTGTCCTCATCATCAAGTCTGTGTCTGGAAAAATATCAATCCCTTGGATCCTGTAGTACTTGATTAGAAGATGCAAGCGGGTTTTGGATAGTCACATGTCCATAATCCATACCTAGTGTGAGGGAAATATTGTGTCTTATATTAGAGAATCCAATGCTACTACAGGTGAAACTTTATTGGTTTTTTTAGTCCTTTATCTTTTTCATCAGATTGATCCATCTTTTATGGGGTGATTCTCTATGAATCTATTATTTCTAACCCCTTTAGTCCCCATTTTGTTCTCTCCCATCCATTTTACATAATAAAAACAAGTTTTTATTTATAAGGTTAGAGTTCTGGTTTCCTTGGAGAATAATGATAACTTATTTGATATATACAATGTTTTTTTGGGCTAACTGGATATTACAGGAACTATATATAATACATATCACATTTTAAAACACCATTGACATGAATGAAAAACAAGGTTGTGATGTTTTTAAGGATATTTTATTATGAGATATAATTTAAGGAGATGAAATGGATATTGACTTCAAGACCAGTTTTGATACTACTAGAATAAGCACTACACCAAAATTAGGTTTTAGCAGCGGTTTTGTGGCGGCGGTTCACAAAACCACCTCTAAACCATTCGCTAAAATTGTTTCGCGGTGGTTTATTACAAACCGTCGTGAAACCCTGCATGTGATTTTTCCTTGCCGACCCTTCCCCCCTACCCTGACCCCCCTTATTCCCGCGACCACCCGTGACCCAACATGACCTCACGACCTCGGCGACCACCCACGACCCCCGGTGACCCCGTGTGACCCCGTGACCCCGAAGACCCCTTCCATGGTGACCCGCAACCCCGCATTGACCCCCTCTTCACATCCAAGGTGATTTTCAGGGTTTTTCCCATTTCCCCTTTCTCTATTCCCCTTATATATTTCTTGGTTTCCTTTTAGGTCTTGGCCAGACCCGCGCGACCCGCGACCCCGCAACGACCCTCCTGTTGATGTTTTGTTGCATTCACACTCATGCAGTGGGATTTTACCTGCCTTTTCATTCTAATTCAATTCATATGAACCTTGGGTGTTACTAAATAATTTTTAAATCTTGATTTACACCTTGTTAAATTACATGGTTAAATTATTATGGTGTTTTATTGGTGATTTGATTTGTTAAAAATAGCTTTCAATGTGAATCATAAATTATGCCTATGTTTTCTTATGCCTAATGTGTGTGGCTAAATTTTAATTGTTTTTCAATAGTTAAATTGGATTATTTGATGGTTCTTTACCTTATTAATGTTTTATTTAATTGACTGGATGGTTTTTGTCATTTTTATGTGGAACATGGTAATTTTTATAGCATGGTTAAAGTGTTGTTTGGAAAGCTCCCTTAGTTTTTAAAGATAATTATTGGTCATTTGTAAATTATATGAAATGGATGAGTTTGGTTTGAAAGGAAAGGGATGATTCTAAAAATATTTTTGGGTGTCCCATGGATGTTAAATGGTTTCATTAGATATGGGAACATCCATGGGTTAGTAGAGGATGGTGGTGAACTTGAGGTCACATGGGGATTGCGGTTGTGGTTTGGTTTGGTTTTGGTGTGTTCAATGACATCAATTTATGGTGCATATAATATTGTATATTTTTTCATTATGATAAAATAATATGCACTATCATATTCAAGGAACATGAGTGTTATCTTACATATTCCTAGTTGATGGGCCTATAGGGAATACCATGAATTTTTCTAGGGTTGAGTGGTGATTTCTAGTAGGGTTATGTCTTTTGAATTTATCCCTAATATTTCCCTTAGTAGTGAATTGTATAGGACTTAGGGGGAAGAAACATTGATTTTTCATAGTTCCCCTTTTGAAATTTTTCAACCTGAATTTTTTTTCCTTTCAAATTTTTTGATGATCAAAATGATTCCCTATATATATAAGGTAAATATTTTGTGAGTGTAGACTCAATTTTTCCAATGTCATCTATTATGGGGTTTTGACGTCGAGAGTGCCAATTATATTTACATTAGTAGCTTATGGAATTTTATGGTGTACCAATGTATTTTATGTCTATGTTCAAACATTGTAGACCAATGTGTGGTTGAGGCTTAACATTATAAAGATTTAATGAAAGTATGAGGTTTTCTCTACAGTGGTATGTTTAAGGTAATCCCATGTAATATTAAGAGCCTAATACTAATACAAGAAGACTCATTTATGGGTTCACATAGATTAAATTAATATTTCTTAGACAAAAATTTATAGGGGTTATAGTTTCATATCATAGACCACAGAGGTGAGGTCGTATATTCAACATAGAAGAAGAACTGTCCCTACCTAAATTCTTTTGCCCCATACCAATTCATATTACCCCGAATAGGGGAGTATTCCCTTTGTTTATGGCTTTTATACACAAACCATGAATGGTTAATTAATATATTTCATAATAAGGGAAAATCAAACATGACATGAATTTGTTAGGGGTCTAAATAATTATAAATGACCACAAAGAGAGGTAACGAAAATTTATGGTCTTTATGCTCAGACCAAGAAGTTGAACACCTGGATTCTCACCAAGGGATTCTCAAACATGTTAGCAAATATCTTCATAAGCTCTGAACTAGTGTCACATAATAAATATTTTAAATTTATTATTATTTAATTAAGTATAATAGTTTGTGTTCAAGTTGAAAATTCATTTCTAAATAATTACCTCAAATTAACTGAGTTTAGGACTTGAAATATACATAAATGATTGAAGTAAAAATTAGACATGCCCTTTGTATTATATCAAATACAAATATTAGGGTTGGCAATATTTTTTTTAATATGAGTTGTTTGAAATATTGAAGATAAATTTTTATAGTACTAAAAACAGAACATATTTAAGTGAAAATAACAAACAACAATCATTAGTTTTTAAAAGAGATTTTAATGAGAACCCCACTATGTAAATCCAAGAGGATGGATTAAAATTGCACAACCTAATGATATAATGAATAACAAATTCCTCTCCAAATTCAATGAAATAAGAAACAATATCAAATTAAAAGAGAGAGGTACATTCAAATAGATAGTGAAAAGATTGAAAAACATAAAGAGCAATGAAACATGACCAATTTTCATGAACTGGCCTAGGCTACCCATAATTCAGGTACCCAAGCTAGCATGCGATAAGTCTCAAAGGGTGTAATATAAGGGCTAAATATTTCTAGTAATGTCGTTGTACTAATGGTATGAAAGTCGTGCATATTTCTTATGTTCAATGACATAACATTCAATGGGGTGTTATTTGAGGCTACATAATTGTGTGATCGACAGTTTTATGATAAGTGTGTAACCTGATATTCTTATTGCTCCTCATTGAGGTGGTGACGCTGTCTCCTAAGGACCAGACTTGTTTGGTTTTTCTGGGCATGCTATGTAAGTGGTAAATGTTATCAATGTATCATCATTATTATATTATGCATTCATTATCATCAATGGGTCATCTTTATTATATTATGTTTCTGTAATATTACACTATCATATATATGAATCTCTTTCTCTATTTAGTAGTATCTACGTGTTTTAATTTTTATTATTATTGTGTAGGCACATTGTAATATAAATGGATAAAAACTGGATCACATTACTGAGGAACACACCTCGGTATGTTACGGGATTGAATAAGTTTTTAGATTTTTCAACTTCTAATCGATCCGTTGAAGGGAGAATAAAATGTCCATGTCCTAAATGTAAATTTATAACATGGTTGAAGAGATAAGAGGTTTATGAACATTTAATACTGAAACAATTCTCGGGTCAATATTTGTGTTGGATTTGGCAGAGAAAATCTAACATTACAGAAAGATTGAGCACTGATGTTAATCCAGAGAATGAGGTCCCAAGTTCATCGAAAATGGAAAATGAAATGCAAAACATAATGAATGATGCATTCGGTACTGCAAGACACGACCATCAGTATCAAAACATATCAGAACAACCAGAAGAGGGTGCTACAAATTGCAATGTGACAGGTGTTGTTTTTGAGAAAGTAACATATGCAGATCAAGATTGTCACATATAATTGGATCCTCCTCTTGATTCGGTGGTGCCAAATGTAAGAGAAAACATCAATGAGGAAAATGTGTTTCATGATTTAGTTGATGATGGAAATCAAGTGTTGTATAGTGGGTGTTTGAAATATTCAATGCTTTCATTTCTTCTTAATTTGTACCATATCAAATGTCTATGTGGAATTACAAATAAAGAAATTTCCCTGATATTGGAATTGATTCATGATGGATTTCCTGAAGCAAAAAACTCATAATAGTTTTATGATATAAAAAAAGTTGTTAACAAGCTTGTTCTGAATTATAAAAAAATATACGTGTGTCCCAATAATTGTATGCTTTATTGGGGAGATGATTCAAGTAGACAGAATTGTAAGAAATTTTCTTCTTCTAGATGGTAGGAAAAGGGTGATGTTGGAAGTATGAATGACCATAATTTCATAGAGAAGAAGAAAAGGAGCACACCTGTAAAGTATTTGCGTTACTTTCCTTTGAAACCTCAATTGCAACGATTATTCATGTCATCAGAAACCGCCGAACACATGAAGTGGCATTCTGTAGATAATTACAATGATGGGTTAATGAGACATCCACGAGATTCCCAATCATGGAAGACATTTGATTCATTACATCTCGATTTCTCAGCTGATCCTAGGAATGTTCGATTGGGATTGGATGCTGATGGATTCAACCCCCTTGGGACTTTGAGTACCAATTATAACATTTGGCCAGTTGTTTTGATCCCTTATAATCTGCCTCTATGGATGTGTATGCAACCAACAACTTTTATCCATTCGATGATTATTCTTGGAAAACAAATGCCTAGAAATGATATTGATATATACTTTCAACCTTTGAAAAAATAATTACAAAAGATATGGAGCAACGGTGTTGAGACATTTGATGCTACTTCTAAAACAATGCTCAAAATGCATGCTGCTTTAATGTGGACCATTAGTGACTTCCCTGGGCTTGGGAATTTATCTGGTTAGAACACTTACATGGGTTTGACTTGTCCCATCTGTAACTTTTATTTTGAGCCCAAACGGCTACCTCACAGTAGAAAATGGTGCTTCTTGTGTCATCGAAGATTTCTCGATGCATCTCATATATTTCAGATGAACAGATCAAAATTTAATGTTTCCATTGATCGTAGACCACCTCCAAAGTTGTTAAATGGTTTTGAAATATTGGCATAGCTTTAAAATGTTGAAATAGAATTTGGGAAGGTTCAGTATTTGAATGATAGCAGAAAACGAGTCCGAAGTGCATCGTCAAGTGAAACTGGAATGCAGCAATGGATGGAAAAAAGTATATTCTTCAAACATCGATGTTTGGAATTTAATTTGTTGCGGAATAATCTTTTTGGGATGCATATTGAGAGGAATGTCGTTGACAATTTTATTTTTACATTGCATAATGAGCATGGAAAGTAAAAGTATCATATCAATGCTCGGAAAGACATACAAGCAATGAACATAAAACGCAGTCTCTGGCCAGATGAGAATGAAATGTATCCTACCACAATTTTTGCAATGAAAAATATGGATAAAGATACAATCCTTTGAATATTAAAGAATGTTAAGGTTTCTGATGGGTATTCAAGATACATCTCGATTTGTGTTGACTTGAAGAATCGTAAGTTACATGGATTGAAAAGCCACAATTCACATATTTTGTTACAACAGTTACTACCATTGGCATTGCGTACATTATTAATTGAAAAAATTACTGCTGTTGTACTCTAGTTCTACACATTTTTCAAAAAACTATGTGAGAAATATCTACAACCATTTCAGCTTGAAAACCTCCATGAGAGGTCTATATTGACCCTTTGAGCAATGGAGATGGTCTTTCCTCCATCCTTTTGTACTATAATGATGCATTTAACTATTCATTTGGTTGATGAAGCTAAATTAGGTGGCTCCATTCATTATCGATGGATGTATCCAATTGAGATGTAATTTATATATATGTTTTCTAGTTATGTAAACAATTTTTGGTACTTAATTAAATGCATAATTATGTTTATTTTATTTCACATATATATTGGGCATTTGAAATCATACGTGAGAAATAAAGCTAAACGAGAAGGATCAATTGCTGAAGGCTATATGGCTGAGGAGTGTCTTACCTTTATTTCTCGATACTTGGATGATATTGAGACAAGATTTAATCAAGTTGGATGTGTTGACGACACATCTACTCAACCTCAAATACATCAGAAATCGAGAATATTTCCTGCTATTGGCCGATCAGTTGGGAGGTCCTCAAATGTGACACTGACTGAATTGGAATTGTTACAGATCCATTTATTGAAGAGTTGAGGATACAAAAAAAGAGACGAATGATAGGACAAACATGAAATGAGAATGATATAAGAAAAGCTATTAATAAAGAGCTTGTATAATGATTTTCATGATGTGTAAGTTCATAAATATTGAAATAAATACGAATATTAGTTTGACATATACATTTTTTAAATCTTATAAAGTATATATCTTTGTTTAGATCATGAATGCTGATACTCGAGAAGAGGTGTCAAATGATTTGAAGTTTCTTGCTAGAGGTCCTCTAAAAGAAGTTAGAAAGTTCGACGCTTATGATGTGAATGACTTTAGATTTCGTACAGTCGATCGAGATGTGGGTTTGAGAACACAGAATAGTGGTATATTAACATTTGCTGAAGTCGAATACTATGGAAAGTTGCATGATATTATTGATTTAAACTACCACAGACATTTTCGGTTGTTTTATTCAAATGAAAATGGGTCGATATTATCAAAGGTGTTAAAAGAGATTCCTTGCAATTTACTTCTGTGAACTTCTCTCGCTTGATGGATGTTGGTGATCGTGAACTGCATGATCCATATATCTTAGCATCGCAAGAAAAAATGATATATTATGTGAATGATGTTTCCAATAAAGGGTGGATTGTAATTGATCACATAATACAAAGAGATCTGTATGATATGGGTGATGAAGTAAAAAATTCGACCTCTAAAATTGAATTTAATCAGCAACAGGAAGAAGAATTATTTTTCCATCATGATATTGAAAAAATAAGTCTAGCAAGGATGAATGAAGTGGATGAAGCAATGGAGCAGGAAACTGACATGATTCAAGGGGAAATGATTGTATGTACAATTATTTATTTATTTAGCAACCACTTGTTTCATTTCTGCAGTCATTCATTATCATTGTTATATATATTTTGTCTGTTAGTACTCCATATGTTATCATTTTTAATTTTTTTTTCTGCATAATTTTTTTTGATATATATATTCTGAACTTAATTTTATTTGATTAAATGATAGGAATTCCATGGAAGAAGCGGTACATTATTTCATCCAGTTCTGCAACAGATGACTATCTGTCTGGCTCCCTCCCCATGACATCTGAGGAACCAGCTGCTGACACCCCTGCACCATCTCCCCTTACAACATCTCTCACACCATCTGTGGATGTCCCAGTAGAGGCTGAGTCGTCGAATACCCCTTCAGGAGCCTCAGTAGTGGGGCAGCGGTGCGCCCCTTCCAGTTCATCCCGGACATACTAGAGTGTCACTATCATAGGTACAAATTTTAATTAAATAAATTTATTTTGTTTTGTTTATAATAATTGTTTTCTCATTGATGATGACAAAAATGCAACCGTGGATAAAAACATAAAATGTTGAGATGTTTGGAATCTGAATGGCGAGAAGATTGTTGTTCCATTTGATTCTTATGGGGTCCCTACGGATGATGTCGCGGGGTTACTTGGGAAGATTCTAGGCCAGCTGGTAGCAGAGCCCATTTCCATTCCCATTTCATATGACGATTGGATACATATGCCTCCAAGATGGAAAAATGAAGTGTTTGATTATCAAATCAAGGTATATTTATTACATTATGGTTTAATTGAATTTCATGATACTAATATGTTCAAAATGAATTTCTGTATATATATTTTCATCCACTTTACCATTGATGATGTGATAGCACGAAAGTGGATGTTGAAAAATCTAGTTAAGAAGTGGAAAGATTTTAAATAGAGAATGTGGTGTGATTTCAACGATTCATCATTGACCACGCTGCAAATGTATGAGAAGCTACCCAGTGGGGTACCGAATGAGTAGTGGAAAGTGTTTGTTGACAGGAATCAGGATCAGAAGCGGATGGTATTGAAATATATATATTATTATATTATCCTCATTTTACATTTATACATATATATGAAAAGGAAATGACATTCAATACCTCATTATTGCATTGCATTTTATTTATTTTAGGATCCCTCAAGATAGAATGCGTCAAATCGAGCGAAGCAAGTCATCCCGCACACTATAGGCTCAAAACGTTTTTCTATAAGTCAAGCGACCTTGGTAATCAAATAATTAGTTTAAATAATTATAAGACAATATAATATGTTTAACATATTGAATTTTTGATTAATCTTTTATTAATTCAGTCAAAGAGTATAGGCCATGAAGCATCTAGAACTAAATTGTGGTTGGATGTTCACAAGAAAGCAGATGGATATTTTGTTAATGACCCTGCTAAAGAAGTTGGGGTATGATGTCAATTTTTTTCATAATAACTTATTATCAGTTCTTACTGTATTAATATATATTGATATTTGATTTATATGGAAAAATTAAAGAACTATGGGATGCCAATCCTGTTCATTCCTACCCTATCTCCCAGGATGACCCGGTTGCTAATGTCCTTGAGAAGGAGTATCCTGGGAGAGTGCATGGGATGGGTTTGGGACCCGTGACATCTGAGGTTTTTAGCAGGCCACTAGGGATAGCTGCTGCATCTACTCCTGACATTATTCAGCCCATACTCAGAGATGATAAGAAAGAGATTGTTTCTTTACGAAACATAGTTCACCAGTAGGGGGATCAGATATCTGCATTGCAGAAAGATTTCACTAAAATACGTCAGCAGATGAGCAGATATGCCCCCTGTGGGAGTGCATCGATTGGTGGTATGCAAGTAAATCACAAAAAATAAAAATCATTTAGTTTTCTAACACTCATTGGTTTTATGATTTAATATAAATATGTAACCGTATTTAATTTCCAATATAATGTTCTTACTGGTGACAAGAAAAAGTGGAAATGAAGGTGGAGATGGTGACGATGCATCATCAGACCATGATTAGTTGTATTGTTGATGTGTTGGACAAAAATTGAAACGATTGGTTTGTATATGTAACATTTGTGGCACATAGTTTCCACAACACATTTTCATGTCCTAAAATTTCCTTGATTTGTCATGTTTCTTTTTATGCATTTTATTGATTTCTGATATTTCTTTTTATGTCTTAATTTCTCGAGTGTGGTATAGATCATTCAATTTAGGTATGTGATTTAATTGGTAGTCGAGATTTGGGATGAATAGGAGTTAAACCCATTGTTGATGTGTTGAACAAATTGGGTCATTTCATAGTGATCAAGGGGATAGTGTTGTGGACACTTTGGTGAGGCCCATTGTTGAAAATGTCTGATTTAAGCGTCAAAAGTATCTAAAAATTCTCTAGCTCTTCTAAAATGTCATGAGAATGTTTCTTAAGTCATTTGTGATATCTAAGGTAAAACACTAAATTAAATTTATTTGTGCAGCTTCGGAGGTTATAAAACTCCTAAATACACTACATATCTAAATAGGAAACTATGACGAATGGGAACCTAATGGGATACATGTTTAATAGGTCAAGACTCATCCATAGGTATGACATGGTCTATGGAATTAGTGATTAACTAATTAACCATTTTGAGTGAGAGCATTTTAATGTTGGTCATAAATTCATCAAACTAATTCCTAGGATTAAGGTTATGAAATTTATCTTCCATGGAATATTCTAAATCAAGGGTTGTTCAGTAAGATATAGGTGTGACTGAGGGGTGAGAAATTAGCATAAGTCCATGAATTTAGGTAAGAAAACTTTATAAATTAAAATATAATCACGAATATGGATATCGAAGAGACGCACAATTGGTATGTCTTATAAAAACATGTATTTTAAGAATATAACTTCTACCAAATACTTCAATATTTGGATGGTTAACTCCTATATTTATGTCTCTCGATTGAATAAAAAAAATATGAAAATGGATAACCTGAAAAAAGCAATAAAAATAGGGCATATAAGATTTCACAATGATAACACTTAGAGAAGTGAAGAAAACAAAGGAGGTAAAAGGAGAATAATCCAAACCCCTATCCTTCCTCTTCATTAAATGGATGAATAAATGGAGGAGTATTTAGTTTTTTATTGTAATTGATTGATGATACATACCTCCACTTACTAAACTATGATCGATTTTTGAAAAATTAAAAATAGTCCAAAAAGTGGATTTTCACATACTCCACACTATATGACAACTCATCTCCAAGCTATACTTACAGAAAAAATGAAACATTTAAAATACTCCCATTACCATACAGGATGGTCTAACAAAGTCTATAATTATATCATGGGGATTAGTTATGAACCCAACATTCTCTCTAGAGTTAGAATATGAAATTTCAAAATTCACATTCAAACCAAACACCCAGGGATTATAAGTTCTAAAAATTATAAAACCAAACATACCTCAATTCATTACAAGCTATCCAGTCATGAATCATTAATTACTGGAATTCCAAAACATTCTTTTTTACCAACACTAGGCCTTATAGGGAGATGATATAGGTCTAGTACAAAACACTTCTATCAAAACATACTTATAAGAAACCATAGTTATACTCCCACGACTCCATGTAATGATCATATTGAATTTGACCAACACCCACATCTAGAGGATGTCCAATTTAATACGACCCCCCAAACCACCTCTCATCATATGCCCCTAGGTTTCTTTGCCATCTGAATTTAACACAAAAACCTTAAACCAGGTGACACCACTTAGACACATTAATAATGAAAACTACTTAAAGAGAGCAACACATGATTTATAGGTCCATGGTGTCTTCCCACCATAGTAATTCTCAAACCAATAAACCATGAGATCTATACTACTATACATCACTTCTCGTTTCACATTGACATATTTGAGCTTTGATTTCTTTATTTAAGACAAATCTCACTTGAGCTCACTTGAAAACTCCTTATGAAGTGGTGCCACATGAAAACCTCTACATCCATTTATAAATCAACCATCACTATTAATCTAGTCCAAAAAAATTAAACTAAAGGTTCATTACCAAAACACACTCTTAATTATTAATACATCTTACACAAACAAATCTTAGCTCACAACATGCACTTGTTTACTGAAATTGCAGTCAGAATGCTTTAGGTTGACCTACTTAGAGGACATCCAAATTGATGGCCAATGCCTTTATTTGAAAACTAAAGCATATTATCATAAATTGAAAAGGTATATCGTGATAATTGAGTTGAACCCATTGAATTCCAAAACTGAATCATGGTGTGATTTAATGGGTGCATACTCAACCAACCGTTTCAACATCATGATACATTACAAGAAAATATGTGATATCAATCTATCACATTTCCAAGATTTCACATGCAGCCCGAGTCTGAATATAATTTCCAAAACTGATTCAAACTCATTCCCGAGTCTTAAATTCAACACATCCTCCATGTATGGAAAACTTTAATTTTATAGCTCACATACTTCAGAAAGTCATTTTGACCATTCATGACTATTCTTTCTAAAACCACATTCCCAAAGGATACATTTTCTATGACTTGTGTGGTTCTCCCCACCATAATATTTTAATATTTATCATTTTAATAAAAATAGGAATCTAATTCCCATGAAAAACACTTTTTCCACCACTAAACATGGTTTCTGGATGTGAGTCAACATAATTATACCATGTTCCATCACGACAATCCATCCTTGGCATATGTTGAAGCCTCATCTGGAACTAATATTCCATCCTTGAACAACATATGGTGGACTTCATACCACATAGATTTACATCATCCACATAATAATAAATAGAAATGGTCTATTCATAATCACATGCATTATGCAATCCCCATTCCATGCACACACATTCAATCAACATCAATAACTACATCATGAACATTAACCCAGATTGATGATGTTATAAGACTCGATCCTCTTACATAGTCATCCATTGAACTAGGATAACTGAGCTTTTCTACTAAAAACTCTAGTTTACATCACTCACCACAACATAGTTAATACCTAGGTAACCTCTTTCAGGGAGTGATCGATTAACACAACCTTTTTAGATCCCACAACCCTAATCCAATTAGTTATGTGATAATACCCCTCAAGATGTTACCTATGATTTCATCCCACAAACTCTCAGAGATTAGATTTTTTTTACAAAACACCACACAAATCTCTCCACCAAACCTTAGTTAAATCGGAAATTTATGTGATAATGAATACTAAATTGATGTTACGTCAATGAAATGGGGACACCGATTTTATATAATTCATAAGACCAATGACACTATGCATTCTTGGTATGTTCTAGCATACTCAAAAAATCCAACCCAAGGGTCACATTATCCTAAATATCCATTCAACATGGATGATGACTTCTTGAGTCATACACCATTGAAATTAAACTCACACAACTAACTAATCGAAATAAAATTAGATTGGCATGTCCGTCCCACTAATCTCAAGCATTAAAGATGCTCATAACACCTAGAAGTTTTACCTATCTCTTGATCACCTTCCAACTTGGGGAATCATTCCACAGCTAGAGTCCTACTCAATCCCAACAAACATAAAAATCATATTCTATGACCAAAAACTAAAAAGATGCATCCAATGATTCTTAATATCTCTAAGGATACTAGAAAAACAAGGTTAACCCCTCACATAACACGAGGAATCAACTCTAATTCTAGGTGTATTCCTAAAAGGTCACTAGAATATCCCACCTAACTTATATTCCAACATAAAAAGATATCAACTAAGACTCACTGGAAATATCCACATTCCTAT
This sequence comes from Viscum album, assembly GCA_963277665.1. Classification (NCBI taxonomy): domain Eukaryota; kingdom Viridiplantae; phylum Streptophyta; class Magnoliopsida; order Santalales; family Viscaceae; genus Viscum; species Viscum album. The sequence continues at coordinate 1,562,750,143 of OY728142.1, read as the reverse complement.
AAAAGCTATATCCCAATGTAACTCTAAAACTATTCCCATAATAGGATTTCATATAACAATATATTTATAATGTGTTATTTAATCTATTTCATCAGCTAAAATTTATTATATGTATTAAGGATGGTTTCTAGGCCACAAAAACAAAAAAAATATCACTATATAAATGGTTTGGTACTAATATAACTACTAATTAATCATTAATCAATTTTTATAAGTAGAGTGGAATCGATATGGATGATCTATCCTAAGAAAGTGAAGTTATAATACCTAGTAGAATCCAGTTACGGATGTTAGAATGTTGTATCATTGGAGTTTTATCTTCCTAGTATTTACTATTTAGGATATTGTATACATGAGTACAAGGAATGCGTTGGAACCTCTGATGGATATTAGACTCCTATGTGAATAATTCTTTCCCTAATAGGAAGTCTTATTTTCCAGGGTTTCAGATTTTTATTTTTTTATTTTTTTTAAAGGTGAAGCTTTGGTCAAAGACCAAAGCAAAAATTTATTGAAACAAAAGAGAGATTACAAGAAGCAAAAAGAAGGGATTTTTTTACAATATCTATCCAAAAGATGAAATAAATTAGGGGGGATAGAGTCCATCCAAGTCATGCTTTGATGAACACCTTTGTTGGATAGAGCATCAGCAACAGCATTTTCTTGACGATAGGCATGAGTAGCTATAAACTCAATCCCACAGAGTAAATTGAGACAGTTCAACCAGCGAGCAGTGAGAGACCAGGATAGATGAATGTTTCCAGTCCAGATGGCATTAATGATGGTGGTTGAATCACTTTCAATCCAAAGCTTTCTCCAACCTCTTTGAAGAGCAAAGTCAACAGCATGAATAACTCCGAGCATTCCCGCCTCCAGAGATGAAGAGTGGCCACAACCAACAAAGAAAAAACCATGACAATGCCCAGTTGAGTCCCTGAAGATAGCACCACAACTGGAAGGACTAGGGTTGCCTTTGGAAGCGCCGTCAACATTCACCTTGATCCATCCTGGCATCGGAGATTGCCAAAAAACTTCAAAGAGGCATTTTGGCTTTGGGAAGATACCAGGAACGTGAAGATGACATAGGATCATAAGGTCACCAACCGAGTTGTTGCAACAGTCTTTTTGAATTAAGGCTGCTTCATGAATCGCAAGGAGGATTCGGGATTTCCCTGCATTAAGATAGAATGAGTGATTATTGTGAATAATATCATTTCTAACATACCAGAGTTCATGTAGAAGTTCTGCCACTGCCGCGAGAAAAATATTTTTAACCTACAGAGAGGCATCATGTCTAGTACAATGCATTAAAGACAAGTAAATAGAATCAGTAATGGGCAATCTGCAATTAAAAATATCAAAGATGTAATTCCAAAGGGCAGAGGCCGCCGCACAAGATAGAAAAAGATGATTGGAATCTTCCCTATGTTGGTTACATAGACGACATTTAGAACAAAGAGAGATGCCAAAAGTTTGGAGGCAAGTTTCTGTGGGTAATCTGTTGTGCGCAATGCGCCAAATAAGGATGAGTCTAGAAGGCTTGATGTAGGGTTTATTGAAATGATTCACCCAAGAAAAAATAGGTTCAGGATCAGAGAAATTATGCTTATAAAAATTTTTTGAATCCAGGATGCCATTAGGAGAAGGTTCCCAGACAAGGAAATCACCAGCAAAAGAAAAAGTATAATTTTCAATAGCTTGCATAATGATTTCTGGGAAATCCCAGTCAGAGGATTGTAAGACCTCCTTTATAGACTGTTGAGTATCATAAGGAAGAAGATCCGGAGGCAACAAAGAAATCAGAGGGTTACCACACCATTTACCACACCAAAAATTAATCGAAGAGTCACCACTGACAATCCATCTAGAATTTTGCATGATTTTGTGAAAAGAGTCCCGAATGGAAGGCCAGATAGAAGAGTTAATGAAGTTAAGATTACCTTTTGATAGCTTAGAAAAAAATCTATGTTTTAGAAAATCAGTAGCTTTAGAAGTGGAGTTAATGATGCGCCATGTAAGGCAGGCCTGTAAGGCATCATTGAACAACTTTAAATTTTTAATGCCTATTCCTCCATTAGCAATGGGTTTACAACAAGTATTCCAGGGAATAGTAACAAGCTTCTTTTCAAAAATACTTCCAGACCAGATGATGTTTTTGATGTAAGTGTTAACTTTTTTAAGAGTACCGATGGGCCATTTATAGGCCATAAAGGAATGAACCATTTTAGAAATAATGGTCGATTTGACCAAACAGATTCTCCCAGCCATAGAGAGAGACTTCCCTTTCCAATTAGCTAGTTGATTTGTGATATGAGAAAGGATATTAGAAAAATAGGTAGCTTTGGGACGACCCCAAAATAGAGGAACACCCAGATAGGTGAAAGGTAAGAGACCCTCCTTGATACCCAGGTAATTAATAATACCAGATTTTCTTCTGACAGGAAAATTATTTCCAAAATAGATGAAAGATTTGTTCCAAGAGATAGCTTGACCAGAGACATCCTCATAGTGAGATATAGTTTTCTTGAGAGCATGAAGTCTTTTTTGGTCTCCTTTTATAAAAAGGATAATATCATCCGCATATAAGAGGTGAGTAGGGGCATTTATGTTTCTGGCTACCTGAATAGATTTGATCAAATTATGTTCAACATGGTAGTTTATGAGTCTACTAAGATAGTCTTCAGCAATCACAAAAAGAATGGCAGAGAGAGGGTATCCTTGTCTAACACCTTTAGTGAATTTGAAAAAGCCACGAGGAGTGCCATTAATTAGGATAGAGATATGAGCTGAGTGAAAAAGTGTCTTGATTCTACCAATGAAGGAATCATTAAAACCAAAATTCCTAAGAACTTTGTAAATAAAATTCCAATCAATAGTGTCAAAGTCCTTTCTAATATCCAGTTTGATGGCCACGCAACCACCTCTAGATTTTTTAGTTAAAGCATCCGTGCACTCAGATGCAAGAAAAATGCAGTCCTGAATAGATCTTCCCTTGATAAAACCAAATTGATTCCAAGAGACGATTCTATTGCAGATAGGAGCAAGTCTGTTTTCAATAATTTTAGTGATGATTTTATAGATAGTGTTAATCAAAGCTATAGGTCTAAATTGATGGATCTCAGCAGCATTCTCATGTTTAGGAGTTAGAGTTACAAATTGAGCATTGATTCCATGAGGTAAAGATCCGTGAGTGAAAAAAGTCTTAACGAGATTGCAAACATCGTTTTGAATTATATCCCAATGTTTTTGGAAAAAACCATTATTAAAACCATCCGGGCCAGGAGCACTATCGGGGTATAGTTTAAAAACAATGTCTTTAATTTCATGATCAAGGGGAGTGCTTAATAGGTGCTTATTGTCTCCTTCATCAACCAGCAAAGGAATGATATCAGGTTTAAGGTCAACATTTCTGACCGGACCATTTAAGATGTTATAAAAATACGTGATAACATGGTCTGTAATGGCTTCTTCAGAGTCTAAGACCATGTCATTATGAATGAGCATAGAAAGCGGACGATTGGCCTTTCGAATTCTTTGAAGATTGTTATAAAATTTAGTATTGCGATCACCATCAGTAAGCCATTTGGTTCTAAACATCTGTTTACGAATATTATCTTTAAAAGTAAGAAGGGAATTAAGTTTCGAGGAGATATTAGCTTCCACCTGAGGATCCAAGTCAAAGTCAGAGTGAGTGTTCTGAGATTGAAAGTAACTGAGCTCATCTTCCAGATGTGAGATGTCTAGATCATTTTGTAAGATGGAGTTTTTACACCAACCTTTGAGAGCCTGTTTAAGAAATTTCAGTTTATATAAGCAAGAAAAGTCATCCTTATGGTGTTTCATGGAGTTCCAAGTGTTAAAAATAAAAGTAGCACAGTCAGGGTTCAAAGACCAAGCATTGTTAAAGTTGTATATTATTTCTCACCGAGAGAAAACCATATTTTTTTAGATGTTTTGATTTATTCTGGATATTCAACTCTTGGTCATTGGTGGGAGGAAAAGGATGGTTTTTTCTTGTTTTATTTGTTTTTCAGGGCAGTGTTGCAGTAGAAGCAATGAATTATTTTTATTTTCTGGGCAGATTTTCGTGATGATTATAACTGTCGTGAAATGTATATTGGAGGCAGTTTACACCACCGCTAAATGGTGAAAACCACCGCTAAACGTAAAATAAAATTTACGTTTAGAGGTGGTTATAACCACCGCTAAATAGAAAAATCATGGCTACCTCATTCTGTGGCGGTTCCCGTGACTTTAGCGGCGGTTTTACGGCCGCTGGAATTTGAGTTCATTCACAGCGGTTATAACCGCTGCGAATGAAGTGATATACATGGCTCCTAAAACTGCCGCTAAAATCAGAAAAAGCACCGCTAAATGAAGCAGTGACGACGCTTTCCTGAAACCGCCGCTAAACCTAAATAAAAATGGCTAATAGATTTGTGACACCCTATTAGGCGGCAGTTTCTGTAAACCACCACCAAACAAGGTAGCGGCGGTTTAAACCACTGCTAAATGCAAAAAAAACCGCCGCTAAATGGAGATAATGTTGTAGTGAAGTGAAGAGTTACAGTGTGAATTGTGAATCATTTGGTATCAGGTTGGGAGAAATGCATATAGTTGGGGTGTGTGGGACTCAAAAGCACCAACCACCTAATAAAAACTAACTAACTTACAATATCTAGTTAGCTATGGCCCTTCACACATTTCACGATTAAAGGAATTACATTCTAGGATATCATTCTGTGGTGTACATGGAACACAAAATCCTAAAGTTCATATACAAAATCCTAAATAACATATTTACACAACCAGATCCAAATTTGATGTAGTAAATGTTGGTGGAGTACCTATATAATTTTGACTTAAATAATTTCTATATTCCATGTAAAGGAATGATGTATCTAATTAAATAAGCAAGAGGGCTCAGATACATGCAGCTCAGTAGGCCAGTATCGAGTTGAATCTCATGACTTTATTATCAGAGATGCACATGAAATTGAACAAGAAACATCAACATAATTTTATATCATCCTTAGATGTTACCTCTTCCCTTATGGATAAGGTAAGGATGTGGAATATATCAATATAAGAAGTCCTAAACCAATGGGGGGTTATTGAAGGCGATTAAACACATACTAGTAAGAATTAGGGTTATCATTAGATTCTTCATATTAATTGACATGTTGGGGTTCTACTAGACATATGTGAGGAGATAATGACAGTGTTTCATGAATAATCATGTTTGGTGCATCCAAAGGTCACCATGATGTATAGTGATAGACACCATCATAACTAGTGGTAGAATATCAAGCATGAAAAAGCTGGTTTTATTATGACGTCCCCCACCATGCAGTTGTTGAATTTCAAACATCAGCATCCATCCGATATTCTACAGAATTCACACATTCCGAAGTGGATATAGGTTGATATCGTGATGCATTTTGTGACGAGTTCACTACGGATTGATCAGCGTAATTTACTTGTGTGGGATATTGTTTTAAAGATCATGAATATCTCTTATTTCTTACCGATCATGGAGACCATAAGTTTTGATGAACATTTATGATTCTATATTTCGAGATTGTATAACTCCACGGTGTCCCCCACACTATCATTTCTGATAGGGATGACCTATTTATGTATCTTTTTTTATAGTTTTTCTCGATGAAGTTGGTTAAAAATGTTCTTATGGGAACATTAATCCAACCTCAATCTGATTTCTAGTCAAAATATTCAATACAAGTTCAAGAGTACATGTTGTGAGAAAACATCATGGATTTTTGGGGCTATTAGTATTAGCATATACCCCTGTTCAAGTACTCCTACAACAATAACTATCAGGTGAATATAAATATGTAACCATGTGATGATGTATATTATAATCCATTTTGACCATCCTTTTTTATGGTTAGTTGAAGGGTAGGCTACTTTACTAGTACCACATCTCTTGCTGGAGACATCTCAACAGGTCTACTTGATTCAGAAAAGGATATACTCAACTTAGACTCAATAAAAGTCCGACAATAATAACTATAGATAACCTCTAGTGTTAAAGGTTGGGGATCATATCATACTAACTATTTCACCAAGGATGAACATAGATGGATCGTGAGATAGGGTAATATTTCACTGGGATATGTATGGCCATTGGAGATTCAGAATAAAATCGGTTCAGTTGCCTATTTGTTTCAGTTACCTCATAAGTATTAATACATGCACGACATCTTCCATGTATCTCATCTTCACCACTATCATTCAGACCTATGTAATTTTTTATCCTAAGAAAGATAAGCTAGAGGTTTATACATCATTTGAGGAGCAACAAATTCATATAGTAGTCAAGATTATAATTTTTCCATATGATTGGAATGTTCTTCTAGTATGGGTTTTTTAGAAACATGGAGGTTTATAGGATGATACCTTGGTGTATGAGGTCAATGTAGGTGCTCAGTGGCCATAGTTGTTCTCAGAAAAATCGTGACAACATTTCATAGGGACATTCTAGGATGAATTTAATTTACCTGGACATGATAATTAGAACCTAAGATTTCATATGAGTTAGTGATTCATTCTCTTCTAATATTATAATTAAATATGTCCATATGTGAATTCTCCTTGAGTTTATGGAGAAATCATGCGTTTCTGTTGAATTTTGGAGCATCAAACACAAATTGTTGTGAGATTTATTTCTGGCACATGGTTACTAATTAATGGTGTGGGCTAGGGACTATTATTTCATTAAAATAGTTAGAGGATGGTAGAAGAATAGGGAAGGTAACACTGTTAGGACAAACATTGTTGAATGGGATGAACCACCATGTGGCTAGGATTAAATTTTTTTAAAACATTGGCAGCGAGTTAATCCATTGTTTCTTTATGGTTAGTCAACCCTAATGAAGAAAACACAGTGGCTGTCTCTACTGATATAGTAGATCATGCGGTTTGGAAGAATATATTTAAAAATGTATCACTATACAGTGTGACCCCTTGATTTTTCAATTATTTTTATAATTTTAAATAAATATAAATCTTATTTTAATCAACATTTTGTTTCACTCGATGGATATCATATTATTTTTCAATTATGCTCTAAAAGGAGACTTCCCTTATATTTGAGATAGTTTATCATTCCTACATGTGATTCAATAATTAATCATCTCACTAAGTATTTAAAAGTAATATCATGATTCCTTTTCATTCAATCTCTATTCTTATGAATATAGGATGTACTCATCATATTTATGCTCATATTCCCTAATATATTGTTATTTTTCATTCTTCTTAATTTTATGGTTATATTTTGAATCCGGAGTCGATTCTAGTTGATCAATGCAACGATGAGAAAGAGTTAGTGGTATATACGACATCCTCAAGTTTTGGATCATTATTAGTGTACCATCCATTAGGTTTCTCGGCATATATTTCAGTGAAACCATGATTTTGAATAGATTACTTGAATTTGATTCAATCGGACATTTTGGGGATTCCCTTAGGATCTTTTTCGATGAGTTTGTATCCTTTTCCCAAATCTAGTCCTCCCATGGGGTCTGCAATAATGAAATGGCTTTTTATTCCATGGTTGACTAATTCATGATGCATGTTATTATTCTTATGTAGATTTAGGATGCCCAATTACAATGGTATGTATTTGATTTTCATAATAGGAGTTTTCTTTACTCCTTGCTTTATGTTATGTTAATACTCCATGCATGAATTGGTTGAATGGATTAAATGTTGAATGGTAAAACAACTAGGAATACTCATTTGGATTATTTGAATTGAACAAAAAGTAAATTTAATAAAAATGGAAATGTGAGTGGGTAATCTCAGATTATATATTTTATTATGGATTTTAAAAAATCAGTGGTTATAATCATTTGTGTCCTAGGCAATATTTTGTGACGTATAACTGGGTATACTAATGTAAATATTTTTTTATAATGGATAATGAGATTATGTATACTAATAAAACAAAAAGTCATAAATGGAATGTAATGAAAGATGTATGAATAGATTCTTTTGACAAGATCCTAGGATTTAGATCATGGTGTTGTATGTGTTGGATAGAGATTCACATTGGTTATTGATTCCATGGGATGAAATGGGACATTCTACCCTTTAGATTAAAATTTCTTCGACTAACAAGGACGTTTCAGGTATGAAAAGATCCTAGGACTCCAAAAAGTACCTATAACGAGTGTCCATTGTGACTCTCCTAGGACCAGATGATGATTTCGTGGTCTTTAGAACATTTCATCCAGGAATTCATGGTCTTGTTTTTTGTTGTTATGGCGTAGACGTCAGGAAATTTGAATAAATGGACGTATAGTTATGATATGTATGTTTGATATGGTTTCATAAATTATAAGAAAATATTGTTGGTGACATTGTATGTGTGAATGTGTGGTGAGGCCATGTTGTTTATTTCAGTTTTTTATAGTTATCATATTAGAGTAGATGAAGCTTTTTAGTAGGGATAATTGAGTAACTATTTAGTATCACTTTCATAGTAGTGGACATGCCTGGGTATCATTATTTTTCCATAATTCTCACCTACTTTACATTTTAAATTCTTAGCTTGTTATATTTCATTGCATAGAATTGTATATATCATTAGTGGTTACCTATTGGGATGTTATCTCCTAGCCTGTTAGGAACTCCTTTGGGAACCAAAACAGGATATATGGTTGCAGGTGTGGATTAGGGGAAGTTCTCTAATATATGTTGTTGATTTCTACCTAAGATCAAGAGAGAATGGGACCAATATAAGGATTTTGATGATACAATAATATTTTTTGGTAATTATAGTTTTTTATATGTTTATTGTATTGGAATTCCCTATACATATTTTTCTTTTTCCAAGATAAATGTATCATCACCATCATTTTATATGAGATGCTTATTTCTTTTTTATATAATATTGTCTCCATAATTTATATGTAGTCTTATTTTTTTATCAACATTATATATTGGTATGTTATTGATAATACCGTATGTATAATCTAGTGATGATGGTATATACTTCCCACAAACCCACATAGACCCTCCCTACTTGTCAGTAGCATCTGGTGTTTGGGGATATGTTCTTGATGACATATGAACTATAAGGATCAAGGCACTGTTGAGTGGAATCCATGTTTGGGATGTTACATTCCTTATCCCCATAGGATAATGATAATACACTAGCATCATACAAGATAAAAGAGGGAATGAATTTTACAAATAATTACATAAGATAAATGATGAAAGTTAATATGCTAAATAATGAAATTGGAGATTATAACCAAACAAGTATATCAAAAACCCAAAATATTATTTTAGGAGACTAAATAGAAAAAATAAAAATTTCTTTACGTAAACAATACTCAAATACCAAAGGATCAAGAACATACACTGCCTACATGGGTCACCTTACCATTTATCAGTCCAGGAAGAAGGAAAACTAAAAATTCACTATGGAAAATATAGGGTGTGACATATAATGCTAAGGTATCACAATGTGTTCCATATAAAATTATATAACTAATCAACCAATTTAAGCTTCAAATTTAAATAAATTATGCAATAGAAATACAATTTCATATTAAAAAAATATTATGTCATTCCAAAATGATGGAAAATATTTCCAAAAATTGTAAATGTAAACAAGTTTTATAAAATGATTTATATAAATCAACAACAATGTTGAAATAATTTCCATAAACAATGTAATATATTTCAAAATAATCACAAATAAAACAATGGTCATATCTACTATGGTATGATTGTTTCAAGTTATAGGATCCCACACTTCTCATAGAATCGATCATTGATAATATGTGTATATACATCCCACATGATCGGACTATATAAGACTCATCAACATATCTCAGAGGGTAAGATGTTGCAAAATTAGTTTTTATAGTATTAATTGTCAATAAATCATTATGGATTAATAATTATAGTTTTATTCACCCAAATAAACCACTAACTCCCAGTCTCTCACGTGCTTATCCAATAAATTGAAGAATAGAAACTAATATCATTTCAAAATCAATGTTTATTCCAATTTATATTGCCACTTTTATGCCTCCAATTTAAAATTCACATACCAATACAAAAAATGGGTTATATATAATAAAAAATATTAAAAAAAATTATATCATAGGTTTTCATCAAATCCATTTGACACTTTTTTCTCAAAAATAATTTCAAATAATTCAAAAAATCCATGATTTTCAGAATACGATATAAATTCATATTCTGTTTGGGGGAGGGGGTGTTGATCAAAAAATCCATGAAATTTCAAATTTAAAATCAAATTCAAATATAATTTTTATTTCAAGAATATATGGAAATATATTTCATTAAAATAATAAAATAAAGGGTTAATTATATGTACAACCTCAAATATAACCACATAACATTAAAGATATAATCACATGACCATATTCCTTCAATAGTTGATGCCAATAAAGAACAGTGGTTATGGAGATAAAGGAATCAAGCATAGGTTCAAAAGTCAATGGAATGGAGTTTAGATGTACAAAAAATATTATTATCTAAATCATTATAATGAGGGGATAGAAGAGAGTGTTATATAAAACACATTATGTGATTCACTTAGTAGAGAGGGTCAAATCACATACTATATATTCTAGTTGCAAATGATGGGGTTTTAGGGGCCATATTCAATTCATTAGATCATAGAAATCATAGAAAATTGATCATGTCTGTGTGGGTTAGTTTAGGTTTTCTAAATGGGGCATCTCAAAATTATTTTACAATTTTTTAAAAAAATGAATCATGAATTCATTGTTATATTTGAATGGAAGCATGCCTAGAGAAATGGGGCACCCTTTTGTGTGCTCCTACACTATTGTGAACAATTTCTACATGTTGGGAATATGGTTTTTAAAACCATGCACACATAGTGAAAACCAAAACTATCAATGGTTAAATGTCATGAAGTATGAGGCTAAATAGTTTAGAGAAACAATGCACTATCTAGGGTTATTCCAAAGAAACACAAAAATACTGAAAATTTCACAAAAATCAGCCTTAGGATAACCAAAACAAATGATTGATCTAAAATATGCTTGATGATTTTGTAAAAAAAATTAACCGGATGTTACCACATCTCCACAAAAGTAACATTTGGCCCTAAAAATTTCATTCATGAAGTATTCACAAAAATTATTTTAGGATACATCTCCATCATCAGTTCCTCCTGAACCCATTCAGATGGGAATCAAATCCTTTTTACCTTAAAAAATGTACTAATGGTAAAATACACTCACAATGTTCCATTTTATTTGAAGCAAAAATCATGAAAGGATGCCATGTCCTAGATAAATAAAGATCAACATCAAGATACTCCCAGCACAATTCATGAAATGGGTCAAAAAGATAAATCAAAAGGTAAAGATACATCTAATTTTTTTTGCATTATCATCAAATATAGTGGATGTTCAAAATGGTACTCCACTTTCCCTACCCTCTCAAAAACATAAATTGGTTCAAAAAAATGATGACCAAGATTCCCTTGCATCCCAATCGTTCAGTGAACCAACCCCTATGAAACACTCAAGAAAATATTGTCTCCAATATGAAACTCGTACAGTCTATGATGATTATTTTAAGAAGAATTATATTAGATATGTGCCAAAAAAATTCTCTGAAGAATCGATTGAATTTTCAGCATCTTCGTTTGGACCAAAACTAGTCTAACCTAGGATGTTTCACTAATATCCAACTAATAAAATATGGATTTACATAACCTATGATACAAGGCCTCAAATGGATCCATTTTTATTGAAGACTGATAATTATTGTTATAATAGATGAAAACAAGTCCCACATTATCATCCCAAGATCCACTAAAATCATGTACAAAGGCACTGACTATATCCTCCAGAATCGTTAAATCTATCAGATTCTATCCTATCATATATGGATGATTTTCCATACACATGTTAAAATAAGATCTATTCTCTGTAAGAAGTCCATGCACAAAAAGTTATGTAAAATAGTGATTTCTATAAAAGACTATAGTAGACATAACTCTTGGAAACTGGAAAATATCATTCACATTTATATTTAAAAACTACTTTACTTTTTTTTATGTATTTGTATAATGTGATCCAATTTGGACAAAAATGAGATCAAAAACCATATCACATTATTCATTAATTGGGTATGTGGTGACCCAATTACAATACCCCAAAAAATACCAGACTACATCCCTGTCATAACAAGATCTTGATGATGTAATCCCGACGGTCTCTAGTCCTTGGACTTGACCTGTTTGATAATAATGGGAAAGAAAATAAAAAATGTTTCATATCAAAACTATAAACTAGAATCTTGGATTCATGGCATAAACCATTATATTAATTCCTTGTTGAAAAACACACAAGTAATTATAGGGATACCCCATCACATCTTTCCCAACTAAAAATAGTAAAAAATATCAATTCTATAATCATAAGAACCCTTTATGGAGAAACCGTACACAACATCAGTCTCCATCCCACAAAGAGTGTCATAAAATATATATAATTCAAAATCATGATGTTTTTCCAAAATAATCATATGAATAATTATGGATCTAAACTAATCACTTTACAAGAAAACCTTTTACTAATCTTTCCAGAATCCTTTATGAAACTGTAAAAAATGGGTTTTCAATTACTACTCTTCTTAAGACACATTCATGCTATGATTCATATGTTTCATTTTCAAGACATCAGAGAAACTTTTCCTCATATTTAGGGTAACGGAAATGTCAAAATAAAAATAATACAATTAGTCTACTAAACACCACATATATATATTAAAATAATTGATAGATGATATAAATCAGGATCATTTAGTTGAAATATATCGTAAAAATTTATCTAAAAAGTTAATGAAATCAAAAATTATGTGCACTCCTTATGGTTGTGAGTTCATTTTCATGGTTTAGATAAATATTATTTTGTTTTCTACTCATACGAGATCCGTAGAAACCCAATTGATCCCCTAAATAAGAACACAACCCAATCTTGAACATGATGTTTCAAAGAAGACCACAAAGATCTACTCGGCCTCTAGGATATTAAATATTAGATTATAAAACAAAATACTTGTTTTAAAAACAATAAAATTGATTAATTTTCCCATTTAAATAATCTTCATCCCCTTTCGATTGTGTTTGGTCATCATAGAAGCCAAATATGAGAATTCCTTTACAAAATAGCTATAATACCTCTTGAGAATGAAGAATATTTGAATCCTGAAAATGTTTAGTGGTTGCTCCAATTTCATAACAGTTATTATAATCATAGGAACAACTAATATACCATATTAAAACACTATGTGTATCAAGAATAAACCTTAATTAATTGAGAAATAAAATACCAATAGATTAGCACAAATTTTTCGATTTCTCAATAATTCCATAACATCTCTCTAATAAAACACATGATCCTCTATAGACTGATTGTATATCCAAAATTTAAAAAAAAAGTCAATAATCATTTCAATATACTCATGGAAGATAATTTTAATCAAATCAATAAAGGCTGTATGAGAAATGGCTAGACCAAATTGCATGATATGGTAGTCATAATGGCCAAACCTGGTCTAGAAGGCTATTTCCTGAATGTATGATTCATTTATTCTCAACTGGTGATAAACAGATCGAAGAGAAATCATCAAGAATAGCTTTTCTACATTAAATTTTAAATATAGATCATAAATACATGTCAATATATAATATTTCTTGAACCTAACTTGATTTACATTCCTATAATTAAGAAATAGGCAATGTGTTCTATCAGTTGTCATTATAAAGAGAATAGGAGAGGCCAAAGGTGAAATAGATGAGATTTTAAAATTTTATCCCAATGATCATCCTAAATTATCATTAAATATTTTATTTTAGCTAGTTCTATTTATTAAGAAGGTATTGACACTGATTGAGTACATTGTACTCAATATATAGAAAACTATATCTCTCTTATGGGTGGAAATATATAGAAATATTAAGGAAACACATTTGTAAACTGAACCAAAATTCTTTGTAGAACATCTCTTTAGGATACCCATTATATGTAAAAATGGAACATTGTTATTATATTCCCCAATACAATATTGAAATTATTGGAACTAATCATGTTCATGTCCCATTCTCCATGTAAGGTATTACACACCCCATCATGCATTTGCAAAGGATACTTGGTGATGATAAATATGAATTTGTTCAGTATTAGAAATGATCCAATCCATCCGAATAATTACATAAAGAGGTATTATGTCGAGAATCCAAAAAAATATAATAACATATCAATTTATAATAATGACAATACACAATGTGGATAGTTAAGACCCTAATATGTCATTATTTTGAGTGTCGTAGTAATATTCAACCCTTAAGATAAAATTATCATATAATTTTTTACTAGGGTTAAAATACTAGTAGATATAAATTATTGAGATGCACTAGTATCAAATAAAATAGCCACTAATGAAAAATAAATAGTGATATTACCTCTCATAGGCACTAGAAATGTCACTTGTTTATCTGAATACACTTCCACTACATTATTATTATTTTTATGGATATATGTGGCTTGAAACCCTTTGATCATTAAGAAAATACATCTACCAAATTAAATTTTTTTAATTATGATCCTATTACACTATGTGGAAATGAAAAGATATAGTTGAATTTAAAAAAGTTAACTGAGTATCATTAGAAACTACAAATATTTGTTTTCTTAATTCAAACCCATTTATAATTCCCCAACATCCAACATAATAATCAAGTCCAATGGCATGTGGTCTAGTGGAACCCTGATATCAAGATCCAACTGCAGAATCATCACACTTCTTCAGTATATTAAATGAACATAGTATATTTACATTGTGATATATATGGACTCCATTCAACCATTTATTAAAAGATAAATAATCCTTGACCATTAATGACCTATGTAGCATGTTATCATCATAAGTGATATTTATTTTGAAAACTAGAGAAATAATATCAGGTTTAAGTCTCAGATCAAACCATCAATTCTTAATCTTTTGATTCGATATGATTAGTG
Source organism: Viscum album (assembly GCA_963277665.1). Classification (NCBI taxonomy): domain Eukaryota; kingdom Viridiplantae; phylum Streptophyta; class Magnoliopsida; order Santalales; family Viscaceae; genus Viscum; species Viscum album. The sequence goes on along the minus strand of OY728142.1, from coordinate 1,562,735,072 downwards.
GTGAAAACTGTTGAAGCTTGGTATATATGGTTGTATGCTCAGCCATGGTCTTGTAGAATCTTTTTTTTAAAACACTTTATCCCTTGATATAACCATTGAATATGGATTAACTGATCTATGAAAATATTATTGACTAACTTCCACTGTAAACCCTCATGATCATTTGATGTCTCGCACCGGTCACATCATCCTCTTTTAGGTCCCTCTATATTGAATGGGAATCATTTCTCCTCAATCCAATTAGGAATTCCTAATAAATCAAATTGAAGCCCTATATCTCTCTATAAATAATCATCCTTTTAAGGATCCTAAAATCCTTACATTGATGGTGGATGCTAGTAACAAATACTTTTATCACAATTCTTAGATTCATCCCTACGAGGTTCTATAGTTAGAGCCCAGATTGGGACAGATTCTAGTTCATGTCTTATAGAATTGGAAAATCAATGAATAATCATAATTAGATTATTGTTTTCAATGGGTTCCTCACACTACTAATCATTAGAAGCATCCTACAATGTCTTATTCACTTGACATCACCAATGCATAATGATACACAACATTATCAAGAAAAATTGAATGTATCAAAATAATAATTATATCACAATGTGGTCCTTGATTAAAAAAGTTATTAACATCATAATTTACCTTCTCTTGATATCAACATTGTTTGGTTAAAATATTTTGCAATGCCTGGTATTAAAACTTCAAAACTAAATCTTATTTGAAGTATTGCTCATAACAATTTTTATTCAAATATTTGTTTTCAATATTTTGGAATCCATCATTGATATCAGTGTAATTTTTTTCACAAAGGGAAGATTCTAATTTTCTATTTGTATATTTTTCTATAGCCTCTGCACTATAGAATTTCACTAATGACATGTTTGGATGCAGATGATTACACTCATACTCTATTTGTGCTCAATTAATTCATTGTGTGGAGATTGAATATTCACAACAAAATAAGAATATTTTCTTAGCGGTAGTTTTAGATCTCTTTCATGTTATCTATTATACTAGAAACACCATTATTCATAACAAATACTCATTCAGTCGTCATGTAGGTCGTCTGTGAATTCTAGTTACTTTATCGAATGCTGCTTCAATCCAAATTTTTTTTTGACAATTCTGTTGGCGATTTCGAGATCCTTCATAGAATCATGGTAGATAGACTCTACAGACAATGAAGCCGCACTTTTTAGGATTTTTGGAAACCTACGCTTCTAGGATGGATTAATGGTAACGTTGATGGAGCCTTAAAAGGGAACCCAATACATTCCCTTTGTTGAGATATATTTAGAGACTTCCTTGGGTGGTTCCAAGGATCTTTTTTTAGCTGTTGTGGCATGGCCTCATCCTTAGAGGCCGAAATTATGGTTGTGACTTATGTTGTGGACTACATCAAACAAAAAGGATGGAACAACATCTAGATTTAAAGTGACTTAACTACAATTGTAATGGAAATTTGGAACGAAATTGTGCATATTGCTTGGCCGCTCACTTCCCTTTGGATGAGATGTCTCTACATGACTATTGTGAGCCAAACAGCGTGGATGATGGCCTTGCGATTATGTGAATCAACTAGAAAATCACTGGGATGGATAATTTTTTGGTTGATCTTCTCCCATATTTTGAAATGGATTGTAATACGATTCCTTCCTTTAAACTTAATTACTTCTTTATTTCATTATTAATAAATTGTGTCTTGTTCTTTGAACAATGAATCACATATAAAAAAGGATTTTTATTTCAACCTATCCAAATAAAAATGACTAAAATTAGATCAAATAACTCATGAAACACCCAATCCCAAACAACCGATGATGACTAAAACCTCATTAAAATGAAGGATTCAGAGGATATATCTCTTAACTACCTCATAATCCCTGAAAATAAAGTTCCAAATCCATAAATACATGAAGGTAAGTTACATTACCTGCTTATTTAACACCACATTGTCATGAACCATCATTGATTCACTGGTACCATGATAATTGTGTTCGATCGGTAATTTCTCAAATTGCCTTCTAAATCACCATGGGTTGGATAAAACCACATTGAATAATAAAAGATAATAGTCAGAAAAAAGTTACATATAATAGTGGATGATAAAATATACAAGTAATTATGAAAAAATTATCCAAAATAAAAATGAACCATATAACAAATAGGTATATCAAATCCCCAAAATAGAACAACATCAAATAACTTTTGAAAAAAAAGATAATATCTCAAAGGGAACATTTCTCCAAGATGAATATATCTATAACATCCACAACATCCAAATGGAAACTTCAAATTAAAATGACCTGGGGGAAGGTGATCTAAAAACAACTGTATGAAATCAAAGGGTGTGAGATATAAAACCTTATAGGTTGTCACGATGACTTCAATATGATATTGAAAAATATATAAACCAATTCATGGGTTCAATTAAAATAAAATAGGGAATGGAGTACATTTTTATATAAAAAAAGACATCTCTTTATTTCAAAATGATGGAAACCAATTCAAAAATGTATTATATAAATAATTAATATAAAAAATCATATAAGTAACTAGGTATAAAGTAAATTGTTCTAAAAAATGGATTATGTATAATAATAATAAAACTCAATGGTCTTCATACCTATGGTTTTCTAGTTTCCATTTAGAGGACCCTAACACATCTCATACCATCAATCATGGGTAATATGTGTACACATATCCCTTATACTGAGGCTAGATAAGAGTAATAAATAGTCCTTTGGGGATAAGATATACTGCAAAAAATGATGGAGTTTTCATCATCAGTCAATTTATTTTTGAATAATCATGTTAACATTATTTTTGAAAATAACCATCTAACTACCAATTCCCTCATGTTCTTAATTAATCAATTAGAAAATGGAAAATAATATCTATTAAAATAAATAATCATTTAAAATTTAATAGAAAACACTTCCATTTCAAAGATATCATTCACTTTCAAATACAAAATATAGATTTCCAATATTTTAATTCGATTTAAATATTAAATAAATATTAATTTTTTATAAATTTAAAATAATCAATTTTTATCCAAATATTTCTCAAATAAATTCTTCAATTACAAAAAACATAAAAATAAAACTAAAATTCCAATTCCATTGGAATTGTGGATTTCTATTTTATATCCATTCCATTTTAAATTGATATTTGAATTCATTTACAATTGTTCTATAAGAAAAAATTGAAATATAAATCATTAAATTTCAATAATATCTTTGTTTATTCATTTGTCCATCCTCAAATGGAACCACCTAACATTATTCAAAAAATCTCAATTCTCACACCCACAATGGGGAATGTTATTGAATTAAGAATCTGACATTGATCGAGGAATAAACTGATGTTTTTAGATTCAGTATATTGGGTACCAGATCCTAAATCAAAAAAAGATCTAACAAATTCAGGTATGATAGATCATAGAGTGGAATATATCTCACAAGAGGAAATTAACTTACTAGATAGGGATCAGATCTTCATTTGATGATTCAATTGGTAATGGAATGATTTTTTTGTATCTGAAATCAAATAACAAGAGAAACCAAATCCTTGAAAAAACTATTCCTTATTGGTGTATGCAATGTATAATAAATAGATGATCAGTAAATATTTTAATAATTTTTCGATTAAAATAAATATGTGCTCATTGTTCGCTGGACAAGTCCACATGGTTTGACAAACTGTACACCACAACCATGTGCCTAATAAATAGTGTTCACATTTTTTACTAGGGGTCTATATTGTTTGAAATACCCTGTTACAACAATTTCGGAAATCTATATCCATGTTTTAACATTTTTCACAGGGTGGTTTCAGAGTTTAGGGAAAACTTGTGCCGACCATGAATAGCCTAAAGAGTATATAAATTTTCTTATGTTCGCAAAAAAACATGGGACAAACCCAAAGAAAGGATTGGTCAATTGAAGGGTTGATGAGTGTATGAAAAAAATTAATCATAAGTTACAATATAGATTCTGGTCATTACATAGTAATTATATAGAAATTGATTTTCTTGATCTATTTGAATGAGAAATATTTAAGGATATTTTCCTTTATAAATATTTCCTAATTATTCATTGACTCTGATGGAATATAAATTAATGGAATTAAATAATAATGATAAATATTCTATTGATTTATGTGAAGAAACCATAATAATATTGTCTATGTATATGACATATTTTATTAATGAAAATAATAGAAATATGAATTGATTATACTCTGGATTGAAACCATGTCATTTAGGATCTTTGAATACAAGATAATTTCAATTCCATGTGAATGTTGTATGTTCTTATAAAAAGTTGAAATATGGTTTTTTGGTTTTCATATTCCATGTGATGATGAATATATGAATTGCTTAATATGGAAGGACATATGAAAACATACAACAATTAAATATGGTGGAATGTAAATAAATCTCCAATCTCGTGGTTAGCATGGGATAGAGAATCATAGAGAATGACTGATGTAGTGACTGCGGTGTTGGCGATGTGAAATGTTTGTCTATATTCCTTATGATTACAATGAAAATAATATTGAATATTTAATTAATGGGTTAAATGGATTCTATACAATGGTTATATCATTTATTTTCTAAGACTAAGGTCATTCATCAAATACATTTCCTGTGTTAGTACCATAGTATAGAAATCACCCTGATTAGAATAGAATGGTTGTGTAATGTCACTTTAAAGTACTACTGTTTTTGTTCTTATGGAAAATGATGTTTTGAAAGGAATGTAACTTATTTTTTTGTAATATTTCAATACCATATTTGACTTTGTATCTTCTCATTATTTTATTTCAATGAAATTTGTATATAAATTGGTAATATCCCCTAATTAATATATACTATAATTATTGATTAAAACTCTTAGTGAATGACTTAAATAAACCAATGTTTATAGGAATGACCTTGTTTCTATTAGTGGGATGGCCTTTCCTACAAATATTTTTGAACTATATATTATTCAGTTTGATTTAAATGTTATGGATTAAATTTATGTTTATCAGGATTAGATTCAATAAATTTCATTTAAATTTTTATTCAAGGATTCAATGCCTTTGTTAACATGCTAATAATTTTAGAAATTCTTGTGATATGGTTGTGAAATTTACCTTGGTTGATTTTTTTAAAATGAAATAAAAAATTAATATTAGCGATGAAAAATTATTTAACAATTACCATGATGATTTTGTTGATGATATTAATGGAGTTAGTTCTAATTGTGAGGTTTTAGTTTGTTCTTTACATAATTCCTTATTATATGCCAATTTATAATCCTCGTTATCAAATTTCTCACGTGGACAATTTTTAATTGAAATATTAGTTGAAAGATTAATTAGATAAAGGTTTCAACCACCATAGAACATATCCATGTGTTATTATTGATTTATCGGTTGAAAATAAATATTTTACAATCAGACATTATAATATTTATAGATCCTATAATAAAATCACTATTAAAAACAAGTATCATTTTTTTCATAGTGATTACTTTTTATTATTTATTGTTATATTAGTATTTTCCAAAGGTTAGCCTGATTTTAGGGTATCATCAATTTAATGTGAAGGATGATGAAATTTCAAAAACAATGTTTCATACTAGATATGGGAACTATTGTTTAGGTTTGTCAGTTGGGTTTTCGATTACACATGTAGTATTTATAAAAATTATAAATATTCTCTTTAATAAGTTCTTGAAAATTTTTGTGGTGATATTTATTGAATAGATTTTGGTATATTCTAAATTTCAAAAAGGACATGAATAGAACTTATGGATTATTTTTCAAAACCAAAAATAAAAGAAATTATATAGTGTATTAAAAAAGTGTGAATTTATTTTCATAAAATTTCATTCAATATATATTTTGTTTCTTAATAAGGAATAAATATTAACCCGATTATAAAGCAATACAATAAAGGAAAAGACAAAAAATATCACATAGATTCATAATTTTCTTATATTAGTGTGTTAAAAGTGGATATTTGACGATGAAATTGATCAGTTTCCAATCCTAATAAGCATGTAACTCAGAAAATAGTCAAATTCATCAAGAAAAAAGAATCAAATTATTTTTTTCAAGAATGAAGAATATAATCAGTGAATAATACAGTTTTGGATCTAACTTTATTAATATGGGAATGTATCATCTATATTGATGCATCATTGGAATGCATTGGTTTTTTCTAGATGCAAAATTATCAGATAATTTATTGTGGTTTACAATAATTGAAGCCTCACATTTTGAATTACCGAATTGATGATTTTAAAATAGATCTTTTGGTTTTTTCATTCAATATTTAGAGGCATCATTTTTATGTAATACAGTATGATGTATATAATTATCACAATAGTTTTTAGTATTAATAAACTAAACATTAAATGAACATGAGAAAAATTATATTCCATGAAGTGTTCATGTATTATGATTTTCTAATTCCCTACTATCATAGAAAAGAAAACTATATGGATTATAATTTTATTTGAAAAAATAATTCTTTATTTCTCATATTATGTTTTAAATGTCACCCTTTGGTTTATTATTTGATGAAATTTTTCCTATATGTTTTGGAAGTATGGAAATCTTCTGTTTTTTAAGTTTCACTATGGATGATTTTCTAATAAAATATAAAGAATGCATAGATTATGGATAAATCATTGATGGAAATGATAGAATCCATTATGAAGTGTATTATTAATATTTGTAATAATGGTGAAGAATCTGATTTCATATATTGAAAATTATTTTCTAGGAATAATTATTCCTATCTAAGGAAAATTTTATTGAACGAAGCTTACATTCCACTATTTTCTATTCATTCATGCAGTAATAAGATGTATAGAGACCTTCATGAGTATTACAGGGGGCATAATGAGAAGATATATTGATAAATTTATAAATAATTTCGTGAATATTCATTAGGATAAGTATGAACTACAACAACCTAAGGAGAATCATCAACATTTTCTAGTGCATTAGTTGAAGTGGGAAAATAAAACCATGTATTTCTTGGTAGGAAATACAATTACACCTTAATGTAACAATGTGATTCGAGTTAATACATATATATTAACATAAATTTTAAATTTACTTCCAATTTTAGATATATTTTTTCTATATTTTTATTCTCAAATATATCAAAATGATATAGTTATGTTAGATAGAGTGAAACTATCAATTGTGTCAAACCAGTAACTGATGCTCACATCTTTTTTTTGAATTGACAAAAATGTTGTGGGGTACCGAATCGAATTTTATAAATCATTATCAACCTTAGTGTGATGGATATTTTATGTAGATAATTCAAATCATTGAATATATTATTTATTCTTATATATTGTATTATCAAGGATGTTGGGATCAATATCTTTATTTAGTTCAATTTTGATATAATTTTTTTTCATTATAGTATATAGCTGAACAGTTTGAGTAATTATATGAAAATGGTGTTATACTATATATTTTTTCATAATTTGTTTTAGAAAGGATGCTGATGTGACCAATGTTTTTTGATTAAATTGATGAGAAGGTGAAGTTGATTCAATAACTTATGAGTACCACTCAGAGAATATAGGAAATTTATGTTGACAATTATAGGAAAAATCATTCTCTCTATGTAGGTGATCATTCCATTCTCAAATTATCCCCATGAAAAATCATTATGAATTTTTGGAAGAGATGGAAGAAAATATTATGTTCATTATACCATATTAAAATATAGTGAAATTTTGAATAGTTACTCATATAGGGTCTTTAACATTGAGTTTATCTCATATGCACAATGTATTTAATGTTCGAATGTGAATGAAATATATAAAATTTTATACCCATGTTTTGAGATTTGAAGTAGTTATGTGATAAGATATTATTTATTACGAGGAAGAACAAGATTATATTCATGAATATAAAGAAAATTGTTTTGGGAAGAAGTTCATTATCCTTATTTAGGGTGTTTTAAAAAAACATACGGTTGAAGTGGCAACATGGGAATTGTAAAATTCTACTAGGGAATGATTTAACCACTTGTTTAATCAGTGAATAAAATTTTGAGTATGAAATTTCAAGAAGAGCATAAGAATATAAAAAAATATTTGATGATACAATAAATCATTTTCATATTTATTAATATTAAATATACTGTTATATTATATAATAAAATATTATGTAATTTTAATTTAAAAATTATTATTGTTTTAACTAAAATCTTTTTCTGCAAGTTTTTTTATAAATGTTTAATTTATAAATATTATAATTTTAACTTCAAAAGGTGATTATGATATTTTAAATGTTAAAATAAAAATTTATTCTTGGTAAAATTTTTGGATGTTTCAAAACATATTTATTTTTCATTAAATAGTGTATAATACAAATTTTTTAAAAATTAATTTTTTAATAAATTAAATAAATAAAAATCCCAAATATATTTTTAATATGATTTATATTAACAGAAATAATATTTAAATATATATAATACAATTAATTAATTTTTAATAATCATTAATGTTTTTATTATATTTTTGTTTTTGTGTTAAATGAACTGGTTTTTCTAAAATCTATTTCAAAATGAACGATTTTTATAAATTTTAATTAATTTGAAAAATCCAAAATGTGAAATTATTTAAATTAATTATATATATATTATACATATATATATATATATTAATTTAGTAATATATGATGATTCTTATTAATCATATAGTATATATAAAATCATATTTTAAAAAAAATTACGATTCTTAAAAACTGACTTTCTAACCATAATTGTGTGATTAATTTGAAATTAAAACATTACACTTATATGAAATGAATTTTGGAAAATGGAATAAAATTTTTTAATTATTATAATTTACAATTTCTAAAATCACAAAATTTATTTTGGACCCAAATAAATAGTAAAATGTATAAAAATATAGTTACCATTTTGAGGTTTAAAATTGGTTTAGGAGAGGATAAACTAAATGAATAAGGCTATAATGACCTATAAACATGAAGGAAAACATGAATACCATATTTAGAACATTATACCTATAATATTTTATAATGGAATTTTTTTTACCCATTTTACAAATAATATGTGTGTGAGCAGCCAATTCATTTGAAAGTTTCCATGTAAGTCCTCTCCCCATATTATAACGGTCCACCACATCTCATCCTCTATTTAATCCTTGAAAATTATTTTTTTCAACTAAAGAATTCCCAAATAAATTCCTCACTTCTTTATCCACTACCAATAATCCTTATTTGGGATATAAATCCATCCCATGAAGGCTTTGGGTTAAAATATATGAGGATACATAAGGAAGAGGTATCATTCATCTATAAGATTTTTTTTATTTAATTATCCACAACATTCTATTATTCATAAAAAAATGATTATATATTATCATAATTATCTTCCATATAGAAATATCAAATTATGTTAACTTAATAACATAAATAGCATGCCTCTTCCATCATACATATTATTAAATAATCATTCATTTGTTCGACGTACTATTGCTTCAGGAAGTGACGTGATTCATGTTTCCGTTATACCCTATAATGGATCTGTAAGATGATTGATAAAATTATTATATATAATATTTATAACCTAATCATACCTATGGATATATTATATCATATATAGTTTTTACATTCTCTACCATAGTACATATGATAATTTCATTAATGTGTACGATTGACCACTGCCTTACAAAATAATGTGATACATTTTCAAGTAACACATTACATGCAATGTAATAAGAATAAATATAATAAATACATGTGATATAATATAAATACATATGATATTAATGGAATATTAATTATTTTATAAATATAATATATCATTTTATTTAATACCCTTCTCACTCACTAAAACAATTATAACATCGTTCCTGGATGTCTGGACTACCACCTCCTCGAACCAATGTTATTACATTTTTCATAACCACATCAGTAGAATGATATATATAAGTATAAAAGATTAATATTATAATTATTATATTATATGAATTCTTTAATGATAAAATCTTTCTTACCTTATTTTTATAACGATAATTGAAAATGGAAATGTTACTCATGGGTGTGAATGACCACCCATATGAATGATCCTAATCGTGTTCATTTTTCAGAACGAAGAGTCATGAATGATATTAAAATTAGAAATAGTATTAAAAATGTTTTTTTATTTCATTATTTATATTCTAGAAATTATTAAATAACGACCTCTAAAAGACATAGCCAACATATGAAAGTAGTTTTTCACAAATAAGCGAAATATCATCAAATCATCCAAAATAATTTTATGTGTTTACACAATTCAATATTACATTAAAATAACTGAATTAAAAAAATCATTTAGATGTTTCATGACCCGTCCCCTTGGGCCCGCATCGTGACTACCCCAAACCCACCTTCTATAGGCCAGGGGATGGCGACTAGCACCAAAGGCGTAATTCCCTAAAACTTGGAAGGCGTTGGCTTTAAAAATCGTAAACACACAAACAAAAAAAGTTCAAGTGGAAGCAAACACTAACTAAAAACTGTGTAACAAGTATGTTGAAAGTTAAGGGGGTCGGAAATACAAGCCCAACAGTAAAGTACAAGGAAAGGACAAACATGTATAACTAAAAGACAAAAAAACATGAAGTAATCTAGCACCTCATGTATCTTCCACCACAGATCCTACCTGAAGCGAAGGTACAAAAGGCCTCCTCAGTGCTCCACACTCGTCCATCTCCTCTGGGTACCTTCTCTTCATGATGTACAACTCCGGATATCGTCCAATCCTCATACACTCAGCCTCGGTCAGTGCTGTCTGTTGTCTGCATCCAACACAATGAGGTGCGGGCATAGCCCATCCTGTGGTGAGTATAACGATACTCATTAGGGACCCCGAGACCCTAAAGGTCTCACAAAATCCAACATGGATAAACAAAAAGGTATTATTTCAATGCATAACCATTAATTAGGTATATGATCATACATATACCTAAGTTATCAAGTAACCCATCTCAATCATGAGGAATACAAAAAGGTCACTGACTCTGCTCTGACAAGGATTTTTATTCACAAAGTCGAAACCATGGCTGCTGGAGAACTCCTCCTCTGTTAACTATAGTGGGCCTGCTGCTACAACCAAGTGCGTTCCACTAACCTTATACTGCTGAAGTACTCCACCTGTCGAGTACTGTGGGCCTGCTACTACAACCATGCACTCCCCACCATGGGTTTACCACTACAACCAAGCACTCCCCCTCAGAACCTACATAGGTACTCCTTCTATCGAGTAATGTGGGTCTGTTTCTACAAACCAGCACTCCTCTGTTGTGGGTCTACTGCTACAACCAAGCGGTACCCACTGGGCCATCCAAATCACTCTGAGTCGATCGATTAGCAGTCGTCAAGTCTCATCTAGCTACTATATCTCTGTAATCTACTCGCTCGTCATCGGGAGGGTCCGCTCCACATGCCACATGCCGATATTCCATGTGTCATGAAATCTGACATAGAAGTCTCACATGGTCCGCCACGTCATAGGGGTCTCCACACAACAGACGGAGCGTCAATCGGACGCCTGATCTGTGAGTTATTAGCCTTTTAGTCCCGGGGGCCTGGTTGGTTTCATTTACAAACCAATCCAACCATATCTCAAATATACCCCAAACTCCCATGGCTTATTTTTAAAGGGATATATTCTCAATGAGATTACAAAAGACATAGACGGTTCATCAAATGGACGTCCGGTCTGAGAGATACTAACTATTCCATTCCGGGGGCCCGGTTGGATTTACACTCGATCCAAACCCGGTCAATTTTTTCGATGTCTTCCAAAACTCACTAAGAGTATCATAAAAGGACCACCTTGTCACGAGGATCCCAGTTCCATAGATGGCACGTCGATCAGACGCATGGTCTAGATGATATTCGTGTTTAAGCCAAATGGTCCCGGTCCGTCAAGCCCAGTGGGATGGCGGGTCATCCCGAGCTGGTTTGGTTGGTCCAACCTAGATGAGGGTCGAACCGGGCCTAAGGAGTGCGGCCAGGCCCAGCGTGGTGCAGACCCTCCTTCCCGAACATGCGGTGCCAAGCGGCGCCACCCCTCCATCCCGTCCAACTGAAGCCAGCCAGTCATTCCCGGAGTGATCGGCTCGCATGGGCGGGCCACGGTTCATCCGCAGCACGGCGCCGAAAGGCGCCACTGTCTTCCCATCCTGGATGGTTCGTCTAGCAGGTGGCACGTGGATGTGGGCCGCTCCACCTCCGTGCGGCACCTGCGGGTGCCGCAGTTCACCAACCCGACCGGCTACGGCTGTCCGGTTCATCAGCCCGTGTGGCCCACGGTTGCGGGCCGTAGTTTTCTTTCTAGCGGCTGATGCATGGCCACCTCGGTCGTCACCTCCCCCGATCGTCACCATCAAAAATAAACCTGAAGAATTTGGAAGGTTGTCAGGCCGTGTTTGTTCGGATCTCGCCCTCGGCATTAGGGGATATAAAATGGCCGATTAAAATTCATGTTTTTCAATTAAGAAAGAAGGTATAATTTTTTCAATTTAAATTATACAGACCCCCTACCTCGTAATTGAGGTTCGTTCATCAACAAGTCGCGGAAGACAAGCGTCGCGGTAGTCAGCCATCGCGGAAGACGTTGTCGCAGAGAATGGTGTCACCCCATCAACGTTGGAGGAAAAGTCATTTTCATATATGTCATTCCTCACATGCGGTGTCTTCTCCCTTTTTGCAGAGGAAGTGAAAAGAAGACACGCTGTCGTTCATCGGTGTAATCGATGTTCTTCGTCGATGTGGACTTCGTTCTTCGTCGAGAGAGAAAGACAGTTCCTCTAACTCTTCAGAGCCTCCCCAACTAAAACAAAAGAAAACCCAAAAAAAATAGCTTAGGCTATTATTTTGTTCTCAATAATAATTTTTCAAAATTCAAACACTTAAATTAATTAATTAATTGTGGATAAATTAATTAATTAAAGGGTTCTGGAAAAATTAATGGAGGGAGGTGGAGAGTTTGAATTAAAGTGGGGAGGTGGAGAGTTAAGAGAGGGGTTTAAGGGACTTAAAGAGGGGAGGTGAAAGGGTTTTGGTTCATGTGGGCCCCACTGCACTAAATCCTTTCATGGGAAGTTATGTGGGGTGTGGACCCCACCTCTAACTCCTCTTTGGAGGCAATAACCACCATCAATTAAAAATTATGTACACAAATTTTTTTTTATTTTTTAATGAATCTCCAAAAAAATAACTTCTCCTCCTGAGAAAATGCAATAGCGGTAAAGGTATCCTTAAGCGAAAATTGGCGTTGGGAGTTCATTGGTGTCCTCGTATTTCAATTAAGAGCACTAGTTCAAAATATAGAAAAACTCGCACGTACATTTATTGAACGTACCCGAACAAAACTTCAGAAATTGATTCTGGGCACACCGTCCTCGGAATCAGGTGCTGTCAGAAACTACGGACTCATAATATTCCAATGAATTTAAGAAAAAAAATTCTTTCAAATTTTCAGGTATTTACATTACCCCCACCTCAGGGATTTACATCCCTTTAAAGCTACAAAAAACACTTGGGAAACAAAATTGGGTTCAGAGCACGCATCTGAGCCTCCCCCCTACCATGTGCTCTGTTGTAGGTTCCTATACTGCCAGTTAACACACACCAGAGGAATCGACTGTCCATGCATGACCCGCTCCTACCAATCCTCATTCTCCACTATAACATCCATGAACATTTCCTCGTCATCGATATCTAGATCCCCATGGTATATAATGTGGAACAGGTCGTGCATGCATCTTCTCAGCTAAGATATGTAGAAGGCTTCGTGCACCCGGTGTAGCTGAGGTGGAAGAGCTAGGCAGTAAGCCACCTCGCCTACTCTGCTGAAGAATTGGAGGAGTGACAGTAGAAGGGATGCACCATCCCTATCCACAAAGGATATCAGCAATGCGGCCACCTGTTCGGTCACCTCTCCTTGCAGCTGAATGCCTGAACTTCTGGTGAGAGCATCCGCTACTACGTTCCCCTTCCCAGGAGTATAGACTATCTCGAAGTCATAGTTCTGGAGGAACTCAATCCATCGCTGATGACTCAAGTTCAGGTCCTTCTAAGAGAAGATACTCCTATGACTATTGAGATTATAGTAAACCATAAACCGTTCGATCGATGAACTATGGGTGAGACTAGTCAATTGTAAGAACTCAACTTCAGCCTTCTTCACCTACGTTCTACAAGAGCTGCACGATGTCTCCATTTCCAAAAAGAAAAATCTCGTCTCATCCCCTAGATGAACCATTCCCTTTGCCTAATTCTGTCAATCCTGATATGAATGGAACTAATTCATGCCATGGGCAACGTCGTAAGGCCTAAACACTACTTCCAAGAGATCCAACCATCACTCTCACCTCCAATGGTTAACTCATACTGTCGGAATCAGTGTGTGGTCACTTGATCTCCTCCAGTAGGATTCTCGAAAGTGATGGTCAAGTCAATGGTTTTAACCATAACCTCTTAGTATTAACCACACAAAAGGCAAGAAAACAAACATCACAAGGGAAAGTGTCTTTTATTACTGCAGCTCAAAGTACAAAGACACATAACAACAAAATACATCTACATAAAGGAAGCTAGAAGCACCATGAACAATGGTCTCCATGCCTGGAACATGTCCCGCTCTTGTCCACCTGCTTCCGTAGCTCTATAGATGTATGCTTCAGCTGCCTAAAGTTGTGCTCTCCCCTATCCACCCATTCCCTATGGGTGGGGTGGACCTCTTGGTGGTGGTGGTGGCAACACCTCGAAGTGTCTTCCACCACTAGCTACACGACCAGCTCCCCTGACACGTCCGCCATTGCCCTTTGGTCCATCTCGATCGAACCTCTACCTCTTCCTGGGAGGTCCTTCATCTATCTTCGGTTCGTCTGCAAGGCAGGTCAGATAGTTACGTGCCATGTGCCGAAGCCCGCCGCAGGAGTAGCACTGTCTACTCCTGGTAAGTCATTCTCCACCACGGGTGCCACGCACACACGATCCTTAGTCATGCGGTATTCCACCTGTGGGTCTTGTCCTCTAGGACCCTTGTGTCATCTATCTACCTCTAGCGAGAGAAGACGCCTCTGCTTGTCGGCCAGTGGTGGGTGTCGCTGCTGGAGACTGCTCAGCAAGGAAACTCTCCAATAAGAGGGCTCGCTCCAACACCATTATCTACATCGGGATATTGTGAGAGATAACTGATGTTATGATATCTTGCTTGAGTCCCTTGTCAAAGGTCCAGGCCCTGAAGAATGTGTCCCATACAATATCAACGGAGTAGCGTGAGAGGTTAGTGAACCTCACTGAGCACTGAGCGACAGTCATGCTGCCCTACTGAAAATGAAGTTTCTCTTGTATCTACACAACTCGAATGGTGGATGAGAAAAACTCCGCCCAGAACAGGCTCTCGAAGTCTGCCCAGAGAAGTGTCGCCTCATCGTGGACCTGGAACATCAGGCTCCACCATATTCCTGCTGCTTCTAGAAGGAGTCTGGCAGCAAGGATCACCATAATGACTTCCGGTGTCCCTACTAGCATGAAAACTCTCACCACAGCCTCCAGCCAATCCTCATCCACCTGTGGGTGTGTCTCTCCCCAGAACCTGGGTGGCCTATGTCGCTAGAACTCATGCAATGCACTCAAGAGTAGTGCACTCTCTACTGCTGGGGCTGGAGGCATCGGTGGTCCAATGGGATGTGGTACCGCTGATGCCTCCGCAGGTGCCTCAATTAGAAGAGGGCCCTATACTGAGGCCTCATCACTTGGTGGGTTTTCAGTACGTAAAATTCAAGGGGATATAACTGGTTGTTCATAGGGAGGCATCCTGAATGAAACAGATGCAAAACGGTCAAAAGACTATACCTGATGAGTTGACCTGGTTTGAGCCAACTTAAAGGAAAAACATTTGAAAACACACACAAAATCAGTGTATTCGTGCCTTGAGTCAGATGTCAGATGTTAGGGTCCTGGTGTATGGATACGTTGGCCGCCCACACCAACACTGGACTCACTGAACTGCAAACCACACTTAGTACGCTTAACATTATTGCTTAAAAAAAAAGAAAAAAAATCAGAGTCATTAGTTCTTGCGGTAGAACCGAATCCTATGATACCAATTTGTCATGACCCGTCCCCCGAAGCCTGCATAATGACTACCCTAAGCCCACCTTCCATAGGCCAGGGTCTGGCGACTATCACCAAAGGTGTAATTCCCTAAAATTGGGAAGGAATTGCCTTTAAAAATCATAATCACAAAAAACCAGAGTACAAGAAGAAGCAAACACTAAGTAAAAACTATGTACCAAGTATGCTGAAAGGAAAGGGGGCTGGAAATACAATCCCCACAGTAAAATAAAAGGAATGGACAAACATGTACAACTAATAGAAAAATATATATGGAAGGTGTCTAGCAGCTCCTGGATCTTCCACCATGGATCCTACCTAAATGGTAGGTACCGAAAGACTCCTCAGTGCTCCACGCCCATCCATCTCCTCCGGGTAGCGTCTCGTCATGAGGTCTACCTCCGGGTACCGTCCAGTCCTTGTACACTCAGCCTCGGTCAGCACTGTTTGTCGTCTACATCCAACACAACGAGGTGCGAGCATAACCCGTACATGGGTGAGTATAATGATACTTAGTAGGGACCCCATGATCCTCAAGGTCTCCCAAAATCCAACAAGGATAAACCACAAAGTATGATTTCAACAGATAACCATTACTTAGGTATATGCCAATAAATATACCTTTGTTATCAAGTAAATCATATCAATCATGAGGAAAACACAAGGTTCACTGACTCAACTCTAACCAGGATTTTTATTCACGAAGTCGAAACCACAGCTGCTGGAGAACTCCTCCTCTGTCGAGTACAGTGGGCCTACCGCTACAAGAAAGCGCATCCCACCAACCTTGGACTGCTGAAGTACTCCACCTATCGAGTACTATGGGCCTGATGCTATAACCAAGCGCTTCCCACCATGGGTCTGTCGCTAAAACCAGGTGCTCCCCCTCATAGCCTATAGAGGTACTCCATATATCGAGTACCATGGGACTTCTGTTACAACCAAGTGATCCTCCGTCGTGGGTCTACTGCTACAACCAAGTGCTCCCCACTAGGCCGTCCAAATCACATTGAGTCGATCAATCAGCAATCATCAAGTCTCAGCCAGCTACTAGGTCTCTACAATATGCTCACTCGTCAACGGGAGGGTCTGCTCCACGTGCCATAATCCAATATTCTAAGTGTCATGAAATCTCAGGTAGAAGTATCAAAAATACTTCCACATCATAGGGGTCTCAACGCAACAAACGTCGCGTCAATCAGATGCCTAGTCTATGAGTTTTTAGCATTTTAGTCCCGGGGGCCCGGTTGGTTTCGTGTACAGACCAACACAACCGTATCTAAACTATACCCTGAACACCCATGGGGTATTTTTAAATGGACCTTTTCTCCACAAGATTACCAACGCTGCTAACGGTTTGCCAAATAGACATCCGGTCTGAGAGATACTGACTTCTCTGTTCGAGGGGTCCGGTTGGATTTACGCTCAATCCAAACCCGGTCGTTTTTTCAAATTCATCCAAAACACACTATGAGTATCACAAAAGGATCACCTCGTCGTGCGGTTCCCAGTACCGCAGACGACGCGTCGATCGGACACGCGGTCTAGATGATATTCGCGTTTAAGCGAAATGGGCACTATCTGTCAAGCCCAGTGGGTTGGCGGGTCGGCCCGACGTGGTTTGGCGGGTCTGACCCTACTGAGGGTCGACCCGGTCTAATGGAGCACTTCCCGGCCCAGTGGGGCACGACCCCCAGATTTCTCTAACCGACAGTGCCGACCGGCGCTGCCCCTCTTTCAAGGCCTACTAAAGCAGGCCAGTCTTTCCCGGCACGAGCGGCGCGCATGGGAGGGCTGTCGTCCTTCCGTCATGTCGCGCCCAAAGGCACCGCGATATTCATAGCCATGCCTGCTTCGGCTGGCTGGTTTTTTCAGTAGGCTGCCCGCAGATGTGGGCTGCTCCTCTTACGCGCAGCAGCTACGGGTGCGGCGGTTCACCAACCTAGCTGGCTACGGCTTACCGGTTCTTTAGCCCATGCGGCCCGCGGTTGCGGGCCGTGGTTTTCTTTCTAGCGGCCGACGCACAACCACCGTTGTTTTCACCGCCCCCAATAATCACCGTAAAAAATAAACAAGAAAAACTTGGCTGGTCATCAGGCCATGTTTTTTCAGCACGCACCCTCCGTGTTTGGGGATATAAAAAGGCCGATGAAAATTCATAGTTTTCAATGAAGAACAAAGGTAAAATTTATTCAATTTAATTAATAAAAACCCCATACATCTTTATTGAGGTTTGTTCGTCCATGAGTCATGAAATACGACCGTCGGGGAAGTCAGGCATCACAAAAGATGGCGTAGCGGAGAACGGTGTCATCCCGTCAACGTTGGAGGAACAGTCATTGTCGTAGATGACATTTCTCGGGAGCGGTGTCTTCTACCGTATCACGGAGGAAGAGGAAGGAAGACACGTCATCGTTCATCACTATAATCGGCGTTCTTTGTCGATGTGGACATCGTTCTTCGTCAAGAGAGAAACACTATTCCTCTAACTATCCATAGCCTCCCCAGCACTACCAAAAGCCAACCACAAAATAATAGCTTAGGCTATTATTTTATTCTCAACAATAATTTTTCAAAATTCAAACACTTAAATTAATTAATTAATTTTGGATTAATTAATTAATTGAAGGGTGTTGGAAAAATTAATGGAGGGAGGTGGAGAGTTAGAATTAAAGTGGGGAGGTGGAGAGTTAATAGAGGGGTTAAAGGGAGTTAAAGAGGGGAGGTGAAAGGGTATGTGTTCGTGTGGGACCCACCACACTAAATCCTCTCATGGGAGGTAATGTGGGATGTGAGGCCCACATCCAACTCCTCTTTGGAGGAAATAACCACCATCAAATAATAAATATGTACACATAATTTTTATTTTTATTTTTTTAACCAATCCCTAAAAATTAACTTCTCCTCCCGAGCAAACGCAACTGCGGTAAAGGTCTCCTTAAATGTAAACTGGTGTTGCATATTCATCAATGTCCTTAGATTTCAATTCCGAGCACCGGTTCAAAAGAGAGAAAAACAAGAACAAAATTTTACTAAACGTACCCGAACAAAACTTTAGAAATTGATTCCGGGCACACTGGGTCTTAGAATCAGGCACTATCAGAAACTGCTGACTCATAATATTTCAAAGAATTTAAGAAAGAAAATTCCTTCAAATTTCTGGGTCTTTATAAGAAGTTTATAAGGAAAATAAATAATTGAAATAATTTCATTATTCAAAAATATAATGACATACATGACAAGTCATTCTCCAGGTTGGGGAATTCATCACAATTTACTTCAATTAGTGAATATTTTGATATTTTGTACCTATAATATTTTATGAGGAGTATATACAACCCTCATTGACATGTAATAAAATAAAATAATCTAGTCTCATGGAATTTAATTTTTTTTTATTCTATTATTTAACGTGGTTTATGAAAAATGTATTTTCAATGTAATAAGGGACATTTAAACTACAAAAATCTTTTATTATTGTTTTCCTTAAAACTCTATTTAATTTTTATTTAAATGTATGTTAAATGATTTATATATTTTTATATATGGAAATAAGATATTTACGACTTTAATTTTACTATTTTTAATAGTTTTTCAAAACATGCCTTTTAACATTTTAAAAAATTAATCTTTTGAGAAATGAAAAATAAAATGCTCTCTTTATAAAGTATATAATGAAAATAAAATTTCCAACCAAATATATTTCTATATTATTTTTATCATCCATTGAAATTATATATTTTTTGATAAATGAAAAACAATTTCCCTTCATTTTTGGGTATTATCTAATTCAAAAATATTTTTAAATAAATTTCTATTTTCTATTAATTATATGATTTTGAAAAAAATGGTATTTTTATATCTAAATGTGATTTTCGTTTGAGTTTAAAATAATCATTCAAATTATATAATCAATTATAAATGTTTTGATTCATGAAAATTATATACAATCAGTTTTCCAAGATACACCAGGTGATCCTATTATTGATTAAACAACAAGTGCGCCTAGATAACTGTCCAGTACATTGGGCATTGTTAATGTTCTCTACAAAATTATATTTTATACTGGATATATGTTTATTCAATATTATAGGGGATCTATTTTTATTTTATAATGGTTCAATGAGATGATTACACTTGTTAGCTACATCATGATTCTGTTACATCTAATGTTTTTTCATTGAAATAATTTTTTATATTCTAAAACAAATGATCTTTCTAAATGATTTATAATTAAATTTATATGTTAAATGTTTTGTTTTATGGAAATGGTTTTTCTTGCGTATTATTTTTTATAGGACTAATATTTTTCTTGTTTTTATATCCCCTACTTATAGTATTGTGATCACCCTATATTTTGAAAATGAATTTCAAATGATTTAATTCTAGGTAATTATAATTAAAATATCTTGTTTAATTTCATGAATTTTTTTAAGGAAAATAAATAATGGTTAATTTTAAAAATTTATATGGTGGAAAAAATGGTTAATTATGTCAAGTGTACACATTGTGTTATTTTGGTTTTTTATTTATTAGTGATGACCTACTTTTCTAAAATATTAAAAAAATTAATGATCCTCAATTGAAATTTAATGAATTTTTGAACAAAAAATCAAGATTATAACATGTTTGTGTATAGGACATCATAAATTTAGTTAATATGAATGAATGTTTATGATTGTTACATTTTATAGCACCCGAACTATTAGTGTATTTTTGTTGAATCTCACACTAGAATCCTTGGATGATAATGAGATTGGGTGAATGAACTTTTTTGTGTATTTAAATACTAGATATTTACTAATATAAGATTTCAGTTATTTTAGATGTTAAATAAATTTATGTCAGTTATGGGGATTGATGTAATATTTTATTTTTTTATATTTCATTGTGGTTGGATATTTAAAATGTGGTTGTGCTATAATTATATGATGATGTGAAATTTGGTTGTTAATAATGAAAATTATAATATATATGGGATTGGAATAAGAAATAGATAGATTGTAATGAATTATGAAAATATAAATTTAATGTGTAACAAGTTGTATGAAATTTTTTAATGGTTAATGGTTGTTTTATTGAAAAATATATCAGCTAATAAGAAATTAAAAATAATATTATATGAAAAAATATATGTCTAAAATTATGAAATGATTATAAAGAGGTGTTTTTTAATGTTACAGTTTTTTATAAGGATGGTGGGGATGGTTTGTAGTACAAGGGTGTATGTGCTTTTCATAATATTGTAGTAGTAAATTAGTTTTTATTATGTTTAACTGTATTTTGGTTTGTTATTAAAAATAAGATTTTATTTTTTTTTGATAAATATATATTACTAATTTTTATTTTTTTTTCTTACATTCCCCATCAAATTTGGAACGCATTTCTGAAACCATACAACATTGGGTTCAATTTTATTACACTAAAATAAATGTTGGTGGGAGTGAATATGTATAATAAAAACCTCTCAAATTATTTATATTATATTAGTAGTCCATTTTCTGCTGGTTCAGTGTAGGTGTAGTATATAAAACATATCAATTATATTGTAGTTTAAAATATATTTTATGGATTTTTTTGTGGTTTTCATGCTGATACATGTATATGGTCACACATGATTAGGGTAGGCATGAGTATGAGGTCATGAATACTTCTAATAAACAATAATGATGTATTTTTTAAATTATTTTGATGATATATTATGGGTTGTTTATGGTAATTATATGGTTATTCCCATGCATTGGTATATTCTAGGGGATATATCATAATGGCGATGAAGATTTTATAGTTTTTTATGTAATATAAAACTATGATAAGGGACATATTTTTAAAATTCATGACATTTGATAGATTATATAGACAATAAATTTTCAATTTAAACATTTCAACATTGTTGTTGTGAGGATGTGATTGTGTGGTGCCTTCATCATTAATTTTATTGATATATTTGTTGAAAAAATTAAATCAATATCATTTAAGGGACTCATAGTGAGGCTTATATATAGTTGAATTGGAATATGTGTATATTAGTTTTACACCAATGTCTGAAATGTACAATGCTACCAGTATTTGAAAGGATTTGTTTATAGCATGTATTGGATGTTCTCTTTTTCCCACCATTATAGAATTTATTCATTTTCAAATATCATTTATAATTTTAAAAGGTTTTATTAAATGAAAATATCACACACAATATTTTTTTAATTTTTAATTTTTAGTTTTTTTATGGGAAATATAAGAATTTTCTCATTAGTATGAGATAACTGAAAGTGTAACTTCTTAAGCTATTTATTTCTATTTCAAATTGATTTTATGATTACATTGAATGATAAGTTTTTTTATTCATGATTTAATTAATATATATATTTTTATGAAATGATTGGTGATTCTGATATAGATATGATGATGAGGGAGACCCTAATAGCTTTATATTCTGTTTGGTAAACAGATGGAGTTTAACATAAATAGGTTACTCTTATGTGAAATGAGAATTTTCCGATTATGTATTTAAATTTTAGGGGTTTATCTAAGGATTTGTGTATGGATAATTTCACATGGTACATAAAAAATTAAATTTAAAATGGGTTATATGAAATCTATTAATTTAAAAAAATCAATAGTTTGTTTATGTTGTTATGAAAAATTAAATTTCTATTTGAGATAAAAATTTTATTGTTTAAGAAGTAAAATATTCATATTAACTTTTAAGATTTAGAAATATATTACTTGGTTTATTTTCATTTATGTCCATTTATGGGATTTTTTCCCTCATCACTTCATTAAAAATTATCTATATGTGTTATTGAAGGTATGAAATTTTAACAATGTAATAGTTAATTATATATGTAGTTACTCAAACCGATGTATTTGTGACATTAAAATACACATTATGTGTAAAAATTGATACTTTATTAATGTTTTCACTTTTTTATTTAGTGTTCAACCCAATTATCTAACATTAAAAAACTAAAAACATTCGTGAAATGTAGAATGTTAAACCCCATGTATACATCATGGAATTGTTTTTATTTGTGGTTCATGTATTGATATTTGGTATTAGTGAAATGTAATAGATAACTACATATATTGGTAGAATGTTAAAAACAAATTTATATTACTCTAATTTCTGTTTATATTATCATTAGATGTATTTTAATGATTTCCAGGTTGCTTTATATAATCCATATATGTTTAGAATAGTTTTCCACCAATGAAACAAGGTTCTACAGATGTATAATGAGATCGTATGGACATGACCATTTGGAAGTAGTATCATTGAATATGTGGAATATAGTGATTATGTCAATGATGAATTATATTATGCAATATTTTAATGGAGGGACCCAATATTAAGAGTGATTGAATCCTCCACCAGAGAAAATATCTATAGTGTATCTTTCCATAAACATCACCATCTAGTATTCGGTGGATCTTCAACCCTAATGTAATCCATTTGATGGATTAATTATATGTATAATACATTTGATTATTTGGGTTGTTATGAACAACATATTGTAACAATTGAACTTTCATCTTTTAATATTGTAGACTATAAATGACGGTTTTTAATAGGAATACTAATGGAAAGGATTAAGTTGATTCCTTGGATTGGATGATATATAAATATATCATATATTTTAATTATTTGCTTAATTCATTACACTTTTAATGGAAATCACATTCCTAGAACTGAAGAATAATGCGGATGTCTTTATTGAAAATTTTGAATCCTACTTTAGTACATTTTTTATGTATACACTAAATTTATATCATGTATATAATAGTAAAATTGATCAATTTTAAATATGATTGATTTCATTTTTATTAATGAAATTGGTTACTCACAGGTTTAAATGTTATAATAAAACTATGTGGTGTTCTATGAAATTTTTAATGGGGTTTTTCAAAATTTAAAATAGTAATGATATGAAGCTATACCTAAGGCATGTAAAAGTGAATCTTTTATCAAAGAGACAAGAATGTAAAAGAAAACCTATTATTCTCTAGTGATAATTGTGAACATAATAATTATATATACTTTTTGATGACATATGTGAGGTTATGATGATGAGGTAAGCCTACTCACAAGGCTCATGAGAAAAAAAATAGAGAAATGGAAATGGTACATTCATTATTGAAAAATAATTTTTGAATTTTTGTAAATCAAATGTGTTGGGACTTCAAGATAATTCATTTCAAAATATATCAAATATTATAGTAAATATTCATTATTTTAGTCAAATAGATGAAAATGTATTCACCCTCTATTATGGATCATGTTGTATTAGGAATTTATGTGATTGAAAGTGCATTGATTTTTTAATCCGACCTTTCTAATTTTTTGTTTGAATTCAGAACCATAAATTATTTAATTTCTATGATATATACATGTAAAATGGATTTACCATGTATTAAACTAATTTATACACATATATTAAAAACTCATTTTTATATTATATAGGAAACAAGAGTCAATAAAAACATTTATTTTACAAAATTTTCAACCTTTATTCCTTAAAAATATGTTTTCTTATACATTTTACATATTGACGTTTTTCATAGTATGGATTGACTATAATTTAATCATATAACGTTAAAATGGAATTATATAAAATTTATTTCCTTATATGGGTTTCTCTTTTTATATAACAATTTATTCATACAATTTGTAATATATGAAGAAGTTATTAATCATATAAAACATGGATCTTATTGGTATCTTTCACTTATTGATGAGAAAAGAATTATTGTGGAGGTTATTTTTTGGAAGTTGAAAATGAATCTCTAGAAGAATGAATAGATTTCTTTGAATATTTTTTAATGATATTATGGTTAAATATTTTGCGAACCTTATTCCCAGTGATAAGATAATTTGAAAACTACCCTATTTAATGGATTCACATAAGTTGATTAAATAGAAAAATAAATTACTACAATGTATTTATATGGGTTTATTAAATTTAGAACATCATCATGGGGTGATCCGTTATTGTTCCTATAAATATGGATGGTCACATAAGAAAATTCATTGATTATATATAAATAAAAAACATTAGGTTGAGAGATAATTATATGTTCCATTTTATCAAGAATATTATTGACTACTTCAAAGTGTGAAGTTATTTTTTTACGATTTATCTGAGGTCTAGATATCACTAGATTAATTTGATGGATGGTGGAATTCTTAGGATAATTTTTATACTATGTGTGGTAATTATATGTTTTTGTTTATTACTTTCATGTTTACATTCACCAAATATATATTTATTTCTTTAGTGAATGGTATTTTACACGCATATCATAATTATTTTTACATTGTGAGTACCAATTATATTATGGTATTTTATAACATCTATAATGATTATTTAAAAACTTAATTTTAATTTCCTATAAATTTAATGAAAATTTTAATATAGATAATTCATTGTATGATCATTATGCCTTTAACATAATCATACCATTGGAATATTTTTTTAATGATGATATGCCTACTAATAAAAGAAACAAAATGTGGTGGATGATGGAAAAGTCCTAAAATTGACATTGGGATTAATATTTTTCTTATATTAGATTGATACTTATAATACTAATTTGTAAACATTTCATAGTTTTATATCTCAAGAAATATATCAAATAAAAAGTTAGTAAACTCATCTCAATGATGTATTTCAATTGTAACATCTCCCCCAAGCATCAATCTATGAACATTAGAAGTCTTGGATCACTAATTGATCTCATTGACACCTCATGGTGCAAAAGAGGTCACATAATTTCCTTTGGATTCAAAGTAATAAATATAAAAAATAATGAATCATAGATGATATGATGTAAAGTTACCAAACAACACAACATACAAAAAGATGTTTACAATCAAATGAGATGATTAAATATTCATACTAAAAATAGAGAAAATATATAAATGTAATTAAAAATATATTTTATCTAAAAATCAACTTGGTAACCATGTACGCTTAAAATCCTTCATATTTTATCAATCATGAGGCTCATCCATACATGATCCTATGTCCATGTGACATGATTATCAGGAAAACAAGTGTCATGCTAGCTTTAATATGGTATGAGAACAAAAAAATGTAGGTCACCATCTACATGATCCCATAAAATACAATATATTCTATCATATTTCATGTAAACATGTTATATTTTATAAATATAATAATGAATAATAAATAAATAAATTTTATCTTATCTTTATATATGTGAGGCAGATTGGAAAAAACTCCTTCAGCTACTATTAGTTTGACTCTCTCCTCATCTCGAAGAATATACCCCTAAAGTAACATGTGGATTTCCAAATCTATTTCATCCATAAAATATTGACACACCTTTAGGGACCCATTCCTCAAAAAAAAAAATCAATTAGTTTTCATCAAATACATAGAATAGGCTAACATTATTTTCATGACTCAAATGATGGGTCTTTTGAGATTCTTATTATGTAGGATAATAATCATTTTCATCATTATTATGAATGGTAAATTTATTATCCCACCACAAAATAAAAATCCACATATTTCACACTATAAATGGATAGCATACATGGGTTCATACAATTTTCACTTTCCCTGAGATATGTCTATATTATCATAAGGTCACCCTTATGGTCTCCATGGCCATGCCAATGTTTTAGACCATTTGACCAATACGATTCTGGTCACATGTTTTTGGGGAATTATTAGAAGTACGAATATTCTAATAGTGTTCCCTATCAAGACACCATAAAAAATATAAAACATTTTTTAAGGATCACTAACACACATGACAAAATTCCCATTAAAGAAAACACGTATTATAAATCAATTTAATTCATTCAAACCATTGGAATTTCATTACAAATATCGAATAAATCATTGTCCCATATAGTAATATAAAAATTATATTCTTATGAAATATAAACCTCATATTGATACATGATCATACAACCTCCAAAAATAATACTTCTCATATATTAGAAGACGTTATGCTAAGGAAAATGTATATATTAATTTATAATGGTCTTGAAATCCCACTCTAATAGTTTTTTCATCATTGAATTACCAAATCCCATCTAAGGAACAAAAAATATATGGCGATCATATTCTTCTAAAACATTGAAAATTATAGAAACCACTATGGAAGCATTGAGGGGACAGCGGCCAAACATGTTTGGCCACATGAATGACCATACAATAATTTGATTCCTCACATGGACTATCGTTCCACCAACTGTAGAACATAACCTGAAATGTATAATTTTATGTCACAATACTACTCATGCTAAGAGACAGTTATAGAAACAAGCATCCTCTATTCCATTTATGCACTATGTGTGGTCTCCATCACACTCTACATGACTTTGTTCTAGAATTATTATATTGGTCTAGAAATCCAACACAAAAACTTCTAATAATAATCAACCATTCCCCAATCCCTTTTGTATCAACATTTTACATTATAAGACCTAAACAACCAACCATCCACATCATCCATGTAAAAATTAACATAATTTATGTTTCTTAATAATCTATATATTTATATAATGATTAAAATTCAAGGCCAATCCACCTTAAGATAACTTTTATTGAAACTACTTATCTCTTGTCACTGAAAAGTCACTAAACATATGATCATGTTGCCCCTACTTCTGGAGGAACCTCTTGAATTTTTATACACAGTCACTAGAGTCTACAACTAACCTCTAATTATATTCATGGTTGAACCATATCCTGTCCATTTCTATAATCATGACACACCATGAGTGGCGATGCATTCATGATACAATTCTGAAATATCAAAACAATCCATCATCCAAAACTCACCCTAGATTATATTCCTCCCATCATTGATGATTAATTTTATATTTGAATTCAAAGGGGAATATAGTTCCCCATGGATGCATGTGTTCAATTAGATCAAAATACCAAAATGAAAATCCATTGAATTTTACCACCTGTATGACCCATTTCACATAAGGATCAAAATCATTATTCCCACATCCCACTCCATATTATATGATCATCTTTATCATTAAAGTGTCACAACAAGATCATGATCACCAAGTCCCATTCCATTTCCATCAATATATGCAAAAAAAGATATGAAAACCCCATTAACTACGTGGAAACTCAGTACATATGATAACTTATGTATGGATTTCAGTATATGTAGGTGGTTATATTATAATAATGGATAATGGTTTCATTATAATAATTTATGGTTTTTATTTTATAACCAAAAAGTAGGGATACCTATATTTACCTTGAATGCATTAGTTAATGTTATAATATCTCGAGATATATTGGAAAATAATGGGGCGTGAAACCAATTTATTAATGGACTTTTTCAATAACAATAGTGTTTTGGATTCAACCGTGGATACTACATTGGTTTTTGGAGTGAACCCATTCATATATGATATCCATATTATTGCAAAATGACTATTCTTAAAATTATTTTCTATTCTTATGTGTATGTAAAAATTTCTTGTCTTTTGTAAATGTTATTCTCTTAGGGTTCATGTTCATTTATTTATATTTGATTAATGTATTATAAACTCAAAATATATATTTTATTACACATTATTTTGATCATTTATATGTGGATTATGGTTTTATTTTTATATTATCTTGTTATCATAAACTTATTATTAAGTACTGTTTACATAATTTTCTTGTTTACCCTTACTAGGAATCTGATCTCACCCTTTATTATGACTAGTTTTCCCATGTTATGATGATTTCAATTATTTAGGATATTTTTAATAATTGTTCTAGTTAATAGGATATAAGTTGGAGATGATATAGATCTCATATGGTTCAGTTGTATATATTTATAGGCTTCTAAATGCACTAAAACTTTTTGATCCTCATGTGTGTGTTTTTTAATGTAATAAATGTTCATATAAAATTACTTAATTTCAGTATAAGAGATTAATTTTTCCTTGTATTGAACCTCCAAAACACATTTCTCAATCTTATGTGAACTGTCTATGCGCTCTGTCAATGATGAAAACATAGACTGTGGTCGGACCACTCTAGAGATATCTCATGATTAACAATATAAAATCAATATCTATGGGTTCGAGTTAATAATAATGAAATCTCAGTATCCCACATAATATTTCCACTTATTACTCACAAATGGGAACATGTTAAAACAAATATTACTATGTTCGAACACATATAAGATAGTAGTTCATGGGATATCATCCATGACCATGTATCATCCCTAATCATTAAAAAGATAAACCAACATCTCATATGGTCTCATATTCAATGAAAATAAATTATAACCCATAACCCAAACCGTGAGAACCAATCCTCTTAGAGAACCCACACATAAGACTTCTCCCTATAAGACCACTTTTCACTACTTTACTCTTCCTGTAATATATATAATCATCCAAGTTGACCCATATTAGGGAAAACACATACCATTCATTTTGTACATTATATTACTATTCCATTTTATGTGGTAAAAAATATAGATTGTTACAAGAGAATTAAATAACTAAAACAAGGTACAAACTCCACATATGGGGTTTAATGTTAGTCACGTATTGTCATGACAAAAAGAAAAGATAACTGAAACTCTTCTACAACTAGGTTATTTTATCGTCCTCATCATCAATGGTTACCACACCAAAAATGCACCTTACATTCTAGTAGGAGTAAATACATATATAATTCATCATAGAAAGATATAACTCCAACAAGTAATTCAATTAGATTGTTTTATATGACATTTTTTGAGACATTATATATAAAAAGTTCATTTTTTGTGAAATATCACAATTTTAGGACTATAACATGTGGGTCCTTAGTGGATGATATGATATATGGGAAGAATATATACTATATATATGGAAAGACCCAATATCCAACCCAGTGCCTCTTAAAAATGGAATATGATCTCTAAATCTATACCAAATAATAAAATACAAACCTTCTGGGGATTTTTGGATTTTATCATGATACAAAAAAATTAATGGCCCATTACCTCCCTATTTGAAAAAGTGTCAGATTTTGGTGCGGGAATTTGTTGGAGGAGGCATAGATCTTCCTCATAAGAGTAGGATCCTAAAAGCTAAAATAAAGGAAAATAAATTCAATTTATTTTTTTAAAATTTATTATTTGGTTCATGGATTGTGCAGGTCCCATTAAGGATGTGTAATAATTCTGGTAGATAATCCATGAAGATGGCATGTTTTTAGTGATACATAGAATCACAAAATTACATGATGTTGAATTTTATTAATCATAATATAAATCCCCAATGCAGTGTAGTTATAAATAATATTGATCTTAGGGGTTTCATAAAAACCCATGTGAGTTGATCTATTTTTTATTTTGAAGGCATCGATATGATCATTCAAAAAATGTTTTGTATTCTTTTTTACGAGATTCAATTCATTGTTTCACATATTCAATCAAGTGTGAGTTATCCTCCCCTTATAATGTGTTTCCATCCATTATAATTTTTTATTTCGATTAGGCGATGTTGTTTTGGAATAGGGAATGTGTTGGGTTGAATTTTGAGAACACGTTGGTGGGGAGTGGTTTGATCTGTGAGTTCCTTAGGGTGTGGTGATTTGGGAGAAATTTATTTTCATTTGTGTGATACACAAAAAGATCAGAAATATTTTTTTTGTAGGGCATACTCAATCTCACCCTTTTCCCTTGTACATGTTTGATTTTTTTTTTGTTTCGTATTACTTTTGGGTTGATAGTAAGGGTTTACATAATCATACAATTAATTAGAATGTCTAAAATTTATGGGTCTGGTTATATATTTGAATGTTCACTCCTTTATTATATATAATTGATCTCATTAAGGAAAATGTTTATCTATTTTTATAATAACTGCTATTTGAATCCTTTTAGAACAATTTTTTAATGTTTTTATGATAATCAATGTGTTTTTATGTGATCACACGATAGTAAATGGTCATGGAATGTAAATATTGATAATAGTTGGTTCCCCCATGATTCATGTTTATGGGATAATATCTATGATACTATAATGATTTAAAGTGATAAATCCCCTTGATAAATGTGAAACTAGGATGAGAATCTGTTGTCTATGGTTGTGATGGATGTGATTCTAAATGTGGTTTGGATGCATTTGCGGTAATGATTATGACTGTATGGGATGTGTAGTGTGTGGGGTAGAAGCTTATTGGTTTGTTTTTATGGATGTGATGCAAAAAAAATTTATTGGAAAAGATGTTTTTGAACAATGGTTGGGGTTAAGAGGTTTTGAAATAGTGGTTGTGGGGAAGATGGTAAGGAAGAATTGTTTTTGAATTATGGTTATGGTGCATAGGTTCTGGAATTATGGTTTTG
The DNA here is from genome assembly GCA_963277665.1 of Viscum album. Taxonomy (NCBI): domain Eukaryota; kingdom Viridiplantae; phylum Streptophyta; class Magnoliopsida; order Santalales; family Viscaceae; genus Viscum; species Viscum album. Next base: position 1,562,703,551 of record OY728142.1, on the reverse strand, counting down.
GTGTAGAGGTTGTTTTGTATTGTTTGTGGAACAGTGGTTGTGGTACATGGTGGTTTTGGATTTGAAATGGATGATATGTGTGGTTGTTATGTAATGAGATAGTTTAGGACATGTCATGTGATGACGATGGTGTATGTGTCTTATTGTGGTAGTGGTTATTTGTGTTGGGATGATAATGCGGTGTGGTCGTTTTATTTTCATAGGGAGATATGGAATACTTTTTTATTACGATTGAAATGAATAAGTGAATGGGTTGGTAAATTAATATTATGGGATAAAAGATGATATTTGGGTAGTGGATTAATGAAAAAAGTGTGAATCCTACAAACAGAATGTGAAATGTTTTTTTGGCTTCTATAGTGGTTGTGTGATGTAGTTCAAATTGTGGGGTTGGGGTTTGTGATGGTTAATGTGTTATATGTGGTAGTAATATTGTTTGGGATAGTTCTGTTGATGTGATCCCCTAGGTTGGGTCTTGTGGGTTATCTCTATATCATGAATATTTATGATATTTTAGGCGCACCAAACCCTAGTTGGATAACCGTACCATCTGTTATAGGAGATGAGTTCTAGGTGTTTTCACCAACATTCATGATGGTGGCGATATGGATTGATTGCTACCCCATCCCACATAATATTTTATATAATATTTTGTGGTGTAGGTTCCATCGAGCGAGATGTGATGTGTTGGACCATTTATCTATAAGTGATACATGTTGTTATGTGATGTGATATATATGGTAGGGGTCATGCCAATTAGGATGAGGGTGTGGGTATTAGGTCATTATCATTAATGGTACCATATTTCTCTAATTTTGTGATGTTATGTGATGTGATGTTTGTCCTAGGTGTTTTTTGGAAGTATATGTAGTGATTTGGTGTGATATGTTTGGATGGGATGGGACCGTGTTAGGTGCTTGATGATTAAGTTATTTGTTCACCAATAGATTTTCATACCCTTTCCACATGTGCAGTTGATTATTTGTTCATTTTTCTAATAAGTATATATTTTATGTCAAAATATATATAGCCTTTTCAGGATTTCATAAAGAATATTTTCGATTGATAAGGTTATTACATTATGGGTTGTAGTTACTATTGATTCTCTTCCATAGTCTTCTATTTTTATAATTACATTGGGGCCATTTATATGAATCACTTTCATAATTTTGGAATGAATGGATTTACTTTTAATTTCCATTATATTATTTGATATTGTTTTTCAGTGATTAATTATCCTATCCCCACAACCTTTTTTATAGGGTAATTCCTCCATCATTGGTAATGTTTTTTTCAATTGGTTTTGGTCTCCCTAATGGGGCCTTCTAGAGGGGGGACTCATGGGTCTTTATGTATCATCTTTCATTGATACATCTTTTATGGGTGGGGTTGTGGAAATACTAGTATCAATGGAATATGGTTGTGAGATAGTATGTATATTCAATTTTGACATATTGAGGATTTTATGGGGTTTTATGAATGTAATTCCAGTTGACCTTGGTGGTTGACATGGTATAGAGATACATGTTAGGACATTTGATTTTAGGTCCTCCCACGATCTAATGTATGGAATATGATATTACCTAATTCCCATGTTAGGAGGACCTATTTATAGGGTAGATAAGAAGGTGTGGTACACGGATCATTTTCACTTCTGTTCAGGTGTGAATTTAGTTTTTTTGGATAAATTAAATGAATTAATTAAATAATCACACATAAAATTATTTGTTTCTGGGGTTAGGATATTATCCAGGAATTTGTTAATGGATTATGTGTTTCATCCTTGAGTTTCTCTAGTAGATGAGGTGCATAATAATAATATAATATATCATTGGAAGGTTTACCTGATATGCAAAGATGAGTCATAGTGGTGTTCATTTTATTCCCAATAGTTGAAGATTATGGGTGAGTACCAGTGTAGTGACTCTGATCAAGGGACACAGTGTTTTATAGAAGAGATCGAGATCACTTTTTGTCCGATCCGAGAAGTTGATGAGTTTATGGTTCCTCTAGTAGTTAGTCAAAATGGAAACCATCACATTAATTGTAGATTTTTTTCTGATTTAAATCAATGAATATGATTTGTTGTGGCTCAACATTCAGGGATAGTTTTGGGAAGAGTTTCAGTTAATAAAGATGATGGAATACAAGAGGTGGGATTTGAACTCGATTCTGTATGGGAGTCTAAGAATATAAATATATTAAATCAGGTTCAATGATCTCTAAAACATTTCTAAAGATGTTTTTCCAGAAGGGGATTCTCGAGCATCATGTCCAGGGGAGTGTTTGTGCATAGTGATTTTGAATGTTGTCACACCATTAAAAATACATACACATCTAGATGTGTGAAAAAATTTAAATGTAATTTATTTTTTGGTTTTCATGTTAGTATAGACTTACCATTATGAAAAACATGGAATTTTAACGAGGAATGATATCGGCAATGTTTTTCAAGTGTTCATAAATTCAGGGATCTTTTTAGTTGGGAATTGGCTACAAAAATTTCTATCGTGGCTATGTGGGGATGAGGGGTTTTTACCCCAGGTCAATGTTTTAATCTTTTCATGACACCTATATAAATGATATTGTCACCCCAATATTTTGTGTTCGGTTTCCCAAGGAGTAAAATTTCATATAGGAGGCCATGCCCCTTTTCAGCAGTAGCATTTTCCTCTGAGGTAGTTCCAGTGGCCTGGATTGCAAGTTGTTTTTAGTTGAAGATGTGATGTATATTTGGTATGGGTTATCCTCATGATGTCCCCTTCCATATATACCCAAAACATATCAAAGTCATAGAGGTGGGATGTAGAGAGTTAAATCGGATGGGTGTGGATTGATGCACTCATTAGACGGAGTAGCACAAGAATAGAAACAAGTAATTAAACATATGATTGTTTTATCATATACCCTTCTAGGTGATTTGATTTATTTATGATCCCAAACAACATTTTTTTCTAATTCATTATTCTTTATATTTGGACTACAAATGGGGATAATTTGATTTCCCCTATTTTTTCTATACAGGTTGGGGATAATCTTACTTCTTTATGTGTTCCAAAAATGTTGAATGGTGATGGTTTTGAACACATTTAGTGGGTAAATTTTTCTTGTTATAGATTAATATATTATATTTTATCATTTTATGTGAATTTCTTATTATGATTGATAATTCATCGACTACTTACAATGGATAATATCATCTTTTTGTATGGATGGACAATGAGTTGAGTGGATTTCCCAACGACAATATATGTTAGGTAGTAGAAAAATGGAGCATCTCATGTTACTTTTTACAAGGATGATAAGAGAATCATAGATTGAGGGAATCTACAGGGTTATGATGGATTTCAGGGTTTTTTTATTATGATGTTATGGAACTACTACTCGATGTGATGTTATGTTTGGGGTACAAACTTAGCTGAATGTGTCTCTTATATTAGTGCCTCCAGATCGGATAGAACCCTTTATGTCACATCAGTTGAGTTTTCAGAATATTATATGATGAATAGGGGGTTATTTCAACACATGGTTTCTATATAGTGTTCCCTATTTTTTTGAAAATAATGAATGTAGTCTTAGGTTATGTATAGACTACTAGAGGTTGAATCATGTAAGGTTCAAGAATCGTTACCCTCTTTTGAGTGTTGATGATTAGTTGGACAAGTCAGAATAAATAGTTTTTTCTATAATGCCTATTTTATTTTGGATATTACTATATGAGGGTGAAAAAATGAGGATATTTAGATTGGTTCCTTTTATGTAGTTATGGGAACTTTGATTTTGTGGTCTCTCTTTTTGGTGTTATGAATAAAGCAAACATGTTCATGGGGAATATGAACTCCATGTTCCATGGGTTACTATACAATATCATGATCATTTCCACTGGTGACATATTGGAATACATGATGTTATAAGAGGATAATTCCATGACTCCCATAGTTATTTGAATATCCCTTGGAAGAACTATTTTTTTGGAAGTTATGCATTTTTTAGTTCTGGAAAAAAGGTGTGTTTTCATGGAGATATGGAGTGACATGATGGTGTGACCATAAGCATATTGAATTTTTAAATAGTTGTTTCATAGTTACATCCTATTAATGTGGTAGGTTTTGTATGTATCCTTAATCATGCATGATAATATCAGTGTATTTTACAAGATTTTCCTTGAGTTTTATCCCCTTTTGAGATTTATAATAGCAAGGACCTTGATTTTTTGTTGATAGATCAGTATCATGTACTATTTAGTTACCTAATGGTGATGTTTATTAGTTATCCAGTTCATTGGTTACATAAGGATGGTTTTCTGTTTGTGGATTTATTTTATGCATACTATCATTTTTTCAGATATGTGTTGATGCAAAAGAGGGTGGTGATATCTTATGAGTATAGGATTTATAATCCCTAGGATTTTAATTATTCCACCAATTATTTGGATTTGGATAAATTGTTTGGCCACTAATATTTTTGTTTAATTAAAACATTAGTGAGAATTTTTTGGTTTTCAAGGACCACAAGATCGTAAGATAAGATTTCCCCCAATTATATTTGAATCAATTATCATGGAGGATGATGGGTTTCCTTAATGATTATTTTTTTTAGATATCTTACACCCAATGAATGGGTAATTTATTTTCTGATGTGCTGATTCATAATTCCTAATATGATATTTAAAAGAATTTTCTAGATATTTGTAAAGGAACATATTAGCTTTCAACGATGCGTCATGAAATTAGAGAGATATGCAAAAGAGGATTTCATCACAATATATTCTTGATGACATCATTGATAAAAAATTGGGAGGATTATTAGTGAGGTGAAATATAGTTATAGGTGATTCATGGTCCTGTTTCTCATGGTGATCCTCCTGAGGGGTTGTTAGGTTATGGTTTGAAAATGTTGTTTTTTAGGTAGGGGATGTTTATCAAGCATGGACGAGGGAGTTATCTATGAGTTTTATATCTCACTATTAGTTTTACACCATGGTGTAACAAAGATATATCATTTCATTATGAGACAATTTTTTAATTGGAAATGAATACTTCATATTTGTTGTTTGTGGTAATATTTCATATATTTTATCATGTGAAACTGGGGAAACAAGTTCCTTTAGGTTTTTTTCCATCCATATAGGTTCCCAAGTAGAAGTGGGATGATATATAAATTGATTTCATCATAGTTTTAACATGACCTCAAGGAGGATTTTTTGGTAGGTTAGGTGATAGTGGACCAATTGATGAAATCATCTCACTTCATAACCATTCATGAGTTTAGTACCATGGATATTTTGGTGAGGAGATGAATATATTATGTTTTTAGGAGTAATGGTGTATTATGGACCATGAAATCGGATTGTGGTCCTCATTATACCTATCAAATATGGATAGTATTACAACATTCATCTGGATCGATGTTGTGGATTATAACTACATTCTACACTCATACATATGGATCCATGGAGAATACAATCCCACACATGAGGATATGTTTTAGGAATTCTTCTTATATTTCGATGGCTCTTTGTTAGGAAAAATACTTTTGGAAAAAATGTCTTACAAAAATTGTTATCACTCATCAATTAGTGTGGATCCATTTGAGGAATTTTATAGGGGGCCGAGTCAGTATCCATTATTGTAGAATGAGGTTTGACAATCGGAAGTCATTTTTCATGATGTGTTGAATGGAACACTATAAAATATATAGTTGGTTTGTTGGTAGTTATATCATCCCGTCTTTTTATAACATAACTTTCATTTCATTACACGGAACTGAGGATCTTTAAGGTTTAATGTCTTGGAAACAAGGAACCTAATACATGAAAAGAACATAAAACATTCTTCTTAAACACTTGAAAGGATTCTCCTTACGTTCATCCTAGGTTCATTACTGCATCTCATAACCTGGGGACATACATCAAAAGAAAGGGTTACCAGAATGCCCAGTAAGGGAAACAAGAGAAACATTTTTCATGTGAACTTGAGATACTTCAATAAGAACATGAAAAGAACTTTAAGGCATGAGAAATAATTCATGAGATCCATCATAATAAAAATAACATTTTTCATAACTTGAAGATGTGGCTACAACATTTAATATTGACAATCGTTTCGTTTCACCAAGGTCCATCCCCAATGTGTCGTTAAAATTACCAAGGTTATTCACCAAGGCGCCGTTAAAAATGGTCATCTCTAGAGACTAAGCCTTTACCCAATGCATTGTAGCGCTATTTGGGCGCACCCTTGACATGTCTTTATTATCATGTGAGCCACATATATCATCTTAAATCATTTCATAAACAACCCATATAGAATAAAAGAAATGGGTTTCATTTCATAATCATAACGTTTTAAAAAATTCTTTAAAGACATGATCATTATGTCACTTTAAACCCACAAAATGGGAATGTGTGTTTCATGTATGTAAATCCGATAGTTTAAAATAAAACATTTTGGTATATATGTTAATACCCATATATAATAGAGAGCTTTGAGTATTCACTTAATAAAATAAAAGATCATTAGAAAAAGAGAGAGACATTTTGAGACGAAAATTCTACAGCATAACGGCTATGTTACAATGTTTTTAGAAAACATTGAAAAGAGATGGGACATGGGTCAAACATTCATAAATGACCCATAAAACAGTAGAGGGAAAAAATATAATGGATTTAAGAACATGGTAATTAAATTTTAAAATATACCATATGAAATGAAGAACATGAAAGGAAGACAAAAATAAGATTTCTCTTATGAAAATTCGGCAGCCTAATGGCGTCACATAAACTTCAACCAAAAATAATTGATGAGATCAAATAGGGTCTCTCATAATATGAAAATAAAATATCAGTATGATATATATAGTGATCATACCCCAACATAATAAAAAGGAACTTGCAAGACTTGACATTGAATTAGAACTTTAAAAAAGAGAAAGGTGAAAGGACCACTTAAAAATTCGTCAGCCTAACAGCGCCACTTAAAACTTCAAAATACTGAATTGAAGAGATAAAATGGGGTCTCTAATCATATGGTCATAAAAGATCAGTATGATAGATATAGAGATAATACCCCAACATAACAAAAAGGAACTTGAACGAATTGACATGAAAGTAGAACTTCAAAACGAGAAGGGTGAAGAACCACTTAAAAATTCGGCAGCCTAACGGCGCCACTTAAAACATCAAAATACTGAATTGAAGAGATAAAATGGGGACTCTCATAATATGATCATAAATGATAAGTATGATAAATTTAGTGATCATACCCCAAAATAATAAAAAGAAACTTGAAATACTTTACATGAAAATAGATCTTGAAAAATGAGAGGGGAGAAAGAATCCGTTACAAAAATTTCGGCAGCCTAACAGCGCCACTTAATACTTTATAAAACGAAATAATGAGAGTAGGAGGGGATATATCATTATGTTAACATGAAAATGGAAATAAGAAGAGTATAAAAGAACACCCTTTAACATAAGAACATGGAGCATAAAAGAAATTACATAAAAGAGATTTCTTGAAAAGAATGAGATATATCGGATCCCTTACCTTAAAACGTAACTCTTAAAACTCAAAGGATTGGACCTTGAGGGCTTGGGGGAACCTTGGGATGACTCATTGGGAGGTAAAGAGACCAGAACTTCGTTGGGGAAGAGTGGGGAGTCGAATGGATGAGAGGATGGCTTGGTATTTATAGGGAAAGTGAGGGGACAAGGCATTAATGGCCAAGGGACACCTCAAAAGTGCTTTTCTCAAAACCATGTGCTCTCCCTTGGAATTTACCATGGATTTAGGCCACATGGGTCCCCCCAAAAAATAATTCATCACCCTTGTCCGGCCAACCCTTAAAATATCTCATGACATCATCATGACACAGTTATGATGTCATTAAACATACCGAAACCCTAAAACTGTATTTTTACTATTCACTGAAAATTCAACTTTCTCAGAAAGATCCCAAAATTTCACCTTAATAAAATATCAATGCTCTGATTTCAATAAAGAACTCCATTTTATAATAATAATTTTCTAAATATTTTTAATTCAATTTTAAAATGAACACACTATTCACCAAAAATTCATTTTTTTCAGAAAAATCCCCAAAAATTACCTTAACATAATATCGATGCTCTAAGTTCAAAAATGATATCCATTTTATAAAAATAATTTTCTAAATATTTTTAATTTAATTTTTAATTAAAAAACACTATTCACCCGAAAAAACTGATAGTTGAATAATAATTTATGAAACTGTTATTTACCCATTTTATTGAATCTCATTACTTAATCTAGGTGTTTAAATTATATTATAACTTTATTTGAGTGAAATTACTAATCCATTTGGTCAAATTACTAATCCTAAGGGTAAAATCACTATTCATAATTTACTATTCATCAAAAATTTATTTGATCTTATTAGGCTCGAAATTTTATACCAAACATAATTTTAGAAGACCATTTTTTGAAAATCATTACACATTTTTATTTATTTAAGGTTTACACAAACATTTTTAAAATATCCTTTCTCTAAAATTCATAAAAAATATGCATACAATATTTATCCGGACATTTGAAAATTCATAAACTTCATCATAAGAAGAAATCCCAATTTTTATTTAAAACAAATGATTACACAAGGTAGTTACGGTCTCCTTACATAGCCCCTTATCACATCAGCATAGGACCTAAGTGTAAGGTGTGCTAAGCTGAGAGAATCCGAGGGAGGCTTGGCCAACATTGCACGAGTAGTAATTTCTATCAGTTTGAACTTCTCACGAAGGCGATCTCGTTCTAGCTTCACACGATGAAGTTCAGCTTGGGTTTGTTCCAAAGCAAAGCGCAGTGGTGCTACCTCCTTCCCAAGTTCTGTTAGATGGGCTTCGATCGGTCCAAGACTACTGGGTGAGGCCATCGAATCTTCATTCTATATTAATTAACCAAGATTTTCATGTATTTAGAGACAATAATCAAAACGTTTAGTTTCCAGCGGTCATATTGACCAATGGTAATATAACAGTAAAAAACCCAACGGTATCATTTTAATTATACTCATATAATCAAATGAAAAAAAATTTGTTGAGTATAAAAAAATAAAAATAATTAAAATAACACACAAAATTAGGAAACAAGATTTATTCAAAATTTCGGGTCGTTACAATCTTCCCCCCTTAAGAAATTGCATCCTCGCAATTTTTAAAATTGGGTTTTGAAATTTCATTGAAAGTACCACATCAGAAAGGGAGTCAGTAAATATATTACTTTAAAAGAAATAAAGGGAAGTACAAAGGTCACCCGAGTTAACCCACACTAGGATTCCATGTAGGAAAACATAGACATGGAGGAGAAAACAAAGGGTCAAGTTCTGAGGGCGAGTGATAGAGAACATGATTAGGAGGAAGTTAACCATAAGAAAATCCCAAACTTATGATGTGTGTAAACGGTCTTTGATTATCTAGTAGGAAACATAAACCAACAACGTTTTTGTTTTACGTTCCTTTTCATAATTTTGAGGAATTCATTTACTAAATAGAAAAAAAACATAAGAAAATATACCTACCTTCATGTAGAGTTTCATCCTTTAATAATTTTCTACCAAAACTAATCTTTTCTCCAAACGATGAGCATTCAAAACTACTTGGTCTCATCAAAACACAAGAATCATCTTCTAGAGAATCACATAATCCACAAAAGATCAACTATCTATTTCTTCTATCATTAAACATTATCCCAAAAATAGAAAGTGTAAGGTAAAAAAACACTTCAAAAAGAAATAATCTGATAGGAATGGAAACTACTTTTAAATCATAAATGTTCCATGGTACTACCCAAAGTACTTCATAGACCATTCCATAAATAACAGTCCTTAAAATTCCTCAAAATAAACCAAACTACGATTGAAACCCAAATACAAGAGGGGTTTGATAACATAGTCTTCCAAAATAAACATCATTGTTCATCTCCAAACAAAATCAACCACTCGTAACATCTTATAACAAAAGTAGCTAACCTAAACATATTTTACCCAAGACAGGTTAATCTTTCCCATTAGTGACCTAAATTACTATAAGTCCACCTTAAATTCATCGATTCTTCAAAATATAAGTCAACCTTACTTCTCAATGAAAACACCATAGTAATCTATTTACCTAAATCAAATATGGTTCCCAAAATAATGAATATCTTCCAAAATAATAATCAGATTTTAATACCCTAATCATCTCTTTCATATTAATATGGAAATCATCACATTTCCTATCACATTGGTTGTTGGGACATGTTCTTCCATTTCCCGCCATTAACTACGAAAACAAGGTACAATTAGGGGCTTTAATACATAGCCAATAATCATGAAAAGGAACGTAAAGTATATAAGGATAACTTGTAGAAGAAAAGTATACCCTAACTTGTGATCCCCTAGATTTCAAACTAGGTTTTCCATGATCATATATCCTTTTGTGAATCTTTATTTTATTTTATCTTTGTTCGTTTAATAATGGTTCATACTAAGCTTATGAATTTACCAAAGCATATCCCCCAGGAGTGTCGTAACCAAGAGTGCAGCAAGGCCCGTTTTCGTGTACCGGGTCCCATTCGAGTCTAGCTCAAAGCGGTGTTTTCGGGTTTTACCCCTATGTACATCTGTGCTAGAGCCACCACTTCCTGCTCGTATCCAGATAGGGATGTATTTTCTTGGAAACCCCTTACTCAATACTCACCAAAATACCAGGAATATTTCCTATATATATAATTTTCTATAGGCTTCTTCCTAAAGTTTTCATATCCTAATTTCCACAAATTACTAAACCATCCTTTGATACCAACTATAGCATCCCTTCTTTTTATAACATAACTTTCATTTCATTACACGGAACTGAGTATCTTTAAGGTTTAGTGTCTTGGAAACAAGGAACATAATACATGAAAAGAACATAATTTTTTTTTCATAAACACTTGAAAGGATTCTCCTTATGTTCATCCTAGGTTCATTACTGCATCTCATAACCTGGGGACATACATCAAAAGAAAGGGTGAGCAGAAGGCCCAGTAAGGGAAACAAGAGAAACATTTTACATGTGGAAATGAGATACGTAAATAGGGACATGAAAAGATCTTTAAGGCATGAGAAAGAAATCATGAGATACATCATAATAAAAATAACATTTTTCATAACTTGAAGATGTGGCTACAACATTTAATATTGACAATAGTTTCGTTTCACCAAGGTCCATCCCCAAGGTGTCGTTAAAATTACCAAGGTTATTCACCAAGGCTTCGTTAAAAATGGTCATCTCTAGAGACTAAGACTTTACCCAATGCATTGGAGCTCTATCTAGGCGCACCCTTGACATATCATTATTATCATGTGAGCCACATATATCTTCTTAAATAATTTCATAAACAACCCATATAGCATAAAAGAAGTGGGTTTCATTTCATAATCATAACGTTTTAAAAACTGCTTCAAAGACATGATCTTTATGTCACTTTAAACCCACGAAAAGAGAATGCGGGTTTCATGTATGTAAATCCCATAGTTTAAAATAGAACATTTTGGTATATATGTTTATACCCATATAGAATAGGGATCTTTTAGGAATCACTTAATAAAATAATAGATCATTAGAAAAAGAGAGAGACATTTTGAGACGAAAATTCTGCAGCATAAGGGCTATGTTACAATGTTTTTAGAAAACATTGAAAAGAGATGGGACATGGGTAAAACATTAATAAATGACCCATAAAACAGTAGAGGGACAGAATATAATGGATTTAAGAACATTATAATGAAATTTTAAAATATAACATATGAAATGAAGAACATGAAAGGAAGACAAAAATAAGATTTCTCTTACGAAAATTCGGCAGCCTAACGGCGTCACATAAACTTCAACCAAAAAGAATTGATGAGATAAAATAGGGTCTCTCATAATATGAACATAAAATATCAGTATGATATATATAGAGATCATATCCCAACATAATAAAAAGGAACTTTCAAAGCTTGACATGGAATTAGAACTTTAAAAAAGAGAAAGGTGAAGGGACCACTTAAAAATTCGTCAGCCTAACGGCGCCACTAAAAAATTCAAAATACTTAATTGAAGAGATCAAATGGGGTCTCCAATCATATGGTCATAAAATATCAGTATGATAGATATAGATATCATACCCCAACATAGCAGAAAGGAACTTGAAATAATTGACATGAAAGTAGAACTTCAAAATGTGATGAGTGAAGAACCACTTAAAAATTCGGCAGCCTAACGACGCCACTTAAAACATCAAAATACTGAATTGAAGAGATCAAATGGGGTCTCTCATCATATGATCATAAATGATCAGTATGATAAATTTAGATATCATACCCCAACATAATAAAAATAAACTTGAAATACTTTACATGAAAATAGATCTTGAAAAATGAGAAGGGAGAAAGAATCTGTTACAAAAATTTCGGCAGCCTAACGGTGCCACTTAAAACTTTATAAAACGAAATAATGAGAGTAAGAGGGGATCTCTCATTATGCGAACATGAAAAGGGAAGTAATAGGAGTATAAAAGAACACCCTTTAACATAAGAACATGGAGCATAAAAAAATTACATAAGAGAGATTTCTTGAAAAGAAAGAGAGAGATCGGATCCCTTACCTTAAAACGTAACTCTTAAAACTCAAAGGTTTGGACCTTGAGGGCTTGGGGGAACCTTGGGATGACTCATTGGGAGGTAAAGAGACCATAACGTCGTTGGGGAAGAGTGGGGAGTCGAATGGTTGAGAGGATGGCTTGGTATTTATAGGGAAAGTGAGGGGACAAGGCATTAATGGCCAAGGGACACCTCAAAAGTGCTTTTATCAAAACCATGTGCTCTCCCTTGGAATTTACCATAAAGTTAGGCCACATGGGGCCCCCAAAACAATAATTCATCACCCTTGACTGTCCAACCCTTAAAATATCTCATTAGATCATCATGACACAGTTATGATGTCATTAAACATACCGAAACCCTAAAACTGTATTTTTACTATTCACTGGAAATTCAGCTTTCTAAGAAAGATCCCAAAATTTCACCTTAATCAAATATCAATGATCTGATTTCAAAAAATAACTCTATTTTATAAAAATAATTTTCTAAATATTTTTAATTCATTTTTTAAATTAACACACTATTCACTGAAAATTCATTTTTTTCAGAAAAATCCCCAAAAATTACCTTAACATAATATCGATGCTCTGAGTTCAAAAATGAAATCCATTTTATAAAAATAATTTTCTCAATATTTTTAATTTAATTTTTAATTAAAAAACACTATTCACCCGAAAAAACTTATACATGAATAATAATTTATGAAACTGTTAGTTACCCATTTTATTGAATCTAATTACTTAATCTAGGTGTCTAAATTATATTAAAACTTTCTTTGAGTGAAATTACTAATCCATTTGGTCACATTACTAATCCTAAGCGTAAAATCAATATTCATAATTTACTATTCATCAAAAATCAAGTTCATCTTATTAAGATCAAAATTTTGTACCGAACATAATTGTAGAAGACCATTTTTTGAAAATCATTACACTTTTTTATTTATTTAAGGTTTACACAAACATTTTTAAAATATCCTTTCTCTAAAATTCATAAAAAATATGCATACTATATTTATCCGGACATTTAAAAATTCATAAACTTCATCATAAGAAGAAATCCCAATTTTTTTTAAAATAAAGGATTACACAAGGCAGTTACGGTCTCCTTACATAGCCCCTTATCACACCAGCATTGGACCTAAGTGTAAGATGTGCTATGGTGAGAGAATCCGAAGGAGGCTAGGCCAACATCGCACGAGTAGTAATTTCTATCAGTTTGAACTTCTCGTGAAGGTGATCTCGTTCTAGCTTCACACGATGAAGTTCAGCTTGGGTTTGGTCCAGAGCAAAGCCCAGTTGTGCTACATCCTTCCCAAGTTCTGTTAGATGGGCTTCTATAGGTCCATGACTACTGGGTGAGGCCATCGAATCTTCTTTCTATATTAATTAACCAAGATTGCTTGTATTTAGAGACAATAATCAAAACGTTTAGTTTCCAGCGGTCATATTGACCAATGGTCATATAACAGTCAAAAACCCAATGGTCTCATTTTAATTATACTCATATTATCAAATGAAAAAAAAATTGTTGAGTATAAAAAAAAATAAAAAATAAAATAACACACAAAATTAGAAAACATGATTTATTCAAAATTTTGGGTCGTTACAGTAGTTGAGGGAGGTGATGGACCATCATAAGGTCCCGGAGTATTGTACACAGGGTCCCCTAGTGTTTGATGTTGGAGACTATATATTATTTAGCGTATCTTTTTGGTGTGGTCCCTAGAGGGTTTTTAAGTGTTATAATCATATTACATGGTTTTTTGGTACATTTTTTGTTGTCAGGAGTGTTGGGGAGTTTTCATATTGGTTAAAATTTCCCCCATAGTTGGTGATTATCCACAGTATCTTCCAAATGTCCTATCTTCATTTATATCTTCATGATGACTGCCATGTTATTGATTAGATAGTGATGGATATTGACAAAATCATGAAATTCATGTTGTGGCTAATATACATTAAGTTTCTTAAATAGAATGTGATACGAGGGAAAACAATCACCTTGCTTAAAGAGTTATGGTGCCATGGTGGCTTAGAGGAGACTAAATAGGAGTTATATATACAAATGTGTTCCAAGTACCCACATATGTATTGTGTAATTTTTATGTTGTTTTGTTTTATGATATGTTGTTTTCAACGTTAAATATTATTTTATTTGTTATTTTCCTTAATGTGTGACTTTTTATAGAACTGATAACATATTAAACAGGGAGGACCTTAATCCAAATTTAGATTAATTACCTATGATACAATAAACTAGTTCGGGTGAGTTTCTATCACCTATAGTGGATAATATGTTTGCATGTATTTTGAAAGTAACGTATTCATCTGATCATGAAGTGGATTTTTTGGTTGTGATTGTCAATAGTTTATGTTATGTGGGGGTTGGTGTTGTTGTTTGGAAATTTGGTGATTGTGGTGAGTTATCATATAACGTAGTATTTTTCTGAGTGTGCAGCGTTGTTTTTTTCATGAATTTTTTTAGTTTTTTCATGATGGAGTGTTTGATTTTTGGTAGATTTGAGGATTAATGAGATCATTGGATGGTATAAAATGGGGTGGTTTTGGAACCCCTTTCATTCTCAGTTTTGTTTTTGAATCTCAATAGCGATAATCATATACAAAAAATTATATGTAATTGTCAATGACATCATGGTCTTTTAATTTATTGGTTCAATGTGTAGGGGTTTTAGAATTGGAATGGAGTGTTATTTGAGTCATTTGGCTACATAACGCTAAAATTAGAAGAAATACACACCGAGTAGTTTTTATATGACATGAAAGTGGGGTTCACTACTTGTGAAGGGATGTATAATTATGTGTAATAATTGGGGTTCTTAATCATTCTAGTGGATAAATTATTATGTGGAACATAAAATAATGAAATTAAATGATGTGAAAGGGTTTAAAATGTCATATAAATCCCAATATTTATTATGGTTATAATCATTGGAGCACATGGGGGTTTCCTCGAACCCTATGAAGGGTGTACTATTTTCTCTTTTTAGACAACCCAATGCCTCTTCAATCAAGTATTAGGGATTTCATTCAATGGTATTTGGTTTCTAACTTCCCTTATTCTATCCATAGCGTGTTATCCTATAGTTCTCAAGTATTTACATCCATTTTTTCTTTGGGTATTAAGTGAGGTGATGTTTCTTCATTATTGGAATTGAGATGGGTTATATTTTTATAGCCTTATGGTTCAGTATAGGTTAATCCCTTAGTTTCTTGTATATCAATAGTTTTGGGGTATTTAGTCTTCTCCCTATAGTGAAGATCAAGATCAGAACTCCCATTTGAGGTTTGTGAATCTAATTATCATCCATTTATGTTCTATATCGAACATATGAATTTTTTTTATTAACTCTAGTTGATCAGTAAGGGTAATAATAACAATATAATTACATTGAATGTCTATATTTTATGAGTACTGAGATTTTTCACATACTTAATTATTTTTTTTCTTTTAATGTTAAAATTATTTAATTTTTTCATTTCTAAAAATAATATATGTCAATAGCCTTGTTTGAAATTTTGTTATTATGTTTTGATGACTCTTTTGTGTTGTTCTATGACTGTACGTGAGTAAAATTTAAAAGAATTTATATTTTACTTTTATTGTGTTCCACATTTATTTTGGATTTTGTGATAATACCCATTATATTTTAATGATGTAATGTTTTAAAAACCCTAAATAATTGGGTTGTCTTGATAAGTTTTTGTTATGTGTAGTTATTATTATTTTTGACTATTTACATGGTTTGGGTTGTTGAGTGGTGATTTTTTTAGAAAATATGTTTTTTAATACATAAGGTATTTGAAAACAAACTAGTTGGATTGGATATGATGCCTAATACTAGTTAGGTTGTAGAGGTTGTAAGTAGTGGATATGGTAATGATGTTGTGGCGCAGTGGTTTTGGTGAAGATGTTGTGGTGTAGTGGTTTTCAAACAATGGTTGTGGTGAAGTGATTTTGTTGTTATTGTTATGGTGATGTGGTTTCAGTGTAGTGGTTCTGGACTAGTTGTTGTCATGGAGATATTTTGGTACAATGGTTGTGTCATATTGATTGTTTTATGTAGAGGTTGTTATTGTGTGATGGATGAGATGTGTGATTTCTATTTTATGGGATGGATTTGGTGATGTGATGTGATGAAGAAGGTGGATGAGTGGCGCCATGGATGTGGTTATGTGTGTTTGATTAGAAGTGTGGTGTGGTTGTGTTAGTATCCCAGGTTTTAGTGGAATAAAATGTGGTGATGAATGAATTAAATAATTTGATGGTTTGATGACTGAATGTAATGGGATGTAAGTGGATGGTTGGTGAATAGATAAATGAATAAATGTTGTGAAATCTATAAGGGTAATGTAGAGTGTTGTGTGGTGTTTGTGTGATTATATTCATATAGTTGTGAAATAATTTCACATTCATGATGTGTGGTATGTGGTGGTAATGTGTTGTACTCTAATGTTGATGATGTGGATCCTTTTATTGGATAATTCTTGTTAACAGTATACCATGTATAGTTATGTTATTTCATGCATGACCCCCTAGAGTTGGATGAACATACAAATACTTGTTGTGTTGGTGTTAATGATGTTTTCCATAATATCTAATATTGTAGTAATATAGATGGTCGGATACCCCCTCTCCTCTACTCATCCTTATGTTGGGATGTGTGCCCATGTGTCTTTAGGTGTGATGTGGCGGGTTAAACTTTCAATCAGCAGGAGTGATGCGATGTTTTGGCCTGGTGCTTTGTCAGAATATGTGGTGTGGAGTGATGTGATATGGTGTGAGTGTCCTTCATGGAAGGATAAGCATATTATGTTCATTTAATTCATGTTAATGATAACCTAATGCTCTAGTTTTGTGGGTGATTACAAGTTATTCATGGCTAAAGTGTCTACATAAGGGATGTGGTGTGATGTGATTTGAAACACGTGGAAGGGATGGGGCCATATGATGTTCAACATGGTTCAATGAGAAAGGAAAATGAGTGGGGAAGAAGTATTGGTTCACCATTAATTGTAATCATCAAGATGGTATATATTTATATTGGATTTCTGATTTTTTGAGTGAACCATAGTGTAGTGACCAAACAATTATAATTTTCTTGAGAGTACAACGATTCATTCATTTGCGTAAATCAATATACCCATGACGCCAATGGTAGGAAATAAATTCCAAAGGGTTTAAAATACTTTGGGGGAATATTTACCCTTAATGAAATAATCCAATAAACCAACCAATGATAACCAAACATTCACTAGATGATTCATGAACGAATGAAATACAACTCAACAACTTCATGTATCTCAAAACCCCATCAATGTAAGAAAAACCGGAAGAATAACAATGTATTAAAGTACACTGCGGATAAAATACACAAGACTCTCAAAAGACCTAAAGACTCCATGATCCAAAATCTACAACTTCCAAAATATCTGAACAGCCCAAACATCACAAGGAAGTGTTATACACGTGTTAGACATTATCTTTTCCCTTGTACTAGAAGATACCATCTGCAACAGAACCAATTTGCCAAAACTATGATAATTATAAAACTCAATAGTTTTTCTCCAATGAATTCTCTACTCAAGCCACTAGGATAGAAGAGTTAGCTAAAATTTTATAAATAGTTTGTACAAAAAGATTTCTCAAAAACTAGTTATAACTACATTTAAAATGGTTTGTAAAACCATTCATTACCAAAAGCATAAATTTTCAATTTAAACCCATTTTCCCAATAATATATTTTCCGCGGAAAATTACAAAAAAGAATTAAAATCGTTTCACAATATATTGTTATTGAAATACCCTACTATTCCCCAAAAACATTAAACCAACCATTCATTCTACATTATGATAGTTCCGAACTAATGAGTGGTTTTTTGTTGATCTTCCAAGTCATCACTAGGTAATTGTTTCCCATGTGCCATTAACCCTTTAGCACTGAGCACAAGGTAATATTTCATCCAAGACCCATATAAGAAATATGAAATTTATAACCTGTGTTTCATTTAACCTTTGTCACTAAGCACAATTTCATATTTCAACCAAGCCCTGGAAAGGAAATATGAACTCACACACAAATATGACCACAGATTATGCCGAAACACCTTTTCAATAAAACACCATTTTTATTGAAAACCAATACCATCAAAGTAATTTTCTTACCAAAAAATTTAAATAAAACACCCTTTTTGTTGAAAACAATATTTTCATCAAACCATTTATCAATTCCAACAAATCAACAATTTTAATTCATCATTTTAAATTCAATATTCTAAATCACATTGTACAACAATTAACACTGATTTCAAAATTTCACTAAAATCATCAATAAAGAAGATTTATTACATGCTTTATAAAATCAAAACAATTCAAATATAATAATTTGAAACTAATCCCATCAATACTAACAACAGGAGATGAGAGTTATTCCACCTAGCTTGAAGGTTTTTACTAATCTCAAAAACATATGATGAACACTCAAGAAGACGGTTCGATTCTCCCGTAAAGAACATAGTTATATCATCCTAGATAGATCACAACTTAACATTGTATTAAATTACATCCAAAAACATAGATCTACCCACTATAGGTTCATATATTATAATGAATGGAGACCGATGAAGTAGATCTAAAAGATCAAAGAAAATGTTTCAAATCAGGAAAGAATGGTGACATATGTGAAGAATCGAATCCAGATTCACAGAAGGCAGCTTAGATCTCGTCCTATACCATGAAAGTCACCATATAAATCTTTTAATAGTATTAGAAAACTTATATCTACCCACATGAGTTGTAGATCTAGGTATATGAGAAGGATAGAAGGAGGAGATTGCAGAAAATGGAAAAGAACCAAGAAGTGTATCATTTACCCCAAAATCATGCATGAAATCAATAAGTGAAGTCTATAGGTAGGTTACAACTCATCTGGGGAGGGTTCTCTAGACTTCTATGGATAAAAATATAAAAATAGAAGAGTTTTGAATCAAAAAAATTAATATATAGAGAAAAAACTATGAAGCTCTTAGAAATTATGATCTCGATTTGACATCTGTGCAAAGATTGACAACACGGGTTGGGCCAACCATGTATGGATTGTATGACCATCCTTATGGTCCCAAAACTAATTATAAATCCCCCAATAACACCCATAAATCACCTTTACCTTTTTATGGAAGAACATTTTGTTAGGGAATCATTCCACTATATGGAAACAAACCACTTTATGGAAACAAACCACTTTAGGGAAATGCCCCACTTTATGGAAACAACCCACTTAATAGAAACAACCCACATTGTTGAAACAACCCACTTTATGGAAACAACCAACATATTGGAAAGACCTAACTGTATGGAAACTCTCTATTTTATAGAATCATGGTATTTTATAGAAACTCTCTATTTTATAGAAACTCTCTATTTTAATGAGTCCCAATCAAAGACACTCCATTTAAAAAACATGAGGAAAGTGGTTATGTACCTGAAACCGGGGGGTATTAAATTCTTACCCCCAATGGTCATTATGTCCTTTGGATGTAGAAAACCCTCACTAGACAAAATGAATTTCGACCACTACCCTTTCATTTCCTTCACACATTCCCAAGTCTATTCATGAATCTGATAATGATTCCAAAACTCCCGCACTAGGACAATGCTTTTCCAACACAAGAAATTCTATTTTTAACCATGATACGCATTGGGATATGTAAGATTGATGCATTCGGTTCTAGGTCAACATGATCTCCTCTGATCACATGTTCAGGATCAGTGTGACACTTTTTCAACTGGGATACATGGAACACAACATGCACCAAACTAAACTATGGTGGTAATTCCAACTGATATGATACCTCTACAAAAAATCTAGTATCTCAAAAGGGACAATTTATCAAGGAGATAGAATTCCATACATCCCTAAATGATGTTGTCAAAGCCTTGGATTTATCCCCATGAAGACATGATCACCCACAGCGAACAACAACAGTCTTCAACCGCGATCTGCATAAGATTTATGATGACTCTGAGATGTCTCCATCCTTTTTCTAATAAAATAGTTGTACTCCATTGTTTCATGGACAAGGCTCGGCCTGACTATTTTCATTTCCCCCATTTCCACCCTGTATAGTGAATAATGACAAGGAATCCCATACAATGATTCCAACAGAGGCATGGGTATCGACGCCTGATAGCTATTACTGTATGTGAAATCCAATATGTGTATATTCTCCTCCCATGAGCCACTAAAATCTATTACACAATCCCGCAGCATGTCATCCAATGTTTGTATCATCCACTAGTATTTTCCATCAATCTGAGGATGATACATCGTGCTCATAGTCAAATGAGTCCAAAGGGCTTGCTTTATTAATTTACAGAATCAAGACATGATCCTCATATCTCTATCTGAGACTATTTAAACTGATATGCCATGTATCATTACCACTTCTATGATATAGATTTATGAATGATCCTCCACCATATGAGTTTCATGAATAGTGATGGAATTGGCTGACATGGTTAGATGATCTATTATAACCCAAATGGAACTGTGTTTTCAGACTATTCTTGGAAGACATATAACTAAATCCATTTCTATCTAATCCCATTACCAGACTAGGGTGAGAAATTATTGAAACATACTACATGGTCTCGGATGATATGAATTAACCTGAGGATATGTTTTTCACTACAAGAAGAGTTTGGCAACATTCATTTTAATGTCACTCCACCAAGACCGAGCCATCAACCCCTTATACATCTTCTTTGTACCTGGATGTAAATCCCATCTCGAATGGGGGTAAGCATGAAGGAGTTGTTATTGAAAAATAATAGGTACAACCACCCTATATCTGAAACAAAAAACTGAACCCCCCTCATGTTTCTAGCCTACAATGGTCTCTCCACCATTGAGTTTTGATATAACAACCCGACATTCTGCATTATATATTTGTGCCTCTATGATCATTTTTACTAAATCTAGAACAAGTTTCGCTGAAAAAAAAACTACAACATCACCTAGGTATTCACATTCCACATTCATGTCGGCTATGACTGACAACGACTGCCACTCATATGAATCTTTTTTCACAAACTAAGAGTATGACTTTATACTCAATGCATCTGCAACTAAATATACATTCCCTTGTGCGTACATCAAGTCAAAGCCACACATTTTTAGATAATCCATCCATCTCATTTGACTCATATTTAAATCTCACAGTAGGAAAATGTGTTTCATTCTTTTTTAGTTTCAAAAAAATGAAAACTTCTTACCAAAGAGAAAATATCTCCATGTTTTTGGAGCATGGATTACTACATCTCACTCCAAATCATTTGTTCGATACATCTTCTCATGAATCCTCAATTACCTTGAACCATAGAAGACCACATGGTCTCTTTTCATGAGAACATAGCCCAAAACTAATCCCAAAGTATCACAATACACCACATACCCCTATCATGATTCTGGAAAGATCATGAAAGGTGACTATGTAAGCCGAAATTTTAGTTCCTGGAAAGACTTCAAAGAATTCCTCTATCCATTTGAATGGAGCATTATTCTTTGTTAGAGATGTCATTAGTGAAGCATGTCATGATAAATCATGAAAAAAGCATCTGTAGTAACTAGCTAGACAAATTAAATATCATATTTCAAAGACACTCTTTGGTGGTTTCCATGAGATAATAGCTTCTATCTTTTTATGATCCAGCAAAACTCCTTTTTCCGTAATGACATGGGCATGAAAACGTACTTCTAGTATCTATAAATAACACTGTGATAATTTGTAACACAAGTAATGATCTCTTAAGATTAGTAACACATTATCTAGGTGCTCTTCATAGTCAACCCTTGTCTTTGAATAATACAAAATGCCATACACAAACACCACAAAAAAGAATCTTGATATTGTTGAAATATCTGATTCATTTATCCCCTAATGACTGATGGGGAATTCATTAGTCCAGAAAACATGACTACATATTCAAAGTGGCCATATCTACTTTTGAAAGCTGTCTTTGGAAGATCCTCTTTCTGAACTCTCAATTGATGATATCCTGATCGCAAGTCAATATTGGAGAACTACTGATATCCCCTTAATTGATCGAATAGATCATGAATGTGTGGAAGTGGAAATCATATCTCCATCGTAAGTTGGTTAATGTTATAATAATAATCACACATCTGAATATTTCCATTTGCCTTCTTCATGAAAGAAACTGGAGCGGCCCATGTTGACATACTTGGTCAAATGAAACCCTTGATTTCCAGCACCTCTAACTGCACTTTCAATTCACATAACTCTATTGATGCCATAATATAAGACCGAATGGAAATATGAGTGGTACCCGAAATGAGATCAATCATAAACTCCACTTCCCTTATAGGTGTTAAAGATGTAAATTTTATGGGAAAGACATATGTAAATTGATTCACAACAGATGGATAACTATTTTCCTTGATATATTACATTGATTCCAAAGTCAACACTGCCAATTGGTAATAGATCGTTCCCACCATTGGTGGAAACAAGATCTTTTCAGTCTTCATTGAAATCATCTCTCCTCTAATGAGACGATCGATGTCGTCCTCAGTCATGAAACTAATTGTTCTCTTATAACAGTCAATTTGATCATTGAGAGTAGTTAGTCAATCCATATCTAGGATTACATCACATACATCCATATTTATCCTAGAGAAGTACCATTTTGACTCAACTCCTTCAACAGTAATAGCACACGCTCTAAAAACAATGTCTTGACATTGTCTTTCACCAAGAGAAGTTTTCAGTTTCAAAACCGAAGGCATCATTTATAGTTTAAAATATAGCGAGTCAACAACATGAGTAGACATAAAGGAATGTGATGCACCAATATCAAACAACACTTTATCAAAGAAATAATTGAAAATAATTTCACCTCTTATTATAGATTGTATCTTATGATCATTGACAATCATCTACTCAGCTCCATAAAATTCCTTTTTTACTACAATGCTCTCCTTGATTCCTTATTGAGGGTTCCCTGGTTGTGTTTTCATGGTATTTATAGAATCATTATGGCTAGCTATGCTCTGCTGATGAGACAAATTCTTCTTTCCCCACCCAATCAAAACATATAATTCTCGAGATGCTTTAGAAGTGTCTTGATCGACTAACCTTGGAGGACTATGACAATAAAGTAGATGATGTCCCATTTTATTCAAATTATGACTTGATATAGGATATTCTGTAGAATCTCACCTTAGGTGGTCAAGTGAATCACATTGAAAACTACCTTCTTTTCTATGGGGTCGTGGAGGATGGTTTACAGATCCCACCATCTGGTTCTGATTTCTACTTGCACCATGGAAATATGTGTCCCTTTTCTTCTTTTTCCCAACTGTTAAGTTCCCACAAATTCCAATATGTGTCATCAAGCCTCCCCCCATAGATCTTGAGATATCACATTTAGTTACAGTAGATTTGTTCACCATTTCGGTATAATATGTAATCCAAAGCAATAATATCATTGATTTAAACTCCTATAATATCCCTTTTTCGAAGATGCATGCCTACAAAGAAGCAATTTATACAACTTATGGTGCAAAGAAAACTATGTTCATGAACTTAGCTGTATACTCTATGATATAGAGACTCTCATGTTTTAGGTAGAGAAGTCTTTCATTATCTAGTTCTTGAACGTGTGAGGATATAATTGTTTGTTGAACAATTCCTAAAAATCCTCACATGTAAGGAATTCATCAAATTTAGCCTTCACCGCTAAATCCCACCACTAACATGCAATATCCTCATGTATATATGTTGAATGTTTGACCATTATCTTTACCAGTGTGCCGATGAATTCAATGATACAATTCATCCTACACAAACACACCTATTCCTTCTTAGGTTCAGAATCACCCTATATTATATGTGGATTCTGATTCATGAATTGGATGGTATGATCCGCATTTCATGGCTCATTCCTCAGGTTCCCTATGTCCACAACTTTAAATTCTTGGAAAATACTCTGAACTAGATCATGGATACATGTGGTTCAGGTTCAACCACATTTTCCATAGTTTCATTGGGTTGGTATCGACGATTCCTACCTGGTTCAAATTTCTAAACAAATAACAAACTTCATCAGTCTCAAACTATAGAAACTATTGCCTTAGCATTTCATATTTTATCACATCAACTATCAAAAAATTGTTTTATAAAAAAATATTTTCCCTCTGCTCAACCATTTTTAAAACACTTCACATACTTTTGAAGATTAAACCATCATCAAAATACGATAATTAATGGTTCTTTCAAAATATTTCCTTTGAAAAATAGTTCCATACTTTTTAAAAAAGTAACACTTTATTTCACAACATGAATCATTACTTGGAATGATTTATGCACCCTTAGTGGGATATCATTCCTCTATAATGCATGTCTTTCTCAACTCATTGGCTAAACCAATGACAATGAGATTTCAAAATCCATGAAGTGTCTCCAATAACTTATTTACCCAACTGCCTAGAAACATGATGTTCCTCATAAATGGGTTAGCTACATCCTTTTATGCTATACATTTCATGGTCCTAAAGTCTTACTCGTTTCTAGGATTCCCTCCCATTGAATAGACAAGGAGGAATTACATCTCAAAAACTAGGAACATCGATGACTACTTGTTAGGTAACGACCAAACAGGCTGATACCATTTGTAATGACTTGCAAATTCTCATTGTCTTGTGTGTTCAATGAGTCATTCCTATAACGTAAGAGACATCCAAAGACACCGAAGACTATAAATAATTTCTGAAAACTTTCAAATACATGTGGGGGAGAATTTAGCATTTAAGAAATAACCCAACTAGCCATAACCAAACTTTCCCTATATGATGAATGAACTAATTAATGAAAACTCAACAACTTCATGTATCTCAAAACCACATAAATGTTAGAAAAAAAAGATTAATAACCAAATATCAATGTAAAAATGGATAAAATACACAAGATAGGTAAAATAGATAATGACTCCATACTCTACAAGCTCTGAGGACCACAGTCTCTGAACATCACAAAAATCATGAGGTTTTTCTAAAAATGTGTGAAACATTATCTTTTCCCTTGTCAAGGATGATAGAATCTGAAAAATATACAATGTGACAAAGCATTGGTGAGTGTAAATCTTAGTAGGATTTCTGCTAATGACTTCCCTACTCAAGCCACTAGGATAGAAGAGTTAGAAACATTTATATAAAAAATTTTATATAAAAAAAATTTGTCAAAAATTGTTTATAATTAAATATAAACAAGTATCCAAAACCATTCATTTCAAAAAGCATACTAGTGGAATTGAAAACCAATTTCATAGAAAGATATTTTTCCAGAAAAATAACTAAACAAGATTTAAAATCATTTCACAATATCATGTTATTGTAATACACTACCATTCCACAAACCCATAAAACCAAACATGCATACTATGTTATGATAGTTCCATACTCATGAGAGGTTTCTCATCAATCTACTTTGTCATTACAAGGTAATTGTTTCCCATACACCATTAACCCATGGGAACCAAGCCCAATGTCATATTTTTTTCCAAGACCTATATAAGCAATATGAAACTTATATCATGTGTTCCATTTCACATTGGTCACTAAGCATAAGGATATATTTGTACCAAGCCCAAAAAATCCAAAATTAACTCACACACCAATATGACCAAGGGTCATGCCAAAATTTGTTTTTAATAAAAAAAACCTTTTTATGGAAAACCTATTCCATCAATGTCATTTCATTACCAAACCATTTGAATAAAACAAGATATTTATTGAAAAAAAAATTTCATGAAACTAATTGAAAATTCCTGCAAATAAATAATTTAATATCATCATTTTAAATTCAAGAGGCTAAATCAGTTTTCACAACAATTCTCCAAGATTTCATAATATCACTAAAATCATCACTAAAAAATATTTATTCCATGAATTTCACAATCAATACAATTCAAATAAACCAATTTGAAACAAATACCTTCATTTATAGCAAGGGTATATGAGTGTAAATCCACCTTCCTCAAAGGTTTTGACAAATCCCGACAATAGATGAAGAACGCACTAGAAGACTGGTCAATACTCCAAGAACGACCTTAGTTTTATCATCCTAGCAGGATAAAGACACAACAATGAATTATTTGGCATCCAATAACGTATATCTTCCCTATATAGGTTCATATATGAGAAATAATAGAGATCAATGATGCAGATCTATGAAGATCAAAGAAAATGTGACAAATACGGAAATAATGGTGACATACCTCATCAATCAGATCAAGATTCCCAGAATGCAGCTTATATATATTCCTATACCATGAAAAACACCATATTTATCCATTATTGACATTAAAAACATATATATATAGCAACATGATGTGTAGATATATGAAAACGAGAAGGGGAGAAGGAGGATGTTGCATAAAATGGAAAAGAACCAATATGATCGGAACATACCCCAAGAATATGGCTTGAAATCACCAATGGAAGGCTCTAGGATGGTTCTGAATCATGTATGAAGGTTTCTAAATCCTTATAGGGAGACTAATATAAAAATATTGGAATCATCAATTCAAAAAAATATATATTTGAAAAACGAATAAGCTACAAGAAGACATGATCTTGATTTGACTTCTGCACAAGGTTTGACCACATGGTTTGGCCCAACCATGTATGGATCACGTGATCTTCCTTTTGGTCCCAACAGTACTAATAAAACCACAAAACTATCCCATCCTTCACATATTCCATTTTCATGGAAAAATATTTTTATGGAAACAACCCACTTTATGGAAACAACTAAAATTATAGAAACACCAAACATTATGGAAAATCTGTATTTTAGGTAAACACTCTATTTTATAGAAACTCAATCAAAGACAGGCATATTTAATATACATGAGGAAAGATGTAATGTACCTGAAACCAGGGGTACTACACATAGTGAGGCTTATTTTGGTTTGGTGTGATGTTATATGGTGTGTGGGTCATGCGTGGAAGGATGATAGTATAAGGTTGATGCAATCATTTTCATGATAACCAAATGATCTAGTTTTTTATGTGATGTCACATTATCCATGGACAATGTATTTGAATATGTGAGGTGATGTGATTTGATTTGAGATGTGTGGAAGGTATGTGAGAATAGGAAGTTATATGATAGGGAATACGAGTGGAAATAAGTGTGGCAGAGGTAAAAGAGAGACTTTATTTGTAATGATCTCGATGGTTTTTTTATATCAGATGTCTGATTTTGATATTCAATGAGGGAAAATATTTATTTGGTTAGATGATCCAAATAGGTTCTTGTCGGTTCTATTTTTATAGTCTAATTATTAATCTATTTTTAGATATATAGTTTAGGATTTGGTTTTTTCCCAATTGAGTATATCTTTTATGCTCACCCTAAATATATAAATGTTTTTCAAGTGTCCGGATGGAATTTGGGGACCAAAAATATTTTTACTAGCCTGTATAATGTTTTCATTGAGTCATTTTCATAGTAATTAATTTTTATTATTTGCATTAGGGACCTTTATATGTATAAGTGTTATTTACTAATTCATTTTTATCGTTTTGGTTTGGCCTTTTAATTTTATACTAGTGTTATTTGATAATTTTTATAATATATCACTTCTTGTTTTAATTTTAGTTGTTAATTCCTACCATATTATGATTTTTATATAGTGTTTATAGTAGGTGCCTACCAAAGGCCTATTACAGGCTGGACTCACAGGTCATTATTTCTCTCTCTTAAATTATGAATTTTTAATTTTATGTGGACATGATACCACCATACCATATCCAATATTATATTTTTCACCAAGAATATCCACTTTTAAAATGTTTTGGGGGGAAATCATAAAACTTAATATCTAGATGATAATAACAAAATTAAAAATAATATATTAAATACTAGAAAAACTAGTAAAAAATTTTAAATTTTTAAAATTCAAACCCATGTGATGAACTAATTGTTGTGAAGTGATGCCTTGGTCCCTACACTTCTTTTTCACCTTGATCCCCTCAATTGGTTCATATCATATATTCATCTTTTGAGCATCATACTTGACCCTCACAGCCCTACTGAAAATTCACTATATTAATATCACACCACTAAATGGCACCAGCTATACCGCCTCCCCTTCGGAAAACGAGACCCTCATCCACTATTGTTGACAATACATACCAGAACACCAGAAAACCCTAAAACACCACCCCAACATCACTGTAGACATAGAAAAGACCAACATTGAACCTAAAATAAGTTACAATCACCGACTTCACCATTTCCCCCATCAACTGAACCAACAAAGTGTTTATGATAAACACCGTCTTGGTACTGGATTTTTTAAACATGGAATCCTGACATTGGTATATAGTTATGAACCATAAATTGGCATATCCAATTAAAAGTTTAATACAATATATAACCACCACTTCTTCATAAAATATAAACTACTAAAAAATCTATATTTCAATGTTGGTGACATGCACCCTTCATCAATGAATCGTTCATGCATCTTATACCCACCATCCATTCAAAAAAAATAATGTAAGAAAAGAAAATTAAATTATGATTTACTGAAAATAATAGACGAACAATCATCAAAAGCCTCTACATAAAAATCTCCTACAACCGAATGACACAATCATGCCAGACAAAATACAAGGTCCCACGTGATGGTTTTGGAAGAAACGGATGATTCTGCTCCTCAAGAACATAAAATACTACAATTAAAATAGTATAAGGAAATAAAAGTGTTTAAATGGATGAAAACTCAACAAAATATATCCAATATCATAAAACATCCTTCACATCAAACCATATATTGTTTCTCGAATGAAATGTATTATAATTATGGTAGTGGTGGGGGACAGATGAGGACCACAATCCAAACAACAACCACACAAAATGAATGATGAATAAATATATTAAGAAGAGAGGTCCTAAAATAAAATGATTTTATCCATCATGAGGATAGAAAATGAATAATAACAATGAATATTAAAAGATATGATATCACTGAGGAATAGGGAAAAATGCCTCCATTTCATGTATAAACCCAGGAAATGCTCCTAGATAGAGAGTTCTCCCATGATAGAATAGGGCCATCGATGAAACAAACGCACATAAAAATAACCAACACATAAATCCCGACCATGATAACCTAAATATCATAATATCAATAATTTTATTGACACTCTATCCCGATATCTATCAATGGATCAGACACATTCATAATTCTAAAATCTACGAAATCCCAAAAACTAAAATAAAAAAATAAATTATATTATCTGATGAAAAATTTTATTGTATTTCAGCAACTCACCCAATGATTAGATATAAAACAAGTACACCATGAAACCTTATGAATGCCTCCTCCAATGCGAAATACTAAAAAGTCATAGTTGGGGTCTATGTGTAACATCATGTTACAATAATTTTATATATGTTGTAATTGCTTTATGTTGGTATCCATTTTCATTGGATGGGTATTGGTGACCATGATATTTGTAAAATACTTGTAGTGTTTATGTTAGGGATTTTTTGAAAATTTCAGCATAATTATATAGTTTCTATTGTTCATTTGTTTGTTACATTTTTTCTAATGGGATTACCCAATGTATAATAGATGCTGAAAAGATCCCACAAATGGAATACAAAATGTTAGAATCCCCCCCCCCATGTTAGAGTTACACATCATTTAATGTGAAAAATATTTTTTTTAATATCAGATTATGTTATTTTCAGTGTACCATAAAATTAAATAATTTTATTGTGTGTAAGGAATTACACTCCATGTAGTTCCTAAACTACCTAGTTATCAGGGGTCATATTACTACTTGACAGTTCATTCACTTTTGTAGCCTCATTTTTTGTGTGCCAAAGGTCTTATCGTATGATATTTTGTTGACTCATTTCCCACATGTTCACTCTATTAGGAAGTTGATCGATAACACTAGGCATTTCATTTATTTGGGTTATAATTTCATTCAATTTCTTCCATATTTTTTATTATCTCATTTTTTGTGGTAGATATGTTTAATCAGATCATGTTTTCAATAAATCCTTTTTTGTCACTTGTCATGCCTTATCTTCAGAAGGAATATATTCATGTTTCCAACCTTTGTTGTCAAAGGTAATTAGGTTTTCTACATCCCCAAGTTATTATGATTCCTTTTATCATACAATTTTATTCCATTACCTTTTGATCATAATTATTACATGATATTTGAAATGTAATTTCATGTCTTCAAATTGAAAATGGAACATGTTCATGACAAAAGTGCGTTTTATTATATTAAATGGGGTTTTCATTGATTGATATTGAAAAACATGAACTTTAAACCATACACATAATTTTCATTAATTGGAAATGGTTATAAAAATATATGATAATGCTTTTTGAAACAAAAATTAAAATACATTGCATAAAAAATCATTGGCTGTTTAAAGAAATAGACCCATGTATCTTTAGTGTGTATTAATCCCCTAGCCTCTTCTATTTCAATGGATTATGGAAGGAAATGATATTATGTGGATATATTATTATTTATTTTTCCAATCATTAATGTAGATTATTTATTATCAAATAGGGTGGAGCCTAATAGGAAGGCGCATTACTGTGTCTATTTTTTATTACATGATTGATTATTTCATGGGTATTTGATCACATGTATATTTATTTTTTATAATTTTTACCTGATTAGATTTCTACCTCATATGTTTATGGATTTGGATATAGTGATATAAAATTTTTGGAAAACCTGAAGAATATATGATTTTTTAGATTTTATTATTCATATGATTGATTATAAAAATATGTTTTAATGCTAAAACATGTGCATTATTTATATTGGAACTACTATAGATTCCGTGGGGGATTCATACTTGGATATATTTCCCCAAACAATATATCTCCATGTGAGTGGATATAAACCATGTTTTATATGATATGACTAACGGGAAGAGAATTATATAGCATGATGGATTCTCTTTATATAGTTGTTTCTGTTTGGGATGGATTAGTTGTGACAGTTGGTCCCATCGAGACTTATTAGTGTATAATTTAATACATGCTATTTTGGAATATTAGATTAGATTTATCTCATTTTTTCATCTATATACTCTGGTAGTATGTAATGTTTTTAAAATATTTGAAACATGTATTGTTATCTTTATTATATGTCACTCCATAATGTAAATTCAATAGTGAGTGGTCTATTTGAACCTAGGTAGACTGTTATGATTCGGAATCAATGGAGTTACACTACATTATGTGTGTTTGGACATTCTATATTATTTCTGTGTCATTAGATGATATTAGATGATCTTTGTAATTCTTATCGTCATTATGGAATAGTGTCTAGAGAGAATCACTGATGTGACTAAATCCAAGCTATAATTGGTGGTCAAAAAACTGTTACTATGTCTGAGTCCCCATATTCAGTTTCATTTAAATTTTATGCGAAATCAATTTATGTTGAAATATATAACAATTTCATGGAATTTGTGTACAAATGGTCATTTGAAAACCTATGTGGGGAGTTTATTAAAGAGGCATGTTCCATTCAAATGATGTTCCACCTTTTTTGCTAAAATTTATAATTTCATTAAATTCATATTTTTTTAAAGAATTGATTTGTATTATTGTATATGGCTTACTGGTTTTTTAATTTTATTGTAAAATATTTGTTATATTCTTGTGTTTAATTGATTTTGAATCTGATATTATCACTTCGAAATACTATAGGGGAATCTACGTGTTAAGTTCAAGGCATATCCATCAATATACCGTTTGTTGGTAGAAAAATTATTTGTAACAATCAGACATTGGGATCAATGGGTGCCAGGAATTTGGGGATGTGTGGTGGATCGTGGTTCCGAATTTCCCATGAAGTCACCACACACAATTGTGGTGACAAGGGACCCCAAGAATCAAAAGAATTGTCTTAAATGGAATTAAACAATCAATATAATTCTAAAGAATATATTATATTCTCAAATGGGCTTATATGTGTAATAGATTGATGAGAAATAATGAATATAGTGGGAATGTGTAATGAAATATATGTTGGATGAGGATGTTATATGGGTTTAATTCAGGAAAATATTTAACATATAGTTGAATACAAAGACATCACATGTTGTGATGTTTCATTAGTGTCCCATATTATACAATAAGGACAATTCCATTTAAGAGTACAGTACCCATTTTTCTATAATAGTGAATCCAGAATAGTGGCTATTCTCAAATGCATACCTGAAGGATTTAATGTTCACGATGGTTCTTAGGGAGAATATATGGTAGATTATAGTTCTTATTTTCCACTTGAGAACTGTGGATTTTTTGGACAATGTATAATTGGTTCAGGGATATATTTAGCATTTATGACAAGTTTTTGTGGAAATTATGGTGGTGCAGTTGTTACCCAGGGGGCTTCTTATGGTCTAATAATAATGTGAATGACTATTCAGTTTTCTAAAGGTCTTTTGGGGGATTCTTCTAGGAATAGATAGGTTATTTTTTTTCCAATGTGTCAGGTTGGGTCATACTAGACCTCAATGTATGGATGATCCTTGTACTTTTCTCCATAGTGGGAGACACAATCATCTAATAAATTTTGGTGAGTCGATATCTTATGATATAAATTAGGGATACACATTCATAATGGTATTAAAAGTTCATGTTGATGCTCCAAATGGTGTTCGGTCTCATTATCAAGACAGGGATGATGTCCTAGTGTCTATGTCATGATTGGTTTATGTAGAAGATTATGTGATAGTGAAATATAAATGAGGGATATCTATTGTTGAGGAATGATGATTATTTTCTCTTCAATAGTTATAGATTTGTTTGATTTATTTTATACTCATTATTTTATATCGATAATGTCGTTTGATGTGTTTTATTTAAATTAATAACTTATGATGTAATTTTTCGATCATTCAAAGTCTTGTGAAATAGTTTTAAATAATTATTCTAGTTCCCCGCATGTTGGGTGTAAATAAATGAATTTGAAGTGGTTTGGGGTTTTCTAGTTCTTGATTATAACTTACTCTACTTAATTATCATCATGGATTAGATAATAACGATGAAGGCCCAAATGTAGTTTTATTTCTATTGGATATCATTCATATATTTCAATGGTGACACTAATATTTTCCAAGGTTAATAGATATTTATATCAGGATATTCAAGAATTGTTATTCCTTATTCCATTATCATCTAATTCTAGATTTTAAAAATATCTTTTTGACATAGTTGACCCTTTTTGGTTTGTTATCTTATATGTGGTGTGTGTGTACCCTAAGGACATTTATGATTATTTTTCTAGATCACTACCACAGAGATAGGTTGCATTTACTATTGATCTAATCCCTATAACAATTCCAATTTATATATGATATTATCAAATATAAACTTCTAAGTTAGTGAAAATTACGGTCCATCTTTTGGACCTAGTGGGGAATGGATATATTCGTCCTAGTGTTTCAGTAAGGGACTCACTAGTAAAAGTTTCTATGAAGGATGATGGAATTAAATAAATTTTTTTAAATATCCAGAGTGGAATTAGATTATCATTATGAAAAAATATCCTTTACAATTAATTGAAGATATATTTTATCAGGTTAATAGAGATCATTGGTTTATATTATTTTCGTTTTGTCATGGTAAAATTAGTTGAGTGTATGAGATGAGGATATACCTATGACAATATTTTAGTGGTGATATAGTCATTTGGAGTTTCTATTATTTTATTGGAACTCTATAACTCTAATTCAGTAATTATGGCTTTGATGAATTGAATCATTTATCAATTTGGAGACACTTTTTTTTGTTGTGTCCATAGATGATATCATTGTGTACTCCGAGATAGAGGATGAACATGTGGACCATTTGGATGTAATTATTTGAACCATTAAAGCACATCATATGTATGGTAAATATTTAATGTCTACCTTTTGGATCAAATAGTGGAATGTTATAGTGCATGTGATAGTTGAGAGGGGTGTCTCAGGGGATACTAAAAAGGTACATGCAGTTATGTCTTGTGAAAATCCCAAAAACTTTTTTGATTTCCCGATATTCTTGGGGTTGGATAGTTATTATTAGAGGTTTTTCTGTGAAATTTCCATGATTTCATCACTAATGACACCTTTGACCTGCAAGGGTGTAATTATTTAATGGGGTGATAAATATATAGTATATGTTATCAATCTATAAGTGAGGTTGAATTCAATAGCAGTGTTGATTTTCCTAGAATATGTTTTAGGTTACAATAATTTCTATAACGCCCTTGGTATGGTTTTTTGATATTATATGATTCAAGGGAAATATGTCGTGGTTATGGATCATGCCATTTAAGCCTCCATGAGAAGAACTACCACACCCATGATCATATGTGGGGATTGGTTATGAGTTAACTCAAGACGCATAATAAATAACTTTTTTTGGGGAGATATTTATATTGTATGCTGATAATAAAATTTAGATGTATGTTTTCAATCAGAGTGATATGATCTTGTGATAATGAATTGAGGAGGATTATCTCATTCCTTTTATTTTGTTTTCATATATAGATAGGGTAAGAGAATGTAGTTTCTAATTCAAGGACCATAATATTATTGATCCATGAAGTAAATGAATCAATTGAAGATTGGTATCTAATGAGTTTTATGCCACCCAAAATGTCAAAGGTTTTGTATAAGGACCATCTGTTAGAAATTACCTAATCTTTAGTTATGTCAATAATTTGAATTTTAATAACATATAGGAACTTTTCATGTTATGATATTAAAAAAATTAGTCCTTAACTATTACATAACATCTAAAATAATAAAAAGTAGAAAAATCTACATCCTATTCATTTTTTCATAAAATAAAATCTTTTTAAATGAAACATGGTTTAGTTTCATGTTAAAACACAAAAACATTTCATTGATCCCATCCTTGACTAAATTCACCTATAAATCCTTTGAATTTTTTTTTCAAAACATGGGATGAGCATAAAAAATCCTATTATGGGATACATAAGAAGGAAAACTATCAGCCTTATGAAAACATGTCACCCATGAATACATTATCATTATGAAATAATTTTCACCTTTATGAATTAGTAAATAATATTCCCTAATATAACCACATTTAATACCCTTTGGTAACCAAAAGATTACCAAAAAAACACATTTAAAGCACATATCATACTATTAGATTCCACAGAAATCATTCTTATGAATGGAATAGCCATACTGTCGACTTCTATACCGATGAATTAGATTTTATAATGTATCCACCCCTCCTTGTTTTATCACGGAACCACTAATATTTGGTTATCACTTAACCACCCATATTAGTTTTATCACATAACCAACCGTAAAATGTCCATTTACCAGAATATAATCATATTACAAATATAATTTCAATTATCAACATTTACCTCATAAGAAATCATTTGATGATATAGAAATATTCAAGCCATTTCTAAAAAAATTTAAAAATTTTAATAATGATAATTTTGAAACAAAGTGTCCCATACCATATTGAAAATTTTGAATGATATTAAAATTATTAAAAAAATTAATTTCCATATTAATATGGAACTTATTTTGAAAAAATGGACATGATTTATATGGGTTTAGATGAATAAATAGTTAAAAATATTAAAAACGATGTTTCAGTTAAAGTGTCCCTTTTATCATGAGAAACATTTAAATAAAAATCATTCAGAAATAACGTTAAACAAATATTTAATTACATGAGAATAATCCAAAAATTAAATAACACATCCAAATAGATTTATATAAATTAAAAAGGTTATTAATGGTGCCCAATGTTAAGATATACCTCAATGAAAGGGGATTAAGACAACTTCCATTACAAATTTGATATCAATAGATTAAGGATAAATCAATGAAATAATTATGTGCAAAAAATATAAATACACCCAATATATGTGGATATTCAATTAAAAACAATAAAAGTAAATTATCATATATTTTTTAAAAAAAAGAACCAATGTCATTGAAATTTAACTCAATGGATGGAAATTTTGTTATGATTTCCCTAATAAAGAACATTTTGTTAACCAAATAGAACGATTATCTGTATTCACTATAAGTCCCCATAATGGAAGTATAAATAAAAGATAATATATAAAAATTAATTTCTCACTTAGTCATAGAAAGAAGACATCATGTAATATTAGGTAATCCCAAGGAATGTAAATTTGGATAAGAAATTCCCTTACCTTTAGTTTGACATGTCTCGTTCGTTCATTATATTCCTCTAAATCATGTAACTCATTTTGATTTGAGAAAAATCCATGTCTTGAATTTCATTCTTCCCATGTTATAGAATATATGAATATGGGATGGATGTTGGGAGCTTATATGGGATGATGATTGATGATCCAAGGGTCCTTAGAGGCATGAGTAATTTGTTAGGGGTGGTAGACATTTCTAAGAGGGAGGAGGGGCACTTTAAGAATGTCTAAAAATATTATTTTATTATAAATTGTGTTTCTAAATATAATAGCTCCAATGTTATATATATCGATGCTAAGATGAATATTGGTCGAAATTAGTTCATCCAATAGGTTTTAAATAGGTTTGTGTTATAAATATAACCTTATCTTTTGGCATTGACACCTATTTAAATAAACTAACTCTTACCCTGTCTTCTTGTATTTTTTGAAAATATGGTTAATAATGTAACTATAATATTACATGAGAACCTCAAGTGAATAATTAATTAAACTTTTTATATTATATAATTCTTTCTATTAGATCAAAAAAAAATTGACAATAAAATCATTCAATAAAATAGTAATTTATTTAACTCATTTCTTTTAATATTTGACAGCACTTAGTAATATATGATTTTTAAAGTATTATAAAAATTCATTAAATCAAACAATAAATATTAACTCATAGATAACATGTCATAATAACCCATTAAATTTTGCGATGGAATAATAATTTTCAACTGACATTTATTTTCATATTTATAATATCATTTATTTGAATATTTCATTAATAACATAATCACCGTATCATCATGCTATCATAATTAAATTTATATATATAATTTATAAAAAAATATAAATAAAATAATATGGTGTAGGAATATTTTTTAGATTTAAAATTTCTATATTTAGTCAATCTGATAAGTTGTATTACCCAATATTATAAGTGTTTTAGTAATAAGATACTTGTTTCTATTATATTTAATCGTTACATTAAATAAATTAATAACGAATGCCATTATCAAACCCAAGTGGCCCCTAAATTCCAAAATATTAGCCTTCGGATTTTTCTGTTCTACCATGTCTCATTCAATAATATTAGGACACGTTTTGGGGTAGATTTCTGTAATTATAAAATTATTTTAACCTTGATTCACCTAATACACCCTTTAACCATGGTATAAAAATAATTACTGATGTAAGTATTCATAATGTAAAAAATTAAAAGGTACATATTTTCCATATCAGAACCCTCTATTACAAAAAATGGAATACATTTTTCCAAATTTGAAAAACATAATTTTCAGTAATTAATTTTAAAATAATTCATATTGTCAAAAACCCAAAACCACGTTTTTATGAAGTAAAATAATCAAATTATTTGAATGTGTATATATCCAATTTAAATGTGAAATTATTTCCAATGACCAAATTTGGAATAAATAATACAAAATTAATCCAATTACACTTTAAAACCAATTAAAAGGATAATATAACTGCATAAATAAATTTTCCAAAAGAGACGTATTGAATTAAAATGATGTATTTTTCAATATTTATTAGAATATTAATTTTATCAGAAAAATACCAAAATTCAACCAAAATATATTTTTATGTCCCACGTGATAATAATAATATTATTTTATCAAATATATAGTATAAAATTTTCAAAAAAATGATTCAAAAATGATTTGACATCAAAAGGATGTAAAACATCCATTTAAAAATATTTGAGTATTTAATGTTTAAAAAAGGATTTATTCTCATTTTAGCATCTAAAAATAATTTTATAAATGTAAAAACATTTTACAAACACATTTAATCAAATTATAGTTTGTTTTATTAATTCCCTCAAAAAAGGATAGGATTTGACTACTATTTAAAATAATAAAATTTTTATTGAATTATTTTTCGATATAACTCAGTGTTGGGTGAAACATAAGATTTCAAAAAACCCATTTTTGTGTGTCGAGTATACTATAGAAGATAACATCCCAATTATAGTAAAACCTATATATAATTCATAAATATTTAATAAATATTAAAATGAATTATTTTATAATTACATATGATGTTATATCCTTCCCCGTTTTGGAAATTATGTCCCCGCCATAATAAATTTGGGCTTAGTATCTATGGTTTCAGTTTTCAAAATTATTATATTGAAAACCCACATCAAAAAATAGTAAAAACCACCAGTTTAAGAAGAATTAATGTTATGTAAAATGGTCACATGAGAAAACCAATTACATTTTTCCATGTACGAAAATAAAGATATGAATGAAAAAATAACTATGAAGTTTTGATTGAGAGTGATAGAATAAATTTTTAGGAGACGTTAAATTTTAAAAAAACCAAAATTATTTGATTAGTTAAAAAGACATTGACTTCCATTTATATAAAGGAATATGTTATAGTTTTTGTTTCTAGATCATTTTTATATAATTTAGAAATTATATGACTACTCGAAATAAGATCATAAGGATATATACTTACTTGACAAGTTGTTTTCATCTGTTTATCAAATTCCACTGTAAAATAATCTTTTTCTCCAAACGATGAGTATTTAAGATGATTTTTTCACACCTGAAGTACTATAATAAATTTCTAAAAACTCAAATCTTCCAAGAAATGGTATCTATCTATTTCTTCAACCATTATACAATAACAAAAACTAAAATAGTTAGTACTTGTAAAATAATTATCAAAAAAGAATAATCCTTTATAATTAAAAAGTCTAATTTAATTCTCTAAAATTAAATATAAATACCCAAAGATAAAAATAGAACATTCAACGAATAACAATAATTAAAATCCTTCAATATAATGAAAATTAATATTGATCCCCAAAACTCAAAATAATTTCGATGATATAATCTTCCATGATAATGTTTAACATTTATTTCCCAATCACATCATCCCTTATTAATGTATCATACCAAAAATAAATTAACCTAATCACATGATCTCCGTTGACTAGTTTATCATTTCACTAAATAACTAAATTCCCCTTAATTCCACAATTGAATCATTGATTTCTCGAGAAATAATAAAATTATGTTATATCCAATTTTAATTTATCATATAGGCCACCAAAAATAGTCAATGTCTTCCAAAAAAACATTAATCACTTAATCTAAAATCATTTTCCAATAATAAGGATATCTATTTTATAAATAAAAAATCCAAAAAATCAACGTATTTTTATTTCATAGACAAATTTAAAGAAAAAAATGTAGTCACACTAACCAGGGACTTCACATATAGAATTTTTAGGCGGTCTACAATTATCACCATTCAGCTGTGGGTTTAATTACTGTCGCCTTACCGGATGTGATGAGTTGTCAACCATCCTAAAGGTTGTCATTTTTCTAATGTTGAATAATTCAGATAACATTCCTGAAATATGTTAAATTCTTAAATATATTCATAATATTTTTTACCCTCAATATTTACTTCAAACCATTCATTTTTGAAACGCATAAATATAATAACACATAATTACTTCAAAAGCATATGATCCCAAAATGTTATCCATAATAATATAATTATTTTTTGTAAAAAGATAATTATTCCTTATATTATTTACTTTTTAAATATAAGGATTACTCAAGATCAATTAAATTTTCCAATAAGTACTCACACTACCAAAATATTACTAATATATTTAAATATTTCATCATCTATAATTAAACCATAACTCTGGAATCCTTTATTAGTAGATATGATAATCATTATACATTCATCAGAATATATTAAATATTATAAGACACATGTTTTAATAATAAAACATTTATGTAGTTAAAATATCATCTTCATTTAAAATTCTGAATCCAACAATGTTTCATTAATTAAGGATATGAAAATAAATGACACCTTGAATCCAGATATCAAGATCTTCG
The DNA here is from genome assembly GCA_963277665.1 of Viscum album. Classification (NCBI taxonomy): domain Eukaryota; kingdom Viridiplantae; phylum Streptophyta; class Magnoliopsida; order Santalales; family Viscaceae; genus Viscum; species Viscum album. The sequence goes on along the minus strand of OY728142.1, from coordinate 1,562,662,706 downwards.
TGATGTTCCCTTTCTCTTTCGTTATGTTTTCCTACATTCAAAAATAAACCATTCACTCCACTTATGTTAATTTAGATTTTGGTATAGTTTTTTAATTTGTGATATTTATATAATATCAAAAAGTTAGCATGACCCAATTTTTTTAAATGGGAAGGTGTTGTATAAATCAAATACTTTTTTCCAGGTTATTTGAATACACCAGAAGGTGTTAAAATTAATCAATCAAGATTTTTTTATAATATATATTATCAAATAATCGTGGAGGGATAAGAAGGGTGTGGACAATCCCTTTTACATACATCCTGAGAAAGGTTCCTTAATCTTCTAAGAACAACATCACATAAAAATGAGGAAAATTTTTAAATGAAAAATACCTTATAGGGTAATGTTAAAAAAATTCATTATAGTAGTCAAATCCATGAACCTCTATATATCTCGAATGATTTAGGTTTTTATTCAATCCCTAATATTTTAACATATGATCATAACCCTCATAGTTATAAATGGTCTTTTACCTATGCCAAGATAATATCCTAATACCTATTTATATCTATAACTCTATCTGATAGCATCTATATGGTGTCTACCCTGAACATTACACAATATTGAGTTATGTCAAAAATTTGAATTTCAATCAAAAAGAGGATATTTTATGTTTTAGATCATTAGAGAATTTATACATCACAATTATATAACATCTCAAATATTAAATAGTATATGAGTCTACATTATATAATTATTTTTCATAAAAAATAATTTTTAAAAAGAAACATGGATTCGTTTAATGTTTAAATATCATAACTTTTCCTTGATCCCGTCCTTGACTCTATTATCCTTTAAATATTGTGAAAAATATTTCAAAACATGGGATGAGCATAGAAATATCTTCAAGGGATTAATTAGAAGGAAAACTATCATTCTTGAGAAAACATATAATCCATGAAGTCATTATTATAATGAAATAACATTCACATTTATTAAGTTGTAAAAATTCCCCATTGATATAATCTCATTTCATACCATTTTGTAACCAAAAGATTAGAATAAAACAAATATTAATCACATATACAATATAAAATTTATCTTGGGACATAATCATACATAAATGGAATAACCATATGATCAATATCCACACATATCAGTCTTACATATGAAATATCCATCTGGACGACTTCAATTCCCAATGCATTGGAGGTTTTAACATATCATTTCTTCATTGGCTTATCAAAAAACCACTCTTCTTTGGTTTATCACATATCCATCCATCATTGGTTTATCACGTAAGAACCCTTCATATGTCAATGTATAAGTATATAATCATAACATATAAAATATTTAAATTATGAACATTTCACTCACATGAAATTATTTGAAGATAATGAAATATTCAATCCATTTCCAAAACCATTTATATCATTTAATAAGGATACTTTTGAATCAAAGTGTCCCATAACACTGTTAATCCTTTGAATGAAATTATCATTTTAAAACATTAATTTTCATATAAATAAATTCAAATATCCCATTTTAGAGAACATGCACATTAATTAGAAGGGTTTAGATGTTTAAATGTGTAAAAAATGATTTTTTATTTAAGGTGTCCCTTGCCACATGGGAAATAATTGAATACATATCATTAAGGAATATCATTAAAAACATTAAATATCAAGAGAATATATGAATTCATGATATAAAATGTCAAAAAGGTTATATATACACCGTAAAGGATAATAATGGTGCCCAGTATGATGAAATGCCATAGAAAAAGGTGATTGATTTAATTTCACTTAAAAATATCAAATCATTAAATTTTGGATAAATAAATGACATAAATATATGTGAAAATATAAATAAAACTAATATAAGTGGATATTCAGTATAAAATAATAACATTTCATTCACACATATTCATGGAAAATCAAAACCAATGACATGTATATTTAACTCAATTAATGGAAATTGAGTTAAGGATTCCCTTGTAATGATAATTTTGTTAATCAAATAGATTGATTATGTATTTTCAGTATAAATCCCTATAATGAAATTATAAATACAAGAAAAGATGTCAATTTTAATTTTTCACATATTCATAGAATGAAATAATCATGAACTAGAAGATAAACCTAATGAAAGGAAATTTTGTTATGATGTTCCCTTACCTTCAGTACGACTTTTCTTGTTCTTTCATTATATGCCTATTAAGTGGGTAAACCTATTTCAATTGAGCCAAATGGATTTTTGGAATTGCCTTATTCCCAACATAATAATTCTATATAGAAGGGATGGATTTTTGGATCTTATTTGACCATACGGTTGATGATCCAAGGTGCTTGAGAGGTGTGAGTATGTTGGTTGAGGTGTTGAACTTATATAAGAGGGGGATGGACACTTTTGGAATGTTGGGAAATATTATTCTATTATACATTGATTTTAGAATTATAATATATCCAATGTGATATATTTCGTGTATAAGATGATAATGGGATGAAATCATCCCATGCAATATTTTTCATATAGGTTTAGGTCACAAATATAACCATATACTTTTTCTTTAACACTTAGATAAATAAATTAACTCTTACCAGGTCTTCTTGTATTTTTATATTATATTGATAATATAGTCAATATATAATTCCATGAGAACATCATGGGGATAACTAATGAAATTTATAACACTATCTAAGTCGTTTGGCCAATTCATAGGTTCTTATGACTATTATTTCATTTTAGAAAATAGAATTAGTTTTAAAAACTAATTTATGTTGAATTTGACACTTTCCATTAATTGAATTATTTACGTCATAAATATATTATTCATTAATAAAAAAATATAAAATATAACATGTGATAATCATACATAAAAATCGTTTATTGCCTCAATATATCAAATTACATTTATTTTAATATTCATAATATCATTTATTTTAATAATTCATTAATAAGGTAATCATTGCATCATCATTGTGTCATTAATAAATTTATTTATATAATATATAAAAATTATAAATAAATTACCAAGATGTGGTAAATATTATTATATTTCTAAGGACTATATATAGACAAGAATTCCAGTTATATTTCCTAATATTAAAATAGTTTTTAAAGATATATGATTATGTTATCTTTATTTTTTACTTTAAATTAATTATTATAACATGACATTTTCAAACCCAAGTGGCTCACAAACACCAAATCTTATAAATTAAGATATTTTTTATATTCCCATGACTTATCTAATAATATTATGACACATATTAGTTGTGTTAATAATTATTATAATATTATTTTAACCCTTATATACCTAATTTACATATTAACTGCGGTAAATATAAATAATTATTTTAGTTACTATTCATAATGTCAATAAATTAATGTTACCTATTTACATGATTTGACACATCTGATTTCAAATATGGAAAAAAAATTCCATATTCAAAACACATAAGTTGCATCAATTAATTAATTATTTATTCTTGTTGTCAAAACATGAAAGCCGATTTTTATGAAGTAAAAACTATCAAAAGATTGAGATGTGTTTATATCCAATATAAAAGTGAAATTGCATCCAATGAAAAAATTTGGATTCAATGATAAATAAAAAATCCCATTAAACAATTAAACCAATTAAATGGATAACATTACTATGTATATAAAATATGCGAAAAGGCAGTTTTGAATTATAATGCAGTATTTTTCAATATTCACTAAAATAGGAATTTTTTCTATAAAATCCCTAAACTAAACCATAATAAATTTTGATGTATCACTTCCAAATATTTAGTTTATAATTTTAAATATAACTTATAATATTTTAAAGACTATATTTTAAAAGGGTTCTCCATTACATGGTGGTAAAACAACTATTAAAATAAATTGAGCATTTAAGGCCTAAAGTTGGATTTATTAACATTTTAAGCCTCTAATGGTTTTTAGATAAATGTAAATGAATTTGGAAAAAATGTGTAATCACATTATAGTTAGATATTTTAATTTCCACCAATACAAAAACTAGGTATTATTTACCATTTAATATAAAATATTATTATTGTATTACTTTTTAGTATAACTCATTGTTGTGTGAAACGTAAGATTTTGGAGAAACTCGTTGTTGCATGTCGAGTATGCTATCGAGTATAACGACCCCATTAAGGTAAACCACTATCTATTTCATAAAAATTTAATAGATATTAAAATTCATTATTCTATTATTACATGAGAGGTTAGGTTTGGGCCTCATTATTTTGAAGTAGAGGCAATAGTCTAATGCGAAGGGGTTGTTGGTGACCACTAATATTCACCCAATTTAATTGGGAAATTTAGTTTAAATAAAACATAAATTTAAATTAATTTCATTATAGAGAATAAACAGTTAATGTTCCATAATATCCACATACTATGTACTATAATCATGCATTAAATTTGGAAATTAAGAGAGATCACCTACCATATTTTGAATATATAAACTATCATCACCATGAGGACATCACTAGTAGCTATGTCCTGTACAAGCCTATTAGGGAAACATCTATGATCAAAATGCCTCATATCAAATTAAGAATCCCCTATTTGAATATATGTAAATTGACTAAATCCATCTACACATATTATAAAATTATTATAATCATTTACATCAAATAAAAAAACCAAATGATATTGAGGCCTATAGTATTTGGAAGAGAATGTTCCTAATAAACTAAAACAAAAAAATATAACATTATTATTTTATTATAATAATGGAAATATTAAATCTGTTAGTTATCTAATAAAATATTATGATAACATGGTGAATATAAAAATGAATTTGGTGTTGTATAAACCAGAGTAAGTGAATATACATCATAACAAGGTATAATTTGTTACGAAAATGGGATAAAATGATATAAAAAAATTAAATTCGGATGAGTAATCACATTTCAGAATAATATAAAGAACATTTTATCATAATATTATGAAAAATAGAGATTTGAATACCATATATACCATGATATAAAAAGCACATGGAGGATAATTAAGTCCACAATGCATAGTGTAAAGTGTCCAATATTAGATTAGAAATAATCCCTAATCTAGCAAATAGAATCTCATGAGATAATACAATTATAAAGAGTAATATTTTGAAATATTTTTTATCCAATGATTACATGTACATGATTCCATGTTCAAGAAAAGAAACAACTTCACAAGGAAGAAACCAAAGATTTAACTGTGGAAGAAAATTTATTATTCCACATTGGATAATAAAATAATAGAGGATAATTCTATAGAATCTAAATAGAATATGTAATTAAATATTTAATATAGTAATATTTAATTCCATATGTATAGTTTTCAAGATATAGTGATGATTTGGGAAAAATTTGATGATAATGTTTATAGAATAGGTAATAAAAATGAACCTCCTAGATGGTTTTTTATGAAATGTGTTAAATTATTTTGGAGAAACTATATATATGAAATTTTCAAGGAAAACAGAGGATAAACATAATTTTTATACCTATATTATTTTATTTTTTATTTAAATAATTATTGTTAATAATGACATCATATGATAATTCCATAAAATGAATAAGTTATCCAAAAGATCTCCTTAATAATATTTAATTTTTTTTTGAAATTGTAACAAAGGGATAGTATTAAAAAATAAATTTATTGTATAATATATATTTATATGTGTGTATGTTTATATATATATATAAATAATTTAAATTAATTCCATAAAATCATAGAGGGGAAAAAATGAATTACATAGAGTGATATAGTATATATCCCAAATAATTTTGGTGGCTTAGAGAGATATATAACCTTATGTTACAAGATAAATATTTTCCTTCACATAAGGAAAAAATAGTCATATTTAATTCCTTATTTAAATAATCTAATACCTAATACATTATATATATTTTTTGTGATTTTATTATTTTCATTTTTAGTCATTTGAATGTGATAAGTTTTTTATTTTTCCTTAGTGAGGATGTTCATTCGAGGGTATCCTGGTTAGATAAGTCGGGTATAATTACGATTTTTTTAATGTGTATAAAACACCAAATATAATATGAAATTATATTCACTTATTTCCATAAATTTTAACAGTTATAAATGTTTTTTCATGTTCTGATATCTGTACTATTATCTCTGTAAAAAGATTATAGTTATGATATTATTAAATTTAGGGCATTTCACTAACTATCAAGAAAAAATATTTTCTAATTAATAAATATTTCAATATATTACGAAAGTGTTACTGTGTTTAGGTGTACAATGAATTTATGTATGTACTAGAAGAATAATAAAATTTGAAAAGGTTATTCGATATTTCCACATATTTTATATGAAGCATATAGTTGGGAAGCCCCATTTGGATCCATTTTATTTCCTTTAAACAGGAACTGTAATAATAGATTGTGTATAAAATTAATGGGATGATATTTGGGTAGAAATTTATCATCCACCAAGTAAAAACATGGGCTGACTACCATTATAATAGTATCCATATGAATTGGTCCCATTGACTCAAGTGAACCTCCACTTGCACTAGAGGCATCCAAATAATAGTGATGCCTTGGACGACTATAGAGGTGAGGCTATACCATCATGTTAAAATTGAGGAAAATGTTATATCATAATATAAATATACAAAAAATGAATAAAAACAACCATTAAAGAAATATTAAATCATCTTCACATTATTATTAAATGTGGAGAAACCCAATATTATGTCAAATCAAAAATGATAATTATAATTTCATTCTAAAAATTTGATTTTTACAAGAAATAGAAAAATAAAAATATTAATCATTGAAGAAATATTGTATAAATGAAACAATCTATATCTTCTTATTTCATGATTATAGGAATGGTTAACTACATTCATACTCCATCCAATTATAGATGTCAAGCATCTAAGAAAGACACACCACCTTATCTCAAGATGAATCCATGAAGTACATTTGTGTACAAATATGATACCCTAAGAGGGTGTGAAATATAATCAACATTCCATAAATAATGATGTGTATAAAAAATTTTGTCTGTGAATATGGGGAAACATAGAGTGTCAGTGTGACAATAATAAATGTTGTAATTAAAAAAATCAATACACACCAGCATTTCAATAAAATATATGATATAATAGACCTTAAATGAATAATTTTTATATTATAGATTAAATGTATTATCTATTATATTTTTGTTATATCATTTATCAAAAAAATATTTCATAAGACCAAAAATCATATATCAATCATAAGAGGGATAAGTCCCATCTCCATTGACCAAGGATTCCAGTGTGATTCCATGAACGACGTACATAGAGAAATAAATGTATTATAGACTGATAGGTTCTAGAAACACATGGACCATGGTTATAGATTCATCATGTATTTCATGGAGAACCTCTATTCGAACCAGGGTATAATAGTGGTGTATCCCAATGATCTTGTCCAAGGAAGTCCGGGTAAGATAAATTCAAATTAACAAACAAATAAATTAAAAATAAATAATACTATGGATTTTTGGTGAGATATTGTAATACTCCATGGTGATACCATATCATTTCGTCCATTATTAATGAAAATATTATGATTCAGGAGAGAATTATTATTACCAGTCCATTTTATCATTTAAATTAATTTAAATCATTTCTGAACTCTTCTCACATACAAGTGTAATTGTAGAAGGGAATTCTAGTGTCATTTGATCAAATAAATTTCATATAGGACATGTTGGTGTTTATTCCCTTTAACAATCCAATTTATCATATTTTATTCATTAAGGGATTAACATATTATTGAGAAAAAGGATGTTTATTTTACTGTCTATTCCACTTCACTAATCAATCACAAATTATGAATAAGATAAATGATTTTTCATTACATTCCATAACTCACATATACTTCATTTCAAAACTCTTTTTATCGTAAAAATTTCAATGAAACAAGATCCTTTTGACCATCTAAATTTTATATAATTAATATTCAGAACACATTAATAATTTTCTATCCCAACTCACACAATAAGTGGAATAATCGTAAAAAATATAATGAAACCAACTCATGGGTGGTTCAGGATATGGTTGATAACCTCCAACAATTTTTAATGGTTTCATATAATCCATAAATATTTGATAAAGTAATCATGTACTAGATTTATTAGTTTGAGGAGAAATACCCACATATTCTACTGCATGGAAAAACAAGAATAATGTATAAACAGACAATCATTTCGTCAAAATTTATATAAAACCTAAATTTTATGGGTATTTCAGTACTCATCAATTACTGTCTATAATTTTTAATGGCATAAATGTAATAAATAGATGAGTACCATATAAAATATGGAATATATTCTCGAGTGGATTTAGAAATCCATATGTAGAGATAAGAAAAGAACGTATAATAACATACTGCTAAGGATCCAATTCGACAAATGATAAATTATTCTATGATAAAATGATGGATCATTAAAAATGAGAAGAAGGCAATGAGAAAGTGCATCCAACAAGAGGGTTATTATTCTCCTATAATGGGATAATTTTTATGTATTATGGATAGGAGTGGAAACATAGCCATTTTATAGGATCGTTAATGAGGCTCATGGTTTGGGTACATGGTTGGCCAAACATCTACCCTATCATGTAGGCATAACAGCTAAGTGGAAGTCATTGAGTGGAATAGGAACATGACATTGGAAAACATGCATTGATCATTCATTACTATTCTACCCTTATCCATCACCCACAAGGTTCTAATGAATTGTCGAGCCTCATGGGGAGACATTAACATACCATTTACATGTTATATTTCCTCTAAAACTCAGAGCTACATGATTAGAAATATAATGATATGTTTCATTGTCCATCATAAAGACATTTAGAACATCCATTTGAATAAAAATATAGGTTTAAATGTAAATTTTAAATATTATTACATCATAAAAAATTAAGTAATTTACAACCCCTCTTCCTCACAACACATCTAGTAGATTATCATCTTTGAAAATTTATACCACTAAGAAAGTACATCTGCCTTGGGATACTATATCATATCCTGAAAAGGATTTTACATCCTTATCAATAGAACTATATTAACTTACATATCCTAGAGAGAATTCAATATTTTGAATTTTATATGTATTAGATACTCCTCAAAGATAACACATATGTTTAACATGAAATCACCCAAATGAATAAGCTTTGTTGATTAAGAATGATAAATATGAATCATTGAGATACATAAGATCTTGTGCATTAATGGATACCTATGAGGAAACTTTAGTAAATATTCTAATTTCCATGTTAACTCAAAATCATAAAAGAAAATACATAATATCATGATATATTCACCATTTTGAATCATCCAATAAAATTGATATAGAGAAATAAGATATAACAAAAGATCATAAACCTTGAACTACATAAGTCACAAATATAAATAGGCATAATAATTATTCTATGACTGAGATTTATCCACAAACATCTTGCTCATTTGACCTTATATTATACTCTCCTTAATGAGATGATGTGTCAGTACTGTCACATCTTCATCCTCTATCTAGGATAGGGGGGAATTTCAACACCTAACATATAAAGTCAACTAATTATCTAACTATATATTGACTTGAATATTGTTATTATATGTGAACCCAGAATGTAGTAAGTGATTCTCCAAATAAACTATAATATATATAAATCATTTCCAAATCATTTCATCTAAAAACAATTTTATATTCTTAAAATTACAATCTATCAATTGATAATTGGATATACTAAACAGTGCCTATAAACCTAATTTCCACTTCAAACCATTATAAGACTATGACATAAATTGAAAATCTATATCTTGAATGGTAATATGTGAACTATCATGGTGGTTTATGACCAATTTAAAATATACCCCAACTACATTATACATTGAATATTTCTCCCAAATATTCTTGAATATAGAAGCATTTTTTAACCTATATATGATCATCAATACTAAATCAATACCTGAAGGGGACCTTGATAAATCCATCAAAAAATAAATAGTGAATTCATCCCATTTCCAATCAAGAACGTGTAATGGATATAATAACCCATTAGAATATGGAGTTAGACCATTACATATAGACTGATGTAACACCAATTATTGAAACCACCTATATCCCTTTTCATACCATCCAACCATTATGTTTAATGTAAACTGTTGTATTTGATTTTAAGGCCAGAATGTGACTCCCAAGAAGATACCTCAAACTTTATCATCAAATTTTCTCTATATCAGTATGAATCAAAATTAATCCTTGAATGTGCAAGACCACATCCTCGTCAGCAATCCATCCAGGCAGTGGGTCCCTTAATGGAACAATTTCCCATAATACCAACCCCAAGTGATTAGGAAGGAACCATATAATAATTCAATCAAAATTAAATTACTAAATTCAAAATATATATGAATCATATTACTATGGAACTACTCAATCATAATGTCTATTTTTTAAATAGGGCCAATTGCTTCCACATTCTACTGCCCTCCTAAACATCCTTGTTCTTAGTCAACCAACTCGAGTAATAAAAAATGACATCTCATTTATCATGGGTTTGTGAAAGATAAAATTCAAATGATTCTAGGTATTCAATCTATAATCTATTTTCTATTATTCAACTAATTTTACTATAAATAAATTAATGAGGATTTTTTGGCCCGTGTGCACCACAAAACAAACTCCTTGAAAACTGTACCCACAACAACTCAAGGTATGTACTTCTACTTCTAGAATGAGATCATGGGTCAGGTAATTTAGCTCACATGACAAAAAAATATGAAACTCGTACTACATGACATGATCACCCAACATCAGAATGGATCCTATATAGATGCTTGATGCATCATAAAAAACATTTAAGTTATTCTACGATTTTATAGAATTAAGATATGTGTTAAACTCAACCACACGCTCAACTCGTCAATGAATTTCTTGCACACATGAAACCATGTATACATTATACCGTTCAGGGTAAATTCAGTGTAGTGTTGTAAGATATGTAATTTATAGAATTAACCAAAAATAATTTCCAACAGAACCCATGAAACAATTTATATCAACAACAATCTTCGGTGTCCCATATGTAATAATAGATCTTAAACTTTTTGGGTAAATATAAATTATGTCCTATAAGATAATTTAACGATAAAGTAATCTTTATCGGTGTAAATGAGGCATTTTGAGTGCTTAGAGAACTACTGTGGCACTCTCACTGTTCTCATAATAATATTAAGATGTCCAGAATTTTATGTTCAATTGTGTGAGTAGACCATGATGTCATCCCAAAATACTAACAATAATTAATCTATATATGTGTTGTAAACAACATTAATAAATTCCAGGAATACTTCTATTGTGATCTTAAGGATGAACAACAAGATCCACTATGAATACCATACATATAAACAAAATAATACTATCCTCTGTATATCTATTTTCCTAAATGAACCTGATGATTGATCAATAAAAACAATAATGGTGAAGACTACCTCCCTCATACCTAGAAAAAGGGGTCACAAATACATTGTAGTGGATATTGGGTCATATACATAATATGGTTCACCAGATGGTAATCCACACTGATCTTTAGGGTACCATCATTCATGTGGAAAACGATTGGTGAGCTTCGTGGGGAACTATTAGGCCATATATAAACATTTTTTCCAAGTCATATAGATTCCATTTAGACCATACGACTCAGTATTATACAAATTGTAATGAGGAATGGGGATCATTGTTTCTCAAAACACTTTCTAAATAGTAATAATTACATCTCTCAATATGGAGCCTAGAAAAGTCTTCTGGGATGAATTCCCTAAATTGATCTACTACAGGTGGGATATCAGTCTGGAATATCCCATAATAATTATTATAAAATCTATAAATATGGTTTTGGCTCTGCATTTCTCATGAATCACTACTCTAGAATTAAATTCCAAGATATTTCACTTTCCCTTGTGAATATATATATATATATATATATATATCTCCCTCTACATCTGGTGATGCAATATATATCCTCCAATAAAGGAATTTATATTATATTGATAGAGAGCTACCATTCCATCTTGAGAATGATTTCAAAACCTATTACTAGGATGAAAAATGTGTCCTAGGAAAAATGATATACTCCTAACCCTAGGGGTAATTCAATTACATTGAATAAAAATTTTCATTGAATTCCCAATTTAATAAGAAGTTTCATCCTACAATAAAAATATGTTATCCAGAGAACAAGATTCAGCATAGTTTCCAAAAATATAAAGGACTAGGAAGCATATATATCAAATAAGGTATATAATAATTTTTTGTTTAATAAGTTCATATATCTAAATATTGATTTCATAGATCTCTTTACCTCAAGGATCAATTTAAATTCATAAATATTTTCTTATTTTTAGTTTTGAGATATATCATTATGACTATTGGAAGGAAAAACACTATTTGATAATTAAATATGGTGTTTATATCCCACATCCAAGAAAACCACCTTAGGCTATATATTTTTTAGTCCTCCATATCCACCCCTAAAATGGTGATATTGATACGACTCCTAAATTTGAAACTATTTGGGATCATCTTTCACTAGACATCAGTGGAATAATCGTAAAAGTAATCATCATATGGACCATAATATTTTCATCATGGCACTCAGCTTGAGATTTATCACACTAGGGATTCTGGTAATCCAAATCACTATAGTGATGATATATATAATTGTTATTCAGGAGAACTCATGATTTTTTCGACATCATTGGAAATATTAATTTCTTTATGCCATCAAATAGATTAGACACATACCGAGTGACAGATTGAACCAATGTTCTATATAACTCTAACTTATCTATGTTTACACTCATCAATCAAGTACTGGTTTACTATATCAATAATGGTGGTTTGAAGAATAGGTTTAAATGAGATTTGATGGTGTATACAATCCCATCATAAAAAAACTATCTCTCCAATGATCGTCATGTAAGAGAGATTGAATAAAAAATAAAGATAGATTAAATGAGTTACATAATACATAATATATATATTTCCATGATTCATGTTGAAAATTTCTATGGATCAATCATCCCAAAGAAACTATAAAAGGAATGATCAAAGGAGGTTGAATGAAAATACTACTAGAACACGACCTATAGAAGATCATCCAAAGAAGAACATACCACCATTTCATGGATAAATATTCAATCATGTAAGATGTGATCCTGAAACTCCTCTTTGTATGAAGATTAAAATTGTTAAAATTAAGTGCGATGGCCTCCAACCATGACACTACATCTTATGGAAAACAATCCCCCAAAACATGTAGGGATACTGCTTTTGAAATTACTTAATAATCTCTACTATATTAGCCACAGTATTCAGGGATCTCACTAAGGTCTACATGAAGAATAATAATTCATCTTGAAACTGGTAATTATTCCCCTTGTCATATTTAATGGGATGTGATGATTGTGGAATTACTGGAGGTAATAATTGTCGCATATGTCTCCCACCTCCATATCGTGGTCATCGGCTCCCTCATGGAGAAACTATCAAGGAAATCATGGTATAAAAACTATAACATTTATAAATATAGTTCTTAGGATATTTTCAAATAATAGTACACATATATGATAAAATAATATTACTTCTTAAACTAATATTATATAAATGTCACACCCCTCTTACTACACATATGTTGAGGGTTGTGTGGTAAATAACATCACAATAAATACTCCAAAATGACCACTATAATAGTCATGGAAATGCATGTTTTATATTTTCTATCATGGATTCTGATATATAGAAATTTTATTATGAAGAATAGTTTAAAACACCCTTTATATTGAAATTGGATTCCCAATTTATTGGATACAATAATATTTAAGCATTTTAGATTAACATTTCATATATTCATATATAAGTGTGTGTCATGTTCAATCAAGATGAGTTACACTTTAAATGTTATAATTTACTAATCCTTATAAAATACATTTGGTTTGTTATGTAACTATTACCAATTATTTTTAATTATTTAATTATATGGATAACCATTCCTAATTTATTGAGGAACATACCAACATTTAATTAAAATTAGCATCCATTAAATTGAAACCACCATGGTTTCATCTCATGAGATATATAATTTAAAGAATAGATAACTACAAAATTGGTTAATTTATGGTTCCCCCATCAAGATATATAGGGAACACCCCTTTTACAGGAAATTTAATTTACCAATTATTAATATCATCTATGTTGTAGTAACATTAGTTAGGTAAGACATATGGTGATAATGGTACAAAATCATTAAACAAGAAATGATCATTATAAAATAAATATGTAATGGAATATGCATGATATATGAATCCTCATGTTACTACAATGATACATGAAATAACATCTCTCTTCCATAGTATACAAGGTAATAAATCCTTAGTAATTATATTTATATAAAAAATCATTTTTCCACACAAAATGATGAAATCAATAAAACTAGAATTGTAATATTCTAGAATAAAAATTTCCTTCCTTGTAAATTTGTATATTTCCAATTTTTGGGATTAATAATCTTATAAACATGATCATTTCCAAATTCCATCGCACTCTCATTTTATAGTCATCTGATAAGAAAAAGATTTGTATTGGAAAATTTGTATCTAATTCCACATTCAAATACTCTCGCTCATCTCCCTTGATAAAAATATCAAACTAGAGGTGAAACGGTCTCATGTATACCTCCCTGTACATCCAAGGGTTCAAAATAATAGTGATGGTCTGTAAGAGTATCTATGGGATACTATAAAATCATTATTAGAGTGAAATAATAGGGGAATCATAATTATAACAACAAATGGAATCATTATAAATAACCAGTAGATGAAGACTAAATGGTTTCAGCATAAAAATTAAACAGGTAAAATCCATATCCAATTTAGAATTAAATATGATTACGATAATGTTATTATAAAATATAATTCTTGATAAATAGGTAAATAGATTTAATAATATAAAATATGCTCTATAAAAGTGAAAAAAAATAAATTAATCTATGATGGAATCACTAGAAATGGGTTAGTATGATTCTTCGATACTCCATCCTATTCTATTAATAATTCATTCATAGTAGGGTGCTTCCCCTTTTCATTAACTACATCAATTATAAATTTTATGGTAACATTTGGTGACCTAAATATGTTATGAGATATACTTATTAGTCCACCAACAATAGTCTATATAAAAAATTACATCCATCCATTTGAGCTGAATTATTATATAGGTACAACAGTAATATATGATTTAAACAATAAAGTGATACAACCCAGTCTACCAGTACATGATATAATCATGAAATTGAAAAAATGATTAATACAATTATAATATAATAAGGAATGAGGTACAATCTACACTAAAATGTCAAGTGTCATGTAACTACATTATTCCCAGAATAATCATGTATCATACCTAAGAGGTCTAAGAACCATCTCTTTTGATAAACGACTGAACATTGATTGAAAACAACCAATTTATATAAAACGCAGTGTAATGTTAAAATAAATGGTATAGGTTTATACACCTCATGTTTATGGTATCTTATTCTAGTCCATAGAGCACATCTATAGAAATATTGTTATAAACATGGGTTGAGGCCAATTCACATGTCCATTGTAGTCTAATAAAGCTGTATTGAAGTATAAAGTCTAATTCATACAATATAAATACAAATATGGGTCATCGATTTTATACCATGATACCTCATAGTAGATCCATTACGTTAATTCCATTATATAAGAACATATTCAAGATCTTAACAGGCCCCATTTGTGGAATAAAAATATTTTAAGAAACAAATAAACACCCAAACATTTATGTAAAAGGAATATAAAACCTACATTAGATAAATAATTCCCTCATCATCTATTATCTGACATTAAATTATGATATAATGGGAGAAATCATAGAAATATAATAGTACCCCAAAAATATGTGATATTCTCTCACATGGATATAATATTCCATAATTATTGATAAATTATGAAAGGAAGAAAGAGGAAAAAAATAGATTATATGTATGGATTCAATGGGGAAACCACTACATAATTACATGATCAAATAAAGGATCTATTAGAATGAAAATATTGAGAGAAGATGTTGACTATAAAATAGAAGTTACTTTATTCCTAATAGTAGAGAATAATTTTTTATATTTTAGTGATATGGAGGATAAAATTTTCATCTTCATGTTCTATAATGAGGTCCGTGTTTGGAAAAATGGTTTGGAAAATACAGAATTTAAATGTGAAGAACAACTACCTTTTTGGAAATAACCATGTTGGCTAGTTAAACTATTTTGGAAAATAATGTTCATCCCATGTTCTAATTTATATTCCATATATATCATGCCACATGGCATTAAAAAATGTGTGGACTCAGGTGAAATGTTTAAATCAACAATGATCCAGGTTGGTTAAATCCAAAAATCTATGCTCTAAGATCCTAAAAACAAAAGACACTCTTAAATCCCCCATTAAGAAATTAATGACTTCCATTATTGTAAAATAATATATTTATACTGAAATTTAAAAGATTAGCACCTCATTATAAAAATGGGAAGTTTCAAAACATGCATTAATATGTGTTTAGAGAAGGGGTTGTGATTTGTGGTATTTATATGGGGTGGACATGTCTATTATTTAATATTAGAATAAATTTTTAATTATTTTGGCTGAAAATATTTAATAGGATTGATTCCAGTTAAAATGAATTTTAAATTATGAATTTTATGTTGTACCAACAGTCACATTAATTAGTCATCCGACTTTTATGCTTGTGTTTGGCATATCATAAAAATCATTATAATTTTCGTATCACCAGTCAATAAAATTTATTATATTTTTTAAACAATACCGAATGTTGAACCTAATAGAAATTTATGTGTATATACCGAAAAATAAAAAAAATATTATGTAAATAATTTTATAAATACCTGAAATTTTACATTTAATTTAATTCAATTTTAATTTGAAAATTAATTTTTCTTATTACGATCTTTTTCTAAACCCGAACATGTTGTCTCATAAAATTTTATTATTATTATAATAGAGTATAAAAATAAATAATTTTTAAATTTTATGAACATAAATGATCTCATGAATAATTATATTTAATAAAGAATAAATGTGAAACAGATATGTTCAAAAATAATAAAAACACTTATTTTATCATTTTAAAAATTTACCTTATTCTATGATGATATAATTTTTTTTAAATTTCATTTTATAATATACCAAAATAATATTTTACACATACGTAACTGTGGATAATATTAAATATGTAACAAACCGAATCTGGTCGCCACTAATACTGGAACCAAATCCAGCCCCTGATAAGTCCCTATGGGATTTCACTATCCCAATGGCTGAAACAAGTGCTTAGTTATCAATATATTTGGTATGGGAACGATTTACTCGAGTATGAATGCATACAACATACAAAATAATCAATAATTTGAATCTGAAATTTTCATTCCAAACAGGCCCTAACAGAAACCATATCTAAATACATGGTTTTAAATAATGTGATATAGGTCTAAACATAAATAAAAACATCATCAAAACATCCAAAAATACCCCACACGGTGAGGGGTCATTACCCTCTGGCAATCTCCACAACACCACACCATAGGAGGGGTCTAACAACCTGATCCGACTTCACCTGAGGCTTTCCCTTTACATGTGTTAAATAAAATTATGTATACTTACACCCATGGTGTTGAGGAATGGTGTGATACTACTCCCAATAATAATCCACCAAAATATTCCAATGATTATGAAATACAAGGTGAAAAACCATAGAATTTTAATATGCAAGGAAAAGCAAGGATAAATTCCAAAAAATGAAACTTTCAATTGTGAACAATTTTCAAAGTAATACATTCATAATGTTAATACATTTTCATATGATTTGTTAGATACTGTAATTAACATACAATAACACTATATGATAATGGTAAAGACCACAAATCCAATGAGCACCAAAACTAGGAATAGCCCTCGACACTATATAATATGGGGCCCTATGTACCTGAGTCCTCAGTGTAAATATATACAAGTCAAAAACATTTCCCATGCATGAGCCACTAGTAAGGAACATACCCATAACCTATTGTTCCCCTAACATCATCCATATTGTTCAGTTTGAGTTTTCATTATCCATTTTCTCAGTGAATGGGGACAAAACTCATTGGGATAACTAGCATACTAGTACTTATCTGCACACCTTGGTACCTGGGATTACCCCATGTGATAAAACTATCTAGTAATTCTACATACATATCATGTCATACAAAAACTCCACTATTGGTCATATACAAATAATACAGTAGATATATACCCTTTATACCACTGAAAACACTCAGCAAAACATTTTAATTTTCAAAAAACCACCCTCAAATCTAACATTATTTTTCACCCATAACTCCTTGAAATCCCCATTTTTTACACCATGTTCACACATCTACATTTCAAATCCAATAATTTAATCCCAATACCTTTAAATAAAACCATAAAAATTGTTATATGGAAGCCGCATATGAACCAATAAGTGATATCTTTTTAAAACATCTATTTTCAAACAAACATTACACATTATGTTCATTTGCTTCACAAACACCATTAAACAAAATTTCCAAGAAACAACCAAATGATATAAACATTAAAAAAATTACTTTCATCCCTAATATATTTAAATAAAATTAAATAATTAGTTATAGGTTATCCCTAAATGAAACAATGAAGTATTTTTATGAAAACTCTTAATTTCAAATGAGAATGAAAATTACAATTAATTTTTATTACAAATACCACTAAAACCAATTTTTGTTCTAATATTAAAATTAGATAAACATAAAAATATTATTAATAATTACATAAAATTCATAAGGACCTCATTCAAATGGAATCACCTACCATACTGTTAAATCATTTAATCCTTTGTTGGAAAATACAATTTTACCACCACTGCCCAACAAGGAATGTATATCGAGACTAAAATTAAATTATTAGACCAATAAAACCTAATGTTAAACCCTATATTCAAAACCCTACCCTCTATTCATTAGTAAATATAATTAAATTTGAATAAATTCCACGAAATGTGGGGAAGTAAGAGGGATAGACAATTAATTGAGATTGTGTGAAGTTCATACAAAAAATCCCCCTCAAAAATTTTTATTCATTGAGTGATTGAGAGGCCTTAAGGGCTTGAATGGCTTATAGATTAGAAGTGGGGAAGAATGGAGAGAGTTAGGATAAATCCCAATAGGGAAAACTTTTTATTTAACCCATTTTTAATGATATGGATATGGGAACATTGTTTCTGTGCATGGATTGGAAAACTATTCACCTAAAACGTTCACCCTCCATTGTCCCTTGAAAACATATACAAAAGCCAACAAAAAATGGGGGGGGGGAAGGGGGCCAGGCTCTGGGGGGATGTTAGGATAAAAATATAAGAAATATATGTACATTTAATGAATAAAATGGGTTTGAAAATTCTCACCATCATGAAAACATTTTGTCCCAAAATGTCAACTAGAGGATTGATCATAAAACAAGAATGTGTACTCATCCTCAAACCATGACATCCAATCCCAAGTGTAATGATTATCACTACTTTTGAAAAAATGAACATGGACCAGTTGAATAGAATTTCCTCAAATCACTTAATTTTGGGAGTCTAATATTTGCAATGGCAGCTCAAAAACTGAGAAGTTAGGGTCTATCTCCAGTTCATCCCAACCCAGCACATATAATGGATCAGATTTGTATTTATTCAACTGCGTGACATAGAATAAATCATGGATGGATATCAATTATGAATTTATGGAAAACCTATATGTTGTCATTATAATATGATCAATGATCTCAAAAGGGTCGACATATAACAGAGTCATCTCCCCTGACTACCCCAATCGACGATGGCCCAAAAGAGGGGGCACATTCAAGGAAACCATATTACCTATAAAAAATTATTGGTCTCAAATAATTTTGTTGAATAAGATTTATAATGAATCTAAGATTTCAACAAGTTATACCTTATCAAATTGACCTTCTCAGACATCTCATACACTAGACTCAACCCCAGTAGTGAGGTATCACCTACCTCAGCCCAACACAGGTGGAACCAACAAGGCCGAACATAGAGCGCATCAAAAGGATTGATTAGAATAGAAGATTGGTAAATTTTGATATACACAAACTCAAAAAATCCCAAATTGCTATCCAAATAACATCAAAAGTCGAAAACACTTTCACGATGCATGTCCTCCAAAATCGGATTCATGTGCTCCGTCTGACCATCTGTTTGATGATGGAATGACATGATAATATTAATATGAGACCCTGATGCCTTCTATAGGCATTACCAAAAACGAGAAATTATACAAGGGTCTCTATCTGATACAACTATTAATGATACACCATAGAGAATTACAACCTACAGATGATACATACGACCAAACTCATCCACTTTAGTTGTATCCCTGGTCAGAATGAAGTGGGATGATTTTTTATGATGATTAATCACTGTCCAAATGGAATTATTACACCATTTTGTTTGAGGTAAGAAAAAAATGTAGTCCGCAGAATCATCTTCCCACATCCAGGTTGGAATGGGTAATGGATGGAGTAGACTGGAGGGCCTTTGATTTATTGATGTCACTTGCTACCATGTGTAGCATCTGGACATGATGTCTACGATGACTCATCTAATTCAAGGGAACCGGAACTGTCGATGGAAATAATAATAAATCTTGGTGGCACCCAGATGGACAGACCACTAAGAGTGGTGGCTATCCTTTATAACTACATTTAATTGAGATAAAAATAGTACTTAACATCCCATGACATACATGATGCCCTTGGGAGATGACGACCAATTAGAAGACTTCTACAATCTATAAAAAAAATCCTCAAATGATGGAAGAGATCATCACTTGAATGTTCTTTCTGAATCAACTCCAATAGAGAAATAGTCAACTGAATTCTCTATAAGAGCATACCGCTATTTTATTCTTCGCTTTCCACATGCATCAGAGAAAAATGCCCCATCAATTTCCTCTCATCACTAGATTTCATCAAAGCCTACACTAGAAATCATCTTCTCTAGGTGCCAAACACCATGTTACACATTCATGGTGTATAGGAAATGTTAATTTCGAACCCCTGCAAGTATTCGATCCAACGATGTTGCCTCATGTTGAGGTCTTTTTTCATGAAGATATATGGAATGTTTTTGTGATCAGATTAGACCAAAAATATCTCCTCAAGGAGGTAGTGATGCCATCTCTTCCAAGCATGCATCCCTACAGCGAACTCCAAGTCAGGTATTGGGTAATTTTAATCATGTGGTCAGATTTGGAGAGATCCATACACCACCACATGATCATCCAATATATTAATGCACCCAAGACACATTCCCGAAGCGTCACAATCGACCACATACCACTCCTGGCCTAAGAAAAAATCAGCATGGGGGAGGTAATCAACCTCTTATTTCACTCCTCGAGGGATTCCTAACATTCTGGGGCGATAAAAACTTCACCACTTTGTGGGTTATTTCATTCATTGGTGAAGCAAGCCATGAGAAATCCCAAACGAATTTCCTATAATAACCTACCATTCCATGGAAAATCTTTATTTCAAACACATTCTTCGATTTCTCCGATTAAATGAATGTAAGGATATTCCCGAGGTCAAATGGAACCCCCCTACTATGAGATCACAATCCCAAGGATTCTCACATACCAGATCTAGAAAGTTAATTTTGACAACATTTCATAAAGGTGATTCTCTTGCAAGGTTCCCAGAACCATCTGCAAGTGATGTTCGTGTTCCTTCTCAGATCCTGAATATAATATTATGAAATCAATGGACACCACAAGGAAGGAATCGAGATACCTATATAAAACCTTGTTCATGAGTGCCATAAGGACTGCTAGAGCATTTTTCAATCCGATGGGCATGACCAAATACACAAATGGGATTACCAGCTTCAGAATATTGTCTTCAAGATATCTGCCTCCTTTCACCCTAATTTTTTTGTATCCCGAACAGTAGTCAATTTTTGATAACCACATTTCCCCCTTCAATAGATTGAAAATATCTTCTATTTTGGGGAAATGGTATTTTTTATTAAGTGTTACCATATTCAGATTCTAGTAGACAATGCACAACTCGAAGGATCCCTCGGACTTTTGTGCGAACAACACAAGAGCGGCCCGTGGAGATATTCTTGGGAGGATGAATCCTTGGGATTCTAAGTTGTAGAGATGTATCTTTAATTCCCTCAGCTCAATGGGGGATATACGATATGATGTACGAGATATCAGTTTATTTCATAGCAGCAGATCAATCAAGATCTCCAGATCCCTCTCTAGGAGAAAACCTGAAAATCATTCAGGAAAACCTCTGGAAACTCATTCACAACATGAGGTCACCCACCTTCACGTAAAATACCATCATCCTCTAGCAAATACAATGATAAATATTTGATAAGTTTTCCCAATTTTGGGATTATTTGTCTTGTGCGACCTGACCGATGATCCCATTATGCATGAAAAACATAACGACTCCCCTCGGGTGCTGCGAAACTCACTCACCACCTGTAGAAATCAACGTATTTATGTATGTGTACTAGCCAATCCATGAATTTTATCTCATTAAATAGATCCATATCTATGACCATGATTTCTAAATCCCTCTCAATTCCAATCTTAGAGAGTTCACATGACGGCCACCAAAGGCCCTTCTTTTTATTCATTCCCAGTGGCATCACCAAATCCTTCGTAAAAGATAACAACTTAGATGGAAAATTCAGATTTTCCACAAAACGAGTAGAAATGAATGAAACATATGAATCAATATCAAAAATATCAATATCTATGGATGTTGTGATCTAAAAGATAACTCAAACTTTTGATAGTCCACCTCTGATCCTACTGGTGCATTATCCACTACATGGTGAGGTTCAGTATCTTCTTGTAGAGAACAACTAGTTTGTGGATGTGACTCAATCATGTTCTTCCCATATGATGACCCAATCCAACCCCCATGTCCATCGAATCAAGATCCCCCCGCCCCCAATGGATCTGAATGTGCTTGCACTCCCCTTGAAGCCACTAACCCTTCCCCGCACTGATGTGGGCGTGTCACCCCGAAAAAGTGCTAAATGTGACAGATACGTCCACATTGGTAACATGACTTCAGAGGAAGTGTGAATAATGGTCGGATGTGCCCCAACCTCCAATACTGGTGGAAAATAAAAAACCTTTCATTAGAGGACATAGTTGAAAACTACATGTAAGAGTGGCCCTAACTAACACCTTTATTTTGAATCTATTCCTTCAGCTTCATTTTCCTCTCTGAAGATATGCTACTAACCACTACGTATACATTTCTAGAAAAACCATCCCTTCTATTAAATTCAACATCGACCTTAAACTCCATGTCAATGATCTTAGAATAGGTCCTCATCTTGAAAAAGAAAACCTAAGAGTATATCTCTGGTCGTAAGGCTTTCCCAAACCAACGGGCCTTCGCTTGTTCATTCAAGACGATTTTAGGGGAATACATATCCAGCTCAGTGAAACGGTTGGCATACACCTTCAAATAATGATTCCCTTGATCAAGGTCTATGAACTACCAGGACCTATCATATTATAAGACCTCAAGGCTGAAATATTCATTAAAGATAGCCATGATGTATCCAAAAAACATCTTCTCATTCTTCCCAGTTTGAACTACCAATTCCCGCAATCTACAACTAGGACACTATAACAGAAAAGAATTAGACTTCACCCTATTCTCCTTATGTTTATCTAGGAACTCGATCATGCACTCGATATTTCGATCCATTCCTCGGAATCTTCGACTTCGGGGCTGCCTCAAAAAGTAGGAGGCTTATTTTTCTGAAACTAATGAGATTCAACTTTTATAGGACCCATTTATTCTTCCCTAACATGAATTGTAATAGGATACAGTCAATTTCCTAGATCTTGTACATTCTTGACCTTAGACTCAACTAGCCTCTGATCATTTGGTGTGGGAGAAATCTCTCTGGCTTCTTACTGTGGGCGCACAGGATCTTTTTTGGGCGGCATGTTGCTGCAAAATGAAATAGTAACAAAAAATAGTCAATACAAAAATTCTGAAAAATTTAATCAATCACATAAAAAATAAGTAATATAAACATGTTTTAGTAATAAATGAAACAACTAATCAACCCCCACCTAATGTCAATGTGTGGTCTGCATCCCAATTGTCTTGCATGGAAGTGAACTCAATTAGAAAATTCCAACATCCCATAGTTACTCATGGTCTGGAATGAGAGGTGTGGTCCAGGAACCCTACTCAAGAACAATTCCCTGAACCATGACAATCATAGCTCTTGTCTATCTCTATTCATAAAAAATATTAATTTAGTGAAAAAAATTGGCCTCTTTTGATACCATTTCTCACAAACTAAATATGGTCCCCACTAATACCGACACAAAATCCATCCCATGATAGGTCCTAAAGGGATTTCCCAATACCCATGGGCCGGAACATGTTCCCATGCATCAATAACATTTGTTTGGGAACAATTTAACCTAGTATGAATGCATAAAACATTAAATACAATGATGAATATGAATCTTAAATTTTCCATCCAAACAAGCCTTAACATGAATCAGATGTGAATAAATGGTTTTAAATAAATTAAAAGAGTAACAATAATAAATAAAAATATGATCAAAACATCAAAAACGACTCTATATTAGAAGGGTTTGTTACCCCCTAGTCGTCTCCATATCACAACACCATATGAGCGGACAAACAACCTGCCCCACCTTCACCAGAGACTTTGCCTTTACCTGTGTCAAACATAATCAAGTATACACACAAACATGTTTTTGAAGTAGGTTGTGATACTAATAACAATACGATACCACCCAATTATTCAAATTTGCATGCCATACAAGTTGAAAAGTCCTGAAGTTTTAATAAGAAAGGAAGAGCGGTGATAGATTTCCTGAGATGAAACATTCAATTGTAAAATATTTTCGAAGTAAAATATTTTTAATGTTAAATCATTTTAATAATAGATTTTATTTACTCTAATTTACCTAAAAACAGAACCTATGACAATGGAAAATACCCAAAAGACAATGAGCACCAAAACCGTAAACACCCCTAGACACTAGATAGTCTCGGGCCCTACGTACCTCATAAATCAGTGTATAAATATCCAAGTCACAAACCACTACCATACAAGAGACACTCATAGGGAACATAAACATAACCTGGTGGTCCCGAAAAATCATCAGAATAGTTTATCTGTTGTTCTCGTTATCCATTTTCTCAGTGAAATAGGGACAAACCCCAATCAGATCACTAGCATACTAGTACTTATCCACACAACTAAGTACCCAGGCTTCCCCCTTGTTCTCAAATAATTTCATCATGATAAATACATCCATTTTAATTTAAAAACCCTACTATTGGAAACTTAACTACAATACAGTATCTATAAACACATTGTATCACTTAAAATAGATAATAAAACATTTTAATTTTCAATAATAAAATCACTCAAATCATTCGTTTTTTGGCACACAAAACTCCTTTACATCCCCACTGTGTACACCATGTGAACACTTAAATGTTACAAAAAAATTGGCATCCCAATACCTTTCAATTAAAACAAAAATAAAATTATATGGAATCCCAATATGAACCAAGAAGTAATATCTTTGTAAAATTTCAATTTTCACACAAACATGACACGTAAAGTTACTATTATTCACAAACACCATTAAAAAAATATTCTAAAAAACCCAAAAGGATATAAACATTTAAAACATTATTTTCAGGTCTAATACATTTTAATAAATTCAACAGGTAGTTATACTGCATCCCTAAATGGACCAATTAATGATTTCCACAAAAAACCCAATTTCATATGAAAATGGCACATAAAATTCATTTGCATTACAAATACCAGTAAAACCAATTTTTAAACCAATAATCAAATGAAATAAACATTAAAATATTATAAACACAATATGTAAATTCACAATAGTTTCATACACATATATTCACTTACCATTATTGTTAAAAAATTGAATCCTTTGTGCGAGTGTTCAATATCACCACCACCGCACCCCAAGGAAGGTAGATCGAGCCTAAAATCAAAATATTAGACCAACAAAAACCAAAGGTAAAACCTTAATATCGAAACCCTACACTATTGTCATTTGGAACATCAGGTAAATTGGATGAAACTTCTTGAAAAATGGAGGAACTATGAGGGAGAGAAACTTAACTGATATTGTGTGATGTTACTCTCAAATCCACCTTAAAATGGAGTTCCATTGAGCAGGTTGGAAAGCTATGCACATAAACCAGACAACCTTCTTTCTCCATCAAAACATATCCAAATTCCACCAACACTGTTGTGGGATTAGGGGGGATATAGGGGGGATGTTAGAATAAAAAAATAAGAAATATAAGTAACTATTATTAATATCATGGGTGTGGCAATAATGGTCACTTCAAAAGTTATATTAGTATTCCAATAGTTAAATTTTTAATTTTTATAATAGTTCCCTTCCTCCTATAAATACATTATATTTAATTAAATCATCATTTACTTATATATTATCTAATTTATATATATATTCTCATATAAAATATAATTAGTTTAGTACCAATATTTTTTCTCATTTATATATTTATATTCATGAGGGTGTAATTCTAGTTAATCAGAAAAATCCACATTTACACTTTTTATATTTCTAAAAAAAATTTATCACACTATAATATTTGGAAACCTTTATCCCATATTTATTCAATAAATTATATTTTGAAATTAATATAATAAATCTGACCCTATTATTACATTTATTTAATGTGATTTATGAAAAATTAAATAATATTAATCAATTTTCTGAATGGATATTCCCTTGATAAAATTATAAGTCATTACATTCTTCACCCTACAAAATTTCACTATCCAATTTTTTTTACATAGTTGCATGAAAATTGGAGATGATAATTATATTTCTATATTATATGCGTTCATATGGTTCCTCCATGTACATATTGGGTTTCCATATTAAATTGGAATTATGTTTTTTCTTATTTCATATAAAATTTTTGTATAGTCTTTGATTTCCACAAGCTACTACATATAAGAGATATCATTTTCTAGTTATTACTCCTATTAATTCACTACATATGTTGGATTTAGCATGTTATTTTATATGATTTATATGATGAATATATATTTTTACTAAGGAAATGGTATGTGGGATAGAATGCTAATAAGACAAAATAAGGATGTGATCAAAAAATATGAAAGTGGATGATTCACTTATGACATTGATTTTCAATATTTCAAAATATCATGAATCACTTCTATAATTATTTATAATGAAACCTATGATATCAAAACATGCATTATAATTCTACTTAATGATTTTTGGCTAGGGGAGTGATAATAATGTGGTGAAAGGTACATTTACCAAACACAATAGAACTAGTATTGTATTATTTGATTCATTATCTACCTAGTTTTTAATATATAATTATTTTTATAAGGGTATTAGGATTCCAAAACAATTTTTAGATTTTGAATTAGTTTTGAAATCCCGTCATGTTATTCGGATTTGATCTCAATTATATGATTCCTATATTTTTGATTTTTGAGGGAACATGCTCCCTTCAAATCTTCTCATTCTTTGACTAATTAAATTTTATTTCAACTTAAGAAAATACTGACATTCTATATATAAATATCTCATCAATTATTGAGTAGAAGAAGTTATAATTCATATTTTAAACCAATATATGATCTTCTATCAATGTGACTATAGGTATGAACATCCTATGGATATTACATCAGGTGTGTGGGACTTAATTCCATTCATTATGTTTCTTTTCTTAAATGGTTGTGTAGAAACATATAATTGATGATATATCTACTGACCAAGATTTTCTATATGTCATCCAAGAGGTGTTTCGTAGTCCTCCTCAAAAATGATTTTTTGATTTTACTATATAACACATTTCGTGTTCCACACTAATTTCATTAACTCCCTATAGAATGTCCCCAATTAGGTTGTATGAATTGGAGAAGAAACTACAATAAAACATTGATAATGGATTCATTCACTCAATTATGTCACATTAGTGTGCAAATTATCTTTTTTTTAAATAGAAATATCGATTAATGTGACACTAGATTTATTATCAGGAGTCGAACAATATCTTGATCAATAAAAAGTATCATCTTCCTAGTATTAATGAATTTTTTGATTAGCTACACAGAGCTTGATACTTTCCAAAAATTGATCTTCATTATATATATCATAAATTCGGTGTAAAAAAGGAGGATATACCCAAGATGACACTACAGAAAATGTGTTTCCACTAGTAATATATAGAGATGCTTTTTAGTCATACTAATTCTTATTATATATTTATGGATTCAATGAATAGATAACTTAAATATTACCATGATCATATTTTTGTAGTCTTTTCATATGATATTATTATCTATTTGAAGAAAATGGAGGACAATTAATTCAACTTGAGACTTTTACTAAGGTACCTAGGGAAGGAGAAGATATATAAAACTATTCAATTTGTGGTTTTGATGAAAAAATATTCATTATTACTCTACAAAATCTCAATTGAATTTAATTCACTAGATCCATCAAATATAGCGTGTATTTAACAATGGAATAGAACTACCATGGTGATTGAGATTGAAATTTTACATTTGTTAGCTATAAATTATAGTTTGTTTTTTTATAATTTCTAATGATGATAAAATATTGTGAGTAAGTCAACTCAGAAGGGTTCCATGATCCAAAGTATATATGAATTTGAGGAAACATTCACAGAAATAATAAGAAGAATGGTCAAAACGCATGTGCATAAATTACCTTGTAGTGGATAAGGGTATATAATCTATTGTAAAGAATACAATAAGGGATTTATATGTTTTCTTTGAAAAAACAACTTGGTTATCACTTATGACTTGAATCAGTTGAAGATTAGTGATAAAAATTACCTATTTAATGATTTGGTGTTAAGAGTGGAAATATTTTCATAAACAATATGGATATTGTATCCTTATAGGGAAACGTGTGATATATATATATATATATCATTAAATTTTGAAAATAATATTCACATTAAAGGAGTTGAACTTGTGCTGGATGAAATGGTTAGAGATGAAAAGAGATTATGACTACTCAAGACATTACCACCATGAGAATGTGAATAAAGTTGTTAATGATCTATTTCAAAAGGATCATAGTATCTTACCAATGTTAAGGATCCCAAAATATCTAATATTTTTGTATTATCAAAGGTTTTATCTAGAAATACTGATGAAAGGGAAAATAATAACCTCATTAATTTAATTCCCCACCCACAATACTATTGAATATTAAAGAGGATGATAATTAATATTCATATCTAAAAAATATGGTTAGATATTTTTCTATGTTCAACATTGATGAGGATGAAATGATAATGTTTTGGAAACATGTATGTGTTCCATCCATAATGTATTTGAAGAATGAGAAATAAGATGATGGTCATTGTTCATGATTCACTATTCATCTAGGATGTCTAAAGATGTATATATATTTTAAGGAATACTTTTCATGGGATGTAATTAATATGTACTTTGTATAGATTATGTTTTCGTGCTTGGTATTCCATATATTAACATAGAATGAAAAATTTTATGGGTATTTTGTACACATTAAATATACTTTAATGAAAATGGTAGAAAATCACTATGGAATTTTTAAAGTACAACCCAAATTGTCAAAAGGGATTGTTGATATATGGGTGGAATTCCATCACCTTACTGAGTCAGTGCAATACATTTATATCGTAAAAGATTCTGTCTGGATAATATTTCTAGGATATACATGAAAACAATTGTAAAGTTCCATGGAGTAAAACATTCAATTTTATCTTATTGGGATTTGAGGGTAAGAAAATGGTTTTTGTGAAGTATTAAAAAAAATGTAACATTGGATTGATTTAAAGAACTTCTTATAATTCTCAATCAAATTTTTAGTCTGAAAAAACAATTCAAATGCTCGAGGATATATTGGGATCTTTTTTGTTGGAGTCAAAAGGTAGATGGGATCAACACCTTCCTCTAGTTCATTTTTATTATAACAAAAACTGTCACCCAAGAATTCATATGGATACTTAATATACACTAGGTTTTTTTATTGATAAGGGTCATATTACTATTCGTAATGTCATGGTACTATTTCATCTGTATTGGTTCCTTAACATCTAGTTATTCCTATTATTTAACTCATTCTTAATTTATGATGTTTGTATTGGGTTCTTTTTGTGATTTTGTGTGATATTTACAATATAAAATGTAACACCCTAACCCTATTTCCCCAGAGTTAGTGTGTTATTTTAATACAATGGCATAATTACTAGGAATCGTGTCCAGAGGGACCGATCAATTTAGTAGTCATAGAAAATAGCTTACATAGATGAATGTAAAATTACACATTCTAACATAAAACAACACATAAATAATCCATTAAGAACTCCATTATCCCATTAGTTTATCAAAAAATATCAATCAAAATACTTTTCATTGAATCATAGGATAACAAAACATAAGAAATGGGTTAGCTCAGATGCTCAGTATTGGTAAATAATTTAGCAGAAGCTATAAATTTTTTTAGCGAAGATGTGTAATAAAAACCAAATCCTCTATAAATATAAATATGAAAATAATAGGGAAAAAATAAATCAAAAATTAACATATATACATGCAGATGGATATTCTACTAATATAATAATCACATGTAATAACTAATTTCATAACCAGGGAATGCATAATGCCGAACATCATAACCAGAAAGTCAAGACCTCGTGCCAAGACAACAAATAAAAATTTTTCCAAGGAATTATTACAAGACATTAATTTTTCTCATGAGACCCACCGATGAATCAAGGGTCTATAGTGGGCCCCCATCACTTATTAAGTCCAATTAATTCTTCATATTTAAAATGGTGAAACATAATGCAATCGTTTGTACTAAAACTATCATAAGAAATGTCAATACTTTAACAACAAACCATGAATGGTATGAAAATAGAACATCCAATGTCAACCATATTTTAACTCATTAAATAATATATGAGAGATTTTATTATATTAAATCAACTTTAATTAAGAATAATATCTAATAATGGATGTTGACATAATTGAAAATAATCAATATTACTCTTGAAGAGAAATACCCCCTCTCATGAAATCATTTAAAAGTTACACAATTTATAAAGTTTGGAATTTAAAATAGTTTTTAGAATCAATGTTCCTTACAAAAATTTTAATTTTTTGAAATAAGTAAATACTTTAAAACAATCATGTACACATAAATAAATCCTTAAAATCATTTTGAAAACATGGGAATTAATTAAAATTATTTATACAAATAAATCATTAAAAACATTTAATATAATTATCTTGATAAAAATTACCTTCCATAAAACCTTAAAATATTTCATTTTAAAAATTATTTTATGAAAAATGGATGTAGATGATAAATAAGTCCTAGTATATAAATACAGATAAACAATCTAAGATAATAAAGAGATTGAGTAAATAATCATTACTTTGTACTTTCCTTTAGTCGATGGAACATTTAGACTCTTTTATAATGACCATTGTATGTTAATAAATTATAATTGTACCATATTAATATTTATGATATCATTTATGATTCATTTATGACATTATACTACAAATTTAATATTTAATTCAATGTTAAAATAACATTTCCGTTAACAATCTCATTCTTTATCATACATGTTTCAACTAGTTATTCACGATCGTATCACATAGATATTGATTTAGATATTGATTGAATATAACATATGATTTATAAGTCATATATATTGTGAATATAAATATTTATAACACATATAAATAGTAAATGGAAGCACCTTTCATCGAGGCAGTAGTTCGTACGTTGACATGAACGTTGATTCTGTTTTCTTATTTTATAGTATAGAAGTTAGTAAAAGACATATATTTATCTACAGAAATATATATTATTACAGTATCATTATTATTTAATATATATCATACTTAAAAATTATATATTTTTTTTATAAAAAATTATGAATGGTGATCATTGAAGATTAATCACATCATGTCATCGAGACTGTAAGACGCATGTACGCACGAACAACAATATCATTCTTTCGATGGTAAAACAGTGTTTAATTGGATTTTATATTATATATACAGAATTATTACCTTGTTATATTTGATATTTAAATTACTTATACACTTTTTTATACCCATCCAAATAATATAGTGTTGAATAACAAACTACACCATGACGGAGATACGGTAAGCGGTGCATACACATGTATGGTAACATTTTCATTCATAGGATGGATAGAATAGTGAAGATGGTTTTTTCATAATTATAATAATATCTCAATATGTAGAAGTTACTGGATTTATTATTTTAGTATGGAAATTACAATGAAAGAGGAAGTGGAAGAAGAAAATAACGTAGAAAGATGTGATTAAGTAATTACCTCTTCTTCGGTTACTTCCATTTGATTTGAACAAAAGAGATCCATGAGATAGATTTATTTTCAATGTAAGTCCTGTATGTTTAGGTGAGAGTGGTTTGGAGGATATTTGATTTGGTTTTGGCCGATCCAAATGGCTCTGGATGTTTGATGTTATGAGAAGGGGAAGTATCCTTTTATAAGAGAGGTAAGGGGCACTTTAGGAAATGATTGAAATATTATTTTATTATAAAACTATTTTCATTATCTAATAGCTCAAAATATATTTATTTCATAGATATAGTGGGTATGGGTCAAAATCCTATCAACTAAGAGGTTTCATACATTTTAGGTCACCATATTAACCATATCTTGTAAATTTAATTCTTATTTAAATAGTTTTACTTTTACCATGACTTCATTTATTTTTGTATGACATTGTTAATAAACATTCTATAAAATGCCATGAGAACCCAATATTTTAAATAATGATATACATATCATTATATAAGACCTTCGACTGAACCTTATATTTTTAAAAATATTATATCATTTAATAATATTTTATTTGATCTAAATACTCATTTATGTAAATTTTTACAATATTTAGTATTTGGTTTTATTAAAAGTCAAAAATAAATGATTAATTATATGAAAATAAATTAAATCAACCCTAACATGTAATATTAACTTATAATTTTTTCAATGCCTCAAATTGCTAAATTTAAATTTATTTTTATATTTATAATATAAATTATTTTAATCTTTCATTATTCAAGTAATTACTTCCTCATTATTGTTTCATAAATAAATTTAATTATTTAATGTCTAAGAATTATAAATAAAATACCATTATGTCATAAATATATTTAGATTTATATAGAATATTTATATCCCAATTTATCTCAAGTATAACCGCATATAAAAAA
Organism: Viscum album; assembly: GCA_963277665.1. Taxonomy (NCBI): domain Eukaryota; kingdom Viridiplantae; phylum Streptophyta; class Magnoliopsida; order Santalales; family Viscaceae; genus Viscum; species Viscum album. The sequence goes on along the minus strand of OY728142.1, from coordinate 1,562,629,135 downwards.
TGGTTTAGTTATTAAACATTGAATTTAACACTTTTAACTATTATTTAAATAAAATAATCATAAATGTCATAATCTAATACAGGTGGATAAAAGGGATAATATTTTATTCCAAAGGTTTATTTTATTAGGCATACCCTTATAAAATGGAATTAGTACATTTGTTAAGGTAATTATAATATCATTCTTCACTTTAATTACGATATTTAATTTTAACTATGGTTAATAAAATTTAAAAGTTCATATTCTGTAAAAATTATTTTTAAACTACTAAACCACATTTTAAAAGATGATATCAACCGTGCTACATGGGTTTTTTAAATTCAATTCATTGATGTGGTAAAATTATGTTTCATGCAAATTGAAAATGTTCCATGAAGGTGGGTAAAAGACGATATAAAGTTTAATAAAATTTTATATATCTAATCTTATTATAAAATGACTCTAATGAATTAAATTAGAATAATATATGTATTATGTATCTATTTTGACATTAAAATAAATTTAAATAAAAATATTAATTATTTAAATAAAATTTTGTTTAAACAATAACAAAGTGTTGTTCACTATTCACCAAAAATTAAAAGTTTACAAAAAAATATCCAAAATTCACCTTAAGAGAAATATCATATTCTAAATCCCAAATTTTTTTTATTTGGAAAATTAAATTTACTAGAATTTCAAAATGTGGGTATTACTATTCATAAATGGGTTTTAAATGGCTAGTTTGATTGGTCTTCGTGTTCTAGAACATGAAGTTGTGTACAATAAAAGCTATTATATTACATTAAATAGTTAACATACAACGAAATAATGGGGTGTTATATTCTCACTTCCTTTAATAAATTGTGTCTTATCAATTTTAAATTGTCCATTGAATGAAATGTTGAAAATGGAAAATAATTTTGGGGAAAACCCACATCAGATATAGAATTATTAAAATTTAGTTTTAATAAGAGGGAATGGAAAATAAAACTATAACCACCTAATTAGGATTTATAATAGGAGAACATTGGTGGAAATTATAGACACAAAATTGGAGGAAAACGTAACTATCTATACGGAATGATTAAGGTCATTAATAAAAAACAACTGAACAATAAAGGGAAAATAGAGGGTCTCATATCAATAAATCTATGATGGTTTAAAATATCATCAGTTCGACAAAACATAAGGTATTAGCATAACAAATTTATGGTTTTATGTTCCTTTCCCAAATTTTTATGATTTTACTTCTTCATAGTAAAAAATAATAATACTTGACAAGTAAACTTCCATGCATTAAATTATATCTACTACCAAATACTCTTTCACTCCAAAAAGATAATATAAATAAAAAATATTCTATTTATCAAAATCATAACGTTTTTGAAAGAAAATTAATTTATAATTTATATTTCATAACATTATAATAAAATTGGATTACCTAAACCAGGGCATCACGTAGGCCAGTTGTAGGTGATATACCCATGTTGCCATTCAGTTGTGGGTTCAAGTCTCATGACCTTTCCGTAAGCGGCGGGTTATCGCTTGTCCTCTAGGTTTTCATTTTTATAACAATCCAAAAATAATTATAAGAAGTGTTTTAACCTCAAAAATTATTATTCAATGTCCATTTTAATCCATTCTTACATTTATAATTATCCATATACTTCGGTCCATGCTTGCAGTCCAAACATTATAAGGAAGGTCATATAAATTTCATATCAATACATTAATCATGTATTCTCTTAATACATGGTAATGAAATGAATCACTACTAAAAAAACAGGTATTTGCGACGGGCTATTTGCGACGGGATCCCGTCGCAAATAGACCGTTGCTGAAAACGCCGTCGCAACTACACTTATTTGCGACGGGCCCGTCGCTAAAGAATTTTTTTGCGACGGGCATTCTCTCCGTCGCAAATAGTATTCCGTATTTTTGTAAAAAACTTTTAAAACAGTTTTTGCAACGGGACCCGTCGCAAATAGCTTTTGCGACGGTTCCGTCGCAAAAACTCTTTTTTAAAAAAATAAAAAAAATTAATAATACTAGTATTTGCGACGGGAGTCGGGACCCGTCGCAAATACTTTTTAAAAAAAAATAAAAAACTATTAATAATACTAGTATTTGCGACGGGCATAGTATCCCCTCGCAAATACTATAAAAAAATAAAAAAAATAAATTATTAATAAATTATTTTAATTAATATAATAATAGAATTATAATTTACAAATGAAAATAATAAATTATTTTAATTACTATAATAATAGTAGAATTATAATTCAAAAATAAAAATAATAGAATATTAATAAATAATTTAATTAATATAATAATATTACAATTATAATTCATAAATAAAACAAATATTAATAAGTTATTTTAATTAATATAAAAATAATAGAATTATTTTACATTCAAATACTAAAATAATTCAAGTATTACAAAAAAAATAATTAAATTATAATATTATAAAATTTTTATATATATATAAAATTTTAATATATATATATATTTTTAATATATATATAAAATTTAATATTATAACATATAAATAATATTATTATTCATATTAATATTGTTATTTAAAAATATAATATTATTAATATTTTATAATGAGACAGAAACTACGAATAGAAAAAAAAATATTTTGATTTCACAAATTTTATAACAGAAATACAAACTCTAATCTGAAGGAGGAGGGGAGGGGGGGAGGTGGGGGATCTGCAGATGGTGGTGGAGGAAACTCCATCCCTAAAGCATGAGTGAGTCGACGCATGTACTCCATCTGCTCCTGATGCTGCTGCTGCCACCGACTCGTCTGCTCCTCGTACAACTGCTGCTGGCGTCGACGATCCTCCTCATGCTGCTGACGCATCTGCTCCTGCTCCTGTCAGAGACTCTCTATCTGTGCAGTCTGAGATCGCAACTGATCCTCATACTGTGTAGAAGAAGATGCATGATCTCCTCTCGAGCTGGACGCCGACATCGCAGCACTGCCATAATAATCTCCGGGAGTCAGTCGAGAGCCGATACCAACTACCCGGCCCTTCTCGAAGGCATACTGGGTGGCCTGCATCCATGCCGCCTCATCAAACTGACGGGCAGTGGTCTGATCTGATGACTCGGCCTGACTCTCAGGCCGGGCCTGTGCCGCTGCGGCCTCATATGACTCCTATAGTTGCAATTTAAAATTAAAATTGTGAATATATTATATGCAGTTAATTTTTAAACTTGAAAACAAATAATACTGACCACGATGTAATGCTGACGATCACCTCTGAGCTCCCCAGTAGCAGGATCACTGTACATCCTCCAATATACGTCGTACTCTGTAATATCGGGGTGCTCGACGGCCTATAAGAATAAAAAATAAACTGTTAATATTTATAGTTATATAAAATATTTATAAATAATGTACGTACCAGATGCTGTCTATGAGTACTGAAAGAACGACTCCCAGCTCGATGAGTCACCTCCTATCTCCCCCGATTCTGCCTCCCCACCGATGATCTCCTCTGAAAGGAACCACTCAACCAGTGCGCACATAATCCATCCCATACATGGGATTAAATATACTCTGGTCGGTGTGCTCTACATGACTCCTCAAAATCTGACACTCCTTCTTTCTTCATCGCAGCTTTTCGTAAATTATGCAAAAACTGACGAAGACGATCATGCATGGCCACCTCCCATGCCTCGTGGATGGCGTCACGCATGGTATCCTCGATCGGATACCATAAACCCTACAAATAAATCAAAATATCATGTTAGAAATGAAATAATTTTCAAAATAAAAATTATTTATTTACGTACGTACCAACCAATGGCCGAACATGGCCTGCTGCACATCAATGGGAATCTGCTCCCATGTGGTCCACGGCTGAGAGAAATAGTTGCGCAAAATAGCGCTTCCCTGTCCGACTGCTATATGTGGAAAACTGAAAAAATAATAAACATTTATTATGTGAATAGATTAATGAAATCTTAGTCAAATCCACAGGTTATCACACAGGTTATCACACCTACGGGTGCGCGGATCAAACCCAATATGTGGACGTCGCTCGGGGACGGGGTCAGGAATCATCAATCGTGCAAGACCGCGCCCCCTCCGCGTACTCCCTGGAGTGCCTGCAGGCTGAGGGTCATCTGCCAGCAACTCATCCGCATCGAAAGGCAGGTCAGCATCCGCCAACTCACGAAATGTGGCCTCGTCCATCTGAAACAGAAAATGTTAATGTTAGCAAATAATTGATAATTACTATTATATATACATATATACATATTATGATTGTATATAAATACCATGGAATTCTATAAGTGTTCATCTTCATCATCATCTTCATATATGTCAATGTCATCTTCATATTCCTCCTCAACATCATCGATATCCATTCGAGTTGCAGTTGCTTCATCTCTTACCATTTCAAATTCATGTGTGACATCATTAACATCATCGTCATCACCAACTCCTAAATGTGGGGTGTCGTCATCGATACTCGTGTCTCTTTGTAAAAAAGATTGATTTTGAGTACTCTCTTGAAAAACTTCAATTCTTTGCACATCAGTGAAAGCACTTTCACTTTGACAAAACTGATTGTCTCGAATTTTGATTTTTATTACACTCCACCAATCAGTCAAGTCTCTTGATGTTGCACAGTACTTTGCATAATAAACTTGATATGCCTGTTGAGCCAATAAGAATGGTTCATTTACTGCGATAACACTTTTACATTTAATATCGATGATTCCATGAGTCGGATGAACACGCACGCCTCTCTCTGTATCCAACCAATGACATTTGAACATGGTTATGTAATGTTGTCCAAGATAATAGAGTTCAATGATTTCATCAAGTATGCCATAAAAGTCAACTTCATTTTCTCGATGATGAGATCCTCTCAAGCTAACTCCACTGTTCATTGTTTTTTTCGATTCCCCATATGCATGTGTGTGGAATCGAAATCCATTCACCACATATGCATTATAAGTTTTAACAAGTTTGGAAGGTGGGTTACTCAATACACACAACCGTTTGTCAATTTTATCAGCATGTCGAGACACCTGAAGATTTGTGAAATAATTATAAATATAGTAAACTATACATTGAATGAGTTGCTAAAAGATAAAGAATTTATGTTACCAGTTTTTGAAACCACTGAGAGAAATTTTTCAGTCGACGTTCTTCGAGAGCAGCTGCTGTAATTTGTAGAATTTGTTTTTTGATATGATTATCATACAACCTATAAAAACCAAAGTTATTTACTGTAACATAAATGATAGAATAAGTGATATAAACACTTACAGTACAACTGATGTCATCTCTTCATAGTTGAGCAGAACATACGTATGAGCTCTACGATGTTCATCATCTGAAAGCCAGCGTTCAGAAACTCCACCAAAACCAAGCTCTGACTGGTTGAAAACAGATAATTGATTGTCGATTTCATCAATATTCCTCTCATTCCGTCCCATTCGGTTGTGTTTTGAAGGATACTCAGATTCAAAATAATGGTAGCAGAAAAAAGATATTTCCTCTTGCAAATAAGCTTCTGCAATAGATCCTTCAACAGATGCTTTGTTGCATACTTTTCTTTTCAATTTTTGCATGCATCTTTCAAATGGGTACATCCATCGAAACTGTACCGGACCTCCACATTTGGCTTCATATGGAAAATGTATCATCAAATGTTCCATTGAGTCGAAGAAAGACGGCAGAAATATTTTTTCAAGTTTACATATAATTACAACAACATCTTTTTCAAGTTTTCCTAGAGCATCATAATCTGCCGTAGCCGCACAAATTTCCCAAAAAAAATGATACATGTCTGTTATGGAATCCCAAATCACAGAATTCAACAGACCTCTTAATCCAATGGGTAGAAGTCTCTCCATTATAACATGACAATCATGACTTTTTAATCCAGTAATATGACCATTCTTTACACATCTACCCAAATTGGAAGCACAGCCATCTGGAAGTCTCAAATCTGCAATCCACTGACAAAATAATAAACGGTTTTCTTTAGACAGTGTATAAGCTGCTTTTGGTTTCAGTAACCTTTCTGTTCTGACATTCTCAAATAGTTCCAATTCTGGACGCCTACAAATTTGGGCAAGATCTAAACGTGAATTTACATTGTCTTTGCTCTTTCCTGGCGTATCCAAAAATGTATGAAACAAATTATCAAAACAGTTCTTCTCAATATGCATGACATCTAACATGTGTCGGACCAACAAATCAGACCAATATGGAAAATCCCAAAATATGCTACGTTTAATCCAATTGTGTTCTTTCCCAAAACCAGAAATTTTCTGTTGGTTTATTGTGGGACCAAAAGTGATGGGAGGTAATGAAAATACAACCGATTTTAACTCCAAACCTGATAGCATTTTTGGAGGTCCAACCCTTTCAGCTGTTCCTTTTCTAAAATGAGATCTGTTTCTGCGAAAAGGATGATCAGCTGGAAGAAATCTGCGATGACAGTCAAAATAACACGGTTTCTTTCCATGAATGAGCATAAATGCTTTGTTCTCTCCCATACAATAAGGACATGATTTCTGACCATGTGTACTCTATCCAGATAACATCCCATAAGCCGGGAAGTCACTTATTGTCCACATCAATGCTGCTCTCAGTATGAAATTCTGTTTCGTTGCAACATCATATGTACTGACACCAGTACTCCACAATAAATTTAATTAATCAATCAATGGCTTCAAATAAACATCAATATTTTTCTTCGGATGTCCTGGAATTAGTAAAGTCAAAAAGATATATGACTCCTTCATCAACATCCATGGAGGTAAATTATACGGAGTTAAAAAAACAGGCCAACTTGAATATTGACTACCATAAGATCCAAACGGGCAGAAACCATCAGTGGAAAGGCCCAGTCAAACATTTCTAGATTCTAAAGCAAATGATGGATGCACTCTATCAAAATGTTTCCATGAATCACCATCGGATAGATGATTCAAGATTTTATCGGTTGAACTATTCTCTTTATGCCATGACATCATTGTCGCTGTATTCATAGACATGAATAAACGCTGAAGTCTGGATGTAAGCGGAAAATATCTCAACTGTTTTACAGGAATCAAACCAGACTTCCCGTGTTTTCCTTCTTTATATCTCAGTTGCCCACATGTGGGACAACTATCCAACGACTCATTTTCCCCTGAATATAAAATGCAGTCATTTGAACATGCATGAATCTTCTGACAAGTAAGTCCCAAATTTCGAACCAACCTCTTACATTCATAGAAATTTGCAGGTAAAACATTGCCTTCGGGTAACAGTGTTTTCAGCAAAGAAAATATCTGGTCAAAACAGGTGTTTGACATTCCGTTATCTGATTTGATAGCCATAAATTTTGCAACTGCTTCTAATTTGCTCATCTTGCAGCCAGGATATAATGCATCCTCAGCAGACTTCAACAACTCATAAAATTCAGACGGTCCCAACTCAGGATTTGAAGCTATATCAGCCGGAGTTTCTGTATGTTGAACAGATGAACCTGCAACATCATGTACTAAATCTTGAAACTGGGATGGATCCGGAATCAAGTTGGTATCACCTGCTCTGGAACTGCGTTCACCGTGTTGATACCAAAAAACATAATCTGCTTGAAAACCAAAACGCAAGAGATATTCCCCCACTTTGTCAAACGTGTCAAACGTTCTCAATGCACATTTTCTGCAAGGGCATTTTATTTTTCCTTCTGAAACAAATTCTGAATTTGATTCCACAAATGATAAAAAAGTCTCCACACCCTCAACATATACTGGATTTAAACCAGAACCGTTTGGATTTCTACGTTGATTTATCCATATGCGGTCACCTAATAATGATTGTTGACGACCTCGTTGTTCCATATTTCTCTATAAAATATAAAAGCATTACTGGTTTTGAATAATTTTTTAGAAAAAACACTCAAGTAAAGATTGAATATATTGAGAATAAAGCAAAACATGTTACAAATATTGATAATTTTAATATTATATTGATTTTTTATTATTTTAATAATACTAATATAATTTTTTCATAAACATTATTTATATAATAATAACATTATTACATTATTAGTATATTTTATTATTAATTTTAAAATAACATAATTTTTTATATTATATACAATTCTCCTTTCATCTGTGTGTTTAACATTCTGTCTCCACATGTAATATTCGCATTCACTTTCACCTCTCCATTAGCGAGTAGGTTGATAATTTTGAAAAAGAATGCGAATATTACATGTAGAGACAGAAAACACACAGATGAAAAGAGAATTGTATATAATATAGAAAATTATATTATTTTAATATTAATAATAAAATATACAAATAATGTAATAAGGTAATTATTTCAAATTATTGGTAAGTATTTCAAATTATTGGTAAGTATTTCAAATTATTGGTAATTATTCCAAATTATTGGTAATTATTCAAAATTATTGGTAATTATTCCAAATTATTGGTAATTATTCCAAATTATTGGTAGTTATTCTTAATTTTTGGTAGTTATTCCTAATTATTGGTAAATATTGGTAATTATTGGTAAATATTGGTAATTATTAGAAAATATTGGTAATTATTGGTAATTATTGGAAAATATTGGAAAATATTGGTCATTATTGGTAATTATTGGTGATTATTGGTAATTATTGGTGATTATTGGTAATTATTGGTGATTATTGGTAATCATTGGTGATTATTGGTAATCATTGGTGATTATTGGTAATTAATACTGATTATTGGTAATTAGTACTAATTATTGGTAATTAATACTTATTATTGGTAATTAATACTAATTATTGGTAATTAATACTAATTATTGGTAATTAATAATCATTATTACTAATTATTGGTAATTATTACTAATTATTCCTAATTAATACTAATTATTCTTAATTATTCCTAATTATTACTAATTATTGTTAATTATTACTAATTATTGTTAATTATTACTAATTATTACTAATTATTTCTAATTATTACTAATTATTTCTAATTATTACTAATTATTGCTAATTATTAGTAATTATTGCTAATTATTACTAACTATTGCTAATTATTATTAATTATTGATAATTATTAATAATTATTGATAATTATTGGTAATTATTACTAATTATTGTTAATTATTGGCAATTATTGTTATTTATTACTAAATATTGGTAATTATTACTAAATATTGGTAATTAATACTAATTAATGGTAATTAATACTAATTATTGATAATTAATACTAATTATTGGTAATTAATACTAATTATTGGTAATTAATACTAATTATTGGTAATTAATACTCATTATTACTAATTATTGGTAATTATTAATAATTGTTGATAATTATTAGTAATTATTGATAATTATTGGTAATTATTACTAATTATTGCTAATTATTGGCAATTATTGTTAATTATTACTAAATATTGGTAATTATTACTAAATATTGGTAATTAATACTAAATATTGGTAATTAATACTAATTATTGATAATTAATACTAATTATTGGTAATTAATACTAATTATTGGTAATTAATACTAATTATTGGTAATTAATACTAATTATTGGTAATTAATAATCATTATTACTAATTATTGGTAATTATTACTAGTTATTCCTAATTAATACTAATTATTCATAATTAATACTAATTATTCCTAATTAATACTAATTATTCCTAATTATTCCTAATTATTACTAATTATTGCAAATTATTACTAATTATTTCTAAGTATTACTAATTATTTCTAATCATTACTAATTATTTCTAATTATTACTAATTATTTCTAATTTTTAGTAATTATTGCTAATTATTAGTAATTATTGCTAATTATTAGTAATTATTGCTAATTATTATTAATTATTGATAATTAATACTAATTATTGGTAATTAATACTAATTATTGGTAATTAATACTCATTATTACTAATTATTGGTAATTATTAATAATTATTGATAATTATTAGTAATTATTGATAATTATTGGTAATTATTACTAATTATTGCTAATTATTGGCAATTATTGTTAATTATTACTAAATATTGGTAATTATTACTAAATATTGGTAATTAATACTAAATATTGGTAATTAATACTAATTATTGATAATTAATACTAATTATTGGTAATTAATACTAATTATTGGTAATTAATACTAATTATTGGTAATTAATACTAATTATTGGTAATTAATAATCATTATTACTAATTATTGGTAATTATTACTAATTATTCCTAATTAATACTAATTATTCCTAATTAATCCTAATTATTCCTAATTAATTCTAATTATTCCTAATTATTCCTAATTATTACTAATTATTGTTAATTATTACTAATTATTGTTAATTATTACTAATTATTACTAATTATTTCTAATTATTACTAATTATTTCTAATTATTACTAATTATTTCTAATTATTACTAATTATTGCTAATTATTACTAATTATTACTAATTATTACTAATTATTGCTAATTATTATTAATTATTGATAATTATTAGTAATTATTGATAATTATTGATAATTATTACTAATTATTGGTAATTATTGGCAATTATTGTTAATTATTACTAAATAGTGATAATTATTGGTAATTATTAATAATTAATACTAATTATTGGTAATTAATACTAATTATTGGTAATTAATACTAATTATTGGTAATTAATACTAATTATTGGTAATTAAGACTAATTATTGGTAATTAATACTAATTATTGGTAATTAATACTAATTATTGGTAATTAATACTAATTATTGGTAATTAATACTAATTATTGGTAATTATTACTAATTATTCCTAATTATTACTAATTATTACTAATTATTGTTAATTATTCCTAATTATTTCTAATTATTGTTAATTAATACTAATTATTGATAATTAATACTAATTATAGGTAATTATTACTAATTATTGTTAATTATTGTTAATTATTCCTAATTATTGTTAATTATTCCTAATTTTTACTAATTATTGGTAATTAATACTAATTATTGGGAATTAATACTAATTATTGGGAATTAATACTAATTATTGGGAATTAATACTAATTATAGGTAATTAATACTAATTATTGGTAATTATTACTAATTATTACTAATTATTCTTAATTATTGATAATTATTGATAATTGTTCCTAATTATTAGTAATTAAATGAATAATTATCAATAATTAGAAATAATTACCAATAATTACAAATAATAACATTATTAATATATTTTATTATTAATATTAAAATAATATAATTTTCTAATTTATATACAATTCTTTTTTGATCTGTACGTTTTCTATCTCCACATACAAATAATACATGTGAAAACAGCAAACACACAGATCAAAAAAGAATTGTATATATATAAAAAATTATATTATTTTAATATTAATAATAAAATAAACTAATAATGTAATAATGTTCTTATTCCTAATTATTGGTATTTATTACTAATTATTAATATTTATTCTTAATTATTACTAATTATTACTAATTATTCCTAATTACTATTAACTATATTCAATACTAATAATTGAAATTTATTAAGTAATAAAACAATGTAAACATAATTAAATTACAACTAATTAATAATAATTGAAACTAATAAAAAATTGAAAATAAATAAAAAATTAAAAATAAATAAAAAATTAAAATGAATAAATACCTTGAAAATTGATCTGTTCTGATCGTTCTTCAAAACATTAATATCAGCTCCGGAGAAAAAAATTAAACTGGAGAAAAACTCAACTCTAGAAATATAATTTTGAGAGAAGGAGAAGATAAGGAATGAGAATGAAATGAAAAAAACGGATGGGGGTATTTATAGGTTAGATTATTTGCGATGGGCCCATTTGCGACGGGATTCCCGTCGCAAATAGTATTATTTGCGACGGTACCCGTCGCAAATACCTTAGCCAACATTTATTACGGTCAACCGGTAAATAGTTATTTGCGACGGGTCCCGTCGCAAATAACCCCTGCCGACATAGTATTAGCGACGGGGGAATATTCCCGTCGCAACTACCTTTTACCGCTGCCGGTTATTTGCGACGGGAATATTCCCCCGTCGCAAATAAGTTTCCTGTGATTTGGCGCGCATCGCGGGAAAACTATTTGCGACGGGAAAAGCAATCCCGTCGCAAAAGCCTCCTTATTTGCGACGGGGAAATACCCCCGTCGCAAATAAGTGTTTAACATGACTATTTGCGACAGGATTTATTCCCATCGCAAATAACCCGTCGCAATTGCTCATTTTTCCCGTAGTGAATTATCAGAAAAATAATGAATATGTTCATTCTTACTTATTCTATATGTAAATCATAGATTAATAGATATACTATATAAGTCCATAAATGATGTAATATCCAAAATTGATGGAATAAAATAACCATTAATTTCTTCCAAGGTAGTCAATAATATCCAATATACTTTATCACACTCAATTATATCTTCTTTCAAAATCGTTTTCAAGACTTTATGACTATTTTAAGGATTATCTTTCCCTCAACCATATATTTCCAAAAAGATTAACTTTCTATTGAGATGCATTTCTTAGTATCGTAATATCTCAAATTCACTATGAAATAGTACTACATTACAATCCATATTTATTTCCATAATTAATATGACTAGTAGTCATTGATACAACACTAAAATGACATAATTATTTAATAAAAACATAAGAACACTAATAATTACTCTTCATCTACATTAGTATCATATCTAGATCATCATTTTGAGTACACTCTCATGATTGGGACATTGATTCACGTAGTATCCCAACACCTTTTAGATGAAGCATTGTACATTTGAAACCTTTTTCATACTCGTTCAATCACGTTAATGGTTCACTTTTTATCCATACTTAAAACAAACTCCCCTTCCCTTCAAGCATTTACCAAGGTGATTTTATCCATAGTTATGACATGTGAGAAAATCCTTTTTCTCTTCTTCCATTTATCCACATTTTTCTCTAACATCCTCTTGTTCTTTTTCTTCCCATCAAGTCCATACGACTAAGAAAATTCATTTCTTATCTTTTTAAAACATAATAATATTTCCTCATATGATGAGAATATATGGGAGACTATTTCACTTCTAAATGTTGGATTAATGCTAGGAAATATATGATCCTTATTACTCTTTGGATCATGAGTATTTCTAGAGTTCTCATTCAAAATAATGGGATTAATTTCTAAATGACGACATACACTAGGTTAGGTCATATCATATCGTATAGTTGAAAAACTATAAAATTAATCAGATTTAATTAATGATTTACACACATCTAGTCTCAGAATAATAACATTGGTGTCTGTGCCAAAATATTTACACATAAAATCATTCATAATGGTTTGTAAAGAAAATATAAATTTCCCTAAGCATGTACCAAGGGAGTGTCAAACCAGGTGCACAGTATGTCTCATTGTCGTGTTCACTGATACCCTGAGTCAAGCCCAAAAATCCTTGTTGGAGTTTTATCTCATATTCATATCTCTTCTATATCAACTTCCACATGTAGTATCCATACATGGATGTATTTCTTGGAAAACCCACATAATATCTACATTATCATAATTTCTAGATGTTATTCTATAATAATCCTAAAAATCAATATTGGGTTGAGGTTTCCTAATCATAGTTTATCTAAATATAATTTCCAATGTTATTTATAAACATCCTTTGATACCAACTATAACTCATCGACTATAGTTACCCAATGATAGTGCATTATTTTTTATCATTGTCATGATTACAATAAATCATGTCCCGATGGACCTATCAGTTTAGTAGTCTTGTAAAATTGATTACATACATGAACGTTACATTACACATTCAAATATAAAATAGAACATAAATAATACATTTATAATTCCTATATTACCCTAGTTTAACCCTATATATCCTTCATAATACATTTCTCGGAATCCTGCGAAAACAAAACATATGAATGTAGTGAGTTCAGATGCTCTGTAAGGGTAAATATTTTAGAATAAGCTATAATATTTTAAGGTAAGATTTTTAATAAAAACAACATAATTTTTAAACATAAAAATGAACATAATATGGAAACATTAACTCAAAATTTACAATATAAACATGCACACAAATGTTCTACTAGAAGAATAATCACCAGTAACAACTAATTTCATAACGAGTAAATATGTAATGTCGGACATCACAACCACATAGTCAAGACCGTGTTCCATGACTACAAATAAAAATTCTGTCAAGGACTTGTGCCAAGAAACTCATTTGTATCATGAGACCTATAGATGCATTGAGGGGATATAGCAGGCCCCGCCCATAACTTATTCTGTCCAATGCATTCCCCATATGAAAAATGTAGAAACATAACATAAAAATTCATACTAAAACTAGAATACAAAAAGCCAATACTTTATCCACAAACCATGAATGTTATAAAAATAGCACATTCACCTTCAAATATGTCATAACACATTCAAAAATATATATAATATTTTATTATAGTAAGTCAACCTCAATCAAGAATAATATCGAATCATGGATGTAGATACTTTTGAAAATAATCAGTACAACACTTTGAGAGAAATATCCCAATTAATGAAATCATTTAAAAGCCTGAAAATTTAATAAGGATTAATTTAAAAGATATTTTTTAATCAATGTGTCCCATAGCAATTTGAAACTTTTGAATGAAATTAACACTTTCAAACAATCATGTCCACAGAAATAAATACATAAAATCGTTTTGAAAACATGGAAATTAACTAAAAATATTTAGAAAAAATGTTCTTTAAAAACATTTAAAATGATGACTACTTAAATATTAACTTCCATAAAACCTTGAATGATATAATTTTAAATCATTATAATGAATCATAGAAAAATATGATTAATATGCCCTAATAGATACTTACAGATTAACAATGTCAGATAATAATGAGATTGAGGAAATAAGCCTTACCTTGTACATTCCTTTAGTCGAGGGTATGTTTTTACAAACGTATAATGACAATATTATGTTATTAAATTATACCAGAACCATATTAATATTTATGATTACATATATTATTGATTTATGACTTTATACTACCATTAAATAATAATTTCAATGTTAAGGTAACATTTTAGGTAGTAGACACATTCTTTTTTGTAGGTGTTTAAACTTGTGATTCTTGATCGTATCATTTAGAAAATTATTTACATATTTCTAGAATATAAAAAATAATTTATATATAATATATATTTAGAATATATTTTTTAGAATAGATAGATATATTAAATGGAATCACCGTTCATGGAGATGGTAGATTGTACGTACGCATGAACGTTGTTTCTATTTTCTTATCATATAGTATGGAAGTAAGTAAAGGAAATAAATTTATCAATATAAATATATATTATTATAGAAAAAAATTATTTCATATATCTCACAATTAATAAATATATATATATATATGCTTTTTTTAATGGTGGTCGTTGAAAATGAATCTCATCGCGTCGTGAAGATGATAAATTGTATGTACGATTGAGCGACAATATCAATCTATCAATCGTAAAACAGTGTATAATTGGCTGGTATATTATATATAAATAATAAATACAATTTTATATTCAATTAAAAAATTAATTATACTCATTATTATACCCATTCAAATAATTATTTGTTAAATATCAAACAACACCACAGTGTGGAGATGGTAAGCCGTAAGTACGCATGCATGGTGACTTTGTCATTCATAAGATGGGTAGAAAAATAAAAATAGTTTTAACAATGTTATAATAAAATATAAGTATGTAGAAGGTATTGGATTTATTGTGTTATAATGATATTAACAAAGAAAGGGGAAGTTGATTATGAAAGGAACATTGAAAGAAGTGATTATTAATTACCTCTTTTTCAGGTGCTTCTTTTTTATTTGCAAAAAATGGCTCTTTAAGATCGATTTTTGCTGAAATTAATGCCCATAGGATGAAGTGAGGGTTCTTGGAAATATATTTGAGATGCGTTTGGTAGATCCCAATTCTTATGGAGGTGAGAGGTTAAGAGAAGGGGATGTAACCTTTTATAAGAGATGTGATTGTTTTTTTAGGAAAAGTTTAAAATATTATTTTATTATAAAATCATTTTTTGTTTCTAATAGATTCAAATAAATTTATTTCAAGGATAAGTTGGGTATAGGTCTAAATCTTCTCATCCAATAGGTTTTGGAAATATTTAGATCAGAATATTAACCTTGAATATTAGATTTAATTCTTAGTTAAATAGTTTAACTTTTACCATGCCTTCTTATATTTTTATATTACATGGTTAATAAACATACTATAAAATGCCAATATAACCTCAAATGGTTCATTAATGACATATATCATTATTTATGTCCTTTGGATGATTCTTATATTTTTAGGAATATTATATAATTTAATAATATTGTATATGTTTTAATGAGCTCATTTATGTCAATTTTGAAAATATTTAGTATTTTGTTTTTGTGAAAGTGAACAAAACTTGATTACTTCGAAAAAAATACATCAAATCTGCCCTATAATGTTTTATTAACCTAAAAAATTAGTTTAATGCATCCAAAATTTCAACTCAAATTTATTTAGATATTTATAATACCTATTATTTTAGTCATTCTTTAATAATAAAATTAATGCATCATCATTGTTTAATAAATAATATTAATTATTTAATATCTAAAAATTATAAATAAACTAGCATGATGTAGGAAATATTTTTAGATTTCTAATTAATATTTATTATTGAATTTATCTTATGTATAAACCTATATTAATAATGGTTTAGTTATTAAACATTGAATTTAACACTTTTAACGCATCTTTAAATACAGTAATAATAAATGTAGTAATCTAATTCAATTCAATCAAAAGGATCATATTTTATTACTAAGGTTTATTTTGGTCGAAATAAAATTATCCAATAAAATTAAATTATGAATTAGGGTAATTATAATAACATTTTCACCTTTAATTACCCAATTAACTTTTAACCGTGGTAAATAAAATTCAAAAGTTACAATTCACCAAAAAAAATCATCTTATTGAATCAAATTTTAAATATTGATATCAACTATCTCTCTCAAATTCATGAATTTCAAATCACAATAGTGGTAAAATTAAGTTTTACACATCTTTTTAAATGTTACAAGAAAGTGGGTAAAAGGTGGTAAACATTTTAAAAAAAATTATATATCTAATGTTATTATAAAATAAATAAAATGAATTAAATTGTACTAATATAGGTATTATGTATCTATTTTGAATTTAAAATTAATTTCAATATAAATAATAATTATTAAAATAATTTTCAGTTTAAATAAATTACGCAATGTTTTTCACAATTCATCACAAATTGAAATTTTCATAAAAATGGAAAAAATTCACCCTATGGTAATTTTGATATCAAGAATCCAAAAATGAAGTCCACTTTGAAAAATAAATTTGAAATAAAATCAAAAATTGGTTATTACTATTCATACCTACCAACAACAATTTTTATTTTTCGTGGTGTGCTAGAACTCGATGTTTTGTACAACGCAAGTTATTCTATTACTTTAAAGAGATAATGTACAATGAAATTTTGGGGTGTTACAACCCTTACATTGTACATTCCTTTAGTCTATAGTAAATTTAGCCTCTTATATAATGAACATAGTATGTCATTATATTGTACCAATACCATATTAACATTTTGGATATCATATATGATTCATTTGTGACATTATTCTACCAATTTAATTATAATATCCTTGTTAATGTAACATTTCAAGTAATAATCACTTTTTTATCGTACATGCTTTAATATTTAATTACTGATCGTATCACATAGATCTTTATTTACATACATATATAATATAGAACATGTTTTATATATCATGTATATTCAGAATATAAATATTTATAATAGATAGATATATGAAATGGAACCACCGCCCATAGAGACGGTAGTTCGTACATACACATGAACGTTGTTCCTGTTTTCATATCGTATATTATATATGTATGTAAATGTCATATATTTATCTATATAAATATATATAATTATTGTAGAAATATTATTTCATATATCTCATTCTTAATATATATATATATATATATATATATATAATTCTTCTATGGTGATCGTTGAAGATAAATCTCTTTGTGTGGTGGAGATGTAAGTCGTACGTAAGAACGTGCGAAAATATCATTCTTTCAATGAAAAAACGGTGTTTAATTGGATGGTATATTATATATTAAAAAAAATTCCATGTTATATTCATTATTGATTTTAATTACACTCATTATGATACCCATCCAGATAATGTAGTGTAAAACAACAAACTACAACATGACGTGGAGACTGTAAGTCGTATGTACGCAGGTATGGTGACATTTTCATTGATGGGACAAATAAAATAATGAATATTGTTTTACCATATCTATAATAACATCTCGTTATTTATAGGGAACTGGATATATTATTTTAGTATGATAATAACAAAGAAAGGGGAAGTGGAAGAATAAAAGAACTTGGAAAGAGGTGACAATGTAATTATCTATTCTTCAGGTGCTTTCTTTTGATTTGAACAAAAGGAAACCTTAAGAAAGATTTATGATAAAATAAATGCCTCTATATTGATGTGAGGGTATTTGAAAGGAAATTTGTCTAGGTTTTGGATGAGAGAAATGGATTTAGAGGTGGGAAGTTTAGATAAGGGGAAGTACCATTTTATAAGAGTGGTGAGGGGCACTTTATTAAAATTTTGAAATATTATTTTATTTTAAATTCATTTTATTTTTATAATATCTCTGAATAGATTTAAATCTAGGATAAGGTGGTTAGGGGTTTAAATCCTCTCATCAAATGGGTTATAGACAAGTTTCAGTCACCATATTAACCTTATCTTCTAGATTTAATTCACAGTTTAATAGTTTAACATTCACCACATCTTCGTGTATTTTTATATTTAATTGTTAATAAACATACTATATATTTACAAAAGAGTCTCAAGTGGATCATTAATGACATATCTATCCTTATATATGTCTTTTTACCAATCCATATATTTTTAGGAATATTATTTCATTTAATAATATAGTAATTTTTAGTTACTCATTTATGTCCATTTTGACACTATTTAGTATTTGGTTATTCTGAAAGTCAACAAAATATTATTACTTATAAAAAATTACATTAAATAAACCCTAAAAATTCATATTAACTTAGAAAATCCGTCTAAATAATCATAGGTATTAATTTACATTTATTTTATATTTAGGATACCAACTAGTTTAATCTTTCATTAATAAGGTAATTACGACATCATCATTATGTCATAAATAAATTAATTTATATAATTTCAAAAAATAATTAATAAAATACCATGATGTAGGAATTTTTTTTATATTCCAATTTAATATTTATAGTTTAATTTATCATATTTATAAATATATATTAACAATGGTTTAGTTATTAAACATTGAATTTAACACCTTTGTGTTTTATTTATATAAATTAACAACAAATGTCCAAATTTAATGCAATTGGATCCAAAGGGTAATATTTTATTACTAATTACTATTTTTGTCTAAATACACTTATCCTGTAGAATTAGGAGATGTGTTAGTGTAATTATAATAACACGTTTACCTTTCATTACCCTATTTACATTTAACAGCGGTAAATAACATTCAAAAGTTACTAATCACAAAATGATATTTTCATCTAATTGAACCAAATGTTTCTTAATAATCTCAAAGATGGTGGGTAAAAAGAATGTAAAATGTTCACCAAAATTTTATATATCTAGTATTATAATAAAATTACTAGAATGAAATAAATTGGACTAATATAAGTATTTTGTATCTATTTTTACATAAAAAGAATATTTTTAAAAATAATTTTTATTTAAATAATTTTTTTAAACAATAACACAATGTTTTTCACTATTCCTAAAATTTTGAATGTTTTTAGAAAAATACCAAAAAATCACTATATGATAATTTTTATATCCTGAATCCAATAATGTTGTCCAATTTTAAAAATAAAATTTATAAAATTTCATAATGTTGGTATTAAAATTCAAAAATAATTTTTAAATGGATAGTTTGATTGGTCGTGGTGTGATAGAACTCAATGTTTCATATATCAAAAACTATTGTATTACATTAAAGAGATAATGTAAAATTATTTCTGAGGGTGTTACATGAAATAATTATAAGTATGTAGATTTCATTGAAGGATTTTTCTATCGATATAAAAATTGTCTCTGTATAGATGGGTAATTTCCTAGCAGGGTTCTCCCAGTGTTCGTAGAATAATGGAGGTGGATTAAAATTTCATGTAAAAATATGATGTTATCACTATCTTTATGAGATTCAAACGCCTTTTAATTAGTTTAAATGACGTGTATTGTTTACCATGTTCATATAATAAGCTTTATACACAACGTGACATGTTACAAACAACGTAATGTGCACAATCCTTTTGATATCGAAATATATGTTGTTTGATAAAATTTCTATGGGTTATTGGTTGTATATGGAAAATGAGGATTATATGAAATAAAAATTGGATTATAAAAGGTTTAAATTTCATTGATAGCGATTTTAGGTCACCGTATAAGAGCTATTTTTATTTATTAAATGTGAACCCTCCATCCTGACAAAGATAAATCTGATAATTATATTAGAGACCCTAAATCCTTATGGACTGATTCATTTAGTGTTGGATCAGCATAGCTGTTCTGATTCATATCATTATGTTTTTAATCTTTTATTCATCATCATTACCAATGATCATTTTTTTGATATGAAATTTCTAATTTGTTTTTCTAACTGTGGTATTGTTCGTCTTAATTAATTTCTAGATTCATTGTGTGATATTATCCTATATTTCAACACTTTATTGGTTGGGGTGTGTCAGCTGTGTGTTCCTAACGTATGTGTTTCTTCCGATTATCCATCAAATATTCTATTTAATTGAATCAATATTTAGTTTTTTATTTTAATTATAGGGCCTCCATATTCATTTCTATGTTTTTACTATTTGTGGGACATGTAGTAGGTGTGTGCGACATGAGTTTTATGGTTTAAAGTACCATATCTAGCATGTTTTGGAGAAAATAATTATATAATTTTTTTACTAATTATTTTAATAAATTATGTTAATTTGTTAAATATTTTTTGTGTTTTTTGAACTATTTTCTTGATAAAACATGTTTTCCTCAAGTTTCGATACATGAAAAGGTTATTTTAATGTAATAGTAAATTGATTAAATAATTATTAATATAAAATAGTTTGTAAAATTGGGAACATGATAATTTATGGGTACATTTGTGGATGGTGTAGTAATATGTATTTTCCACAATTAGAGTATTGGAACTTGGTTCATTCCATTTCTTCCCAAGTCTATTAATCTATGGATTTTCAGGACCTGTTGTGTTTTTAATTTATATGGTGTTCCAATACTCTTTATAATTTATGTATTTTTCTAGATGCCTGATGTTCATGTGACTGACTATGTTTATGTATGAGTTTCTAAGATATTAGGGCTTAGGGTCATCTATGTCGTGATCCTGGATGATATTTTTTCCAATTTGGACAGTTTTGGATTGCTTTGTTATGCTTTTAGTGCCATTGTTTTGATATGATATATGATACATACATTGAAATTATTTTATATATCTATTTAGAAATGTCTATATAAAATAAGGTTAATCTGGTTTACTTGAATTATTTTGAAATATGGAATAGAGGTAATTAATTTTTTTTCCATGCTTTGGTTTCGAAAACTTCTAAATTATATTTCATGGATTATTTTCTCATCACATAAAAATGGTTTGATTGTTATTTAGATAATTGATTTGGATCACCTGGGTAGGGACCCAACTGATCCATTTACCTTAGACTCATCATACCCCTATAGGTGGATCATATACCTGGTAATTTCATTTTCTGATGTGAAAGGATGTCACTTCTGTGTGGTAATGAGGTTTTCTATCAACTAATTTTCAGATAACTACATGGTGAGATGGTGGTTGATTTCCCATGATATCACATGCATAATGATAGATTATTTTATTTTATTAGTGTTGTTATTTGCTATTGGAGATGTATCTTGTATATAGTTTTCCCACATTACAAATTGAATCTTGTAGAGACCATAAGCTTGACGTACATGGACATTACATTACTTTTTCGGAATACTTAGTACATAAAAAACACACACTCAAGGACCGTAATAGTTTAGTGTCTTTGGATACTCGGACTATAATCTTATAATCGTGGTGAAATATCTTCAACATCTCCCATAAATATCTTCCCTTTTTTTAACAAAAACCTTTCTATATATCCTGGTGAAATGAAAACGTAAAAGGGTGAGCTCAAATGCTCGGTAAGGGTAATCAAATGAAATATCAATCACATCATATTCACAAGAACATATCTTTTGGAAATCATAACCTGCAAAAGAGATCATAATTTCATAACTTGGGATAAATCATAGTAGTGAAATGTAATCCCAATAATCATAAATTAATACATGAAACTTTGTGTCATACACACATAATCATAGAGAATCATTTCTTATTAGTCAAGACTCATTGCCAAGACTATCTTAGTGGACAAAGTCCATTTTTGAACCGAGTTCACTCCTCGTTTCTGTCCTGTTTCACTGAACCGGTTTAACCTACCGTTCCATCCATGTCTATCTCATAAGATATAAAATCTTTACCCAATTCATTGGAGGGAGATATAGGTCCCACCCATCTCATAATGATACCATTTTTATGTGTGCCACAAAATCATAAACCATACATCATAGCATAACCCATGTAACAAAAATGGGATTCTTAAACATCGTGAAATCATAAAAAAAAATTCATATAAGATAAAGGAATTCATAAAAATAATTCCATCACAACATAATCAAATCAATGTAATAATAAGGATAAAAACAGAACCCTTTATTATCTTAGATGGAAAATAATTTTGATAAAACACTTGAACTCCATTCTTGAGGAAAATATCATTTCTACTTCAAAAACACTTTTACTTTCTTAACATGTCATAAAATTATGAACTAAAATAAGTTGATTAAAAATAAACTTGAAAATTTTTAATGGAAGCTTCTTGGATATAATGTTTTAAAAATCCACTCATTCCGTACAAGTTTAAAAAACATTTTTCTCGTACTTTTGTCGGAAAAGTCAAAAAGTACCTCGTATGAAAAATGACAAAAGATTCCTTTCATATCTTTTACTAAAAACTCACCGAAGGGTAAAATTGGATATGAACTATTTTATAAGGATATAAATATTAAATATTGAGGAAACATGGATGTGGAAGATAAAATACACCCCAGTAAATACCAAAGTATAAACAATCTCGGATAAAAATGAGATTGTGATATTTTCCCTTACCTTAGGTCAGATTTGCTTTGTAAGTGTCTGACCATCCTATATAATGATTTAAATAATGTTATTGACTTATTCCAGAATCATACTTCTTTTTATGATATCATATATGGTCATATTCTTATCTTCTTATTAGTAATATTTCATTACTACTTGTTATTCGGGTGTTTATTGCTTCTGTGTTTTGTCGAATAAATTCTTATTTTTTCCTTTTAGGTAATAGATACCTCATTTCAAGAATGTTATTAGTGTAATATATATCATATTCATTCACTCAATTCTTTTATATAGTCATTATTCAATGAAGATCATGTATAACGAGTCGCATCACATCGTGGAGACGGTATTCCGAACGTACGCACGAGCGATGATATCATTCCCATGATCGTGGAATTGTATTGGAGTGTATGTATAATATTTAAGAATCAATATCACATTACAATAATTATATATAGTTATTATTTACACCATTATACCCATCCAAGTACGGTGGTGGTGGAAAACAGATTACACCATGGCGTGGAGATGGTATTCCGTACGTACGCACGCGTGTTGATTTCATTTTCCGTAGGATGGATAGATGGTGAAATAGGGTTGTTTCATACTTATAATGACATATCAGTATATTAGTGATACTGATGTTATTACTTCATAATGAAACAAATAATGAAAAATAAGTGGAAGAAGAAATAAAGTTGAAAGAATCGGTAACGGGCATTACCTCTTCTTTGAAGTGCCTCTTTGAGACCTCATCGTAGGGCACTAAAATTGGTCTTTTAAAGAGAACATGACCTATAGGATGTATCTAGGGAAGTGGAGAAGAGATATTGTCAGGGTTTGGCCGAGTTTGAAGGCTCAAAGTGGTGTGAGGAAGAGAGGGAGGAGGTGCCCTTTTATAAGGGAGGAGAGGGGAACCTTTGGAATAACTACAAATATTATTTTATTATAAAGTCAAATTCGGTTTTTAATAGTTCCAAATTAATATATTTCGAAGCTAAGGTGGGGATGGGTCGAAATAGTCTTATCCAATAGAATTTATACAAGTTTAGGTATCAATTTTAACCTTATCATTTAGATTTAACGTTAAGTAAGATAATTTAACTTTTACCATGTCTTCTTGTTTTCTTACACTATAAGGTTAATAAACTTACTATATCAAGCCAAACAAACCCCAAGTTGTTTTTTATTAATATATATAACCTTATATAAGTAATTTTTCTGATCCTTATATTTTTTATAAACAAAATAACAATTAATAATATAGTATTTGTTTTAAAAACTATTTTATGTGAATTTTGACACTATTTGGTAATTAATTTTTTTGAAAATCATAACAGAATGTTTAGTTCGATAAAATTTAATTAAATCAATAATAACATGTCATATTAACATAAAATATTATTTTAATTCATAAAAAGTCTCTAATTTCATTTATTTGGGTATTTATAACATCAATTATGTCAATATTTCATTAATAAGATAATTGCTACATCATCATTTTATCATAAATAAATTAAATTATTTTAAGTCTAAAAATTACAAATAAAATACCATTATTTAGAAAAGCTCTTTATATTTTTAATGAATATTTATAGTCTAATTTTCCTATGTATAACCCTATATTAAAAATTCTTTAGTTATTAAACTTTGATTTTAACTATTTTAACCCTTCTTTAAATAAATTTATAATAAATGTCCTAATCTAATCCAAGTGGGCCTAAATGGTCATATTTCATTCCTAAGTTTTTTTGGTCGAATTAAACTTTTCAAATAGAATTAGGACATGTGTTAGGGTAATAATAATACATTTTTACCTTTAACTACCCTATTTACTTTTAACCGTGGTAAATAAAAGTAAAAAATTACTATTCACCAAAAATTATTTTCATCTCATTGAACCACATTTTACTTACTGACATCAACTGAGTCTCTTGGATTTTTTAAATTCCACTCACAGAAGCGGTAAAATTATGTTTTATGAAAAAATTCAGTTTTTTAACTACCACTTAGTGGTTTCACTATCATCAAAAAATGAAAGTTTCCAAAAAAATACACACAATTAGGCCTAAGATATATATGATATTATGAATTCAAAAATGATGTTTATTATACCAAATTCAAAACATATTAGTTACATTAACTAATTCAAAAATTAATTCCCATCGTCAAGACAAATAGCGTGTTTTTAAGAGATAATAACAATCAAAAGATTGACAATTTCTTATGTCTGGTTTAAATGTGAAATTACATCCAATGAACAACATTGTATTAAATTGTAAAAATATATTCTAAATATACGTTAAAACCACTCAAATTAATAATTTATCACTATTAATTATTTCGATTAAAAATTTTGTTTTTAATTAAAATTTAATAATTTTCACTATTCATCAGAATATTAATGTTATCCGAAAAGTACCAAAATTTCATCCTAAGCTAATTTCGATATTCTGAATCCAAAATTTAAGTGAATTTTGAAAAATAAAATTTACAAAACATCAAAAATTGGTTATTACTATTCATAATGGCTAGTTTCAATAATATTTTAATAGCATATCGTTGTTTAGTGAAACTCGGTATTGTGTACGACGCAAGTTATCGAGGAAGGCCACAGTTGCATGTAAAGAAAGCCAAGCTAATACTGTGTGTAGTGAAAGATTCTTTTGAGGATTTATATAACATAAAAACAAAATATTTCTCATAAAAATCTTAGGTGTTATATTCTACCCCCCTTAAAATGAATTTCGCCCTCGAAATTTGTCAGGGTTATAAATGGTTTACTACTAGAATGTTTCTTTAATAGAAACCCACATCGTAAAAAGGAATACCAAAACCAATCTTTACAAACTAATGTATGAAACATAATGGTTACCCAAATTAACTAATCACTAGGTTTGCACATAGGATAACATAGGTGAAAATATTGATATGGAAGAGAAACCTAACCATCATGGTCTGATGTCGAGTGGTAGAGAACATGGCTATGAAAAAGTCAACAATTACAAAGCCATATATTTGTGATGATCTAAGGTACCATCTGATTCATCAGATATAAGGGCACTAGGAAAACATTTTTGGTTTTCTAGATCATTTCCCTAAAGTTGCAGAATTTGAATTAGAATAAATACTTACTTTATCCTGGTACAATCTCACTATTGTTCGTGCTTTGAACAATTTCCACTTCATCTTTTAATGAAATGAAGTTGAATTTGTTATTCGTGAAGTGTTAATAGATCATGTTATAGAATGATGGGTCATTCTATCTGTTTCAAACAAAAGGTTACCAAAATTTATCAAATATACATAATTCCATCTATGGTGAGGTTAATCGTATACGATTCCAAAAATGAACTTATAAATCATATATCATACCGCGTAATAAAAAAACTAGTTTCTACTAACCAGGGACTTTCTGTAGGCATGTGGTAGGCGATAAAGGCCAGTCTCACTTCGGTTGTGGGTTCGATTCCCACAGCCTTGTCTGACGCGATGGGTTGTCGCCCGTCCTGCAGGTTGTCCTTTTTCTATAACTATATTACTATAACATCCAATCAATAATATAGAAAATAATAACTTATGTCCAACATAATTCATTCCAATCTTTAGGCTTATCTAAAATACTTCAGTCCAAGATCATAGTATAAAGAAAATGATTACTTGAAATGTCACATAACAATCACATGAATTCCATCATTTATCCCCCATATATCATAAGATATATCTTGTTGGTCAAATTACAAATATGTGAATACCTTAATCATGTATTATTTTGAATAATGAATACTCATTGAACCTTAGTGAAAACATGAATGCAGTTAAAAGTTAACACTTTCCACAAACCAAAAATCCTCAAAATTCTTTACACTCAAACCATGATATCACTTAGTCCTTATATCAATCATGAGCTCATGAATACAATAAAACATCTCATTATCTTCTTATCCCTTCATTATGCTCATATCATCTTCTTACCAAAAATATCTCAATCACTTCCCATGGTTACCGATACCATTAAATTATTGAAAACCACAATAGATCAATACATAAATATTCCAATATTCCA
This sequence comes from Viscum album, assembly GCA_963277665.1. NCBI lineage: Eukaryota > Viridiplantae > Streptophyta > Magnoliopsida > Santalales > Viscaceae > Viscum > Viscum album. The sequence continues at coordinate 1,562,601,672 of OY728142.1, read as the reverse complement.
TGATACTATATAAAACCTTATTATGGAATCCAATTACATAAACACTCAATCATTCCACCACATGGTTGGCATATTCAACATTGCCAATAGTGATCACATTTGACTTCCCTTTTTCCTTTGCCTTAAGTGGTTTCTCATGTTGATCATCATTTACCCTTGGATTAGGGCATTGGTTAGCATAATGGCCCATTTCATTGCACTTGAAGCATTGAAGTGTTGTTGGTGCGTTCTCTACAGTCTTTTCTTTATTCACACCATTAGCATCCCTTTTTCCATTACTTTGACACTCAGCTGCTCGATGACCTTCTTTTCCACACTTAAAACATTTTCTAGTCCCTTTAAGACAATCTCCACCATGCTTCTTTCCACACTTTGAGCATAAGGAAACATTCATCTTCTTTTCACCATTATTCTGATATTTCTCCTTGAACTCCATCTTTCATTTCTTGTAAAAACCATGAGATGGATATGTAACACCAACTTCCATTTCTACCTTAATAGCACAATGCACAATTTCTTCATAGCTAATGAAGTCTCTTATAGGTAATGTCCTTCGAAGATTTGGTTTTAAGCCACTGAAGAATCGATCAACTTTACATTCAAGTTGGATGATAAATCCAGATGCATACCTTGCAAGCCTTGTAAAATTCTCTTCGTATATACCAACAGATTCATCATCCATTTGCTTTAGTTCGAGAAACTCCTTCACCATCTTTGTTCGAAGAATACGAGATAAGTACTTATTGAAAAATATGTTCTTGAACTCATCCCATTCCATGGACTCAATTTCATCTCATGGCCTCATATTCTTGATAAGATTCCACCATTGATCAGCATCACCTTCCAAACGATATACTGCTAAGATGACTTTATCATCTTCAGAACATTGAAGAACTGAAAATATCTTTTCAGTGGTACTGATCCATTGTTTAGAAACAAGTGGATCAGAAGACCCACTGAAAGAAGGTGGGTGTTGCCTCATGAAGGACTCAATAGAATATTGTTCCCTTCTCTGCTCATTTGGAAGTCCATAATGAGTCATAGCTTGTGTAAGTATAGCAATAAGATTTTTCACTCCATCTCCCATAATGTTGGTTTGTTCAGGAGGACAATCATTGCATCGTCCATTACATTGATCAATACGGTTCCTTCGGGTTCCAACCATCGTCTAAAACACAAAAAGAATAGTATTAGAGGAAAAAATCAAGCTAGGGAAAACAACAAAATAAAGGGGGAGAACCATCAATATCTATCATCTTAGGATAAATTCTAATATTGTTACCATAGTTCTAGGACTATATCCTATACGTTTACTTATCCATAGGGACATCCCTAGACATACCTTATAAATGTCTCTAGGGATCTCACTAACGTTTTCGCATCCTAGTTTCCAAAGGTTGACTAAACATTTCCTCTGATACCAATTGTAGAGACCCTAACCATGAAGTACATGGACATTACATTACTTTTGCATAATGCTTATTACATGACAGAAACACACACACAAGGACTGTAATAGATTATTGTCTTTGGAAACTCGCACTATAATCTTCAAATTGTGGGGAAAGATCTTCAAAATCTCCCATAAAGATCTTCCCTTTTTTTACCTAAAACCTTGATTTATATCCTGGGGAAAAGAAAACATAAAAGGGTGAGCTCAAATGCTAAGTAATGGTAAACAAAGGAAATATCAATCACATCATATTCATAAGAACATATCTTTTGGAAATCATAACATGCAAAAGAGATCATAATTTCATAACATGGGATAAATCATAGTAGTGAAATGTAATCCCAATAATCATAACTTAAAACCTGAATCATTGTGTCATACAAACATAATAATAGATAATCATTTTTATTAGTCACGAATCATTTCCTAGACTATCTTAGTGGACAAAGTCCATTTCTGAACCGAGTTCACTCCTCGTTTCAGTCATGTTTCACTGAAATGGTTTAACCTGCCGTTCCAGCCATGTCTATCTCTTGAGATATAAAATCATTACCCAATGCATTGTAGGGAGATATAGGTCCCACTCATCTCATAATGATACCATTCTTATGTGTCCCACAAAATAATAAACCATACATCATAGCATAACCCATGTAATAAAAATGGGAATCTTAAACATCATGACATCATAAAAAAATCTTATAAGATAAAGGAATTCATAAAAATAATTCCATCACAACATAATCAAATCTATGTAATAATAGGGATAAAAATAGAACCCTTTATTATCTTATATGGAAAATAATTTTGATAAAACACTTGAACTCCATTCTTGAGGAAAATATCCTTTTAACTTCAAAAACACTTTTCCTCTCTTAACATGTCATAAAATTCTAAACTAAAACAAGTTGAATAAAAATAAACTTGAAAATTTGTAACAGAAGCTTCTTGTAAATAATGTTTTAAAAATCCATTCATTCCGTATAAGTTTAAATAAAATTCTTCTCATACTTTTGTCGGAAAAGACAAAAAATACCTCGTATGAAAAACGACAAAAGATTCCTTTCATATCTTTTACTAAAAACTCACCGAAGGGTAAAATTGGATATAAACTATTGTATAATGATATAAATATTACATATTGAGGAAACATGTATGTTGATGATAAAATAAACCCCATTAAATACCGAAGTATAAACAATCTCGGATAAAAATGAGATTGTGATATTTTCCATTACCTTAGGTCTGATTTTCTTCATAAGTTCTCAAACCTCCTGTAAATTGATTAAAATAATGTTATTTACATATTCCAGAATCATACATATTTTTATTATATCATATATGTTCATATTATTAGCTTCTTATTAGTAATAATTCATTACTACTTGTTATTTGGGTGTTCATTGCGTTTGTGTTTTGTCGAATAAATTCTTATTTTTTCTTTTTAGGTTATAGATACCACATTTCCAGAATGGTATTACTATATTATATATCATATTAATTCACTCAATTCATTTATATAATCATTATGCAATGAAGATCATGTATAACGAGTCGCATCACATCGTGGAGACGGTATTCCGTACGTACGCATGAGTGATGATATTGTTACCCTGATCGCGGAATTGTATTGGAGTGTAAGTATACTGTTTCATAATCAATACCACTTTACAATAATTATATATAGTTATTCTTTACACCATTATACCCATCCATGTATGTTGTTCGGGGAAAACAGATTACACCACGGTGTGGAGACGGTATTCTGTATGTACGCACGTGTGGTGATTTCATTTTTCGTAGGATGGATAGATGGTGAAATAGTGTTGTTTCATAATTATAATAAAATATCATTATATGAGTGATACTGATGTTATTACTTTATAATGAAACAACTAAATAAGAAAAAGTTGAAGAATAAATAATGATGAAAGAATCGGTAATGGGCATTACCTCTTCTTTGAAGTGCCTCTTTGAGACCTCCTCTTATGGCACTAAAATTGGTCCTTGAAAAAGACGAGGACCTCTAGGATGTTTCTAGGGAAGTGGAGAGGAGATATTGGCAGGGGTTGGCCGAGCATGAAGGCTCAACGTGGTGTGAGGAAGAGAGGGAGGAGGTGCCCTTTTATAAGGGTGGAGAGGGGCACCTTTGGAATAACTAAAAATATTATTTTATTATAAAGTCAAATTCGGTTTTTAATAGCTCCAAATTGATATATTTCGAAGATAAGGTGGGTATGGGTCAAAATACTCTCATCCAAAAGAATCTAGACAAGTTTAGGTATCAATTTTATCCTTATCATTTAGATTTAACTTTAATTTATATAATTTAACTTTTACCGTGTCTTCTTGTTTTCTTACACTATAAGGTTAATAAACATACTATATCAAGTAAAACGAACCCCAAGTTGTATATTATTAATATATATAACCTTATATAAGTCATTTTTCCGAACCTTATATTTTTTAGAAATAATATAACAATTAATAATATAGTATTTGATTTAAAAACTATTTCATGTCAATTTTGACAATATTTGGTAATTGATTTTTGTGAAAATCATAATAGAATGATTAGTTCGAGAAAATTTAATTAAATCAATACTAACATGTAATATTAACATAAACAATTATTGTAATTCATAAAAAGTCTCAAATTTCATTTATTTGGGTATTTATAACATCAATTATGTTAATATTTCATTAATAAGATAATTACTACATCATCATTGTATCAAAAATAAATTAAATTATTTTAAGTCTAAAAATTAAAAATAAAATAACATTATGTAAGAAATCTTTTTATCATTCTATTGAATATTTATAGTCGAATTTATCTTATGTATAACCCTATATTAAAAATTCTTTACTTATTAAACTTTGATTTTAACTATTTTAACCCTTCTTTAAATAAACTGATAATAAATGTTCTAATCTAATCCAAGTGGGTCTAAATGGTCATATTTTATTCCTAAGGTTGTTTTTGGTCAAATTACACTTATCCAATATAATTAAGACATGTGTTAGGGTAATAATAATATCATTTTTACCCTTAACTACCCTATTTACTTTTAACCGTGTTAAATAAAAGTAAAAAGTTACTATTCACCAAAAAAATTCATCTCATTGACCAAAATTTTAGTTACTAACATCAACCGTGTCTCTCGGTTTTTTGAAATTCCACTCACAGATGTGGTAATATTATGTTTTATGAAAAACTTCAGTTTTTAACTACACTTAGTGGTTTAACTATTCATCAAAAAATGAATGTTTCCAGAAAAATACCAAAAATTAGGCCTAAGCTAGATTTGATATTATGAATTCAAAAATGATTTTTATTTTACCAAATTCAAAACATATCAGTTACATTAACTATTTTAAAAATTAATTCCCATCGTCAAGACAAATAGCTTGTTTTTAAGAGATAATAACTATCAAAAAATTGACTCTTGTTTATATCTGGTTTAAATGTGAAATTACATCCAATGGAAAACATTGTATTAAATTATAAAAATATATTCTAAATACACTTTAAAACCACTCAAATTAATAATTTATCACTATTAATTATTTCGATTAAAAATGTTGTTTTTAATTAAAATTTAATAATTTTCACTATTCATCAGAATATGAAAGTTATCCGAAAAGTACCAAAATTTCACCCTAAGCTAATTTTGATATTCCAAATCCAAAAATGAAGTCCATTTTGAAAAATAACATTTAGAAAACATCAAAAAGTGGTTATTACTATTCATAATGGCTAGTTTTAATAATATTTTAATAGCATATCATTATTTAGTGAAACTCAGTATTGCGTACGACGTAAGTTATCGAGGAAGGCCACGGTTGTGTGTAAAGCAAGCCAAGCTAGTGTTGTGAGTAGTGAGAGATTCCTTTGATGATTTATATAACATAAAAACAAAATATTTCTCATAAAAGTCTCGGGTGTTACATATCTCTTCCATTGTTATCTTTATATTATCACATATATATAAATTTAGGGTTTCATCCATTTTTTATTTATGTACTTATATATGTACATCATGTTGTTTAATTCTAGATTAGGTAAACTATTCTATTTTATAGGATGATTCCCAAGTCAATTCCACAAGCCCATTGGGATCAGGAACAATCTTCAAGTATGTGACATCTCGGTAAGGGTACTAGTATGGTGGGATGTCTATGTAGGGTTCATTATTGTTTTTTATAAAAGGTCTTATCTCCTTAATAGTCCTTTTTATGTGATGTTTTTTAGACTCGAGAAAAGATTTTAGAAACATGAGAGATGGTCTGTGGTGAGTTACTAGATTGTTATTTCATTTATTATACTCGAGTTTCAATGTATTTTTGGAGATGTGTTTCTCTTAATTTTGATATTCATGTTAATCATATGTTTTTATTATTTTGTTTTACATTTATTTGAAGATCTTTTTGCATCATAACAATTACTCTATTTCAGTGTGTGTAAGTATGCATCTGATATATTTTACATGAGTTCATTAGGAGAGGGGACACAAATTATTATCCTCAACATTATCCCTTATAATATTAGAAAATTATTTAGGCTATAGACTTAGATGTACCCCAATCTTGACAAATAATAGTTGGGGTACAACGTGGAGGTGTAGGATTTAGATATCGGTATTGTGGGTTCCTTCTTGAGAATATAACATCTATTAAATGCATTATAGAAGAAACGAGGGGTAAGGTATGTCTCTTAAATATGTATTAGATCTTCTACTAATTGTATACAACATTGAGTATATAGGTGAAGTGTGTGGCATTCTGAATTATGAGTCTAGGAAAGAGAAGGTTACATATTATTGAACTAGAATATATGCATATGGGCTCTGACCAGAAGAGTATAAACACTCTATTATTCTACCAGTTTTTACCTAAGTCACTAACGATGGAGATGTTAATCGAATTCCTCCCTTTATTGTTTGTATATTCATCAGTTTTGGTGTACACTAATCGGTTTGTAGAGTATGTTCTTTTGCACAAAATTTTATAAATACAGACTACATGAATGCTGAAAGGTACCAAATGATTTTTCAAGCAGATATTTGATCACATTTATTAATGTTTAATATTTTGAACGTTGAAGATATATTGAAAATATATATTACATTAGAAAATAATTTTGAAGGGGATGTTTTATACTCAAACCCTACTTAGAAAAATTATAGAAGGTATTGTGGCACACCTGCGAAAAAGAGTTTGTGTATAGAGCATTGTAGGAGTTATATAGTTGTTTATAGATTATTAGAATATTTTACCCTTCTAGTTTGAGATAGTATTGCTAATTTGACTTCCTAACAGTGTGTCAAGGTCATAGAAACAAGGATTATTTTCCATTCACCCTAAAAGATGTGTAATATTGTTGGTCATTAGGTTTATCTAAAATATTTATATTGGAAACATAGAATCCTTTATATGGATAGTGATCATCAGATCCAATGTCTAATGTAAAACATTTAGATGCATAATATTTTACATGGTTGCTTCCACATGCCTAAAAATGAATCAACATAAAACAGTATATGAGTATCACGAATAGGTATTTGAAGGTCCAATTTTAATGATAGGTACCATCATTATTGAATCTTCATTAGATATTTATTTATTTTATATTAATTATTATAATTTTTTATATCTAGATATTTTTTTATATTAATAACCGAATAATGGTACTCATGTTCATTATTATGATGTTTTTCAATCCTTTTGGAATTAGTAAATTCTATGGGTTTTTGTGTCCTTATTTATTGTTAACGATATATAATATAGAGTTAGTCTAGGATTTTCATGTTCTTAGTCTATATTTGTTTGATTTCATCATCTTGAGGGGATGACTTTTTTAATATCATATTGTCAACTATTTATCTTCCGCGTGTCTAATTTTTCATAGCCTATTGGGTCTCACCTTTTTTCTAGGAAAGTTGGATCCATGGTCTGGTCATGTAAGAGCTTCCCACAAAGAGCGAATGAATTTTTTTATACTTTTTTAGTTGATATCAATGAATTTTATTCTATTTCTGGTCTTCTAATGGTTTTTTTTGGAATTTCCTAACCTATTGCAAGATGGTTTCTCTTGGATTCCATAAAGAGGTAGCTTGATATCATGATTGTCCTAGTGCTAGGTGCATATCCAGTTTTGATACCTTCCTATCAAATGGCCACAAACAGAGATGAAAAATCTCAACATTTAATTAGATGATATGATGTTGAAGGTTTTTATTTGAATGATTATTTCTCCATTGGAATTCCTTTTTATCTTTTCAAATAAGGTAGATGGTTTACTCTCATTGGGCATAGACTATCAGAATTTTAATAGTGTACTATTATAAAATATTTATCATTTTCCACATAATGAATACGGCTTTCAGTTGATGGTATGAAAATTAATAAAAACTTGTGATGTTGTTTGTTGTGACATTCACTCTGATACTTTTTATGGCATTAATAAATAAAATTTTACATCAGTATATCCAAACATAATTAATTATTGTAAAGAATTTTAATTTGGTTTACTTGAGATCCAGTATTAAAAACTAACATTATTTGGGTTTAGTTACTGAAATCCAAATATGTCACAAATAATATAGAAATAATTTAAAATTCAATTTTTGGATAGAATATATGACATTCATGGGGAATATTATGTCAAACAATGGATTAGTAGATGTTCATAATAAGGTAAAGGTAGCCATGTCACGTGATGAGACACATAATGCATTTTTGATTTGAAGCAACGTTAGTTCTTCTAGATATTAAGTGTTTAACAAAGTTGTTATCACCATTAAATTCTATTACATGAAATATGGTGGAATATTTATTGGATGAAAAGCGTAAATCATATTTTTATGATAGGGATCAACATCTGAAATTTGCACTTATTTGGACCTTTCGTAAGCCCAGGAAGGTGTGTGTGGTTTTGTTTGGTGCATTAGGAATTGTATTATGTTTTTTGATTCTGCCAGATGATAATGTTGAATCTTATTACTCATTTTATCTTCATCCATAGTTGAATAATCATGGACTAATGATTTATTTCTTTTAGAAAATATATATTAACATATGATTTGGTAGTAATTTATTTTTAGGGAAATATTCACGAAATTTTATGACCATAAGAATTTAAATTTTCTATTTTCTTCTAAATAAATTAATATTAGATAGAGAAAACGGGTTGATTATATTTAGAAAATTGAATTCAAAATCACCTACACCCTTGGGATGGGTAATGTTATTGAAAATTTTCCTTGTAAGAACATTCCATCGTAGGCCATTCAAGAGTCGAAGGAAGAGTGAAAGTATGTTACGATTTTTACTCAATTGAATGTTGATTATCATGAGGTTTTTTCTAGATTGGTTTTGACTAGTGGTCATATATCATCGTATCTCATTGATAATATTAAATATATTCAAATTATGATGATGATATCTATGGAATTTGAGAATCCATTATTTTTTGGAGACCATTTTTGGATGGTCTCTCTCTTCAAATGTTGTTCTCAATTTTTGTGATCAGTTTTTCATCCTAGAATTTATGAGGAGATTAGTAATATTTAATTTTGAAAGTTATTCAAGTATCATTAATGCATGAATTATGAATATTTGTAATGATATAAGTAGGAAGTTCTTATTTTCGGGTATGAATTTTGACATTTTTTATTTTTCCCCATTCTTACTCATATCAAATAGATAATGGAAGACAATATGAAACCTCTATGAATTAATCATCCACTTATTTTGTTGGTTTAGAAATGGGAATAGGTATATATGAACATTATTGTTTGTCTACCATGGTGTCTATGAGGATATATTTCTATAGAGGTTGAGATTGATCGATTGAAAAAGTCATCTCATTTAATTCTGATAAGGAACACTACTAATAATAGAGATATGAGTAATGTGTATAATCATGAAGATTTTAGATTACATGTGTCCTTTATTCATTATCTTGAATATGGATCCTAGGCATTTATCATGAATCTATAGGAGTCTATATGGGGTATTGGAACTCAGGTTATATTGAGTATATCATACCATTCATAGATAAATAGTCAGATGTAGAGAGCCATTCAAATCCTATAGGATATGATCTATGCATATGGGTTGGATTTTTATGGATCATTATATATCAATGTGCAAATTATTGAGTTTTCTTATAACAAAATAATGATACATATATCATATTTGATACTGTAGATGATATATGTGTTCCCCCATACAGGTCACATCTTTTTGGGGAATAGGTGGTTGATGCTCATTGGGAAGGACTATATCACGTTTAGGAGATATCTATGACTATTTAGGGAATACATAAGCATCATGTTTGTACACAATCTAAATATAAATGTTAAAATTATCAATGGAGACATCCTTTTTATATTTATACAGGTTGTCGAGTTTTCTTGAAGTATTCTCATCACTTATGTCACATTCGGCTTGGAAAACATGTAATGTTGGCTCTTAGATATGTTAGACCATTTATGTTCCCTGAGTGTCTTGGGAATTTTCTTTAACGTACATAATTTCTGATTCAGTATGCATTCATTTATTATTTGTTTCAAATATCAAAAATTAGAAAATACAATATTAATCATTCCATTATTATGAGATAATATGATATTGAGTTTCATCCAGATGATTCAAGTGTGTATAATCCATATTATATCATGGAATCTAATGGGAAATTATTGTGTTGGGAGCTAATTTTTTTTATAAAGGGTTGTTTCAACAAGGATTAGATTCATATAAGACAATGGGGTTCGATTTTTTGATGACGGGGATGTGGCCTAAAATCATTAGAGGACTCTATTCATCAACATTAATTACCATGGATGGAAATGATTATGGAGGGGAGTTTATGACATCATATTCACATCATTGGGGTAATTCCTATATATTTAGTTTTTCCACATTAATTGTGTGTGTCATTGAGAACATGATGATTGAGATCATTTTTTGATAAAAATTACCTATAGTTCAATGATTTATTTTTTTAGGAATTAATGTAGTCTAGATATAAACCTATAATTCATTAGAATGTTTCTACACATTTTTAATGAATTCCTAAGGTGGTTAATCTTTTCCTATAAGAATCTGACATTTTCACTTTTCAGGAAATTTACAAACCATGTAATGTGAGTACACAACATGTTTTGTTTTATAGTCTGATGTTGTGAGATGAGTAATAATCATGGATGATCATACCCTGTGTAATGAGTAAAAACTATGTAATGTTAAAAATCATGCCATTTATAAAAAGTTTATTGGATTTTAAAAATATATGGTTATCATGGATTACAATACATGAAATTGTATTACACAAAATGTAACAATATTTGAAAAGGGATTGGGGTGTACAAGTTATATGTTTATTCATTCGACATGAAACCTGCTTGATGTTGACCTAGAACTCTCATATAATGATTTTGGAGACCTAAAATCCTTATTGATTAATTCGTTCATTATTATAACATTAAGGAACTTGTGTCTAAAATCCTATTGTAAGAGAAAATTTCTACCACGTTGTTTCCATTCACCATTGTTTAACTGTGGACAATACTATTGGTTTTTTTGATCGATGATGTTCTTTATCTTCATTCCATTATATATTGGTTTGGTATTATTATTCTAGAGGAAAAATATATTTTTGGTTATGGTGTTAAAGTTGTGAGTTATTGAGGAACATTTAATATTTATATTATCTTCCTACTCTTCTCGTTAATAGAATAAACACATAGATTTTAATGTCAATTATAAGGCCACTATTGTTATTTTTGTTTTCTTACAATTGATGGACCCTATTGCGGTCATGTGTGGCTAAAATTTTATGGTATGTGGTTCAGACTATTCCCTCTGTTAGTGAACTTCAATACGCCAATTATTGATAAATTTTTAATTAAATGAAATTTTAGGAGTTACTAATTTTATATGTGTGGGTGGGATTGGGTTCCAGAAAAAAAAATTCTCTATCATTTTTAAAATGATAATTGGATTTTAATTAATTGTGAAATGGTTTGATAAAATGTTTGGGTGGAATGGTTTTGAGTGTATAGGACATTGGATTCCTTGAGTGTTTATGTTTGAGGTGTATTAATAAGTCTCATCGACTATCATGGATTTTTCAAGAAGTTCTCTTCTAATCCATTATCATGTTATTCTAGGGACTTGTTATACCTATTAAGGGATCACATTTTGGGTTTTTCCCATACTATTTTTTGCTGAATTCATATATGTAGAGGAATTATGTGTGAACATTTATATATTATTAGTTATTAGTGACATAGAAAAAATATCCTAGGGTAGTTAATGGTTTGATTTTACATTTCTTTGGGATGATTTTGAATTTTCCAGTTCATTCTTATTAGATTTTATTTATATTATTTTCATATGATATGTGATACATTCATAGTTATGATTTCATATATCTATTTTAATAATATTATTTGAAACTCAACGAAACTAATTATCTAGTTTTATATAGAATTGTGTTAAAAGGAGAAATTAAATTTCTACTCCATGATTTAGATTTTAAAATTTCATATAGAGTATGTCGTGCATTGTTTTATTTAATTCTGAGAATTATTGAACTATTTATTAGAGACTTGAAATGAAATACCAAGGTGGGACTCTACATAGACTGTTAAATCACACCCTATATTCTCATTTGGATGTACATATACCTGGTTATGACTTTCGATGAATGGAAAAGAAAGGTGTCATAGTGATTCTTTTAGATTTTATATCATCTAGGATATATATTGGTTAATGGTGATATAGTTGTAGTTTAATAACTTTATCACATAGTCAATTTTGTTGTATCTGTTTAGTTTTGTTGTCCCTTTCTATAATACATGTACCTTGTAGCTGGATTTGATACCTTTTTAGTTAAATGACTTCCATATTTCTGTTTTTATTAAGATATATATATATATATATTAATGTTTTTTAAAAAAATTCATTATGTATATTTTTATACATGTCATTTTATCTTCTTCAGTATGGGAAAAATCATTACATTTGTTTAGTTTCTATTACCTGGTTCTATATTCCATTCGATGGGAATCAATAATTCTGTTGAGGTATATGATGGCCTTATATGAAAAAAAATTAGAGAGGGTATCTTTGTTAGGTTTATCACATACCTCTTATAAAAAATTTCATTTAGGGATTTTTATGCCATATAAGAATAAATCAATTCAATTTTATGGAGTACAATTATATTAGAGGCATAACAGTCCCTCCATGTATGATTATCCTCAATGGTAGAAATATATTCTGCAACCGTTTTTATAATCTTATGAAATCCATTCTATGTATTATTACATAATACACTAATTTTTAAGATAATATTTTTAATATAATTATTCAATGGTAGAGAGAGTGACCTAGTGGGCCAGAACTCGTAAATTTAAGATATGATGTTTAATCGTGGGGTTCATGGGTTACGTATGGTGATTTAAAACTGTTACACATTACCATATAATTTGATTTACAAATGATCATATTATTATAACTAATCATGTAGATCTAGGAATCCATGAAAAGGGTTGTATAAACTTTTAGTGTCATTTATCATGGATTGGTAATGGTTTGTTAATCCATACTCTAGTACTAAGTGAAATTTAAAATTTTGAATAATTAGGAAATCAAAATTTTTGTGTTCATTATTAAACAGTACCTATATACAACATTTAACATAAAAAATCAAACAAAATAAAAAAATACATTACAAGATAAAAAATTAGGTTATATTTTTTTCATCCCATGCATGTATAAACCCCCATACGATCCCCTTACTATTATCCCTCTTTGTATTATATCCCTTTATTCGTTCCCATTCAGATGAGTTTTTGTGATGGGAATCGTGAGGTTTGTCAAAAAATAATTTTATATCATTTCATGATTTCACTCACTATTAATGCATATCCTTCCATATTTTTCATGTATTCCTTAATTTTAATGTATTTTCTAACATTATAATTTTCTTCTATTATAATAAAAATGAAATCTTTTATTTTCTATTATAGATTACATGAATGATATGTTTGGATCTCTTTTTCTTTCACTACACAATATTACCCTCCCTTATATTTTCTATCCATATGAGTTTCACTAATTATCCTTTTATGAATCCTATATTTTGAATGAATGTCAAATTTTGGATTCTATTATAATATTCACACAATTTAAAAATAGTATTCGGGAATTTAATGGCCAATCATGTTGTATAAATTTAATTGAACAAAAAACCCTAGAGATTTAGTTTGTTTTTGGTAATTTTAAATGGAATATGAATTTGATATTAAAAAACCATTTTCAAATAATCCTATAAAATTTTAATGGTTATTCGGAAAACATAACATTGATAATTAGAATTTTAAATGAAATTAGAAGTTGTTATTTATTTAAGATATTAACTGGTGTTTATGGCCTCTGATAGGACATTTAATTTACAGAAGTGGTGAATTTTGTCTTTTAACCAATATTGGTAAAATTATAACATCGATGCATCGAGAAAAATAAGTTGATATAATATTCCTCTGATATTGAAAAAATTGGTGGTGTTGTATATGATACATTAAATAAGAAAACACCATAAAGGTGGGGGTAAACACAATAATAAAATTTCTTATAAACCACCAAAATTTTGTTTTATGATTGTAAATATATAGTGTAAAAACATGAAAATTATATATTTTTTTACATCCTATGATCGATAGTGGGGTTTTCATTGTTGATTTATTTATTGATTGAAAAAATAAAATGACAACCTGTTAATTCATATATCTTATAGATACAATTATATAATAAATTAATTATACATTGATATCATTGTTGGTAACATACTATGTTTTACTCACACCCTATATGAGAATACATTTGGTAATTCATAGATTTTCATGGTTGAAGTTCCCAAAAAAGGAAAGGGTTATAGTGTTGATTTTTGATTGTGTGGTGAGAATGAATTTTGGGATCATAGAGTAATGTTTGGACATATAATTCAATGATTTTGTAGCCATCGAGTAGTTTTCCATTTTGATCCCTTTTGGACTAGTTGTATTTGATAAGGGACTTGAAATCCTATAATTATGTAAGCAGAATCAATTTTATATAATTTTTGCATAATTTTCAAATCATGGGTTTTTTATGATACTACATACTGAGTTTTGTGATGAATGATACATACAACATAGTTATTTTTTTGAACCGTCTGACCCAATATTATATTTTCCCAACGTTTCATTATCTGACACTCATTGTAAATCATTGTCGTATGGAATACATAGACATGTGTCTGAGTTTATATAGTGAAACCTATATAAATACAATTCAAATTGAAATAGTGTGGGATGTTAATATTTCCATAGTGATTTGACTAAATAGTTTACTTTTTAGATCATTGATCCATAAAAAAGACAAAAAATAAAATTTTAATCATTGTTATGGGTATCTAAACTTATTTTAAATTGACTAAGGATGTTGATATATTAATTGAATAATTATCAAATTCATGCCAAATAATATTTCTTTCTTATCTTATAGAATATTAGTTTTCGTGTGAAGAGACTTTACACCTTTAGGACATCAAGGGGAATATATTTTTTATCACCGTGATTAAAAAAAGAATTAATTTTTTACACTACAAAATAATAATAATGAGGGAATACAATTATTTAATATTTATGGGAAATTGAGTGATGTTGATGATAATAAATAATTTTCAAGAATATAGATTAATAATTTTATTGAATTTTTAATGTGGATGAAATGTTTTTTTAATAACTTTATATTAAAATATCAATAACAAAGTGAATGAGAGATATAATATCATAAGATGGTTTAAAAATTATGTAAATATATTGTAAGTATTCAAAAATATTTTTAAGTGTCTTTATTTATTCATAAGTCTTCATGGGTTAAAAAAAATCTTTTTTCTTTATATTTGTCATCCCATTGTTTATAGAGATTATTGATAAAATGATTACAATTATGATATAAGAAACCAATTTTCATAAAAAAGTATATTTTTAGAGTAATTTTATGAAATTATTAATAATTTTATGTTTCAAAGAGAAATTTTTTTAATGATTAAGTTAATTTATATAGGAAACATTGTATCAAAATTAATAGTATCAATTAATAGGAAAAATATGAAATAAAAAATTTGTATGAATGATATAATTATTTTTTTGAGACATATATTATTATTGAAATTGATGAAAATAAAAGGTATTTTTTAATGTATCCAATACTTTTTGAATCCAAAATATTGTTTCTTCTTAATTATATATCATTTTATAGTGCGACCTGAATTTATTGAATCATTCTGATGAAGTCAATAGAGATATTTAAATGTAATTGATTTTTTAGAAATAATTAATGAAGGATTTTTAGTGTACTATAATGATTTTGGCGTATAATTGTTTTTTTACCATGAATGTGGATATTTGGCTGGAATATGTCTTTACTGTTTTTGTAAAAAATGTTATGATAAAACCATTTTATGAAATATAATTTATAATAATTTTCCTTTACATGTTGAGTGGGTAACCATAAAATATTGGTAATATTGTTTGATGTATTTTAATCCTTATACATGAATTTTTTATTTATAATTTTATTATATTAATTTTAGATAATAAAGTTGATGTAAATTTATATCGATATTTTTTGGGAAATATCATACACTATAGGAATTGATATATTTTCTATGGGATTAATTATAATAAATCTGTAAAACAACATTTTCTATGAAAGAATAAATATTATTTAAAATATTTATCTGAATAAATTCCTACCTCAACTACCATATTCGAGTTTTTATGTAGTTAAAATGAAATTAAATACAATTAAACACATCCCAAACTCACTAATACATCAGTAATCTTGGTAAAAAAAATACATAATTGATTCCCATATTATATATGAAAAAAATTAAAACATAATGTTTTTTTGTGAATCAAATTATTCCCCCTTGTAATCAATTATTATCAATAATATTCATCTTATTTGTATCATATAAAATTTAAAACTAATGGTGGGATCAAATTATCAATAATGGATATGTATAGTGGATAATATCAATAATAATTAATGGGTAATTAATATAGATTCGTAAATAACAAAACACACAATCCATTTAATGAATAATGTGGCTATAATAATTAGATAATGCATAATAATTATGTAATATTGAATAAATTAAACTACAACCTATTTAATAAATAACTTTACTATCATAAAGTTATATGGAATAATCAAAATTTAAATGTAAAAAATTGAAGAGGTGTTTCATTTAATTAATAAACATATAATGTTATTAATTAAGATATAATAACATTGCGAAAATATGTTTCAAAATTTTAGAAAAATATTAATGTGTAAAATGTTTAATTATTGGATTCCATGATCTGGGACTTCATTATACATTTGCCATCACGTTCATTCCTCAATACATTTTAATAATAATTTTTTGGTATAAACTAGAAAGCCTATTATTTAAGGCTTACCAACTGATTTTTCTTGCGAGACTATATATACATTGAGGGGATATTTATAACCAGGCCCCAATAAAGTCTACATTTTTAATTTATTCAACTTATTTTAAATAATTTATTTAATTAATAAAAAATATGTCTTACCATTAAATATATATATTGAAAAAAGAATACATATTATCAATATTTTCTCATTTAATCAAATAGAATACATTGTAAAACTAATTGTGTAGAAATACAATTCATATTACACAATAATTATATCCATGATTAGTCATAAAATTTTTTCAGATAAATAAAATATCCAATTATCATTAAAAACTAGATAATTCAAGGAAATATTAATGACAATAGAAATGTATCAAAGATGTTAATTTCAATACTACCCTTTGTAAAAATGATTTAAAATAATATTTATGAAAATTAAGGATTTAATGATGACAATATATCCTCTTTGGTGGTTCTTCACGAAGTAATATACCATACGACGATATTAAGAATTGTTCATAGAAAAATATCTTTTAACTATTAAAATTATTTTAAAAACTAAAGTTCATAAAAATTTTGTTACATAATTTTATTTGAAAAAAGCATTTTATTGTTAATAATTATTATTTAAACCATTTCAGTGGTCAGGATGGTTGTAAATTCTAATCCCTCCATACATTTAAAAAATTATAATTTCATTCAATTTTTTAGTAAATGCCAATATATTTTTTTGGAAAACTACAAGAGAAATCATTAAAAATATTATTTATCAAATAAAAATGGATAAAAATTTCTATAATAAACCAATATAAATATGTTAAAAATATTTTTGATAACATTTTTTAGAATAAAATTTTATTTTAATGATGTTAGATTTCTCACTGAATAGAGAAATGATGTCGTATTTTCATAGAAAAATATTTTAAAATGTGTTAATTACAGAATAAAGAATAATGGTACTATTAATTGATAACATAATGAATAACCATAAGAAGATAAAATTAAATGGGTTAATTTTACAATTACTTAATAATAAACAATCTTGATATGAATTATATTGTGCAGTAAATCAATACAATGAACATAATGACGACTTGAAAATTAAATAATGAATCTATGTTGATTATCAATATTAATCCATATATAAAAATAATAAATACCTAATAATATAATAATAAAATTATAAACTAAATATTAGAATATAAATGGAAATAAAAATAGTGATATTACCCAACGAAAAGTTATGGTATTATGGAATTCATTACAATTAGTTAACTTTCACTTCAACTCCCCTTTGACGAAATAATTTTGATTGAAACATAAAATAACATGATTTGTGAATTATTAATTACATTAAATTTTCAATGGGAATAAATAAACTATATAGAAAAATTCAATTCGTAACATTAGATTATTCTTAAATGAATAACGATGTTAATTTTAGATGATATCCATTACCTCACGCATAATATTGGATGAGGATTCTTTAACCCCCTATATAATGATTGGAATCAAGATATTATTTTCATACAAAATGATTATTAATATTTATAAATAGTACATGATTCTCTTATAACATATTTCCACAATTACAATAATAATCATTCATTATTTCCATTTATTCCTTTGTTAGTTGACATTTTCTCTAATTTGTGACTTGTAAGTAATCTTCTGGATATATTGAATATTATATAGTTATTTAAGATCCATAATAAGGATAATTAATATATCATAATATATATACATGAATTATAACATTAGTACCATTAATGGATGGTGGCTTTGAGAAATTATTTATGTTAACATGGTGGATATGGCACATTGTGTAAAGACCCAGAAATTTCAAGGAAAATTTTTTCTTAAATAAATTGGAATTTTTCGAGTCTGCGGTTTCTGCATGGACTTGATTCTGAGGCCCGGGGTGCCTGGAATCAATTTAAGAAATTTTGTTTGGGTATGTTCAATATACGTACGTGTGTATTTTTCTATCATTTGAACCATTGCTCGGAATTTAAATCCAAGGACACAGATGAACTCGCTGCGCCGATATTCAATATACAAGACCCTTACCACCGTTGATTTTTATGCGGGTTGAGAGTTAATTTTTGGGGATTTAGAATAAAAAAAATAAAATTGTAGTACACAATTTTATTTAAAGATGTTAGTTATATCCTACAAGGGGATGTTATAGATGGGTCCCACACCGACATAACCTCCGATGAGAGGATAATGTGAAGTGGGGCCCACATGAACCCCTAACCTTTAAACTCCCTTTAACTCCCCATTATTTTCCCCTTAAATAATTTGACAACTCTCTATTTAATTAATGTGATCTCTACACCTCCCGTTCTCCCACTAATTTTTTCCAACACTTTTGATTAATGAATTGAACCCTACAATTAATTAATTATAGTGTTTGAATTTTGATCATATATGTGTGAATAAAATAATAGCCTTAGCTATTATTTTAGTTTGTCACTTGTTGTGTTGAGAGAATTTTGGGAGATCTCTGGAGAAATAGACGAATAGAGTTCTTCTTTTGACGAAGAACTGCCGAAGAACGATGATTATCTCCTTCGATCTTCGGCCAAACCGAAGGAGAAGGACCAACACGCAATGAACGCCGACGAAGCGCCATCCTCGGCCCCTTCATCCCAGACACCAACAAGTTGACGTCGCCTCCCCACGACTGCATCTATGAAAGAACATTATTTCGAGGTAGGGGGTTTTCTTTAATTTTAATTGAATAAAATTGTTCTTCATTCTTCGTTGAACCCATTTTTATCTTCAGCCATATAATACTGCCTAACGCGGAGGGCGCGAGCCTAACGAACACGGCCCGATTATCCTCTGTTGATCCTTGTTCTACTTTGATGGCAACGGTGCCGAAAGGGGTGGCGCCGACTAGAGAAAGCGGCAGCCATATGTCGGTCGCGGGGAGATGAATCGTGGCTCCCATCCGCGAGCCGCTCGGCAAAAGAAGAATCGGCCGTCCGTAGCCGGCCGGGCGGTGGAACCATAGCGCCGCGCTACGGAGGACTAGGGCCCATGCTCCATTGGCCGCATCTGCGGGTGAACCAGCCGGCTCATTGGCTGGCCAGCTTGGAGAAGGACGTGGAACCCTCAGGAGCCGATCAAGAGGGGAGCGTCCCAAAAGGGCAGCTCGAGCCAGAAAGACCGGCCGACCAGACATGAGGGTGGTGCCACCGGTTCTTGAAACTGGGAGGATTCACCCCCCCCCCCCCTCAGCACTTGGCCAGCTGGGCAGTGCCCCACTGGGTTGGGTCGTGCTTCACCTGGCCGGTTCGACCCTCTTCCAGGTTGGACCTGCTGAACCAGGACAGGACGGGCCCGTTTCACTTAAACGTGAATAACGTAAAGAACGCGCATCCGATCGATGTGCTGTCAGTGGCACTGGGACCCTTAAGATATGTAGGTTCTTTTGCGATACTCTATTTGAGTTTTGAAAAACTTTGTAAAATGGCTTGGTATGGAATGAGAATATTTCCAACCGTGCCCTTGAAATGGAAAAGCCAATAACTCTCAGACTAGGCGTCTAATTGACGTGTCATCTATCGAATTGGGTTTCTTTTGACAAGATGTAACATCGAGATACATCAACTCTGGACTTCATGATATTTGATGTATCCAACCCTTGGCTAGAGAAGTGGACCCACCTGGAATCAAGAGTTCTGTGTGCGGGAAGCCTAGAGATGGTTGCGACTGCAACGATGACTGTACTAGAATCATTTGTGGGTATGGAAATGATGATAAGGGTACTGGAATCCTCTGTGGGTTCGAAAATGACGAAACGTTTACTGGAATCCTCTGTGGGGTCGGCAGCGATGACAACTGTACTGGAATCCACCGTGGGTTTGACAGCAATGACTTCATCACTTGTATCCTACGTGGGTCCGACAGCTTAGCTTGTCGAGTATCCTTCGTGGGTCCGACATCATAGATGAATCAGTGATTGCATATGATCATCACTATCTCTATACGAAAGATTTTTACATGTGTGAGACGCGTCTTGACTTTCAATCATTATCATCGATGTGATTGACTTCTTTCCTATTTGGACTGGGTTGTGCATGGTCTCGAGAGTTGGAACTGAACTGGATTGAAGAATTAGGTATATGTATGGGCATATACCTAAGTAGGGTTGGTTGATTCACCATGTTGGTATCTTACTTATTTTTTATCCTTAGTGGATATTGTGAGGCCTTGCGGGTCTTTGGGTCCCTATTGAGTATCGTTATACTCACCCCTGCATGGGCTATGCCCACACTATGTTGTGTTGGATGCAGACGACGGACAACACTGATCAAGGTAGAGACTTGTAGAGTTGGATGGTACCTGGAGGGGGACCACTTCACGAGATGTACACAGAGCAGACGGACAGACCTGTGGTGCTGAGGAAACCATATGTACCCACCCTTCAGATGGGATTCTTGGAGGAAGACTCGGTGGTTGTTGTTTTACATTACAGTAGTTGTACTAGCTTTTCACTAGTACTGTAATTTCTGTTTGGCTTTTATTTTCGGCCCCTTTCTTTCCAGAACTAACTTTTTTATACAGTTCTTCTTATTTCTCTCTTTATTCCCATATTCTATTTTTTTTATTACTTTCATTATTCTAGTGAGTTCCCTTTTTTGGGATATACGCCTTTGGTTCTAGTCGCCATCCCATGGCCTATGGAAGGCAGACTTAGGGTAGTCACGACACGGGCCCCAAGGATGGTTCGTAACAAATTGGTATCATAGGTGTCGGTTCTACCGCAGAACTTAGGACTCTGATCAGTCCTTTCTGTGAAGCAATAGTGTTTAGAGTATTGAGTGTGATTTTCAGTCTAGGGTGTCTAGTGTTGGTGCAGCGACTGACGTATCTATACACCAGGACTCTGATATCTGATTTCCAACTCGGTGTATGAAAACACTTATTACATGTGTGTTTAATTTGAAAATTTTTCATTGTGATTACTTTGTGTCAGCTCACAAGGTATACTATTTGTCCGTGGAGCTCTTGTTTCTTTTTAGGATGGCCCCACGATGGCAGCCCGCTAGGGTTTCGAGTTACAAACGAGATGGCATCCCATTGAGCGACGAGGCCTCGATGCAGGGCCCCATCACAATGGAGCCACCAACAGTACCACTACCTGCTGAGCCGCCGATACCACCAGCCACAACAGTAGAGAGTGCACACTAGCTGAGTGCATTGTACGAGTTTCAGCAATAAAGGAATCTCTGGTTTCATGGATAGATAGACCCAGAGGCAACCAATGAATGGATGGAGGCTGTCATCAGAGTTTTCATATTAGTAGGGACACCAGCTGATCTTATGGCGATCCTTGCCGCAAGTCCCTTGAACGCAGCAGTAGGAAGATAGAGGAGCTTGATGCTACAGGTGCATGATGTGGAATCTCTACTTTGGACAGACTTTGAGTGTCTCTTCCGCTTGGACATTGTTACTTCCGCCCTCCGTGCGGTGCAGATTCAGGAGTTACTTTATCTGCAGCCGGGCAACATGACAATAGCTCAGTACACATCGAGGTTCACTGACCTCTCACGCTACTCCAAGGACATGGTATGAGACCCGTTCCTCTAGGCCCGGACCTTCGAGCAGGGACTGATCCATGAGATTTGGGCTTCAACAATTCCCATCAGCATTCCGACACAGGCGGGGTTGCTGGGGCGAGCCCTTCTAGTAGAGATCTTCCACACTGAGTAGTCTCTAATAGTGAGACCCACCACAGGGCTACATGTAGCGGAGTCTCCTACATCTGGTAGTAGACAGATGTCGTAGAGGTCCAAGCGGACCAGGCCATCACGTGGGAGACCTCAGAATACTGGTTCGGTTGTGCGGGGAATCTGAAATAGATCTATCTATATAAGGAGCTGGCAGTGCTATGCATGCGGCGGGCAGGGCCACATGGCTCGAGACTGCCTGACCCACCTTGCAAATGAGTAGTAGAGAGTTGAGGGACCATCTAGGCAGAGGTAGAGGTTCAATGATGGCAGTCCGTAGGGATAAGGCGTACGTGGCAGATGAGCTAGTTATGCATCAAGTGGTGGACTATGTTTTGAGACCATACCACCACCACCACCAGAAGGTCCATCCCAACCACAAGGAGCTGGGTGATAGAGGTGGGCTCAACGCTAGGAAGTCGAGGCCTACGACCATGGTGCACCTGATATGATTTGAGGTACTATCTGTGTCTACTCCACCCTTGCTGAAATGTTTATAGACACAGGTGCGAGTCATTCTTTTATTTCCCCTTCCATTGTTCGGAGCTCAGAGATTCCGACGAAGCCGTTGGCTTGATCCTTATGGATAGAGACTTTTATGGGAGCATAATCGACGATAACGCACCGGTACCGGTAGTGTGAGCTTACTCTAGGAGGTGAGAACATCGACTGAGTTCTTGTAGCAGCATTGAGGCCATACGAAGTGGTCATGGGTATGGACTGGTTGTATGTAGTCCTTGCTCATTTTGACTGCATTAGGTGAAAAGTGTGGTGTAACACCCCGAGAATTTATGAAAAATATTATTTTAATTTCATTAATGACTTATTTTGTATTCTACACCATGATTACCCTGCGCTATACGCAACACCGTATTAGCTTGCAGTATACGCAACACTATTCTTGGACCGTGTTACACATAATTTTGATAATAGTTATTCTACGCAACATTGAGTATATATATATATATATATATATTAAATGTATGATTTAAATACGATTGGATTCTGTTACACGAAACAATGAAGGATTCTTTCACAACCCGCAACCCTGACTCGGCTTTCATTACACGCAATCGCGACCTTCCTCGATAGCGTGTGTTGTACGCAATACCGGATTTTAATAAACAATGTTATATTATTATAATATTGTCATGAACTAGACGTTATGAATAGTATTATCTAAATTTTGAATTTTATAACATTATTATTCATCTTACACATTTCTAGAACATGGTATAAGAACAAAATAACTTTTTCGGGTAAAATAAGTATTTTTCAAAAAATGCAGTTTTGCCGCCTTTGGATGGCGCACCCACTTTAAATATGGGTTTTGACATGTTTATATGTTCAATTTGAAAAAATAATATTCTTATTTTGAATCAGGATATAAAAATTTACATTACATAAAGTTTTGATATTTTTCCGATAACTTTCATATTTTAATGAATAGTAAAAACACGCTATATTTTAATTAAAAACAACTTTTTTCATCGTAATATCTTATGTGGTTAAATTATAATATTGAATGGTTTTAAAGTATAAATAGAATATATTTTTACCATTTAATATAATGTATGTCATTAGCATTGATTTTACCTTGAATTCGTAGGTTAAATCAATTCAATCTTTTGCAATGTTTTAAAGAAAACCCCGTTTTCTTTCGACAACGGGATTAATTTTAATTTAATTTCAGCATATTTTGTGTATTGAATTTGGAAAAATGGATTCCTTATTTGGAATCAGTGGGTCCAAATTATGTTAATATGCTACTTTTTATTTTTGGGAATTATGAATAGTAACTACGGTAAATTTTATTTACCCTAGTTAAAGGTAAATCGGGTAATTAAGGGTAAATATAATATTTTAAAATTACCCTAACAAATGTCAAAATCCTATTAGATGACTAAAAGTCGACCCATATCACCTAAGGGTCTGATTTGAATCATTTAATGGACATTTGTCTATGAAATTAACTTAATTATTATTAAACCCAAAGAAAGTGACAACATGTCACTCTCTTAAATTCTATAAGTATATTAATTTTAATTTAGTGATAAACTTCATGAAACTCCGAACATGAATAGTATCAAGAAATATAATGAAATTATCTACATCATATAAATTTATTTATAATTTTTAGGGATTAAATAATTATCATTAATTATGACACAATAGTGATGCAGAAATTGTTTATCTAGTGAAAAATCAAGAATATTGTTTTTTTAAACTAATAGTGACCATAAAATGCACAAATTCCTAACCAAAACATATTGGCCATGTAAATGTAAACCATAAGCATCCAATGGTCTAATATTTGACCATTTGGAGCCTTATAAAAGTGATTATGACAATTATATTATTTTATTTTAAATGATGCCAAAGTTGTCACCTTCATAATTTAATAAATATAACAATTTAAATATTGTGATTTTAAGATGATAAATTCGAGTAAAAGTATTATTGTGAAAGGTAATATATTTATCTTCATCATAGAATTTTATTTTAAATTTTTATACAACAAATATGTATATTAAATAATTATACAAAAATGATGTAGTAATTATTTTATTAAGCGATAAACCAAATAAATGGTTTTAAAATTACTAAAATAAATATTATATGAACTATTTAATGTGATACACTAATTTTATAGATACATATGACCTTTTATTAATATATTAAAGCTTTTATTTCGAACATATCTTCTGTATATATTTTATTTAAATTCAAATAAATGAATAGTGTCAAAATTGACACTATTGTTATTTTACAAAAATAACATATTATAAAATTATTTAAAAATCACAAAAATATTTAAAAATTATAAATTTATATTTATATGGTCTATAATGTTATAAAGTAAACAATTATGGAAAATTCACAACAAATAAGTAATTATTTGTTATAATTTAAAATTTAGAATTTTATTACCACAAATAAACTTAAATAGATTAAATAAGGGTAAATCAAAATGATAAGGTTTAAAATAAGATCCAAACATGTCTAAATTTTATTGGTTGATGAGATTACAACCCTATCTCATCTAATCTTCGAAAATGAGTCATTTTTGGAGGTTTTTATGTGGGGTTAGATTTATTATAAATTAATATTTTTAAGAATTCCTAAGGTGCCCCTCTCCTCCCTTATAAAAGGGTACCTCCTCCCCCTCCTCCCCCTCCTCCTCACACAAATTTGAGCACTCAAGCTCGGCCAAACCCTGCCAAAATCCCTTCTACACTTCCCTATAATAATTATAGAGGTCCTGTTCTTCTTCAAAGACCAATCATAGTTCCCTAAGTGGAGGATTCAAAGAGGCGTTTCAAAGAAGAGGTAATATCCATTACCGATCTTTTCAACTTATTTCTTCTTCAACTTCTTCTTCTTTAGTTGTTTCATGATAAAGTAATAACATAAGTATTTCTTATATACTGATATGTTATTATAAATATGAAAAAACTCTAATTAACCTTCTATCAATCCTACGGAAAAAGGAAATCACCGCGCGTGCGTACGTACGGAATACCATCTCCACGCTGTGGTGTAATCTATTTTCCGCCACCACCTTACATGGATGGGTATAATGGTGTAAAGAATAACTATACATAGTTATTAAAACATCATATTGATTCTGATATCTTGTATAATCCACTCCAATTCAAATCAATATTTATGGAAATGATATCATCGCTCGTGCGTACGTACGGAATACCGTCTCCACGACGCGATGAGATTCATTCTTAATGATTAACCATTCATGAATGATTATAAAGTATATATAATAAGTACTAATGAAATATATGACATAATAATGATACTGGATTTATGTATATATATATATGTATGTCATCTACTTACTTCCATTCAAGACAATAAAGAAAGAAAAACAGCGTTCATGCGTACGTACGGACTACCGTCTCCATGAACGGTGTTTTTCATTTCATTTATCTATCTATTATATATATATATATATACTGAATATATATGATATATAAATCATATTTTATATTTTGGAAGTAAGTAAATCATGATATAAGTAATAATAATGTCAAGAACAACAAGTCAAAACACCTACGATAAATGAAACGATTTTACCCAAAACGCTTCTTTAACATGGAATTTACAAAAGAACGGATAATATAATGTCATAAGTGAACCATATATGATATCATAACAATGAATATGATTCTGTAATAAGTCAATGACATTATTTAAATCATTATACAGGAGGTTCGGACACATACGAAGCAAATCAGAACTAAGGTAAGGGAAATATCATAATCTCATTTTTATCCGAGATTGTTTATTCGTAAGTATTTATTGGGGTGTATTTTATCATCCAAATCCAAGTTCCCTCATATGTAATATTGTTTCCATCCACTTACACTAGTTTAAATCCAATTTTACCCTTCGGTGAGTTTTTAGTAAAGAATATGAAAGGAATCATTTGTCGTTTTTTCGTACGAGGTACTTTTTTGACTTTTCCGACAAAAGTATGAGAAGAATGTTTTTTTAACTTATACGGCATGAATGGGTTTTTTTTAAAACATTATTTACAGGAAGCTTCCTTTACAAGTTTTCAACTTTATTTTTAATCAACTTCTTTTAGTTTTAAATTGTAATACATGTTAAGAATGGAAAATGTTTTTGAAGTAGAAAGGATATTTTTCTCAAGAATGGATTTCAAGTATTTTATCAAAATTATTTTCCATCTAAGATAATAAAAGGGTTCTGTTTTTATCCCTATTATTAAATGGATTTGATTATGTTGTGATGGAAATAATTTTATGAATTCCTTTATCTTATATGAATGGTTTTATGATGTCATGTTGTTTAAGAATTCCATTTTTATTACATGGGTTATGCAATGACGTATGATTTATGATTTTGTGGCACACATAAGAATGGTATAATTATGAGATGGGTGGGACCTATATCTCCCTCCAATGCATTGGGTAAAGATTTTATATCTCATGAGATAGACAGGGCTGGAACGGTAGGTTATACCGGTTCAGTGAAACAGGACTGAAACGAGGGTTACTCGATTCAGAAAGGGACTTTGTCCACTAAGATAGTCTTGGCAATGAGTCTTGACTAACAAGAAATGATTCTCTATGACTATGTGTGAATGCCACAAAGTTTCATGTTTTAGGTTATGATTATTGTGATTACATTTCACTGCCATGATTTACCCCATGTTATGAAATTATGATCTCTTTTGCAGGTTAAGATTTCCAAAAGTTATGTGCTTATGTATATGATGTGATTGATATTTCTTTTGTTTACCCTTACTGAGCATTTGAGCTCACCCTTTTATGTTTTCTTTTCCCCAGGATATAAAGAAAGGTTTTAGGTAAAAAAAGGAAGATCTTTATGGGAGATTTTAAGATCTTTCACCACGATTAGAAGATTATATTCCGAGTTTCCAAAGACACTAAACTGTTACGATCCTTGTGTGTGTGTTTTTTGTTATGTACTAAGTATTCCTCAAATGTAATGTAATGTCCATGTACGTTAAGCTACGGGTCTCTACAGTTGGTATCAGAGGAAAGGTTTAGTCAACCTTTGGAAACTAGGATGTGAGAACTTTAGTGAGATCCCTAGAGATATTTCTAAGGTATGTCTATGGATGTCCCTAAGGTTAAGTATACGTATAGGTTATAGTACTAGAATTACGCTAAAGATCATAGAATTAAACCTAAGATGTTAGATATTGAAGGTACTCCCCCTTTATTATGTTGTTTTCCCTAGCATGATTTGTGCCTCTCACACTATTCTTTTTGGTTTTAGACGATGGCTGGAACCCGAAGGAACCGTGATGATCAATGCAATGGACAATGCAATGATTGTCCTCCTGAACAAACAAATGTTATGGGAGATGGAGTGAAAAATCTTATTTCTATACTTACACAAGCTGTGAATCATTCTGGACTTCCAAGTGAGCAGAGAAGGGAACAATATTCTATTGAGTCCTTCATGAGGCAACGCCCACCTTCTTTCAGTGGGTCTTCTGATCCACTTGTTGCTGAACAATGGATCAGTACCACTGAAAAGATATTTTCAGTTCTTCAATGTTCTGAACATGATAAAGTCATCTTAGCAGTATATCGTTTGGAAGGTGAAGTTGATCAATGGTGGAATCTTATCAAGAATACAAGGCAAAGAGATGAAATTGAGTCCATGGAATGGGACGAGTTCAAGAACTTATTTTTCAATAAGTACTTCCCTCGTATTCTTCGAACAAAGATGGAGAAGGAGTTTCTTGAAATAAAGCAAAAGGATGATGAATCTGTTGGTATATACGAAGCGAATTTTACAATACTTGCAAGGTATGCATCTGGCATTATCATCCAACCTGAAAGTAAAGTTGATCGATTTTTCAGTGGCTTAAAACCAAGTCATCTAAGGGCATTAGCTATAAGAGACTTCAATAGCTATGAAGAAATTGTGCATTGTGCTATCAAGGTAGAAATGGAAGTTGGTGTTACATATCCATCTCATGGTTTTGACAAGAAACGAAAGATGGAGTTCAAGGAGAAATCTCAGAATAATGGTGAAAAGAAGATGAATGTTTCCTTATGCACAAAGTGTGGAAAGAAGCATGGTGGAGATTGTCTTAAAGGGACTAGAAAATGTTTTAAGTGTGGAAAAGAAGGTCATCGAGCAGCTGAGTGTCGAAGTAATGGAAAAAAGGGTTTCTAATGATGTGAATAAAGCAAACACTGCAGAGAACGCACCACCAACACTTCAATGCTTCAAGTGCAAGGAAATGAGGCATTATGCTAATAAATGCCCTAATCCAAGGGTTAGTGATGATCAACATGAGAAGTCACTGATGGAAAAGGACAAAGGGAAGTCACATGCGATCACTATTGGAAATTTTGAATATGACAATGATGTGGTGGAATGATTAAGTGTTTATGTAATGGGATTCCAAAATAATGTTGTATCATTGAGTATTGCAATATTTATTGATGTGGTATT
Organism: Viscum album; assembly: GCA_963277665.1. Taxonomy (NCBI): domain Eukaryota; kingdom Viridiplantae; phylum Streptophyta; class Magnoliopsida; order Santalales; family Viscaceae; genus Viscum; species Viscum album. The sequence continues at coordinate 1,562,571,991 of OY728142.1, read as the reverse complement.
CAAAGTGATTGAGATATTTTTTGGAAATAAGATGATATGCGCATAATGAAGGGAAAACGAGAAAATGAAATGTTTAATAGTATTCATGAGCTCATGATTGATATAAGGACTAAGTGATATCATGGTTTGAGTATATAGAATTTTGAGGATTTTGGTATGTGGAAAGTGTTAACTTTAAACTGCATTCATGTTTTCACTAAGGTATTCAAGAGAATACATGATTAAGGACTTTGAATGTTTGGAATGTGACCAAAAAAACATATCTTATGATATATGGGGATCAACGATGGTGTTAAATCTCTGGTAATCGTTTTCACGATGTTGTGAGAGTGGATTGCAGTATTATGGATAAGCCTAAAGATTGGAATGGATGATGTTGGGCATAGGTTAGTATTGTTTAAGGATAGAATTTTTCTCGATATTATTGATGGGATGTTATATTAATGTAGTTTTAGAAAAAGGAAAACCTGTAGGACGGGCAACAACCCATCGCTTCGGACAAGGCAGTGGGAATCGAACCCACAACCGAAGTGCGACTGGCCTTTATCGCCTACCACTGGCCTATAGGAAGTCCCTATTTAGTAGAAACTAGTTTTATTATATTAAGCAGTATGATATATGAAGTATAAGTCCATTTTGGGAACCATATGTGATTAATCTCACTATAGATCGACTTATGTATATAATTTTTGCTAACCTTTTGTTTGAGATAGATGGAATGAGTCGTCATTCTATCACATGATCTGCTAACACTTCACGAATAACAAATTCAACTTCATTTATTTAAGAGATGAAGTGGAAATTGTTCAAGGCATGAACAACAGTGAGATTGTACCAAAATAAAGAAATTATTTATTCTAATTCAAATTTTCAACTTTAGGGAAATGATCTTGAAAACCAAAAATGTTGTCCAAGTGATCTTATACCTGATGAATCAGATGGTACCTTAGATCGTCACAAATTTATGGATTTGTGATTACTGGATTTTCCATAGCCATGTTCTCTACCACTCTCCATCAGAACATGATGGTTAGATTTCTCTTCCATATCCATATTTTTACCTATGTGGAAACCCAGTGATTAGTTTATTTGGGTAACCGTTACATTTCATACTTTTGTTTTTAAAGATAAGTTTTGGTATTCCTTTTTAGGATGTGGGTTTCTATCAAAGAAACTTTCAAATAATAAACCATTTATAACCCCGACGAATTTCGAGGGAGAAATTCATTTTAAGGGGGGTAGAATGTAACACCCCGAGATTTTATGAAAAATATTATTTTAATTTCATTAATGTCTTATGTTGTATTCTACACCAAGATTACCCTGCGCTATACGCAACACCGTATTAGCTTGCTGTATACGCAACACTATTCTTGGACCGTGTTACACATAATTTTGATAATTGTTATTCTACGCAACATTGAGTATATATATATATATATATTAAATGTATAAATGAAATATGGTTGGATTCTGTTATACGAAACAATGAAGGATTCTTTCACAACACGCAACCCTGACTTGTCTTGCATTACACGCAATCGCGACCTTCCTCGATAGCGTGTGTTGTACGTAATACCGGGTTTTAATAAACAATGTTATATTATTATAATATTGTCATGAACCAGCCGTTATGAATAATATTAACTAAATTTTGAATTTTATAACATTATTATTCATCTTACACATTTCTAGAACATGGTATAAGAACAAAATAACTTTTTCGGGTAAAATAAGTATTTTTCAAAAATTGCAGTTTTGCCGCCTTTGGATGGCGCACCCACTTTAAATATGGTTTTTGACATGTTTATATGTTCAATTTGACAAAATAATATTCTTATTTTGAATCAGGATATAAAATTTTACATTACATAAAGTTTTGATATTTTTCCGATAACTTTCATATTTTAATGAATAGTAAAAACACGCTATATTTTAATTAAAAACAACTTTTTCATCGTAATATCTTATGTGGTTAAATTATAATATTGAATGGTTTTAAAGTATAAATAGAATATATTTCTACCATTTAATATAATTTATGTCATTAGCATTGATTTTACCTTGAATTCGTAGGTAAAATCAATTCAATCTTTTGCAATTTTTTAAAGAAAAACCCGTTTTCTTTCGACAACGGGATTAATTTTAATTTAATTTCTGCATCTTTTGTGTATTGAATTTGGAAAAATGGATTCCATATTTGGAATCAGTGGGTCCAAATTATGTTAATAAGCTACTTTTTATTTTTGGGAATTATGAATAGTAACTACGGTAAATTTTATTTACCATAGTTAAAGGTAAATCGGGTAATTAAGGGTAAATATAATATTTTAAAATTACCCTAACAAATGTCAAAATCCTATTGGATGACTAACAGACGACCCATATCACCTAAGGGTCGGATTAGAATCATTTAATGGACATTTTTCCATGAAAATAACTTAATTATTATTAAAACCAAAGAAAGTGACAACATGTCACTCTCTTAAATTTTATAAGTATATTAATTTTAATTTAGTGATAAACTTCATGAAACATAGAACATGAAAAGTCTCCAGAAAGCTAATGAAATTATATACATCATATAAATTTATTTATAATTTTTAGGGATTAAATAATTATCATTAATTATGACACAATAGTGATGCAGAAATTGTTTATCTAGTGAAAAATCAAGAATATTGTTTTTTTAACTAATAGTGACCATAAAATGCACAAATACCTAACCAAAACTTATTGTCCATGTAAATGTAAACCATAATCATCCAATGGTAGAATATTTGACCAATTGGAGCCTTATAAAAGCGATTATGACACTTATATTATTTTATTTTAAATGATGCCAAAGTTGTCACCTTCATAATTTAATAAATATAACAATTTAAATATTGTGATTTTAAGATGATAAATTAGAGTAAAATTATTATTGTGAAAGGTAATATATTTATATTCATAATATAATTTTATTTTAAATTTTTATACAACAAATATGTATATTAAATAATTATAGAAAAATGATGTAGTAATTATTTTATTAAGAGATAAACCAAATAAATGGTTTTAAAAATATTAAAATAAATATTATATGAACTATTTAATGTGATACACTAATTTTATAGAAACATATGACCTTTTATTAATATATTAAAGCTTTTAGTTCGAACATATCTTCTGTATATATTTTATTTAAATTCAAATAAATGAATAGTGTCAAAATTGACACTATTGTTATTTTACAAAAATAACATATTATAAAATTGTTTAAAAATCACAAAAATATTTAAAAATTATAAATTTATATTTATATGGTCTATAATGTTATAAAGTAAACAGTTATGGTAAATTCACAACAAATAAGTAATTATTTGTTATAATTTAGAATTTAGAATTTTATTACCACAAATAAACTTAAATAGATTAAATAGGGATAAATCAAAATGATAAGTTTTACAATAAGATCCAAACATGTCTAAATTTGATTGGTTGATGAGATTACAACCCTATCTCATCTAATCTTTGAAAATGAGTCATTTGTGAAGGTTTTTAAGTGGGGTTAGATTTATTATAAATTAATATTTTTAAGAATTCCTAAGGTGCCCCTCTCCTCCCTTATAAAAGGGTACCTCCTCCCCCTCCTCCTCACACCAATTTGAGCACTCAAGCTCGGCCAACCCCTGACAAAATCCCTTCTCCACTTCCATAGAATAATCCTAGAGGTCCTGGTCTTCTTCAAAGACCAATCTTAGTTCCCTAAGTGGAGGATTCAAAAAGGCGTTTCAAAGAAGAGGTAATATCCATTACCGATCTTTTCAACTTCTTTCTTCTTCAACTTCTTCTTCTTTAGTTGTTTCATGATAAAGTAATAACATCAGTATTTCTTATATACTGATATGTTATTATAAATATGAAACAACTCTAATTAACCTTCTATCCATCCTACGGAAAAAGGAAATCACCACGCGTGCGTACGTACAGAATACCGTCTCCACGCCGTGGTGTAATCTATTTTCCGCCACCACCTTACATGGATGGGTATAATGGTGTAAAGAATAACTATACATAGTTATTAAAAAATAATATTGGTTCTTATATCTTGTATAATCCACTCCAATTAAATTCAATATTTATGGAAATGATATCATCGCTCGTGCGTACGTACGGAGTACCGTCTCCACGACGCGATGAGATTCATTCTCCATGTTAACCATTTAAGAATTATTATAAAGTATATATAAGAAATAATGATGAAATATATTAAATTATAAAGCTACTGGATTTATATATATATAAATATGTATGTCATCTACTTACTTCCATTCAAGACAATAAGGAAAGGAAAACAACGTTCATGCATACGTACGGACTACCGTCTCCATGAACGGTGTTTTTCATTTCATTTATCTATCTATTATATATATATATATACTGAATATATATGATATATAAATCATATATTATATTCTAGAAGTAAGTAAATCATGATATAAGTAATAATAATGTCAAGAACAACAAGTCAAAACACCTACGATAAATGAAACGATTTTACCCAAAACGCGTCTTTAACATGGAATTTACAAAAGAATGGGTAATATAATGTCATAAGTGAACCATATATGATATCATAACAATGAATATGATTCTTTAATAAGTCAATGACATTATTTAAATCATTATACAGGAGGTTCGGACACATACGAAGCAAATCGGACCTAAGGTAAGGGAAATATCACAATCTCATTTTTATCCGAGATTTTTTATTCGTAAGTATTTATTGGGGTTTATTTTATCATCCAAGTCCATGTTCCCTCAATATGTAATATTGTTTCCATCCACTTACACTAGTTTAAATCCAATTTTACCCTTCGGTGAGTTTTTAGTAAAGAATATGAAAGGAATCATTTGTCGTTTTTTCGTACGAGGTACTTTTTTGACTTTTCCGACAAAAGTACGAGAAGAATGTTTTTTTAACTTATACGGCATGAATGGGTTTTTTTTAAAACATTATTTCCAAGAAGCTTCCTATACAAGTTTTCAAGTTTATTTTTAATCAACTTCTTTTAGTTTTAAATTGTAAGACATGTTAAGAAAGGAAAATGTTTTTGAAGTAGAAAGGATATTTTCCTCAAGAATGGATTTCATGTATTTTATCAAAATTATTTTCCATCTAAGATAATAAAAGGGTTCTGTTTTTATCCCTATTATTACATGGATTTGATTATGTTGTGATGGAAATATTTTTATGAATTTCTTTATCTTATATGAATGGTTTTATGATGTCATGTTGTTTAAGAATTCCATTTTTATTACATGAGTTATGCAATGATGTATGATTTATGATTTTGTGGCACACATAAGAATGGTATCATTATGAGATGGGTGGGACCTATATCTCCCTCCAATGCATTGGGTAAAGATTTTATATCTCATGAGATAGACAAGGTTGGAACGGTAGGTTATACCGGTTCAGTGAAACAGGACTGAAACGAGGGTTACTCGATTCAGAAAGGGACTTTGTCCACTAAGATAGTCTTGGCAATGAGTCTTGACTAACAAGAAATGATTCTCTATGATTATGTGTGAATGCCACAAAGTTTCATGTTTTTGGTTATGATTATTGTGATTACATTTCACTGCCAGGATTTACCCCATGTTATGAAATTATGATCTCTTTTGCAGGTTAAGATTTCCAAAAGTTATGTGCTTATGTATATGATGTGATTGATATTTCTTTTGTTTACCCTTACTGAGCATTTGAGATCACCCTTTTATGTTTTCTTTTCCCCAGGATATAAAGAAAGGTTTTAGGTAAAAAAAAGGAAGATCTTTATGGGAGATTTTGAAGATCTTTCACCATGATTAGAAGATTATATTCCGAGTTTCCAAAGACACTAAACTATTACGATCCTTGTGTGTGTGTTTTTTGTTATGTACTAAGTATTCCGCAAATGTAATGTAATGTCCATGTACGTTAAGCTAAGGGTCTCTACATATGGTGTGTCTGCATGGATGGGACCAGGTTAACCTTCACCAGTGAGAAGGGAGCCTTTGCAGTGTAGGATGGACTTAAGCAGAGGAGAGGGCAGTCAGTCACACATCAGTTGGCTAATATCATCCTCTGAGTTATTGATGTGCAGAGTCCGAGTTTTCCTGTTGTGGTGGATCAGTATGCAGAAATTTTTCTTGATGACCTTCCAGGACTATCTTCCCGAATATAGGTAGACTTCTACATAGACCTTTACCCCGGGGAAACCCTATTATCTACTCCATCATATCAGATGGCTCCTGCTGAGATTCGTGATCTGTGGGTACACCTGGAGGACTTGTAGGGGAAGGTATTTATCCGACCAGGTGTTTCACCCTGTGCTTCCCAAATTTTGATCGCCAAGAAGGTGGACGTGAGATTACTACTGTGTGTCGACTACCGTCACCTGAATCAGGTGACCGGGAAGAACAAGTATCCACTCCCTAGGATTGACGACCTCTATGATCAGCTCAAGGGAGAACGATGGTTCTCAAAGATAGACCTCAGGTCAGGCCATCACGAGCTCATATTTCGAGACAAGGATGTGCAGAAGACTGCATTCAGGTGTCAATATGGCCACTACGAGTTCTTGGTTATGCCCATCGGTGTATCCAATGCACTAGCTATGTTTATGAGTCTCATGAACAAGATCTTCCAGCATTACGTCGATCATTTTTTCGTAGTCTTCATCAACCACATACTGATTTACTCAACTACTGAGTTGGAGCATTCCTACCACTTGCGAGTTCTTTTGGATACACTATGAGAGAACTATCATTATGGTAAGCTCTCAATGTGCCATTTTTGGATTCAAGATTCTCACTTATTTGGACACGACATCTCGGAGGTAGGGGTAGCAGTGGATCCAGCGAAGATTGATGCAGTGCTTGCTTGGGAGCCACCCAGGAGTGTGACGGAGGTGTGGAGTTTTCTATTTCGAGCTGGATATTATCAAAGATTTCTTCCAGAATTTTCCAGTGTTGCATCACCACTTTAATCCTTGACGAAGAAGGTAAACCCTTCTTGTGGTTAGATAGATGTCAGTAGAGCTTTCATAAGCTAGGAAAGAGATTGACCAGTGCGTCCATCTTGAGGCCACTGAAGGAGGGAGTTGGGTACAAAGTGTAATGTGATGCATCCGAGACCGGACTCAGGTGTGTCCTAGTATAGGAGCGAGCAGTGATCGTGTATGGTTCATGAATGTTGAGACAGCACGGGCAGAAATATGCTACCCATGATCTAGAGTTAGCAGCAATGGTCTTTGCTTTGAAGATGTGGTGAAACTATCTGACGGGAGAACGCTTTATAGTCTACTCTGACCACCATAGTCTCAGTTACATCTTCTCAAAGAAGGACCTGAACCTGAGAAAATGGCGATGTCTCGAGTTCCTCCAGGACTATGAATTTGAGATAGTCTATACTCCTGGGAAGGGGAGGATTGTAGATGATTACCTCTGCTAGAGATCAGGCGTTCAGCTGCAAGGAGAGGTGACAGAGCAGTTAGCCGCGTTGTAGATATCCTTCGTATATAGAGACAGAGAAGCCTCTCTTCAGTTTCTAACAGTCACTCTTCCACATCATCAGCGAGTCAGGGAGGCACAATGTAGGGATGTTGACTATGAGACCTGACATGCTCAGATATTCTTAGGACATGAAGCTGATGGGTTTTCTGAAGAAGGGGATCATGTCATCCTATTTAGGGGACGTATCATGGTACCAGTTTCACTACAGGAGGAGGTTCTGAGGGAGTTCCAAACATTCCCTCTTGCGGTATATCCATGAGTGGAGAAGATGTATCAGGACCTAAGATGACAACACTGGTGGCTGTGTATGAAGAAGGTAGTAGCAGAGTTCATTTCATGATGCCTCACTTTTCAGCAAGTGAAGGCAGGGAACTAGGTACCAGCAGGCATGGTAAAACCCTTAGAGGTCCCAGAGTTGAAGTGAGATGGGATATCCATGGATTTCTTGTTGGGGCTTCCATGTATATCGAGAGGAAATGACTCTATCTGGGAGATCGTAGACTGACTCACCAAGTCGGCCCACTTCCTACCGATCAGAGAGCAGGGCTCAGTAGAGAGATTGGGATTTCTCTATATTCCAGAGATAGTATGACTTCATGGTGTGCTATCGACTATTGTCTCCGATCGGGATTCTCATTTCACTTCCCGGTTATAGAAGGGGTTACAGGAAGAATTTGGCACGCAGCTTCGCTTGAGCACTGCCTTTCATCTTCAGAGAGACGGTCAGACTAAGAGGACCATTCTGACTCTTATGGACATACTCTGTGCATGTCTCCTCAACTTTGGTCACAGTTGGGAGGATCACCTACCCTTGGTATAGTTTGAGTACAACAATATCTACCACTCCACCATCGGGATGGCCTGTTATGAGGCATTGTATGGCTGACCTTGCAGGTCACCTCTGTGCTGGACTGGACCTGAGTAGTCAGCACTTGTAGGACCAGAGATGGATCAGGCTACGACGGGGAAGGTGCAGATTATCCAGGAGCTGATGAAGACTATAGAGAGCAGATAGAAGTTCTATGATGATAGGATATGTAGACTAGTGGAGTTTGAGGATGGCGACCACTTTTTTCTATGGGTCTCACCCTGACTAGGTCTACAGATATTTGGCTGGTGTGAAAAGTTATCTCCACACTTCATCGGGCCTTTCCAAGTCCTCAGCAGAGTAGGCGAGGGGGCTTACCGCCTAGCCCTTCCACCTCAGTTGCACCGGGTTCATGACGTCTTCAACGTATCTCAGCTGAGGAGATATGTGCACGAATCGTACCACATCATCGACCATAGGGAGCTGTACATCGATGAAGTGGCGACATTCATAGAGGTACTGGTGGAGATCGTGGATCGACAGAAGTGGGTCCTACATGGAGGGTCGATTCCTCTACTGCGCATTCGCTGGAAGCATGAGAACAACAAGGAAAGCAGTTGGGAGCGGAATGTTCAGATGCAAGCTAAGTACCCCCATTTGATTCTCTAGGGTGTGTTGTAGCATTACGGGGACGTAAAGCCCTGAGCTGGGAGTAATGTAAATACCCATATATTTCAAGGAATTTTTTTTCTTAAATACATTGGAATTTTACAAGTCTGCGGTTTCTGACAGCACTTGATTTCGAGGCCCGGTGTGCCCAAAATCAATTTTTTATGTTTTGTACATGTACGTTCAGTAAATGTACGTGTGAGTTTTTCTGTTTTTTGAACCAGTGCTCAGAAATGATATCTGAGGACACCAATGAACTCGCAGCACCAGTATTCTATTAAGGGGACCTTTACCATAGTTGTGTTTCATGCTGGTTGAGATTTAATTTTTGCGGATTTTTAATAAAATAAATAAAATTATATTACACAATTTAATTTAAATATGTTAGTTATATCCTAAAAGGGAAAGTTATATGTGGGTCCCACACCCACATAACCTCCCATGAGAGGATAATGTGAGGTGGGGCCCAGACGAATCCCTGACCTTTCAACTCCCTTAAACTCCCCATTATTTCCCCCTTAATTAATTTGTCAACTCTACCCTTAATTAATGTGATCTCTTCACCTCCCTCTCTCCCATTAATTTTTTCAAACACTTTTTAATAATGAATTGAACCATACAATTAATTAATTAAAGTGTTAGAATTTTGGAAATTCATGTGTGAATAAAATAATTACCTTAGCTATTATTTTTTTTTTCACTCATTGTGTTGAGAGAATTTTCTGGCATCTCTTGAGAAATAGAAGAATAGAGTTCTTCTTTCGATGAAGAACCGCCAAAGAAAGAAGATTATCTCCTTTGATCTAGGGCCAAGCCAAAAGAGAAGGAGCCACCCGCAAGGAATGCCGATGACGCGCCATCCTTGGCCCCTTCTTCCCCGATGTCAACGAGTTGACGCCGCCTCCCCGTGACTCTTTCTACGAATGAACATTATTTCAAGGTAGGGGGTTTGCTTCATTTTTAATTGAATAAAATTGTTCTTAGTTTTCCGTTGAAACCATGTTTTATCTTTGGCCATATAATACTGCGTAACGCGGAGGGTGCCTGCCAAACGAAGGGGTGGTGGCGATCTGTGAAAGTTTCGGCCGTATGCCGGCCGCGTGGAGAGGAAATACAGCCCACATCCATGGGCCGCTCGGCAGAAGAAGAACCGGCTGGTCGTACCGGGTAGGGCCGCGCCCCACCAGGCAGGGTCGTGCCGAGCTGCGCCACGCCAGGTTGGGCCATGCCCCACCGGGCCTGGCCGCGCTTCACCGGGCCGGTTCAACCCTCTGTCCTGTCGTACCCACCAAACCAGGACGGGCCGACCCGCCAGCCCACTGGGCTTGATGGGCCGGGCCCGTTTCACTTAAACATGAATAACTAAAAGGTCGCAAGTCCGATCGACATACCGTCTGCGGCATTGGGAACCTAATGATGAGGTGTTATTTTTGGGATACTCTATGTGAGTATTGGAAAACATTGGAAAACAGCCTAGTTTGAAATGAGCATATTTCCAACCGGGCCCCTGGAATAGAATTTCCAAGCACTCTCAGACCGGGCATCTGATTGACACATTGTCTCTCGCATTGGGTTTATATTGACGAGATAGAACTTTGGGATACATCAAATCTAGACTTCGTTATAGTTGATGTATCGAAACCTTGGCTTGAGGAGCAGACCCTCCATAAATCGAGCGTGCTGTTTGAGGGAACCCTAGTGCTGGATACGAGTGCAACGAAGAATATACTAGAATCCTCCATGGGTTATGCAGCGACGAAAACTGCACTTGAATCCTCTGTGGGTTCGGTAGTGATGAAAACTGTACTAGAATCTTCCTTGGGTTCGGCAGCGATGAAAAATGTACTTGAATCCTTAGTGGGTTCGACAATGATGACCTCTGTACTTGTATCCTACATGGGTCTGACATCTTATCTAGTCTAGTATCCATCTTGGGTTCAACGGCTTAGATTAATCAGTGATTACATCTCATCATCTCTATCTCTATACGAAAGATGTACACCAGTGAGATCCTAGTATTGACTTGAAATCATTATCATCAATGTGATTGACTTCTTTCCTATATGGACTAGGTTGTTCTTGGGCTCAAGAGTTGGAGCCGAACTAGATTAAAGACATAGGTATATGTATGTGCATATACCTAAGTAGTGTTGGTTGATGCACCATGTTTGTAACTTACTTCTTGTTTATCCTTAGTAGATATTGTGAGAACATGTGGGTCTCACGGTCCCTAATGAGTATCGTTGTACTCACCCATGCACGGGTTATGCCCACACTACGTTGTGTTGGATGCAGACGACAGACATCACTGATCGAGGTAGAGACTTGTAGAGCTGGACAGTACCCGGAGGTGGACCACTTGGTGAGACGTACACGGAGTAGACAGACAAACCTGAGGTGCTGAGAAGACCATCTGTACCCACCCTTCAAGTTGGATTCCTGAAGGAAGACTCGGTGGTTTCTGTTTTACTTTACTGTACTTGTACTATCTTTTTAGTTGTACTTTACTTACTAATGGGCATGTATTTCCGGCCCCTTTCTTTCTAGTACATTTTTTTGTATATAGTTCTTCTTATTGCATAATTTAGTTGCGTACTCTATTTTGTTTTTTTACTTTTATAAAGGCAATTACTTCCCTTTTTATCGAGAATTAAGCCTTTAGTGCTAGTCGCCAGCCCCTGGACAATTGAAGGCGGGCATGGGGTAGTCACGATGCGGGCCCCGAGGACGGGTCGTGAAATGTCGTACATACACACAGGTAACATTACCATATTTCAATGATAATATTGAAAGTATTTATGTTATATTTTTTCCATCCCATTATAATAATTATATCATAATTAACATATTATTATGTTAAATCTATTTATATAAATCATATGTCAGTTTTTTGAGACTCTTGTAATATCACATCATGAATGTGGTAGTCCGCATATACACGGATAATGTTTTCAACGTTTTGTGAATGAAAATGTAAAAAAATATTATATTATAATAAGTATAAATATGTAATTAATTAAATAATAATTTAAAATATATAACATATACCTAGTAAATTTATCAACATTTCCATCTATGTAAAGGATAGTGAAAAATGAATCACATCAATTCGAGAGGTAGTGGTCTACACTCTATATGAGGGATGTTATTGTATCCTCCATGTAATGGAAAGAATAAAATTGTATATATGCCATAATGAATCATGTAATATAATAACGTAATAAATATCATGTTCATATACATTATATCCATAATGATAACCAAATATGAGTTGTTTTTATGAAAACATGTCACATTGATTCGCAATACAGTAGTCTGTCGTACATCCGTGTGAAATAATCGTTTCCTATTAAATGAAGATGATATGGATAGACTTTATTACCTTAACATAATAATACCACAATATATGGAAAATAATACTATTATTAATTTAATGTTTTTAATTAAAAATTTTATGTATTTGAACAATAAATAATATAGAAACACTTCGTTAGTAATTTCACTCTTCTCAATACCACCTCTTTATTATTACACAAAATGTAATACTAAAAAGAATTATTGAAAAATAAAACTATTCTCGGATGAGGGGATGTAAATTATTAATTGATTTTTTCCAATGTTCCAAAATAATTTCTGATGGTGTGAATAAGAAAGAATTAGTTGTGACAATTTATAAGTGACTTGATTTTCACACTTCTAATTTTAGAAGAGTAAAATGTGTACCCACATTTATCACATGAAAAAGTGTAAAAAGATAACATATATCTAAATTAGAAATTAAAATATTGAAATATGTGAAGAAAATATATTTTTGACATGTTTTTAGGTCATTTTATCAATTATCATTTTAGTTTAACCGCACAATAAACACATTTTTACCATCACTATGGAAAATCCGTTTTATTATTTTTTTTACTATTAATTAGTATAAAAAATTAATTTGGCCATATTAGAGAAAATAAATTGACAAGATTAATATAATTGAATCCATATTTCTAAATTTCATTGATATAATAGGAAAATTGTAATTTTAAATTATTCTTATAGATGCAGTGAGAATGTGAGTTTACAAGGAGATAATATGAATAACTTATCAATATTTTTTTATTAAAATTCTATATGAAAATTATTTAAATGAACTATAATAATAACATTTTTATATTATATAAATAATTTTATTTCAAAATCAGTTAAAAATATATTATATATATATATATATAATGTAAAAAATTTATTTTTAAATTATCATTTAATATTTTTAACATTTCTTCAAGAAATTAGTAGTTTTTGAAAAATAAAAAAAAATGAAATCCGATACTAAACATGAGTTGATGATTTAAAAAATGAAATTATTTTTTTATAATATATTTATTAAAAATGATAAATTTAATTTTCAATTATGTGTGAAAAGAAAAAAAAATAACTTATTGAGAAAATAACTTTTTTGAAAAACAAAGATCACATTTATTTAATTTTATTTATTTATTTGAAATAAATTTATAACCATAGATTTCATAATTTATTACATAATATTAATACAATCCTATTTTGGATTTAAATAATTGTATACTATATCATGGTTAATTTTGAATTAGAGTTTTTGGTTCCACAAGCTATCAAAGAGAATTATTTTAATGAGGTATATTTCATTGGATGATTATCATTAGTTTTGGGTATCATATGCATTATAAATGACATATAAATATTATAAAATCACTATGTTTTAGATTATCTAAACATTAAATAATTGTATCTTAAAAATTAATACATGATCTAACTTGTAATTTTTTTGGCATTTGAAAGTAAAATTTATTTAAATATTTTATAGTAAAATGTTTAATAAAAATACCTCATCTTATGTTACAAAGGTAAACACAATGGGTATTTTTAATAGCACATAAATAGGTATCTACATGAGAGAAAATTATTGAAATTTTATAATATGGACATGGATGAAAAGAATATTTAATTTTAGAGTGTGATTGTTGTCATTGATCAAACGAAAGTGAATGATCAATGCAATGTTATAGACCTAAATACAATAATTATTTTATGATTTAGAAGTCCATTAGAGGAATCATACATACTGGAAATTTAATGAAAAATAAATATCATTTTCCCAATATTTTGGAATTCTTTTACTATATATGAATATAAATAAAAATAGTTACTTTATATATTTTTATTTCATAAACAATATTTCACTATTTGGTTATGATTCAATAAAATTTCCATTTCATCATTTACTTAAAGAAAATACTATACAATAATAATTATTTCATTCATGATGTAATAGAATTTAATATTAATATACATTAAGATTTATAGAGGATTTATATTTCTTCCGATCGACTTCTAACTATTTCAAAAATCCAACATTGTTAGCCTAAGTAATACAATATTATTCATTAATCTATGGTCTTATACTACAACACCAATGGTTAATCATTAATATTTTTACATAAAATAATTTAAATTAATGTTGAAATATTTACCAAGACATAAAATTTTACAGTTGTAGCTCTTAATCCCCTATCTAATACTAAATTCATGTATTACAAATAATATTCAGAAAAAATGTGTTGAAAATTATTTAAAAAACATAATTTATAATATTAACCTTATGATTTACAAATGCTATTACATATAATTACAGTGAAAAATGTAATGTAATTATTCCAAAAATAAAATTTTCATCTAATAATGAGATTCATTATATTTAAATAAAATGATTCAAAAAAAAACATTCACTACCCACGTTATATTACAAAAAAAATACAAATAGTAAATTAGAGAACTAGATGTTTATAATATACATAAATGTAGAAAAAAATTATCATTTACACTAATATAAATTTAATAACAATATATATTCTTCCGATACATTAAATAAACCATAGATGTTTCATGATTCTTATAACCAAAGTACCATTGTTAATAAAAATTATAAAATTAAATTACTTAATAAAAATAAATAAATATTTCATATATTTTATTTTCTCAATTATACTTCTTCGGTCTTCTTTTAATCCTTTATAACTAGGAATTTAATTAGAAATTTCTGAGGTTCCACACATCTATGAAAACAAACAATAAATGGATCACAAGGATCATATTTATAGCATTCCATTGGCCTCTTCATTTTTTATTAGAAACAAATTTCAATATTCGTGTATTCATTAAACATTAAATATTTCCTCATTATTTTGAGAAAAATTGTTTTCAATCTAACATAACTTATTTTTATGATAGGCCATTAATCATAACACCCCAAAATTATAATGTACATCTTTATATTAGATAGCATTCATGGCATGCATCACCAACCATGTTAGGGAATATAATATAATGAGAAACTAATATATAATTATTATATTAAATTTCAATACATGATATTTCTTGAAATCCAAAGAACACATAGATATCTTGTATTACACAAAATATTGACCTTCCATGATAGCATGCGTTACATGAAAGAATGAGTTTCACAAAATAAGAATGTATAACAAAAATAATATTATTTAATATGATATGATATACCCTAGAAATTATTATAGTGTGTGTGAATATAATTTAATAAAAATGAAAATTTATGGTCGATATAAATATAAATTTTATTCATTTTTTACCATTTAAAAAAGATCAAATTTGATATTATAAGAAATTTTATTATATTTATTCTTCCAAATGAGATTTGTCTTAACAAAAGTAATTAATTTCAATTAGTTACTAATTTTAACAACAAAAAAACTAATTATATATTTAATTAATTGATTTTATATTCATCCATTGGGTTTTATATACCGAATATAAGATCAAACGATAAGTTACAAATAATACCCTATATTTTCGTAATGTAAATTTTACCACCTTTTATGGAGAACCCATTTTAAATAAGAATTTCAATACTAAATTATATTTATTATATCAAAATAACATTTATCATTGAAAAAGAAAAATTATAATTAGTTTATGGTGAATTTAAAATATTTTTTTTTGAAACATATCATTTTAAATGAAATATTAAAAATACAAAATTTTAGTTCAAAATGGATTTTTCATCTAATTTATTTATAAGGTTTTATTATTCATATAAATGGTATTTAATTTTAATAAGAAAATATTTTTATCAATTAATAAACATTAGTTCATTAGAATCAATTTCACTTTTATGTTTATTAAAATTACTATTTATTATTTCAGATGTTTTTACATTAAAAACATACATTTTCATACTATATACCAGGTGAATTATAAATTAATTTATTCCACTCATGTTATTAGAATTGGAAATAATTGAATAAATAGTTTGAATAAAAATAATTTATAATATTTAATAATTCCATCTATGTTTTTGACAATATATATTTGTGAATTTAATTAAAATTAAATAAAATGATTAAGGTTGTATTAATAATATTACTGGACCAAACATTAACATTAAGGAAAAAAATACCTATACACTTTTCCAATAGAAATTTTATGGCCATATATAGATCTTATTATATCCCGTATCATTTTTTATCATCCTTCAACATCATAAACATTAATGGAATTCCCTAATAAAAATATTAAAAGTGTTCCACTCCTCCACCACTATATAAGGACATCCACTCCTCACACTTCATCACACATATAATGCCATATTAACTTGTAAAATAACTTCCATAATATCTCCTAAACATATCTTCCTTATTATAATGTGTATCCATTGGGGAATAAATCCTTCTTAGATTTCATTTTGGTATTATAAAAAAGAAGTTTCCTGATTAAGAGGTAACATATTCTCTCATGTTTGTTAATATAATTTTCATTATCCACCCCATAAAAGCTATTTATTCCATTATTTTATAAAAAAAATTATTCCAAACAATATATGATCCATTTATTCTATGTTTTCAACATAATACAGTTCACACTTCTATCTAATGGGTAATTGTCATATTATTTCCTTGTTTGGAAGCCTACTGCCTCACGAAATAATGATGGTTCATTTCTGCATTACCACCAACGTAAAGGCCATTATGATAGAAATTATATTTATAAAGGTTATATGTAATATTTATAATTTATTTATGCATCTACAATTTTTATTTAGAATATAACATTATGAATTTTATCCTCCGTAAAAATGATAATTTCTTTTGAGGAAGTGTGGACTACCGGCCCCTCAAGATGATATTACTCATTCATGCCATACATGGATGGTATAAACAACTGTTTTAATAGACCACGGTATCATATATAACATATATATTATAATGAAATTATAATTTTATAATGTCTCATTTACCTTTCAATGTTCTAATATGAAAATGAAATGAAAGTAACATAAAAGTGTACATATGACCTACCATCTCCATGAATGGTACACTTCATTTCTGATATCTGAATATTATATACTACTATAAATATATATATAAATTTTTTTATGGTATAATCATAATGGATTAAATTATCTATATGATGTGACAATGTAATATTTAATAATAACAATGAATAACAAGTTTAAATATAATTGACAATCCAATCAATTACCATATAAAATAGTTAAAATAATGAAAACTTATTATCAAATCAGTAATAAGATATTATAAGATGATCATATATTATACCATAAATATAAATATTGTTATTTTATAAGTTTTTATCATTTTTATTCCCTTGTATTGTAGGATAAAGGTAATCCACCCGAAAAGAAAACTCATTGAAAGGGATTTCCGTCCCACATTTTACTTCTATGAGGTTAATGTGATGTCCACCACATACTTATTCTATTTTGTGCATCAGAAAGACATTTCTATATATTATATCATGAATTAATTTATATTCAAGATATTTAAAAGGTACATTTATTATTATTATTATTTCATGAGCATTATGACAATTAATATTTTATAATAATATTGGACACTTTGAAATTTTAAAATATTATTATCCTCAACAATAATTATAATTATATTTCAATGGTATTTACATTCTAGGAAATTATATTGTCATATTTCAATAAAACCTTACATTTTATGTCCTCTTGTAATTTACGACCATTTTCAAGTATATGTACCCTTTTCCCCACTTTTTGGTACTCAAAATGATTTTAAAATTGTTCTAAAGAAACCCAAATTATTTTTCCCATTTTTCCCATTACCAATGTTTTCAAAGGAATCTTATTGTCTCTTTTCAAATAAGGCATTTTTTTAACCTTTAACCATGAAAAGTGAAGGTTATTTTTACCACATATAGCCTGTACATATTTACCCACCACAATTTCATTTATAATACCATTACATATTTAAAAGGTTACTTTTTATAGAAAATATTTTAGAACGGTATTTTAAAAGAAAAGGTTTTTATAAGGTTTTTCAAAAAATCAGGATAATTTTCTCAATATTTTTTTTTAAAATATCATTATATAGTATTTATATTCATTAACAAAAAAAGATGATTATTTTTTCTTCACAGGGGATGTGTTTTGCTGATACCATCATTATTATTCATCTAGATGGTTTATTATTTATTTCGTCAAGAATAGTATTCACATTAACATCCTTGCATCATTTGGTACTCCACATGAAAATTTAATTGGCATACGATCATTGATAATTGAATTTATCATATATTATCCTTTTCATTTATCAATGATATTAATATATTTTAATCAATATACTATTTTACATATATTGGATTCATTTTTTGTTATTTAATTACATAGTATAATATTGACGATTGTGTATTCTATACTATATATAATTATTTGATAAGGAATATTTTTTATTATTTAAATTGATTACTTGATCTAATTAAGGCTTTTTATATGTAATGACAGGTAGAGACTGGACTTTATATATCTCTCAAATGCATCAATAGGTTCTCATGTGGAAAATAAGTTGTGCTAATTAAAATGGTTTCTATATATAGTATTAATCTATTCGAATGATAGATCTTTTTATTTTAGGTTTTCATGTGCATGATACATGAAATACATCAACGTAGTATTTCCCTGAATTAAGTATCATATATTATCTATCCATTAAATTTTTTGTTTTTGTATCTATAGATACATTCCATTTTTTGTTATTGAGATTACATGTGATTCAGTTTAATACATGAACATATTTATTTGGCCTTATATAGTTATTTTAATGGAATTTATTCTATTTATTGACGTTTGATATTTTTATTCACTTACTTGTTACTTATTTTATTGTATGGCATTGGTATTTTATTATTTACCTTTGCATAATTATTATTCTCTTTGATTAATTATTTCTTCACTATATTTTTTCCTTACTGATCATTTTATCTCACCGTTATTGTGTTTTGTTCCCCATGAATCCATGAAGTGTATTGTGAAATATATAAAGGGATGTACAATATCAGTTAGATTTATCCTAATAGATATATATTGTGATAGGACATAAATTTTTCGTTATAATTAGTTTACCCTTTTGTAATACAAGACTCATTTACATATTAGGTTTAACAAGACTAATAAATTTATTATTCCTTTGGGGGTTTATTCCATGTAATAATGTCAATTAAATTAGTAGTAGAAACCATATCTTATATATCTAGGCTCAGTTCGCTATAGTTTTTAAAAGATGAATATTAGAAATTACCATGGAACATGATTTAGGGGAAAAATTTTAGAGATTATAAACCTATAGTAGAATTTGAGGATAAGAATAGATGAAAACCTAGAATTTTTTTATTGTTTATATCATATAGGTCATCAAGGAATACATATCTATCTAAATACCACAAGTGGACATGGATTTGGATGATATGTAAATACGAGTGACAACTATGACAATGTATTTTGGTCCGGACTCAAGGTAACATGATAAATGAAAACGGGTCTCACTGCAGGCCTTATTTGATACTCTCAGGGGATATACATAATATATTTATTTTTTTATATACAAACCACTATAAAAGATTTGGAAAATGAATAAATTATGTTTACCATAATTTTTATTAGATTAAAAATACGATTTCATAATTTAGAAACCCTCTTAATAATATAATGGATAAATAATATACTATGGGAGGATCTGTGTGGACAATAAATTGATAGAGTATATTTGTTTTAATATAGTATTGAAAACCTTGGTTATATGGATATTGAGTAATTAAAATAATTTAAATTTTGTCCATTATATTTATTGTAGAATTTAAATTACTCTTAATTTAAAAAAGTTAAACATATAATAATGGTGACAACCAATCAAATCCTTTAAGGAAGAGGGTCCAGAACCCATGACCGAAGAACGATAAGGTTTTCATGATAACCACTAACCAACCCAATTTCCTGTTTAATTTTCCATTTATTTTATTAAAACAATTTGATGGATAAATGTTAATTATGAACCAATAATATAACTTTAGAGTATCATAGATTCTCATATGAACCATATTTGTTTTAGAAGATAATTAAATACAATTGTTTTGACATTTCACTCTTTTATAGGCCTTATAAACCTTTAATATTATATTTTTCTACTTCATAAAAAAACTATAATTAATTACTGGTAATTAATTTTTTGGAGAAATGAAATGAAATATAATTTTATAGAAGCACAATGGAACGATATGATTTTTCCTATGAAATTGAAAACATTCAAGTAAGAATATTTCCAAAAAATCGTTGGTAGAAAGAGAATTACTCAACATTAAGATAATGAATTCTAAATAAAATGTTGTCTTAATACATTAATTTCTATGGATGTGATGATATTTTAAATCATTAATTTTTTATAGATTTGAGGCCCTCAATATTATATTTAACATTAAATTGATTGTGATTCAGGAATTTATTCAAACCCTTCAAAAATATTCTATTTTTTATCAAGTATGGATTTCCGCTACCACTGATGTTATCTTACATAGAGTCTTAGTTATATGATATTTCATGTGACCTCTTAAAATCCCATTCTATATTTTCTAGAGGATGTTTTATGGACCCTTCTCTTGATGTAGTATTTCAACAAAAGAAATTTAAAACAATATACCAATCAATTTTGTATAAATTGGGATGATGAAATTTACTTATCTTTTGGGATAATTTAACATTCCGAAATTCTAATGAATAACTCTGTATTCGATAGCATTCATGAAATGCCTCACCAAACACATAAGGGAATAAAAAATCCCAAGAATATACGATAGATTTACTATTTTAAAAAATTTCACAAAATGTTATTTATTCTAATTCATGTAACATAGATACATCTTCTTTACATGCATGAGTGACCGTCCTCGATAGCTTTCATTACAAGCAAGAATGAGCTTCACCAAATAACAATATAATAATAAAATATTATTATTTAGTATTATATGAAATATCAAATCTATTAAGTTAGTTATTTTTAAAACTATTGACTAACATATGAAAATTTAGGGATTATATAAATACAAAATTATTTCATTGCTTACAAATTAATAAGAAAGAAATAGATAAAATAAGAAAAATTATTATATTTATTCATATAATGGTGTTTTTTATTAATAAAAATAACTCATTTAAATTATTTTATAATATTAATTAAATATAAATGTTATATATTCAAAAAAAATATTTTTTATATTCATCCAATAGGTTTGATAGACAGAAGATAAGAAAAAACTCTAGTTTTTATATACAACCTATATTTTTTTAAATGAAATTTTGATAAATGTTTCTAGAGGAACCATTTTAAATAAGAATTTATTACATTTAATTAATATTATATATGAAAACAAAATTTTATTTTATAATATAAACATAATAATTAGTTTAGGTTTAATTTTTTATATTTTTTGGAAATAAATCAATTATTAATTATGAGTTAAAAATACTAAAATTTATTTCAAAATTTCTTTTAAATGTCATTAAATATAAGGATTAATTATACATTTTAATTAAAAAATATTTATATAAATTAATAAAATTTATATCCTAGGAATCAATTTCACATTTAAATTGATTGTAAAAATATTGAAACCATTTCGATGTTTATACTTTAAAACTCCCACTATCGTACCACCTGTAGGATTAATTGCAAATTAATTTATTCTACTTCTATGATTAGAATATTGAAAAAATGGATTCCTTATTTGATATTATCATAATTTATAATATAAAATAGTAAAGAAAATTGATCAAAGTTATTATTGAATGTAATTAAAATTAATTGCAACTATTAATGTCAAATTAAAATTATTAATGTAAAAAACCTTAAAATGAAGGACCAAAAAGACCTATAAACATGTAATAGGGCTATTAGATGGGGATTTTTATTCCCTTTAATATCTAGTATAAATTTTTCTTCATTATTAGTTATACTATCAATATGAAAAAAGTTTATTTAATTCCCATTTCAAAATATTACCATAGTGCCACTCCATATCTATATAAAGACCTCATCTCCTCCCAATTCCTATCAACCATCAAGTAATATTACTAGAGACATATATTCCCAAATAGATCCTAAAATTACCTCCCATTCCTATAATCCTTCCTTTGTACATAAATCATTCCAATGAATCCTTTGTGTGTACACTAAATGACGTTACCTGAATTAGAGGTAGCCCCTTCCCTCAATCTATTTAATTTATTTTCCATTCCCCACACCCACAAATACCATTATATAATTTATTTATAATAAAACTATACTCAATATACTATTTTTTTTATTATAATTTTAATAACTACACATATACACACTTCCATGTAATGGGTAATGAGCATATTGTTTCTATGTACGGTAAACTAATCCCTCTCAAAAGAAGGACTGTTCATTTTTCAATTTCCTCTTATTATGGTTTACATTATGATTAAAAATATATACTTTTATATTAAATATGATATTTATAATGAATTTATATTTCTGTATTTTTTATTTTTAACATGAATTTATGCTATCCATATAGTGTGAATACGATATTATCATTTGAGGAAGTGTGGACTACCACCCCTTCAAACGGATGTCACTCATTCATTCCATACATGGAATGTATAAAGGATTGTTTTAATAAAAATATGTAACATATATAAAATTCATATTCTTCTTTAATTATTATATAAATATTTATCATTTAATTTTTATTCTTCTAAAAAAATATTGAATGAAAGAAGTGTTCATGCGTGCATATGACCTACCGTCTCTATGGAAAATGCACTTCATTTATAATCTAAAAATTTTGTAAACTACTATAAAAACATGTATACTAGATATATATTATTTTGAAATCATTATATAAATTCATGATATGATGAAACCCTGATATATAAAAAAAATAATGAAAAAGAAGTTTAAACATTCTAAAAAAACTATGAAATTTACACCCGAAATACTTAAAATAATGAAATTTATATAAAAAACGGGTAATAAAATAATATAATAGGATCATATATGATATCATAAATATTAATATCAATCTATTAAAATTTATAAACGTGTTTAAACACCTTATATATAATTTTAAATGATTTTTCCCTAAATAAATCTCTAGGTAAGGGTTTTGTATCCTATGTTTTTATTTCTGTGAGATAAATGTCATGTTCACCACGTAATTCTTATAGGTTATATATTTATTGACAATTTTTATATATTATATAATTTATTATTTTAAATTAATGGTATTGAAATCTTATATATAATATTATTACATCATGATGTTTTTATTTTATAATGTTTCAATGTTGTATATGACTCTTTTGAATGTTTGAGGATTATTTTCATCAACATTAATTCTAATGATTTTCAATGGTATTTTAATTAGAGGAAATTATATAAAATGTGTTCAGTAAAACAAATAATTTTATCGCCTCTAGATATTCATGAAAATTTTCAATTATATTACAATTTTTTCATTCATTGGTACTAAAAATGTTTTATAAAATGATTTCATGAAATCCTAGCTTTATTATCTCATCATTCAGACATTTTATTTTATACAAAAAACAATGTTTTTTTATAATTTTTTCAACAATCATTTCCAATGATATTATAATAAAATTTTTACCCTTTTCGTTAAATAATTATTTCAATGGATTCTTATTTTCTCTTTCTTAACAATTCATTTTTCCTTCCTGTAACCGTTCAAAAGTAATGTCCTTTTTACCTCGTACGACTTTTACAGATTTACCTTCAATAATTTCATTTAATCTTCAATGATTGTTTACAATTTTATTTTTAAATAAAATATATACAAATGTGATATTCAAATTAATGGTTTTTCAAAATTATTTTCATAATAAAATGATATTTTCTTCATGAATGTTTTAAAAATGATGTTTTATAGTATTTATATTCATCAATAACAACAACAATTAATTTTTAATCAACTTAGGAGGTGTTTAATTTATAACATCCTTATACATAATCTATAAAGTCTATGATTTATTTGGAAAAATATATTATTAACATTCACTTCATTGATTCATTTGTTAGTCCAATTGAAATATTCAATCTCTTATTATCATTGATCATTTGATTTAACATAAATTATACATTTAATTTATCATGGATATTAATGTTTTCAAAAATGTATTTGATTTTACAAAAAAATTACTTTTATAGTTATTTTATTATTTTGGGAAACATTTATATTTTATTATTCTTTATTCCATATGGATATTTTTTTTGGAATATTTCTTACTAATTAAATCGAATACTCCATATGAATAATGCCTTGGATATGCAATGAAGGGTGTAGCTTGTTATTTATATAGATCCTTGATGGATAAATATGTTATAATGTTAAATATATGCTCCACAAATTAAACGAGTTTCTATCCATGGTTTCAAACTATCTAGAGGATATATCATGAAATTATATGTTTTTATGTAACTCAATCATGTGGTCAATTAAGAAAGCACCACCCTCATATTAGTTTTAGTTATTATTCATCCATTAAATTATGCATCGACATGTCTATGGATACATTTAATTTTAAATTATTTAGATTCAATGTGTTTCAATTTCTTAATATTCCATATTTATTTTTCATTATCAAATTAATTTAATGGAATTTTTTTATTAATTACATTTTAATATTGTTGAAACACATCCTTCTACATTTTTGGATTATATTTTATCTGGGTTATATTATTTACCATGCCACAATTATTATTCTCATTTTTTCATTATTTCTTCTTCTATATTTTTCCCTTACTGATCCTTTTAGCTCAACATTATTAAGTTTCCTTCCCCATAAATAAAATAATAATACTATGAAATATAAGTGAGGATATACTAGATGGATTAAAGAAGTTATTTATTTATAATGAAGAAAAAAATGTGTATTAATTATTATTTTATTTTTTAATAAAGGTTTCTTTATGAATCTGGTTTCCCAAGACTACTGAATTGATCAGTCCTACAGGGATTGATTCCTTATTATCATATAAATTTAACGGGTAGTAAACACTGTCTACAAGAAATCTATTCTCGGGTTGCTGCATTAATTTCTATAATATATTCAAATACCATTGTACGATTTGTAAGGATAATATGAATTATCCCATGCCTATCACATTGGGGTGTCTATTCAGGTGATTGGTAAGGCCTATTATCAAGTAAAAGGTGATGATTGGGTCATTCCCATTGTTCCAATTTAATTTTTTTACACCATGGTACATCAATTATAGATCCACATCTACACAAAGTATATAAACAATGATGTTTTTTATGTAGAACACATAATTTATTCCTTACCAATACATTTGTATGTTAATCAATTCATATCCTAAAACTCAACATAGGGTTGAATATATATTGTTCATTTTTCTAAATCTATTTTATATAATTTTTACATAAATTCCATTAATACCAACTATAGTAACATCAAGACCAATATCCCGGAGAAGGCATATACTTTATTACGTTGGAATAGGATACGATAATTCATGTCGCAACTAATTAAATGGTTTATAAGTCTTAGTTAAAAATACAAACACATAATTCCCATTTTTTATTAGAAAAAACAAATAAAAAACATTTTTTCGAAAATAACATTTTCCACTATACCATATAAATTCATACCAATAATTGTGTATATCAGGGGTTACTAAGAAAGGGAAAATTATGGTCGATATCAAATACATATTAATGGTTTAGTACCTTAGAATCTATCATAAATAAATGATATATAATCAATATATAAAGTTAATTAAATGAACACACAATCCCTTTAATAAAATATTCATGTCATAATAAGATATAGAACAAAAAATATAGAAAGATAAATAAATAAACATAAATTCCATTTTTTTTAAAACAGAAATATCTCAATTGTATAAAAAATAATTAATATGAATAGGTAAATTACTGAAAACACATTACATTTAATCAATAAACTGAGAATAAAATTATTATAGATATAATACCATTATTAAAATCTCATTGAAAATAATAATTGAAATATCATTAAATAATTTTTTTAAGTATTATATGTCCTAACCTCGACAATAATTATACCTATATCATCATGATCAATCATTTTGATAGTTTAAAATTGATGGATATGTATACACTCGAAACCCATTTATCTATGGATAGTCAACTGATTCATATCACGAAACTTCCAATGCATCTATCATCTATTTATAACATTCCCATTACCATGAATTATTTTGTAAAATACTCTGGATATATTGAATAAATTATTTAATTTATGAAATATATTCCATAATATATATTTATATTTTGATTAAATAATAATAATTATCACCACTTCCCTAATAAATCGGTTAACCTTCAATGTATAACACAATGTTTTGAAATTATATATTGTTTATGAAATAATCCTATCTATAATAAATAATATTTAAATTTTGGGTAAATATAATGTCCAATGATATCCTGAAAGTGAATATTCCAAGGGAATATTTATTACTAAAAAATTAATAAAGGTAGGGAATGTAAATACTATCCATTGTGATAATAAACGTAAACCATTAATATGAACAATATAGATAGAATGAATATAATATATCCTTAGTGGGGTGTATGTATAATAAATGTTTGTTTTCATTGAGAATTGAAATTAAATAATAATATCAACAATAAACTTTTCTAGGATAATGCAATTTTAATAACAAAATTCATATTAAACCCTACACTTCATAAAATATTATAAAAATAATATTTTGTAGAAAAATTATATATTTTATTGAAAATGGATTGTTGAAAACAATTTATTTATTTTGATCGGAGGAATGTTTGTTTATAATATATAGCAGAAAATAAATATTCTTTTTACTTTTTCTGAAAAAAATGGATATCATTTTTCAAAAAGAAATAAATATTCCATTAATAAAATTTTCAAAGAGTAAAATGGGTAAAATAATAAATTAATAATAATTTGAAAAGTAAAAGAATATTTGAGAATAAACTTTTACATAACATGGTTTTAGAAGAAAATTAATATTTGGACGATGAGAGAGATGAATTCATATTTAACAAATGACATTTTCAAAATAATTTTATCTTCCAATGAGTGGAATAAAATTTAGTATTAGTTTGGAAATCATAAATAACCATAGGATTATAAAATTATATGTCTTTTTTATACCTACATCATGTAATAGACTATCATATTTTGATTGAGATTGTTAAATATACCCTTACAATGATCTTAATATTGAGGTGAGAGTTAATAAATGAATCTATTATGTTAATCAAATTAGAAATCACATAAAACAAGTAAAAATAAAACATGAATTGATAAAAAATTCAATTTAAACATAATCCTTTAATATCACATGTAAATAATGAAGTGATATAACCTAATTATAATAAATTGAGTTATAGAAATATTTAATATTTGTTAATTTTCATGTCAAATATACATGGATGGTATAATATGTATTACCACCAGGTTAAATTTTTTATTAAGACCAATTTTATGGAAAATAGTTGGAAACCAGCAAGACAACAACACATCAAGAAGAAAAGTATAAAATAGAACTATAGGAGATGAACTTGAAAATATGGGATGTCACTGCCCAGATAAGTTTCCAGGACAGGTCGCTTACCTTTTTTCTCGACTCTTCACTGATGATAAATTTGAAATGAGAGGCCAACAAGTCCCATACATGTAAGAACTCCTCCACTGTAATCTTCCTTTCTTTGAATCCTCTAATAAAAATTAATTAATATTTTTTTATCCAAGTAGCCTGCTCCTTGCTTATACCCACTTGAACTGGTCTTCGAT
Organism: Viscum album; assembly: GCA_963277665.1. Lineage (NCBI taxonomy): Eukaryota > Viridiplantae > Streptophyta > Magnoliopsida > Santalales > Viscaceae > Viscum > Viscum album. Next base: position 1,562,543,768 of record OY728142.1, on the reverse strand, counting down.
TCATCCTTTCTGCATCCTTCTCTTTGGCCTGAATGAGAAGAACCCCTTCCACCATCTTTTCCTCAGAAGACATGAGGAGTTCCCATGGGTTTTATAAAACTAAAAAAATCCTCCCCTCCTACTGCCGAAGGCTCTCCCTTAATGATCAACAAAGGATCCACCGATCCACCGATCCTCTTTCCTTGTTTTTAGCTCCGTGCGTAGAAGAAAGATCATCCTCTGAAGCAAAATATCTTTCCTCGTGCATCCTTTTAGTATTTAATTTTTGAACATCCTTTATAATGCTATTATTCATGTTATTATTATATATATGAAACATTTTTATATCAAAAATATCATATAATCTAAAATTATAATATCATATGACTTATTCATTTATAACCATTCATTACTTTCATTGTTTTGGGTGTTAAGTTAGTTATTTTAACAAAAGAGATTTTCCAGGAATGTTCCAATTATTGTTTTTATTATATAGTCACATAATATATATAATAATAATAATTAAATAATTATCATATATTTAGAGCATTAACACTTTTAATAAAAACCATGATGGATGGTGGTCACAAAACTAGTATGTTACGATCATGGAGTTGTTGTGTCATATGTATGAGTGGATTATGATTCCATTCTTTAATGATAATTGTTTAAAGTATAGAAGTAATTTTATATTTTATTATATTTATCATAATATAATAAATCCCATATTATTTATTCTCATATACTAATATATATCTTCCATATTTTGGGCAATAGAAAAGGGAGTCACATCGCTTTTTGAAGGAAAGCGTTCAAGTGTACATGATCAAAGATATCATCTTTAAGATCACAAAATGTATTAATTAAATGGATTTATTATAATTTAAAAATGATAAATATATAATTTATATAATAGTAATTTCAATTATAAATAATTTCTTATTTAATTTTTTTATTATCTTCCATATAAAGAGTTAGTTGAAAAAGAATCACATCACTTAATGAGGCGGGAATACTCTAAACACATGAGTGGCGTTATCGTATCCCCGATGGAATTGAATGTTAAAAATTTTATATACTATATAATGAACAAAATTTTATAATTATGTTAGAAATATCATATATATACTTTTTAACAATAATCATACACAACATTGAGTGGTGTTTCTGGAAAATGTGTCACATTGGTTTTTGAGGCAGTAGTCCACCGTACACATGAGCGATGATATTATTTCACATTTCAGGGAAGAGGAGAAGGATAAAATTAGTTAGAATTCCATAAAAAATATAATTATATTGGATAAATGTTTTTATTATATATTAATTAATTATAAGTATTTCATTGTGGTGGAATAAGAAATAAATATAGAATGGAGAGTTATGAATATTACATCTTCCCGGACAACCTCTTTAGGATTACACATATTGTATTCCTAGAATAGATTTTTATTCAAATAAAATAAGAATGAAAAAAAATAAAAAATAGTGGAATAACTAGACACAGTAATTACCTTCTCCACAAATGAAATGTAACTAAGACTGGTGGATCAGATGATCCTATAAATGACTCACAATTGAGTGACTTTTTCAGGGTCACGCGAAGAATTCACAAACAGTGCATAACCTGTGACGAATGCCACACAGAACCCATAAATGTACCATTATTATCTCATGATGTGTCTCCAGATACGAAATGATAACATTGTGACAACCTAATGAACACCACCATTTCACATGTTTTTTAATTGGCATGTTCCTGAAAAGCCTTATACTAATACTCTAAATATGAGGATGAATTATATTTTAATGTTAAAACCCCCAATGGAAATAAATCTCATGTTTAATAAATTCATTCAAAAGGATAAATTATGCTCAAGATATCCAGGAAAAATAACATGAACTCTTAACCATTGTAAAATAAAATAATGGATAATAAGCGGGAGGAGGCGATAGGTGCTCATGGTCACTAAAGGACATGATACATGGTAGTAGTGATCAGCAAGAAGCCACAAGATGTCAGAAACATGTTGTTCTTATATTGTTAAATCCTTTTTTTTATCCTCACCTCATTGATGTTAATGGGAATTCCCAAACAACTCTACACTTCCCCTTTAGTGCTCTAAAGAAAAATGGATAGATTTGTGGACAAAATGACTCAAACACCCCCATATGACCCATATTTGTCATTTGAGGCATCATTTGAATATCAAAAAAATATCATAGACATTACTAATGAAAATTTTCATTTTCCTTGACCGTTGTAAATTAATTAATGTAGATAAAGGGGGAGGAGAGAGATAGTCACGGTCATTAAAGGGCATGTGATGAGCCCAATGAAATCTGCAAGACACCGTGAGTCCATGGACACATTACTGGATCATATCATAATGTATCTTTTTCTTTTCAGTTATATGTCTAGGAATTTCATATCTTACCCATCAGAACTATAAGGAAAATTACATTTATTTTTTCACAATATTCTCATGAACACCCACATGACTCATATGAATCACTAGACGTATCGCCAAAGAATAGAGTAATTGTCCTAACATTGATTATAAAATCTTGAATTCATCCCAAACATTTTCCTATAAAACAAGTGAAATAAATGATTGAATATTTGGAATGTACTCGCAGTCACTAAATGTCATGCGGTGTGGCCATGAAATCCGCATTGTGGTCCAATGAGACCCCCCCCTCAAATAATCCTTGTCTCACAGAAATCCCTTGAAAAGTCATCAATCATATCGAGGGTTCCTTTTAGCATGAACCTTGGATAACATTTAGGCCCTTGGTCTTGTCTATAGGACTAGATGAAAAGTCCTTTGACCTGCCCGTATGAACAAAATATCATCACTAATCAGAGATAACCCTATAAAGGATGAATTGAGGGAAAATAACTGTGACCATTGAAAAGCTGGTGAAACACTCCGAATGATCCATCACAAAGTCTTTCAAAATTTAATTATTCCTTAAATATTTTCAAAAATAATCATAGATCCACACCGTACACCTCCCACAAATTTATGATCATCTGTGGTGGTGAGGTCTATAAATTCCATACACCATCATATAAAATGAACTAGGCGACGATGAGAAGGAAACTCTTGATAAAAAATGTCTCATACACTAAAGTAAACTTTATGGAGAAACCAATCGCACATCTGTACAGTCTTCTGTTAAGAAAATATACTGAAATACTATTAGATAAAACATTCCACATATATAAAGTACATCGCGTGATCGTTCATAGATAATTCAATGGGAATCTTGCGAGGCATGCGAAGAACATACCACATGAATTCTAGATCACATGTGACTAAAAATAAACTGATACTAAACAATCCTAATGTACTATCAATAATAGGGATTGTCCCAAGATCAAAAGTAGAAATCATAATGAATACAAATTCTTAATGGCCCTCATATTATTTTTGTGAGTCATACAAGGACATGAGATAACATTAGGACATGTCACCTATATCTCGAGACATTCCTTCAACATTCTATATGGGACATGAAAAATACTTCAAACATGTCCAATCATCTCACATGTTTCCCATGGTCACACCACCTTGGTCTAACAAAACATTCAAGGTCTGTCACCCAAGCCATACAACATATGTCAAAAATAATGTATGTCATGTGTAATGGTGTTCAATTATATATGTCATGTCTCCCAATTTGATCTAGAAAAGACACCCATGATCTCGTGACACCCTCTAGGAAAGACAACTAAGACCCACGATATCTTTCATTTATGGCTATTAGGTCTCACTATGAACTAAAAATATATTATCCAATAAAAAACATATTTAAAACCATACCATAGTGAATCTTGTGACATTATAAGTATATGTCTACAATGGTCAAGAGATGGATTCGTGGAAAAGACAACAAGGTGATGTGATTTCCCCTGGAGAAAACAAATGGGGCATGTTTCACCCTCTTTGCAAGAAGAAAGGGAATCCTCAGATTTTAAGCCTCGATCAATAGATGATCCTATAATCGTAACCCCCAATCGAAAGTAAAATCTCAGAGTATATGCCCTGATTAAATGGGAATACTTATAGTGTAAAACCAAATCAATATAAAATATTTATAGTGTAAGTCCTGATCAAAAGGGAAACCTGGGTGTTCTAGGCTCAATAAAAATGGAAACATCATAGTGTAATCCACAATCAAACGGGTAACCTCAGCATATAATCCTTAATAAAAAGGGAATCCTCTGATTGTAAGACGTGATAAAAATTGAGACCTCATAGTGTAAGACCTGATTAAAAGGGAATCATAATTGTGTAACCCCCAATCAAAAGGAAACCCTCAGAGTGTAACTACTATTCATAAGGGACCCCAAGAGTTTATTCCATGATCAATAAGGCATCCTTAGTGTGCAGGACCCAATATTAAGGGAACTATGATGAATCTGAGTCACTTAAAGTTATTAATATGTACCCCACCATTTCAAGGTTTCAGATACATATTAATCGTACATGGGGATCTTAGTATCCAATCTTTATCTAGATTAATTAAATTAATCACTTTCTAACCGTTGTTTCTCCCAAAGAGAATAGCTCACGTGGGCATAAATATTTCCACTAATCATTTCATCTTCACTATACACCCTAGGGTTACAAGGGAATCCATAGAATGTAAGCCATAATTACTAGAATCATATAATACGTCCCCGATCAAGAGGGCATCCATCTTTGTACAAGAACAATTAATTCTTGAAACAATGCAGATGGTCATTATGTCACTGAGTGTGATCATCCACCTTAGTCTATCAGCTGGTTAAGGGATATGTGAACATTGAAGACCTTGATTCCATCAATATTAAAGAACCGTTGGATGCTTTATCGGGGCCTAATCAATTTAACAAACACACAATAGATTGTCAGATTATATATTCCCATGTGTACATGTCATGATTCTGATCATCTATTCCCCCTTCATCCTAACACCGAGAATAGCACATGTGGACATAGGTAGATAAAATGAACACCTCATTAGGAATCATGAATTTTGAATATCCAATGTTATCCCTATATGTAAGACCTAATGAGTGGTATTTTATGAATACTAATCATAATGGTAAATATATCGTTTCCCCATTCACAAGGGAAGGGTTGAACAATTGTGATTTATATTCCAACCATAACCAGGATACGTTGGACATCTCACATAGACCCAATGTCAAATATTTGGAGTTTGAGTAACCACACATATATCTACTATGAATGATGTTAAAATACATGTGATTAGTTAATTATGTGCATTTTGATTCCTATAATAACAAGGATACATAGGATTCCTGATAATGGCTCATTCACATCCTCAGAATGTTGACCACCTCCTCATCTGTCAGCACATTCTAAAGCCTTTGGTCATACGACTACATCACATAAAGCAGTATTCCCCATTATGATGATGAATGAAAGACCACTTATATATATATATGGTTATAAAAATGAGATCATAATCTCCATAGTTCTTCAAATAGAATCATGTTCTTTGTTTGTTAATGGAATTAACCCAAGGGTCCTTTTTTAGTATAACTAGTACCATATCGGGATTAACAAGAAATATATGAACATATTTTAAATCTATAAATATTATAGGAATAGGAATGAGTTCCCCTGAAATGTGAAAGATATGGTAGAATTCCCATCCTCTCATATAATTTGAGTCCCCCAGAGTCGTTGGAACAAAAACCCTAGATGACCATCAGCCATTGGAAAGACAATGTGTACCACGAGCAAGATGGGGTTACCACTTGGATATTCTATGAAAAGTGACAATGGAAACCTGTTAATTGAAACTCATTCCATGCCTCTAATAACTGCTGGATAAAATAAATTTTTTTAAATATAGTATTCTCGGATGATGGTATTGATGTTGGGGACTTATATGGGATGGTATTGGTCGATAAAAATTGGTTTTACATAGTAAATAATGAAGGAGATAGTGATCCCATTTATCTATGAGGTGAGTGGAACATGTAAGTTTTTTTATAAAAAAATTGTGATATACTATTTTTAAAATGATTCAATGGAACATTATTTATTAATATAGACCATTATACATGTTAAAAAATCAAAATAATTCTCCAAAAATATATTTTAGTCACATTTTTAGGACATTTTAACCCATATTTTCATAGATTAACTGCATAGTGAACCAATTTTTCCCTGAAATGGGGAAAATAAATTTAACACTTTTTAAAAATCATTTACATAAAATTATTTTTTCACATTATATAATGTAAAATAATTTCATTCAGAATGAGAAAACAATATTTCAAATTATATTTATTGAAATGCCAATTTTAAATTTTAAATTAATCCCAGAGGCATGACGAGATAGTGCATTTTCAAGGAAATAATGTTCAAAGTGTTTCAATGATATTAAATCAATGTTAATTATGGAAATTATTCTAATTACTTAGATAATAGAAATTGTAATATTTTTTTACTAATCATACATGAAAAAATATTTGAAAATTATTTTACCTTTTTAAAATAATTAAATGAAATGGAAGTTAAAAAAAATTCATTATTTTCCACTAATCATAAAAAAATTATACTTTTAAAAATAAATTATAATATTTTATCCTATGATAATTTTAATGAATGAATTTAAAAAATTAATTTTATTTTTAAAAATAAGTATTTTGAAATTGGAAAAAATTAATTAAAAATTCCTCTGAAAATAGTGACTCACCCATCTTCTATAAATAATTTTATTTATCAAAAAACATTTCATTTTCTATTAATTGATTACTATTTTATTTATAAATTATTTATAAATTTAAAATTAATAACTTATTAAAAATTATCCCTACCTTCTAATATAATGTTAGAAATAAAAGGTATAGTATGTTGTTGTTCATTTAGAATTACTGTCTCTTATTTGTCAATTTATTAAAGAGATTAAATTTAAAGAAAATATGTTTTTTGGTTATTCATGCTATGGTTTTTTTGGTAAAATATTATACAAAAAAAATTTTTATTTATAATAATGTGGTGTTTCATGAATGAATTATATGATTTATGTATTACAATTCTCTATAAGGAAATATATATTGTGTAGCCAGGGGTATACTTCACATTTATTGTTATTTATTCGGTGTCCATGATTAAGGAATTCAATTTTGAATATGTTTTGACACATAACACTATATATAAATGGTAAACTATTTTACACCAAGATCAATGAATTATATTATAATATTTTTTACTTTATTTATGAATACATTCATATTAAGAATATTTAATTATACATCTTCTTTATGTATTTCATGTGAAAATATTTCATTACATAACAACATAAATGAATTTTTATTCCCTATAAACATAGAACTATTGTTGGAAACACATAATAGATAAATATTCTATAGTATATAAGATCAATTTAATCCCTGATAGTTCAAAAAATGGGTTTTAATTATATGTCCATGTTATATGTTAATGAAGTATTTTTTTCACCATTTTCATTGAAAATATATTTTAGGGGATAATTATATATCTTTGAAATTATATTTTTTTAGATTATCAATTTTTCATTGGGTAATTGGATAAATATTACTATGACATAACAACTACATTTGGATAGACCACAAAAAAGGAAAATACTTAATCCTAAGAATGTGATTTGATATTGTGTGTAGTATTTTTGGAGGAAATATTTGAATAATGATTCTAACGATTAATTATATTATGTTTGTAATTATTATTAAAAAATAATATGAGACATTTTTATGATTTGTATAAAAAATATATGGAAATTACATATATATGGGGATAAAATGAGAAAATCAGAACATAAGGTTTTTATTATTTTCCTAATGATAACTTATCTTCTTCTATTATTATGTTTGGTGACTAAAATATTGTTATAGATCATTACTAAAAAAATACATGTCATTGTGTAATAATATTTAAGGTTAAATATTTTTAAGAATCATATGGGGAATATAAATATAGACTATTAGAGTTCATGTTTATAAAAATTTATTCATTTGGTCATATTCATGGTTAGATAATTATGAACATGGGAGATATAAATTGTCTCCATTAAATGGAATATTATTTGATGTATTGTATTATATTGGGTCTGTTCCATATAATTATATCATTCAACCATATTATATAGTTACTCCATATGTTTATTTTCGTTTTTAATCATGACCTGTCATCTATATTTGAGAAAAAAAAATTACTTTCCAAAAATTTATTTTGAAACAAGTTTTGACTTTTTTTAATAAAATATTAGGGAAATTAATAAAATATAAATGGTTTCATGGGAATTAGTAATGAATCCTAGTTGAGATTTTTTTCATCATATAATTGTTTCAAAATTTATTTTTGGTAAATAGAAACATATATAGATCAAATTGAATAATGTATTTATATAATACTAATCACGATGGTTTTAATCTATTAATATTATTTCTATGTAGTGATCTATAACTCCCTTAGTGATTAATATAGCCACATTTTCAATTTAGTAATTTTCATAGAACATATAATCTTCATGATTATTTTTATTTCATAATTTTTTGTTTTTTTACTTGTCATATTTATATGTGTTTCAATTTGTTAGTTGTATATCACATCACATATATTGTAAAATTGATTACATAACTCAAAACCTTACCATAATTTTTTTAAAGACACAATTAATCAAGGAAATTAGAAGATATTTTTCCATAAATATAAATTCTATCAACAAATCCCCTTAAATGATATTTTTTTTATAAATTATAGATTACAATCTATTTACACCCAATAATTTCACAAAACATTATTGGATAGGATTTGGTTATATAATGGGAAAACTTTATAACATCGTATTATCATTAATTGAAAAAATTTGTAATGAATCATTGGATTAACTTGATAATCAGTATGTGTTTATATATATTTTTTATTTTATATCTCAATAAATATCTCCTATCTAATTAAATGATAAATTATATTGATTTATTAAATTATTAATGATTAATTCTTAGATTTGTAATTATGAATAATGTCAAAAAAAATTGGTTACTTTATCAATGAAATTGAGGTTGAATATAACTTAATTATAAGATAAATCATTAACCTATCAAATAAATGATTCATTAAAATTTATATATTAATGCCCTAAAGATATCTAATAGGAAAATAATTTATTTAAATAATATAAATTAAATTGTTTTTGGTAAAATTCATTTGTTTTTATTCAATTAAATTATGAAAATTTGGTAACAATTGTATTTGGTTTTGAGTCATGATATTATTATGTAAATTATTTTGATTATATATATTTATTTTTCATACCATTTTTATTTTGTAAAACCTCATTTTTTAGGAAATAAAATTAAGTTCGGGTTTCTATAAACACATTGTTTTTTCAAAAATGTTATCTTGTGAAAAATTAAATTATAATTTGAAATATTATGTACATATTCAAAATTATTATATGTCTAAATATATTATTAATTAAAATTTTGATATGTTTTCTGAAAAATGGATTTCATTTTTGGTGATCATTGTTAAGAGATAAAAGTATTTTGAATAGAAGATAATATAGATGATTTATGTAATTTAATATTTATTGTGTCATTCTAATATAAGTTTCCAAAATAATGGTTAGTTGTCCTATAATTGTTGGATAATGTATGAATTATTTCATTGATGTATGATCTATGGTTTTTTTAAGTGTTGTAATGTTAATCCCTTTGATTAAAGTTAAATCAAGGTTGGAAAATTTATGAACATTTTTGTATGTTTAATTTCTCATTTTTCACATGATATGTTAATATTTAAAAAAAAATTATTTTTTTCTATGTTTTATATATTTTTACGTGATTATTTTATGATTTTTTGATAAATATATATATTTGAATCAATTATGATTACTTTGATTTGGAAATTCTATAGTGCGATTGATTTGAAATAATTTATTATACATGGTATACAACCATTCAAAAAAAATATACCTGGTAATAAGCATTTTATAATTGGGAAAAAATTATTAAATTTTATAAAATTATTTTGTGGATGTGAATTGGAGTGATTTTAGAAAATCTATCACTGTGATGTTTTATTCCACAATATATAGATACATTCGTGTTGTTGATAATTTCATCTTCATTGATATTAAAACTTTGTAAGGATTCATTGTTCCATTTACTAAATAAATATGACCTATGATATAGGTTATATTGGTTGGTTCATAGTGTTATGACTAATATATTTTATATCAAATTCATTAAGTATTTTCAAATTTTTTGTATAGTTTTTAGGGATAAATGCATTATGAAATTTTCTCAACAGTTAAATAGTTTCCATTAGTATTATTTATGTTTAGTTTTTTCTATATTGCACTTTATTATATTTCATAAATTATTATGGTTTTATATTTTCATTTTAATCAATCCTAAATAATTATTTTTGATGAAAAAACCATTAGAAAATATTGTTTAGTTATGGGGAAAAATGAATATATACTTAGAATATAACATGTGTATCAAGTGATTTTTACGATTTTAAAGTGACATTAAGTAATACTAGAGTTCAATAAAGAGTAGTTACTTATTTCTCATTTTTGGTCATTCTCTTTCAACTGGTAAGTCAAGATGTTTTTTATATCTAAAATAGAACAATAAGTAAGAAAACATGGATAAGTTTTTTATTTAATGAACACCAAATGATTATATGTGAAAAAATTTAGGGTGTGGGTCATAATTTCATCGGTAATATGGAACCATGACCTATTAAAATATTTATGTGAGAGACAAGAATCATATATTATTTCTCCACTAATCCAAGAATAAATGTATGCACTAATTCAATATGGATTATAATTATTTATCTTATAAAAATTTATAAATTATTTAAGGTGAAAATATTTATTTATTCATTAATATATATATAATATGTTAACTCACTAGAGAGGATGTATATGGAAACCATTTTGATTATATCTGAATCGTTTTTATGTTTACTTGGAGATGTTAATTAAATTCCTAGTAATCATTGATATTAAATTTTACAAATAGTTTAATATATCATCTATTAAAAAAGAGTTTTTTGAATTAATATTATAAAATACGATAATATTCATATATATTTTTTGAAAGACGTCAATATAGGCTCATATTAACATCCTTCAATAGTTGATTGCCTATATAAAAATATAATCCCCCATGGAATTTTAAAAATAAATAGATTTATTTCAATCGAAATAGATATGGAAATAATATTTAAGGGGATAAAATGTGGGAGACAAATATATTATTACCCAAACATATTTGAGAAATTCTTTTTAATTATCACACCATTTAAAACTATATTAAATTATAATATAGATAATAATGACGATAAACTACAAATCACTAAGAACAACTATATCTAATAATGGAGGAAAACTAATTCTAATAAATATCTCTCTATTTTTTTATTATATGGTTTAGTGTAAAATGCTGAATTTTTTTTTATTTATATTTAATCTATTTTTGTTTCTAAACATGTTTTTGTTTTGTCCAATCAATTCATAATTCTAGGAAAATTATATAAATTATATATTTTGTTCCAAATATCATTTATTTAGAAGTAAATATTAGATCCCTCAACTAATTATAATATCAAATCTACACATTATAATGGAACTATAAACATGAATCTTGTATCATATAGATAATGTTATATAAATTTTTATTGATATAATGAAATGATAATGAAATTTTTTGATTTGTTAGCCTAATGAAATAATTAATAAAGACCCAAAATGTATTCTAATGTATTGGTTTGATTATGAATTTATTTAGGAAATTTAATCTGGTTAAAAAATGGACTGAATGGTTTCTCTGTGGTACATTGTTAATTTGTATTTATAATGCATTTTGAAATTACCCATTTAAAAAAACATTCAAAATAAATGCAATAAATTGAAAATTAGATAACATTATTTATCACCTAAAAAATATAGTAATATGTTATGTTAAGAATATGTAATAAAATAAAAAACTATATTTAAATATAAAATTGATTATATATATATGATTAAATTCAACAAATCATAATTTCCCAAAAGTGTGATTTAGAATATTTCACGTGTCTGTAGAATGAGACGTACTTTCACGTAGATGAATATATAAAAATATATATACATTACATTTAAGGAGAACACATTGAATGATATAAATTATTTTCAAGATGAATTCAATGAAATATATAGAATAATAACATATAAGAAATATATTTGGAATAGAACCATTATATTGAATAAATTTTGACCGAAAAATATTAGAAAAATGAATCATATGATTTATCAGTTATGTGACCATTTTTACAATTTTATACTACAACTATTTAAAAATTATATATACATATTTAGATTAGAAAAAAATATAATTTTAATAACAAATTTATTAATGATATCTTATTTATTAAATATTTTATGAAATAATAAATAAAATTTTAAATTAATATTAAATTTATTGCATCTTGAAATAGTTACAGTATTTACTATTAACGGACATATTATTTTTATTTTTCTTGTAATTGAAAATTTATTTTAATTATTTTAGTTTTATAATAAGGGATATGATATTAATACATTATTATGATTATTTTAATTAGGGTACTAAAAATTATAACTAAAATCATAATATCTAAATTTTTTTTGGGTAATGATAACATTATCATGTTGAAGAATAATTTTTTCTGTATTAACATTCTATAGAATTCACAATTGTGTATAATACTTTTAATTTTGGGAATATTAAAAATCATTCAAATGATTGGTAATTAAAAAATATTTTATTCCAAATTATAATAAATTAATACCCCATTATACTTTAAAAAACCATATTCACTTTTATTTGAAAACCAGTTTAAATGATCCAACATATATAAAGACCCTAAAAAAATAATTCACTTATGAAAACATTCTGACTTTTTCAACTGGCATATATCAATTGATTCCTGATAACTAATTCTCATAATGTATCAATTATAGTGATTTTGTTTCTTAGTAAGGTAATGAAACATAGTATGTATATTTCTTTTATATCATTCCTGATATATCTTATATACTATTTACCAATAAAACTATGATGGATCAATCATTAATGTTAATAAAAATTGAATATATGATTTGTAATGGAATGGGGGTTTTTTATTCTTTATAAGTGAAGCATGATAATCTTATTGGTTGAGCTGATGGGAGGATAGATTCTTTTGACCATTTATGAATGATCTATAATATATTGTGAGAATATATTTATTATTATTGTAATTTTTTTGAGTTGTTGTAAATTTATATTTTCAGATTAGTTATACCTAGATCAGTGATCTGATCAAGACCATGTGGGGTCTTGGTCATATTAACGTATCATTATACTACAAAATTTCTCTTATATATTTTGATTTCATGGGGTTATAGACATATTTCAGCACACATTAAAATATTTATATCTAGATAAGAATTTTATTTTTTTATGTTGAGATCAAAACAATAATTGGGGCTTCCATCATATCCCCATACTTGTAATTAGAATCAATAATTCATGGGGTCACATAACATGAAAAATAGTAACTATCACGGTTATGATAAAACGAAATGGCTTGTGTCTTTTTTTGGAATATATGATTACTTAAATTCATATTAACATTACATAAATCATGACTATGTAGATGAGTGAATGATTAAAATGCATACCCATACAACCTTGTCTGAGAAAATGTTCTACATAACCTCATTCCCAACATACTATGTACCAAAGGAATCCGACCAGCTGTGTGTGTCAAAAAAATATAAGGAGACTACAACCAAAATAAGATTAAAAATAATCTATTGAAATATGATTAAAATAAATTAATAACATATAATAAGATAACATTAATATATTTAGCGTTAGATCTCATGTTTTTTCAACCATGTACAACTAGAAGACTGACAATTTTGAAGGTCAATAAATATAATAATATAAGATCAAGTAAAATAAATGAGAAATAATGCAGTAAAAAATATCTATAGTCTATATTGATTTGATGTCTATCTACAATAACAAATAAAATTAAAACCCAACGGTAGAGCCCTTTACATTCAATGGATTTGTAATAATGAAATACCGGCTTCTATAAAATTTCTCATGAATATTGTTAGAATAAACTAAACATGACACCACCCATGAATACTAAACAAAATTGATCATTTATAAATAACTATATGACATTATGAATATGGTATTTTTCATGTAATCATGAAATCAATATGGTATTAAGAGATCTTGTGAAGACAGTGATGCCACAAACCCTGTATATACATCCTTTTACGTCATGATGGAAGAATATCACATATAATTGATCACTTGACAAAGGACATGTTTTTTTCATTATATATAAAATTTTAAAAACACATATTATTATTTTATGTAAACAATAAAAACATTAATTTTTGGTGAATTATTACACCTAGGCCGTGTTCACATTCCCTCCTAAGATTCCACACATGAATGACACTCCTAAATAGGGAATTCTCTCTCATACAAAAGCGCATTCCCCATTAGCTTATCATAAATATATATATAAACACTATTATATTGGAAATTTGATGTTCTTATGGGTGATTCCAATAAAATTCCTTAACTATCCTATGTGATTCAAACACATGTGATTCATGTTGTCAGTACTCACACACTATGGGTTCTTCCAAGACATATATGGAGACCAATCAATTAAATTAGTTAAATAAAGAATCGACCTGCTATACCAAAAATAACAAATAATCTATAACATATCATGGAATATTATATCAAATAAATTAATTCTCTAGGATATAAAATAATATAAAACAATTAAAAAACATATAAATGAACACACCTAGTCATAAACAAGTAATGGTGTCACTATCATTATTATACATGAAAAAAATAATGTAAACGTGGGTTATCTAAACTAATATTTTTTATTAAATTTAATTACCATTACTAGATTATGGTGAGTTATGTAATTTTTAAACATATAATTCTATTATAGATATTTCTATGTCTACTATTTTAATTTAAATTTATATTTATTATGGTTTATTTTAAAGGTCTATAAAATTTCATAATATATAGTGGGAACCTCTAGATACATTGTAATTATTCATAAAAAAATGTACAAAAGTCTGGAAACAACATAATTATTCGACATATTTTATGGATAACTATGAAGTTTTTGGAAATCAAATGCATTGATAATTCTCCACTTGAAATTCAGACATAGAGATCCCTAGTTGGTGATATCAAGAGGAACAAGCCTCCAATATGAAATCAATATGATTCAAGTGTCATTAATAGTTCTTATAAATATACATTTTTATTGGTGTATATTATTTAGCACATTGTAAATGGGTTGTATTTGATCACATACATTGATTCAATGATCAATACTTTAAAATTAGGCCATAGAAATTAATAATGTGCTGGGATCATCATTGGTGGAATGGAATTTGATGAATGATCAAGATATAATTTTCTTCTTTTCAGTTTTGGAACAGATATCTCTCTCCGAGTTCATTATCATGGTATAAGGTTCATAATTTTTTGGTAATTACAGTTGAATGTAATTCCTTCTAGTAATATAAATAATAATAATGAAATAATTGATTATTACGAAAGTGTACGTCCTACTATTAGAGATATACTGTGAATGATATACTATTTTACATAGTGTGTGTTTATATGATGGTTGTAGATGTTATGAATACTGCTCAACTATTTTGGGGCCTTGATGGGTTTCAAAAAAGTACTCATTGTCTATAAATACTATTCAATGTAATCAAGATAATGGTGTAGTGGGTCACACATTATAACATTATCAAGGATATGACCTTTTCTAGAGAATAGCTATATAGCACGTGGTTGGACACACAATGGGAACAATGATGTTTTAAAGAATTATTGGGAATTGATAAATATAAAAATCCATTTTTATTAAATTATAGATTTATTTGGTTGAATTTATGTATAAAATTTACTTAAAAGTGATTAAGAAAATAAAATGAATTATATTATATTAATAAATTTTACTATATCAATTTTTTAATACTAGCATGAATTACGAGTGAAAATAATGACATAAGTTTATCATGTAATATATATAATATGTTATACAAATCTATGATAAAATAAAAAGTATAATTATTATACAAATTTTCCATAATATTTATTTATTTTTTTTATTTGGTGGAAGATAAATATACTATGAATAGTAAACACTTTTCTCATATTTTATCTTCCAATATATAGTGAATATGAGATTAATATTAAATTTACTATTCAATAGTTTGGGAATGAGATATTTTCTCTCCACCCAATTTCTATATTGAGAAATGGTCCAATAGAGTGAGTGATCCAATAATTACTTCAAGGATCGGAGACATTGGATTATGATTATCATTAGGATATAGAATTGATCATCTATAATCCATGTTAGCACCCAAAATTTGATGATTGATATGCGTAATGATTATTTAAGCATGTTTGGATGGTCATGAGAGGTTCAACCTCAGCTCCTTCAAAGAACGGACATCGACAATGACCTATAAATTAGCATGATTCAATTCAAATGAGGTTCCCATTCTATTTTTATTTATATTCAATGATTAAATCAGACAATATTCTCAATACATACCGGGCCTCAGATCACTAGGGAATATGATGTTTCATCACTCATGTGATGAAAAATATTTAATTCCAATACCATCAGCTTCTCAAGCATGACATGGTTCCACAAATTTTTATCGAATGTGTTGGGTTTATTTTCTGACCAAATAAAAAAATTTCGTTCAAATTTGTTTTGCAGGTAATACTTTTATACCAAAGGAATTTATCGTTGGTGAATCCAACATTCAATGGATATGTAATTGAAATAAAATTATTTTAATATTAATTTCTAGTAAATTGTTTTTTAAATAAATTATGAATAACTCATATTTATAATATATGTTTCTGAATGAAAAATGGAATATTGATGAATGGACAGAAAATAAATTATTCATACCAAAAAAATTCAAGCAATGAACTAGCAAGAATCTAGAAGTCTGACAGTAACCCAAAATTGTATTGTTTTGTGGAATGTATCCCCAAACATGTAATTTTTTTCATGGGTCATAATGTCAGTAAAAATTAGCCTCCTTAATGTCTAAATGGATGACTTGATATATAATAAATCATAATTGATTTTTGAAGAAAAATGGGGTCTGTGGGACCCCCTGTCTTTTCGTAGCCATCATTAGACCATGGGTGTTAACTACACCTACTATGTTATCCTCCTCATTCCAGCTATGGATGAGCATCTGACCACCAATATCCTGTAGCCTATCATAGACCAAGAGATCGCACTGCATACATTCCTTGGCCAAATGTCATATGCTTCCACAAGATCAACCCAAATGTGTCTCTCTTTTTCACTACAATATTCCTCAACATCTAAATGCATCTACCGTTAGACCACTACCATAGATCCGAGAAAGGGTTTCACTAGGTTTTATCTGCGCTAAGAAAAAAGTGTTGATAATGGGGGGAGGGATTTATTAGTGCTAGTGAAAAGCACTGATAAATCTACCCTTTATTAGCATTATGTTTTTTACTGATAAATATTTTTAATAAAATATTTTATTAATTTATATAAACAAATTATATTTATCTTCATAATTAATATTTAATTCTATATATCAAATATAAAATGCATGGTCATAATTTAAATATATTTTTTAATAATTCAAATATATATATATATATAATTCATTAAATAATTAATATATTTATTATATTAATTAGATATATATATATTTATATATATTTATATATTAAAAAATTTATAATTATATATTAATAATTATGTATAAATACTTGTTAAATATATATATGTATAATTATATATAAATATGTATTTAATATGTATTTTTATTGCTGTAATATTAAATATATCTCTATATACATTTAAATAAATATATGGATTCAATAAATTTGGTCAATTGATGCATGAATAAAAATGATGTTCATATGTTATTTATTCATCATTTTGTATCATTTATATGTTACATCGTAAATAATATTCATGGTTTCCATATATATGATGTCTGAATTTTAATCTATACTTTACTCGATGTATAAGATTCATTCATGTTCCTATAGAGATTTTATGTTATAAAAAATACCAAAAATCGTATTAAATATATTTAAATAATAAATATATTTATTAAATTATTAATTATTAATATTGAGTTATATATAAATATTTTTAAATATATATATATATATATATATATCTTTATATAGAACTAATAACATATATATTTATAGAGTTAAGAAATTACCATAAATTTTTTAAATGATAAATATATTTACTATGTTTATAATCATGTATAAATAAAATTTATATACTTATATTTGTATAATTATAAATATTTCTAAATAAATATATATTTAAATAAATATGTTTATTTAACGAATATATATATATATATATTCACTAAAGATCTAAATTTATTGTATTATTTTGAATGATAAATATATTTATTCTATTTATAATTATATATATACACGTTTTATAATAAATGCACTTTTTATATTTTTATTAATATATATATATATATATATATATATTTATATTTATATAGAAATATTTATAATTATTGTTATTTGTAATTATAATATATATATATATATACATTAAAATAATTAGAAAATTATAACAAATATATTTATAAATATATTTAATATTATAAATATATATAATTATAGTAATATATTAATAATTATATACACATATTTATACATATATACCAATATTTGTATATATAATATTCGATAATATATATATAATTATATAATTATAATTTATATATTTATAATATTAATAATTATAATTAGAAATAATAATATATTTATTTATAGTCATAAATATATATATATATACACATGAATATTAAATTAAAATAAACATATTAATTATTTAAATGAACTTCCACATGTTTTGGTTTTCCCATTCATGGGGAACAACATGTTTCTCAACCTTTTACTGCGCCAAGTACAGAGGTACAATGACAATCTACACATACCAATTCTACCGCTCGAGAAGAACACATTGACAACGTGGATACATGTGAATTGGTAGGCGATGAAGGACCAATGATGTAGAGAAAATAGGAGCACCACAGTTTGATGGTGTAAGAAAAAGTAATTGAGTCGAAAGTGAAAGGTATCATATTAGGGTCTAACAGAATGTGTGGGGCCAACATGTTAACCCTACAAGGCCATGACAATTATTTAAAATGTAATATCCACTCAAAAATGCGTCCAGATTGATGTATATTCCTAGAACCATGTTGTCCCCAGGCATAAACGCGAATTCATGAAGATATTATACTAACATTATGATATCATTTGTTTATTTTGCAGAAAAATAAAATAATGATATATATACTTACTCTCCATCGTCCATTATTGAGTTCATTAATATTAGTTGACTCACACAAGAAATGTGTATTTATACATACAGGTAGGATTTAATTACCATTTTACACTATTCTAAAAATAAATCATCATAAAGATGTTGAAGGAAAAAACCCATACCCACCACATATCTATGCACACCATAAATCCCATAAAGAGTGGGATGTATTGACTAGTATATGTTCATAAGTGTCTTTTATAGTACATTGTGGCAAATATTACATTGTTTGATGATATTGATATTCATCACTTTGACTGATTTTTTTTTATTTATGAAGCATCAACTAATTGGTGGAAATAATGAGTGATAATAAAATCCAACATAAACCTTCCATAAAGGAATGATGGTGTATTCTTACATTGAATAAATGGTACATATTTTATATCTATCATAATAATTTTATGTGACATAAAACAAAACCAAAATTATTTTCCTCTATTTATATATGGAATGATGACATGGTATCTAAATTAACTTCATTCCCACACAATGGGCTATGGAAGTAGACATGGGTTTATAAATATGGGATACTAATATATGAAAAAAAGAAAAAGTGTGAAATTATTACATAATAGTTTTTTTATATCGCTATTACATAATAATGATCATTTATTCTGTTATATTATCTATCCAAAATAGTAACATGAATCAGTAACACTTGTACCATATGAAAACATACTGTCGGTGGCATTGAAGTGCCCATAACAGTGTGGTCATGTTAGGATGGTGGGTTCGAAGGTGACACCTAGATATTATTTTTATAAAAAATAAGAGGCGGGTCAATGTAAATTAATAAAATAGATGAGATAAATAATATCTACCCATTAATAGGAATTCCAATGTTAGAGAGAGATGATGAAATGTTAATGGGGGAAAATAGAAGAAGAATCTCAAGAAAATCCACTTCCTAGAGATCCTACACTATCCCCAACAACATTAGGCTATCAAATCCCCTTAAACTGTTGTCATATGAGAGGTACAAAATGTTATAATATATGTTTTCATGAAATGTGAATCATATAGACATTGATACCTTTCTTGTATTTGTATTATACAAGGTGATAATGACTGTGATTTTATCCACCAACATCCACCCTTCTACATTCAGCAAGGGATACACTGTTCAATAATAAAAATATTATTCTACATAGAAGAATACTTTCAATATGTCATGTGCAAGAGTTCTCCAGTGTATCCCATGAGAGGTGTTCTAGGATAAGGATGAAGATATTCATATGGTCAAAAATGATGTTGAAACACTCATCAGATGTCCATTATATCTTATAAGAAAACAAGTCTACAAGGAGGTATTAATTTCTAATATATTTATCGAGATAAAACATTTACAATTAATGTAAAAGGACACAACCCATGAATATTGTTTTAGATAGGAAAAGGGAATGAGGTTAAACAAATGGATCAACCAACTGATCAAAAAGACATACTGAAATCAAAATTACCCCTCACATTTGATATCAATATCCACTCTCATTGATGGTTCATGTGGATACAATGTTAAAAGATGGTCATAACAACATAGTTAATTTAAATGAAATTTTTTTCCGAAATAAAAAGCATGAATTTATTTATGATGATATTTCCACATAAATCCTCGACTATGATTGAATTTTTTGATAATTTGAATATATATACATGGGTTATGTTTTCATGAATTGATTTTCCAAAAATTGATATTTGTATTAATTATGACTAAATAAATTTTATATTTTTTGGTAGAGGTATATTTAAAAAAAATTGAAGTATTTTTTTTCATGACCTGTCCCTAGGACCCTTGTCATGACATCCCCACACCCAAATTACATAGGCAAGGGTTGGTTAATAACACTGGAAAGGTGAAGCCCAAAAGGGAATTCATTTCCTTTAAACTGGTACACAAACCGACTAAGTACACACTACATACAAGTAAAACTCAATGGAAAAAATGGAATGTTTATCCACTACTAAAAACTACCACTGAGAGTAAAAGTAATTACTGAATTTATAGTGGCCTGTATACAATCCCATTTTGGAATAAAGTACGGAAAAAATTGATAAATGTGCTCTGGATTTCATCCAACAAGGATCCCACAAGAAGGGTAAGTACACCTCATCGCCTGCAGTCACTTTTACTCACCATGTCCGTTAATCACCTCTTAGAACCATCTTTCCCTAGTTCCTAAACTCTCAGTAAAGTTTTCTATCATCTTCATAAGACAAAAAAAATTTCAAGTGAATCCCTTGTTGGGGTGAGTATAGTAACACTCATTAGCGACCCCGAGACCCCCGAAGGTCTCCCAGAATATCACAAAGGGAAAACCACAAATCATGATCTCAATCTGAAAGAAAAAAAGTAAAAGACAGCTCACATGATGTATATTACATAAAGAACATGAATAATAATGATTAGTCATTATGATAAATCATCTTATTCTATCGAGATGTACCACTGCAGAACCATGAAGACGATGTTCTATTGCTGATCCACCCAGGGTCGTAAGTCATTGATCGATGACGGGTCGCTCTAAGGCTGTTCGTCATCGGGTCTTGATCCTATCAACCAATATGATCGTAATTCAATGATCGACATAGGGTCATAAGTCAGAGATCCATAATGGGCCGCTATGAGGTTGGTCATTTTCCAGTCACACTATTATTAATCCACAAAGTGTCGTATGTCATCAATACACATAGGATCACTATGATTCTATTCCATAAAGGGTTGCTCTTCACTAAACACCCAACACCCAATATTTCTACACTTGGTGCACTTGAGTTCCCAATAAACTACTCTTCAAGCCACTGGTCACATTTCAACATCTTAGAAGTCTCACTAAGAAGTAACTCGAAGGACCAACATGTCATGAGGGTTCCAAAGAGATAGACGGCGTGTCGATCGTATGTACGGTACGTAAGTTATATTCATTTTTGTACCACGGGAATGAATGGATTCGTGTTAAATAAAACACAGATGTAATCCTTATTTCTCCAAAACTCAGTTGGAGTATCTCAAAAGGACCTCTTCATCGTAAAGGTTCCAGCGCGATAGACAACACATCAATCTGACACCCGATCTGATGGATATAGGAAAAAAGGTAAAAAGGGATAGATTCGATTTGAGTCTGATCCAACCCATCCCTACTCCAACTACTACAAAAAGTCAAGTGGAGTATCTTGAAATGAAAGACTCATATTTAGGGTCCACACGAAGCTAACAACGCAACAATAGGATGCCTGGTTTGCGGGATACACTCTATTTGATGAAACACAACTAGGTGGGTCCGGGTCTGGTAGGGGTCTGGAGCGGCAGAACATTATTACCCGGTTGGAAGACCCAGATCAAATGGAAAGTCTCACCCGCCTGGATGAAACTAACCCGCATCCACATTGGCTGGTTGAACTGACTAAATGTTGTGCATCCCGTGTGGCCTGCAGGTGACGACAGCAGGGCACTGCCATTTCCTTGAAAACCGTTGGCTGGAGCTGGTCGTTGGTCATGCTGAGCGGCCTAAGAGAGCCACTCCTCTCACAACATAGTGCTTCAACACCGTTTCCTTCCACTATTTAAGCCCATCATGCCGCCTTTTCTTTCTGTTGTGGCTCTTGTGGACGCTGCTCCTTTATGTGGATGGTTGCCAGCACTGCCGCGTCAGAGGTGCCGCACCAACGGTTGCTTCCCCGGGCCACCAGAGATTCTCTTGTGGTCTATTTTTGTTCCCATTTGAAACTATGGGAATCTCTGGTTTCCTCCACGGTGGCCAGGCTCTTAGTTCAATCTGCTGCCATGTTTCCCAGTCAGGAATAAGGAACACACATAAACCAAAAAGGACGGAGGGCCCATTCCTTGTTCGGATTGACCTACCCCCTCGATGTTAGGATAAACACTTGGGGAATAATAATAATATCTAAAACCCCATAATGAATCCACACATCAACCTCCCATAATAAAGAACAAAACACATATCATCTAGTTGTTCTATTAATCCTTATTCTTCATATTATTCATGAATGGGGAAAATGGATATTAAACACGTAAATCCAATAAACCCCCTATATGGAATTATTGTTGCATATGAAGGACATGATTCACATTTGTAGACATTCGACATTCATCGGCACTCATCATTTCTATTAGATTTATGTTTCAAATCCTCCAATGGTCATCGATCAAACACCTTTATTTATTGGAGGGTGATGTCGTTGATGGTTCTTCAGAGCTTCCTCTTGGGGGTTTTGAATTCAAATTCCGACAATTAGTTTAATAAAATAAATTATCCTCCATGTTGAGTTCATTATTATAATTCATTAAAGATTCCTAATTAACAAACCTATTAAATAAATGGGCATTAAAGTTACACAAATAATGGGACATGTCATTAAATATCCCTCACTTATTTACCATTGTTACACTACGGTTCTGCCAATAGCCACTCAACAGTGGAAGAAATGGAATAAAATAACATATAGTGATTTTTTTCTAAAATTTAAAAAATTATTTTTTTTCATCTGAAACTTGTTGGTTGATGTTATGCTTCACCTATGTGAATCCCATCACTTCAAATTTAGTGGTACCCTCACATTTTCAATTCGAGAAATAGTTCAAAATATATAAAACTTTCCTTCAATATTTACTAAATGAACCTTATAAAAATCTAAAAAAATACTACAAGCAACCCTTTTCATGTTCCAGAAATGGTTAAACTCTGCCTATTCAGAACACTTCCTCATGTGCTCAACGGTACTCTCAGATTTCCAATCTGTGTTACTGTTTACGATATATAATTATTTTACGATAAAATAATTGTTACCTATTTATTTGTAATATGGCCAAAAAATAACATCAACTATTGGCACACATTGACCTATTTTTTGATCGATAATAGGAAATCCTAACATCATGAGTTCAGTGATGTTATCATATTTTTAATCCAAGTCACCATTCATTAGTTATAACCATTCAAAAAAATAAAATAATTTTATTTAATTATTTTATTTACTGTTATTCCATTTTTGAGATTTCTCACCAGAGGCCTGCACTGACTAAACATAAGTTTCTCCAATGGTAAACTCGTCATCTCGAACACAAAGGTGCCCTCAGATTTCTCATATGGGAAACCATTTAGGGGTTATTCCACTTTTTTAGTAAATCTACTCACATGTGCTATTTAAAGCTTAACATTTTTCGACGGATCATTCCAGGCACATCGGGACTCAAAATCTCATGTTGTCAAATTTCACATTCTCAAAATGATTCCATATAAAAAACATTTATACATAAATTTCAAGAAATTATATTCTCCCCACCTTAGAGATTTATATACCTGAAAACCAAAACAAAGGAAAATTAAATATGTGGGGGTACTGATCAAGAATATGAGCCTCCCGCTCCCTCATGATATCCAGGAGATTCTCATGTTGCCTCCAAATGCATAGAAAAGGAATCAATTGTTCATGAATGACCTGCTACTATCGATCCTCTATCTATATCAAGAACTCTCCAAACGTCACCCCATCATCAATGCCCAAATCACCACCCTCGAAGATGTGCGATGGATCATGCATATATTCCTCAACTGTGAAACATGGAACATATTATTCACATGGTGCTTATGTGGGGGAAGAGCTTGGTGGTACACAAACTCTCCAACACTAATGAGAATCTAGAATGGTCCGATGATCCTCGAATATAGGTTTACACCACAAAAAAATCTACACAGTCATCGTCGAGGTGAGAATCGTTGGAAGATATGTCCTCTCTCCTCAAACTCAACGTGTCTCGGTCTCCTATCAGCATTAGAATTATTCCTTCTCTGAGTTTTCTTCATACGCTCCTATATGATATGTACCTTATCAATGGAAGCTTGTACCAACTCTTGACCCATAAGTGCTAATTCCCCTGAGTCTGTCCAGCATAGTGGTGATCTGCAATGAGGCCCTTACTAGACATCAAACAGTGCCTTACAGATGGTGGAGTGATAACTATTGTTGTATGCAAACTCCACTAGGCTGGGTGGTCCCACCAAACGTAACCAAAATCAAAGAAAATACCATGATTCATTAAGGTCTATATAGTCTAATTTGTCTTACCATCATTCTGTGTGTAAAATTTCTACTCAGACGTCCTAGAACCAGATGCCAAACATTCACTTGGTGAAAAGTGAAGCATCATGAGATGAACTCTTCCATTGTTTCTCCCATACCCAACCATAATTACTGACATCGGAGGTCTGGTTACACCTTTTTAACACCATGATGTACCTCCAAAGGGGATGTATGGAACCCTCTCAACATCTCCTCCCATAACATCACTAGTACTAAGGATCATCTTATAAAAATGATGATGTTATCCTCAACTATAAAAAATCCTTTATGATAATGTTTTGAGGATATCTGAGCACGTCTATCCCTACATTCAACATTCACATGTTTCACCTCCATAAAATGTTGTAATATTTTGGGGTGAGAGTCATAAACTGGAGCTACTATGATCCATCACTATCTGGGAAGAATATTCGTATCATTGCTAGCTGCTTCATCGCCTCACTCAAGAGCTGTAAACCAGACCATGCTCTGAGTGTGTCTTCCACCAAATTCCATTTCCAAGGAGTATAAACTATCTAAAATTAATTGTCTTGTAGGAACCCCAACCATCACCACTGTCCCAACATATATAGGTCATACATAACAATTTTCATCCATGAGAAAGTATACACCTTTTAACTGATTCATGGGCCCATCGACCCTTTGGTAGTTGGTACTCATTCTCCGCGGCCACATTGTTTAAGTCTCATTAATTCACAAATTACCTCAACCAATGGGTCTTACTTATATCTTCTTGTATAATTCCACTAATTATATTGTCAACTATTTGAGCTCTACGGGGGGCCATTCGATATGCAGTTTTAGATATCAATGTCTTCCCTAGTTATATGAAAATGTAGAAGTCCCTCTCTCAGTGGAGAGGTAATCAAGGAAACATATTTTGAAAGGATGTCCCCACACTCTTCTACTACTGTTGGGTACTAAAAACACATAACACATGCTTCCATGAGGGTAAGGCTGGCAAAATCAAGAGTGATCGACTGCACACTCCTTTGTAAGATTATATTTCATGGTGCCTGGGTTTCATCTTTAATAGACTAAGGAAAATGCATTCCAACATTTTAGAAATACAACATCCATTTTCCTAAAACATTCAATTAGAGCATGAATTTGTGGAAGAGCAGTTCATACCGAAATGAACGTCGTAAGGCCTTTATGTTGCCACAAAGACATTCCAACTGATATTCATTCCCCAATGTTCAGATCACATCATTGGCATAAGTGTGATTTTCGAGTCTCCTCCAATAGGTTTGTCCATATGTAAGGGTCAAGTCAATGATTTAACTGGAAACTCTATGACTTGAATAGGATTCATGAGAAGAAGAAATGATTTGTACCTATATTTCTAAATATGGTAGCTAGTATTAGACACTGACCATTCATCGAGTCCATCATATAGCACTTCAGTCACAATACATGGCCACATGCATCTAATTCCTTCTCTTATACCCTATCTCCCTAATCCATGTTGGGACCACATTGTGGGTGGTGGTTGTAAAATGTAAATATGTATACCACCTCCAAAAGAACTCCTAGTTCCTCTTCCATGTCTTCTTCCCTACATATTCCTTTATTCCTATCAATCCCACTTCCTGAATAATTTTACACATCCAAGTCTCTGAGACTGATTTCGGTTTCCTATATTTTAATAGGTGACATTCACTGGTTGTATCTGCTTATAGAGTGAATTATCAACCACCATGGATCTCTCTAGAACCCTAACATAACTAGGAATAAACAATGGATTAATTATTGCTCAGATGTCCCTAATAACATTTCCCTCAGAGGTCTGAGCCTTATATCATTGATCGCATCATATTCATTGTGTTCTTGAAATAGTAAGAATTCCTCGATGAGAACTCATCTACCGACATGTCGTCGTTCCAAAGCGGTTGAAGATCTTTGGAACACATATCCATTATCTATTTATGAAAATAGAACAATTTTATGAGAAAGGTTCTCAAGCTCTCTCAAAATAATGGTCTCCTCATAATAGAGATATGGGTAATCTAAACCCTACTATATTCATGATGAGCCACGTAGAAGGCTCACTTCTAGGACCTCCATCTGATATAATGGTGCCTTGGCTATACAGAATCCTGATCACCACCTCAAGATAATTCTTTCCTGCCTGTGAGTCAGAGTCACCACGAAACATGAGGGGTATCTCTAACTGATACTCATGTAAGGAACTGAGCCTACATGTGTTTTCTATGAGAAGTATCGATAGTAACTGCTGACCAACAGGAAGTGGTATCATTAGGACACCGCTCGATGGTACCATCTAGGTCTACATTCCTTATACTGAAGCCTCCTCACTCTATAGACCACCCTCATGGTCACACATTGGAATCATGGATGGCATTCAATATGGAGTATTATTTAATGAGAATCAAGATGAACCACATTAAATATGTTGTACATGGTGATCTAACTCATAAGAGATCAAGATAAAAATATTTTCAAAACACATGAAATTAATTTTTTCATGTACAGAGTTGAAAACAAAATTCAGTGTCCTAGTGCATGGATACGTCAACCACCGTAGTAACACTATACTCCCTAGACTGAAATCTGAACTCAAGATACATAAAAATATTTCCCAAATTGAAAATAAATATTCATAGTTCTTATGGTAGAGTCGACTTCCCTTTGATACCAAATTTTCATGAACAGTCCACCATGGCTAGTGTGGTGACTTTACGGAGCCATCCTTCCAAAAGCCATGGGTCAGTGACTAGCACCCAAAATCCAAAACCCAAAAGGGAAGGAATTGACATTAAAAATGTACCCATAGAGAATAAGTACACACTACATTCATGTAAAACAAAATATAAAAATTTAAAGTATAACATTTACTAAAAACCACCACATAGATTAAAAGTATGTACTGAATGTAAAAGAACCAGTATACAGGTCTGACTAGAAATAAAGTACAAAAAAATTGAAAAATCCACTTTGAATTTCATACACCAAGGATCCTACCTGAAAGGTAGGTAAAAATCGTCATATTTCATCACTACCTCTCACAAAGTCCGTCAATCACCTCTAATTACTGTATAGCCCCTACCTCCTCAAGTCTCAGTTAATTTGTCCTTCTTTTTCAGAAGACAGAACAATATGTGGGTGAATCCCATGTAGGGTTGAGTATTACAATACTCAGTAGGGACCCCAAGGCACCAAAAGGCCTCCCTGAATTCCACAAAGGAAAAACCATAATGCATTATCTAAATCAAAAAACACAATGTAAAAAAACAACTCATATTAGGTATATAACATAAATAACGACAATAATGATGATTAATCGTAAAGCTAAATCTTCTTAATCCATTGATAAGTTCCACTATTGAACCCTGAAGAAGTCAATATATTGATGATCTATATAGGCTTGTATGGCATTAATCCATGACCATCCGCTCTATGGATAGTTCTCATCCAGTCAAACTTTTGATGATCCACACAAGGTCATAATTAGTCGATCCCAACAAGGTCGTAAGTCATAGATCCACAATGGGACACTCTAATTTTGGTCCTCATCTAGTTTCACTACCGTTGATCCAAATAGGGTCATATGTCTTCTATCCACATAGGTTCATAATGCACAGATCCACGACATACCGCTCTAAGGCTCGGCGTTATCGGGTTGCACTAATGATGTTCCACAAAGATTCTTAAGTCGTTGGTCCACACAGGGTCACTCTGATGTTGTTGCAAAAAAAGTTTCCCTTCACATGACATCCAACCACATGATTACTACACTTGTTTCACTTGAGTTCCCAAGACACTTGCCCTCAATCCATTGGTCGTATTTCAATTACCACGAAGTCTCACTAAGATGTAACCCGAAGAAACTCCTTTTCATGAGGGTTCCAACGTGAAATTTGGTGCGTCGATCAAACAATCGTTCTATATGTTATATGAATTTTAATACCGAGGTTGATGTTGGATTCATGTTTGATCCAACCTGGTCATTACAAAACTTTCTTCAAAACCCAAATGAAGTATCTCAAAATGACCAACTCATCATATGGTTTCCAGCACGATAGATGGCATGTCAAACAATTGTTTGGACTGTAATATATCGGCAGAAAGTTGTAAGTGGTATGGTTGGATTTGAGTCTGGTCCAACCCCACCGTACTCGATCTTCTTCCAAAACACATGTGGAGTATCTCAAAAGGTGGGCCTCGTGGAGATATTATTCATTCTAATGACGTCGCATCAACAGAATACAAGGTTTTGGGGATACATACAATTTAACGACATGGGAGTAGTTGGGTTAAGATGTGGTAGGGTTCTAGACTGCCTGGAAGAACCTGGCTTGCATCTTAGTAGGTGGGTCATGCCGACTAGACGCAGAGCGTCTGTGGCGGATATCTGGTTGTGCTAGTGGGGTGCCACCCCTTTTTCCGAAATGGCATGCTGGAGTCAGATGCTGGTCTAGTCGAGCGTCCCGAGTGGGCCTTTCCTCTCCCCACATGGTGCATCGATGATTCACTATTCCACCTCCACCGCACCGGTGGTGTTGTGCCAGTGGATACTTTCGCGGGTCACCAGAGATGCTATGGTGGTTGGTTTTCTTTCTCGTCTGCGCCTACGGGTGGCCCAGGTCACCGCCATGACTACGAGTCCCATCGTTTCGTATTGCCGACATGTTTCCCAGTCAAACATAAGGAACACACATAAACCAAGAATGGAGGAGGGTTCAGTCCTTTTTTAGACATTCACGCGCTTTCCACAATAGCAATTAAACATGGGGATGAATAATAATAATTAAATACCCATAATGAGTATTTGCATCAACCTCACACAATAATGAGTGAAACAAGAATCAACTCATTGGTCATTTGATCTGCATTCTTTGTATTATTCAAGAATGTGGAATGATGGATATTAATATCATAAATCATGTAATCCCCCTACCTGGAATTGGTGCTATAGATGAAGGAGAGGATTCACGTTCATATACCTTCCATGTTCGTTGGTACTCGTTGTCTCTTATCGATGATCAATTCGATTCCTACAACAGTCGTTGATCAACCACTTATCTTCATTGTAGGGTGATGTCGTCAGCGTTTCATCAAATCATCCCCTCGTGGTTTTTGAATTCACATTCCAATGATTGGATTAACAAAAGAATTAATCCTCCTTGTTGCGTTCATTATTATGATTTATTAATGAATACTAATTAACGAACTTATTAAATTCATGGGCATTAAAGTTACACAAACGAATGGATTTTTCATTAAATAACCCTCATTTATTAACCATTTTTACAGTACGGTTCTACAAACTGCTGCTCAACGGTGGATGAAATGGAATAAAATAACATAAAGGCAATTTATTACTTTCTCTCAAAAGACAAAAAATTATCTTTTTGGCTTGAAATTTGCCGATGGAAGTTATTCTTTTCCAAATATAATCTTGGCAATGTGACTTCAATGGGGAACTCGTATTTTCAATACAAGAACTGCTTGAAAATATAGAAAACATGCTTGTAGATTTACAGAAGGTACCTTAAAAATTATAAAATTATTAGCAGTCATCCTTGACTTGCTCCCATCACGGTTAGGCTCCACCTAAGGGTAAAACGTCCTCACGAGCTCAACAAAACACTATGATTACCAATCCGAGATACTCTTTATGATTTATAAGGATTTGAAAATAAATTAATTGTTAATTAATTATTATATTTATGACCAATAACTATCATCCACCAATGGTCATGTCGGCCAATGTTAGGATATGAATATGGAGTGAAGACCCTCATGAGTTTAGTGGTGGTATCATATTTTTAATCAGAGTAACCATTCGTGAGTTATAATCATTTTATATATAAAATAGTTTTTTATTAATTTATTTATGGTTATTCCATTTTCATGTATTCTCACTAGAGGCCTGCACTTACTAAACATAAGTCATACCTAGGGTAAACCCGCCATCCTGAAAGTAGTGGTTCCCTCCGATTTCTGATTCCGGTACACATTTAGGATTTCATCCACTTTTTCATGAAATATTATCAGGCACACAATTTAATGTTGAACAATTTTTTATGTATAATTTCGGGCACCCCGAGCCTCAGAATCACGTGTTGTCAAATATTACGGTTAAAAAATAATTCTATCTAATAAATAAATTATACAGAAATTTAGAGACATTAAATTTTTTCATTGAATGGTATTTTGGGATCATTATTAAATACATCACCTCTACAGAACACCCAAAAATTAGATTCCACAAAAGCATGATGTAGTTGTAGGTCTAATCAAATCATATAAAAGAATATGTATGGATTACAGACTCTATTTGGTACCAATAATGTAGGTGTAGGTCTCTAAAATTTAATCCTATCAAATATTTATTCATTTCATTGATTACATAAGCTTTTTTTTGTTTTTATGAATCATTATATTGTCATTTCGGTATAGTTAAATACTCCAACTATTTATTTCTAGGATTCAATTCATGGATATCAAAACAACCATCCCCACATGATACAATTTGACTATTTTTAAGTTACTAAATCCAATTTTTTAGTACTTAACATCATGTTATATAATTTATATCATCTTTTAATGTGGATTTTGATACATTATGGCGATGAATAAATATGGTGTAAAATAAGGTCTGTGGATAAGGGATAAGGAAGAGAAAGAATACAATATCTATGACTGGATAAGTATTAGGGTATATATAATATGATTTCACTATCCAAACAAATAACAAATTAAATTACATATTCTCTTCAATATTTCTACATTTTATAAAACCAACCAATGGAAAATATTGTGGTTATTTGGTATTTAAATTTTTTAGAGAGATCATATTACATGATAAAATAGCATCCCTGAATGGGTATTTACAATGATAATTAAAGTTTATTTCAAAGAAATTATTAATAATTTCTTTTATTATATTTTTCAAGTACTACTATGAGTGTCGAAAAGACTCACAATCACATCATCATATAGATGTAATAAAAATGACTGTTTTAGGACCACTGGGTTGAATAACCTGAGTGGGGGGCGGGGGTCAATGAGTGTAAGATAGATTAAAACATTCCACATTTTTCTTATTGTTTCATAGGTAGAAAAAACTAAATTCAATCATCCTAACAGAGAAATATATGAGCATATATGGAATCATGCAGAGAGCACATTAATTTTTACTTTGTTAACCCTCACCGAGCTACATCCAAAGAGCTTACAATTATGATGTGTCGATGTACCAAATTCAACATGGCTCACATACTATAATGACTACAATATTCTAGCTAGAACTTTTCTGACCAGGCTTACTGTATTTACACAATTTATGGTCTTGTGAATTCATTTTCAAGGGTCACTATGTACACCTCGTTTTGTGGCTCACAAGTAGTGGAAAGGGTCATCGTCTTACTCTTCATGTGCTCACTACTCTTGTAAAGGAATCCACACATAGTTTATAGAAATTTTGTTTACTAAATGATTATTTACATGTAAGTCCATTAATTTACATTAATTCCTACATCCTCCACTATATGTATTTTCTCTATTGAAGTTACCTTTTCTCCAGATGATAAAGTCCACCATTATCAGTATTACTAGATACCATGAAATAATTTCGCAAACTGATTTGAGGCCTTTGGAAGCCACCTTGTGTAAATTGTGAACCACCGTCTTTTCCAACATACTATGTACAGGGTTTGGAATTCATAACACCTCCTTCACGTAACGATTGTACTCCCATAACCTCCCTTAGTCCTCAGACCGACTCTTCATTCACTAACATTTACCACCATGGTGACCTGACTCCGCTGTATTCTCCTCACAAACTTCATTCTTAGTTTTCTGAAATCCAAAACAAAAATATGTCATATAATGATATTCAGTATCAATTATAATCATTAGGATTAGCGATTATTATAATTGGAAAGGTATTTTTAATATCCGGTAATCCAAAATTCACGAAATATTTTATTTGATACAGCATTCAATGCTTACTGATCCTCCTGCCGCTGTGAAACTCACCCATTCTGTGGACAGATTTTCCACACAATCTATGCTTTGAATCTCCTCTTACATGCTAGATATCTTCCTCCAATGAAAACCCATCATATATACCTCTATAATTATGTGTATCATAGGCCCTTCTCCGCAAACCATTGGTGAAAACCGTTTCTATTTTTTTAACTATTCCAACATACCGTTCTCTCCACTCTGCATATTGTTCCCATAACCTAGTACGTGTTCCATGAATGGTGGTTTGTTATTCTGATCCTTTTTCCAATTTTCTTCATCTTTCCTCATACCATTCTCTCTTATGAATAAATCCTCCTTTTACCAACATCAGAGTCCCTATTATGAGGCCCATAAAATTGGTAAGCACTAGGAAACTGAACCACATTAAAGACCAATCTTCTGCAAACACCAAACATTATTATTCTTGATCATCTGTCTTTTTTAACAAACACAATCTCACCAAAAAGTTACTAAGGGGACATCGTGAGGTTTTTTTCCTAATAAAATTGATATCATATCTGATTGAAAAATGAAAAAACATTGTATGAATTTGGGACATCCCTATAAGTTGTGTATTTTTCATATTTATTTTCAATTCAATTAATCTAATTATTACTCACATAATAATTGTTTTCATATAAAATAGTATTCGTTGGTTTGTTTGAGGTGGGTTTATTCAAATATTCTCATGCTTGGGAGAGATATGGCATCGAGGATGCATCCCTAACATCTATTACAAGATAATGTTTTATTAATATAATATGTTTCCCTCATAATATAATCTATTACCTAATTCATTAACTTAATTAAAATTAATTGTTAACTACTCATTCAGACAATGTCTTTCACATACATATTCTCCAGAGAAAACTTTCCTCCCATGCATTGTAATCATTTATCTCATTCCTTCAATGTAAGTGGAGGGAACATGAAATAAAGTGATAAATTTCCAAAATGTAGTGTCACCATTTAAATAATGAAAGAAAATTGAAATAATGGTAACACACGATCTAGCCAGTATGATTTAAACTGTCCCTTTTTATTTAAAATTGAAATTTATTTAATTAAAAATGCCATCTATCATACTAAAAACCGTAACATATTAATTCATATTTTTTTGATATTTTAGGAGAATGAAATATTTGTAATTTTTGACAAGTAAGAATTAAATTCACCTTAAAAGTATGCATGGTCTGGCTGGTATAACTCAAAGATTCTATTTTTTTTAATGTTGACATTAATTTATGTAAAAAAACACATAAAACACTGAAAACAAATAAAACACATTTTTATTGATTTTATACTTTAGGAAAATGATCCATGGGTCATTTATGATGAGTAGTATTCCTCCACACCTCAATAAGGCATACAGTGTGGCTGGTATAACTCAAAGTGTCTCTTTTTATTTAGAACTGACTTTAATTTACGTAAAAACCCAGCGACATTTTGGAAATTGTAAAAACACATTCATATTTTTTTAACAATTAATGAAAATGATCCAAGAGTTATTTGGTATGTTTTAGAGTCATCCAAAGCTCAATCTAACGCACACTGTGACCATTATGTCTTAAGGTGTCTGATATTAATTTAAAATATACATTTTAGTTTAAAACATGTCGTTCATTTTAATCCAATGAAACATTCTTCGAATGTATTTATAATTTAGGAAAACAATTCACAAGTCATTTTTGAGGAGTAAGTAGCAGTGTCACATCAAACTGAAGCACGACACAACCCGTATGACACATAATTTGTGTTTCCAATTTGAAATGTCATTTTAGTAACAAAACCCATAATCAATACTAAAACCCATTAAAACTCATTAATATTATTTTTATTTTCTAGTAAAAAAGATATATTATTCATTTTTTGACATCTAGGAATCAACCACACCTCAATAAGATGGAAAGTATGCCCGATTTAACAATATGAGTGAGTTTTATTTAAAATTGTCATTTATATAAATAAAAACTGTAAGTGACATACTTAAACCCTTGAAAACATATTATGAATATTTTAATACTTTGTGAAGAGAAATCATGAGACATTTTTTGGCCTGTATGAGTCAAACACACCCTAATATGATGCACAGGTGACTGATATGACTACCAGTGCTGGTTATCAATTTAAAATTGAAATTTTAGTTCAAAATATTTCACTCAATAAAAAAATAAAACACACTTTGATTGAATTGATAATTTACGAAAATGATTCATATATAATTTTAAATTTGTATGTAGTAGTCTCATGTCAATCTGATTCATTATGAGACTAGTATGACTAAAACAAGGGTTTCTAGATTAAAATGACATTTAAATAAAAAAACACAAATGTCATTCTGAAAAACAAGAAAATAGATTCATATTATTTTAATATTTAGTGGAATGATATATTAGTCATTTTTTGATGTGTATGAATCAGCCTAAACTCTATGAAACACATAGTGTGGCCAGTATAACTCAAAGTGACACTTTTTATTTTAAATAGACATTATTTTATGAAAAAAAACATTTGACATACTGACATCATAACAATCATAGTTGGATTGTTTTGATAATTCAGGAAAACAATATATATGTCATTTCTTATGTGTCATAATAATCCAAACCTAAATATGATGCATGGTGTGTATTGTATAACTCAAGGTATATCTTTTTTTTATAAAATTGTTATTAATTAAAGTAAAAACAACCAGTGGATTATCAAAAAATTGGAAAACAAATTCATAATTTTATGATACACTAGTACAATGATTATTTAGTAATTTATGACATTTGAGTGTCATAAGTTCATCAAAATGAGACACTGTGTGTCCCGTAAAACTCAAAGTGTCTCTTTTTATTTAAAAAATACTTCAATTTAATTAAAAACAACAAGTTCTGTACTGAAAACTAAAAAATACATTTCGATTGTCTTGGAAGTTTCGTTCAATTATCTATGAGTCATTTGTGAGTGTGGGAGTAAAATTCAAATAAATTTGATTTAAGGTGGGACTAGTATGACTAAAATATTCCATCAACATTTTAATGTTGAAATTACAGTTCAAAACATTCAATCGCCAAAAACTATGAAAACATGCATTGAATTTATTAATAAATTAGGGAAATGAACCAATTGTAATTTTTGATGTTTAAAAAGTAGTCTCACAACAAAAAACACACAATGGTATAATGATTCATAATGCATGTTTCTAGTTTGAAATGACCTTTTTGTAAATTAACCACAATAACCATTCTGAAAATAATGAAAACACATATAACTTGTTTTCATATTTTATAACAAAAATACATCATTGATTTATGACAATAATGAATCTTCCACACCTCAATCTGACACACTATGTAATTGGTGTAACTCCATATGATTCATTATTTAAAAATGACATCAATTTTACAAAAAAGAAAAGTGATATAGTTCCAACTAAGCAAATACATTCCAATATTTTTAATATTTTTATAAAATGTTCCAAAACGCATTTTTTATGTGAATAAATCAACCACACCTTAATAAGACACATGGTGTCACAAGTATATCTCCAAATGTGTCAATTTTATTGAATATAGAAAATTTATTAATGTACTCATTCATATTAATGATCAGTTTATTTTATTTTAGTATTAATAAAAACATACTTCTTTTCTTATAGAGGAACAATCTTTTTATTTGGATTAGGTGATTTTTATATAAACTGATACTATTGGTGGACGTTTTTTTAGAGGGGATGATGAGCATCAAAAGATGAAATATTATTTTCATAGAATGTTTATTGGATAATTTTTAATGTAATTAAAAGAATTTTTTTATGAAGTGTAATTTTAAGTGTTTCTTAATATACCATGGATGAAAATATTTATTTTTGATTTTAATTAAATGTATATAAATTTTTTTGAAATTATATCATGGATTGAAATTGTTGGTTGAATATAGAATTTTAAATTTTAGACTTTTGTATATTGGTGGGCTATTATATTTACAACACATTGTAGGTGGTTATGACTTTATCAACACTAAATAACCACTGATAATGAGGGTCCATTTTTAGGCATTTTTAATATTGGTTAAAGCACCCCCTATTAGTGCCTTTTTGGTGCAAATAAAGGGGACCCTCGTTATCATCATTGCGATTAATAGATCTTTTTAGCACTTTAAAAAAAGATTAGTACACTATTAAAGGGACTTTGTGTAGTAGTGAACTTTTGATGGATCTATAATTAAAAACATTGCTGAATCTATACCTCCATTCCACACCACCTATTCTCCATGATGTCTATACACTACTGAATACTACATACTTGACCACCCATGCCTCTGATTATCGAGCATGCTACAGGTGATGACACCTGTATTCGGGCAGAATGAGGCCACTACCACATTCATATCCTTTTTCCATCGTAGAAAATACACCCAACGACCCCCTCCCTATTGAATACCATTATGGGATTACTTAGTCATAATTTTACGCACATTCATGGGATCGTAGGTTTATGCTAGTCCCAATTCATCTAATTGTTGATCGGGGTTGTCTCTCTCAGCCTAGAATAAGTATGGCAGGCCTTTATGGCATAAAAAATCCCAGCACAAGGTCTTCGATTCCCGAAATGGTCATACAAGGTTGTGGCCCCACCAGCTATGGGAATGTCTGTGTTTTTTGTACCCATGTTATTAATATATAATCAATATATAAAATAATTTATATCATTTAATTTCAAATTAAATTTAATATAGTAAATTTTAATTTGTTGTCTCTAACTATTGTATTTTAATAGTACAGGAAAATTTATTTTCATTTAGGTAATTACTTAATTAATTTTTTATAATTAATATTAAATTTATATCTATACCGAATAATTTATTTTAATTTTAATAATTCAAATAATTAAAAAAACTCCATCATACATTAAATTTACTGCATTTTAATTTTATTGTTCTTATTTTTAACCACTAACTGGTCTTAATCACTGATGAAACTTGTTTATCTATGGATTATTTATTTATTTATTTATTCCATTCATGCAACATTTGTAATAAATAATTATTTTAGGGTCTATAAACTATTTTTTTCTCATTTAGTATGTATATATATATTTGTGACCATATAAAGTTGATTCATCCCTATTTTTTACACCATAGGCCCCTCTCTTGCATGAAAGTATTTTGTATTGGATTTTGTAAGATGTATACAATGACATGTTGTGTTGATATTAAGACAAGCAGTAGCCACAGTATAAAGGGGATGAGGTTTATCATGACTCATGTCAATACATTGGTATTGTTCTCCTTTATCAATGTTAATCCATTTAGTTAAAATGGTTCTAATAATATTAGATTCTCAAGAATAGTGGGGTATTTTATTTTTATTATGAATGTATTTATTATTTTTACAAATTTTAATGATAGTGTGAAACAATGAAAATAAAAAAAATCCATAATGTCATGATTAATATTTTTTTACTAATTTTTTTTGAGTGTCAAAAATCATAGAATAAATATATTAATAGAATTGTATTGAAAATTTTGAAAATTATTAAAATACCTCATAGATATATTATATTACAATCCGATTAAATAATTTGAATTTAAACCAAACTATTTGTACTAGGTGGCCGTAATCCATATTTGAGGGTGCCTCTTACTACTAGGGAGTTATTATGGAAAATATGGGTTGAATTAACTAATGGTGGAATAAATGGATTATCAACATGTATTTTTTTAATATTTTTATGGAATGCATTGATTGAATAAAATTTATGATTTTCATTGTTTTGATATCAATCAATAGATAAAGGATCTGTGAGTTACTATAGTTGGATAGTGAAACACATACCTAGCACTCATCGAGTAATGACATAGCCATAGCCTTGAAACAATACGGATTTTTTCAAGGATCCATTCAAGTAAAACATTCAAGAAATATTGTACTATGATTTTATTACTGAGGGTTTCTAGTGTTTGAAAATAGAGGGAGAATTATATTAATTAAATTATATAACAATTCCTAAATTGGTATGGATGAAAATATTACTAATTTTATAGATTTTTTTTGAAAATGAAAAGTAAAACTATATATAATTTTTTGTCCATAATGAAAAATATAATGTCCTTACATTGAAAATTTACCAAGAGTGATTTATGTGGTTGGTAATAGTTCTATAGTAGGCAATGAAATTATATGTGTTGGATTCCCCAAAACATGATCAACCTCTATAGGCAGCATTTGAGGAAGAGAAATATTCTTATTGGAGACTCATAGATAATTCATTGTATTTTGAAATCATAATTCTGAAATAAATGTCAAATGAATTGTTGATTCAACATAAGGAAAGTGATGTATATATCATGTCACCTCATATCCATGATGTTTTCTAGGATAATTTGAAGTGCGAAATCAATGATATAATGATAAAACTAATTGTAAATTGATTTAAAGATGGAACTAAAGATTATACCCATCTACACATGGTGATAATATACATTTAAGAACTATAAAAACTAGGTTTAAAGTCAAACCATAATCATTTATTTCATATCATTTTATCATTATTACCACATTAGTTTTCTAGTTTCCTTGAGAACTATCAAAGAAGTAGTATAAAAAAAATTCAATACCTTTTGGGATAGGTTCTCTATGATGTTAAAAATATTGTTAATGTTAAATAATTATATCATGAAGTGGTAAAAATTTAAGGAAGAAAAATATCAATTGAATGTATACATAAAAAGGAATATTCACACCCCATTTCAATGAAAACTAATAAAAATAAGGCTAACATTGAAAACAAGGGTTTTTTATTTTCAAGTGGAAGGATTTTTCATTATAATAAAAAATACAATGAAATGAATTAGTTGAAATAAAATTATTCCTAATCAAATATATTAATCATTAAATATAGTAAATTTATATGATCCTTTGTTATTAGATTCAATATGTCCCTAAAAATGTGTCTTAATACAAGATACAAAGAAGACAAAAAAATTAATTGATTTTAATATGTGTTATATATTTGTTTGGGAAAGGGTGATACATACATCAATGGTGATTATCACACAATTTAAATACCATTTCAATGGTTATTATGAAATATAATAGTGTTGTTAGTGCTATGAGAACATTTCTTATTTTTTATTATCATATTTCATACACAACTAATTTCATTTTGAATCATCAATCATGGGGAATACATCAAGAATATAAATGTTAGACTTATATAAGTAGTGGTGGAAAGGTCATACATTTTCAAGAAAAACTAAATATTTTTCAGGAATAAACATAATATGTTTTTTTACTCCATGGAGATAATATCCATATGTAATACCGACACCGTTGTGTATTTAGATTGGGAAAAGGAATCATTT
The DNA here is from genome assembly GCA_963277665.1 of Viscum album. Lineage (NCBI taxonomy): Eukaryota > Viridiplantae > Streptophyta > Magnoliopsida > Santalales > Viscaceae > Viscum > Viscum album. The sequence continues at coordinate 1,562,502,843 of OY728142.1, read as the reverse complement.
TTAAATAAACGTATTCTACTAGAGAGGATTGTATATTCCAATGATAATATTGTGGTAAATATATACATTATAATATTCCTTTGAAATTTCTTATGGAATGAGAATGTGATGTTTAGTATATGAATGGTAAAATTATATGAGTTTCATCAATATAGTGTACCAAAAGAATATCTTGACCAAGAATTCATTGATTTTTATAATCTTACATTGATTAGTTCCTAAACAAATATTAAATTTCAAAATCAAGCTTATGATTGTAACAAGGAAGGAGAATGAAGAGTATTTCATTTTAAAATTCATTAGTGTGATGTTACATGGAGTTATTCTTAAACACACATTATGAAAGATGGAATATAGATACGATGTATATAAATGTGGATCATTGTTGAGACATATATACATTACAATGACTTCTATTTTTGGAGATTAATGCGTTAAAAGTATTGGAATTATCCCATAACCATGTGTTGAATATCATGAAAAATGAATGTCATAAGAGTTCTAGTATGATATAAATCCATTTTATTATGAAAATATGTTAAAATAATAATATTTTTTATCATATTAAAAAAAATGAATCAAGAAAAAAAATAATTCCCATAAAAGATAACCATCTTGATATATATTATAAAATATTATACAAATCTCTATGATAGAAAATGGAAATTCAGGTGATTCACTACTTTTATGTAAAAGGTGAAAATCCAAATTTGAGATAGTGGAACAAATATTGACTTGGGGTTAGTAAATTCTATATTTTCACGTATATTTGATATAAGAAAATGTTCCATGTGACCTTGTTGAAAAGGAATGTTCTATAAACACAAACTTCATAGGAATGATAAATCCATTATAATGTTTTTATATTCACCCTTTCTGGTTTTACATTATTTCTTCAGAATAATTATTCCTAATTTTATGTTCTGTATGGTAATTAAATAAAATAATAAAGATCAATTAAAACACAATAATGTATTTCATGTATAAAAGTAATGGGGGGTTACAATTTTGAAGACATATTTGGGAATTCAAGAGAGACTATACATGGATGGTACAATCATGGTACTGATAAAACATGATTTTTAAATGTATTAATTATGACTTAATCATATTAGAATTTTAATTATAATAACTAAATTGTATTATCATTAAATTGGGAATATGTTGTGATGACCTAAAATCATGGAAAGTCTCTTTATAGTGCTACCAGAAATTAATGGTGAAATCAAAGAATTCCAACAAGGGTAAAATTTACTAAAATCTAGTTTATGATTTAAAGTAATGAAAAATATCTTATATCATTAATATTAGAATTAACATATTTATGTAACATCCCATGTTTAGTTAAAGTGTCATAGATTTCCATGTAAAATTTCTTTTATATGATATAGATACTACAAATTTATCTTACAGATAATTAAGAATAGTCTGAATGTAAGACTCTAGATATTGACTACATGTAGCTAAAAATTATTAATGGAATGGGATTTAAAAAGGTATATCTAATGATTTCATAGACCACATAATTATTATATATGTAGAAAATGTATTCAAAATTTAATATAGAATACTTCCATATAGAATTGTTTCTAATTCCACATGAGATAAATCTCTCCAATAAGTTATGTATGCGACATAAGAGGAGATTAATGGGGCGAGTTTAATTTAATACACATTAGATAAGGATAAATCGCCTATGCCATGATATGTAAAATATACGATCTTTACAACATTTACATTATAGTCGAAAAATATTAGTAATAGCATAGTGAACAACAAAGGAATCATTCAAAACAAATTAATTTTACATGATCATGTACAAAAAAATATGAACCTAAAATGTGAAGTGGAATATGTAATAGTTATAAGGGGATAAAAAAAGTCTTATTATATAGTCAATATGATAAAATATCATAGATAGACTATGTTTATGTGCATTAAATGTTCATTTAAGCCATTGGTAGCCATGTCTACAAATACAATGTGTAATTCATCTTCTGAAGAAGCTAAAACAGATTTTTAAAATAATAAATGATTTATTTATGTTCTTGCAATATCAACAAGTAAGTAATTTATTATCATAATGTATGATAATAAAAATTTCAATACCTAGTAGCCAAAAATTATAATTTTCGTAGTGGATGAAATGGACTACAATTAGGGATTAGACCCCTTGAGGGGTCTTAATCAAGGAGGCGAGTTCCCACAAGTAATAATATCCACATATTAGATAGGTGGATGACACAAAAACGAAATCCATGATTTAGTAGAAACATGATATTAGTCATTTGGGAGTTAATAAGGTTTATTATAATGTTAGCTCTAGGGATATTGGGAGTATTGTAAAAGTTGATTCCCTTAAGATAAAATTATCAATAATATTGATTACCATACCCTGTAAATATTTTGTTTTTTTATTTACACTTAACATTTTAGTGTGTTTATTTCTAAATACACTTTTTAAAATTGTAATTTCCATAGATTATTGATCATATTAAAAAATTATTGATATTCCTAGGATATAATATTAACCTCACGATATATTGACACTAATCATAGTCCAATATCCTATAGTCTAGATACAAAAAATTGATTGGAAATAGATGAAATCTTACTATATGGTGATGGGATATCATAATCACTGGGTCCTCTTGTCATTAATGTTTCACATGGTGATCTCTAGTTGGTGACATTTGGTGAACATAACAACAAATAGGAACATCACATGATTTGAGTGTTATTGGAATTATTTATCAACCAACATGTGTATTGGTCTATCGAATTGAGATCATTATTAATGTGTTGCATTGGATCGTGTACATTGATGTGATGACCAAAACATGTTAATGATGTTTTGGGGAGGTATCTAGTGTGGGGTGCACCATTTGTGTTATGTAAATCGGTCAAATGATCAACATAAAATACTTATATACCAAGTTAAGGAATAAAAATATTAATAATGGTTTATTAGGATGGTAGTAACATAATAAATCCATAGCCACTGTACTCGATGGTAATCCTATAAAGCTAGATAATAATAATAATAAATTATGTAGGATGATGAATCATGTGTAATTCCAACATTTTGAGATATCATATATAAAATAGAATATATTACACACTTATTTTTCCTATAATGATTTATCTTTATATGAATATTTCATGTCTTTTTTGAGGACCGGATGACCCTCTTGGTGTTGCCCCTAGTCTTTTAATTTTATTTACTACTATAAAGATAAGGGTCTATTGTGTAACACCCCAATATTTTATGAGAAAAATTATTATTTTTTAATTTCTTTGAGGTCTTATTCTGTACACTACAACAAGATTATCTTTTATTATACGCAACATTGTATTAGCTTGAAGTATACACAACACTATTCTTTTCTTGCATTACACGTAATTGTGACCTTCCTCGATAACATGTGTAGTACGCAATACCGGGTTTCACTAAAAATTGATATATGGCTATAATATTATTCTGAACTAGCCATTATGAATATTATTAACCACATTTTGAATTTTATAACATTATTATTCATCTTACACATTTTCTAGAACATGATATGAGAACAAAATTATTTTTTTGGGTAAAATATGTATTTTTAAAAATATGCAGTTTTGACACATTTTGATGGAGCACCCACTTTAAATCTATTTTTTGACATTTTTATAAGTTCAATTTGATAAAATTAAATTCTTATTTGGAATAAGGATATAAAAATTTACTTTGGATAAATGTTTCATATTATTCTGATAACTTTCATATTTTAATGAATAGTAAAAACACGCAATATTTAAATTTAAAAAAACTTTTTTCATCATAATAATTTATATGGTTAAATTATAATATTTAATTGTTTTAATGTATAAGTAGAATACATTCTGACCATTTAATATAGCATATGTCATTAGCATTGATTTTACATTTAATTAATAGGTAAAATCATTTCAATCTTTTGCAATGTTTTATCTTTTAATACTCATTTTCTTAACAATGAGATTAATTTTAAATTAATTTCTGAAAATTTTGAGATTTTAATTAGGAAAAATGGATTCCATATTTGGAATCAGTAGGTCCAAATTTTGTTAATAGACTACTTTTTATTTTTGGGCACTATGAATAGTAACTACGGTAAATTTTATTTACCATAGTTAAAGGTAAATCGGGAAATTGAGGGTAAATATTATATTATAAAATTACCCTAACACTTTTCTTAATGTAATTGGATTATTATATTTCATATTATGGACTATTTTGGTCGAAATGGAATCCATTGGAACCCACTTGTATTTGATTAAGACCTTTTATTTAGTTTATTTAAAGGAAAGTAAAATGTCTCACTCAATCTTTAATAATTAGATTATTTTTAACATATAGTTATATAGAATATAAATTAGATTATAAATAACCTTTTGAAAGATAAATTTTTTTATTTATCATGGTAATTTATTTGTAATTTTTAATAAATATTTTATTTCTGTAAAATTATATACATTAATGATGTATAAATTAATTATTTAGTGAAAAATCAATAATATAGTTTATATTAAAATAATAATAACTATAAATAGAACTAGAAAAATGACCAAACATTATTGGTCGAGTATATCAGTAAAATAATCATTTCAGTGTCTATTTTGGACCATTTTGAGCCTTATAAAACTGATTAGGACAATTTTTTTATTTTATTTTAAATGATGTCAAAGATGTCACCTTCATAATTTAATAAATATAACAATTTAAATGATTTTATTTTAAGATGATAAATTTGAGTAAAAATATTATTATGAAATTTATTATATTTATCTTCATCATGGTATTTTATTTTAAATTTTTATGTAACTAATATGTATTTTAAATTATTATACAAAAATGATGAAGTAATTGTTTTATTAAGAGAAATATAAAAAAAAAGGGTTATATAAATATTAAAATAAACATTTTATGAACTAATTAATGTTACCCAAAAAATTTCTCGATAAATATGACACATTATGGATCTATTAATGTTTTCAGTTCGAATATATCCTCTATGTAGATTTTATTTAAATTCAAATAAATGAATAGTGTCAAAAGTGACAGTATTGTTCATTTACAAAAATAACATATTATAAAATTGTTTAAAAATCACAAAAATATTTAAAAATTCTAAATTTAAATTTATATGGTAAAAAAGTTCATAAATTATCCAATTATGGACAATTCACAACACATAAGTAATTATTTATAACATTTTAAAATATAGAATCTTATAACCACATATAAAATTAAATAGATTAAATAAGGATAAATCAAATACTATGTGTAATTCATCTTCTGAAGAAGCTAAAAAAGATTTTTAAAATACTAAATGATTCATTTATGTTTTTGCAATATCAACAAGTAAGTAATTTATTATCATAATGTATGATAATAAAAATTTCAATACCTAGTATCCAAAAATTATAATTTTCGTAGTGGATGAAATGGACTACACTTAGGGATTAGACCCCTTGAGGGGTCTTAATCAAGGAGGCGAGTTCCCACAAGTAATAATATCCACATATTAGATAGGTGGATGACACAAAAACGAAATCCATGATTTAGTAGAAACATGATATTAGTCATTTGGGAGTTAATAAGGTTTATTATAATGTTAGCTCTAGGGATATTGGGAGTATTGTAAATGTTGATTCCCTTAAGATAAAATTATCAATAATATTGATTACCATACCCTGTAAATATTTTGTTTTTTTATTTACACTTAACATTTTAGTGTGTTTATTTCTAAATACACTTTTTAAAATTGTAATTTCCATAGATTATTGATCATATTAAAAAATTATTGATGTTCCTAGGATATAATATTAACCTCGCGATATATTGACACTAATCCTAGTCCAAAATCCTATAGTCTAGATACAACAAATTGATTGGAAATAGATGAAATCTTACTATATGGTGATGGGATATCATAATCACTGGGTCCTCTTGTCATTAATGTTTCACATGGTGATCTCTAGTTGGTGACATTTGGTGAACATAACAACAAATAGGAACATCACATGATTTGAGTGTTATTGGAATTATTTATCAACCAACATGTGTATTGGTCTATCGAATTGAGATCATTATTAATGTGTTGCATTGGATCGTGTACATTGATGTGATGACCAAAACATGTCAATGATGTTTTGGGGAGGTATCTAGTGTGGGGTGCACCATTTGTGTTATGTAAATTGGTCAAATGATCAACATAAAATACTTATATACCAAGTTAAGGAATAAAAATATTAATAATGGTTTATTAGGATGGTAGTAACATAATAAATCCATAGCCACAGTACTCGATGGTAATCCTATAAAGCTAGATAATAATAATAATAAATTATGTAGGATGATGAATCATGTGTAATTCCAACATTTTGAGATATCATATATAAAATAGAATATATTACACACTTATTTTTCCTATAATGATTTATATTTATATGAATATTTCATGTCTTTTTTGAGGACCGGATGAGCCTCTTGGTGTTGCCCCTAGTCTTTTAATTTTATTTACTACTATAAAGATAAGGGTCTATTGTGTAACACCCCAAGATTTTATGAGAAAAATTATTATTTTTTAATTTCTTTGAGGTCTTATTCTGTACACTACAACAAGATTATATTTTATTATACACAACATTTTATTAGCTTGAAGTATACACAACACTATTCTTTTCTTGCATTACACGTAATTGTGACCTTCCTCGATAACATGTGTAGTACGCAATACCGGGTTTCACTAAAAATTGATATATGGCTATAATATTATTCTGAACTAGCCATTATGAATATTATTAACCACATTTTGAATTTTATAACATTATTATTCATCTTACACATTTTCTAGAACATGATATGAGAACAAAATTATTTTTTTGGGTAAAATATGTATTTTTAAAAATATGCAGTTTTGACACATTTTGATGGAGCACCCACTTTAAATCTATTTTTTGACATTTTTATAAGTTCAATTTGATAAAATTAAATTCTTATTTGGAATAAGGATATAAAAATTTACTTTGGATAAATGTTTCATATTATTCTGATAACTTTAATATTTTAATGAATAGTAAAAACACGCAATATTTTAATTAAATAAAACTTTTTTCATCATAATAATTTATATGGTTAAATTATAATATTTAATTGTTTTAATGTATAAGTAGAATACATTCTGACCATTTAATATAGCATATGTCATTAACATTGATTTTACATTTAATTAATAGGTAAAATAATTTCAATCTTTTGCAATGTTTTATCTTTTAATACTCATTTTCGTAACAATGAGATTAATTTTAAATTAATTTCTGAAAATTTTGAGATTTTAATTAGGAAAAATGGATTCCATATTTGGAATCAGTAGGTCCAAATTTTGTTAATAGACTACTTTTTATTTTTGGGCACTATGAATAGTAACTACGGTAAATTTTATTTACCATAGTTAAAGGTAAATCGGGAAATTGAGGGTAAATATTATATTATAAAATTACCCTAACACTTTTCTTAATGTAATTGGATTATTATATTTCATATTATGGACTATTTTGGTCGAAATGGAATCCATTGGAACCCACTTGTATTTGATTAAGACCTTTTATTTAGTTTATTTAAAGGAAAGTAAAATGTCTCACTCAATCTTTAATAATTAGATTATTTTTAACATATAGTTATATAGAATATAAATTAGATTATAAATAACATTTTGAAAGATAAATTTTTTTATTTATCATGGTAATTTATTTGTAATTTTTAATAAATATTTTATTTCTGTAAAATTATATACATTAATGATGTATAAATTAATTATTTAGTGAAAAATCAATAATATAGTTTATATTAAAATAATAATACCTATAAAAAGAACTAGAAAAATGACCAAACATTATTGGTCGAGTATATCAGTAAAATAATCATTTCAGTGTCTATTTTGGACCATTTTGAGCCTTATAAAACTGATTAGGACAATTTTTTTATTTTATTTTAAATGATGTCAAAGATGTCACCTTCATAATTTAATAAATATAACAATTTAAATGATTTTATTTTAAGATGATAAATTTGAGTAAAAATATTATTATGAAATTTATTATATTTATCTTCATCATGGTATTTTATTTTAAATTTTTATGCAACTAATATGTATTTTAAATTATTATACAAAAATGATGAAGTAATTGTTTTATTAAGAGAAATATAAAAAAAGGGTTTTATAAATATTAAAATAAACATTTTATGAACTAATTAATGTTACCCAAAAAATTTCTAGATAAATATGACACATTATGGATCTATTAATGTTTTCAGTTCGAATATATCCTCTATGTAGATTTTATTTAAATTCAAATAAATGAATAGTGTCAAAAGTGACAGTATTGTTCATTTACAAAAATAACATATTATAAAATTGTTTAAAAATCACAAAAATATTTAAAAATTCTAAATTTAAATTTATATGGTAAAAAATTTCATAAATTATCCAATTATGGTCAATTCACAACACATAAGTAATTATTTATAACATTTTAAAATTTAGAATCTTATAACCACATATAAAATTAAATAGATTAAATAAGGATAAATCAAGTTGTTAATGTTTAAACTATATTCCCAACATGTCTAACATTTATTAGATGATGAGATTACAAACCTGTATCAAATAATCTTCGGATTTGAGTCATTTTTGGTGGTTTTTAAGTGTGGTTTAATTTATTATAAATTAATATTTCTTATGTCACCAAAGGTGTCCCTCTCCTCCCTTATAAAAGGGCACCTCCTCACTCTTATCATTACAAAATTTTGAGCATTCATGCTCTGCCAAACCCTGACCATTTCCCTTATAAACATCTCTAAAAATATTATAAAGGATCTGGTCTCCTCAAAAGACCATCTATAGTGCCTTAAGAGGAGGTTAAGAAGAGGCGCGTCAAAGAAGAGGAAATATCATTTACCAATTCTTTCCAAATTATTATTTCTTCTACTTATTCTTCATTATTTTTATCATCATAAATTAATAAAATATGTACCACTCATATACTTATATTTTATTTTAAATATGAAACATCCCTATTTCGTCTTCTATCCATTCTACGGAAAACAAAATCACCGCACGTGTGTACGTATGGTATACCGTCTCCACGTCGTGGTGTAATCTGTTTTCCACTACCACCTTATTTGGATTGGTATAATGGTGTAAATAAATTCCTATATGTGATTATTGTAAATTGATATTGATTCTGAAATATTATACATACACTTAAATACAATTCCACGATCATGGTAATGATATCATCGCTCGTGCGTACGTACGGACTACCGTCTACACGAACGCGATGAGATTCATTTTCCATGATTAAGCATTCAAGAATGATTATAAAGTATATATAATAAATAATCATGAAAGATATTACATAATAATGATACTAGATTTATGTACATATATGTTCCATTTAATTCAATAATGAAACAAAAACAACGTTCATGCGTACATACGACCTACCGTCTCCATGAACTATGTATCTCATTCCATTTATCGGTCTGTAATACATATTTAAATGAAAAATATATTTTATACATAAATCATTTTTTACATTCTGGAATTATGTAAATCAGGTTAAAAGTAATAATATCAAGAACAACAAGTTGAAACATGCATGATAAATGAAACAATTTTACCCAAAACGCTGCTTTAACATGGAATTTACAAAAGAATGGATAATATAAAGTAATAAGTGAACCATATATGATATCATACAAATGTATGTGATTCGGTAATAATTTAACGACAATATTTAAATCATTATACTGGATGTTCGGATACAAACGAATCATATCAGACATAAGGTAAGGGATAACTTTTCCAATCTCGTTTTTATCTGAGATTGTTTATTCGTAAGTATTTACTAGGGTTATATTTATCATACATGTGACTATTTTATAAAAATGTTTTCATGTCTGTTTAAAGTCCTTTTTACCCAGTTATGACTTTTACTACATGGTATGTAAGGAATATTTCTTTATTTACCATACGAGGTACTTTTTTACTTTTCGGACAAAAGTATGAGAAATTTTTTTAACTTATACGGTAAGAATAGATTTTTAGAGTTTCATAAAGCCTTATTTTCATGAATCTTCCTATACAAGATTTCATGATTATTTTCCAAAAAATCCTTTTCTTTTAAAATTGAATGGAATTTTGTGGAAAAAATGATTTTTAAAAAGAAAAGAGATTTTCTTCAAGAATTCATTTCAAGTGTTTTATCAAAACTAGTTTCCATCAAAGATGAAAATATAAAGTATTATTATGTTTCAAGTATAATGTATCTATGATTTATATGGTTTCAATTTTCATATGATGAAATTTTATCGATTTGTTTTATATGGATTATGATATGATGTGATGATGCTTACGAAACCCATTTTATTCATGGGGTTATGATGAATGATTTATGTTTATATTATGGCACAAGTATGAATGGTTTAATTATGATATGGGTGGGACCTATATCTCCCTCCAATTCATTGGGTAAAGAGTTATATCTCAAGAGATAGACATGTCTGGAATGACAAGTTAATCCTGTTTAGTGATACAAGACTAGAACGAGGAGTGAACTCTATTCCGAAAGGGACTTTGTCCACTAAGATAGTCTTGACAGCATTTCCTTGGATACTATGGAAATCATATCATGTTCTTAATGGTTTACCACAATTACATGTTTTCTTCCTATTCTATTTTACCATGATTGATGTTCCTTTATGATATATGCCTTACGTACTTCCAAGATTTATGACTTTGCTCAAGATTTTGATGATTAGATTTTATGTTCAAGTTTTTGCATTCAAATGTCTATGGATTGTTTTATGTTCTCTATTTTTACCCAAACTGAGCATTTGAGATCACCCTTTTAATTTTTTATTTCACCCAGTATATAAACAAACATTTTAGGTAACAAAAAAGGGGAATATCTTTATGGGAGATGTTGAAGATCTTTCACCATGATTAGAAGATTATGATCCGAGTTTACAAAGACACTAAACTATTACGGTCCTTGAGTGTTGGTTTTTGTTATGTATTAAGTATTCCAAAAAATTAATTTAATTTCAATGTACATCATGTTTGGGGTCTCTACAGTTAGTATCAGTGGGAGGTTTCATCAACCTTTGGAAACTAGGATGAGAAAACATTAGTGAAATCCCTAGAGATATTTTTCTGGTATGTCTAGGGATGTCTCTAAGGTTAATTATAAGTATAGGTTATCATCCTAGAATTATAGTAACGATATTTTAATTAAACCTAAGATGTTATATATTGAAGGTACTCCCCCTTGATTATGATTTTTTCCTCTCACAATATTTTTTTGGGTATTAGAAAATGGATGGAAATAGGAATATTCACAATAATGGACGATATGATGGACAATTGAATGATATTCATCATGAGAAACCAAATGAAATTGGATCTGGAGGTCCACATATTGTTATTATGCCGAATCAGCAATATCATTATATGATCAATAATCTCAACATTGGTAAGTTTCCCGACTCATCTAATAAGAGAAATATGGAGTTTTATAAAGATCATAGAGGGAAGAATGATAAATTTCACTCATTTAAATTATGTTGGATGTGGCATAATGGAGAATGTTTCAAAAGAACTAGAAGATTCTTGGGGTGTGGAAAAGAGGGACACAAAGCCAGTAATTGTAAAGGAAAAGGTTCAGTTAAAACCATGGACAAGGATAATGGTATTGCTAAGACATCAACAATGGTTAAATGTTTTAAATGTGGAATGTACCAGAATTATGAAAACCAATTCCCTAAGGGAATTTCTCATGAAGAGAATAATCAGGGTCGTATGGTTAGTATTTTTGTTGATGATGATAAAGATAGTACAAATGATATGTGATATGAAAAAAATTGTTCAAGATCGATCAATGATTTAAGAAGGTAGTGGAATGATTACATGTTTATCAAGAGTAATGTTGTATAATTAATATCTTGGTACTATGGAAAAAAGAGACATCTAAGGATTGTTACACAATTGTTTTTCCTTATGTTTTTTGAAAGTATATGTTGAATGGTACCAGTAACCATGAATGGTTATTCATATATTTTTGGAAAGTACATAATATGCGCAAAAATAAGGGATAAGGGGATAATGAAATGCGTGATTGTATTAATGAGCTATTGACTAATATAAAGACAAAGTGATATCATGGTTAGAGTATATAGAATATTTGGGACTTTGGTATGTGGAATGAGTTACCTTTTGATAGAATTCATGATTTCACTATGGTTCAATGATAATTTATGTTTCAAGAGAATACATGATTAAGGTATTCATATGTTTGGAATGCAATCAGAAAGATATATATTATTATATATGGGGGATAAATGATGGTATTCACTTGATTATAATGTGACCTTTCTAGTAATCATTTTATTTATACTATGATCTTGGACCGATGTATTTTGGATAAGTCTAATGATTAGAATGAATTAAGTTAGACAAAAGATAGTGTTGTTTAAGGATAGAACTTTTTTTCAATATAATTTATGTAATTTAATAATTTTGTAGTTTTAGAAAAAGGACAACCTATAACATGGGTGACAACCCGTCGCGTCAGACAAGGCTGTGGGAATCGAACCCACAACTGAAGTGCGACATGCCTTTATCGCCTACCACCGGACTACTGGAAGTCCCTAGTTAGTAGAAACTAGTTTTATTTTATTAAGTTTTATGATAGATGAAGTATACGTCCATTTTTGAAATCATATATGATTAACCTCATTATAGATGAACTTATGTATATTTGATAACTTTTTCTAACTTTTGGATTGAGGCAGATGGAATGAACCATCATTCTATCACATGATCTACTAACACATCAAGAATGAAAAATTCAACGTTATTTATTTAAGAGAAAAAGTGGAAATTGTTCAAGGAACGAACAATAGTGAGATTGTACTGAAATAAAGAATCTATTTATTCCTATTAAAATTCTTCAACATTAGGTAAATGATCATGGAAACCAAAAAAAATTCTGTGTGTCTTCATATCTAATTAATCAGATGGTACCTTATATCATCACAAATCTATGGCTTTGTGATTGTGGATTTTTCATTGCCACGTTCTCTACCACTCTCCATCAGGACTTGATGGTCCATCTTCTCTTCCTCCTCAAAAGTAAATTTTTATTTCATTTTAAAAAGAGCCCTCTTGGGGTAAATCGCTAGACCACACAAGATAAACAAGCCACTGCATCAAAAACAACCAAAATACCAATAAAAAAGTATACCTCACTAGATATGTTACCCAGCTAGATCAGACCAGTACTTCCACGCTAAGTATATGATGTCGGTATCTGAGTTTGAGGCGAAAAAACCCTCTATCTTGCTTGAATTAGAATCCATAAACTCTAGGAATGAGTCCATATCAACCAGAGAGTCAAAATCCCGGAACAAGACATCATGTTGAGATGTGTACCACGATATCTGTTCTAGGCTGAGATTCTCTGGATACCTCCCCTACTCAAGTCTCGCCCACTCCTCTGCTGCCAAGGCATGATCCCCAACTCATGACCTACTGATCACTTCTTTTGTAGCCTTCCCTAACTTACTGAATGCCGCTATCATCTTGCCATGAAAACACGGAGGTCTCACGTTATCTCCCTTCTGACCACCAAATATTGCACCCACCTCTATTTGGATAAAGTCTGAGGGAGCATTTAAAGTTATGGTTTCCTCACATCATTGGATTATGTCTCCCTGGGAAGTTCCCTTCCCACCCACTTCCCTAGTCGGCATTGGTTTAGGAAGGTAGGCATAGTCATTCTTTTTCTTGGTCTTCATATTTGTAGGTGCTGGAAAGTCCGTAGAATCTCGAAAGTCTTTTTTCCCTTTATGCCTACCTGATAGAAAAGAACCTTCAACAAGGACATCTGCTTCCTAGTTAGAATTCGAAGTATTTACTTCATCAATTTCACTACCATTATTAAAAAGCTTTTCGGGATAAGAACTCTTGTCCATCCCCTGACTTGTTGCAACACCTCCAACTTGCATCTACTTCTTTTTGGATCTCACTGTTATCCAAGAATTTTCTTCTTTGGAGTAAGGTACAACCTCTCCTAGAGCCCTGAAATTTTGGGACAATGGGGTCCCCTCAACCTCTGGTTGAACATTAGGACATACATCTTCTTTTCCCCTATTTCCCTATTTCATGGGAGGTCCTAACACCTCACCTTGATAGGTGCTTATATCACCCCTAACTGTTAGCACATCATTAATACATGTAGTCCTCACTTTAGAGTTCCGGTTCCCAGACTACCCATCTTTTCCACCCAGATCTATTACCTGCCCATCTGTTGGAGTGATTGTCCTACTGATCACCACTCCACTATCTTGGAGGTCACTACTCACTGGAGGGTTGGGTTCTCCCAAAAAACCAAAACAGAACTCAGAAATTGTAGCTATATAGAGAAGGTTGTTCGGTTGAGAAGCACCCAGGACATCCCCATCCTCATTGTCAGGCCAACCTCGCTGCACTTCCTCCATCTGGTATGCAGCCTGGGAAACCACTTTGAGGCACAAAGGAGAGTTGTGTCCTTTCATACAGTAGTGTTCACATAAAATTGGATGATCATCAAAAATCACCTAATTTTGAATCGATATTCCCCCTGAAATACTGATCCAGATAAAATCAGGGAGATGTTTGGATAGGTCAGCTTCCACACACAGGAGGGAATAAGCGAGATACTTCAGCGATGTTGAATGTATATCCGAGCACAAGAATCTACCACAAGCATTCCCTACCCGGAGTATAATTGTAGGATTGAAAAAGAGGAGGGGAAAACCTGGAAGGCGCACCAACACCGCAACCATAGGTGGATTCTGATCCATGTGATAGTAAATTGTCCATCAAAATAGAAGGAAACAAATCAAACCAAAAAATTAGCATTCGTGTGACCAAGCCCCCAAAAATTATTCCTCATTTTGAAACAGAAGCAGGAAGCATTTTGTATCCAGAAGACCAATCGAGGAAATGCTCTTCAGACCCCATGCTGACCTGACACGTAGTGAAAAGTTACGAAAAAGATGGGTGTCTTAGCTTGAGGAGAGAAACCAGCGCAAAGACAAGTCGATCCGAGGTAAGGGAAAACTCCAATGGGGAGATTTCCACCACTGGAAAACCCTCCGTGAAGCAGGGAACCTTCAGGACTATCTCGATGGACGTAATCTTTGAGCACCGATTATGAACAGGGCGACGGAGTTGAGCAGCAGTAGACCCCCCCTCCCCCGTCGATGGAGGGGCTTTCGTGGCCGACATCAGCCAGCTAGGGCATCGTTGGGGATGGATCACTCGTCTCTACATAGACATCCAATATGAAATTTATTCGGTTTCTCTTCCATATCCATATTTTCACCTATGTTCTTCTATGTGGAAACCCAGTGATGAGTTAATTTGGGTAACCATTATGTTTCATAATTTAATATTTTAAAATTATGTTTTAGTATTCTTTTTTACGATGTGGCTTTCTATGAAAGCATATTTAATGTAGAAAACCATTTATAACACCGACGAATTTCAAGGGTGAAATTCATTTTAAGGGGGCGGGGGGTAGAATGAAACACCCCATGATTTTATGAGAAAAATTATTATTTTTTAATTTCTTTGATGTATTATGTTCTAAGCAACACCAAGATTAGCTTGTACTATATGGAACACAGTAATGGCATGATATATACACAACACTATTCTCGGCTGGCAATACACGCAATCACAACCTTCCTCGATAACATGTCTAGTACACAATACCGGGTTACATTAAACAACGATATATTGTTATAATATTATTATAAACTAGCCGTTATGAATAGTATTTACTAGATTTTTAAATTTATAACATTATTATTCATCTTAAACATTTTATAGATCATCATAATGGAACAAAATAATTTGTTTGGGTAAAATAATATATTTAAAAAAAATGCAGTTTGGATGCCTTTTGATGGCGCACCCACATCAAGTGAAGTTTTTGAAATATTTATAAGTTAAATTTGAAAAAATGAAATTCTTCTTTGGAATCATGATATAAATATTTACTTTGGATAAATGTTTCATATTATTCTGATAACTTTCATACTTTAATGAATAGTAAAAACACGCTATATTTTAATTAAAAACAACTTTTTCATCATAATAATTTATATGGTCAAATAATAATATTGTATGGTTTTAAAGTATAAATAGAATATATTTTTACCATTTAATATAACATATGATAGTATCATTGATTTTACATTGAATTCATAGGTAAAATCATTTCAATCGTTGTGATGTTTTATCTTTTAAAACACGTTTTCTTAACAATGGGATTTATTTTAAATTAATTTCTCCAACTTCTATTATTTGAATTAAGAAAAATTGATTCCATATTTGGAATAAGTAGGTCCATAATATGTTAATATGCTACTTTTTATTTTTGGGAACTATAAATAGTTACTACGGTAAATTTTATTTACGATAGTTAAAGATAAATCGAGTAATTGATGGTAAATATTATATTATAAAATTACCCTAACACTTTCCGTAATATAATTTAATGATTATATTTCATCCTATGTCATATTTTGGCCGAAATGGAATCCATTGGAACCCACTTGTATTTGATTTAGACCATTTATTTAGTTTATTTAATGGAAAGTGAAATGTCTCACTAAAACTTTTATAATTATATTATTTTTAACATATAGTTATATAGAATATAAATTCTATTATAAATAATAATTTGAAGGATAAATTTTTTTTATCAAGATAATTTATTTGTAATTTTTAATAAATATTTTATTACCTTAAAATCTTATACATTAATGATGTAGAAATTATTTATTTAGTGAAAAATTATTAATATAGTTTTCATTAAAATAATAATACCTATCAAAAGGACCAGAAACATGAAAAAACTATATTGGTCGAGTATATCTATACCCTAAGCATTTAAGGGTCGATTTTTGGACTATTTGGAGCCTTATAAAACTGATTAGGACATTTATATTATTTTATTTTAAATGATTTCAAAGATGTCACCTTCATAATTTAATAAATATAACAAATTAAATGTTGTGATTTTAAGATGATAAATTTGAGTAAAAATATTATTAGGAAATATATTATATTTATATTCATCATAGGATTTTAGTTTAAATTTTAATGAAAATAATATGTATATTAAATATTTATACAAAAATGATGTATTAATTGTTTTATTAAGAGAAATATAAAAAATGGTTTTATAAATATTGAAATAAACATTATATGAAGTAATTAATGTTCTCCAAAACTTTTCTAGAAAAATATGATATTTTATAAATCTATTAGAGATTTTAGTTTGAATATATCCTCTATGTATATTTTATTTAAATTTAAATAAATTAACAGTGTCAAAATTGAGAGTACTGTTATTTTATAAAAATAACATATTATAAAATTATTTAAAAATCAGAAAAAATTAAAAATTATATATTTAAATTTATATGGTCGAAAATGTCATTAATTATACAAATATGGACAATTAACAACACATAAGTAATTATTTATAACAATTTAATATTTAGAATCTTATAACCAAAAATAAAATTAAATAGATTAAATAAGAATAAATCATGTTGATAATATTTAAAATAAATTCCAAACATGTATAAATTTTATTTTAGGATGCTATTACAACCCTATCTCATGTAATATTCAGATTAGAGCCATTTTTTGAGATTTTTATGTGAGGTTGAATTTATTATAAATTAATATTTCTTATGTTACCAAAGGTGCCCCTCTCCTCCCTTATAAATGGGCACCTCCTCCCGCTTCTCTTTTTAAAATTTTGAGCATTCAAGCTCGGCCAAACCCAACCCATTTACCTTCTAAACTTTACTAGAGACCTTATAGAGGTTCTGTTATCTTCAAAAGAACAACTCTAGTATCTTTAAGAGGAGGTTAAGAAAATGCGCTTCAATGAAGAGGCAATATCCTTTACCGATTCATTCCAATTTATTTCATCTTATACTTATTCTTATTTATTTGTTTCATCATAAATCAATAACATCAGTATCCCTCATATAAGGATATGTTATTCTAAATATGAAACAACCATATTTCATCATCTATCCATCTTACGGAAAATGAAATCACCGCGCATGCGTACGTATAGAATACCGTCTCCACACCGTGGTGTAATCTGTTTTCCACCACCACCTTACTTGGATGGGTGTAATGGTGTAAAAAATATCTATATATGATTATTGTAAAGTGATATTGATTCAGAAATATTATATATACACTTAAATACAATCCCATGATCATGGGAATGATATCATCGCTCATGCGTATGTACGGACTACCCTCTCCACGAATGCGATGGGATTCATTTTCCATGGTTAACCATTCAAGTATGATTATAAAGTATATATAATAAATAATAATGAAATATATTACATAATAATTATATATTATTTATGTAAATATGTGTTTCATTTACTTAGTACCATTTAATTCAATAAGGAAACAAAAATAGTGTTCATGCGTACGTACGACCTACCGTCTCCATGAACAGTGTATCTCATTCCAATTATCGATCTATCATATATATTTATATGTTGGATATATGTTATATATAAATCATGTTTTTCATTCTGTAATTACATAAATTTGGATATAATTAATAATATCAAGAACAACAAGTTGAAACTCGTACAATAAAAGAAACGAATTTACCCACAATGCTGCTTTAACATGGAATTTACAAATGAACGAGTAATATAAAGTCATAAGTGAACCATATATATTGTCATAATAATGAATATGATTAGGTAATAAGTCAATGAAATTATTTAAATCATTATATAGGAGTTTCAGATACATATTATGCATTTTAGACAGAAGGTAAGGGACAACTTTTCCAATCTCGTTTTTATCTGAGATTATTTATTCGTTAGTATTTACTAGGGTTATATTTATCATCCATGTCCATATTTTCTAAAAATGGTTCCATGTATGTTTAAAGTAATTTTTCCCATTTCTTACTTTTACTACATAATATGTATGTAATCTTTCTTTTGTTTACCATATTAGATAATTTTTGACTTTTTTTGGTAAAAGTACTAGAAAACTATTTTTTTAACATATACGGCATGAATGGATTTTTACAGTTTCATAAAGACTTAATTTCCTGAAGCTTCCTCTAAAAAATTTCATGATTATTTACCAAAAAATCCTTTTCTTTTAAAATTGAATGGATTTTTTTGAAAGGAAATTGACTTTTAAAAAGAAAGGATATTTTCTTCAAGAATTCATTTCAAGTTTTTTTCCAAAACTGGTTTCCATCTAAGTTGACAATATTTAGTATGATTATATTTGAAGTATAATGTCTCTAATATTTACATGGTTTAAATTTTCTTATGTTGAAATGATATCCATTTGTATTATATGGATTATGATATGATGGTATGATTTTTATGAAACCCATTTTATTTTTTGGGTTATTATGAATGATTTATATTTATTTTGTGGAAAACATAAGAATGATTTCATAATGAGATGGGTGGGACAAATATCTTCCTCCAATTCATTGGGTAATGAGTTATATATCATGAGATGGACATGGTTGGAATGGCATGTTAATCCGGTTCACAGATACAGGACTGGAATGAGGATTGAACTCGATTCCAAAAGGGACTTTATCTACTAAGATTGTCTTGGAAGCAATGCCTTTGATACTATGGAAATAATATCATGTGCTTAATGGTTTGCCATAATTACATGTTTTATTCCCATTCTATTTTATCATGATTAATGTTCCTTTTTGAAATATTCCTTATGTACTTCCGAGATTTATGTCTTTTCTCATTATTTTGATGTTTAGATTTTATGTTCAAGTTTTTGCATTCAAATGTTTATGGATTGTTTTATGTTCTCTATGATTACCCTTATTAGAGAATTTGAGCTCCCCCTTTTTATGTTTTATTTTCCCCAGAATATAAAGAAAGGATTTAGGTAAGAAAACAAAAGGGTAATATCTTTATGGGAGATATTGATGATCATTCACAATGATTAGAAGATAATATTCATAGTTTCCAAAGACACTAAACTATTACGGACCTTCAGTGTTGGTTTTTTTATGTATTAATAATTCTGTAAAAGTAATGTAATTTCAATGTAAGTCATGTTTTGGGTCTCTACATATAGGGCCGGACACAACTAAGAATTCAAAACATTTTAATATTATGGTTAATCTTTGTATATGATTTCATGGGTCCAGCTATTGGATCTGTGATATTTCCATGAATTGTCTATCACCAATGAATAAATAAATCTATTATTAATGTATAATAAAATAATTGGGTTCAATGTATTTGTAAAATAAATTTACAAGTGTTGATGTAAATAAATGTAATAATATTATAGAAATCAATATTATTTTGATAATCAAGGTTTGGTTAATATTATTGGGAATTTAAAGTCGAGTTAATAACTCGGTTTTATCACATTATATATATATATATTTATTTATTACAACTATGTGATAAATAAAAATAATATGTATTCAATATATTATTTATAAATAAATTATTTTATTGTAATTATTTATTTATTGTTTATTTATTGTAAGTGATGTATATTGGGTTTAGGGAACCAATTCCAAGTATTTAAGAATCCATTGTATATAGAAGAGGATAATGTCCTTACATTAACTATTAATTAGTCCGGAATTGAATACTTCTATCCAATCCAAATTACTAGAGAGGGTGGAACTCCATCCAAGAAAATAATCCAAGAAATGAGTCATGGATATAATTCAAGTGATCCTGGTGATCATCAAAACGTTGAATAGATCTTCAGATCTCCATGTGACCTCAAAAAATTCATCTTATGACATATGAAAATAATTTGAAGTGGATAAACTGAATATAGAGGTTTTGATCCATTAATATCTAGATCATTTATCAGTGGTGATGATGGATATTTGATAACCCATCAATTTCATTGATGTACACATTCTATTATATTTTTTATTCCCTAGTAAATACAAAAGATAACCTCAATCAATATTGGGGATAATATCTCTATATATAACAACATTTCATCACATTACTTAGAAAATATTTTAAATTCCCTACCCATCATCTTCCACTGCATGCCCCATTTCCAACAAAATAATGCATGCACTCAATATTTACTACACATAAAACCTAAATATGCTGCAAAATACCTAAAATACCATTAATATTGTAGATATATTTTGTAATTTGTATCATTAATTTCTTGATTTAAAGGAAAATACACTCAATGATTTGACTATAAAATTCCCCTACGCACAAAACAAATTAGATACTATTGGTAATTGTCCCTATGACTAATTCTAATCCAAAAATAATTTGTTTCTAGAATAATAATTAAGATAAAATAAATACATAAAAATAAATTGATATAAACATATATAAATGGGTTTATCCTCGTTGTTCACTGTATAAATTAAAAGTATAATTCATGGAATGATATATTTGTTCTTAGTGTGAACATTTTAATGCTCCAATATGATGAAAGTAAATTTTACTCAGCTTCAAATGCTGAAAATAATTGTTCACATCGAGAATATAATTTACCATCATGAAAAAAAATCATTCTTTGATATTAGAACTCATGTTCTCTACCAATAAACTTATCGTGTTTTTAATATACATTCATATTGTGAACCAAAGATAGTAGCCATTTTTTCAGCTTCTAAGACAAATTCTTTCCTAAAAACTCTAGCTTTCCTCAAATAATTTAATTATTAACATTTTGATGTGTAAACTCATAAATGTATTCATTAATAATTTAGGGTATTAAAAATACCTATAATGGATTATCATCACTGATAACTATCTCTAATTCCTAGTGAAAGAACACATGTTATTACACCAGAACATTAAAAGCACATTTTTATGTATCCTCTTAAATCTAGAATCACTAATAATGGAATATGAAAATTTATACCCTATTAACGCAATATTAATTACCCATCTAGTCCAATATCTTCCATTGGTTCTCCACAAATTCTATATTATAAACTAGATCAATTCACTTATATTCTATAATATATGATCAGGAATGTACCTCCAAATGTAATACACATGGAACACATCATTCATATAATAATATATTATTGGAAGATTAATATTGTAGCCCACTATCCCAATTTTCCTTATAATCTCAAACAGTCAAACTAATATCAACTCATGCCTCCCTTTCTCCCACTACATTCAGTTCCCTAGACGAGTTATCACCTATAAGATAATGTGGTATGATATATTGAAATTTGTGTTTTAGATCATCAAAGTGTAATTCAGTAGTTTACAACACTAAATATTCCATAACTACTTCTAGATCGACATATCTCTCTTTGAAGTCTCCAAAACCACCTTCTTTACCCCAAATATTTCCCCATCCACTTCATTGAAACAAAAAAATGACTGACATGACCATCGATAATGATATTCCAATATCACTATCTAAATGAATGGTATAAATTTATTTTTTATGAAATCCCAAAAAAGGATTCATGGAAATACCATGATATACATAAGTTCATATCACATCACCTAATAATTTCTTCAAATTTTTTTATCATTCTATCTAACGATCCACTATACATTATATTATATGATATCATCAGTTGTATTTGGGTACCCAAATTCATTTGTAACCCATTAAAAATTCATCATGTGAATTAACACTCTATCTAATAGTACACATAATTCAGCTATGTACATGTGCATAATCACAAAAATATATAGATTAAATAAGTCATTCAATGAATACTTATTTCATCGAATCTAAAAATTATCAACATCAATCTACTAATCTATTCCATCCCAAAAAATATCATGACTCCTTTAAGAATTTGATAAACCTATCAGGAAAAATGTCTTCATATCATCCCGCTTCAAAATAATAAGTACATATGGATAATAAAAACCCCCATGTTTTTCATTTTTAATAAGAAATGGTGATGTCTCTTTTAATATCAATCCTCCGAAACAGGCTTCAAATATCAGGAGTCCTTTCCATAATTTTTTACTGAAATCACCATTTATAAATATGAGATTCACATATATATTCCTCTCTAATTATATGTAACACAATCAACAAACCATTAATAAATATCTTTTCATTATCATCTAAGGACCTTCATAAAATATAATCATAAACATCGAAGTGATCAGAAATCCCTATGCACTCAATTTATAATTCCAAGAATTATTTACTCAGCCTACTAATGAGGATGTGATAGATAAGGTTTCACAAATAATTTCTTAATGATATTATATATTATACACTACTATTGGATCTAGAAAAATCATCAGGCATTATTACTAAAACAATCGATTCCATCAATGTTCTTGCGTCTTAGGTATTTTCATTCTTAGATAATCATTAATGACATTAAATTTGTCTCGTAGTATAATCCATTAAAAAATTAAATGTTCTAAAATAATACAGCCAATAGTTCTACCCAATTAAATATCACGGTGATGTAATAAGTATCATTGTCTCTTGTAGTAAATTTATATGGAAAATCTCTCACTGAAGAGATAATTTAACCACTATATGAGGGCATAGTTTAACACTACCTAATAAATGTTATGAATATGTATGAATTCTCATGGGCTCATAGTTAATGTGACCATATTAGACTACCAAATATATCTATATAAATAAATAATCCAACATAACACATATATAACAGATGTATCTTGTCTATCCAATCATATAATTTTGATGGATTAAAACAAGTGTTTTAATATACCTCTTATTCTGGAGAAGAAAATTTTAATCACACTTATCTTACCTGTCAAACATCACCAATACTTCGGTAATATCTATCAATAGTTTAGAAAATGTTATAATTCATATACGATAAGGAAATACCGACATAATCCTCTAAATAAAAAAATCCAAAATTTGAGGGAATATAGTTTGGCCTATTACTTATTTGGTTTTAAAAGCTAAGAAATATATTAGTGCAATGATACCTACAATCTACATCAAGTATATACTAATAATTCCTGCTCCAAGATCCCACTCAAGGATCAGAATGAACCATGCTATTTTAGGAATGATAAACAATACACATATATGATAAAAATGTATATGATCTGGAAAACTGGTTATCCCTTCAATTTTTAATATCACATATAAATAGTACATATCTATGATATTGAGGTACAAATTTTGTAGACAATAACTACTATGTGGCAGTCTGGTCATCATTGAAGATGGTGTAATTTTTTCTGAAAGGTAAGTTATGAGAGACCGACTCAGAATATTTCATGATGTTTAAATCTATTCCATAAATTAAACGATAATATATGAATAAATCATAATATTATATATAATTAAAAATGGAAGAGAATATAGAGGTATTAAAGATCAATCATATAATATTGATTTTTCTCTCAATAAAATGGTTGATACTTATCAATTTCATAAACATGTCTTTCTCTAGAGCACAACCATTCCATTTCGGTGTGTGATTCAAGTGTATCACCGATATATATGGGGTATGGTTCAAGTGTTAAGGAAACATCCATGAAACAGAGAAAATTTCTCATAAAATTTGAATTTTTAATCACAAAATAATCTATATGGTGATGTACCATAAAGACACATTGGTCGCCCATAACAGGAAAATTCATGCACAATGTACTATATTGACCCATCTATCCAAAAAATTAGTTTGTAGTCTATCCTCCTTCCATAGTGGGTGTGTAAAAATACATACAATCATCCATCACTATTTATCTTTTTTGTTCACCCTAAAATATCCACTACATACTACTAAGATTTTGAATTTCTTCCATACTATGATTTCATATTTTCTATGCACATTAATCATAAAGAAAACTGGAATGTCTATACTCCAATAGCCCCATCATGAATGTTTGTTCATTAAAAATCCGTAATATATATAATAATTTAAAATTCATAAAACTAAAATCTAATATAAATGAAATGGACAATATTATACATCTTGTCTTTATTTTCCTAATTTTTAACCAAATTAGGATAAATCATCGTAAATATTTAATGTAGGGTTTGTAAGTAAAAAGGAAAATTGAGCCATTATGAAGTAGGATATTCCCACTAGATTGGTACAATATTATTAATTTATTAAATAATACCTCAATGTTTTTCTTATTGATGACAACCCATGTAAGACCCTCATCAATGGATAAAAAACATATAATTCCCCATCACCTATTGTATGGCTCTTAAAGCTTAATGAATTCTAGAATCACCATACAATCCTTGGGTGTCACCACTATGAAAATGTTTACCTAAATGTTGGAAGTGTTGTATTCAGTTTCTAGAGGTCCACAAAATCCCTATAATTATGTAGGATACATGAGTTTAATTTCTCAGGGAGACTCAACTATTTCTACACAACGTCATCTCACCTTAATCAGGCGCATTATATAATATTCTGGGAGGGGAGTAATTTACTTATTAACAAATGAATTGATTTTATGATAATTCTTATGTGAATTATCTTTTATAGCCTATTGTGGATATGTGGAATCCACTCTGTCAAGATATTTCTGAGATATGTGTGGTAGATTTTTTTCTGTAATTCATTGTGATCATTGTTAATTTTAATAAAATAACAATTTAAAGAAAAAATTATGTATTTGTAATGAAAACATGAGGGATTTATAAAATAATACATCTCCTTCAATGTTCGTTATCACATTATAACACCCACCTAGTTTGTAACACCCCAGGTAAATAAAGAGTATGACATTTTCACATTTATCCATATTTGTGAATAAAATATTAATACAACTTTAAAGGGGACGCTATGCTTGATGGCGTACGCAACACACAACAATGAGTTTCTTGGGAATCTTACGTTGCACTCTAATAATAAAATAATATTATTTTAAATGGCAATTAACTCCTAGCTGTTGTGATGGAGGGAATGAATAGAACTAACTACAAAATGATTATATATGTTTTCAAATATTTTTACTTTTCACAATAAATGATAGAGGATTAAAAATGTGAATGAATCCAATTTTAAGCGTAAATATTCTAATATTCTTTAAAAGGTCGATTAACCGCCTTTTGATGGAGAACCTATTTTAAATCCACTTTTTAAAATTGTATGTGTGATATTTGAAAAAATAAAACTCTTCTTTAGAATCATGATATCAAAATTTACTTTGTATAAATTTTTGTTATTTTTCTGAAAAAGTTCAATTTTAAATGAATAGTGATAAATGTTGTATTTTAATTCAAAACCAATATTTAATGTAATTTATTTTTATGATTAGATTTTCTTTTGAATTGGTTTTAAAGTTAAATTATAATATATTTTTACAATTTAATCAAATTGTTGTCATTGTAATTAATTTCACCTTGAAATTTGACTTAAACTAGTGTCAATCTTTCGATATATATTGTTTCATAAAAACACACTATTTGTTCTGAAAGCGAGAATTAATTATTAAATTAAATAATGTAACTTATATGTTATGAATTTTTTAAAATAGACATCATTTTTGAATTCGGAATATCAAATATAGCTTAGGGTGAATTTTTGGTAATTTTCTGAAAAACATCAATTTTTGATAAATAGTCAAACCACTAAGTGGTACTTATAAAAACTGATTTTCCGTTTAAATGAAATTTTTCCATCTTTCTGTTTTGAATTTTAAAAATCCAACATACATGGTTGTCATTAAGAAGTAAAATGTGGTTCAATGGGATTAAAATAATTTTTTTGGTGAATAGTAACTTATTATGTTTTAAATCGTGATTAGAGGTGATTAGTGTAGTTTAAGGTAAAAATAATGTTTTAATAATATAAAATGACCTAGAAATATGTCCTACCCTCATTGGATGAGTCATGGCCGACCAGGAAAATCCATGGGTCAACTTGGGGTCCCCATGGAGCCACTTTGGTTGGAAAATGACATAAATACCTTTTTATTTAATGTTAAAATTAAAATGTCACAAACATGAGTTGTTTAACTAAAATAATTTTTACATGGTGTTATACAAGTCAGATTTTTTACTATAAATAGTCATTGAAAAGATAAAACGATTTCCTACATCATAGTAGTTTTTTATAATTTTTAGACATTAAATAAATTAGATTATTTATGACATCACGATGAGGCAGTGGTGACCTCACTATTTAACGATTTAAATAAAATGGAAAGATAATGTAAAATCGAAGACCTAAACATGTCCAAAAACTATTGGATGGGTGGATTTCGAACCCTTATCACCTTATACTCTAATTATATCAATATGGGAACTCTTAAATCCGAATCTCATTTTAAAATAAAGTAACTTTTCTTTACTTTCCAAGGGCGCCCCTCCACTCCTCTTATAAAAGGCCCCCACCTCTACCTCCTTACCCACACATCCAATGCCTTTGGCTCAGCCAACCCTAGCCCATCTTTTCTCTACACATCCCTGTATAACTCCTTGAAGAATCACTTTGGGAAGAAGTCTTCCCAAGGAAGCCTTTGAGCTCAAACCAAAAGGAGTTACCCGATTTTAAGGAATGTAAAGAAACGAACAAGACAAGTCGGACTTGAGGTAAGGGATCCTACTCATCTCTTTCTCTTTAAGTACACTCCTTTATGTAATTCCTTTTAAAGATCATCTTTCTTATTATTTGGATATTATTTTATATTAATATTACTGTAATTTTTATGTTTATATGATGAGAGACCCTATTCTCTCTCATTAATCCATTTTGGAAGTTTTGAGTGGCGCCGTTAGGCTGCCGAATTTTCGTAAGAGATCCAACCTCTCTTTCTTTTTAAGTACCCTTTTTTATTTAATTACTTTTAAGCTCATCTTTATTATGTTTGGGGATTTTATTTTATATTCCTCATACTATAATATTTATGTTTATATTATGAGAGAACCTATTTGATCTCATAAATCCATTTTTGTATGTTTTAAGTGGCGTCGTTAGGCTGCCGAGTTTTCGTAAGGGATTTTTCATCTCACTTTTATTCCTGTGAGATTTATGCTACATTTTCCACAATTTAATTTGAGTGGTGTATGTACTACCCATTATTTTACTCATTTTACAATATACTTTCATTTATGAGTATTTATATCAATGTTGTATTGTCTTTCTTTTACGTGGTGTATGTTTCGAAAGTTACCCAAGTCGGTAAGGGAACCTTTCACCCACCTATTTTTAAAAGACTTATTTTTTATGTCTTTTAATTTACATACTATTATGTTGGGATATGTTCTTATATATCCTTATTGATATAAATTTTATCTCCAAGTGATGAGATACCCTTTTTATCTCTCATCAACTCTTTTTCTGAATTTTGAAGTGACGGCGTTAGGCTATCGAATTGTTGCAAGGGAACTTCTTAACCCAATTATGATTCTTTGAGATAAACTTGTTCACCTTGAATATGTCGTTATATGATTATGTGTGAATGTCCTATGATTGTTATAAACTTAATAACCACTTATATTTCGTGTATTCATTTGTCACACATAATTATGCAACTGATTTATCCTTAATCCAAGGATATCATCTTTGTATGGGACTTCGTCTCAATCTCCTTTCATTGAGGAATATTTTGTTTTATACACAACCTTCATTTATACAGTGTATAAACCCCTTTTACTTTTACATTTATTCAAAAGGAATCTTTTTTATACGAAGCGTTTACTAAACGACAAAAGGATATGTTTTTGTCATACGTATGCGGCGACAATGACTTCTCCGCCGCTATGACCATTATTTGAGTTTCGGCTTCAACTAAAAGCCATACTATATTTTTAAAAGAAAAAAAAATACCATGTTTTACTTTTCTTTTATTTGGGTATTGAAAATGGTTTTCATAATCATTTTTATATCAATGTGTTTTATTGATATCTTGTGATTGAAATGTGGAAATGTTATGTTTCTTTATGAATGTATTATGTGGTGCGATTATGTTATGGTTCTTGGGAATTGTTATGCAGACGGGTGGTTCCGTGATAAACTAAGTGCGGGTGAGCCCGATATAGCTCTCCAATGCATTGGGTAACATGAAAGAGTGAAACGTTATGGTTTCTCCGAAGAGATTTAGGGAATATACTGTGATGGGTATTCCAAACGTAACCAAGAGGGTTACTCCCTACCTAAGAATGTTATGAATGCCTCAAGTTACTTTTATGTCTTATGATTTCTGAAGTGCATTGTGTTGCATTTGTTGTCAATGAGGCATGAAGTTGTCTTGGAATGAATGGATGTCAAGAATTGTCAAGATGTGAATGCCAAAGGTTGTGTTGGTGTTGGTGATGAAGAGAGAATGGCCATAGTACTAAGATGCATGTCACTTAGGAGATTCACTAAGTGACATAGGAGATGTGGTTGAAACATTCTCTATAACATCAGACGATTGTTGAACTGATCTTTAAGTTCCAAGAACTTGTATCAACTGGATACAATGTCACAACAAGCTTTAGAAGACCATGCATTGTATTGACAATGCATGAGGAGCTGAAGTGATCCATCCACAACTACTGAGTGGATGAAGTGGTTTAATGAAGTCCATGCACTATCACTTAGTGCATGTGAATTTGAAGAAGTTCCAATTTGATCTCTGATTAGATCAACAAATAGAATTTAAGAAGTTATTTGATTCAAGAGTTCGGTTGATGAAGATCCTTGAGAATTCTCTCCTAAGTAGAAAATGAGATGATGAAGAAGAATTATAGGAGTTGTTTCTAATCAAGAAGAATAATGTTCGAATTCTCAAGAAGAAGATGAAGGAGAAGAATGGATTAAAGGGCATGTGGCTTGGCATATTACATTTGGTTAACATTGTTTTTATACAAAGTCCTTGCTATTACTTAGCAAAAAAAATATGCCAACCTCAAGGGCCAGCCTTAAGGGTTCAACCCAAGGCACATGTGGGAACCAGTCACCACGCCCAAGGGGATCCCATGGGGCCAGCCCAAGAGAGGCTGGGGCCGTGTATAAGCCCCAAGGCCACGCGGTGATGAAGCCCGCGCAGCGTGGGCGCAGGAGCGTGCCTGAAGGGTGCATAGTGGGCGCCAGTGGCGCGCCCGCAGGGAGCATAGTGGGCGCAGAGCGCGCCCGTAGGGAGAACACGGTGCGGGGCGGCACCGTGGAGGGAGAGGTTCAATTGTGGAGTAGCGGAGAGCGGCAGGGTGATAAACCGCGGAAAATCCGCGGAAGGTTTCGATGTGGGACGCGAATTTTTCACCTGGGACAGATCTGAGCCGTCCGTCTCATCGCGCGCTTGATCTGCGCCGCACGATCCATCCGCGGCAAGGCGATCTAATCCAGGCCGTCCGATTTCTTTCGATCGCCTGATCCGACGGCTCCCCATCCGTCTTCTTCTCCGAGCTCGCACGAAGCCACCCGCATGCCGCCGCTGAACCAGAGCCTCCCCGACGACCTGATTTCGAGTTCCCGGCCACCTCCGAGCAAACCGAGACCTCCATGGTGATCGTCTGGCCTCTACGAACACATTCAAGCATAAATATGAGTTTGCATGCGATGAGAAGAAGAATTCGAGATTTGGCTGAAGGAAAACCGAAGGTGCCGAGGCCAGTTGGTGTTCGTGCTTTGCATGCATGGATTGGGTTTAAACAGAGGCCGTGCATGCGTTCTAAATTGCATGCACGAGGAAGAAAATAATAAAAGAAGCCGCGTTGAAATAGAGGAAAGAAAATAAAGATTTGAAAGATTTTAAAGATCCGAAGATCTCGGGAGTTTGAAGTTATTTCACGCGGATAGAACCGCTTCTCCTCTGCCTATATAAATGAGGCCGAGCCCTCGAGAATGCTTGCTGATCCTTTCTCGAAAATCAGAAGACCCGTGAGTCCCTCTGCCTCGTGAAGAAGAAGCCGCCGCGCAAAGTACTTGCGCGGCTGAAGATCTCGGTGCCACCCGAGGCCCGAAAGAGTTCCCTGCGCGCCTATCTTGCGCGACAGGAAGATCCCGAGCCGCTTGAATTTGCGCGCTCAAGGATTGGCACCCTCACTGCCCGCATACTTGTGCGGCAGGAGGAAGTGCCCGCGGGTGCAGCACTTGCGCGCCCCGCGGCAGGAGGAGCTTGCGCGCTCGAAGGCTTGTGCACCTGTGGAGCCTTGCACCGAGACACCTTGCGCGCCTCCTTTGAAGGACAAAGGAATTCAAGTGTGTGCAAGAAGAAGCCAAGAAAGGCCGTAGCCTTGTGTGTGTGCAAGAAGAGGAGGAAGGCGAGGCTTTGCCTCTTGTGTGTGCATTTGAAGAAAAGGCAGTAGCCTTGTGTGTGTGCAAGAAGGGAAGGAAAGGCCGTAGCCTTGTGCAACCAAAGAAGACCCAAGGCCTAAGTGTATTTGTGTGTGCTAAGTGAAGAGGAAGAGCACACTTTTTCGGGTGTGTGCAAGTAGAGGCCGAGACCACACCTTGTGTGAGTGCCAAATTGAGGAACACACTTTATGTGTGCTAAGTACCCTACGGGCAGTGGGTGTGAGCAAGACAAGGCCATACCTTGTGTGTGCACACTTTGAAGAACAAACTAAACGAACACTAAAGTGTGTGTGTGCAACAAGAAGAGGAGGAGGCCAACTCATGTGTGTGCTAAAGTGAAACAATTGTGTGCAAATTAAAGAAGTTGCCGAACCTAGGTGTGTGCACTAAAAAGTGTATACACATTAGAAGAAGAAGAAGAAGTTCCACACTAAAGTAAAACACACTTCTAAGTGTGTGAACAACTTGGATAAAGTGTGTGAAGTTCAGTGAGAAGGTGTGTGCTAAAAGTGTTACACCCTTTGAGGGTTATCTGCACCAAGAGGAAGAACAGGAAAGTGTATGCTTGGATGCATGCACATGCACACGTGAAAAAGTTCATATCAGCTTGTGTGCATCTGAGTTTTCCAAGACCAGGAGGTTCTTGAAGAATTGAGAAGGCCATGCAGTCAGTGCGTGAGGAAGAAGAGTTTCCATGCATTCAGTGCATGAAGATGTTTTGAACTGAGACTGGACCAGACTGGAGTTATAAAGATATCAGTTGTCTGAGCATTCAGTAGTTGAGGAGAGAAGCCAGGTCATCCTTAGAAGAAGGAGATAAATCCTGAGCAAGACGAGAAGACCTGTTCACCACAAGTGATCAGAAGAAGAGCAAGGCCAGCAGCCTTTATCCCAGGCTGCTGAGGATACTTGAAGACCTTAAAGAGAAGAAGATCTACTCGTGTGACTCGAGGAGCCAAGAGAAGACCCTGTGGGACTCAGGGAGAAGAAGTCTTCAGTGGGATTCTGGAGCAGGCCAGTGGGACTCTGGTAACACTGTGGGACGCAGTATAAAGACCCTCATGTGGGACTCAGGAGAGATACAGTGGGACTCTGTATCGACCATTGTAATTTTAACAGGTTATAATGGAGAATCCATGCTGGGAGAGCATGGCAAGGATGTAGGCCTTTGGTGCCGAACCTTGTAAATCCTTGTGTCCTGTGCCTTTTCATTACTGCATTATCCGGAAAAGGTTGAGAGATACAAGAAGAGTGGATCGAGGCCTTAACCAGCCATAGAGGTTTAATTGATAAGGAATCAATTAGTAAAAAGTTTTAATGGATCACTGATTCACCCCCTCCCCCTCTCAGTGATTCACACTGATCTGGGCACTTCAATTGGTATCAGAGGGAGGTTACCTCTAAAAGATCCAAGGGAGTCTTTATGAAGTGCAGATTTGAGGAAATGAGCGACCAGCCTCAAATGGAGATATCTTCCAAGACTCATAAAAATAGAAAGAAGAAACAGGCCAAGAAGATAAAGAAAGCCTGTCCTAGCTGTGATGAAGTTGAAACAATGAATGATCTTCAGAGTGCACTCAAATATCTTCAGAAGACAGTTCCCATGGAAGTGGAAAAGTGTATAGCTACAGGCATCCATGATCTTCAAGAAGAAAAATCACAGTTAGAAGAAGAATCCAACGCTATGGAAGATCAGCTGGCTAAAAGGGTTGGCATAACCAACACTCTCAGAAAGCTGGTAAATGCCAAAGATGAAACAGTATCTCTTTGCAATGAAAGATATGAAGACACTTGTGAAGAATTGCAAAGAAGCCTTTCTGAGAAAGAAATCTTTAAAGTAATAATCAAAGATGTTTACCATGCACTGGAGAAGAGGCATAGAGTATCAATGGTTGTTAAATATGCTCAACTTGAAGACAAAGTAAAAAGGGTGAAGGAGTTGGACAACTCATTGCTTGAAATGAAAAAGGTGCATGAAGACCATATAAAGCAGCTGGAAGAGAAATGGGAAGGAAGGCTAAGAACTATTGAGGATGAGAAGAACTCCCTCAATATGAAATGCTTAGAACTGGAGGTGATATTGAAAAATCAGCAATCACCCAAAGCTAAAGCCTCCCAGTCAGCTGAAAGAAGAAATGTTGCTACTCAAGTGAGATTTGAGAAGGATGATTCTAAAAGAAAGACATCCTCTAGTGAAAGTGCAACAACTTCTAGAAAGAAGGTACCATCCATACCATCTTGTACTGATGCTTCTAATTGTGTTTCCACAAAAAGTGCAGGATGGAAAAATAATTCCAAACAAGTATGGATGAAGACAATGAAGAAAGAAAGCTCTCCTGAAGCAGCACAACAATTCAGGACAGGTACCCTACAATCAGAAGGAATCAAGAGGTCAAGATTTGTGGGTCAATGTTGGTGTTGTAACAAGTATGGGCATTGTGCAAAGGATTGTTGGTACAATCCACTGAATGCCAAAGCACAGAGGAAGCCCATGCCTAGGGGGAGCAAGCCAGAAGGAAAGAAGCAACATCCACAGGTCCAGAGACATCTGTTTACTGCAAATAGATTTGGATTACTTGACAACATCTGGGATGATTGCAAAAGTGGTCAACAAAAAGATACATGTCAATCTCCAACTGTATCCAGAGCTCAAAAGAAGAAAAGATCACTGAACCTGGCTAAAAGAGATTCCTTGGGAAGCAAGCAGAAGAAAGTAGAATATGCTCCCAAGAAGAGTTTGAAAAAGGAAGAGAAGTCCTTGGATTCTAAAACCAAGAAGGGTGAGTCATCTAGAAGGACCACCAAGAAGAAGTGCTTCTACTTTGGAAGGAATGGTCATACCATGGATCTTTGTAAAGAAGCCATGAAATTCAATAGAAGCCAACTGGACTCAAACAGACAATCAATCCAGAAGAAGCAGAAGGGATTGATTGAAAATAAGTTGCCTAAGAGAGGTAGCTTAGCAGCATCCAAAGAACCATGCGGAACTTCCAAAACTGAGGCCACTCTTCCAAATGATTTACTTGTCATATGGCCACATCAGTTGCAACTTGCCAGAGAACTACAAAGAGCTGAAGATGAAGCTCTGGCATTTGCTAAAGCAAAAGGGAAGAAAATTTCACATGAAGATGTATTGAGATCCACACCATCACAATCATCAATGAAGATCAAATGTGCAAGTGTGAAGACTGGTGAAAATGGGACATCTCGGTTGAGAGAATCTTCTCAACCTTGTTGTTCACATTGATGAACCAAGGAGGTTCCATCTTATTCCCTTATACATTGGTATTTACATGTGCTAACATTGCAGGGAATTGAAGATGATGATCATTCTCAGCTGGAGGATGGATTGGATTGAATGGAGTGCACCCCTTGAGGGGGTGCCAATCTGGAGAAGATGATATTTTGGGATTTAATATCATCTTGAGAAAAGTGAAGGTAATCCAATCATACTTTCATCCCTTGTTTCTTAATTGAGGCTATCTTGTCAATTAAGGGGGAGTATGGATTGATGACAAATGGATGAAAGGGGGAGCTTTATCATTGCACTGAACTTTCTAATGAGTTTTGTGAAGTTGTGCAGGATTTAGCAATTCATTGTTATATCTGAAAAATTTCAAGCCCCTAAGCATGATCTCACATGTGTAGAGAATTGTGGACAGCATTGAGTTCCTTGGTTACATCACTCTTGTTTTCTACACCGGGTTAGCCCAAGTAGACTTAGAGTTGATTTACTAAAGGTTCTTTGCTAAAGAAGAACATGTGGCATCATCCCTCTCTTAGTGATTTTCAAGAAGATGCTATTCAAAGGGAGGAAGATATTTTTGAAAGAGAACCACACCACACCTTTGCATTTGATTGCCAATAAGGGGGAGAAAATATTGGCACACATATTGACCCATTCATATGTGCTGAAGGAGTGCATTGACAACAAATACAAAGGGGGAGATTGAAGTGCATTGTGTTGCATTTGTTGTCAATGAGGCATGAAGTTGTCTTGGAATGAATGGATGTCAAGAATTGTCAAGATGTGAATGCCAAAGGTTGTGTTGGTGTTGGTGATGAAGAGAGAATGGCCATAGTACTAAGATGCATGTCACTTAGGAGATTCACTAAGTGACATAGGAGATGTGGTTGAAACATTCTCTATAACATCAGACGATTGTTGAACTGATATTTAAGTTCCAAGAACTTGTATCAACTGGATACAATGTCACAACAAGCTTTAGAAGACCATGCATTGTATTGACAATGCATGAGGAGCTGAAGTGATCCATCCACAACTACTGAGTGGATGAAGTGGGTTAATGAAGTCTATGCACTATCACTTAGTGCATGTGAATTTGAAGAAGTTCCAATTTGATCTCTGATTAGATCAACAAAGAGAATTTAAGAAGTTATTTGATTCAGGAGTTCGGTTGATGAAGATCCTTGTGAATTCTCTCCTAAGTAGAAAATGAGATGATGAAGAAGAATTATAGGAGTTGTTTCTAATCAAGAAGAATAATGTTCGAATTCTCAAGAAGAAGATGAAGGAGAAGAATGGATTAAAGGGCATGTGGCTTGGCATATTACATTTGGTTAACATTGTTTTTATACAAAGTCCTTGCTAT
This sequence comes from Viscum album, assembly GCA_963277665.1. Lineage (NCBI taxonomy): Eukaryota > Viridiplantae > Streptophyta > Magnoliopsida > Santalales > Viscaceae > Viscum > Viscum album. The sequence continues at coordinate 1,562,466,865 of OY728142.1, read as the reverse complement.
TACTTAGCAAAAAAATATGCCAACCTCAAGGGCCAGCCTTAAGGGTTCAACCCAAGGCACATGTGGGAACCAGTCACCACGCCCAAGGGGATCCCATGGGGCCAGCCCAAGAGAGGCCGGGGCCGTGTATAAGCCCCGAGGCCACGCGGTGATGAAGCCCGCGCAGCGTGGGCGCAGGAGCGCGCCCGAAGGGTGCATAGTGGGCGCCAGTGGCGCGCCCGCAGGGAGCATAGTGGGCGCAGAGCGCGCCCGCAGGGAGAACACGGTGCGGGGCGGCACCGTGGAGGGAGAGGTTCAATTGTGGAGTAGCGGAGAGCGGCAGGGTGATAAACCGCGGAAAATCCGCGGAAGGTTTCGATGTGGGACGCGCATTTTTCACCCGGGACAGATCTGAGCCGTCCGTCTCATCGCGCGCTTGATCTGCGCCGCACGATCCATCCGCGGCAAGGCGATCTAATCCAGGCCGTCCGATTTCTTTCGATCGCCTGATCCGACGGCTCCCCATCCGTCTTTTTCTCCGAGCTCGCACGAAGCCACCCGCATGCCACCGCTGAACCAGAGCCTCCCCGATGACCTGATTTCGAGTTCCCGGCCACCTCCGAGCAAACCGAGACCTCCATGGTGATCGTCTGGCCTCTACGAACACATTCAAGCATAAATATGAGTTTGCATGCGATGAGAAGAAGAATTCGAGATTTGGCCGAAGGCAAACCGAAGGTGCCGAGGCCAGTTGGTGTTCGTGCTTTGCATGCATGGATTGGGTTTAAACAGAGGCCGTGCATGCGTTCTAAATCGCATGCACGAGGAAGAAAATAATAAAAGAATCCGCGTTGAAACAGAGGAAAGAAAATAAAGATTTTAAATATTTTAAAGATCCGAAGATCTCGGGAGTTTGAAGTTATTTCACGCGGATAGAACCGCTTCTCCTCTGCCTATATAAATGAGGCCGAGCCCTCGAGAATGCTTGTTGATCCTTTCTCGAAAATCAGAAGACCCGTGAGTGCCTCTGCCTCGCGAAGAAGAAGCCGCCGCGCAAAGTACTTGCGCGGCTGAAGATCTCGGTGCCACCCGAGGCCCGAAAGAGTTCCCTGCGCGCCTATCTTGCGCGACAGGAAGATCCCGAGCCGCTTGAATTTGCGCGCTCAAGGATTGGCACCCTCACTGCCCGCATACTTGTGCGGCAGGAGGATGTGCCCGCGGGTGCAGCACTTGCGCGCCCCGCGGCAGGAGGAGCTTGCGCGCTCGAAGGCTTGTGCACCTGTGGAGCCTTGCACCGAGACACCTTGCGCGCCTCCTTTGAAGGACAAAGGAATTCAAGTGTGTGCAAGAAGAAGCCAAGAAAGGCCATAGCCTTGTGTGTGTGCAAGAAGAGGAGGAAGGCGAGGCTTTGCCTCTTGTGTGTGCATTTGAAGAAAAGGCAGTAGCCTTGTGTGTGTGCAAGAAGGGAAGGAAAGGTCGTAGCCTTGTGCAACCAAAGAAGACCCAAGGCCTAAGTGTATTTGTGTGTGCTAAGTGAAGAGGAAGAGCACACTTGTTCGGGTGTGTGCAAGTAGAGGCCGAGACCACACCTTGTGTGAGTGCCAAATTGAGGAACACACTTTATGTGTGCTAAGTACCCTACGGGTAGTGGGTGTGATCAAGACAAGGCCATACCTTGTGTGTGCACACTTTGAAGAACAAACTAAACGAACACAAAAGTGTGTGTGTGCAACAAGAAGAGGAGGAGGCCAACTCATGTGTGTGCTAAAGTGAAACAATTGTGTGCAAATTAAAGAAGTGGCCGAACCTAGGTGTGTGCACTAAAAAGTGTATACACATTAGAAGAAGAAGAAGAAGTTCCACACTAAAGTAAAACACACTTCTAAGTGTGTGAAAAACTTGGATAAAGTGTGTGAAGTTCAGTGAGAAGGTGTGTGCTAAAAGTGTTACACCCTTTGAGGGTTATCTACACCAAGAGGAAGAACAGGAAAGTGTATTCTTGGATGCATGCACATGCACACGTGAAAAAGTTCATATCAGCTTGTGTGCATCTGAGTTGTCCAAGACCAGGAGGTTCTTGAAGAATTGAGAAGGCCATGCAGTCAGTGCGTGAGGAAGAAGAGTTTCCATGCATTCAGGGCATGAAGATGTTTTGAACTGAGACTGGACCAGACTGGAGTTATAAAGATATCAGTTGTCTGGGCATTCAGTAGTTGAGGAGAGAAGCCAGGTCATCCTTAGAAGAAGGAGATAAATCCTGAGCAAGACGAGAAGACCTGTTCACCACAAGTGATCAGAAGAAGAGCAAGGCCAGCAGCCTTTATCCCAGGCTGCTGAGGATACTTGAAGACCTTAAAGAGAAGAAGAGCTACTCGTGTGACTTGAGGAGCCAAGAGAATACCCTGTGGGACTCAGGGAGAAGAAGTCTTCACTGGGATTCTGGAGCAGGCCAGTGGGACTCTGGTAACACTGTGAGACGCAGTATAAAGACCCTCCTGTGGGACTCAGGAGAGATACAGTGGGACTCTGTATCGACCATTGTAATTTTAACAGGTTATAATGGAGAATCCATGCTGGGAGAGCATGGCAAGGATATAGGCCTTTGGTGCCGAACCTTGTAAATCCTTGTGTCCTGTGCCTTTTCATTACTGCATTATCCGGAAAAGGTTGAGAGATACAAGAAGAGTGGATCAAGGCCTTAACCAGCCATAGAGGTTTAATTGATAAGGAATCAATTAGTAAAAAGTTTTAATGGATCACTGATTCACCCCCTCCCCCTCTCAGTGATTCACACTGATCTGGGCACTTCAATTTCTATGATTTATTCATGATTTGATGAGGTATGTTAACGTGCCTATGTTTTATGGCTAAAGTATGATTTCATTCTTATGTATATATGAACTCATGTTTCTTTTCAATATTTTTTTATAACCCTTACTGTGCTTTTTATGCTCATCCCATGTTTTTTTGAAATGTTTTTCACAGGTCAAGGTAAAGGTACATGATATGATGATAGTGTCAAGGAAGTGTCATGAAAGAATCCATGATTTATTTTTAAATATGATTTCGTTGATGAAAAAAATGAATACTATCTTTTATGTAACCACTTTGTTTAAATGTGGAATATAATGCGCGTTTTGTGATCTAATTCTCTAAAACTCTAAACCTGAAAATATCCTCAATGTGTAATCTTGTAAAAACTCAAGATTAAGTAAGGTTTAAGGCTGGGGCCTTATATAGTTCCCCCAAAAAGTGAGTTTTAGTCCCCATTATATGACTGTTAGTCAAAATAATATATATATATATCAAAAAATAATCCATGATATCAAATATATAATACTAGTTGATATATACAAAAAATAGAGAGGTTAGATATATCACTCAATAGAAAATTAAATTTTATGAATTTATATACTGATATATTATAGAGTAAAAAGTTAATATAAATAAATATATATGAAATTTCATCTAACATGTCTACTCATGATGCAAGGACACATCCAAATATTATAATACTATAAAAATATTATATTCCCTTATAACATAGAGTTCAATTTAAAATGTGTTTGGAATGCATAAGAAAACCCTCATACTCATGTTCTAAAAAACCTATATACTTTATTTCATGATCATAAGATAATTTAATTGAAATCTCATTCCATTGAATATTTTTTTAACAACCCAAAATAATAAAATGAATATAATTAAATGTACCACATTATTTCATGTGAACCTCCCTATATATAAGTGGTTGACGACTAGTGGAGTGGGTGTAATGTAGAATCATTAAAATACGACCACATTAATTAAATATGTAACCTAAACAGATTTCATAAATATAAAGTAATTAGTAACACTATAGAATATAACAATGTGATATTATGAAACATTTTAATATCATGTTTTAAAAGTAAAATCATGTAGACCTCCAATGTTGATGGTTAATAAATAAAAATTTCATATTGAAATTATATTAGTAAGAAGAAGTTTAAAAAACAATCAATAGTCTATCCCACTATGATTTTCATCTCCCAAAAATAATCTCTTTATTAACAAATTTTTTTGTCTGTTACCTTTTCCAAATACATGATCATGAAATAAGCATGTGAACCACTATTCATATAAAGCCTATGAGCATAACACCATATGGAAATCAGAAATTCATCCTCATGATATGATCATATGTATATATATGTTTTTGTCAAGGTGGATAAGTAAATGTGCATGAAACACACAACCAATTATGTATCAAGAGATCATCCACTGACCAAGTTACAATAAGCCCTGATCATACCTTATTTGATTCTATTCTATAAGAATCTCACGTATTAATCACCATAATGCATAAAAAAAAATTATAACTCGTTTATTAATTAAGGGAAACACATGTTTGAAATCTAAGGAAGAAATCAACCCCAACGTTTTGGAAAATGTATTACACTTGAATCATGAATACCCAATCATCAAAGACGATAATAAAGCATGAAACATCAAAAAAGGAATGTCTCTAAAATGAAACGGCATTCCCAATAGGTAGAAAATATAATAATGTATGGACAACCATTTTTTGGGATATTTTATTATGATTAATGATGCTAATAAATTGATGTAATCAACTGACAAAAATCCATAATCACCGATTAGGGACCTCTATGCCCCACCTCAATGTTATAAGATAGGTTTTACTAGGCCACCTATCCACCAAAATACTTTAACTATTATTCCACCATATACTCGTTAAATATATATATGGAATTACATTTCAATAAATAATATATTGAAATAAATAAATTTATTATTGATGAGATGTTACACATGTAATAAATTACCTGGAAAGGAACAGAAATGGCATAATCAAGAAAGGGTGTCACGATACACCTTATGCACGTATAATGTCTCTATCATGAAAGTGTATCTAAACAAAGAACACACATTAAATAAGATCATCAAAAAAAATTAAATACAAGGGCCCAAGATCTTATGGTCATCCTACAATTAATTCTTTCACATTAATGTGATTATTTCAGAAGAAATGAGTCTAAAATAATAGACCAACACCACTTATATTTGATCCAAAAACTAAGGGTAATTAAAAAATATTAAAATATATCATTAAGTAGATAAGGGAAAATATTCATGAAATAAATCAAGAATAAAAATGTGATAAACATCAAATTACTAAAAATATGGTTCACGATTGACTTTTAATGGGAACATGAGATGTAGAACCCAACTTCCATTATATATTTATTGAATATCCAATGGAAATGGATACTAGAGCATTTTGAATCATAAAATATCACATAAATAGTTATTATTCTTTAGAGAATTAGTAGGGTCATGTTTGAAATTAGAATGAGTTTTCCAATCATTTATTTTTTTGGATGATTATAAATTTATTGTGTAAATCAAATATTATCATTGTGATAATTAGAATTTGGTGAAATAATGAAGATCAAGTGATTAAATATTAAAATCATGAAACTTATTATTAAAAAATATTAAATCATTTAACAAATTAAATATCAAACATTGAATATGGAATTCATTGATTCGGCCTAGAAAAAATTCATCTCCTAAATATCCAATACTGTGTAACCCTACTACCGTAGGTGGTTTTGAAAATATTAAGTTGCTTAAAAAATTAATGACCCATAACTGGCCTCTAATAATTTTTTATAACCCATTTGGACGAATTAAATATTAAATAAAGTGAAATTTAAAAATTACAAGGATACAATAATTAATAGACGAACTATGATTTATGCATGGGATTTCCTTTCGAGATAATACAATTTTTTATTACTATTGTGGTGAACAAATGAACACTTATTCAACATGGTAGGAGGATAATTCCATCTTCTTCGTTCACTACCATGAATTAATATCATACTCATTACATAGGAGATGACATAACAATATGGTATTGTCAAAATATTCATCTTCATATCCTTATCATCGATGGATTTTTAACCGTATGATATTCAATATATGGATATCTTATACTCCCATAATTGGGGGTCTGAGGATCATCACATAGGGGAGGCTGTTCATTATTACACCAATATTTTCACCTAATGGATTGAGTGGTATTCCTATTAATGTTTCTTATCTCACTTATTCTCATCATATAATAATAATGTAGAATTGAATTGATAACACACCTTTTGGGAGGACCAAATATAAGGATACCACTGTCGGAATATGAAGTGAATGTTAATTTGAAAAAATGAAGTGGTTTTCATGAATCAATGTAAATAGGGATGATATAAAACTCATCACATAATTGAAATTATTTGTTTAAGTGTGTTTTTCTTGTACATAATTTGGATGAAATATAAAAATTGGTTAAATGGAATAAATTCCAATAATTGTTTTGTTCGAGAACATAGAGTAATTTATTAGTAAAGATCCATGTACCATGATGGAATGCAGAAGGCGTATGTGTTAGGAAATTTAGAGTGAGGAATCTTGCACATAACAACTATTCCACATTTTTTAATATAATTTTTTAGGAATGTTTATTAAACCATAAACTAAAACTTATAACCCAACATGATATATGCTCAATGTAAGAAAAAATACATGATAGTAAACCAACCATATCAAATGTGTTTTCATAAATGGATATTTAATTGTGATTATTATAATTACACACTTAAATCATAAAAAATTAATAAAATAATACAATGGTTCATTTTTTACTTATTATGAATGGAAAAATCTCAATGAAATTAATTTTAGTAACTTAGTGACTAGATAAACAAACATCATATATTTAGACTCATATTAAATATTTCCTATATTATTCTTCCTATATAACTTATTTCAAACATCTAATAATCTACCATTATAGTTATAAACAATGTTACTAAAACATATGACTTTTTTGATATTGAAACCCTTGTAGGATAAACATATAAACTCTCAGAAACATTGAGATCATATAAATGATTGAAAACATGTGTAATGGAGAGTTAATTTATAAAAATATCAAGGGATAATATGTGATTGACCTAAAAGATGATTTATCATTAATGGGAATGTCAAATAAAAATATAAAACATGAATTTTCATTAAAAACATAGCTCAGATTTATATAAATAGAATAAATCAAAACATTAAATCATATCATAAAAATGCATAATATCTTTAGAACAATGAATAACCTAAAATTTTCGAAAATCCTGGAAATAGAGCATTACATTTGAGTAACATGTGCCATGAACATATAAATTTGTGAAAATATCATTGTTTTGTAGGAAAGACAACTTTATACAAATAAAATAATTTAGATGTAAACCCTAGGTGATTCACATATTGAAGTGTGCATTTTATTCAACATTCTCATAGTAGAGTGGGAATTTCAGACAGTATTCCCATATTTATCTCATTAGTTTTAAAAACCATAAATAATTCATTATTAGATAAAAAAGTAATCCAAAAATAATCATATATACATAGAAACATTTAATATCATATCATAAATCTTATCACAATTAACCCCTGGGAAGATATTGGATTTCAAAAAAATTCCCTATATTATGAAAATAAAAACATGATCTTTTACTATGAAAAAGTTAATCCAAAAAAAGAAATAATTAAAATTTGAACGTATGGTTTCATTCATGAAAAGAAAATTATTTATATAGCAGTCCTTAAAAATTATTTAAAATACATGAATTTATTTTTCTTAGAAATAATTTTATAATCTTTGATTTGTTGGACATGGATTTATGGTATCATTTTAAAAATCTATTTTTTCAGAAAGAGAGAAAATAGTTTAAAAATTTACATAAAATAAAATTTACTTAAATAAAAATTTTAATAAATAAAAAATATAACAAAATTATTATGTATAATTTAATTACATAGGATCAAGGTATTGGAAAATACATTCAAAAAATTTAAAATTATTTTATTTAAACCCCAAAATGATAAATGGAAAATTAAATTTTTTTTTTAAAAATAATAAAGTATAATAAATTGATCATTAAAGATAAACAAAATATTGTTTTTCTAATAGGGAATGGAACAAAATTGGAGGAATTAAAAATTTTAATATGTATAAAATATCCCCATATTTATTTGAGTTATTATTAACAAACATAATTTTTATTTAAATCAAATAGATTCGTCTTGGGATATGGAATCAGTTGGAAACATGAATTCTATATAAATAACTATACAAATATAACCAAAAATTAAAATAGTGTTGGATTATTAAATATTTAAATATTATTGATGAAATGTGTTGTGTTTTTCCATGAAATAATTTTTAGTCATGAAAACCCAATGCCTTTATTCCACTATTGTCAAATGAGCGCTAAAAATAATAAATCAAACACAACTATCATATTTTCGTATTATGAAAAATATTTTTATACATTACCAATTTAAATACAATATTTATGATTATTTAATTTAAATTTATTAGTTATTTATCACAAACTTGTATCGTGGGTGTTAGTATCTTTTATTTTAACATCGAGAATATAATGATGATTTTAGTGAAAATTAATTGATAAAATTATATCAATACTGTATATTATAACATATTAGAATTTAATTTTTAATAATTTCATATACATATATAATCCAAGTAAATGACTCTTTTGTCACCATTTTTGAAATGAAATCGACGTTGACTTAATTTTCAGTTACTTATTAATATTTATGGATTACTTAATAACTATAGTAAATTTTTTGTTATCCATTAAGAACCATTTTAATTATGCTTATTAATCTAATGGGTTATATATAATAATAACTTATAATTTATAACCTACCAAGAATGTGTTAGATAAGAATAGAAAATTCTATTCCATAGATACTGTAGTCTGAACACACAAATGGATGACGATTTTGTTTCAATATCATGGGAGAAAAGTGTAAAATAAATTAATATATTCAGAAATATTTGTTAAAAAATTTAATATTTATATAGTAAATTATTATTTTTGACTATATTCGAAAGGTTGTAATGGAAAACGACTGACCCTAATTATCGGAGGATGTAGTCTGCACATATACATAATTAGACTTTCAATTTTTTTATTAGACATGAAAAGCTGAATAGTTTTAATTCCAATAATATAAAATAATAAAATATAAAAAACATCAGTTGTCACTCCGTAATATTTGGAAAAATTTTATTAAAATTTAATGATAAAAGAAAATGATAATATCATAAGTATTAAAATTATATAAAGAACATTGGGTTTCCCATGAAGGAATAATTTTAAAAAGAGGTGTTTAGAATAATACCTTGCGATGTAAGATTATAATGATGATATATTATTTTAGGAAATAGATATATGGTGTGATTCATTTCTAAACCAATTTTTTACATTTATATTGAAGGGTTAGTAAGATGCCACTTTTATAAGTTATGAGAATTATATTTTTTGTAAATATTTTAATTTAATATATAGGGATAATATGTTAAAATTGTCATGTACAACCATAAATAGACAATATTTAAGTGTAGTGTGATATAAGGTTTATCATCACTGAACAAATAATTTATAAAATTTTATTAATCTTGTTTAAATCCCTTTATCCGTTGAATTATTTGTCTTTCATTAATTCTGTTACCAAAATAAATATTTTTACATATGGTAATTGAATGTTTGGGGATTAAAATAATGTGTCCTTTATTGTATCTTTATATCCAAATTATCCAATATTTTAATTTTTTAATTAATATTTAATTTCTAATAGTGGGAAAATAATTTCATAACAAAAAATAGTAACATTTATTAAAAAATAAACATTTGAACAAAATTTATTAAATTTTAAAATATAATAAATATGTTTGTAAATTGTAATTATAATTTTAAAATCTATATTGATAATTTCAAAATACATATTTATTCTAAAAATCTTCTCTTAAATATCATTATCATACATAGATAGTAATAATTCATTAAAATACATAATATTATTATATATCAATATTCTTCTAAAAATAATATTTATAATAAAAATATATTAAATTTATACTAGGTTAATTTGAAAATTATTTATATCAAAATGATTTTATTTGTCTATTTTAGTTAATCAAACTTAGAATTTTTTTTAAATTAAATCTCAACATATAATGAATAATGATTTTATTGAAATAATTTGTTTTAAAAAATTATGTATTCTTATAACTTCTTCAATGAAATAACTAAGTTATCTTATATTTAATTATTATTACAAAAATAATAAGTTTTTTCAATTGAATCATTAAAACTATTTTGTTAAATTATTCAATAGTTTACTAAATATATGTTTTTTTAAATAAATCCTTTTATAGTCATTGCACTTTATGGAATTATATTAAAACCAAATAAAAATTTACTACTCTATTTATATTAAAATTATTATTATTTTTCTAGTATAAATGTATCCATATTTTAGTAATAGTAATAATTTTTATATGCAACGTGTGAATATATAAATAAATAAATATATAATACTTTATTCCATTATCAATTGTAAAATTTTGAATTTTTTCTACAATTGTACACGAGTACAATAGACCTACTAGATATAGTCTTAGTAACCATGTTTTTGTTGATAATTTTTTAAAATACCATATTTCGTTCTATTATATGTTACCTTAACAAAAATATTCCATTCACACTTACCATTTCCTTATATTTCACTTTAGATCTCAAATCATGCATTCTCATATCATGGTATTTTTTCTGACTATCATTTTTCCTATACTGATTTTTATTATTTTATTACATAGGGTTCTATGATAGATTCTAGTTATAAAGATATTAATTTTTTCAATTTATCATCCTTCATTATAATTTTTATTCTGTGTCAGTATCCATGGTGTTTAAAAATTTGTTTACATTATTTTTTTTAAAATTTTACTTTAAATGAATGAAAACAATTTAGTTCAATCCATGTGTTTTTTTACCTTCAACCATAATTATTTAATGTCAATTTTTAATAAATGAATATACTCTAATATATTAATAAATATATTGTTTATGGATAACATATGATTCTAGAAACATGGGCCCTTACATTCTCCCACAGCCCCTTAAATAACTCGAGTCCTTGCAATATAAATTATAACATACTAATATAAATAGATAACGAAATATAAATTATATAGATATATCAGGATAATAATAACATATATATAACAACCATTTTATCTTGGAAATCATTTCTCATTACACAGAATATCTATTACAAAATATTGTTCTTTTCCCCAACTATTTGTCCTAATGTGTGGACAATTATTTAGTATCATGTTCAACATTATGTAATTTTTATCTAGTTGGTATATATTATTATATATTTATTTATATAATATCAATGGTTAATATTAAATGTTAGTTTCTTTAAATCTATTCATATAATAGGTTAAACCCATCCATTATTAAAATCAATTTATATTTTTCAAATTAAAGGATAATAGTATTTCTACAAGGCACATTTCTATAATTTGAAAATTAAAATACCACAATAATATTAGTATATGAATTATTTAGAAATAAAATATTATTTAATGTTATACAATGAAGATAATAAATCAAAATATATACATGTATGCCTAGAATACTATTTAAAAAAGATATATACCACTATGTATTGGTGGGTATGTGTACTGTAAATATCAGAATCCAATTCCGGAGCAGTTTTTAAAAATGCATTCAATTATCTTCTTGGTGTTAGAGGTTAGTAATTTTCATCATCATTGATATTCCTTTTCATATGTAATTTATTTATATAATTTAAAAGCACCAGAAATTTTTTTCATTTAATTCATACATCTTATAGTCATCAATGTGGAAATTAAATTGGTTATTACTCATATATTTTTATATTTATATGGTTGAATATTTATTAAATCATCTTAATAATTTATTAAATTACCATGATCCTATGACCTTCTCTTTTTTGGTGAACTCAAGATTTAAAAAAAAAAATTCATAAGAATATATCAATATTGAATATTTGGAATATTCCCCAAATTTATTATTCCATCTACCATTATAATGGTATGATTGTTGAGTTAGTCATAAATTTTACCATCTCACATATAGTTATCTTACTGTATTCTAGTCTAATCCATCACTTTATCCAAATTTTATTTCCTTGAATGATGAAGATTTGTAATTATAAGTTATTATTACAATTTATAACATAGAATGGATTGAATCATAAAATGATTTACAATTATATATAATAATTTTTTCTACCGATTCACTTAGTTATAGTATGTTTTGTTATCATATAGTTATATACCTAACATCCCAAAGTAACTATGAAATAAATCCGTAAAATATTATAATAAATGGAATATAATTAACCAATGAATATTGTATATAACTATCTTGTATGTTTTGAAGTCTTATACCCACTACTCGTGTATATGAGTCAGTAATGATTCATTTCTAAACCAACACTTCTTAGGGTGAATAGACCTAGGTACATATGTTCTATATATGTTTCCACATATCGTTATCCATATCATAATTTATTTATAGGGAAATAACTTACTAATGATTTTACCAATAGTTCAGGATATAATTCTATACTAAGAATCATCTATAGGATTTTCACTATGATATTATAATCATTATAACATTGTAGACTAAAAGAATCTCCAAAAATAATGAAGAACTTATATAATAAAAACTATGGAAACCCATTCCAATCAAATATAAATAATGAAATCAATATATGGTCTCATTTATTCAACAAACAAATAGACACACAACCAAAGGAACTATAGGTATTGTGTTTGGAGACTTGATAAAGAAACATAGTATTATACAACAAGTCTGAAAATATCCCAAAATCGTACTTCTATATGAAAACATATAATAATATCACATTATATAATGATAAACATAACATATGGAATGTAAATATAATAAATTATTGATATTTAAGGAATATAATGGTCAAAATTTTCACTAGAAATAATGGATATCTCAAAAACATGAGGTACAACATGATTATGGGTGAAATATCAGATAAAATGATAAAGATATCATATTTTAAAATTATAATATATGAGTTATAATTATGGATAATTTAATAGAAACATATTCTGAGAAAAGGTAGTCAAAAACAAGGATTATAATCATATAATAAGAGTAAAAAAAAATACGAAATCATAACATAAGAGGGGAAAATAAGTTTGTAAAATACAATATCAAAATAATTTGGAATTTCTTCAAAGTATAGAATCAGATTCGGTAATGAAGTGGAATAAACATAAAAATTGCTAGATATATCATAGTGAAGAATGAATCACCATGTGATTCCCTCAAAATAGTTGATAAGGAATCATTTTCTAATACCCATAGTACTAGATATTTTCCATATATTTGATTCTTCTGTTCATCTCATGAGTAATAAATCCATGACCAATGAATTGGTGGGTGATAATATACCCCAATCATCATTATCTATAACTAAAATTTCTAAATTAAACCAAAACATAGATCTTATTAAAAAGAAAACATTGTAATATAATGTGAATGGTAGCATTTCATAACTAAATCACATGCAAATACAATATCATTTGTGTCTAAAAACATGAACACCAAAAAAATTATTTAAATTGATCTCGTAGAGGTTGTTTAATGAACCCCTAATTAATTGCAAAACTATCATTTTAAAATTGAATAGAAATAAAAAAATAATTTTTTAAAAAAAATATTTCAAAATATACATAAGAAAATATGTAATTTTATTATCTATTATAGAAAATCATTTAACTATTATTTTAATGAAAATACTAATTAAAACATTATTTGAAAAAAAAATATAATTAATGTGACTATATAAAAAATATCACAGTATTTATAAAAGTGATGCATAGGGGAATAATATATGATATTGGTATGGAAAAGAACATAAAATTTTAAAATAAATTCATTGAAAACTATCATATTTATATTGTTAATGAAACGATTATTATAAAATGAATAATGGTAAATATAATTATAATTAGAGTCAAAAAATATTATATTTCTCACTAGATATATGAGATCATCGATAAGAAGTAAAAAAAATCATATGGATAAAAAGATATTAAATGGGATGATAATTATTCATTAAAAATTTATATTTTAAGGAAAAAAGATATTCATTCATGAAGATAAATTCACTATATGACATGATTTCAATAAAAATGAAGATGCATGTATAACATAATATCATCATAGGTTAAGATAATACAATCATGATCTTTTATAATTGATGTAGAGTGCATATGGGTGATGAAAAATATATGAGTCAATGGATCCCCTTATTTATACTCAATATAAGATGAATTTTCCTAAAACTACTGTTAAACACACCAAAATTATCATTATCCACTATATAAGAACATCATTCATATACATTACCCGTTTCTATACTAAATTTTTGATAAATTGTTTTGAATATATTAGTTGGTTATTTATTATTTATAAAATTTTGTTTTTGTAACTTGAATGGTTGGAGCATTATTTATGATTATTATTTCACTACAAATTAATTTTTTCCAATATTATCACTGTTAGGTCATATATTAACATAGTCACATTTTATTTAATATTTAAAGAAAACAGCAATAATTGTTTTGTGATTTCCTGATTAATTTACCTGAATTAATATTTTTTTAATACAATTATAGGGAATTGTTAATGTGCAATAATTTTTTTTAAATTAAATGATTTTATTATTTAGTTTAATTTTAGAATTTAATTGATTGAAAATAATTGAATTTATTAATATGTTCAATTGTAATATTTAATTAATCATTATAATGGAATTTTATAAATTTGAATGGAATTTATTTAAAGTTAATAATTTTGTTTAATGGTTAGACTTCCCTCAACCCCTAGAAGCTAGCCACAAAGGCTGGCCATAAGTGGTTGGTAGGAGAAGCATGGCAATAGGAAGTCATGTGTGCGCCTGGCATTGAGGTGACTGTATGTGGTCATGAATCATGTGTGGTACATATCATACGGGGAGTCAATCCCATTGTATCATAGTGGTCAAAACATCCCACATGATCCAAATTATTTAGGACCATATATTTGTGTGTGCATGTGGATTCAGGGATCCCACCATAGTTCATGAATATAAACTAATGGTCCCATGAATTATCATATAAATGAGCTTTAAACATATCTCCATGTATGATTTTTGATGTGATATTATGTTTTCATATGAAATTTTAAACGAGATAATGTCATCCAACTCAATCACACTCAGCCCCACCTTGGATAGACGCCAACTTCCCTCTCTACTAATAGCCTATGTCATGCACTAGCTAGATTCCTCTAATTCACCTTGAGATCACCGTGGATGCCTGTCGAGAGCTCGGTTTCAATCTACTAAACAACTAACCATGATCGAGGCTTCTAGGAAAGTCCTCAAAGTCCTATTATAACCACTATAGATCAATATTTGAGGAAAATCATCACGAATCATACATGAGCAGTTCGATTGGACCAGTCACCATGACTGTTAGTTGATATTTTTATTACCCATTGCCACTTCCTAATCGCCATGTCCCCATGTGAACATACATATATGAGGGATGATACCCAATACCATGTTTTGTGTAGATTGTGATTTTGTATAGATCATAAATTTTTATGTTTGAATTCCAATGATCTAAAAATACTTCCTAAAATAGATATTCAAACATGAGGATTTGGATCTCCATTGACTATATGATGAAGATGGAGATGTCATATTTACCTATAAAAAGGAGCTGACACCAATGATTCTTATAGATTTAACATACCACCATGGGAATCCAACTAAGGAAAATAAGAGATACTTACATTTTTCTTTCTTTTATTTTTTTATTTTCTTTTTCTTTTTTCATTTATATTTTATTTTCACGTAATTTTATTTTTATTTTATAAAATAAATTGATTAATTTTTATATTAATTATTACACCAACACCTATAATTCTTATTCTTCTTCTTATATTTTTGTTTTATTCTTCCATTAATAGTATTAGATATATTTATTTTTGATCATTTCATTTATTATAATCTTAATATAATCTCATTTATTATTAATTTATTATTTTCCTATTTTTCCAATTTATCTCTTTCTCAATTATTATAAATTTAATTTTATATTATAATTTTCAATTTACATTATTCTCTACTTTTCCATTACATCAATGTAATCTCTTACCCTCAATAATGAACGGTTGACATAAGGATTAGTGCTTGGGAGGTTAATTTGGTCAAGAATTCCTGATTAATTTTAATTTAGTGTTTGTGGTAAATATGAGTATCATGAACGAGTTTTATGATTTTCTACCATCACATGAAACTCAAATTTATTGGTTTTATTTTTAATTGGTTTCCTATATATTCATTTGTTATCTCTTTACATGAATGAGTTGATAAAACCAATGTACGAAACGGCGTTGATAGTGTTGGGTTGGGGAAGATGTCAGACCAGTGACTAAGGTGTGTCATCAAACATGACTAAATGAGGGGATAGAATTTACAATTTCATTAAGGAAATAAAATTTACAAAATTTCTAAAATAAAATTACAATTATTCATACAATTGATCTCATTGTTAATTTATAAATTTAAATAAATAAAGGATAATAATGATTGGAACCTCAAATGACCCTTAGACCATGTTATTTCTTTCAAGAAATATTTCTATAATTTCTTGGTAGTTTAGTTTAATTATTCACATTTCATATAATTAAATTGTTTTATAAATTAATCAAAACTCAAATTTTTATTGTTTTCATATAATGATAAATTAAAAAAAATAATTACCTTTAGATGGATTATAATATATAGGTGATAAATTGAGAAATCCCCCCATGTGAGACGCCTATGGTTTGCCTTTTTGGTACATTTTGAAACTAAATTTTCTTTTTATATGCACAGTTATAGGAAATAATCATATGTAGCATCATTTTTGAGGATCCAATTAGTTTATAATTGTTATTTTAAATTTTAAATGTTCAAATTAGTTTTATTATTTTTAAAAAAATAATCCATAAAAAATCATTTTCCATAATGTATTAAAATTATTGTTATGAATCAAGGACTCAAAATGCAATAGTTAATGTAAAAGTAACTGAATCTCCCTACTATGTAGTTTATATTGTTTTAATATGGGTTTGAAAGAGTAGGTTTTCAAAGAGAACAATTTGAAAAAACATTTATTCAAGGACCTTATCCAGTATCTCATATCCACAATTGAACAAACTGTGGTTGAAATATTTTCTACACTGTTGACTAAAATTTAGGAGAAAAGAGTGTTCTATTTTTCCACCCAACACATCTAATAAATTATCCTTGCACTATTCTGGGAGTTAGAGAACAAAAATACTCTACCCAATTTACGAAATTTGGAAGAGATTGTACAATATCTACAATGTATAATGCATTAGTCAATGTATCCCTCAATTAATATTAACCAAAAGCTGAAAATGAGTCACAATAATTTCTTTATTTTTATGAGGAAATCAAGGATTTTGAGGCCATGACTATGGATCATACACAGACAATCAATTTTTTGAACAAGATTCCAGATTTCCTTGATAAGGTATAATAGATCCATGTTGAGGAATACATACATATTGAGCTATGAGAATGAGATAAACTAGATCTAGATAAAATTCCTAATAACTGTATAGTACAACCGGTCTTCCCAGTCCCTATAATATTTAAGATCAAGAACAATATAATATTTTTCTAGTCATGCAGGAATACAAATCTCATACAATGAATTTTTTTTAAATTACGGAGGAGCCACACTACCTATCTCTATACTATAATATTGTTCCTAATGAGACACTTACCACTAATAATGTGAAAGAACAAGAAATGACATTGGGAGATGGTCTTATTTGGAACTCATTTCTTCATATGATATTCTATATAATTTGATTATTACTCTTAGCATTATTAAATTTTCATAGTTGGTAAATCCTTTCTTTTCATTGTAGGAAGATGAATTAATAACAAATTCAACTATTTTTTAACACATTTAACTCTATGGTCTTGAGGAACATATATTGGAGGAATCCCATGAGGAATATGATGTTTCTAATACAATATAAATCAAGATATAGGCCACTCATGTTAAAAAATATAAATTTCTTATTAAAAATTAAAATTAATATTTTTTTTACGTAAAAACTTCTTCTTACTTTCCATAAAAATATTCCTTTAATGATGCCAATTTTGATCCAAAATTTAAAACAAATTGGTGGTTATACAAGTAGAAACCATGAAAAATGATTATTAATACATCACCCAACCCATTAAATTCAATCCATTCAAAATTTTGTAGGGGGGATTAGGTATAGTATATTTATTGATCAATCCTCACCATCAAAAAATAACAACATGATGAACAAACATGTGGTGGTTCAAGGATAATAATATCCATCCACCATCATGTTATTGAAAAAAGATAAAAATTCACACTAGAGTAATAAAAATTTATAGGCCCACATGGCGGATTATACCAACAGTCCACCATTTAATATTTATTCAAGTATTATAAATTTCAAATTTATTTTTGAATCACGCCTAAATGAGAACACACTCCCACTATATTTTTTATCCTAAATGACATGATCCTTATGATTTTGTTTTGATATTATTTTTTATGGATTCATGAGGGAATATAGAATCTCCAAAATATTGGATAAAAAGGAATTATATTCAAGAAAAAAATTTAGTAAATTATTTCATTATTTATCCCAAAATTATCTAATTTTTTTGGCCAAAAACATGTTGTGATATTTCCACAATAATTGCATGCCCATTCAATAATTATTCCATTATTTAACTAAACATGTGGGAAATTATATTAAATTGAATACAATGATTATATGTTTTATATTAAAATGATAATGAAATTGAATGAGTAAAATGGATAATTAAGTTTTCACAGTAAACCATGGATAGTAAACTGATTACTCATCATTTAATGGAATCAATAGATTCATGTAATTGATTTTTTCCTAGAATTTTTTATGATTTTATTTTTTAAAATTCATTTGAATTAAATATTTTTTTATTACTCATGGAATCAGAGTTATTTTACAATATCATATTTCAATTGTCTATATTATTTAATGAAAATGTACCTATTTATTATTGATCATATTTATTGAATTTTTAGGGGAAAAGTCACAAAAAAACAAGTATTGAAACATATAAATTCTATGAATATAAAATACATTTAAAATTATTGATAATTATTATTAATTTTCATTATACTTAAAATATCACATTTTCATAAGTCCATATTTATCCCATAGAAACCATGACTATCTTTAATAGGGATGAGTCAAATTTCCCGCCAATTATACCAATTCCTTCCCTCATAATAGTATTTGTATGACATTGAAAAATTAATCTGTGGTCGTTGAGGAATTCTTGGGGGATGGGATGAAATATATAGTAAATAAACATTATGACAGTTCTATATTATAGCTGAAAAGATTGGATTTTGATTCATTCAACGTACATTATTGTTTTCTCTTCATGAAAAAAAATGAGAAAAAATCAATGGTTTTGACTTAGAAAAATCAATAATAATGATTAAAAGATTGATTATTTTTATATTATGTTATTAGGTGGGGGATTTGATGTTTATAAAAATAATCAGTCTCATAAAATTGAAACCAAATGAGAAACGGTAATTTGAAAAAAAAATTACAAAAGTGGAAAAACATTTAAGAATGTAAACATATGACACATTATTTTATTTTTACTATAAACTTTCTTTTGAGTTTTATGAATGTATTAGTAGTCATACATAAGGGGAAAATTTAATTAATCTTTGAAATTTAATAACATGATTTATGCCTTAGGTAATAAGCCTCTCATATGAGGAATAATATTGAAAACATAAAACTCATTTCAACCATAATCCTTAGAGTCATTTGAATATTTATTACAATTCCAAATTATTTTATGTTTCTTTTCTAATTTGCAATTGGATAATGTATTTTTTTTACAACCCTATGGATAAATATAATTCATTCATGATATTATCATAGCTCTATTTTAAATGTATCACAAGATATGAGAAAAAAACTAAAATGTGAAGAAAATATGCATTTGACATGTTTAATAATAATGAAATAATTTGATTGATTATATGAGAGAACACGATTTTTCAATTCCAAATGGGATAATGTAGAAGCAATGGATTTACTTTTTATTTTAATATTTTAAAATAAAATTGAAATTTTATATCGAATTTGAAATTTTTAAATGATATTGTTAATTTTTGTTCAGTTCTTTGATGTTTTAATAATGAAAATGTTGGATACTAATGAATTCAACATTGGTATTTAATTATTACGGAATGATATGGTTTATGTGTTGGGGTATTTGACATGGTCCCATTCTTGGAATTCTTTTTGTAAGATTCCCATAATTTTTGAAGGTTTATTAATAATAATTATATTTAATTCCATCAATTTGTTAAATTATTGGAATTTAGGTATAACATCCCAGTAAAATAAAGAACATGAAATTTTTAAAATTTATTAATTTTTTTGAATTTTATATTAATTTTACTATTACATGGACACAATGTTTCATGGCATACCTGATATGCAACAACATGTTTCATAGATATCTTATTTGCACACTAGTTATATAATATTAATATTTTGTATGTTAGTTAATGTCTAGCTGCTATAATGAAGGAAATAAATATAAATGACTAAAATATTATTATACATGTTTGATAAATATTTTTACATTTATCCAATAAATGTTAGAGTCTTAAAATGTGAATGAATCTAATCATAAATACTCTAATATTCTTTAAAGTGTCGATTTATCACCTTCTTATAGAGAACCGTCATTAAATATAGTTTTGGTCATTTTTATATGTTATATTTGACATAATAAAATTTTTATTTAGATTTGGGACTTCAGAGTTTACTTTGGGTAAATTTTTGGAATTTTTCTGAAAATGTTTATTTTTTAAGGAATAGTGAAAAATACAGTATTTTTATTCAAAAGTGATTTTTAATCAAATATATTTAATGTTTATATTTTCTTTCTAATTGGTTCTAAAGTTTAATTCGAATATATGTATACCATTTAGTCCAATTTTGGACATTGTAATTAATTTGACTTTGAAATTTTACATAAACTAGTGTTAATGTTTTGATAGTTATTATTCATAAAAACATGCTTCTTGTTTTGACAGCAGGAAATAATTTTAAATTAATTTCAGCCATTTCTTTGTTATGAATTTAGTGAAATGGATCGCATATTTGTAATCAGTTGGTCCAAATTTTGTAAATATATATATTTTATTTTTATACATTTTAAATATTTACATCATTAAATATTTTATTTACCATGAATAAAGGGGTTATATATGAAATAAGGGTACAATTTAATATTATAATAATATTCAATTTCCATAACATTTTTCTTAATCTTACTTACTGATACATATCTGACCATGGGCGTCCTTGGGTCTAATTTTGGGACCCCATGTAGCCACATGGGGGTAATAATGACACTTTATATTAATAAATTTAAGGTAAAGAGAAAAATTACATTAAAAAATATCTTTTAGTAAATAAATTATAAAATGTGGTTATATAAGTTATAATTTTGACTATAAATATTATTTGGAAATATAAAACTATTTCCTACCTCATGGTAGTTTTTTTATAATTTTTGGACATCATATAAATTAAATTTTTTATGACATAATAATGATGCAACATTTACCTCATTAATAAATTATTTAAATAAATAAGATTACAAATATTAAAACAATATCCAAAACCTGTCCAATTCTTGTTAGATGATTTTATTTCAACCATGAGTCATCTTAACTTTGACATTAATGATTATTTTACATTTTGAAACCAAATATGAGTTTATAATAAAATATTTTTTCATACATTCCTAAAGATCCCCTCTTCTCCATTATAAGAAGCCCTCACATCTGACACATTTCTCACACATCTAGAGCATTTGTCTATAAAAACTCTACTAAAATAATCTCCCAATATCTCCCTCCTCCTCTTGGAATCCTTACCTTAGGCAGAAAGCACCTCCCGAATCCCTTATTGTTTAAATCAATGAGATTTACCCGATTTAAAGGTAAGGTCTTCTCTTAAGTTCTTTTGTTTTATTTTTCTTCTTCAACTCCTAAACCCTCTTTATTAATTTATTTTATAACAACACAAGTATCCAAAATAGAAAGGGATGTTGTTTAAAGAGAGAACCTCCTTCTGCTATGGTCTGGGTGAGCTTTCTAAATTTACCTTTTCCATTTCAAAATCTGTCTGTCATTAGGATTCTTGGTAACCTTATGGGTATATTCCTCTGCATTGATATTAGAACTGATGAAGTATTCCACCCCATCAACCTGTGGGTCTATGTGGAAATAGATGTTTCAAATAATCCTTTTGAATTTTTTCGGTTACCAATGAGGAATATTACAGGTGCAAGCAGCAGGTTCTCTACGAGTCGTGGATGGACTATTGCTCTACCTGCCATCGACTATGCCATTCTAATATTAATTGCCATCAGGGAGATTTTGATCATCGTAGTATGAGATTAAGAAGCAGTGGTATGGTTCTAGATAACTAGGATGGGTCTGAATTTCCGAAACAGATGGATGGAGGCTCAGAAGGTAGTAGGAGAGGTGACACTAATTCCAACATGGAAGGGGCATTTGTATCTCCAACATTGCTATATGTGGTGGTGGAGGGACTCGACTTATATTCGGTGGATTCCAAGTGGACTTTTGATGATAATCAAGGTGAATCATTGGGGGAGAAGGAACTATAAATGGAGGGCTATCCAAAAGTTTCATGAGTTGTTAACAAGCTACAGCAGGATCCTGAATATCGTTCTTGTGGAAAGGAAACAAGTCTTTTTGAGGGTATATGAGTAGGGGAGGATTTGGTTTAGTATGAGTTTGTTCATGTGGATAAACCATCATGTGGGGATTTATCATTTATAGAATAGAAGGAAATTGGGTAGGTTGATAAGGTTGTTGATCCTTTGGTTGGGTTCTCGAGGCCGGGTACGGATGCTGCAAGTAATGGGAAATAGAAATTGGATTTGCAAGTCAGTTCTGAGTGGACATGGGGTGGTGCTTCGGATCCCTCAACCCAGTTATGTTTTCCAACAACTTTGAATCCCTTACAATGGTTTTCCTATGTTCTGATTTCAGTAGAACGATTGATGCTGATAGAGAACACTTTATTGAAACAAAGGGAAATGATCCTACTCTCTTGGTTGGTGAAGATGCAAGCCCGAGGAGTAACAGAAGAAAAAGGAGGAGGAAAAGTTGGAAAGATTACTCCTCATTACCTACTACTTTGGGGACTCAGTTTGCAAGGTCTGTAAAAAAGATAAATTCCATGAGGCTAGAATTAGAGGTTGGAGATACTCAAAATCATGAATTACTGCTAAGTTAAGAAGAATTGGTGGTTGAGAAGGTTTTGTTGATGGATGTGTTAGAAGAGGAGACCAATAAGATGGTGGGGAGATCGTTAAATGTGTCACTCAGTGAGGAACAATACGCATGGGTTGATAAAAAAAATTTAATTCTTGTCGGAGGCTTCAACAAAGGGAGGATCAGTCTTGAAAAGTACTTACAGACCTGAGACCAGCTGGATTGTGATCCTGAAAATCTGTTGTTATCTATTCCAAACATCCAGGTATCCTCCATATATTGGATGTTGTCTAGGGATTTGGTTATAGGTAATCTCAAAATTTCCTTCAACGATTCTGATGAAAGGTGTGGAATCTGTTAAGTGATTGGGAAGCATGTTGGTCTGGTTTGAGTGAATTTTGGAGAAGATTATGTTTTTGCTGTTTGCTTGGCGATTTTCTAATATAATTCTTGAGGGGCCACTCCAGATTGGGTCCAGATATCATCCTTCACCTATACATGCCATTTGGAATTGTTTGACTGAGAGGGTTTGGCCACACCATCGGGTCCGGGCCCGTGAATACGTACACGGGACAACATGCTGAATGGTCAGGTACGAGTGAGGGTTTTTCATTCTACAGTTTCTAGGGAGGGGTGGTTCCTCTTCTTTGGTTCTGGTTTTTGGATTTTTGAACATGCTATTTGGATTTGGGGTTTCTCACTTTTCCCTCAAAAGTGTTTTGGTTCTCAAATAAAAAATTAATTGTCAGTCAAATAGAAATGAAAGTAGTGTTCATGTGTATATACGACATACTGTCTCCATGAACGATGAATTTCATTTATTATCTCCAAAATGTTATGTACTATTATAAATATAAATATATATATACTAGATATATATGATATATATGAAATCTAAATCATTAATATCATTATGGAGATAATGGATTTTTGACCACTTGGAAAATTTTTAATTATAACAAGTACATTTTGAACTCAAATTCTGAAGATAGACAAAATGTCCAAAATGAATTCTAATAATTAACGAACTATTATTTTAATGTAATACTTGATATAAAATTAAAAATAAACATTAAAAAGGATATGAAGTGAGTAAAAATTAACTTATGAATATTATTTAGGAAGAACAAGGAACATACGAATCAAGTTGAACATGAAGTGATTTCTTATCTCACTTTTAATTCTGTGAGATTTCCTTTGTTCACCACTTATTTATTGCATGTGTTTTATTGTGTACTTAAATTTGATATATATTATAATAATTATATTTATATTACAGGTATTCTATGATTTATTTTGTGGTCATTAAAATTTTCTCATATGACTCGATTGATTACAATGTGTTAAGGGTGTTTCATCTCACTTTTTATTCTCATGACATTCATTCTATATTAGCCGTTATTTCCTTTTGTGTTGTGTATTTACATACCATGTTTATATTATTTGGGTAATATAATTTAATTCATGCATATTTACAAATTCATTGTGTGATCATTCTTTCATGGGGTGTATGTTTCGTATGTTACCAAATCGGTAAGGGAACCTTTCACCCTCCTCTTTTTAAAAGTCTTATTTTTGTTATGTCTTTTAATTTACATCTTATAATGTTGGGATATGTTACTATAAATCATTATTAATGTAAATTTTATGTCCAAGTGATCTGATATACATTTTTATATCATCATCTTATTTTATAAATTTTTAAGTGACGTCATTAGGCTGTCGAGTTTCTGTAAGAAAACTTATTAACCTAATTTAAATTTTTATGTTAAACATATTCTTCTTGATTATGTCATGCTATGCTGATTTTTGAATAACCTCTAATTTTTTTACACTTTTTATTCAATTATATTAGGTTTATTTATATTTTACACATAATTATGTAATTGATTTATCCTTAATCAATGGATACATTTTTTATAAGGGATTTCGTCTCAATTTACATTTCCATTGAGACTTCATTTTTGATATGCACCAATTCACTATTATATGGTGTATATATTGTCCACTGGGATATTATAACATGAATACCTTTATTATAATGATATTATTAAGTTCTAATTAAATGTTATTCCTCAATTCCTTGTATTCTTGGATCTGTCATTTTGATAAAAACTCTTTAACTAAAATATCGTTTTAAATGTTTTAATGGTTTAGTATTCTATATATCTCAAATTAATGTCCATGTTTTAAAAATGGTTTTATGGATTAATTCATATGGACATTAATGTTTTTAAATTGAAATTTATTTCAGAAGATTTAAAGTGTTAGGAGTCACTTTGATACAAAAATCACTGTATTTTTTATTTTAAATGGTTTTGAAAATAAATTGATAAAAGCTTATATTTTGTAAATATTTTGAAATTATATATTTTTATTGCAATGTGAAAAAGCTATCTTTCAATTATTTTTGTTTTATGGGTTATGAATATGTTATGGATTTTAGGAATTTCTTACGTATACTGGTGGTTCTGTGATAAACCTATGTCAGGTGAGCCGGAGATAGCTCTCCAATTCATTGGGTAACGTGACAGATGTAAACATTAATGTTTACCCTAAGAGATTTAGGGAATATAATGTGATGGGTATACCAAATGTGACTCCCTATGTAGCTGAAATATCTACAATGTAATTTTGATATGGATTCCTCAAGTTACCTTTATGATTTATGATTTCGGTGTGTTATTAATAATTCATATGATTTCATGAGGTATGTTATGGTTGAAAATTATGGTTTCATTGTTTTATATTTGTTGATGGGATAATGTTTTCAATCCTTATTTTATATCCCTTACTGAGCTTTTTATGCTATCCTAGGTTTTTGAAATGTTTTCCACAGGATTTAAAGATGAATAATGGTCAAGGGTGGGATCGAGAAAAATTCATGTTGTATAAATCATAAAACTAGACATGACAATTTTTTCAGAAGTTTTATTTAATGGAATAAAATTGATACTGTGTAGAATTGTCTACATGTAATATTCTTGTTGTTATATAAATGTTATGTCCTAATTCTATAAATTCTAAACCTGAAAAGATCCTCAATGTGAATTATCCATTTAATTCTAGATTATGTAATGTTTTTGGATGAGTCCAAATATTTGGTATCAAGGGTTGGTTTAGATAAATTTATGGAGTATGAGTTTTCATTAGACACATGGTTAGTCCCTATGTCTATTATTGTAGTTAAATCCTTGATTTATAACATTTTCAGATAATATAAAGTCAGTTACAAATGGAAGAAGGATGATCTCAAACAACATTCCTATCTCTTCCTAATGACTTGCCGGAAATAATTATTTCAAAGTCATGTTCAGATGAGTGTGAATCTTTTTATAGCTTACAACTCACTTTAATGATGTTGTTTGAGATATCAAACACCTCCAGTAAACCTTGTTATCATCATGGATCATGGGATGTATTTAAAAAAAATCTATTTTCACAATATTCTCATATTTTCAAGAAAGGTAAATATTATCAGGGAATTTTCAAATATTTTACTTTATCACAAGATTTTGATGCATATTATGATTTTGAAAAGGGGGGTAAAGAAAGACACCATTGCACAACCTATTTATATTTTCATTTACAATATAGTCACTCAGCTCATTTTTATGGTTATTTAGTAGGACCACTGATTGAATTTTTCAACTCAAACTCATTCCAACTATTTTTTAAAAATAATGCTTTATTAGATTTTTTGAAATTATATGTCATACATTATTATTTCCAAAAGTAGTTTTATGTGAACACCCTTATGAAAAAAATTATACAAGGTGTATTTGGTTGAAGGAAGCAAATTATTTTGAAGGATCTCTAAACCATCATTGTAATGTGTGGACCTTCTACCTATGTGAACAATATGACTATGAAAAAATGTGGACACCATGATAAAGGTATGATGTTATTTATTCTGGGGATCATTTCATTTTATAAAATGGTGGTGAAATTTAAAAAAATGACGATATATAAAAGGAATAAATAATTATGATGTGTATATCATAATGATTTGTGAGGAAAATGAGTGGTATAAGGAAACCATTGAGGTTGAAACATGTTAGGGTTAATTTTGATTTTTATAAAATGGACAACAAACAGACCATGTGACAACCCATCGCGTTGGACAAAGATGTGGGAATCTTACCCCAACCAAAGTGTGATTGTGATTTATCACCTACAACTAGACTACGTGAAGTCCCTAGTTAGTATGACTTATTCTTTTTAGTTAAATGATCTTATAGATCAATAATAATTTGTTTTCGTATCATATCTTTTATAAAATTTATATCCTTAGTATAATAAGATGATTTGGTGATTAAGTGATAAATATTATTTTGGAAGACGTTCTCTCTTTTGGAGAACACTATACAGTTATGAAAAATTGAATACTATGGGATTTAATTTGTGGAGTAATGATTGATATTTTATTTTGTATGAATATATGTTATTATTGTGTACATGTAGAAATTTGGGTTATTTATGAAATTATTATCCTATCATAGAGAATATTTTATTTGGTTAATTATACTTCAGTATGAGACCTTAATATTAGTCTATGTTTATGGAGTTTAATGTTAAGATTTACTACAGAAGACTATGTGATTAAATCCATCGGTGTTTTGGGTTTCAAAATTAGTTGGGATTATTTTATAGAAATTTAAGGACAATTGTTTATTGAATCATATTTCTTGAACTTTTAGTACTTTTTGTTAAAATGGATTTCCATTTTTGGGGATTATATGATCTCGTACTAACCATTTTTGTTTTATTTGATTTCTAACGATAAAGGAAATATATAGTTCTTATTTTGGTGATTATGTGAATCTCTAGAATATGATTATTTTTCATTTGCTGTGACCAAGTCTTTTTTAATTCTCATTGTGTGGAGAAATGATTAGTTCTTATTTAGAAAAATATTAAAGGATGAAACTCTACTTGAATGTAATTATATTTCATTATGTTCCTACTCTATATAGTAAATTAATTCCAAAAATAATGAAAAGGAACTTACAACAAAATGTTGTCGGTTTATATTTCCTACTTGGTTATCAAAGACCGCTTAACACATCACAAGTTTGTGATTTTCTGGTGGTTAACATTCTACTAATATTGTTTTCTATCACTCTCCATCAGAACATGATGGTTTGTTTTCTCTTCAATATCCAGGTTTTCCTACATGAAATCCTAGTATAGGTTATCTCAGGTAATATTTTTCTTTCCTTTTATTTCTTTTAAATTGATAGTTTTATTGACTCTTTTTCCCTTGTGGGATATTAAATGATGATTCCTAGCCCAACTTTAAAATTTGGAGGATACAATTCCCAAAAGGGGTGAAGGATGTAACATACCTCGCAAATAAAAAACATGAAAATTTTCATATCTATTAATATATGGGAATTTAATATTAATTTTACTTTAAAGGGGATGCTATGTTTGATTGTGTTCACGATATGGAACAACGAGTTTCTTTGAAATCTTAAATTGCACACTAATAATATAAAAATATTATTTTAAATGGTAGATAACATCTAGCCGTCATAATGTGTAGAATAAATATAACTAAAAAAAATATGATTATTCATTTTTTTTAAATGTTTTTACATTTATCCAATAAAATTTTGAGGCATAAAATGTGAATGAATCTAAGCATAAATATTCTAATATTCATTAAAATATCGATTCACTGCCTTTTGATAGTGAACCATATTTAAATATTGTTTTGGTAATTTTTATATGTTATATTTGAATAAATAAAATTCTTCTCTATATTCGGGACATTCAAATTTACTGAGGGTAAATTTTTGGTATTTTTCTGATAAAGTTCATTTTTTAAGGAATAATGAAAAATACTGAATTTCAATTCAAAAGTGCCTTTTAATCTAATTTATATATATGGGTAGATTATTTTTTTTAATTTGTTATAATGTTTAATTAGACTATATTTTTACCATTTAATACAATGTTGGATATTGGAATTAATTTCACTTTTAAATTGAACAAAAACATATGTCAATATTTTGATAGTTATTATTTATTAAAAACACGCTTTTTGTTATGATTTCGAGAATTAATATTAAATTAATTTCTTCCACTTCTGTGTTTTGAATATAGAAAAATGGATTCCATATTTGGAATCATTAGTTCCAAATTTTTTAAAAATGAAACATTTATTTTTCTACATTTTAAATATTTACTTCAGTAAATATTTTATTTACCATGATAAAATGGTAAATATAGTAAAAAATGGTAAAATTTATTATTATAATAATATTAAATTACCCTAACATGTTTCATATTTCTATTTACTGATACATATCTTACAATGGGCATCCTTGGGTTGAATTTGGGACCCCATGGAGCCACATGGGACAAATAATGACACTTTATATTTATTAATTAAAAGTAAAGAGAAAAATGACATGAAAAAATATATTTTAGTAAATCAATTTTTACATGGGGTCATATAAGTTATATTTTTTACCATAAATATTATTTCAAAAGATAAAATTATTTCCTACATCATGGTATTTGTTTTATAATTTTTGGACTTCAAATAAATTAAATTATTTACGAGACAATAATGATGCTATATTTACCTCATTTATAAATGATTTGAATAATTATGATTATATATAATAAAACAATATCCAAAACCATTACAATTTTTATTGGAAGATTTTATTTCGACCATGAGTCATCATAACTTCTACATTAACGATTAGTTGACATTTTGAAACCGAATATGGGTTTTTAATAAAATAATTATTTCAAACTTTCCTAAAGAGCCCATCCTCTCCCTTATAAATGCCCCCACTTCCTACCCATTTCTCACACATGTGAAGCCTTTGGATTGTAAAACCACTTCTCAAATAATCTCACAAGATCCATCTAATCCTCCTAGAATCCTTACTATAGGCATAAATCACTTAAAGAAACCCTTTTGGTTAAATTAAAGAGAGTTACCTGATTTAAAGGTAACGACTTCTATTATGTTATTTTCTTTTATTTTATTTCTCCAACACCTAAAATCTTTTTATTACTTTATTTTATAACAACACAAGTATAATCAATATACTAGGATGTTGTTTTGAGAATTATACTAACTAAACATACACAAACCTCCATCTAATGGGTGAAGACCATTTATTTTTTTTGAATGGAAATCTAACGCCTCATGAAGCGATGATTGTTCAATTATATCCTACCGTATCTTATTATGGCCATTAATATTGAATTGTATTTATATATGATATTTATTATGTTTTTTTTCTATATTATTATATAATTTTTATTTACAAATATACTGTTATGCCTTCAAATATGTGTAAACACGATAATTTCATTTGAGGAAGTGCGGACTACCGCCATTTCTAGGTGATACGATTCGTTTATGACATGAATGGAACGCATAAATATGATGTTTCTATAATTATGTTGTCACGACCCCCTCCCCACAAAGTGTACCCTTCCTGTGCCGGCAATGTGAGAATAGAGATAATGACCCCCGAGTCCCGCCTCCAGTAGGCCCCAGGTTGGCGACTAGCACCGAGGGTATAATACACACACAAATGTGAGGCATTGCCCTCTAAGAGAACACATGCAGAACAGAGAGATAGAATAGACTCCAACCAACTAAAACTCATAACTGAAATATAAAAGAAACCCAAGTACATATATGAAATGTCATGCAAAAGTACTACAACTGATAGGGGAAACTAAAAGTACCCAAAAGAATGTAAAACGGCAGCGACCACAAGCCCGAATAGCTCCTCCTCCAACCGCAAGCTAGTAGTAACCAGCTTGATCTCCAACCTACTCCATGTGACCTGAAAAAACAGTTTATATATACATAGGGTGAGTATAACAGTATACTCAGTAGGATCCTCCCCAAGCCTCTCATGCAAAAGTATAGAAAGCATGCTAAAGCCCACTGAACAACAAGTGAAACTAACTCGTCACCTAAACAGATATACTATGTTCCCAACGTCACCATGGCTACTCTCACCAAGTAACGCATACTAGAATATAGAATATTGTAAAAAATATCAAGGGTACCCCGCTACTACTTCCCCACTGGTTTTTCTCTTTTCCCCAATGACATATGTCCTGTGCATCTCTCTCCAATGATTTCCCACAGACACCTGGGCTAAGATCCACCATCTGCACCTCGTGCACCACATAGGCTTGCCCGCAGACACCTAGGCGAAGAACCACACCGTCCTCACAAGCAAAAGTAACCAGGTAGTTTCCGGGAGCCACCCCAGCTTGCATAACGTGTATCATACGTCGGGTATAATACCTCAAGCCATTACAGCCCATACTCCGAATAGGGATCCTCAAGCCATCATAGCCTATACACGTTACACTTATAGTAGTCCATAGGATACTATATCCAGAATATATGTGTGTGAATAAAGACAAGCCATTACAGCCCTCTACACACATATTTGGGGTAACTCACTATTGTGCCTCATGGCACAAGTATCTACCAAGAGAAGAGAGCAGGGCCAAAGGGGGTAGTCAGCCATTCAACCTCACATCAGAATATTGGGGAAAACACCCCACATGGCTCAGAATCCCCGGGGTGTCAGTTTCCCTTACCGACAGGGTGGATTAGCGTATAGAAACACAAAAGTACAGAATATATATGTAACTTACATCCACACTATGGGCATTACCTAGTCTTAGATACAACTGCAGCTAACTTCTCTCAGACTCCAGGGTGTTACTTCAAATACTAGGTATCCTATAAGCACACAAACATTTGAAGAGATTTATTAGATTACTCCGTTCTCATTTTATAAGTTCCACTGTACGTTAATTAATTATTTAAACATTAATTAAGAATGAACAATTCCACATTAAACTGAATTGGCATCACATTCAAAAACAACTTCTCCTTTTAAGATTCATGTCACCTTTAAATTCCAGTCTCTCCATCCTCGTGTATTTTCACCATTTTATCAAACATTCATTACATAATTACTATTCCATATTCCCAGGAATTCTAGAAAAGAATCCTATGATTCTAAACACAAAGGAGTATCAACACGGTGAGTAGATATACTACCCATCGAGTCTTTCCTGCCTATAGAAAGAGCATAGACCCATTCTCCCTCGAGAGGCTAAACACGGAAAGCATGTGGCATACCCCGTGCGTCTTCACCTCCTTCGGAAGAAGGGTAGAAAGACCAGCTGCCTTGAGCAGTGGGGAAAAGCAAAGCAGATTAACATTCAAAGAAAACCACAAGCATCCAGTAACCACATCCATCCCATTCCATCACCCCTAGTGTCCTCCCCGACACCCACATGCATAAACTGAGGCATCTTGCCACTCTAGGCGTCATCTGCTGCCATAACAACAAGGCCTACATGCCTCCACATATCACAACACCCCTCCAGGGTCACATCATATCACAAGCAGCAGAAGACAACAATCACAACCATGGGCTCTTGACCCTTTAACAAACAAGAGGGTAACTCAGAACCCTTTTAGAAATTCCCACATAATCTGTTCTTTAATCCATATTGAATTAGCAGATTTTATTCATAGGATCCAATTACGGGATACCTAATTAGTAAGCTATCACACTAAAACAACCATGCTTAAATCCCTAATTTGATTATCCTAAAATTAGAACAACTACCACCACTCCAATAACCAGATTAATTTACATGCCTCTTTATCTTTAGCCAATAAATAACAATTAATTTCGGCTTTACGTTCATTATCAATTTATAACATGAACGAACAACAAATCAAAGAAAATCAAAGATATCACTCTATCTAGAAAAAAAACATGAGGCAAACTGTTATCACGGTATAAAGCAACAACATGAGATCAACCAATTTTTTTAATTTGGTTCAAGTATTTAATTAGGTCAATTTCATTGTGATCCAATGGACTAAAACATGCTAATTCTACGATTTCACATATACAATTAGAGAATCCATGAATCCCCTACCTGGAAGAGTTCTTGACGTCCTTTATCCACACAACGGGTCACAATCCTCCTCTCGTGACAACTTATTGGGAAGATTGACCGACACAGTTTGGTTGCATCCAAAACGGAGCAGAACAAATCCAATGAGTAAAGATTGATTGTGGAACACCTATGGAATGGATTGAAAGGTTCTAGAGCCTCTTAGTTGAGAACAAAGGGAAAGAACAAGGGATAATGATATCTCGTCCCTTTTTGAAGATTTAATGGGGCGACGGTTTAAGATCCGGTTAATTCTCCATTAAAAACGGATCGCATTAACCCACGCAGTTTGACCAAGTAAAACATTACAAGACTTTGGAATACTTAATATAGGATTTATGGCATTGGAATCGACCTTAAGAGTCCTTAAAATAAGGATTTAAATGTATTTTATGTCAAAGGAAACGTCAAAAGGGGAAAAACTGGAGGAGTCTGGAAACACTGTTCACCCACCGTTACTGTACATGAAACCGATCTGTGAAACCGATCTGTGAAACCGATCTATGAAATTGATATGTGAAACTGATCTGTGAAACCGATCTATGAAACCAATCTGTGAAACTGATCTTTGAAACCGATCTGTGAAACCGATCTGTGAAACCGATCTGTGAAATCGATCCGTGAAACCGATCTGTGAAACCGATCCGTGAGACCGATCTGTGAAACTGATCTGTCAGAAAGATATGTGAAACCGATCTGTCAGACCGAT
The DNA here is from genome assembly GCA_963277665.1 of Viscum album. Lineage (NCBI taxonomy): Eukaryota > Viridiplantae > Streptophyta > Magnoliopsida > Santalales > Viscaceae > Viscum > Viscum album. The sequence continues at coordinate 1,562,432,771 of OY728142.1, read as the reverse complement.
CAGTGAAACCGATCTGTCAGACCGATCAGTGAAACCGATCTGTCAGACCGATCTGTGAAACCGATCTTCTACTGTTCATTAAACTATAAACAATGTTCACAGAACTGGAAAATTGGCAAAGTGTTTGGGATAAGTCCCCTTGACCTCTCGGAACACCTCAAACCCCAAAATTTCACAATGTAATGGACCAAAGTGGTCCGGTCCATTACATTAGATACCTTTCAAAACATTATCGTTCTCGAGAATTAAAAACCAACCTAGAAGAAAATAGGGGTCCGAACAACCACCCCATAAGATACCTCTCAGGGTAAAACCACCATGAGTTGTTCGAAGGCTGGAACAAAACTATGACATCCAAGATCAAGGGAACAAACAATCCATCTCCATACCATTCAAACATAACATCACAAGAAAAGTACATAAATAAACATGAAAGGTCCAACCACAAAGAAAACATCATTACATTAAAGGAGTTAAACATTAAACAACTCTGGGTACTGAGCACGTATCTGTGACTCACGCTCCCAGGTACTCTCCTCCATGCCACCGTGTCACCACAAGACACTAACTAAGGGGATAGAACGCCCACACAACACCTTCTCCTTGTGGTATTGGATTTCCACAGGTCATTCCTCAAAGGTTGCATCATCATCAATATCGATCTCTCCCCAATCGATAACATGAGAGTCATCATGAAGATAATGACAGAGCTGTGATACATGGAAAACATCATGTATCTGACTCATATGAGGAGGAAGTGCTACTCGATACGCCACAGCTCCAATACGAGCTAACACCTCGAAATGCCCAATAAACCAGGGAGAAAGCATGCTTCCACGACCAAACCTTCGCTTCCCACGATGGGGAGTCACCTTCAGAAACACATGATCCCTAACATTAAACTCTAAGGGTCTCCTTCTCTGATCATAATATGATTTCTGACGATCCTGTGCTATCTTCATCCACTCACAAATCACCTGAACCATCTCTGTTGTATTCTGCACTAGTTTTGGTCCGAGAATTGATGACTCTCTGACCCTAGTCAATCACAAAGGAGAACGGCATGGCCGGCCATACAAGTCTTTAAACGGCACCATACCGATGGTAGAGTGAAAACTATTATTGTAAGCAAACTCTACCAAGGGTAAGTGCTTCATCCATGAACCTCCAAAATCAAGAACACAAGAGCGCAGCATGACTTCAAGAGTCTGGATGGTTCGCTCTGTCTGACCATCAGTTTGTGGGTGAAAAGCAGTGCTAAGGCAAAGTTGAGAGACAAAAGTTTGCTGGAGACCTCTCCACACCCTAGAGGTAAAACAAGGAACTCGATCAGAAATGATCGTCTTAGGTACTCCATGAAGTCTTAACACCACCTCTAGATACTACCTCGACAAAACATCCAATGATATCGACTCCTTGATCGCTATGAAGTGGGCCGACTTTGTTAAACGATCCACTACCACCCATATAGCATCATGTCCTCCTAGAGCTCGAGGTAAACATGAAACAATGTCCATCAAGATGTCCTCCCACTTCCACTGAGGAATCTCTAATTGCTGGAGAAGTCCACCAGGAACACGGTGTTCGGCCTTCACCTTCTGGCAGACTAAACATCGAGACACACACTCTGCAACCGTACGTTTCAGCCCAGGCCACCAAAACCGACTCCTCAAGGATCGGTACATCTTCGTCACACCAGGATGTACTGCCAAGGGTGAACTATGGAACTCTCAGAGAACCGTCTCGCGCATCGCCAAGGGAACAAAAAGCCTGCCATGATACAACACTCGGTGTTGTTCATCCTCCGACCAACCATTAGGGGCCTCACCAAAAACAACTCTGTCTCTCCAGACTTCCACCTCTAGATCACCCAACTGGGACTCTTCCACCTTCTGCATCAGGGATGACTGCATCATCATCTGGAAAAGACATCCTCTACCCCCAACTTCTCCCATATCAAGATGCAAAGCTGATGGATCTTCCATCACTCTCCAGGAATCACTAGATTCATGGACAGCATCATTACGTGACTTTCAGCTCAGTGCATCATCTACAACATTCCCTTTTCCAGGTGTATACGATATTTCAAAGTCATATTCCTGCAAGAAATCCATCCACCGATGCTGCCTCAAGTTCAACTCACGTTGGGAGAAAACATACCTCAAACTATTATGATCAGTGAAAACCACAAAGTGCTCACCAATGAGGTAATGTCTCCACAACTTCATAGCAAACACCATGGCTGCCAACTCAAGATCATGGGTGGCATAGTTGCATTCATGGGGACGCAACTGCCGAGACCCATAAGAAATAACTAACCTCTGTTGCATGAGAAAACATCCTAGCCCCAGATGTGAAGCATCACAGAAAACATCAAACTGGACTCCCTCCGCCAGAAGACAAAAGACTAGAGCACTTACCAACTTCTCCTTTAGATAATCGAAAGATTCCCGACACTGATCAGTCCATATAAACGCTTCATCCTTCCAGGTCAATGCTGTCAGAGGAGTCACAACTCGAGAGAAATTTGCTACAAACCTCTTATAATAGCCTGAGAGACCAAGAAAACTTCGCACCTCTGACACGGTCTTGGGGGCTACCCAAGACACCACTGCTTCTATCTTTGACAGATCCACAAGTACTCCTTGTTGGGACACAACATTCCCCAAGAAACGAACTTATCGAGCCCAAAACTCACACTTGGACAACTTACCAAACAACTGATGTTGGAGAAGAACTACCAAAACGGCTCGTAGATGCTCTGCATTCTCCACTTCAGATGTGGAGTACACAAGGATGTCATCGATGAGAACCACAACAAACATGTCTTGGAATTCACGGAACACAGCATTCCTCAACCCCATGAAAACAGCTGGAGCATTCGTCACGCCGAATTGCATTACAACAAACTCATAATGCCCATGACGACAACAGAAAGCAGTCTTCGGGATATCCTCATCCTTTACACGCATCTGATGATATCCTGACCACAATTCGATCTTTGAGAACCAACTTTCACCCTTCAGTTGATCGAATAGGTCACCAATCCACAGAAGAGGATATCGGTTCTTTATTGTCACTTTGTTTATTGACAATAATCAACACACAACCACAAACTCCCGTCATCCTTTTTCACAAAAAAAACTGGTGAACCCCATGGTGACACACTTGGCCGAACAAAACCGCACTACAACAAACCATCAAGCCAAAGTCCGGAGAAATGAGATGGGAAGGGCTGGGACCTACCCCCAGGTGAACAGAAACTCTTCTGCCCTGAAAACCGGGAACCCCGGACCACAGCTCTTCTTCATGAGGAATCATGATGATTCCCCTCTCGTGAAGATCCGGTCCTAGCCAAAGTCCTCTCAACAACCTCTTCCCTCGCCAGCACCTCAAGATATTTGTTTAGAATAAATGGGGTGATCTGGTGCTGGATCTCTGGACGCAAAGCCTCCTCGAAATTCCACGCCCTAGCCTCCTCATCTGGTAAAAATTCTGAATCATATTGTAGAAGGTTCCTGAAACGGATTCCAAACTCCCGAACACTAGAGCTCCCATGTCGAAGGGTAAGAATCTCCTGCCAACTGGACGCCTTTGCAGTCGATGAATGAAACTCGACTCTAAACCTATCTCGAAACTCCTCCCATGAGATCGCTGACACCTTGCTTTCCCTGAGGAAAAAGAACCACCACTTCCTTGCTGCTCCACGCAGCATCGTCACAACCATGGACACCCAGTGTTCCTTCCGAGCACGAATCAAACTGAAGCCTATCTCGACCTCCTCCAACAAGTCTTCTGTGACTGCATCTGAAATGGATCCCTCGTACTTCTGTAGACTTTGGTGCTGAAACTCTATGAGTTTCTTCCTCCAAGTGTCATCGTCGTCAACCTCTACCCGATGGCAATCTGCTGAATAGCTAGCTGAGCATCTTCTGCGCAAACCTGACGAGGACGTCGACCTGAAGCCATACCTATAAAAAAACAACTGTTAGAGCTCTTAAGCATAGAATATGGAAGACTCGACATTATTTAATTAATTATTTTGTTTTATTAATTTTAGGTTACCTATCCCAAGGTCTACCCATTCAAACACAGGCGCAAAGAATAACGATGTATGATCCTTTCCTAAGTCTATACCCTGCAACCAGTATCACTTTGTTTAGTAGACATCGTAAACATAAAGGTTCATGCAACAGATCATAGGGGGCCCTAAACGCCTATGTCTCTGCTGGTCTCCAGTGTTTACCCCACTTGCTAAGGATGAATGACACTGTTGCACTACCATCCCATACATCCTTACCTATGCCTAACTCCAAACTCCATCTTATCCCTCAACCAGACCTCTGATACCACTCTGTCATGACCCCCTCCCCACAAAGTGTACCCCTCATGGGCTGGGAATGTGAGAAGAGAGATAATGACCCCTGAGTCCCACCTCCAGTAGGCCCCTGGTTGGCGACTAGCACCGAGGGTATAATACACACACAAATGAGAGGCATTACCCTCTAAGATAACACATGCATAACATAGAGATAGAATAGACTCCAACCAACTCCAACTCATATCTGAAATATAAAATAAACCCAAGTACATATATGAAATGTCATGCAAAAGTACTACAACTGAAAGGGGAAACTAAAAGTACCCAAAAGAATGTAAAACGACAGCGACCACAAGCCCGAACAGCTACTCCTCCAACCGCAAGCTAGTAGTAACCAGCTTGATCTCCAACCTACTCCAAGTGTCCTGAAAAAATAGTTTACATATACATAGGGTGAGTATAACAGTATACTCAGTAGTATCCTCCCCAAGCCTCTCATTCACAAGTAAATAAATCATGCTAAAGCCCATTGAACAACAAGTGAAACTAACTCCTCACCTAAACAGGTACACTATGTTCCCAACCTCACCATGGATACTCTCACCAAGTAATGCATACAAGAATATAGAATATAGTAAAGAATATCAAGGGTACCCTGCTACTACATCCCCACTTGTTTGCTGCTTTGCCCCAATGACATACGTCATGTGCATCTCTCTCCAATGCTTGCCCGCAGACACCTGGGCTAAGCTCCATCATCTGCACCTCGTACACCACATAGGCTTGCCTGCAGACACCTGGGCAAAGCACCACACCGTCCTCACAACCAAAAGTAACCAGGTAGTTTCCGAGAGCCACCACATCTCGCATAACGTGTATCATAGGTCGAGTATAATACCTCAAGCCATTACAGCCCATACTCCGAGTAGGGATCCTCAAGCCATCATCGCCTATACACATTACACCTATAGTAGTCCATAGGATACTATATCCAAAATATATGTGTGTGAATAACCACATGTCATTACAGCCCTCTACACACATATATGGGGTAACTAACCGTTGTGCCTCATGGCACATGTATCTACCAAGATAAGAGAGCGGGGCCAAAGGGGTAGTCATCCATCCAACCCCCCATCAGAATGTTGGGGAAAACACCCCCCAGGGCTCAGAATCCCCGGGGTGTAAGTTGCCCTTACCGATAGGGTGAAGTAGCGTATGTAAACACAAAAGTACAGAATATATATGTAACTCACATCCACAGTATGGGCATTACCTTGTCTTAGATACAAATGCAGCTAATGTCTCTTAGACTCCAGGATGCTACTTCAAAGACTAGGTATCATATAAGCACAAAAATATTTGAATATCTTTATTAGATTACTCCGTTCTCATTTTATCAGTTCCATTGTATGTTAATTAATTCTTTAAAAGTTAATTAAGAATGAACAATTCCACATTAAACTGAATTGGCATCACATTCAAAAACAACTACTCCTTTTATGATTCACGTCACCTTTAAATTCCAGTATCTCCATCCCCGTGGATTTTCACCATTTAATCAAACATTAATTACAGAATTAATTTTCTATATTCCAAGGCATTCTAGAAAAGAATATTATGCTTCTAAACACAAAGGAGGCTCAACACGGTGACTAGATATACTACCCATCGAGTCTTTTCCGCATATAGAAAGAGCATAGACCCATTCTCCCTCTAGAGGCTACACACGGAAAACACGTGGCATACCCCGCGCGTCTTCGCCTCCTTCAGATGAAGGGTAGCAAGACCAGATGCCTTGAGCAGTGGGGAAAAGCAAAGAAGATTAACATTCAAAGAAAACCACAAGCATCCACCAACCACATCCATCCCATTCTATCACCCCTGGTGTCCTCCTCGACACCCACATGCATAAACTGATGCATCTCGCCACTCTAGGCGTCATCCGCTGCCATAACCACAAGGCCCCCATGCCTCCACATATCACAACACCCCTCCAGGGTCACATCATAGCACAAGCAGTAGAAAAAAACAATCACAACAATGGGCTCTTGACCCTTTAACAAACAAGAGGGTATCTCAGAACCCTTTTAGAAATTCACACATAATCTGTTCTTTAATCCATATTGAATTAGTAGATTTTATTCATAGGTTCCAATTACAGGATACCTAATTAGTAATCTATCACACTAAAACAACCATGCTTACATCCCTAACTTTATTATCCTCAAATTAGAACAACTTCAACAACTGCAATAACCAGATTAATATACATGCCTCTTTATCTTTAGCCAATTAATTAACAATTAATTTCTGCTTTACGTTCATTATCAATTTCTATCATGAACGAACATCAAATCAAAGAAAATCATAGATATCACTCTATCTTGAAGAAAAACATGAGGCAAACTGTTATCATGGTATAAAGCAACAACTTGCGATCAACCAATTCTTTAATCTAGTTCAAGTATTTAATTAGGTCAATTTCATTGTGATCCAAAGGAGTAAAACATGCCAACTCTACGATTGCACATATACAATTAGGGAAGCCATGAATCCCCTACCTGGAAGAGTTCTTGACGTCCTTTATCCACACAACGGGTCACAATCCTCCTCTCGTGACAACTTATTGGGAAGATTGACTGACACAGTCCGGTTGCATCCAAAACGGAGCAGAACCAATCCTAGGAGTAAAGATTGATTGTGCAGCTCCTACGGAGAGGATTGAAAGGTTCTAGTGCCTCTTAGTTGAGAACAAATGGAAAGAACAAGGGAGAATGATATCTTGTCCCTTTTTGAAGATTTAATGGGGCGATGGTTTAAGATCCGTTTAATTCTCCATTAAAAACGGATCACATTAACCCACACGGTTTGACCAAGTAAAACATTCCAATCCTTAGGAATAATTAATATAGGATTTATGGCATTTGAGTAGGCCTTAAAAGTCCTTAAAATAAGGCATTAAATGTATTTTACGTCAAAGGAAACGTCAAAAGGGGAAAAACTGTAAGAGTCTAGAAACATTGTTCACCCAATGTTACTGTACATGAAACCGATCTGTGAAAACGATCTGTGAAACCGATCTGTGAAACAGATCTGTGAAACCGATCTCTGAAACCGATCTGTGAAACCGATCTGTGAAACCGATCTGTGAAAACGATCTGTGAAACCGATCTGTGAAACGGATATGTGAAACCGATCTCTGAAACCGATCTGTGAAACCGATCTGTCAGACCGATCTGTGAAACCGATTTGTCAGACCGATCTCTGAAACCGATCTGTCAGACCGATTTGTGAAACCGATCTATCAGACCGATCTCTGAAACTGATCTGCTACTATTCATAAAACTGGAAACACTGTTCACAGAACTGGAAATTTGGCAAAGTGTTGGGGATAAGTCCCCTTGACCTCCCGGAACACATCCAACACCAAAATTTCACAAAGTAATGGACCAAAGATGTCTGGGCCATTACATATGTAACATATTTACAATTTTTTTACTATGTATCATTATGTTTTCAATACATTAAATATTAAATAGAAATGAAAGTAGTGTTCATGCGTACGTACGTCTTACCGTCTCCATGAACAGTGCATTTCATTTCTTATCACTAAAATGTTATGTAATATTACGAATATATATATATATATATATTGGATATATATGATATATATGATATCTAAATCAGTAATATCATTCTTTAGATAATGAAATTTTGACCACATTGCCAAATTTTAATCAGAACAAATTCATTTTTAACTCAAATTCTGAACATCAACAAAATGTTCGGTATGAATTCAAATAATTAACTAACTATTATTTCATGATAATAAGTGATATAAATGTTATAATAAACATTAAAAATGTTATGAATCAAGTAGTAATTAAATTATGTTTATTATTCAGGAAGAACAAGGAACATACGAGTCAAGCTAGACACGAGGTAAGTGATTTCTTATCTCACTTTCAATTCCGTGAGATTTTCATTGATCTGCACTTATTTATTTCATGGGTTGTGTTGTTTACATAAATTTGATATATATTATCATAATTATATTTATATTTATGGTATTATATGATTAATTTAGTGTTTATTAATTTTTATTCATACGACTCGATTGATTACAACGTGGTAAGGGTTTTTTATCTCACCTTTTATTCTCGTGAGTTTCATGCTATATTAGCCACTATTTAATTTTTTGTTGTGGGTGTACTTACCATGATTGTATTCTTTGTAAAATATAATTTAATTTATGGGTATTTAAATATTCATTTTGTGATATTTCTTTCATTGGGTGTATGTTTCGTATGTTACCAAATCGGCAAGAAAACCTTTCACCCTCCACTTTATAAAAGACTTTTTTTGTTATGTCTTTTAATTTAAATATGATTTTGTTGGGATATGTTCCTATATATCTTTATTTATGTAAATTTTATGTACATGTGATGATATATCCTTTTTTTTTCTCGTCAACATATTTTCTAAATTTTAATGTGACGTCATTAGGCTGTCGAAATTCTTAAAGAAAACTTATTAACCCAATTTCAATTTTTATGTTAAACTTCTACTTCTTGATTTTGTCGTGATATGAATTTGTGCGAATAACCTCTAATTGTTTTAAAAATAATATTCAATTATATTAGGTGTATTTATATTTTTCCCACATAATTTTTTAATTGATTTATCCTTAATTTATGGATACCTTCTTTATACGGGATTTCGTCTCAATTTACATTTCCATTTAGAATTCATTGTTGGTATTCACCAATTCACTATTATATGGTGTATATACTATCTTTGGAATATTATATAATGAATAACTTTATTCTCATGATATTATTAAGTTATTATTAAATTTTATTCCTCAATCATTTGTATTCAAGGATATCTCATTTTGTTAAAAACTCCTTAACTAAAATATCATTTTAAATCTTTTAATGGTTTATTTTTCAAAATATTTTAAATTAATGTCCATGTTTTAAAAAGGTTTTTAAGGATTAATTAAAATGGACATGAATGTTTATAAATTTATATTTCTTTCAAAAACTTCAATGTGTTATGGGTCACTTTGATTAAAATATTTCTGTATTTTATATTTTAAATGGTTTTGAAAATGGATTGATAAAAGATTTGATTTTATAAATATTTTTAAATGATATATTGTGATTGCAATGTTGAAATGTTATCGTTCCATTAATTTTTTATTGTTTATGAATATGTTATGGCTATTTGGAATTGATTACGTATACAGGTGGTTCTATGATAAAACTAGGGTAGTTGAGCCCGAGATAGCTCTCCAATGCATTGGGCAATGTGACGGAGGTAAACGTGAATATTTCCTCTAAGAGAATTAGGGAAAATAATGTGATTAGTATACCAAATTTGACCCCCCCTATGTAGTTGTGATATTTACAATTTATGTTGGATATGGATTCCACACGTTACCTTTATGATTTATTATTTCTATTTGTTATTCATAAATCATATGATTTCATGAGGTATGTTATGATTGAAAAGTATGGTTTCATTGTTTTGTATTTATTGATGGGATAATGTTTTAAATCATTATTTTATATCCCTTACTAAGATTTTTATACCCATTCCATGTTTTTGAAATTTTTTCCACAGGCCATGAAGATGAATAATGGTCAAGGATGGGATCAAGGTAAAGTCATGCTGTCTAAAACATTGAACTAGTCATGGCTCTTTTTTTCAACAGTTTTTATTTTATAAAAAAAATGGATACTTAATAGAATTCTCTACATGTAATATTCATGTTGTTATGTAAATTTTATGTCCTAATTCTGTAAAACTCTAATCCTGAAAATATCCTCAATTTGAATTATCCATTTCACTTCAGATTATGTAATATTTGAGGATGAGTATATATATTAGGAATGTGTAATTAAATTGATTGAAATGAATTTATTTTTTAATAATATAATTTATAATATTTAATTTTATGAAAATGAATGAATTTTTAAAAGGTGTAATTAATATATTTAATTGAGAAGCCTAATGGGGCTATTTTAATTGGATTAAAATTTGATTCGTGTTTCTAAAAAAATTGAAATGGATGGAAATAACTCAAGAAATAGAATCCATCCACTAGACCACCCCGTTAGGGGAAGTCCGATCATGCATGGAAATAGGAATGCAAATTGTTTCATGTCCATATTGGGACCAAATAATAGAATTAACCCATTTAGAGGAAATAATGTAGGGAGTTAATATTTTATGAAAATAGTGGAAGTAAATGACTACATAGATCACGTGTATGTTGCCTATATATTGTTGTTTCGATGTTTATTCCGGGTTCCCGCCCCCATGAAGTTGTCAGAACCATTTCACATGAGACATTATCATATAATCAAGTGTTCCTCCCTACATAAACTATGATGTGTAATGAAATATTTTGTTTATCGTTAAAATTATATATTATAATATTCCACCTTGTTTTATGCCAATTAGTACTACCATGTAATGTATTTCTCTTCTCTCTCTATTTCCATACAGTGATATTCACTTGTTGTCTAATACTGCTTCACCCCTGGACTACCATGGATAACCATTGTGAGATCGAAATTAAGTTGCACAAACCCTCCCTGCCTCTATAGAATGAGTCAACACCCATAATACCGAGTGTTTTAATGGATAATGGAGGGAATACTTTAGTGGCTGATATGATCATCTCCAATTTATAAATATATTTTTTCATTTCTCATTTAATTTCTATCTTCATGTACATTAAATTATATTTTATTAAATAAATCCATGCATTTTATTTTTGTGTGTTCAACCATTACAATCCATAATTCTTTTAAATATTATCCTTTTTCCTATATTGTTTAATTTTTTTTTTCGTATTTTAACATTATTATATATATATTTTATATTATTTTTATTAGGTATTTCTATATTCTCTATTTATATTTTCCTTTTTTTCTATTTGTTTTCTCTCTATTATTATCTTCGTAATTTTATATTTTATATTTTTATTATTTTATTTTATTATTTTCATCATAATTCCATGAAAATGAATTCATACCCTCACCAATGAGGGGTTCACATGGGGGTTCTCGTAGGGGAGGTTGAGGTGATATTGAATAATTTCAAAAGGTTTATATAATTTTTGTCGTAGATATGAGTATCACACAGTGGTGTGACGATTGTCCCCCATTATAAGAATTAAAAAATTGTTTCAATATTTTTTATTTATATTACCCATCTTAATCGGTTTCCTATTCAAAAACTGGGGTTGACGAAGTAATTGAATGAAATGACATTGATAGTGTTGTGTCATGGAAGATGTCAGACCCATGAGCATGTTGTGTCATCAACAATGATTACATGATGAGCTGGAATTTACATTTCATTAAGTAATCTGACATTACACAATTTCTAAATAAAATTATAGTGATTAATTCATGGGGAATTAATGAAAAATAATCAAAGTAAATTTTAATAAATAATGATAAATAATCACTGAAGCTAAATTTTAATGAAAATCCATGATCATTCTATCTAATCACATTATTTTCATCATCTCCTTTTAGTTGGATTAAATTTTCATATTTTATTTAATTTAATTGTTTTATAAATTATGAAAATTCTACAATATATTTATTTTTATTAAATACTAAAAACAATAACCAAAATTAGATATTTTTGAACTAGAATAAGTTAGTGAATAAATTAGAAAGCTCTTCAAGCGAGACAGCCTCAGGCAGCCTCTATTCTGCATTAAGAAAACAAACTTCTTTTTACACTACCTATAAATTAAATCATTTCATTATTAGATATTTATTAATTTTTATTACATATAATTAGACATGAAACAACAATAAATATGGAAAAGCCTAGTGAAATTGAAATTTAAGTCCATTATCTTACAACATAAAGAATAAAATACATAATCATTGTTTAAAAGGTCTATAACATGATCATATTATTCTTTCATATACATCACATCATTAGATAACTTACAGAAAAACATAAAAAGGGCATATTTATAAGGATGAGTAAGGGATTAAACAAGACATAACATGAGGTAGGAAATAAATTTCAAACAATTGGCACATAAATGGGGCATGAAAGGGGTGATAATCATATACATAATCAATGAGAAAAGATATTGAGTGATAATTGTAATGTGAACATGGACAATGTAGAAAAAACATAAAACATTACATCTTAAACATATGTTAATGATAACAACCATTATGTCCTCATGGAAAAAGTATTAGGATGGATTAGGTTCAATCCCTAATCCCTTGTGTTATTTTTCATGAGACTAAAATATTTTCCAATGTATTAGAGTTCTATACAACTCGGTACGCACATGACACATCCATTTCATTCTCATGATGATGTGTGCCATGCAAATCATAAAAAATAGATTCATTCCGAATTATATTTTATTCCACAATAAAGGATTGTAGAAAAATTTATGTAATTCCCAAATCAAGATGTATACGATCATAATGGTCAACACCCATGATAGTTAATGGTTTTGGGTATTTACTAAAAAAAATGCATAGAATATCACGGTGAAATTTGGATAAAATAACAGGGGAATATGATTGTTCATGGGTGGGATTGATGATTGTGAAAGGGTTATCACATCATGTTATAATAAAATTGAATTTAAGGTGGATATGGAAGAACATATCCCATCATTATCAGTTTGAGATAAAATACATTATATAACGAATAAACATGAATAAATATGAGATGAAATGAACCCTAAGTAAATGTTGGTATGGTAGTGAGTGTGAATAATTGAACATGAGATTGATTACATAGTGAAAAGGGGCATCTGATAAAATTTGCATAAGAATATATTTAAGAACGCTGTTGAAAAACATACCCTGTAGCAATAAAAATGAGAATAGAAGTTTCATATCATGAATGAGGTTCTTGATTAAAAATGAGAAGACACAAATCTATTCCCTTGGGATTGTCACTAAATATGATAATGAATATCATATATTGATCATGGGGAAATCATGGGAAGTCTCTTGAGATAATAGGCTAGATTAATGACATTCTCCAATGATATTTTTGGAGGTGAAATGAGATCTTGGGGGTTTATTTAGGTAATGAGTGCGGAATTCTTTATCATTTCTCAAACATTGGTTTTAGACTATACGTGATAATATTAACCAATCCAAAAACCATCACATGGGTTTTGACCATTTTTTATATAATAGGGGAGTTTTTTCATTATTATATTTTTCCAAGGGATGATATTAACAAAATATTATCCTTGATGATATGGAAGATAGTCATTCTCAAAATGAAATGACGTTAGAATTGAAAAATATATTTATGGTTTTTGAATATTCAAAATGGATTAGAAAAAATAATAAACTAAAAATAAATTCATATTCTGATAAATTATATCTATATATTCAGTCATGTATATCAATTATAGTGGCTATCACATAATTTTTGGGTTGTTATGATGTTATCATACACACCGTGTATTTATGAAGTATTTATCATTAACCTGAATATTAATATATCTCAAAAAATTATGAAAAATTCACTATAGGCTGATTTCTATGTGATGACTCAAAAAATTATATTTATTTTAAAAAAATATTTTTCTAAATAGGAAAATTTTTCATTTTTTATATCAAAAAGGACATTTACAGAGAAATTGGGTGTTTTTTTACAATAATAGTTTGATGAAGTATTATAAAAATTACATTTGACATCATAAAATATATATTATAAATAAAATTATTTATTAATATTTGAGTAAAATAATTTATTAAAATATAATACGTTTCAAAAATCCATTAATTCATCATAATAATTGTTTTTATCAAAATATAAAATTTTCCAATAATAAAATTTGAGTTTATCATATTAAAATTTAAAATTTTAAAACTGATTAATTATTCATTTATAATTTTAAAAAATAATGAATAAATATAATTTTATTTTTCATTAAAATTAAATATAAATATTTATACTATTATTTTTACATTTCTTCTAATCATTGTTATATTATTTTTATTCTTAATTAATATATATTTAATTTACTGAGGTAAAAAATATTTATTACATTTAATATTACTACTGTATAAAATTAAGTCCACCATGTTACCAAATATTAACTGTTATGAATCTATATAAGGAATGAATTTTATCAAAATTAATACATATGGCTGGATGAAATTAATTTAAAATAAAACATTTAGGTACAATGTAAATTAGTTCTTATGAATGTACATTTTTTAAAGAAAAGATTAGTTACATTTTAAATAAAAAATGCTGATCTTAATTTTATAAATATATATTAATATATATATATGCAGTATAAAACTATTATTTATATAATTTTTTATTAGGTTTTATTTTATTTAATTATAACATATAAACATTAATCATTTTTTAAAATTTTCAAACAAATGTGTTTGTAATCCTAAAAATAAACTCATACTAAAATTTAGTATAAAATAATTAAAATGTCATTAATTTAAGTAACTATAACTAAATAATTACTATGTTATCATAAATTAAAATTTAATTAATAATGATACATTCATATATTTTAATTTATCAAAAAAATTATGATTTTAATGAGAAACGATGTTTCTCACTATTCATTAATAAATTGATAATTTCAAATAAATTCCTTAATATAACCATAGGTTATTCATCATATGTTGATATCTTAATATTTGTAGATATTTAATGTTTTAAAGATAAATATAACAAATATTTTCCATGAAAATAAAAAAACATTTTAAGAAACATATTTTGGAGAACAAAAACTCATCAACTAATATTTATTTATTATTTTATAATAAATTATAAATATATTTACAATATATATAAATATCATAAGGTATTTAATACAACTTATATGTGAAAATTTAATTAATGGTTAAAATAGTCATATTTAAATAATCATTGTTCGTCTAGGCGCGTTATTTTGTATCAAATATGCTATCGAGATTAGTTTCCTTTTTTGAAACTCACTATGTTACGTTATTTACCCTTTAATAAATTGAATCTTTGATATTTTAACGTTATTATGGTATAATGTTTTTGAACACATGAAAATAGTTTTAATAAAACCAATAATTGTAAAAATGGTTAATTGAGCATCCACTTTAATGGAGAGTAAAGAGAAGTATGAAAGTCATCACATAACTATTTTTTATAGTATGAAAAAACTATATCAAAGTTAAAACATTGAAATAGAAGAGAAAAAAAATATAAATAACAAATATTTTTTGATATATGACCACAACACCATAATAATTTTGTAGGTAAAATGACAAACGATTCATTAGAAATGATCTTAACATGAAATAATTTTTTATTCAATAATATTTTCCTAGATTTAATAAAATACCTTTTAAACATGTCTATGAATATAAACAAATATACCTTATTGAAAAGTAGAATTTAATCCATTAATAAATTTAAAATATAATATCATAGTTTCTAAAAATAATGATCATTTAAATATTCTAAACAGAAATACATGAATCCTGTTAAGCTTTAATGGGTAAATTATAAGTGAAATTTATTTATTAACATATGAATTTATTAGTATTAAATTCTATTATCTAAGATATTTTTCTTAACAAATAATCTTATGGAAATATCATCCCATTATAATTGTTCATAATGATTCTATGTATTTACTAAATAATATCCCTTAGGCGTGTCCAAATAGGTGTTCAAAATTTCCCATTTTCATGAACCTATTCATAGTCATGACTTTATCAACACATGTTTTTGGTTTTTTCACCATTTCACATTTATGAAAATTCCATATCCAATTTTAATATCTAGAAATAGAATAATTTTCATGATAAACTGATTACTATATGCATTACCATAATTTATTGATGTTTTCTAATACTTAGTTTAAACCCTAAGGATTTCTCTAATGTTTTCTAATCCTATTACCAAAATAAATAAAATTTTCTTTTAATACCAACAACAAAAACCCTTTTCATTTTTACACATTAATTCATGATTTACATAATAAGAAAATACATAATTAAACCATAAATATTCTCGAGTATACAATATTTATCAATTATATACATTACACTAAAAATTAAAACACGAAATAAAATATCTTTATTGAAGATTTCCATAACATGGTCATATTATTCATCAACACAAAATATTGTTTGGGATAACATGAGGACACACATAATAAAGGGGGGATAAATAAAGTCCAATTAAGAATAAACATTTCATAATATGAAGAAATTAATACATATTAATCAATAGGGATGTCAATGGGACATGAAAGGAGTGATAATCATAATCAAGGAAAATGAGACGCGATATAAATTGTTAATCATAAAGGCAACATATGCGATATAGAAACCACATAAAACATTACATCATAAAAATATGTCTATGATAACCTAAAAATAGATTCCAATAGTCCCATGATGGATTATGATTACTCCCTAATCTATCTAATGGAGTCTCAAGAGACTAAAACATTACCCAATTCATTTGATCTTTGTATAATGTCAGGTTAACTTTTCACTTTCGTTTTATTCACTTATATAAGTATTCCACATAGATCACACATCATAGATTCATTATTCAAACAATTGTATTCCATAATCAACGATTGTGGAATTAATACACTTATTTCCCTAATAATTAAGTATATGTTCATAAATGGGAACAAACATGACCAGAAATGTGTAAGAGAATTCACTATACAATTGTTTGGCTTGGAAAAGCACAATGAAATCTTGGGAGCATAATGAAAGCATATGAATGTTCCTGTGGGGTATTGATGGGAATAAAATAGGTCAATAATATTTTACTAAATTTATTTTCAATAAAGTGTATAGATAATAATGTAACAAATCAATAATAATTATATATAAAATACATAAGATAACAAATAAACTAGAATAAAGAGGATTAGAAAAGAACCATTTAAAAGATTTTGTATAGAAATTTGTGTATATAAAATATCATGGGATCGATTAATGAGTGAGAAATCTATCTCCCATTACATGGAAATTAATAAGGTTGTAACATGTATTTATGAGAACACAGACTAAATAATTAAAAATATAATTTAAGAGGCATATCATGAAACAATTGATTGAATTTAAATGAGATGATAGAAATCTATTTCCATGAGAGTGTCATTCAAAATTCTTGTTTAGAGCTTATTGAGAGAATGAGGGAACCTTTTGAGGAATATAGAAAAGGTAGTGTATAGTATATCCATGATCCAAGTATTTTTAATTAAGGTAAATGGCAGCATGGGGGATTAAATAGTAAATAAGTGGAGAATTCATTATCATTTCCAAAATATATGTTTTAGACTATATATAATAAAATAACAAAAAATTAAAAACCATAACAAATTTTTTTATGATATTTTAATCCAAAGGGGTGTGTTTTTAATTTTTTTAAATAAAAAATTTATGATGATAAAAAAATAACACCATTAATTATGTGGAAGTGAGTCATAATATTTTATTAATGATTTTAAAACTGTAAAATAGATTAATGGTTCTAGACGATTTGAATGGATTTATAAAATTAATTAAATAAACATAAAATAAAATTATATTAATTGGGAAACATTAATAAAGTCTTGGATACCATTTATATTATTTAATACATAATTTTCTGTTCATTAGTGTGTCATAATACACACTATATATTTACACTATAATAAGTTTTTACTAAAAAATTTGAATGTCTCAAAAAAGTATTGAAAAGTCACTATAGGATAATTTCAACATTCGAATTTCAAAGAAAAATATATTTTTTATTAACATAATTTTATATATATATAAATATTATCTTTTAAAATTGAATCAACATTTATTGAGAAATGTTTGATTTTTTATTACAATTTTTATGAACTATTATAGAAATTACATTTGACATTAAAATGAAATTACTTTCAAGAAAAATTATCAATATTCATTTAATAATATTATTTTATTAAAATATCATCTATTTGACAAATAAATTATTTCATCATTAAGAATATTTAATTTAATTATTATATTTTTCAAAAATACAATTTGTTTTTTATCGTATCAACGTATAAATTTTAAAGAACTGATTATGTAAAAAAATTTAAAGTACAAAAATATGAATAAATATAATCATAACATTAAGTAAAATTTAATATAAATATACATACTTTTAGGGTTTCAGTGTTTCAAGTCATTGTTAAATTATTTGTTTCCTTAATTTACATATTATCCTTTAAAAGTGTTAAACTCGATTTAATATAGTTACTATTCATAATATTATAAAATTATGTTGACCAAAATAACCAATATTAATTATGATTATTTTAAATATGGAATATATTTTATTAATGTCAGTTCACATAGGGGTAATAATTTAATTTAATATAAAACATGCAGTCTTGATGCGAATCGATTTTCCAAAAAAATAGATTTTTTTAGAGAATATTATTTAACATTATCTCCTTAACATAGAATATTCATTATTTAATTTTATATAAAACATTTATATATATATATATATAATATAAAAATATTCATTAAATATTTTCTCAACAGTTATTATTTTAATTAATTATAATGGATAAATATTAACAATTTAAGAAAGAGTTTTCTGAATAATGCGTTGGCAATCCAAAAAAATAACTTATACTAAAATGCAGTATAAAAATTATTTATATGTTAATAATTAAGTTAAATATATTTAATGAATATCGATGTTATCTAATATCTAATTAAAAGAATATTGGGACTTTTATATTACATAATATATCAAAATAAATGACGAATTTATATAAAAATGATATTTTTCACTTGTCATTGAATAATCTATATATTTTAAAAAACCCAAAATTTTACCATATGTTAATCATGATATGATTATTTCAATATATGAAAATCATATTATAAATTTTATATATTTTATTTTAAATAATTATAATATTTTTTCATAAAAATAATCCAAAAAATATTCAAGTGAAAAAACTATCTTGAAGGAAAAAAATTCAATAACAAAATAAGATTGAATATTTTTTAAAAATTTATCTACACATTTTGAAAATATAAATATATTTCATAAGGTATTTAATAATAATATTTTATTCAAATTTAATTAAATGGACAACTAGTAAAATTTAAATAATTATTGTCTATTTTGTTTTGGTGTTTCCTATCATATAAGTTTTCGAATATTGTTTTCTCTTTTAAAATTCATGGCATTATACCCTACAATATGCGTGCATCAAGACTAGTACTATTGTAGGGAATCCAATCAATATTTCTATTTCTTTTTCTATTATCAATTATTATAGATTATAATTTCTTTAAAAAATTTAAAAAACAATAAACCATTAGAATTGATTTAACATGATAAATTTAAATGATTATTATTATTCATAGACCTTACACTCACATGTTTGAGAAACTATAATATAATTAAAAAGGACTATAGAAGATATTTTTTCTATATGGGATACACAGATCCAGGGATCCCAAATAAAAATTATCAATGAGTAATAACTCAAGGACTTTATATAGTATCTCAAAGAGACCCTCCAATAACCTGTGGTTGAGGGATTAACAATATATTTAACAATATTCTAGGAGTACATGTCGTAATATTATCATAAAATAGACCAGAAACTATTATGTAGATCCTTGCTTCCTCCCAATAATTATATGGAAATACCCAATGTACAATTTCAAATAAAATAGTCCAACATCAAATTAAAAAATGTTATTTAATGGATGAGGGGATATAGATTATGATATGTAAGGAAAAATGGATTGTATAACTAGGATATTTGTTGTATCTATAAAGAAACGAAGACCTGAACAACGATATGATTCAATAGTATTTTCTAGTTTTTCAGAGGACATAAATGATTTGGAGGCTAGGTTATAGGAGTATCCAAAACCTAAAAATTTTAATAACTAGATCTAAAATGACCATGATAAACAAGAACAGATTCGTGATGAAGAATAATTTCTTGATCAGCTATTTGTGGGTGATCTACTTGATCTGGATGAATTTTGGAATTAGTATGAGGTACAACATGATCCCCACAGTCCCTATAATTTATTCATGCAAAAAAAATTCATTTTTCCGTCTATAGAGAAGGATGACACGTATATAATAGAATTTAAATGAAGGTTGGAGGAGAATGAATACATTCTTCTATCCATTGAGGTCAAAATTCAAGATGAACTTCTTATATAGGAGTTGATTTAAATAAAAACAACATAGGAGTATGTAATTATTTTTAACATCTACATTTGTAATTTTATTCAATATGATTTTAGTATCAATAAAATCTATATTCAATTATTATATTTTTCCAATCAATTATTTTCCTTGGTGGAATGTAATAAAACAACACATTCACCTATGGAGGTGTACATGGAGCTCTCTAATTTGGAGTAAAATAATTTGAGGAATCCCATGAAGATGTATATATCTCTAAGATTTATGAAATCAAGAAAAAAGTTTCAATTAATGAATGGGATTAATTTATTATGATAAATTAAAATTCAAATTAAAATCATGTAAAATTACATTCTTACATTAGAATTAAATATTCAATTTACAAATACTATGTTGATCCAAAGTATACATTAAAGATGATGTTACACATGTAACAATCAAGAAGGATCATGATTAATACTTTATCCAAACACTCCATTAATATTATAGATAGTTTTAATTGGGTTGGATTTGGAATACAATATCTAGGGATCACTTCTTACTAGCAGTAGAGTAGCACAAGATGGAAAATAACACATGATGTGATTCATGTTTGTGATTGAAGTTTTCCCACAAGGATTCAAAATAACTAAGAGGGGTAAGGGTTGAATCATTGATGTACTTTTCATTTATGATTCTTAACTTGTGAATCAAACTTCACATCCTATTAAATTTTCTTTCCCTTATGAAATAATTCAACCACACATCCACGGGAACATAATAATTTCCAATGTTCACTACTCAAATAGAGTATTTATGTCCATGGTACGGTTTAGAAAAAATCAAATACCATATAATCCAATATAAAAAATAATTTTATGTGGAATAGAATGAGCAGTATGTGCCCTTAAACTCATGTAGAACTATGAATAAAATCCAATAGTTCATGTGCTTCTTATATAACAAAATGATGCATTACAATGAAACATTACTTCTTGATCCACTTCCACAAATATGATATTTCAAAATAATTAATATTGTTCTTACCCATAAGCATGAAATAGCAACATGTAGTCCTCCACAAACTATCCTTCTTCTTTCATGACCTGCATGTTTTCTCCACAAACTGAGTTTCACTGCATTATGAAAGTGCTTTGCGTACAACATATTTCTCTATACACTATTTCATCTCCACATATGGAAAATTCCTCATGGGTAATCTACCTACATATTCCATTTTACTGGGCTGGTTATAGAGACCCAGAAAAATCATTAGTGAACTTTCCACAAAGTTTCATCCCATAAAGAAAATCATTTCTCTAGGAACAATTCAATTTTTTGACTACTCCTTCGTGAACTACATCAGACTTATACAAATTCAATTTTTCAACGATGAAAACATCTTATAAAGTATTATTTTCATAATAACAGCATTAGGGTCATTTATAAAGGAAAATATATCACCAAATCTCACAAATATGATTTACCTAAATTTCAATGTCGTACATCATTCACCATTTACTGTTCTCCTTCCGCAAACTATTTTCCCCCCACAATCCACATAGCATAGTTCATCCTTTATGGTTACTGATTACATTCAAAAATGGATCACATCATCTACTCTGAAAACAATGAGAATCTAGTAAACTTCAAGCCTTATGTGAACTACTTGCATTCTCTTTACCATTTTACCTATGCAATTCGTTAACCATGCTTCACGGTTTTCATAACCCTGCTACATGGAATGCTCCCATTACTAATTTCTCTTCACCACACTGCATACCTCCATGAAATTCTATGGACTATTATTCATCGTAGGCATATTATTATTCGTGGAAATATTTCATTTTCCAAAAAAAACAGACTAAAAAATTTTTTAGGTACAAAAATTTGGTAAACACTCGTAGTTAACAACACCTTAAAAATACGCTTTAAGAAACTCCTTCCATAATAATTTTTTTTCATATACTCTTATCATGAAACATATCTATCATGATTTTTATAAATTTATTCATTACCTTTTAGAATAATCGTATTTTAAAAGTATTTTATTATGATTTCTTGATCTTCAAAAAACATCATTATTTCTAAAAAACTATGTATGATTGGAAACATGTTTTCTCCCCCATTCCTTCATATGGAATTCATCATAAATTCTCCAAAAATCATAATATATTTGTGAAATATCAACCATTAAGAATAATAATATTTTATTAGGATTATTAATGTGAATTGATTTATCTGTTTTGACAACAGAATAAAAACTCATAAAAAACAAACATTTCTTACATCTTTCTTCATCCAACTTGGTCTATACAGTGATGATCCATCTCCCATAAAATTATATACAATATCTGGTAAAACCATTTGGAGGTAGTGAAAAGTCATGGCCCACAAGGGGGGTTATACTAAGACATATCTCTTCTATTTTCATTTATGTAATTTTCATTTCAATTTAATTTTAGGATTAATCCACAATAAAACACAAATACATTTATCTTTTTGTGCATAGACGACATTATACCTATTTGTAGTTGTGTGATTTTATTTTTTAAATTTATATTATGTCATAAGGAAGCCCTAAACATGTGGTGAAAATAAATAATATTCATTTAACATGGCATTCATTATTACATTATTTTTGTTAGAAAATATATATTTTTTCCAAAAACATGTTCTGATATTTCAACGTAATTACATTCCCAATCTAGAATTAGATAATTATTTGAATTATTTTGGAGTCTTGAATTATTAGTAATCATGTGATTCCATGTTTTATATTTCAATGATAATTCAATTTAATGTGTAAAATGTATAATTCCATTATTAATATGAAACATGGATATTAAACTGAGGACTCACGATTTAAATGAATAATTTTATTCTTGTTAATATAATTTCGCAATATTTTTTTAGTCATTTATATTTTTAATCCATGTGAATTAATTTCCTACTATTATTCATTCCATTAGTAATTTTGTAATTCCATATTTCCATTCCAAAGTGGAAATCTAGATCATGTATATAACGACATAGGATTGTCCTAAATAAAAAGTATATAATTTATGTATAATTATTTCAAAACTACAAAAACACACTACCAAAGAACATATTGGTTTATTTACATTTTAAATTTGTGACAAAACCCTATAATAGGGTGAATGTTCTATAATACTTCTCAAAAAGACTTTCCCCATTATTATTTCTACCTAAAACATTTCTTAATAACCTATATAAAAGAAACATACGTAAATGTAGAGCTTAGATTCTCAGTAATGGTGAAAATAGAGATATAAATCTTACCATATTTATGTTACATAATAACAAAAGAAACAAATTTGAAAATACTATCATGTATATTTATGATCATGAAATTAGGTCTCAAGATAAATCCTAAATGTTCATAAAGAACATATTTCTTGATATCAAAACATAAGACAAGAAATTGTGCCATTCACATATTCTTATAAAATCACTTATATATTATATAAATTTCAATTATAAGTATATCATAGTGAAAAAAGTACTTTATTGAACTAGGATCACTCCATGTTCCATCCATTTATTACTGAACTGAGATTACATACCATTCTATCCATGTATTACTTAAGTGCGATCATTTATCATTCCCATCATATCAATCTCATGACATATTATTCTTGAAACAATACATTTTATGGAGATATTATCCATACTCATCTAAAAATGAACACATATATATATATGTGAAACAAAATCACAAAGAATCATATCATAACCCGGAAAATTTAATATGTATCATAAACAGGTAGTCATATCATAACTTGTCGAAAATGTTATTGGTTTCATAATCTTTTCAAAAAATAATAACCCATGAAAATAAATGGGGATCAAAAGAATAAAACCAATGAAATGATTTATTTTTAATGAAAATCATAAAATCCAAAAATAAACCACCCATCCAATAATAAAAAAATACATATGTGTTCTACAATAACAAAAATATTAACAAAAACCATAAAAATAAATGAATTTTATAAATAATTCAACCTAACATAATTCGAGGAAATGAATCATAATTCATAAGATTCAATAAATCATAATCATAAACCATTCATAGAATGAAAAATAATGGTATAATAAGATAATATCCATATTAAATAATAATAAACATTAAATACTTATATGTTATATAAAGAATGATTTTGAAATATAATTTTAAATAATTCTTAAAGAAAATATCCATTGCATTTTGAAAAATTATTATTAAATCAGAAAACATTTAGAAAACAATTTTCATTGTAAAAACATTTTTTATATTATAAGATAATATTTCAAAACTATTAGA
Source organism: Viscum album (assembly GCA_963277665.1). NCBI lineage: Eukaryota > Viridiplantae > Streptophyta > Magnoliopsida > Santalales > Viscaceae > Viscum > Viscum album. The sequence goes on along the minus strand of OY728142.1, from coordinate 1,562,407,932 downwards.
ATAATTATTGAAATACAATTTCATTAAAAATCCTAAAAAACATTTAAATCACTTTTATAAAAATTTTAAGAAAACATTATTTTAAAGGAATAAAAAATTTCAACTAAGTATAGAATAACATTACATGATGATTAAAATATTAGGAAAAGAAGTATATTATTTAAAAAATATTAATTAGAAATGAATACACCTCGTAAAATAATATAGCTGAATAATATAACATATGTTCCAATGATGGAAAATTAAAACAACATTGCCTTTCTGATTAGGTATCTTTTGATCCATAACCCACTTAAAAGAGAGGTCAAAAATATGATATGGAAATTCCAATAATAATTAGGATAAGACTTATTAAATTAATACATATGAAATATATAAATACAATATATATTATATAGGTGGTGAACATAACTTAAATCTCATATAAAATAAAAGTGAGATGAAAATATCATACCATAAGTCTTGTCTTCCATTGAATACATTAAAAAAACTTTATATTAGATATAAGTATATTATACATATAAAAATGAAAAATATTATTATATATAATACAATATATGATTTACATATGACTTTATATTACTCACTTATTAACATTTTCATGTTACTGTTATGTTTTTTGTAATACATGATTTGTTTTTTGCACATGTTTAAAATTTTTATCTTTGTTACTCTTACATAAATCATGATTTTGTCATCTTAAAAATTGATTCCATTATATAAATATCATATATATATATATATTATATTTATAAGTGTATATTCATAAATTCTGTAGGTATAAAACAAAATACACCGTTCATTAAGATTATATGCCATACGTACTAAGGAAAAATGTATTTGATTTTCTTATCATATTAAATGAATGAGAAATATATGAAATTTAATTATTTAAAATAATTATAAAATCATATGTATCATATATATTCATAAAATTCGTACTTATTACAAACCCTGAGAAATTTAAAAGAAAAAAATCACATCGCATCATAGAGATGGCAAGCCATAAATACGTACGAGAGACATTATCATTTTCCAATAATTGGTTTGTAAAAACGTTAATATGTTATTACATTATTGATGTATAATTATGTCGTAAAACATAAAATATTAATATTAAACCCCTTATAATTCCATCTCATAAATTATGGTGATTCAAAATGAATTGTATCGATATGTTGGGACATTATGTTGTATGTCCAGAAGAGTGATATTTTCATTTCGTGTTCGATAAGAATGTGTATGTATAGTGGTGTGTTTATAATCATAATACAATTTCAGAATAATTTTTTTTAATATATAACTTCATGATATATATAATATATTTCTTGGAGGTATAGAAGAGTGTAAAAAGGGAGTGATCTGTTTCAGTGATTACCTCTTCTTCGAAATGTCTCATTTATATATCTTATAAAGTACTATAGATTTGTAATTTGATAAAAAAACCTCTCGAATGTGTTTATGGATGTTTATAAGAGAATTTGGTAAAAAAATATTCTAGAAGTCACAATGAAATTTTTATAATTGTTTGATATGGATCCGTTTTATAATTGGGGTAATGAGTCCTTTTGTAATCTCCAAAAATATTTATTTTTAATAAACTAAATATAAATAAAAATACCTCCAAAAATATATGTATTGAACTAAAAGTTATATAATATTATAATATCATCCCATAATATATTTTATACATCTTCGGTATTATTTTAGACCATTAAATTTTATTAATCTTTAGTTAGCCTATTTAAACATTGACAAAGGAAACAAAATTTTCAAAATTAAAGGTTTTTAATTTTTATTTATTGGATGTCAATTGAACCATAAATGAAAAATTAATTAAATTTTACACTAAATTATTATTATTTATTTTTTTTAATATGAATCATGATATTTCGATAATTTAAAAAAATTATTTTCGTAAAATTTCATTACTGTCAATTTTGACTATATTTATTATTTGTATTTTTAACAATATCAAGATAATACTTTAACAAGAGAAAATATTTTATTATATCCCATAGAGAAAAATGTAATCTATAAAATTATTTTATCTGACATAATATTTATAAAAATATTTATGTTTATATGTTTATTAACATTTATATGGTATTTCTTTTAATAAAATAATTAATTTATCATCATTGTGTAATTATTTAATATAATCTTTTTACTAAAATTAAAAATAAAATACCATGATAAAGAAAAATATTCTATATTTTAGAAAAGTATTTATATTAAATATATATATAGATATATATATATTATAGAGCATTGTATTGAAAATGATATATTATTTAAAACATTAATGTGAAATCATTAAAATTTTATTACATAAGATTTTATAAATACCATAATCTCATCTAAGTGACCCAAAAAGAAAAAAATATTTTTATATCATGAAAATATTTTTAATAAGTTTAATATATATAGTTATAATTGTTCAGAAACAATCTTTTTCTCCATATTTATTCATAAGGGATATTAAAGATAAAAAAAGTGATTTGTTGTGACTTTCATTTATGTAGACAATATATAATCCATTTTCAATGTAAAGTTCTCATTAATTGGAATAATTTCATTAAATAGGTGTTAATGTTTATTTTTTTGCATCTAGTAATCTTATTTAAATTTTTAGGCCAAATTTATTGGCATTAAATTTTTTTTATAACCTAAACTACTAAATTTTCCCTTTAATGTGCTATAACATTTTACTAAGGTTATTATTCATATCTTCAAAAAACTAAAGGGGCCTATTCACTATATTTTGAACTTCTAAATCCAAATTTAGAATCCACTTTTTTTAAATTAATAGAAAATAATTTTAGTTATTTAATTTATAATTATATTTTTAAATCCCAATAAAATTTTTTTTTTGAAAATATTATTTTAAAACATAAAAAAATTATAATAAATTCTAAAATAAAAAACATTCCAAAAACCATAATTTGATAATTTTAAATTAAAATAATGTAATAAAATTTTTAAACTAATCCAAAAAATATTATTTCCTTATAAATATTGAAAAATAACATAGAGTTTTAAATTGAAATTAATATTTTAAATATTCATCAAAACAAGACTGTTTTGAGGAAAAACATAGGAATTTGACCAATCTAAATTTATATATTCTAGTATAAATAAAGAGTTTTATATTCTAATATATATTTTATTAAAGATTAAAAAACTAGATTCCTAGCAATTATTTAAATAGAATGATTTAGAAATACATTTATAGAAAAATTCATCTTTTATGACTAAAATTTGATTTGTTTATATATTTTTTATAAAAACACATAAGTGGAATGTTAAAAGTTCTATTGAATATCTTATATATATTATTAATATTTTCCAATAAGGGTTATTTTTGTATGTATTTGTATAATACACACTTGTTCACATTAAATGAATTTTTTGGAAAAAACAAATCCTTTTTTAAATCATAATTTTATAGTTTAGTTAATCCTTTTCATAACATCAATTTTAATGAAAATGTTATAATTTCCTTATTTATATAAATAAAATAATAAAATCTTATTTTTTAGAAACTCATTGTTTCTTGTAGCACAAGATATGATTGTGTAACATGTAATGCAAGATATCAATGAAATATAAATATTCTTAAATATTAATTTATAAAAATCTCTGTATACTATATTCTAACCCCCATAAAATGATTTTTCCCTCGAAATTTGTCTTGGTTGTCGATGGATTAACACTTTATTGTTTACTTATTAAAAACCAAAATTATACTAAATGAATACTAAAACATTATTTTAAAATGTGAATGTTAGAAACGTAAATGCTACCCAATGTAACTCATTACAATGTTTCCACATAGGATAACTTATGTGGAAAGTGAAAACGTGGAGAAAGAAGGGAAATATTATCACATGTTCTGATGGAGAGTGATAGATAACATGATAAATAGAATGTTAATAATTCAAAATCCATAAATCACAGATAAAATAGGGAACCATTTCAATTATCATAAATTAATGTTAGTTTTACATTCAAGAATAATTATCATATCAAGTGGTCCATAAATAGAATAATATTTTGGTCCATATATCTTTTTTTGTCATCAACAATAAGGACAAAATATATTATCTAAGAATCATACAACACCATATGAAATTATTTTACATTAAAAACTAAAAAACATCATATTTTCTACATAAAAAATATTATAAATGGTTACCACATTGATCCTTTTAATGATTTGATTCCAAAACATTTTATATAAAGTCCATAAATTTCCAAAATAAATTTATCATAAATCCCCAATAAAACAAGGAATATGTCTTAATTAACACACACCGAAAATTTGAATATTGTAATCATGTATTCACATGAAACTAGTATGTAACCTATGTTACCATAAAACGTTAGTGAAAAGATGTATTCTTTAAATTCATTCCACTTTACACATTACATAATTCTGGAAATTCTATACACTAAATCCATGATGCCATGAACCACTATTTAATCATATAAATTACATGGTCAATAATATTATCCTATTTATTTTATAAAAAATCAAATATATCATTACCTCATTATCATCCAATCATTATGAACATTTTAATGGTTAAAATTATATTAATCCGGTTTATTGAAAAATATCACCTTACTACATCAATCACTTTTTTGGTTTCCAGTACCATTGAGTATATGCTCTTGAAACTCGATGGTGAAATTAAAATGGATATATAAATTGATAATTAATTATTCTCTAATAATATAAAAGTACTTCTACAACATTACTCAAGAAATTAATTATATAAACAGTCAATCAATACACTAACTATTTGTCATAATCAATACTTCCAATATTGATAGAATGTGATTTTCCATTTTCATTGTCATTAATATGTTCTTAACATCATTCATCATTGATCACCCATGTACTAGGATATTGGTTATCATACTACCATGTTTCATTTAAATGAATCATTTTTGTTTCAGAGGTGAATTTTCATCATTACCTATCTTTTTCCAATCACATTGAAAATAAATTTCATCATAACCTTATTTCCCTCACAAAAATACTTTTACTGGTGCCATTTATAAAATTTCGTCTATGTTTATTTAAACACTTTGTGATTAAAGTAATGCTCAAATTCCATTCAACATGGTTTTTATATTTTTATTTAATCACCATCTTTCATTTGTTGTCAACATAATTTTTCTTGAAATGTAAATCCATCCACTATATCAACCTTGATATAACAAAACACAATCTCTTTATTTCTGCTAATCTATTTAAAGGATAACCCCCATAAATGAATTGGTTTTAATACACTGATGCATCTTATAACCAAACATTTAGGTTGGTCAAAAATTTTAGAAGAATACCTTGAATTAGTTGTTAAAATTAATCCATAGGATCCAATAGATTCATCATCCATTTTCTTTAACTAATGGAACTCATTTTCAGTATTCAAATGAATAATAAGTTGAAATTAATTATTGAAAAAATAGGTTCAGTAACCCTCTCCATTCCATGGAATAAATTTCAACACATTGCTTTATATTTATTGTTATATTATGTTATTTATATGATTGACATTCTAAATCATATACATCCAAATTGATATTTTCATGTTCTACAAATTGGGAAATTAAAAAATATTTTTAGTGGTGCTAATCCATTATCAACCACTACTGGATCTAAACACCCACTGATATAAGGTGGATGATGCCTCATTAAGAACTCGAAAAATATTATTCTATCCATCATGTTTTAAGGATTGTTAATTTTGGGTGAGAATAGAAATGTTATTTTTAATTACATCCTATATAACGTTCTATTTCTTAAGAGGAAATATTTTCATTTCCCATTACATTCATCATTTACATTGTACCATTGGGTTCACTCTATTGTCTAGGTCTATAAATCATAGTTTGAGAATCACTAAAAATATTGGTATAACTACATAATCATTGTAAGTTTCATATAATATTTCAAAATATTACTCATTAGGTTCAATCTAAGGTTCTTCATAATTATTATAAAAACTCTAGTATTATACCATATACATGGACTTTTCCTTAAAGAAATACTTAGAAATATCCATATAAATATCTATAAGTACCCACTAATTAATTTTTACATTTTAATTTCCAAAGTATGACTAAAAAATTTCTTTGGTACTAGCTATAAAATCATTTCCTTAGAGAACATATAAATTACATCAATTTTAGAGAATATTTCATATGTTACACAAATACACAACAGAATACTATATTATTTTACTACCTTCGGAAATAAGGAACATGAAATTCTAGTCTGACGATAGGTCATCATTGTTTCACACAAATAAATATTCTTTTATAATTTCTACGTAAAACATTTCTTTGTAATGTGGGAAAAAGAAACAACTGAATTGAGAGATCTTACATGCACAATAAGGGTGAACAAGGGATATATCAAACATATCATAATAATGATACATAAGAATGTATAAAAACATTTAAAAATATTTTACAATATATTAATGATCATGAAATTATGACATCAGATACATCATAGAAGTTCGTAAAGAGCCTATTTCATGAGATCATAAAATAAGACCTGAAATTGAGGCATACAAAAAATAATAGAATATAGTTTCTATATAACAAAATGATCATTTTCAAGAGGATCATATTAGACAATTACAATCACTAAATTGATATCACTACCCATTCTGGCCCTGTGTGACAGAACTGAGTTTAGTCCCCCTTCTAGCCCAATATAACGGAACCAAGATCATTCTATATTCCAATCATGTCTAGCTCATGAGAGATAAATCATTACAGGGTAATTTTTTTTGGGATATTTGTCCCACTCATATCATAATTAAATCTATAATAATTTATTCCAGAAGAACATAAATCATATCATAACATATTAAAACAAATGAGTTTCATAAATATTTCATCACAAACTAACTCATGTAAAAGAAACATAATTTATAAGTATTAATTAATAATAAAAAATATCATTTATGATAAATAATAAGGATTATATCATTGTATAATATCCCCATTAAAACCTAATTACCATCAATCAATATCCTCTTACATAAAAAATAGCATTGGATGATATCTTCAAATAATTCAGGAGGAAAATACTCATTAAATTGTGTAAAACCCTTTTTAATCAGAAAAAATTTCGAAAAAATGTTTCATTGAAAATAAACATGAGAAAATAAAAATTAATACGTGAAAACTATTTTATTCATATTTTAGATAAATTTTCCTCAAAATTATTAAAATATAAATTTAAATACTATGAAAATAATTTTAAGAAAACATTGTATTGATGGAACCAATGTTTTCGTTCGAGGAGATAAATAATTAAATAAATATTAAAATATCATTAAAATAAGTTTATTAATGATACAATACATAAATGGTAATTATATTATCCACATAATATAATATTGGTGCATAATATACCATGTGATTCAAATAATGAAAATTGAGGCAAAATTACCTTTCAGATTTGGTTACTTTTGAATTGACTCCCAATAAAAGACAGATAATGAAATGGATATTTAAATACAAATAATATTATATATAATTTTCAAATAATATATTCATAAAAATATACAAACCACCTATAATAAATAGTTTGTGATCATGACATGTATCTTATGGAAAATAAAACTGAGATGAAAATCTTCTTCCATAAGTCTTGACATCATTCATATACCTTCAAACCTATTGTATAATAAATATAAGTTTATAATAAATATAAAATTGTACCATATTATTAAAAATAATATCTTATATGATTTTAATTATACTTTATAATACTTTCATATTATCAATTTTGTGTGTAAAGATATATTTCTGGTAATAACCGATTCATTTTTTCGGCATTGTTTTGACTTATTATTCATTATCCTCTTAAATAGGGCATTATTTTAGGATATAAAAATGATAAAAAAAAGATATACATATCATATATATATATATATTATTTATTCATGGTTATTCATAATTGTTAGAGGTATAAAATCAAATACACCGTTCAAGGAGATGGTATGCCACACGTATGCATGAAAAATGTTTTCAATTTCTTATTGTCTTAATAAAATGAAATTAAGTCGTTATATTATCAATAAAGAATAATCTTTATGTTATAAATATCAAATATATTCATAAAATTCAGCAATAATACCATCCATGTGAAATATTGAGTAAAAACGAAACACATCTCGTCATGGAGATGGTTTGCCAAACGTATGTATGTGCGACGTTATCACATTCCAAAATATTGGGTGGAAAAATAGATATATCATTATCATTAAAGAAGTAAAATTTACTCAAAAATAAAATATGTTTATGTTAAACCTTTTATAGTTTTTACTCATAAAATATGTTGATTTAAAATTAATTTTATCACTAAATGGAGATGATAAGTCTTACATATGTAGGAGAAATATTTTCATTTATTGTTTGATGGAAAGGGGATGTATATTGGTGTATTCATAATCATTAATAAATATCATAATATTTATTACGATAATAAAATTATTTTCTGATATATATCATTTGTATATGAGTTATGGAAGAGCATAAAAATCAAGAGATCACTTAAAGCCATTACCTCTTCTTTAGATGGACTCTATAGATCTCCTCTAAAATACACTTGAGTTCATGATTTTTGATGATGAAAACCTTTATATACTTTCCATAATTGCTTATATGAGAATAAAATATATTTTTGGTGATCTTGAAGAATCAAATTAATCTATATAATTTAGGGAGTATGTTTAATTTTATAATTGAGGTGTGAGGCACTTTTCAAATCTCCATTAAATTAATTTATAACAAATAAATTTTTAATTAAAATACATCCGAGATTAAATGGATTAAAATAAAATTTGATCAAGGGATGTAATGTAATAAAAAATTTATTTTATACTTGTTTTTGTAATTTTTTAACCAAGTAATTCTGATGAAGCCTTCATTAACCTATTTTAATTTTACCTAATGTAAAACAATTCAATATTAAAAGGTTTTTTTTAACATATGTGATGCCAATTGGACAATAAGTAAATGATAAGTAATATTTTTGTAAAAATTATAAATATATTTTTTAGTTTTAATTTTTTTTATGATTTTTAAAAAATTTAATAATATATTATTTTGATATGTTATCGTTAGATTCAATTGTGAACCTATTCCATATTTGGATTTTTTTTAAAACATTAAGATAACATGTTAAAATCAAACAAAATATTGTATTATATCCCTATATTTTCAATTTAATCAAAAAAATTATTTTAAGACATTAATTATTTAATATTATATTTATATTAATATTTTAAAAATCATTTCGTTGATATTTCTATTAATATAATAATTACCGCATTAGGGTTACACAATTTTTTATGAAACATTATCAAAAAAATATGAAAAAACTAAATGATGAATATAAATAATCTATATTTAAATAGTTTATTTGTTGTAAAATATATATTTTTGGAAACCCTTTATTAAGAATGTATTAGCTTTTAAAATATTAATTTGACATCATAAAATTTTTTCTAAATTAAGATTTAATATATTCAGTATTCTAATTTAAGTGGCCCAAAAAGTAAAAAATAAATTTATATCCTAAATATATTTTTCTTAATTTTAAAATTTATAATTATATTCGTACATAACAAAAAAATTCTCATGTGGACACACAAGCGTTATTAAAGACAAAGAATGTGACATTTTTTAATTTTTTGTGATTTAAATTTTATATAAGTCATTTTCATGTACATGTGTCCATCAAAAGACATAATTTAAATCTATAGGTGTCATATGTCTAATTTTATTAATCAAATAAAATTTTGGAATGTTATAGGGTCATTTTAAATTATGTATAATCTTATTTTTAACCTAACATAACAAATTCACCGGTTATAGTGGAAACAAAATTTTCCATGGTTACTATTCATACTGGCAAAATAAGTGAATCATTTACTAATTTTGGACATTCCAAATAAATATTTGGCATAAATTTTACAATACTCAATACAAAAAACTTGTAGAATTTTATTTGTAATGAAATTGGTAACCATCCATGAAAAATATTTTTTCGAAATATATACGTTTGAAACATAATTTCTTTTATGATAAAAAAATGTATACAAACCATTCCAAAAAGCATAATTACATTATTTTAAAATAAATGTAACTATTTAAAATATAAAAAATATATGAAACATAATTTGACATTGTAAATACTTTAGATGAAGAAATATTTTTTAATAAAATTATATATTTTCACTATTTATCAAAAGATGAAACTTCTCATAATTAACCAAAAAGTTCAACCCAAGTAAATATTGATATTTTTAATTCAATTATGAATATTTTTTTGAAAATAAAACTTAAAAATGAGGTAAGTTATTTATTTTTAAAAACATATATATCAAAAGATTCTAAAAAATCCTTTTTTGAAAAATATTTCTTTTATGTATAAATTTTGATTTGTTCATATATCATGAATATTAATCTTATTATATGAATATTAAAATTTGATTTAATATTAAATATATTCTTATTTATATAATTTAAGAAAAATATTATTTATATTTATTAGGATAAACACATTTGTTTGTATATAAATAGTTTTTTTGAAAAAAAACATTTCCTTTAAAAAATTATTGTCTTCACATTAATTTATAATTAATTAGCCAAAGAATTATATTTCCAAGTGTGAACAATAATTCATATAATTTATTAAATCATTTTCATACCCTCCAATCTAATAAATAGGTTTTAACAGTCTTATTTACAAAATTTTAATAATAAAATGATGTTTCGTAGAAACTCATTATTTCATATAACATTATCTAAGTGGGTTTTGCATAAAACGAAAGACATAAAATATATCAATTTATTCTAAAAAATTATATTAAATAAAATTATTGCGGTTTTGTAATAAACTACCAACTGATTCATGAAGATATTGTTTGAGTGGTATTAGGACATGTAAAACTCAAGAACATGCATATAAAATTATCAAATATATGACTATAGAAAAAATGTAAAATGATGGAGGAATATTTTCTTAATTCCATATCATTATAAGAAAACCATTACATAAATCTATATATATAACCTAGAAAACATGAATTTCTTTATTAGGGATGAGGCACATTTCAAGACAATTTTATCCATTCCGACCTTCCACTTAGTATTTTCATGTTATTATAAAAGTAATGAATGGGGTTGGGAATGTCATGGTAGAAGAGATGAAATAAATATTGAGGAAAATATAATGGGGTAATACAATGTGGGTGTAGAATAATATCACTGATTCATTAAATATACATTAGTGCTTTCCCTTTCTAAATATATGTGAAAAATTGTCATGGATTTTGACATAATTGAATCGAAAATCACTAATTATGGACTAATGATTATAATAATACGTGGTTACATTGGGAATGTCAGGTTTACTACAAGTGTGAAACTAAAATGAGAAAAAAAAATGAAAAATGGGCTCAATGAAAATAGAACAAATTGTAAAGAAGTATAGAAAAAAGTAAGAATCTTAACAAATGATTCATTATGCATTATTATTATCAAGACTTTTACATTGATCTTTTGGAATATTGGGGTTCTTATTTTTAATGGAATAATGTCATTACACTTTACCATATGATATCATTCTTTATAAATTAAGATAAAATCAACTAGATTAAGCCTCGGTTTTGAAAACATCAAATTCCAACTAAAAAAAAGCCTCAAATTCATTGGATGCATCATTGAATGTCCTCATGATTATTTGTGTCTTTTTCAATTCTAAAATTTTGTAAGTAGTTTCTTTAAAAAATTATGGATATGAATATTGTATTCATGATATTATCATAAAATTATTTTAATTTTATCTTGGGGGATGTGTGAAAACATTAAAAAGTGTGGTCAATTTTAAATTGGCATGTTTGAAAATAATTGATTAAGGATCATTAATAGATGAAAGAAGATACTTCATAATTTTTAGTGGTATAAATTACAAGACATTGAATGATTTTTATTCATTGAAATATGATAAATTCAATTGATATTTTATGTGGAATATTTTAATTTTATTTAACCTTGTTACTTTTTTTATTATTTGAAATAATAATTACAATAACACTAGAGACATCTGAAATAAATGTTGATATTTAATGCTTTGGGACAAGATGGGATTATGTGGGGGTGATTGAAACACCCAAATTTCATGAATATTTTAATAAAACATATAAAAAAATTTATGCATTTTAAAGTGTAATTTCCTTCATTGTGAATGTATTATTAAATTATTCGAATTTATAAATTTGGTAATTAAATGATTGGAAATGAATGAATTTTTTGAAAGTTTAGTTATATTATTTAATTAATGGTAAAAATATTTATTTTTTTAAGAGGTTGAATTATAGTATTCAATTAATCATTTTTATATATTTATTTTAATTAGGTGAACTTTTACATTAGGTTTCTAAAAAAATGACAATCATTGGCCAACCATAGAGCTGTCGTAGCAAAAAACCTTGACAGACCATAAGGGGTTAATCCTCCAAGATGGTGACTAGGATGACCAGTGTGACACATGTTAGGTGGTGAATACATAAGGCTTGAGGCCCATTCATCAGATTGACAACAGAAATTAGATCATGTGGGAGAATAGAGTTCCTAATGTCCCACATGGTCCACATTTGGGAAACCAAAATATTAGTTTTTGAAAGACAATTCTTGGATCACACCCCAATACTGGCATCTGAACCGGTGATTTCAAGATTTTTCAATTAAACAAACTGACATCCTCCCACAAACTCCAATTTTGGAAATTTTTTAGAGTTAATTTACATTTTTTAAATGAGATAATATTATCTTACTCGATCCAGCTAAGCCCTGCATCAGACAAAAGTTTTTTCCACTCCCAACTTCTAGAATCTACTATTCATTTGACAGTTGTCACAACATCAATGTGGTACTACCATGTCCACCCAATTATATATCGGATTAAATATTCACAACAACATTCAATATTATGTACCACCATGAACAATCATTGACAACTATTACAACCATTGTGATGCCCTCTTCGAAGGAATCCATCACCATGCATTCTTGAGGAACTCCATTCAACCTGCCTCTATAAAGGCGAGGGGAGCTATTCTATTCATCCACACCACCTCCACATTTCCATGTCCCCATTATCCCATAATCATATAATGGAGGATTCCCATGAACATGCTCGGTCTAAGCTACATTTTAGAAAATCGAAAATTGATTTGGATTTAATTCAGATATTCTTGATATACATCTTTAAGCTAATATTTTATCATTGAAGATATAGAATAACACTGACCAAAGAAGGAGACTGAGGATGTCATCCATACCTCTATTCAAGTTAATTACACCCATGGGTCCATCATAGTTCAAGAAAAACAAAAATAATCCAATTGGAGGTGAAAAAGATAATATTTTAATTTTCTTTCCTTATTTTTTTATTTTAATTGAGTTTTTTTATTTATGGAATTGATAATTTTCTTTTATAAATTATAACCATAAATTTTTATTTTATGTATTCATACACCCTCATGAATACTTATTCACCTTCTTCATCTTCTTCCTTTTCCCCAATATTATCTTAATATTTATAATTAAATTTCATTTATAATTTTTTTATAAATTTTATTCTTCTTATAATCATATTTTTAATGCATTTTGTTACATTTTTTCTCCATATTCATTTCTATTCATTTTATTTTTTTTTATTGTTTTTTATATTTAAATTATTATTCATTACCCCAATGTGATCTCTTACATGCGATAATGAAGGGATGCCCTGATAATTTTCATGGGGGAGGTAAGGTGATTTTTGATAAATTAATAATGTTTATTTTATATTTTACATATGTTTGAGTATAATTCATAGGTGGGAACATTATTCCCCATAATATGAAATTAAAATTTATTTCTTTTCATTTTATTAATTAATTTTAACCATATTTTTTGGTTATATCTTCACACAATAGAATTTATTCAACTAACAGATGAAATGACATTGATAGGTTCGAGTCATGGATGATGGGACTCCTGTGTCTAAGGAATTATATTAAACATTATTGTAAAAGGACACGGAGTTTATATTTCATTAAATAATTCTATATTTCACAATCTGTATATATTATGATAGGGATTCATAGAGGAGAACTCATATATAGAATATCTAAATAAAATAAAAAAATGATAATAATGATTGAACCCAAAACAAAACATAAGGACATGTTTTTTTTTCAAATCACAATTTGTTTATAATTTCATGTTAGATAATGTAACTTATTATGTTTTATTTAATTTATTTATATTTGAAATTAATCAAACCCAATTTTATCATTATTTTCTTAAAATAATGAAAACAATAAAATCCATTTGATTTAGGTGAATTATAATATTTAGGTCAGTAACAAAAAAAGATCCTCTTCTGAGATGACTCAGGTCAGCCTCTATGAAAAATTAAGAAAATATATTATTTCCATGCCCAATGACAGGTGAGTGTCACATATTCTAATATACTAAATATTACCTTATTTAATTTTGGAAAACATTTATTGAAAAAATGAGAAACCATAGAACATCACCTAGAAAAACATACATCATAAGATATAACTAAATGATTAAAAAATATAAAAATCATATTATAAAATATTAACTGAATACATTACATGAGACAATGGTACATATGATTTGATTTCATTAGTTATAAGGTCCTAAAATAAATAAGGCATCTTGTAACAAGTTTAAACATATTCTATAATGTTGATAGTAATTTAATTGATTCCTTTTATTAATATTAGATAATTATTGTTAACTAAAGCATGTTTTTAGCTACTTATATCCACAAGTATCATCCTTTACATTAACATGTCAACCTAATATTTTTTGTTATTAATCAAAATAGACTCATCCACCATTTTCTTCATTTGAATGTTTAACCAGCTATAGTTTTTTTCCATTTATTGCATCCTTAAAATTTATATCTCACTACATACCAGTGAAGAAACCCTTGATGTATATGATATCTTCAGAAATGTAATTTCATTGATTAAGATCCTATTAATTATTATTTACCTACAAATTATTAGTTTCAAAAAAATTACAATCTATCTATATAGGTTTATTTAATTGGAACCATATTCTATATTGTCATTGGTAGATAAGAATAAACCTTGTTCCCTTAATGTTCCCCCTTTTTCGAAAATGTAACTCCTAGAATCCCAACTTTTCATTTACCCCTTATTATTTTATGAGGTGTACAATACTTTAAATGAATTCCTCCTTCTAGATCCTCCGAAAACTAACATGAAAAATTCTTCACCAAACACTTCCCCCATACAGTTTTTTTTGTGTCAATGACGTTCTCCTCTGTTGGTGAAAATACAAAGCACTAAGTCAACCCCTCAGTATCAATCCCTTAAAATATGTTGAAAATTTTTATATTCACAAGATTTCTGCTCTCGATAGGTCTGTTGGATTCAATCCATAATGAAAAAATGTCCACTATTGTTACCTACTCTAAAAATTGTAATCAATTTCATCTAAAATTTTAAGAACAATTATCTCATAAACATTCACCTATTGGTCTGGTTTGCTTCTACTTCTAACGTCCTCATCATGTGATTAAGGATTTGGACTGATTCTCATGGGATCAAAAAAGAACCCACTTATCCCCCTTGGACCAGATGAGTCATACTCTATCTACTTTTTTCCATGATTTCGTGCCTCTAGTGATAAAAAATTTACCCAATTTTCTAATCATTCGTAGGCCTAGCCTCTTTCTGTATGAGATTATCATAAACAACCCAATTACAATTTTAGTAAAAAAATATTTTGATAGTGAAATCAAATTTCCTCATTATTGTTATGAATTATATATGTCTAACTCTATTATGATAAGAAAAAATTAATTGATCGAGATATCTTCACAAAGTCCACAAATTATCAGATGATTCCAAAACCATGACTTGTTTTCACTTAAATTCTTCTCAATTAGGAATCCAAACCCACTCCACCAGTTGATTCAAAACATATAATTACACACATACAAATGGATAAATCAGATGACAAACTGAGTTAATTATTCCATCATAACATATAGAAAATCCTAATAATTTAACAAGAATATGCATAATTTAGGGATTTTATAACATTAGCAGGTGTTCATGAAAGATTAACCAAATCACTATATTCACAACATTTCATTTCGTATAAAAATAATTTTTCCAATGAATAATATATAATTTTCATCCATTTCATTTTCTAGGATCTCTATAACATGATAAAATCAATTTTTCCATCATGTTGTATCAAATAGTCATATTATATTGGTCTATGAGACAAAAAGGCATGTGATATTGCAACCCCCAAGTTCCAATAACAATCCAATAATATTTTTCCACTTATGTTCACTAATTCATAATACATATATTATTTTAGAATTGTGTTTTATAATGAACAATAATTTTATAATATAATTATTTGAGGGAATTTTCAATTTTATGAATAAAAAATATGGGATGAATTAGTTTCTGATCATCTATTAATTTTGTAGATTCCCTAATAAAACTCACTATATTTTGTGTAATCCATAATGAAACAAATTAAATTTTTTACTCTTATATATCATATATACAAATCATTTATACGTCATAACTGACTAATATTTTTTTCCTTGAAAATAAAATATAATGTTATTGGAGGCATTTATACACATGTAATCAAGTAGGATGGTATCATTTAAATATAAAGAGATAATGGGGTAAAATGATTTATTATTTTAAGGAACTATAATATGTAAAAATTATCATATTTTTTCACTACATCCTCAATAAAATGATACATCTCCTATGATTGGAATGAAGGATAAGAGACAATGACCCCTGAGTCCAACCTCTAGTAGGCCACTAGGTAGAGACTAGCACCAAGTGTACATGGATCTCACAATAGGGAAGGCATTATCATTTATAAGAAAAAAGAGCCAAAGGTAAGATGGTTCACCCAAATATAACACACACATATATATATATATATAAGAAGGAAATAAAACCCCACATACATGTTTAAAATATAACTATTACAAAATAGGAGTATCCAAAGTAATTATAAAAAATAAGACTAGGAACTAACATGACAGTTATCATAACGTCCAAGATAGTATTTCCCCACATGGTCTACTTAGTCATCATAGAAACATGAATTCTGTTTTATATTTGTGAGGTGAGCATAAATGTATACTCATTTTGGAGAAGCCGGTTTTGTTCATGAAAAAGTGGGTGAAGTATTCTAATGCCAATGGGAGAGAACATCCTAAACCAACAACACCTAATAAGGAATACTGGAAAGACTAACCTCACCAAGGAACAATCACAAAATAATGAAAGTCTAGTCATGTAATATAATAATCACATCGAAGTTAGGGTACCCTTCATCACTTCCCACTGGTTAAATACTCATTCCATAATGGAGAACATAATGACTCTCCCACACCATTCCATATTCCCCATATCACCACCAGCCAAAACACACATGGGACTTAGAGATAGTCCCAAAAAAATTAATCTTTCCACATCCCACCAACAGACACATGTTCCAAAACCATACAACATCCCACCATTAGGAACCCATGCCACAACCAAACCACATCAGGAAGACACCTGGGAAAAAACCCCACATATCATTTCATAGACATCATGAAAGGAAACCTCCCCCACCGACACCTGGCCTCACAACTTCGCCACATCCTACCTGAAGAGTATTAGGATACAAATGCAT
Source organism: Viscum album (assembly GCA_963277665.1). Lineage (NCBI taxonomy): Eukaryota > Viridiplantae > Streptophyta > Magnoliopsida > Santalales > Viscaceae > Viscum > Viscum album. The sequence continues at coordinate 1,562,390,115 of OY728142.1, read as the reverse complement.
AATAGAGGGAGAAGGGAAGAGCCAATGACAAGAAATCCATCCTCATACTCGGTTGTGGTGAAAAGACAGACTACCCCTTGTGAATGTGGGTGTTCATCACATACTAATCAACTAGGGTGGGGTGTGAATAGAAATCAAATGGAAGTAAAAAATTTATATAGTAATCAAAAACTCTACCCAACCTATGGGGTTTTTAAAAAAACCACCATACCAAAAAAACCTCCATTATTGCTATCTATAAATTCACATCTACACAACATGCCATAATTCAATTCTTAATCCAAGAAAACTCATTTAACAAATTATCTTAATTTATTAATAAAACCATTTATTAATTACATCCCAACCCAAGAAGCTTACATGCACATCAAATCATAATCCACATAGTTTATACCACGTGGAGAAAGAATAACAAAGTTAAAAAACCCACTCCACATTTTATCTCCACTTTATGCATATTAAATGGAATTCCATTATCACACTTCAAATTCGTTCCACCCAATACACCATATCAAGAATTTGAAAACCACATACAAATCACCACCACTACCATCAACTACACTTATCACAACCATTAACATCTGCTCTATATATACACCTCGCACCATGTAATAGAAACAAAACACAACCTGATTGTAGTCCCACTACACCACACTACTCCTCTATACCATAATCAATAAATATATCAACCTGATATTTCATTACACTAACTGAACCACCGCACACACAACTGTACCATCAATAATGGCACCACAAAACACTATATGTCATAACTTCTAGATTAAACAAGTCACATGTTCTTTAATGCCCATTTTTAATATTCATCGGTGAATATAAAGAATGTTTGATCCTAGGGATTCCATATTCTAACTGAATATACCTGAAAAATAAATTGAATATATATACAATCATCCAACTAATGATAAGAAACATTAATTAAAAATTAATCATAAGTTCTCACAAAAATACCACCAAGGACCATGATTTACAAAATCCATATAGCCAATATAGATCACAATATCTATAGATAACAAAGCATAACAGAGGTCACTTTTCTACAATTCCATATGTTAATATTTAAACTAATTCAATTAAAATTACTTGATTATAATTATTCTATATTTATAAGGGGGTATTCATACACCAACCCCAAATGATGCACAATTAAAATAAGTATGTCGGGATCCCTACATCGATGAACAGACCATCAAAAAATCCTATATACACCCAAAATTGGTGGTGCATATGTTGTATGAAAAAACCTCTAGGGAAACATGATCTTAAGGACCCAACAAAACACACTATCAAAACTCATTTTATGTCAAATAAATTAATAATGGTGAAAATGGAAAATATGTTAAAAATTGAAATTTGACAAACTGATGGAAATGAATCACTATGGGGTGAGTCACTGATGCATTATGCTAATGGGGAGTCACTGTTCGGTCCAACACTATTACATGAGTCACCATTCAAGGACCTACCATTTTGTGAGTCACTATTAATATAGTAACCTTTATGTGAGGAACCATTTCGTGAGTCACAATTGTATGCCATAATGTTGAAAAACCCAATGGGGTGACCCACCATTGTGATTCACCAAACATGACTAACCATTAGTGACCTACCATCCCTGACTCCCCATTAGAAAACTAGATTTTGAAAAAATATTTAAATGAGTCATAGTTTCATCCCATAACCCCAAAACCATTTGATTTTCAGGAAGTAATAGATTGGTGAGGTCAGGGACATTATATTAGATAACAGTCAAACTATTCTCTCCCTTGAGAATTCAATACCACACCTAGATGAATGAGGTGTCCAAACAACCACCCCATACGATACCTCTCAAGGACATTTTTATACATGGAAAAAACAACAATTTAAAAACCCCAATGTACAATTATGAACCACCTTATGTTATTTAAAAGATTGATGTAAAACTCAACATCCATGAAAATATCCTCTAACAAATGCTACTCAAACCCACCACAAGGGACACCACACAAGACAAAAAGCCACATTGTCCATACATATGATTCAGGGAATTCATTCCTCTATGTCAAGATACTATCTGCTCTGGGGGGCACTAACTCTCATGCACATGTTTAATTGCATATCAATTAATTAATTCGACTAGGAATCAAGTCATGCCCAATATTCATGAAAACACATGACCATTAATTCCACCTGGCTTATCACAAAGTGTGGAGAATAGTTTATCATAAAAAATAAGTCTCAAAGATCACAAGAAAAGATTAATTTGTAAAAAAAGTCAACAAACTTCTAGGTACTAGGAACACATCAATATCTCAGTTTCCCAAGTACTATCCTTCAATCCAACATTATCCACAAAACAAGTACCAAAGGAAGGATATATTTTCATAGCACCTTCTCTTGATGATCCTAAATCTCTACTAGCTGATCCATTTATTTCATGTTGTCTTTTACCTACTACTCTCCCAATTCAATTACATGGGATTCATTATGAAGAACCAATGATTCTATGAGATGTGAATGATTTCATGGAACTTCTCCAACTACAGCGGTAGCACTAACTGGTATGCCACCTCACTGACATTCCCCGACACCTCAAAGGGTCTGATGAACCTAAGAGAAAGAATGCTCCTTGGGTCAAAAATCTACTAACCATGTAGAGGGGAATTATTTAATAACATATGATCCCCAACCATGAACTCCAAGGGACTCCTATAGAAATCAGCGTATGAATTTTTTTGACCATGTTTTTGTTTAATCCGCTCACAAACAAGATGATCCTTATCTGTCACGCTATACAAAACCATGGGGCTAAGAATATCTATCTACACAACCTCTCTTCTGCACAAAGTCAAACGACAGAGTCTTTCATACATTTATTCAAATGGATCCATTCCCATGGATGATTAATCTCTATTTTTGTAATTGACCTACGCCAAGGGAAAGTGTCACACAAAAGATATACAAAAGTCAAATACACATGCCTCTATCATGTCCTCCATAATTATGATGGTCTTCTCAGTCTGGGTGTCTATAGGTGGGAGTGAATTAGTGATGAGGAATAACTATGTTCCAAAATCGTACAAAAATTCACACCATACTTGTTAGGTAAAACATGTATCCCGGTCATAGAAAATAGATCTCAAAACTCTGTGTAGCTGCACCAGTATCAGATCCCAAATATGTTCTTGGAAATGAATAGGAAATGATACAGTGATGCTAAATGGGACTGCTTCACGATGCAGATTCTAAAATACCATCATCACAATTGCTGGGGGAAAACCACGACATTCTCTACTCCACCACAAGGGAAGGATTATGGTCATCTCAACGGTTATGATCAACTAGACGCAACTCTTCATTCCATGGAGGGTATACAACCACCTCTACCATTCCTTGGAAATTGATAGAAGCCTCTATGACCATTGTGGAGGGAAATAAGGGAGCCTCTATGTTATGGATTGGATAACGGTCAACTCTACAGTTATAAAAAATAGGGAACAATCCTTCTCCAACGGTGATGTGCAATGTGTCTTCATGGTATTCCAATAGAGATTCTAACACCCTTTCACCATGAAATATATGGCTACCTCCAATCCAAAAATATCAACACACTGACCATTCTCCTTCAAAATATAAAATCATAGAGGACCCATTATTCATATAACCATTGGAAAAAATGAATCATCTAAGGCTCCTGAGCATTGTAAAATCCCTTTCCCATTACTCAAGATTACCCCCTCTTCATGGTGGGTTTCTATTCATGGAGAGTATGGGCCATATCCAAGGATGAAGACCCCTTTGGGTACTCAGGTACATTGCAAAGAACTGAAGCATTAGGAAGAACCCTCAAAAAACAAGTCTACTTCATCCTGAGGATGAGACACTATGTTTCACAATTTCCTCCTCTTTGTAAAGTCATATCCTATGTGAGCCTTTGTGTTTTGTGAAGCCATGTGATTTGTGATGTTAGGTTCTCTATGATCCCTTCTTCTTTAAGATCCCATGAGCTCTACAATTCCCCTGTCTTTGAGAAGAACAATGCTCTCTGAACCTTATGCATTGAGAAGCCCCACTCGTCATGGAATCTTTCATTTAAAAACATATTTCATTATGGCCCTCCTGGATTTTATGATTTTATATCAAGGTACCTTGAGTGGTTCCTCATGTTGAGTAACTTGTCCTCATGCATCTTTGCATATGCACACTGATGGTTGTTGCTTCTTTGAATAGCCACACTAACATGTGGCCTCAAATAGATCACTTAACAACCTCATCACCACACGACGTTTCTAGTAGATTCCCTTCATATTGGGTTAAAGTGAACCTATTATGCAAGTCCTATGGGTGAGAAGTGATTCCTTACTGTCTGATATCCAGGACTTTAAACTGCCTTTCACCAGCATCTTCTACCCAATCCATTAATTATGATCACCACCTACGTGATATGTCCAATATGATTATAGGGGTGATAGATTTAGGTGACCTCAATCTATCTCTTGACCTATGGTCATTGATTCCATCAACACCTCAAGAAGTCTCAACGTTAGCCCTAATACCCTCAAGGTTGTGTTCCAGGTATGGTGGTAATATCCTACTCGTAGATCTGGACATCGCTTTGGCTTCTCTCCTAGATAATCCCATATTTCCTCTTCCGGTCATAGACCACACATAGGCCTCATTTTATTCATCACAGACGCACCTTCCATGATTTGATCATCAGATCTTTGTGGCCTCTGGTTTATCACAGCGAGCATGACTCAAATGGTCTTTGAGTTAGAATTGACCATGACACCATCATTTGGACTCATTACTGTGCTAGCCCCATCCCTCACCACTGATCGAAATGGAATTTTATTCCTCATCACAGAGTTACATATGACACAACCCCAAGGTCCGAGCCTATCTATCTTGTAATATCATAGTCTTTCCAATGAGAATTTTTTTTGGAAGGTAATTCCATAACATGGGGGGTTTTATGTTCTTCAGGTCCCATCCATACCTTCATTCTCATGGGCCACCACTTCAGGAGTCCCTTCACCACAGTAAACTTTGTGGACATTGATTCATTTCCTTGGGGATACATATGAATCCTTTCTAAGGTTGAAGCCCAACATCATTGTCATCTTCATGTCAGTACCACCCCATTCCTCTTATCCAAAATGTCAATCCATTAATCATCCTCTCTAATTCATAACCGGGAAACCACATCCCAATGTTATCATGTCGTCCATCCTATCACCGCTCTTTACGGCACCTGAGAAGCTAACCACACAGAATCCCCAAACAATCCTTTATCATCCAACTAGGAATATTCCTCTTAAGATGGGTCTCTATCAATGTGTAAGCCCCAACTTAACTTTGGGTAGTTGTCCTTTGTGTAAACCCTGATTCTATGCACCCACCTAAACTATGTGGACTATGATTCCCCACCACATGGAAATATAGGAAGCCTCCCCCGAGTTCAATTACATCAGTCATGTTAATTCATGGTCTCTCCCTTGATCCTTTGTCTTTCGGAAAGATCATGCCTTAACCCAGTGGTTCAAAGTGTTTTAGGTTCTATCCATGTGTTAATTCTCACGGGTTTCCTCCTTAGGTGTCCAATCACCACACTGAGCTATGTTAACATGGAGTCCCTATCATGGGGATATGTGTGAAGCCTCTATAAGGATCATGTCCAATATCACTATAATTTTCACATCAGTTACACCCAATTCCTCCCATCCACTTCTCACAACCTTTTATCATCCATTCAGATTCATACCCGGGAGGAGAAATCGAGGTGAGATCATGTCATACATCCCATTCTCACTCAGATGACACCTAGGTAGATCACCATGAATAATCCCCACACAATCAATAATCATCCAATCTAAAGTGATCCTGTTGCGATGAGCCGCTATCAACATGAAATCTCCACCATGTCTTGAAGTCATTCTACTTTGTGTACACCTCCATTTAAAGAATCACCCATTCATAATATGTGGGTGTTTATTCCTATATCCTAGACGGGGTATGTAATAAGCCTCACTGAGGTTCAATCCAAGCTAATGGTTAAACTTGTTATTCCCCATTCTGGGGAGCACTCTCCTTGATCTACCCTCAGTGGTGTCCAAATAAGCCTTCACAATGTGACATATTCCATTTATGGGACTCATTATATCAGGTCTTATATCATTGGTAGTTCTATCCTATCCATCCAGTATTCCCCCTTCTTGGGGTGCACATTCCCTGATACGTCTATAGTGGTTTTCCAAATCAGCCTTCACGGTGTGATGTATTCTCTCTATGAGACACACCACCTCAAATAAATCCTCATTTGGAATTCTGATACATCCACATGGTAAACCATCTTGGTTCTCTAACCTTGGTATGTACCAATATGATTCATCTATAGGGGATTTTCTGATCCTTATAATTATGTATCCACTAGATGATAATCTTGCAAAATACCTCATGTAAGACATGAGATTCCTGAGGAAAACCTACCAACTCATGCCATTGGCGTAACCATCTCCATATAATATTAAACTCGTGAAATACCCCTTGTTATACATGGGATGCTAAGGAAATCCCGAAATACATGACTCTGACATATAATCCCTTTCAGTCAACAGAGGATGCCTCAGCTTTCCATGCCCTCGAGAAGACCTATCATAAAGGGAATAAATCTAGTTGTATAGTCATTTAACCACCCAGACACACATGTGATGTTTAAAGGGAATACCCCACTGACCAAAGGATTCAACCATGACATGAACCCTTATAATGACTTGATATAAGAAGTTAAATTAATGGGCATCCACAAAGATATTGTCTATGTGATATTCTCACGAACAATGACTCAAAACTATGATAAAGACCTAGAATATGCGACGAATTATAAGGATGAATCCTTGGAAGGGGAGACCGATATCCCATCATCATATTTTTATTAATGATAAAATGTCTCAGAATAAGAGATTCATGTTTCCCACCTTTCTATAGTGGGAATGCAGGGAAACAGCCAGTGCATCTACATGGCCAGAAGCGCACCCCGGTGAAAGAATCAGAAAAAAATGGTTAACCAGACATGAAACTTCTCCTCAATATAATGATAAGTGGAATTAAATACATAAATAGATATGTTTGTCACCATATCCAGTTATCTGGAGCTAGTTGCCTCCAAGATAATAGTTGGCATAACATGAATATCACCAATGACGAGGGTTGTTAATCATAGTTAATTTTGGCCTGTGATATTCTTAGAATGGATATTTCTATCCATCCCTAAAAGATTGATTGGTGCAGGCGAACTGGGTATCACATTCCTATAAACCATACCAATGGATGTATTCTCCTATAATATTGAGCTAAATCTCAATATATATGAAACCAATCATCTCCCTCCCATGGACTCATGGGAAGGGGTTGTACGCATGAAACAATTCCACACATCTTCAAATCCACTGTGATGACTCCTACGCCCTCAGCTAAGGGGCACACACACCCCCTCCCAAACTCTAAATTTATTTAGAGGATGGTGACTAAGACACTTTTTTATGATATTTTTAGGAAGGTTCGATCCTGAAAAGGGACATGGACCTCCAGGACATGGTTGCATTTGTGCCCCGTCAGTGCCGCCAACCCCAAGGGCCACTCATGGAGCCACTCCTCCCCACTCTGAAGGTCATCTTGTTTTGGAGCATATCCATGATGTTCCCATATGATTCACTCCCTTGTTCTCATTATTTAAGAGATCATTGAGTCCACTCGGACATAACATCTGCTGGAGAGCATCCATGGAGGCCTCCCACATGCCCACATCATCCTCGCCAGCCGGTCCTACCGACCGAAGGAACATTAGTCCATTTTCCTACATATTTGGATCTAGTTCGACCAACCAAATGTCAAATCTAGGAAAAAATTAAGGAGTTTGGCCGCCATGAGGGCTCCTTCATCCTATTCTTCAATGTTTTAAGCCACGAAAAACATGACCTATCAACCCACTATAATCATTGGGTAGGGTCACCTATCGGTTACAGAGTGGAGGAATATTGTATCCCAATCAATGTTGAAGAACCAAACACCATATGAGCAGGTTCAACTGGCTCTCACAGTTATTGGGGAAAGAAAAAACCAAAATAGGCCAACCTGCGATGATGAAACCTAATATTGAGTTCCTCCCCGTACGAGTATTAGATAGAGTGAGGTCCTCCTCAAACAATCATTTGGTATGGAGGTCCTTCCCCTGAAATGATCATCAACTCTTGTGGAGGCCCTTCCCACACCATTAGTATTCTGCATAGAGGTCCCCTCCATGCCCCTAGAATTAGTATTGAGAACATCCCTCATATAACAAGTTCTCACCATGAGGTTCTTCCTTTCATAGTCACCCAACAGCTATGAGGCCCTCCCTAGGTTACCATCGATTCTAGAGGAGGACCACACCATACATAAAATCCCCAAAGTGGAGGTCCTCTCTGTTTAATCAACGATGTACATGGAGGTCGTTCTCATGTATATAATAATTAGTTCGAAGAGCCTCTTCTTACAACTGCTATCCAGGCCGACCGATGTGAATATCTTTCCTGCACTACAGACTCCCACCATGGAGGTCCTCCGCACGAGTTTACCAACTCTATTAGAGGCTCACCCCACTCCAAAACAATAAAACATGGAGTTACTTCTTGTGTTCTTTTCAATCATTGTTGAGGTACCCCTCACAGCACTGCTCATCCGAGTAGGGGACCTCCCCATGTCAAAAACATCTGATTTGAAGGCCCTCCTCCTATCCCACATAGTTAGTGCATAGGTCCTACCCACTCTATCACAAATCCACATAGAGGGCCACCCCAAGTAATGAAAATAAATATTCCCAAAGAACCATCTCGAGGAATGGGTGGGTCGCCATATCAAATGTCTGAATCTGGGGAAGTTCCAAACAGTGATTAAACCTCTCTACATTTAAGATTCTCGAGTGCAGTGTGATTCAGTGATATAACCCTCACCCATATCTTCAATGTAGGGAGTTGGGTTATAGTTGTACCCATATACCTAGTCCTTACTGAAATCAATTCCCATTAAATCCATGCATCCCTCTAATGATACAAACTGGAGGAGGAAGATTGGGCCTCTTTCGAGGGAATGTCGATGAAATCCCACCTATCGTCAACATGATCATTCCCTAACTCAACCATAGATCACAGAACATTTTTTTAAGGGAAAAATAAATGATGATAAAAACCACGAACCATCACCAATGACCAAATCCTCAGTGAGAGAAGAAGATATATTTTGTTTGTATTACAAAGTTGTGGGGGCATAATCAGTGCATTCATCCGAAGACTATCATGGATGTCATAGTTTTCCAGTTCATGCACCATACTCTCCACCGATTAGTCTATAATTTGAACGGTATGCATCAATGTTGATACAAATGCCTCATACTCCCCTTGTCAATGAATGGGGAAACCAAGGGTGGGATCCCAAATCTATGATAAGGAGCTTCTTGTACGTTCTTGCAGGGGACATGTTCACAGAGAAGTTCTGGATCACTTCAACATCATGTTTCAATATTGGATACACTCTCACCTAGGAGGAGGACATGTGCTTCAGCCAAAATCAAATTGAAAGACACTTTCATCATCCTCATAGATAGGTGGATTTCCCCTAGAGCCAAGAACACTTTGATGAAATTAGTTTGAAATGTTTTATGGTCGACTTGGTGGGGATACCCATGGCTCAGCACCCTGGGTCACCCAGTTGTCATTAGACCCTCTAGAAACAATTTTTATAGATCTTTATAGTTCACTTCAAAAGAATGTGTAGGCTCCGCCCCCCATGATAAGATCTATAGTTGGGAGTATTATGCTTCCCCTCATTCTAGTATCATCTGGCACCACCGTAATTTTCCATGTGATATTGAGGATATTCCATTAGGTACAATCTAAGTTAACATGGAAAAACAATCATAGGAAGAGACTGAAATAGGACTTGTTGAATATAACATACCCCAGTGGGGTGGTGCCACACATTTTGGATCCATTGGGCTAGGTTTCCCACCAGCAAATAAATTTACTAGGCCTTCTTGCACCTTATGATTCCTTATCCTTGAGTCAACACACTAATAAGGGTAAAGAGAACACTGGGTCCATCAAACCATCTCACATATCCGGCTCAGGGTAGTAGAGAATAAATGAACCTAAATAGGCTATTTTTCATCAATAGTTCATGGATAATAAAATGATGGTTTATGACCTTCTCACCGAACATGTTGTAGAACGACATCCTGACTATGGTAATCCTCTACTTGGGTAGAAATAGTACGTACATACTCCCCCAAATAGTTTTCTATTTGTTACCAGGACCTTGATTCACATATATACATAGTAGAGGCCACATTTTATGGAATGATGGAATGATATGAATCGCCAAAACCCCCAGAGTTTCACGAAAACCAACCTCAGGACCCACCTATGTTTCCCCTAGCCGATCCACATGTCATCCCTCATGTTGCACTGCATGTCATCACACCAGCCGCTCTATAATTTACTGGGACCACTTACCATGTTGAAGAAACATCCAATGTATTGGGGTTTATATATCCTCATCACGAACAAAATCCATTCCAATATGATATAGTGGACGCGGTTATCGCCCACCTCAGTCCCTCATAACCCAATATGTGAAAATACCAGCTAATGGAAAGTCGTATCTAGCATGGGTGGATCATATGCCAACAACCCTGGGATTTTAAAATCCTACCATATCCCCTCTTAATGGGTAGTCGATCTCCTGTAGCATCCAGCCCACATTATTTCAAGGTGTGGAACCATGTTGGGAACTCCAGTGTAGTAGGAGTACACCATGCTCTAGTGTTTCGTAAAGACAATGGAAGGGCCTGCATTCGTTTGGTATAGCTAGTTACCCATTGGTAAAATAAATGGTTTTGAGGGACATCATATAAAATTTCTATTCCAATTCAGATTCACCACCTAGAAGATTAGTATTCTTGACCTCTTCAAGTGAAACCTGAGGTCTAATGAACATTTTGAAGACATTGTCTCCACGAAGAAATGACTCACGTATTCCTTTGATATATTTTCGACTAAGTAACAGCTGCTAAAATGTGTTATGGGTGTGTCAAAACTGAACTGGTCCCTTCTCTAATTACTCATAAATATATGAGGGGATATTAGGATTTCTCTCACAATTCCTTTCTATAGAGGAAGCATTGCAGAAATCCAAACAACCATGTCCATTACCTCATGTGGTTACTGAAAGAAGAGCCTCTATAGACGAGATGGATATGGTAGTAAAAATATAGGACCTCACCTATATGGATTTATTACTTTTGAAACCACTTTATAGAATTTCTGAGGTCCACCACCTCAGGAATAGCCTCCGGCCTTATAGTGCCAACTTTAGAATCAATCGGCACCCCTACGAAATGCACCGCCACTACCAAGGCAAGAAAATCAGTTTGCACCTCCTCGATATGATCATCCATCCCCTTTTCATGTAAAAGATCCTAAAAATCTATTTCTATAATGAAGGAACCAGACCAACTCATTTAACAAGGATTGGGTCCCTAGTAATTTTCAAAGAACCTTATACTGGGTAATCGTACAATTTCTAGAATGTAGGTGGCCTGAAGAATCATATCTCACTTATCACCACAATTAACTCCCCTATCACCAGAACCTTGCGCACAACCTCAAAAAGTGTTATGTGTTTATAGAATGGATACATAAATTTGTTTATGAAAACGTAGTTTTGTTTTTTCTATCCCCAGTATAGGCGCAATGTGTGTTCATAAAGCATGACAGGGAGGTGACAGTGAAGGTGAATGATAGCAGGTCTCTCACCATGGGTCTCAAAAAATACGATGTCCATATTTCTCAAAGGGAATTCACATGTGCCCATGTTATTATCCATACATGTTTTAATTGACATGAGACACCAGAAGTAACTGTGATAAATGAAATTATTACTTCTATGTCGACATCTCAACATTATTCTTCCCAACAGGGAAAGAATCAACGATGCAATGGAATGAATAGTACCCCACCGTTGGTGTATTCATCTCGTACTCTCCGATGATTCATTCCAACAGAGATGAATATTTATTTTATTATATTCCCAATGATGAATGATTCCTCATGTGGAGATCAAGGGTATTCTTCGTTTAATACTGTGGAGCTACTAAGTTGCTACAAGGATCCCAATGATGAAGAGAAACAAACGGATCTCCCCATTTTCCCCAACAGATGCGAGCATCTACAGGGACCCAATTATGTGAATGATAGGGATACATTGGTCCATTATTCCATCCATGATTTTCACACCACCAAGACAATGCAATTGGTCTAGTATAATGCTCAATATGCACAACCTTTTCATCTTGTTTAATCAAATCAACCTCAAGCACCGTTCTTGCTACTTGATCAGGAAGAGCCACTAGGACTGTGCTATGATCAGACTATTTCCATTGTTGATGGACCTTAGTCACCTTTACCATAGTCTACAATCACTCTAAACTATTCGACCGAGGAGAAATGAGGTATTCCATGTACTAGTCATTAGTCAGTTCATCCAGCAGTGCCTATCAAACCCCCTCACCACCGAGCAAGCTCCAATCCGACTAACTGTAGGCCTAGCATGGAATTATAGAGTCCTAAAGACTCTTAAAATCAATCTTTAAAATATCTCAATCCTAGAAGATCATCACCTATCATCGGATTTGTGTGACTCTAATGTGATGGCTTGAAAAATACCCCATCCAGTTTGTGAAAAAGGTAAAAACCAGAGAAACCATCTATGCTGAGACAATCAAGCATGCATAATGTCATTCCATCATCTCTCTCTCCTGAAAATATGATGGATCTCATATACTAGGGAACAACAACCTATGGTACATCATTGTATATTTAAACAGTGTGGTGGTACACCGCAGTCTTGTCGACACAGTCTTTGGGATCAACCATCTTTTAACCTAGACACTCCAAAATATGGGACAATAAGAGGCTGATCTAAGTCCCTATAAACAGAAAATTCTATATAATGACTAGATAGTGGAGATATTATCTGAATATTTTTCCAGAAGAGTCAGTTCTTTGTTCTAGTTTACAGCATCAAATTCATGGTTGTCTCACAAGACACCACTTACAATGAGTTTATGGGTAGACTATGGCTCCTCCTACTTAGGTAAATATTTTCCACATACCAAAAATTTATTAAATACTATCTTAATGGTCATGTAGGTGTACTCCAAGGTGATGTGCCTCCCATGTCCTATTTTTAATCCCATGACATGAATTAATACTATTACAGGATCATGGAAAACTTTCTTTACAATAACATGTTTGAACATGCTATAGTTGTGACCAGCCTGTGGGTGGACATAGATGATGCCAAAATTTTCCAGATCCACCATACTAGGTGTTATTTACATGTACTTTAAGATATAATTGTTTTCTCAAGAATGAAGGGTTGACTTCCTTAGTCATTAGAATTATATAATATCACCTTGTATTCATATAAAAATTAGTATCAGGTGATTCTAGAGCACCTATATTTTATTAGGTACTGAGATGTCCGCCCCATGGAAATGAAAATACAACATATGTTTCCATATCTTCGGGGCTGGGATAAACATTCTCAGGATGAAACACCATTATTTGTTTGATATCATCAAACATGTCTGATGGGGTTGAAGGCTATATGTGATTAGTTTGACAGCTTTCATCACCCTAGGTTCAGTAGGGCCGGAGTCCCCCGATGAGGTGTCAACTGACACCTAGGTTGGCGCTAGTGTCCCGTCTGGATCTATCGACCGAGTCATATTTCCTATTAAAAATTATCCTCTCTCCTTGGATGATAAAGATGATTTGGAAGATGATCCTCTCACATTTGGAGATGGTGTCTCCACCACGGTTGATGAATTGTTACAGGTGAACCTCATTACTAAGACGGACCCAAAACATTCATTGATCCGTACAACTATGTCTTTAAAAGGGAAAACAAAATGCCTACATTTTCAAAAGGAAACATGTTGATTTTTCCATCTATAGTTATGATGAGATGCCAAGGATATATTCTTAGGTCACCATCCACTATCTTGGAATCCAATCAAATCATTTCGGGTTCAAATAGCCTCCCAGAAAGATGATCACTTCTCACGATGCCCAAGTCAAGGCCGAGATTGATAAAATCATCATAGAAAAATTAATCAAGGTAGTTTATTACACTAATGTTTAGCTAACATTGTTACCGTCTGGAAAAAGACTAGATAGATTAGAGTCTTTATTGACATCTGGGATCTTAATCGTCACTCTTTGAAGGATGAAAATCCCCTTCATACGACAAAACTGTTCATTGATGACACCGCTGGGTTCCAGGCTATCTCGTTCATGGATGGGTATTTAATGTATATTCTAATACAAATTTTCTACCTATATTAAGAGTCTACCAACTTCATGCCACAATAAGGTACTTTTTTCTACCATGTAATTCGCTTCGGGATAAATAATGCATGTGACACCAAAAAACATTCCATGCACCACATACTCAAGCTAATCCTAGGGAAACTAGAGGAATGCTACATGGAGGACCTGGTGCTCAAATCCTACCAGTGTCAGATCCATATAAATGATCATGATAATGTGTATGGCTTTCTCCATTACCACCATCTAATGATGGTGCCCTTGATCTGTTCCTTCAGGGTCACGTCCAAAACATTTTTTTGGATTCTTTTTTAGATACAGAGACATTTAGATCAATTAGAAAAAGATTAAGGCCTTTAGAGAGATGTTTCCATGGATAAATATTTCAGGCCATGAGGGATTTCAAGGTGACCTAAAATTCCAATGCTGATTCATCACAAATCATGCAGGAAAGTGTAATCCATTTTCTCGACTCATTAAGAAATGTTTCCATTATTAATGGGTTGAGGAGTATCAAACTACATTCATGGAAATCAAGTATTACTTTCTACAGCATATGGTTTTGAAGAAACCCATTTTCAAAAAGTCACTGGTCATTTATGTGAGCAGGAAATAATGGTCCCTTGATTCCCTTATCACTACAAAAACCAATTAGGGAACATAGAAATTTTTATACTATCTGACATGCATGTTTCAAGATATAGAGGCCATTTTCCCCTCTTTTGAGAAGAGCTTCCTCATTCTGGTATTCACAGTCCATGAATTGCGACATTACTAACAACACAATGAGACACAGCTTGTGTCCTGAGTGGATCCATTGAAGTACATTATGAATCGTCCCATGTTGAAATCTTGTATATCTTGTTGGGAAGTAATCCATCAGTAGTTCAACATAATGTTTTCACCTAGAAGGCTATCAAGGTACAAGCATTTCCAGACATTATTACCAACCATCCATCTCATTTGGAACATGTTCTATATCAGGAAATCCCAAATGAATCCCTCATCTCATTGTATCAAGTCATTCCATGTTGTAAAATTAACATGGATAACACTTCTTGATGTCCTATTGGTAGAAGACTCAATGATCCCTAAATCAACAACGTGGTCCTTGGTATCATCTTTATCATGCCTACACAAGATTCCCTGACATATTCATTCCTATTTTCAGAAGGTTGTTTCAGCAACGATGTAGAATACTAGGCTCTCATCACTAGTCTCGATATTTTCCTAGAGATTGACATTCCTCACATGCATGTGAAAGGGGACTCAAAAGTGGTCATCAAGAAGATCAATGTTGACTACGTCATCATAATTTTAGATCTCTTGCCACTTTTAGAGTGTACTCTACAGCTGATGGACTAATTCCCCACTCAGCCGGAATTTACTCATTTCCCCTAATCACAAAACTGGTAATCTGATGCCATGGATTGCCTTGCTTCATCACTTTAAGAACATGACCGGCATGACTTGATTATCCATGTAGGGTATTGAAGATTCAACACCCCTTTAACTTCAGACGATGATGATATCAGACATGTTCGCCGCCATACCACATGTGCCTCCACATCAGGGCCTCCAGACCCCCTTCCACAATGTTGGAAGGGAACCCTTACATGAACTCTACTTTTATCGAGTATGTCGATCATGATAGTCTCCCAGAAGACTGTGTCGAGCATGAGTATATCCTCCGGAAACCATTGTAGTTAGACCTTTATAGTCTCACAGTCTTGAGGAGATCATCAATTGATGTGGGTTCAATGGGATTCTCCTCCGATGGATTCAACAAGGTGAGATTTCATAGGTCATGAAGGGAGATCATTCATGTTTTTATGAGTCTCATCAGAAAGGGCCAAAACCGCCTCATCAAATCCAAATATTAGGTAATTTTTTCCCACCATGATCAATGATTGTATTGAGTTTCCCAATAGTTTCCATACATTAAAAATCTATTCTAACCTTGTGCATTGTATCCAAAACCACTTCATAATACCATGTACTCTTGGTTCATTATTATCTGGGGACTCGATGTCATGGGGTCATATCCATCAGAAACATCTCACTAATGTAGGTTCATCCAATCCACTACAATTTTCATTTTCATATTACCAGAAGAAATTCCGCAAAAGGAAGTGAAGGAATATTCAATGGTAAACTTCGTGAGCTCCAATTTCATCCAGTGATTCACAGACCCTCACGTTGTCCTCGCCGATAACTACACCAATATCTGATAAAATGTAATGAATAACTTGTAAGACAAGATTAATATCTGTACTAATCATAACTATCACTAGGATGTTAATGCCAATGTGAATATAGATTTTTTCAACAAAACCCTCTCTAACATTTTTCAAAATATTATTATTAATAACAAGAAGAGTTGGCCAGAAAAGGTCCCCAAAGCTCTCTGGGCTTTCTGGTCAATGATTCATAATTCCACATAGGTGACCCCATATTCCATAGTGTATGGAACAAAGGCAGTACTGTCCATCAAGATTCAGTTACCTTCATTACACATAGCCAACTATGATCAGTAGACACAAGATAAAGTAGTTGAAATTCATCTTGAAAAACTTAAATCCCTCGATGAGAATAGACTACATGGATGGTACAATTTGGAAAGGCATGAGAACAATATTAGCTAGGGATTTCTATAAGAAATTTCACCTCCTTTATATCCTTTAGGGTGATATAGTATTGGCCCTTATAACACCAATGATACCTGATAGAAAACCTCAAATGATGGAGCGTAAATGGGAGGGACCATATATCATTCAAACGGTTTACCATAATGGAACATAATCCCTTTTCACGATGGGTGGTGAGAATATTACTCCAACCATCAATGATAAATTCCTTAAGAAGTATTTTTAATTTGAATACTTGTCCCCGTCTTCGTAGCATGATATTAAACGGCATGATCTGTCTGGGCTGAAGGATGTAAAACAACTTGGAATTCATACCACATGACGATAAAATCCAAAAATGGTCGGAGTTATATGACATTAATATATGATTTCCCATCAACCATTTCACATGATGTTAAAATACACATAATTTCTTGAACTATATATGGCTTGATTCCCATCCATATAGAGGAATTCTTGATCTTTCATCTATGGCCCAGCCTTAGTTCTCTTGGCTTTTCTGGCCTCCTGGACCATATTCTCAACTCTGATTCTACGATGTGGTATTGAATATTTTTCCACATTCATGTTGGGACATTTGTTCAACACCACACAACCCATTGATACACTCATCCCACCTATGTCTGAATCGCTTGATGATAAACTGCATGACATTTACAGAACTACGTTTGACATTATTTTCATCCTTATGGGATACATAAGAATGCCCGAACATTTCATCATCTGGTCCAGCCCCACATATCTCTTCTCCCACAACATTATTTATCTTTGAGGGATTTCCTATGATATGGTATGTGGAAATATTTGGTCCCCATTCACGTTGGGTTTACAATGGCTACCATTATGTGCCCCTAATTCTAGAACATTATTCACCCCTTACGTCCATACCACATGTTGAAATATTGAATGACGATTCCAGATATATGGGTGGATTTATTCACATCCTCATGGGATATGTAAAAGCTCCCAGAAATTTAATCTTTAGGACCAGCCCTAGGTATCTAATATTTTTCTTCAGACTTATGTTAATCTTGATTTCGACCCCCATGGGATATGTTAGATCTCAAATTCATTTTGACTTCAGGTCCATCCATCTATTAAAAAACCATTACTTACATAAAGCCCATTGGTGTATTTTTCCCGGTGTATGTGGTGTGGTGTGGGATTATTTTTCCATTTACTTTGGGTTTGCAAAAGCCACACCACATACCTCTCTCATGAGAGATATTCATCCCCTTTCCTCAACACCTCTCTAAAAATCATCTGATCTGAATTGGTCCCCTCATAAATTATGGTGCATCGACAACATGCCCAGATAGACTATGGTTTTGGACATAGTACGTTTGATTTTTCATGGACATGTTTTCATCTGTTTCCATGCTTCACGTTTCACTTTATTTGGGTTTAAATCATCTTTTACATCATAACAGACCCTCGAATGGCATGGATTATAGGCCTCAGTTATTCACTACCATCTTTTGAAAACATCCCCAATGATTTGGAATGACAATTTGACACAAGTACCACTTTGTGAATATGGTCAGTGTTCGATGCTCATTTGTCGTTACCATTTCTGGTCTAATTATATGGATTCTATGTTTCGAACATGGTCAAATGTTACCCTACATCAAAGTACCAACCCCATTGAAACCTTAATATTGTACTAATGATTCAAATCCCATTCCACTCTATCATTTTCAAGTGGAACTTTTATACCATTGGTGCCATCCCTCTATACACTTTTTCACATTAAGAGTCTACGTCATGCAATCATCGATGACTTTGCACTGTTTCCCAATACATAGCATTCAATGTGATGGGAATCCCTTCACTACCCTTGTTTCCCACATCAAGTAGTGATCATGTTGGATTAGGGACTTGGTCACATTTTCTGCCCACTTGGAGGAATCTCACATCCTTCAGGTCAATCCCTATGACCTTATAATAAGTCCCTCCATCCTTACCGCATGACATTAAACTGTATGAATTTTAAGAACTATGTGTGGCTTGATTCCCATTTTCCTGGGATATGTAGGAATTCCTAGACATTTAATATTTGGTTCAAGCCTCCTTTGATCATTTTTGGCCCCTTGGCCTGAGGTCCCCTCTTCCTTGGGTTTACCACAGTTTGGTCAAGATATCTGTCCTAATTCATGTTCAGTATGATTTATCATTCCATGAAAATTACATTTGGAACCTCTTTCTTGATTGTGTATCCAAGACATATGAATTTAAAATATGCTTCATGGTCCCAAATGACTTTAAAATATAGAGTCTTTTCCACATGATGTTGAAGGGAATCTGGTCCTGTCATACTACAATAAACTGTGACAAAATTATCCTCGACATACGATGAAAAACAGAACTTCATTGTGGTTTCCTCGTTTGAGGTGACATTATGTTTGGTATTGGTCATCCACCATGACATTTTTCAAGGCCTAAATATGGATTTATTTCAATGGTGATGTCGAGATTCCCTTTATAGTTTTTTTCTTCAAAAAACACAAACATCCATGATAAAGAACAAACAAGTTCCATTAAATGTTTGTTATTTTGGTTCATGGGCTAGAACTTCATGATCATATTTCCACTAGCATTGGTACCCTACCATGCCATTTTCATGAATTAAGCGTCTCTTTATTACCATGCAAATGGGATATGTAGTAATACCTAGATATTTCACCTTTGGGTCCATCCACGGGTAACTAAAATCCGGCCTTCTTTTCAAGCCCATGGCTTGAACGCTATGTTAATCATGTGGGGTGGAGAGGACCCCATGGGTCCACATTCACATTGGGAATATGATATCTATGTAATGTACTTCCCTTTGAGGGTCTTCCTTCTATTATCATATGTCGTTCTCGCATGACACTAAACTACACAACAATTTCTAGAACTACGTATGGATGGATTGCAATTCTCATGGGATACATTGGAATGACTGGATATCTCATCCATGGGCCCAGCACAGGGTTCATCAACCCATTTTCACCCTTTTTTTTCGAGACTTCATGACCTCTATTATGACATTATAGTGTGCCCAGATGCAAATTTTTTTAGGAAAAATAGTGTGTCCTTGTACATTGAAATGTTCTCATCCATTTCTATGCTTCAAGTTTCCCTTTATTTGGGTTTTTATCATCTTTCACCTACAAAAGGTCCCTCTAACAACATGAATTCTATTCCTTAGTGCTCTCTTGGCGTCTTGGGAAAATGTCCCCATGGATTTTGAATGACAATTGGTTACAAGTCCCACATTGAGAATATGGTCAACAGTCAATATTCATTTTTTGTACCCTTTTCAAGTCACATGATATGGTTGTTGTATTTCGAACATCATCAACAGTTATCGTCCATTGTTTCACTACCACTATTAAGCCTTAAATATTTTTCATATGATTTATGCCTTCTTTAAATCCATCGTGTTCAAGTTGTATTTCAACACCATTGGTTCCATCCCTCTGCCAACATGTGTGTGTTAAAGAGGATGAATCTGCATCTTGAGGGTCATTGCCAACTCCATACCATCTTTCCCAGGTATGTCTTCGATGTGATGAAAAGATCTTCATCAATATTTCTTCCCATATTGGCCATAGTGCATGTGGGCTGAGGGATATGGGTATGGCTGTCTATAAATCAAAGAACCATACTTTTTTTGGTTAAAACATTATGACCATAATCTATGATATTTTGTCCCTTAGTCCGAGATTCAGGACATTAAACGGTGTGCAATCATAAGTAAAATTGTGGTGTGGTGTGGAATATTTCCCCCATTCATGTTTGGTCACTTTACGACACATCATCACATATTTCTGCTTCTGGAATCTTCCCATTTTGTTGTCCGAGATCAAGGAACATAGGACTAAGATCCCTTATGTCCTTCTCGTAGGACACTAAACTGCCTTTCATGAACCCAGGATGTGTAATAATACATTACCTAGTCCATTGATGTAATTTCATGGGGAGAAATTTCAAATTTTGATATTGGCCACCTGCCATACCACCTTCATGAACTATATGTGGGTCGATTCCTATACTTGTGGGATACATAGTGATGCCCAGATTTTTTAATGTGGTCAAACCACAACACTATGATCCCTATTGTGACATTTCCCTATGAATTTACATGGATTTATGTAGAGTTGTAAAAATATAAATATTCATTCATGTCGGGTTTCAAATATCCACTCAATGTACCTACCTCATGATTTCTCCATTTTTCCCATTATTAATGACAATAAACTACATAGGCTTGTCCCACATACATGAAATGAATCTGGGAACCTTACGGTCTAAGATCTATAACCATATACTAATAGTATTACCATCTATGTTCACACGACATTATGTTGCATAGAAATTTACATTATTACACTTTAAATGAGGATATCACTACCTTTTTTGTAATGTATTCCCTCCATACCAACTTCAATAACACTATTTGACTTGATTTCCATACTTATGGGATACATAGTGATGACTATACTTCCTATCTATGGTCCATTCGAAACATATTTTTCCTACCTAACCCCTTCTAATTTCGGATCTACCAAAAAATACATGGTGTGATGTAGAACACGTCATTTTTCATTCATGTAGAGTTTATAATAATAGTGACGTGTACTACCATTGTGATTACCACTCCTTCCATTCAGCATGAATGATGTATAAACTGCATGGGTAATATTTTAAATTCTAACATTCCTTTATTTGGGTATTAATCATCTTTAATGTCCAAAGGGTCCCCCTTGCGGTAGGGATTGTAAGACATATTTCTCTCATTCCTTCCTGGGGAAACACCCAAATTTATTTCAAACTACATAATCAAATAGGACTCGTGTACCAAATTTGGTCAATTTTGCACGTCAAGTGGGAATGTTTGTTCATTTGGGATTCTCCCCAGTATAATTTTTTTACCATTACACGCTATTGTTTGCTGAGTAAGGCCTGACAAATATCCTTGTTTCCTATATCGAGCATGGCTCACATAGGCCCATGTGTTTTGGTAAAATAATATCCATATATAAGATAGTGTGACCCCTGGGTCGTCCCATATGACTTTAAACTATATATTCCTCACCATATGATGTAAACCGTTGATCCTCCTACTTCCTCACCAGAGAGGTCCCTCCAATATGTACAGATGATCAAAATTCAGTCTGATACACTTACTTGGTGAATTTTTGGCATGGTCGGGTAATTATAAAAGTGTTAGGCTACATTTCAACATCCCATCACTCAAACCCATGCATTATGCACCCTTTATTTAGATCATCAACCTCTTTCAAATCTGAAGGGAACCCCCTAATATCATGGAAGCTTGGATGTTTTTCTTGCCTAATGTTTAAGTCTAATGATCTGAAACATATTGGAAAAAATTCATGTTTGGGCCTGTGTTTCAAATAATGTAAGCAGATGATCCAAATTGTTTTGTATCTATTTTTGGAAAACAAGATACAAATTTTTTATTTCAAACATGGTAAACAGTTATCCTTCATCATCATGATGCGTATTACTGTGTTTTGAATTTCGGGTAAGATTGAGATGTAGTAATCAAGGTAGATAACATGATTCATTCAAGAAAACAATGTAAAAAAGAAATCACATAACTACATTTATGAGTTAAAAATTTACAAAGTATATGGAGTGATCTATCCCATAAAATGGTCGACCTCTTCAATGGACTATCCCAACTCTGTAAAATTCTTTCTCATGACCTTCAGGATATTTTGTCTCTTTTTAAGCTCCTTCTACTCATCGATGGAAATGGGGTTTAGTTTATTGGACATGATCCGGGCCCAATTCATGTCAACTTGGATAATGTCCATTTATTGAGAATCTCACCTTATCTGTTACACATTCTCTTCCAACTAGGACTTCAGTAATGATACAAATCTGGAATGTGCATTTAGGAATGAAGAATGCTCTTTTTCCTGCACCCTCATGCTTTAGATCACATTCTCAACTACCTAGATTCTCTTGATGTTGACAGGCGTCCTCCACTACCATCCCACACTGAGGTTGTTGTCATGTTCATGTATTTTCTATGACATATAATATCTAATGTTCATATGAGAATGATCACAATCCACTCCTCCAGCGCATATTTCACGTAGCTTGGAATGAATCCTTCGTATTTTGCTCATCCATTCTACTTCTGGGGTCTCTTTTATGATTCACTTGCTCATCTCCCTTGAACGATGATAGGCAGAACTTCTACCCATTTCATCAGAATCAATCTTTTCATGATCCTCAGGGCCAGTAGGATCACATGGTGGGAACTCCTCCAAAACATCATCAACTAGATCTTCCTATATTGTTTGGTTAGGTAGGATGGGTCCCTTGTCATCCAATTGATCCCCAACAATGGAATCCACCTCAATGATCTGAGTTTCCACCCTACCAACTATCCCATAAGTAATTAGGTGTGCTACGGTTTGGTTGGAATGACTGCCAGCTTCCACTACCATTGGCAATCCCATGTGAATGACAGTCTTGGGGGCCAAAACTATCCTTTCCAATTCAGTCTAAGCCATTTATAAGACTATGTGTATAAAAATACATTGAGGTCAGTTGGCGTGGTTAAATGGACAATAGATATAATTTTTTTGAAGATGAGGACATAAAAAGATAGAATAATTTGGGTCTCCCTTGGGATACTATAGTTGGATCCCCAAGGCATGGTCCCCCATATATGGTTGGGAAATCTGGACACTCTAGGAGAACCACCCTGGGTGTTATTGCCCTTCTGGATTCTGTAATCTCCTATTTCATAGGTGAAAAAACCGAAGCTACATCATCTATTGTGTGGGAATTGGTTTTACACATGATCATCCCTGTTATAGGGAAAATTTTAGTTGAGATTACTTAAGAGACCTGAATAAGTACAACAATGAAATGGTATTGGGTTTTCATCAAGAGTCTCGAAAAACAAATCTTGATCTGAATTTCAAAACTCCACTTACTCTAGCAGATTCCATCTATTGGCCTCTTCCTCCAAGAAGAATCATCTAATTCTTATGTTGAGGGGAAACACTCCCTAAATTAATCAGAAAACAACAGTGAAGGGATAGTTTGATTGAGAATCACTTTCACTTGAACCTTCATCAGACACAGAGCACCCTGAGAGTGTAAATAATACTCTAGCACAGCTATGCACTACTCCCCTTATTTTTTGGACAACATAAATATAGAATTGGCATGGGCGATCTCTGAAAACCACATATTGATATAGTTAATATGGTCCCACATCGAGTAGGGACTGAGTAATTTTCATTTAACTTCCCAGTATTCCCAATAAAATAGGAAAACAATGTCCTCAAACATAACTTTGTGGTGTAGTATCTTACTTGGAGCCTGAGAGGGTATCCTACAGAACTCAATGGATGGCCTCGATTAGTGCCAACTCCGCTCCACGGGGACCTATAGGTCCACTGCTATCATCTTTATGTCGATCCGTGAAGGACCCTGGATTATTTTATTAATCATTGTTGTAACCTTTCCACCAAAGGTTGTTCTTTACACATTATGGACCCGACCTTTGGGTTGAGGAGTCACCCTGTCACTAGCATGGATGACCTATAGTTTCAATATCTCTAATAGGTTGGTTTCCAACCACATCATGTAATACACTTTTACTAGCCCATATATAGCTTTGGGATGTGGGACCTCATTCTACACCTTCCCATCCTTTAGTGTGAACATGATCCACATCTTTCTCATCAAACATGGATAGTCCTTGTCACGTACACCCATGTAAACATGTGGGGTAAACCTCTGCATTAACCGTAACTACATCACGATGTGTTGCAGGGTGTATAGCTCAAAGATTTGAAATAATTCAAACCACACCACCAGAAATCCACCCCAAAAGACTATGATATTCGACTGAATCTCATCAGTGGAATTCTCGTTATTTTTATATACATATTTTGGAAATATAAAGATATAGAAGAAGAATTCATCTTACTTTTCGAATCTTTTCACCACTAGTAGCGGATTAACCTGGGTAGGAAATTTCCACACCACATAAATATTAACTAGTAGTAAGTCTAACCCGAGAGGGTTAATTGTGTTCGAGTATTCATAAATGCCCATTTTCACCACTATCCATCCATACATATGTTGGAACGACCTGCACACACTATGTGGATTCTTACCCTCACTAATATCCCACAATACCTTGAACATCTCATCCAACACTGGGATCCCAATATTCACACTATCCCCATCACTAGAACAGAGGCCATGATGAATGTGAGTGGTTTCACACCTATTTTTGTGTCCCGGACTAGCAGAATCCAACCGCATATTATTGTAGAAATAATCCCAACAAGCCTAACAATCAGTTGCTTTTGAGTGTTGACATTGTACCCCCGCATATTTCATTGGATTTCTAATAGGGTTTCTGAATAATAATTCTCTTTAATATTCTAGGCTACCATTGGGTAGGTGGTAGGTCTGACTAGTAGTTTCCTTAGAGCTTCATCCCCTCCAGTGGTAGGCCCTGATGAATAGTTGATGAAGCACGTAAACAACAACATGATGTGGACATCCCATACCAACCTTTTATCCTCAAGAGGAACTAGAAGCATCAATTCCTTTTCTATCTCAAACATCTAATCCAGATCCTCCAATGTATTCATAGTGGGGAGGAAATTTTCATTCATCTCCACCAATAACAGAATCCCCAATTTATTTTGATGGACAAAGAGGATGATACCTTCCTCCACTGGGTAAAGATGAAATTTTTTTGTCCTCGATGACCACCTACTCAATAACACTGGAATCAGGTGCATCAGTTGGTAAATATTCAATTTCAGACCCACATAGCTTTATAATCCCATATTCACTTCATCTATTCCAGGAACTCCCCACATGTGTCACTTAACCAGTAAGCCCATGCACAATCCTCCGTAAAATTTCTTTTCTATTGCAAGTCCGAATAATTAGTCCGACCCTTCTCTGGGTTCCCCAAAACTGCCTTGAAGATGGGTGATTAAATGCGGGAGGTACCCATGGATCAAAAAACTTCCCATCTAAATTATTGACATGATTGTATAGGCAGTCAGCATCGATGAGTGTAAGATCCTCCCATATAAGACCGTTAGTATCCCTGAACCCCTGGTGTTGGCATGAAGTAATCCTATTATAATAGGATGGTTCATCCGGTTTTTCGTTAGAGATGATAACATCATCCCTTACACGAAATCTATAAACAGGAAACATTTTTCATAAATGATTGTTATTTCATCATTCTTATAATAGCTCCACAAGTTATTCTTGGTTTGAATGGATCTGCACAAATTCCCCAATTCCTTGTCTATCCACTACCTCTTCTCTCTTGTATGAATCCACAATCACCCCCAACAAGCTTCATGGGGATCCATTTTATACCATAACATTTAAATTTTTTTTTCTCTGGATCACATAGCTCGATCATAGATCTCTATCCTAGAGCTATATCGTAGAGACCAGCCGCAATGTTCATCCATTGATCTCACAGAAAAAAATGGTGGATCACAAAATCATGGAGTCAGAAGAATCGTTATGCAGAACAGAGTAAAACATAGCTCAGTTCACAAAGATAGATCACATAGTGAGTAGAGAATCAAAACATGAGTGCTCAAGTAAAAAAAACAAGCTAAAATAGTTAATGAAAAAAGAGGGTTCATTCTCCTGAATTTAAAGGTGATTCCCACTGAGCATCTTGAAACACCTATAAATGGCGAGCTTTGTTGTGTTCTCAAATTGTCCATCGCATATTCACATTATAACCCTTCTTCGGAATCTCTTTTCGCAACCTACCAAGACTTTTGTGATCTACCCTCATAATTTGAACCTCATTTCCTCCTAGGCTCCAATTTTGTGTAGGTGGATTTTTTGGCAACAAAGTATGTGTTTTTAAAAAATGTGAAAAGGATTTAGTTGTGCTAAAAGTGGCTTCTTAATGAATCACCTTCGAAAATCCAATCAACAATGTGCCCATTGAAAAGAAAATAATTTATCTACAATGCCATGAAGGAAGTATGCAGGTATAATCCACAGTTATGGCGAACTAGATGGACTCCTTCATGCCACCGAGCAAGACGGTCAACTCTGTGATTCCTTGAAAATTGATTGAAACCATTACGGCCACCATGGAGAGATAAAAGTGATTCTTTTTGAGATGTTATGTGAGTATGATATACTCTATAATACCAAATTTTGGATAGAAAATGTAAATGTGAGATACTCAAATACAAGAAGGGGGTGAATTGAATATTTTAAAAAACCTTAAGTAAATTTTGAATAACCAAAATTCAAAAAAACTATAAGTTATAATAACTTTCTTGATTCTAGAAAAGTAATTCTGGAAATTAAACATAACCAAAGTATACGTCAACTAAGATCATACCTAAAATCGTACAGAATCTAACTAAATCTGTGTACAAGTATAAGGAAGTATAATATAGTTATACATTCTTCAACAACACAAATGCATTGGAAAACTTGTAAAAAATAAAGTAACAAGTAGTAAGACTTTTAACCCAATGATAAGGGTATCCAACAACCTTGGATAAATGTCCCTTGATTTATACTTTAAAAAATTCGATCTTACCCTAACTAGGGTAAGCCCTCGATATGAAGATCGGAGTCTGTGTTGCTATCCCCGAATGCTCTCAACTATCAGGTTGTTGGAACCTCTCTATTCCATAGCAAGGAAATCCTCAACATCAACGTAGATGGCACATCTGCCTTAAAATCCCCAAAAACCCTCGATTGTACACAGCTACAATCGGAGTCACACGAAACGAAGCTGAACAAGTAGTTTAGTATGCACAAAGTAATTAATTATCCCTCTAGAAATCACTTCAATAGAATGTGGTCCCTAGGGTCACAGAACTATCATGAGATCTTTCAAATAAGATCCTATTTATAATCACAACTTCAACGATCAGATCCCTCCTCCAATAGTCATATTTTTCCATGAATATCTGAGGGACCAGTACATCTTTAACTCAAACAACGGTTAGTGAGTTACTGAAACCACAAAATCATTTTATAACTATACAAGTGTAAGAATGACCAAAATCTTATATTAGGAATGTAATTAAATGATAGTTCATTGTCTAACCAAAAAATGAATTTGGAGACTATAGACAGGGATATTTGGATTCTATTTTGAAGGAATTCAGATCTAGAATTCTATAGAATTCTAGAGTCTGAATTTCATGGAAATTTGGAATCTGGATTCACATGTATTCGGAACCTGAACATACAAAGTTTGGTTTCAGAGTTAATGAGAATTCAGAGTCAGAACTCATAAGAGTACGGAGTCTAAATTCATAGAACTCAAAACCAGAACTCAGTGAAGTTCGTATCCAGAATTTTTATTCAGAATTTAGAGTTATAATTCAGAAGATTTCGTAACCATAATTCTGATTCAGAATTCGGATTCATAACTCCATAAAGTTTGTAACTAAAATTTGTATATAGAATTCAGAGTCAGAACTCTGAAGAGTTCGTAACCAGTATTCTGAGAATTTGGAACCTAAAAAACAATGCTTCATATCTAGGAAGCTTTAGGATTCCGAGGATTTAGATATTACACAAAATTTTATACTTAGAAAAACTATGATATGAACAATAAACATGGAAAGGATAAATTTTTTTGGGGAAGGAAATTTTTCGTTATAGATGTAAAACACAGGGTAAACTGAGACATCCCTTAAGATAAGGTGTTTTTGATTTTCTAAACAAGAAGGAATGGTAAATGTATAAGGTAACCTTATTGTCTTAACAATCTCCCCCAAGCATGATGGAATGGAAAAGTCATAAGGAAAATCTTATTGACTCAACAATATCCCCTTTTTTGGAGAGCACAAACATCCTTACGAACAATTTTATAAGGACATAGAAAATATATTACTAAAAATTCAAAATAAAACATATCTCCCTTTGTTCATGGACAATGGTGAATACGAATAACTCCCCCTCAGGAATTGAACAGTAAGGATCATAATCTAGATTTTTAGAATGAGAATTTTCATTTTAATGTGGATATCTTCATAATGAAAAAACCCCCCTTTGATAAACTCCCCCTTACATAGGGATATTTCTTCTATACATATAAATCATTTTCCTTCTCCCATATAGAATTCTTTTTCCTACTCCCCCTTTGTGATTTTCCAAAAGTGTTTTAGGTAATGGAAAACAAATATGGTACCTGAAATAATAGTACATACAACTAAACAAAACAAGCAACCCTAATATCATTATAATTGGAAGAGTTTGTACAACGTAATACATTACAACAAAATATCGGATTGGGACTGTTTTTATTCTTGTTCCTAGGGTATCAACTTTTTCATGATGGTTTTTATCTTGATGAATTCCTTGTGATCTTCCCAAGATTTTTTACCTAGAGCTTTGATTCTATCTTCCTGAGACTTAAGAACATCTTCTTGAGCCTTCAGCAACTCATCTTGCTTCACAAGCTTCTCTTCAAACCCAATCCGTAGATCTCTTTCCCTCTTCCAGCTTTGATCTGCATAGTTAAATTTCCCATTCAAGTCTTTCCCCTCTTGAATCCACGTATTTTGTTCTAGATTTAGCATTTACCAATGCTGTTTGCAAAATCCTTGATTTTGGTGTCTTTGGTATCAAAAGATTCCTTGATATCTTCTTTAAATTGATCAAGATCACTCATTTTTTTGCTGACCTCTTTGAACAGAAAGTTATCTTCTAATATGGATTTTTGAGAGCTTCATAGCCTATGAGGAATGTTTTAAAATCTGATTCCATCTTAACACCATTTTCCATCACCATGGACACTGAATCTGATTTCTTATTAAGATAATTTTGAAGCATTAGGCATCTAGAGTCTATTCTTGAAAAATTCGGGATGGGCTAGACAAGCTTCTTCATGGATTGTTCAAAAAAAATGAAGACCAAGCGAATGTGATTCTGAATCCGAGACTCTGCTTTGTGATGCTTGTTTATCTGGCTCAACAAGCTTCCTCATTGATTTTCATTCAAATTACATCTTCTTCAATATATTTTTTCTAGGAGTATGAACAAACACATGAATACCCTTATCAATTCTCGTTACGGCTTCCTCATCAAGGGATTCATGCTCGCTGTCATAAATCTACACAACATTATCTTCATCTACCTCTTCATTCTGATTTCTAGCCTCTGCATCCCCAGGTTGGATAATATCATGATTTAGACATTCTTCTTCAGACAATTTATCAACATATTCTTCACCTTTCTCTTCACACTTCACTTTATACTTGTCTTCATCCGTCTCTAGAGTGACAATCTTCAAGGAATCAGCTTCAGAAGTTCGGAGTGAAAATTGTTTGGATGGGGTTCCCCTGTCTTGATGATCTTAAACATTCTTTATAAGATCATCTGTGTTACCACTCCATTCTTCTTCTTCTTCTTCCACCTCTTCCACTTATTCTAATTCTTCAACAAGTTATTTTTTAGAATTTCCTAATGTGAAGACATTCTTCCCTGGAGTCTCAGGTAAAGGATCTGTCAAGAAAGATTGTGGCACCAGAATATTCCCAGATGCTACTTCAGAAGACTTCAAGAGAGATTGCACAATCTAGGCCTCAGAAATTTTTCGCTTAAGTTTATTCTCTTTGCCTTCCTTCTCAAGATCTTCAGCAGTTGATTCTTTCCAGTCCTTAGCCTCAGTAGGATCCCAACCGAACTGTGGCTCCCATAATTTTATATTCTTCTTATCCTCCCTCCATTTTGCTACAACCTCATCTGGATAGGATTTCTTCTACTTGGGTTTAGGAGGTGAAGATTGGACTTCCATAGACATAGGGGGTTTGTCTTCTACTTCCACATTGTTCAACTTTCTTTTCTTTCTGGCATTCTTTGATGGTTCATCCTTTTCAGAATTTTTTTGAGTGACTTCTGGCTCTTCCACTGGAAGATCATAAATCACTCCTGGCTCCATAGAAAATATGATATTCATTCTTTTAAAATTTTCATCACTTACAAGAATAACATTACAATTCCTTGTCTTGGAACTACAACGGATCTTGAATTATTCATGACACCGAACTATCAGCTTGGATTGTAAAGTAGGATACATAATAATATGAGCTCTCAAATTCCCCTTTTTGATAGTCTCTATCGTAATGATAATGTGCTTCATCAAATTGATTTTCAATACATTTACCAAGAAATCCATGATATATATGTCACTTTTCTTTAAGGTTTCCTTATCACCTTTTCTCGGTACAAAAAAACCTTGAACCCTTAGCTGCAGGATCCTATTGTTGATAAATAAGTGAGAAATCATTGCGGTCTAGACATCTGATAGTCCAAGACATTCCAAATAATTCCCTTTAATAAATCTTCCTTTAATATCTGGTATTTTGTGTGAGAAAAACTCAGCTTCTCCTTCATAATATAACTCCACCAAGCTAGAAGGATTGATGTATGAGAGTCTATAAGTTTTTCCATAACTCATGAAGGAGAATTTTTCCCTAACATCTTCATTAAAGAACGTAACCGACTCATATAATTCTATAATAAAATATTGATAAACTATGTCTTGATTTTCTATCTTTGATATGCACACGCTCTCCCATCCATTAATCTTGATATTCATAAAAATAATAGAATCGTATTTGAAAAAGTTAGGACGGACCTTCCTTTCCCTGTACACTTGCCAACTTGAGATTGGCTTCCAGGTAGACATATCAAGAGAAGATTCTTCTACAGACATTCGTATTGGAGGATCTATGAGAGATTCTGAACTATTTTAAGAAATGTGGCGGAAAATCAGCACAACATAGCTTGAAAACCGATGTGGGAAAACCCTTCTATGGGCCTTTATATAGGCGATGGAAGTGGCATTTCATCTTCCAAATCCAATATAATGGTTTAGAAACCTTCTGATCAGATCTAATGGTTGATATGATAGTTACAAGGAAAAATTGAGTACGATCTGATTTTTGAGGTTTTTTAAATGAAACTAGAATATGAGAATTTAAAATACAAAAGAAAATACCAGCAATGAAATAATGACTACAAAAATTTAGGAAGGAAATCATTCCTTTTGGATTAGTAGGAAGGTTATTCATAATATATGATATTCTTTGTGAATAACTTTAGATTAAATCAAATTTTACAACAAAAAACTTATTAAGAAAAAACAAAGGTCGATTATTTTATTACAAAAATTTGGAGTACCAAAATTCCACTACGAAAATAGTGAGTACAAAAATTTTCATTAAGAAAATTTCGAGTATGAAATATTCTCATTACGAAATTTTCAGGTACGAAAATATTCATTAGAAAAAATTTGATAAAATAACTACAAAAATGAAAATTTTGAAAAACTTACTATGAAGATTTTCATTATGAAAATTATAAAAATTAACTACGAAAATTTTCATTACAAAAATTTGATAAAGTAACAACGAAAATTTTCATTTCAAAAATTTGAAATACTAAATATTAAAATTTTCATTACGATAATTTTGAAAAAACTATATTAATAAAATTATGAAAAACATCAATAAAAGATGTACTCCCCCTATTAAAAGGAGTTTATTACTGTAAGGAGATTGGTTCAAAATGAATTTAATCAAGAAGTATTACCTTATGGTTACCAATACTAACATCATTTTAATGTATTCAAATCTATCATAGGGTAAAGATTTTGTGAAAATGCCATCATGTTGATCTTGCGTACTGATAAATTGAAGAATGATATCTCTTTTTTGTGTATGATTTCTAAGAAAGTGATGCCTAATATCTATGTGTTTTGCACGAGAGTAATGTGCATGGTTTTTACTAAGAGCAATGGAACATTTATTATCACACATAATTTGTGTTTTGGTAAAACATATACCATTGTCTGTGGGTGTGTGTTGCATCCACAAAACTTGAGAACAGAAACTTCCAGCTACAAGATATTCAGTTTCAGCAGTGGAAAGTGCTGATGAGTGTTTCTTCATTCAAGAACAAGAAACTAATTAATATCCTAAGAAATGATAGGTTCTGGATGTACTCTTTCTATCCATTCTACATCCACCAAAGTCAGCATCTAAAAAACATTAAAAAAAATCGTTTCCAGATGTATTAAAGAGTCTTAAATCCATGGTTTCCTTTAAGTAGAAAAAATTCTCTTCACTACCTTTAAATGATATTCCTTAGGATTGGATTGATATCCTTTACAAAAGCATACTGAAAAAATTATGTCTGGTTGACTAGCTGTCAGGTAATGTAAATGTTCTATCATACCTCTAAAAGTTGTTTTCTCTTATGGTTTCCCAACTTCATCAAGATCATGTGTGTTTGAGGTACTGATTGGAGTACTTAAACATTTAGTGATGTCATATCCATAATTTTTAAGAATATATTTAAAATAATTATGTTGGGATATATAGATTCCTTCTGGTTTTTGTGAAATTTAAAAACCAAGGAAAAATGTTAACTCTCCCAACATACTCTTTTCAAGCTCATATTTCATTAGATCCACAAAATAATCAGTTAAAGATTACTAAGTTTCACCAAATATAATTTCACCAACATAAATTTGAACAATCAAAACATTTTTCATATGTTTCTTTATAAAAAGGGTTGGATCTGCATTTCCCGTTACATAGTTGATTTGAAGTAAAAATCTCGTAAGTCTATCATACCATGCTCGAGGGGCTTATTTAAGTCCATACAGAGCAATGGTAAGTCTAAAAACATAATCAGGATGTTTTGTATCTTCAAATCCAGGAGGATTTTCAATAGAAACATCATCTTGAACATAACCATTAATGGAAGAACATTTCACATCCATTTAAAAAAGTTTTAAATTGAAGAATTCCACAATGGAAAGTAAAATACGAATAGATACAAGTCTAACTACTGGAGCATAGTTTTTCTTCATAGTCTATTCCTTCTTATTGGTTATATACTTTAGAAAATAATCTTGCTTTATTTCTAACAATGATTCCATTTTCATCACACTTATTTCTGAAGACCCATTTTACTTCAATAACAGTAGTTTCCTTAGGACATTCAACCAAGGTCTAGACATAATTCATTTAAAATTCATTCATATAATCTTGCACGGATTTAATCCAATCATCACACATAACGCTTCATCAGTGCTTTTTGTTTCTAATTGGGAATGGAATGCTAGATGTTATACTTCATTTATTAAGGAACTTCTAGTCCTTACAGGTTGATTGACCTAACCAATGATACTATAACTGGGATGATTCTAGAGAAACAACTGATTTTGGTTTTGTAAAACATGTCCATCAACATAGGTTAAGAAATCATCTAGGGTCAATACTTCAGTAGTATCTTCTTAAACATTTTCCTTATCAGAATGATCTTCTATCAAAGGTTGATAATTAGTTTTTTGAAAACACATCCAAGGATGATGGTCGGTGTTGTTTAAAAAAAGGATCCATTTCATCAAATTTGACATGTACTATCTCTTCAACAGTACACATGTTTTTATTGAAAACTCAATATGCCTTAAAAGTAGTGGAGTAGCCTAAGAAAATTCCATCATCAGATTTGTGTGTGAATTTATGTAGATTATCTTTAGTATTCAGAATGAATACCTTGTAAAAAAACCTTAAAGTATGAAAGTCTATGTTTTCTACCATTATATAACTCAAAAGGAGCTTTATTATGAAAATGTCCAATCAAAACACGATTTATAGTATAACAAGCACTACATATAGCTTCAGCTCAAAAATATTTGGCTACAGAATAATCACTCAACATGGTTCTAGTTTTCTCTTGAAAAATTCTATTTCTTCATTCAATAACACCATTCTGTTGTAGTGTTCTGGGTGCTGAGAAGTTGTGATTAATACCTTTTCTACTACAAAATGTTTCAAAAATCAGAATTTTGAAATTATCCTCCATGATCAATATGAATAGTTTTCAATCGAAGATTTTTCACATTTTTCACATGGGCTCTAAAATTTTTTAAATAAAAAAGGCTTCCGATTTCATTGCTAGAAAATAGACCAGCGTAAATCGAGTATAATCATCAACAAAGACAAATAAATAGTAATTTCCAACAATTCTTCCAGTTTATGTTGGACCAAAAAGATCCATATGCACTGGATGTAATAATCATTAGTTGAGATCTCATAGACTAATTTAAAGCATGATTTATGTTTCTTTTTAAATTGACAGGGGTCACACACTTTTGAAGAATCAAATCTATGTTCTGGTAGATCCTTAACTAATATTTACTTAGAAATTTTGCATAAGTTCCTAAGGTTATAGTGTCAAAACCTTCTATTCCATAACCAAGACTGATCTTCCATTTCACTAAGGCAAGGTATGTCTTGGATCCTAAGATCTTCTACGTTTAGTGTGTAAACATTCTCTTGCCTATGGGAAGAAATAATAAATACTTCCTTTGAATTTTGTTCTAGGCCTTTGTTTTTCCTAAAATTCACAAGGATGTCCTCATCACATAACTGTATTAAACTAATGAGGTTGTTCTTAAGACCCTTAACAAATAAATCATTTGAAATAAATATTTTTCCAAGAAGAACGATGTTACCTATACCAATAATTTCTCCCTGAGCATTATCTCCAAAAGTTACTTTTCCTCCTTTTGTCTTGATAATCTTTTCAAAAAAGTATTTGTTACCAGTCATATTCTGGGAACATCCGCTATCCAAGTACCACGTATTGCGGTTGGTACATTCCCTATTTTCCAAATAACAAATGTATTAGACTTTCGAAATCCAACCTTTCTTGGATCCAGAATTTTAAGAAAGAAAAATTTTAGGCACCTTTATCTTCTTAAAAAAACATGCTTTATGAAATCATAATGACTGGGTTTTGTTTAGAGAACAATTATTTTCCCAATTTCCACCACACTCACACTTAGTACATAATAGAGCACATTGGGGAATACAATAATTATTGCTAAAAATCAGTTTAGAACCAGTGTAACCAAAACCAGAACTATTCCATAGAGGTTGGATTTGAGAATACATTTTATCAAAATTTTCTTTACCTAAGGTGAAGTTTGACAAACACTTGCTGAGGGAAAATATTACGAATTTGATTTTGATAACGAGGTTATTGTCTCCAAAAACATTTTATTTTGAACTACATCTAGGCTCAAAATCATTTTTCTTAGAAATTACATTTTCTAGATCGTTAGAACAATTATTCTTCTCAGAACTTTCTTCCACAAGATTTTTTAAAATACATTCAAAATCTGCATTTTCTTATCAAGATCATTAGAAAGATCTAATATTTACATAGTAATAATAGTTTACTAGAATTTTCCTTATCAATTATTTTCATGAGTTTTGAATTCTCAATCTCAAGAAGTTTGGAAAACCTAGAAACATCTTCATAGGAAGGTAAAGTATTATCTTTTTCAGATGATGATTCTTCATCCGAAGATTTATAGTATTTACTATCATTATCATAAAAAGAAGCATTGCTCATTGATTAATCATTATGTACCTTATCCATTAAGAAATTATATTCAATAGGTAGTCTGGCTATTAGACCAATATTCTTCTGTCCAGATGATTCATAATCTAAAGATTCATCTGAAGAGTTTCCAGCACTAGAACTC
This sequence comes from Viscum album, assembly GCA_963277665.1. NCBI lineage: Eukaryota > Viridiplantae > Streptophyta > Magnoliopsida > Santalales > Viscaceae > Viscum > Viscum album. The sequence goes on along the minus strand of OY728142.1, from coordinate 1,562,353,453 downwards.
CAGGTGTCATTAGTATTCAGGACTTTCTTAGCATTATCATTGTAATACTTCTTTCTATTTCTCTCTGAATTCCTTTACTTTCGTTTGTTACTTTTTAGAATAGGACAATCAAGTCATATATGTCCAACTCTCTTTCATTCATAACATGTAACTTGTGAATCTTTCTTATCTTTCCTTTCCATTTTCAAATATCTGGATTGAATGTTTCTCTGTCCTGCTATCTTGATCATCCATCGAGAAAGATTTTCTAATTCATTTTCTGAGGATTCACTTCCACTACATTCAGATAGGATAACAACATTCTTATATTTGGATCTAGTAACACTCTCATGAGTATTGGATTTCATATGATTAGAAGTTGTGGTGAAAGAAAAAATTCCTTTTCCATTTTTCTACTTTATGTTATTAGAATTTCTCTTCATTATAGTCTCATGTTGATGAAGAGTTCCAAATAGCTCACCTAATGAAATATGAGTAACCTTTCAGTTCTCATCAATAGTAGTCCTTTTGGATTCCCATTAATTAAACATGATGTCTATGATCTTATAAACAAGAGCATCATTTTCTAATCATTTCTCACCCATTGATTGTAAACAATTCAAAATAGGCATGAAACTTTGATGCAACTTACATATGGGTTCTCCATAAGGAAAGAAGAAACCATGATATTAACCTCTAAGCATGGATCTTCTAGTTTAAATTACTTTGGAAGTTACAAAGTGAGTAACATCAAGTTTCTTCAATATAGAATTTTCTGCTTCACAAGATGAAATTTGGTTATATATGTTTCTAGTCATGGAACAAAGAAAAGTATTTCATACCTTATAATTCAGTTGATATTCATGCTTTTCCTTATTGTTAACGGTACTAAATTCCATTCCAGGGATTTTATATCCTTAAGTAAGAATAAAAAAATTATCAACACTAGTATTTATAATTAAAGTCTTCATGAGATCTCTCAAATATTCATAATCATTTCAATAAAATATAGGTGGTATGGTCGGATTATGATTGTCTATGAAACCAACATTTATTCCTGTCATCTTTAAGAAAAAACTTTCCAGAAAACCTTGTGAATAGAAAAAGTTTTTAAACAACAAATATAATCCTATGCAGGTAAAATATATAACAAAAGTATCTCTAAGAAAAAATGAATCTGAACATTATGAGTCAAAAAAAATATTCCCAAAAAGTGCGAATCCGGATGTTCAATTCCGAGAATTCTATTCTGAACATAATCGTGTGATTAATTCAGATTGTAGAAATTGCTCCGATACCAATTGATGAGATGGTACGTGAGTATGATATAATCTATAATAACAAATGTAGGATCGAATATGTAAATATGATATGTTCAAATACAAGAGGGGGGTGAATTGTATATTTTAAAAAACCTTAAGGTAATATTGAAAAACCAAAATTCACAACACCTCTATGTTCTAATCACTTTCTTGATTCCCGAAAACTGACTGTGGAAATGAATCATAACAAAAGTTTACAGCAACTAAGATTCTACCTTAAAGCCTATAAAATCTAACTAAATCAGAGTAAAGGTATAAGGAAGTATAAGATTATTATACATTCCTCAACAATAAAAATGCAGCTGAAAACTTGTAACAAAGGAAGTAACAAGTAGTAAGTCTTTTAACCCAATTATATGTGTATCCAACAACCTTGGATATAGATCCCTTGATTTATACATTCGAGACAGTCTGTTTTACCCACACCAGGGTAAGCCCTCGATACAAAGATCGGGGTTTGTCTTGATATCCCCACAAGCCCTCAACTATCAGGTAGTCAACACCTCTGTCATCCTCAGTAAAGAAGCCATCAACTTCAAGGTAGTCAACACCTCTGTCTTCCTATCCCTGAAAGCCCTCGATTGTACACAGCAACAATAAGAGTCACATGAAGAAAATCTGAACAAGTAGTTCAGTACACATAAAGAAATGAAAGTATCTCTCTTGAAATCACTTCAACAGCATGTGGTCTCTAGAGTCACAGAACATTCATGATCTCTTTCAAATGAGCTCTTATTTATAGGCACAATTTCAATGATTGGCTCCCTCCTCCAACAGTTACATTTTCCCCTGAATTTAGGAGAGACCCGTACATGTGTCAGTCAAACAACAGTTAGTGAGTAACTGAATGCACAAAATCGTTCTATAACTAAACATGTGTAAACATAACCAAAAAATGTTATTACGAATGTATGTAAATGAAAATTCAGAGTCTAACCAAAAAATGAATTCAGAGTCTATAGACAGGTATATTCGGAATCTGTTTTGTAGGAATTCAGAACCTAAATTCTATATAATTCCAAAGTCTGAATTTCTAGGAAATTTGGAATCTAGATTCACAAGTATTCAGTACCTAACCATAAAAAAGGTTTCGAGTTAGAGTTCATGAGAATTTGGAGTCAGAACTCATAAGTGTTTGGAGTCTGAATCTTGAGAACTCGGAACCAGAACTCAGAGAACTTCATATCCAGAATTCGTATTCAAATTTTGGAGTCAGAATTCAGAAGAGTTCATAACCAGAATTCTAGTTTAGAATTCGGAGTTAGAACTCAATAAACTTCTTAACTAGAATTCATATATAGAATTTAGAGTCAGAACTCAAAAGAGTTCATTACCAGTATTCTGAAAATTCAGATCCTAAAACAGAATGCTTCATATCTTGGAAACTATAGGATTTGGAGGATTTAGATATGACACTAAATTTTATAATTATAAAAATTATGATTTTAACAATATACATGGTAAGTATAAATTTCCTTGGGGAAGGAAATTTTTCCTTAACTATGTAAAACATAGGGTAAATGGAGACTTTCCTTAAGATAAGGTGTTTGTGATTATCAAAAAAAGAAGGAATGGTAAAGTCATAAGGAAACCTTATTGTCTTAACAATATCCCCCAAACATGAAGGAATGGAAAATTCATAAGGAAAACATTATTGAATCGACAATACTTTGTGTCGTGGAGAGAATGATGGTCCACTTTGTAGTTACGACTAACAAGACATTTTCTTTCTCATATGGTGAAGCACCATGTTGGAACTGTGGAGCGACGTCAGATCTTCGTGCCCACGATCACCTATAAATACCTAGGTCTCCCACATTAATGATATCAACACCCTGGATATTCTCTTTCTATGATCCCAAATTTAATATCACCAAAATCTCTATGGACAATTGGAAAAATAAATCATCCAAGGTACTTGATTATTCTAAAATATCATTATCATTACTCAAGTTTACCCCTTCTTCAGGGGGATTCCCTTCATAGAGCCTATTCTTCATCTCCAAAGATGGAGACCCTTTGGGTACTCAGAACATCAAAAATCTCCCAAGATTCATGATTCACCCTCTAAATACATGTTTAATTCATGCATCAGCTAAGACACTATGATTCCGGAAGTTATCCTCCTTGGAAAGTTATATCCTCTACAAGAAATTGTGTGTTGTGAAGCACTGTGCTTTGCGATGTTAGGTTCTCTATGAGCCCTTATGAGTTGTGATCCCATGAGCTCTAAAAATCCCTGAGATCTGTGAAACCCTATCCACTGTGACCCTATGAACATTGAAAATCCCCTATCTATAGGGCCTCTTGATACAAAAACCATTTTTCTGTATGACCATTAAAGAATGTATTAATGGATTTAAATGTCCCTTGAGTGGTGTTTCATGATTCATTTCATTTCCACATGATTGTTAACATAGTCACACTAACAGTTATTTCCTATTAACATGGACATGATAACATGACCCCTTCAATGGATCACTCCACAACCACATCACCACATTAAGTTGCATGTGCATTTAGGTAACCAATGTTTAAAGTTCACCAGTTATGTAAGTCTTAGGGCTGAGGATTGAATCCTCAATGTCTGAGCTATAGGACGTCAAACTGCCAGGCAACATTATCCTTAAGAAAAATACAGTAATATATGATCACCTCATAAGCGATAGGTCCAAGAGTATCATAGGGGGATGGGAACATGTTCCCTCCAATTATCTATTACTCTTTGAGCTTTGTAACCATGCACACCTAATAAACACTCCACGTATGACCCAACATCCTCTAATGGGGTGTTATAGGTTCAATGGACATATCCTACTCATATACCTAGACCCCGCTCTAGTTACACTCCTCGAGTAAGCACATTTTTCCTCTACGGGTTACGAACCATGTGTATTCTCCATTCAATTTCTCAAGGTTTCACATTCTATGATGTGATAGTTAGGTCATTGTTGCCTATTGTTTCCCCCAACAACCATGAATCATGTGGGATTTTAGTAAAAATCAACAATGACACATTCCTTGGGAAACCAAAGTGTTCAATCCACATCCGTGACCATCCAACTACATGGAATTTGGTTCCCCACCATAGGGATACATAGAAAGCCTCCCTGAGGTTAAATCCCATCACTCATGTCCCATACTAATATCTCCCTTGATTCTTTGTGTTTATGGGAGTTCATTCCTTAACATATGGGTTTTATGGAATTTTCGACCAATCCATGCATTCATTCTCATGGGACGCCTCCCCAGGTGACCCATCACCCCACTGAACTACGTGGACATGGATTCCAGACCACAAGAATATGTATGAATCCTCTCTAAGGTTAAATCACAAAATACTGTCATCTTCACAACAACTCTTCACTATTTCTCCCATCAACTTCTTCCATCCATTCCTCATCCATCATGATTCATACCCGGGCCGCCACATCTCGGTGATAGCATGTCATCTATCCTATAACTGCTCCTCAGGGAACCAAGGTAGCTAACCACACATAATCCCCTCACAATTCGTAATCATCCAACCAAGAGTTTTCCTCTTGTGATGGGCTACTATCAATAAGTAAGCCCAAGCATGTGTCTGAGTGTTTTTCCTCTATGTACACCCTGATTCTATGACCCACTAAAAAATACATTGAAATTTTTTCCATGCATTTTTGATACATTGGAGTCATCCTCTAGGTTGAAGACCAAATCTCATGTTCCATCCTAGTCTCTACTTTAAGCATATTTTTTAGAAGTTCATGCCTTAACCTGGGGGTTATATGTCCTTCGGTTCTCATCCATGCGTTCATTCTCATGGGCCGCCTCCTCTGGTGTATCCTTGCCCCACCAAAGTACATGGAATTTGAATGTAAAGACCCATAAAATTCAAGAGATTTTTTTTAATTTTCTTGGTATTTTACAAGAATTCAGTTTTTTTACGGCACCTGATTATGAGGCCCGGTGTGCCCGGAATCAATTTTAGAAATTTAGCTCGGGTACGTTCAGTGAACGGATGAGAGGGTTTTTCTATCTTTTAAACTGGTGCTCAGAATTGAAATCTGAGGGCACCGATGGAACCGTAGTGCCTGTAATTTCTTAGGAACACCTTTTCTGGAGTTGTGTTTTCTAGAGTGTGGTTGTTAAAATTTGTTGGTTAAGTAATGAATAAAAATATAATTTGTGCAACCAATTTTATTTTTATTTAAGTTAGTTTAAATCTATGATTGGTGGTTGGAGTGGGACCCACTAATATCCTTACTCCTAGGTAGGATATTACTGAGGTGGGGCCCACATGAGCCCCACCCCCTTTATTTCCTTTTTACCTCCCACGTGCAATTAATTTGGAAACTCACCCGCACCCCCTTTTAAATTCCAAGTCATCTCTCGTGTTTAATTGGATTATTAAATGCCTCTTTAATTGGTCAACATACGTTAATTAAATCGTGTTTTAATTTTTGGACTTCAAAAACAGATGGCATGAGTAATAAAATAAGGCAAAGAATTATTTTATTTTTTGATGTTGTGTTGTGTTAGATGATTTGGGGAGGAATTACTCCAGTCTTGAGAAATATCCTTCCTCGTTGAATAACAATAAGAACGACGAAGAACGCCGGCCTCTGACGAAAGACGACGAAGAATGCAAGTTCCTCGGAGATCGACGACGCGACGCCGTGTACCGCATGCCGACGATCCTCTTCCTCGTGACGTCGTGTACCACAATGCCGAAGATCCTCTTCCCTGCGAAGCCGTGTACTGTGACACCCATGATCCTCTTCTACGACACCGTCTTCTATGATGTCCCTTTCCCACGACAAACCTCGTTCGACGACTTCATCGAGGTAGTGGGTTTGGTTTAATTTAATTTTTGTGGATTATATACTCAACATGTGTTTAAATTATTGGAAGTCGTCTGAACCACTAACGCGGTGGGTGCGGACCAACGAACAAGTCGGAACCCAATGATTCTTTGTTCTTGATGCGCGGAACATTGGGAGACAATGAAACTGGATTGTTGAGCGATTGGAGGCCGTCGTAGTAATCTACGTGTCCCGAGATGACCCCAAGCGCAGACAGGAGCAAGAACGGACCACCGGAGTGGCCTCAGTGGCCCGCAGACATCATCGACGGCGCGGGTTGCTGGCGCGGCGGCGCCTGTGGCCGGAGGCAGCGGGCAGCACCGACCGGCTGCCCGAAGGCGGTAGCGTCTCGGCGCGCCGCCAAGAGGGACCGCCGCGGCGGCAGGAGATCGGTCCCGCGGCCAAGCGGGTCCCGGGGGAGACGTATCACATAGCGCAGCGTCCGCGGGAAAAAGGGAGAGACCCCCATGTGGGGTCGCAGTTCAAATCAATGGGGGCAGCCCTCCCCCCCCCTGTTCCGCTCAAGCAAGGTGCTGGCGGAGCTGGCCACGCGGGCCGCGCGCGAGCACCAGGCCAACCGGCCCCCACCTCGGGTCGGGCCGCCCAGGCCTGGCCGGGCCTCACCCACCAGGCCGGGCCGCACCCTAATGGGCCGGACCCGGACCCCGTTCGGGAAGACCCGGTTTGGGCCGACCTAGGGGGTCTCGGGTCGGGTTGGTCCGAGCCCAAAACCCCCTAAAACCGTAAATGTTTGTTCTTTTTCCCATATCATGGGCTACGGACCTCCAATAGATGCACCGTCTATTGTGTAGTGATCCTTGGATCAATACAGTCGTTTCGGTATATTACAATTAAGGTTTTGGATAACTTTGTGTATGTCCGGGTTGGTTCGAACATGAAACCCACCGAGCCCTCGGAGCGGAAACACTTATAACTTGAGCTCCGGACATCCAATGGACATTTCGTCGACATTGTTGGATTCCTCTTAGTGAGACGGATATTTTGTCTTACTCTGCTCAAGGTTTGGATGTAGTTGGTGTGTGGTCGGGTTGTTTTTTACTTAAAAACCAACCGGGCCCCTCGAAGGAAAAAGCCAATAACTCTCAGACCGGGCGTCTGATTGACGCGCCGTCTGTCACGTTGAGTTCCTCTTGTCGAGACGGAACCTGGGGATACATCAACTCCGGAATACATGTCATTTGATGTATCGACCCCCTTGGCTCATGAAGCGGACCCATCCAGAATTGATCATGCTGTGTGCGGGAACCCTAGAGCTGGTCGCGACTGCGATGAAGACCATACTAAAATCATCTGTGGGTTCAATGGAGATGAAGATTGCACTAAAATCTTACGTGGGTTCGACAACGATGAAGTCCATGCGAAAATCCTCTGTGGGTTCGACGGCGATGAAGACTGCACTGAAATCCTACGCGGGTTTGGCAGTGATGAAGACCGTACTAAAATCCTCTGTGGGTTCGACGGCGATGAATACTGCACTGAAATCCTATGTGGATTCGGCAGCGATGAAGACCATTCTGAAATCCTCCGTGGGTTCGATAGCGATGACTACTATTATTGTATCCTACATGGGTTTGGAAGTGTTTGACTCTGTTCTTGCTATCCTATGTGGGTCTACTAGAGTAGCTGGTCTGTATCCTATGTGGGTCTGACAGCTTAGCAGGTTTAGTATCCTACGTGGGTCCCAGCTTAGACGAATTGGTGGCTATATCTGATCATCTATATCACCTTACGAAGAAGTATACTTGTGTGAGCTGAGTCTTGACATTCAATCAATATCTTCGATATGATTGACATGCTTTCCTATGAGGATTGGGTTGTGTTATCCTATGTGGTTTGGGATGTACTATCCTGTGTGAACGTGATCGAACATGGGCTTGGGTGTTGGAGCCGAACAAGAATTGATGACTTATGTATATGTGTGGGCATGTACCTATGTAGTGTTGGATGTTACTTTGTGATTGTATCTTTCCTTTGTGGATTATCCTTTGTCGATTCCGGGAGACAGTCGGGGGTCTCGGGTTCCCTAATGAGTAGCGTATACTCACCCCTACACGAGCTTTGCACGCACTACATTGTGTTGGATGCATATGACAGACATCGTTGATCGTGGTTGAGGCTTCTGGAGCAAGTCAGTACCTAGAGGTGGACCACTGGGTTGGACGTACACGGAGTGGACGGCTTGACCCAAGGAGCTAAGAAGGATTTCTGTACCCACCCTTTAGGTGGGACTTATAGTGGATGGCTCGATGTTGCTGCTTTATTTTAGTTGTTGTACTTTCTTTCCAGTTGTACTTTACTTTCAGTTTGGGTTTGTATTCTGGACCACTTACTTTTCTGCACTACTTTTGTACCCAGTATTACTTACTGTTTACTTTTTCTTTCATACTCTGTGGTGTTTTTTTACTTTATAAAGGCAATTCCTTCCCCTTTTTGTCGGGATTTTCTCCTTTGTGCTAGTCTCCAGCCCCTGGCCTATGGGAGGCGGTCTTGGGGTAGTCACGGCATGGGTCCCGAGGACGGGTCGTGACAAATTTGTATTAGAGGAGTTCAGTTCTACTGGAGAACTGAGGACAATGATCTTTCTTCTATGTTAACAAATAATGTTAAGGGTATTGAGTGTGGTTAACAGTCCATGGAATCCAGTGTTAGTGCAGCGGCTGACGTATCCATACACGAGGACCCTGACTTCTGATTTCCGACTTAATGCACGAAAACATTGATTGCTTGTGAGTTTCAAAAATTTTATTTGTGATTACTTTGTGTCAGCTCACCAGGTATATTGTTTGTCCGTGGCACACCTGTTTATTTTTACGATGGCCCCACGACGATAGAGAGCTAGGGTTCTGAGCTTTGTGCAAGACGATAGCCCACCATGCGACGAGGCCTTGGTGATGTCCCTTTGACTGCGGAGGCATCGTCGGTGCCTCTACTCACCGAGCCACCGAAGCATCCAGCCCCAATCGCTGATAGTGCATGTCTCCATAGTACACTGCATGAGTTTCAGCATCAGAGACCACCCAGGTTCCACGGGGAGATGAACCCTCAGGAAGACGAGGATTGGCTGGAGGCGGTTGTGCGAGTTTTCTGGTTAGTGGGGACAACAGCTGACCTCATGGTGATCCTCGTAGCGAGCCTCCTGCACGCAGCAGTAGGCAGATAGTGGAACGTGATGCTCGAGGTGCATGATGAGGCATAACTTTTCTGGACGGACATTGAATGCTTCTTCCTCTCAGAGTTTGTCCCAGCCACCCTCTGTGCGGTGCGCATCCAGGAGCTTCTACAATTGTGGCATGGCCGCATGATGGTCGCGCAGTACTCAGTGAGATTTACTGATCTCTCGCGCTATTCGACAGACATGGTATGAGACCCATTTTTCCGGGGACGGACCATCGAGTAGGGACTGAGGCATGAGATCAGGGCATCGATGATATCCCTCAGCATTCCGACACAGGTAGGAGTATTGGAGTGAGCTCTTCTCATAGAGAGCTTTCTTGCTGAGCCTACGCTAGCAGCGAGACCTAGAGTGGGGTGTCACATAGCAGAGTCGTCTATAGTTGGTAGTAAATGGATGTCACAGGGGTCCAGGCGGACCGGACCATCAGGTAGATGACCTCACAACACTGGCTATGAGGTGCGGGGCACACGGTGCAGAGCCAGCCTTCCGAGGAGAAAACAGTGCTACGCATGCGGCGGGCAGGGCCACATGGCTCGTGACTGCCTAACCCTCTGTGCAGAGGAGTAGCAGACGGTTGAGGGGCCACCCAAGAAGATGCAGAGGGTTGACCGTGGCGGTCTACCGAGAGCAAGAGGACATGGCAGGGGAGCTGGCAGAGCAGCAGGTGGTGGGCGTCGCTTTGAGGATTTACCACCACCACCACCAGGAGGTCCACCCCGACCACAGGGAGCTAGCGGGCATAGATAGGCTCAGCTTTAGGCAGCGGAGGCCTACAACCACGACGCGCAAGAGATGATTCGAGATACTATCTATGTCTACTCTACCCTTGCTGCAGTTCTTATAGACACTGGAGTGAGTCATTCTTTTATTGTCGATGGCTTTGTTCGGAGCTCAGATATTTTGACAGAGCCGTTGGCTAAAGCCTTACTACTAGAGACTCCCACAAGAGAAGACTCGAAGATTACGAACTGGTGCTGGCAGTGTGAGCTTGCTCTAGGAGGAGAGAGATTCAGCTGGGATCTTCTTGTAGCGGTGTCGAGGCCTTACTACGTCATCTTGGGAAATGGATTGGTTATCTACAGCCCATGCTCAAATCAACTGTATTAGGCGCAAGGTGTGGTGTGTTCACACCGATGGGAGCAGGTTCACCTTCACCGTTGAGAAGGGAGCCTTTGCAGCACAGGATGGACTCACGCAAAGGAGAGGATAACCCATCACTCATCAGTTAGCTAGCCTCATCCTAGGAGCAGTTGACGTGCAAATTCCTAGTTTTCCTATAGTGGTAGATCAGTATGCGGATGTTTTTCCTAACAATGGTCCAGGACTACCTCCTCGCAGAGAGGAAGACTTTTATATTGACCTGTACCATGGGACAACCCCGATATCCACTCCAGCATATCGGATGGATCCTGCCAAGCTTTAAGAGCTACGGGAACAGCTGGAGGACTTGCAGGGCAAGGGATTCATCTGACCCGGTGTTTCACCCTGGGCTTCCCTGATTTTGTTCGCCAATAAGGAAAACAGGAGCTTGTGAATGTGTTTCGAGTATCAGTTCCTGAACTAGGTGACCATGTGTAATATGTATCCGCTGCCAAGGATTGATGAAATCATCGATCCGCTCAAGGGAGCATGGTGGCTCTCAAATATAGACCTCGGGTCAGTCTATCATCAGCTCAGATTCGAGACGAGGACATGTAGAAGATGACCTTCAGATGTCGGTATGGCCACTATGAGTTCTCGATTATGCCTTTTGATGTAACTGATGGTTTAGAAGTGTTCATGGGTCTCATTAACAGGATCTTTCAGCCAAACCTCGATCGATTTGTCATGGTCTTCATCGACGACATTTTGATATACTTGACCATTGAGGAGGAGCACGCCTACCACTTGTGGGTTATACTAGACACACTCCGAGAGCACCAACATTATGGAAAGCACTAAAAGTGTCAGTTCTGGTTACGTGAGGTCCACTTCTTGGGACACATCATCTCTAAGGTGGGAGTTGTGGTGGATCCTGTGAAGATCGAGGTAGATATAGCTTGGGAGCCTCCTAGGAGCGTGACGGAGGTGCGGAGTTTCTTGGGTCTAGCTGGGTACTACCGGAGATTTGTGCCAGACATTTCTAGAGTTTCTGTACCACTCTCATCTTTGACGAATAAGGGGAAACCCTTCGTGTGGTCAGACAGATGTCATCAGTGCTTCCAGGAGATGAGACAGATATTGACCAACGCACCTATCTTGAGGCTACTGGAGGAGGGCGTAGGGTACGTAGTCTACTGCGTTGCATCAGGAACCGAACATGGATGTGTCCTGATATAGGAGCGGGCCATGATCGCCTATGGATCACGTCAGTTGAGGCTGCATGAGCAGAACTATGCTACCCATGAACTGGAGTTAGCAGCAGTGGTCTTCGCTCTGAAGATGTGGCGACACTATCTGATGGGCGAGCACTTTACAGTCTATTCTAGCCACCGGAGTCTCAAGTACATCTTCTCACAGAAGGACCTGAATCTGAGATAGCTGTGATGGCTTGAGTTCCTCCAGGACTATGAATTTGAGATAGTCTATACTCCTAGAAAGGGGAATGTAGTATCTGATGCTCTCAGTAGAAGTACGGTCATTCAGCTACTCGGTGAGGTGACGGAGCAGCTAGCCGCTTTGCAGATATCCTTCATGGATAGAGATGAATCGGCCTTTCTTCAGTCACTCACTGTCACTCCTCCACTACTGCAGCGGGTCAGAGAGGCATAGCATGGAGACGTTGACTATGAGACGCGGCGTGCACAGATATCCTTAGGATAGGCACCTGTTGGATTCTCTATGGGAGGAGAGCAGGACATCCTTTTTAGAGGAAATACCATGGTAATAGTTTCTTTACAGGAGGAGGTGCTGAGAGAGTTTCACAATTGCCCTTTAGCGGTACACCCAGGTGTGGCGAAGATGTACCAGGATCACAGACGACGACACTGGTGGCTGGGTATGAAGAAGGATGTGGTAGGGTTCGTTTTTCAATGCCTCACCTGCTAGCAGGTGAAGGCAGATCACCAGGTACCAGCAGGCTTGGTGCAGCTCTTGGAGGTCCTGGTGTAGAAGTGGGACGGGATATCTATGGATTTCGTGACTGGACATCCATGTACTTCCAGAGTTCATGACTCCATTTGGGTGATTTTTGACCGACTCACCAAGTTGGCCCACCTCTTACCAATCAGAGAGCAGGGCTCAATAGAGAGCTTGGAGCGCCTCTATGTTCAGGAGATCGTACGGCTTCATGATGTGCCATCATCTATCGTCTCTGATCGAGATTCTCACTTTACTTCTCGGCTTTGGAAGGGGTTGTAGGAGGCATTCAGGATGCAGCTACGTCTAAGCACCGCCTTTCACCCTTAGACGGATGGTCAAATGGAGAGGTCCATTCAGACTCTCGAGGATAGGCTTCGTGCATGTGTCCTCGACTTTGGTCACAGCTGGGAGGACCACCTACCCTTGGTGGAGTTCGCGTACAACAACAGCTACCACTCCACCATTGGGATGGCACCATACGAGGCATTGTACAACAGACCTTGCAGATCACCTCTGTGCTGGAGAAACCCTAGGGAGTCATCACTTGTGGGACCAAAGATGGTCCAAGCCATGACCGAGAAGGTCTAGGTCATCCAGTAGCGGATGAGGACAGCTCAGAGCTGGCATAAGTCTTATGATGATAGGAGGTGGAGACCACTGGAGTTCGAGGATGGTGACCACGTCTTCTTGCGGGTCTCACCTCGATGTGGATTACAGATATTTGGCCGAGGTGGCAAGTTATATCCACACGTCATCAGACTATTCTAGGTCCATAGCAGGATAGGAGAGGTGGCTTATAGCCTGGCTCTACCACCTTAGTTGCACATGGTGCACGACGTCTTCCACATATCTCAGTTGAGGAGATACGTGCATGACCCGACACATATCATCGACCATGGGTAGTTGGACATTGACGATGGGGAGACTTTTGCGGAGGTCCCGGTGGATATCGAGGATCGACAGAAGCGGGTCCTACTAGGGCGGTTGATTCATTTATTGCGCATCAGATGGTAGCATGGGAACCTTTAGGAGAGCACTTGGGAGCTGGAGGCTCATATTCGTTCTCAGTACCATCATTTGTTCCCCTATTTTTTGATTTATCATTATGGAGACATAATTCCCAGAGCGGGGATAAATGTAAAGACCCGTAATATTCAAGGGAAATTTTTTTATTTTCTTTGGGATTTTACAAGAACATAGTTCTTAACGGAACCTGATTCCGAGGCCCAGTGTGCCCGGAATCAATTTCCAAAATTTAGCTCGGGTACGTTCAGTGAACGAATGAGTAGGTTTTTCTATCTTTTGAACTGGTGCATGGAATCAAAATCTGAGGGCACCGATGAAACCGCAGGGCCGGTAATTGTTTAGTAACACCTTTTCTTGAGTTGCGTTTGCGCGGGTGTGGTTGTTAAAATTAGAGGTTTAAGTAATGAGTAAAAATAAAATTTTTGCAACCAATTTTACTTTTATTTATGGTAGATTAAACCTATGCTTGGTGGTTGGAGTGGGACCAACTAATATCCTAAATCCTAGGTAGGATATTAGTGAGGTGGGTCCCACACGTGCCCCACCCCCTTTATTTCCTTTTTACCTCCCACGTGCAATTAATTTGGTAACTCACCCGCACCCCCTCATAAATTCCAAGTCAACTCTCATGTTTAATTGGATTATTAAACGCCTATTTAATTGGTAAACACATGTTAATTAAATCATGTTTTAATTTTTGGACTCCAAAAACAGATGGCATGAGTAACAAAATAAGTCAAGGCCTTATGTTATTTTTTGTTGTTGTGTTGTGTGAGAAGATTTGGGGAGGAATTACTCCAGTCTTGAGAAACGTCCTTCCTCGTTGAAGAACGTGAAGAATGACGAAGAACACTGGCCTCCGATGAAAGATGACGTAGAACACAAGTTCCTCAAAGATCAATGATGCGACGCCATGTACTGCGATGCTGGCGATCCTCTTCCTCGCGACGCAGTGTGCCGCAACGCCGATGATCCTCTTCCCCACGAAGGCGTGTACCGTGACGCCCGCGATTCTATTCTGTGACGCCGTCTTCCATGACGTCCCTTTCCCGAAACAAACCTCGTTCGACAACTTCATCAAGGTAGGGGGTTTGTTTTAATTTTAGTTTTTTGGATTATATCCTCGATATGTGTTTATATTATTGGAAGTCGTTTGAACCACTAACGTGGTGGGTGCGGACCAACGGACAAGTCTGAACAAACTGATTCTCTATTGTTGATGCGCGGAATGTTGGGAGACAATGAAACGGGACCGTTGAGCGATTGGAGGCTGTCGCAGTAATCTACGGGTCCCGAGACGACCCCAGTCGCATACGGGAGCAAGAACGGACCACCGGAGCTACTCTAGGTGGGACCGCCGGGGCTTCAGTAGCGACGGAAGGCGACTGGTCCCGCGGCCCCATGGGGCCCGGGGTTGACGCAGCACCCAGTGCTGCTTCTTCTAGTAGAAGGGAGTGCCCCCCCCCCACGTGGGGCTGCAGTTCCAATCAAGGGGGGAAGCCGCCCCCCTTTCCGCTTGAGCTCTGCGCTGGCCGAGTTGGCCACGCGGGCCGCGCACGCGCGCCAGGCCAACCGGCCCCCAGGCCGAGTTGGGCCGTGCCGACCGGGCTGGACCATGCCCACCTGGTCGGGCCACGCCCTAAGGGGCCAGACCCAGACCCGGTTCGGTTCGACCTAGTTCAAGCAGACCCAGGGGGTTTTGGGTCGGGTCGGTCCGGGCCCAAAACCCCCTAAAACCGAACATGTACGTTCTTTTTCCCATATCATGGGCTATGGAACTCCGATCGATGCGCCGTCAGTACCGTAGAAATCTTTGGATTGACATGTACGTTTCGGTATATTACACTCATAGTTTCAGAGAACTTACGGTATGGACGGGTTGTTTTGATCACGAAACCAATCAGGCCCTCGGAGCGGAAACGCTTATAATTGGAGCTCCGAATGTCCGATTGATGTGCCATTGATTTTGTTGGATTCCTCATAGTGAGAAAGAAATTTTGGATTACTATGTTCATGGTTTGGACACAGTTGGAGTGTGATCAGGTTGGTTTTGACTTAAAATCCAACTGGGCCTCTGGAACGAAAAAGCCAATAACTCTCAGACCGGGCGTCCGATTGACGCACCGTCTGTCACGTTGAGTTCCTCATGTCGAGACAGAACCTTGGGATACATCAAATCCATACTATGTGTCATTTGATGTATTGACCCCCTTGGCTCATGAAGCGGACCCTTCCGAAATCGAGAATGCTTTGTGCGGGAACCCTAGAGCTGGCTGCAACTGCGATGAAAACCGTACTGAAATCATCTATGGGTTCGACGGTGATGAAGACTACACTGAAATCCTATGTGGGTTTGGCATTGATGAAGATCGTACTGAAATCCACTATGGGTTCTATGGAGATGAAGACTGCACTGAAATCCTACGTGGGTTCGGCAGCGATGAAGACCATACTGAAATCCTCTGTGGGTTCAACGACGATGAAGACTACCCTGAAATCCTACGTGGGTTCGGCAGCGATGAGGACCGTACAGAAATCCTCCGTGGGTTCGACGATGATGATTAATATTCTTGTATCCTATGTGGGTCTGGAAGTGTTTGACTCTGTTCTTGCAATGCTATGTGGGTATGGCAGAGTAGATGGTCTGTATCCTATGTGGGTCCGACAGCTTAGCTGGTTTAGTATCCTATGTGGGTCCCAACATAGAGGAATCAGTGGCCATATCTGATCATCTCTATCACCATACAAAGAAGAATACATGTGTGATCTGAGTCTTTACATTCAATCAATATCTTCAATATGATTGACATTCTTTCCTATGTGGATTGGGTTGTGTTATCCTGTGTGGTTTTGGTTGTACTATCATGTGTGGACGTGATCGAACTTGGGATCGGGTGTTGGATCCGAATTGGAATTGATGAATTAGGTATATGTATGGGAATATACCTATGTACTGTTGGTTGTTACTTCGTGATTGTATCATTCCTTTGTGGATTATCCTTTGTGGATTCTCGGATACCTTCGGGTGTCTCGGGGTCCCTACTAAGTAGCGTATACTCAGCCCGGCACAGGCTATGCCCACAATACATTGTGTTGGATGCTAAGGACGAACAACGCTGATCGTGTTTGAGGATTGTGGAGCATGTCAGTACCTGGAGGTAGACCCCTGGGAAGGACGTACACGAAGCGGATGGCTGGACCCGAGGAGTAGAGGAGGCTATATGTACCCACCATTCAGGTGGGACTTCTAGTGGACGGCTCGATGTTGCTGCTTTACTTTTAGTTGCTGTAAATTCCATCCAGTTGTACTTTACTTTCATTTTGGGTTTTATTCTGGCCTACATACTTTTCTGCATTACTTTTGTACCCAGTATTACGTAGTGTTCACTTCTTCTTGCTTACTCTGTGGTGTTTGTTTACTTTAAAAAGGAAATGCCTTCCCCTTTTTGTCGGTATTTTTGCCTTGGTGCTAGTCGCTAGCCCCTGGCCTATGGGAGGCGGGCATGGGGTAGTCACAGCACCAGTCCCGAGGACGGGTCGTGACATTGATTCCCTTCCACATGGATAGTTATGAAGCCTCTCTGAGGTTCAATACCAACATCACCATCATATTCATGTTAGTTTCACCCCATTCCTCCAATTTGCTTATTCTTACCATTAAACCTCCATCCTGATTCTTACCTTAGCTACCACATCCAGGTGAGAACATGTTATCCATCCCCTCACCACTCCTTGTGATAAACAGGTATCTAACCATGCATATCCCACACATAATCAATATTCATCCTACTAAGAGTGTTCCTATTGGGATGGTATGCTATAAATGTGTTAGTCCCAACATGTCATCGGGTCGTTGTCCCATGTGTACACCCCTATTTCCAGACACACCCATTAGAACTATGTAGGTTTTGATCCATTTCTCCTTGATAGAGTACATAGGAAGCCTCTCTATGTTTCAATCTCAACCAGTGGTAAACCTTGGTGTTCCCCATTCTTGGGTGAACTCTCCCTTATCCTCCCTCAACGGTGTCTAGATTATCCTTCCTGATGTGACATCATTCCATTATGGGACAAATCATCCTAGATCCGCAATCAATGTGAATTATTACCCATCCATATAGTATTCTGCCTCTGTGGGGTGAACTTACCCTAATCATCCCATAGTGGTGTCCAGATCATCCTTCATGCTGTGATATCTTACCTTTATGGGAAAGACCACCTCAGATCCATCCTTTTGGGGCATTATGATCCATCCATCTGGTAAATTATCCAGGTGCTCTCTCCAAGGGATGTAACAATCTGATCTTCCTCTATGGGATGATCTGATCACTCTCATTTCGTCTCCACTTGATGTTAAAATTGAATCATACCTCATGTTAAGCATGTAATACCTGAGAAAATCCTCAGATGGCACTCCATTGGTGTTGCCATATCCACTAGATGATAAAAACATGACATAAAATGTGTTAAACAAGGGAAGCCCAAGAAAAAAATGGAGATATTCCTATGGCATATAATTCCCCACACCCGATGTAGGATGCCTCAGGCATACACACCCTCGAAAATCCTTATAATATGGGGAAGAAATCTCGGTGTACCGGGGTTTCAACTTCTAGACATGGTAGTGATTTCCAATGTGACTACTCTCCTAATTGAAGGTTTCTACCTTAACTTGACACATTGTAATGTCTTAACAGAAACATTGAAATTAAATTGTGTCCATACTGATATGGTATCAATGTTTGTTTAATGAAAAACAACTCAAATCAATGTGGGATACCTAGACTAGGCATTGTATTTTTAGGAGGATTCAATGGAAGGAGAGTCTAAAATCCCATCATCCCATTTCAATCATGGAGAATACATCCCTGAAGAAGAAATTGATTCCACCCACCTTTGGAAAGCAAGAATTTGGGGAAACATCCAGGGCATCAAGAAATACAGATGAGAACCCTGGAGAATGTGTCAAAAACAACCACCAAATCTATATACAACATACCCAAGGAATAAATTATGCAGGAATCCATAATTTATATGATGGGGGTCAATTTATTTAGTTGATCCTCTACTACACATATATCTTTATATCCTCCTTGAGACATGGGTAATATTGTGATAAAATACATTGATATATCATCCCACATCTACTTGGGTATGTATAAGGTAATCAACAAACTTTTGAGAACACAGTGCTCTAAATTTTCATACCGGAACACTAAGAACTTATCCACATACTCTGATACTACCCATTTAATCCAGGACTACCTAAACTACGCCCTTAATCCAATGTACAACATGGAAACATCTAGGTGTACCACAAAGGGTGAGAGGTAAAACCCATGGGGGACTCGCTCATGCATCTCCACATAAAATATGAACCTTCCATTAAAGAAATTCAAATTCTGACCATTATCAAATCATCCCTTCAGAGCATCACCAATGTCAACGTGATCACACATCACTTCCACCTCCATGTATCCCAACTAAGATTCCTCCATCATTAGTGTAAGAGTAAAAAACACTTACATTTAAAATAGACATCCTCTTATACAATCCATTCATTCATCTAGGTGCAAGGTGACTAACTCCATGATTGAACTGCAATTTAATGTTTCATTTTCACCCTTAAAACTCTATGTTAAACTAGTTTTGTATTGAAAATAATTAAGAGAATATAAAATTGAACATCATTTTTGAATAAATTATTTTGTATTTATCAAAATTAAAAAGGGAAATGTTACTTGTTAAGAAAATTTTATTGATGGTGGAGGTGATTTGGAGGGCCCATAATGAAGTTCAAGATAAATGGTCCAAGCTGCGCTGGATCAAAGCACAATAGTTTTCATAAAAGAACTCTAGTACTGAAAAGGGTATTGAAATGGAATGAAATTTTGTGTCCTGGTCCAAAATTAATTGGTATACAATTAATATTGATTAATCTATGGCACATTCATCCATCTGAAGACCCATCCGACCAGATTGGTCCAGCACACAAAATCTACATGAATTCAAAAGTGGTGTGTTGTGATTTGTCCATATCTCGAGCAATTGGTGCCCAAATGCAGCCAAACATCCGGTGGAGGTAGTCAGGTGGGGGGGGATAAAACATTATTATTTTTTCAAAAGCGAGATAAGGATTTATAAAGGTATAAACTCATTTGAAAATTGGTTTTATGAATTTAGAATGCTCAAACCCACCTTGCCATTAAACTATAAAATGGCAGCTTGGGCTCCCCATTTTTATGTTCAGCCAAAGAGTGGAGTGATTCCAATTTGGAGTTCTAGTGGATTAATCTTTTTAATAAGGGATATATTACAATGAATTATATCATAGAATAAATATATCATGAAATATATTAAATATATAATGATTATTCAAAAACTATTTATATATAAGTTCATGAATTTGGAATATATATACAAATGACTCAAAAAAATAAATAATCACCAAGATAAAAAACCATTGACTTTATAAGGTTAGAAATAAAAACTTCATACATCATAATATAATTTTTAAGGCCTAATTATAGGAAACCATATATAAATAAATAATCCATACTTTAAATACCCAAGTATGATTATTATATAAAACATATTATTGCACCATGAAGATATAACATATATTTCCATAAATGCCACCTAATAAATCCAATGTATTAATATTTTAAAAAATGAATATAAATATAATACCTAATAAAAATATTTGTATGGAAAAATATTAAACAAAATATTAATATTTTCCCCAGTAAATAATGAAACCACAGGATCATAACCCAGCATGAGAAATATGGTGGGTGGTTTTATTTAAGTATACCCCTATTGAAGAATGAGAATATTTTAATCATTATTTATTATATAGTAATACCATAATAAATAAATTACAAAGTTATTCATAAAATTCAAATAAATACAATTTTCCTCTAAAAATATATTAAAACTAAAAATTCATATAAAATTAGCAAAATGATATTCATTTAAAAAATATTTAATCTTATGGGGGATTATTGAAAAAAAATAACATTAATGATGATAGAAAATGGTGTCCATGTGGTAAATGATAAAAAATATATTCCCAATTTTATAAAAATAAATAATTGTCTTGTACATAAGAGGTTAAAATATACATTCTCAAATATCGAATATAGTATTAATATTAAAAATAACTGAAATTTAGAAATCATGGAATCGTAGAATAGAACATTTTTTATGAAAAATAATGAAAATGGATATGAAAGATAAATAATATTGATCAATAAAATGGATTTTTGATTTAATATTCATACAATATTTACATAGTAGATATAAATTGTTTATATTTTTTTTCTAGTTACTTATAATTCAATGATAATAATAATTATTTTGGTGCTAAATTTATTATTTCCCATGATTTTTTTTATTTTGATTGAACAATAAACTCACTTTGTCATGTATTCATCATATAAAAAATCATAATATAATTATAATTATAATTATATTAATTTTAGATTATTTATAGAACCATAATTTTAAAATTTTAACAAGAAAACAAAACACATTGTTTCATGGATAGGGTAGTCTCTAAGTGACATGAGAAATAATTTTTTTTATAATTGATGAATAATGAATTATAAAAATTATTTAATTATATAAAATAATAATATTAATAATATACTATTTATTCAACAATTCCATAATTATTATCATACATTTTATCAATGAATGAAAATGGAAACACATTACTTCATCGAGGTAGTAATCCACATCTAAACACGAGTAATGCAATCATTTGAAATTGATTGAAGGATTAGAAGGTAAATGATAAATTTTACTTAAATAATCATAATAAATTCAAAAATATAAAATATTATCCTTAAATCCTCCATAATCACCATCCATTAAAGGAGGTGATGAATAATTTTATGAATCAGTTTTCGAAATGGTGGTTGTCACTTAAAGAGGAGTAATGTTTTCATTTCCCAATGAATGGAAAACAAGGTAAAAATAACTACATACCATAAAACAATATATATTTCACAATATTTTATACTGTTATTATATCATACCACCATGATTAGTATTTATTACATGGACATTGAGGAAGAAATAAATATGAAAGTTATCGATTTAGAGCCATACATTTTCATGGAAATCATCCTTTGAGAACACATTATGCCTTCTAGGTTATTTTTCTAGGAAATCATAATATCAAGAATATTCAATGGATTGTTTAGGTGGTTTAGAGGTATATCTCATTCAATATAAATTTATGTCATTCTTTAGCAACTGAGGATATCATGATTTATTGTTTATCTTATTGAAAGAGCACATTTGTAATTATTAATAACTTTTGTATATTATATGTGTCTTATGCTATGTCATGTGGAATAATAACAATTAATTTTCAAATAAATGTTTAATTGGATTAATGTAACATCATCCAATGAAAATTAATAAGATATTTTTTCCATTAACATAACATTATATTCTTAACTATCATGTATTACCCCATAACCATGGTGGGAACATTCGTACCTTGGTATCTATTAATAATTAAAAAAAAGAAATTTACCTTATAAATAAATTTTATATTCCTTATTCAATAAATATAATAAATTTTTGATGATTCCAAATGTATATTTTAAAGAAAAAAATTTAAATTTTTTTTCTCAAAACAAATGAAACCTATGTTTTTAGAAAAAATTGTTATTCAAAAATATTTACTTATAAAAAAGTAAATATAATAAATATTTCAATGAAATTATTTTAATTATTTTTAAATTAAGTGATATTATGTGATTTTGTATTCAAATAAAAAATATAAATCAGATTAGATATATATTTATTCAAATAAAATACATAACATTCCGGAAAATTTCACTATTTTGTACTATTCAGCCAAAAATAAAATGCCTCTTAAAAAAATCAAATATTGTTAAATTAAACATTATAATTGAATATAATAATTCTGATCTTTTCTATGTTCTTTAAAAAATTATATATTTTCATTTTAAATTTAAAAATGATTTATTTCTATCATAATGATAAAATAAAATGATGTCAATTGAGAAAAAGTCTAGGGTATAGTTTTTCAACCTATATGATGATATCAATTAATAACATGTTCCACACATTAAAATTTTCTTTATTTTTGTAATTATATATTTGAATTATCCAAAAAATATTATTTTTTATTTTATTTATTTTTCATGCTCTCATATTGCATCCTATATTTTTTTATTTCTCTAAATAAAAATCACAAACACGTTGAACTTGTACACTACACATTATAACTAGTTTTAAAAATGTTCGAATAATATTTCATTTTTGGAAAATATTGGTTCAAACTCTATTTACATCTAGGATAGTAAATTCATTATATCCAGTGCCTATTTCAAA
This sequence comes from Viscum album, assembly GCA_963277665.1. Taxonomy (NCBI): domain Eukaryota; kingdom Viridiplantae; phylum Streptophyta; class Magnoliopsida; order Santalales; family Viscaceae; genus Viscum; species Viscum album. Next base: position 1,562,330,651 of record OY728142.1, on the reverse strand, counting down.
AATAATGAATAATGGAAGAGGTTGTGTAGTTTATATGGATTAGGTGGAATAACTAATTAGTATGCCAATTATATATTTCTATCAAAAAATACAAAAGTCCAGTTGTACATTGGTCATAATTTCCTCATTTCCCAAACAATTTATTTCTCCATTTCATGGATACACCATTAAGAAAACAGGATCCAGAAATATAAAATTCAAATCATTTCATTAGTTATTTTCACATCTATTTTTACTATTTTGAATAATATTTATATTATTTTAAATAGAAAAAACATTCTTAGTGGTGTCCTCAATATTTATTGGGACTCCAATACTTTATTATAAAACTTCCTCACAACGAGAAAGAGTATAACAACTCTTCACATTCAATGATTCATATATATATATATAACATGTTCATTGAAAAAAATCATATAATCAATGAAACATTAAGCAGAGTTATATAATGGTGCCACATACCTTCAAAATTATGTGATAATTATAAATTTATATCTTCTAATATATTAATAATCCACTCTGAGATCCCATATATTTTCATGGGAAAAAACATGGAACAGATGTATCATAGTATGGAAAAAATATTAAGACAACTCTAAAATATCATTGTGAACCAATGGTTGTGCTCATATTAATTTGATATGTGTTCAGCATAATTTATCAAATCCTCATCAATAGAGAGTATGATATAGAACTAAAGGGAAATATTTTACCTTACATATAGGATACATGTTGAATTGATTTAGAAATCAATAGTGACCCATATAGACTAATTCAACCTGTAAATTAACAGATGTCTTGTAAGAAATTTCATTTTGAAATTTTCCAATTCCCATATTGTTATACAAATAGGTTTCATGAATCCCTTAGGAAATTTTGTTTTAATATTTATATAGTGTGGTATAAACCACATGGACATAGATTCATTGATTTATAGCTTCATAATGTCCCTTCTCAAATGTTCTACAAAATAATTTTATGTATTTTCACTATTTTAGTTTATATAATAATTTAAATTCTTTTCAACATTTAGTACATCCCAATCTAGATTTGTTATGGATTGTATACATAACCACTTCAAAAGCATCATCAGTGATTAATTATTGAAATTTTCGAAACAATTACAATCAGTAATTTAGTTAATAATGCTCTATAAATCCATCTCAAACTAAGATGGAATCACTTTTGTTTCTTATGATGATGTGTTACTAATTTAAAAAGAAATAAATAATTCTTTAGCAGGGATAATAAATTACCATATCAATTATTAATAAATCATCAAATATAATCCCATTATTAACATTTTCCATAGTCATAAGACCAAAATCCACCATTGTCAATTCATAATCCACTAGATTTCCATCATATTTTTGTAGATTATCGGTGAGATCATTGTCCTTTTATTGTTCTAATAATATTATTTTCTTCATTTTGAGATCATTATAACTGATTATTTACACCAATCCTTTTTGGAGTGTATTTATGAAAATATTTCACCATAATGAAAATTATTTTATATTAGTGTAGTAATGAATTAATCATTAATATCAAAGATAAGATTTAGATATTATTTCATGAGTCTTTAATTAACATGGTGAACTAGAAATGACTATAGCATTCTATATTGTGGAAAAAATGTTCATTGATTATATTCATCACTATGTATTAAAAACACTTCCTTAATCTACGGTGAAGTGAAAAATATATTGTTAACATATCCAATCATTTTATATTAATAAATAATTTAAATTCCATTTAATATGTGTATTTTACAGCATTATTTATCAATATAGTTAAAATGTTTTCTAATAAAGTAAAATATTGATACAACTAGAAACATAAACCATTTCAACCATGCAAACAACATATCTCAATTATATTCCATGATTTAGTCCACTAATTGAATAATATTTTAATTAAAATCTCAAATAATACTCCGTACATGCGGATAATATGTCCATGAGATTAATAATTTATGAGAAAAAATTAAACTTAAAAAAATTCTTATATCATTCCATTTCGTTGACAATATCATGAAATAACCAAAAATGATTCTATCAGCATTCATTGAATTTAGACAGTTTCAATAAATCATTAATTATTATCACCCTAATGTTATCAAGATAATCCATGAATTCATTACTCATCATATCTATAAAAATTGATGTTTTAATTTTCAATTCGATAGGCATGATAAATAATAATAAAAAATTATACCTCATATAATATTTCAACTTCTCCAAATCATCCTTATTAACATTTAATTTATTATTAATTAATAAGATATAATTATTATGATAATAATCAGTAATATGAATTTGATAAAATCAGTCTTTTACATAAAATGATAATTTTATATAGCATTAATGCAATTGATAAAATTAAAATTAGATCACACCGACAAAAACTCCACCTTAATTTTTAAAAATAGTATAGGGGATCTCCAATGAAAATTGTCAGGTGAATAAATCCCATATCACATAAAAAAATTTTCTATCATTATCCCATTGATTTTCACTGGTTCTATTCAATCTATAGTTTTTTATATAAGGTTATCATCATGTATTATTTTAATTTGAAAGTCAAATTCACACATAGGTGTATTTTTTATTAGATTCACTAAAAATACATCATTATATTTTTTAAATAAATTATACACAATCTATTCCTATAATGTATTCCTCAAATATAACATTTTCTCTTCCTCATCCAATTAAAATTCAATATGATGGGTTACATGAATTATATCCATAAAATAACCAAATTAAAATTTACTGTATTAAATATATGGTACTTTAATCCCCCATAAAAAATGTAATTTTCATCTCACAATATTAAATTTTATCATTATAATTTGAAGGATAATTTACATAGTAGATAATGACATATCCAATTATATGTATAAAAATATTGTAGACATCTATAAAATATTTATAAATATGAGAATAGATTATATGATATATCACTATCACATTAATACTGCCATTATGCTTCTAGAATGATGACCCCTTAATTATAGTGTCATTGTATAGATTAATCTTATCAGTAAAAATTTTATACATTATGGTGTATATAGATCTAGAATAAAAATCTATTAAATAACATTGAGTTTATGATTAATGAACTAATTATCATATCATCTAAGATTTCATCTTCAACTATATTGATCATGTATTAATGTACATTCACTATTAAAATTTACTGATATAAATTCTATTTAATATTAGTGTATTCATTTAAATAGTTTCACATCTCTATTCCAATGAATCATTTGATATTTTTTGATTTTTTCTTGTTCATAAAATCATATTCCTGATGGACTTTTTGACCAATCATGTTGTAAACTCCCATTACCATCCAGAACCATCCATGTTTTTTCCTAAGAAATCTATTCCATTGTAGAAGTACATCCCCTCTCTTCTTCTATGTTTTTAAAATTTAAATTTAAGGGGTTCTCATATGATTTCTTAGATTCTTAATTTCACTATAAGAATTATCAATTTGATAATTTTTCTTCCATTCTGAGGGAACTATATACGAAATCTCTACAAATTGAAAACATTTTAGGGACTAATTACATAAAACAGAGGAGTTTTATTTCATCCAAATATCGATCTATCTTACTTTTAGGATTTTGAAAAAATCTACAATATTTTTTCCTTATAATGTTAAGCTATAATTATATTGAGTAACACTTTACTCTTTTTTGACATAAATTGTGTTATTTCATTTCCATGTCAACTATTCACTAATGAGAAGCACATCGTCAAAAACATCCTTCTAAATATTATAATAAATAATATTTATTTCATACTACTCTTTAGTGTTCAAGATTAATGATTACCATTTATCAACATATCAATTTAGATAATAAAATATTATGATAACAATCAATATTTCAATACATAAACAATATATTTTATATAGAGTTGATCTATTGATTATCTAATAGTGCAATCCAATTCCTATTTATTAATGGGTGTTTATTTCACACGATATCATCGAACACATTTTTTCTATATTGTTGATAAGTATGTTTTTTTATACACCCATGATTATTGGTTATATTAAGAGTCCACTTAACCCAAAAAATGATGATACACTTATCACTAGATCTACCCTCATTGACATAATTTACTTGATCATGAAGGAAATACATAATTAATTGATGTGTGTTGATGTGATTTTTTTTACATCATATAGAAGCAATTTCTATAAAATGGAATACACTGTATTAGCACATATAATCACGAATATTGAATCATAAAATTTTAATCATCTACAAATAAAATATTTCAGTTAATTTTCAGAAATATCATAATAAATTAAAATAATATTATTATTATGATATACTATAATATTCATGATATATTTTTAAATTATTTGGTATATGATAACATCATAAACTCCCAAAATATAGATAAAATTTATATTTTGTTACCTGGATAAAATGTTACAAGCTATGGGAGATCACATCCCATGTGGTTGAATAGTTCTATATTTTATGGAGACTAAACATAGAAAATATTTTCCAATTACATTCAATAAAATGAAATAAAAAGTATATTTTAACCAATAAATTTATTATTTACTCTATTACATCATAGATATCATTCAATATTAACATATCTTAACAAATAAATTTATTAAATAGTATATTTTAATATCATAATACATAGTATATCCATAAGTATAATTGATACATAACCAATCACATGGATAACAATAAACATGTTTAATAATGATAGAATTCATAATGTAGAACCACAAAATAATATCATCAAATACTTGTGCCAATACATCACACATTAACAATTATTTCATATATTTAATACCAAAGATAGATTACCTCTTTAGACATACTCATGTATTGTGGTAATATCATATATCATCCATAACCTATAACACAATATCTCTACCATATTCATGATATGAAAATAATGAATAAAAAACAATATATATTGATCATCAACATTCATTCTACAATATGTCATATTTTTACTTATTCAGTAAAATGAAAAAATATATCCCTAAGAATCCAAAATAAATATTACTGATTGAATAATTGGAGTATATATTTAATTTAATTTTTCTTATATAACTTATAATTTTCATAAAAAATTATAATTATATTTGAAATAGTATTTGAAAAAATGATTAAATACCCATTTTAGATGAAAATAATTTGAAAATAATTCATCCATAATTTATTAGAAAATATTTTTCACTCAAATAAGCTATAAATATCTAGTTAAATCTTGATAACAAATAATGTTTATCATTGAAGAGAATTTTTATGTTGCAGTAAATGTTAAATAATACTATTTTTCTAATTTCATCTGAAGTCAAGTACGCCTTTTATTGAACATTCTAATATTATTCTTTTCAAATAAATTAAAATAATGAAAATTTAAAAATAAAATTATAAGAAATAAGTTATTAATTTATATAATTAATATTATTTAGTAATATAATGATTGTGGAAGTAGTGGAGAATGATTCCCGACGAAAAAAAAGTTAATGAAGGTATATGTTTATTTTAAACATACAGTAAGTTGACTTGTTTCAAAAAATGTGATTAAAATTATTGAATATATTAAAACAGTAGAAATAAAAATAATATAATAAAATAAATGTTGTTTAATAAGAAATTGTTTTATAATCCCCACAACATAAACATAACCGTAAACAATCATTGAATGATTGATATCTTTAAATAAACTCGTATTTTCAATTATTTTTACACATGTTTTAAACTACTATAAAATAAATTTATATTTTTTATTCATTTATATTATAAACATATTGATATATATCATATGGGTTATAATTTAATTATTGATTCATTTGACCAATTTTATTATTATTCATCCATAAATGTATTTATTTAGGTTTTAGCTGTTTTGTTTCTCATGCATATATTTAATCAAAAATTATATTCATTTAACCATGATTATAGATTCATAATCAATATAATAAGAAAAATGTCATAATTATTACAATATATGATGAATTTTTTTATAACATTCCATGGAAACAATTTATTAACGGACTCAACACATTATTTAATTGATATTTTAATTTGAATATATTATTTAGTGTTGTTTATATTTTTTAATGGGAGAAATAAAAATTATGTCGATAAAGGATTATGTAATTAGATTCATAATTCTTATATATATATAAAATTATTAATAAAAAAATCATTCTTTCCATCCATGTATAGCATAAATTAGAAATGAATAATATCTTCTTCGGGAGATGGTGGTCCATGCATATAAATGAGCACTGTTATAATTATTTAACAGAATGTTGTGTAAGAAGGTAGGTAAAATCATTTATTATATGAATCATAATTATATAATTGATATCATATATTTATAGTAGTACACCTGTTTTTCGGTATGTAACCCTTAAATGATGCTAGTCATGGTTTTAAAGTTATGGGTGGTGAATGGGAGAGTTGGGGGTACATTGAATGAAGTTTTGAGGTAATGGGGAAGTCGCACAGATGGCACAAAGTTTGTCTAAAACATGCGGAAAAATGTGCGTAGATGGTGTTAGAGGAAATAGATTTGGCACGGGCGGCACACGGTATGTCAAACTGAGCATCCAATCCATCCGTGGAGGATCTACGGAGGTAGTGGAAAACCCACGGTGAGTGCGCTATTTGTCTATCCCTGCAGGAAAACTATATGGCCATTTAAATAAGATCCATAAAAAGAGGATCTAACTCATTTTTGCATCTAAGTGTCTTGTTTTTACTCTTATGCATCCATAACTCGGGATTTTTCTTCTCCTAAGGTCCATAAGGGTTGTCCCTTCTTTTCGGAGGTGATCTGAAGGATTCTCTTTGAAAATCGAATCTGTATTCTTGAGGTATATGATCATTCTTCATCTTACTTGTTTGGTTTATTAGATCTACTTAGATATACTTCTCCACTTCTCTTAGTTACTTAGATCTATGACTGTTATGGGTAGATCTATGTGTGTGGATGCCAAATATGATGATATTTAGTCATGGTCTTTCTAGGAGAAGAGATCTAAGGCTGTTTTTTGAAGAAGCTACATGGTTTTCTTGTGCGGTCCTCATTCATTATAGTGTTTGAAACAACCCTAAAGGTAGCAGGCTTCACTCTTGACTCCTCTTGTAAAAATTTATTGGCTTAGATTCAAATTGGAATATTTGAATGTAATTGGTTCTGAAAAGTATGTAATAAATCATCATTTGTGATGATTTATGGATTTAGTGAAATTATGATATCTTGGTGATTTTTTATGGAAATTTATTTGGTTTATTGAATTTAAAATTACTATTTGTAATTTCTAATTTTCTAGAATTGTAAATGGTTTGATGAAAAATAGGTTTTCAATAAAAGGGTTGTTTTATTGAAACGGTTTGGTATTGAAATTACTATGGTAAAATTGTGTTTCAATAGAAATTGAGTTTTATTGAAGTGGTTTGGAATGCAAATGGGTTGGAATTTAAACGGTTTTGATGGAAATGGTTTTCAATAAAAATTTCATTTATTTAAAGGGTTGTTTTGGAATTATTGTTTGGGAATTTGTGGTGTGTGTTCATGTTTCCTCTTTGAGTCTTGTTTGAAATTTTACCTTGTGATCGGTGCCAAACGTTTAATGGCAGATGGTAATTATATGTACAAGGTTTGGTTGTAATATGACTATGTGCTCAGGGCTAAAGGAGTAATGGAACATGGGAAAGATTTACCTTGTGACGACTTAGTAGATCAACGAAAAACTGCTCATTAGTATGAAACTATCATAACGTATAATGCCTAGTTGGTTGCATGGGTTTGTGAAATGGTTTGGTATGCCAAAAAGAGGATTTTGTGAATTGGTTCTAAAGAATTTCTAGTTATTTTTCTAGAAAAATACCTTTTTGGAAAACAATGTTTCAATTTCACTTGTATTCTTTTGGTAAAAATGGTTTGGCAACTAGTTTATATTTAGTTATAAATTGTTTTTGAGATATTTTTTAAAATAAACTATATAATATAATTATGGATAACTTTTCTATCATATTAGCATGAGTAGGGAAGTCATTGGGGGAAATCCTATTGAGTTTTATACTCACCCATGCTTTGGAACGTTGGTTCTTTTGCAGATGCAATTTTTTGGGACAGGGGAAAAGGTAACGCTTACTATTTTTTTAGTACTACCTCGTGATGATTTGGGTTGTTCGGTTATTGTAGAGCTTTGAGCTTGTCAAGTAGGGAGTCTTGGTGTCTTTTGAGAGTTTTGAGTTCTTTATCCACTGTGTACGTTTATATTATTTTGGTCCTCCTCTTTTGTGCACTTTTATGTGGTTTCACATAAATGAAATTGTTTAGTTGTCTTTCTTTTATTTTTTATCATATTGTGAATGTTTGTTGGTTGGTTTATTTTTTTATTTGTTCAAAGGGTAAATCATACCCACTTCGATCTGAAACCCTTAGGCATTTATTGCCAGCCTTTGGCATCATGGGGATATCTCTGAAGGCATGTTAATGACTTGTTTTACTCTCAAGCCAATGAGAATTTTCTGGACATTACAAATGGTATCAGCTTGTTCGCTCTCTGCCTAACGAGTAGTCATCGATGTTCCTAGACATGGAGTTGAAATTTCTTCTTGTCTATTTCTTGAGTTGAAATCATATACAAGATTAAGATTGTCCTAACATGAAATGTATATCATAAAAGGACTTAGCTATCCTGTTTATGATGAACTTAAAGTTAACAGGGTGTTGGGTATATATGTGTTTTGGTTACAATTCTAGAATGTTGAAAATCCAACTGTCATGGGTTTAGGTAATGAGATGACCATGTCATGCATTGTAGAGTAATTAATTCCAACTAGGATTCCATATCTCATTGTGAGGAATGAATTATTATTTTCTTCAAGGTGTGAATATTTGAAAAGAAAAAATGAAGAAATTGTTTTAAGTGGAAGATTTTGAAAATATGATATTTGGTGTATTTTGAAAATTGGTTGATTTTCAAAAAGCATGTTGATTGTTTTCAAAAAAATATTTGAACATTGAAAAATGATGTTTTGGAAAACAATGTTGTGATAGTGGATGTGATATAATTTGAAATGATAATCCATAATTTTCTAGTGAGTTTGATTGATGGAGGATGTTGTTGGTTTAGAAAATAGCACCCAGTAGGAATCGTCGAAACCCACCCGATGAAGCTGCGGAGAATGTGGTTTCTCCAGAACCACGGATGAACCAAAAGATGGTTCAGAGTATTTTCCAGGCTTTTCCTGGTGTGGATACGAGGAACTAGAGGAATGATCCAAGGTAGGTGGATCATACCATCCAGTTCATGAAGCAGAATCCACCAAACATTCCGGGTGATGCTGGACTTGGGAAGGTGGAGGTGTGGCTACGTAGGATGAATCGTATCTTCGATTTCATCAGCACACCATTAAATCTCAAGGTCAAGTTGTGACATATATTCTTGATGATCATGCACATCAATGGTGCGATTTAGAGGTGATGGATAAATTGGGTGAAGGCCTTACATGTGAGGATTTTGAAGAATTGTTCGACATATAATTATATCCATAAATGTTCAAAATCCATAAAACAACAGACTTCTTCTTCTTGAAGTAGGAGAGCCTCTTTGTCACAGATTTTGCAGCTAGGTTCATGAATTTAGTCCATTTTGCAGTAGAGGTTGCAGAAAGCGCATCCTTGATGGAATGCATCTTCCAATGGGGCTAAGGTAGGAAATTTGATTGAAGATTGTGGTTCTCAGCATTATGGATTATAAAAAAATGGTGAACAGAGCGACTGTTGATGACCGTGATATCTTGCGATAGATAGGATGAGGAATGATGATACCTATAGGAAATGGTGGGAACTCTACTGCTGGGAACAAGAGGAAAAGGGAACCTTTTTCCATGGTGCAAGTGGAAATCAGAACCAGATGGCAGGATTAGTGAATCTTCGTCTATAACCCCAGACCAAAGCAGGTTGTTTTCAATGTGGTTTACAAGGCCACATAAAGCAGGACTGTCTAGCACATCCTCAAGTATGTCACAATTGAATGAAAATGGGGCATCTGTAGCACTATTGTAGGAATTCTCCACGGTCGGGTGTGCCTGACACTTCCCAGGAGTCTCACGCATCGTATTCTTCAACAAGACAAGGAAAATAGAGTTAGTCTCATCATCATAACAGAGATAGCCACCGTGATTCTCAAAATACCCTGACTTCTCAACCAGGGAAACCTCAGCAAGGAAACATGGAGAATAGTATAGTGATGAAGCAATTTTATGGAACTGATCATATGATTGTCAATGATCAGGCTGGACCATCGAAAGTAAGAGGTACGATTATTTTGAATTCTACCTTTGTGCTTGTGTTTTTTGATACTATTGCATTACATTCCTTCATTTCTTATCAAGTTGTTGACTTGCTATGATTAAAACTGGAAATGATGCCTTCTATTTTGAAACATCAAACTCCACTTGGTAAAGAGAATGACAAGAATTTATGTGCATAGCATGTGTTATAACTGTTGATGGATCTACGTTAATATGGGACTTCTCAATATTAGAGAGAGATTTCAATGATGTAATCCTATTAATGGATAGGATGACAATGTTCAAGGCTCAAATCCACATTTATAGGAGAACAGTGAGTTTCATGATGGAGGACGACATCAAGTATCTCTTTAGAGGAGAAAGGATTGTAATGAAGGGTGAAAATAGATTCTTGGCATCAATTATTGGAATGATATCTTTCCAATTGTTAGCATTTACTTTGGTATCAGTGAAAGAGATCAAGGAAAATAGTTTTCCATCAATAATAGATCAATTTCTAGATGTCTTTACCAAGAACTTCTTTGGGTTACCACATCTAAGGGAAGTGGATTTTACGATTGATATCCTTCAGGGGACCAGTCCTTTTTCCCTTCCATCTTATAGGATGGAACCAATAGAGTTATGAGAATTGAAAGTGCATTTAGTGGAGCTGGAGAGTAAGGGATTCATTCGACCAAGTACATCTCCATGGGTAGCATTGGTATTGTTTGTTAAGAAAGCAGATGAAACTCTTCGACTGTGTGTTGATTATCAAAGCATAGTCAAGTTATGATAAAGAATAGATAACCACTTCCACCCATTTATGGAATGTTCGGTCAATTAAGGGGATCTTAGTGGTTCTCCAATATGTACTTGCAATTAGGATATCACAAATTGCATGTTCAGAAAGAGGATATTCCAATGACAGCTTTCAGAAGTAGATATGGAAACACTGAATATGTACTAATGCCTTTCGGTCTAACAAATGTACCAGCAGTCTTCATGGCACTTATAAATCAGATATTTCAACAATATCTGGATTCATTTTTTTGGAATTTGTGGACAACATTATGGTCTATTCAAATACAAGGGATGATCATGAGGTGCACCTCGAAACTATGTTACAAATATTGAGATATCATCGCTTATATACCAAATTATTAAAGATTGATTTTTGGATAAAGTATGTTCATTTCCTTGGCCATGTCATATATGAGAAATATGTTTCTGTTGATCTTGAAAATATAGAGGCCTTTATCTCTTGAGAACAACCGAAAAATGTGTTCGAGATACGAATTTTTCCTGGTTTATATGGTTACTACCGACGCTTTGTGCATGATTTCTCATGACTAGATTCACCAATTACAGCTCTAACAATGATGTATTCTCAATTCCCATGGACAAAGAATGTCAGAAGTCTTTCCAGGAACTGAAATTTCATCTCATATCAACAACTATCTTCATTTTACCAGAATCTGGATAGGGGTATGTGGTGTATTATGATGCTTCAGGATCAGGGATGGGTTGTGTTCTAATGCAAATAGACCATGTGGTTGCTTACAGTTCAAGGAAGTTGAGGGAGCATGAGAATAATTACCCAACACATGATTTAGATTTAGCTGCAGTCATCCATGCTTTGAAAACATGGAGACATTATCTCTTGGGTGTGAAATTTAATGATTTTAAGGATCAAAAAATCTTGAAACACATTTTATCATAGTGATATTTGAATATGATGCAAAGAATATGGATGGAGTATCTCTAAATGTTGTACATTTACTTCATGTACACACCGGGGAAGGGAAATTCAGTGGCAGATGCAGTGAGTAGGATGTCATATGCTTAGTTAGTGAAAGAAGCATTATATGAATGGCATTTTATGTTCGTCTTAGCCTATATGATTGTATAATTTGAAGACTAGGGTGATTTTGTGGTTTTCTTTTCAGCTACGCTTGTTCCTGATCTAGTGAAAATGATCAAAGAAGCAGAAAAATCTAATGCAGAATTATTAGTTGTAAGTTAAGAACTCAATTGTGGGGAGACCATTGAGGGATGGAAAATTGATGGGGGTTCAGTTTTGTGTTTCAGAGATCGGATAATTATACCTATAGTTCTTCAAGAACAACTCCTTCATTCTTACCGCCATTCATGATGGTTTGTACATCTAGGTACACAGAAGTCGTATAAGGAGTTGAAGCCACAGTTTTGGAGGAGTGGCATGAAAATGAAGTTGGATGAGTTTGTCTCAAGGTGCAACTTGTCAAAAGATTAATGAAGATAATTAGAGACCATCTAGTATGTTACAATCTTTTTCCATCCCAGTGTGGAAATGGGATCAGATAGCAGTGGATTTTTTAACATGTCTTCCAAGAACAGTTTAGAAACATTATGCAATTTGGGTGATTGTGGATCATCTAACCTAGTCGGCCCATTTCATCCCTATTCATGAAACTCATATGATGGAGGATCTTTCAAAAATTTATATCTGAGATGTGGTAAAGAGGAATGGAGTACCATTGTCTGTTGTCTTTGATAGAGATCTGAGGTTCACATCTAGTTTCTTGAAATCATTACAACATGCCCTTGGAACTCAGCTGATAATTAGCACGGCGTATCATCCTCAGATAGATGGGAAATCCGAGCACACGATAGAAACATTGGAAGAAATGTTATGGTCTTGTGTAATGGATTTTGGTGGCTCATGGGAGGATCATATATTCTTAGTGGAGTTATCATATAGTAATAGCTATAATGCCTCGATATGCATGGCTCCGTTGGAAACACTGTATGGTTATCCTTGTCGTTCTCTACTATACTGGGTGGAAATGGGTAAAACATCAATAGTTCGGAGAATCCTTGTCCAAGAAACAACCAAGAAGATCCAGTTGATTAGAAAAAGGATGGAGACAGCTCAGAGTCATCAGAAATCTTATGGAGATCACCGTAGAAGACCTTTGTCGTTCATTATGGGTGATCATGTCTTCTTGAGGATCTCTAAAAGGATTTGAAATTTTTGTCTCAAAAAGAAGGGAAAGTTATCCCCTAGATACATATACCCATTGGAGATATTGGAATGTGTTGGATAGGTGGCATATCAGTTGGAATTACCAGCACAGTTTTGGTTCGGTTCATAATGTATTCCATATATATTAGTTAATAAAGTATCAGCCTGGTCCTGACCATGTGATCAGATGGGATCACGTTGACCTAGAGCCGGATGCCTCATTGATACATATTCCGATATAGATTTTTGATAGGCAAGAAAAAGATTAGTGTGGAAAAAGAATCAGTCTATAACAGGTTTTATGGAAGAATGGTCAGATTCAGGAAGAGACATGGGAACATGAAAATGAAATGAAAGTGCAGTGGCTAGAACTCTTTTAGTAGGGTTGAATGTTTTCTTCTTTTCGGGGACAGAAAGACCAATGGTGGGTAGAATTTAGGACCCCTGGTTTCTGGTATGTGACCCTTACTTGATGATTTTCATGGTTTTAATGTTAAGGGTGAAGAATGAATGAGTCGGGAGAACATTGAATTAGTTTTGAGGCAATGGGGAAGTCACACGGATGACGCACAGTTTGTCTAAACCATGTGAAAATCCTTACATAGTTGGTGTTGGAGGCAGATGCTTCTACATGGGCAGCACACGGTTTGTCTAACTGTGCGTCCAAGCCATGCGTGTAGGGTTTTCCAAGGTAGTGGCTAATGTACGGTGAGCGCACGGTTTGTTTAACCGTGCGGGAAAACCATGCGTCCATATAAATGAGATCCTTAAAAGTTGATCTCAATTGTTTTTCCTCTATGGTTCTCATTGTTCCTCTTATGCTGCCATAAATCTGGATTTTTCTTCTCCTAAGGCCAAAGAGAGTTCTTTTATCATTCCAGAGGCGATCTGAAGGCTTCTCTTTCCAAATCGACATTGCATTCTTGAGGTATATGATCGTTCTTCATCATTTTTTTGGTTTTGTAGATATAATAAGATCTACATCTCCTCTTATCTTGGTCTCATAGATCTACATCCTTTATGGGTAGATCATAGTGTTTGGATGTCATATATAATGAGATTTTGTCTTGGTCATTCTAAGAGAAGATATCTAAGGTGGGTTTTCTACGAAGTAACCTGGTTTTCTTGTGCATTCTTCATTCTTTATGGTTTTCATAAAAATCCCTAATGGTAGGAGGCTTCACTCTTGACTAATATTGTTAGAATGGATTGTATTAGAATTAAATTGGATTATATAAGTTGAATTGATTGTGAAAAGCGTGGAATAAATCTTATTTAGTGATTATTTATGGTTTTAATGAAATTGTGAAATCATGCTGATTTTTTGTTAAATGTTATTTGGCTTTTGGAATTTAAAATGATGATTTTAAATTTCTGATTTGCTGGAATTGTAAATGGTTTGATGAAAAATTGTCTTTCAATAAAAAGGGTGTTTTATTGAAATGGGTTTATATTAAAATGACTATGCTGGAATTGGGTTTTAATAAAAATGGAGTTTTATTGAAGTGGTTTGGAATGGAAATGGGTTGGCATTTAAATTGTTTTGACAGAAATGGTTTTCAATAAATAGGTTTTGTATTGAAAGGGTGGTTTTGGAATGATTTTTTTTGGGAATATGGGTTGTGTGTTGATGTTGTGTGTTCGAGGCTTGGTTGAAATTTGACCTTGTGCATAGTTCTAAATGATTAATGGCACATGGTAACTATATGTACAAGGCTTGGTTGAAATATGACCTTGTGCTCGGTTCCAATGTAGTAATGGCACATGGGAAAAAATTACCTTGTGATGACTTGGTAGATTGACGAGATACTTCTCATGAGTATGGAACTGTCACAATGTAGCATGCATGGTTGGTTTCTTGGGTTTGTGAAATAGATGGGTAAGCCATGAAGGGGATATTGTGAAATGGTTCAAAATCCTGTTTAGTTATTTATCTAAAAAAAAATTGATGGAAAACATGGTTTTAATTGAACTTTTCAGAATTTGGTATAAATGGTTTCGAATGTTGTTTATATTTAGTTACAAACTGATTTTGAGAAATTGATTTATATAAACTATTTTATGTTATTATGGATAACTTTTCTATCTAAGTGGCGTGAGTAGGGAAGTCATTAGGGAAAACCTATTATGTTTTATACTCACCCCTATGCTATCACTTTGGTGCTTTTTCATATTCTATTTTTTGGGAAAGTTGAAAAGGTAATGCATCCCATGTTATTATTACTACCTCGTGATGATGGGGGATGTTCAGGGGTTGTAGAGCTTGGAGCTAGTGGAGCATGGAGTCTTGGTGTCCATTGAGTGTTTTGAGTTGTTTAGTCGTTGTGTAATTTGATATTTGGTTTGGTATTTCGTTTTTTTGCACTTTGATGTAGTTTGACATAAATGGAATTGTTTAACTGTCTATATTTTGTTCATGCATCATATAGTGAATTTTGGTTGGATGGTTTATTGGTTTATTTCTTAAAAGGGTAAATCATCCCCCACTTGTATCTGAAACCCTTCGGCATTTATTTTCATCCTTTGACATCAAGGGGATGTCGCTTAAGGCCTAGTAATGACTCATTGTACTCTTAAGAAAATGAGAATTGGTGGGTCAATACATTTAACTTAAATACATCATAATTATAATCCATGAATGATGAAAATAATAAAACCATCACTTTATTGAGACAAAAGACTGCACCATTGTACACTTGATGTTTTGAATTCTCATATAATAGAAAATGAGAAGAAAAATGTGTGTAATATAAACATTATATGATTTTCTTATAATATATATATTGAATTAATTATACAATATTTATTATTATTGGTTTTAAGTATTTTGTATAAATAATTAATGTGAATGGTGTAGGTTAAGAGTTATACCTCTTCTATGGAAAACCTCATTTGGATTATGAAATATTCCTTACGGAACTTTATTTTATGGAGATAAAAACTAATATTATTTGGGAATTACAGAAGGGGTGGTATTTTTTTATATCATGTTCGAGTTTATATGCTCATATTGTGTGGAAAATTGGTTATAGATGGTTTTCTAATAAAAATTTGGGGAGTTTTAACACGTGTAACTATTCTTAAAATTTAACTTTTATAACTATAATAATCATGGAATATTATATTCAAAATAATTATATTTTTATGATAAATAGATAATGATCCGAATAAAGTCATATAAAAATAATTAATATGATATTTAATGACCTTATCATAGTGCTTCTACAATATTGGAATGGTTTTACCCCTTTACTATATTGATAACGTTGTAACCAAGGTTATCATTATTATGGAATAAAAATAAAATTGATCACATTAAATTATTTTAACAACCAATTAAAAAATATAATATCCATTTTTAAAGATTCATTTTCAATAATTTACTAAAATATATTGAAACATATGTTTTCAAAAAATAAATGAATATATCATTTTGGAAAAATTCATTTTTACGCATAAAAATTAACATATATAAAATTAGATATAATGTTAATTTGTGTGGAATTTATTTCATTTTATTTTATAAAATTTTTATTATTTTACTTAAATACGAATACATATTTTGAATTAATTTATTAAATTAAATTATTTAATGTTTTTAAAAATTGGATATTTGTTATTATTCACTGTAAAATAAATTATTGATGAGAAATACCATAAAATAACAAAATGGTAAATTCATTATTATGAAATAAATTTTTTTTCTATTTTATTTAAAAAATTTATTTTTTTTAATTAATGGTTATGATATAAAAATATACTATTTCAATTAAAATTTTAAAATTTTGGTATACATTAAGTAAAATTATTGGGGAATAGAATTTAACCATTGAATGATGATATTGGGTGTCATAATTAATGTTTGGGATAATAATATTATAGGATCTACATGTTTGGCTACTTGTAAAGGGATATATATAGGGAATTTATTTTTAGTGAATTATGAGGGGGTGTTTATGTATCATTATTTTATAGAATGTAAGGAATAAAAACAACATATACCATCTTGATGTGGATTAGATCTATGAAATTAATAAAGATATATATTGGTTTATCATCATGATGGAATTTTAGTATTATTACATTTGGAGAATAATTTTTTGAGTTTTTATTCATGAAGGAATTTTTCTACATATTAATTTTTAATAAAATTATGGGGGTTATGAACCATAAATACATCTAAATGATTTTTATACATGTGGCCTTATTGGTCTTTATAGATAACACCAATACTCATCCATGTTTAAACGCAGGAATTACATTAGGTTATTCAATTGATTATTGTGCATTCTTCCTTCCTATCTATTTAAGGTAGATATTGATTATTTACACGTAGTAGTGGATAACCATTTTCTAAAATTTTCAATCATTTAGGGAGTATGTTTTCGTGTGATAGAAAAAAGAATAATGACATATCGAGATGGTTGTTCGTGACATTCACAAAATCAACACCTCATTTCCACAATTGATAATGGATTAAAAATGTAATTATAAAAGGACTCATTCGTTTAAAAATTTATAATTATGATTTTAAAAGAATTTTTTGAATTTTTATAAATTTTCATGATCTTTTAGGTTAATAATATTAGATATTTAGAAAAACTATTACATTAAAATGTGTGATTTTTTGCACTGACTTTTAAATTTCAATAAAATGAGTACTTATATTTATAGTCTTCTTTCATTCTTGGTGAATTATTTCGTTTAGGTTGTGTCACTATTGAGCATTATAAAATTTATAAGAATTTATTTTCCCTTTTAAATTTTTTAAAATGAATGAACATAAAAACAATGATAAATGATGAGTATTAAAAGAATATAAACATAATAATAATTATTAAAATCAAGAAAACAGATTATGTTATTTTCATTTTTACATAATGTACATTAAAGTCGAATGATTACATTATTATGACAGAATTCATCTTTACTTCCCAAAATATTCATAAAACAATTTGTATGAAAGTATAATTGAAAAATAATTTTTAATGTTGGTTTAATGAACAACATTATGAAATATCCATGAAAAAATCTATTTGTCATTATAAAATCATAACTCTTCTTCAAAATCATAAACATGTCTTCTTACCTTTTGAAATAAAAATATTTCCATGAACACCCATAATCATGCCATTACCTTTGAAAAACATCTTCATATCCCACTTAAAATCACTCTTTCAAAAGATTAACTTCACTAATTAATAATAATTAAACCATAGAATCAATTTATAAATACTTATCATTATTCAAATCAATAAAATGAAATATAAATAGTTACCTCCAAATTATACATTGTATTCCCTTAAAATTAATTAACATTGTTTTCATAATAGGATGTTCACATTAGCTGTTAACCAAATGCACATTAACCAATGAATTAAGGTTCTATATTATGTATTTCCGTAATTATAAAAAAAATTCAATAATTATAATATGAATAGTACATATATATTATTTCACTTATCATTATAAAATGTTGAATATTAATTTGATTTCGTAGGAAAAGAAACTTCTAGATATTACAATAAAAAATAAAGAAAACATGCACTTCCTTTAAAACTATAAAAACTATTTTTTATAATTGTGGAAATTAACAAAAGTTAATAACTGTATAATCATTTAACAGAATCACGATAATGATGAAATCACATAATTATAAAAAAAATCATTCATTCAAAAATGATACAAAAAAACATATTTACGATTTTTTAAAGAAGGTCCAAAATAAACTATACAAAAACCATTAAAAAGAATAATTTATAAAATATAAAATTTGAAATTAAAAATATTTTAAAATATTTATAAAAACATTTAATGTGTAAATTACAAAAGTATTCATGATTTGAATTAGTATAGATAATGTGGAAAGAAAATTTTAAAAATTTAAAACAATGTTGTAAAGAAAGACCACATAACACATTTACAAATTTTGAATCTAATGGAAATTGACGAATGAAAAATCATAGGTATTTTTTAGTCACATGAATTTCTATAAATTCAATAACATTAATTTTTTTATATACCATAAAAAAAATTACATGAGGGGAGAATGTTGTGACTCCCAATAAAATGATCATGATATTTTAAATCCATTACCTCATCTCTCAAGTCACTGTATTCATATTTAACATTATTCAAAAACAATATTTTAATAAATGTAAAATTTATTAATAAAATTATTCTGTTTAATAAATTATTATTATTATTTTCTAAAAATGTTTTCTAGATTTATTTAGTTACTAAATTTGTAACATTAATGATTGAAATTTGGAGGATATTCATATTTTCATACAAAAACATCATTTGAAGGTTGACCACGGTAATAAGGTTAAATGATAAATAAACATAATAATATGAACAATGAAATAGTTTTAATGTTAATATTATTAATATTATTTATAATCATACATGTAATTAGTTCATAAAATATGATGAAAATTATTTCATTGAGAGGTCTTATTGAACTTACGAAGTAAAAAAATATTCATTTTAAGACTAGAAAGAAAATAAAATGATTAAAAAATAACATACCCATTATGTTAAATAATTATGATATAAATATAATTTATCATCATTCTAATCTTTATTCCCATTAATGTGTAGTAGTAATTAAAAATAAAATGAATATCTTCATGAAGATGATAGTACACATATATGAATTAGTGATTTTACCTTTTTAATGGATTTATGTGTAAGAAGTTATATGGAATATTATCGTTATTTAGTTAAAACAATTAAATAAATACCCCATATAACAATAAATTTCATCATTATAACAATAAATTTATAGAAGTGTAAAAAACCAAATAAATTGCTTATTGGAGGTGGTAATCCACACATACACATGGTTGGTGATTTCATTTCCCATTAGATATTAGATGAGTTGAGAAAGGGTCATAGAATATTCATATTCATATGTTAATATAGTTTATATATTCATATTTTCCTAATATAATGATAATGATATCATGGATAGAGTAAGAGTATGAAATTAAGTTGATTTAACTCAATTAACACTTATACATACCTATAATATATAATCCATAATAATATACCATTTTTATAGGATAAGTATTTTGGGGATTTAAAATCTTATAAGATATTAATAGTTTCATGTAACGATATTTGGGTAGATATTGAATATCATATTGTTTAAACGTTTTGCTGATAATTGATTATAAGAGGATTCTTTTTATATGTTAGGGGATTAGAAACCTTGTAATTATTAAAATAATTTAAATAGTATAATTGTATTACTCATCTTCATGTGAAAAAAAACAATTAAATTCCATATATAAGGATTTATGGGTTTAGATACTCTTATAAAATAATATTTATGTTGAGATTTTGTGACTTATCCCAAATTTGAACCATAAATAACCCAATTTACCCTTTATTATAGTGATAATAATTAAAATCCTTTCTCATATTTCTAACTAAAAAATAATTTTAACCATATAAAATGTTTGAACACCGAATTAGTGATAATCATTATAATTTTAAATATTAAATCCATATACGATTCATAAATTTATTTTAATTATTGATCATAATTTCTAATGGAAATCATATTTTTAGAAAAATGTGTATCAGGACAAAATTAATGAATAGATACCAAATTCTATTATTCTTATGTTTTATATGGAATTAATTTGATGAAATTTAGTAAAATGTTACTAATTTTACTTGAACACCTCCCCAAATTTTAATGCTACATTTTTAATCTTCATTAAATTCATAGTTTTCATCAATATAAATATTTTTAAATTAATAAAAAATAAATTTTTGCAATAATATCATTAAAACAATACTATTAAAAAATTAAATATTATAAATACAAATAATATTTTTATTTTTTATATTAATATTTCCTTAATTAGTAAGAAAATAATTCTCATATTTCCACATAAAATGTGTAAATCCTATTTTTGATATTCTTTTTTTGAAGCATAAATAAATTTAATCAGATTACCTTACTATTAAAGTAATAATAGATGATTATAAATTCATTGGATATAATATGTATCAAAAAATATATTCTATATAATTATTTAATAGTTATTAATAATAATTTATTATGTAAAAAATGTATTCAACAATTAAAAATAGATTTCTAGAAAATATCAATATATGTTATCAAATTATTTTAGCTTCTAATCTATTATATTGAAACTAATTGGATACAAGATTATTAATTACATATAGTATTAAAATAATAATAATTAACTAATTTAAATCTCCAAAGAATATAATTTTTTCTTTAAATTGAAACATAAATATACGATGGAATATTTTTTCTATCAAAATATTATAACACCCCATCATGAATCACTAGGTCCAAGATGGTGTATGGCCTGGCCTCAAGCTTTCATTCCTATTATTACAGGTAACTAAATCGTTATGAGTGTATGAACCCCATCAAGGGATAGACAATTACATTTTTATTAATAGATTCAATTATAAATATCAACATCAAATAACATATCAAAATAAATAAGCAATGGTATATCATATGACATATAATATATCTCATGTCATAGTGAAAATAAACTAACCACTAAAATGTGGTATGTAAAAAAGGAGTATGATCTAGATGTGTGTGTCATTAGAACACTACAAAATCATTATATAGTCTATCCCATTACCACCTCTAACAAATTTTCTATGTTTAATAGCAATTTTTCATAGGGTCATTTTCCCTTCCTGTATCAACAATCATGAAGTATGAATTTGAATCAAGATGAAAATTTTGTGTGTGATTTTAATAAATGCAGGGAATGACTAGGGAAACCTTAAAATTATTTCAAATCTCATTTTATTATATTTCTTTATAATTGATAAAAGTTATAGTGAAGAAGAAACATCAAAGTACCAAGTGGTCATACAACAACAAATTCACCACAAACCCTCGACCATAACTATGCTTTCTCCTTTCAATAAATATAGTCATTATAGAATTATAGAACTAGATTCTACCATTAGGTCACCACAATAATTTTATAACTACGAAAAATAGAATGGGCATGAGGTTAGATTATATGGATATAAATTTATATATCACCCATTGTTTATTCCACAACGGTAGTGTATTTGAAAATAACATTTTTATGAAAAAGTCCATCATATCCCAGAATTGGGTCCTAGATCAAGTCAATGAATACTATCATCCTATATTATATACTTTTAAATCATATTACATAAAATTATAATACAACATGATCTCAAATTAGATAATATAACATAATTAAATCATTACTCATTATCTATCAATGTCTTATCATCATGTCACATGTAGAGTCTAAGAAGTATCCACCTATAGGTCTATCGATCTATGATGGATTCACCTATCAATTTTATACCATGAATAGAAAAAATATAACATATAATAAATGAATCACATGAAATAAAATACTATCATAACATATTATTATTTAAATATTTAGAAAACAAAATTATATGTAGAATTAGCTAAACACGTACATGTTACCAAACTCTAACGTGGGTCTCACGGGAAACACACCCACACAATCATGTCTTTGTAAATAAAACATGGTCCCACGGTTTATGAATACACAAAAACATACAATAAAACAATATAATTTTATAACAAATCGATGAGTCTACTATCATATAAGGATAATAATGATATACACATTCTATTACTAGTATGAAACTTCCTACCTCATTTGTGATGAAATCAATGTAAACGTTTTCCAAGAGCATCTTCACCTAAAACTGATCTACAAACCAACTTGAACAATATTTCATGCCAAAATTTCCACCCAGAATCCATCAACGATCATTTTAAAAATCCAAAAAAATCATCTTTATATAGTTTCATAATCCATATATATATATATATTCAACTAAATAATGATTATATATTTCATTTCACGTATAGAAGGAATATCTATATAAAACAAAATGAAATGGTGAATATATATCTAAAACCATAATATCAAACGACCCTTATTCCATTAAAAAATAAATTTTCCACCCATAGTGTTTCCATAGAGAACACATAATCTATAATAGTAGAAGGGAATGAATCACCCATGTTCATAGATTCATACAAGAATTTCATTTGAAGTCTTTCATTAAAATTAAAATTAATTTAGTCAGAAATTTATTCCATTAAATGGAATTAAAATGGATATAAGTGAAACCTACATTAATATAGGGAAATAAAATATTACAAATAATTACATACCCATTATTAATCTTTATTCATTTCTCCTTTGAAATTTAAAATATCCATTAAAATTAATGGGGATTATGGTTATTTTAATACCATATAGAATTCCCCCATAGCCTCTACTACAATCATGGTCACCCAAACATACCAGTGAACCCATCATAGTATGACCTATAGTGTGTGTGAAAAATTTTGGACATTTTTCTTTGAATATTACATTTTACATGGGAATGGATAGGTGTACATGGTTCACACAAAATTCAACAATGATCTTAAAATTAATCCATTCCGTGGATCCCATTGATTATTCATTCCCATTTGAAATAGTGATAAAAAAGATCCAACATTACATTTTCCACATCTATGGTGTACCCAAATATTGAGGAAAATGTCCAAAAAATATTTTAATGATTAAAAACCCACAATACATTCTGTACACCAGTTTTATCCATTAAATTTATTCAAAAAAACACATAATACAATCTATATATATAAACATTCCTACTGATAATTATAGTGTCATAAGTATCTCTCATTAATACCTATAATTTGTGATATTCATATATATTATTGAATCTTGAGATACTTAGGATAATATTCTCAAACATCAATCTTTGTCTCCCACATTTCCTCCAATGGATAACAATGTTTACATAAGACATGAAAATGTGGATTTTTTCTCCCTTAGAATAATTTATTTCTTTGGTTGTTGATCCTTTTTAGGTTACATAAAAATAAATCACCTATTTCCATCTAAATTTCCTCCATGTCAATTTAATTTGAAGGATCATGCATGTATATTTGATACAGATAATCATGAATTAAAATATTTATATCATATAACATTTATGTAGGTGTACATAGAAAAATAATACTCTTATTCATTATGTGATCTCAAATAGTCCAGCAAAACATGGTTTAAAAATCCGTTTACTATGCAAATTATCAAACACACAGAGAGGTGACTCCCATGAAAAAACCTGGTCTCCAAAAGTGAGTTTCGATGGTAATCTATATTGGGTAGCATTATATCATTTCATCCATTATATGATAAAAATAATTCATGATCAACTAAATTCAATTTGAAGTCAAATATAAAACAATAGTCCCAAATAAATATTCAATACAAGAGTCATTCCCTAAAATAAATCAACATAAATCCATCTATTTATATACTCAAAAGAATCGATCTGTGTTGAATAATTGAAATTATTTATTAAGAGAACTACAGGAATGATATTCCCACATCATTAACTCCATATAATATAATTATGTAATCTTGAATCATGTAATCATGTATCCAAATCATCATGTCCTACTATCAATCATAAAGTCGATGATATGGTTTTAACAAGCATCAACTAAGGCCTAAAATACTTATACATGTGTTTGAAAAAAAATAAAATGTAAAGTTCATGTCCCTAAATGGTACAATAAATGATGTGACTCCATGTAGTAATAAAATATATTTGGTATATAGCTTTCCTAATTGATCAAAATAGCGATTCTGTATATTTCCTAAGAAAAAACCTATTCTGTCATCCAATAAGTTGCCACCAAATAGAAAACATACTATTTGACATCATGGGACTTCCCATTATGATGTCTAATGTCCTATAATAGAATATCCCCATTAACAAGTGATGTGGATAATAAAAACCACAATAGTGTTGATAGTAATTATTTATCTTTTGGATGGTATATAATTATAGAAAAAATGATGATAACTATCAATATACCGAACCAGAAAAATTGATATTAGATGTCAAATTATATCTTGGTTAACCTTGGATGTACTCATAAAATTTATCATGACGGTATTATATCCACTATTACATCCAAGATGATGGAATTAATTACCCATCAATAACATCGATGTTTTCTACATCATATGAGTAATTTCTAAAGACATTAAAATTTCAGTCCAAAGCATCCTGCACAACAAACTATTATGGTTTCAATCATAGAAACTATTCAACTAGTGTACTTGTGTGGATGTGATAACTAAAGTGTCACATTTCATTACACCAATGATGATCATATTCATCCACATACCACTAATGTATCAAACACTTGAAATGAAAATCATCTTATCAAGTACAAACTCTTAGCTCATGTATATTTGGCCTTTTTCTGCCAAAATCATCAAAAATGTCATTACATTTTCATTAATAATAATATATCTCAAATTGGAGTGTCTACAAATACCACGACCAACACATATACCTCAAGATTAAATGCATATGATAGAAGATACATCACAAGATCATGTTCTCTACGTACATATAAAATATCTCACGAATTATTTATTGAAATTATCCCTTATGAACTGGACCACTGCTAAAAACTATATGTCATGCATTATATAGTTATTCACGTGGGGTTATATCTGACATAACCCATAACTAGTACATAGCCTCTATGAAACAACCAAATACCAAACTAAACTTTTGAGGAATCATATTAAATGGAATAAAAAATCACATCTTTAATAAAACAATGATTCAAGTTTGTAATAAATCTTTTCTTTTTATCTATAAATGATTATTTACATAGATCATTCCACTCAAAATTCATTAAAAAATTTTTTGTTCTAAAATTTTTTTTTCAAATCTTTAAAATCCATACATGATACACTTATATTTAAAAAAATACCTATAGAATATCCTAATCTCGAACATATTCCTTATAATAGATCATGTCCCCACCACTTATAACTTCTCCATGTCAATAGAAATTCAAAACACATAAATAACATGCCCAATAAATATCAATTATTTATTCCAAAAGTGATGATTTTATATATTTCAATAATTTTAATCTTCTTGATAAAAGTTTATGGTGCATTTCATGAATTACCTATAATCATTATTATTAGAGTATATGGTTAAAAAATACTACAATGAAGGATTCAAGATTTGGATGGAAGATTGTTTCTATGGTAACCACTAATATTACTTATGATTTTTTTATCATATAATATAATGTAATATTTTCATAAAATTTATATTTGAGCCTTATATATTATGAATATCAACAACTTTGACACATTAAAATATGTATCCTGCCAAAAATTAAATCATAATAAACCATTGAGTTCCCCAAAATTTGTCAACAATGTCATTACTCCATAAAAATATATAACCTGTCATCATTTTATCTAAGTTCTACTTCTTATATTCCACTCAAAATTAGTGAATACCATCCACCATAATATTGAGAAACACTTGATGACCCCTATAGAGAAATTATGAGTCTAATAAAAAATATATCATCTGAAAACATGAGTATCAAATTAATATCCTTTAACTCAGTGAGTTCCATATGACATGGTCAAGATTATATAGTTTAACCTCCAAGCATGAGTTTAAACTCAATTTCATTTTCTATATCAGGTATGATAAATTATAATTATTATTGTATGAAATCATTATATTGTCCCACCAAATCAGCAATGGAAAATGGTACTACTGGATATAAAAAAAGAATCTTTATAGCCACCTTGATGTAAAGAATCAATCTAGCATAGGTATTGTAGAATTATTATTACTCCAAGATCCCACCCACAATTCATAAAATCCTTGTCAACCATAGGTATAGGAAAATATTCATGTCACCAATATCAATCGATGTGTACTCTATAACTAGTCAATTCATATATTAAAAATATCACATCAATGCTAGTCATATACATGATCATGAAATTCAATGGATATATATAGTATGCAACAACTACAACATACTTTTGAAAACAACGGGGATGATAAATGTTTTACACATGGTCATTTACATTTAATAGAATAGTAATGAAAAAAATATTCTTAAGTGAATATAAACATCAATTTTGGATGACATAGAGGAATATGAACATTTATTTTGAAAAGGGAGTTATTGAAATAGTAAATAAGATAATAAAAATACCTCCAACTATAGTGGTTCCTATCGAACGTCTTTCTGATCATGGTCCACTACAGGAACTCATCCATCCAAATTTTTATAATTTTATCATTTTATAAAATGATCACTTGATTTATTGTCATCAAAGGGGACAAAACCTACTAGTTTAGACCCTATAAACTACCAGGTCACAATGCCTTCATTTGACATTAAACCACAAGAGACGTTATATGTAATAAAATTTAGTATAAAATAATCAAAATCAAATTTAATTCCGTATATGTGGAACATGGTATAAGTTTTTGGTATAACTATTTTTCAATTCCCACATAGTCCATAATTTATCCACTAGCGACCTCATACTCTTATAGAGGGTCCTAATGTACCCCAAATCATGTCTAACAAACAGTCGCTACTATGAAACGAATACTATAGTATTCAATTCACATAACATAATTGTCATTATGGAATCCACTTAATGTTAGAGGAAAAATAACAATTTTTTACCAATGTAGAGATGTCCTTATTCTGATGTCATTGTGAGGTACCTCTCTATATATCCTTAGGTAATAGCACCCACCATGATTTTTTAATGCTGCTTGAAAGTTGGTCTTTAAAATCATGTAATTATTTGTGTAATTCATGATAAATAGGGTAATGAGGATATATAACATGAAAAACACATACATAGTAACAGTAAATCATAATTTAGCCCTTCTGTAGCACTATAAACTCCATAATGTGGTCCATTATTAGAAAAATAAGAAATAATTCCATAAAAATATGTCTAAATGAGATAACCAATACAAGAATTCATGACTCTTAAAAACATAATCAATTCCTAAAAACCTCATACTGGATCCTAGATCCATGAAACAAAACCAAATAACACATTTTACTCTAGGGTCTATACTATAATAATAATCACCTTGATGATGATAATCTATTTTTAAAAATTTAAATATCCTCGGGTGACTTCTATATATGGTGGGATTTTGAGCTATATATTTTGATAATATTCTGACATATTTTTTGTAATTTTCTTCACCTTGAATTAGAAAATTGTGTGTGGTTCACAGATAATATTCCCCTAGACCTAAACCACTGGGGATGGTGTGAAAGTATTCTAAACTATATTATTATACACAACTGGTTGGAGAAGTAAAATTTCAAATATTAATTAGGTATCAAAGACTACTTCCATCTATTTACATAGAATCCAATATCAAGATGTATTTTTCTTTAATGTTAAAATATTCTTATAAAACATAGATTATGTTTATTATATAATTATATTAATACCTCGGTATAAGGGATTTTGGAGAACAAATTAGTGGAGGAAAAATATAGTATAAAAACATATCCCTATAAATACTTCAATAGGTTCATTCATAGTTTAGTTTTCTATATATTAGTCATAGTAATATAAAAAATAATTTTCAAGATTAAAAAATAATTCTTATAAATATATCACTATAGTAGGGAATACATATAACCACTCAATAATATTTACAAATCAAACAGTTAATTTAAAGAACAATTATGAACCACTATACAAGAACAATTATATATATGAAATGTGATCTGAAGATCCATTTATGATTCATGAGAACATTAAAATACGAGAAAATAGTAATACTATTATATTACTAGGATCAACATGATATCATAAAATAGTAAGCTTTACAGTAGTCCGATCAATGGTAATTTAAACTTTCATTGCGCAATTGATGGAAATGCACAAATGAAACTCCATAGTCTATGTCCAACAGAAGACAATTGATTTCTATATTTCAAAAATCAGATTGTCAAGTAGAAAATATATTTGAACACTTTTATAATAGAATTTTCTAACAAACCATCCTGAATCACCTAACAAATTTAACAATTCTAAATGTCATTTTTCATGGATCCCCTTACATGAGAGGATTCCAACTAGATGAATAGATCTAAATGTAATTTGTTGAAGACTATACCCTCATTACCAATAGAGAAAATAAAAAATAACTTAATAGAAAAAAAAATTAATAAATAATAAATATTATATCAAATGTAATGAAAAAGACTCAATTTCTATGGATAATAAAATATTGAACACTAAAGTGGTAGATTAAGAATTAGTATAACCAATATAGATATGTAAATAAAACATTTTTGAACCACTACCATTTCAGTACCAGTACAACACCTCATCACTATGGTATATCTCCATGATCCATATCTCAACCGAATTTCCCTTTCACATATCTCTCATAATTATTTCTACATGTGCATCATTACACCCATACACAGTTTGAATATAAACAGACTAGGAAACCACTAATGAATTAATAACATGTGTGAACATGAAAAATGTTGTAAATCAATATAGTAGATAAAAAACATGAAAATATAATAAAATCATGTACCAAAGAAGTTTATTTATAACCAAACCACCACAAACCCCCCAATCATATCATATTTTAATCTATTCTAAAAATTCATTCAATAATGACGTTCTCTATTAGAGTTAACTATAGGGTCACCATGTGAATAAAATAACTTCTTCAAGGATAAAATGTCTATGTTATGGAAAGAAGGGAATAAATCCTTGTATCTCTCAAAGCATCATTATTGTAATAATTGTATCATGAAACTCCCTTATGGGTTGCAACAAGTCTATCATATTATAAAATTATATTTTTCACTAGGATATATGTGATTATCATGCCACACATTCCCCTTTATTGTCAGATCAAATAATAGCATCAGGATAAACTATTTTCTCTTAAATAAAAAAATACAAAAATTATGTCCCACCCTATGAATATTTATTTTCATTATGTTTAATGTAAGTTAAAATAATAGTAACCCTCTTATGTCTGTCCATGATGGGTTGACATGTCACATAGATATCATGAATATAACACCAATCATGTTTGTAACGAATACATAACATTGAATAATATCACCATATTTGTCCCATATATCAGAAATAATTTCAAAATAAAACAACTTTATCAGTTGCCAAATTCATAATAATGATCATATTAAAAAATGGGGCTCATGGGATAAACAGTCACAGACATCTAATCAATCATTACAGATAGTATCATAGTCCATGTTCTCACAGACACACAAAAATATATCAAAAATAAAACATGGTATATGTAAATACATCAAAATTAATCATATGATGATAAAAAAATGATACACATCATCTATGTAGTAATAAACATCCTGCATTGAATTTATCAACAAAAATTTCATGGGTTTTCAATGATGTCATTAATCGAAATGAATCTTCGCACCAAGTAAAATAATCATGTATACCTAGATATAATCTCAAAATATTTATATGATATAAATAATTATCTATGATATATTCTATTGGTGGTTTCAAAATTCATGGATCTAAATATTAAATTTTAGTCCTGTAATAAATATTTAAAAAAGAAAGTATACATATTTAAACCATGAATAATAAGATAAATTATTTCTCATACATTAATATCCCATGATCCTTGATCAATTAAAAGAACAATTTATCTCACCGGTTCTGATCATATAGAAATGTTTTGTATGTATTTCCATGTAGAATGAATTTCTCCTGGTCATATCTTCACCAATATTGATTATCAAAATCCTTACCGTAAAATCCTATATAATTTCATTTAGGAATTCTTCTTATAAAATTTAATAATCAATGATATGTGGTATTAATATATTAATAAAGCTAAAGAATAAATTAATATGACTTTACTGACCCCAATCATATGATCTATGTATTTACCCATTGAGGAAGATAATATTCACGAGTAATAAAGATTGTTTTAGACATTATAATTCCATTCAAACCACCCATATGGCATCCCACATAGCTGTATTGGCCTCGATGACCTCGGTATCATTCCATAGACATTCCATAAGTCACGTTTCCATAATTTATGTTGTATTCCCTCACAAAAATCTCTAACATGGGTATAGTGATGGGGTCAAGATCTATAACACCGTCCGTAACACTCCTCAAATAAGACCACTCCATATACCCCAATATTTCAGCTTTAAATTATCATATAGTAATCACAAGGGACAACCACATCCTACCCTAGGGTCATTGTGTAGATTTTTTGGACAAAAAGGTAATAACCCAATTTAATGAATCAATTAACCCATAACACATTCTATATCCATGTATTAACCATTAATAAATCTTAAAAAAATAAATTAATATATGATGACACATACATTAATATACCCTCTAAAAAGGATGTTATGAAAAATACCCTTTTAAACAGTAAGGGTTTTGATGATTTTATGATTTCATTATTTTTATTAAATAATGAGTAATTATTTATATGATATTATAGAATAAATATTAATTTGAATAATTTTTTTAAATTTTTTCATAAATTTTTTCATCATATTCATACTCGGTAATAGAATGATAAGATTAATATGATCTTATTTAAATAATAATGTTGTTGTTTGTTAGGTCATTGAGTATTATGGGGTAAAAAATATCAAACATAATGTTCAATTAAAATTTTCTACCTTCTAAAATATTTTGGATTAAAATTATACAACTATAAGAAACTTATGTCCTCATAGTTTTCTCTTGTGATCAACAAAATTGGTTCAAAACAATTTCATAAATAATTAAATGATTTTGAAGATTAATAATCATAACTTAAAAAAATAGAATAATAATTTAAATTTACATAACATAAAATATAATGTATTATTAATTTCTATAATATTACCTGGTAACATAAATCATAAACCATGCATTTACCACTAAGAGACTCGAACATTGAATAGAGATTTAAAAAACAAACCAAGACTATTATTTGTTGTTTCCCATAAATTTTCTCATAGATTTTTCTCCCCCATGGATATGTTGAATGAGTATTTTAACATGTTGAAAGATGTTATGATATAATGTATATTCACTTTTTATTTATATATTGTAAGATAATTTCTTCGTTTTCATGATCTTCAATAATATTTTAATCTCAGCATCATCTCTTTTTCAATGTAAAAATAATCATGCGAAATTTTTCATTATTATATCACTAAAATTAAATTTTAATGAATTGTATGATCCATAAAATATATTAAATTTTAATTATCCCATATATTTATGTTTTTTAATTCTACAAATGTTTATCAAAAGAAATGATAATACCCAAATACCAGTTAAATCATACCAATTATATATAATATTATATCTCAATAAAATACATGAGGCAAAATATGAAAACCCATTATTAAAATGATGCAATAACATATTCTTCAAATATATAACTATCTATTATCTCCACTCATCATCCATACATTAAAAAGTGTCTTATAAAAAATTTATTTCCAAAATAAGATAAACATCATTATTTTCTATTCTATTTATTAACTCACAAAAAAGTCCATAAGGTCCTGCTAAAGTAAAATATGCTTCCATAAATTACCTCAATGATTGTTCCTCAAAATATATTTTCAATATTAACAAAATCATCTCAATATAGTGAACTTCCTAAAAAATTATACTCATAACGTATTCACATACTCAATTTTCAATCCAATGGTTTTCTATATGATAAAATATATATACCCAGTTTATAATAGAATATTAATAAATTAAAAATGATTACATCAATATCTGAATTCATATTAATCATAAGGGATATATTTATATCCCAAAATATAACATACTTTTCTAATCATCATCATGGGGAATCACAAGATAATATTATGGGTTATATATATATAAAACAACTAATAAAACACAATATATATTTCTAAATGTATCCAAAATCATCTTAAAATCCAAAAAAGGCCTCTGATGAATATAAATTTCTATAAACATATATCAAACCATAAATTAAGCAACTAATAAATAAAAATACCACTATAATAAAATTAATTAAAACATAATTTTTGATAGTTAAAAAATAATTATTATTCATAAAAATTAAGACATATTTATCTTTTTTTTAATACATTATATACATAGAAATATAAAATATATCTTATTTTTCATCCATAATAATATGTTGGACTCATGTATTAATCATGTTTTAATGATCACAAATATCAATAATAATTAGAAATATTATTAATGTTCACAAATATCACAAATCTTATTAATCATGTGTATTAATGTTTGATGTTATCTCATACCTTATAATGGTTAAGCTAAATTCATTCTATGCATATTACTATTTATGTCTGAATACAGTTATATGTATAAGTATGAGACATCATGAGAAAGACACTATAAACCAAGGACCATGAGCAAGACACCGTGAACCCCGACACCATGAGAAACACACTGTGAAGCCTATGTCCCAGACACCATGACCACGAGACAACATCACACAGTAAGCCTGAAAAGGTGAAGCAAGACACAAATAACCGACACCATAAGACAAACACTCTAATTTTCCTATGTTCCAGACACCGTTAGTAAGACAGAGTCATCAAGGCACCGTGAAGCCAGAAACCGTAAGAGAGACACCGTGAAGGAGACACTGTGAAGGAGACACCATGAAAGAGACACCGTGAAGAAGATACAGTGAAGGAGACACCGTTTTCATATCTAATGTTACACCATTTCCTAACATCTTTTGTGGTTTTTCTATTCAACTTTTCTAACAGTCATATTTGATGCCTTTAATGCACTGAAATATTTAATGTTTATTTGTAGACATAGTACGCGGTAAGAGGTAAGACACATATGAATCATGTCTGCTAAATCTCATACATCTTCAAAGATAAAGAGAAGAGTTCCCAAGAGGAACATACGCAAGATAATACACACTATAGAGCATGATACTGAACAAGAAAACAAGCTATTGAGCAAGACCATGATAAAAACATTGCAAGATCATCAAACAAGCAATTATCTCATGCATGCAATCCAACTGTACTGAATAAAACACGAAGTACTGGGATGAAAAGACCATATTAAATTGTGAATAAAACAAGATGAACCACAACGCTCAATTTTTCAACAAAAAAATAGACATGCACTTAGAAGCATTTCTATCTTATCCGTAGAGTCCATAGTAGCACCACTAATCACTAAAGAATTATAAACTCGCATTTACTCTCTCTTAGTGATTATTTTATATACTTTTGAGCAGTGTTTGTACTCTATATATTTTACACACACACTGATTCTTGTGTTGAACTGGTGGATTTAAAAATCCTCAGACCAAATTCTTTACCCTTGTTTACACACGACAACTGTGGCATGGGTCCTTGTGTGTCCTGGATATTATTTTGTTTTCACATGAAAACTATGCAAGAGGACCATGCATGGCCTGGACAGTCCATTTACTGTTGTTAACCCCGATCCAGGGTGTGGATCAGAGTTTATTTATATAAAATTCTTGGTGGGAGGTGATCACCATGTTGAGTGGATTAGGTCTCGGATTGAGACTGAATCACTTGTTTTATATCCGTTGTGCCATTTAAATTCAGTCTACTCTGTTTTACGGCTTTACTACACAATCTCGAAAAACACTAAATTCACTTTGTTAGTTATTATTGGAAAGATGTTATATCTGATTTTTCTTAGTATGAAATATTCAAAAGTAATTTTAATAATACGAATTATGATTACTGAGAATTAATCAATCTTATAAGAAGTTGTTTAAACAGCCAACCTCTTATAATAGAATTCCCTTGATTAACTAGGCTGTATCTATTTTTGGGGAAATCATTATTTGTAAAATTAATATCATTTAAAGAGAAATTTTTATAGTTACTCAATTCACCACTTCCCACTAGAGTTAACTACTCTGACCAACATTTGGTATCAGAGGTTGTTTTATTATGACTTTGTCTAATCTTATTCAACTGTGATTGTAGTTGTACTTTAAACATCGGTCAATTTCTGTCAATTCTAAATTTATAGAACTTTTAATGTAATTTTTTAGCATGTACAATAGACTGGAAGGTGCTGCAACCAACAGACCACCATTCTTTAATGGAACATACAATGCTCAATGGAAAATTAAAATAAAAATGCATCTGGAGAGTATGTGATTTGAAATATGGTCATCATTTATAGATGAATTCAAATTTCCTATGACTGATAGAATTATATTGGATGAACCTACCAAACTTGCTCACAATAACAATTTCAAAGATATGAATTCCTTATACTGTTCCTAAGGAGATGGAGAATTTAATAGGATTTCTGCTTGTAAAACTGCCCATGAAATTTAGGATACCTTGTCTGTATCACGTGAAGGAACATCTAGTGTAAAGGAAATGAGACATAATACTTATACTATAAAATATGATAATTTTATGATGAAACTTGATGAGCATATGTCTGATAAGTATATTAGGTTCAATGAGACTGTCAACACAATGATTACTCTAGGAAGAGAAGTCACTACCAAAGAACAGATCATGTGATTTATCAGATGTCTACATAACAGATGGAGGGGAACCTCTGTCTCAATTAGAGAGTCATGTGACATCAGCAGGCTACTTATAAAAGTACTCATTGAGAAACTAATGATGTATGAGGAATATATAAATGTCAACAAAGAATATGAGGATGAACTAAAGAGGAAATTTGTAGCATTCAATACCTCCCACTCAAAGCACAAAGAAAAAAGAAATCTGGAAGCTCCAATCGACAGTTCCACTACTAAACAATCATCAAAAGACAGTGATGAGGAGATGGTTCTACTAGCCAAAATATTCAATTTATTTTACAAGAAGAAAAACTTTTTCAAAAAACACAACTACAAGGGAATGTATGATAAAAAAAGACACAGGAAAAAGGACTGGAAGAGAAATGAAAAAACTGAGGAGATTGTATGTTATGAATGTATGTGAGAAGGATATATAAAGGCTGACTTTCCAAAGCTCAAATATTAGAAGAAATATGATGACAAGGACAAGAAGTACAAAAATACATGAAGGCTTCCTGGAGTTCCTCTAAGGATTTTTCATGTGACCCAAACACATCACATGATGTACAGGCTAACACAGCGGATATGTGTTTTATGACAAACACATCTGAGGTAACACTAATCTCTTCTATGCATAATTCATACTATTCGGAAGAAGAAAGTGACTCTGAAAATATGACCAATGAAGAAATGATTGAATATTGAAACATGCTTGAAGAGACAAGCAATGAATTAAAGGATAAATATAAATCATTGAAGAAACAACATGATCACACTATATTTGTTAAATCTGAGATTACTACTGAAAAAGAGAAAAATGGTCAACTGCTCAATGAAAATATTGAACTAAAAATATCTAATGATCAATTAAAAGGTGACTTAGAAAAGTTTACTAATGGTAAAAATACCCTTTCCCAAATTCTAGGAAAAAAATTGCTTCTAAATATAATAATGGCATTGCTTATCAACTTGTTAAAAGAATCCTTAGTAGAACAAATTTTGTTTCAAAGACTAGGACATATAATTTTGTTCCCAATTCTGGACACAACTCATCTAGCTCTTGTCATGATACACATTCTACTGTTTAAAGTGTTTGTGGACCAAATATAGTTTATTTTTCAAATACGTTACACAATGCTTATTGGAAACCTATGAAACAAATATGGGTTCCTAATGAAATTACTACTTATATTACTGGACCCAAAAATAATGGGTACCAAAATCTGTCTTTTCATGATCATGTCGTTGGAAATCTTCTGGAAGAGCACCTGTACAAATCTATATTACTTGGATAGTGGGTGTTCAAGGCACTTGACAGGGGACTACTCATGCTTCAAGAACATGGTAAAAGTATATAGAGGACATGTCACATTTGGTGACAATGCAAATCAAAAGATTATTGTCTTATGCCAGATTGGTAACTCTAATTCGATTCTAATTTCTAAAGTACTGTTTGTTTATGGTTTAAAATATAATTTTCATAGTATCTCACAATTGTGTGATGATGGATATCATGTTAAATTTGAATATGATGCATGTGATGTCTTTAATTCTAAAGATGAATTAGTATTTTCTGTATCATGGAATGAGAATGTTTATTCTGTTAATTTAGATTCCTTAACTTCTCATAATATTCATGAACAAGTGCATTTTATAAAGAATCTTCACTCTGGCATAGGATACTAGAACAGTGTAATGTTCACTACCTTAGAAAGCTGACTAGGAAGAACAAAGTTAGAGACTTACCCAAACATGAGTTTCCAAATGACAAAGTGTGTAATCCCTATCAAAATGGAAATCAACACAAAATCTCATTGAAACAAAAGAAAGAAGTTTCCACTTCTCAACCTCTTGAATTTGTTCACATGTATTTGTTTGGACCATCAAAATTATCTAGTATAAATGGGAAGAACGATGTTTATATTCTAGTAGATGATTTTTCTAGATATACATAGACCTTCTTCATGGCTCACAATAGTGAAGTTTGCTCTTATTTTACTAAGTATGCCAAATCTGTAGAAAATCATAGTGGACTTAAAATTAAATCTTTAAGAAGTTATCATGGTTGTGATTTTGAAAATCAAGAGATTGAATCATTTTTCTCATAAAATGGTTATAGTCACAATTTCTCCGCTGCTAGAACACCTTGTCAAAATGGTGTTTTAGAAAAAAGAAATAGAACCTTTAATGAAATTTATAGAACTATGCTTAGTGAATATAACCTACCTATTTACTTTTGGGCTGAAGATTTTAACACAGCATGCTACCTAATCAATAGAGTTTTGATTAGACCAATTCGCAAGAAGACCTCATATGGGATCTGGAATAATGGGAAGATGAAGGTTAATTACATTAGAGTTTTTGGTTGATAAGTCTTTATTCTAAATACTAAGGATAATCTTCACAAATTTTCATCCAAAAGTGATGAAGGAATTTTCCTAGTATATTAAATTTCACGTAAAACTTATTGAGTATTCAATAAGAGAACTAAATGTGTGGAAGAATCTGTCCATATCATGTTTGATGAAACAGATCCACATGATCCTAGAAAAATCATAGAAAATCTGGAGGATGATGTATCAAATATGAACATCAACTAAAAATCCTCAAATACCACTGTGAAAGAATCAGTGAAAACTTTAAATTCTGGAAATTTATTGTTATCAAGTCATAATGAACCTAAATCTGTTGATGAACCAGAATTCACAAGTGCCTCTTTTTCTAGATAGGTTAGAACCCTTAGAAACCATCCCATAGATGTTGTTGTAGAAGACTTAGAGAAAGAAACGCAAACTAGAGATTCTCTTAGAAATCATGTTGAACATGAAGTCTTCTAGTCACAGCTTGAACCTAATAACATTGATGATGATATCATTGATGAATTTTGTGTAATTGATATGCAAGAAGAACTCAAATAGTTTGAAAGAAATAATGTTTGGAAACATGAAGAATGTCCCAAGGAAACTTTTGTCATATGCACTAAATGGGTGTTTAGAAATAAGGTAGATGAATCTAGAAATATAGTTACGAATAAGGCTAGATTAGTTGCACAATGATATAGTCAAGAAGAATGAATTGACTACGAGAAGACTTTTTCTCTAGTAGCCAGACATGAATCTAATAGAATTCCCCTTGATTATGCTTCCAATATGAATTTCAAACTATATAAAATAGATGTTAAGAGTGCATTCTTAAATGGTTATATATATGCGGATGTTTTTGTTTAAAAACCCCTGGATTTACAAACCCTCATTTTCTAAATCAGATTTTTAAACTATCAAAAGCTTTATATGGTTTAAAACATTCTCCAAGAGTTTGGTATGACAGATTAAGTACCTTTCTTATTTCCAGTGGTTTTACAAAAGGAGTATCTGATATTACTCTCTTTATAAAAAAATTTCTAATGATGTTTTAGTTGTTCAAATCTATGTAGATCTTATTATTTATGGATCTTAAAAAAATTATTTTGTATTGAATTTTCAAAAATTGTTCAATACAAATTTGAAATGAGTTTAATGGGTGAACTAAAATTCATT
Organism: Viscum album; assembly: GCA_963277665.1. NCBI lineage: Eukaryota > Viridiplantae > Streptophyta > Magnoliopsida > Santalales > Viscaceae > Viscum > Viscum album. The sequence continues at coordinate 1,562,291,296 of OY728142.1, read as the reverse complement.
CCTTGATTTCAAATATTGAAAAATAATGATGCAATGGTTTTGAATCAAAGTAAATACACTATATATCTTCTGAAAAGTTTTAGATTGGATAACACAAAAAGTAGTTACACTCCCATTAGTACCACCTATAAGCTGGATCTTGATGAAGATGGAAAATCTTTTTATCAAACCACTTATAGAAGAATTATTAGAAGTTTACTGTATTTAACTGCTAGTCGTCCTGATATTATGTTTACTATGTGTTTGTGTGCCCTCTTTCAAGAAAATCCTAAAGAATCGCATTTATATGCTGTAGAAAATTTTCAAATACCTCCAGCATACACCCAATTTAGGACTGTTATATCCTAAAAGACAATAATTACAACTATTTAGTTATTCTGATTCTGACTTCGGTGGATGTAAGTTAGATAGAGAAAAGTACCTCTATAACATGTCACCTTTTAGAAAAGTCACTAGTATCATGGTGTAGTATGAAACAAAACACTATTTCATTATCTACTACAGAAGTTGAATACATAGCTGCTGGGAGATGTTGTTCACAAATTTTATGGATGATACATACATTACTAGACTTTGGATATCAATTCAGACATATAACAATAAATTGTGAAAATGTAAGTGATATCAACATCTTAAAAAATCTTTTTTCACCTTCTAGGACAATACATATTGATGTAAGACATCGCGTTTTGAGAGATTATTATCAAAAAGGTAATATCACCTTGGAATTCATTGGTACTGAGTATCAACGTGCTGATATATTCACTAAACCATTAAATTCTGAGAGAATATATTACATCATACATGATCTTGGAATGATCAATCACAAATAGATATCTTACTGGTCTTACTGTTTAATACTTTACTATATTTTACATTACTGTTTCATGTTCATAGTTTCTCGGTTACTGTCTCATGTTTACGGTCTCATCGTTAGCACCATGTATTCACAGTCTATCACTGACTGTATCACCGTAACTAAACAGTTTACTTACTGTCTCATCATGAAAGAACAGACCATTCACCGTCTAACCTTGACGACTGTAGACTGTCTCACCGTGACGGCCATTTACCATCGCACCATAACAACCATTCACGGTCTCACCGTGAAAATTATTTATGTTTTTCTTTAATACGTATTGTGGTAATTTTTATTTCACCACTTTTTACTTTCCCGTGTTTTTATTTTTGTGACGATTAACATTCCCAAATGATAAAACAAAAGGTTTTTCACTCGGTTCTTCACCCGAAACATCTCCCACTCAGTCCTTATGAACCCTTTCAACCTAGAAACTCTCTCTCTCTTCCTCGACCATCAATGGATTCCAAGGATGATGCATCCATCTTCATCCTCATCTGAGAAGCGCCTCTCAAAGAAACATAAGAGAACACTAAAGAAGGAACCCGAAGAACCCCTAAATCCAAACATGGTAAATCATAGTGTTGTACCTGAAAGGGAAATTTTCCCTAAGTGGCTGTTATCTAAAAAATATCTAGTTTTAAATGTTTTAAGAGAACAATGCCGACTCTAATGGTTCTCTAGGAAGGATAGACCCATTTATCCGAGGTTGGTAAGTCAGTTCTATCAATATGTTCAATTTTACTTTGATGATCGTTAAAGCTTTGTTGTGAGAGGCTGGATCAATGGACAAAGATGCTCCTTCTCGTCGATGTTATGGGATGTATGCCTTAGGATACCTCAAGATGGGATCCGTGATGATTATCAGAGAGACCCCAAACCTACAACAGATTTATTTGACCTGGAAAAGTTACTGCCAACTCTCCCTGGAAATGTCACCAAGCAAAGGGCCATAGTTGCTAAACTTGATGGGGAGACATGGCTATTGTTCAAATTTGTTCATAATCTGATTAGCCCGAGGAAAAGTGAATTCTCTATATTAATGTATCAGGATGTATTTATGATTCATATCATGAAGAATGGCCATAAGATAAATCTATGAAAATACATCATTCAACATATGTGTGAATTGATCTAGGTCACATCCAAATCCACATCTTTGTTTTACTCTAGACTGATTTCAGCAATGCTTGTTTCTAAAGGGGTAGTTGGACCGAATGAAAAATCACTTATGGACTATGAGTATTGCTTATCTAAACCTACCGTTAGGAGGATGAAAATAAACTGGAACCCCTGGAAGAAGGAATGAATTGAAGATAATGATAAGATTTAAGAAAAGATCAATCATGTAGACTATCCAACAAGTCCAACAGATATTTTTGATCCTGGTTTGGAACCAGACAAAGTTGATGAGTATCCATAAGATGAAGAAGAAGAGGAAGAGGCAACTGAAGTACCTCAAAGAGAAGAAGTTTTTGTTGATGAAGGAAGTCCTATTACTCCTCCTATTATTCTTAAAGAAGAACCCCTTGTCCCTAGAGATGATGTAAATCTGGAAACCCAACCTGAGGCTGCAAGAGATTTAGTAATCCTAGAACATGAGCAGCATGTGATGGAAGAAAAAAATCTGGAACACCTCCCAGTTAGGGAATAAGCTAATCTGGAAGACCTTCCTGTGGAACAATCGGTTCCTGATATAATACCCTCTACTGAATAGAGGATGGAGATAGCCTTTTTGTTTGCTAGAGAAGAAATGGCTGAGGAAATTAGAATTGAAATAGTGGATATCAATCATGTACCTAAGCCTCAAGGTCATGAAATGGAAGCACATGTTGAAGGGGAGGAACCTCAAAAAATTAAAACTGGTGAAGTTGAAACTGGTGAAGCTAAGTTTGTTGAAGCATCTCAACCAACTGAGTCATTTTCGGTGGACACTCCATTTAAATTCCCTAGCTTTTTTGATGTGAGTGAAACTAAACATGTTACTGTCACTAGGATTGATCTTTTTTCTTTGTTTCAACTGAAATCTGTGACAATATTTACACCTGAACCCAAAGCTCAACCTAAACCTGAACCTGAACCTCAACCTGAGCCTGCACCTGTACCACTTCACGCACCTACAGCTTTAATAGAACATCAATCCCTTGTCAGTAAAGATGATCTAATATTCATTGGAGACACTATCTAATCCAGAGTTGAGAAACTCTTGTCCTCTCAACCTCATCTTGTGAACCAACTAAATCAGGAATATGCATCGCTACTTTCGGAAAAGATTATCTAGCATATTCAACCCAAGATGATTCATTAAGTTCAATAAGGGATGAGAAAAAGTTTCTCATTAATGAAGTTGAAACTCTTAAAAGAATGGTTGAAGGCCTCCAGAGAGAATTGCATTATAGATCAGAGCCTACACTAGTTGCTACTTCTCTTGAACATGATATTTCTCACATTTATAGAGATATTTTTTCCCAGATTCATCCATTACTCTTATCCTTTGATGAAATAATTAGAGAAAGGCATACACATATGTTTCACAACATGAGAGAACTTGTGGAGTACCTGAAAAAACTCACAGATGAATATATTGGATGTCTTCAAAAGGTTCTGAATCATCTCAAGTCTTTATCCACTACAGTTAAAGATTCTAATTCCTCTGGTCAAACCTCTACTCCTTATTTAGACAGTTCCCTGCTCAGATCAATATTCAAGGAAGAGATTTAGAATGCATTAAGTGGCTTTGAAATGTCTCCTTCATCTGAAGTTGTTAAGAACAGTGATAGCTTGACTTGGTTAAAATTCACTCAAAGATTTCCAATGATGCTCAGCAAGAAATCTCTATGTATGTGGACTTATTTTTCAACCTGATTTTCTCTAAAACAGATATGAACAATCAGTTTAAATAACTTGTGGAGAATCTTAGAATCCCTCATCTTACCCAAGCCTTCAAAAACCAAGTCCATAATCTGACTGAGTTTACCATATTGTTGGACAACTTCATGGAAAATAACAATGATTTTGAAAAGGATATGCCTTATGGAGGGGTGATAATCATAGAATTCATCAATCTTATAAGGCCATATATCCATGTTCAATGAACATAAATTGTAGCTACAACGGCTACTCCTCTCAGACATGGTTTGCATACTTTCACTTCTTCCTTAGCTTCCACAACCTTGTCTGTTGGCCAGGATCTTAGTCAGATCAGGCATATCATCCTTGACCAGAAACTACCATGATCTTCAACAGCTCCTACATTGGCTCCATCAGTCTTCGAAGGTCCCCCAATACCTTATTTGTCTACAAATTCTATGCCTTCATCTACATAAGCAATCTCCCCTATGGATTCTTCTTCTGCTACTGATAAAGGCAAAGATAAGGACAATCCCTGAAGAAGACCAGTTCCTCATATTTTTTTGATGGGGATGTCATTGATTTTTTATATTTCTACTGTATCTGGTATTCAGAACACTTTTAATGACATATGCAATGTTTAACCTCTATTCTTTGTACTATTTGTTAATCCCAATAGGGGGAGAAAACGTGAGAAGTTATATGTTATTCTATAGGTTATTTTATTTTTAAATGAATTCATTTTACCGTTTAACTGTACTTGATTTGTGATCATAAAAAAGGGGGATATTTTTGGACTCCTCATTTATTAATCATGTTTTAATGATAACAAATATCAATAATAACTACAAATCTTATTAACGATCACAAATCTCAAAAATCTTATTAATCAGGTGTATTTATGTTTCAAGTTATCTCATACTTTATTATGGTTAAGATAAATTCATTCTATGCATATTACTGTTTAAATCTGAATACAATTATCTAGCTAAGAATAAGACACATTGAACAAGAAACTATGAACCCAGGCACCGTGAGCAAGACACCATAAACCCTGACACCATGAAGCCAAAGTCTTACACACCGTGACCAAGAGACAGCGTGACACAGTAAGCCTGACACCATAAATCTAGACACTAATAACTGACACCATAAGACAGACACTCTGATTTCCCTATGTGCCAGACACAGCTAGCAAGACACGTTCATCAAGGCACCGTGAAGCCATAAACCGTAAGCGAGACACCATGAAAGAGACACCATGAAGGAGGAACCGTGAAGAAGAAACCGTGAAGGAGACACCTTGAAGAAGATACCGTGAATGAGACACCGTTTTCATATCTACTATGACACTGTTTCCTAAACTAATTTTACGTTTTTCTATTTATCATTTTTAATTGTCATATTTGACGCCTTTAATGCACTGACATATTTAATGATTCTTTGTAGACATAGTACGTGGTACGAGGTAAGAAACATATGGATCCTATCAACTAAATCTCATAAATTTTCAAAGAAAAATAGATGAGTTCCCAAGAGAAACATACACAAGATAATACACACTACAGAGCATGATACTGATCTAGAAAAAGGTCAGTGAGCATGACCATGAAGAACACATTGCAAGATCTTCAAGGAAGAAATTGTATCATGCATGAAATCCATCTCTACTGAAGAATACATGAAGAACTGGGATAAGGAGACCATCTTCACTCATGATGAACACAAGCTAAACCATGACCCTCTATTTTTCAACACAAAAACCAGAGAAGGACTTAGAAGCATTTCTGTCTTATCCAAGGTGTCCAGAAATGCACCGCTAATCACTAGAGAATTCTAAACTCACATTTACTATCTCTTAGTGATTATTGTATTTACTTTAGAGGAGTGTTTGTACTATGTATATTTTACACACACACAGAATCCTTCACTAAACTGGAGGATTTCAAAATCCTCACACCAAATTCTTTACCCTTGTTTACCAATGATAACTATGGATGTCGTCCTTGTGTGGCCTGGTTATTATTTTTTTCCCATGAAAACTGTATAAGACGTCCTTGTGTGGCTTGTACAGTCCATGTACTATTGGTAAACTAGATCCAGGGTGTGGATCAGCATTTATTTATATAAACTGCTTTGTGGCAGGTGATCACCAAGTGGAGTGGATTAGGTCTCGGCTTGAGACTGAACCACTTGTTTTATATCCAATATGCCATTTAAATTTATTCTACACTGTTTTACTTCTTTACTACACTATCCCAAAAAACACTAAATTCACATTGGTAGTTATTTTGGGAAAGAAGTTATATCTGATTTGTCTTAGTTGGATATCTTCAGAATTAATTTTAATAATACCAATTACGACTACTGAGAATTAATCAATCTTCTAAGAAGTTGTTTAAACAGTCAAACTCTTATAACAATATAACCTTTATTAAATGGGTTGTATCAATTTTTGGTGAAATCATTATTTGTAAAACCAATATCATTTAAATAGAAATTTTTATAGTTACTCAATTCACCCCTCACCTCTTGAGTTAACTACTCCGACCAACATAATATAATTACATGGGAAAATTGTTAAAATATTTCATATATTTTATATTTAATTTAGATATTTTCTACTTCAGATAAAATAGCTTATAAATATACTAAACCATTATTCATAAAAGGCTTATCATTTTCAGAAATTATACACATCATTAGGAATAAATTAGAGAAATTACTCATCTTATTACAGTAAATATATTTCATTACTAGAATTCCATTATTTTTCTGACATTTACAATTTCTCATCTATTTTTAGACATATTCCAAATTTTGCGTATTTTATTACCAGTAACACAATTCTAATCACATTAAACAAGACCTATAATTTTACATAATTTTATTTGATCACTAAAAAAATTTAGTTATTGATTTAATGTTCAAAAAATAAAATATACCTTCTTACTATATCCCCGTATTTCTATTTTAATTTAGGTGAAAAATATAATTAAAATATATTCATCTCAATATTCTCAACAAAATTAATAGTTTTCAAATAGGTCCAAAAATCACATGTAAATAAGGATATTCATAATCATGATACTACACATGTATAATTTCTATTAGTTTTCTATTCAATGTTGAGATCAAAATTCTATGCATACATTTCCAATTATGTAAAATTTTCATCATAAATATACAGATGATCTTATTGGGATTTATTTATATCTATAAATTATCATTCAATTATATTTTTAAGAACATCATTAAAAAAATTGATTATAATATCCTTACATATGATTCACCCCATGGTATAATTATCATAATTCTATATGGTATTAATAATCCATGAACACCACTGTTATGCTTCATCTTCAGGATGATAAATATATACTGTAACATTTTAATGGTAAAAAGTAACAAAAAATTATGTATATATTCTCCAGTGAATAAAATACTCATCCAGTATATAAATTTATTGTAAATCAAAAATACGTTAGTGGTTAATATCATATAAACTTTTCCACTATTGAAATTATACATTGTGATGGAATTATTTGTTACATTGAATGCATAAATTTTATAACTGTTTTTAACTATATGATTCGATATTAAAATATCTCAACTATAACTCCAAACATTTCATGTTTCTTAATCATAACGATATTAAATTCTTATTGTATTTATAGATAATTAACTTCATTTCCTCAATAGACAATTATTCTAAAATAAAAATATTTAATTGACTAATTATGGTAGGAAATAATGACAATCTAATGATAATATAACCCTATATTATAATCCCAAAATTCAATTTTTATAACAAAATAATAGCCTCTATAGTTTTTCAATCATTTCATTTGATACCAAATATAACGAATAATGACTTTATCAACAATAACTATTTAGTTTAGTAAAACTTATTACACATTTATACTTTTCCTAGATCATTTAGATTCATAATTATAGATAATTAATATAACAATTAAAAATAATAATACCAATCCATACAACGTATATTTTACTTAATAAAATTAGCATCCTATATAGAAAACATATTTCTTTTATAATGTTTTTACATAATCCATGATGTGTCAACATTTTCAATGCTAAAATCCTCACACATATTTATTCATTATGATTTTTTTAAATATTTCATATGAGAAATAGAAATGCTAAGTATGGAAAATTAAATGAAAATGACCCAATTAATCTATTTCATATATATGAAATATAATAATACTATTTTAATATTTATATAACTAAAATTCATTTCTATTTATCATCTCAATTTCCTTAAAAGAAATATAAAATTAAAAAACTTCAATAATTTTTGTTTATAACATATAATAAATGTTAAATCATAATTCATTAGTATCTAATTAAAAGATAATAACATTTTCATGAAAAATTCATTCACATTGAAAAAATCATGAAATATTCATTAAATAGTGAAAACATTTCTTAAATACTGAAATTATAATATTTTAATTAAATATGTTAAACAGGTTGGTACTTCGAGAAAAAATCCTTACATGTATATTAAAATCACTCTTTCAAAAGAATAATGTAGCGATTTAACTCAAATTAATTCATAGAAATAACTAGTAACTAGTTAACTCTATCCACACCATAAGTTTATATTTTAAATAATTCACTATTTAATCTCCATAGTTGTATATAATCTATAAAATCTATCCAATTCATAGTACTAAATTGTAAAATTTTAAAACAATTCACATTACCAAATGTATTTAAGAGCTATATCGCACACATCGGTCATCATGATAAATTTATTAGAACATCAAAACATAGAAAAATAAATGAAATCAATTTTCCCACTAATACTGATTAAGAAATATTTAAAACCATCTGAGACAACACTTTTCAATTTCACATTACCATTGTGATAAAATCCCATTTAAATCGAAAACATTTAAAATTAATACATTCATATAAGACCTGGTTTGTTATATTATTTAAAAATAAATTAAAATTGTAAATTTTTCATTATAATGAGGAATTTAATTAAATATTGGAATATTAATTTTTGTAGTATAAGTTAAAGATATTAATTTTAGAATTTCTAAAATATGATTAATAACAACTAATATAGAAAAAATCAAAATTTTTACATTGTCAAACCTTTTAATGAAAATAAAATACCTTCAAAAATATATTTTTTTGAATCATAAATATTATTATTCATGAAAATTAGATAAAAAAACATTTATAAAAAAGTTATAATAATATTTCAATGTGTTTTTTATGGAAATAAGCTTATAAAATTGTTAATATTTTAATAAAAATTATATTAAAGAAGAGAACATTAAATAAATTTATTAATAAATTTATTTTTATGATATTTAATACAATAAATAAATATTTTAGTTTACATTAAAAAATAAATAAGTCATGTGGTGAGTGTTTCATAAGTTTCAAATAAAGAGAATTGATATTATAAAAATCTTACCTACTCTTCCAACTCTCCAAATATTTAATTTAAATTAAATCCAAATAAAATAATAAAAAATTTAATTTTTTTTTGAAATTTATTAATTTTATTCACTAATTATTATTCCATTAATTTAATTAAATTCATAAAAATATTTACATTCTGAATTGGATATGTTCATGTTGTATATATTTATGTTGGTGGGTTTAAAATCCCAAATCAATTGTAAGGATATACATGGTAAAATGTTTAATTGAAACATCATCTATAGAATATTATTCATCAAAAAATTATCATGTTCATATGTTAAATATTCTTTTACTACCATTCATATTATGTAATTTGGAAAAATAGAGAACATTATTTATGGGCTACAATAGTCAATATATACACATGATTGATGTTATCTTTTTTTATACTAGATATAAATTAAATAATTAATATATTGTATATATTTTAAAAATCATTTATATGATATAAATTTTGAAATTATTTTTAATATACATACCTTTGAGAGACCATTTGGGAGGTGACATGAAATGGAAAAAATATATACATGTATGCGGTAGAGCATTGAATTGCATGAGCGACATTATCATTTGTTATCATATTGATGTGTAAGAATTTTTATAATATATTCTCATTTTAGAATGATGATTACGTAATGAAAATAATGTGTATTAATTTTTATATCTTTAAAACAATCCATGTAATGTATTGATGAAAATGTAATACATCAGTTGATTTAGGTGGTAGTCAACACTTGTGCCTGAGACATGTTTCAGTTTACCATAGGATGAATAATTTGATGATTTTTTTGAGTAATATTAATATAATAGAATTTAAAATTTTTTAGATAAAAATGCTACTATGTCATTATTGTTTTGATACTTCATAATATGTTATATAATCAAATACCCAAAAAATTAATCAGTTAATAATTTTACCAATGAAAATCTTCCTTTATCTCACACAAAATGCCTTCTAGTATTTATACTATGGCGATAGAAAGACCTATAATGTCTAGGGATGAGAGTTGGTATAGTTTATATTGAAGTATTATTAATAATAGAGAGGTAATATTTTCTCTATAGATGAGAAAATAATTTTCATCTTTGTAAACAAGGGGAGTTTCAATCTTTTAATTATTCATAACATTAATATATTGATAACATATTAAAAATTGTAAAATGTATCTAACAGAATAAAATGTCAATGGAATGATGATAAGGGAATATATATAGTTGTCATATAATAATTACGATGATATTTTGAGACCATATCAAAATTTTGTATAACTAATTATCTCATTTACCCTTTATGATTGTGTTAACAAAATATGACAAGAAATAAATATCATGACCCAAAATTTATTATAAATAAATAAAAAAATAAAAAATCAATATTGAAGATATTTAATACATTTAACATGATATATCTTATTGGAGGATAAAAAACATATAATATAGTTATGAAAATAAATATTATAATAAATTTTTAATAAAATTCCATTTAAATTATAAATGTAAATTTATACAAGAATCATGAATAATTATAAATTCAATTAAATGAATATGATTGTATATATTCAGTATAAAAAACCTAATTATAACAATAAAACTATGAATGATATTTTATATATAATTGAAAATTTTTAATATATTGATAGAATTCAATGTGTCATATTGTTCACCCAAAACTCAATCCATGCAAAAAAAATCAAAAAAAGATAACATAATACACTTTTGATATTATGAATAAAAATATAATTATTATTTGATAAAATAAAAGTTATATAATACCGATGGGAATATTTTTAATTTAGACACACAAGACATAGAAAAAACAATTTTTGATATAAAAATATATACTTCGGAATTATAAATAATTTTTATTCTAATTATATACCAAGTTAAAACCAATATAATATTATTTTTTTGTTTTTCAGTAATATTATCAATAAATTACATTAAAAATATCATACAATTTTAATTAGATTAATTTATTAATATAAAAGAAAATTAAATAAGTATTAATAGATTCTGAATATTATATATTCTTCCATCAAATTATGTTATCATCATTTTTAAAAAATTGATAATCAATTTTTAATTATTAATAATTAGTTTTCATTGAAAATAAATTAAAATTCCAATTTATTTATTACTATAACTAATAAATATTTATATTAAAAACAAACTTATACATTACATAATAAACCAAATTTTATAGAAAAATTACTATTTTAATGTATAACCATTCGTAATTGTAAATGATTTCATTCTTTTCATTTTAAATTGAGTATATATATTCAATGAGTTACAAAAAGTCTATTAATTTTGTTTAATATATTTATTTATTTTGTTAGTCATATTCATATGTGAAAATAAATTGACTATCATAAAAATGTCATATATTTTTAAAAAATTATGTTGGTATACATTTAATATTATTGTTTCTTTGATACATGCTTCAAAAATAATATTCATTTAATGTATTTTAAAATATAAAACACATTGGGTTTGAACATATGTTGTTGGAACCAAATTATATCCATATTGGTGAAAATGATATGGATCTATGGAAATGCAAGGAACTCCAAAATGATTATTCCACACATTAAATTTATACAGCTCAAACATGTTTCTACTTCAAAACTGTTGGGTACATCAGATTGAAATGAATTTCTACATGAAACTGTTGTTTTTTCAAATTTTATTTATTGTATGAATTTTTTCCAACCATAATGCACATTATGTTTTAATAAATGATTCAATTTTTACACTAAATACAATCATATTGATGTAGAAAAAGTCAATTTAACTGTCTGGACCACCATGGTTGATTACATTGTCAAAATATAGTGTTTGTAGGGGTTATAAGTTGCAACAAATTGCTCATTTTAAGAGTTTTCAAATTTCCAATTTTTTTACTGGTGACTCAAGGTGTCAGTGTCGGTGACTTAGGGTGTCAGTGTAGGTGAATTTGGGTGTCAGTGTCTTTGACTCAGGGCATTAATGTCGGTGAATTAGGGCATCAGTTTTAGTTAGTCAGGTTGTCTGTTAGTCAAGCTATCGGTAGTTCAAGGTGTTGGTGGGTTAGTGAATTGGTGAGTTAGGGTATCGATGAGTTAGGCATTAGTAGATCATGTGGGTGGCTCAGCCTTGGTATCTCACAGTCAGTGACTCGATGTCAATGGATTTATATCAGTGACACACCCATTAGTGACCCAATTCCATTTTTCCCAGTTTTTACGGTTTGGACACTCTTACATTTTATTTTATATAAATGGAGTTTAATGCCTTTTTTCATTTCAAAAAGGATTACAAAGAATATTAATTATATATTAAATATCATAATTCTCCTAGGGCATTGAAATAGTAGAACATCATTGTCTTGGCGACAATCTGACTATAATAACCCTTGAAACTATTTACCATTCAATTCATATAAGATCATGATTTTTCGAACGCTGAGGTCCTCTCTACTATTTATCTTGGTTCTCCTAGGGCCTTCAATTCCTATGGAGTCTCATGATATTTTGTAGCCATCAACTAAGTTATCCTTGGAGGTTTCCTTGGATTTTTTCTACTACTCGCTCATCCTTTGTTTTAGTCCATGGTGTTTTGGTTGCCTATTGTGTAATGTAAAGATTCCCTTCATCTCTATTTTAATTGGGTGTCATGCAGGGTGGATGTACTATTTTCATCATATGAATAAAACTGAAATGTTTTAAATGAACATGATAATAATTAATAGGAAAAGGGTGTGGGAGTGATATGATGATGATCTCTTAATTTTATATGATATCCATGATCCATGTCGTGAATCATGTGGGTTTTGTTCGTCTAAATATCATTCCCACTGGTGGTCTCTGTTTACACACCTATTTGAATTATGAATAAAAAATTATGAAGTGGAATCTTTTTAATAATTTACAATTGTTTAAATAAATAGATTCCCCATGATCGAATCCATTTTTTGATCACCATTATTTTATGTATGTAAAATTAAGGAACCCTGATTAACTAAATCAAAATATACTATGTTTTTTTGTTGTTGTCTGCGGTTTGGGAGTTGTTGGGATTTCTGCGCAATAAGCGTTTTGTGGTGGTTGATGTGGGCTTCATCTATGATGTGGTGAGGGGATATAACGTAATCTCAGGTTAATAGATTGATTAATTGTGGAATTGATTGTATTGTAATGAAGTGTGACTACATCTAGGTTGTGAATGGGTAGAAGAGGATATATGACTAGGTTGTGTCATTATTCCATGTTTATAGGTGACATAGGGGTGGTGTTGTTGTGCATTAGGTCTACTAGGTTTGGTTGTGAGTGAATTAATTGGGTGTGATTTCATTGGGGAAGGTTGTTGGGAGTTTCATTCTTTGTTTGACTTGTAACATTTGGTAGTTTTTTGGGTAGGTATGGAAATAAATAAATAAATCGATGATGTGATAATTCATAATGATAATTGGTTTAATAAATTTGGTGTGCCTATGTTTCGATTTGTGTCTTTATTGATGCGGTGTTAATTTAATGATGTAAGGAAGTGACTGTCATTTGTGGTGGTGTGTGCATATAATGCTTGCTGAAAAGGTGGTTTTGTTTGGGATGGTTTTATGTTTGTAATCTCACATGATTTTATAAGTATTTTTTACCATCATGTATAAACATGAAATTCATTATGCTTTCTATTCACAACCCACCCGTGTTGTGAACTATGTGTCAAACACCCAATTGTTATGGGTGAGGCAGTCATTCCCAATATGCGTGTGGAAGGATATATGGATGGATATCTTTACCCTACTACCTCTTCTAGGAATTTATCAGCCTAGATTCATTGGTAAGGCTATAATTGGTTGAGTTTTAATACAATATTTATGGTATAGGCTGTGTGAGAGGTGGTTCGTTTCCACATATTCTTTGGGATGAGGGCCGTGTGTTTTCTGGGGAGATATGTGGTGGTTGTGGACTGAGTGTTTTTGGAAAGGTTGTGCTGTGGTGATAAACACATGTGATTGTGGGTAGGTATTGATAGTGGCTATTTTTGATGATCATGGTATAATCACAAAATTCATGGATAGGGATGAAATGATAACAAATTGGATGTGGAGTGTGGTACCCAAATATCGATGTTATTATACATAAATTTACTTGTCTTGGTTTTTTAGTGAGTGCTCCATGGTGATGTTAGGGTGGATGATATACGTTATTATGTTCTTTTGGTGTTTCAGCTATTTTCTCACAGGGGAATTAGTTTGATTCTTCAACTTGTGCATGTGAGAATTTGGGTTTTCTTTACTATGTATACATGTATGGATACCAAATGTATATAAAACAACTTTAAGGTTTCCAAAGAGATTAAGTGGACCATGATGGACATTACTAGCTTGGACATTGGGGATATTTGTTATGTCACATCTTAGTTTTTTTGTACATATTTTGTTTTTTTAATAATATTTATTGAATTTTTACATAAACATTCACGTGGTATGGATTTTGGTTTCTATATATATATTTTTCATGGGGTTTTTTGAGTATGATATATATTATCTCCAGATAATTGTAAATATAAAGAGGGTAATGCCTCCAAATTTTGTGATATTTATATACCCTCTATATTGGTTGCCACCCTGAGAAATATTGGAGGCAAGATTGGGGGAGGGGGATCATTATCTATATTTATCGTAATGAAGGAAGGTATCAACATCCTGATATACCTTCCCATGTCTTTAAGAAGGTGGGTCATGACATAATGGCATAAGATCTGATTGTTCAAAGGTAGGATAGAGTTTTTGGGATAGGCATTGCTAGGATTTCATGGGCCAGTAGAGAAACAATGTTATATGGTCTTGGTGCATGACATAGTCTTGGGAAGACTAGCTAGGAAATGATATTTTAGCCCACCCATAATCTGATGCAATGACTCTTAGCTTACTGAATTACCAATTATGGATAAAACTACTATGAAGTATAGACCCTATGAGGATACATGAATCACGATGACTTGCATTATTTTATTTTTTATGGAATTTTGGAAAATTAAAATAAACAATTTTTTAAGATGAATACTAATAAAATTATATACAACCTGGGCTTAGGAGTTCAAAAAATATCCTTTCAGTTATGAAACCCAGATTTCACCAGTGTGTGGTTTTCATAGTGGAGGGTCATCAAGCTAACCTATTTAATTGCTGGAGGGTCAACCTAGTGGATGATATTGATTTATTGTTGAAGACACTTCGTGATATCTAGTGGCATACTCTGGGAATGTACACGGGTTGTGAGTTTGACATGGACACATAGAATTGGGTTGAGGATTTGGTGATCAAATTAATCCTGATTTGGGCTTCAAAAGAGTACTGGGTTCCCCTTGTAGTGATCTATATTAGGGTACCATCTCATTAATGGTAGACACTTTACCTCGAGGAGTGGAAAGTGATCGATGTTCCATGGGATAATTTGAGGAGGGGTTTTGGGGTGAATTCATTTCTTCCATGATGAATTCTAATAATTGGAAGGATCTAAACTCCCTCTAACATGGGAGTATGTCAATGCTTGAATATAGGAGCAGGTTCAAATATCTCCTACATTTTTCTATAGGTCTATTTCTAGATGTGGATTCTCTTTTGAGGCGCTTAGAGGAGGCACTCTTTCCTTCTCTTCAGTGTGTGGTTACTCCCTCTATTCTATCGTCAAATATATATGATTAGAAGAAAGAAGAGTTGGTGGAAAGGATTCACACATTAGGATTCCACACAAGAGAGGTTAGTCACACGAGTTCATCAATGGGGATGGCCATCTGTAAAATGTCTCTGGTGTTAGGGCCATTCAGGTTTGGCCAGTGGGGAATAAACTCCAGCAAGTTTAGTTCAAACCCTCATGTCCTCACTCTTTTCCCATAATCCTAGGATAACAATTCTTTTCAGGTGGATGTTTTCAGAACCACTGAGGATTGTTCCTAACTTCAGAAAAGTATGGTAGATGTATTAAGGTCGAGTGTCTACCTCAGTTGTATTTTCCAACAAGGAATTTCAGGAAACAGGTATAGCAGGACCCTACCCCACCACGAGAGGTTGGTGTAGGTGGAGACTAGCCTAAGGGTGATCCTCAATTACCTTTACCAGGGTGTGGTTGGGGAGGCAGCCGACAACTGTGGTGCGGTAGAGATGGATTTGGAAATTATTATGTTATAGAGGCAGTAGTTCCAGTAGGGCCACAGATCATTTTAGGTATGATTGATTTCTTTAATATTCTTTCGTGAGACTTGTTTGATTCTAGATATTAGCACACCTTCATTACACTCAGTCAAGCCATTTCATGGAATTAGACCTAGAGATACATTCTATGCCCATAGTGTTTAGTACACTAGTCAGAGGTCAGCCTGGGTTGTTTGATGTTTTCAGGATTGTAGAATGTTGTTGGGGCTGCATCAGACATTTTTGGATCTCATTCTGCTACAAATGTGGTTGTACGATGTATTCCTTTGAATCAAATACTTATTTTTGGTTCATACATTTAACAAATGCTTCTAAGGATGAGTTATGTTTTCTAACAGGAAAGGAATGTGTTTAGGTTTCATGGGTGAGAGGAGCTGTCAGGTGGGAAGCTGTCATGTGGAGACTATTATTTCCTTATTACCCGAACTGTCAGTGGGATTGATGGATGTTAATATCTTAGTGGTTTTGATAGTTGTCCGAGAGTTCCTGGATGTTTCCCTTGGGTTGGATTTGTTTCTTCCCCCTCGACATGAAGTTGAGTTTGCGATAGACTTACAACTCAATTATCATCCAATCCAAATCGATTTTTAAAAGATAGAACCTTCGGTGTTGCGGGAGTTTCAGATTCATATAGATGATATAATGAACTAGAGTTTCATCCAACCCAGTGTGTAACCATGGGGTGTTCCAGTCATGGTTTTGAAGATAGAATATGGTGGTCTAAGGCTCTTCACAGACTAATAGAGACTAAATTTGTAATATTTACGAAATACTACCCTTTCCCATGAATATTTGATATTTTTTACATATATGGGGAGATGGTTTGTTCTCTATGATTCCTATGAAGTTTGGGTATGACCAATTAATGGTGAAGGTGGTTGAAATCTCGAAGACTCCTTTCAGGTTCACGCATGGGGACTTCATGTTTTTGGATGTGACGTTCAGGGTTATGATTACCCCATCCTTGGTCATGTAGCTTATGAACTCCATCATTCTTGAGATCTTAGATCAGATCAGCATCGAGTTCATCAATGACATCCAGATCGATTTGATGTCAGAGGTGGATCATATCGAGCATCTCTTGAATGTCCATGAATCCCTTTGATGACACAATATCTATTTTAATTTGTCGATGTGAATTTTTTGGACATGATAGGTCCACATCCTTAGATATGTGGTGTCTCAAAAGGGTGTAGTAGTGGACCAGTTGAAGGTAGAGTTAGTCATTTTAGTTAAAGCAGCCAGAAATGTGGATATGGTTAGCAATTTTCTCAGTCTGGGTGGCTACTACCATAAAATATTACCTGATTTCTCTCAAGTAGCCGCTATATTGATGGCTAAAACTAGAAAAGGACTATATTTTGTGTGGGGTGATTAGTTCTTTGAAACATATGGATTCATGAATGGGATGTTGATTAGTTCTCTAGTGTTCATTCTACTTGGGGAAGGGGTGAGGTTCTAGGTGTTTTGGGATGCTTCCCATCTAGGGTCAGGGTTTGTGCTTTTGAAACAATAGGGAGTGATCTAATTTGGGTCTATACATTCCCCCCCTGGAAAATAACTATCCCAACCATGATCAGAAACTTGAATCGTTTGTGTTTGCCCCAATTTTTTGGAGACATTTACTCATTGGGGACCACATTGTTGTCCCCACAGATCATAATATCTTGAGGTACATATTTTCTTTGGCAGATCCAAACATGTGTTAGTTAAGGTTGATGCGTTTTCATTACAATTATTATTTTACGATTTCCTACACCTTGGGAAAGGGAAATGTTTTGGCCGATGATTTTAGTGGGATGATACAGAACGATGATTTTCAAGAATCTACCAACCCTTGTAGGGTGATTAATGAGTTAGTGGTATTTCACTTATATATAGGAATGCATGGTGGTAGAGGTAATCTATTTCAAATGACGTTATATTCATATCTGAGGTAGAAGGTGGAGGTTTCTCATATAGAATACTTATAGGCTGAGGTGATGTGTGGTCCAATTGAATATGGAAATGCTATGGGATATGGTCAGAGGATGGTTAGAATCAGATGTTGTTTGGTGAGAAGTTTTTTGTTCTAGTGGAATTTCATGAGGAATTTCTGCATGAGTTTCACAGATAACCCCTAGCGTAACACCTATGAGTTTCTATGTTTTACCATGGATTCAGAAAACAGTTCTGGTAGCCTTGTATGAAGCAGGTAGTGGTGGTGTTTGTGGTAAATATCATGGTATTCCAGTAGGAGAAGGTTGACCACCATGTTACTTATGGGTTTTTACATCCCATATACTCCCCTGGGTTGAATAGGGATTATATCTAAATGGATTTAATCATATGAATTCCCAATAATTAGGGAGGATGTGATGTTATATGTGAATTAGTGATTTGGTTGAAAACATTAGCTCACCTCATAGGGATCAAGGAGACTAGCACAGTGGATGCCTTAACACGAAGGATGGTGGATGAGGTGGTGCAACTGCAAGGAGTTCCATGATCCATTGTCTCAAATTGGGATACAAGACTGATGCTAGGTGTCTAGAGTAGATTGCAGCATGCCTTTGGAACTCAGTTATTCCTAATCAATACTTTCTAACCTCAAACGTATAGATAAACCGAGTTGACCATCTATATGTTGGAGTACTTGTTTTTGGAATCTGTTATAGTTTTAGTGAGTATTCGGTGTTACATTTTACCATCTTAGTGTTTACATAAAATAATATCTATCACCATTCCATCAGAACTGATCCGTTTAAATATTTATATGGAAGACATGTTCACTCACCATTGTTCTAGAATGATGTTGGGCATACAACTGTTTTTGTTCCACATGTCGTGATGCGTATGATAGAGATGATTCAACTTTCCATGAGAGGATAAATCCAGAATAGGACCGGAAAAATAATTATGTTAATCACCAAAAGAATTAAGAGTTTATGGTTGGGGATTAAGTATTCTTGATGGTTTCCCCTCGATGTGGGCAGAAGAGGATTGGAAAAGAGAGTATGTTTTCTCACATGTTCATCAGACCATTCAAGGTGTTGGGGCATATTGGAGAGGGGGAATGCCAGTTTTCATTTCCACTAGAGTTGGAGAGAGTCTAGGACGTATTTCACATATCTCAGCATCATCTATATCCTCACGATGAATCCCAAGTCATTGACTTTGGAGGGTTGTATATCAAGGACTGTGCAACGTTCCTAGAGAGACCAGTAGAAATCCATTATTATCAAGAGAAGTCTTAACATGGATGATCCATTCCCTTGGTTCATGTGTTGTGGAGGCATGTTTTCCTCGAGGAGAGTACATGGGAAAGGGAGGCTCATATTCAATCCCAGTACTCTGAGCTGTTTGTAGTTTTGGTCATTTTTTTCATTATGATGTAATCATCGAACTTTGTTTATATGAGATGACTTGATTCGAAATTATGTAATGTGAGATAATTTCCTAACCATTGAGAGAGGAGGACCTTACCCCTAATCATGACACAGTAATTCAGATGCAATTAAACACGTGTGGGTGAGTCAGTGCCACTCAAAATAGATAGTATCGTAACGTGGAAGAAGGAATTACCTAAATCAAGTTTTAGGAGAGTTAGTTCATATGTTGAGAATCATGTGAATGGTTGGGTTAGAAGATGTTAAATGATGTGTTTTTGGATGTTAAGGTTTCAATCCAACCTTCAAACTAAACATGGTGGTTTATCCTGAAGAGATACATTATTGGTGGTTGTTCAGACCCCCTATTTTTTGGTTTTGAATTTCTATTCATAAGGGTTTGAATAGCTTGAGAGGTATGTAATGTAATGGATTGGACATCTGTGGTCTAGTAAATTTTCAATATCCAGTGTTTTGGTTGTTAGGGTAGGCATCATTGTTTCATTTCAAGAATTTTAAAAATTTTTAGTTTCCCCATTGGTGACTCACTGTGTCGACACTCGTGACTTAGGGCCTCAGTGTCGGCGACTCAAGGTGTTGGTGTCCGTGACTCAGAGCATCAGTGTTAATGAATCAAGGCATCAGTTTTGATGAAATAGGTGGTTGGTTACAGTGACTCAGGGTGTCGATGATGGTGACCCAGGGCATTGATGTTGGTGATTTAAGGAGTCAGTATCTTTGAATATTGGAATTTGTTTCGATGACTTAGGGCAGTAGTGTCGGTGACTCAAGGCATCAGTGTCATTGAGTAAGGGCATTATTGAATCAAGGCGTTGGTAGGATTAGGAACTGGCGAGTTAATCAATTGATGAGTTAGTTATTTGGTGAATTAGGGTGTTAGTGAGTTAGGTGTCAGTTAGTCACATCAGTGGGTCAACGTTTTAGCTCAATGCTAGTGACTCACTATCATGGGATTGATTTCAGTGACTCACCCATCAGCAAATCATGACATGTTTTTCCTTGTTGTTTTAGTTTTGCCTCTCATACATTTTTTTGATGTAAATTGACTATAAATCCTTATTTGGGAATTTCTGAAGACATTTTATAGGATATTAATTATATGATTAATATCATAATTCTATGGAGACATTGAAATAGTCAAACTTTATTTTATTGGCCACGATCTGGATTTAATGGACATTGAAACTATTTCCCATTCCGTTGGTATATGATATAGATTTTATTAAAGCTGGGGTCCTCTATTCTGATTTCTTTAGGAGTTCATAGAGCCTTCCCTTCCCATGGAGTTCCTTGTTGTGCCACGTCCCTCGATCAAGCTTTCCATGGAGTTTTTATGCTACTCTTTCACCCCCTGTTTCAAAAGAAGGATATGTTTTGGTCACCTTTTGTACCAAGTAAGGATTTCCTTGGTCTCTTTTTTAATAGTATACAATGTGGGGTGGGTGTACTCTTCTCTCTATGTGAATACTACTGAATCTAATCTAAAATATATAATAATATGGAATAAACAATGTGGAGGAGGGAGTGAGATGATGATGATATCTTTTTTTATAAGTTATACTTGATCAATATCATGAATCATGTTGGTTGTGTTCTTATGAAAATCATGGCCATTGGATGTATCTATTTGCACACCAATATGAATTGTGAGTCACTATAGTAAAAATTTGTATCTTTATAATCACTTATAATTGGATAAATAAATATATTTTCTAGGATTGAATCTATTTTTTGATCAACCATGTTTTTCAATGTGGAAATTATGAACATTTGTTTACTAAATCCAAATACACTCAAAATGTTTTATTGTGGCTGTGTGTTGTGTGATCCTTTTCAGTATTTATGCTTTGTGAGGGTTATATGGTTGTTGATATGGGATTCATGTATTAGGTGGTGTTGGAGGTTTTATGTTATATAATGTTGAGTGATTGATTCATAGTTGAATGGATGGACTTATTATGTTGTGGGGCTACATCTGGGAATTGGTTGGGAAGTAGGACTACAAGACTGGGTTGTTCCATGATATAAGGTTTACGGGTGTGATTTGTGTGGTGTTTTTGTGCATACGGGCTTCTAGGTTTGTTTGTGAGATGTTGAATTGGGTGGGGTGGATTTGAGGAATGTTTTCTACAGATTCATTCTCTATTTAACATGTAGTTCTTGTTAGATTCTCTAGTTGGGAAGGAAAAAAAATAAATCAGTGAATGATTTGATAATAATAAATTACAATTGGTAAAGTGTATTGGATGAATGTATGTTTCGATTTATGGCTTATAGTGATGTGGCGTTTATTTAATAACATAATGAAGTGGCATTCGTTCGTGGTGGTGTGTGCATGTTGGGATAGTAGAAAAAGTGTTTTTTTGGGCCAATAGTATGTTTAGAATCCCATAGGATGGGATGAGTGTTTGAATCTAATTTGTATAAACATGTAGTTAATTTTTTTATATACACACCCCACCCACGTTGAGCACTATGTGTCGACGACCCCATTGTTATGGGTGAGGCTTTCTATTCCAACATCCCGTTGGGAGGATGGATGGATGATTTTAAAAATTAACCTACTCTATATTCATGGTATATATCATATAGTATTCTTCAGGAATTTTGTAATATCATGAGATTTAATAGCATATTTATGGTATTGGCTGTGTGATAGGTCCATCGATTCTCATGTGACTTCGGGATGAGGCCCATGTTTTTTTGGGAAAGATGTGTAGTGTTTGTGGCCCATGTGTCTCTAGGAAGGACGTGATATCTTGTGTGGATCATGTGGTTGTAGGTTGTTTGTGATATTCGGGCTTGTGGAAAGGCATGGTATAATTGGGACGTTTGACTTTAGGTATCAATAGATAACAAATGGGAAGTGGTTCCTGGTACCCAAATATCAATGTTCTTATACTTTACATTATATGAAATGTATTATTTGGTAAGCATGACTTAGTGAGTTTGGGGTGGAAGGTATACATTGTTAGTTTCTTTCAACATTTCTATAGTTTTCTCATGGGGGAATTAGTATGCTTCTCCTACTTGTGCAAGAGTGGCTTTTGGTTTTTCCTATTATGTATACTTTTATGCTCACCGAACGTATATAAAATTGTTTTTGGTTTTCATGAAGATATTGCAAACCTTTCTGGCCTTTACTAGCTCAGATGATAGTGATGGTTGATGTGACCCTGATTAGTTTTATTTTGGTACTTAATTTTGTTTTTATACATATTTCTCGAATTTTTACATAAACATGAATGTGTGATTGATTTTTGTTTCTCTACATATATTTGTACATGTGTTGTTTGAGGTTGGTCAATATTATGTCTTGATCATGGTTACGATAAAAATTTTAATGCATCCAACTATTGTGATATTCATATACACTTGGTGCTGGTCTCCACCATTGGGCCTAATATATACCAGACTTGGGGGGACATTACCTCTCATTCATCTCGAGGAAGGAAGGTCTCAAAATCATGTTATCTCTTCCCCCATCATTAATAAGGTGGGTCATTATATCTAAATACAAAATCAATTATTGAGTACTCTACTATTAGTTATATTCAACAGATAATATTGTTCTAAAGTACACCAATGAATTGGTTTTATGGATTATAAAATCCATTATTTAGTAAATTGAAAAATTCATGGACTACTCACAATTGCAGGGTCACTCTACCCTGTTGGGGTTGGAAACATTGATTCATTTCGTTATTTTTCAAAATTTACAGTTTCCCCGTCGTTGACATATGATGTCGACACTCATGACTTATGGAGTCAGGGTCGGTGACTCTGGGTGTCGATGTTGGTGACTAAGAGCATATGTTTCAATGACTCAGGGCATCAGTGTCGATGAATGAGGTTGTCGGTGTCGGTAACTCAGGGCGTCAATTTTGGTGACATAGGCTAATGGTGTCAGTGATTTGAGGAGTCAGTATCGTTGAATCATGGAATTGGTGTTGGTGACTCAGGGAAAAAGTGTCAGTGGCTCATGGCATCAGTGTCGGTGAGTCATGGGATCAAGGACTCTTAAGGCGTTGATAAGATGAGGAATCATCGAGTTAGGGCATCGATGAGTCTGTTATTTGGTGAATTAGGGTGTCAGTGAGTTATGTGCCAGTCCATCAAATAAATGGCTCAACATCATTAGCTCAATGTTAGTGAATCAATATCAGTGGATTTATGTCAGTGACTCACACATCAGTGACTCATTGCATGTTTTTCCTAGTTTTTCTAGTTTCACCTTTCATACATTTTTTTTTGAAATAAATAAACTATAAATCCTAATTTGGTAATTTCTAAATATATTTCAAAGGATAATAATTATATCATTAATATCCTAATGATATGGGGACATTGAAATAGTCAAACTACATGGTATTGGACATGATCTGGATTAAATGGACGTTGAAACTGTACCCCATTCCATTGATATATTGTCTACATTTTCTTAAATATGAGGTCCTTTATTCTATTTTCTCTAGGAGTTCCTAGATCCTTCCCTTCCCATGAAGTTGTGTGTTGATCCATATCTATCGATCATGCTTTACGTAGAGTTTTTATACTACTTTTTCAACCCCAATTTCAGATGCAGGATGAGTTTTGGTCACCTTGTGTTCCAAGTTGGGATTTCCTTGGTCTATTTTTTTAATAGTCTACCAAGCGGGTTGGGTGTACTCTTGTCTCTTTGGGAATACTACTTAAACCGATATAAAGAGTATATTAATATGGAATAAACAATGTGGAGGTGGGAGTGAGATAATTATGATCTCTTTTTTATATGTTATCCTTGATCCTTATCATGAATCATGTTGGTTGTGTTGTTCTAAGAATCATGGAAATTGGAAGTATATATTCGCACACTTATATGAATTTTGAATCACTACAGTAATAATTGAAATCTTCATAATCCCTTATAATTGGGTAAATAAATGGATTCCCTAGGTTTGAATCTATTTTTCTATCAACCATGTTTAACAAAGTGGAAATAAAAAACCATGTTTACTACATCTAAATACACTCAACATGTTTTATTATGGATGTGGGTTTTGTTGGTATTTTAGGAATTTGTTCATTGTGAGTGTTATATGGTGGTTGATCTGGGATTTGTGTCGTAGGTGGTTTTGGAGGTTTTATGGAATATAATGTTGAGTGATTGATTCATTCTGGAATAGATGGTCTTATTATGAAGCGGGACTACATCTAGGCAATGGATGGGATGTAGGAATACATGACTAGGTTGTGTCATAATATATGGTTTAAGGGTATGATTAGTGTGGTGTTTTTGTGTATAGAGGCTTCCCGGTTTGTTTGTGAGATTATTAATTGGGTGTGGTAGATTTGAGGAAGGTTGTCTGTAGATTCTTTCTCTATTTAACATGTAGTGCTAGTTAGTTTCTCTGGTTGGGATGGAAAAAAATAAATCAATGAATGATTTGATAATAATAAATTATTATTGGATATGTGAATTGGATGAAAATATGTTTCGATCTGTGGCATGTAGTGAGAAGGTGTTAATTTAAAAACTTAATGATGTGACATTCATTTCTGGTGGTGTGTGCATGTATGGCTAGTAATAAATGTTGTTTTTTTGTGGGATAAATGGATGTTTGGAATCCCATTGGATGGGATGAGTGTTTGAATCTAATTTGTATAAAAATGTGGTTATATTTTTTATATACACACCCCACCCATGATGAGAACTATGTTTTGAAGACCCCGTTGTTATGGGGGAGGATTTCTATTCCAACATCCCATTGAGAGGATGAATGGATGGTTATTAAAATTAACCTGCTCCATTTTCTAGGAATCTATCTTCTAATATTCATCAGGTAGTTTGTAATAGAATGATCTTTAATACCATATTTACGGTATTGGTTGTGCGATAGGTTGATTGTTTCTTAGGTGTCTTTGTGATGAGGCCCATGTGTTTTTTGGATAGATTTTTATTGTTTGTGGCCATGTGTATTTTGGAAGGATGTGATGTCATGTGCAGATCAGGTGTTTGTATGAAGGTTATGATATTTGGGTTTGTGGAAGATCATAGTATAATTTGGATGTTCTTCTTTAGGGATGGGTAGTTAACCAATTGGAACTGGTTCATGGATCCCAAATATCAATGTGCTTATACTTTACATTATATGTCTTGTATTATTTAGTGAGCATGACTTAGTGAGGATGGGGTGGAAGGTATACCTTTTAATTTTCCTTCAGCATTTCTATTTTCATCACATGGGGGAATTCGAATTCTTCTCAAACTTGTGTAAGAGTGACTTTTGGTTTTCCCTATAGTGTATACATGTATGCTGACCCAACATATATAAAATTGTTTTTAGGTTTCAAAGAAGATTTTATGAACCTTGCAGGTCCGTACTAGATCAGATGATGGGGATGGTTGACGTGTCCTTGATTAGTTTAATTTTGGTACTTACTTTGTTTTTTTATTCATATTTCTAGAATTTTTACCTAAATATGCATGTGTGATTGATTTTTGTTTCTCTATATATATTTGTCCGGGTGTTGTTTGAGGTTGATCAATCCTATCTCCTGATCATGGTTACTATAAAAAGAGTAATGGCTCCCACTTTTGTGAGATTCATATACCCTTGGTGCTGGTCTCCACCCTAGGGCCTAATTTTGGCCAGACTTGGGGGGTCATTATCTCTCATTCATCATGAGGAAGGAAGGTCTCAGAATCTTGCTATCTCTTCCCCATCTTAAAGAAGGTGGGTCATTATTGCTAACTACACAAACAATTATTGGGTACTCTACCCTTAGATATATTGAAGAGAATTTTTTTTCCTTAATTACACCCATGAATTGGTTTTGTGGATCATAAAAAACATTATTTTTTTAATTTTGAAAATACATGGCCTACTCGAAAATGCAGGGCAATCTACCCTGCAACCATATTAAAATTGTCTCTAGGGAGTCTCCACCACTAGGTATGTGAGAAACATTGAAGTATTAGATCATCCTATTTTCATATTCAATAGAAATCAAGATAACTCTATACTCCAACATTTATTTTTTCTCTCTATGTAAAATGTCATGGATCCAATTGAAATCTGTGTCACATAAGTTCCTAGTACCCTACATCAATTGAATTCTACATGAAATAAAACTCACAAGAATATCAATGTATCTCTTGAACCTCAATAAAAAATTAAAATTATAAATAATTTTGAACATATATTCTTTTAAAATGGCATTACATGGTTTGTTTGGACCACATGAAAATATAATATAGTTTTGTAGTTGTCATATGATTCACATTAACATTTAATATAATAAAAAAATATAAATATGTTGTTTTATTTTTATTAATATTATTATTTGAATGATTTTTATTTTTTTAATTTAATTAAATATATCATTTATTTTTTCCCAAAATTTGTATAATTTGTTCTACATAATATGCATAGTTTCCTCACCATGTTTATTAATTTATTTTACTAGCAACATAAATCATGAAATTTCAAATCTACTATGAAATTATTACTATTTTTATTTTATAAATTTGTAACACATTATCAAAGAACTACGATGGATAATATGATACCATGCAAATTTTTTTAATAAACCTATAATGTAAAATAAAATGAAATGTTATTATATTGTAATTTTGAATATTTTTAAAACATTTTAAATTTCTAAATAATTTGTGAAATACCAAAATTTACTTAAATAAAAATTATATAATTTTCAATTAATAGTCATTTCATGTAATTGATGACCTTCTTTTATGGTAGTTATTTCATTATAGATCTAAATTATCAACATTTCAAAGTTACTTATGGGATATTTACATATATCAAACATTTAAATTATCATATTCCAAATATTTTTCATGTTTTTATTAACCAACTCCCCTCTTAATATATATTATTTTTTATGTTATGTTTAATGCATTATAAATGGATTTATAATCAGATTCATTAATTTCAAGGATATTTGAGTCAATTCAATTATTGCATCCTTCGTTTATTAAAACAAAAGTTGTTTAATTATTTATTATATGAACGATTATAAAATTATTGGAATTTACTTTTCAAAAAATATTTTGATTTATATTTATTTAATTATAATATTCCTGAAAATGTTTATTGTTAATGGTTATATATATTTTAATTTATTTTCACTATGGTATCTACCCATTACATTCATTTTCAATTAATCCTAATTATAATTTTACATAATTTATTTACTGTATATGGTGATTAAGGAAACCATCATATGATAAATATCACCTTAGTTATTGACATCATTCTGTAAATTATTAAAATTATTTATCTTAATTTATTTATATTTATAAAATAAATGTTATAGAAAATATCAAATCAGATAATATCTTGAAATTATAAATCCCCTCAATAAAAATGATAAGCAATATATTTCATGTGATATTTTGTATATTATCATTGAAATGAACCCTGAACGACAATTTTATTGTTTTTATATAAGTTATGTGTGAAATTAAAAAATTATGTAAAATTTTCTTTCACAATATTGTTACATATGGTAATATTTATTTACTTATGATGTTTATATTTATAATTATGAGTTATTCAATTAAAAGATATCAGGTTGATATTTTTCATCATGTTTTTGTCTCATCCTCCAAATATTCATATTTCATGTTCAATCATTTCATTTCCTGTGAGATCATAGTGGACACAATAAAAAATTATTATAAAAAAATATAACATTTTTATAATGAATTAATTATTTAAATTATATGTTATAATATTTGTTGAATACATAATATTTTTTAGTTTTTACGGGTTCCGGAATCCTATGATTTTTTGGGGTAAAAATTTATTACTTATCATATATACCAATTAATTATAATTATGTATATAAGTTATGGATCATTATCACCTCATTTTTACGAGTTCATTTATTAATCATTAATTCCATGATAAACAACTCAAAATTGATTCATATAATAAAACCAGTAATCAATAGTTAACCAAATCATTGATAAAGAAAATTTAAATATACACCTTGAATAATAGTTTTATATTCTAAATATGTCAATAACTTTAGTAATTCCTTTTCAGTCACTAATTTTATTTTTTAATATCAAATTATTCATAATGACATAGGTTGTGGAGATGGAAATTTCTTTTTCCTGTGTACACAATAGTATAGTATGGTCATTTGCTGGGACCCTTTAGACCATCAATTGGTTGGCCTTTTACACTACTACATATATTCGATTTATTAGCACACAGAAGACCATTTACAATACTAAAAATCACTATTGTTCACAACCCTGATAATAGTTGTTCTCTATAAGCTCTAGATTAATACTAATAATGGCCACCCTTTATTAGTGCTAGAAATAACACAAATAATGTGAACACTTGCTGTAGTGTGTACTTTATATAACAGCAAACTACAATAACCTATAATCTATAAAAATATATAAATATTTTAATTTAAATATATTTTAGCTCGCGAATAAAAAACAAAAATATATAAATTTCATGGAATGTTTTGTATAATTACATTTAAAATTGTTATCCATAAACATTTATAAAATTAATGTTTCATTGCATTTGATACACGTGATCCCCACTCAAAAATTTGTTCTCAGGGTATCTATTTCTATACAAATCAACTCAACCAAATAAAAATTATTCACATATATATAAAAATATTTCCTTTTTTAGTAATTTAATAATGAAATAAATTAAACATTAATATAAATAAACACAAAAAATGGCACCATTAAATAAAAAGACTAACATATAGTTATACTGGTCACACCGTCGATTTTATTGAGGGTTGTTTGATTCCAAAACAACATATATGAGTTAAGGATCATTTTAATAAATTATAAAATTAATGAAAAATTGATTGATTAGTTTTGAGCATGTATATTATTATTTTTATTGGAATTAATTACAGTTTTAAAAAAGAAACAATTAGTGTCATACCCAGTACATTGTGAATGTGATTGAGGTTCTATATATTTCTTATTCCAAATGAATTATGGATCATTTTTCTAATTTATCAAAAGAATAAAAAATGTGTTTTCTCGGTTTTTAGTAAATCACTTTAGTTTTTTAGTCAAATTACATTTCAAACTAAAAACAATAACATTTAGTAATAATAGTTACATTGTGTGTCATTTTGAAGTGAGAAAGATTACTACATGTCATAAATGAAATAGGAATTATTGTCAAAAATCAGAACCTCAATCATTGTGATATTTTATTATTTTAGTGATTGAATATTGTTTTAACTAAAATGTCAATTTTAAACTGATAACAGGCACTTTCAGTCATACCAATACAACTGTGCATTATACTAAGGTTCAGTTGATTACTACAAATAAAAAATGACATATGGTTCATTTTAATAAAGTATTATTATAATATGAATGTCATTTGTCAGTTTTGAGTAGGTTATTTGAACTTTTTACTAAAATTGATGTAAATTTTAAACAAAAAAACACACTTACAGTCATATTGGAAACATCGTGCATTGGATTGAATTGAGGTTGAATTATACACATAAAAAATGACCTATGGGTCATTTTATTAATTTATAGAAACAATATGTATTATATTTTTTTTAGTAGTCTAGGTTTACTTTTTACTAAAATTAGTGTCATTTTTAAATAAAATGACATATTTGGAGTCATACTGGTGATACCATGCATCAGATTTGTAATAGTTTATTCTTACATGTCTCATATATCTTATGGATCATTTTCCTAATGTATCGAATAAACTAAATGATTTTTCCTTGATTTTATTAGGTGAGTTTTACATTTTACCAATATTTTGGTGAATTATAAAAATAAAGATGTACTATGAGTCATACCGGTCACACCCTATGTCATATTGAGGCTTGAATGATTCTTAATCATATTTAATGACATATTGAATGTTCCCCAAAAGTATCAAAATAGTATGAATACATTTTCTTAGTTTTGTGTAGGTTAGTTTTCATTTTTCCCAAACTTGGTGTTAGTTTTAAATAAAAAGGATCAAATGATGTCATATCTACCACACTGCGCATCACATTAAGGTGAGGTTGATTCCTAATCATTAAAAATTACTCATGGATAATTTTACTAAGGTATAAAAACAATATAAATTTCTTCTCATAGTTTTGAGTATGTCATTTTTCCATATTTCTATAGTTGATGTTAATTTTATGTAAAAATATGCACTTGGAGTCATATCGATCACATTGTGTGTCAGAATGAGGTGATCTAGATTACTACAAATCAAAAATAAAAATTTTATTATTTTCATAAATTATAAAAACAATATGAATTAGTTTTATTAGATTTTATCCGTTTAGTTTACCATTTTTCTAAAATTTATGGACATTTTAAATAAAATGATGCACTTGGAATCATTCTGGTTACACTGTGCATATTATTGATATGTGATTGATTTGTACACATCGAAAAATGACCTATAGATCGTTTTAGTTATGAATAAAAAAATACTAAATCATTTTCCCAAATTTTAGTTTTTTAGTAGACATTTTTACTAAAATTGATATCAATTTAATATAAAAACACACGATTTGATTCATACAAGTCACACTATGTGTCAGATTGAGGCAATGTTAATTCTTATAAATCTAAAATTACATATAGTTTAGTTTTCTAATTTATTAAAATAATAATAATGTTTTTCCTGGTTTTGTGTTGGTATATTATCCTTTTTACTAAAATTATTGTCAATTTTAAATAAAAAGTCACACATGGAGTGAGATCAACCAAAACATCCATAAAATTGAGGTGTGATTTATTCCTACACATCTTAAATGAAATTCATATCATTTTCTTAATGATTAAAAACAATCTAAATGTTATTTACTCGTTCTGAGTATTCTAGTTTTCTTTTTTACTAAAATTAATGAAATAATTATATGAAATGATACAATTTGAGTCATATTAGTCACATCGTGTGTAAAATTGAGTAGTGGATGATTTCTAAAATTCCCAAATGACTAATAGATTCTTTCAAAAAATTAAATAAACAATCCTATTGATTTTTTTATTATCAACTCACCATTTTAGTTTTCTTAAATTAATGTCAATTGAAATTTAAAAGGAACTATTAGTGTATTGTCGGTCACACTACAATCAGTTGTAGGTGTTGTTGATTTCTACAATTCTTAAATTACTTATGGATCATTATTGTGTTTTATAAAAACAATCCAAATTAATTTTATTGGTTTCATGTATTACACATTTTAATATTTCTAAGTTTCATATCATATTAAAATAAAAAGACACACATGGAGTCATATCCATTACACCATTCATTTGATTGAGATAAGTATGATTCCTACATATAAAAATTGAATTTTTAATTTTTTAATAATGTATGAAAATAATTCGAATCATTTTTCTAAATTTTTAGTAAGTCACATGTGCTTTTAAATAATATTGATGTAAATTTTAATTAAAAAGGCCACATGGAGTCATTCTACTGAAAATATGCATCATATTGTGGTTAATGAAATTCTTACATGTTTAAAATGATATACAGATCGTTTTCCAAATGTAAAAAAATAATATGAAGTTGTCTCCTCATTTTTTTAGTTGATAAACTATCCTTTCTAATAAATTTGATGTCAATTTTAATTAAAAACATGCACTTGGTGTCATATCAGTCACATAGTGTCTCAATTTGAGGTCTGAAATATTTCTAAATTCCCAAACTAATTAATGGATTTTTTAATAATTTTGGAATCAATAATAATTGATTTTATTTTTTAGTACACCACATATAATTTTTACTATAATTTGTTTTTAAAGTAGAAACATTCGCTATAACTCATACTGGTCACATTGTCTATCAGTATGATATTAGATCGATTCCTATATATCACAAATGATTTATAAATCAATGCCATAAATTATTAATAAAATCCAATAGTATTTTCTCAATTTCATGTGTTTGAATCATTTTGAACTAAAATTTCAATTTTAAATTGAAAATGGACACTTAGAGTCACACTAGTCACATAGTAAATCATATGGAGGTGAGGATGATTTATATATTACATGAATGACTTATATGTTGTTGTCCTAAAATATAAAAAATATACAAATGTATTTTTCATTTTTATGTCATTTTTTTATTTTAATTAAATCATTTTATATATTAATTAAAAATGAATCACATTTATTTATATCAATCACAAAATGTGTCAGATTTTGGTTTTTCTAATTCTTATACCCCTCCGTCACAAAAAAATCATTACAGCCAGTGTTATCATAATTACTATTTATTTTATTTGTCTAGATATTGACACTACATATTGAGTTTATATTATTTGTGAAAAAAAATTCTCTTTGCTAAAAAATAGAAGAGTATGGAAAGCAATTCTACCCATTGAATATTTAAAAGTCACGAAAATGGGTACAATTAGTTCCTGAACTCATATTTTTTCAACAATATGAATGGTTTTTCAGCTAAGAACATCAGCTCAACATGTAGGGTTGACAGGTCAATAAAGAAAAGTAATTGAAAGCGTAGTCATTCTCTCAGTTGTAGTCTTGACGTCCAATCTCTCATGGAAATGATAATTTTTAGACAATCCACCAAAACTCAAAAAGTTGAGTTCACCTGTATATGAAAAAAAATCCCTGATTAATAATAAAAACATATTAATTAACCATAAATATGTTACAATTCACTACTTCAATGTATGTCACATCTTATTGATATTTCTATAAATTTATGACCCGTTTTTTATTGATATTACCTCATATTTAGTAATGAATGTGCATGGGAATATTTTCACAAAACTCACCAACTTAATGAAAATAGACTATAATCAATGTTGACATTTATCACTTTCCTTCAACTTCCACTAAATTCATTTAAATAATGTTATAAATGCGTACAATATAGGGGTGAAGAGGTTTTAAGGGAGATAACATTTTCTGCATTACTTTTCAAAAATTTATTATAACTTATATCAATATATTATAGATATGATAACATAATAAGGAAAAACATTGTATATTTAAAAAAACATTTACCTTATCATTGAACAATGTGTTGAGTCCCTGAAGTCCAATCTCTCATAAACATGTGTAGCTTCAACCAAACAACCCCAAATTGAACAATGGAACCCACCTATATTTTAAAAAAACTATTATGTGATTAATAATGAAACAGTTAATATAAACATAAATATGAAATGATCAACTACATATATAGTAGTCACATATTCATGTTATTTGTTAACATTCTTCCATTAGTTAAATTACTCATAGTTTCTAAGAATGTGTATACAATCTTGTGAATATGATTACTTTTATCAAGAATAATAATAATGAATAATTTTATATATAAAAATGATTAATAAACATTTTTAATTAAATTGTAATTATCTTAAAAAATACCTCATTGGGGATGCTAGTTTGTTGATGGAATATGATCTCTCTCATAATTTTAAAAACATAATAACAATAATATATAATATTTTTTAGTTTCAGAGAATAAATGAACATTGAGAAAAAATATTAATTTGTTTTGATATGTGATTTCATATAGAAATATTATTTTATATAACCTTATACTGGTATAGTTTTATAACTTGTTCGTGTCATTGATCTCAACCCCAGTCCACAATCATTATTTATCACAATATTGTTACACTGCCCTATTATAAAATGATTCTCATTAAAATATAATCTAAATTATATAAAATAATGTTTAGTTATAAAATTATGGATTTTGTGTATTACATACTGAAAAAATTCCCTCATTTATTCTTAGTTTGATGGGTATCCCTACATTGAATCTCATAAATATGTAATTGGACTATCAAAATGTAGGATCGAAATAGTGATGTAGATGCTCAATTTACAAGAGGGGGGGTGAATTGTAAACTTTAAAAATTCCTTTGGAACCTTTAAAGTTAGTTACGAATAACTATGTTTTACTTAAGAAAAGGAAATGACGAGGTTTAACAAAGTTAAACTAAGTAAATTCACAACACCTCTAACACCGAATGAAAACATGGGAATAAATTACAAAGGTAGGTTCCGGAAATATGGTTCTGGAAAAAGAAACATAACGAAAGATTACAATATGAGATTCTACCTTAAAGTGTATAGAATCTAAATGTAACAGAGTACAAGTATGTAAGTATAAGAAAGTTATACTTTCCTTACAATACAATATGCAGTGGAAAATAAAAAAGTAGTAGAACAACAAGTAACAATATATAAATCTTTTAACCCAAAGAGAAGGGTATCCAACAACCATGGATAAAGGTCCCTTGATTTATACTTTCAAGCAAGTCTGTCTTACCCACACCAGGGTAATCCCTCGATATGAAGATCAGAGTCTCTATTTTGCTATCCCCGCAAGCCCTCAACTTCAAGGTAGTTGGAAACCTCTGTCTTCCTCAGCAAGGAAGCCCTCGAACTTCAAGGTAGTCGGCACCTCTGTCTTCCTATCCCCGAAAGTCCTCGAATGTAATCACCAACATTCGGAGTCGCACGAAGCATTGAGAGTTAATAAGAGCCTCTCTCTCTAGAAATCAATTTAAGCATGTAATCACATGAGTCAAAGATCAGTCAGCCTTTCAGCACCGAGCTCTTTCAAATGAGCTCCTATTTATAGGTAAGGTCATCTCCTTCTCCAATGGTCATGTTTTCCTTAATGATCGGAGGGACCTGTACACGTGTCACTTAGACAACGGTTAGTTTATAAAAAAATAGATGACATCGTTTTATAACAAAACAAGTGTAACAGAATGTACGACATAATACTAATTCTAACTCAAAAGACCGGAATGAAAGCTTTGGAGTGAAGGTTCGGAGTCTAACCAAAAATAATTTTCGGAGTCTGAATAAATTCATAGTGTATAAAACAAAGATAATCAGATTCTGTTTAATAAGAGAATTTGGAATGATTGTTTGAAATGGGCGTTGGTCATTAGAATTCATAGTGAGAATTCCTCATCAGAATTCATAATGGGAATTACTCATCAGAATTCGTAGTCATAATTCCTCATCAAAATTCGTAATGAGAATTTGTCATCAGAATTCGTAATGAGAATTAATCATTAGAATTTGTATTGAGAATTTGTTATCAAACTTCATAATAATTCGTATCCTGAATCTGGATTAAAACTGCATCCGGAATTCGGAATGAAACTTTATCACAGTTCTCATTCTGGATTTCGGAGTGAAACTTTATCATAGTTCTTATCCAGAATCCGGATCCTAAAACAGAATACATTATTGAGAATATTTATTAACAAAATTTATTTTATTATTATTTTAAATGATACAAAACTATTATCTTATAATTTACTAAATTTCTATTATAATTCTTACAATCCAGTTACTGTTTTATATGTTCATATTTAGAATATTTATATTTGTTTTTTGAATGGAAAAAGTCATCATATATTTTTCATTCAATGGTCAATTGTATTTTCTGTAAAGGTTAAATTAAATATTTTAATATATGTAAAATATTTTACCAATGATGTTTTTATTTCTCACTAATATTATTATTTTGAGAGAATAACATTATTAAAAATTTCAATATTATCAATAATTAAGTATTAAATTATCAATATCGTATAGAAGTATTAATATTTTCGTTATATTTATCCATTATATTTTTATTATATCTAAACAATATTAAGTATTTTGGGATATTAGTATATGTAAAAAAATTATAACAAACTATATTATCAAATATTACACCTGATTATTTTGAAATAAAATTCAAAATATATTTGTTCTGGTTGTTACACAAGTCATCCTTATATCATTTCTCTCTAGGATAATACATACATTAAAAAACAATTCATATTTATAAATATTAATGAATGGCTTATAAATAATATCTAATTTATATCTACCAATGAGG
Organism: Viscum album; assembly: GCA_963277665.1. Taxonomy (NCBI): domain Eukaryota; kingdom Viridiplantae; phylum Streptophyta; class Magnoliopsida; order Santalales; family Viscaceae; genus Viscum; species Viscum album. Next base: position 1,562,254,654 of record OY728142.1, on the reverse strand, counting down.
ATTCTATTCACAATCATTCAAATCTTAATTATATTTATTATAATTTTTTGGGAGCAAAACTTTCACCACCTATCAGAATGTACATTCACTAATCATAATAATCTCTTGTAAATAAGATATCAATTAATTCTTATGAGAATTAATTTAATGAATAACATCAAACTTTTATATGTAAAACAATTATTTTAATAATTTAAACTATTTACTATGTGGAAAAAATGATTAATATTTTTATAAATAATTCAAGGCTGGATATTTATTTTTCTTCCCTATTTAAGGGAAAATATTTTATGGAATTATTATTTTAGAAATTACCAAATGGTCATAGTTATAATGTTTTCTTAAAATGATCATATGATTTCAATAAGGGTATTTTCATCATAAACATTTAGTGAAATTTTAATAAAATAATATGATTTCAAATCATGTATAATATAAACATTAAGACAGTAGTGGAGAATCCACAAAATAAAATGTATTATAATAAGTACTTTTTTGTTAAATATTTTTTTCTATAATCATGTTACATTAAAATTATATTTTATATAAGAAAATAATTAGTTTATTAAGAAGAAATATTTTATTATCAAATATAAATATATATATTGTTATAAAATTATCAAAAAATAGGAAATTGAAGTGAAGTCATTGTTGATGTGGTCATATACTCAATAAAATAAGATGAATGATGTTATGGTAGTAAATTTTTTCTTTATACTATGTCCAAATAAGAATTAGTTTTTAAGATCATTTGAAAACAATTTAAAAAATAATTCCATTAATATACCTACATTATTGTGACTGAAGAATGTCATTAGTCAAAGGAAAAATTAATTTATAACCATTTCTTTAATAAATAAATAGATATATATATATATATACCAAGCAACAAGGATACTTCAATACATTTCTTCGATATATAAAATATAATACTTCAAATATCAATATTGAAAAAAATTAATATTTATGATTCCATTTTAGAATAATATTACTTACTACTCAGGGATGATAAATTGAGAATCATTTTAATATAATAATTCATAAAAAACATATTTATCCCTTATAAAAAATATATGATTATAAAATTTGGAATGATTGTTATTTAAAACATAGAAACATGTTTGTGGATTTCATATCATATTCCCAATTAAAAATTTATATTTAAATTTAACGGGATATAATAATGTAATAATATATTTTCATGGACTAGTATTTGTATTCGTATATGGATAAAGGTTCAAGGATGATTTATTTTCGATATTGAAAATAATTCATTGAATCACATGATGATTTTATTATGAACCTTGACACATTATTATTAAATATTTTTGGTCTATATATCACTATATAATTCAATATTAATAAAAATTAAACACATTTAACTAAATTTAATTATATTATGATTGTAAATAATTTACACTGCACTCTAATATAATCATCAAAACCTCATTAATAATTATTCATTAATGATAAAAAATAGTTGGTTAGTTAATATTTTTTTCTAAATATTAATATAAGAGGAAAATTAATGATATAATGATATTTATTTGTTAAAATCCACTCAATATTGTTTCTTTGAATATTTTACATAGTTATTATGGTGAAAATTATTTTGAAACATTCCACGTGATCATGTTTCCTTAAATTACAGTCCTAAATTAGATTTTATGGATATAAATTTTTATGATGATGATAAGCCTAAATTTATTTTCTATAATCATTATAATTATAAATTTCATAATTACCTAAAATTTACTTGATATATTTTATTCATATTATTTCAAAGTAAAAATTATTTGATCTTCAAAACACTGAAAAATTAGAATTTTTTCAATGATGATAATAATTTGTTTTAATCATTATATATTCCAAGGATCAATAATATAGTTGAAATTCAAGTGGGAAGTAGATGAATATAGTAATTGTAGTTATATAATTGAAAATACATGAAAATGATTATTTTATTTCTTACAATACATATATAATTGGTTTTTTATTTTTGATAACCCCTTATTTCTAATTAAAATTATATATCCTATAACAATTATTTAATATTTAATAAAATCTATAATCTTTTTCAAAATAGAAATGATATTTTTGAATTCATACATAATATATAAAAAATTAAAAATTCATTTTCCTTTAAAAGAGGAATATATTGGCAATCCTAGAGTCCACAATATAATTAATCTTAAAAATAATTTTAAATTTAATAATCAGTTTAGTGATAGTAGGTTTAATATGATTAATATTTTTTATTCCACCATCTAGAATAATTCTGAAATTGAGGTTCCCCAAGGACGCAATCATTCCTCCCTATAATCTCTAATATATTTAATAAAAGTAAGGGTCTAATCAATAACCTAGGGAGAATATTAACTCAAATGATAGTGTATAAAACAACATAAAATAACCATGATTCAAAAACATCAATAAACATCATTTTAGTCATTATTTTTGACGAAAACATAAATTATAAAAAAAATAGTGGATTAAATAACATAAACTTAATTTTCCAAAAAGATGATCCCAAATATAACATAAACATGTTTATTATGTATTTGGGTGCTAACCAATCTACCATGAAATTTGATAAGGTTCACAAACCTATCATTCCATCAGCTACTAAGAACGGTATCTTGACCCTAACCAAACCTACTTTAGTTCCAAGGTTAAAAACACCCATAGCCTCTTGCAACTATTTTCAGGCCCAACATGTTTCCTAAGAGTAAAATATGGTGGAAAAAATAAACCTATAACTAATACTGACATACATTGGGAATTTTTATACATCTATATGTATTAGATCATCCTGAATCACTCTTCAATGGTCCATTAGTCATCCTTCATATTGTACCATGACCATGGTCCATCGTCCATAATCGACATAAAACTACTAAAAGAATGAATTAATTCTTAACACTAAACCGATACATTCATTTCAAGATCCATGATAGTATACCTAATGGACGATGAAGCATTCATCACACTGACCCATAACTATAGTCTACAAAATAAATTGTTTTCAATTGTGTATTCAAATATGATTAGTATGACACTACAAAATAAATGGTTTTCAATGTAGTCTTCAAAGACAGAAGAATATCCCTTCATTTTTTATCAGGAAAACACCATATTCTAATTCAATGAAAGGGATCAACATCCACATATAAGAAAACTTTTAACTTTATCAAATTTGAACCACAAGACATGATAACAATATTATCTATGCAGCAAGTATAATTTAAGATAATAAATAGAGAACATCAGACAAGGATAAATAAAACCCCACATCCCCAATTACATAGAACACAAGTCAAATGGGGATTCATTTAATTAAACATGGAAGAATAGGTTGTCTAGGAAAACATATATGCAATTTATAAATTAAATAACCATAATATGTAAATGAATAATCAAATAAAAATTAACAATCATCTTCCAGAAAGTAAATTCACCTAAAAAGAAATGATTCAATAAGAAAAATCCAGAGGAGAATGTAAATTACAAATAAGAAAGTTAATCTACTACCACATGAATCAATAATAATAATCCAAAACAAGAAGATAAAATTTATTTGACAAAAATACTAAACACTATTGCCAAAGACTAAATAAATTCGAATGATGATCATAAATTCCCTACTGTACAAGAAGTCTAAAATGAATTTTCTATGTATTCTTCCCCTAAATCACTATAGTCATATTAACCATGTTCTTATCATTCCATAATGTAAAAAAAATATAAATAGAACACCATCAATTGGAGGATGATTCTTTCATTGAAAAAACATTAGAAGGTTATGGTGGGAGGGAAATATAAGGAGAGAGATTCATAATGTTCACAGATATTTCATACTGGAGGAACAATGCATTCCTACTTCTAAAAGGCCACCATGAATGATGTGAAAGAGGTTGATAGTTTAGAGAGGAGGGTCGTGATGAGTGACGTCGATGACAGTGTGAGAGAAGGAATTGTTTAGAGGAGCCAAAAAAAGTGTGCAGTTGATAAAGATTTAGATTGTTCAGAGGTAGGCTTTCAGCGCAACAGAAGCACATTGGTGGGTGTACTAGACATTAATTTTAGTGTTAACAATGATAAATCATAGATCCATCACCATAATAAAATGTAGGATCTACAGAATATAACAAAGAACAAAAAGGAACGAGGGGAGTCCCGAAACCATTTATAGGATCAACATATTTGGTTATAATTAATTTTTTTAATTGACATGATTTACCTTGATAGAATTACCTCTCCATTGATGTTTCCGGTGATGATCTGATGCAATCCCTCATTGCGTCATAGAATCCATGTGTAGGATTCATCTAGTAGTGATCCAAATGAGCTCCAAGTATCCCTGGATGTTTCTAAAGGGATATCATGGTGCTATCACGGAAGAGCCATATCTTACGATGTCCACCTTCGATCACCATGATCCAGTGGAGGTGGATCTGTCTCTCATTACATGAGAGTGTTCTTCGTGAAAAAAATATTCTATATAGTCTTGAGATAATTTCCAAATATGTTGTGCACTATCCCAAAAAATGGTTAGGTTAAATAGTAATATATAATTGGGATTTTTAATTACATAGAATAGTAAAATGAGTTAATTACCCGAAATAATTTATGCATTACATTTTTTCATAGTAATACCCCATGTCTAATAATAACAGTTGACTATTATTATTACCTAACATGTGCCCAGAGAATTATACCTAATATAATTTAATTAAATAAATAATATTATTTCTCCTAAATTCCCCAAAAAACACATGGAGTTTATATTTTATATACACGACATGTACTTTGTTCCATTTTTATTTATTTCCTTGAACAAATTTTTTAGACCGTTAATATTTTCTATTTATTTATCAAATAAATATCCCTACATGACTCACTAATAATTATATTATTTCTCCAATAATAAATTTGCTAGAATAACTAATGAGGAAATAAATGTGATCAGGCTGTAGGATCGAAATATTGATGTAGATGCTCAATTTACAAGAGGGGGGGTGAATTGTATACTTTAAAATTCCTATGGAACTTTTAAAGTTAGTTCTGATTAACTATGTTTTCCTTAAGAAAAAGAATGTGCTATGTTTAAACTAAGAAAATTAACAACACCTCTAACACCGAATTCAAACTTAGAAAGAGATTCTGAAAGTATGTTCCAGAAATATGGTTCCGGAAATTGAAACTTAATGAAAGATTACAAAATGAGATTCTACCTTAAAGCATATAGAATCTAAATGAAACAGAGTACAAGTAAGGAAGTATAAGAAAGTTATACTTTCCTTATAATACAAAATGCAGTGGAAATAAACAAGTAGTAAAACTACAAGTAACAAGATATAAGTCTTTTAACCCAAAGAGAAGGGTATCCAACAACCTTGGATAAAGGTACCTTGATTTATACTATCAAGCAAGTCTGTCTTACCCCCACCAGGGTAAGCCCTTGATACGATGATCAGAGTCTCTATCTTGCTATCCCCGCAAGCCCTCAACTTCAAGGTAGTTGGTAACCTCTGTCTTCCTCAGCAAGGAAGCCCTCCAACTTCAAGGTAGTCGGCACCTCTGTCTTCCTATCCCCAGAAGACCTCAAATGTAATCACCAACATTCGGAGTCGCATGAAGCTTTGAGAGTTAATAAGAGCCTCTCTCTCTAGAAAACACTTCAAGCATTTAATCACATGAGTTGAAGATCTGTCAGCCTTGCAGTGCCGAGCTCTTTCAAATGAGCTTTTATTTATATGTAAGGTCGGCCTCATTCCCAATGGTCATATTTTCCTTAATGATCGGAGGGACCTGTACACGTGTCACTTAGACAGCAGTTAGTTTATAACAAAATATATGACATCGTTTTATAAGAAAACAAGTGAAACAGAATGTACGACATCGTTTTAAAATCTAACTCAAAATATTAGGAATGAAAAATTCGGAGTGAAGGTTCGGAGTTTACAGAAAATAATAAAGAGTAGAGAAAATATAAAGACACAAGTGAAATGAAAGTTCGGAGTGAAGATTCAGAGTCTGATTAAATTCAGAGTGTATAAAACAAAGATGATAAGATTATGTTTAATAGATGAATTCGGAATGAGAATTTGGAATGAGAATTTGTCATCGGAATTCTTAATGAGAATTCTTTATCAGAATTCGTAATGAGAATTAATAATTAGATTTCGTATTGAGAATTTTTTATCAAAATTCATAATAATTCATATCCTGAATCTGGATTAAAACTGTATCCGGAATTCGAAATGAAACTTTTTCACAGTTCTCATTCTAGATTTCGGAGTGAAACTTTATCAGAGTTCTTATCCAGAATTCGGATCCTGAAACAGAATACTTCATATCAAAGTTTCAAGTAATTCTGAGAAAATAGAAATGAATCTGAATCTTATACTTAATAAAAACCTAGATGAAAATATGATAAGGATAGTTTTTCTTATAAAAGCGATTTTCCTTATAAAATCAATTTTCCTTAAGAAAGCAATTTTCCTTATAAACACAATTTTCCTTAAGAAAGCAATTTTCCTTATAAAAGAAATTTTCCTTAAGAAAGAAATTTTCTTAAAGATAAGGTGTTTGGGATTTCCAAAACAAGAAGGAATGGAAAAGTCACAAGGAAAACCTTATTGAATCAACAATCTCCCCCTTTTTGGAAAGCACAAACATCCTTACGAAAAAGAAATTCTAAGAAGAAAGAAAAACATTAAGGCTTATCTCCCTTGGCTTCAAGGAAATTGATGAATACGACTAACTCCCCCTTAGGCATTGAAACACTAAGGATCGTATTCTAGATTTCCGGAGTGACATTTCATTATGAAAAAGAATGTCTTCTTTAATGAAGAACTCCCCCTTAGATAGACTCTTATTAGAGTTCTTTTTCCTTTAACGATCTTTTCCTTCACCCCTTTAGATAAACTCTCATTGGAGTTCTTCTTTTTCTTAAGGATCTTTTCCTTCTCCACCTTTATGATTTTCAAAAAGAAATCGAGGGAATGGAAAAAAAAGTACCTGAAAAATTAGTAATAACAACAAAAGAAACGAGAGGCACAATTTTCATTAGGTTTGAAATCACGACAACAATGAAAACTAGATACAACAAAAAGATCGGATTTAGTTATTTCGGATCTTTTTCCTTCGACATGAGACCCTTATGAATAGTCATGATCTTTTTCAGGTCTTTATGATCTTCTTCATCTTGCTTCTCTAAGACCACTATTCATGCACTTTGAGCTTTAATTATTTCTTCCTGGGCTTGAAGCTTTTCTTCCTGAGCATTGATCTTTTCTTCATGAGCCTTCAACTTCTCTTCAAACTCAATGCGATGATCTCTTTCAAAATTCCTGTTCTGAGAAACAGAATTCAACAACCCATTCAGATATCTGACTTTTTGAATCTGGAAGTTCTTTTCATATGTCAGCTTCTCTTCAAAGGAAGAAGTTAGCTCATTTATCTTTCTGTCCTCAGTCTCAAAAGCGTCTTTAACATTGTCTTGAAATTCGTCGAATAGCCTCATCTCTTCTACAGTCTTCTTCGACCTATTTGTCATCCTTTTGCAAGATTTCTATGAGCTTCGTAGCCAACAATAAAGTATTTGAACTGAGCCTCAATCTCAACACACATGTCCATAACCATAGACACAGAGTCTGTTTTCTGATTCAAAGCATGTTGGAGCATCTGGCATCTTGAATCAATACTTGAGAAGGTCAGAATGGTTCCCACCAACATCTTCAAAAACTGAACAACAATGTCATGCCCCAACGAAGATAACTCTGAATCTGAAACTTTTCTCAGAGAATTTTCTTCTTCAACAAGGTCAATCTTTCTCTTTGAAGAACTACCAACTTCTTTTCTTTTCACCACTACTGAACTCGGAGTATCAGCAAGAATTTTCTTTCCCTTGTCTTTTTCCGGAATAGAATCATGTTCCGGAGTTTTCTTCTCACTATCAGAATCTTGAACAACATTATCTTACTCAACAGGAACTTACTGAACACCAACCCCTACGTTTTCCATCTGAGCAATATCATGTAAAAGTTGTTCTTCTTCTCCATGATAAGTAACTTCTTCTTCTCCTTTCCCTTCTTCCATTTCTGGAGTAACTAGCTTCGAAGCTTCAGCTACTGAAGTTTGGAGCGATAAGTGTTCCTAAGGTGTCCCCTCGTAATCATCTACTTGTTTCAACACATCTCCGGTTTCACCACTTCCTTCAGCAACATATTATTCTTCTTCCACTTGCTCATCTTGCTCAACAGGCTTAGCCACTGCCTCTTTCGGAGCAACAAATTCTCTTCTTGGAGTCTCAGGTAGAGATTCCAATGAGAAAGATCTTGGAACAAGAATATTTGTAGAAACCATCTCATTGAATTTCAACAAAGCCTGAGCTACCTCGGCCTCATACATCTTCTTCTTGAGCTTATTTTCTTTTGCTTGTTTTTCTAGCTCATCCGCAGTTCTCTCCTTCAAGGCCTTAGCCTCCGCAGGTTCCAAGCCGAACTGAGGCTCCCCTTGCACTCTCTTCCCTTTCATCTCCCTAAATTTAGAAACTACCTCATCTGGGTAAGCTTTCTTCTTCTTTGGTTTTGGAGGTGCGGAATGGAATTCTTTAGACTTGGGATTCTCTGCTTCTACTTTCACATCTTTCAGCTTTCTCTTCCTTACTGGCTTAGAAGATTCCGGATTAGCAACTTTCGGAACTGCTTCTCCTTGAGCAGGTAGATCAACAAACTGTCCAGACTCCTTGTCAAAGGCTACATCCATTCTCTTAAGAGTACCATCGCTCACCAGCATAATCTTGCAAACTCTTGGCTTAGATTTTCAAGCCTACTTGAAATACTCAAGGCACCGAACTATAAACTTGGAGAGGATTTCTGGATACATAATAATATGAGCTCTCAGATTTCCTTTCTACAAATTCTCAAGAGTGATAATAATGTGCTTCATCAAGTTAAATTTCCTCAGATTTATCATAAAATCTAGGATGAAGATCTCACTCTTCTTCAAGCTGTCTTTTTCACCCTTCCTCGGTACGATAAGACCCTGTACCCATAACTCCAGAATTCGGAAATTTGTAGATAAACTATAAATCATCGGAGCCTTTTCATCAGCCAGTCTGAGGGTTTCTAAGGCTTTTTCCTTTTCAATCCTACCCTTAGACTCCGGCAAGACATGGGAAATAAACTCGGCTTCACCTACATTATTTAGCCCTACCAAGCTCGCTGCCTTGGAATATGAAAGTTTATAAGTCTTACCATAAGACTTAAAAGACAACTTCTCCCTTCCATCTTCCTTAAGAAAAGACACTGTTTCATAGAATTAGATAAGCAAATTTGAATACACTTCTTCATGGTTCCTGGGTTTTGACGCCGCAACATCTTCCCAACCATTAAGCTTGATATTCTTGGAAATAAGAGAATCGTACTTGTTGAAGAAATCTGGATGAACCAGCCTCTCTCTGTATACTAACCACTTCGAAATCGGCTTAGAAGAAGACATGTCTTGAGAAGCTACTTCCAAAGACGTTCGGATAAGGAGACCTCTGAGGAGTTCAGAATGGAGAAAGCTGACGTGCGGAATGGACTTAAAACAGAGAGGCAGAGCTTCGGGACACGAGATCTTGAAAACCGATGTGGGACAACTATTTGGGTCCCCTTTATATAGACAATGAAATGATGGTTCAACTTCCTCGGTTGATCGAATGGTTGTGATAAGCTGAGATCAGATCTGATGGTTGAAAACGAATTCTCAAAAAAACTTGAATCCGATCTTTTTGAGGTTTTTATTAAAACAATGAATTAAGAAAACTATAATGCGAAAACATAATACAAGAAAATGCCAGCATGTAAAGTATGACTACGAAAACTTGAGTAAGGAAATCATACCTTCCGAATTGGATTAGGAGGATTATTCGTAATTGGTAACATTTTTAAAAAAACTTTACTACGAAATAGTTTGCAAAACTCATTACGAAAAATAAACGCAGTATGGAAAACTCAGTACGAAAAACTAACTTAATAAGGAAAAACTTAGTACGAAAGTTTCATTCAAAAATAAACTCATTCTGAAGGATTTGGTACCAAAATCCCGTTATGAAAATACCAGTACGAAATTTTCCATTCCAGAAGTTTTTTTATACGAAAATTTATGTTTTAGAAGTTTTCTTATATGAAAATATCCATTCTGGAAAATTTTAGTTCCTGAAATTCCATTTCGGAAATCTTTGTTTCGAAAAGATTGAAAACAGATTTTTGAAAAACTTTGTTATTCTATCTAAGAAATGTACTCCCCCTATGAAAATGAGTGTATTGCTGTAAAGAGACTTTTTAAACAGAAAGTTAATTAAGGAGGATTACCTTACGGTTATCATTCCTAACTTCTGTTTAATATATTCAAATCTATCAGAAGGCAATGATTTTGTGAAAATATCAGCAAGTTGATCTTGCGTTCCAATAAACTGAAGAATAATATCTCCTTTAAGTGTGTGATCCCTAATAAAGTGATGCCTAATATCTATGTGTTTTTCACGGGAGTGTTGTGCAGGGTTCTTACTTAGGGCAATGGAACTTGTGTTATCACACAAAATTTGAGTTTTAGTAAAACTCAAGCCATAGTCTGTGAGTGTGTGTTGCATCCACAACACTGGAGCAAAACAACTTCAATTGCTACATATTCAGCTTCAGTAGTGGAAAGTGCTACAGAATGATGCTTCTTGCAGGACCAAGAAACTAATGAATCTCCTAAGAAATGACATGTTCCGGATGTACTCTTTCTATCCATTCTACATCCACCAAAGTCAGCATCAGAAAATCTTTTTAGAACAAAATCACTTCCAGAAGTATAAAATAATCCTAGATCCATGGTTCCCTTAAGGTAGCGAAAAATTCTTTTTATCGCCTTTAAGTGAGATTCCTTAGGATTGGATGGATATCTTACACATAAGCATACTGAAATCATTATGTCTGGTCGACTAGCTGTTAAGTATAGTAAACTTCATATCATACCTCTAAAATATGTTTTATCTACTGGTTTCCCAGCTTCATCAATATTTAAAGAGTTTGAGGTACCAATGAGAGTACTTATACTCTTAGTATTTTCATAACCATACTTTTTATGATGATATTTAATATACTTATATTGAGATATGTAGGTTCCTTCTGGTTTTTGAGAGATTTGAAAACCAAGTTAAAAAGTTAACTCACCCATCATACTCATTTCAAACTCAAATTTCATTAGACTTACAAAAGAGCCGGTCAAAGATTGCTGAGTTGAGCCAAATATGATGTTATAAACATAGATTTGTTCAATCAAAACATTTTTCTTATCTTTCTTTATAAAAAGGGTTGGATCTACATTTCCCTTAACATAGTTATTTTGAAGCAAAAATCTAGTGAGTCTATCATACCATGCTCGTGGGTCTTGTTTAAGTCCATTCAGAGCTTTGGTAAGTCTAAAAACATAATCCGGATGTTTTGTATCATCAAATCCAGGAGGTTGTTCAACAAAAACGTCCTCTTGAACATAACCGTTATGAAAAGCACATTTCACATCCATTTGGAAAAGTTTGAAATTAAAGAATTCTACAAAGGCAAGTAGAATACGAATAGATTCAAGTCGAGCTACTGGAGCATAGGTTTCTTCATAGTCTATTCCCTCTTGCTAATTATAGCCTTTAGCAACAAGTCTTGGTTTATTTCTTACTATGACTCCATTTTCATCACATTTATTTCTGAAACCCCATTTGACTTCAATTACAGAAGTTTCCTTAGGTCATTCAACCAAGGTCCAGACTTTATTCCTTTCGAATTCATTTAGTTCATATTGCATGGATTTAACCCAATCGTCATCTCCTAAAGCTTCATCAGTGCTTTTAGGTTCTAATTGGGAAAGAAATGCTACATGTTCTACTTCATTTCTTAAGGAACTTCTAGTCCTTACAGGTTTATTTACATCACCAATGATACTATCACTAGGATGATTCTTAAGAAACATCTGATTCGGGTTTTGAGATGCATGTTCATCAACATAAGGTAGAAAATCATCTGGGGTAAATGTTTCAGGAATATCTTCTTGATCATTATCCTTATTAAAAGGTTCTTCTATCAAAGGTTGAGAATCAGTTTTTGAAAACACATCCGAGGATGTAGGCTGGGATGGTTTGAAAACAAAAGGATATGACTCATCAAATTTTACATGTACTGTTTCCTCAACAGTGAAAGTATTTTTATAAAAAACTCTATAAGCCTTAGAGGTTGTGGAATAGCCTATGAAAAACCCTTCATCAGATTTTGGTGTGAATTAAGTAAGTTATCTTTAGTATTCGAAATGAATACTTTGCAACCAAAAATCTTGACGTAGGATAGTCTTGATTTTCTACCATTCCATAATTCATAAGAAGTTTTATTAAGAAAAGGTCTAATCAAAACTCGATTTATAGTATATCAAGCAATACTTATAGCTTCAACCCAGAAATGTATAGGAATAGAATATTCAGTCAACATGGTTCTAAATATTTCTTGAATAATTCTATTTATTCTTTCAACTACACCATTCTGTTGAGGAGTTCTAGGTGCTGAAAATTTGTGAGTAATACCTTTTCTACTACAAAAAGTTTCAAAATCAGAATTTTGAAATTCTCCACCATGATAACTATGAATAGTTCTCAATGGAAGGTTTTTCTCATTTTTAACATGAGCTCTAAAACTTTTGAAATAGGAAAAAGCTTCAGACTTCTTTTCTTGAAAATAGACCCATGTAAATCTAGTGTAATCATCAACTAGAACAAACACATAGTATTTTCCTCCAATACTTCCAGTTTGTGTTGGACCAAAAATATCCATGTGCACTAACTATAATGAATCGGTTGTTGAGACTTCACTGATTGACTTAAAACTAGATTTATGTTTCTTTCCATATTGACAAGGATCACAAAATTTAGAAGAATCAAATCTAAGCTCTGGTAGATCTTTAACTAGTTTGTTCGTAGAGAGTTTACATAGGTTTCTAAGATTACAATGTCCCAGTCTTCTATGACATAACTAGGAATGATCTTCCATTTCACTTAGGCAAGGTAAATCTTGACTCCTGAGGTATTCTAGGTTGAAAGTGTAGACATTCTCTTTCCTATTGGATGAGAGAATAAAATCTTCCTTGGAATTGTGAACTAAACACTTATCATTCCTAAAATTCACAAGGTAACCATCATCACATAACTGACTTATGCTAATGAGGTTGTGCTTAAGACCCTTAACAAAAAGAACATTTGAAATCAAGGTTTTACCAAGAAGAACATTATTACCAATACCAACAATCTCTCTCATAGCATTATCTCCGAAAGTTACCTTTCCTCCTTTCGTTTTGATAATCTTTTCAAAATAGCTTTTGTTACGAGTCATGTGCCGGGAACATCCACTATCCATATACCATGTGTTGTTTCTGGTACTATCATTGTTTTCCTGAAGTCAAGAAGTGAATTAGACTTCTGGAATCCAAACATATTTGGATCCGAGATTTCCAGATAATAAAATTTTAGGTACCCACATCTTCTTAGAAAAAGTAAGCTTTGTGAAATCCTAAAGACTGGGTTTTGTTTAAGGAACAATTCTTTTCCCAGTGACCACCACATTGACACTTGGTACAAAATGAGGCACTTTGAGGAACAAAATAATTGTTTCTAAAAATTGGTTTTGCATGGGTATAACAAAATACAGATTTATTTCTTAAAGGTCGTATTTGAGAATACATTTTATCAAAATTTTCCGTACCATGGGTAAAGTTTGATAAACACTTCTTTAAGGAAAAAATTTTAGACTTGGGTTTTACAACCAAGTTTTTATCCTCAAAATCATTAGTTTTAGAACTAGAGCTAGGCTCGAAAGCATTTTTCTTAGAAATTACTTTTTCTAACTCTTTAGAAAGTTTGTTCTTCTCAGAACTTACTTCCTCAAGATTTTTTGAAATACTTTCAAAATCAGCATTTTTCTTATCAAGATCTTTAGAAAGATCTGATATCTCTTTTGTAAGAATAGAATTCCTAGAGTTTCCCTTATAAAGTTTTTTATTGAGTTTGGAATTCTCAATTTCAAGAAGTTCAGCAAACCTAGAGACTTCTTGTAACGCCCCGACCCTAGTTACCCAGAGTCGGTGCATTATTACATAACATTGGCATGATCACAAGAAAGATCAAATCTCGAAAGACCGATTGGTTTAGTAGCCTTGAAAACACTAGATATATTCATAAGTCTTACATTACATCATAAAATGAAAAACTACTACAACAACATATTGTCTCCATAAACCACACTCATATCCCCACATAATATCCCTGCAGGTCATTCATAATTTACATCTTCACTTCCTGGGAAAAATAAAACATAGAAAAGGGGTGAGCTCAAATGCCCAGTAATGATAACAATATAGCGAAACATTCAAAATAAGCATAAACATTTAAGGCAATGCATTACTAAAACAAAAGCCTTTTAAACATGATCTTCAACATAGTATGAAAAAAGTAAAATGAAATAATGCCATTTACTTGTTCACATGGATATTCTACTAATCGAATAATCACATGCAATATCAATAACCACTTTCATATTGTTGGAATGCATAATGCCAGACTATCATAACCACATAGCCAAGGCCTCGTTCCAAGACTACAAATAAGATTTTCTCAAGGCCTTGTGCCAAGACACTAGTTTGTCTCATGAGACCAACCGATGCATCGAGGAGCTATAGCGGGCTCCACCCATCACATATTAAGTCCAATGCATTCCCATATGAAAAGGTTTAAACATAACATAAATATTCGTATTAAAACTAGATTACGAAATGTCAATACTTTCACCATAAACAATGAATGGTATAAAAATAGCACATCCATAGTCAAACATATCACAAAACCTTTAATACAACATAGAATTTTTCTATCATAATAAATAAACTTCACATAAGCATAAAATCCAAAAAAGGATGTTGACATAGATGAAATCAAAACTCTTTTTATAGAAATATCTATTTTATTTCGAAATCATTTAAGATGCATATAAAATAAAACATTTTTTTTGAAAATATTCTTATAAGCTTATAAGGGAAGCTTCGAAGATTTTATAACGGCGGAAAATAGCCGTACCCGCCGTATAAGTTAAAAAATACATTCTTACCTTAATTTTGTCGAAAAGGTTAAAAAGCACCTTGTTTGGAAAACGACGGAAAGATTCCTTTATAAACCTCTTATAAAAATTCAAACAAGGGTATAAATTACATTAACCCATATTCTTGTTAATATTAAATTTTTTTTGAAATACATTTTTAAGAAAACATGGATGTGGATGGTAAAGAGATCCCAGTAGATTATTACATATAAACAACCTCAGATAATGAAGAGATTGTGAAATTACCCTTACCTTGTACTTTTCCTTGGTTGGGGTAGGTTAACCTCCTGTATAATGCTGAAATAATTGTTATTAAATTATAAAAAATCATATACATTAATATGATATCATATATGATCTTTTTGTATTGATTTGATAATAATATCTTAGTATTATCGTTGTTTCGGGTGTTAACATACTTGTTTTGTTTTATATGTTTTGTTATGTAAGACATGTTTGTAAAGGATAGGTTGTATATTATTCATATCCAGAATGATATCAAGTCCTTAAACATCATTTTTTAAATCCTCAAATGATAATTATACTTTAATGGATACGATGGAGAATGAATCTCAGCATGTTCGTGGAGACGGTAGTCCGTATGTACGCACGAGCGATAATATCATTCTTTTGATATTAAAAAAATATATAAATGGATGGTATATCATATATACCGAATAATTAACATGTTATATTTATTATTTACATGAGTTACACATCATTATTATACCCATCCAAATAATAATATATTGAATAACAATTACACCACGACGTGGAGACGGTAAGCCGTACGTACGCACGTATGGTGACATGTTATTCAAAGGGTGAATAGAATACTGAATATGGTTGTACCATATTTATAATAACATCACAGTATATATATGATACTGGAGTTATTATTTTATAATGGTAACAACAGAGGAAGAAGAAGTGGAAGAAGAAAGGAACATGAAAAAGGGTGGTGAAATCATTACCTCTTCTTCGGTTTCTTCCTTTTGATTTGAACAAAAGGGCTCCATAGGTTGGGTTTCTGATCAAACTAAGGCCACTAGGTTGTAGTGAGGGAAGTTGGGAGAGTATTTGGGCAGAGTTTGGCCGAACCAAAAGGCTTTGAAGGTGTGAAGAAATGAGAAGGAGGAGTGCCCTTTTATAAGAGGGGTGAGGGGCACCTTTGGAAAATCTAGAAATATTAATTTATAATAAATTCATATTCGTTTTCTAATGGCTCCAAAGTTTATTATTTAAATGTTAAGGTGGGTATAGGTCGAAAACAACTCAACCAATAGAATTTAGACAGGTTTGGGTACTTATATTAACCTTATCTTTAAGTATTAACTTTAAGATAATTAGTTTCACTTTTACAATGTCTCTTTGTATTTTTATATAATATTGTTAATGAACTTACTATATACATCCAAGAGACCCCCAAGTGGTCCATTAATGACGAAACTATCATGATATAAGTCTTTTGGCCGAACCTTAGATTTTTAGGAATTTAATATCAATTAATAATATAATATTTGTTTTAAGAACTCTTTTATGTCTATTTTGACACTATTCAATAGTTGATTTTTGTGAAACTCATAAAAGATTTATTACTTCAAAAAAAGTCAATTAAATCAATAATAATATATCATATTATCCTATAAAATTAGTTTAATTCATTAAAAGTTTCATATTATATTTATTTTTGTATTTATAATATCAATTATTTTAATTTTTCACTATTATAGTAATTAATTCATCATCATTGTGTCATAAAAAAATTAAATTATTTAATGTCTAAAAATTATAAATAAAATATCATTATGTAGGAAATCTTTTTATATTTCTAATTAATATTTATAATCTAAAATCCAACATATATAACCCTATGTAAAAATTGTTTTTCTAAAAGATATATGCTTGTATCATTTTTGTATTCATTTTAACTTAATTAAAAAAAGTGTCCCTATCACCTACAAGTGGCACCATGGGGTCCCAAAATCGACCCAAAGATGCCTATGGTCGAACTTGTATCAACCAATAAGGCTAAGACACGTTTTAGGGTCCCCGTAAGCCAAGGCTGACGAATATTAGTGAGGGTCAATGAATAGTCAGTGGGGAGACTATACCTTAATATTCAAAGTGAACAATGGTAACAAACAGTAAATTATAATAACATTGGAAGTAGATATACTAAATATTAAATTATATAATGAAAATAGGCCAACAAGATTTTACACAATGCCTGGATGTCCTGGTGGTACATATCTGGATGCCACAAAAAAAATGCTTTACATATCAAAATGTAATTTATAAAAGACTAAATTCCCCAAGGGATGTCTCGATGAGATTCTCAGTCTCCCAATCTATCCATTTATCCGAAATCTAATGTACAATAAAACAATAACAAGAAACAATCTACAATCCTGCAAACAAGAATATTTACTTGTGCACCCTATTGCGGTGGTGGCCAGAATAGGGAGTGAGATATACTTCTCAGTAGGTTGGGGCCACCAGTTTTCTAGCTCATTCTAGATTATGTAATATAATAATTTAGTTCTCATATATAACAAGGCAATAACATAACTGAATAAATAACCAACAACCCATCCAGGTTCCAAAGGGACACCTAACAATGATACCTTCTTCTGCCCATTGTCGGAATAAGTGTATGCACAAGAATTAGAAAAGAATATTTATTAATCATAAATACTTGTTAAAACATTACAAATTATTCTCTATTTAATAATTTATTATCTCCAATGATTACATTGTTAACCATACCAAAATAAAAAATTCAACTCATGTTGGGGCTCGAAGTGCTCTTTATGCAATTCCATATATTAGTACCTAATTCTACTCTTGTCAAAATTTATAATCATTAGAATCCATTCATTATTTAGTAACATTTAACTTATGTTTAATTAATATATCTCTTTCAAATTACAAATTTTTCATATCATATATTATTGTTGTAAAATTTCATGTCGATAACCTACTCTTTCATTAATATATTTATACTATTAGTGTAGATCAATATGTCTACACCTAATCTCAATTAATGTAGATCAAAATTTCGACCATCACACATCACATATGGTGTAGATCACCATGTCTAATAACTCACATATAAATACATATATAACTATTGGAGTGGAATACCATGTCCAATTACCAACATCTCCATTGGTCTTGAACATCATGTCTAGCACCCACATTCTCAATCATTTACATCATTTGATAACTATTGGGGAGGAATACCATGTACACATGTAAACTTCTCAATTGGTTAAGAACGTCATGTATAACACCAATTCACTCAATCATTTACATTATTTGATAACTATTAGAGAGGAACACCATGTGAAAGTCCAAACATCTCCATTGGTCTAGAATGTCTAATCTAATAGCCACATTCTCAACCATTTACATCATTTGATATCTATTAGGAAAAAACACCAAATCTAAATCCCACATTATCCATTATTCTAGAATATCATGTCTAGCACCCGCATTCTAAATCATTAATTAATTCATAAATTAATTATTCCAAGCCTAATAATTAATTCAACAAGAATTATTCACACCCATTCCCTTACTAATCCAATGATCGGTGAAATATACTAAATCCATTAATTAACACTAAAATTTACATTGTCCATAGTTCCATTAACTAATTCATCAATTAATTAATCAACTAACATAATTGACATTCCAAAAATATTACAACACAAATAATTATCCCCAAAATTTAGGCAACATCACATAATTAATAAACAATTAATTTTCCCAATTTATACAAAGAAACATATCACAATTAATACACCAATAAATTATCTCAATTAGACTATTAAATATATTATAATTATTCCAATGGTAAATTTTCAGCATTCAAATCTCAAAGAATATAATTCAGTTGAAAAACTATCTCAACTTATCTTCATCAATACTCATAATTAATCCCAAGATTAGTTGTCTCTATCTCAACCCGAAGGAATATAATTCATTCCAAAATTAGTTATATTAACTAATAAAATTAAAATATCCTAATAAATTACCAGATTAATTATTTTTTTGAATCCCACCAAATACTCATTATTACCACATAACCCAATTATGTCAACATGTAAGTGTGGTATTTGAAAAACAAATAGTAGTAAGATAATCTAACAAAAAAAATATAATGTATATGATTTTAGCATGATGTTTGAACAACTCAATTAAGTGGTTTAATTACAAAAACACAGCTTAATAATATAACAAACCATTTTAGACCAATAATAAATTTTCTATGATAATAAAGTCAACTATATCAATAGTAGTAAATAAAAAACAGAATTTTTATAATTAAATAAATATCAGTGATCTGACCTAATGTAATTTTATAATCCAATGCTTTCTAACTAAAACTTCATACTTATCCCTTACATATTCCTCCATATATGCATGAAAAAACTTGGAATTATTCAAAACACCTTAACAATTACAACCATCACCAATAATTATTGCATCCGGGACCGACTCACAACAAATTAACAATTAAATCCCAAATACAACATAAGCACCTAATTAATGTGATGAAAAACAAAGTAACTGGTATAAAACCTTTCCTAAATAAGAAAGTGGTGAAGAAAATCAAGTCAAGATGATTCACCTTCAACAAAAGTCATCAGAATACAGACCAATGGGTCCTGAAACACCATCCTCACCACCTAAAATCAAAATAAATATTGAAACATGATCAATACTAGACATTAGGTTTTCGTACTTGTGGCGACAAAGAAAAGGAGTTCTGTGATGACTGATGCCAAGAAAAAACATGTAGATAAGTACATACCTTGATTTGATTGACTACATTCGTAATGAGACGAGAGGAAATAGATGAATGGAGAGGGATATGGGAGAAATGGGTGGTGATCCACCCATGGGATTGTCGAGAGGTGGAGGGGTCACACCTCACCTATGTGGTGAACCTCTCCATATTGTTTTATCTATTAATAAATTTATTCCAAATTTTATTAATATAATTAGTATAATAATAATAATAATAACTATCATCTTATTATTATTACACATGATTTTCACACATCATTTATAAACACTGACTCGCAAATTAAAATCATTTAATTAAATTCGTCTCCAAAAAATTTCATTAACTAAATTATCCAACTCGTCCTTATTTAATTAAATTCTATCAAAACAATTTTATTAACTAAAACCAAGATTTTTGATCAAATTATTAATTTAATACTAATATAGAATTTTATTTTCTAATACCCGAAAATCCACATTTATTACTCATTTAAATAAATTCCATTGACCATGATTTAGTGAAATAAAAATACCAAGTTGTTGTCATTTAATTAAAATTTCTCATCATTTATTCAATTAAATAAAACCCCATATCATATACATTAATAAAATTACATTTAACCTATAATTTATTTAAATAAAAACCCACATATTATAACATTTAATTAAATCCCTCTCAGAAAAGAATTTTATTATATAAATTAACCTAAAACCCATAATTGGCAAAGCAGAATGGTTTGGCTCACACGGTTTGGAAAATGTGTGAAAACTATTCGTAACCTTCTGTATGTGGAACAAACTTTGTACGGTTAGTCCCTCACCATTTTCCTAAATGTGCACAGACTATGTGAGCATATCTATTTAAGAAACTGACTTATCATGATTTTACGGCTTGGTTTTCCTAATCATCCGCCTACCATGATAGCACCTCTATATGTCAGAATTATGTTGAACGATTTTATATAGCAGGCCGCATTGTATAGCAGGTCGTGTTCCAATCGTGAATTCTCTATTGATCCTTAAAAATAAGAATTTTCATGATCTGATGGTATAGATTTCTAATCAGCCTTCCAGGGAACTCCACGAGCCTTATGCCATGCCTGATATAAACTATCTTAAACGATCCCAACTCATGAAACTTCGTCAAATAGATTGTTTTTAAGACCAATCCATCCAACTAATGAAATTTTTTTAGAAAAATTAATATTTTATTTTGATTCAAAAACCACGAACATTAAAATATACCCACCATTAAAATTTATCATCCCCAAGAATCCATTCAGAATGAGTACAACATTAACCGACACAACAATGTCATAAATTATCAATTTAACAATTACATTTCATTTCTAAACACCAAATGAACATTTAATAAAATCACAATCCCAATAGCTTATTCCTTTTAAACGTGGGCTAGTGATATGAATCTAACCCAAAACATCAAAACCACACATAACCGAGACTAGGAAACTAGAGATATGATGTCGTGATCATCTCCTCAACCACCCACCCATTGGTCCATTTCACGAATCGTCTGAGCAACTAATGGTCAAATTGTAAACCATAGTAGTTTCCTTAAAAGTCATAGCCAACCTAAAAACCCACACTCACCCATGAACCAGAACGGTTCTTTTAAAACAATTCCAATAGGAACCATAACTATGAAAATGTACTCACCCGACTTCTGGTGACCTCTCCTTTTCAATCCCTCCTAAAGCAACCATAAAACTATAATTCACCATCATGAATAGTAGAGAAATCCAAATTTCCATTTATATAATTTACAACAAATATAAAATAACATTATCAACCCTAGTGACTTTAAATAAATCGGCATGGTGTAAGAACGGTGCTACTTTAATGCCTCTAGGAGATGGTCAAAACATGGTACATGCTCTTCTCATTCAGAAGATCACACTAAGTGTAAAACCATGTGTCTAAAATATCTATCGAACTATCAATATTCGACTCTTTTAAAAAGGATAGGGTTCCCTTAATGATGTGTCATTAAAAAAACCTTAGTACATGTATCACCCAAAGTATCCTTGTTCCTTTGGTGTTCCCCCCTTAAACTCCCCCAAACACATGCTAATGCGTAAATTCCCACATTAAGTGATTCGATGTCATCTTATACATGATCAGTCACTCTCGAGAACACTAGTTTATAACCACCATGAATTCACTTGTTATGATCCATGAACCATGATCACCATGTTAACATCTTTCAAGATAGTTGAAAACTAAACCTATAAGCATGTCAAAACACTTTAGTACAATAATATACTCACAAGAAACCCCAAAAAATCTACTCTAGAGTTATCCCATGGTCATCTGGCCATTCACAAGGCATGTCTAACATGCTGAAACAAGAATTACACAAGGCTTATTTCCATATCAAGAGTGACAAAACAATTACCATCCTTCAAAATATTAGTTCCAAAATATAAAAAAAAGTCCTACTAGAAACAACAACACTGAAATGGTAAAATCTCACAATGGAGACAAAGCATCCCATGATCTAAGAATTCTAACTACCAAAAAAATTCCCTAACAAGGCATACTGGTCGACCCTATATCATAGAGACACAAAAAAAACACGGATCAAAATTCCTTTATTTATACTGTTACATTAATTCATTTCAACATCTCAATATTTGAATGACTTTTAACAAACCCAAAATTATTGTTTCACAACAAGGAACATCGTTATCAATCAATTCCCCATGGATAAAATAGTTAATCTATAAAAAATACCTTGTTAACATTTAATTTTTAGGATAATTTCATTTTAAGAAAAAATATTAGCCTTTAAATTCATTTACATAAGAAAGCGACCCCCAAGTGTCCCATTTATTCAAAAAATATAGGTTCTTCAAATTGAAAAACTATAACAATTCATTTCACAAAACTCAATTTTTTTTCATTTATAACCTTTTTAAACCACATTATTATTATACGCGGCTCTTTCACATGGGTGGAAATCTACCAATTATCATTATTATTATAGATATAATTTGCATCCCATTTATCATATTCAATTTCCATTTACCATTTTTACTTTAGCATCCCATTTTCAATTATTCCATTACAGTGGTTACCTTTTTACCAATTATAATGCACACATACAACTTATAAATGATGTTGGATCCCTTGGAAATTGAAATCGATCAATTTCAACACATGCATCCATTTAAACATCATAAAATATCTACCATGTTATCATAAGATATAACATAATAAAATTAAAAAAAAATAAAAGCATTGAATATAATCATCTAAACATGTTATAATAGTAGGAAAGCCGAAGCAGATGAAAACATGGCATTACACCCAAGGCACACAATCAAAATTAGCATGTATCCTAATAATGTAACTACATGTCATGTAATAATCATGATATATTTATTTCTCTCTTCCTATAATGATTTTTGTAATGAAATTTCATAATCATATAAATCCATGGAAAATGTTCAAAATTCACAAAATCAATTTGAAGATGAAAATAAAACAGTCACACAAGGTTAAATCATATCAACTGTAATCTTAGACAGTAAAAACATCAATTTCATTCCCTCAGCACACAACAATTTCCCATACGTGGTTTAATGAATCTGAATAAATGTTATTAAACAATGTTGAAACATTCCTAGTCTCCTGTCTACATTCCAAAAATACGAATGAAAAATTAAAAAATAATGAATAACTATACCTTTGATACATATTTTTAACATATTGACACATTTTACCGTCAAACAGGTTTTCAAACTAATTTCCACATGAACTAGAAAAGGTCTCCACATAAACCAGAGGAAGCTGAGTAGAAACAAGGGCTTAAACGTAGTTAGTGGGGATACTATAGACACATATTCAGAGTTCAAAATGGTAACCAATTGTATATTCAAAGAATATCAAAAGAGGACATAAGAAATAATCAACTATAAAAAGAAAATATTCCCATACCAGTTTATACAAAGATTTTATTTCATGGTGATTCATATATGAAAGTAGTAAACAAAAAATCATGCATTAAATATCATAACCAAAATAAAAAAAATCAAATTCCCAAGGGAGATCTCAATGGCCATCCCAATCTCCCGCTCGGTCCTTTTCTCCTATCTCCAATGTAATAGAAAACAACAACAAGGAAAATCCTATAGTCTTGAAATCATGAATTTCTAACTAGGTACCCCAATGCAATGACGGTCCAAATATAGTTTGAGATATATGTCTCAGTAGGCTGGGACCATTAGTTATCTAGCTCAATCTATACAATGAAATATAAAAAATAGTGGGTATATATATAAAATAACATTCACATAACCGAATAAATAACCAAAACACTATCAATGTTCCAAAGGGACACCTGATGACTATTCTTTCATCGACCCATAGTTGGAATAAGAGACTTCACAAGAATCATACTAGCATATTTATCAGAAATAAATACTTGTTAACACTCGAAAAATTGTTCACTATTTAAAAATTTATTTTCTCCATGGTTCCCATGGTTCCCCATACATCAATACTACTTTCGTCTTGTTTCAGGGCTCACAGTGTTCCCTAAGTAATACCATAACCTAGTACCTATATCTACTCATGTTAGAAATTCTAATCATTCTCAACCTTTCATTATATAATAAAATATAACTCGGTTCTAATTCATATGTCTCATTTAAATGATAATTAATTCACATCGTATATTATTGGTGTAGAACTCCATGACTATCACTAAATCTCTATTTAATATATATATATATATATGCAATTGATATATAACTCTATGTCTACACATAATCTAAATTGGTTTATATCACCATGTCTACCACAACACATCACATCTGGTGTTGATCACCATGTCTAACACCTCACATCTATGTGCATAAATAATTATTGGAGGGGAACACAATTTTCATGTCCCAACATATCTATTGCTCTAGAACATCATCTCTAGCACCCGCATTCTCAATCATTTATATAATTTGATAACTATTAGTGTGGAACTCTATGCCCTATTCCTAAAATCACCATTAGTCTTGAACACCTTGTCTGTCACACATATTTTCAATCATTTACATCAATTAATAACAGTTGGGGAGGAATACCATTTCCACATCAAAAAATCTCCAGTGGTGTAGAACATCATGTCTAGAACCCACATTCTCAATCATTTATATCATTTTATTACTAATGGGGATGAACCATGTGTCCAAGTCCCAACATCTCCATTGGTCTAGAACATCATGTCTACAACCCAAATTCTATATCTTTAATTTTTGGTTAAATTAATTAATCCAATCCTAAAATTTAATTCACCCGGAATTATCCACACCCATTACTTTACTAATACAAAGATTATTGAAATATTCAAAATCCATTAGTTATCCCCAAAATTAACTATGTCCGTAATTCCATTAATTATTTCATCAATTAATTAATCTATAGACAAAAATATCATTCAATAATTAATTATCCACAATTAATTATCCCATACATTACTATAAAATAACACAATTAATACACCATTAATTATCTCAATTTATCCAATGAAACTTATCATAATTAATCCACTGATTAATCATCTCAAATAACAAAATCAATATATTATAATTAATCCAATAATTAATTTTCCATATTCAAATCTCAAATAATTTATTAATTAAAAATTATTTATTCAATCATATCCTACATAATACTCATAATTAATCACCTTATTAAAAATCTCAATCTCAATCTCAATGAATATAATTTATTCATAAATTAATTATCCTAACATATCCAATTAGAATCCTATAATTAACTCCTTGATTAATTTCCTCAACATATCCCACCCAATATTTATAATTTCCACCTAACCCATGTGTATCAACATGTTTGGGAAACAATTAATAAACATACATCAATAATCTAAAAAACATATTAGTATAATTATAATGTTTTTATCATACATGAAGTTAACATTGATTGAGGTGTTTCGTTACAAAAACATTATTTTGTAATCTAACAGAAACTTTTATTCCATTAATCAATGTCATATGATATTAAAATTGATATATGAAAAGGATTAAATAAAGAAAATATGCATTTTTTCAATTAAATAAAATTTGAGGACCCTACAACATGGAATTGGAAGAGCCAATTCTTTCTAAATCAAATTGATCAATGCTCACACACACGTACCACAACCGAGGTGTGCCTAGACATGGAATTAATCCCAAAAACATAAAAACAACAACTGTCACCAAGATTAGTGAGGTCGGGACTAATGGACACCAAATTAATCCACTACAACTCGAATACACAATAATAACCTAATTCATGTGGTGTGAAACCAGTTAACATGTATAAACTCGTACTAGATTAGTACAACAATGAACCAAATCAATCATATTCACTTCACCATCAATGATGGTCATTGAAATAGGGACAAAGGGGTCCAAATACATCATTTTAACCACCTATAATAAGACGACATGAATAATCCAAATCTGTACTAGACCATAGGTTTTGAACTAAATTGTGACCGGTAAAAGGAGAAAAGACATGGCTGATGCGAAAAAGGAAACATGTAGAGAAGGATGTACATTGACGAGACAAACAATATTTGTGAGGAGATCAGGAGTAACTAATGTGTGAAGTGGGATCCAAGAGATATTGGGTGTCTTATACCAATCAAAGAGCCAAGAGGGGGAGGGGTATCACCCCCCTATATTGTGTGCCTCTCCCTCTTGTTTTCACTATAAATAAATTAAATTAAATATTTTATAATAAAAATAAGTATATTATTTGTAAAATTAATAATAACCATCATCCTATTATTATTACCCATTAATATCACACATCATTGATAATACCCAACTTCCAACATACACATCATTCAATTAAATTATTTTCCAATGAATTTAATTAATTAAACTATCTAACAAATCATTATTTAGTTAAATTATCTCAACACAATATATATAAATAAAACCCCCATTTTTCATTAAATATCTAAATTCTCATTTACCATGAAGTTAATTAGATAAAACCCCAAATCAAAATTTATTCCTCATCTAAATAAATTACATTCATGTGGATTTAATTAAATAAAAACTAAAACATATTATAATTTAATTAAATTCACTCAAAATTATTTTAATTAAATGAATCCCTATTATAGATCAAATAATTACATATCTCTTAATCAAGAGTTTAATTAAATAACATGCCTATATCACAAAATTTAATTAAATCCCACAAACCCAAGTATTTAAACAAATAAATAAACATAAAACCAAAAACTATGAATGATTCGTGGATTGGCTTGCATAGTTCAAAAAATCATGCACCAACCATGTTAAGACTTCCCTCCAATGAACCCACCTCACATAGTCTTTCTTTCCTGGTTTTATTTACCTTGCGCATTTTGCCCAAGCATCTCTTTTTTAAACACTCACCTGACATGGTTTGTCGCGCAATGTTTGCCTAACCATGAACAGAACATAAGGGTTCCTATTTCTACCATAATTAAGATGTACAATATCCTATTGTGGGATGTATGGTTTAATAGGCGTTTCGGCTACCGTGCTCTCTATCTTGTTCCATAAAAATCTATATTTTACTAATATGACGCTCCCGAATTCCAATCATCCAACTGGGAAACTACTCTACCCTTTACCCAAGTTCGATATAAACATGTTTAATCAATCCCAACAAGTAAAACATTATCCAATGTCTTTTATTTAAGATCGTCCAATCCAGAAAAATGTAAAAGTTCAAAAAAATTCATATTTTAACCCCGATTAAGAAATACTTGACATTACAAATTTTTTCCTTACACTCATTTTACATTTTCTTCTCCCACATTCTTCACCAAATAACATGCTCGATAGTTTATATGTTTTTTTAATCGTATGTAGTTTTGGTTTATTTTATTTAATTAATATTTTCTCCAACCCAATTTTGGTGGGTCTGAACTTGAACATTCAATTCCAAAAATACCATATAGTTTATGGATTTCATTTATCATGTTCTTAAATTATAAATTTGTATACATGGTGGGAATTAACTATTCATATGACACTATCAATTACCAAGATAAATTCACCCCACAAATATTATTAACATCGGGAGGGAGACATCATATATGATACATGTTGTCTTTAGTTTTAAAAAAAGCGATAACTGAACACATGAGGATATGAGATTTGGACAACATAAAATATCCTCTTTATAAATGTGTGATGTTGGATTTATATCCTATCATATTCCCTAGATTATATATAAGTATTATGATATACTTCCCAATGTGAGGCATCACTACCACCCAGCTAGGTGGTCTTGGATAATCCTCCATTGGGGTGGAGATTTCACCCAATTGAAGGGTTGGATGAATACCATATATGTAGCTTATTATCCATAATTTTTCTATCATACTCTATTATATAAGGTATCTATCTTTAAAATGGAAAATATATTATTTTTAAAATTCAGTTTGAACTGAGAATAAAAAAAAATCACCACATATTAGATTAATTTTACATTTTCTTAAATATATTTCTATCATATTAATATTAATATACATCTGTATAGTCTATATAATTAATTTAATTTAATAACATAACAATATTTTATTATTTAAATAATTTATAATTTAATTCTAAATTAAATATTATATATAAATACTTTTTTAAAATAGCCTTCAACAATTATATTTTTATTTCATTATTACTGAACATATTCTTCCATTAGAAAAACAAAATGTCTATTCACAATTTCCATATAATTGTTTTCTAAAAATGAATACCTGTAATTTATTTACATAATTCATCTCTTTTTAATTATAAATATATTTCTCATAATTACGGTTTTATCAATCCATTAACATGTGCTCTTATTGTCATTATTTTCAAGAACTCTTAATTTTAGAGGATCTATATGATTTTGGAAATAAATCAGTATTTCAAATATTTATTATAGCATGTCCATTTTTTTAATGATTTCCCTTAGTTGATTAATATCATATTAATTATTTGAATGTGTTTGTTATTGAAGAGTTCTTTTCCTAATATCTGAGATTGTATCATATTCAAATTAAAATTACCATAATGTGAAATCTTTTTTATGACTTGTATATTTTATATAAATGAAAATTACACATATAAAAATAGTGGTTTGTAACAATACACCCCTCCAAAATGTAATTTCACTATCAAAATTCATTCAAAATGTTTTTTTATTCATATGCATTAAACATCGATGTTCCCCATCCATGAAACTCTTTTACTCCATAAATGAAAAAAATTTATTCAAAAATTATAATTGAATTATTTAAAACATTATCCATGTCTTCACGAATTGTCTATTTTTTGGACAGAAATTATCCAAGAATGGTAATGTTGTTTTCTAAGAATAATCATTAACTCTAAAAAATTAATACTTTACTTAATAAAATAATATATTTAATCTAAAAATAATAAGATACATGAATCATGGAACCCCTGATGAAATTTTTATGTGTAATGGATATATTCAAATAAACATTATAGATTCCCATTTAATAAAC
Source organism: Viscum album (assembly GCA_963277665.1). Taxonomy (NCBI): domain Eukaryota; kingdom Viridiplantae; phylum Streptophyta; class Magnoliopsida; order Santalales; family Viscaceae; genus Viscum; species Viscum album. The sequence goes on along the minus strand of OY728142.1, from coordinate 1,562,225,152 downwards.
TCCAGATCATGATATTAATAATTTAACTTCATGTGTGTAGTTTTTCATGTCTCCCAGCAATGGTAATCCATTTGGATGGACCTCAACTCCTTCGATCCTGGGAACCAGCCCTAGATCGTCGGGGGGTGGGGGTGGACTTCAATGTGGTTGTTGTTCCGGAGGAGAGGAAAGGGAGTGGTACTTTTATTAGTCAGGAGGGCATGAATATCATCCATTTTATGTCTATGAATGGGATATCGTACCTTGGATTCCAGGATGACCAGTTCACTTGTTGAAACAACTAGAGATGGAGGCATCGGTCATGGAGTCTCCTAGACCGCTGCTTGGCCAACGTGCATGACCTTAATATGTTCTCAGACAACAAGGTAACCCATATGGTCCATGGTTTATGTGAATATCTTCATATATTTATTTCCATGTCATTCTTATAGAATCACTGCAACAGATATCACTATCATCATCATTGGGATGGTCGACCTTGTTTCCAGGACCTGGTTAGGGAATCATTGGGTGAGCACACACTAGGTCATTACTAGATGTGTATGCACAATAAGATGATAAGGCTCAAATAAAGGATCCAAGAGTGGGTGAGTGTTATCTCCAATACTGATAGTGATATTGTGGGAGCCATGCATGATGTGATATGACTGTAGAATAGCCTTGAAGACGGCTGAGATTAATGGGTGTTCGAAGATACTTCTACAAAGAAAGGGGATCTGTCTGACATGATTCTTATGCAAGAACATCTGGAGAGGGATAAAGCGATTATCGATTAGCTCAGGGAGGGTGATAAGAATAGTGAAAACGTCCATGCTTGTATAAAATAAAGGAAATAGATGTGGGATCCTAATATTTGGTTGAACGATAGTACCATCACACAACAGAGATATCCTTGGTTCCCTAACTCTGGACACTATGAAAGACCTCTTTAATGGCCCCACATATACTCCATCCCAATGGTTATCTAGGGGAGATCAGGGGGCTCTTTGATGTGATCCCCAACAAGCTATAAACCCAGGACAATGTGGACCCACACCATCACTATAAAAAGGTATATCAAGGAAGCCATGCTGAGCCTCAACCATGAAAGCACCTCTGGCCCCAATAACATCCTGTAGACTTTTTACAGAGCCGTGTGGGATGTGGTGAAGACGGGTGTCATAGCGACCATCCAAGAAATCATCCGTGGGGGCCATATTATAAGGATCCCATGTTCCACGACTATAATTTTTATCCCCGAGGTTATAATCCATTTTCCTTAACTCAGTATAGGCCAGTGAGTCTGTGGAACTTCAAATACAAGATTTTGTCCAGCATCATCAATGTGAGGGTGTCGGCTCGAATTCCTCAGTGGATATCCATGGACCAACATGGGTTCTTCAAATGGTGCTCGATATAGGGTGACATTTCTTTGGCCCAAGAGATGATAAGATATTTTAACATGAAGGTTCATGGTTGAAATTTGGTGACCAATATTGGCATGAATAAGCATATGACGGGGTTGAGTGGGGTTTCATCAATAGAGTGTTGGAATGTATGGACTCACTGTTTGGAACATTCTCCTCATCTTTAAGTGCTTCATCACCTCATGGATAAAGATTAAATTTATGGTGAAAGCATACATGTTATTCAAGACCAGCCATAGTTGGAGGCTGGGTGATCCACTGTCCCCAAGAATATTTATCCTATTATAATGTATCCTTAGCTGCCTCCGACAGAGAGGTATATGTTCTGGGGAGGTTATGTCTATTGAATATGTAGGAGCACCTCCTCTATTTCCCACATGATGTTCGGAGATAACACCTTCATTTTCCTGAATTTCAACCTACAATCCATTACATGTTTCAACATTATCATGCAAGACTACTACAAATTCAGTGGGAAGGTTATCAATATGGACAAGAGCAACTTTTTTTATCCAACCATTGCACCTCCTCCCAGATCCTTGTTATCCAGATCAACCTTGATATAGAACAGAGGTTAATTCCCGATGGAGTACCGGGGTGCTCCCATTTCTCCTAGATGGCTCCACATTAGGGACTTTGACTCCATTATCGGTAGGATAATAGACATGACAAGAAACTGGAAGAACATTTAACTCTCATTCTGGTGTAGGATAATGTTGGTTACCATATTTTTTCTTTATACTCTCTTTTATTCCCTCTAGTACATCAAATTACCAATGATCATTATAAGAAAATATAGAAGATACTAGAAGGATTCATTTGGGAACCTCATTTGGTAGGTATATGACATTGGGATTCCAAGCACACGTTGTAATGTCCTTCTATGGAAAGGGGAATCAATGTGCGAAGGATGGACAACACCCTTCACTGGATGCATAAGAAGATCTCCTTGGATGTATTGGATATCAAACAATCTGGGGGGTCACCATGCACAATTCCCATATCGGGGCGGCATCCCCCGATGCTAGGTTGACATCCCCATTCTAGTCTGTGATACCTCCCCTCATCTATTCCCTTTAACCTCACCCAAAATCGCTCATTGGGAGGGGAGACATTTGATTTTGGAACAATAACTAGGTTGGAATTGTCCTTGGGTTCCCGGGAGTCCATCCACGCCGATGTGTTTCATAGAGGTCAGCTTCCACCTAAAAGTCATTTAGAAAGTTTTTGAAAAGGACCAACTTGATACATTCAACCTCATTGAGCTCAAATATGACTCAGACATTTCCGTCATCTCCCCCCTCCCTCAGGGGTCTTCTGCAATAGGGACATCCGTCATACACTGTCCAACACTGAACAGAGTGGTTCATGGAGGGAGATCCTCTAGGACAATGTAATTTACATTGAATAAAACATTCTCACCTAGAGAATACTCGACTTGTAACTACCCACAGATGAATATATCATGTACTATGGCATCACCTTGGAATCAAGGTGCGACTGATGCTTAGGTCATCCGTTGGAGAGCTCGAGGCATTTTTTCATTGAAGGTGAATGGACAAGGTCATTGAAGTATTTATTTAAATAGTTCACAATGTTTCAATAAATAATCGTGGTGGTTATATCGTTTTCGGATTTTTGGTTCCAGGGGGTTGGGGTGGGAGGCCCTAAGAAGATAGGTCAATCCAAGGTCCTCCATCCCAGATTCTGGTCACTCTGGTAGGCTTGGAATAAGGCCAGACAAGATGGAACTACTGCCTCCGGCCAAGTTATCTTCTCCCACACAATGATAATTCTCCTTAATATAGTATGTGACCTTATCAGGTGACTGGAGGCACCTACTCATCAATATCTACTCATTCGTGATGACGTTAACGCTCCGGACAGTAGTTATAATAGAGGCCATTGGGTCCGCTAGTCTCCAAAAAACTTGGGGTTAAAACACAATACCGATGGGTCCTGCTGCATGGTAATCATCCATGGAAGAGGGGGGGTGTGAAACTCTACAGGGTCAGACATCTTGGCTTACTCGGAATACCTGTGTCATGGCTCTTCTCTCCAGGCGGAGGCCAAGGTGATGTTGTGTGGCATCAACCCTTTTCATCTCCAAGGGATCGTTTTATCCGAGGTTGAAACTGACTCTTAGATTCTTGGAAATGCCATGCATGGTAATGGCACCATTCTAGGGTCGATCCATTACATCATTATAAATTATAGGGTAATGACTAGGGACAACACCTAGGTGATCTATACGTGGTAAGTGGGGAACAAGGTTGCAAACCACCTTTCTTCTATTGATGTTTCTGGGTTGGAACCCATCTACTTTAATAATGTTTTCACCAAGAAACTGGAGTTCGTTAACCTAGGGAGAGGGGATTCCCTCATCCTCCACTACTTTTGACGTCCTTATACTACATGTACTCTGTAACTACCTATTTTTCTATTGATGTTTCCCATTTCCCGTAATAAAAATTTACATTTTAGTAGTGAATTAAATTTCAATTGATTTTTTAAAAACCAATTTGATATTAAATAGAACACACATTTTATAAAAATTTGATGTTTGGAAGACCCCCCAATTCAAATGGTACTAGATGTTGGGGAGTGAATTAAAATTGATGTAAATATGGAATTCAATCGATAATTTATATTGCAAAATAGAATATTATTAAATTATGAAAAAATGATTGTTTTCATCTTTAACATGAGTGAAATTAGGAAGACACTATTTTTTCAGTGAAAAAGGAATATTGAAACTCGGAATGGGAAATTTTATTTTAAACTGATTTGAAATAATTTTACCAAGGTTGATTGATTGATTGAGGAAATGTGAGCCATGATAGTTCGTCGGATATTTTGGACAGAACACGAGGATGATTATTCCATGGAAATGTATTGAAGAATTAAACATTAACACAAGCCATGTTTGGAATATCTTGTCCATGATGAGCTATTTTTGGGTCTTATACAATGTGTTCCTTAGGGATGTGTGTACACATATTTTTTCCGATACCTAATATGAATTGTGTGAGGATTTAGTAACTAGAAACTATCATAAAAAATTTATGAAACCATATTTATTATTGTGAATATTCAATTATAAATTCTAATTTTGGGGAAACCAAATTACTCAATCCAAGTGATTTATATAAGCTTCTTAATATAAGCTATTTATTTAATCCATATTTGAAATATTTTCAATAATTTTAAATGAAAATAATTTTTTGTTAAAAAAATACGAAATGGATCATTGATAACTTCTTTGATTAAAATTTCATGAATATTTTTTTATTATGTATTCATATAACAGAAAACAAATTGATACCGTTCGAGGATTTTTATCTCATGCCCTACGTTTTCCTTCAAGAACTTTTTTATTTCTATACCATGTCGATGAAAAGTGAATGTGCCTCTTGTAAGAGGTCTATATACATGATACCTAGTTGAAACGAATGAAGATTATTTTTGTAAATTGGTTTTTGTTATATATATTCAAGTTTAATGAAGATGTTATGGTTGAGACTTCATATACATGTTTGGTTTCTGTTATTTTCACTCATTATAGTTGTCAGTATATTGATATGTAACTTTATCTTATTTTGTGTGTGACGAATTATTCATTACTAATTTTATATTGTATGATGATGGGATCATTTGGAAACCCCATAATAATAGAGAACTCACTTCAGTATATGTCATGATTTGATCAATTTTCATTGTACTAGTTTATCCTGGTTTGTTCATGAAATAAATTTATCGAAGGAGTAGGATAATCATCATCCCAAGATGTTAATATGCAATTGGGATATATTATTGAAAATTAGGATTAGTTGGTGAGTTAGTTCCTGGTCATCCATCATCATGACAAGCATTGTATGACCATTTGTGGTTTGGGAATGATGAATTCTAGATTAGTTACTGTATTTCCCCAAAATTTGTTTGGGATAGGTAGAAATCCAAATATTATTTTATTTTCTGATGGGATTAATTTACCAAGTTTCTCATGTTTTAGTATTGATTTGAGTAATCTATATATGTATTCAATGTTGTTTTTATATTTTGTGTCACATCATCCCTTCATGATGTAATGTTAATATTTTCCAATATGAAGCTGATAATGAACCAATTCTAGTGAATACTCTCATGGACTAGAATTTGGTGATGTTGTTGTGCATGCTTTCCTTACTTTGGGACATGCACATGAACCCTTTCCAATTCATTCTCTAGACGTGTCACCTTATAGGGTTTATTCTAAGATCGTTCTTAATCTTTACTTTAATATATTCCACATATTTTCTAAGGTTCCAATGACCCACAACAAGATGAGGATGTTTTTATAAATATTTTGATAATATTTGACATATTGGAAACTCATAATGTTATTAAGGTAATGTGTTCAACCTCTATGATAGAGGCTCCTTTGAGTAAATAATGGGAAATGATGGGGGTGGAATATAACCATTATGTATTATATTTTATATACCATAATTTTATGTACACTGACAGTTTCTATCTTGGGTCTATGTCGATGGTTAATGATATTTATTTTTTAAACTCAATCTGGACGGTTGGATAGTAAGAGAATATGTGAACATATTTACTGACCATGTTTTGTGTTTACTAAATACTATATCAAATGAAAAGATAAACACTCAACAGTTTTATATGTAACTTAGATATGATATTATTTATTATACTGTCTGGCTAAATATCCCATATTATGATGACACAATATACATGGGGATGATGGTCGAGCATCCTGTGGATAGTAAGTGGGTTTTGATGGGAGTTAAATTTTCAACTAATAGTATTTCTATGAATTTACATAAAAGGATATAGAATCATGATTAGTCTCATTGAGGTTCTCAATTGTATGGTTCCTCAATACCTAATATAATTCACAAAATATTCCCATTGACTTGCTTCTAGTTTAGCAATCACGAGAATTCAAAACAAGTTTTCACTATTGCTGTTATGATATGTGGTTAATGTTATCATTCAGGACACTGGACTATGTTTCTTTAAATCTATTATACTCAAATTAGTAGAATGCTATCATCATCACTAATAAAAATTATAGTTTAATTAGATATATCAGGATCTAAGGGTTTCAAGCCACATGAATCCTGAATGAATCTTCTTCATGTATAGGAAGTGTGTCCATAGAAAGTATGTACTTGTCCCGTATATATGAGATGTTCCATTACTATATATTCACATTTAGAAACTAATTTAATTCATAATTTTGAATCTCATTCATTTATATGTACTAATATAATGAACCTACCAAATATTTATAAGGAGATATTATCTTATGTGATTCATATTACTACCCCATTGGAATGAATAGATTGAAAGGTCTTCGTTTTTATTTTTTCATCTTCTATTTATCAAATATTTATCACAACTAGAATTCTCTTGTAGCTGACTTGAAACCTATTTATTTAATTTTTAGGATTTATTATATCATTTCTAATAAGGCCTTAATTAATTTTTCTCTTCGAGGGGTGTCCATTTATGCGCCCAATGGGGTTTTTCATATCATTCAGGGGGATTGGAACATATGTTCGAGTGGAGTTAGAGAATTTTATATAGAGTTGAGGAAATTAATATAATATTTTTTTACATAGATTTGTAATATATCGGTTATTATCACACACTTGATTTCCATGAGTTTCCCTATGTTTCTCCTTAGGACTTCTTTGGTTTTCCAACAATTTGAAAGGTGGAGTTATCTATTGATTTAGTGATGCTACTCATCTAATATCCATTCCTTATTACTATATTGAACCAAATATATTGAAAATATTTATGTCTTGTTTGGATGATATTTAGAGAAAGGATGTTTACTCTTCAGTGTGTCACCCTGGAGGCACCATTTATCATTGTTAAAAAACGTTACAGATAACTTCACCTAGTTATTGATTACGATATTATAATAAGAATAATTGGAAAGAAAAATTATCCATTTCCACAAATTTATTGTTTCTTTGACTCGTCGATATAATAGAAACATGTTTTTAATATCAACATACGATGTAGTTATAACCTTGTGAGAATAAAAAAATCAGACATTCAGAAACCCTTCTTATGCAGAAGTAATTTCAATTATTTTTACCTTGCAATTCCATTTATTCCAACAAATTATCCTATAGTCCTTATTTATAATATATATATCATATACCATGAATATGTTCATGTTGGTCTTTTTGGATGATATATTTGATTAGTTTATGTTTGAGGAGGATCAATCACATCATTCGTGAGCAGTTCTATAATAGTTCATAAATCACTCACATTATGCTAAGCTATCAAAATGTGATTTCAAAATTTTGGATGTGTACTTACTAGGACCCATGTTCCAAGAACATGTAATTTTAGATGAACATGAAATGGTCAAACATGATATTGAATCAAAGAAACCACAAAAAGTCTTCAAGATACAAATATAATTGGGTTATTGTCGATAATATAGTATGTCCATTATGGTTTTATTGATGTTTGATTCTATAATGATTTCTCAAACTCAATAGGTAGTGATTAATTTTTGGGATGCGAAAAGTTATATGTATTTTTTAGATGTTTTTTTGACTTCTAAACTAGTATTGACACATTCTGAGGCCGATAAGGTCTATGTTGTCTTCTATGATGCATCTGGTTTATGTTTGGGTTGTGTTATTTTGCAGGGTGATCACATATTTTCCTCTGTATCTCAGGTGCTTAGGAAACCTGAGAATAATTATCCAACGCATGTACTTGAACATGTATTTTTTATGTTTTCACTAATGTGTTGGAAAAATTTCCTTTTTAGATTCACATTTACCATGTATTTCCACCCACAAAATCATGAGTTATATCTTTTCTCATGATAACAAAAATCTTCTCTGTAGGCATTGGTTGGAGTACCTGATATCATTTAATTTTGGTAATTCTTATACCCCATGAAAATATAATGATTCTACAAATTATTTGAGCTGTAAATTCCCAACCCAAGATGTTAGTGAATCATTATAATTGTCATAGATAATGGATCTTTTTTTTATAGTTTCATATTTGATTCTAGGAAAATAAGGAAAACGTTTATACAGGACAAAGAGAATTTTACCTTCACTTTATGAGAGATAGATATACTATAAAAATATAGTAATGATTAATTAAAATTTTTTTATAATACAATAGAAACTAGTTATTAAACTTATTGATGTGTTTTCCTGATTCTAAATGAGTATCTAAGATGATTTTCTCCTATCTCTCACTCACTATAGTGTATCCTTTAATGTAATCTTTGATTCGGGGGATTTCATTATCTAATTCCACCATATCCCCAACCATATTTTCCAATAAACTTTGGACTTTATTTCCCCCCTTCATTCATGATTCTTACTTAGCAGTTCCCAATTATTTTTTCCTTCGACAATGTAATATATTACGATAGAGATGGGTTTTCTCGATGAAGGGTGTGAATCAATGTCATAGGACACTAAATCCTCTTTCCATAACAGAAATTCCCTAATATCTCTCAATGTAGGATCTATCAATTTGGTTGTTTATAGATTTTGTATTAGGATGTTTGATAGTCAACAGTGTCCTCTAATTCCATATGTCAACTTTTTCTTGTGTTTAAATATACATGGTTATGGGTTTTTCTAAATCCATTGATGATGGTCTATTGTTTCATTTTCTCTAAAAGTGCTCAATATTTTTCGTTTGGTTGGATATATGTTGATATGTGTTTCAGGTTTTAGTATTGTTCATTTCTGGATGTTTTGGATACCATCAATGTAGGTTTTCCATATAGATGAGCTCTTTCTTAAGGACCAAGTCTGATCCTTTCTACTCTCTTACTCTAGGATTCCATCATTCTCACTTAGTTGGATCTCTATAGTGGGTATTTACAATGTTCTTTGGATGAGAGTTGTATCAATCACATTTTCTCAAGGTGGTGTTTTTCATGATTCTTATCCACAATTGGGTTATGGTAGGACGATCCATTTTTTGATATATGTTTTCGGTCAATTATTTATTTTACTGGTTACAGTGGTAATCAAAAGAATTTCTTATGGTTGTGATGTTTTGACGAGGTTCAGTGTTATTAATTAAGTTTGAAGATGGTGGGTTTAATATAAAAAGGGATAAAGTCTTGTGGGTTATTAATAGAGTTGCGGAGATGATGCAGGTGAGACACATGAGGCACGAGACATGACTCAATGTACGTGAAAATTTGTTGATTGAGGTTTGATGATGTGGGTTATTTTTTTTTAAAATGCTTCTATCTCTCTATTAATTATCAACCATAAAAAGAATATTAGGAAAAAAATTCCATCAGTTACAATCTTTAGAATCGATTTTTATAGTGGGGAGACCATTTCTAAGTGGCCAATCTCTATGATGGTATCCTAATATTTTAGAACATGTGTGTTGTTATTTTTTCTTAGATGAAATCTATTATAGGGGATTTCAATTATTCTCATTGCAATGTGTATCCTATAAATGAAGATTCATTATTGATAAACAATGAAAATTATTGTAGCTGGGTTTAAGAAAAGATATCACTAACACTATTTCTCACTTCTATACCTTCCCTTATTTGAAGACTGAGCCTGAGAGACCTTCATGTTTTCTTCAGTCATTTATTATACTGAGATGGAAATTAGATGATGTTTCTATGAACTCTTTTTTCTTATAGGTAAATAAAAAATAACGTTATATTGGATATGATCGATAGGCCATCAAAATTGGATCACATTATACACATTCTTGATACAACCATTTATGAGTACACGATAAATTTCATGTTCTAAGGTAATGTCCATTTTAACAGAGTACAATTTTCTAAAGTCACAAATAGAGATCCATGTATTACTTCTCTCTTTTATAGTGGTCTTATAGAGGTACTTGTATATTTTAATTATGACATTCCATATCCAGATTGATGGACATAAATATATGAATATAATGATTCTTTAGGATATGGTTTGTGATTACGACCTTGATTTTGGTAGAGTATTGGATGAACATTTTGGGGTGTTAGAGTTTTCATATTATAATATTTACCATTAAATATTGAAGATAGCTTATTTTGAGGCTTTTTAGGTCCTTCCATGTAAATATAACTTATTATGGTAAAATATCGATGAAATATATATGGTTAGACAGAGCATAGTTTAGTAGATGGTAGAAATGATTTTTTTTAAATTAAAGGTTATTGAATGAAAAAATAAAGTATCAATATTATCATGATCGTCAGAATAAACGATTTTTATTTACAATTTCTAATGTGGTGTTCCTGAAAGTTTCACATTATTTGTGTCAAAAGTGGATTTTGAGCCAATGTAATATTTCACCACATTTTATGGGGTAATTTGAAGTTATTGAGAATGTGGGGAATGATTATTACCATTTATCACCTCCTCCACATAAGATATTTATGCATTATGTTTTTTATGTATCTCAGCGCCAAAAGTATCATTATTATCAATCACATGGTTAGATGTTGAGTGATCTTGATGTTGAGCCTGTAAAATCCATGATCTAGAAACAAGTCAAGAAATTTTATTTTGGGGACAAAGTAATTCATGGAGGACAGTACATTTTTTCAAGTTCTATGACTTCATAGTTCTTATATTCAAGAGACTTCATAATGTGATGCACTGATAAGAGGGAAGTAGCCTCATGTATTGGATATAGAATATTCGTGAATGGGTCTTGGGAGATTGAAATGTTTTATAATGGGGTGGTTGTAAAAACCAATCACCTATCATATTTGTATATTCAATTATATTATTGTGGTTTTATAATTTTTCGGTCGGGTAATGATGTGAATAAATTAGGAGGATACCTGTATTTTGGATGCGTGAGATTTTTTTTAAAAAAATTTCATCATTAATCCCATGTCTTCTATATTATGCACAACATTTATACACTCTGTAATGTTGATAGATGATCTATAATCATCACCTTGTAGATTTAATGAAATTATTAGACAATGTTAATTTTTACACCATGTGTATATATTACAGTCCATTTAAATGATAAAAAATTAGTTTTTAAAAAAACTGATTATGGGTTTTTAATATGTATGTGGGACTCGAAAAATACATGATGTGTAATTGGGAAACACACGATGTAGAGTACCAAATATTTGATATAAGATGATAGTTCTGATAAATATATTATTTCCCTCCTATTAGTCATTCCATCCACATAGAGGCTCCTCTTAATTAATATTGTAGATCTCCAATCACATTGGATCATCCATTCTGTGATTGATTATTGTGTTTTTTAGGATCATCTCTCTATGAATGACGTCTCTTTATATTTTATGTCTCGATATCCTCTCATCATGGTATTTTGATAGCTCAACTTGAAATTTATGTATATAAACCATGTGTTTATGAATCATTAATCAAGGTTCAGTTCATAGATATTCAATTCTTTCTTTCTTTGTTTGCAAGTTCTATTGAGGTATATGTGTTTACCTAAAAAATATAGTTGGTATCGTTTGTGAGGGAAAAATTATTAAATATATACTTTGTTGTTGTATTTTTTTTTCAGTGGATTTTCTTGAAACAAATTTGATGTGAATATGAAGATTGATTTGATTTCATTTGGATTTTGGAAAAAACAATAAACAACTATGGTGTTGGATGTACGGTTGTGAATTGATAAAGGTAAAAATTGTTATATTATTTTAAACATTATTTTGGAAAATGGATTACATTATAAATATTCAAAAAAATATTGTTTTTATTTAATAAAGGAATAAAGTGATGAAAAAACAGTGTATTGGGTTTTACAATTAATTTGTCATATTTAAAATGAGAATGGGGAAATTGTATTTTAAACCGATTTGAATAAATATTCATACTATTTATTAATTTATTTCTCACATTAGTGATATGGTATCTAGTATGTTATTTTTGGAAAATCATTCAAGGATATTAATTAAATAATATTGGATTAATTATTGAAACATTGAAACCCTGGAGTTTCATATCTTATCCATGGTGGGATGATGTAATGTCTAATTCAGTGTGAACTAAAAGAATATATATACACATATTTAACATGATAACTAATATTGTATATGTGAAGATCATATAACTATAAAATTTCATAACATATAAGAGAACACCATGTTTCACATTGTGATGATTTGATAATAAATTCCAATGTTTGTGAAATTTCATTAATGATGCTTACTTTCTTATATATACCATTTTATAAAAAATGTAATTAGTGTTTGAAATAATTTGTATATATTGAATTGAATATAATGTATTATTATGAATTATAAAAATTTATTTAAATTATTGTTTTGATAAAAATTTATGTCATAAATTTTTTATTATTATGGAATCTTTTTTGGATCACATTGTGAGGATAGACCTGAATTTTTAAGTCACAGACTACCTTTTACATTATTCATTCTTAGATTTTCTCCTTCAAATTCAAAGTAAATGTAAAGAACCTATAGGATGATTTAACTATTATTGACCCAATTCGTTGTGGAGTGATGTGTCCCTTGGTATATTGAATTATTTTGTCTATTTTTGGTCAATTTGGTGATGTACTATTTGTGTTTTGATATAACTATTGGGATTCTAATATTGTCTCCCTTTGAGGTTATAATCAAACTAATATGTATCATTATCATCCACTCTAATTATAAAAATATACATTCCCTCTATTATATTTTATAATTTACCATTCTTGTATCAAACCCTTGGGTATAAGGGGCACCCTTCATTCTATTCTTGGATCAGCTTAGTTATCATGGTTCCAGGGTATCCATTTAGGTTGATGAAATTTTTTTTCATGGTTGATAATGAATAAAAAATGTAACTACCTAAATTCTATATTTATCAGTACCCATTGTAAGGTATATTGATCCTAATTTGTTTGATATGAAGTAAATTTTGTGTTTGTAAATTTTTTTAAATAATATGGCGTTGTAATTACAATATTTCAGTTTTTAACCTCCTAAAATTCTTTGTTGGAGAAATAAATTGATTCCGTACATATCATTATACAAATATTAAAGAGTCATAATGAATGGAGAATATTGAACATGAATAATTTATGATTTATCAATAATAAAATATGGATAATTATTTTATAACACAATTTGTTCTTTGATAGGGTGAAAATTCCCCATTTTTAGTATAAATGATTTATTATTAAATATCTAAATTTACTATATTTAACACGTAATGATCATGATAGAAATTTTTTTCCAATATATTTTATTGAAATCATATTAGATGTGATTGTGTTACCAATAAAATATTCATTACAATATATGATCCCATTGGATTCATAATTTATGTTTTTTTAGTTACGAAATACTCAGACCCCTACAGAATTGATGAATATATAAATTATAGATTAAATTCATAAATATATTTTTCTATAGATAAATGATATTTAATATATTATAATATCAAACAATATGATGAATATCGTCCAACAATTTTTATAATTAATTTTATAATTAATTTCCTCTATTAATTTATTTGTTGGGGTGATTCCTTATTATACTATGTATTATTCTTATCAAACAATCATAATAATGAATATAATTATGGATCCTTATATATCCTTAGATAATGATTAATGGAATATAATAACATATAAAATAATTTTTTATAATATTCATAGATTAACGATCATATATTGATTTTTTTTAAAAATTCAATGACATTATATTCCACTACTTAGGTAATCATATCTGATATTTATGTTCCTCAAAACCGATGAATTTATAGATTTTATAAAAATCATTAAGATATTTTTTTCACTCTACTTGTATTAATAATACGATATTTTGATGAAAGGATTGTAAAAAATAATGAAACAATGATGGTCATGTGGTGGTCCATAATGAAAAATTACTATGTTGCCTCTTAAGAATATTTTAATAGGATTTGTTGAGATAAATAATTAAATAAATTATATAGAAATTTTACATGGATTTTTAGGTAAATGTTATGGAGTAATTTACAATATATTAAAAAGTTAAATATATATACTTTTAAAAATTATATTAAGGAATTTATTAAAATAATTGATGTTGAACATGTAAAAAATAATGGTGCATATATTCAATTATTGATAATAAGTTTTGATTGTAATATCACCCTTGGTAAGTCAATCATTGATTCTCCATTGTAATTAATGTGATATAAATCGTTGTCTTTTTACAAAATAACAATGATTGGGTCTTATTGGAAATATAACATCTAGCCTCTCATAGAATGTCAACATGAAGATAAAAATTATTGTTAATCTTCCATAGGGTTGTCTCCATACATACCCTATTTATAATTGATTTTATAGAATCACACCATATAATTTAATATTTAAAATTTTGTCTCCTATTTTATGTTAAAAAAAATACCCTATATATAATGATTTACATTAAATAGATCACTTTCATTCAACTAATTAGTAAGTAATGTTATTACAATAATCTAATTAGGAATTCTCAGAAACATGGTAACTATTCATAAATAATCATCAATGGATATCTCACTCCGTAATATTCTATATTTATTTAACGGAATCTCATCCAGTTAAAATGAATACTTGATGAAAATATTTGTTAACAAGCACAACATTCCTACTTCATTATCTATTTTCTCCTCCTTAATGATTTCTAATAATTATTGTTTTTGGAATCCCATCAACATTCATTCGATTTTATACTCATATGGAGAACTTCTTCTTCATAGGATTTTATAGTTCATTTTTTATTTTAAATATATTTCATTCAAATAACTTCAACGTTGACCTATGAATGTCGAATATAGAAAGACATTTCAATAACTTAATCACAATACTTTTTTATATAGACCATATTAAATAACATTTACTATATATAGAAAATTGAATATATCCAATTTATGTGATTCCATGTGACACTAAAAACTAAATCATGCAAAAGATCCTCCTTTTTGTCTAATATATTGTCTTAATTGGTAATGTATGGATCACAATATTCGTTTTCACCCTTTATAAACATTTCCTTTTATATATATACTATATTAGCACTGATTTTATATTCTAATTTTTCTAGGGTAGTAAAAAAAATATATCCTTAAACTAGAATTTATATCAATTTATCTTCTTCAGGTAACATAAAAATAAATATATTGAAAATTAATTATTTATATAGATAAATACTCATAAACATGAAAATAAATAATTTATTTTCCATCACTCCCAATAATAATCATTATATCATTTCATTTTAATTGGATAATGAAAATTTATCGTAAGATTAACTTATAACCATTCTTATCTTAATATTTATTAAATAAATTATATATGATAAAATTCAATAAGAAATAATCAATGATTTGATCAATCACTATGATCCAAAGTAATATCTTAACTAAAATTTCTCTTGAAAAAAGTATTAAATAAATTTATACATTAAAAAATATATGAATTTGTTCTCTTTCAGTTTTCCCAAAACCAAGATATCACAGATTAAATAGTATTCATTATGTTTAGATAATGAATGAATAAAAAAATAATCAATTGCACAATTCCATTGATTAAAAAAATAAATCTATTTTTTATGCATTATTGAATTTCCATTTCAATTTATGAAAATTAAAATATATTTCTCATCAAGATTAAATAACTAGACATTCAAGGTGTTTGGGAACCTTGAATCCATCAAATATACAATTGAAATAATAAAAAACAATTTTATTCATCAAAATGTAAAATCCATAAATCATATATATATCGTCTAGTATATATATAAAAATTTTCAACTGGAATCCTAGTATATAATTTTAGTTCATGGATATTGTGTGTGATGAGATCAACACAAATTGGATAAAATTCAATTATATTATATAAATATGAATATAAAGATTCATCTATTTAAAATTCATCTCCATGGAAATTTATAATCATAACTTGTTTTGATTTCGGTTAGCAACCCATATTTGGAAACAATTTTTTTCCTATACCATAATAAACCCTTACACGTGAATTATTTTTTCTACGTTATATAACATAGAGATTCATTTTTTATAGAATTACAAACTTTTTATAAATTTTAAAGTTATGATAAGTGGAAATTCATACATATTATATAAATCATGTAGATTGATTTTAAAATATCAATAAATATTCACTTGATGTGATTTTGACTATGTAGATTCAGTTATGCTATAATTATATTTTATAGAAAACTGTCTATGGCAGAATTTTTTATTATCGAATCTGAATATAAATTATTTTCCTTATTTCATTTATTTTCATATTATTCATTCTCCAATGAAATTTCATTCAATAAAATCCATTCATAATATTATATAAATAACTATGGTCCTTAGTAAACAACAATAAAAAATTCATTTTATAATAATACTCAAATTTTTATGTTATAAATGATTTTATTGTGCATATTGAATTTCTATTGACCAAAATCCTAGATTTAGGACTTTATATTTGTATTTCATTAGAGTTTTTATATTCCATAAGAAACATTACCAATGGATTTCATTGTCTTAGTATAAAGGTCTCCAAAATCGAAACAACTATACAATTTATTCGTGAAGATAAAATATCCTCATTTTCTTCACCATATCTAAAATCTTTAAATTAAAACTATTATAGAAAGAACATCAAAGGATCATTCCGCAGATATTACATTCTATTTTGAATATATACTTTTCCTTGATCATAACTATATATGATTATATGTTAAACAAGTCTCTAAAGATATTAAATTTAATAAAATTCATCATTAATATTTACCCTATGTGTATAGGCACTTCTTGATAAAATTTTTAAATAGATAAAAAATCAATTACAAATACATTCAAATATGTAGTAAATTTCATATTGAAAAAAATAAAACAATTAAACCTAATGGGAAGTCAATATCCCTATTTTAATTTGAATTCAATTCTTTGAACTACAAGTCACATTTTATATTTGTAATTTTTCATTATCAACTTTATTTTTGTCACCCTATAATGATAAGAAACTCCAATGGAGAATTTTTTTATCTCCCTTGATGTAGGTTATATCTCAAAAACATGAAATTCAACTTCTTATCCCCAGAATAAATTTATAATTTTAAAGGAGTTTTTAATTTTATGATTTATAGAAATGATACATTACATAATTACTCAATGTATTTCTTGGAAAACCTGGTTTATGAAATAAAATATCATAAAATATACACAAAATATTCACATTACATTTCTCAATGTAGTTATATATCTTATTTTTAATTTTCATGGGATATAAAAAACATTTTATCATTGACATGTGTAAATGTAAACTCATATTCACATTTCATATTAGGTTGTTCATGTGAATGTAAATAAATCTCAACATTTGATATATAAATACTACCTTTTCATAAACACAGAAATTAAATATCATAATAAATAAGGGAGATTGAATATCATACTATATAATTCATTTTTTTTATATATAGAATAAATTATATTAGGAATTTTATATATCACTCATAACGTTGACATATTTATATTTTCTATTAAAGGGTGAACTCTATAGTACAACAACATAAGTTTTCTTTGGTAATTAATAAATCCGAATAAATTGAGAAAGGGTGTATCAAACATAGATATGTAGTTGTATCACCCAAAATGAAAATCCATTTGTAATATATTGGTATATTTATAACAGGTACCTATGTAATGTATTTTTAATCTTCATATTCTCTATAGGATCCATGAATTTTTCTTCATCAGGAACCATTGAATAATTTTCATCTATATCATATTAATTAGCTTCCATACGATTCTCTCGAGATAGAATAAGTATATCTACAATTTATTTTTTAAAAATACTCCGTGATTCATCACACATACCAATAAATATATCATGGTTAATCTGTCATAATCATTTCAGAGTCTTTTCATGAATTTTTAACCTTCTACACAGACATCCATCTCCTTTTTCCATGTCCTTTTAGCATACCATTCTAATTAATTACATTGATTTTGAACATCGAATCTTATTATATATTCACTATGCTATATGGATTCTTTAAATATCATTAGAATTGTCCCAATTGAGTTAGTTTTTATTTCACTCATATAAATTACAATGTTTTACATTTTTTTACTTCATATAATCATCTTCTATTTTCTATTGGTATGGTATTTTTTTATTAGTAGTTTTATATGTTTTCTTTTTTATTGAATCCATGTGAATTTGATTTCATCTTATGAGATCTTGAATATATTGGTAAGTGTATTATTTTCTATTGTAATTTTTTCTTTACATATATAGTGGTTCATTAATTATTTCATTGGCATCGATAATGAGGATATATGGAACATTCCAACAAAAATCATAATTGTGGAATATAGGTAAAAATACTCAAAAAAATCAAGAATAATAAGATTTTTTTTAAATTACACATTTATTTTATTACTTATGGAATGTATCTTATCACATTAATTTTTTATTTACACCAAATATAGGCATTTTTTGACTAATATATATTGAAATACATTGCAAAAACTCAATGAATATAAGACTGAATGTCTAATAGAAAATATATTGTCCCTTTAATATCGATATTTTAATTATTGGTAGAATCAATCATGATGAGTAATCTACATAGACTTTTTTATATTATTATTTCAATAATTTTATTACATTTTATGGAACAAATATCCGAGGACATAAATATATCTATGAATTTTTATTCGGTAAGATTCTTCGATTTTTTACATACAAACACATGTAAATAATGTTCTTTTTCATAACCATGTTTGATTACATAAATTTAGTTTGTTCATGTATTTTTTTATCATGGGGTCTCTAACAATGATCTTTGGATGGAATGATTTCAATAACATATCAATAGCTATATAAAAAGAAATAAATTGATCTGGACGTAAAAAACATTCGTAAAACCTATGTGGTAGGGATTCTATTATCAGAATCACAAGATAATTCAGGATTGTAAATTCCCAGAAACATCATTTTTAATTTTAATTAAAGTAAAAATATTGTCTTATAATTTATTTAAATATGAACTAAGATCATATATTACTCTAACAATCTCCCCATATTCAATTACATTTAATTTTGAACCATTACGACATCCACAGATATACTCGTCATGTCATTTACACTCTCAGATTTCTAACCCTGACGATGATATTTATAATCAATTGTGGTTTTGAGGAGTCTTTGATGTACATAGTATACCAAATTTAAAAAAAATATTTATACACTCATTTAAATTGTTCATCTACTAGGGTTAATTTTTTACTGAAATATATAAATGATTAATCTATTTCATTGATGAGTATTGAGAGAGTGTTATAGTTTTAATTCTCATTTGAAAAAGAAATCGTTGATTAAATAATCATATTAGTTAAAATTGGAATTCATATTTTATAGATTACTTGTATGAATCATAATATTTATAACATCTTTATTGGGATTTAACATGATACACCATGATTTTAGAATAAAAATCACTATCTTATTTATCAATTTCATGATCCTCGTTATCATATCAATTTAATATAACATCAAGTAATTATTTTCCATTACTATGATTAAAGCAACAAAATATAATCTAACAACATCTAGACAGTGGTTGACAATATATATATATCAATTTATTTTATCCAATTCATTTTATTTTTATTATCCAATTTCTTAGAGACATTGAAGGGAGTTCAGTATGAGAAATGATAGGAATGTAATATGTTCTTTCTATTAAAGGTTTTTTTTGATTCCTAAATAATTTCACACTGTAATATACCATTATATTTTGTGGGTCATAAGAAATAATTTTTTATTTAATATTATATCATAATTGTTTTTTTAATAGACCAATTAGGACATCTGAGAGTGTGATGAATCATGTTTTGAATGCATTTTACGAAATAAAAATTTTCCAATTATTTATTTATATCATTTTTAATTGAATATTATTTATATTTAGTTCAATTTGATGTATTTTTAATCATACTTGTACAAATCAAATATATGCATTTGTGTATTGTGGTATGGCTCCCCATTGTATTATTACACTTTTTATACAAATTTCATACTCCAGGACATGATTTTTTGTTCCCCAACATCAGGGATTCTCATTTATAATAGATATGACTACAATAGGCGATGTTTCTTAAACAAATAATTCTATTCTCTCATTAAATATAAATATACCTACATAATAAACAATTTTATTACAACTAAAATATCATGTTGTCAGAGAGTCCCATGGTGATATCTCAGTATAACCTTACCAGACTGAACAATTATAAATGAAATTACATTTTAAATGAATAAAATAATTGTTATGTAATAGAGTTATAAAAAAACAAATAAAATACATTTTTCATCATGGGCCATCATAAAATAAATCATTTCCATTTAAAAAAATATTATGAGTCATAACTATTGATAATATATTAATCATACCATGACCACCATAGCTAGTATATATTGATGGTAAAAATAATATATAATTGACAGAAAGATAATTAGTAATTAACTTGACAAATAGGATCATACACTATATTTAAAAATAATTTTATCATCTGAGGGAGATAGAATTAGTTGTATTTACACTTAAACATTTATATTATATGATTAAAACCAGAAATATTTGTTTAAACGTTTATAGGTTATGTCTAAACCCCTACTGAACACCGCTCTATTCCATGTTTTCTATACCATCTCAATAATTTATCACTATTTCACAACATACCCTAATGACATATACTATTGTAACAAGGTTTTGTGTATCGAGTCGGTTGTATATTTATATTACATATTTTTCATTTTCAAAAAACAATTATTACACATTTTAAGGTAATTTATATATACATATTATTATGTAACATGATTTCAAAAATATACATTATATAATGATGAATTAAAATAATTATTTCTCATAAAAATATAGTTTCAATTATTTTATTCTTTTTTAAAAAATTTGGATTTTTAAAATAAATGTAATTTTTATGAAATATTTAAAATAAATAATTCATATTTAAATCCATATTATAATTTAATTTACTAAAGTCCCATGATATATTTATAATGTTCATTATGTTTTCTATGTTTTTAATACTAATCCTTTCAAAAAATAATGTTATTATTTTATTGTAGAAATCCCTATAATTATAAAAATATTTTTTAAACTAAATATCATTTTTTCAATCAATACTTTGAAATTACAGTGTGGTTATTCATTCCTAATTTTCTGAAAAAAATCCAATAGTTTTGTACTTATTAAGTATATTATAAATATATAATATAATATATAATACAATAATATCCAAAAACTGTTGTAAAAATACCTTAATCTGAAATCAAAGACCAATAATAAATATTCAAATTTAAATATTGTTTTTAAATTATTTAGTTAAGTATTCAAACCTATATTGAATGATAATAAATGTATATTATTTTTTTTCTTTAAAAATAATTAATCATGAACATTACTCAAACACATTGTCATAATTGTTATTGATTCAAGGGAATCATTTCATATCCAAATAAATTGTTGAAAACCACTCCACTAGTTGAAATCATCAAAAAACCCATGGGAATGTTTTTTTATTTGATTACTTATAACACAAAACCTATGAATTGATATTTTATAAAAATTTTGATTTCAGTTTTATATAAATACCAAAATAAAATACATTTAATATTCAATTAGAACCCATTTATCACATATTTTAACAATATATCCCTCCTTGAATCACTCTTAGTGAATTATCAAGAACATAATAATGTCATTCCAAAAATTTATTATCACTATCTCAATGTAAAGTATTATCTCATATTTCTTATTAATTATATAAAATAATTTTTATTAAGAATATTTATTTCAAATTTTTCATGATTTATGGTGGTCTCACACATACCCTTACAATAATTATGACTACTCGAAATATAGATCGCAACATTTTATCTCATTAATGTGTTTTATGATAAATTATGTAGACTCCTAATACCTTCAATATTTACCTATAAATATTAATGAAAACAATTTTATTGTGAATACTCATGAAAATTTCCACTATAGATTATTTGTAAATAATTTTCTATCCTTCACTAATTAGTTACCTCTATTTATATAACCAAAACCCTATTTTCATGTGACTAAAACATGAGGATATATCTTATTATACTGTATGATTTATGTCTCCAAAAAATTGATGTCCATTATATGAATTTTATGGGTGGAATAATAAAAATATTTTATATAAGTGGAGTCTGTAATATTTTTATAACATGGGATAAAATATATATTTCTATGAAAGTTATCCAACTCACACCATGTTATGTATTTTACCAATTACTCTATAATGTTAATTATAATTCCATGATTTATATTTTCAGAACATTATAATGATTCCTTCGTGTTATCATATCATTTCACGATTATATACTATTTTTTATTATTATCAACCATTTGTTTCTCCACAACTTTCCTATTGGGTAAAATTTATTATCTTCATAATTTTATGCATTTATTATCCCCTAATAATACATCATAGCTCAATCCATTAAAATTTTTGTCAACTACTTATCCCATCTATATAATAAAGAACTATATAATTTCAATGAAATACTATAGTGTTTTTAAATAATTATATAGTATCCATATTTCATGATATTGGGTTTTTTATCTAACAAAAAAAACACACTAATCCCCATGATCATTTTAGGATTGTTTCGTTTGTGACATTATTTTATAAGTAATTTTATAAAATATATATAATATCTATATTTTCAAGGTTATTATTATATAAATTTCTAATAATTTTTATAGATTATGATTATAAAACTAAAGTGAAAACTATATTTATAAGACATAATGAAGAAAAAAATCAAGAATATTAATAAAATATCGATTTCGTGGGTTTACAAGAAAATTGGTCCCCATATTGATATTGGAAAGTGGTAGTTGATGTGAAAAATGTATAACTATGTGTAATAATATCATAATGGATCACTATTTGATATCTTTACCTATACCTATTGTATAAAAAATAGTACGAAACTGTACACCTAACATGAAATACCTGGTAGATATTATTTTTCCAATCACTATATTTTTTAAAAACCATTATGTATGGAAATAGTGCATATAAAATATAATTTTATTAAATAATATATTGATATCATCAATTGAATTATAGAAACTCATAGGTTATGTAATATATGAAATTTATGGTTTATCACAAAAAATTTCATAACATCCCTTTAATGTATTTAATATTATGAATATTTTCATCCTATATTTTCCCTTTATTTTAGTAAATGGATTTGAATTGTTTGGAATATGTCCAAAACCAGTGTAACGAAGAATTATGAGGACTACCAAAATGAGATTCTCATCTGAGCCGGAAATGGGTTCATGAAATTCATGAAATTACATAGTTTATTAAAACTTGTTTTGAAAATAAACATGAATGATAGGAGAAAACTAAAACCACCGATGAATGATAATATTGAAATTGATAACTTTATGGGATAATGGGCTTCAACATTTGGTGGATCTCATGATCACTAAATCATGGAAAAATATATCAATGAAATTGAAAATAAATTCATAATACATCAATTCTATTTGTAAGAGAAGTCTATTCATGATATTTATCTCATTTAAGAAGAATTTAGTCAATGGTCAAAATGTTTCAATAATAAAAAGCAATAGGTATATATGAAAGTGATGGAATAGAAATAATCCTAGAAAATTTATTTAGATAAATATTTTCATCACACATTTTGTTTTGTAATTGAGAGAGAGTTAATTTGACATTTGAAAAAAGATCATAAATACATTAGATAATATGATGAAGAAATCAAAAGAAATTTATGATATTCCTTTCAAATGTACACTGAACATAAATTTTAATATAAAAACCTTTTCATTTGGTGAAATACCAATCTATATAAATATTTTATTATTTCAGACTTAGACAAAAATGAATATATTTTCCAATGTACCATCATAAATAAAATAGAGGTCATTGAGTATTGAGGATCTCATGTATTTATCATTAATAATTATAAAAATGAGTTTAATTATGTGGGATTAATATATAAATATCATTTTTAAATAAAATAAAAAAATCCCCATGTCAAATGATTCAGATGAAGCATCACAAAAAATTTCTTGAATGGGATAATGAAATTACATAGATGGGGAATATATGGGAACCTATCTTTTGGATGTTGATATAAGAGCCCCACTAATTTCATGGGAGAAAATAATGTACCAATTAAATCCCTTATGATTTTTAAATTTTTCAACTAAAATAAAAATGTACATTTTCAGTATAAATGCACTAAACCAAGGGTTTCTGATGATAAATAGTAAATGAAAAATCTGATGGAAAGGGATAAAGGGAGAGAATATCATTTTAAAATTTCTTAGTATAATCCCGACAACAATGTTGGGTCATGTAATTATATTATACATTCATGAATAGAATTATAACTGTTTGATTCCTACTTT
The DNA here is from genome assembly GCA_963277665.1 of Viscum album. Taxonomy (NCBI): domain Eukaryota; kingdom Viridiplantae; phylum Streptophyta; class Magnoliopsida; order Santalales; family Viscaceae; genus Viscum; species Viscum album. The sequence continues at coordinate 1,562,200,234 of OY728142.1, read as the reverse complement.
ACTTGTTCATTCATATAACTAAATTGTATTATAACTATTATATCATTAACATAAAACATGTATGACAAACTATGAATGAAAAATATAAATATAAAATCTATGGATTAACAAGCATAAAACTTCTCACATATCAATATATGATGGTTCAATTTCACCCATTATACCATATGATACTCATTTTAGCTAAATTGGTTCTATCTTATGTGTGGATTGAATTTACATGTCTAGAGAAAACATAAATTAAAAGTAGAAGAAAGTAACCATAAAATATTAAATCTCCATCATATTAGATATATTTATAATATATAGATGGATATCCATTGGAATATTCATTTAATTCCGGGTTTTATTTCCTTATAAAGAATTGTATTAAGATCAAATTACTGAGACTAAGTAAAAGGTCATCCTTGGTGACATGCCCATTATAATATAACAATTTGATGTGTTTAATGATGAATTTAGGGGTCTTTATAAAATTTATTACATTAATGTGATAAAAGAACATGTAATGAGATAATTAATAATGTCCAAGACTCAATATTGAGTAGAAAACATTAAATTTGAATAGATAATGAATAAACTGTATCAAAATATTGATTAATGATTAACATTTCTAATATCATCACCATGGGCACTTCCAAACTTTTTCAATATGAAAAATTGAGTATCAATATTACAATTTATTGATAATCATGAGATAAAAGATATGATAATAAAGAATATTTATACTCTTAGAAGTATTGATGACTTATTCTATTAACTACATATAGTAATTTCATCTCTAAGGTGGATATCTAATTAGAATGTTATAATATAAAAGTGAAGAAGATGTATATACCTAAAACAATTGTTTTATTATAATTTTTTAGAATAACGAGTTAATAGATATTCTATTAATATTCATTAATTATCTAGAAACCTTAATGGACATAATAAATGTTATCTTTAGGGACTAATATGAAAAATTCATGGTATTATTTATAGATAATATTTTTTTCTACTCAAAATTAAATAATGAGCCTATGTATATTTTGAATACATTAATCAAGGACTTGAGAATGAAAAAATTACATGTGAGGTTAAATAAATGTGGTTTTGGGATAATAAAGTAACATTCCTGGATACTTTTATGATAATAATGAAATTTAAGTGAATTTGTTGAAGAAATATAGAATATAATTACGACTCAGAAATACATCTATGATATGATATATATTTTATATGGAATAAATGGGTACTATCATCGATCAATGATAATCTTTTAATAATTTTTATTCTCGCATTCCTAATTTTCTGCAAGGGAAGTGAAATTTGACTTGGTTGATGAATGTTAGGAGACCATCAAAGAGTTAAATGAGATATTAATAACTATAACTATAATATGATTAAAAATATCATGGTATTTTTTATGATATATAGAGGCACATAAAACAATGGATAGAGATTTATAGTAATGATATATCACTACGTGATTCTAAGGTTCTAGCATTAAAAAATACTTATTCATGAGATAAGTAAGTAATTTAACATTAATTCACATCGAGGGTCATTTAATGTTTATTTCATTGGACAATTAGGTCATAAATTATACATAACTTATTTAATATTACAAGTATAAACTTCTACTAAATTTTCATTATTTCATAAAACAAAATATCTCTAAAAAGAAACATGATAATGTTTTGGGTTTCAATAGCACAATGTTACCTAGATCCTATCCTTGACTATATTATTCTTTATGTTCTGTGATAAAAAATTCAAAACACGGGTTGAGAATAAAATGATCCGTAAGGGATACATAATTAATGAAAAATTTAGTCTTGATAAAACATATAAACCATGAAAATATTATCATAAAATAATACTTATCACCTTTAGGAATTTGGAAAAACACTTCACTGAATATAATATGATTTCATATTTTTTTATAACCAAATGATTAAAATAAATATTATAGAATGAAAAATAGAACATATAAAGGTAACATTGGGAATAAAAATTCTTAAATTGAATAACCATATGGTCGACTTCCATACATATCACTAAATAGAATAGTCATATGAACAACTTAAATACCCAAAGCATTTGAGGTTATAACTTACCCACCCCTTCTTGTTTTATCACCGAACCACCCATCATTTGGTTTACCGCCTAACCACCCATCATTTGGTTTATCAAGTAACCACCTGTAGTTGGTTTATCAAGTATCCACCACCCAAATTTCTAAGTACCATTATTTAATCATAACACATAAAATATTACAGATATCATCATTTCACTAATAACATTTCATTTGAAATCACAAGAAATAATTTCATTATATTGAAATAATATATCCAATTCAAAACCAATTTTCAATATGAAAACACCCAAAACGGGAATAAAGTGTTTTTATTCCTTTTATCAAAATTATGGCTTGTAGAGGAATTCAAATATCTTCTAATTAATACAGTGACAGAGATGTCATTGTCACCACATACGTTAAAAACATTTATTTCTTCATTTATTAAAATTCCTCCTAGAGAAAATATTCTCTTTGAAAGAAATTAACTGTAAAATGGTTTTATTATACGCCTGTAAACAAATGTGGTGTATATTATTTAAATATTCTTCAATGAATTTCTATTGATATGACTTTCTTTTACTTTAGTCTAACTCATCACATATCTTCCTTGTTCATCCTGAATAATAAGACTATGTTAATTTTTACTTTATTTAAAAACTTTATAACGTTTATTATTCATTTTATGTCATTTAATACCATAATATAAAAATTTCCCAATTATTTAGGTTAATATCAACCGGAATGTCGATATTTGGTACTTGAGTTGAAAATAATCTTTTTTTATATATATTGTAAATGTAGTAAAAAGAAAATAAAATTGTATTCATGATAATAATATCAATTTATCAATTAAATTTATTTAAAATAGTCTATAACATTTTGATTTAAGAAATCAAATGTACCATTCATGGAGATGGTAGGTCATACGTACGCATGAATTCTACATTCTTTTCTTCTTCATACTAAAAAAATTTCATTCAAATGATATAAATGTATATTATAATACTAGTATAATATTTAATTCATTTATGTCTCACAAATTTAATAAAACTATACTTTATAAGTCCCATGTGTAGGATGAACGAGTCATATCACTTTGAAGGGTAAGTAGTCCACACTTCGTCAAATAAAATTATCATACTTGAACATAATAGAAATCCTAAAGGGGTGTTTTAAAAAATATTAAAAATTCATAGAGAAAATATAAATATAATATATATATATATATGTAATATAAATATAGTTCCATCATAATGGCTACCATGAGAGGTGATATGGGAAAATTGAACAGTCATCGTTTCTGGAGTTAGAAGTTTGTCATACATAAAAACAATATGTACGTATAAATGAGAAGGAAGTGTGGGTATGTTTAGTTATAATCCTTCTAATAAAAACATCATATTATATATAGTATAAATTTTTCAGTTATATAATCAAATAATTATTATAAAATTGGTATTTTATAAGGAAAATAAATGAAGGAACATGAAAGAAGACATTAACTCCAAATCAGGTTACTTCTTTTGTTTGGATCGAAAAGGTTTTCATGAATTGCCTTCATCTGAAGGTAATGATTCATGTAGGAATGAAGGGTTTTGGAAGAATAAATTTGTATAATTTTGATGAGGTATATGTCTTGATAGGTGTGAGTATGTGGGTAGTAGAGGTGGACGTTTATGGGTGGGTGAGGAGAACATTAGAAATATCAGGAAGTAATAATTTATTTCAAATTAAATTTCAATTAAAATGGTCAAAAAATCATTAAATTATATGATATGATTATTTGGGATAGAATAAAAATTATAAAATAATTTATATACAATTTTTTATAATTTTATTAACCTTATAATTTTGGTTTATATCACATTTTACCATTTTTTATCTTATAGTGATATAATGTTATTTCCACATTATGGGTTAATGAAATTACCATATCTTGTCAAAAGTCTAAAAAATAATAATTTTTGACATATTTGGATATCTCTTACCTATTTGGATGAATATTAGATTTTTTGGAATCAAATATCATTTAAAAAACTATTATATGCTTTAAGTTATGACTTATGTCAATTTTGGACACCATTCATACTAGACTTTTTTACAAATTCATAACAACCTGATTCCTTAGATCCAAATTATTTAATTCATATATAATATGTCGATATCATCCAAAAATTTCGTGGATGACATAAAAATAATCAAATTACATTTACTTTAAAATTTATAATATAATTTATTTAAATCCTTTATTAACGAATCTATCATTGCATCATCATTTCATCATAATTAAATTTATTTATTTAACGTCTAAAAGATTTTAATAAAATAACATTATATAGAAAAATAATTTTTTAAGTCTAATTAAAATTTATAGTCAAATATATTATTTATATTACACCATATTATAATTTTTATAGTAAAATATACATTTGTATGTTATATTTCTCTATATATTACATTAATTCTTATAGAATGTATTTTTCATATCCATGTGGCTCTGTGGGGTCCCAAAACCGACCCAAGGATTTTCATTGTTGGAAATATTTCATAAACGAGGATTTGGACATGTGTTAGGTTACTTTATTGTTAATATATTAGTATTTTTACCCTAATTTACCATACATACCTTTAACCATGGATAAAAAAATAATTACTGAAGTTACTATATATAATGTCCAAAAATAAAAGATAAATATTAATATAATGTGTAACTTATAAAAATATGGAATCAATTTTTACGAAAAAAATACATAAATGTTTAATTTATTAATTTAAAATTTATTGTCGTTGGTAAAAAATTTTGGTTTTATGAAATAAAAACCATCAACAAATTGACAAGTGGTTATGTCTAATTTCAATGGGAAATTACATCAAATTACTAAAATATTATTAAATGATAAAAACATAATAAAATAACACAATGTTAAAAATTATAAGATTAGTCTATATATATAAATAAATTAGATGAAAAAGAAGTTATGAATTAAAATGCACTATCTTTAAATATTAATACATATATGATTTTTATCAAAAAAATAGAAAACATTCCACCAAAGTAAATTATCATGTTCTTCTTCTAAACAAGAAATTTATTTTGTCAAATTGAACATATAAAAGTGAAAAAAAACTATATTTAAAAAGTTTTCTCCATCAAAAGGTGCTAAGATTAACTTTTCATAATATTAGATTACTTATTCTTTAAATTAGATTCATTCTTATTTTAGGCCTATAAAATATATTGGTTAAATTTCAAAATATTAACATGCATTTATAATCATATTTTAGATATTTTTTCTTATTAATTACAATAAAATGTCTAGGTGATAAAAACCTTAAAAATTAATAATAATAATATATTATTTTTCAGTATAATTCAAATTTTTTTGCAACTTAAGATTTCTGAAAAACCTGTTGTTACGTGTCAAGTACGCTATTTAAACAAGTGTCATATTTCATGTTAAATTAATAAATTCTTTATAACTATTAATAGATATGAATAATTATATATATATAAATACCTAGGATCGTACGGTGATAAAATATTCCTTAGGTATATTAATGATCCATGATTATAATTACCAAAAACCTAATCTAAAAGTCATTATGGTGGCCTTATATTGAAATCTTTGTGACATTAAATCTACATTAAAATGTGTGAAATGTGTGTAGATTATAAATTCCTAATGTATATATTAACAATATGAATATAAATATTCTATAGTGATGTGGGTTTGAGAATATAAATGAATAGAATTGTTCAATATATTAATATCCTGGGGAGGAAAATAAATTGTGTATTCTATGAGTTAAAATGACTATACAACACTATTGATGATAAAGAATGAATTTCATCCAATCTTCATTGATATTAAATTCATTTTCCATGGAATAAAAAAGTAACTTAATACTACATAGCATAAATAACTTTTCAACAATAAATTAATTAAATGATCATGGAGTCGAAAATAGGTTATTTGGTTCTAAGAAAATGGTATTTAAAAGTTTGGTGTAAAAGGGAGATACATATGGATTCCTAAATTTTTGATCTCACATATGTGTCCCATGAAAAAAGTAACTGTGTTGGAAACATCTAGATGATGTTAATCGATCACACATCCCTACTTATCTTGAATAAAATAAGAGGTATATAAATATGAAGTAAAATATATCATGGGATAACAAGAATATAGATATTTAAATATTATAATGTTGATTTATTTTGTGCTAAAAAAGGAATGTATAAAATATAGAATGTTAATGTTATGTGGAAAATATTACATATTATTGTATTTAGATGAGATTACACTATTGTGGATTTTGTCTAATGAATTATAAGTACATTTAAATAAAATAACTCTATGCAATGGTTGATGATTACATTACAATTTGATTACAATTCCATATTATCATGGAATTTTTCAATCTTAAATAAATCCTTATTATATACAATATTAATGTTTTATGAATTCATGTTGTTCCTATAAAATATATTAGATGGGTTCCAAAATAAATTATTTAAAATTTTATATAAATTATTTTCAAAATAAATTCCCCAATAGAGTTATATTTAATTTATTAAGATAAAATGGGGTTCGTATACAGAAAATAGTTTTCTTATAATTGAATTTAATAAATTTCTAACAGTCCATACATCTATTTCATGATAATTGATGTCCAATGGATTGATTTTATATACATTTTTAAATAATATTTTCTTTATTATGTTAATATAATTTTTAAATTCCATTATTATTTCTTGTGGTAAATATTATAATAATTTAACGATAAAATATTTTAGTTTAGTAAAACATAGTCTTCTATGTAACATAAGCCTTAAAAAAACATATAATTTATTGTAACACAATAAAACATAGTGTTTCATTTACCAAAAGCTAGAATATGTGTTTCATGTAGTCCAATACTTGATCGGTATTATATAAAATGAAAAAATTCCTTAGTTATTTCATATTACACAATTTATATTCCTTGTTTTAGGATATTCAAAATTTCAAAAAGATTTAATTAATTAAAAAAATATTTCAGAAAATCACAGGGTGTTATATCCTTTCCAAAAAAAATTTATATTTATATATTTCCCAATAGTAGATAGAAAACAACTATTAATGTGTGTCAAATATTAAATGTGGATAATTTATTATAAAATGAATAAAAATTGAAAATGAAACAGAAAATGCTTTCATAAATTAACTCGCATGAGCCTTAAAATCCATGAAACATTTATCCCTCTATTACGTAAAAATAAATGTTCTATACCTAACCACTACATTATAATTTCTATATGATATTATATTCTAAATTTATCACCGAATTTATTTTCAAAATTGAATAATAAATTGTTAATTAATTAATAAATATTTTATGAATTGCAATAGAGTATAATTGCTCTGAAATCCAACCTAGTGTTGTACAGATTATTCCTAGAGTAATGGAATTATAAAAAAATAATTCAAAAAATATTTAAAAGATAATATTTTAATATCCCCATCATAATCTCTCAGTAATAAAAATGTATATTTTCCATTATATATTCAAATAGTAATGTCAGACTAAATTAGAAATTAGTGGTTAAATTCATTCTATAGTGATGTCTTTTAAAATTACGTAGACAATCTCTTATACCTATTTAATTAATTTTTGGGTGAATACTCAATGATAAAATTAAAATTTATCTGATTTATTCTATATATATTAAGTAATTTTAATTTTTTTTATAATTTTTAAATCATATTGATTTTTTATAAAAAGAATTTGAAAGTGAAATTAATCGAATCATAAGGAAATTCGTTTATATATCTTGAAATCAAACTATACTATTGAGTATTTATAGTCATGCCAACAGGTTAGGATGTATTATTTTGACCATTCAAAATGAATAATATAATATTTTTATTTATCCTATTAATATTAAATATTATTTCCTACTTTTTTCATATATTATCTTGGGATTTAATTATATATAACACCATATGATGGATAGTAATTTATTGAAGGATTTGATTTGAACATTATTTTTACTATTGAATTTTGTAGATTAATTTATTAGGATTATTATTTTTGGGAATTATATTACCATGTTAAATCTATATTGATTTTGGATAATGTCTAATGATAGAATTCATAGACTCTTAAAATCCTTTATTATAATTTTTTCATTAAAATTATATTTTAGTGAATCAAACATGGTGAATCGATATTGAATACTAATAATATATAGAAATATAAAACATTTTTCTCGAATGTTGGACAATTATGAGATTTTACTTCTCAAATAAATATAATCCATTATTTTTTTAGCATAGATGTTGAAAAAATCCTTTAGAATTATGTAATGTGACTTGTAATAATATTTAATCTAACTACCACGTATTCTGTTGATATTAATATCCCTTTTATCAACTATATGTCTTGTTTTTTCTTCATTAACATCCATTAAACCATGTCTCCATCACTCATTCTTAGCCTAGGGTAATTTTTGTCCTTTATAAATTTAGGAATTTATTCTCCCTTCGAAGAATGTCATTTAATTTCCCCCTAATTTTTCCCTACGAGTAATCGTATTTATGAATAATTTAACCGGACAATTATTTTTACCACATTCCCTATTTAATCATTGTATTATTTATATCATTTTTAAGATGTGGGTTTCATCAATATAAATCTAATAATATTATTACATTAATAACCGAGATGAATTTCAATTGTGAAATTCCTTACAATGTAGTAATATGAAACATCTTAATATTTTTTTAAATATTTTCATTCCAATTAATTTAAATTATTTGGTATATTTTTTTATAGTGTATAAATATTTCACAATCACTTATATGAGAAAATAATATTATATTGTGTTTCACATAACCTCGTTCTTCTTTGATAACATGTGTTAAATGCCAGTTGACGCCTTTCAGTAAAACAAGATACTATTAATATTATCATAGTTATCAACTATACATTGGAATAGAGGGTATAAATAATATTGACCAGATTTTGAAAAAAAAAATTCACGTGATTATATAATGAATCCTTTAGTGATCTTTTAAAAATTCAAGATAATAAAATAACTAATTATAATGGGTGTGTCTTTTTTAAAATACTATTTTTATTCCCAAAAAGGAGTTTTATCATGATAAATTATATAAATAACTATGAGTGAATGATATTAATGAAATTCATATTTTATAAATTCTATAGAATATTTTTCAATTCATAAAGTATTTATTACAGGAATTAAATTATGAAAAATAAAATTTTAAGAAAAAGGGATGTATTTCTTTAAAAGGAAGTTATTCACCTTATAGTTGAAATTTTTTTATAACTAAATTATTACACTGTTATAAATTTTATTTTTACCAAAAATAATATATTATATTAATTACGAATGTATAAAATATCATGGGGCTATTTTTTATCTGTTTGTGAAGTTTCATTATTTGATGAATATTGAAAACCCCTAAATTTTAGTATAAAACATCATTTTACTCTAATTTAGTTACATAGTTATACTATATTTTAAATATGTTTTAATGTAAATATAGTTTTAATATTCAACAAAAAATGAAATTTAATTCATTGGAATCAATTTCACATTGTAATTTGATATAAAAACAAATAAATCTTTTCATAATTATACCTTAAAGATACATTGTTTCATCTTATCTATTGTATTGATCTCAAAAAATATATTCTTCCACTTATATTATTGGAATTTTGAAAATGGATCCATATTTGTTATCATAATAATTTATTATTTAGTTTAAGGTCAACATAGTTTTATAATAAAAAAATATTACTAAAAATATTTAAAATTAATTAATGTGATTGCGGTAATAATATGTTTACTTAGTTGGTTAACGTAAACCATAAAGAAAACAATAACCCGTAAAACTGTTAAAAACATTTTTGATAGAAATAATTTGACCATTGTTCCTCATTTGTCTAATTTTTTTATTAGTCAATGAACATGACCTATGGGAGACCTCTTCATAGTACTAACCTTTTTTGTTTATAATAATGTCAGTCATCCTCCACTAAAAAAGGACATTCACTCTCCCCACTTCCTCCCACTGATAAATACGTTATTTTCCAAAAACCTGACCATATAAACTAATAAAATCCCTTATCTCATCAGATAAAACTCACATTTGTGAGATATAAATTCCCTGATGAACATTGACACAAACCAAAAGGATTTCGGATAAGAAGAGTTAATGTTAATCAATGAGAATTTTAGTTTAGTTTCATTCTCCACCCTAGAAATTATTTATATATCATGATTAGATAAAATAAAATATATTAAATATAGAAATATTTTGTTATTTAATGGGTATATCTATGATCCTAACACACATCCACTATCTGGGATACAAAATCCTTATTCCTGTGCACGCCCACTATAGCCAGACAAACCAATAGCCTTCGTTCCTCAATTACAAGAACTCAAAGTTGGGAATAATGATTGTAATAAATTTTTTATATTATATATATATGATATTTTAGAGGATTATATTCTTTTGGTTCTGATATATGATTCTGAACATCATTCCATCCATTTAATGGGAATACAAAAACTTTGTTTGTGGATAAGTGTACTACCAACACCTCAAAGCAATGTGATTTGTTCATGATTTACATTGAATTTATTGAGGATGGGTTTAATAATAATATATAATATTATATAAATATATATTATATTTGTGGAATAATTATCTATATGTAAATATTAATTATCACATTCTTTCTGACATTTAAACACACTGAAAAAGTGAAAAGGTCATTTGTTGACTTGTGGACTACCACCTCTTAGAAGTGATGTAGTTTTTATTTTTCCTAAACATTAAATAATATATATATAATTAAATATAATTATATAACATGGAATTAATTTCTTAATTATAATTTTGTAATGAGAAATTTTACTTAATTTTCTCCATAGTGATCATTAAAAAATGGGAACAAAACTCATGTATACATATGAACTATTGTATCCATAATTGTAAAATTGATTAGTTTTTGTTAACCATAATCCATATATATTTTAAAATTATAGTTTAGGTATACATATATTTTATATTACATTATTATTATTATTCCCATTATGTATAAATAATCACCCCTTCGAACATAGTTGACCTACCAATGGTGTTTTTTACACATAAACCGAATACGGTCAAAAATAATAATTTACACAAAATTTATTATGAAATTATATATAATATGGTAAAAAATGAAATAAATGTAATAATAAAAATTAAATAATTTCCCATGGTAGTTAATAATTATCTTGTTTTAATAAATCATTGAGTCAAATAATAATTGTGATAGACAAGACTCGAGGTAATGGGATTTTTAGTCTCACATTTATTTCGGTCATAATTTTTTCTTATTCAACAATTAGATAGGTTATGTGGTTCATACATTTCCCATGAATTTATAATATTATTTTTATACTATAATTACTAGTTATTTACATATACATTTTATTATATCTCATTCATAAGGTTTACAGTTCCAATGTTACCAATGTTGTTGTGGATTTTTGCCCAATTTTCATCCACTGATACGTTTTCCATGTTGTAGATATATATTGTATTACAATGTGTATATACAACTAATTTGAAATATTATATAATTATTATCATTATAATAATGATATTTTATGTTTCATTTATATCATTAATTCAATTGTATTACAATTAAATGGCAGAAAAATTGTACGAGTCTTTTTTATAACCTAATTGTTTATTTGGATTAAGTATGATTATGTCTAAATTTTTCCATTTTATAACTAACATGAATTATCTTATCCTTGGTTTATTAATGATATTTTCATAATAATAATTTTTTTATAATGATTTATCAATATAATAATTTTAAATTTGTTTTTATTGAAATACAACATTATTTCTCCCTTCGTATAGAAATTCATTTTCTACCAAAACCATATTTTAAAAAATGTTTTAAATTTTATTTCATGATATTTAGTTTTTAGTCTCAATAAAAAATGTAAAAATTCTTTTTTACTTATTATTATATGAGGATATTTAGTAGTAATATCATCCTCATTCTTTCTCTGGATGAGTTATGATTGTCAAAGAGATTTTCATGGAACCATTTTCTACTACCAAGGATAACCATATTTCAATGAAATTTTTATGGAACCCATTTATATTCAATAGGTTATCCCTGTTACAAATATTTTTTTATTTTACTGGTTACATTCAATGGGTTAATAATATTTCAAATATATTTTTATAGAAACATTTTATTTTCCACAGGTTTACAATGTTTCAAAAATATTATTTTTGAAACAATTTATTTTTAATAGGATATATATGTTTAAAATATATTTTCACTAAACCCATTAAAAATTATAGTTTTATCATGTTCATAGAATAATAAAGGTTTTTTAGTGGTGTAATAATGAAATTCTTACCATACGTTATTAATTAATTATTCATTTTTTTCAAAATTATAAATGATGGGTTCACCTAAATAGCTCTGGGTGAGCCTCTTATATATTAAATGATGGGATTCACCCTGATATCACTCCAATATAGTGTGTAATGATTTTGTTCTCTTAATATTTATTTTAAAAGTTGTCTATATGGCTATTGTAATCTATACAGTTTCTTTATAGTTTTTCTAGGGGTTCAGTAAGGGTTTAATAAGATGATGATCCTATATAACAATGTGTTTTCATTATTTTTTTAGCAGATTATAAAGTTTCTCTTGATCAAGATTGGTATCTCAAAAATCATTATGAGTCATTGTGATGAATCTTCTATTTTCCATTTTTATAAATATTATGATCTATGTATTGGTAAGTATTTTTAACTTTACCATATTCTTATTTTATTTTAGTTCTTCATCATATAAGTATGCGCTCTCATACTCGTTGATGACATTCATCTATTATATCCATTAATTACCATTGTTGTGAATTTCCACTAAGCCTCCTTTTCTTTCTATTATAAACATGTCATAAATAATGAGATTTAATGATTTATTTCTATAAATAAAATAAAAAGGGTTCTTTTGATGACATATTGTGGAATAATAAAGACTAGATTAAATAAGAGAAATATTAATTAAATGACACGGGAATTATTAATTTTGTGTATGTTATAATTCTAAAAATCTATAAATAAAATAGGTTATCCATTATGTAATTGATCTATGTTTTCATTTTTATTTTTTAAGGATTTGATGTATCAGAATAGGTTATAATTTTCAGTATCATACCATGAAATGTTTATTTATCGATTTTAGCATAGGGTTCAAGAGTGAAAGACTCAGGTTGTTATATTTTATTATTATATATTTTATAATCCTCAATGTGGAAAATAAATTTTAATATATTTTTGTATTCTCTTATTACACTATCTATTTTAATGAAATGTATTTTCAAAATATGAAAAAACATTCCTCTTTTCACATTCATATGTTTCTTCAATGTCTACTAAATTTACCTAATTAAATTTATATATTTTCAATTCTACATTATTGAATAGTATTTTAAAATTAATATTTTTAAAAATATATCATTTCACTTTTTCAGAATTTAATGTTCAAGATGAAATGTAAATTTTAATTACACATAATTGTTATAAAGTTTTTCAAAAAGATTAGTAATGTATTAAATTTAATTTCCCATTTCATTTACAAAAGATTATTACCTAATGGGGATTATCATTAATGATTTTTTCCTTATATATATATTTATATATTTATATATGGGATTTTACTTTTATAATAAAAAAATATATTCATGATCCCTTTTTTGTAACATTTGAAGCATTATTTTTAGGGTGATTCTCATAATTTTTGACACCATCATATAATTCCATTGATGAAATATAGATATATTATTTTCAAAAAAACCAAAATTTTTTCATGGAATGGATTTAGATAATATTAATACAAAATTAAATTAACCATATAACCATTATATTATTTTTTTTGAACATCATATTTTATAATTTCATATAGGAATATGGTTATGTAAGGGGTACATTCAATTATTAAATTGTGGAAAATTAATGTAATTTTAAGTGTTTACATTTCAATATGGATGCGTACTAGTAAAATTATTGTCTATTATTTTACAAGGAACCATCTTTATCTAGATAGGGAGATATCGTTCGATCTATTTTAAGGATATGTTGAAATATTTTTATTTTCCTTAAAATTATGGAATTCTGTTGAAGGATGATTATGTATTGAGATTTTGTATCATTTATTATATGAATAACTATAATTTTACAAATCAACAGGTTCACCAAGTAAGGATGTGAAACATATTTTTTACTCTAATGGATAATTCATTAGATTTTACTTGGCGATGAGTAGAGCCCTGATGTTTATTTCTCGTCAATTTACTGATAGGTGTCATAAGGAAAATTTGTTTGGATTTTTGTGTATATAACATCACAAAATAGGATTATTTATTAAAAAAACTTATTTAAAACGGAATATATTATTTAAAATATCCATCTATATCACATGATGGAATTGTGCAACTGGTATCTCTAAAATGAAATTAGAAACAATTAATTTTGGTAAAATTGTATTTATTCAAATTACATTAATAAATTAACTCATTTACTCCATGAACCACAATATTTTGAATATAAATCTATAAATTATGATGTATGTTCCATTCCTAGAAAAATATCATTTATGAAAAAATCATTTCATAAAGCATATTCTTATAATTTTTTTTAATTCATTGAATCATAATGACCATAAAATATTATTCAGTCCATATATCCCATGATATAATCACATACTAACATAGTCTATGTATTTTTCATTTTTATACCTAGACTTACATTCGAGGGACTAAATATAAACATTACCCTACCTTTTAAAGTTCATTTTATACCTCTATTTCTTAAATATCCCTACTGGTAACTACTCATGGAGTAAAATCCATTATAGAATTTAACCGTCTATCCTACCTCCAAAAGTCCAAAGTTTAGTGACTACTATATATTTTTTTAAAATAAATAATTACATGCATTAACCACTAATATAAAAAAATAAATAAAATAATAAAATAAAAAAAATATTTTATTAAAGAAATAATCCATTATAAACGTCATGAAATATCCCATATATGTGAATTAAAAAAATTGAAGTGATTTAAAGAAGAAAATAATTCAAAAATAAAAAACATGTTTCAATGACTACCAAATCCCCATTTATTTAGGTAGTACTGCCTATATTGACAAAAAAATGACCTCTTGTGTAACAAAATATATATATATATATATATATATATGATGAAGTGAAATTATATACCAATGATGATTATACCACTGGGTAGTCATGAAAAAATATAAAATAGAATACTAAAACACTACAGAAAAAATAATTGAACTAACTATCAACTGCATAGGTTAACATGTTACCTAAGATCTTGAACAGAGATATAAATATCAATATTATGTAAAAGAAATGTATATCTATATCATTATAATTTAGCTGTAGGTTCCCTCAAACCACAATCCCATTTAATTTTGTCTTCCTATGAATAACAATATGTCTTTTTCCCCTATCTCATTCATATCATCATATAATGATGCCTACAATATATCATTTCTCATGGAAGGAAAAATATATCAAATCATTTATCATCAAATACATATGTCATATCATATTTCTCAAATATATGGTTATCATCAACATGTTAAAATAATCCCCATGCCCCCATTAATCATGCATGACCCCCCCAACAAATATTACATCATCAACCACAAATATCACTTGAAGATTCATTTGAAGGGATAGAGAAGGAGAAATAGTATTCACCCATATATAGCCTCCCCATTGAGGTTAATAAGGAACAACACCTATATTGTCTCTTGATGATATGTAGGTTATCCAAATTTTATGGTGAGAATATTTAAAACAATATAAAATATATAGGTATTTACTACTCTCACAAAATTCCACACATATGGGTTCACACATTGAACACATCGACAAGCAATATCAGAACAAAACAAATATTATTTCTGAATGTGCTTCCTATAATGAAGACAAACCAACCAAAAGTATCAAACTAAAGGACACAACTCGATATCAATTAATGAATAACATATTTAATAACATTCCCACCAAATCATTGCCTATTTAATTAATAATTAATATTTAAACAGACGAATTATTGAGCCTGTATAATATTTTTATGGATGATCATATTACTTCATTCCAATTTGAAGGTTAACAAGGAACTATTATGTATTACATCCATATCAAAGATAATTACACTAACATACAAATTATTTTGTCCACCAATCCACACACTACTATGGCCCCAACATATCATGAAAAATGTTTACCAAGTCAAGCACATCAAGGCCACCATACCACATAGTACATGGAATTGTAACAATTATAATACTCACCATTTTTAATACATTTACCAGATTTATGTACATCATATTTTTTAGGTCAGTCCAAAATCAAGACATCTCTATAATCAATAATATTATAAATGTTAAATATTATGAAAACCCATCATCAACATGATGAAAACAATTATATTCTTGTGAATTACAACATTCCATTTATATTTTATTTGTCTAGAAAATTATAATAAATATCTTAATTCATAAAACTCACCTAATTGAAAAAACAATAATCAACCCATAATAGTAAATAAAATTAAGACAACCAAAATCTCATAAATCAAAAGATGATTGAAACTTTTTTGTTCAAGAAAACGTAATGCCGGATTACCCACATGAACAATACCACATAATGAACCCTAGATTCGACCATAAATGTTGTTATGCCTCAATCAAAGGATAGAATAATAAACCAACATTTTAATGGAACACAAGTAATGTAAAATCTCTGATTAAACAAGGATGAACCATGATATAAAGAGAATAAAAACTCACATAGAACCAACGATATTGAATCTATACATTGAAATTTCAAACAATAATAATCATACAAAATTAGGGATATAAACAATAAAAATGAATCTTATAAATTATTATAGAAATGAAGGGGGTTGTTAAAAATAAATGGTGGGGGGAAATTTAATGATTTTCTAGAAATCTCCATATTCATTGTGTGAATGGTTTATTCAGGTTGTTAACCTCACCCAGGCCAATTAAACATAAAACTAAGGTTCATGATCATAAAAATTATAATTATGTCAAATAATAATTGGAGTGCATAATGTCATGAATAATATTAGTATGTAAATAGAATAAACTCCAATTGGAAAATTACCAACATCATCAATAATTCATATTGTGAAATACAAATAGAGAAAAAATTACAAAAATCATATATCCCAAGATCCAAATCCATCATTCAAAGAAACATTCAATACATATAACATTGATTCATTGTGCAAATCACTTCCAACATTTTCAAATTCTATTTAACAATTCTTTTTATTTCATAAAAACTATGGGAATGGTTAAACAAGTAAATACATAAAATTTAATAGTTGAGAAGTTTTAGGGCCATTACATAGAAAGTATTTTAGATTTATGTTTGTAACGACCATTCCATGATCAAACATTATGGCATTCAAATAATAATTATTTTCAATAATGTATTAATGTCCATTCAATAATTTTTCGAATATTTTTTATCTTTCACAGAAAATAACGTTCCCATTTATAAAGAGTCAAAATATAAATATTATAAATAATTAGTAGTCATGTATTTAATGATAATGTTACATAATTTTCATTATTATTCAACATATTTCTTCCCATAAAACATTAATGATAATTTTTATATAATTGTGGTTACTCATTTAGATTCTACTTATTCTCTCTGATTCACATTTATATACATGAAATTTTTATTCTAGGTCACATTTCCCAACTCTAAAAAAATAAACCCCTAATTTTATATTAATGTAATTTTGTTATTTTAATTTCTATATTTTTAATATAAAATTACTATGATAATTAGATACCTAATATTCATTTTTATTCTCTCTGGAGAATCATGTATTAATGCTTTATAGGTTCTCATAATGTTAATCTTCAAATAATAACTTGTCATATAAAATCAATACTCTAATTTTAATATTGTGAAAAATATTCTAATGAATTCACATATTAATGATAATAATAATCTATTTTGAACTTTTTTTATTTTATAATCCAACACAACTAAATTTTTGAACATATCAATATTATTTTCATATAATTATGTTTAGAGTTCACGTGATTTATATATTAACCCAAAATATCATGATATTTAACATATTAATAATAGTTTATTATCATATGGAATTTTACTCATGAATTATATCATTCTCCATAAGATTACCACATCTATTTTATATTTGGGATTGACCATTATATATTATCCAAACTCTTTGGTCACACATATATAAGGCAAAATGACACAGATAATTTTTTTTCACATTATAATCTAATTTATAAAATATAATATGTTCCTTGAATCTTTAAAGATACCCATATATTTCGGTTCATTGATTCATAATTATGTGGTAATAATTTACATTCACTATTATGTTGCAACATTTGGATACAGTTATTATTAAAATTGACTTCCAACTATAAACCATTTGGTTTCCTAATTTAAAAAATATGATAATAATCTCATATAGTTATAATAATTGTTACATATTTCATCCTCACATAGGTAATTTGACAATTTTTAAATCCTCATGATATGGTAAATTAAAAAACCTTTCCTTTACCACATGAAAAAACATACATATTTCTTTTTTCACTGGGTACACCATCATATTTCCTTTACCATATATATATATATATATATATATATATATATATTATCACCTCTATAATCCATAATGGTTTTAGAGTACATTAAATATAGAATACTTTATCAATTTCATAAAAATATTAATAGATTCTAAAGAACTATATGTGGAAAAATATATATGTATTCAAATAATTACTGGGAATCAATAACCACTCCAGCTGAAATAAAAACATGATAACGTTCTTTTAATATCTATAGAATCTTCAATATTCTCTTCATATAAATAAAAATTGTATTCTTTAATATATATAATTTCCATTAGATAAATTCAATGATACTATAATAACCTAAAAACCCCATCGATGAACTATATATTCTCTAATAAAAATATAATTCATATTTTTAATATTAATACTAAATATAAGATTAATAAAGCAAGGATGGTTACAATAATATATATTTCTAGTTACTTATTCTCAAATGAAGTCATTTACAAAATATCAAAAATTATATAGAAAACAATCCTTCATTATACAACATTCACATTACATTTCCATATTAAAAGCTGAATAAAAATAAAATATATATTCAATATATTCATTGTATCTATATTACTCAGAATTCCTCATATATAATGACATATACCACGTCCATGGGAAGTATCACAATATCATTATTCATTAGAAATATACCAATTGATCACATATAAAAAATTGTAGATAATGAAAAAAAATGTTTTAGACCACCATGATGTATTTCTTAACTAGAATTTAATTATTCATTGTTCAATTCATCATCATCCAACACATATTATATTTTACTTCATATTAATATATTCAAATAATATATGATACATCAAATACTCATCATTATGATCGAATTTTGAACTTCAAAATCCAATAATTCTTTCCATGTACATGGTGAAATAAATTTACATGAAATAGTATATCCAAAAACAATGAGACCAAAAACAAAAATTGGTTCATTTTCCCCATGTAATGACTACATATATATATAACACATGGTTCAGTATAAATAAAAATAAAATCCTTTTTATAATTATATCATGAATCCTAAATACATGTATCCCATTTTATATTAATCAAATGATATATATGATACTATTTTTAACATCTAGGCTAAACCATTACCCAAAAAACATTTATAGGTAATGTCAAAATTACAATGGTTCATTGGTTCATCCCCATGATCATAAAAATTGTGAAATAAATAAGATTTATTAGGACTATATTGTTCATGGTTAGTAATAACTCAGAATAAACATCTCACTTTTACCCAACCATTTGGAATGAGTTATTATATGGTGTCTATAATTGGGACATTCGCAAAAACAAAAAAAAATTAAAAACCCCCGAAAAACATGAACGATGAACTAACTTGATATATCATAAAATAAATTTTGATGAAACAAATTAAAATGATATAAATTTTTGTAAATTTCATAAACCAATATGAAAAACATTATGATATGATCATGCTACAGAAAAATACCTTATTTGAATCCCCCAAAAAAATTCCCCATGTCACCATGTTAATAATTATCATTCCCACATGAGGTACACATTGTCTAATAAAATATTCTATAATAATTAATGGGTAATACATTATCATTCATATTCTCTAAATACAACATATCGATAAAATATAGTTTTTTAATTCGGAGTGATTACATAAAAAAATGTTTTTCTCAGTTTTTCAAGGAATATCAAATCTATATGATGAAAACCATTAATATAAAATTAATTATTAATAAAATTCTCTTCCAATGGTATTTTTTATAAATTATAATCCAATAGTATAATATACATAATAAGTAATGTATTTAATATCAACAATGACCAAATAGATCCACGATTTTAATGAACACGACACTATAAATTTTTTAAATGAACTTTTATATAGAATGTTGAATCCAACACAACAAAAAATAGACACGCCATATATTAAATATTATCAAAAAATGATTTAGCAGGTTAAAACTGAAATTAATACCATCCCAAAAACATTGAAATCTTAACAAAATTGGTAACTCACAAATGGAAAGATGCACCCCAGTCAAACATCAACCATCATAAATAACACTTGTGATAGTTTATAGGATTGATCATTGTTTTAATGGTATATTATTGGAAAACTGAGTTTGATATAGGTTCTGTTTTATTATTCTAATTCCAAACAATAATTATGTGAATAAAATTTATTAAATGTACTAGAGGAATAATGAAAATAAGAAAAAAATAATCCAATCTAAAATATATATCGTTTTTTGTTTTTTTCATCTATGAATAAAGAAAAATCCTACTCCATGAACTTATATATCTCTTAATTGGATAACATAGTTACACCACTATTTTCCTCTATGAGTTACCTATTTTATTCCATGCCACAAAATTTTGATTGATCTGTAAATTTAGTCTGTAAAATTTATTAGAGAATCTAACTATTTCCTTGTTTTCAAAATCCATCGTAAAAACGATAACCATTATACCCATTTCTATCTCCATAAAATTTTAAATCGTGACAACATTAATTTAAATAAATTCCCCACAAACTTTTTAAACAACATATATGATGATATAAATAACCATTATGATTCATTGGTATCATCCCCTAATTTTTAAAAAGGACCCCATAATGTCTATAATGTTAGATACTAAAACATTTCAGCATATTAAAGATTATTCAATCCCATTATACATGAGCTTCTTTTTTCCCATTATTCAAGTCTATTTCCCTTTCATATTGAGTAATCAATAAAATTATTCTTATGTTTTAACGGATGATGGTTAACCATCATTAATGGTAAATTACAATGAAAATATTTACATAAATAAAGAATAGTTATCTTATTAAAATGTAAAATATCAAATATTTTAATTATTTATTAAATTCCCCATTATTTACCATCATATAAACTTTTTATCATGATAAAAATCAAAAGAAATTTATATTTAATTGAATGGTTTAAATTAGGAATGAGATCAATTCCCAAGAGGTTATTGGCCAAATTAATCCCTATGAATTTCCATTTTTCATGAAGAGAATCACTCAATCCCACATTGTGTCTTTTCTAATCGAGATGATGAAATGTGGAAATAATAATTACAAAACCTAATGATGTATTTCTTTCAAAAAAATATCACTGTATTATATTAGTTATTCATTTTTTTCAGCATGGATTGTTAACTCAATTTTATTTATTTTATATATGTATGTTGGATGATTTTTATACATTTCTCTGGTGGATACAATTTTGGATGGTTCATGTGCTTCCAAAAAATTTATCTGATGTTTTTTTATGACACATATTCCGTAAATCACAACAAAAAGAAAAAAAATTTCTAGTATAGGGTACGATACTTTTAGAAAATTATCAATGATCACACTATTAGTTCGTCCAATTTTTCAAACATATAACTCATCTATACTAGTAGGGTTCATACACCTTCATTGTACTGGTGTTGCTAATCATTAGACCACCCATAGGTAGAAATCTTCACTTAATTCATTTACATTATTCAATGAATCCATTATTATGAAATTTATGAGACACTAGAGTCCTCCTATGATAAAATTCATAATTATATACATGTTTATCAAAACTAAAATAATTACATTAAATTATTTATGTTGGATAAGTTAAAAATATATGTTTTCAGCCCCAATTAAACATAAAAAGATATCCATTAGGGGATGTGAGAGAACCATATAAAAAAATTTATCCATGAATAAAATATTTTCTTAATTTTAATCCCTATAATAGTACATTAAATATGATAATGGAATGATCTACATACTACATGGAGGAAATAATATTAACATGAAATTGTTTTTTATGTTGATTGAATAAGATCACCAATAATGATTGATCCCAATTCAAATGGTTTTTAAATTTTAAGTAGAAAAATTAATAACATAAATTCATTTGTTGATCATAATGATATGGAATTGTAATTCACAATATCTCCCTCCTCAATGAATAAAATATATATAATTAATGGTCCTAGTATCAAATTTTCAATGTGATTATTAAACCCCATTCTGGGATCCTGATTTTTCTATGATATTGATAATACATTGTTACAAAATTAATATATACAACATGATCGTGCAATTTATTTATGAAACACATTAAATTGTTAGATAATTAATTGGACCACTACTTTACCACTAAGGAACCATGATACAATTTATGATTAATTAATTTTTGGTAATTTTATTGCATCTATATAGGTGTCATGCTAATAGAAACCCTAAAATCCTATATGTGATTCCAATGTTAATACACACCATCAATGGATTTTTACTCCTCTCCCAAATAAAACATAAATAATTAAGTCCAAAACAAAATGAATTATAATACTAAGGATAATAATAATGATTAGATATCATATATTCATGAATGTATGGACTATCCATAATCCTATCATTCTATCTCATAAAAACCCTACACACATGATTATGTGTCCAGAAAATCCTCAATCAATTATCATTAATACCCCACAATAATGTTCATTTAGGATAACTCATATATAATACCTTATTTGAATCAAATAAATAATAATAATAAACCAAAAACCAAACATAACTCATCCACATACATCACAATGGAACCCTTTAAAATGATCCATCATTGATTATGTCTAAATTAGTGCAATATATTAAAATTAAATATCATTCAATAAATTGAAAATTACAATCTAAATGAATATATAAAGGAATAATAAAATAACATTTAAATAATCTATGTCATAATAAAATTAGAAATATATTTATCTATAAATAATTTTTTGGGATACAACCTCACAATTGAAGCATATAAGAAAAAAATTTCACCTAAAAACATAGGGGCCATGATTATCCAGGAAAAATTAATTTAATAAAGTCATAAATTAATGGTTATATATATATTTTTTAATAAAAAAAATTATTATTTTACACAATTATTGAATAATATAAGTAACATATCTCAACAAAGGAATGTCAATGATACATTTTATTATATTTATTATCCATCCTCTCCTTCTAACATCGATTCCCTGATAATAAATATCTGTAAATTTTGTCCACTATAATACTCAATCAGGACAAACCTACCCAAGAAGGTGTTTTACATTGATAAATCAAATTGTAATTGAGGAGGAGGGTATTTGGAGTGAATTTCCATGGATTCATACACAAAAAACCCATATGATCAAGGGGATATGTAGAGTGTTGACCCCCCCCCCCTAATCCACCATAATCTGGAGGCCCATATGATAATCAATAAATTTAACTATAATCCATAATGTCAGTAATAAAATATTGACTATATATGTATTTATATATTTTTTCATGACTTTATTACATAGTTATGAATACAATGGGGAAACATCACAATGATTATAATATTTCTTCTCTGTATCCCCCCTCTAGAATGAATAGATATATTTCATTATCCCTTGAGAACATTCAAGGATATTTCAAGAACCATTATCCATTAGAACCATTATACATACCCCATTCATCGTCCTGATTACCATATATTGATTATAGGGACCCCAAAATACTAGAAACACAATATAAAACCCACCAAATATCTACCATTTACTTCATCATCATCCATGAAACATCATTCATAAAAAAAGAAAAAAGTAAAAAATCTATTCTCAACACACCTAAAAACAATTCATTTTAACAAAAGACATATTTTTTAGAATTAAATTAAATCTAATATGAATAACCATATAATGATAAATTTTTTATAGGTTTTTTATTTTGCATAATTTTCTATCTAATTTATGGAAATTCAGATCAATCATAAGAATTGATCCCTTGTCACTTCTAAGACACATAAATAGTTTGTATTTTATTTAATACAATGCATGAATAATTCAAGTAAAAACACTATAAATTTCTCACTCAACCCCGCTTGAAAATGTGAAAAAAACACCACCACTCTTTTATGACATTTTACAAGATCCAGAATTTATTATAATGAATGATATTATCTATGTTCTCCTTTTTTTTTGAAAATCACTAGAATGAAACAACATTATTTTTTCTCTTCTTTTTCTTTTTTTAATATTCATTTTGATAGAGAAATAGATGAAACAAGTAAATCACAATAAAATGACAACACATGACCAATTATCTTATTTTCCACTAACCAAAATATTAATGGACAGTTCTCAACACACATAGATTATACACCTCCCAACAAACACACACGAAAGGACCTTCCCCCCAAAACTCAGACTTTATATATCCATGAAAAAAATAATAAAAGTATGGGTTGCTAAGGAAAAATAGGCTTGTAATGTGGCTGGAAAATATAGATAAATTCATGGAATATAAGGGATTATGACGGGTAAATGTAAAGGTGGGTCTCAAGATAAATTTTGTCTAGCCAAAGTGATTCCTCAATCATATCAAAAACATTCCATGAAATCCAATTCATCGAAATAGAATATTCACAAATTATGGTTATCAAACAAAATCCATGATTCTCTCAAGAATGTGTGGGAATTATGGAGAATATATAATAGTTGTTTAGAATACCTCATAAGATTGGGAAAATAATTTCATTTAGAGTTTCATGGAATGGATTTAAAAAACTAGTCAAAATCTCAAAAAAAATTGAAAATCCATTTCAAGGAAAAATAATTCACATCAACAACCATTTGAAATCCATTATATCGAAATTAATTTCAACCCTTTAAAAATAAATTTATATCTAAAAAGTTATAAGAATATTCACTAAAGCTCAAAAATTCTAAAAAAATTAATCAATATTGTAAATAACATTAGAAGAACGAAGAAGGTTGATACTCCCCCACACATAAATATTAGTACCTCTTATTTAAATTCTACAAAATATAAATATAAAGGTCAAAACCCAAGAGAAAGGAACATTAATATTGAAATATTTTTTGATGTAGATTCCATGAGTTATGCTCTTAGAATCTACTACTTCTAGACTACAATAATGTAATTAAAATACATCAAAAAATAAATATAAAGGGTAAAGGGAATGGAGAAGAGATAATTATTGGTTTATAACTACAAAGTGGGTGATAATTTTTAACTACCCCTAGTCAGGCAGTTTTAGTGGATTTTACCAAATTATAAGCTGGGTGTGGTTTCATTGAGATGAACCACCACATGTGAGTTTTCCCAATTCCCATGAGTCCACAAAGAAATCAGAGAACCCCAATGAATATAAGACAGTTCCCAACCCCAAAAAAATAATAATGAAAGAAATTAACATCAAGAGTGGGAGGGAATTGAATATATTGGTGCTCTATGTTGACTCTTGTTGTGTCCTCCTCTATATGGTATGGAATTTTCTGTTGAAGAGGTAGTCACACCACCATATTCTCCAGCTGTTTTTCTTCGATCACAACTATGTGGTTAGTATTTTTGATAACATCCACGGTATACTCCATTTATGATCTATCATAAAATTTAGAGAAATGAAATCAAGAAAAAAAATTCAACTTGAATAATATTTAAACATACATAATTAATAATTAAATATTCCCTTTCAAGTAATTCAACTTTGTAATTGATCTCTTTAGGAATTAACGTTGGAAAATCAATCTTAGAAGGTGTGTCTTCTTCCATATCTCCCAAATCAAAAGAGAGGTAGAATGTTTCTCAAGTTTTATTATGATGTACCGGTAGATCAATTTTCATGTTATCTTCAACAAAGATATTTCCGGATTCTTCCAAAAAATAATGATCTTCAATTAGTACATCAGTTGAAATGTGTACTTTTCGAACATCCATGAGCAATGGTTAAGTGCATGATTATTTTATTTGTTCCTTTAGATGATCTTTCTCACCTGCCTTATGTTCTTTAGCATAAATAATGATTTGTGAAATCTCATCCACCACTCGTTCTGGTTCATGTTATAAATTAGGTTCGGGTTGTTCTGGGTATTTAAAATAATTTTGATAATTAAATTATTTGATCACATACATGAATTAATATTCAATTATTTATTAGTGTAAAATCATGAATAAAATTAGCAATCTAAACTTCACCTCGCCCATTAATCAAGGTTGATGGACCACCTTGGTCAAGAGTGTGACATCTTCACTGACCCGGCTCCAACATTTTCCATTTCAACAATGAAATGGATCAAATACATCATATGAAGAACTTGTATCTAGTATAAGGTTGGAAAATATTTAATAAAAAATAGAAATGAGTTTGATATCAGTTTCGTGGTGGTTATTGCCACACAAGGGCACATCACTCTTGCTCATCACAAACTTAATAAAACATTTGAATTTAAGAACAGTATAAATGAAATTTCCACATACCCCCGTCAATCCAAATTTAATGTTAGCCCCTCATTTTTTATATTAAGAGGTCGTGGAGGAAAATATGGTAAGAATACAAGATTAAATGAAAGATTATATATGAAGAAGTAAATTGGGTGGATTGGTGGACATGAAAATAAAAACAATGCATTAATTTATTATAAATATGAATAAAAATTGAAAAGTAAAAAAATATAAAGAAAAACATAAATTAAAAAGAAATGGAAAAGATTTTTTGCTTGATTTCTTTGGTGGAGATCTCCCCGTCAGTTCCTCGAGGGAATTTACTGGAGAATGGGAAGATTTAGCCAAGGTTTGATGGCATCTTTTGTTTGGAAGAATTTTGTACTGTGAAATATTGCAGGTTTTTTCCAATAAAACGACTATTCATGAGTGGATCCCTACATAAAAGTTGTTCCTTAATATTTTATCCGTTTATCGTTTAAATTTATGCTCTTTTAGACACTATAGGAAAGTGTTATAAATTTTTTATTGGCAGTTCTTGTTTCTAGATGCAGGTTCCAGGAAGATTCCTTCCCAAATTTAACATCAAATGTAAAAATTGATGACTTCAAAACTCCTCAAAATTTGATGTATATCTGGTGATATGTGTCCTATTTCTATCCCCGGTATAATCCCCTCAAATAATGGTTTGTAGGCATATATGTTCTTCTGTTACAGTGGTGGTGTCCACACTATCCTCTAGGGAAAATATTTAA
Source organism: Viscum album (assembly GCA_963277665.1). Lineage (NCBI taxonomy): Eukaryota > Viridiplantae > Streptophyta > Magnoliopsida > Santalales > Viscaceae > Viscum > Viscum album. Next base: position 1,562,172,364 of record OY728142.1, on the reverse strand, counting down.
GTTAATCGGTTTTTAAGCCATTTAAATGGCTGAATCAGCTCCTGGTATAAAATTAAAAATTATAGGAAATAAAATAATGATAAAAAAAATAATATTCACTCATTTTGGAATTAAATTTTAAATTTAATTACAAAAATTTTCCAATGTTAAAAATATATCAAAATTTCAGATTTAATATCTTTTCCAATTTAACTCAAATTACCACTAAAACCTAAAAACGTGACAATTACCAATACAATAACAGTATGGTTCGATTATAAAAAAAAATTTAAAGTATAAATTATATGAAAATATAGCTTCATAAGTATGATTTTAGATGATAAGGTCTATACATGTGAGGTTTTACTAAGTATATGATCCAAAAATGGAAATGAGTAAGTGTATTATGGTGATTATCATGTAGGGTGATTAGGTGTCAAGAATATATTTTATTAGTATTAACCTATGATTTTTTGAACATATTGAATCATTATATATGATTTTTGAAGCATGTTAATAGAAAAAGTAGGTTCTTTGTATATAGAATAAGATTATGTTGAATCTTAAGTGGTTATACGGGTAGATACACCATAGTTAATGAACGTACACATGTGTTGCTGGGAAGATTCATGTTAACATGTGGTCAGAGAATGAGTCATGGAATATGTGTGGTGTATTATTTTTATGAGTAATTAAATGGGATATCATAATTTTTTTGAATGAAATTTTATTGAGCGTGGTCATCAAGGAATTTGTGTCACACGAAACAATGGATCATGAGGTTGTTTCAATATTTTTATTGTGTAAGAGTTTACACACGTTCCATTAATACTAGTTCAGATAGAACATGATGGTTAAAAATAATTATAATAAATTATATAGTTAGTGATAATGATAATTGTGTTTTGGACAGATGTAAATTGTTGCGGTTCCAGTTCATTGAGTTTAGAGTGGTTATTATGTGGTATTACCATAGTTTGAAAATGTACGGTTATTTTCTATCATAGGTTTGATATTGTTAATGAGATAAGTTTTTTGTCCTTCCATTTATTTAATGATATATAAAATGTGTGTTATGAGAATGTTTGGAGATTAATTATGTGGTTTGATGAAATGGATCCAACACTAGTGGGGGTGGGATGTCATCCTTGAGTCTGTGACCCTCATTTGAGATGGGTCATGGGAGTATGAGATAGTCATTGACCATTATTTAATAAAAAAGTTATATATGGTAAAATAAAACCATGTATCACAAGATAAAACTTAAACGTGCATTTATGATATCAAATAGGGATGAGGTGAAGTTTGAGTAAATAAATCTAAGAGGTGATGGATTTTGATAATCCATGTAGGGTTCATATTTTTTGTGTTCCCCCTCATTTTCCACAACCCACTGATTGATTTGGTATATTAAGGATATAACTATAGAGTTACATTGAGATTTTATACTGGAATACAATAAATTGGATTGAATGATCATGGGGTTTCTCTGATAGTATTGTTGCAACCAAGTTGGATGACAAAAAATGTTGAAGTTGTATAAACCATGTGTTTTCATGAGGGTACAAAAAGTGGATTATTGAATGAAATTATGTTCTATAATCGAATTAAAATATCTAAAAACCATGTTAATATTTTTTGGGATATAGAAGGGCATATAATAAATTGGTGGGTTTTTTATTGAAATGTCATTGTGAATAGTTTTTCAGCTATATGATTCAAATTTGAGGAATTTATATCATAATTGAGAGTTATCCGAGTATTTATTATATGTAATATGGTTAATATATTAATTATATACTCCTAATATACAATACTAATGTTGGTTTTGAATTAAATAAGGTACATCCAATGGTGTTAGAGTGAGATGATTGGAATATTTCGTTTCAGTATATGTTTTATATTTGGGAGCATTGAGAGAGAGATGATGCATTTAATGATGGTGTGATTATGTTTTTCCATATATGAACTTAAGAATGATCCATATTTTCATTTAAAATAAAAATTCTATTGATGGATTAGTTATTGGTGTTTTGATAACCTTACAATCCAGGTATAATGATGGTGTGACGTTGGGAATTTTTAGGTAGAACACAGTCATTTGATTAATAAAATTGAATTGATATTTGATAGTGTGATTGGATAGTAGATTCTATATAATTCTTAGATAAAATTATAATAAAGGTGGTATTGATCGAAAATCTCATGTTTACGCAGGCATTCAAAATTTTAGTGGATTTATTTAATTTCTCAAAGGAGTAGTCAAGTCAATTTTGTTAATGAGATTGGGAATATATTTCTATGGGTTGGAAAAACAAAAATGAGCTCTTTTATACATTATTGGATGATATAGGGAGATTAAATGGAAATAAAATATCAATGGATGAGTGTTTTGTCTACACTAATAAATGATATAGTAGAGAAACATGATATATAGTTGGTAACACTGTCCAAATAACAGTATTAAATGGGTGGGTGTTTCTATTTTTTGCTAGATTATTTAGAGGGTGTATCCCTCTTATCTATTCTGATTTTTCCTATATAGACATTTTCTTTATAAAACTCAAATCCAATCTTCTAAATTGTTTATGGGTAGTTTCTTATGTGTTTTTTTGGTCATCCACGATATGTATCTTCAACTTATACTCTATTATTCAATCTTCTACCTCTATTTAAAAAAATATCCTAAATTTTGAATTATTTCTATCTCCACCAGATTAGGGAATATGCATCTTAATGAGATGGGAAATTCAGGTATCAAAGGAATAAGATAACATGACAGGCCAAAAATATGAAATTAGACAATATTTTGGGGATGTACATGGCCACATGATTTATAATATGAAATATATATATATAATTAATTTAAATTTATTGTTTTTTTATTATCACATGATATACAGTTTCTATATAATAATAACATATTATTTGAGCAATACATCATCCATGTTCTTTATCTTCATTCTGGTGATATGATGACTCTGTTTATTGTTTTGGTTAATGTTATTATTTTACTATATATTTGAAATAGGTGTAAATAATTTAATTCATTATTTAACAGTTTAATAAATAATTTGTTTATGTGAGTTAGGGATTTGAATATATGGATTGATGCAGATCAGATATATCATAGTTTTTATAGTTGATACATATATTTATAATAGATTGGTTCAATGATTAGGTATCTTTTCTCGTGTAAAAAATATATAGTTTTTTATTTTTTGTACGTACAAGATGACATTTGAATTTTCAATTATTGGGAGATCAAAATAAAAATCAATTTAATGGTAATTTAATATTTATTAATACATTAATCTAATCAATGTATGATAAAAAAATTAAATAAATGGGGATATATTAAATTACTATATCCCAGTGGTTAACAATTACCTATATGTACTAGCTTAATTCCTTAGCTGACAATGACTGAGGCTTGGAAAATTGAAAAGGTAGTTGTTTTACAAACCCCTTGATAGTTGAGGATATACCAAATAAGTTTAAATTTTTAATATTTAGGGGCTTCATATCCTCCATGAGGATGATCGGTGTGTACATAAAGGTCATAGACTACATATTTTTTATCGGGTGTAACGACATGTCTTTTCAAAAAGGTGTAAATTTTTTTGGTTTCGATTGAATTCATTTAAATGGATCTAACAATGATTCATAGTAATGTAAAGAATGATTTGGGTGAATATGGGTATTGTTTGAAGCCTGGAGACTAGAAACATGGAGAAGCATCCTGGAAAAATAGTTACAAGAAACCGTGAAAATCATCACACACAGATTTTCATAAACCATGTAGTTGTAGAATGTAGTGACCTATAGGGAAAATAGTTTTATAATCATGTGACCTGAGGCACACAACCTTGTGGTACATATGAATTTTGGGACAATGCCATTATCATTTTTTTTGTGCATGGTTTGTTAAACTGTATGCCAAACCATGTGTGGTTAACACTAATAATAGTGAATTGCACATGGTGTGAACAGATTTTGTAAAATTGTGCACAAAAACAATACACCCTTATTTTTCGAGGAGAAAAGTGCATTATTTCCATCACTTAAACCCATAAAAGAAGGATTTATACATATCCTTGTTTCCAATTGCATATCATTTTAATAGCTTGAATATCTTGTGATCCCTGTGTTTGCAGTTAGAGAATAATATATACACAACGTCCTTCTACCACACACCCTGAATTCGGTGATGATCATCCTCATGAGGTGGTGGGCTATGAGATTTTTGGGATTTCTACTATAGTTCCTCTAGTGGAACCTCTTCCCTTACCAAATATGATTGAAAGAGATGTTTTGAGAATACTCACAAATGTATTAGTCTGTTTACTCATGTAGAAATTTACTTTTTATGTCCCATGTGTGGAAATTTAGGACCTACAAAACCTCAAGGCATAAGGGATTCAGTGAAGTGTAGAGGTAGTGGATGGATATGTCATATTCTGAATTTCGGCAAACATTTCCCTTAGTTCATTGAGATTGATGATATATCCATACTCCACATATAGGGGAAAGGTTAATAAGATGATTCAAGGAAGGAAGCTACAATACCACGTTTCGATCATGATGAGGTGGTGGTCGTGGAAGAGCTAAGCAGGCGTCTGATTATCAGCACCAGTTCAGTGGGCTTGCTTAGGGAAATCAAGCAGATACTCAATGTTGTGATATTGTCTAGTTACATTCATTCTAGCATTTTCTATAAGATTAGATCATGAAACTATCTACTGTTTGCGGTACTATTATAGTACCCCACCACTTTTGTGTCTTTTTTTACACAGATGCATCTCAATCAGTTATATCTGAGACTATAATGAGAATTCTAGGCCTTGGTACCGAGAATATATATGAAATTATGATTCAAAAAAATGTTATGTATCAGATCAGAAGGTTTTCGTCTTTATAATGATTTTTTCCTTAAAATAGGTTGTTACGCTTTTGTGTGGAAACATTTCATCCTTGATTTGTTGATATTTGATGTAATCATCAAAATAGATCAGTTATTACCCTATCATGCTCATATAAACTTCAATAATCATCGGTATATGTTTATATCACCATAGGGTGGTAGGAATATAAATATGTGTGAATGTTATTTGCATGCTACCTGAGTTAGACCCAAGCATAGAGTTTGTGTAATGTAAAAACTCCAATATTTGGTCTCCTCCTAGAATACAATGGGATATGGCCCACTTTATTCTCCTTGTTTTGGATCATTTCTAGGTTCTCATTCCTAATGAATTCTCTATTCAAACAGAAGTGCAGGAGATAGAATTAACTATTTATATTACGCAAATAGTAGCACTCATTATAATTCTTTCATATAATATTGAACCTATGGATCTTCTGGATCTTAATAATAAATAGGATGATATTTTTTTCAATAAAAATTAAACAGCCCACAACTTCTTCGTGGGGTCTATTTGTACTTATTCGATAAAAGGATGATTTTAACATGATAAAATTTTAGATTTAAATCATCTGAATCACCTCATGATAAATAATCTATATATAATTCCTCGAATACATGATTTATTATGTCATCTCTTAGGATATAATTTGTTTTAAAAGTTATATTTTATGGTCTAGATATCATAAAGTACATGTCATGGCATTAAAAATACCACATTCAACTTTAAAGAGTAGGTATGTCCAATACAAGTACTTGGTCATTGTATTTGGACTCAAAAATGCACATACAATCTGTAAAAATCTTATGAGTCAGGTATTCCACCTGTACCTAGATTTCTTCGTGGATGTATTAGTTGATGAAATCATGGGGTATTCATGCTATGCACAAAACCATGAATACTATCATGAGGTTGTGTTCAATACACTAAAATAGAGTCAGCTATATTCTAAGCTTAACAAATGTTATTTTTTTATCGACAAAGTACACATTCTATGACACATCAACTAGGATATAGATGTTTTATTTGACCTAGATAATGTTGTAGATATAGTCTCATGGGATTAACCCAAGTATGTTTTAGAGATCTGGATATTATTGGGGATATGTATGTCTTATATAAACATAATACATGAATCATCACATCTTATGACACAACTTATGAGCTTGAAAAGCATTGTTGTGAAATTTATATGGTCCGAAGCATGTATAGAATCCATTCAGAATCTAAAGGTCCACTTGACATCAGAGGAAATAATGAGTGTATCAGTTCCAGTTAGTACATATACAGTTTACTATGATTAAATGGGCATTAGTTTGGGAGCTATTTTGACTTTGGAATAGTGATTTTTCTCATACGGGTCTTTCCATTTGAGGCATCATGAGATTAATTATCAGACACATGACCTTGAAATATCATTTGTAGTTTATGCCTCACACTATTAGAGGGACTAATAACATGGAATGTGTTTTTGTAAATCAATGATCAAAAACCCCATAAGTACCACTTCACACATTTTGATATAAATCAAAGTAGTGCATGTGGTTATAATACCTATAGTCGTTTGACTTTGGGCTTTCCTACGTGCCGGGTAAATGAATTTTTTTAGCCAAACCTATGGTTTGGAAGACTCAAACACATTTATTTATAGAATCTATTGGTGAATGTATGCTCATGGACTTATACTCATTGATCCATTAAGAAGTTAAAATATATAATTGTCAAACTATCATCTTATCCTTAGTTGTGACCTCAACTCATCTCTAATGGGTGAGGAAAAAACATCGATATGAAATGAAATTCTGTCTCTAAAGAGAACATGTCTCCGATGAGGTTACAAATTCTGGGTAATACCATGGATGGAGAAGAAACCTTAATATTAAATGGTCATTTATCATTCGCAAAAGGCATCTTAGAGGAGCATATACATGATTTCCATTCTTTTTTATGGGTGGTTAACCCTCTTGTCAACAACATTTATCATGATATATCATGCCAATATTGGTTTTATAACCTATATAATGTTATTTCAAACTTCATCACTCGATGTTCCACCAATAATCATGTGTCACAACATTATGGTTTTTTACATATTTTTCGTCTATTTTCTATTTTCAAGAGTAAATATGACTATGTTCCAAAAAACATCATGATTTTTGTACCCATATCACCGAATTTAAATGAAGAAGTGTGGATTGATGTTGATCATTTAACAAATGAAACATATTTCATACCTGTGTGATAGTCTTTCTCGATAGATAGGACCAGAATGTTTTATTTCATGGATGTCGTACGTCTTCATAGAGTTATAGTATTGATAGTTTTGATAGAGGCGCTTATTCCATGTCATGGTTCTATAATGGGTTGTTGAAGGCCTTTGGTAAACATAGTCTTCTGATCATGGAATATCATCCATATCACTGATTGATAGAGAGAGAGTATGATCCAGGTGCTAGAGGAAATGCACTATGCATATCTACATGTCTTTGGAGGTTCTTGGTAGAAATCAATCCCATTATAGATTTATCTTATAATAACATAATTAGAGAAACAATTTATATGTCTCCTTTTGTGGCCATATATTTCATGCAATCTTGTTCTCCTCTATGTAGGCTAGAGTTTGGGGAGGATGATTTTCTTGGACCACATCTCATGCATCAGACTACCCGGAAGGACCAACTAATAACAAAATGCATGATGATATCTAAATATATATAGTAGTCATATAACAATAGATATAGATGAACTATTGAGTAAAAGGAAGGGGAATTAATTTTCATTCTAGTCTCATCCATTCAAGGCCATATATGTACTCGGAGGTTGGGTAAGCTCCCATTGTGGTTTGGTGGACCCTTTGAGGATGTGAAGCAGATCATACTAGTGGTATACTATTTGGGATTTCCTTATAAATACTAGTCAATAAATGATTCCTTTCATGTATATATTCTCTTCTAATATGACCTACACTCAACACTTCTCATTCATTATTATGAGAATGGATTTGATGTTGATGAATCCATCTAGGAGTATCCTAAACATATAGTAGATTAGATTGTAAAGACAATCGGGGGAAGGTCAGTTCCATTGGAATGGGATAAATGGAAGCATGGTTAGGTACAAGAGGAGACCACAGAGTGGGAAGCATATATATGAGCATTGTGGTGGGATATCATTTTTTAAGATACCTATTTAAACATACATGGAAATTTTGAGAATTTCTTAATGTAATGAGGGGTAGTTATAATGACCTTTCATGTCATAATGTTATGGATCATTTTTGTGTTGGTTTAAAATGCATTAAAATTTATTAATAGTTATTCTAAATGAAGTCAATGAGTATTTGGGTTCATTAGTGTCTCTTTCAGAGCCAGAATCCCCATAATGGGGTCAAAAGATTATGCTACACCGTAAGTGGAAAAAGTGCATCTGATGCCTAAATTTTTTTCATAAACATTGTGATTGTAGATAGAGGATATATGTAGGCTTCACGGTTTGTCTGAAACAATATGTCCAAAGGTGGATGATCCTACTGTTATTCTAAAATTTTGTAATGAATATTTTTTCATTGTTTTTATATAGTTAGTTAAATCATTCACCTAACCATGTAGGGTGACCCCATATAGTATTGATGTGAACATGAATTGTACTCATTTTTTAAAACCATGTACCCTTATGTTTTGTGGTAAAATGTACATATTACTTAATTTAAACCAATATCCATTTTATATTTTACCTATTCATATTCGTATGTTTTTCTTGATTTTACTCTCAAATGAGATCCCAAATCCCTCTATATAGGATTTTAGGAATCATCTGCCACTAGACTCCAACAAATTTTATGTTGGATGTACCAAATCCATCTTAGATAGATATTTATGTCTATTACCTTAGATATATGATTATTTCTAGATCAATTGTTTTCTTTAAGAGGACGAACTTTTCATATTTTATCAAGGAGTTGGAAAATTTCTTATATCTCCTCCACCATGATTCAAATATGTGTTTTATATCGAATTTGGAGTCATCTACAGCCTTAAGTTAGGTTTTCATATTATTTTACCATTGTGTTTTGATGTCTCATAACTGTGTTTTTCTCTGCCTACCAAAATTTTCAGAGTGTCCTCTTTTAATTGTGTTTTTATTATCAAATTTTTCATTTTACCTCAATACATAATTAATGAACCATGATGGGTAGTTCAAAAGATGGTTACCACATATATGGACACCCCATGGGTGTGCCATGTGATATTGCCCTGGTGGTTAATTGAATCCAATGACTATGGTGCATATTTTGCATTATTTCATCTTTTTAATTAAATTGAACATGTAATGTGAGATGTTGATTGAACCAATGGTGCCTCTTATGTTTTTGAGAACTTACCCTGTAATTTTTCATGTAGTTAATTCAATTTATTGTGGTAGTAAACAATTAAAATACACATTGATCCCTATAAATGAATTAACAAGAATAGGTAAATTGAATGGGTTTCAATCATATATTATGACTTTTACAAGGGGGATTTATTTTTATTGAATGAATAAAAAGAATTAGATATCATGACCCATAAGGGCTGTCTATGCCACACCATCAATTTCATGTTAAATGAAGTGATCATTTATAGTTGTATTTCCTTGATTGTGATTTTTCCTTTCTATTGGGGAATATGAGAGGTATTTACTCTCTTATTTATTTATAAAAATAAATGTTTATTAATTAGATATATATATTTTTTGAACATGAAATGAGAGTAATTTTACCATGATTAATGTTAGGATTATTATTATTACGCCTTTATAAAGGATATGGTACGATGGTAAGGGTTCAGTAGACCATGATGGTACCACACTCTTTAGCATCGGGCTTTGAGAATCAATTCTTGTGACATTGACACTAGATAGATGTTGGAAATGACACACTTCTTCACATGTTATAGTGATGACATGATGGTACAATCACTATATAAATAGACGATAATTATGTCTCCCAATGAAAATGAGATATAGCACTTATACCCTATTTTTTATCTAACAAGCTCGGTATTATGGTAATGGTTTTCGGAGTTACTCTCATGTATACCTAGAATTATTATTCCAGGTATATGGCCACATACATAAAAAGATACACGGTTCATGTAGGATGATACAATATATATATATAATATATATATATATATACACTATTATTAAATACTAATAGATATTGTACATGGTGAGACTATATTTTTTCCATGAGTTGAAGATGGTTTCCCCAACATGTGTCTTATTAAGACCTATGTGGGATAGTAATTTGTTTAAAAAAATACAATTAGATTTTTACATATAAACATTTTCACTATGAGAATATCATGAATTACACATAGACATAATTGGTGGTTTCCTACTGATATTTCATTCTCCGAACCTGCATTGGCTACCTTTGGTACCAGAGAATATTATCTATCTCTAGGTACTAATATGGAAAAGTTCCATGATATTGGTCTATGAATTTCTTAACATATAGACAGAAAATATGAGCAAAGAATCGGGAAAAGGATAAAGATGATTGTGTGTTTTTATTGTTATTTTTTTATAGCATTCTAAAATTATCTGGACACCTATTCCACATTTGAATAATATCATGGAATGAATCCAAGTATATGTAACCACGTAGATGATTTAAATTATTATTATTTTATTCTGTTGTATTTATTCTTCCACTACATAAATATTTTACCTCTGTATTTATGCTTTCACAGTTTATTGATTATGACTATTGTATTATCTGCTTCCATTTGTTATGAATATTTCAAAATATACTATACTACTGTTATATGTGGGAATAGTTTCCCCCCCATACCACCTTCACACCGTATTATATACTCATCAAACTATGTTTTTATGGGGAGTCATTCTTGAGGCCCTGTGACCCACCTTATTGGAAAACAATTTATGAGGATCCCATGTCATGAAGTTACATATGGAATCTATATTGTGATTCTAATATTATACATGACATTGAGGTAAGACAATTAAATTAAATCATCTCTCATATAATGTTAATATTCCTAGGTTCATAACATTAGCTACAGTAGGTTTAGGTTTAGCTGAGGCGACTGTCCTATAGTGAGCATTTGGATTATGATGGGTCATGTGCCATCTCATGAATATTATATATTTGATGGTACCCTATATAGAAATTATAGACATGATACCCTATTTTTGACATTTAGGGAAAAAATTCCATATAGAATCAAGTAATTACCAAATACCATGTTTTGGACTGAGATCTTTAATATGAGTTCCCCTATTTTTTTACCACAAGTCCCCAGAGGGTTCCCCATTTACTGACAAAATCCATGTGGGAGTATCTGTATATAGGTGCAGAATACAATGGGTATAATCATATGACCCATATTAAAATATGTTATAATAAAAAAAAGATGGATCTAGTGTGCTAGGCATGTGGAATCCATATGAATTTATATTCATTTCTGTTGTAACGACCAGAATAGTTATGAATAGTTTTCTCCTTATTTTATTTTATTATGGATATAAAAAACATATGAAATAATTTTTTTAATTAACATTAAATATCAGTAACGATGTTAATATAGATGTTGAATAGATATCACATAACTAATATAAATATAAGGCTATAATTAATAATTTCATCACAAATAAAGGAGATGATGGCCCAATCCAGTAGACTTGGGGTATATAAAACACTTTTATTGTAGTTTCTGAAAGATATAACATCACTATACTTCGCTTTGGAGAAATCCCAATCTAAGATTCAACATGTTATTATTTATTGGAGTCACCTATGAAAGAAGTTCACTTTAATTTATATTACCACATAGATGGAGTTATCTCAGACATCAAAGAGTCTACCACCATCGCATAACTTACCCTTAGGTCATATGTGGGTGTTATAAGGGGTTATGAAATAAGTTATTAGTTACATATTGTGAACTATTTTTTTAATAAATTAATGTCTTATTCCATTAATTCCTTTATAAGAATAATATCTCTTTAAATAATGATAAATTTTATAAATTGAGTTTTCATGTCAAATTTATAATTTTTAGAAATATTATATTATTATATTAAAGTAGGGGTTTTATATTATAAAACAATTATTATAAATTATGATTATTTCAATTCATTATATACAAATGACTAGGTAGTCAGTTCGATAAGAGTTATATTTTTTATGATTAAAAATAATGTTTATCTTAACGAATTAATGAATATTGTAAATAATTAATATTTTAATAAATTTTTATTATAAAATTAATTTTATGAGAAACAAATGAGTATATAATTTTTATGATGTCAAATATTAATGTATGAAAACTGTATCTGTCATAACCGGTGAGTTTCCAATAAATGTCATTTTTCATTATAAAAGTTAAAATTCACATATATTGATAATTATTTATTTAAATTGAATTTTATTTTTTTAATCAAGACATAAAAATTATCCACGGGTGATTTTTTCATAATTTTTTGAGACACTGGTATTTTTTGGTAAAAATTAAGTACCGTATAAATAAAATATGTGTTTTATGGCATCAGAATCATTTCAAAATGATTTAATATATACTATAATCGGTATTATTGACCCAATATATTTTTTACCATTAAAATAATGTCATTTAATATTTATTTGAATTATTTTATATAGACTTTTTTAATCCTCCAAATGTATAATATATTTTCTATTTTTTAATTTATTACCTTAATAATGTGACTCACCTCCACATAAGCAAAGATAATATTTTAATATGTTGGGCAATTGGACTTATAAAATAATTTTTTCCACTAATCTTTAGAAGAAACCGAGGACAAAAATAAATTTTTGGTTTGTGGTTTTTGATTATTTAATTATATAGTTTCGAAAACCTATGATTGTGAAATACTAAATTATTCCCCTCCCATTTTCTATACAAACCCACAAAATCTACATCTTATCATAACTCAAAAACCTTGTATGATGTCCCTAATCTATCCTACAATCCCAATAAACCCACCAAGAAACCCAAAGATCCCAGGAGTCCTCACTTAAGCCTCTCCCAAGCATTTGGGATCACACATGGATGGGATTCCATCCTTTATCATTCTTCTCCAAGTTTATTTATATTTTATTTTCTATTAAAAATGATATTGTTTGATTTCAAACCTCACCCATACTACACTTTATTTGTTTGAATGATGATATACAACTTTTTCTCTCATTAATACCTTCTATGTTCAAAAGATACCATGCCAAAATTCTGTAAGTTATTCTCTCGTCTTATTTGAATTGTAAAATTTCTCCTATATTACATATATTGAGATATTATGTTCAATGATTTCCCAACATTCCATTCCATATATTAATAATGATATAACCATTTCTCACTCATCAATTTAATTTAGGAATCTCTATATAAAGTTGTTATGTTTCAGAAATTGCACCACGATTTTCCAAGCCCAAATCATCATGTAGTGAATACCATAACCATTTATCTATCTAGGGTATTCACCTTTATGAACATATACTGATTTTATTATTATAAAATTTATTTATTCCACATTATTTTATGATGAAAAAAATAAATTATTTTGAATGAATCCAACTTATATGATCTCTGTAGAACACTAAAGCATGAGATTGAAATGAATATGATGGGTGCAGTATAATAGTGCTTCAATGCATTGGGTAATGATTAGTATCAAAATAAATCATGTTAGGATGTAGAATTACATAATTCCAATTAGGAAATTTTCCACCATGTTGGGACATGGATTTACCAATTCCATTATGTTAATGATATAGTGTTGGAAGTTGTTTCCACATATCGATGTGATGATAATCATGATATATCATGCCTTTACATTCATGTTTATATTATGATCCATTGATATGCCCATTTCTTAACATGCATTGTATAAATGGTGTTTTGAATTTTTTAATTCCTCACTAGGAATTATTTTTCACCTTTTTCTTATGCATGACTATTGGTTTTCCCATAAAATGTTAAGTACGAATGAATGATGCGGTCACGTAAAAGAAGTTTTGATTATTGATGTTTTATTTTATGTCTTAAGTTGACATTTAATGTTACTAATATATAAAATAAACTAACCCTATTGATAATTTGGGTTGTATTAAGTTCATGTTTCTGTAATAAAGCATTTGTTACTTTGTAATAAAGAGAAGGGTTGTTATAGGTCGTATTAGAGGATTTGATTAGTTATTTTTGGGATTAGGGTTATAAAAATCTAGTGAATGACATAGGAATAAAACATAGTATAAGAATATAATCACTAAATTTTGTTGACTATAGATTGTGTGGAATATCAAGGAAATGAATAACATTCTAGATACAAATACGCCGATATGGTTCTATCCCATTAGTATCTACAGGTAAAACCCGAAAACACATCTTTAAACTAGACAAGAAAAAGAAATGGTGAACCAAAATTGGCCTTTCGTCACCCCTGGTTCAACACTCCGAGGGGATATGTTTTGTTAAATTCATAACTATGTATGAACCATTAATAAGGGATAAAAAACCCCATAAGAATATAATATAGGAACTATATCATGGATAACATAGGTTGATGTATAGAATTCATTAGTTAAGGAGATAAATGTAATTCATAATTTATACCTTTTTGACATTGGATAACCCTTTATGTTTTTTATTGTTTAAAATACATAACACTCATTTTACTTTTAATATATCCAATGATATGTAATTAGAGGACTCGGGATAACAACTGAAGCAAAGATCAATCTGATGACTATTCTAGTGAGATTCTCAATCCGATAACATATGGAATTGCAAACATTGTCATGATTTTCTCCTAGTTAACTAGAGTTTTTCATAAAACCATGGGTCAAGTGAAACTTCCACCTCTCCCCCGCAATGAATTGAAAAGATTCAATCACGGGATTCATGGAAGAAAGCACCCCAACTTTCAAAGGATCAACTGATCCCTCACTCGCCGAACAATATGTCATCTCCATTGAGAATATCTTTTCTATCCTTCAATGTTCTGATCAAATGAATGTTCTTATGGGTTTTTATCATATAGAGAGTGAAGATTATTAGTTGTTAATATTTATAAAAACTGAATCATGTCGAAGAGATAGAGGCATTGTAATAGAATGATTTATGGAAAATGTGATTTTGATAAATACATTCATCACACCCTCTGTATTATTATATAAAGAGATTTCAATGAATACCATTATAAGGATGAAGAATCTATTGGAGAGTTTGTGGAAAACATTACCATAATTTCATGATTTACCCTTGGATTTTTCGTTACCCCAGAATTCCTGGTTCACCCCCTTTTTAGTGGGATAAAAATTATCCTAAGGAAGACTTTGCGATATAAAACATTGAAATCTATGAGGAAGTTTTCTGATGTGACCTCAATGTTGAGATGGAGATTAGAGAATCTCAAGGCTATCATGGGGTCAAGAAGTGGAATTATGACTATAATACTAGTGGTCTGATGGATAAAACCAATGGTCATAAGAAACACCATCACATCACTTTCCAAAGTTGTGGGAAGAAGCACCCTAGAAATTTCCCGATAGGGATGGGGAAATGCATCAGGTGAAGATGATAATTTCACCTACCTAAAGATTTAAAATGGGAGATTCCAAATCTTGTGTAAGGGGAAAGGATTTCTCTGGTCTACCCTCATCGCATTTCTCATCGCTAAAACGACAAAAAACTAAGGAACTTATCGAACCAATGTCCTAATACAAGGGTAATTTGGGGCAACCAACAACCTCCAAGGTAGAAACGGTGACCTTTTTCCATTACTATAGCTGATGCAAATCCTAACAATGAAGTGGTGAAAGAAAAACTAGTTATTCATTAATGAATTTAAAACATACCTTTTGATTCTAGTTCTACACAATATTTTATATCCTAAATATTTAGTAGTACAATCCAAAAAACACCACAAACCATTTAAGAAGAGATGTTAGTTAGAATGCAAAATTAGAAAATTATTGCATCCCATGAATATAACTCAACCCCTATAAAAAGTCTTCAATTGAACTTCCCATATAACCTATTCATATTCCCTCTGGTGTAATTTGATGAAATTCCTATAATGGATTAGATTTCCCTATATTGAGAAAAAATAAATTTTCATGAGAGGGAAATCACTCTCCATATAGTGAATCAATCAATGTTTCTATACAAGTACAATGAGGATGATGAAACATCTTTAGAACCATCATCTCATGCATAGATGTTATATCCCTTTGAGAATTAATATCATTCACTTATGTTTGATTCCATAGAAGGAACCATCCTCAATGGAATTCATACTCTATGGGAATTCACTGATGTGTTTCCAAAGGAATTTCATGGTTTTCTACATAGAAGATAATTTGATTTCTCAATTGATCATAAACCTAGGATGTTTCCAATATCCAAGACTCCATATATAGCTGTTATTTTAAAAAATGATGAGCTAAAGAAAAAACTGTAGAAGAATCTTGATTAATGTTTTATAGGACCATTTGCTTCGCCATGGGGTGTCCAGTCCCATTATTCAAGAATAAGGATAGGTCAATGAACCTTTTCATTGATTATTGTCAGGTAAACCAAATCAAAATAATGAACAAGTATCCTTTTCAATGAAATAATGACTTCTTTGATCTTCTATGTGGAGCACAATACTTCTCCAATGTGGATCTATGCTCGTGATATTACTATGTATGGTGGAAAAAGGGGAATACCCCCAGTATTTCTTTTTATACAAGTTATGGTAATGATGAATTCATAGTAATACCATTTGAACTCACTAATCCTCTAACATCATTCATGGACATGATTAATAAAGTCTTTAGAGATTACCCCAAAAAAAATTTCTGGAAGCCTTTATAGATGATATTATAATATACATAATAACCAAGGGGGCATGAAGAGTATATAAGAACTATAATAGGGACATTACAAAAGGATATGATATATGAAAATAATATAAATTGTGTTTTATGGTTAAATGATGAATAATTCTTAGGGAATATCATCTATATTAATGGGACATCTATGGATATTTCCAAAATGACAATTGAGAGATGGTTGAGGCCGAAATCTGTAATGGATATCAATAAATCATTAGGGATAGATGGATATTATTTCCAATTTGTGAAGAATTTTTTCACAATTTTTAAACCCTCTAACCAAGAAAACAAGGAAGAAATCATGTTTTCTATGAATAATGAATTTGAACAACGATTTATGGAGTTGAAGAAGACTCTTATCACTGCCCTTGTGCTCACACTACCCACAAGTGGGGATATTTATGCAATCATCGGTGATGCTTTATTGAAGGGAATAGGTTGTGTATTGAGGCATAATGACAGAGATATTGCATAAGCATCAATTCAGTTGAATGTTCATGAAAGAAACTATATCATTCATGATATGGAGTTGGAATATATGTTTTTTGTGTTGAAAATATAACAGAATTATTTATTTTGGAAAAAATGTGAAATATATACAGATGTTAAAATTCTTAAATATATATTCACAACGAAAGAGATGAACAAGTGCCAATGATGATTCTTATATATCATCAAGGATTACGACTTGTCAATTCATTACCACCCTGGGTAATCAAAGATGGTCTCCAATGCTCTTTTTAGAGAGGACCCAACACATCTATCATTGATGAGAATTGGAAAGGATCCAAAATTCATATATTTGATGAAGGTGGAAATGTGAAAAATTATCATGGTAGGAACATCAATCGTTTCAAAAATGATTGATCAACCGTCTCTTTGGGAAGGGTTAATGGATGCTGAAAAAGAGGACATGGGAATTCAAAAGAAATTGTAAACATTCCAAAAAGGGAAATACATGGAGTTCAATGTTAATAAAGACAAAATTGTGAGATTTTGGTCAATACCATGTTTTCTATATAATAAAGAGTTAAATAAAATACATTTTGATGATTTACATGGTTTGAATTTACCCATACATCAAGGAAAAACAATGATGTATCGAGATCTCTGAGAGTATTATTGGTAGGATAACAAGACGAAATAGATTTTTGTATATACGTCAATGTGCCTGGTATGACAAAAAGTGAATAATGAGAGTTATAAGTCTAAATGGAATTGGAAACCATTATGCATATCAATATGGAAATGGGAGAACTTAACCATGGACATTATCACCAGACATCCTATGACATCCAAAGGAAATAATTCTATCTGGGTTATTGTGGATCATATTACAATGATTTCACACTTCATGACAATTCGATATTTTTTATCATTGGATCGACTTAAACACATATACATCCAAATAGAGCTAAGGATTCATGGTGTAGTACTACCGACTGTATCTGATAGAGATCCAATATTCACATATATTTTATGGAAGAGACTTTTATCAAGATCAGAATACTTAACTGAATTTCAATACGACATATCATAAAAAAAGATGGATGATCTGAATTGACTTTCTAGACAATTGAGGAAATAATTAGAGAATTCCCAATGGACATAAATGTGGATGGGTTCAACATATTTCTTTTTTTTTCAGCTATTTAACAATAATAGTTCCCATTGATGTATCGAAAGGGATATTTATGATCTCATTAATGAGAAGAGGTGCAGAACACCCATATGTTGGGATGAATTTGTGTAGTGAAAACTTATAGGTCTAGAAATGGTCGAATAAATGGTGGAGAAGGTTAAGCCAATCCCCCAAGAGATCATGGCTTCTCAAATTCAACAAAACAGTTATGCTGAAAACAATCATTGAGACATATATATTGATGTAGGAAATTTTTTCAGCATATATCCATGGAAGAGATTGATGAGATTTCGTATAATGGGAAATTTTAGTCCAAGGTACATTTGAGAATAAACTTTCTTATGAAGAGAAGCTTGTGAAGATCTTATATACTAGGGAAATGTTTTTTATTAAATAATAGAATTCCCCTCATCAAAGTATTGTGGAGAAAACAAAATATGGAAGAAGAAACATGGGAAATCGCGGAAGGTATGAGGTAGAATTACCCTCATCTTTTTTAGTTTTAGAAAACGAATATCTGAAGGAAAATTTTCTAAATGTGGGAATTTTGTAACGATCAAAAAATTTACGAATAAATAACCCTTTATTTTAATGTCGTCTGGACATAAAAAACACATTAAATAAATTTTTTCTATTATTTTTAGGTTTAAATTATCATTTAGTATTTTTACAATGGATTATATATTCATTTAACAGTGACCTCACAATAGATATTAATATAGCATTTTTAAAAAATTCCCTCAGCAAAGACAAAAGAGAGGATGACCGCATCATGTAGACTCGGGTTGTACGATTCCCATTTTGATGATCATGGGGATGTAGTAGAATCTCTGGGCTTCACTCTTGACCAATTCTAATCTGAGAATCAAAATTTTACGCAGGAACATAATCTCATACATGAAAAGTTCATGTTTATAGAGGCTACCACCCAAGCGAAGTTATCCAAGATTTCCTAAGACTTTATCACCACCGCACATCTTACCCTTAGTTATTATACATTTTTTATAAGAGGGTCTATAATAAAGAATTATTTACATATTATTTAATACGTGATTATGAATTAAACATTTATTAAATTATTTCTTTTTTGATAATTATCCTTCTTTAAATGAATGATAAATTTGAAAATTTTAATTTTTAGGTAAAAATAGATATTTTGACAAATAAATACATTATTATATTAAACAATGGTTTTTATAAAATAAAATCAATTCATATAAATGATGATTTTTATTTATAATAAAATGATTAGGTAATCAGTTTGATAAGAGTTTTATTTTTTAATTAATACAATAGATAGTGTATTTTATGGAATTATTGATTTTTATGAAATAAAATGTATTTTAATAATATATTACTATAAAATTACTATTATTAATATGAAATGAGTATATAAAATTTATAAATTTGAATATAATTTTTATTAATGCCTCAAAACTGTTTTTTGTAAAAAGTAGTGAATTGTAAATAAATGTTGGTTTTCATTTTAAAAGTGAAAATTCACAAGATTAATTTATATTTCAGATAAAATGAATATTATTCTTGTAATCAAGATGTTGAAATTATCCAATGGTTAGTTTTTCATAATTTTCTGATACATGTGATTTATTGTGTAAAAATTAAATACACACTAAAT
The DNA here is from genome assembly GCA_963277665.1 of Viscum album. Taxonomy (NCBI): domain Eukaryota; kingdom Viridiplantae; phylum Streptophyta; class Magnoliopsida; order Santalales; family Viscaceae; genus Viscum; species Viscum album. The sequence goes on along the minus strand of OY728142.1, from coordinate 1,562,152,277 downwards.
AAAATATGTGGTTTATGACATCATAATGACACTAAAATGATGTAATAAATAAAATAGTCATTATTGTAGGTCTAATATGTTTTCTCATTAAAATATTGTGATTTTTGATTCTTTTCACTTATTTTATAATTCCTTAGTGAATCCCCTGGAATTTATAATATATTTTAGGATTTTAAATTCATTTCATTAATAATGTGACTCTCCTTCACATAATCAAATACATTATTTTCATATGTTCTGAAATTTAACATATAAAATATTTTTTTCCACTCATCTGCTCCATTACCCCTGGGGAAAAACAATAGAATTTTTTTTGGTTTTGAGTATTTAATTTTATAGGTTCCAAAAGCTATGTTCGTGAAATATTAATCAATTTTCCTCTCATTTACTATATAAAACCACTCAATATCCAAATATTATGAAACCAAATAATAGGATCATATTCCTACTCTGTCTTCCCCTCTATATAATCCCCCTATGAAACCCCAAGATAACATAAATCCTCTCTAAAGCCTCTCTCGTGCCTTTTGGATCACATATCGAAGTGACAGATTCCCTCCTTTCTATATTTTTTCCATGTTTCGTTATGTTGTTATACCCTTTTATTTTAAATAAAAAATGTTGGGGAATGATTTCTCACCTCGCTCTTACATCACTAATTATGATTGTACTATTATATACCCCTTTCTATGTCATTAATTCATTCTGTGTACTTTCGTAACCATGTCGAAATTCCCTAACGGAATTCTATATTCACATATCCTTTCAATAATTTCATCTATATTAAAAATCTAAATTTCATTTAATATGTTAGGGTATTATGTTACATGATTCCCTTACTATCTATATAATTTTCAAATGATGAGATACCCATTTCTCTCTCATCAACCCAATTTATGAATCTGTCTATAAAGCTGTTATAATGATTAAATTGCAAGGTTATTTTCCAAGACAAACTCATCATGTAGTGTATACCATACAAAAATATATATCAAGGTTATCCACCATAACTACAATATACTTCTTTAATGGTAATTAAATGTATTCATTTCACATTCCTCGATTTTGGATAGATATTATGATGTGGAATTAATCCATGTTATATGATTTATGGGGCACACATAATCATGGAATTTAAATGAATATGAAGGAGGAAACCTGATAGAGCACTAATGAATTTAGTAATGTTTATTATCCCGATATATCATGCTAGTATAGGGGTGTACATAATTACTTTTAGGACATTTTCCACCTTGTTTGGATAGAGTTTTACAAAATTCTTTTATGTTAATGATGTTGTGTTTTAAGTTGTTTCAACTTTTCAAGGATATGATAATAATGTTATATCATGACCTTATTTTCATGTTTCAAATGTGCTCCATTTATTTGCCCATTTCATTACATAATTTTAATTATTCATTTTTGAACGTTCTTACACTCTTTATAGGGTTTATCGCTCACCCTTTTCTTATATATGACTTCAGAATATCCAACTCAATGCTAAGTACGAAGGAATTTTGTTTTCATGTAAAATATGTTTTCTATAAAGATTTCGTATTTTATGTCTCATATTTTCCTACAATATTCCTAAGACCCAAATACACTATACCTATAAATCTTATGGGTTTTATTATAATCATTATTATATAATAAAATCATGTGTAATTTTTTAATAAATAGAAGGGTTGGTTACCCATTCAACATGTCCTATACCATAGGGGAGAATGAGATAATGTGGTTTAGGTACATGATGCTAGTTTATAATTCTTATTCAATGTGGGTATGGTATATATAAGTGATTAGTTAAACTAGGATGTTTATATTAACCCAATTTAGATTGAAACAAGTGAAAAAGGGTTTACTATATTACCCACATTATCCATTCATTTTGTGATTGCATAATAAAGGATATATTTCCCTTGATTATTAAAGACAATGTTCTAGGGGGATGGGAATATTTCCCATGTTCTCATGTGATTTAATGTTCATTTGGGAATATGTATTTTTCCCTTTTTTCTAATCAATCTTTTGGATGGTTCTCACTAATCTATTTTTCACTTCAAGAAAGACTAAGACCATGTTTAGGTCACAAAAAAAGGAAGCATATTCCACTGATTTAGAAATTTTCTTATATATCTATTCACACCAGGGTTTCTCAACAATTATTTTAAATAAACTAATGAAGGGCTCATATTCCTACCAATAATGAAACTCTAGATATACTACTCGTTTATAAGTACCTAGAATATATTCTTACTATAATGAATAAAAGAATATATCAACATCATTTAGAGGTAATATAAGAGGAGTGCCATATTTTTTTAGAAATTATTATGAATAACCAACATATTCTAATGTGAATTTATTATATAACCTAGGACTTTACCCCTATTCTACTGGGGTTGACCAATATATTTCAGAAACCATGAGGTTGAATGCTAACATTCCAATGAAAAAAATAGTATCCCCCAAACACAACCAAGACAATTCATAGTTTCAAGATCATATCATATGTATAATAAATTATCATAACAATAATTTTATTTCTCTATGTATCATTACCATAATCATTTAAAACCACTGCTGTAGGTCAATAGATTCCTTCCATAAGGAATAATGAGGATCTTTTTTATACTATTCATAATAATATTTTACTTGATCTACCAAATTTATATCTTCAGTGCCTCAATGATTTATTAACTAATAATATAAATTATAAGGTGACCAATACCTTTATAGTTCTCCCCATGTCAGTGTATTGATGTATTAATGGTATTCTACCCCTAGAATCTTATGTGGTTAACCTCTCAGTGGTTATATCTCACTCTAAAATGAAAATAATCACGTGTAATGACAACTCCATCTATAGAGGTAATAATAAAACTAGGGTTAACCATGTATTCTTCCCCGTAAAACCCCAAAAAACAACCCACCATATTTAATAGGTGACCTAATTGAGATAAATAAGTGGTATGGAAAGGTGGTGGATTATTCCCACCAACATCCTCCTTTCATGAGGTTAAAATTTGCAAACACATCACAGTTTGATAATTTTTTATGACAATACAATGTACTTGATGAATGAAAATTAATTTCATGACAATATCCTTGTAAAATGACATTGAACTACTAAAATCATATTAGTCATTCAATTTAATGCTAAAAATGATTTCCTTACCATAAAATATTAAACATAGTAGACACACTTAGTATCATTATGTAACCTAGTGGAAAATAGAATAGTTCCATGTTGTTAATATTATGGAATCATCTCTACAAAATGATGTTAAACAACACAGGAAACATCCTAGCCTACGTATAGTAAATTACTACAGATCTTAGGTCCTCAGTACATGACATTATAATATAATGTGGTCGTGTTCACATGAAAAAAATGAAATAAAATGTTTTCTCTATTGGGGACATAGAGCATTCTATTGTATTATCTACAACTGTATTAGAGGTTCCTAGTGTAGGGGTCTTTTCATATTACATTGTCTTTTCACCAAAAACCATATAAGTGTATAAATGGGGTACCACATTATCCATGCTTTATAAACCCATCCATGTTGGGTTTCATTCCAATATGATCCAATATATGACATCATCGATGGTTAACTATGAATGATAAGGTTCTATGAAGAAAATTTTTAAATTCCCCTTCCCATAATGTGAGTCTAGATCCACATAATATAATCTATAAATGATTATTTTTTTTCCTTGATTCCTATATTAATTGGATAAATAATGACACATGAATAAAATATTTCTATCCTAGCCAGGATTTCCCATCACCCAAACCATAAAACTCCATGAGACATAGATCTGTTTAAATATCCCATTCCATGTTCAAATGTGAACACCGCCACAATTTCAATTACATACACTATCATGTAGTATAATTGACTCCCCAGTAATCTATTGTTTCGCATGATGGTGAAAAATCATGATACATTAGATAACATGAAATTCCTTTTGAGAATTTTGATTGTGAAATTCGTTACTCATATATAGAGAACCATATCCAAGAAGCATTTTTTCCACTACAGTAAATTATCCTTGCAGCCTAAAATTAATATATTTTACATTTTGTCTTCATGATGAGAATATATTCCTCTCTCATGACTATTTACTTCAGAATCACATATCTTATATTGCCTAAAATAATTTGTTCTTAATACAAATTAGTGTATACTATAGGATAATCAGACAATATAATATTATGATCCTCTTTAAACAAACTTACCCCATATTTAACAATGTTATTATAAAACAATTACTTCTGTAAATATAGTTCTAATGGAATCCAATGGACATTGATCTCATTTACTCATGGTTCTCCATAATAGAATGTTTTATTATAGGGAATGTCTAATTAAGAGGTAACCCGAATGTATTTTATAAGGAATAGAAAGATGATTATGTATGTATGCATTGGGGATGTTCATGCCCCTAATGATTGTCCCATTTTTAATCCATTAGTTATTATCCAAATTATGAGGGATATTGGCTTCCACCCTTATGAATGGTTGACCTATACAAATATGTATCTTCCACCCACATACTTAGATACACCGAGATTTTTTTATCTTCATATAACCCAACTATTCAAGAAGTTTCAGATACCGTCAATGTTACTAATCTTGCTATTCTAATCATTGTCAATCCAATGTTAAAAAATCTTATTTGTATACTGATTAATTTTAGTGTCGTATATCACCAAAGAAGACCCAATTTAATTGTGTTTCCAAATATTTTTTAATATCCTCATTTCTAGGAAATAATTATCATTCCCCATTTTCATTTTAGAACAACCATATATCTAGAGTGAATATTCTCTTAGCTTCTAATTGGACCTGATCCCATGTACCCTTAGGATCTCTATGATGATATATTCTTAATAGTGATGGACTAATCTAAAGGGAACATAATATATTCACTTGTGAATAAAAAATAACTCAAATAATATTCTTAGGTATATTTTGATGCCCATGTAATGGTTGGTATTATCTCTATAATCTAGTTCTCTATTGGTTGGACACTGGTCTCCACCATTACAAACAACTGATATAATCAAATCACTCTTCAAATAGATATAAATAATTTAGTAATTTAATGAAATGATTTAAATTTTCTTTATAAAAAAATATTATATGGATATAGAATGTCTCAATGTTTTTTAATTAAAAACCTTTTTATTCACAACATTATAAGCTACATAGAGTTTAGGTCCTCATCGCATAAAAAATCATTTGGAGTCATACATAATAGTGGTGTGATTTTTAACTACATAATGAAGGTCAGCTATTATGATGTTATACAATGTAAATAATAGTCCATCCTGAAATAATATATAATGAATAGAGTGGGATACACTTGGTGGTAAATGAATGACATGATATCTAGGCCTAGAAAAATATAAAAAATATTACAATGTCCCTATATATGGTTTGGGCCTCTCCGATGGGATTTCTATAAAAGAACAGACATGTTCCTACATTTAACTATTCATGGGATATGTGGTGAAAACTGAAAAATATATTTAATGCACATCCAAAAAACAAAAAATTCATTAATAAACGTTTCTTAATGAGAATCAAATCAATAGGAGGATTCTTAAACACACTGAAATGTGAATTCTCCCACATTCTCACTATCATAAACTCTAGTGCAATTTAATAAACATCACATTCATCCATTGTGTCTAACTTAGAGCATAAATCATGTAATATTAGAGGACCTCTAACATAACAATATCTTACATGGTTAAGCAATATTTTTACTCTTCTTCAATGGTTTATATCTAAATCACATGATGCTAAAATAAATGAAATGATTTCTTAATGTGAATTGAATCACCAAAATTGGGATTTTTATGTTGGAATCACATTTTAATTCATGTTTAACTAAAAATATGTTAATTTCATGTTATAATGTCCATTGACGATGATAAAAACATCATGAGTTTTACGTAATCCATGATGTAATATTATACCTTCCATATTTGAATTAATAAAAACCAATTCCTTATTTTGATACACTTCTCCTCAAACCCCATAGATGTAGACCATATGAACTCTTGGTTCTCCCATGTAGCTAAATGGTAAAAGTTAATGGTTTATCTGTAGGTAAAAAACTATTTTTTTACATATTAATTACAAAATTAGAAAGATAATTTAGGTATGGGATGTTCTAGATCTAAATGATACCCCCCTTAAATCAAGGGTCCATTTTCATGACTCTGTAGGTTACAGTCTTCCACAATTATTAAGTGTTGAAATATAACCAAAATTATAAATTTCGTATTAAATTATATATTTCATAGATATGATTTATGCTTCCCAAAAAAGAAATATAAATGATGATTCAAATACAAATGATTTGAATCACCATTATATAATTCCAAATTTCTAGGAATGATTATAACATTATATTCACATAGCATTTAATTTAGGATATGAATCTCTTGTGATGATAGAAATTCATTGAGATAAGATTTCCCCTAAATATTAATATATAGTTCAAATAATCACAAATAGAAAACAAAATACGTCTAAAAGTCTTAATGTCATGACATTATACTATTAAAAAAATCTATCATCATGCAAAACATAAAACTACATATAGAGGATACTTATATAAGAGGTAGTACCCACATAAGATCCAAATGAATGAAAATGTATTTCGACCCCATAATTATGTTTATTTTAGATTTGAATTATTCATTATCTTATTAGAAGAAAATATGGTAATCCCCATACCTTTTTCATATTATTTAGTGATTTTTATAAAAAAAATTGCTAACAATAATGATAGATCCCACAATTGAAAATAAAAAATTCATATCCAAGTGTATGGGTCTGGAACGTGCATAATGGATAGCTAACGATAAATACATTTGGTAATATTATGAAACCCTGTGATGTGTAGTGATTCATGGATCTTCATTCTCTATTACTATGTAGGAATTTTCCTACATGATAGACAAATCAGTATATCAGTTATAATCCACATTAATATATGTTCATCCACACATATTCTATTTCATTCAATATCATAGAGATTAATCAATATCCCAAATATATACTGGTTCTCATAATGAAAATGAATCATGTTATCATGGAGAAACATCTACCATAATACAATAAGAGATATTAAAATGTATGTTATCCAACTATAGGTTTCCATATCACCACTTCATAAGAATAAACCATAGAAAACAAGTTGTCTATCATACAAGACCATAATGTGATTAATTTGAGCCACCCAATGGGACCCTTGACTCATATGGTGGATGGATCTATGATAGACTACTATACTCCCAATTTATTTTAACTACTTTAATATCCTTATGTTTATTTCAATGAACTATGTGAGTTTTTCATACCATGAAATGGTGATACATTGTGACTCATGGATATTCCTCAAGAAGCATGTCCATAGATTTTAAATAGTAGTCATAAAGAAGTGGATCCATCTTCACACAAAATCACGAAATAATTAGAAAATTTCCTAGTTCTTATCACATCAATAAGACGAAAAAAATTTCTTACAATTAGAATTTAATGATGTCCAGTAAAAAACACCACATATTTACCATAAAACATTATGAAATGTTATCACAATCCATTTCATACAACATTACACTATGATGTCAGATTATATCGTACAATACTCTTAGTATCATAGAGTTATGCACTCATCATTGACTATTTCAAAGTTACATGAATTAACGTTCAATGAAAATTTCATAGGAACATGGTGGTCTAGTTCATAAGTTCTTTATTTTCCCATTCCATATGCACGAGACTAATTAGTGTAAGGAAATTTTTACACCATCACTATGACTGTCTTGATTCTTAACCCACAGGATATGTACTTATTTTTAATACATATATCATAGAAATAAATATATTATTGATGATAATAATTCCACCTTCCCTATACATATGATATATATTTTATAGGAACACATCCTTATATGAACTATATGTGGATTGATTCCTATCAAATCAGAATACATAGAGTTCCTTTCTTATAGTATCTTACACATAGCCATTTGTGACTACTATAAACAACTTCTTTACTGGTTTTTCGATATAGAATTTCATTAACTATGTATATTAAAAAGACTCTAAATATGAACACTCTAGATAAATCCTCTCCTTATATTTGATCCTACCACATTAATGGGACCATTGAATATTAGATTTAATACACCCATATTATGGTTTGGACATATATTTTGATGAGAACATTCCATATCTTTTTTATATGGCTCAGATACATTAAAGAGACCCTTTTATGTATAATAAATACATGTTACTAGATTTATATTGTCATAGGATAAATAGTGGTACCAAGATCATCTAATTTTATTCCCATCCTCAATAGAAGAGAATGATAATAAAATTAATACAGTCATTTATTTGATTCTTGAATTTGAATGGGATCATTAGTTTTTCTTAAACTATGCATGTCTTCATTTCAATACCTATGGAATACATTGTGTCACATAGAACACCAATCAATAATCTAGGAAATAAAATATATAAAAAATTCCGCTCCACCGATAATTTATTATCCTTTTCTTGAATACCACAAATTCCTAGTGTATTTTCACTAATATATGACATAATTCAACATTCTATACCTGATTAGGTTCTACCGAAAGTAAAACTCAAAAAAATTGTTTATGTTCTTAAAAAAATATCACCCTCCCCACATATGAATTTCTTCTTATATTGGAATTCATATGAAAACTACATATTTCATATTTTATTTTTTTGGAGGATTTATATTTATGCCCAAAGCCTTCATTCTAGAGTCTATTGGGAATATTTAAATAAAAAAACCCATATCCATGTGTATATAAGAAAAAGATACATAGTGGGATCTCTATGATGGATACATATGTGGCTTTATTATTACCATCACTTGTTGAATATGCAATACCAAATAATCCCATCAATGAAATTTTCCTGACCACTTAGATCTGGTAAAAATCTCAGGTCTATAAACATTTTTTATAAATAATATAAAAAACATGATTTACTAAAAACATATGATGGGTGGTCTAAAAATAATTCTTGTATTATAAATAAAATCTCATCCAATATAGTGTTCATGGAAATGTAAGATCATAAATGAAAATGGAACAAATATCATGGGGCCAGTATCATGACCATAGCAAAAAATAATCCATTATAACTAGATCCCTTCGGTCTAGAAATTTTTTATAGTGATTATTTTTTGCATTATTTATGAATGATAACGTGTTTATTAGATGGAAAAGTGTTCAAAGAGAAAAAAACCTTTTCTAATGTTAGAGTTCTAATAAAAACATTCATATCATAGATTAATGGGTTGGAACCAACCAATTAGAGGAGTATTAACTCATCCTTGTGAACCACAGTGGTTTTGATTAATTTATCATTGTTCCTATCTATACAGAATTGGTAACAAGGACAATCTAATATAAATTGACCCCTATATGATTCACTATTAATGAACACAATATCTATGCGCTTATGACCAATGGATGTACCAATAACAAAAGTGTAGTCCCACTATATACCATGACTTATTATGCTATCTATATGTGATTGAGGTTTCCAACATTATTAATGGTTGAAAAATACCCACCCATATCCACCTCCCATTTACTCATATATTATTGGGTTATGATTAGAATTTCCCACGACCATTCAATTTCATTGGATTCAATATCTTAAAAGATACATCATAATTTATTATACCCATTATTAATGTTGTACAATAGAACATAATTTTTATAAATTTTTTTGTCCTTAATCACATTACCCTAACAAATTTGATTTAGTACTTCAGATTCTTTACCATAAAATAAATAACCCTCAAGATTCCAAAAACATCCTTGGAAGGTCCTTTTTGGCCAAATATCTCTATCAATTTCTAATAAATATAATAAATATTCCAAAACAATAGATTAGTGGAAAATACCCATCAACATTATAATGTATGCATTAGATCAACATAAGGTATTTGTAAAATTCTACTAGAGTGGACTTGTCCCTAAAAGATTTTCAAAATTATCATTGCCATCCCTAAAAACATCACAGTCGAACTTAGATACTTAGGATATTTTGAGATCATCCATGGGTTTTCTTTCCCAACTTATTATCATTGATAAAGACTCAATGGGGAATCGTATATATACACTAAAATCATACTTCCCACATTTTTTTACATCCTCAACATTATTTCTTCATATTAAAAAATGATATCCATAATGATGTTGTATTTTTTTAAAATACATATATATATTCGTCATAATTAATGTATGGTTACAATGTTATAAAAAACAAAATGAATATCCATCCTTTATAATTATATTAAAGATTCTAGGTTCTTAAACACTTTTTGAATATCCATCATTCATAAATCTAGAAGGGATGTAATATGTTAGTACCCTTCATGAATTTACCTCAATATTAATTTCTGTAATTATACAGGGTTTCCGAACTATTCATGATTATTCCTTCACTTGGTAATCTGTATCTGAATGAAAAACAATGTTAATGATACACAAACCTAAAATGTTTAAAAATATATCCCAAGAAAAAAGACCTGAAAATAAAAAATATATGGTCCACGATATATGACCATAATCTAAATCAAATGGTGGTTCATTCTATATGTCCATAATATAATGAAAAAACATATGAGACCTATTTGAACCTAAATTATTAAAAATGATGAAGTTATCTATATGATCATATAATAAAGATTGTTAAGGCCCAAAAATATCACTTTATCAAAAAAAAAAAATTCTATCTATAATACTATGAAATTTTTAATTTTACGATCCAAAATATTTTACATGATATATTAAATCCTCATCTTCAAATATTGTATTTCCATAAGCAGCTAAATGAAATAAAGAAAATAATATCTAGGTTGAAAACCCATAAGTGCATCCCTATGAAAAATATGACTCTCAAATCACTATATTTGAACCATATATGATGTTGGAAATATTGAGATCTCAAAAACTGAAAAGGAATAAAAAATTTTATGGTGAATCCACATAAAGTGTGTCATGAAGAAAATTTGAGTACATACCCATTGACCATCTCACTCAACTCATTAATAAATGATTAGTTCTACTATAAATGAAATAAGAATGAATAATTGATTGTAGGTTACACCAAATTGTTATATATAAAAAGTCATGTTTTGCTCTATAGGTCCACTAATGCAGTAAATAATTATTAAAAAACTTCATTCCATATAACTCGTCAAGAGGAAAATAATATTATAATTTGTTAAAAATACATGAAGATTAGCCTTTAATTATATAACATTAATATTTTTGAGTAGCATAATCTGTATGGAATAATTATGTAATGAGATCCAAATCAATTTAACATCTAAAGAATAACATGTGCCCCTCTAACAAATTTTATCATAATGTGATGAAATCCCATCTCCATCCCAAGAGGTAATTTATAATAGGACATTTCCCTAGAGAGTTCCACATCCATGATAACAAATAAAGTATAAAAGATCCTGATTATCATATGATCATTGTATATCAAATCTCTTTATGGTTTAAATTAAAGCCTATTAGGATACATATAGACATCTATGTCCCTTATCGTTGACCTAGCCACAAATTTCATTCCATATTAATACATTTTCCATCTTGTAATCTATTCATTTTAATTTTTTTATATACATGACCTAATCCAATGATAATCCCTATCTTGGATATTTCTATGATTTTGAGGTGAAGACTCTCTTTTTGATACCACATGAATTCTCCTAGTAAATACACTACTCATAATAATTATTCTCATAATATTAACAAATAATGATACTAAAATATCCAAGAACATTAAAATGTTACTTATTTTAACCAAATAATTGAATTTACCTCCTTATAATTGATTCATATTCTAAGGGTGAACTTTTAACACAAATAAATTCTTCCATTAACTAATGAATTTGTTATTTTAGATGTTTAAATAATATGAAATTAAAATGATATATTTTTAACTAAATGATATAGGTTTGGAGGTGGAAATTATAGGAAAATTTGATTAGTAATCACTAAATGAAGAAATATTTATTTTTATATTTTATTTATTCTATAAGGTAAAAATTGGCGAGTCATGGTATGATTGCCAAGAATCTCAACCAAGTACTATATAGATGTTACCTCAACCACACATTAGAATCAGTATATCCACCAACCCTAGTGTTGTGAATAATGGGGAGCATTGAACCCACTAGTTATGCATGAGACACAAGTCGTTCCATGGTAGGTCACAAAAGGGTATTGGGTGACCAGTTCAGGGGAAATGTGTGTCTAGTGTTACAGGATTTAAAATCCTTTTTCAGCTCAAAAATGGAAGACACAAGTTAAAATATTATGTTTCTTGAGATAGTTCACAAGTTCTATGTCAGATAAAAAAAATATGAAAATTTATCCACACATTTAAATAATATATCCATTATAAAGATTTTATGGAGGAATATATCAATATAGTTCAGTCATTCTATGCCCTCACCATCAAGAATGTAAAATTTTCAAAAATCCCAGGAAATAACATAATTCTGTAATATCAACTCCACCATTTGATATCCAAAATGGCATTATAAATTAGTGATAATAAAAATATAATGATATTTAAATCATCATTATAAATAAAAAAAAGAAATAAATGTATCAAATACATTCTATAATATTGATAATGATCTCAATATCATAAATTTTGGGGGTGATATACTGAAGAAATTTTATCAACGATAATATATTACACAACTTGGTATCCATCAAACCATAATAGGAACAAATGAAATAGCACAAAAGAATGTTGGTTATAATTAATGGAATCACATGAGAAATTATGCATACAAGAGGATATAACATTATGAATTCATGAAAAGTTCAATAAATTAAATGATTGAATGGAAATAATCCGAGAATAATCATTTGAATGAATGATGATCAAGGTAATTAAGGGTGCCACTACAATGGTATTAAATGAAAAATATTATATCTCTCTTCGTAGAAAGCTTTCACTATTTACATCCTTTATCATGTGAACACCATAGTGGTTGATTTGAACTTACATACTGACATGTTACATGATAATGTGAAGTGTTTATGGAATCCTATATCAAAAAATGATTAATCAAAATGACCATGAAACCAATTACACCTAATTCTCGTCACATAATATTGTCAAGATAAGTTGTTTATGAAACACTGTGAAGTGATCATGTTGTAACATATACTCATCAACATCACCTTATCATAACAAAAATTGAGTGTTTTATATTTTTTAATATCTAGATCACACAGCTCCAGGAAAGTACAAAAACAAAAATAAAAGTTCATAGTAGAGGCACAGTCAGACCCTCCCATTCATATATAATCATTACACTCCTCTAAGAATAATTTGAGGATGGGAGAATTAGTAAGGATAGAAACGGAGATAAAAATAGTCAAATGGATAGAATATTGCATATTTCTCTAGGTAATATCATAATCACATAGCGAGAACCCATTTTGAGACCACAATGTGAGAACTCTAGGAGGTAATGTTATCCACAGACTCATCATCAGTCTCATGAATATTGTATGTATTATTAGGATATGAAAAATTTTAATTGAAACCCTTTACCATGAAAAAACACATTTAGTGGACTCACATGATCACATGACACCTCACCAAGATCATGAATATTTTATGTTAACATTAACATATTAATACCTATCCAAGGGCATGTATTCTTTGACATATGTACTAACCATGGAAATGTTATCCTTAATATAGGAATAACCAAGGGATCTGATATCCTTCACGTCATAAAAATCCTTGAAAATGTTAGATTAAACATGTGATGGACCTATTTCATAATCATATTTATCACATGAAATACCATGAACATTATATTCTTATTATGAAATAACTCCAAGATATTTTATCCATGTTTTGTAGACACACACATAAATGTCATCAAAGAATTTAAGATATCCAATAAAATATGACATTTTCATGTATATTCCATATAAATAATGGTGGATTTCTCTAATGTCATTCCCACAAAAGGCCATGCATTCTATAAAATCGTTTTTAGTTGACCATTCATTGTCATCTGACTTTTTCTTTCTTAGTATAACAAATTAATATGAGAGATGGGAATCAAAATTATTTAATGTACTTCAAAATTGTAATTTTTTTTCAACATAATGATAATGAATAAAAGTTTATTTTGGGAATTAAATATGGTGTTCTTCCCTCAAGAATCCCATTTACGTAGATTTTGTGACCATACTCTATAATGATTCTACTATCCCTCATCATCTATTATCATGAGGTGTGTGGTTTCATTCATCTGAGTCCACCTTAGTATAAGTATATAATATTTTTCATTGCATCAAAACATTCAGGAAATTTCTCATTCTAGTATTAATTACACTCAATCACCCCTCGATATGATAGGCTGAAACCAAACTAGAAACACACTGATTATAGATATAAAAAAGACACATAGAACACTTTCCCATATCCTAGTCCATATACCCTAACTTCTCTAATGGATCCAATATCTCTATGATATTGGTAATCATACCTCTAAACGTCATTTTATGTCTCTATAAATATTTTCATTAATATAATTTTTATATTAATATATAATATCTTTTGTCTCACACCGATGTTGAATCATATAAGCATAATGAATGACATGGTAGTGCAACCGTCCAAATGTAAATGAATTATTAAGGGCCTTAGTTTAGATTTTAGTATAATTTCTTATATTATTATTTCTGATAGCCATATTTCAAATAAACCATATCATGTAAGAATTCGATTGATTTATCATTATTGAAGCCTCAATTTTATTTCAATTTATTATTAAAAATCCAATCTCATCAGAACTAAGTGGTCTCTTGTTATGCATTGAATAAGATATGTAGGATGGATCTTCATAGTTTAATCCCAACTTCAAAAAACTAACATGATCCCTACGGGTTGGAAAACAAAATATTGAATGGATATGGATATAAAATAAAACATCATAAATAGATAAAATAATAATGTAATCTTTTGGATTCATGTAGAGGTTCTTGTCGTTACATGGTTATGATCAAGTCACTTAGCCAAGGTTTAGCGGTCCTATATCTAAGACGGTGAAGGATTCTTGAACATATATTAAACCTATAAAACTATCAAGATTTTTGAGGTAATTTAAAAATAAAGGGATGGATGATCCCTAACTCCCATAATAATGAAAAATGTTTTTTGTTATCAATCATCAGTACAAAACTCCAACGACCATTTAACATTATAAGGCATAAAAATTGTTGGTTTTACATATATGAGTTGTATGGTTTTTGTACGAGTAATCCCAACTAATGTTAATTATTTTTTAACTATACAAAACCCATCATGATCAATCATAGACCCACAAATACATGATTAATTGACATTTTAGGAAGAAAATGCATTAACTCAAATATTGATAACCCTCGGCTTCTGGAGAAAAGATTTATATAAGGAATTCAATGCTCACTTTTAATCAACATGTGGTTTGAAAACGTACCACAATATCATTTTATAATAATTAAATTAACGAAATTAATGAGTTGATAATAAATATTATACAATTTATGTAAATATAAGAACATATAATTGATAGAAAAACCCCAAATTGATCAAATAACTCTTGAATCATAGAGTGAAATAGTTTAATAAACACAAATTGGGAATTCATTACCCCAGATAACAATCCCATGAGATCAAAAAATTTAAATTGATATAAAATATATTATATGGAATATAATTCCTACTATGTATCTATATTAATTGTTAGATTGAAAATAATCAATGGATAACAATCTACATTAACTTCATTGGTCAAATATATTTTCATTCAATTGGAGATGGTAATGGTTATTCAAAGTCACCTAGTTGAACCATCAAAATCCTATACAGAACAATACATAACCATGAAACATCAGAGAAAATACAATTGGATCTCTCCACTATGTGACACATGGTTAGACAAGGATCTTCTATGTAAAATAATCAACCTAAAAACTCAACAATTGTATCTTTAAATGTTCAATGCCAAGTGTATTCTTAAAAATACGAGTTTTATTTTTAGAATAAAATACCTACCTCAATTTCATGTTGACTTCATAAAGATAAATACTCCCTAGAAAAAACTTTTTTGAATAAGCCATGTCCCTAGGAAACCCACTACGTACGCATCCATTGTATAAATGGAAGATTCTTCTAGGTAGGAAAACGCCAGATATAGTATTCTTTGACTAATATGACGATCTAGATTGGTAATAACTACCAAATGTAGGTCATACTATAAACACAACTATACATTTTTATATAATAAAAAATATATTCATCCATTGAGAATAATTAATCATGTAAGGGAATGAAAATTTATGTCTATATATAGAGTATAAAGACTCAATTTAAGGTAAATTTTACCCTATCATCCACTCATAACCCCCCAAAAAATCATGTAAAATCTTCCATAATCTAACCCATATATTAAAAAATATTTTCACTATATTCCTCACATCATTATATACCAAGACATAAATCAATATATGGTAAATAATTATGTTTCATTACCTAAAAAAATAAATGATAATAATATGCTGGGAGATAAGAAATTGGTAACCTAGAGGATATTTTATCCCTTTGATGTTGGATAATATATAATGGTATGGTATCAACGAATGAATCCCAAAACATGTTAGTAATTTATAACTATACCTCCATAATCAGCCCTATGTCTTTAATGTTTTCGAAAATCACTTGGTCATAATATATGAGATATATTTACAATATATGAATGTAATTATCTAGCACCTTGTACTAATATTTCCTCTAAAGAAATCAGTGCTACTAGCCTAAAATAGAGACTTTCCATCCATAAATAAAATATCATTTAGGATGTTCAAGAATTTAAATATTTAATGATAATACATCATACAAGAAAAATACATCTATTATATAGTCCATGAAAGTCACATCTGAAGTGCTAGGATAAAATAAATGATCATTTAACCAATGAGGACAACAATTTTCTAGGATACGGAAAAAACAGCCTAGATTCCCTAAATCCTAAACCAAAATCCATAGTCAATATGGAACGTTGATGAATATATTATCAGGATGACCATAGATGAATGTTTATCTTCTAAATTATTTCATCCTTCTTCTTTACCATCACGTACAAAAGAACCATAAATTGATTGATTTTAAATCATATAACTAGACCATCCTTTCCTCTAGAAATAGTTTTAATTACATCTAATATTTTACATAATCAATGGAAAAAATAATGTGTTAATTAATCCAAATATCAATTACACATAGAGTAACATTAACCAATATTAGAGATCACATTTCTCGTTTCATTTTAACCATCATAATCAATAATATATTATAATTGAATAATACCATGAAAAATATTTCTTATTAAACTAGATAAGGTAAAATAATCACATCACCAAATTTATTCATAAATATAACATATATAAAATGATTCAGACTCTCAAAACCAGAATGAATATGAGTAATAGCAGTCTATTGATCCTCCAACGAGCTCATTGTATTCGAAACACATACACTCATATCATTCATGGACATTCCCTATTGCTGAAACTCATGTAATATATTCCTATATATCTCATCCTCCTAACTCATGTCAACTATGACATATTCAACCATGTTAGTAGTATGAATATCACTAATAAAATTATATTGGGGAGGTTACCCAGTGAAAATCTATCAAATGAAAAAAATACAATATTAGTGCTAACATGGATATTTTTATTATTTATAATTCAATTGGAATCAATTATTATAAAGGAAAATCACCCCATATTATATAGAAACAAAAGAATGTATGATAAATATACATATTCTACGATTCTATTATTTGATTTTTACTTGATATATAGGAAACTTTAGGAACTCATGGTCCTTAAACTGGTTTATTTGTTTCCCTTAAATCACGTGTCTATGTTTTTATTCCATTTCAACATCACATCAAATCATTTCCGAACCTATAGAATTGATAGAACTTTTTCATGGACCTCCCCCACTAGGAACACCTCTTGGGACAACATTAGTGATCAATAATACCCACATGAGTCTTGAATAAAATATTTATTAGGTTTAAAAATAAATAAATGCGGGTATAAAACATGAATATGAGATAAATTATCATCCTATATATCTTTTGTACATAAATAAAACCACATATTAATATAATTATTTTAAAATTAAAGAATTAATAACAATATCATAATACATGACTCAATAAAAAAATTCCTAACATCGTAAAAATAATAAACTGATTCATATATAGTAACAATATTGCTAATATATTTCATCATGTTATGACTATGCAACATGGTCACTAAATTATCCATTAAAAATACCAACAGTTTATATTAATGGTATATAATAAAATTTATACATATAAAGATAATAGGCATGTCCTCTAATGAAAATGTGGATGGATCAAACTAAATCATCAGTGAATATACATTTTAACTGAAATGATCAATTCTTATTAACTACCACCAATCCTCATTGAGGCTCACTGCTAAATTTTCATAAAATATGTTAGTAAAATAATACTAAAGAATAAAAATATATGGTACATAAAAACCACTTCCCTACTCATTTTTCCTATTTTACACAACCATTAGAACACCTCTCCTCCCAATACCATCAATATTTATTTTCGGATCACAACATATCTCTAATGAAAATACAGACACCATAGAACATGACAATGATTCTCATCATTCCATGTGAACTGCCCCACATACATCTCATACATCGACTATATATCATCATTAGTTGTTTATCATGAACATTATAAAAATAAACCTGTTTCCAACACCTAACATATACAATACCTACTATATGTCCCCATATTAGCACAGCTAAATACATTATCTCATTACCCTATTGGGTATTCTAGTTGACATGCCATATAAACCTATCCATAAACCCACTAGGGTCTTCGACTGATCAAACAATATCGTCATCACTAACACCACATATGGATTTATATGATTCCATATACATGTATATTATTAGCATACCTTCCATTAAAAATCAATACCAATATCCAATGGTAATTTCGAGTGAATAATACGGAGTGGATAGCCACCCGTTCAACAGAAAATAAGGAAATTTGGGTAATACACATGATTCCTATTATTTTTGTTATATATAAGATTACCCAACAATGGTGTTGGAGTATATAAAGAATATAAGGAAAATTAAATTATGTATATACACACACAAATGAATTGATAAATTTGGTTACACAATAATATCACATTCAAATATTAAAAAAATTAACACACTACCACCACCTAACACTACCATTAATGCCTAGTAAAAAACAAGAACATCCCTCGAGATAATTTAAAAACTACATTTAATAAATATAAATGATTAATTAATCGTACCACTATTTCCTCTCCATATTTACCATTTGAAAAAAAAATATGTTAATTATTCCATTAATTTCAATAATTAATTAAAATCCACTTCAATCAAGTACCCTCAATAATTTGAACAATTAAACATTCATTTGATGTATATATTTTTATTATTATTATCCATAATGATGTTTAGATCCATCCAATACCATTTAATGTTTATTATGACAATGAATATATCAGAACTAGTAGAGAAATACAATTTATAACATCCACACTAACTATTCTATTTTTCATGATAATCCTCCACTTTTTATTATTATCCACTATGGAATGGTAGCCATGACCATGTAACATAATCCACCTCCCCAGATACATTACACTCTTCCACCAATAAAATTTTCTTTGGAATACATTACATATCATTTATTAATAAGAAAAATTCTCATTATATATCAAAACAACAACCCCAAGATGTCCCCGCTGATAAACAAACATTCATGTCGACATCAATAATAAAATCCACACAAAAAATTAATGATGTAAATAAAAAATTATCCATTATGATATAAAAAATGTTCCATTATGAAAATTATATTTCAAAAAACATCAATATAATTACAATATTTATTTTAATAATCATTTGTATAAGGTTATTAAATATTTAATTCACTTAAAAAACAAAATGCCTTCAAAAATTACAATTATTTTTAATAATAAAATTAATCAAAAACCGTTTCGGTGGATAGTTTCATTAATTATTTTAAACTAATTCTAATTATTCCTTACCATATCATTTCCATTAGATCGGGAAAATTTTCTATTTTATGAAAATTAATATAGTTAAACCCCAGAGAACAAAATAATTACTCTCCTATAATTAAAGATAATGTAATCATTATCTTTCCTATGGGAAGAAAGAATAAACTCTTCCTTGGAAATGTGTACTAATCAATATTCATTCCTAAAGTTCACAAGGTAACCCTCATCAAATAATTGACTTGTGTTGATGAGGTTGTTCTTAATACCATTAACAAATAAAAAATGTGAAATCTATGTTTTACCAGGAAGAACAATGTTATCTATACCAATAATTTCTCCCTTAGCATTATCTCCAAATGTTACTTTTCCTCTTTTCATCTTCATAATATTTTCAAAGTAGTTTTTTATACCTGTAATATGTCGGGAAAATCCACTATCAATGTACCAAGTATTGCAGTTGGTACTTTTTTTATTTTTTTGAAAATAGGCATGTTATACTTTTAGAACCCAAACATTTTTGGATCCGTAAATTTCAGAATGCAAAATTTTAGGCACCCACAATTTCATTAAAAATAAGCTTTATGAAATCCTAATGAGTAGGTTTTGTTTTAAGGAACAATGTTTTACCCAGTTTCCACCACACTGACACATAGTGTACAATGAAGAACTTTGTGGAAAAAATAATAGATACTAAAAATTGGTTTTGATCTTGTATAACCAAAAGAAAAATTATTACTAAGATATCATATTTGAGAATACATCTTATAAAAATTATCCATATATATGGTAAATTTCAACAAACACATCCTCAAGGAAAATATTTCTAACTTTAGTCTAATAACTACATTCTTGACATCCAAAACATTACTTTTAGAAATAGAGTTAGGATAGAAAATATTTTTCATAGAAATTACATTTTCAAGATCCTTACAACGTTTATCCTTCTCAAAATGTACTTCCTCATGATTTTTTGAAATACTTCCAAAATAAAGGGTATTCTTATCACGATCTTTAGAATGATATGATATTTTTTACTAAGTATCGTATTCCTAGAATTTTCCTTATAATGATTTTTATTAACGTTTGAATTCTCATTCTCATGAAGCATAGAAAATCTAATAACTTCTTCATAGGTTGGTTGAGTATTATCTTCATCATAAGAAGATTCATCAACTGAAGAGTTATAATATTTATCATTACTATAATTATAATTCAATGATACATTCATCATGGATTCAGAATTTTGTACCATAGCCATTAGACAATGATTTTCAATAGGTAGCCTAGCTATTAATCTAAGATTCTTCTATCCAAAAGATTTTTAATCTGATGATTCATTTGAAGATTCTCCACCAATGGCACTCTAGGTGTCATTTTCTTTCAAGTCTTTCTAAGAATTAGCTTTGTAGTAAATATTTTTGTTTCTCCCAGAATGAATTTCCTTTAATTCCTTTCTCTTAAGCATTGGAAAATCTGGTCTTATATGTCCCGATCATTTTCATTCATAACATGTGACTTCTTAATCTTTCTTATATTTCCTTTCTTTCTTCTTATATCTTGATGGAATGTTATTATATCCAACAATATTGTTAATCCTTTGAGAAATATTTGAGAACTCATTTTCAAAAGAATCACTTCCACTAGATACAGATTTAATAACTACATTCTTAGATTTAGATCATGTAACTCTCTCAGTAGTATTGGCTTTCAATGGATTTGATGTTTCCTTAAAAACCAAAGTTCCATCCCCATTATTTTTTTAATATTGTCACTATATCTCTTCATTTTACTCTCTTGATGAAGAAGAGTTCCAAAAATTTCATCCTGAGAAATATGTGTAACTTTTCTATTCTCATCATTAGCAGTTATCATGGATTCCCACTCATTGGGCATAATGTATATGATTTTTTCCACAAGAGCTTCATCATCTAATCCATTATCACCAATATATTGTAAAATATTAATAATATCAATTAATCTCTATTGAACCATACATAAGGGATCTCCCTAAGGAAAAAATAAACCATGATATTCATCATTGAGCATAGCTCTTCTAGTTTCATTAACTTTGGATGTTCCAAAGTGTGTAACATCATGCTTCTTCCAAATAAAATTTCATGATTCAAAAATAATATTTTTCTATATACATTTCTAGTCATAGACCAAAGCAATGTATTGTGTACCTTATTATTCAGTTGATATTGATGCTTTACTTGAATAAAAAAAATACTAACCCATTTGTCATGGATTTTATATCCTCCAGTAAGAATGAAAAAATTATCTACTCCAATATTTATAATGAATGTCTTCATATGATCTCTCTAATATTTGTAATCATTCCCATAAAAAATAGGTGGTCTAGTAGGACATAGGTTGTCTATGGAACCAACATTCATTATTTTTATCAAAAGATAAAACATCTACACACAAACTAGTTTTTAATAATGTTTGTAAACAAGGAAAAGGATATCCTAAGTAAGGAAATAATAGATCAATGAAAACATGAGAAAGAAAACATATATGTGAATATAAGTATTTCAGAGACCTCCTATGATACCAATTATTGGATTGAAATGATGGATGAAACTGATTGCAGTATCATAATAATGATGTAGATGCTCAATATACAAGGGGGGGGGGTAAATTTAAGACATTAAAAATTCTCTGGGAACTTTTAATGTTGATCAGAACCATTTCTAATGTTTAATAAGGTTAAAAAAAGTAAATTCTGAAGTCCTCTTAGTACTAAAAACATTCGTGATTCCGTAAAAGTGATTCTAGAAATGATACCCACCAAAATCTTACAAGGTAAAAGATTCTACCTTTTTGGGTATTGAATCTTAAAAATCATGGTACAAGTATAAGGATGTATAAGATAGTTAAACATTCCTCAACAATCAAATTGTAGTGGAAAACCAGAAACAAAATAGGTAACAAGTAGTAAATCTTTTATCCCAAAGAGAAGGGAATCATACAAAATTGGATAAAGGTCCCTTAATTTATACTACCATGAATGTATATCTTACCCACACCCAGGTAAGACCTCTATAAGAAGACCGAAGTATGTCTTTATATCCTCACAAGTCCTCAACTTCAAGGTAGTCAGCACCTCTGCCTTGTATAGCAAGGAAGTCCTCAAACTTTATGGTAGTCGGCACCATTGTCTTTCTATCCCCAAAAGCCCTCAAATTTACTCATCAACATTTAGATTCGCCTGATGAAACTATGAACAAGATGTTTGGTATGTAGAATGAAATATATTCTCTCTCTCTCTAGAAATCAATTCAGTAGTATGTAACCTCTAGATTGATCAACATGTTCTATGTTTCTTCAAATGAGCTCCTATTTATAGGAAAAACTACAACAGTCAGCTCCCTCCTCCAATGGTCATATTTTTCATTGAATTTTGGAGGGACCTATACATGTGTCACTCAAACAAAAGTTAGTTAGTAACGGAATGCATGAAATCGTTTAAATACCAAAACATGAGTAAGCAAAAATATGGTTACTTAACCAAATTTATTTTTCAGAGTCTAAGGAAAAATGAAAGTTTAGTGTCTAACCAAATACTATTCAGAGTCTATAATATACTAATCTTCGGAAATTGTTTATTAATTAATTCAGACATAGAATTAAATAATATTTGGATTCTTGATTCATATGAATTCAGAGTCTAAGTCTATAATAATTCAGAGTATGAGTTCATAATAATTTAGATTCTGAACCCAGAATGTTCAGAGTCTGAATTTAGAGAACTCAGAGTCAGAACTCATAAATGTTCAGAGTCTGAAGTCAAAGAACTCAGAATATAAACTCAGAATGTTCGGAGTCTGAATTCAGTGAATTGGATTAAGAAATCACAAGAGTTCGGAGTCTGAATTCAGAGAACTCATAACCTAAATTTGGATCCTTAAAATGGATTACTTTATATCTAAATATATATATGATTCAGTGGATGTGGATTTGAAAACCAATTTTATGCATAGAATATAAATAATGAAAACATTTTATGAATAAATTTCCTTGGGGAAGGAAAATATTCCGTACGAAGATAAAAAAAGGAAAATGAAATTTTCCCTATGGAAGAGTGTTTGTGATTTTCAATACATAAAGGAAAAAAGCAATAATGAAACCTTATCCAATCGAAAAATATAATATTAAAAATGGTGTAAATTTTATGGAAATAGTTGACCCAAATTCATAAGGATACATTGATAAAAATATTTCAATTCTAAAAAATAAAATTATGTTATTAATTAAACAAATAATTGATGGCCATGTGTTTTTACAAAAAAATTGTATATTTTTGTGGAAAAAGTTGACTATGATTGGGACTTATATAATATCCTAAAATACATATTATTATAATCTAAAAATGGTATTGAAAATGATATAACCATACTACATTATATGTGGAATAATCATTGAGTGGTAAATTGGGGAAAAGTTTCATTTAATAAACATCATGTATTATCGGTAATTGCCATGTATTTACATTCTAATATTTCAATCTATATAACAAAAAAAAATATTTTATATTTGAATATATATGTTTTTTTTAAAATATGATTTCAATTATTATGACAAATAAAGTAATTATATATAGTTTTTAGTTAGATACATGACCTCACCATCCCTAGGAAAGGAATACTGTTAGAATCTATAATAATATTTCATTTTAAAATTTATACCATTATTTTAAAAAATTGATTTTTATTCATTATTAAATTATTTAATTAATTAAATGTGTCAAGAGATATATTTATATATATATCATATTGAAATATATTTTTTTATATTAATGGGATGGACATATTATATTGAATAGATAAGTTATCATGATCTATTGGGTATGCTCAAGAACAATATACTACAGTAGAGCATCCAGTGTTTTCTATAAAGTACCATCCTCATTCTATAAAATTTGTAAAAAAATTCTACTTTAAAAAACAGGGGTGTATATATTTTATATATTTCCATTTTTTGATTATTAATATAATTTTATTCAATATAATGTTTTTGG
The DNA here is from genome assembly GCA_963277665.1 of Viscum album. NCBI lineage: Eukaryota > Viridiplantae > Streptophyta > Magnoliopsida > Santalales > Viscaceae > Viscum > Viscum album. The sequence continues at coordinate 1,562,127,000 of OY728142.1, read as the reverse complement.
TTATCCTAAAAATTAATATTTTATAAATTTTAATAATTTATTTAATATTAAATTTTTAAAAAAGATAATTATTTATTTTTTATAATAGGTTGACTGTATAATAATAAATTATTCATGTGAGTCCATTTGGGTAAACTCAATTTATAATTATTTATTTAAAAATATATGTTTCAAAAAAATTACATAATAATATTTTTATCCTATCACATTCATATTAAATATTATATACCTATTAATAATTTTATTCAGAAATGTTTTACTTATCATGTTTTATGAATAGATGGATGCATTTTATAAAACATTTTATCTCAAAACCCATTTTATAGATTCGAATCACTAAAAATCCATTACATCAATAATTTTTAGATGATGATAAACATAATATTTATTGTATAGTAAATTTCGTGATATCATTTTTCAATTAAAAATTTTGTAAATTAAAAATTAATTATGGTACAATTTCTAAAATTTAATATTAATTATTTTTATGTTATAAAATTATATTAATTATAGATAATTAAAAATGAGATATTTAAAAATAATATCCCCATTCAAATAATATATTGAATATAATATATTTATATTTCTAAAGAAATGTTCTTTGAAAATATAAAAAATAATAATATGTGCCATCAAGACCCATAAATTTTTTTTACACACCCCAAACATGTCATTTAACATAAAAAATTACACTAATGAATGAAATTTGGATGTATCATATTGAAATGGGAATATTTATAGATGATAAGATTGTACAAAGAAATATATTTTATTAATCATTAATATTTATTCCAAAAAAAAATAAATTTTAATATATTATTTGAAAAATGAATTTAATATAAGGCATCATAATAGAAAATTATCTCCAAGTGTTGGGTGTTAATTTTGACTATTTCATTAAGAATTAAAGATCACAAGTGTTCTGGATATAAATAAACGGTGTATTTTTCTAATAGAAAATTGTTATATGGTTTATTCAAATCATTTATGGAGGATTCAATCATGTAGAAGATATATTTTTCAAATCAAGAATTTATGATTTTTTCATTTAACTAATGAACAAAAAAAATTAGTGTTACTAACATTTTTGAAATATAATTACATTTTAATCAAGTATATCCCATCCCTCCACCTAACCTGAAAAATATTTCAATTTTAGTTTTTCTATATTTATTGGTATTAACACCATAATTATAGACCATACTGGATTATACTTTATATTAATAATACAATACATTATCAGCAGATAGAGAATACATATCTCAATGTAACATTAATATATATTATAAATACAGTGAATATTTTTTTTAATACCAAATCAATAAGAACATAGTAATTGGATATAGTATCATCGATTTATGACATTGCATATATAGTTGTGTATTTTAATTGGACAATGAGGTATACATATCATACATAATATATTTAATTCAATTAGTAAATTAATTTCTACATTTATATATTTACATTTATTTTTAAGCATACATATTTTTAAGATATATATAATTTTTGAATGTAAATAGTAGAAAAAATAATAATAATAGAATGGACCATAAATATCATTATTTCACATAATTGATTATATTTATAGATTATTAATTCATGATTTCAAAGAGATTTGTTTTTCATCTATTTCATATCTAAATAGGCAATTAATTTAGTAGTAATTTACAAAAAAAATATGGATTCATAGATGATACAGCCTTAACCACCCAGGGCCCTCCTAGCTGATAGAAATCCATGTTGTTAAATCCCTATAAACAAAGTATGTGTATGCAAACACACACCCATATCCATGAAAAATTTTAGAAGAATGTGATAAAGAATAAAATATCTAGAGTACTACCATGCATGAAATAAAAATTAAACAATACATTAGAGTAAGAAAATATAATTCCAAATCATAAAAAGTATATAAATAAATTCCTCACTTGAAATGTGGACTCAACAATAAGAAAACTAGATACAAAATAATATGCAAAGATATTGTCTCCTAATATATATATATGACAACTGAATGTTTCTAATTATCACAAGCATCACTATATTCCACTTTTTTCAACCGTTATTTTCCTATAATTACTTAATTTATGACACATTGGGGGAAATAATATATATGGGTGAGTAAGGATATACCTTGTATGATATCTCTGAAACCGTAAAGGCAGAAATATAAAGATATGATTGAAGTAATATTAACACAATTCTAGAGGGAACAAAACCCGTGATATATGTTTCTAAATAGAAATTGGTGAGATACAAATTTGATCTCTATATCACAATCCAAAAAAGAATAACAAGTATACGTGAAGGTCAAAAATTCAATATCTGATTTCTTGAATGAAGAGAGACCATGAAATAATATGTGTAGATGGGACTTCTCCACACATGTGTACTTTATAGGTGAGGCAGACACCACTTCATTAGAGGACATTCTCTCTTTCATAGTTTGATTAATGGACAGTACAACTCTATTCTTATAGGAAACACACCATACATTAAATGGGGTTTACCTACTCTTCCAAATTAATGATTCTATGGTTTCCCACCCTACACTGACTACAAAGTACCAACCCATGAAACTTTTACATGATTATCCATGATCACATTCATTAGTGAAGAACATCCTGAAGTATCGTCATGATCAAAACACATCATATCATTTATTTTATTCCATAATGAATTAGTCCATCACGTTCTACAGATAAAAACACTCATGAATGGATGAAACATGGAAAAAATTAACTATGTTGATAATGGAAATACAAAATATAGAATATCAAGGGAGACATATGATTTGTATACATATCATCCTAGGGAGATATCCTCAATACCGATCCCTATAATTTTCTCACATGATCATGGAATGAGAATGAATTTCATAATATATGATATATATATATGTGTGTGTGTGTGTGTGTGTGTTACGCAACATGTCATTTCCACTCAGGGCCTACTCGTGTCTCCCCAATCCATGCATATGTACAACTAGTCATGTTCGTGTAATTTGGGAAACATCCATGTAATTGTGACTATTTTTATTTAGTATGTTGTTCCTATGTAATATAGGTCATACATATATTATTTGATGTGTTTGGGCCCATGTACTATTATAATGCACATAGATCATCCGACGCATGGTCATAGGGAGATTGGGAATATACAATACATGTGATCCTTATCATTAACTAAAACCACATCCCTCTTAGATAGGAGACTACACAGTGTGGGTTCATCTAGACTAAATTCTACGTTTTCATGTTTTTATCATATTTTAACTATTATTCATCAAGAATTATCTATATCTATCATCAAATGAGTGAATCATGTTGTGTGACCACCAAAACCCAAATTAAAAACATCACCATTCATCGATCTATGGCCTCTAGTTTCAATAAATTGGAATACATTCTTCCATGTGGGAATTTGTTTCTCCTCAATCACCATCAGCTATTTCGAGACCCATATTCATCACCAGAAAAACATGTACTATCATGATACATCCAAATATAATCAATTCATAAATCATTTCCACCTCATGAAAGTTGAATAGAAACCATGTGCTCAAATGGTGATGAACAAGCTAAATAATAGTGAAAAGAACATCAAAACGATTATGATAATTCACTGTGATGAATTATTAACCAACTAACTAATATTTTAGCATAAATATTTATATCATGTAAATACAAATATAAGATAATATAATAAAACCAATTATTATATTGTGACATAATATAAATGGAATTTAAGATCAAGATAGTGAAGATAAAAATAATTTAATATAAAATAAATATGAATGAAATTATATATAATGATCCATACATTGGTTTAGAATTGATAATTTGTGATTTTTGTGTTCTTCAGTGATGAATATTTACTACAATGTTTTTTACAGTCTCTCAATCCATATTAATATGATCGAAAATCTACTTTACTGGGTTTAACATTGAAAATAATGAATTATACCCTCATATAATCTTCTATGTGTCATATAGAAAACCATGTTGAAACATCACTATGATTTATATAAAGAGTAATACTCAAGGTGTGAAAATATAAACAAATATAATAAATGAAATTATTTTCTTTATGAACCGCACTCACCCATTCGAATTGCACATTAAATTATCGACACCAATTGGCCATATTACATGCCTATGGTAAACACCATGTCTCATATTCTACACTAGACTTGTATTTTTCATTAATTGCCCAAAAATTAAGTAATCTATTTTAATAAAAATCATCAATTCACATGAATTAAAATATTATTATATTTTAAATATATTAATTTTCATTCCATTCAATACATAAACACTATGCCATATCTAAAGATAAATAATTATATATAAATATTATTATTCAATGCAATTAATAAAAACAAATATTCTCTATACACTCTGCCTCTATCAATGATATTTTTCCACAAAATACCAACATATATAAAATGGATGGTGTACTGTTTCTGCATTGGACTCCCATTCTACCTTGACCTCTCCTAGATGCTCCCATACTAGGAGAACTCATGATCCAATGTGTTGGAATATCCACATAGAATAATATCTTACCAATCCATGATCACCAATTGTAAACTGTGAAGGTGGTTCAATCATTAATTTCCATCTCTTTCCATTGAATAACTTGTGTAGGGCCATTCACATTAATCCTAAACAATGAAACCAAGATTATGACATTCAATGGGTCCAACTACGTGGGATGGAGGGGGAATTTCTAAGTGGTATGAAACTATACAATCCCCTTGAAGGATCTTGAACAATCTAATGAACCTCTAGTATATCATTCATTAACAAATTATTATAAATAATTCACATCATTGTAAGAATATCCAGAAAACATTGTCACCCTTATTGATATCCAATGACCTATGATATTGATTTGTATAATATTTATCTCTACGATGGAATTTACCCATCTTACCAAAGATCACCTAAACCTTCTCCATCATTACATAGACCATCTATATAACAATAAATGTTTCCTCAAAAATCATAATACATCATAAGGGTGACTCATTAAGTCTCTTGAACATGTCCTTGAAATGAAATGTGATGAGCATAATGGGATCAATTTTATTAAAAAAATATCTTCTAATGAAAAGTAATCCAACCATCTATATGTGAATTTCAACAAGAAATCCTTCTAAATTTCCTCCAATACATTGAATTTCCACATTTTATGTATTTTCTTACGTGGTTGAAACATTGTACTCATCCTCAACCAGGACACAATGTTCTCTTGGAAGACTCTACATAACCATAAATGAAATCAAAATCATGTATTGAGATAATCATCATGGATAAAAAATGATGTTGAATGATATTGATCATATGAAACTACAGAAACAAATCTCTAAAGATCTACTCCCTGTATGAAATGATTTTTTTATTTCTAATATGTTCTTCAACAATCACCATGATATCATTATGATCTCCCCATTTTCATATTATCATTTTCAAAATGTATGTGTATAGGTTATTCAATTTCTATGCTAAAATATCATGTGACTATGTACATCCTATAAAAAATTATTGCCCCATCCATCATGTGATAGAGTGTGAGTAACCAAAAGATGAACAAAACATAACTCTACCTCAGGGAATCCCCTCAAAACATATATATAATATCCTTGAATATTGTCACAACATCGAAATATATACCTATGGGGGATGTGTGATATTCCCATAACTCTTCACTTTATAACATTACCAATTCTACCATTCATGATTGGAAAGTATGACATTGTGCCCTACTTTATAAAATCCATATGGTGAATAAAAAAACGATATAAGGTAATATATAACATCCTTTTAGTTTTATATTAACATATAATCTCTCATTCACATATATTAGGAGGATTCACCACCATAATCTGATCAAAATCTACACCTCTCTCCTCTAACAGAGTTAGCTACAATGAATCCATAAGCTTTGATCCCCCCCTTATAGTGGGAATAATAATTCCTTTAAAGGGAATCTACCAAAACATTTCCCTTGTCAAATTATATATAATACCTGTAATTCATAGACTTCAATGAACTCCATCAAATGTATCTATTATAGTATATGATGTATGAGAGTGTATAGGAACATGAGACACTGGTGGTATGAGTAAAAAAATTCTCGACCAGGATAATGTGCCTCAAAATCCCAATAGTAAAGACTACCACTTCCAACTGTTGGTTGGGAGTTAGGTATAGCTTCTCATTGGGTATCATATACATCATCCCATATGTGGTAAATACTGGAATCTTCCTCAACAATCCAATAATTGTACTTCTGGAGGCATCACAAAAGACTCTATTCCAACACCATCATTCAGTAGTCTCAACAAAGGAGCACTTTTCAGCCTAATACAATACTTTTTTAGGGCTATATGATAATTCTCAATCTAGGTAAATTTATACAATTTCCAAACCAAGGCATTTAATGTAGATACAATTCTATTGGATTCTTGGACATTCCTTCTATTGTACCCAATAATAACATGCAATTTTTTAACCTCCAATATGATCAATGTTGGATCTCAAAAATCATCCACATAAATCATCATCAGGTTCAAAACTATATCATGCTCAAATATTGCATGAATTATAATGTTTACCTCATGAATACAAAATTTAAAAAATAATAATAAAATAAATCCTATGCTCTAAGAGAAAGTCTATGAGTATCCTCAAATTCAAAATCCTCTTATAATGATGACAAAATGTGTGTTACATAAATGAGGATATCAAGAAATATTTCCTTGTGTGGTTATATGATCTATTTCATTAAATCTATAAACATATCAAGGAAATTCAAAGACTAAAGGAATCAAAAGGAACAAATTGTGTCAATAAAGACATCTATATTACTTATCTAGAATATCATCAACACAAACCCTCATCTAGTGTTAGTTAGGCTTGAAATTGATCATTATGAACCCACACATTCCTCTAAAAATCCCAAATTCGTCGTCAATATCTGTCAAGGGAAACATTTTAGTTATAATAACCTAGTATATATCAGGAAAATAAACACAAAGGCTCATGATCATGAATTACTTTGTAACAAAAATGGATCATACTGGGTGGAAACAGTAGTAATAATAAAAAACATCTATCAAAGATCCACTAATGTTACCCTTGTCTCATAGAGTTCAATGGGGCCATCTGATATTCCATGTAAAATCCGTGTTTTCCTAAGTTATAGGTTGTAAAATATGTCTATCTATTGAATGAATGTTTTTTCCCAAATCTTCCTCAGGGATAAAATCCAAATATCCCTATAATATTGGAGGATTTAAACTCCATGATGACCATGTATCACTAAGTTATATAGTTTGAAGATGAAGAGTGAAAGATTTCTTTTTATTTTTCACATGACCAACATAATAATCTTTGAGAAACATCTCGTTAGTAAATGTTATTATTTTCCCATATAAGTGAAGGTGTCTAACTATTATACAATGTACATAAATATTTTCCCAAACCATCAATAACAGTTCTATTCACAAGATTACATAATAAGGTTTAATAATGAATAAAAATAGTTCACATGATAAAATCTCTATTCATTATATTCTTGTTGGACTATTGTCAAATTTTAGATATTTAATAATCACTCTCAGTATAAACCTCTCAAAAAATTTCACAGGTTATGGTCTCAATGGGGGGATCTATAAATAATATGAGGGATATGTAGATAAAGAAACAATTGATGCCTATGTCTAATAGTATTTTGTAAATGGTATTATATTCATTTATTATACCTCAAATTAACTCATGTACATCCCGGTCGTAGGCCACCATATATTACTTCTACACATGACATCAGATTTTATCCTGATAGTCCATGAATATTACAAAAAGTGGTGGTGTAGGATGTAACTCATAGGATCTCCATTAGCCAACAACTTCATCCCTCTAGAGGTACAATTTCTCCTCTACCACCATCACCTACCTAAAGCCTGCCCTGTTAATGCCTTAGAGTTCTCTTATAATGGAAATCATTTTCTTTATTAGTACATACATTATCTACCTACCCTCTTCAACACATCCTGTTGTGAAATAATGAACCATGTAGAATATCTGATTATAAAGTGTGTACCATCCATCACCCAACTTACTAGATTCTCTAGGAAAACACCATTCCTCAAATATAATCATCAGATACAGGTCATAAGTATGGATTCTACCTCAGAACATTGATGCATGACACTTACTAGATAATGGAGATGAATAATCCATATTAATTCCACCATCATCCCCAAATTAATGGAGTCCATATACCATTAAATCCTTGGTTATCATATCTTAACCTATATCTACATCATAATAATGGAGGAAAAACTGAGACAACACTAGAAACAATGTCTCTATAAAGGCCCTAATTGAACATCCACACCATGAAGAAACCATCCAAAATTTTTTTGAGTTACATATGAAGTTAATGAACATTGTTTAATACTCAGTATATATCATATAACAACTCTAAAATAAACAATAACTTTAATCAATGTGTGTCACATGCATGAAGGGAAGTATACTTTTTGAAATTTCTCAATGAAATCTAACAATTAGAGCATTTCCTCACCATCTGTCAAGATCATTGAACTCCACTAAATTCATACTAACAATTAAAAATGTATGTACATAACAATGATAACATAATTATATGGGGTTGTAAATGTTCCTAAGAAGTAGATATACCAGTCAAAACTATCTTCCTATGCCCGATTTTCTAGCTTCCTGGAAATCTTCAACAATGTTTGATAATGGATCAAATATTGTTTGCAAGTAATGTAGGAATCATTATCCCAATATTATGTTGATATCAACTAATATTAATGTTGTAAAACTTCTTCCTTCTATCTTCTTTTAAACACATCATGAGCTATACTATGAACTCAAGCATCGACACGCTCTTGATCACCTTTATTATCATGAATCAATATCTTTGGTGAATATATTCATAGAGAAACACTAAAAGTGAACATGGATTAAACAGTTTGATGAATATATATATATATGGTAATATAACTCTAGAAGTAAATACAATTGGATCTAATCCTATATGATACATTTACCAATGTTTTCTATAAATAATTCCTCATTGAATTCAGTCATTTATTGTGTAGTTTGAATATTTTTTAATGGATACGTCAGATATCATACAAAAATAATGTCACCTAGATTGAAAGATTCACTAAATAACTATGAAACCATTTCAGTAATTTCATAAACTGATCCTCATCATGGGTAAATATTCAAACACAATCATATGGAAAAACCACCTTTGATACCACTCTATCACAACCCTTCCCACTCTGGGAAAACCTGGTCATGGAAAAAGATGGTTTGTAACATCCCCATGACTACCTCCAATTATACAGGGGATCTAGAAATGGGATTATAATGAATAAATGATATAAGATGTCTTAGAATAATTTCCTTTACAAAAAACATAATCTCCATGAAAAAATTATCATAATATGAAAAATAAAGAAACACATAGAGTATAAGCATTTATGTAATAATATCTACAGAAACTATCATTGTATGATAATATAAAGACAATGAATAAATGGGGACATATACACACAAAACCTAATGTGTTTCCACTACATGACACCAACTATATCAAAATTATTACATAAAATAATCATCGTCTTGATCTCTACGCCAGACCAAAAAAACACAATTAATGCACAGAAGTATAGTTATGCTCTATTGATGTCACCAATGATATACCTATTTTATACATAATAAATGTATCATTTAGTAAAATAAAATTAATGGGTGTCTATATAAATGCCAAATATGACACCCTGAAACACACAAAGGGATATATTGAATGATAAAATTGATTTCAACTATTCTGATAGTAAGAGGAAAACAGAGCACATGTTATTTTCTCATAATAATTAAAACAAGATAGAATGGGGATCTCCATTTCAAATCCATTATAAGGACGTTGTGTCTTCATAGAGGCCCAAAATTCCTTATCTGATGACCAGAATCATGCTCATCCTCAATAAAATCTGTATGGAGTGCCCAGCTGCTCATTTCATTGCACTAAAGTTGAGGAACCCACCACTCTTATGGGGGACCCAACCATGTTCAAAGCATGATGATGGGGGGTTACCCATTTATATAGAGATAACATACTCCGTACAATAATATGGTGGAGTTTCTACTTGACCAATATAAAAAAATATGGTGGATATGTTCCCTAGTATTATTGTAGATTATCAACCCTGGAATCAATTTGATTATCCTACTTGGTCACATTAAATCGTCTTATGTTATTTAAATTAAAATCATAATCCAATATACATCATTTTTTATTTTGTTTTATAGAATTTGTCTCCCAACTCGGGCATTCCCAGCCCATCATAACCTGTGCACTTTTACATTTGATCATGCATGTGTACATTGAGTCTTAACCATGTACATATGACCATTTATGAGTATAGATACACTCCATTGTAATCATATACATGTCTTTTTTAATTATAATATTAATTACCATGTAATAAATTAATCCATGCTAATCCTAATTATTAGGGGAACAAGGAAAGTTTGTTCTAGAGAAAACAAGTAATCCTTGTATTCTTCAGATATCATATCATCCATAGCTTGGAAACTACATCGTGTATCTTGTTCAAGAAAATATTCTTTTAGGCCTAGTTTTTCAGTCTCATTCAATGAATATCTTCACATGGCCAACAAACTTTATTTTTCTATCAAGAATCTCGACATTTGGCATCCTGAATGTAATGTAAATATTATCCCACCATTGATTATAGTCCTCTAGTGGAAAATAATAAGAATCCATCCACCCATATGGGATGTTTTGATGAATCAACAATTGTTTTCCAATATTAAACACATAAAAATCTCCTAAATAATCCTGATCCCATAATTATCTGCCACTATTTCATTAATCATTAAATTAATCTGAAAATCAGTCAATATATAGGTATTGATCATGATCAAACTGACCCTAGATTGATCAGACGACAACACCATGTGCTAAAATTGGAGAAAATAAATATAGAAGGGTACAGAATACATAAATTTGTTTTGTTTCATTTCAAGATGATATCCCATGGTGATACTATGATATAACAAATATAAACTTATCTAAGAATTTAATTTTTTATTTGGGATCCTAAAATGAGCATAAATTCTAAATATAGATATGAAAGATAAAAAGTCAATACATATCAAATAATATTGCTGAAACCAAAACAAAAAATCTCTACCTTGATTTAGTATTGATCATTTGTGATGTGGAAGTACACTAGTCGTATACAGGTTCAGTCATCTTTGTTTCCTACCTCTTGATTCACATCAATAAAATCATCGATCCACTACCATGGGTTTTTTGAAAACCAATTAATAGTGTTCATATACTATAATCCTCCCTAGGATATTTCCATAAACCCCAGAGATATATAATGATTTTATATATAGATAGATTCCATCATGAACAATATATTTAATTAAAATCTATAAATTACTTCTTTTAGTAAATACTTCTCTCAATGGTCCCCTCCAATGGAACGTCCGATGATTCCCAATATTATGTCACTCCATTGGTAAATCTAGATTTCCACATTCAACTGGGATCTTAAAATTTCCATTATAGATTCTAAAAAATAGGTAAAACATTTTTATTAAAATAATTTTTTAATTTGCATTTAAATATTGTAATGTATTTAATTTATTAATTATGGGGACCTAAAAGATATGAAAATTGGGATGACATTAAAAAAAATATAAATATACTCAGAATAATATTAAATATACTAAATCCAAAAAATAAATGATTCCCAAATAGAAAAATAAATAAATCATATCTATTTATTAGAATTTATCTGATAGGAAAAATTTTAAAAACTAATTCATATAAATTTAAATGAAGTAATTATTTTATGGATGATTCATTATTATAGATGGAATGGAAATATAATTAATTTAAAATCACTTTTACATTCAATAGAATGTTTACAATCCAGTTGTATAGGGAATTGTAATATTTTAGTAAACATTTTTTGATTTTCTATATCATTCTTTGATAAATTTCTCTCTCATATTTATTCATTATACATATTGCTGACCTGATAATTTAAAAACTATTAGAGTAGTAAGAATTACTATTTTAGATATTATATTTTGTAATTCAAATTTAATTATTTTTATATTATATTACATTTTTCAGATATTTCATAGAATAACTTCCATTTTTTATAAATTTTATTGAAATTTAAAATAAATTATGTTCATATTGTACAAGTGAATTTATTTTCATATTTATGTTTGAACTATGGTGATATTTTGTTTTGTTTTTTGTGGTGTTGGTTAACATTCATTTATTATTGTGATCATAGAGATTTTTGACTGTAAAGGAATATGTTTACAAAGAATAAATCATAAAGTGGAATAAAATAATATATTAGTTAATGAATTTGCTCCCTAGTGTTCAGACAAATTTTTAGCTCAAAATATAGTTAAAATAATAGATTTCTAATTATTTCTAGATTATCTAGAGTTTTTATGATAATATGCTTTATGCAAGCATTTTTTATGAATAACTTAGGGTTTTCATAATCATTTATCCACTATACAAAATAACATAATTTTGGTTATTTGGAAAATAGAAGTGTAATTTTTTGTTCATTTGATCATGATGTTGGTCGGATTTTAGGAAAGCAGTCTGAAGAATAAAATATTTGAATATATTTTTTTAATTAGAACAACTCAATATAGCCATTAGATTCAATTATCAGCAATTCTACGTTATAGAGGAGGTTCTAAAATTTATTCACTATCCTAATTGAATGTAAGGAGGATCATTGAAAAAAATGTGTAACCATGAATTTTAGAGTTTTATTTCGAAAATAATCAAAACATACCTTAATCAAAACATTAATTTTTTGATTGTTGTATTAGGGGTTAAAAATGCTGAGTGTGATTAAAATTAATTATATATCATCTTTACAAATTTTCAATGACATTGTTGTTTTTGAAGAAGGTTGGGGGCCATATATTCCAAATTTTGTATCATTACTAAATAAAAAGGTTATTGGAATGAAGATAGAGATAATTAATATGTATAATTTGTCATGCTACTTGTGTAATGTCGTGTAGTTATTTATTATAGATTACATTTTATGAGACACAATAAATCCATTCACATATATGAGTTATCATTCTGAGGAGTCTTCTTCGTAGAGTTATATGAATACTCCACATGTTTATAGCCATGTGATATAGGGTTATATTATCTAGATTACCTGATCAAAAATATTCCTTAGGGGTTATAAATATAATTCCAAAATTTACCAAATGTATAATATTCATAAGACTAAATTGAAAATTTTTATGTCATATCCTTATTTAAGGAGAAAAAATATTCGAAACAATCATGTTTATGAGTATGAAAACATTATTTTTTAGACTAAATAATTATTCACCCAAATCAGTTCACATGGATAAGTAAATGGATGTGATCTATGGTAGACAGTGCACTATTCATTTTTAATTTGTTTACAATGTGTGCGTACTATATATTATTAACAAATGGTAAATTATAAACCATCATTAAATGTGATTCATAATTTATTTTAAAATTAATGACACATCATTGACATATTCCCCCATGGTGTGGCATTTTTTTATGAAGTATGTCAATATTTTTGTGTTATATTATTAATTAATATCTTTAATAATTTTCTATATACAAATCTAGATCAAAACTATTTATGTGTTCCCTGCTAATATAGATAAAATATCTATTAATTCAATTTCATTTTTTGACGCAAAAGTTAATTACCCCTCTCTCATGGTATTTTTGAGATGTTTCAAGAGGTATCATATGGTAATTGTAAGAATTTATTATATAATTATATTTCTCCTAATTGACAGAAAATTTTATTTATAACCCTTTCTATTAATGGATTTAATATTGAGATCTAGAATAATAAATTTATATATCTTATATGATCTATTTTTATTCATTTTTTATTTTCTGTAATTAATTATATTCATGTCAGAGATGTGTCAATTTCCACCATGATTTTTTTTCGAATGAGATTTGTGATGTTGATAATGAGAATTATAGAATATCATTGCAACACAAACATATCATATCTACATAAAAGTGAATAAATGTATGACTAAAAAGGAAATTTTATATAAATTGGATGATATATATAAATTAGGTGATTGGGTAAAGAAATATATTATTTTGGTATTCCATAATTGATTCTTGATACTAATTTGCCTCTAAGTGAATATTCAAATAGTTTCCCAAATATAATCACTGATGTTGCTGATAATATTAGATTATATGTAGTGTGGACAAATAAGTTTGAATTCTCAATAAGATAAATTAGTTAATTCTATATGAAAATAAGGAAAAATGATTCATCCTTTAAGAGATAAATTAATAGAGATAGTATGAAATTGATCACTTCATTATTTTTTTCGCATATAAAATAATAGTTCATACAAAATGTAATCAATAATAAGAAATTAATCATTTGGATTTAAACTATAATAATATCCATTATTTTTATAAATTCTATATTGATTAGAATGAATAAAGATTAACAATTATAAATAAAATTACACACACTATTTTATTAAATTCATTTATATATATTATAGTTAAATAAAGAACATGAACTTATTTGGATTCATTACATCCTATTATATTTAATCGAATATTTGGTACCATTACTTTTAATAATATATCCATTCAACAAATGATTATATGATGTGTATAAATATGGAGTTTTCCAAATGACTCTGAAAAAGGGACGGATTGCCTCACCTAGTAGTAGCATACCCTCAAATCAATTTTAGCTGCGATTTTAGGGGAGATGACATCTATAGTATTGTCACATTATCAAGAAATATATGATATCCAACAACTTAAGTATGAGAGAAACCTTTTATTGCAGATGTTTAAGTACATTGAGAACATGGCCCAAACAATGTATGTTGAACCACCCCATGAAAGTCTAATTATCATGAAACTTACTCTAAGGGTGTTTTATGGTCATTGAATTTCATATTAATCAAGAACCAAATTGTGTGAATTTTTTTATTTAATAGAAAAATGAATATATTGACATTCTTTTATTGTTACTTTATAAATGATGTCTATTTTCATACAGTAAAACAAAAATTTTATTTTTGGGTAATATTCAAATTAAATTTAAGAAATTCATTACTATTGTAATTCTAAAATAAATAATATTTTATTAAATTTGTTATTAAATAAAATTTATTCAATATAAATGATCATATAATTGTTTTAAAATCAAATATACTTTTCACAATGATTAGAAAACTATTATTGTTTAAATACCCATCATCTATTAATATATGTTGATTATTAATTTAAAAAAAATTACATATGTTTAAAATTATTTGGAAAAAAATATTATATTTGAAATCATAACCTCCAAATTATACAATAGTTAATTTTTTATAATTTTATGAAACAATAATATATATATTTCAAAATTGAATACGGTATAGATATATATATATATTGTATTATTAAATTATAATTACCCATAAATGATTAAATAAATACTAAAATTGGCTTTCATTGAAATATCTATTGTTCAATATTATAATAATGTAATATTAATATTATTATATAAATTTTATAAAGCCTTTATGAGTCCCCCAAATCCTATAATATATTTTGTACTTTAAAACCCATTTCATTAAAGACATTCACACCTTCACATCTTCATGGGTAATATTTTAATAATCTAGTCCCATGTCCTTAAGAAAAATTTAAAACCATCCTTCCTTTGAAGAAACTGTGGAAAAATACCATTATATGGTATGTGGTTGTGGTTACTTATTATATACTGTCCAAAACCTATCTTTGAGAAATAATAATGAACTTTATTCACTTTTCCAAATTATACCCACCCAATTACACATTTTTATTCAATCTAAAAACATTTATAACATAATTCTGCTTCCATACCAACTATAAGGTCCCCCCAAGGATCCCAATGCTCTCAAAAATATCCTCCCATGTATTAGGAATCATCCATTCCTAGTAAGGGATCCCCTCCTTCACCAATTTTTTCAAGTTTAATCATGTTTTAATGTCCATTATATACAATTAATAATGATGTAAAATGTTCATAAATATCCACATTAGTGTATGTTACATTTCTAAATTATTTTAGCCCCATTTAATTTTCATTAATCCCTTCCACAAATATTTATACACCTTCTTTATGATTCTGAATTTTCAGCACCATTTTCCATGCCAACCAATTATGCAGTGAATACCTGCACCCATTTCATCTAAATAATGTCTAAAATAATGATCATATAATAGATTGATTTTGAAATAAAATTTAATTTATTTACATAGTTTTATCATGGAATAAATTTTTAAGATAATGTATTCCATGTTTTATGATATATGTGGCACACTTAAGCATGATAATAAAATGAATATAATGGGGTACCAAGAATTATATAATACTCCAATGAATTGGGAAATATTTTAGTCTCATGAGATGTCAATAAATGTATTAGGGTGTGAAAAAAATAAATCATGGTAATTTATATTGCATTATCTCTTTGAATTTATCATTTACCTATGTTTATAATTCATTATTGGAATTTGTTTCCACATTTCCAATTTTAATTTCATGATTATAATGATATAAAATGACTCATTATTCATGTTTATTTTTATCATTACATTTATTCTCCATTGATATTAATATTTTTAAAAATTGTTTTATTTATATATTTTAATTAATTTTTATTATCTTAATGGTTTTATAGATCACCGCTATTATAGGTATGTCCCTATGTTATTTTATGCAGTTTAAATATGAATATATATTACGATCATGTAAAAGAAGTTTTCAACAATGACAACTCATGTCATGTTTAATATTTCCATTTAACATACCCAATTTCTAAAATACAATAAAATTATCAATATTTTAAGTATTATTATCAGTTATCTTGTTTAAAAATCATGAATTTTTTTAATAAAAATTATGGTTGTCATAATTGTTAAGAAATGAAAAGTTTAGTTTTTTAGATTTGGACTAAAAAACTATAAGTAAATCTATAGGGATAAAAAAATATATAATAACATCCATAATATATGGAAGGGTTTATAGTTATTTTTTTATCAAGAAAATAAATCATTTTCAAGATACTACAATTGGATGAGGCTCAAGAACATATGTACACAAAGGAAAAAACCAAAAAAACCACATTGATCTATAATCGACCGGGAATTGGTGAAGGAAAACAGTCCTTTTAACACATTGGTTTCACACTGTCGGTGGATATTATTTAGTAAATTCATAATATCCTTACTATCCATTATCAATGTAATAAATATTCCAATAATAGTATATTTCAGTAAATAATTATTGTATAACGTTAAATAAAGCCTATAAATTTATTATTTGATAAATTATGCTTATTTATTATTTATCCTTTTAATGTTATTGTATTACCATTTATGTGTTTAATAATATTAAAATAATGATCCCTATTTTTCTAGTTATTCTATCGAACATTTTGAAATATGGGGAATCTGGTAAACAACCAATGTGAAGGTAAATGAGATGAATACCCAAATGAGATCCCCAACCCGATAGAAGAAAAAATATAAAACATTATGATGACACTATCTCATCTTACTTGAGTTATAAATAGAAAAATATATCTTATAAAGAACTCTAAATTCCCCAAATAATGTAAAATCTACTATTTGGACAATAATGAGACAATGTTTTCTTAATTATAATGGATCATATAATCCCTTAATCATTGAACAATGGATCAACTCCTTTGAGAAAATATTATCTGTAATTCAATGTTACAATCATGAAAATGTTATTATATATTATTATCATGTGGATAAATAAGCTAATTAGTGGTGGACATTGATCATGAATATAAACCCCGAGGAATATATCAAAATAGTGTGGTGGAAGTAATTAAAGAAAATGTTTTCAAAAAAATAATTTCATCATACTCTACAACATAATATTTAAAGGGTATTTTTTCCCTCTAGAAAAATGTGGACGAATCAATTTGGGTGTATAAGGGAAATATCACAAGACACTCATAATAAACCTCTATATCATTCATTACACCTGAATGCAAGGTTGACCACCTCTTTTTTGGGATAAATAGTAGTCTATGAAAAGAACTATGGATATGATTCATTGATATGTATGAGTAAATTGTTAGATGTTCCCTGTGATTCTAAATAGTTATTGTCAATCTTCAATGGTATCACAAGGATAAGAAACATAAGGTATTGTTTATGCCTAGTGGCCTAATTGTGAAATCTAATATTTATATAAAATTCCCACACCCCACTTTTAAAAATTTATTAAATAAGTAACCCAAAAAATTTATATGTGGGTCAGGGAAATTATTTTGATGTGGGAAGGAAGGACACAAATTTTATGATTTAAAGAAGGATAATCCCACTAATGATATGGAGGAAATAAATTCTCTAGTCAACCCTTGGTGAATTGATAATATTTTTAATTTCATGGAACAAGGGTACATTGCAATCTAATGTACTATGACAAGGGTTTACAGAGACAACCAACAACAAGCTAGTTAGTATGGGTGTGTTTATGCCATCACAACAGCTGATGGGTATCCTGATAGTGAAGTGGAATTAGGTACAGAAGTCATTCAATAATGTATTGAAAACATAATTTTTAATCATTTTATACGCAATCCTTCTTATATAATATGTTTAGTCGAACTATTCAAAACCCATCACAATGCATGGAAGTATATATATAGGTGAAAAACTAAAATGGATAAATTATTTAGTGCAACATAAATATATCCTGCCCTCCCGAAAGTTTTGTTATTAACAACCCAATGAACCGTTCAAAACTTTATTTTGTGTAATTTGATGCATTTTTTGGGAATGTATTATCGTTCCCAGTATATGTCGAACAAAAAAATTCATGAGTGTGAAATCACTCTATGTATTTAAAATTTTCTTATGATTCTGTAAATAAGAAAAGAGAATTATGATTCTTGTTTGTCACCATATTAAAAATCACAGATATCATTTCCCTATAAGTACTATTATCTTTCTCAAACTATTGATTCTATGTAAAATATCAAATAGAAACCCTAAACTTTCTTATAAAACTATTACAACATTTTAAATTTGAAGGACATAATAGGGATATAGAGCAAGATCCAATGGTTTAGTTTCATAGGGGAATTAAAACAAAAAAAACAACATTTAACTAATAAAACATGAACATTATTTAATTCTTTATTATCCAGCCGCTTAGTGTCCCCCATTTTATCCATGGTGTATTTTCTCACCTGAGGATATACATTGAAGAATGGGGTGAGCTAAGACCCCTATAATGGGATAGATGAGAATATTAATTAATATATCATTTGGTGTGATTATTCATCATAACATTAACATAACCATAGTACCACCATCATTATAATGAATGGTATCATTATATAAAGGAATATAATTTGGAGTTACAAAAAAATGAAACATCAATGCTTAGTGTTTATGTACTAGACATAGTTGTGAAAAATGCATACAACATGTCAACTCGTAACATTTTTTTACAATCATGGAATCATAAGTTGAAAGAAAAAAATGCAGCATATTCATTATTATTGAACATTGTCTCATGAGATAAATCACATTAACCAATTAATTAGAGAACAATATAATTATAGGTGCACCCAGGAAATCATAACAATTACACAATCATGCATACAACATATAACATATAAAAATAATTTACATAAAACAAACCATGGAAAGGAAATGGGTAACAAGAATATTTCATAAATCATATCTTCATGATTAAACAATAGGGTTACCAATGTAAATAAGGGAAGAACATACTTTGTATATGAATAATAAATCTTTAGTGAAGAATAAATAACATAATGGAAGGTAAATTTTTTTAGAGAATATTTTTCTTTAGAATTTTTATTGAATTTGTCATAAAACCATATTGGAAACATGTATATCCTATAAAATAAATGCTAAGGACAGAGAAATTATATTTTGGGAATAATATAAGAACAACCGTACTCAAAATGGAGTGAAATATGGAAAACCCAAAGAAAGAGAGTTGTGTTCGAGAATCCCCTTACCTTATATCCGAAAAAATTCATCATGATAATATCCTAGATAATTAAATTAAATTCATAAATGACTAAATAATTAACTTATTATATATTTATATTATATATTATCACATCAGGTGTTTTTTATTGATCATTTTTTTAGTTATAAGGTTTAATTTCATTGTTTGAGATAATTCATTTTCATGTTATTCTTGATCCGTTCAGTTTTAAAAATGTACGGAACATAGTGATTAATTAGGATCATTTTACATAATTGGTATTATATATTATTGAATATATTCCATATGGGTAAATGATTTTATGTATCAGTTGGTTATATTTTATGAAGATGAATCGTTATATAAAACATTAATGAAAATCAATTTGACTAATTTTTTTGTTTTTTGAACATCATGAATTAATTTTATTTTTCTATTTAATAATCACTATAAATTATAGATAAAAACATAATAAGTGTTATAAGATAAAATTTACAACATTTTTCTACAATTATCATGGTTTTATAACCATCATTGTTGATGATATTTTAAAATGAAAACTTATCATCCATAGTGACTCTAAACTGACACATCACAAATATTGATATTATTATAGAATAAAATGAAGATGAGTAAGGAATTAATGATGGATTATTCCAATAACATAATATAATTTTATTATATTTTTTTTATTTTTTTTTAAAAAATAGATATTGTGTAATGAGATGATAATAAAAAATTAAAATAAATTGAAATTAAATCAAAAGAGAATAAAGAGTGTATTTCTTCTTGAATTGTCTTCCTTGAGAACCAACTAAGGGGGTTATTATTTTGACTTCTGTTAAGAACATATCATTAAATTAGTTGGGGAAGTGAATGGGAATAATATTTGGAAAAAATTGGACAAGCTTGTTTGATTTGGATTTTTGTGGAGAATATGCGGTGAGAGGTTGTATTTTTAGGGGAAGAGAGTTGTGTTTTCTCATTATTTTATTTTTTAGTTAAATTTCTTAGATAAAGACTATGAATAGTTATTACCTTATCAAAAAATGTAATAATATAAATAATGATATTTCACCACTTTTTTTACACCATCCTTAAATCAACAATGACTAATAATTTCTGGTATTTCTCTTTTCTGATAAATTATCATATACTATAAATCAACAAAAAAAATATTTTAGAAAAATCCAAAAAATATACCCCAAGAAATTTTTAGAGTTTTATAATACAAAAATGAACTCAATTCATTAAAAATAATTTTCTATCTTTTGGAAATGTCATTTTTAATTATAATCAACATTTAATAATAAAATACTCATTTTAAACTTATAACAGGTTTTAAAACACTTTTAAAAAGTAAATCTAGTCTTATAAATATTTAATTTTATCTTATCAAAATAATATATAAATTTATTAATAGATTTTATGAAAACAAAGATTATTTTTAATCATTTTATTTATTATTAATTTGAAAATAAAATTATATTTTTTATAAAAATACTAACGCTTAATCAATATCTTTTAAAACATTTTATACGTATACTAGGATAAAAATATATAAATTTATCATCAATAAAATTAATAAATTTTATTTTCAATTTCTACGGTGTGGTCCCAATTTTTTAAGGGGTTTTTTTAAGGTGTGTTTACTGTTCCATTGTTATGGGTTCAATTATTTCTAGAAATACCATTTAATTTAATAGTTCATAACTTATAAAGTATATATTTTGTTATCAATGTCATTTTATGGGTTTTATACTATATGACATACTTATATGAATGGAATTTCTATATATAATATTTATTATTATTACTTTCATCACCTCAACTGAATGTCCCCCCTTATAATTTCAATTTACAAAACCTGGTAAGGGGTTTCCCCCTTTATCACTTTAACCATCAACCATGTTTCAAATTCAAACTTATGGTTCCACCATAGTTCATAGACCAGGTGAGTATCCTTGTAGGGTATATCATTAACTTTATGTTCCAATAGCTTCACTGGAAGCTCCTCGTAAGATAGAACATTTTCCAACTATTCCAACTCTAGATTCATATCATGTGATGTATTTTACAATGTACATACTCAGAGGTATACATGAAATAGATCATGTAAATGAAACATGGTAGGTGGAACTATAATTAAATCAGGAACAACTCTCACTTGATCATGAATTTTGAAGGGGCCATGGTACATGGGAATCAAATTTTCTTTCTTCACACATCTTAGGATCCCCTTCCATGGGGATATTTGGAGGAATACCAGGACTCCAAACCGAAAGTATAGGTCCATTAGATGATTTTATGCAAATATCATTGGCCAATTATGGGATGCCTTGATGTTCTATTGAATGGTTATCCCCTTTTCCACCAATTTGTAGGGCATGTTTGTTCCTACAAACTTATGTTCCCTGACTTCATCCCTACATGATGATATTCTACATGTTTTACTAGAAATGTATGAATATAAATCCTTTTGGATGATCGAGTGGAAACTATTGTTGTAAGAGATCTCATACAAAGAAAGATGTTGGTATCATCCTCCATTGATGGCCATAGAACATTCTATCAACATGCCTTTAAATGTATGAATTATTCATTAATATTGGCCAACAATTTGAGGTTGAGGGTCCATGTTGAAGCACAAATCTTTGATTACACCATGTTGGAGAATTTCCAATAACATACAGGTGAATCTCATATCCCAATTAGATAAAATCAATAGTGGTAACCCATGAAGTGTTACAACTCCTATGATATATTTCTATGCATGGTGATATAGTGAGAAGTCTTCTTAGATTGTGATAAAGTGAGATGTATTTATTTGGAGATCAATAATGACCCAAATAGAATTATTACCTCTATATGTTTTTATAGGTCCATTGAAAATGTCCATAGTAATGTACTCCCACTACCAATTTGGTATGGACAATGGCTACATCATTCCTTTCAAAATTTTTCTTTTTAGCCTTCACTTTCTGACATACCATACACTATTATTTATAATAAGCGATCTCGTTTGTTATATTGTCAAACAAATAGTGATCTTAGAAATATCATGACATATTAATTATTCCTTGGATAATTAGGATGTTTTATAAATGTGTTTAATTTATAATATCCTTCATTATATATAGATTGGATGTAATAAATAATCCTGACCCCTATTTGAATTTTCCATACTCATCAATTTTATACTCAATGGGTTCTCATTTTTATAGCTTCCCCCTTTTTTGAGAATCCACTTCATTTATTGGAGAATCCTATATCTTACCCACATATAATGATTGAGAAATCATTTGATAAATTATTGATTATGTTACTACCCTAATGTTTCCCATGTCCATCTTTTTTTTCCATAAAGAAATGGGATATATCTCAATTCTCATCAATTATAAATACATATGTTCTTCTATACATACATCATCCAAAACATTATTTTCATTTCAATGATGGTAATTGACTATGTAGTGGTAATCCTTGATGTGATCTAACCATCTTCACTAGCTCATTTTAATCTTTTCGTCTGTGAATATATATTTAATAACATTATAATCATCATATATTTCAAACATAATCATATAGAGATTATTCATTCATATCATCATATTATAGATCAATAAATCAAAATCGAATTCATTAATTGGATTTTTTTTCTCATCCATTTTTAATTTCCTTGATGTATGGGTTATCTCAATATCGTCATTAATTACTAAACAGTCTAATACATTCATTGATGTATTGTTTTTTTCGAAACAATTTCCCCACTTCATGGAAGTGTGAGTATTATCATGGTGATAAGCATCTTTTTTAACTCCTTGATGTAGTATTCACATTCAGTGGTCCATGAAATCTTTTCTACCTTCTATGTTATCTTTGTTTGTGGGTTCCAAAATCATGATATATTCATCCAAAATCCTAGGTAATACTAAAATGATCCACTGAATGTATGGATCTCTATTATAGTTGTTTTCATGGGATACTTATATATATCCTTTTTATTTGATGGGTCCATATATATTAGTTTTTTATAGTAAATTTCCCTGATAAAGTTAAATCCTCTTTCTAAAACACCAATTAGTGTACATTAAATAATGTATCTCCCTTTAAAAAAGGCTTTACCATAGTATACAAATGATTCTCATGTCCCCCATTGTTTTAGAAGTATATTAGAATACCATTAATAATTACTATCAAGAATTAATTAAGGGAATAACTAATTAACCTATTAATTATTTACATGAATATTTATAGAGTATTAGTGATCCTAAAGTGAATAATAATAAAATAATACTGTCCATAATTTGTTTGAAATGAAGTCTTTATAATATCTTCCTTACTCACCTTTAATTGGTGATATCAAGACCAAATTTCCACTTTATATAAATACATGGACCCATGAATTTGGGTGATTAGTACATCTATCTATGGAATGGGGTAATTTTTTTTATCAATATTTTGTTGATATCGTGAACAATTATGAAGAGTAATTTTGATACATGCATCTTCTTGATGAAGATGACTGATTCACCCCTTGGTGAATCACATGGGTTTATAAAACCATTATTCAAATTCTCTCATAACTACTTCATTGGTTCATCAAAAAAATGTTTTATATTAAATGAGTTTTTTTTAATTTAGGATGAGTTCTAGGAATATATCAATTAAGAACACAAACTACCATTTAGGTGGACAACCTGTAAATTCTTTAGGGAACACATCATTATAGTCTCATTCAATGGGAAAGTATTTGATCAATATTTGGTCCATTAGGTCAATCATGTGTTCTTGAAAATCTCTCTCATATGGAAACAACATCCACACATGAGATATTTATTTTGGAGAAGATTCATACTTCTACTTGTATCTGAACATAATTGGTATATGCATCAGGGTTTGAAGAGTGACCTACCATTCCAAACAGTTGATGCTGTCTTTTTATAAAGACAACCAATCAATTACTAATATATCATCAAACTCCACTGAAGGAAGTAAGTCCACATTTTTAGGGAGGTTTAGTCCAAAAATATTAAACTTTGAGGATTTATATACTTTGTATAGAAAAATACCCCATTTATATTCTCACATGTTACTCAAACATAGTATTTTTAGGTGGTTTTGAATAGATTTTATAAAAATTAAATATATGAATGAATATGTAGAACAAAAATCATTTAGTAAATTCCTTATTCTTTAATGATAAACTAGTGCACTTGTCACCACATCACTGTTGGGATCCACCTCCATAGTAGTGATGGAATAATATTACACTTCATCCTTTTTCATTGGTGGATGTTGATGATAATTATCTTAAAGGACGTGAGGTTTAATGCACTTGCTTTAATAGTTCCCTTACTCCCAATAATTGATGCATTTAACCATATGTAGTTCTTTCCTTTCTTCCACCACATTATCTAGCTTCCACATGTCTCTTCAGAATTCATGAGTTTGGTGGTATTCTCTTCCACACAAGAAGAATTTCCATATCCCTTTATTGAAATTACCATGATATATATTACCACATATTTTGACTTCTGAGTGGTTGATTTTTCATTCCACATTTTTCATTAGATCCACCCGCATGAAATTTCATCTACATTTCTTATCACCATATCCATTGGAACACTATCCAAACTCTATATCCACTTCAAGAGCACATAAAAATTGACAATCCCCAAATTCTATTATCAAGAGATTTTAGAATTTATAGTTTTAAATCAACAAAGAATATATATTTTATTCAATTTATTTTCATAAAAAACCTAATGGATCACAATGATGTTTTTTCATATGTATTGAAAAATCACCATACTTTTTCATTAGATATAATAATTATATATTAATATTTGTTCAAGTATTGTTAGTGAAATACTTGTTATGGAATTTTTTAATAAAATATTATAGCTCCATCTCTTAAATTTTATCTTTTGTATTGGTGTTCCTAATCAACACAGATTATTGATATAAATCTATATATAAACAAAAAATGTCAGGAATAACCTTATCTATATCATATCATTAAATCAAAAATGTTCTGCTCCAATAAGTTGACCTAGTATTCCAAGAACTGTTCATTGTAAGATCCAACAAATGTCAGTGGTTATTGATGAATAAAAGACTAAATAAAAAACTCCCCCCATAGGTGAAGTGTTTTCTTCCACACTATTTTGGAAAATGCTCATCTCCTATGACAGTTGGGTAAGAATCTACATAAATCTTTAAACTCCTAGTCCTTTTTAAATGGAAATGTCGATTGGGAAGTCACTGCCTTTCCCCTCGCATGTGTTTTTGGCATGGTCTTTCATGGATCAAAAAATATTATAAAATATAAAAGGTTTTATGAAAACATATAAAAACATGTAATGAATAAAAAATTAATTAATTTATAAAATTAACACTAAAGGTATATATTCTAGGATCCCTCCGTATGGAATTTTCAAAAATAATTCCACTTGTGTTATTATATAAACATATTACCCTAGTAATGGTTTTCACAAAGGTTATATAATCACAATTTCCAAATAATCTAATCAATGTTTTGATACCAACTATAGTGAACCTACCTTTTTATAGATAACTATTACATCATTTTAAAAATAGGGAATATAATATTGTTACAAAATCTGGATCAAATGGTTAAGTGTATTTCGAAAATTAGGACCATATATAAAATTTACATAAAAAAACATAAACATTATTTAATTCTTTTCACTCAAGATTCTTTGTTTCCCTTATATTCTTCTCAGTACATGTAGTCAATTGAGGATATACATCAAAGAATGTGGTGAACTGAAATCCCATTAAGAAGATAGATAAGAGCTTGAATCAAAATAAAATGGGGTGATTATAATACATATCATCATAGAGTAGTCATAAGATAATAATCATAATCATGAATGTATGCATCAATAAAATGCATAGAATTTTAAAATTCAAAACAAGAAATATCATGTCATACTATTCAAATACAACACATATTTTTTAACAATGATAAAATCATCTTCATACGTAACATATGTGCATCATCATTACATCATTATTGTGAAAAAAAACTATCATCATGTAAACACATATTGAACATTGTCTCATGATATAGATAACATTAACCAATTAATTAGAACACTATTAATTTATATGTTCACATGTCACACAAAAACATTTCCATAATCATTCAAGCCCCATAGAACACATTACAATCCTTCCCAAAAAACTGATTGAATAGAAATAGTTTTCATTATAAATTCATAAAAAATTATTTAATTAAATAATATAAGTTTTCCAAAAATAGAAAAAAAATTACACACTTGGTATAATTATCATAAATCTTGAGTGAAGAATAAATAATCTCAATAGATTTAAATTAATTGTTTTTTTAATAATGATATATTTTTTGGAAATATCATTTCTATTTACAGAAAAATAAATAAGAAAAATCTATATAGTATAAAAGAGAAGGGTAGGATAATTAAGTAATAATTATGAAACAATAGTGTATCATCCATAATGAAAATGTAGTGGAGTAGGAAAAATCAAATAAAGTTGATTTGGATTTATGAATCCCCTTTCCTTATGTACGAAAGATTCCATAAATTTAGTATCCTATATAATCAATTTAGATTCATTAACGGGAAAAAAATTATTCATTTATTTGATTAATTATTATTTTTTATATTCATTTATTACCATTATTATGATTTATAACGTAAAATTTGATAGTTTTGTAGTGTTCATTTTTTGGTTTTCATGATCGTTTTGCTTATATACATGTATGAAAGATCATATAAAATGTGTATAATTTTAAAAAAATGATTTTATATTTTATAAACTCTAATAAAAATGTTTAAATGATCATATATATCATTTAATTATATGTTATGTTGATGAATCATTAAATAACATATTAATGATAATCATTTATAATAATTTTTGTGTTTTCGATCATCATAGATTAGTTTCATTTTATTTATAAATATTATGTATACATGTTAGTCATATAACATTAAATGGTTATTATATAAATTTAACATTCTATGTCATCAATTTTAATAGTTTTATGACATTCATTGAAGGTGGTATATGAAAATGAATTATAATCATCGATGATAGTGTTAAATCAACACATCGTTGGTGATATTTTCATTTTATACAAATAGAGAAATGATAAGGGGCATGATTATGGATTATTCCATTAACATAGTAAAATTATTGTATTTGTGGGTAATATTTTTATTATAAAATTTGGATATGTGGATATGATGAGAGAATAATAAAAGAAAAGAAAATGAAAAGAAAATGAAAATAAATTTAAAAAGAAATCGGGATTTTACATCTTGAATTCTCATTCCTGAAAACCTCATTTGGGGTTTGTTTTGGTCATATGTTGAGAATGATATATCTTATATATGGGTTTGGAGATTTAAAATTTTATTAGGTATAAATTGGACAATTTAATGGATTTTATGTTGGGAGGATAAGAGGTGGTGATGTTAGGTATTTATAATGGAGGATACAACTGTTCTTTCATGATTTTTCTCATTAGACTATTATTTTGGTTCTTAACAGCGAATAATTTGAACCTTATCTCTAAATATATTAAACATATTATGGATAGATAAATATTTTTTTTTACCTCATCCTTACTTAAACAATGACTCAAAAATTAATTTATTTTCTTTTATCCTAAATTATAATATTTTAATGTTAAAAAATCATGTATTTTAGAAAAATCCCAAATATTCACCCTAAAATTATTTATACATGAAAAATTAATATATTTAACTAATTTTTATTTATCTATATTTCTACATATGATAAATTTAATTTATATTTGAAATCATTATTTATTTAGAATATAATGATTATTAAATTTTAAATCAATTTGTATCTCCTAGAAAATTTAATTAATGTGTAAAAAATCTATATTATTATCATAAGTAAAAAATATTAATTTATTATTCTATTTTATGAAAAAAAAAATCTTTGAAACATTTAAATTAAATATAAAATTGAAAATAAACATTTATCATTTATAAAAATACATACACTTAATAATAAATTTTTAATTTTTTTTCTTATACTAAAATATAATTATGTAATGTTTCCACATATATGATGAGTAATTTTAATTTATAATTAAATTATTTAGGTAACGGTTTTATTGGAGGAATTATTATTCTAACTGGTTACATTACAATTCTAATGGTCATGTTGTTATTCCCTCACCATATGTTCATGAATTTCTAGATATACCTATAATTTTTTTCATTCTACATTTATAATAGGTGTTTTTTTCTCAATGTGATTTTATGTGGTTTGTACTATATCAAATAATTTTAATATTGTAATTTCCATTGATAATATTTTTTGTTATTACATATCATTTATGTAGACACACCCATTGTGTGGAAATACACTGATGTGTTTACCAAAACAATCTGGGTGTTTCTCCTACCCGAGAGGATTAATTTGAAAAAGATTATACACATGAAGAATTACCTATATCAAGGAATACATTTTAATGAATTATTTGGTTCATGAGGATCTGATGAAATGCTACCTAAGAATCTGGAAAATTCATTTATACACCAAAGTGATTCACAAAGGGGTGCTCAGGTCATCGTTGTCAAATAGAAAGATATGTTAGTGGGACATTGCATTGACAATCATTATCTAAACTAGATCTGGATAATAGATGTATCATATGTCATAGATGAATGACATATTCAATAAGCTACATGGAGAACAATACTTATCCGAGGTGTATCTTTGGAAGTGGTATTTACATTTATGGGTGATGAATGAGGATATCCACATGAATACATTATATACAAGGCACAAACATTATGAGTTCAAGTTAATTCCATTCAGAATAACCAATCCTCCATAAATATTTTATTAATTTGATGACTACAATATTTATAGATTATATTGAAAAATGTTTTTATTATTTATTTCTTATATTCTAATATACACAAAATGAAATGAGGAGAATGATAAACATATGAGAACCATGATAAATGACATATGAATGGAGAATATTCATAATAGTACATCAAATGTGTTTTAGGTATGAATGATTTTTCATTCTTGTGAAATATTATCACCAGTAATAGGATATATAAGGACCATTTAATGGTTGAAGTATTTGAAGGATGTTCATGGCCAATATCAGCGATAAAAAGCCAGTGTTCTTATATTATATGGTTATTATCAATGAATTGTAAAATATTTCTCATGAATTTCAAATACTCTAACCAAGATATCACATAATATAGTCATTTTTATTAGAACAATGAATGTGATGATATTTTCATTGAGTGGAAATTGAGTATTTCCACTAAACCAATACATCTGCTACCCACAAGTGGTGAATGTTATGTGTTATACAACAATGCTTCAATGAATGATTTGGGATTATTGTTAATGATGAATGGAATGGTGATAGACTATCTCTCATGGAAATTGATGGTTCACAAACAAAAATACCCAACACATCATCTAGATTTCTATGCAGTTATCATAGTGTTGAAAATAAGGATGTATTATCTCTTTCAGGAGAAGATTGAAATATATAAGAATAAAAAGTGAATAAAGTACATATTCACATAGAAATAATTTAATATGATTACAGAAGATGGTTACAAATGATCAAGGGATATGAAACTCAATTCAACACCATCAATAGAAATAGAATTAGTGGATGAATCTATGTGATCAAAAGATCTATCAATTTTATCATTTATGTGACTTAAGAAGTATCTGATATTCGCATACATAAAAAATATGAACATGGGAAACATAAAGGTATGTACATTGTAAATCATTTCAGAAATTAATTTTCAACTCCCCATTCGGGAGAGGATAATGGAGTCACAAATAGTTGATGTAGTGATTCCAAAGAACATGGAAGCTATAATAAAAGGGAAATCCTCATAGTTAAATTTTATTGTAGATATATTTTTAGAATTTCGGTTAATACTATGTGTACCATCAAATATTGTGTTATAAAACATTTATTGGATCATTCACATTCATAAAACTTATCTATCCATCATAAAATCACTATGATGTATTAAGATATCATATATCACTATTTGTGTGAACATATAAAGACTGATATCCGAAAATAAACATATATATGTCATGTATTAAAGAAATTGAATGAAGATATGAACAATAAAAGCTAATAAGGAAATAATTACCCATTCATACATTACAATTAGAAAATTTCTCCATGGACTTTGTCGCTGGTATTTTGAAGAAATAAATAGGTAATTATATTTTATGGGTTGTGGTTGATCATCTTATAATGGATGAACACTTCAGTGAAAATTGAGAGGACATATCACTTTATCATCACACAATGATATAAATTAGAGATTTAGTTAGGCTGTATGGAACAACACTACCAATTTTATCTGATCAAGACATAAGGACTCCCCCCATGTTCTAGAATATTCTCTAACATTCTCTAAATACCGTGTTTTCCATCATCATGAAATATCACAACAACTAATAGAAAATATGTGAAGACTATCCAGATAATCAAGGAAATTTGGAGAGAATTCTCAATTGACTTCAAATGTCATTGGGATCAATACCATCCCCTATTTTAGTACCCATACAATAAATGTTATCACTCAATAATAAAAAATGATCCCCATAATGCACATTATGGGATATGTTGTAGAACAGCTGCATGTTGGGATTATGTTGGGGAACACAAACTTATAATACCTAAAATGGGTTTTTAAATAGTGGAAATGTTTAAGAGCATTTATTATCACGTCAAGGATACATATAGTTGATAGTGTATCTATGATGAAAATTGTGTAACTGACTTAGTTTTTGAGGTTGGAGAAAGGTATTCGTTACCGATCTCTATGGAGGAAAATAATTATTACTGTCAACATATTTATAATGGTTTAAATAGAAATTTATAGTAAAATATTACACATAATAAAACCATTAATACTATGTTGTGTGTTTTCTTTTGGGATTTGTTACAATACATAAAAATCTAAACAATAAATATATCATCATTTTTGAAAACTTCCTCAACATGCTTGTACTTAAAAATTATTGGGATAACATGGAGACGTGTAAAAGAAAGAGATGAGGTATAAAGACAATTATGAAAATAATCATTGCATTACATGGAAAAGATAATACATCTGATATAGAGTAATTTGAATAGGTAATAGAAAGGGTGAGAATCAGAAACATGAACAATAAGGCATGATATAGCATGATCATCATAATGTAAACATGGGAAATGTGGAAATAAACTTCAATCACTACATCATAATCATCGATGATGGGAATCATTAATGAAATAATGTTGTATAATGTCCCATAAAAGAATAATGTTTACTCCTTATCCCATCATGATGACTCATGATAATAAACATTTACCACTGAATTGGAGAGCAATATAATTTTAACTTCACATGTCACATTTTATTCATTCTCCTTGTTTATTGTTCTACATAGATCATACACCCTTGATTATTTCATCATAATATTTTATTTGATGATCATGGAGCATGGAATAAATAAATGTACTTCCCAAAAAAATAAGTATAAGTTCATAAAGGTGAACTTCATTGAAACAAAATGGTTATGGGTAATCACTATACATTTTTTCGAATGGAAAATCACAGTGAATTAACATCACCATAATAACATCACAAAATAATTCATAAAAATTGTTTATGATTGAAGAATGGCTATATAATAATTTTTAAATAATATATGAAGTAATATGTACATGTCAATACATATCCTAACATTATTAATTATAAAATAGAAGGAATATGATAATAAATAAACATTATTAGGAGGGATTGGGTGGGTTAAAGAGACACAATATCTGAGATGAAACCCTTGCCTCATGGCGACTTGGATCATATATCCAACCTAGGAGGTTTGATCCTCTTCTCTTGTGATTCTTGACATATGTTTTCTACTCAAATCTCAAAGGGAACGAATAAATTTTAGACTCATGATGAATGGCTATGTGTTCTCTCTCCCTCTGGATTTCCTACTTTCTCTTTCGTTTTCCTAGAAATCCCATTGTACAACGAATTTTTTGAAAGGATTCTACGGCCCATGTCTCTACATCAGATGGGGACATCTCATAGAGGTTATAACTCTGTGAGAACTCTTTCATCACTCGAATCTCTATATCCAAGGGTATGCAACCCTGTAAATTTACTGAACTTACTGATCATCTGTCTATGATATTTGGTTTTACTTATTTTAAATTTATCTGGTTGGGGAGGGGATATTTCCATTTTCATTTCCCTAATGTTGAACTGAATGGTCGAACATAGGGTTTTGAGATGGTAAACCTCAAACCACGAACACATAGGATTTACGAATGGAACCTGAATTTTAGCTATTATTATTTTAAGGACAATTTTTCTCATGTATTTATCTAGATTTATAGATTAAATTGGGGTTTATGACACTTTGAGATTCTATTTGACATTGCATCCACAATAGGTATTCCAATCCAAAAGGACATAGCCACTGAGAATTTTAGCTTCAGCCATTTTGGTAGAATTTGAGTTGGAATTGATTTCGGATCTACCTTGATTGATAAGTTGATTCTCTCCGCTTCTCAAAAAGAAAAAACATGTGAATATAATATGAAACACTTCCTTCATTTTGGGACGTGTGCTACATGATAGGACACTCTGTGTCCAATTGTTGATCAAGCATGATGTGTGCCAAATTCACGATGAAACAAAACAATGAGTCTCAATATAGAAGAAATGAGAGACTCAAACCCTCCAAGGGTAAAGTTGAAAATTTAAAAAAAGTACCCAGGTGAATCACAGGATCCTACAAGCCAAATTGATCCTTATGAAAATGTTCTGGTTAGGAAGGATCATTCTGAGGTGCATTCTCATGGATATACTGCAACTCAAATATTGCTACATTATGATGGAATTCCTTTCACTACTCAATTGGATGGACCAAGAAGAGTCTGTTGGGATTATATTGATGAATGTAATAACCAATATTGCATATTTTTTTCAGGGAAGGTTTCGTTAATTGAATGGAAGGTGAAGCAAATTAATCTGACTTGGAGGATAGTCAAATAGAGAGAGAGCTCTCAACCTAGTCAATGGCTGATGAAAGAGTTTGGACAGATATGAATGCTCTAAAATGGAGATAGTTTAAGATAGTGCAAGATGCTTCATCCTTATAGAAAGTTATATTTAAAGATTACTACCATTCCAAAGCACATGATGCATCTGTTTCTAATGTACCTTTTGGCATTAGTAAGGACACATGCTACAGTTCTATGTAAGAGAAAGACACTCCTTCATTGAACACTGTACCTCTATTTTCCATACATGATATGAGATTACCTGATGGATATTGTACTATTCACCATCCAAATAAGTTCCACGCCATAATGATGTCCTTGAGTAACTTCAACATAGAATTTGTGTCATCGAAGAAGTTAGAAAATCTTGAAGAATCCTCACCAAAGAAAGGACAGATGTATATATAGAACATGGAATCTCCTCATGAGAATGTACTTTGTAATGTTAGTATTTCTAACCCATTTGATATCCTCTCTTCCAACTATAATGAATCTGGATCAAAGAATGATTATCTTTATGCGTCTAGCATGGCCCCCATTACTGCGGAAGAACCTTTAGATTATAAGGGTCGTGCGGGCTTGCAAGAAAATACTGGGAAAGGGGGTCCACACCCCCGTGGAAAAGTTGGGCGCCTTTCTTACCACTGTATGAGCACCTGCTCTAGAACAGGGTAACCTTTCTTGTTCGGTCTTTCTAAGGTACCTAATGTTTCTGTCTGTACTCTTCAATGGATGAATTTTTGTTTAAATAATTTGATTATTGCACCTCAATCTTTGGAAAAATAATGAAACATTAATAATGTGGGGAATGAGAGGATTCATTACAAGAGTTTGTGACTACAAATGCATTGATGGAAATTATTAAAAGATTTGGGAAACCATGGGATGAATAAAGATAGTAGATGGTAGAGTATGGATTTTCTTCATGGATTTTTAATGCATTTAAATGCGATCTTAGGTGGGATTATATAAGAAACTGGTGTGTATTTGGTTAATATTTCACAAATATGGGTTTTGGATTTTATTAAAAAAATAACCGAAACCACAAACAATCCCATGTATTTTTCTCATGGTTTCAACCAAATGCGATTGGTTTTAATTATTTTATATTTTCAAGGACATAAAATATTAATAAATACCATTTCAATCATATAAGTGAGTAATATTCTTAAAGAAATGATTCTAAAACTTTATATTATAATATTTTTTTTGATGGATTCATAAAATACTTATAAAATTAATCAAGAAAACATAAAATAAATTTATTTTTGAATATTCTATTTCATCACGGATAACATTTATATTATTTGTTTCATAACATTTTTGACACTATGATGTAATAAAACAAATATTATATGTATTAAATGTTTTCTTTTTTCCCAAAATTTTATATATCTTGGAATATATTGAAAATTATACCATTGAATAATTTTTCAAAACATGATTACTAAAATATTAGTAATTTTTCTAAAATAATTTTCTATATATGTTCATTTTCACTTATAGAATGTGAATCTACATTTATTGACTTTTTATTTAATTTTTTGGAATCAACAGATTTCAAAAAGATTTCA
This sequence comes from Viscum album, assembly GCA_963277665.1. Taxonomy (NCBI): domain Eukaryota; kingdom Viridiplantae; phylum Streptophyta; class Magnoliopsida; order Santalales; family Viscaceae; genus Viscum; species Viscum album. The sequence goes on along the minus strand of OY728142.1, from coordinate 1,562,091,131 downwards.
AAATTTTGTTTAGATTCATAAAAATAATATAATAATTTAGATTTAATAAAAATTATTCAATAAAAATATATTATTAAAATAGTATTTATTTAATAGATAAATTAATTCATAAAAATAGATACCATAATTGTATATGAATATTACCCAAAATAATATTTCCAATATTATTATATTAAAATAAAAATCTTTTATAACATAGAAATAAAAGGGTGAATATATATTCATTATTATTTTAGAAAATATTATTCATACTCATATTTATAGGTTCATGATACATATCCATTTAATAAAGTGATAAATTATTTAATGTTAAGGTGTGTGATGGTGAAAAATATGTTCATTTTATATTTCAAAATAATAATTCTATCAATGTACTTTTATAAATATGTTCATTTTATATTTCAAAATAATAATCCATATTGATTAAGGAATATTGTAATTTTTTTATAACAACGGGTTTCAAACAAATATAAGAATTATGTGCATACTATTAAAAAAATTTATAATAATTTTTATCTAATAATAATATTTTTATAGTAATATTTTATTAAAATTTTATTTATTACATTAAATCCATTATATCATTCAAAAAAATTATTTTTTTTGAATTTTAATATTATAGAAATTTATAATTTTTTATTATATAAATATAATAATCATGTATAAGTTAAAAATATATGGAATAAAATATATTATTTATTATAAAAATAATGATGGAAATACTAATATTTCATATGTGTTGACACATATATTTCAAATACGCCATTAATATCCCTATGTGTATAGTGAACGATAGTGAGACTATTATGGGGTGGTTCTGCGAAGATGGTCTACATTGTGATGTCGATGTGATCTAACATATCTCATTAATGGTTTTTCTCATATATAAGTAGGTGGATCTCATCTTGGAAATGGTCAATGAATAATAATTGCTATCATATATCCCTTATAAAAACCTTTTAATTGTATTTGTATGGAATAATCCTACTGGTTGTGATCATCACTTCATTTGTGTCTATCATTTTGATTTTATAAAACCATATATTCATACTAATCATGTGATTAGTATTAAACGTGTATATTATCAATGGTAAATATTCATACAGATCATATAAATATGATAGTATATAAGAAAAAAAAAGTTAATTTCATTTGTTTTGTATGAAAATATTACATAATTTGACTTTTAACTGAATTATATGTGTAATATTATTTTTAACAGTTTCTATTGTTACAGTCATGGTATTTTGGAGAAAAAGAATCATTGTCCAAGATACATCATTCCAATTGGTATAATAGATAGAAATGTAGTGGTATCCTACTTATTATCCCTCCCATATATCCTTTATCAAATGAATTATATATTACAGATATCGCTCTAGAATAAGCACATACCTTACCCCTCACATGTACTCAATACATAGGTGGTTCCATTGTAGAATGATATCTCATATGAGGAGTAGGTGGTGAAAATTATAGATCATAGAGAAACAAATCTATTGAATAAGACAATTCACATTTTCAATGTGTAGTGGAGAGACCACACGTTTGAAAAAGGAAAGTGGGAACTGGGGGAAGTGATGAAACAAAATTAGCCTCTTCATTTTTAGTATCTGAAATAAAAATTTATAGGGATAAATTTATTATGAAGGAATGATTGTAACGATCAAAAAATTTATAATTAAAATTAAACTACCAATTTAATTAAATTAAATATTTTCTATTATGGATATAGAAAACAAATGTAATTATTTTTTTCAACGAATCATATCTAATTTACAAAGAACAGTATGCATTGGTTGATTTTATGTTATTGTCATTGAATAGTGATAATATGATTTGTTCTAATATAGGGATTTGAAAAATAAAATATACTCATACAATATAATTGATGTTCCTAACAAGTAGAATATTAAAAAATGATGCTCGTTTATCAGAGAAACTTAGGTTGATAGAATCACTTGGATTTTCAAATAACCATGCCCATGATAAGATTTAAAAAAAATTAGCACAAGTGAAACCAAATATAGGATATATTCAATATCATCCAGATCAAAAACCAACCCACATGTATCAAACCACTCAACGAAATTATCATTTTCAGGCACATTAACCTCAGGGTGTTTGATGGTGTGTTAAATAAGTATAAATCATAAATCCATTAATAATAATGTATTTATTATAAATAATAATTAATAGTTTTTTAATTTATCATATTTACATTTTAAATATAAACTATTTTGATATATATAAAAAATATTATTACAAAAAAACTGAAATTAAATTAAGGGCTTTTTAATTAATTGATTTCTGAAATAGATAATGTTTTAATTAAAATATTTCAATAAAATATTTTTTATTAACTAAATTTTTTTGTTAAATAATTATGAAGTTAAATGTAATCTTTATAATGGTTAGGAGACTCTAAAAATAAAAAAATGCAGAATTTCAATATAAATTTCTATTAGTATTTCATAAGTGAAAAATAACATTTTAATAATACTATTTGAGTAAAATGAATTTGTTTTTTAAATCTTAATTTAAAAAATATATAACAATGAATTTTTAATAATTTATTATATAGTTGATTTGTGGGAAAAAAGAATATGCAATAAATATAAGGTCAATATAATTACCATAAAATGTCCCAAAATTTTTGTAATAAATACAATAATGAGATTAAAAGAACAAAAATCTGTTGCTCCATTAAAATAATTTAATATTAGGTTTATTTGATTAAATTTATAAATCCTTTGTGAATCCTCCTATATCTATAATATATTTTAGGGTTTTATAATCATTTCATTAAAGACATGACTCACTCCCACATCACTGAGGGTAATATTTTGTAACTTTATACCCTATTACATTTAATATTAATAAAAACACCGCTCATTTGAATTAAATCACATGAAAAAACTATTTCATGGGTTGTGGTTTGTTGTTATTTTATTAAATATAGTCAAAAAAGTAATTTGAGAAATTATAAACAACCCCCTCTATTTTTATATATATACCAACCCAATATCACATTTATCTTAACTAAAAAACCTTCAACAATATCCTTATTATGACATCCTATATCTATAGTCATACCAAGGTTCCCCATTCTCTTAAAAATCTCCTCCCAAGAACATGGAATCATCCTCTTCGGGTAAGGGATGCTCTCCTTCAATTTTTTATTCAGGTTTCTCCATTATCAGATGAATTTTATCGGCAATTCCTAATTATTGGATATGTTCTCTGATATCCCAATTACTCAATGTTTTATTTCTAAAAGTGTATGTACCCCTATCACTCTCATTAATCCCTTTGATGAACATTTATATCTCGTTGTTTTTCTTCCAATATTGCACTGTGCATTTTCATGCCAAACAATTGTGTAGTGAATACTCGTACCCGTTTCTTATCAAGGATTTGCACCTTCATGAACATATAATTCTATGATTTGGAAAGTACAATTTTTCATTCTACACTCCATTATCCTAGTATAAAATTTAACGATAAATGATTCCATTTCTTATGATCTATGTGGGATACATAAACAAGACAATTAAAAGATTGGGGAATAAAGAATTATTTACAAAACCACTGCATTTGAAACTATTATAGTCTCATAATATGCCTTAAAATGGATTACAGAGTGAACCTAATAAATTATGATAATTTTTCCAACATTATGTCTTTGTATTTATCCCTAACATATGTTTTTAGTGTACTTTTTTATGTTGTTTCGATATATCTATTGTATCCTTTATTATTATCAAACTATATTATTCCTTGTTCTTCCTGGTTATGATTCAAATTATTTTAATTATCCATTGATATACCGATTTTCTAAATTGTATTAATTAATTCATGTTATTCCATGTTTATTATATTTTCAGGTTTTATATCTCAATCCATTTTTATGAATTTCTCCAGTTTATCCCATGTAGTTGTACGTATGAGAGAACAACATGATCATGTTAATGAGGATTGAATAAATATGTTCTATTTAATATTTTGGTTGGATATTTAGTGTACTGAATTCCTAAATATATGATACTTCACAATCATTTCTATTTTATTATCTCTAATATTATTTAATAATTCAAGAAATAAATTGTAAAAGAGGTAAGGGTTATCATAGAAGAGGATGGGGATTATGAATTTTAATCACTTGTCATTAAAATATTATATATATGAAAACCAATGCTTTGATGAGTAGTTACACATGGAATGATTTAGTTTTGGAATATTTTGTCAAATATTGTAAAAATTATGAAAATGTTTTATTATGAAATGTTTGAAATAATTACACTCAAAAACCTGATTGACAATAACCTCAAATTAATAATAGCTTAAATTTAAATTAAATTTGAAAAAAATGAAATTTGGAGCTCTATAATAATAGTAGATTATGTTGATAAAATAATTTTGGGGGAATATTAATTAAAGCTTCAATCAATTAATGTAATAGAGATTATTGAGATAGTTGATGTAGGTAAAAAGAGAAGAATATCATTAAAGTGTTATTGATCTGAATGTCTAGTGAGAGGGATGTTTTGGTGACCTGGATACTCAAATAAATAAAAATTACATTTTTAGTTTATTGGGGAATGAATATTAAAAGAATATAATTTATTTTGAATCTAAAATTGATCAGTTACAAGACACACTTGAAATCTTGGTCGACAAAATAAAGGGAAAATATGGATTTAGAGCATTTAAACATAAAATCAGATAATAATATATAGTCTAAATAAATCCAAATTACACCCTTATGGAGAGATCAATAAATATTTAATCCTTATAATATTATTTTTTATGTTATTGAGTATCATTTTTGATGAGATAAAATTTTTTAATCTTAAAAATATACTACAAATTGAATCATTATATGATTTAGATCTTATAGAAATTGTTAATGGTGGATCCTAGAGTGTTGAGAAACTAAATATTGGATAAATAATAGATTTATTGGATTCATGTGTGTTTAGTATATGTTCATGAGAAAAATAATGTTATATTTGTTACCAGCTAGAATAATAGAAAGATGAACCCTTAAACAACGTGTGTTAAAATTTAGATAGAAAGATAAGCATCTAGAACTGTAATTAAACATTGGAATTATAGTTTTATATGTACTCTTCAACCACAAATTAATTTTTACTATACGTCGAACCTATCACTTTAATAACAAATTTATTAAATAAAATTGGAATTATATTTTCCCCAATTATGTGGTTGATCAAATAGATACCTGGACCAAATCATTTTATGTTTTCCCCATCTTTATTAAATTTTTGGTTAATTGTAAATTATTTAAACTTATTTTTTTAAATTGAAGTTGATTTCATTATCGATAAATTATTCATTTATATTGATAGGATTATTGGGGATTCATTATTGATTACCTCATATAGAGGTGTTCTTTCCAATGTTAAAAGTATAGTTTAGAATACCATTATATATATTTATATTGTATGAATATTTTTTTGTGAATCCAGTGAAATATATTTATTTTATATGATGATAATTATATTGAAAAAATGGTATTAAAATAATATATTTAAAGAAAATATGTCAACCAATATAATATTTTGTTTTAATGAAAATAGAAAGGAAAATTTTAGTGACATTTAATTATATATTAATGAATTTACTAAATCATGTATGAGAGTCCTGTAAAAGTACATTTACAACCATTATAAATAAATTTTGATATCACAACCACACATATTATAGTTGTGATTAACTATTTGGCATCCTAGCTACATGTTTGGAAAAATGGTTGGGAGTGAGATTATAAGTTTTATCAAAACCACCATATCAATAAATAACCACACCTATATTTTGTGAATTCAATTCAAGAAACACATGGGTGATATCCAAACCATGTTTGTGTGTGTACAATGTTCTTGGGGAAACCCAATTACTCATGTTTTAAAAATTAACTGTTGGATTATTTTACTGACTCTCTTCCTAATAACAAAAGAAATATTAGATTTCAGGGCCTGAGGGACTCTTCTTTTATGGTTAATGATATTCTTATTACTTGAACCAACTAATCACCAATGATCCAAGGAAACATGAGCATCTACATCTGTACAACTAAGATGATTTATGGGAGATATCTTTCAAAAAAACTTATATCAATTACGAGTTCATCAATGGAGCTACTGTGAGTGAAAATACATGAATCTTATATCCTTAAAATGAACGAATGTAAGTATAGTAATATGGATATTTGTTGAATATACAAAAAAATCATTGAATTAGTAGATAGAAATGACCATCCATTAATCCTGGATCTTCCATCTGATGTAATTGGAACATTTTGGATGGTGAGGATCATCAATGGATCAATAATTTTGAATGATGGTAACAAATATTATGTACATCAATGATATCCATCCATGTGATGATGAAGATGAGATCACACTATCATGTGGTTTCTGGTTACCTGGCATCTAATATAACACATTTATCTATTCTCCAGGGAATTCTATATCATAATAAATGATATAATCATGATAAAAAATAATAATTATAATGAGTGAAGTTTGAGATGTAATATCAATGATTGATTCATGTATTTCAGATCCTAATTCATGTAAATGAAAAAATATTAAATACATGTTTTTTATAGATGTTTTTTATTATACTAAAAAACATGACATGTAATAGAATATAATATTCATATGAGGATCATTTCATGTGAAAAATATTATTTTTTCAGGCATGAAATAAAAAATTTTGTAGATGAAAATAATAAATCAACTATAAGTAACTAATTTATATATCTATGGTAATCATAGTTAAAAGAGATAATATGTGATGAATTTAAAATAAAATACATATATCCTATGAATTAATACAAATTATTCTTATTCTTGTGAAGAAAATAATCTATTAGGGATGTAAAAAAGCAAAAATGATTATATCATGGGAATATGTTACATAGGAAAAACAATCCATCTGAGGATGTTATGGATACTTTAAGATCGTATAAATACTAATTAATTTATTTTATTATGATGATAATACCACCTCATAGAAATAGAGTTTTTTGTATTTGATTAGTAATAAAATATTTCCCATTATAATAATGAGGAGTTAGAGATTAAATTTTATGTTGAAATTATATTAATTATTAAATGAATAATATCAGGATACATGAATCAGGATTATTATTGAATTGGATGATTATCAATTATAAGATATTATACAGGATTTAATATCTTGAGTTACTATAGAAATTATTTAAAAAATTTGACCGAATTAAAAATGATGAAAATTACATATTACAAAAAATTATAAATAATTTCAATTAATATAAACAAAATAATTCTGTATATAACTATGAATTAATGATGATAAATGTAACATGAGAATCCTCCTATATATAAACTATTATTAGAACTCTATAATGTTTATGAATTGAGAAACCAATGCACAAAACTATCAAAAAAATCTAATATTAATCCTAGAGGCCCAGATAGAACCAAAAACTAATACATGGATACTATGAAGAATAATATCATTCTGTGTCTAGTGTGATGTAATTTCAAGACCTATTGAATTTTCAAAATAATTTTTTTTTATATCCTTAGTAGTACACATGAATGCTATATCCAAAAATCTCATGGATGGAGATCACTCTGAATAATGGAGAGTATATTCTACTAGAATATCAAAAAATAAATAAGAATCTTTCTATAAAAATGGTGTCTAAACGGGTGTGTTTGTAGCTCACGGACATGGGTGTATAACCATTTTAGTATGTGATGGATAATAATTATTAGGTATTACAATAATAAATTCCAGATAACTTAGTGGATATGTTATAAAACCAATTTTAGATCAATTATATAGTATTGGAATTCATATATAGTTAATAACTATGTCTTTTATATCATCATTTGGAATATAACATAGAATAAATTAGGCGGTTTCATCTATATTATTGTTGGAGTGTATATTTCTAGGAAACATAATACATATATTTGATTCTCTCACATTCATTATCTCTTAACATGTGTTGAGGATTTGATTTAATATTGAGTTGATTTGTAAATCTAGTCAGTTCAAAATGTAGAATTGAATGGAATTATAATTTAAAATATGGACCACAAACACCTCCCCTCCCTCACCCGAATGTGTAAAACTACTCTAGGGACCAATAAGATGCAGTAATGGACTTTCAATTAATTGTTCCAAGAAATATTTAAATGAAATTTAAAAGGTTTTTCAATGATACCATTTCAATTATTTTATGAATTAATTAATTTGGTAAAGTGAAAATAGACAGAAAACATTTACTTCTGAATTATAATTGTACATGGAGTATGCTAATTTCAATAAAATTCCAATGATGAATATTAAATGATAAAATAGACTTTTTATTTTTAATTTTTATCCAACAAATCATTTAATTAAACCATAATGTATTACTTTGTTTAGAATTATAAAAATTATAGTATAATATTTGTATTGTCAACATTGAAATAATATGAGATATCTTTTAGTGTATCTATTTGTATGTTAATAAAATATAGTTAGGAATATATATATATATATATATATTCTATATGATTTAAAATTTCATAAACAAATTGTAAATTTTTCAAAATTAAATGTTCTTATCTCTTATAATTTCAATAAGAGACGACTAAATCAACTTACAAAATCTTTTTTTCTAATAATTTTGGTTCATAAAATATTTATTGTGATTCCAACTTTAAAACATGTGGCAAATAATCATTATAATATATTAAATAATTTATTCATTAAATTTGTTAAAAATTACAAGAATAAAACCAAAGCACATAAGGAATAATTTAATGGTAATAAAATTTATTAACAATTCCTGAATCCTATTATAATGGAAGAAATAAATTCAAAAATTGTGATCATAATGAGTAATAATGTATCTAAAAAACAATCATCTTTTGTGTTAATTTTAAAACGAAAAATATAAGATACTCATTATTACATATTATGTTATGGTTATTCAGTTATTATGAAGGGAAATTAATGAGTGGTTTGGCGTTATATCTTCTTATTAAATAAGTATATGAATATTAATGTTATGTACCAAATATAATTTAACTGAGGATATAAGTTCATCACTCTTGGGGATCATATATTATGAAGTTATTTCTGAAGATAACTTATTTCACGTCTACATAATAAATTTATATCACATGATATTTGGAATTGTGGTTGAAAATCACACATACTATACATGTTATAATTATATCAATTATGATAATTAGAATGATGTGTTGGTTACTTGTAATATGAAACCAATATTTTTTCATTTAATCACGAAATTGAATAATATAATGGTTTTGATGATGTAAGTCATTGATTATATATATATTGACATATCTAATTATAAAATATCATTAAATAAATTTTTTTAGCATGTTATATCATTCATGGAAGTGTATGGAGGTCATCAAAAATATTGGTTGTATCTATATTTTTTTCTACCTTAGGTTAAATCAGTAAATGTCAAGAACACCAATTAAATGTTCAATTAGAAGAGAAAATTTATATATAATACATCTCTAAGAATAACTGGGACGTGAATCCAGAGTGTTTTGAATGTTAAGAAATTATTTCAAAATTTCAAAAAATATCATTTAATTTTTTTGTCAATACGGTGGAGAATAAATAATTCATTACAACACAAATATTTAAATGTATGTTTTTTGAAATTGAAAAAAAAACAAAACGACAAGAATTGATGTGCCCATTTGTTTTTTTAGTTTATGAACAATTGAATCTGTATTCAATATTTTTTTAAGAAATGGTAGTATATGTCAGGTTTGATAAAGAATACATATATGTCCATAATTTAATATTGGATTCATCATTGAGTATTTTTGAGGTATGACTACATGCTAATGTGTAATGAATAGTTGAAAAAGATAAAATTTTTATTATCATTTAATTAATAATGGTTTTAGAATCTCAGGGAATATTTTTATATTATGTTATGAGTATTCTATTGAAAAATTTAATACAAAATAACATATTTGATTTTGATAAACGATTAAATATATTTTTAATGATCAAATATAAAAATAACATTTATATTCCTTGTATTATGTGTAACACTCTATGCTTCCACATTACACATCTCTTTGAATAATACAATAGCGTGTGTTGTATGCAACTTCAAGTTATAACACACCACAACCAATATAACAAGACGTTATGAATATTAATACCTAGTTTTTTAAATTATATAAATTTTATCATTCAAAATGGACATCATTTTTGGATTTAGAATATCAAAATTAGCTTAGGGTGAATATTTGGTATTTTTTTTTGAAATATTTCAATTTTTGATGAATAGTGAAAAACACTATGTTATAGTTTAAAACTAAATTTCTATTTGAATAATTAGTTATTTTATTTAAATTTATTTTAGTTAAATATTGATACTTAATACTTATGTAAGTTCAATGTAATTAATTTGAGTCAGTTTATAATAATTTTAGATATATAAAAATTTTATTGAGCTTTTTACCATCTTTTACCCACCTCCTTGGAGCATTTGCAAATTTACATAAAACATAATTTTTCCGCTTCGGTGAGTTGAATTTCAAAAATCCGAGAGACATGGTTGATATCTGTAACTTAAATTTGGTTCAATAAGATGAAAATAATATTTTGGTGAATAGTAACTTTTTACTTTTATTTACAAAGGTTAAAATTAAATAGGTTAATTAAGAGTAAATATTATATTATTATTATCCTAACAGATGTCCAAATTCAATTGGATAAATATAATTCCACAAATAAAACCTTAGGAATCAAATATTAACCACTTTGGTCAATAGGGATTAGATTAGGACATTTATTATTATTTAATTCAAAGTAGAGTTAAAAGTGTGAAATTCAATGTTTAATAACTAAACCATTTTTAATATAGGGTTACACATAAGATAAATTCATCTATAAATATTCATTATAATTATAAAAATATTTCGAACTTAGAGGTTTTATATTTATATTTTTTAGACATTAAATATTTTAATTTATTTTTGAGTCAATGATGATGCAGTAATTACCAAATAAATGAAATATTAAAATAATGGACATTAGAAATATCCAAATAAATGTAATTTGATACTTTTTATGAATTAAACTAATTTTATAGGTTAATATGACATGTTAGAGTTAGTTACACAGTCTTTTTTCAATGTAATAATTCTTTTATGAATTCAGAAAAAACAGAATACGAAATAGTGTAAAAAATGACAATAAAGAGTTTTAAAAAAAAATATTATATTATTAATTGATATTTTATTCCTAAAAATTTAAAAATTGGATAAAAGACTTATATAATTATAGGTGTATCATTAATTAATCACATGGGGTTCTCTTGTAATTATATAGTATGTTTATTAACCATAAAACTAAAAAATAAAAAGAGACATGGTAAATGTCAAACTATTTAACTAAGAGTTAAAACTAAAATATTATGTTAATATAGTGATCCAACCCTGTCTAAAACATATTTAATGAGTGTTTTTCGACCCATCCTCAACTTATCCTTTAAATAATTTATTTTGGATCCATTATAAATCGATAAATGAGTTTATAATAAAATAATATTTCTTGCTTTTCTTAACGTTCCCCTCACCCCTCTTATAAAAAGGCACTACCCCATCACTCTAATTCACACCATCAAAGCCATTTGGATCAGAAAAAACCAACCCAAATACCCTATAATCTATCCTCAATTAATTATAGGGTCCTTTATTTACTCTGGAATCCAACCTAGGGAGCACTTTTGATCAAATCAAAAAGAAGAACCCGAAGAAGAGGTAAATATTTCATCACATCATTCATGTTCTTTTCATCTTCCACTTACTCTTTATTTGTTTTTTCCTTTCCAAAATT